>BSBN01001054.1:7500000-10000000 GCA_027924645.1 Cunninghamia lanceolata
TTCTAGGCCAAGATGACTGATGTAGACTCAGTGAGGGCATATTTCTACTCATCTTTGGTTTCATGTCCCAATGTCACCTATTGTATGTTATAATCAGTCGAGGTCATTGTTGTATCCTCCTTATCCATTAGATGTGTGGCTATATATGATGTTCCAACTCCCTGTTGATCCACTATAAAATGGGACAAGACCCTAGCCATCTTCTTCTTGGGTTGCTTTTGAATAACTTTAGAAATAGTGGCTAGGTCCTTGTCTTGTGTGTACACCTTTCTCTTCACTACCACAACATTCAACAAAGTGGGGAGGCCCTGACATGCACTGTCAATAGGTGGTGGTGTGACACATGTGGTGGGGATCTTGTTGGTGATGGTGTCAATATCATTGTTTTCCCAAACTCTTCAGATGCTTCACTTTTCAGGGGAGAAGAGGTAGCCAAGTCAACAATTTTGTTGAAGTCTAAGGTGTCTTATAACCTTGCCTCTTCCTGCAAAGATGGAGATAGCATCTTTTGGTCACTATTCTTTTTTTCCTTGGGTTATACAACTGAGGTGGCAGGTGGCCTCTAGGGAGGAGAAGCCACAAAAGGAGGAGGTGAGGCCTAATGAGCATCTAACTAAGGAGAGGGAGGAGTAGTCTACCTGACTGTAGGGGTAGATGCAACATTTACTTATGCTCCTCCACTAACTTTCCTCACCAAGGGAATATGATCCTCCATCTCTATTTCACTATAGTCTACTAATAATAACTTAGATTTCTCTTTCTCCTTAGTATCAACAAAAGCTCAGGTATTCTTTCTCTCTTAAGGGATAGTGGTGATTAACTTGGTCCCCTTTGTAGCATGTGAAGACTCACTTTGAACTATTTTCTTGGGCCTTTCCTTTTTCTTGGAGGGATAGGGGTCCACCATATGATATGGTTTGAGCAACCATTTCTTAGTTCATACTAGAACTTCTTGGGCCCTATCTTCCAAAGAAGCAATTTCATCTTGTACCCGATTTACATCATCTAGGGGTTGATTATAGACTTTGTTTTGCTCATAGATAGGGTCTAAAATATTACCATCTTCCTTAAGGCCTTTTGGGACCTTCAGGAGGTCAAGAAGATTCAATCTTTTAATCGAGTGTAGGTTTAACCTGAAGTGGTCTCTCAAACTAACCTCATGATCATCCATGCAGTCAACATAATGATCCTCGACAAAATCTTCATGTTTTTACCAATTCCCAATGAGGGGCCTAACCCATCCAGTCAGATCAAAACTTGCCATAGTGACATAAAATAAGTCCAAGGTCCATGGGGCCATCTCTAACTATGCAAATCTTTCTTGTGTGATGCTTTGACAGGTGTAGCCGCCTATCTTGATAGGGAAATTAAAGCTTATTTTATGCTTGCCAACAATGAGCTTATACACCTCAAATACCTGCCTATAGATTTCCAGTAATATAGCTTTATCACTAGGGTACTTAGGGAGCTTGTATGGAGGCTTTGAGAAGCCCATCACCCTAATATATGAAAACATCTTAAACTATGTATACCAATGTCCCAAGTTATCTATTTCATCACAATCCTCTAGAGATAGTCTTTGAGAGTATTCATTCTCTAAAGTTCTAACAATAGCATAGATAAAGGCATCATTAACTACTTTATAATGTTTCTATCTGTCAAGGAGCTCTAGTTGTGGAAAGTGTTGATAAACCAATACTTCTCCCTTTGGGAGGGATCTGACCTATTGTAGCCCTGGGAAACTAGCTTGATAAGCTAATAAGTAAATAAGATATAAAATCGAGTAGAACTCCTCTGTCTTCTCTACTATGGACAGTTGTTCATCTATTATGGTGCTAATGATTCCCCTTGATCTCCTTCATATAGAAGTAACACATCCAAGGGTGTCATTTATCTGAGGAGGGGAGGCCAAACATCTAGCTCAAAAGGGAAATAAATTACTTACCATCCTCTGCCAAGGTAAGTGTTATCCTCTCATACTACTCAAAGATAGGAATACCAAAGGTTGTGTCAATCATGTCAGAAGAGAAACCCAAGATGACTTATCTAGTTGGTCGACTAATCTTCTTCCTCCCAGGTTTATAAGCCTTGGAACATGCTAGGACCAACTCTAGGGATTGAACAGAGATGGAAAAAGTTGTTGCTTGAATCAACCTTGATATGGCCATTTGCTGGGCCTAGAAGGGTCTCCCTTCTAATGTATTGACCTTCTTCAGGAAATCATATATGTCACTAGCCCCTAAGTCTATATCTCCAATTTTAGAGAACTAGTTGAGCATTTTAGATGGTGGGAGGTACCTCTTGTAATCATGTTTGATCTCTTTGACTAGTGTGTCCTCTTCCATGATTATAGTCTTGAAAGCAAGGCGATAGCTAGATTTAATAAAATCACACCAAATGAACTTATTCTTATTACAAAAACAACATATCGAGGATTAGGTTTTGGGCTTGATGCCTTCCTCATCCCAAAGATAGTAGAAAGTAAAGAGCAAATGGTAACCCTGTGACCCTGACCCTACTAAAGTTATACAAAGGCAATTGGTTAGGGATCGGAGATGTCTATGAACTCATGACTTCTGATTCACAAAGAGTACAAGTAAACCTTGTGAACCCAACCCTATTGGAGATATACAAAGGTAATCATTAGGAATCAGAGCTCAAGGATAACTTAGTATCACTAACTTCTATTCTGTAAAGACTAAGTGGAAACCCCATGAACATGACCCCACCGTGGTTGTACAAAGGTAATCATCAGGGATCGAGGGTCAAGGATGACTTTGTTCTCTTGACCTCCAATTCAAAAAGAGTAAAGGAAAGACCCACGAACCCGTTTCCAATGGAGTTACACAAGGTAACTATCAAGAGTGGGGATTGGGGGTGACTTCTAACTCACTACTCTAGGGAACATATTTAACTCAAATGCCACAAGGTTGATCTTGATAAAGGTAAAGGGGACAGAGATCGAGGATCAGGACTTCGCTAGTGATAACAACTAGGGCATCCATTTTAGACAATTTTTAGAACAACACTCAATGATCTTTTAGTGGATTTTTGGTCCAATATTACACTACCTAAAAGAAAATGTAAAATATGTCACACTTAAAGGGGATTATTAAGGAAATAATTCTTTTGAAAGTAACCCCCAAGATAGAGAGAAAATAGGGAAAACACAAAGGGAACGTAACTTGAAATTAGGTAGGGAGAAAGAAAAGACTTAACACAAATGCAATAAAAGTACCACATTCTAGTTACCACTATACAAAATTGAATGAAAGCAATTGCGAAAACCCTACCTAGTCTGAAGAAGCGGTAAAATCAATCCGACAGCTAGAGAACTTCTTTTCTTAGCTAAGCTTAACATGTACGATGCATTACTACAGACTGAATCTCTTTGGCAAATGCTCAAATTTAGAGCTCAAACTTTGGCACTAGCTTTATAGGGGATTTTAGATCACAAAATGCAAAGACAAAATAAGGAAATGAGCACCCAAAACACAATAAAAACCCTCCTTTGATATACGGGAACCCAACCATAAATGTGCCACAAGGAGTAGGTAGGGCATTGGTTAGATCCTATGTTAGGGATAACCCTCAGAGTTGTACCCCCAATCATGCTAATAGGACAAACTCTGGAGCCCCGATACTGGTGGCACACAAAATTATACCTATTGTTCCTTAGAGAGGGGAGTTAGGAGATCATTTATAGTCATGTTAGCATGACAGACCTGGTGGCTTGGTTAATTCCACTTAGAAGTACTATCAGGAGGTTGAGAATGTTTCTACTATCATTCTAGAATGACAAACCATGTCATCTTGATAGGTGAGCATATTACAAAATCTTGAGGAAAATATGAAATCCTTTCATCAATTGAGAAGTAGGTAGAAGCCCAAAAATTAGAGCAAAGAAGGGGGCCCCTATTTGTCTATTCCTAAATGGGGTGTGTTGTAGAAAAAGAGAACAATAGCACCCAACCATTTTCCTTCTTGTGTGTGTGCAAGTCGCATTCAGAAGAATTTGTAGAAAACAAGTTACATGAAGCATGAACACAAAAGGGTGAAGACTCAAGAAACTTCACATTCTACAAAATCCTAATCAGAGTCTAGGGTGCCCAAGAACCTTAGTCCTTTGGGCTCCTAAATTAGGATCCAGGTTCAACTTTTCCCTTCTTATCCTCTTCGTGGTGTTAGATTTCTTATATCTATTTTTGATAGTCTATTATAAGTAGATCTTTGTCAACTAGGGTTTGATATTTTTCCCTAGTTTTCTTGGTTAGATTTTGTTAGATTTGGTTGATAATCCTTTATACAACAAAGGGACAAAACCCCTATAGTTTGGGTCTCCTTCAAGGGTAGAAGCAAAGCTTGGTTTGTGTTCCAATGTTAATAGAAGAGGGTTTGACCTAGTTAACTTTGTTAGGGTAAGTCACACTTTTCTATTTAACATTTTGGTGAACCCATCATTTCTTGCACTTTTTTATCCTTATTGCTTCAGATCTGAGATATTTTCTACCCTAGATCTGATTAGATTACATTCATTCATCATTTGGCATACTTTCATAGCTTAATTTTTATATTGTTTCATTGTTAGGGTTTGCAAAAACGTCACATTTTTAGAAAATATAGCTAATCTTGAACCTAGGGTTTTTAAATTAGTGTGTTTTTTGAGATCTTGGTGACATTATAAGGTGGATTAAATTGATTTCATATTCTGTACCTTATCTTTCCTTCTGTTTACAACTTTTTTGCATTTTGGCATTTGAAATGTGAAAATCAAGCATTGAATTTAAGTGTAAAAAAGCATATTTGTCAAATTGTTTATATTTCATAGGTTTTAGATCATCATAGTATGATTTAAATTTATTATTTTTGCATCAGTTCTGATTTGTATTGAAAAAATTAATCATTTCACAATGCTATACCTTGCATTTAAACCTCTTCATCATTGTGGTTTTTCAAAAGTTGTTGGAAAAACCTAGTTAATTTTTGAAACCTAGGGTTTGTAATTTGATATCTTGTTTCAGATTTTTCTGATCTAACATTTGCATTTCAAATCTGATTTTACTTTACTCTAATGAATCATTAAATCATTTCCTTGTGATTTATTTTGCATTTTCACTCATTCATTATTAGGGTTTTAAAAAAAAATTGCATTTTTGGAAAACCTACCTAGTCATGCACCTAAGATGTGTTGATTAAACTCTTGTTCCATATTTTGCTGATGATAATTAATGTTCAAGTCTGATGTTACATTTATATAGAATTTCATAAATATCATTGGTGTTCAAATTTCATTCTCACATCAAAGAATTTTAATTTAGGGAACAAACATTTAAAGATCTAGGATTTGATGATAAACCCTAGCTAGTCTTGAATCTAGTGGTTGTATTTGAAATCTTATTTTCAAGTCTTTTCTATGTTGAAGGATTGCTAAATCTGATTTTACATTTCTGTAATTCATCATATGTGTCATATTTGTTTAAATTCAAAAGCACAAACATTCATGCATTCATCTTCTCTTTAAAATCATAAAGCAATAGCGCAAACAAAACTATCTAGGTTCATTTGACACTCATGCATCTTCATTTAAAGAAAAATTTTCTAAATCTCTCATGTGTTTACTTAGGAAAATCATTTTCACATACTACACATCTTACATTTTCAATACTTGGTTGTTGTGGTTACCAAAAACACAAAAATTTTGGAAATCCCCTCTTATCTTGGACTTGTAGATCATTGATTGTGATCTTATTTTATATACTCAAGTCATGTCTAAATTCAATTGTACATTACTATTCCATATCACACCCACATGTATTATTTGATTCTTCATATTAATTCAATCATTATTAGAGGACTTTGCTAAATTCAGCTTCATGCATAGTCATGAGAAAGATGATGGTGATAGTTCTCCTTCTACTACAATTCATGATAATATCATTGACATCACATCTAAGGCATATGATCGTGACTTAACTTTTCCTACTTCACCCCATGCTTTGGATCCCTCTCCTAAAAATGAAGATATTTGGCTGTGCAAGAGGAAGAAATTATTGACACATTCCTTAACATTACTTTACCTTCTATTCATTGGGATGATCTCTCTTCTAGAGATATGGCATTAGATGACGTTGAGCATACTACTTCTATTTCTACCATAGTACATGAGGTTTCTATGTCTCATCCTATGGATATTCCACCTTTGGTTGAATGTTCAAGTACCTTGGATATTACTAAGGATGTGAAGACCCTTGGTATTCCTCCTTTAGATGCATGTTCAAGCTCGTTGGACATCATTAAAGAAACAAAATCAATGATTTTATTAACAACACTTTACCCTCACTTCATTCGAGTGCTCTCCCTACAAAAGATGAAGTATTAGTGGATGAAGAGCAATCTATCACATTAAATCCATTGAGGATGGATGCCAAGTTTATTAAAAAGAAAAACAATGTCAATTTTGTAAAGTACTCAAAATTCCACATTCATACATAACCAATGTAAAACTAAATTAAATGCAAGTAAGTAAAGTAAGGTAACTTCTTTTACATCAACTAGTAGAAGAGATAGAATTATCATCATATGTCAAAACAAGATTTCTATTCATAAATTTATATTCATATTCAATCACGATACAAAGCATCTTTTTGAGTTCAATTACAGAGCTTTCTATAACAATATTTATAATTTAAAAAAAAAAATTGCCTTATGCCTTACATAAAATTTGAGATCAGATAAAAGAGCACAATTGTCATCAATATCATGTAAATCCAAACAATAAGTCTTCGACCACCATCGACCATCTGGCCATCTACTGTGCCAAAGGACAAGAACATGGTTTAGACATTTTTTCCTTCCAACCAAGAAGCTTGCGCTCCCCTTTTATCCTTCAAACTGAAGGATGCTTGACCCTACCCGAAGGGCCTAGCAACCTGTAAACAATCATAGGGTGGAATCTGGTGCATGCCTATTAACCTACATGCATTTCTATAATCAATGCAACATCTCATCAACAGGATATGGCAGGGAAAATATACAAATAGTACTAGGAAAAACAACCATCTGTTTCAATGGTACATATGTCTGTTTCAACATCACATTCACTTTGGCCAAAGTATAGGTTTTGAAAAAGAAAACCTATTTCCCTATTTTCCTATATTCGACACCCATCCCGGAAGGCAATCTTTCCAAACCAAAAGAAAAATTAAACACGAAAAAAACACAATAAGCCAAAATTTCACTCCACGCATAATTTTATTAAGTTTAAACCGATGAAACTCATAATGAGAATATAAAATTACAAGAGAAGAGAATTCATTTATAACAAAGGGGTATCCGTCATTGATTTTCATATGTAGTTAGTTTCTTGGAATAATACACAGTTTAATTTATCAAGTTTATCCATTCTCGTTCATGAAATTGATTTGTTTTTCATTGTTGCATAAATTCAAATTTACCCACCATGACTAAAATAGTGTTCTCTTCAAGTAAGTTGTTATAAGGAGGTACACGAGTTTCTATATATAAATATACATTTCTACCCATACTCTTATAATCTACTCATAATTATTGGATTATATAATATTAACAAACCCTAGTAAAATAAAATAATATTAAATCTAATTAAGGAATAATATGCAAGGTTAATAGTTAATAAGCTTTTGCATGTTAGTTAATATGGAAGTATATCTGATCCTTATATATAAAAAAAAACAAAAGGTCGAGTCCATTTCTAAGAGATGGCGGCCCTACCAACCTATAAAAACTAAGTATCATTACTGAGCTGATTTAAAAGTTTTTTGTTTATGTACATCTTTAGAGGTCACACTAAATGTATGAGGTCGAAAGAGTTAAAGTGGCCGTTTAAACTCAAGAAGGCTGATCATTAAGGCAATGATACAGAGGATTCAACAAAAATAGGTCAAACAAGCTTGATGTATTGTCAACGGGTCAAGATAACAATCTACAAGGGTCGATCTCAGGCTAGAGAGGCCAAGAGTACAGACACAGGTTGAATCTCATGAAGAAGGTATAATCCATTTTATTGCAACTGATAACCAATGTCGACTAGGAAGAAACATCACCGAAGTTATGCTAGTAAGGAAGTTGTAGAAAAGTTATCTCTGAGGCCGACAAAAAGAACAACACCCCATCAAAAGCTAGATCAGCATCTAGAGAAGGCGAATCTAGACAAGGTCAACGTGGAAAACTTCATCTAAACTTGGCAGAGATTCATCAAATCAAAAATAGGAGGTCACTTAGAAAGGAAAATTGATGATACAAACATCGTCCACTCATGGAATAAAGGGCGATTGATCTAGCAAGGAGGGTTGATTTAAGGGTCAAAACTGTTCAATACCAAAAGACATGGCTAGTATCATGCAATATTCATTACTATTACAGCAGTTAAAAGTAACATTTCAAAAAATAAGGTAGACATAGTTCAACGCACTTCCAATTCCAAAGTGGAAGATTGACTTTTCCAGGCAGTTGTAAAGAGAACGATTCATGGTTTCAAAGTGAAATGAGAAACATTTAAAAGAAAAAAAGAGAAAACATATATAAGATAGGGATTGGAGTCTTAACCTTAGATTATTATCTTTTTGTGGATCATGTCGAACAAATCATAAAGGTTACTATAAATTATCAGAGGCTAATTCACTATTGATAATAAAATATATATATATATATATATATATATATATATATATATATATATATATATATATATATATATATATATATATATATATATATAAGAAGAATCCTTATAAGATCTAGGAAAAATGGATTCAGACAAATCTGGAAGGCATCAAAAATCAGATTGAAGGTGAAGAAATTAGAATGATGCACAGGTAAGATTAAGTGTCAAGGTCATTGTCAACACATATGAAGCTGATCATAAGGCAAGAATAACAACAACTAATAGAAGGCCGATCATAGGTGGATCAAGGCCATTGCAATTTGATTCAGATTTAAATACAAGCAATATATTTATGAATAAAGTAATGAAGAAGGAAAGTACCGATGATTTGAAGATTCCTGGTGATCTATTATGTGTTCCCAAAGCTTTCAACTACCTGGTTTCCTGTGTCTCTGTGTGTTCTCCCTCTTTTTCCAAACGCTTTTCTTTATTAACTTTTTAAAAACCTAATTTTTTTTCCTTTCTTTGTCGAATTCTCATGAAAACTAAAATTCTTCGCTAATGCATGTTGCACATGCAATTTTCCCCCCATTTTTCTTTTTAAGAAAAGAAAACTAGGATATAAATAAAAATAATTTTAAATATAATTATATGTATTTGTATATAGTCTAAAATTAAAGTATATATTTTACTCTTTTCTTATTTGTTATAAGAGATTTATTTACTTAAGAAAATTTTTACAATATTATTTAATTTAACAATTATATTTTACAAACAATCAAATTTTTATATAATATTTCCACAATTACTATACTTGTATATATTTATTCACCTTTTTAATAATTTAGTAGAAATTATTTCTATTTAATTATATCTACAAAATCAAAGAGTTATTTTTTTTTATAACTAAATCCAATTAGATCCAATTTACAAAAATTATCTCATTTATTTGTCAAAACAAGCATCGAGTTTCAAGCAGAGGCATATCGAAAAACAACAATTCATACGGAAGATGATAGATAACAAACACAATCATGCAAGGATGCCATTATACATGTGTGTGTGCAAGAACACTAGATAGAACTCGTCGATTGTTGCCAAGTGGCTAGAACCCCTCTAACTGAAACATGTTCTTTCCTTCGATAACTTGCATTCATTCGCACTCATTCCACTATCAATAGGTTAGTGCTAAAAAATATAGCCAAAGCAACATAATCATAAACCAATAATATATCTCTAACAATTATCCTCAATTAATGTTCAATGGTCTCAAATGCAATTAACCAGATTAAGTAAATCTAAAAGTCTAAGACGTGACATCCTTCCCCAGTTGGAAGAGACACCATCTCGATCTCTTATTACATCAAGAAAAATAATTAAGTATCAAAACAATAATGTATCATCATCTGAGTATCAAAGTATTTCTAATGTACATGTAATAAAAACATGTATGCTAATTTGCCAATTGTGAAAAATATCTATCAATCTTTGTAGCATCCTCCCAAATGGTACTATCCACTGAATATTGGTCCCACTGGACCTTATACTACAATATGTCTCTATTATGCAACTTAACATTACACTTCTCCAAGACTCGAATGGGCTCCACTAGCACCACTCCTGGATCCTGTACCTATAGGGTGCAACAATCAAGAATATGTAATACATCAGGATGATAAGGTTTGAGTAATGACACATGAAAAACATTATGAATCTTGGTGAGAGATAGCGGTAGAGCAAGTCTATATGCAACTAGATTGATCACTTTTAAAATGTCAAAAGGTCCTACAAATATCAGAGCTAGTTTGGATGTCTTGCCAAATGAAATCAAACTCTTATGTGGCTTGACCTTTAGAAACACCTTGTCACTTACTGAGAATTGCATGAAAGTCCTATTTTTATCTGCATAAATTTTCTATCTATTCAAGGCTTGCTTCAATTTCTCTTTTATTAGCCTCATCTAATCTCTCATTTCTTTTAACATGTTAGGTCCAACCACTATTTGATCTTCAATCCTATCCTAACTAATGGGATTCCTAAACTTACGCCCATAAAGAGCCTCAAATGGTGCCATCCCTAAACATGCATGGTATGAGTTATTATACACAAACTCTACCAATGGAAAATATTCCTCCCATTTGTACTGTTGGTCCATATAATACATCCTTAGAAGATCCTCCATGACCCGATTGACTCTCTGGCTAACCATCTATTTGAGGATGATAAGCCGTGCTAAAGTTCAACTTAGTCCCCAATGTTGCATTAAGTGTGGTCCAAAACCTAGAGGTCATGCGAGTGTAACGATCTGAGATGATCGTCTCTGGCACTCCATGTAATTGAAAAATCTCTTGGACAAACTTTTTCGCTAAGGTCAACGACCCATCCAAGAGATTTCTAGGAATGAAATGAGCCACTTTCATCAGTTTATCCATCACCACTAGGATGACATCATGCCTATTCTTTGACATGGGTAATCCTTGAATAAAGTCCATGCTAATCACCTATCATTTGTACTCTAGAACACTGTGTGGATAAAGTAATCCTACAAGATGGAAATGTTCAGCCTTGACACATTGACATGCTAAACATTGAGTGACAAACTCAGTTACGTCATTCTTAAGCATAGGCCAAAAGTATAATGGTCTCAATCCTTCCATTGTCTTGGTCACTCCTGGGTGTCCAAAATATGGTGCACTATGGATTTCTTCGAGAACTAACTTCCTCAACTCACCTGAATCTGGGATATACATTCTCCCTTGATATCTCAAAATCCCATCTAACTCCATTACATACCCATCAAATCGATGATTTGTGGGGTCTGCTTCTAATGCTTGTTTAACTCATTCATAATGCTCATCCCCTTGCAAGTTTTGGACTACCTATTGTCTCAGATTTGATCTAGTAGTCACCATCATAGCTAGATGTCGTCTCCTTCTAAGAGCATCTACTACCCTATTCTCTTTTCCTTTTATATGTACTCGATTCCAAAATCATACTCGCTAAGGAATTCTAACCACCTTCTCTATCGTGCATTGAGATTAGGTTGGGTGAAGATATATTTGAGCCCCAAGTGATCTATCTTTAGCTCAAATGGCTTTCCCAAGAGGTAGTGCCTCCACATTTGGAGTGCATGAATAATGGTGGCCAATTTGAGATCACGAGGTGCATAGTTTAACTCATGTTGTTTCAGTTTCCTTGATTCATATGCCACCACTTTCCCATTTTGCATCAACACTCCTCCCACACCTTCATCGGAAGCATCAGTTATCATTGTGAAATGACCATTTGGATCAGGTATGGTCAAAATAGGTGTTGTTGTGAGTTTCCCCTTCAAGAGATGAAAAGCTTGCTCGCATTTATCTGTCCAATCAAACTTCTTACCCTTCTGTAATGAAGTTATGGGTGCTACAATTGTCAAGAATCCTTCTATGAATTTCCTATAATATCCTTCCAGCCCCATAAAACTTCTAACCTCATTCACAGTCTATGGTGTGGGCCATTCCATTATTGCTTTCATCTTTTTAGGATCTACCACTATCCCATCTACTAAAATTACATGGCCAAGATAGTGCACTTTACTCTGGTAGAATGTGCACTTAGATAACTTGCCAAAGAGTTTTCTCTCTCTCAATCGCTGCAAGACTATCCTCAAGTGTCTTTCATGTTACTCTACTGAGTTTGAATAAATCAGAATGTCATCTAGGAAGACCAACACAAATTCATCTAGACAATCCCTGAACACATTGTTCATCAAGTTCATAAAAGTTGTCGGTGCATTAGTTAACCTGAATGGTACTACTGTGAACTCGTAGTGACCATATCATGTTCTAAATGTTGTTTTAGAGATATCCTCATCCTTAATCCATAACTAATGGTAACCAGATCTAAGGTCTATTTTGGAGAATACCTTTGCACCTTTCATCTGGTCGAACAATTCATCTATTCTTGGAAGCGGATACTTGTTTTTAATAGTTGCTTTGTTGAGCATTTTGTAATCAATGCACAACCACAGTGTTCCATGCTTCTTCTTTATGAAGATGCTTGGTGCTCCCCAAGGTGACACACTAGGTCTAATAAACCCTTGTTTCAACAATTCTTCTAATTGTGCCTTAAGCTCATATAGTTCTGGTGTTGTCATTCAGTAAGGTGCTTTAGACTGTGGTTCTGTTCCTAGCATTAGATCTATAGGGAAATCAAATTCTCTTTTTGGTGGTAGTTCTATCAGCTCATGAGGGAAGACATCTTTGAACTCTCTAAGAATAGGATATTTGTCAAAAGATGGTTCCTGATTATCTAGATCTCTTATCTTTACTGCATAGATGGAACAACCCTTTCTTTTTTCCTTTTATAATTGCATAGTAGCTCAAATCTATCTTAGCTTAAGAGGTGTTCTTGATCCATGAATCTTTGCCCAATTCCCAAAATCATCAAGACATTTCACTACTTTCTCTTCACAATATACTAAGGACTTATGTTTAGATAGCCAATTGATTCCTAGAATCACATCATAAGATCCTAAAGGTGCAACATAGAGATTAACTCACATTTGGAAAGTAGGAAGATCTAATTCACTGCATACTAGACATGAATCTACTCTTTTCTCTGCATTGTTACCATATTGCACCATCCAAGAATTTTCCATGTGTCTAGGTTTTATAGATAACTTAGCTACAATCTTAGGATAAAAAAAACATTATGTTGCTCTTGTATCAATTAAAATAGAAACTGGAAGGCCAAAGAGCTTACTAGACATCTGAATGGGTGTAGCTTGAAAATCTACTTGATGATTATCTACAACTGCATGAATTTGGTGTTGAGGAGCTCCCTATTGATTCTCATCTCTCTAGTTTGCTGTTCACTGAGGACATGCACTAGCATAATGTTCTCCTCCACAATTGTAACATCCATCTCTAGGTCCTCTGTGTCTAGCTAGCATGTCCTTCCTATTATTGTTACCATTATTGCCACAATTATCTCTCTTATTATTATTTCCACCTTGGTTCCCATTATTCTTTTTCTGATATTTATTGCCTCTTTTAAGATTCCATATCTAGTGCTTGTTGTTTCCTTGGTTGTTATTATTACCCTTATTGCAACTTTCATTCTGAAACCTTTTATTCCCATTCTTCACATCTTGACACTTATGGTAATTTGTAATCTGCTATAGTTTCTACTCCTTTTTAGTAGCTTTTTCAAACACTTCATACATGGTCAATGGATTATGAATATCCACCTCTGACCCAATCTATGGCCTTAACCCCAAGATAAACTTACGAATCTGAAACCTTTTGTCAAGCTGATATTGTGGAACATACTTCAATAGATGAGAAAATCTCTCCCAATATTGAGTCACTGTCAAACCTCCCTATGTGAGGTTTTGGAATTCTATCATTTTCTTGTCAAAATAGAGTTGTGGAAACCATCTCTTCTTGAAAATCTTGAGGAAGTAGTCCCACATGACTTCTCTTAGTAACAATTTCTTTTCAACCTTCTCATTATCCCACCAAGTCGCTACTTCCCCAGTAAGCTGGTAGGATCCCCATATAGCTTTAGTTTCATCAAACAAGTCACAAAGATCAAAATATTTTTCCATATCAATTATCCATGCTTTTTCTTTGTCACCTATAGTCTTACTATCAAACTTAGGAGGGGTAACCTTTTTGAGATCCTTTCTTAACTCTGCAACAATTTTGTTTCAATTATTCCCATTCACTTCTCCCTCAGGACCTTTGGCTTCTTCTCTCCATTCCTCATTCTAATTTCCCCTTATTCCTCTAATTTCCTATTCCATATTGTTCATTCGAGTTCCTTGCTAAGTCAAAAGAGCAAGGATTTGATTCAGTTGGTTATTTTGTTCTACATTGTTATTATTGTTTGCCTCATTTCCATTTCCTTCATTATTCCTGGTATTATTTCCTGCATTAGCTCCTCCTTCATTAGTGCTAGTATTGTTCCCAACATTGGCTTCTTCATTGTTTCCTCTGTCTAGGTTACTACCAGATTCTAGGGTTGGTCCTCTACATCTAGAATTTCTAGTATACATGATGACTTATCTGCAAAGAGTTTCAAACTTTAGCGCAATAGTCCATAAAGGCCTAGAGTAGAACCATTGCTCTGATACCAAATGTAAAGTACTCAAAATTCCACATTCATACATAACCAATGTAAAACTAAATTAACTGCAAGTAAGTAAAGTAAGGTAACTTCTTTTACATCAACCTGTAGAAGAGATAGAATTATCATCATATGTCAAAACAAGATTTCTATTCATAAATTTATATTCATATTCAATCATGATACAAAGCATCTTTCTAAGTTCAATTACAAATCTTTCTATAATAATATTTACAATTTTAAAAAAAATGGCCTTACACCTTACATAAAATTTGAGATCAAATAAAAGAGTACAAATGTCATTAATATCAAGTAAATCCAAACAATAAGTCTTCGACCACCATTGACCATCTAGCCATTCGCTACGTCGAAGAACAAGAACATGGTTTAGGCAGTTTTTCTGCCCAACTGTGAAGCTTGCGCTTCCCTGGTATCCTTCAAACTGAAGGATGCCCGACCCTACTCGAAAGGTCTAGCAACTTGTAAACAATTGCAGGGTGGAATTTGGTGCGTGCCTATTAACCTACATGCATTTCTATCATGAATGCAACATCTCATCAATAGGATATGGCAGGGAAAATATAGAAAAAGTACTAGGCAAAACAACCATCTATTTCATGGTACATATGTATGTTTCAACATCACATTCACTTTGGCCAAAGCATTAACCATTTTAATGGCATGTAGGTTTTGAAAAAGAAAACCTACTTCCATGTTTTCCCATATTTGACACCCATCCCGAAAGGCAATCTTTCCAAAGAAAAAGAAAAATTTAACACGAAAACACACAATAAGCCTAAATTTCACTCCATGCATAATTTTATTAAGTTTAAACTGATGAAACTCATAACGAGTATATAACATTACAAGAGAAGAGAATTAATTTATAACAAAGGGGTATCTATCATTGATTTTCATATGCAGTTAGTTTCTTGGAATAATACACAGTTTAAGTTATCATGTTTATCCATTCTCGTTCACGAAATTGATTCATTTTCGTTGTTGCATAAATTCAAATTTATCCACCATGACTAAAATAGTGTTCTCTTCAAGTAAGTTGTTATAAGGAGGTATATGAGTATCTATATATAAATATAAGTTTCTACCCATACTCTTATAATCTACTCATAATTATTGGATTATATGATATTAACAAACCCTCGTAAAATAAAATAATATTAAATCTAATTAAGGAATAATAATGCAAGGTTAATAATTAATAAGCTTTTGCATGTTAGTTAATATTGAAGTATATGTGATATATATATATATATATATATGAAAGGTTGAGTCCATTTCTAAGAGGTGGCAGCCCTACCAACCTATAAAAACTAAGTATCATTACTGAGCCGATTTAAAAATTTTCTATTTCTCTACATCTTTAGAGGTCACACTAATATATGAGGTTGAAAGAGTAAAAGTGGCCATTTAAACTCAAGAAGGCCAATCATTAAGGCAATGATATAGAGGATTCAACGAAAATAGGTCAAACAAGCTTAATGTATCATCAACGGGTCAAGATAACAATCTACAAGGATCGATCTTAGGATGGAGAGGCCAAGAACACAGACACAGGCTGAATCTCATGAATATGGTATAATCCATTTTATTGTAGCTAATAACCAATGTCAACTGGGAGGAAACATCACCGAAGTTACACCAGTAAGGAAGTTGTAGAAAAGTATCTGTAAGGCTGACTAGAAGAACAACACCCCATCAAAACCCAGATCGGTGTCTAGAGAAGGCCGATCTAGACAAGGTCAACATGGAAAACTTCATCTAAAATTGGCAGAGATTTATTAAATAAAAAATAAGAGGTCACTTAGAAAGGAAAACTAATGATATAAACATCATCCACTCATGGAATAAAGGGCAATTGATCTGGCAAGGAGGGTCGATTTAAGGGTCAAAATCATTCAATACTAGAAGACATGGCTAGTATCATGCAATACTCATCACTGGTTTAGCAGTTAAAAGTAAGATTTAGAAAAATAAGGCAGACACAGTTCAACACACTTCCAATTCCAAAGTGGAAGATTGACTTTTCCAGGCGGTTGTAAAGAGAACGATTCATGGTTTCAAAGTGAAATGAGAAACATTTAAAAGAAAAAAAGAGAAAATGGATATAAGATAGGGATTGGAGTCTTAACCTTAGATTATCATCTTTTTGTGGATCATGTCGAACAAATCACAGAGGTTACTATAAATTATCAGAGGCCGATTCATTATTGATAATATATATAAGAAAAATCATTATAAGATCCAAGAAAAATAGATCTAGATGAACCTAGAAGGCATCAAAAATTAGATTGAAGGTGAAGAGATCAGAATGATGCACAGGTAAGATTAAGTGTCAAGGTCATTGTCAACACATATGAAACCGATCACAAGGCAAGAATAAAAATAGCTAATAGAAGGCCGATCATAGATGGATCAAGGCCATTGCAATTCGATTCAGATTTAAATACATGCCAGATATTTATAAATAAAGTAATGAAGAAGGAAAGTACTGATGATTTGAAGATTCTTGGTAATCTATTATGTGTTCCCAAAGCTTTCCACTACCTAGTTTCCTATGTGTCTATGTGTGTTCTCCCTCTTTTTCCAAAAGCTTTTCTTTATTAACTTTTTAAAAACCTAATTTTTTTCTTTCCTTGTCGACTTCTCAAGCAAACTAAAAGTCTTCGCAATGCATGTCGCGCATGCAAATTTCCCATGTTTTTCTTTTTAACAAAAGAAAACCAGGATATAAATAAAAATGATTTTAAATATAATTATATGTATTTGTGTATAGTCTAAAATTAAAGTATATATTTTACTCTTTTTGTATTTGTTATAAGAGATTTATTTACTTAAGAAAATTTTTACAATATTATTTAATTTAACAATTGTATTTTATAAACAATAAAATTTTCATTTAATATTTCCACAATTACTATACTTATATATATTTATTCAATAATCACATTTTTATAATTCATTAGAAATTATTTCTATTTAATTATATCTATAAAATCAAAGAATTATTTTTTTATTTAACTAAATCCAATTAGATTGAATTTACAAAGATTAACTCATTTATTTGTCAAAACAGGCATCGGGTTTCAAGCAAAGAGGCATACGGAAAAATGACAATTCATTAGGAAGACGATAGATAACAAACACAATCATGCAAGGATGCCATTCTATGTGTGTGTGTGCAAGAACACCAGATAGAACCCATCGATTGTTGCCAAGTGGCTAGAACCCCTCTACCTGAAACATGTTCTTGCCTTCGACAACCTGCATTCATTCGCGCTCATTCCACTATCAATAGGTTAGTCCTTAAAAAATATAGCCAAAGCAACATAATCATAAACCAATAATATATCTCTAACAATTATCCTCAATTAATATTCAATGGTCTCAAGTGTAATTAACCAGATTAAGTAAATCTGAAAGTCTGAGACGTGACAAATTCATTCATCATTAATAGACTTATTCCACCCACTAAAGGGATAGTGAATAAGAACAACTCACATCTTTTCTCTAAACTTGTAATTACGGTTTGAGGTGATCCAACACCACCTCAACCTCTGGGTTACATTCTCAACTATGCAAAGTAAATTACTCAAAGAAATCAAGGTGTTCAAAGTGTGTTACAATAATATCATAATAATGTGGTTGCTCACACATACAACACCCACAATAACCAGCATAGTAAGCATGCACCGCATGTGCTTGTTTCTCTTCCACCTTCTCAACCTATCCTACCTCAAGCACCTCATCTTCCTCCACATATTGGCATAGAATATGATCTTGTCAAGCATCCCCATGCTACTTCAGCCAAGATCTCTCTATGGGATTTAATACAAACATTGCCTACATACCACAGAATGCTCCAAGAGGCTCTACAAAAGGTAGTTGTTCGGTGCCTTCAGTTAGACCGAATGATGTAGCATCTCTGTTAAGATTTTTGGATGTGACAACATCAGATATATCATTTCAACAACATGAATTACCTCCCATAGAAGTTCAAAACCAATATGAGCTTGTTATGATATTTTTCACTATTAATAGAATGAGGGTAAGACACACTATGATTGATGGTAGATCAGGTCTTAATGTTTGCAGCATAGACTTGTTACATAAACTCAATGTTGATACATCTTTCATCAAACCAGATAAAATCATCCTTCATGGATTTGAGAATGTTGGTAAACAATCACTAGGTACAATCACCTTAAATGTTAAGGTGAGACCTACGACATTGCATACCCTTATCCATGTCATGCCTAACTCTCTTTCATATAATCCTCTTCTTGGTAGACCATGGATTCATGCCATGGGGGTAGTCCTATCTACCGTTCATCATTAAATAAAGTTTATTTTTGAAAATAATCCATACACAATTGAAGTTGATTCAATTCTAGAAAGTTGCTTACAAATGGAAGCAAAACATCAAACACCTTTAAGTAGTTTGATCCCTTCTTTACCACTATCCCCACTGCTAACAACAATGTTAGTTAGGATAGCGTTGGTCCTTTGAATGCATTTTTTGGTGATGATTGGGGTTACTTAGATTTTAGACCCTTCTTTGTAGGTGAATATAAAATCTCAACCTCACACCCAAAAATCTTGAAGCTAAATGAAATTTCTTCAACATGATTTTCTATTCCTACAAAGTTAAACTGAAGATTAATGACAATGGAACTTTTAAAATTTATGAAGATCCACCTTCTTCTACATAAATGGTAGCCATTTATGATAAACTATCACCTGAATCTAATGAATCATCTTCTTCTAATTCTTGTCTTGGTAGTGACAATGTCAATTTATATTTCAACCCCCATGGGCTCATTGAAACAATGATTGACCCTCCTCCATGTGATAAAAATAATGATCCTTCTCAATCTTCTTCAACACATGATGACAATTTTTATTTCAATAAACCTAGTCATATGAGATCTCCTCTTCTTGTGGACTTGGAGAAGCATTATGGGTGTGGATTCAAAATTCTTTCTTAATAAGGATACAATGGAAATGGGATAGGATGCAAAAAACAAGGAATTAAGGAACCTATGGAACCAACACCACACTTGTCTAAAGTAGGTTTAGGTTTCTGGCCTTCTCGTAGGTTCTCTCCACCATGTTCACAACAAAAAGGGTTGCTTCCTACTCCATCTAGATCTTCTCTTCTATCTAAACAAGAGTGTATGTTGCCGAGTCTACTCAAAGACCACTTAATCACTCTTCCTACTCCAACACACAAAAGTATCATACAAAATAATCATTCAACATCTCATTATTGTGCATCTCATCGAGCACTTGGCCATTCCACTAAGGAATGTGGAGTCTTGGGTGACAAAATTCAAGAACTTGGAACAAGGTTTAGTTCTAGTACTTCTCACCATGCTTGATGTAGTCCCTAGAGAACCTTGTCCTCCATCCATTTTATAAAAATCAAGTTGGGGGAGGATGATTTTCTATAGGACGATTCACAAGTGTGGTCCCTCGTTATTTTGTGTTATGCTTGTACATATTGTTATCCTTGTATTGTGATGTTTTGTTGATAGTTAGTTCTCCCTTGGCACCCTTGTTAGCACAAAGGTACAAGGAAAAATAATGCATTCTGTCATTACTCTATATGTATCTTCATTCTCCTGTATATCGTGATGTACAATGTTGTTATTTTTCTTGGATGATTTAGCATCCTTTCATGATCCAATTTATGTGTACTCTACTCTCATGTGATCTTTCCTATGTCATCTTTATAGTTCTGATGTTTCATTTATGTAGCACCTTGTTGCAATGCTCAGCATCATACCATGACTACACAAGCCATTGCATATCATGTCTGTAAGCATCGCCTTGGTTTTCTCTTCCTAGGGGCAAGCCCTTGTTGCAATGTAGTTTTTGGAGAACACAAGCCATTTGGGCATGTGCTTTTAGAAATCTCTTTTGCTTGTTCTTATATGTCTTCCTTATTTTACCTTAAAGGAAATTTCTCCTTGATGGAGTTAGCAATCTCTTTAAGGTGGGGGCATATATCATGCTATGAACCTTTTCTATCAAAATGCTTATTAATTATTTTTGTTACTTACTCTCTTGGAAAGTATTGTGACACACTTACAAACAAGATCTTGAGTCTATCTTGTTCAAACTCCTTGCATGTTTGGGAGAAGGGTTGTGCCACCAACTAGAGTTTGGTAGTAAGGTTCTTTCACCTTCTTATTCTACAAGGCTTGGTGTATTCCATTTAGCGGAAACACTTGTTGTAAGATGGATTATGTGTATGATGTAATTGTATCCTCTTATGCTTCTTATTTTCATACCAGCCCTCTTAGCATTCTTCTTATTGCATCTTGGGGAATGATGCAAGGTGATTTCCAAGAGACACCTTTTAGATTAAGGTCTCTTTTGTCATGCTGACTCAATGTCTTCTGTTATGTGTTTCTTTTGATTATTGTATGATACATGTATTCTCCTTATTCTCTATGTATTCATCATGCCTTGCGTGTGCTTCTCGTGTATTCTCTCGGTATTCCTTATGTATGCCTTTCGAGTGCTTTCCATGTATTCCAAGTGTTTTTCATGTGTATTCTATGAATACTTTGTGCCTTGTGTGTATACTTTATGTATTGCATGTATACATTGTGTATGGAATCCATGCTTTGTGTATGGAATGCATACATTATGATTTCTCAAGTGTATGCCTTACATATGCTTTGTCTTATCTCATGTTTCCTAAGTACTTCATCTCATGTATTTTATGCGTATGCAAATTATCATAGACTTATAGAATGTTAAACTTGGGGGATTGATCACCTATCAATTTTGGTGACATTTTATGGTTACTATGTTTAAAAATAAATCCTATGCATTTGAAATCTTAGAATCCTAAGCTTTGGGGCTACTATAGTCCACAACTTGGTGGAATTCTTTGGCTTCTATGTTTACTTTAATTGAAATTTGTCTTCAACTTACTTTAATGTGAGTTCGAACATAATTTTGTACCCATGCTAAAGTGGGGGCTAAATGTTATGTCGTAAAATGTGTAGACTAGCATTTTAAACCTAGTTTAGCACTTGGGTGGACCTAATACCATTAATTCTTGATCACAATGCACAAAACTAATAAAATAACTATAAGGCAAAGCTATACACACTAAAAGTGACTTATCCTAGAAGTTTTGGGGCTAAAGGACCAGGATTCCCAAGCACCTTGGGCCCTCCTTTAGCCTCGACCTAAATTTATGGTATGTTGGATTTAAGCATCTCAAATGGTTTCTCATGTCGACATCATTTAGTTTAATTACCTGAAAAATCAACAAGAATGCATATATAAGCACATTAAGTAATTTATTTGAACACCAAAAGAATTCTAAGCAATCTAGGCATGTTCACACTCTCTCTTCTTCTCTCTCATGCTCTCTACTCTTCTCTAAAGCTCTCTATGGTGAATTATTAATGTGATACTAACTTATTGTAGGTCTTGTGAAGATCTTTGTATGTCTTTGGGATACACCAACTTCTTGAGTCTAGTTGTGATGCCTCTTCAAGAAAGCTAAGGTTTTCATGCTCATGGTGACTCCTTTCTGTAGACACCTCAAAATGGTCATTGCATTACTCACCTAGCATACATCAATTCTTCCAATGTGCCTTCATCCAACATTATTTAAATAACTTAACTATTTAATTAATTTCCCCATTTTCATCAATTTCTTCTAAATTCACTTAATTCCAACATTAATTGCATAAATACTATTTATTTAATTAATTTTATCACCACTTTATTCTTCTATTTTCCCATTAATTAAATAAATAAATTATTTAATTAATTTAACATCTTAATTCCTCCTATCTACAACAATTAAATAATTTTAATTATTTAATTAGCTAATTATTCTTCTAAAATTAAATAAATTGTTCAAAATTATTGAAGTTGACTTTTTGAATATCTTCTAATAAATAAAATCAATATTTTTTTAATTTCTTATTTATTTTTCCATCATGCACAACAAATTAAATAAATTTATTTATTTAATTTCTAAATTATCTTCTCAAATCTAAAAATATCTTTTTCATCCATGCACACAAATTAAATAATTTATTATTTAATTTTATTCATAGCATGTCAAAAAGAAAAACAAAAGTTAAGTTAATTGGCTTTTAAATCATTATTTTTATCAATCAACTCATAAAATAAAAATAAAATCATTCTATTTTTAAGAAAATCAATCCTATCTTTAGCCACAAAGCAATTAACTCAATAAAACAACTTTTTTAATGTACACTTGTCATGTGCATGTTCCTTCATCTCTTCTTAATTTATCTTAGCCATTGATTTCATTGAATTTCCACCACTGTTGATCAAACTTCCCTGAAAGATATAAATACACCCATTCACCTCTTCACAAACCCTTCACAATTTTTGGGCATTGGCATCCATATCTCCTAGTGCTTTGAGCAATTGTTGAAGCACCTCGCATCATTTGAGCTATCATCCATCCACTTACAATCATGGCTATGCTATCCTTCTTAAGACTACTAAAATCCAATCCTCTTGAATTCTAGAAAATATTGGTGTAAAAATACCTAGTGAGGACTTAAAAAGATGATTTATAAAAGTGTGAACCTTAGAAGTTTGACTTTGTTTCTTATTCAATGAATATTTTAAATGTTTAATGTTTGGTAACTTTGGATGAATTAAGATCTATTTTCATGAGTTTAGTTTGATCTTGTTTCATTTTTTAGTTGTT
Source organism: Cunninghamia lanceolata (assembly GCA_027924645.1). Taxonomy (NCBI): domain Eukaryota; kingdom Viridiplantae; phylum Streptophyta; class Pinopsida; order Cupressales; family Cupressaceae; genus Cunninghamia; species Cunninghamia lanceolata. The sequence continues at coordinate 7,523,496 of BSBN01001054.1, forward strand.
GTATGCCTTGTGTTATGATTGAGAACTTTCTCTTCTTCTATTTTTGTCCTTTCTTGAGTTTTAAGTATTGATGAAATTTATAAATGCAATTAAGTCTATATGGATGTAGGAATTAAACTAAACTATGATTTTTTATTTCCTCAAATAAAATATTGTCTAATTAACTATTTATAAAAAGTAATTTTTTTCTATCTAAATGCAATCTATATAGATTTTCCTACAAATGAAATTAAACCATTATTTTTGTGTTTTTACATATTCTTGGAAAGATCTAATCTATGAAAATAAAATATAATTCAATTGTTAAATTCACAAGACAATTGAGAGGGGGGTGAATTAGTTGTATCAAAAATTTTAAACTCTCACAAACATTCAAATCCACCTTAACCTTTAAACTTGTTATGATGATTAAGCATGAAAAGCAAATAAATGAAACTAAAACATAACAACACCAATCACACTTGACAACACCAAATTTTATATGGAAAACCCAAAAAGGGAAAAACTGTGGTGAGGATTAGCCTACAATATAAAGTAGTAGCAGTAACAAATTACAAAAGGCTCACTACCTAGAAGAAAGAAAGGCTCACTGCCAAAGGACTCATTGTCTAGAAGAAAGAGATAGAAGAAGAAGAGGCTCACTTCTAGGGATGAACTGATATAATTGCATCTAACATATGCATGTATTTTAGTTCCAATGAAGCTCAATTTTCATCACAACACAAACATCATCTTCGTAACAATACTGAAAGATAGTAGACACCTTCTTCTCATTGTATCCAATAGCATAACACATGAAATCTCTGACTGCACTAATCAAATTCACATCACATACATCATATCCATCATGCACATGCACATTCATGAATCATTGACACTTATTTATACCATCATCAACCTCGAAAACATTCTTCAAGGTCGGTAGCACAACTTAACCCATAAAATTCAAATTAGGTCTGAACCAAAACATTCTCATAGAGGAAAGGAATGAGTGAAGACCCCATCACATCTTAGCATCGACCTAAATCCAATATTACACACTTCATTACGCTTTCACAATCAACGAAGCACAACTGCAATTAGTGTAAACAACCTAGTCGGCCAAATTTGTGTAAACACTAAACTTTTAAGTACATGCTTCCTCAAAATCAAAAGATGACATGTGGACCACACACCAAGATTGAACATGATCTAAAAGCATCCACAAGGACTTGAAAACCATCCAATTGCTTTGCAACATCTTTCACCTAAAGAAAGTTCACACTAGAGTACATAACCAGCTCTATCAAACTTTGTCATCAACTGCAACTCAAGAAATGAACTTGTGAAGTACTAAACCATGAACCATTGGAAATGAAGAAATATATAGACCTTATAAGCATAAATATTGAACTACAACAATAGAAACAAATCTACAAAGAGATGTGGAGCAAAATAGTTTCTCCCAGATACTTTTGCACAATTCAGAAATAGTATTCGCACACTGCTGAACATAGCTTTCTTTGCACAATGAACCAGAGCACAAAATATTGAATATAGCATCTTTGAACACCTCTAAACAAAATATCCAAACTACACAATTAGATATTCAATTAGGAATAAATACGGAGAAAAACTTGATCACAACTCTATTAAGCCAGAACACATCTTCAACACACCGATTCTTTAATTAATCAAATTTTCTCAAAAGCACTTGGAAACTAACCATTAAGACCATATTCCTAACATCTTCATCACTTCTACAAAGAAACCAAATCACCTTTAGCAATAGCTCATATCCTTATCTCTGTACAATGCACCCTACTCATACTCTTGACACAGTTGACACCAATGACAACACAAGCTTGTTAACATCAATGACAATGCCGATTAGCACATACTTGAAATAATCTCCCCCTTTGTCATTGATGAAAACCCATGATGTGAAAAACTATCAAGACACAACTCTACACCAATCTTCTTTACTTGCTTACTCTCCCCCTTTCTTTTACACATCTTACTCTCTTTCTCTGATCATTGACTCTTTTCTTTTTTTCCACATTGCTCTTTCTCCCCCTTTTTTTTCACATTAACTCTCTCCCCCTTTGACATCAATGGAAAAGGGTGACCTAACTTTCCCTTTTTATGATACTGCACATACTTGCACTACTCACTACTACTCTGCAACATCTTTTTATTTCACTGCACTGAATACTCCCCCTGACTGCAACAATCATCATGACCACTACCTGCTTCCCCTGAGAGGTAGCCTTCAACATCAGTCTAGAAAAGAATGAATCTTGAAATCCACTGGACTAATGCACCTCCTTATGCATCTAGTTCAAAGGAGGGGCAATAACCCCTAACTTCTCCTGGAGATACCTAAATGTATCCTTAGGAAGAGCCTTAGTGAATATGTCAGCAACCTGATCCTTTGTAGGCACATACTCAAGCTTCACTTCATTCTCTGTAACCTTCTCTCTTAAAAAGTGATACCTAATTGAGATATGCTTTGTCCTTGAATGCATCATGACATTCTTTGAAATGTTAATAGCACTTGTATTATCATAGAAAAAAGAAATTGGCTCATCATACACAACTTTGATATACTTCAAGGTTTGTTTCATCCATAACACTTGAGTGCAACTTTATGCTATAGCAACATATTCTACCTCCATAGTAGATAAAGACACTGAATATTATTTCTTACTTGGCCAAGACAACAATATGCATCCAAGAAAGAATGCGTCACCACTTGTAATTTTCCTATCATCTACACAAACAGCCCAATCTGCATTTCTATAAGCATTTAGAGTAGAGTTAGTATCTTTTGGATACCACAAGCCATAATCTAGAGTGCCCTTTAAATATCTAAATATCCTCTTCACTACTATAACATGTCACTCTTAAGGATCTTCTTGAAATCTAGCCACAAGAGAAACTACATGCATAATATCTTGTCTAGTAGTAGTCAGAGACATTAATCCTCCAATCATTGATCTATACTTTCTCTAATCAGCCTTAGGAGGTTCATCATTCTTGCTCAACTAGCAACCAGTAACCATAGGAGTACACACTGGTTTAGAGTTTTCATTCCAAACTTCTTTCACAACTCTTTTACATATTTTGACTGAGAAATGAAAATACCCTTATCTGTCTGATTGATCTATAACCCAAGGAAGAAATTCATTTCCCAACATATTGACATTTCAAATTCTTTTTGCATTTCATCTACAAACCTTTTACACATACCTTCATTTCCACCAAAAATTATATCATCTACATACACTTCCACAATTAAAATTTGATCTTCACTTACTTTGAAGTACAAATTGCTATCTGTGGAGCCTTTAATGAAACCTTGTTGTAATAAATAATAGTCCAACCTTGCATACCAAACTCTAGGAGCTTGCTTCAATCTATATAGTGCCTTCTTCAACCTGCAAACCATATTTGGATTATCTAACAATTGAAATCCTTCCAATTGTTCTATGTACACTTCCTCTTCCAACTCACTGTTCAAGAAAGCAGACTTCACATCCATTTGAAACACTTTGAAATCCTTATGTGCTACAAAAGCCAAAAACATCTAAATGGCCTCAATTCTTGCCACCAGAGCATAAGTTTCCTCATATTCTATCCCTTCCACTTGCGAGTAGCCTTTACACACAAGTCTTTCCTTGCTCCTTACCACTTCTCCATTCTCATTTAATTTGTTCTGGAATACCCATATAGTTTCAATTACATTTTTGTTCTCTGGTCTTGAGACAAGTTCCCAAATCTAATTCTTCTCAATCTACATTAGTTTTTCTTCCATATCCTTGATCCAATACTCATCCTTTCATGCCTCAACCACTATTTTTGGTTTAACTTTAGAAAGTAAACATAGATTTACCTATTCTTCAACAGCTCTCCTTCTTGTCAGTACACCTTTCCTCTTATCACCAATGATCTGGCCTTTAGTGTGATGTCTCTGCACATACTTGGGAGTTTTAGGGATTCTTTCTAGAGCTTCATGTTCTTTAACTTGTACTTCTTTTTCTTTAGTTTCTTCTTCTCCACAAGAAGACTCATATGATTCATATCCATTAACCTCTGAGTTCATGTATAGATCCAAAACACCTCCAATCAACATGAAAACTATTCTATACTGGAAACAACTTTGTTCTATCAATATGAACTTCTGTTACTTATTACTTTCAAGCCAGTCATCAAACTTGGACAAAATTCTAGATGTAGATGTATTCAATGATTAATAACCATATGCTAGAACCACAAAGTAATGTCTTCAATAGCAGACCAATGCGGACCAAATTACCAGAATATTGTAGCTTGATTTTACTATACAGATACTTAGCCAAAATTCATAACATGTCTTCTTACGTGATCAAATTTTCTTACACAACAGACTTCTTATGGAGGATAAGATCCTCTTGCAAAATTTCCAACCAAGCTAATCTGCAAAACTCTACCTTGATCCTTTGTAGTCACAGTCTCTGTCCTGACTTAAACCTTTGTTACTAATCCTTAACCTTATCTCTTCTTTCTAAGGCATCAACACCATTCCTTTGGCAGGGGAGAAAATTTTTTCAATAAGGATCCCCCTAAGCCAAAGCTCTAATCTTAGTTTCTAGAAGAAAACATCTACACCAAAAGCTGGTACAGGCACCTCCTTAGCCTCTATTACATCCTTCTTAATCCAAATTTTACTCATCTTCTTCTTAGTCTCTACTAGATCAACCTTTTGTACTAGTTTGTCCTTCTCTACCAGATTATCCTTGTCCTTTTCTTATCCTTGGTGTCTTGGTTCCTGCATTATTCTTCCCTCTATTTAGTTTTCTTAGACTGCAAACTTTCTCATTCTATGTTTCTTCTCTTGCTATTTCTCCTAATGATGGATCATAGAGTGTGATCCGAAATGTTGAGGAAACAAATTGCACATAGTTAAATCCTGAAATATTGAACTACAAGAATTATGGATTGTGGAAATTTGATGTCTATCATCTTCTTCATGCTTCTACTTTTGCAAAACTTAGAGGAATGTCCATATCTATTGCACATGCAGCACACAACATTCTTTTGGCTAGTATTCCTTCCATTCATTCTGGATCTACATTGGTTAGCTTTATGCTAAAATTTTGTGCATGTATAACAATAACCACTAAAAGATTTAACTATTCTATCCTTGCAATAGTCATTTCTTATTTGACTTCTGCACTCATTAGCTTTATGTCCCATCTTATTGCATGCAAAACACCTAGTAGAGTTCTGACTCACTTTACTTTTGCATACAGCAGCCCTATGACCAATGTTATTACATGTGAAGCATTGACCATAGAAGGATGGAGAATTTTGATTCCTTCTACATCTACATTCTATTGCTTTGTACCCATACTTATTGCATAAATGACAAAAACCATTGAAAGATGGATACCTTTGAGCCTTTGGTCGTCTAACCAGAGGTCTTCTAGCTTTATTCTTTTGATTCTGGATCTACTTGCCATTGTTCCTCTAATTTGAAGTCTGATTTGATTTTGAACTTTCACCTTTCTCAAATCATAAACCCTCCTTATCATTGGGACTTTTTTGACTTGCAATCATCTCATCAAGCCTTGCAAAACTTATCTTGAATTTTTCTTCATAATTCTTTGCCTTCTCCAGATTTGGTTTCAGATTCACAACCTCCTATTCAAGCCTTATACATTCTTCAAATTTTCCATTCACCATTAAGTTTAGATATTCCTCAATCCTTTCCTTTTCTTCAACTTGCACTTTTAGACCATTCATAGATTTAGTTACTAGCCTCAATTGTTCACTAGCCTCCTTATTTCTTTTTTGAGCTTCTTGATTTGTTATCTTAATTTTCTGATACATACATCTTCTTCTTTAACATTCTCCTTCAAATCTTTGATTTCTTCTTCAGTCCTTTCTAGGTCTTCAAGAGAAACCTTGATTTCTTCACTATTGATAGATCTTGCCTTGTCTCTATTAAACCAATTTACATCATTTTCAATTAACACTACTCCAAGGAAAGACAATTGACATGCAGATGCAACAGCAAGTGCAACTTCCCTTATATCCCCTATCGATTCACCTGACGAATATCTCTTTATCATTCATAATCTTAAAATACCTACACTTGATGAGGCTACGCCCTTGGTTCCTGACCTCTATTGTAATATGCATTTGGATGAATGGTTCTCCCATATATTCTATTATTTGTGTGATGGTACCATTACTAACTCAAAATCTAAGAACGCACGAGTTTGCCTATGCAAACTCATGACATGTTATATTATTCTATCCAATGTCTTATATAGATGAAGCTATAATGGTGTTCTTCTTTGATATCTTAGTAATTCAAAGATCTTGATAGCTTTAGAAGAAGCTCAATCCAGTGCTTGTGGAGGGCATTTTGGAGGAAAATCATTGGTACAAAATTTATTATGTATGGGGTATTATTGGCATCATATAGAACAAGATTCCTTCACTTATGTCGAGAAATGCCTACAATGTCAATAATATAAATATCTTATCCAAGAACTTGCATAGGAACTTAGAGCCCAAGTGTCACCTTGGCCATTTTCTGTTTGGGGCTTAGATTTGATTGGTAAAATTTTACCACCTTCTTCTCAAGGACATACTTTCATCATCACTGCTAATGATTACTTTACAAAGTGGGTCAAAGTTGTTCCACTACAATCCACGACTACTAAAGTAATTTGTGGTTTTATACAGGATAATATCATCTCTCGATTTGGTATACCTTCCTCCTTAGTTTCTCATAATGGTACCCCATATAAGAACAAGGATGTGAAGAAATTTCTTGAAAAATATTATATCTACCATCGCTTCTCTATGCCTTACTATCCTCAATCAAATGGCCAAGTAGAAGCTTCAAATAAGGTTATTGGACAAATTCTATGAAAGACTGTTAATAAACATAAAAAATTGGCATACTCAACTCTCCTATGTGTTTCGGGCTTATAGAACAAGCATTCGTATGGCTACTAGAACTACATCGTATAATCTTGTCTATGGCGCTGATGTAATAATGCCTTTAGAATTAGAAATTCCTTCATTGCAAGTTTCCCTAAAGGACATTATTGATGATGATATGGAATGAGAGAAGAGATTACAAGAACTTGAGATGCTTGATGAACAACATATAAATGCTCTCGAGCACCTTAAGGCCCATCAGAAGAGTATCCATCAATAGTACAATGAGCATGTCATACATCATTCATTCACCATTGGAGATTTAGTATTATATGAGAATCAACTTGGTGCAGGTACACCTATCCTACAGTGGCCGACTTGAGGCAGTTAGTTGATTTTAAGGTTGTTTATGTTTCTTATGCATTGTAATAAGGTCAGCTCAGACCAATATTTAGTTTGTATCTAGGTTTTGTAGTAGCTGAAGTCAATTAGTTGAATTGTGCTATTGGAAAATAGAGAACTGTAATCGCATCTTTTGAAAGTTAATAAGATCCAGTTGCATTTGAATTCATTGTGTAATTGATTTCCTGTATTGAGGCTAGATGGATTTGATTATCCATTCCCCTGGTTGATTCTGCAAATTGGAGGAATGGTCATGTACAATAGTTTAGGTTTTAGTTGTGTGTTTTCTATTTCTGTTCACATGCATGGTTGCAGGGTCATAGGCTAGAGATGTTAAAGAACCCTAGCATGGATATGTGCTAGGTATCATAGGTTGAATTGGGTCTGAGAAACCACCTAAGAAATGGATCGGACCATCACAAGAGTTTAGCGTCGGAGATAGGAGAAGTCGTCGGGGGGTCAATGGTATTGATGAGACGGCATGTGTCAGAGAGATAAATCTCTTGAGGGCCAATGTTTCGGGTGATGCCGATAGGCAACCAAAAGTGATAACATCAACATTGGTGAAAGAAAGGCTTTCAGGGAGACATTCTGTGGAGAGGCCAATGAACTAAGTGTTGCCGATGGGCAATTTAACTGATCAAAGGGTATCGGTGGGAGTTAGGTATTAGTCTTGGTGATGAGAGTTATCGTCGGTGCGTCGGCGTAAGGTTGGCTATCGGCGGAGTGGCTTACAGTTGGACCGATGGTGGAGGTCTGGCTGACGAGGGAGTTGGCGTGAAGGGTTTCAGAGTGACAAGTGCTATCGGTAGAGGGAATGAAGTATTCACCAATAGTTATATGTCTTGGCGGTGAGGAGCTTGTCATCAGTGTGAGGAAAGCGATCAGAATAGAAGCATTTTGTTGAGCTGATAGGCATAAGTCACAGCAATAAGAAGTGTCGAGGACACATCGATATAAAGTGGAATATTGGTGAGAAAGGAACTAGGTTGGCCGATAGTGTATGGTCTTGCCGATAGGCAAATAAACGAAGCCGCTCATAGGAGAGAGATGGCATATTGGCGAAAGAAGATATGAAGTAGCCGATAAGAGAAGTCAGGCCAATAAGGAAGGAGAGGTCTATTTCGGTGAGACATTAGAGGTATCTTGTCGATAAAAAAGAAAATGCATATTTTGACTTTGTATGGTCTTTAAGAAAAGGTGATTAAGTTAAACCCTAGGTATGTCAGGGTTGGAGTGGCAGATGCCTCTGCATCATAGTGGTATCAGAGCTCAACAAAAGGTCTGGGCTATTTGTGTGTTGATTCTGTCACTGAGAAGATAGAGGTAGAGGAGTGAGAGGTTGACAAAATGCCTCTGAAAGGTAATGGTACTACAAGGGAGTTGCAGGAGATGAAGGAAAAACATGCCAGAGAGATGAGAAAGATGAAGGAGCTTACATAAGCAGTTCAAGCAAGGCTTGCAGCCTTGGAGATGAACAAAAAGAGAGAAGTAGAAGATAGTGAATCTGAAAAAGAAGATGATGCTGATGAAGAATTTGAAGAGGTAGATAAAGAACTAAATGCTGAAGACCAGAGGTTTGCAAAACTATTAAGGGTAGTTCAGAGTGACAAGCCTAAGGTAAAGATTGATGTTCCTAGGTACACAGGAAGTTTGAATGAAGAAGAGGTACTAGATTGGATTGCTGCATTAGATAATCACTTTGAATGTGAAGATGTTGCTGAGGATCAGAAGGTAAAGATTGCAAAGACCAAGTTAGGAGGTCATGCTTTGGTATGGTGGGATTATGTACAATCTAAGAGAAGGAAACAAGGAAAGTCAAAGATCACTTCATGGGACAAGATGGTAGCAAGGATCAAAGGTAAATTTCTGCCCAAGGATTATGAAATTCAAATGTTTAAGAAGCTACAATTTTTAAGGCAAAAGGAAATGGATGTGAAGGCGTACACTGAGGTGTTTTATAAATTGAGTATGAGATCTGGTCATCATGAAAATGAGATAGAAAAGGTGGCTAGGTACTTGGCTGGTTTGAGATTGAACATCCAAGATGAGTTAGTTTTAGCTAACCCAAGGAGTGTAGAGGATTGTTATCAAATGGCAATCAGGATTGAGGAGAAGATGAATAGAAGACAAGACAAGTCCCTGAGAGGAAGAAGCAGCAATGTACAAGGAAGAGGATCAGCTCCTACAACAAGACAAGGCAATGAGAGTCAAGAAGACATCAGTAAAGGACAGGAACAGTCTGATTGCAGAGGTGGATGGAAAGATACAAGAAGTAGATTTGGAGGTGGTAGAGGTTCTACTACATTTTCTGGTAAGTGTTACACTTGTGGTGAATATGGGCATCCATTTTTCAAATGTCCAACAAAAGCAACAAGTTCAGGAGGAGAAAAGAGGACAAATCTGATCTAAGAAACTGATCAGCACAGTGCAAGCAGCTCAAACACTCAGTAAAGTGTGAAGGAGACTCTTGATAATTATGGGTATCCGAAGGAGGGAGAAGCATTGATGTTAAGAAGGACAATCTTGAAGACATCAAAGGATATGATGCAAAGAAGAGCTCTTTTCAAGACCACATGCAAGAGCAAAGAAGAGCTCTTTTCAAGACCACATGCAAGAGCAAAGGTAAAGTATGCAAGGTAGTAATAGATTCTGGTTCTACAGATAATATGGTATCTCAGGAAATGGTGGATAAACTAAATTTAGAAAGGATTCCACACCAACACCCTTACAAGGCATCTTGGGTGAGTGATAGTCAATCACTTTTGGTATATGAACAGGCATATGTTGATTTTCAGATTGGGGATTATCATGATAGAGTTTTGTGTGACATTTTGCCCATGGAATGTTGTCACCTACTATTGGGTAGGCCATGGCAATTTGATAGGAGGGTACTATATGATAGGTATGCAAATACCTACACCATCAACAAAGATGGTAAAACTATTGTGTTGATACCTTTATAGGAAGAAGTTGTAGCACATAAGGCAGCAAAAATCATTTTAGTGGAAGGAAGGAATTTGTGAAAATGCCTACAGCCCTAGGCATAATAGCAATTGATGATATCTCAAGGAAAGGAGATCAGAGTTTGAAGAAAGGTTTAGTTTTGACTAACAGAGGTCAACAACAGACCAAACAATAGGTTTATGAGCAGCCACAAATTGATTGACAAGACAAGGATGTGATTGTAGTTGGGACTTTGTTTGTCCTATAAAAGTTGATAGGAAGACAGATTTGAACATTGCAGAAGAAGGAATTACTAAGGTTATTCAACCAAGTATTCAGATAGAGGTGTTGGTAAGACAAATTGGCAAACACAAGGTATGTGTGAGAAGGGCCTACACTGATAGGCATGAGGGTTTACTTGCAAGACCGCAAGTTACAGTTCAGAAATCTTGGAGCAGCCAAGAGACAGCAAGGTAGAAAGCTGGAGTAGTTCAGAGCCGTGAGATGGCAAAGAGTAAAGGTGGAATTTCTCCAAGACCGAACTCATGGGGCATGAGTTCTTTTTCTGTTGGGGAGTATGGTGCAGGTGCACCTATCCTACAGTGGCTGACTTGAGGTAGTTAGTTGATTTTAAGGTTGTTTATGTTTCTTATGCATTGTAATAAGGTCAGCTCTGACCAATATTTAGTTTGTATCTAGGTTTTGTAGTAGCTGAAGTCAATCAGTTGAATTGTGCTGTTGGAAAATAGAGTACTGTAATCACATCTTTTGAAAGTTAATAAGATCCTGTTGTATTTGAATTCACTGTGTAATTGATTTCCTATATTAAGGCCGGATGGATTTGATTATCCATTCCCTCGGTTGATTCTACGAATCAGAGGAATGGTCATGTATAGTAGTTTAGGTTTTAGTTGTGTGTTTTCTGTTTCTGTTTGCATGCATGGTTGCAGGGTCACAGGCCAGAGATGTTAAAGAACCCTAGCATGGATATGTGCTAGGTATCATAGGTTGAATTGGGTCTGAGAAACCACCTAAGAAACAGATCAGACCATCGCAGGAGTTTGGCGTCGAAGATAGGAGAAGTCATCGGGGGGTCAACAGTATCAGTGAGACAGCGCGTGTCAGAGAGACAAATCTCTCGAGGGCCGATGGTTCAGGTGTTGCCAATAGGCAACCAAAAGTGATAACATCGACATTGATGAAAGAAAGGCTTTCGAGGAGACATTCTGTGGAGAGGCCGATGAACTAAGTGTTGCCGATGGGTAATTTAACCGATCAAAGGGTATCAGTGGGAGTTAGGTATTAGTCTTGGCAATGAGAGTTATCATTGGTACGTCAGCGTAAGGTTGGCTATCAGCAGAGTGGCTTAAAGTTGGATCGATGGTGGAGGTCTGGCCAATGAGGGAGTTGGCGTGAAGGGTTTCAGAATGACAAGTGCTATCGACAGAGGGAATGAAGTCTTCGCTTATAGTTATATGTCTTGGCGATGAGGAGCTTGTCATCGGTGTGAGGAAAGTGATCAGAATAGAAGCATTTTGTTGAGCCAATAGGCATAAGTCACAGCGATAAGAAGTCTCAGGGACACATCGATATAAAGTGGAATATCGGTGAGAAAGGAAATAGTTTGGCTGATAGTGTATGGTCTTGCCGATAGGAAAATAAACGAAGCTGTTCATCGGAGAGAGATGGCATATCGGCGAAAGAAGATATGAAGTAGCCGATAAGAGAAGTCAGGCTGATATGGAAGGAGAGGTTTATTTCGGTGAAACATTAGAGGTATCTTGCCGATAACAAAGAAAATGCATATTTCAACTTTGTATGGTCTTTAAGAAAAGGTGATTAAGTTAAACCCTAGGTATGTCAGGGTTGGAGTGGCAGATGCCTCTGCATCACAACTCAAAGTGAATGTACCTCCTAGAGAAAAAGGAAAGTTCAGCCCTAATTGATGAACAAGGTATGCTACTTAAAGAACTTATTAATGTCATGCACCTCAAGAAATTATATGCTTAAGATTGTATGCTAGATGTTATTCATAAAGCAAATTTATTACTTTAGCTTCAATTATGACAAAATAGATTATTTTGTCTTAATTCATTTAATGTAGCATCTTTGTCAGTTAATCATTTTTGTATCTTGTTTACACACCTTATTAAGATCACCTTTGTATTCACTAAACATAGCATAGTATTTTACTTATAATTGAAATTCATTAATCATTGTGGGTTTTTACTATATGTTCTATAAAGAATTGTTTAGTATATGTCACATTAGCATTAATTTCATTTCCACATAATCATTACTATTTATCACTAGTTGTATTTTCTACAAATCACATGTGATAAATCAAACCCATTATAAGCATTAATAGAAAACATTATATATATTAACATCAGTTTGAATATACAACAGAGTCAACTATCTTGTACATCAAAATGTGATGTCATAGTATATAAGATACATCACATAGCTTAACCTTAATCACCAGTTCACTTAGGACCTAGTGGTGTGTGTGTGATGGAAGGCTATCCATGTGTAGCTACAGACCACGAATGACTCCTAGAGACATTTCATGATCGTAGACCCCTCACCTCACCTCTCAAACCCATCACCTTGCCCTACAACTCTGTATACATTTGTTGATAATGGTCTCTCTCTAACTGAGCCCTGTCTCTATCATCTCTCGCCTGATGTAACTCAGGAAGTAAGACCTGAGTAATGAATAGATCTCTCTCGAATGAAGGTTGTTGAAATGCCCTAGACAACTCAGAGGGGGGTGAATTAGTTGTCTGTAAAACATAAATCACTTATCAAAACATTAAGTCTTCAATTAATGCTATTAAGATTTAACCATAAAACATGAAACAAGAAGCTCAACACAATAACACATGAGACACATGAGACACCAAATTTTTTTACATGGAAAACCCTATAAGGGAAAAACCATGGTGGTTGTTAACCCACAGATATAAATATTAATATCAAAAAATAGAGGCTTGCTACCTTAGGGCTCACTATAAATGTTAGGGCTCACTGCAAATATTGGCTCACTGCCAAGAGGTGGCTCACTACCAAGGGTTGGTGAACTGATTTGATAGCATCTACTCCATGCCTAGGTTCAGTTCCATTGAAGCTCAATATAACTCCTCTGTTATGCTCTTCTTACACCTTCATACTTATCTTTTCATTTTCACACACACACACACACTTCTTTTTCAAAACCACATTACATGCTTTTATACAATTCATCAACCTTCGAATATACATCAAGGTTAGCATTACATTCATCAACCATTGGAACAATCTCTAAGGTCGGCATTATAAACATATATAGAAATAGATCTAGACCTAAACAAAAATAGCTAAGGAAAAGATGTATGTGGATCATGTTATGCCTTAGTTGGGACTCAAATGCAATCTTCCTCACCATGACATGCTTCCACAATCTTTGATGCATCTCCACAAGCAGTGAAAACAACCAAGTTAGCCAAGACTAGTGTTAACACTAAGTCTTCTAAGAACAATCTTCATCCATGATCCAAATTTTTCTTTGTAGACCAATCCAAAGGTAGGAACATGATTAGGAGACATCCACAAGCACATTGTAATCACCAAGAACATTCGCACAACCTCTAACCAATTTGTCAAAAAGATTCTTCAAACTGAGCACTTAAACAACATTTACAGCTACTGTCATAAAGAAAAGATTGCTTGCAAACCACCAAATCATGAACCATTGGAGTTGAAGGCACTTATCATCATTACCAACTTGATTCTAGACTCACAGATAGAAATACTGAAGGGTCAGTGCAAGAAGTTGGGTCCACTTTTTGGCCAAAAAGTGGAAGTGTTTTCCCTGATTTTCAGAATTTGTCACATTTGACCTTAAAATTTGAAGCACTTAGAGATGGAATCTTTAAAAAAGTCACTAAATATAAAATGTAGTACTCACAGTATAGTTTCCAAATATGTAATTTTTTTCAATACCCAGATGAAATAAATTGATTTTCAATAGGCATTTCTAAAAACCACTATTTAAAAGTCACTTTTTTTTAACCATACCATGCACGTGTATGGCCAACATAATTTGACCTAAATAAAATTATTTTTCAAAATCCTTTTGGGAAAAGATGTGTAGTATAGTGAAGTTTGATGAGGATATTTTTTAATAATTTTTTTCCAAATAATTTTTTTTATTAATTTTTTATTAGGCCTAATTGCTACTTTTGAAAACCCCTCGTGTACGACCAACATAATTTGAGCAAAAAAATAATAAAATTATTATTTTTTCATTGTGTAAAGAATGATGTGTAGATTGATGACATATAATTTTAAAAAAAAAATTTAAAAATTAAAAGTTATTAAAAAATATAAACACATGTCATTTCAAGTTTTTGGACTAGTTTACTCATAAATTAAATAATAAATAGAAAAACAAGTCCAATCCAAAAAAAATTGCATATTTGAAAACTAGACACTATGATCTGTAATGGGTTTTAATTTCGTAAAACAATTCAGAAAAAAAATGTCATCAGACATATAGGTGAAGTCAGTCTTTCCTCTGGTTCTATACTTAGAGAAATACTTGCAGGTCCAAGGCTCAAGGTCGACTACCCATGCCTTTCCTGAGCCTAAAACAAAACCAAAAGCGTGGGTGTGAAATTCAAAATTTTAGAAATGGGTACCCGTTTTAGAAAACAATAGAAAACAAAATGGGTACCCATTTTAAAACGAGTACCCGTTCTAAAAAATAATAAAAAACAAAATAGGTACCCATTTCTAAAAATAGTAAAAAACAAAACGGGTACCCGTTCTATAAAACAAAATAGGTACCCATTTTAAAACGGGTACCCGTCTAGGCTCAAGTGCCCATTCCTAAATGGGTAGCTGTTTTCTTTAAAACGGGTACTCGTTCCTGTCAGGATTATTTTTTTGCAGGACACTTCCCCTATATGTGGACCCAACTTCTTGCTTTTACCCTGAACTATGGAGGAATGTGGAGCATAATACATTCTCCATGTAACCACCAAATATACAGAAAAAGTAGTTTTCACTCTAGTGAACATAACTGACTAAAATCTTCATACCGGAGGCTCAAACTTGGAACATAGCATGTTCAGACATGTATCTAAATAAATTCCAATCTGTAGATAAATATATTCATTCTACAAGAAATGCAGAGCAATCTGTTGGATTGTTCTTCTATAGACAAAGATAGTCTACAACACACTGTTTCCACCAGAGGAGCAAATTTTCTCAATATCCTCAATATCAGGATCTCCAACACTTATATAGGCAAATATAAAGCATCTAACTCATTAAAAACAAGCATTAAAACAAGGGCACAATTGACACCAATGACAACACTGATATGTTGACATTAATGACAACACTAGTTAGGCACATACTTGCAACAATCTCCCCCTTTGTCATTGATGGCAACATATGATGTGAAAAACTGTAAAGACCATCACGACAAGATTCTCCCCCTTTCTCTTTACACATCTGTACTCTTTCTTCTCTAATTTTTTCACATGATTTCTCTCCCCCTTTGACATCAATGGCAAAGGGCACATACTTGCATTCTACTGCTTTGATCAAATCATCAATATTGTAACACTTACTGCTCTTTGTTAGGAACACATAACAGAAACACTTGCTACTCCCCTGAGAGGTAGCCCTCAAAACATCAATCCAAATAAAAAAAGGTGAGACTTTGTGATGCAAGAACATCCCTAGTTCAAGAGCAATCTTACATCAACCAAAAACATTTGCATTTCAATTTGTTGCATTTCAGTTCTTTCATTTCCCAGTTTAGTTCAGGTAGTTCAGTCAGAAGCAGTTTCAAATTGTGGTCTGGTTTTGGCATTTCACACCTTGCAGATCTAGATTTAACATCTACATTCATTCATCTACATCATACCAAGAATTCAAAGTATTTGGATCAGTTACTGGAAAGATATCGTTATCAGAAGATCAACTATTTTCTCAGAGTAGAGCATCCTGACAGTCTCAGACAAATTAGCTAAAGGAGAAGGCTTGCAGATCATTCCTTGACTTGCAGATTCTAATGACACATCATTCAATGATCCTTTGTTCATGGCCGACCCTTTCCAAAGGTCCGCACATTGTTCCATTCAATTGTGGGTGTGTTCTATGTATTTAGGTCTGACCTATCTATGTATACGTTACATCTCTTCATTGGAGTTTGTGACCTTCCTTGGCCAACACGGAGGAATCTATTGGTCTGGAAATGATATATAAAGATGTAATAAGATCCTTAGGAAAGTAGTTAGCAATTAATTCACAATCCTTAGCTTAGTTTTGTGCAAAGGAGCTTTAAAGCTTTATCTTGTGCATGTATGTAATTAGGCCTTTGAGCCCAGTTATAAGCCTGCATGCTGCCAGCCAGATTATATTTGAATTCTTTGATATATTGAATGACTAAATCTGCATTTGCTTCATTTCTTTGAGTTGTTTCTGTTGTGTTTATTCTTGCTACATGGTCTAGACAGTTCATTCTGTGGACCCTCCTACCATGATTGCATCAAGTGGTATCTAAGTGAAGGTTTGATTCTTTGGAGCAAATTGGCAAAAGGGAATTCCATAAGATCTTGTTATGAGTAGATCACCGATTCGAGGTAGGTTACTTGTGTGCAACTGATCGTCAATTGAGAGGCAGTTGTCGCTTGTATCCCAATCGCCAAATTTGAGGCAGTTTGCACTTGATCCTAGGAAGGTGCCGCTGCGAAGAGTTCCTCCTATTGGTACAATGGCTAATAGAATGGATGAGATGATGGAATTGATGAGAATAATGTGAATTCATTTGGATGTTGTTGAGGAAGATAGGTGAAGAGGATTGACACCTAGACCTAATGCTAAAAGCGATGATGAAGAAGAATTTCAAACTGTAAATCAAACAAAAGAAACCCTGGGAGGTGATGAAGAAGAAGAATCAGATCAAGTCAAGATGTTACAATCTATCTCAAAGATTGGAAACAGACCTAGAATTGATATGCTGAATTATACTGGTAACATGAACCCTGAAGAATTGATTGACTGGATAAATGATATTGAAGAATACTGTAAATATGAAGAAGTTGAAGATCTAGAAAGGGTGAAATTTGCAAAGACAAAATTAAAAGGGCATGCTACTATATGGTGGAAAGAGGGTCAGTTGGAAAGAAATAGGAAAGGAAAAGAAAAGATTACAAAATGGGATAGGATGGTGACAAAACTAAATAATCAATTTATACCTGCTGACTATGAGTTGGAACTATTGAAAACATTACAAAACCTAAGACAAAAGGAGAAATCAGTGAGGGAGTATACTGAAGAATTTCACAAGATAATCATAAGAACAGGACATAGTGAAGCAAGCAAGGAGAAAGTGGCTAGATACATCAATGGACTAAGATTGAACATTCAAGAAGAACTAAGCCTGGTAAGGATGATATCTTTGGAAGAAGCATATCAGTTTGCTCTAAAGGTTGAAGAGCAGCTAAATAAAAGACATGATCAGAGACAGAGAGGTAGAGGAGGTAAATTTCAGAGAGGTAGAACATTTTTTGAAGGAAATAGATCATATCCGGAGTAGAACAAGTTTGACAGCCCATTCAAGAAAGAAGAAAGAGATAACAATGCTTACCTAAGAGATGACATAAACTTTTACTAGAGAGGAAACCCTAGTGCATACCAGAATGAAGAATATAGAAGAGAAGGAAGATTTTATAAGAGAACATTCAGAGGTACTTGTTTCAAGTGTGGAGATGAAGGACATAGAGCATTTGAATGTAATCAGGGTAGTACAAACAAAAGGATAGAAAATAGTGGAATAGCAGCCTATGTTGAAGAAGAACCTATTGGATCACCTAATTTGGTTGGAAAACCTAAGAAGGGAGAATCACTTATCATGAGGAGAGCACTATTTCAAGAAGAAACAAATGAGGAACCATCGCAGAGGAAAAGTTTGTTCAAAACAAGATGCAAATTAGGAGGTAAGTGTTGTAAAGTTATAATTGATAGTGGTAGTTTAGATAACCTAGTTTTAGAGGAGATGGTGACTAAGCTAAAGTTGGAAAGATTGAAACACCCTAAGCCTTATCAGATAGCATGGATTCAGGATGATCATAAGGTACTAGTGAGTGAACAATGTTTGGTGAAATTTCATATTGGATCTTATCATGATGAAGTATTGTGTGATATTATGCCTATGGATGTATGTCATATCTTGTTGGGTAGACCTTGGCAGTATGATAGAAAAGTTATACATGATGGGAGAAAGAATACATATACTATAACCGCAAATGGAAAGAGAATTACTTTGATTCCTTTGGAGGATGATCCTAAAGATTTGGTATGTGGAAATTCTAGAATCTGTTTGGTAGATGGAAGGAAATTTCTAGATGGTTTGAGACATGAGAATATGTGTTATGCCTTGATTCATAAGAAGCCTGAAACATTAAAGAAAGAAGATGAAGGACAACCAGAGGAGATAAAGGAGTTGTGTTGTGTGGTTACACAACATGCCCCATTTTGACTTGACAAAATAGGGACCCAACTTTTTGTGGGGCTTGGCTTGTGTTTTCTGCTTGCTGGCGGTCTCATAAAAGTGAGTCAATACAGATGATCCTGCATAAAGGGGATTGGGTAAGTCATCATCATGAGATCAATTTTTTCAAAGTCAATATCTCATGTCAATAACCTCATGATTGGATAGGTTACAAAATTCCATGCAGGTTTGCCTTTTGGATCACCCTAATAATCCTTGAAGAACGAAAGTTATGGTGAGTCAAAGTCTTGGTCAAACCTGATATTGCGAGGGGAGGATCATATTTTTAAAACATCAGTCATCTTATGAAAGATCACCTCGATCCAATTTTATCACCCGATAAATCATTTATCTAGAGATCCAGACGTCAAATTTAAGTGGTAGTGACACTTACCCATTGAACAACGTCATATATTTTGTGGGGGTCATATTTTTGAATATAACCCGATCTTTCGAATATCACCCGATATTCAGAAGATCACCCTGGCGCAAAATATCACCCTAAAGCTAATATCCTGATGACATCATATAGTCCCAATGAAATAAGAAGATTGACATGACGATGATGTAATAGTGTGACAACGATGAACCAAGTTATTATCCTAATGACGTCACCCTGATATTCTGAGGAAAAGTTACTTTAGTTAAGGGGGTGATTATAAATATCACTAGACATTCTGAACACCCCCTGATGTTTTGAATATCACCTGATATTCTCAACATGACCTGACATTCAAACATCGCCTGATGGGTTTCGCATAACCTTTCCCATTCATGAGTGGATGATCATCTTATACAAAGGGGGTCATATTTCGAATATAACCTGATATTCAGAATATCACCTGATCTTTCAGAGATCACCCTGATCCTTTTGTCGCCATGACATTAAATGCCATAAATGGAGTAGGTGGTTCCCGCCAATTATGAATACGATGTATACACCTGGCGAGATCTAGAAGTTTCATACAAGAAATCACCAGTATTAATTAATTTGCCCTAATGTGCCCTAAAAAGAGGTTAAAAGTGAATTTATAGTCATTTTTACACTTACCTTGCGAAAAGGAGAGAATTTACAGAGCTGAGCTTTCAAACCCTCATGAGTACCTGCATACACCTACAGCTTGTAATAGAACGAAGCACACGATTATCATCAGTATCAAGATTATTTTCAGATAATCACCATTATAAGTAAAAGATAAGCACACCAGGTAAGTGATTGAAACCCTACTACTATTGTTTTCACATATTCAGGTAGTATAATGTTTAATGGTTTGAAGTTGTGAATTATGCATATCAGGCTAAATTAAATCTTGAATGAATGTAACATGCATCATGCCATAGAATGCAATATATATTTATGCACGTGAAGTACCAATTGTAAGACCAGTCTTGTCAATTGTAAGAAATCATGGCAGACAAGAGACTGAACAAGTCAGATGCCAAATTTTGTAAGCCTATGTTCGCTCAGCCTGAAGGTGTATAGTTTAAATATGGTGCCATCATAGATACACACCAAGGGAATACCAATTTGGCGGCATGGTCAGCCAAGATGAGTGATGAAAAGCATAATAGCACCTTGTTGGACGTAGTTTTCGCGTCAGGAATGTGGAATGCTGTAGGATTCCCTTACTCTATGGAAACTCTGGAATTAATTGTTGAATGTGCAAGGAACTACAACGCACAAACCAGAAAAGTAGAGAAACATGGTAGGGTTTATACTAATCTATCTATCAA
The DNA here is from genome assembly GCA_027924645.1 of Cunninghamia lanceolata. Taxonomy (NCBI): domain Eukaryota; kingdom Viridiplantae; phylum Streptophyta; class Pinopsida; order Cupressales; family Cupressaceae; genus Cunninghamia; species Cunninghamia lanceolata. Next base: position 7,544,044 of record BSBN01001054.1, read on the forward strand.
GGGGATTGCAGCCATATTCAATTTGCCATTAGGAAAGAAGGTATCTAGTATAGATTTGGACAAGTTGCAAATTGAATACGAGAATAACAAGAAGACTGCCTGGAAGAGAATGTATCAATGGAGGGTGAAGAATAGCCCCTATCCTGCAACTGCCAAGCTACCAGTGCATCTGTATAAGTTTGATTTTGATGATGAATATCAATATATGATAGCTCTACTCAGCAGAGTGATAGGCTAGCCTGACACTGGAAGTTTTAAAGATTGGATGTATGGGGTTATCCTCATGTGTGTTTACACAAATAACAAGCCATTGTGGGCATAGATGATAAGTGATGCCCTGCATAATCAGCTCATGAACCTAGGAGGTCTGGAGTGTACATTTTACATGACTTCATATATGGTATATTCATGTGCCTATAAGGGTACATTTGATGCACTTGTAACAGAAGGAAAGATTGGTGGCACTACTAATGATGCCCACATCTGGGATCATTATCCTTAGCTGCAAAGAGTAATTTACCTCCAGGATTATAAACTAGTGAATGATGCATTTTCTATGCATCTAGTCAGGACAATGGAGGAAGACAGGACTAAAAGACTAAGCATGGAGGCTCAAGAGATTATTTACAGGCATGGTGCCTAGTTTATACAGTATGCAACTTTCTCCTATATAAGAATTGAAGGTTTTGAAGGTCAAACCCTCATGCTCCCAAGATATCCCACAGATACAATAGTGTTAATGGAGTTTATGAGGCAAATATCCACAATACTGGACGCATATAAAACAAACAACAAGATTCCACCAGTATTGTTTCTAGTAACAATGGGCTGGTATAAATGCCAAGATTTTGAAAACATTAAGAAGGTCATAGCTAGTCTAGGCATGATGAAGTTACAGTTGTTCCCCTTTGTAAGATCATATGATCCATATGGAAGGATGTAGAAGATCATGGGGAAGCTCATTCATGAAAGGCATCTTGAAGATTTCTGGGCAGATTGTGAGGATGAAGCTGAAGCTAGAAGAAGAAAATACCAAAGACTGACTCTCAACTAGATCAGGACCTTTGATTGCATTCCAGCACCTACACAACTAAAGAAGGATGATGGCAGGATCATGACTGATGAGTATGAAGAGAAAAAGATATATAATGACACAATATCAGTGCCTGATCTTACTCAGTATGAAGATATTTCATTGGATTAGTTCACGGGTAGGACCCTATAGTTAACCCAGTCTTGGGTAGATGACTGGATAAATGCACTGAAGAAGAAGGGTGTAGCACTTACAGTTGAAAATAAGAAGAAGAAGCAGGATATGCCTGATGAAGAATATGATGATTTCCTAATAGAGAAGAGGAAATCTAAGGGAGAAAGGTTACCACCCCAACAACAACAAAGCAAGAGACCTCCAAGACATAAGAAAATTGATACTGAACCCAAAGGGGTCATAATTGAAAGAGTAGAAATGCTAGCTGAAGATGCATCAGGATCAGGACAAGCATTAGCTTCATCAGCACTGCCTCCATTGGATAAGCAAAAGGCTAAAAAGATCCAGACGCAAGTTACAGAAAGTACAGATACATGTGAGGAGGGTCAGGCATCACAGAAGAATACAGAGGAAGATATCCCTCTAGATGAAGAGCCTGAAGAAGAAGATCCTACACCCCTCACTAGAAAGAGAAAAGCACCTCAGGTGATGGTATCCACACCTAAGAAACAAAGAACTTCAATGAGAGGTGAAATAAAACAAGACCCCATAATGCTAAGAGGGACTGGTAGTGAAGTGTTTAGGAAAGAGCTGCAGCATAATATGCCCCTTCCTACCATAGTCAAGTTCAAGACTCAGATGGCTGAAGAGCAAATGAAAGAAACCTGAAGAGCAGTTCAAAGCAGTCATGTCTCACTGGAGGAGAGTGTGGACCTATCTGATGATGAGGTAGTAAAAGATGTCGCCTCTCAGAAAATGGAAACCCTTGCTACTAACACCCACATAACTCCACAAGGAACCCCATCAGTCTAGGTGACAGTGTTTGAAGAGTTAAAGCAAGTAGAGCAAGAGAAAGAAAAGAGCCCAAAAAGGATTGCACAACAAATAGGGCTAGATGCTTTAGTTGATCAGGTGATAAATCCAATAGCTATAGATTTGACATATGTAGAGGATGTAAATCCTAAGGATATGGTAGGTGCACCTAAGAAAGTAGGAAATGTTGAAGAAATTAAATAGATGGAAGTGGAGGATAAAGCTCCAGATATGGGTCAACAACAAAAAGAATTATCTTCTAAACCCAAAATAGTAGAAGTCCCACCAAAGGGCAAGGAAGATAAATAAATATTAGGTCCTGATGACCACAAGGCTCAAGAGGTAATTATCACAAGTACAGAGTAGATTATAGCTACAGATCATGTGGATGAGCCTAAGATAGATAAAATAACATCCACAGATACTAACATACCTCAGGAAGAGGAAAATACTAAAGTGGATAAGATACCCATGGAGGTAGTCAAAAATCAAGATCAAGATAAACATGCAAATGATCAGCAGGATCACCCTCCAGAAAAAGTTCCTCAACAGGAGGATATACCTAAAGATCACCCTCATGAGGAGCATTATGAGGAAGAGATAAGAAAATCACCCTCCCCATCAAACATGATGGTGGATACCAAAGATTAGGGTGATCATCATGATGATGATGGAGACGAACAGTCAAAGGACCAAATTCCTCAGTGGCTTGAGAAAGAAATTGGCACAGAATCAGGTATAGAGGTACAAGAATTTGATGTGTCCATATTATTTTTAGAAATACTCATAAAGCCTAAGAGGAAGGCTAGAATAACTTCTGCAATAAGAAGAGATCCTATAACAGGTAGAAGGACGGCACAGGTAGCACTCCCTACTCTGGATAAAGAAAAAGGTAAAATCATTCTAGAAGAATTCTAGATTAGCACAGTTGATTTAGGGTTTGCTAATGAAGATCAGGAGGGTCAGGAAGGAAAATATATAATTGATTCATTAACCCAGAGGGTAAAAAGAGAAATGGAGAAAAATAAATAGCACAAGGAGCACATTGCTCAGTTACATACCTACATAAAGGGGTTAATTAACCTTGAGGGTACATCAAGTGATCATGCAGTCCCATTGACTGCTATTTCTCAAGATGAGGTAAATAAATTGGATCTCATGAAACATGAGTCATCCATAATGAGAAAGTGGATGTTATCTGCATTTGATGGAGCAGAAGTAGTAAAAACCTCTTTGAAGAGGTGGAATTCTTTAGGTATCTCCAAGGAAAAAGTTGATAAATTACAGATGGAGATTGGGAAGAGGTCCTTCCAGTTAGAGAAAGCATTGAGTGCATTGAATAAAATGAGGAGGATTAATCCTCAGGTTCTCATAAATAACCAAGTATTGAATAGTAACACTGCAATTTGGTTGATATATGGTACAAAGACATCCAATTTGAATGTGATGTGCTCCAAAGATGCCACAGCAAATTAAGAGACATTAGTATGAAGTTACATGACATGATGTCATATGAGGCAGAAGTCTTAGAGACCTTGGAAGGTGAAATAGAAGGGAAGATTGTGAATCAAGATGAAGAGTTTGCGATTAAAGCTCTACATAGCAATTTCCAACAGGTAGCTAATGACCCTCTCAATCACCTGACGGAAGAAGTCATGGACAAAATCATGAAGATCAAGGTCAAAGTAGAGAACTCCAATGAAATATCTAGCAGTTGAAGGAGTAAATTAGAGACTCTCTGAGGCAAATATCAAATACATAGGCACACCATCATCAAAGCAAAAACTCAAGATGGCGGGGAGATAGAAAAGATAGTACAGTCATATGAGAATATCCAGACATCAATGCAGGTCCATATACAAGGAGATGTTCATAAGGATGATGAAGATACGGGAAGTGATGATCTTGATGTATCCAATGATGATGATGAGGGACCTAAGGATAAAGAGTAGATGAAGATGTATTACAAAGAAAAGACATAAACATCTGATACTTAGTGAAAATAAGTATTTCAGATGGTTGCTAGCTGGCAACTTGTGCCATATGATAATGTTGACAAAGTCAAAGAAGAATATTCATCATAGATCTTCATAGATAAATCTTGATCATTGATCAATTGTAATTGCTCCCTCACCTTGTTCTATAAAAGGTGCAGGGATGCCTCATTTTAAACTTTCGAAACTTAATTGAAATCTGTTTGCTGAAGTATTCAGGGCTCATTTCAAAGCTATTGTGTACTTACACATTCTTGCATACTTAATGAATGAGAAGACTATTTTGATTACAATCTATTGTAGATCTTGAGTAATAAGTGTATGATTTCTTGATACATGTGATTTGTTGCATCCCTTGGAGTGCATATCGACTTACGTGTGTTGTTTTCATACCTTTCCTTTGAAGTTAGCATCGACTGTATCTAGCTGTGGAATGTCCTTGTGAACATATGGCTTGATTTCTTCTCTTCATGATTGTATCTAATGTGTATGTGGATCAATAACTGAAGGTTCAACATTATTTGGAGTATTATTTCAATTTCTTTAAATTTCAGAGCATTTCATCATCATAATTTCAAATAATTGACAATCTAAAGCAAATAATACAAATATGCAGACATCCCATAGATAACTGAATATATTCAGCATATTTGAGGTTAAAGCATGTCAAAGATTCTAAATATCATGCAAGGATCTAAAGATAGACACATTGTTTGAAGCATATCTTATAAAGAATAACTATCTGTGCAGCATCTTTATAGAAACTGAATCTTGCTGATGATACTTACGTAAGGCCCCAAAATAGAAACAGCAACACATATTAACCTTTGAGTAACGTCAGAAGATTAAGACCTAATTAGCGGAGACTTGGGATCATGAATTCTCTGAATTCATCATATCTTTCAAGATGAATAAAGGTTAATGTGTAGTTTTATTCTATGTTTGTTTATGACTAACATCACGATCAACATAAATTGGTGCTAGAAGGAGGGCCTACTAGAAGATAATTAGTCAGTAGTTCAGCTTTGCTGAGGATACAGGAAGTGAGGTAATACTGAAACACTACCAAATTTCAAGAATTGCTCAAAGATTTACTGTAGAAAGCTTGTACATGCTCATCTTGTGTAAAGTTTTCAAGATTAACCATAAATATTGCAAGCTTTGTGGTAGATAATCCTAAATTTGCAAAGACCAGCTAATTTCAGGTAAATTTGCCAAAGCTTTGAGGTAAAATGTCTTAGAAACCTGATATTCTGTTGCAAGAGTCATCATTCCTCAGTATCACCTCATATTTGCATTGTTCATGCAAATATTCTATAAATATCTAATCTAATCCACTCTCTGACCACAAATATCACCTCAGTTGGTGAATTCCAATTGATATTTACAATCATCCAGCTAATTTTCCTCAAAGTTGAGAAATCCTGGCTCACGGGATAAATACCAGGTCACGATCCACCGAATCTTTTGAAGAATTACCTGTCAAGGGATTTAGACCTCGAACCGTTGATATACATCATACTCCTGGTTCTAGTGTGTCAGGAGTATTACTAGAACGTCCTCCTATAACCCCTATTGGTTTACATATACCTACAGGATCTCCTCAGGGTGCATCGTTGGTCCAATCTCAGCCTATTCAGCCTCAAGCTCAACCTCCTCCAGTTGCAATGTCTTTCTTTGTAGCAGAATCACCTTTAACTTTCACTACATATCATGAGTTACCAAAGAATCCTGACAAAATCTGTCCGAAGTATCATCCTTATCAGGATAATGAAGATCATATTCAAACCTTCAAAGAAGCCTGTTGCAGGGCCAGAATAGAACATCAGGATGTTGTATGCAAATTATTTCCTTTTTCCTTAGGGGAAGAGGCTTATAATTGGTATACAAGTCTTGGTCATGGTTCAATCAATTCTTGGGATGTCCTAGAGAAAGCCTTTACTGATAGGTTTAAAGTTCCTATAGATCCTTCCATGAACTATCACCTATTTGCTACAATCAAAAGATTTGAGAGTGAGCCTATTGCCAATTTTAATGCTAGGTTCTAGAAGATGCTATCCAAGTTAGTGACTCCCTATGTTGTAAATGATGAATCTACCAGGAGTATCTATTATTCAGCCTTGGATCCTTTGACCTCCATGTTCATCAGGAGGGCACACCCTCAGATCACAACTTTGACACAAGCTTTCCAAGAAGCTATAAAGGTCAGTCAGCAGTTGGCGCCTGCTCCTACTCCAAATATGGCCTTTCCTACACTGCCTGGCATGTATCTAACATATCTTGCACAATATCCTAATGGAGTAATGATACCTCTAGCAGTCATACCAACACCCTTGCAAATTCCTCCATTAAGTATCATGCCACCTTCTAATGGGAATGGCCAGATGCCACAGTATCCTACACAAACACAGACACCTCAGGGTGTAGATCAGAACAACAATAACACTGGATCTTCCTTCTTCAAACCTCAAACTGAAAATGTAGAAGCTAAAGCTCAAGAAGAGAAGGAAGAGATCAAATAAATCTCTGCTCAGCTAAGAAAACTAACCATAGAGGTCACTCACCTGAGAAATCAGAACTTCTATTCCCAGTCTAATCAGAATAGAAATTATGCCAATGACAGACCTAGTTATCCTGACAGGGGATATAACAACAATAATTTCAACAACAATGGTGGAAATAACAATAATCCTCAAAGACAACCCAGAATGTGGAATTCTAGACCAAATAATGGTTCATTACCATCACCCCTGGACAATCAGCCACCTAGTGAGGCCAAACAGACTACTAGAGTTAATCTTCCTGAGGCAGCCCTAACTAACTAGTGCAGAATCCACAACACCAATACACATGTAGAGCTTAACTGTCCTTAATTTAGGATTGCTGCTAGCATTTTTCAGACTAAAGTGTCCAATACTTCAGGAAATCAGCCTCAAGTAGAAGGAAATGAACTTGTTCCTTGTGGATATGACTCAGCTTTAGTGTTAGAAAGTTACACTCATTATCCCTATCAACAAACAGTGCCTGCTCACCAAGATTATACTCTAGCATGTGAGGAATTAGCCATGGCTTTTGAGTTAAATTACGTTTTCCCCTTTGAGGATGAAAATGAGCCTTCAAATGAACATGAAGAGGTGCATGCTTACCAACAACAATATCAGGGTAAGCATAACTACAACCTGAGAAACAATACCAACAGACCTACTGGTCCATTGACATCTTCTCTACCTCCAAACAATTTCAATACACCTCCAAATCCCAAGGCCAGCAATAACCCTGGATTTCCCAAGGTTAATGCTTAGTATTTATCACTAAATATAGCATCAAAGGCTGTGGGTCTACCTCATGAGTCTGACAAGTTAGTCACTTATCTAGATGATGAAATGAAGAAAATCAAGATCAACCTATCCTTGTCAGAATTACTTAAAACTCCTGCAATCAAAAAGGCATTTATGAAATTATTAGATCCTGCTTCTAAAGAGGATAGTCATCCCTCAGGTTAGCCTGGTGGCAAAGATCATACTGTTAGAGACAGTAATGTCAAACATAAGGTGCCAGCTACTGTTCAAGCTGCAGAGACCTCCCACATGACCTTGTATAGAGACAAAACTGAGTCACCTCCGTTCCTCCTCACCATAAGAATGTTCAGTAAGAACTTGCACAACTGTTTAGTAGATTCAGGGGCATCTACGAATGTTATGCCCTTGTCAATATGCAATGCTTTAGGATTACATCCTACTAAATCTTTGAAGAAAGTCACTCAACTGGACAAAATAGAAGTAAGTGTGGTAGGGGAGTTAACTCATATCCACATGCAGTTAGCATCTGATCGTAGGATACAATATTACATTGACATTCAAGTAGTTGACATACCTAATACATATGGGATGTTGCTTAGTAGAGACTGGTCCAAAATGCTTAACGGATATATGTCTACAGACTTCAGTCACATGTGGTTACCATGGAAAGGTATACCAAACTAAATAAGAATTGATGCTGAACCTAGAATGAAGCACATGATCACCGAGTATAACAGAACAAATGAAATCATGTATGTGGACGTAGAGCCTGGGGTTTACTCCATCAGGCCACAGACTGTCAGGATAGAAGAGATCCTGATGTATGATGTTCATCATCATCATCATGATCCTCCCATTGATGAAATAGTTATAAAATCTGATGGTAATCCTGAGAATGAAAATGAGATAGATCACTTCAGGAATTTCAAGGTGCACTTGTCTAGAGAGATAAAATGATGTAAATTATTAAAAGTGCAAGTGCATGATATTCTAATTGATGGTTGGTGCAGGTTGCATAATGAAGCGCATTCTGAGAGAACCTATGAAGCATGCATAGACATATGGAGCTAGAACAAACGTTCAACGATGCATCAGCATCATCATCACCATCATCATAGGTAAGTTCGTCAGACAATGACAATGATAGTGACGCTGATTCTTTCTTATTTTTTGTAGCAATAGAGGAAAGTGTGTGCAAAGATGAAGGTCATGATCTGATGACAGAGGAGATTCTGGTATGCAACCAGATTAATGTTATAAGTAATAAGAAAATCACCCCAGGGAGTGATTATTTTCTAGAATCAAATTGTGAGTCATCTGATTAAGATGGAGGGAATAATTTGTCTAAATTTGAAGAGTTCCTGAAAGAAAAGATTTAGAAAATGATACAGCAACAGAGATCTCCACAGGAGGTCCTAATTGAAAATTGGTGTAGGCTACATAAGGTACCTCACTTAGAAACTGCCTATTCTCTATGTTTACACATTCTGAAAAAACATACATTGCCTACTTCAGAAGATCTTCCTCTGGAAGATAAGAAGAAAGAAGAGTCATCAGCTTCACAGAAGACAGAAAAGATGAAAGCTAAAAAAGTTGTAATACCAAAGCTAAAATGGATATCATGTGGTGCAGCTGCTAGAGCTGCAAAGAAGAAAGAAGGCTCAGCTAGGCCTCCTGCTGAAGATAAATTGTGGATCCTTAGATTTGATGGATCCAAATTGAAACAAGGTGCTGGAGTAGGGATTGATCTCATTCATCCATCAGGAAAATCCTACCTAGCTGCATATAGACTATAGTTCCCCTACACTAACAATGTAACAAAGTATGAAGCTCTGATTCATGGGATACTGTTTGCCCTCAAGAAGAAAGTGAAAATTCTGCATGTCTTTGGGGACTTAGAATTAGTCATCAGACAAGTAAGAGGAATCTACTCTTGCAACTACAAGAAATTGTCAAATTATAGACACAGAGTGTGGGATTTGATTGAAGACTTTGATGCATTTAACATCACCCACGTACCTAGAAAATAGAACCATAGGGCAGATGCCTTAGCATAGGTTGCCAGTAAATTAGAGCCCTTGTCCATATCAGGCCTAAAGAGATTTCCAGTAGAGTTGATATTAGTGCCATCAGTACCAGATAATGTGACTAACCTCTAGGTGTTTGATGATGATCAACACATTTTAGATTTCATCTCAACATAGATATATTTGAAGCTCAGATCATAGATGAAAACAATATGGAAGAGCATGTTTGGGAAGACGAAGAATTATTAGAATTGCCTAGCAATAAGATTCCCAAAGGAATGATAGAGCTAGAGAGAGCTTTTGATCTGGATAATATGCTGAAACAGAAGGATCTTCCAAAAGATGATGGAGGGCAATATTCCCAGGTTAATGTTGGACAAGGGGATGACAAGAGAAATGTACTGATTGGTAAGGTTTGCATAGAAGAAGAGTTAGAAGGAATAACTCAGGCACTCAAAGATTACATCCATGTTATTGCATGGACTTATGATGAGTTGAAAACATATGACACATCAGTCATAACTCACACCATACCCCTCAAACTAGATGCTAAACCTTTCAGACAAAAGCAAAGACCTGTCAATGCTTTGCTTGAACCAATAATTTTTAAAGAAGTCAAGAAACTGCTAAATGCTGGGATCATATTTCCTGTGAGGCACTCCACTTGGGTGGCCAACCTAGTGCCAGTAAGAAAGAAGAATGGAGACATCAGATTATGTGTAGATTTCAAGAACCTAAACAGAGCGTCAGAGAAGGATAACTATCCTTTGCCTTCCGTAGATGAAGTTCTATAGATTGTAAATGGTGCCAAAATGATGTCCTTTCTAGATGGTTTCTCAGGCTACAACCAAGTCATGGTTGACAAGATTGACAAACTAAAAACTGCCTTCACCACAAAGTGGGGGATATTTGCTTATAGACGTATGCCATTTGGGCTGATAAATGCTGGAGCAACGTTCCAGCATGCAATGGACATAGCCTTCAGAGGCTTAATAGGAAAATGCATAGTCATATACATGGATGACTTGACAGTGTTCTCTAAGGATAGAGGAAACCATGTAACAGATCTCAAAAATGTGCTTAAAAAGTGTGAAGAATATGGTATATCATTGAACCCCAAGAAATGCATATTTGGGGTAACAACAGGAAAGTTACTGGGCCACCTGATAACCAAAAATGGGATTATCATTGATCTTGATAGGGTGGATTCCATCATGAAGTTACAGCTTCTAGGAAGTAAAAAAGAGCTCAAATCTTACTTTGGTAAGATTAATTTTGTGAGAAAATTTATCACTGGCTTTGCTAAAATTGTCAGACCACTAAATGCTATGCTGAAGAAAGATGCCAAGATTGAGTGAACACCAGAGGCTAGAGCTACTTTTGAAGACATAAAGAAAGCTATTTCTGATGCTCCTGTCCTCATCAGTCTAGACTACACCAGAGACTTTTATATCTATTCATTCGCTTCAGAACATACCTCTGTAGTAGTACTAACTCAGAGGAATGAAGAAAAGGAAGAAAAACCAATTGCCTTCATGAGCTGCCCTTTCAAAGATGCTGAACTAAGATACATGGATGTTGAAAGGCAGGCACTTGCTTTGGTTAGAGCGGTAAAGAAATTAAGGCATTATATTTTGAGAAGCAAGGCGATTGTTGTGGTACCAGATGCAATAGTCAAGATGTTGTTGATGCAAAGTGAGCCTAATGAAAAGAGGGCTAAGTGGATTATTGTCCTACAAGAATATGACATGGAAATCACACCCATGAAGCTGGTAAGGGGACAAGCTCTAAGCCAGATGATATCAGAAACTAACCCCAATATTATGAGTCAGCAGTATGTTATTAATGATAAGGACAATGAAGAATGGTATTCAGCTATCAGGCACATCCTGATTACTGGAAGATGTCCTCCAAGACTGTAGGCTTCACAGAGAAGAGCCTTGAAGATAAAATCCCAAAAGTATATGATGAAAAGAGGAGTTCTCTTCAAGAGGAATTATGAAGGAATATACTTGAGATGCTTAGAAAAGCCAGAAGAAAGAAAATTTTTATCAGAGCTACATGACAAGTTTGGAACAACACATGGCTCATCCTTGGCTACAACACATGCTATCCTTAGGGCAGGATACTACTGGCCCACTATTTTCAAGGATACTACTGAGCATATTAAATGCTATCATGTATGTCAGGTTGCTGCCTTGTACAACCCTTGCAGCCAGTGATGGAGATGTGCCCATTTGCACAATGGGGCATGGATTCATAGGACCAATCAATCCTCCATCATCTTCAGGGCACAGGTATGTCTTAACGATTATTGACTACTGTACTAGGTGGACTGAAGCTATCAGTAGCAAGACCTGTACTGTTGAAGATGTTATCAAGTTTCTGGAAAGTAATATTGTTACCAGGTACAGAATTACCTATGCTCTGGTAAGTGATAACGGCTCTGCTTTTGCTTTAACCAAATTGTCAAGTTGTGCATTTGATTATGGAATCATAGTAAAGTTTTCATCCAACTATTATCCCCAAGGGAATGGATTAGCAGAATCCACCAATAAAAATTTGTTGAATATCATAAAAAGACTAATAGAGAAGAACCCTAGGGAGTGGAATACACTTTTGAAGTATGCCTTATGGGTAGATAGAACCAGAATGAAAGCTGCATTAGGAAACTCACCTTTTCATTTAGTATATGGGGTGGATCCCATCCTCCCTATCAACCTGAAGATTCCTACCCTGCAATTTGCCCAAGAGTACGTAGGCATAGACAATAACCAAGAAGTCAGGTTGCTTCAGTTGATACACCTGGAAGAGAAAAGAAGTCAGGCAATTGATCAATTTGCCAAACATCAGGTTGTTGTCAAACGCTGGTTTGACAAGAGAGCTAGAGTTAAAGCCTTCAGGATTTTTGATTTAGTACTGATGTGGGACAAAGCCCATGAGAAGAAGGGAGACCATGGAAAGTTTGATAAATTATGGATAGATACTTTCCAAATTTCTGAGATAGTAGGAGACAGCACTTTCAGGCTTAAGAACTTAACAAGTGAGGATGTTCCATTACTAGTTAATGGACAATTTCTCAAACACTACTTCCAAGCCTAAGTAGCTTCATGTCAGTCATGTGTACTATAGTGTATATTTGTATAGTTGTTTGTATAGTGTTGTTTTGTTTTGTTTTGTTTTGTTTGCTTGTTGAGTCCTTTGTTTTGGTTAGTCAAGATGATGCAGCTCATCACCTCAGAAAATAACTAAATTGTTAAGATTCAAGTGATGAGAACACATTTATATATATAGGTTATGACTCATTTTGAGGAAGTACTTATGATCAGGTCTGTGATATCTTTTCATCAGGGTGCTTTTTTCAAACCAAAGTGACCTTTTTCACAATGGCTCACCTAACAGCCTTGGGTTCGTTGAACACACAAGTATAGGTGTTAAGTGAAAAATATAAAGGGACTCCCTTGCTACCAATACAATCTCCAACCTAAAGCAACAAGTGACCATACCTTGCACACTAAGCTTACATGATGACATCAGATATATAGAGTATAAATGTTGAAAAATCCAAAAAAATAATGAAATTAGGCCATCTAAGTAACTCTACCAGGGCTATAGACGCCTGTTGGCCGTGGGGCTCTACTTAGGGGGATTGTATAGATAACCTTGCTGGGGCTATGGACGCCTGCTGGTAGCAAGGCTCTATCCAAGTTGGCTATGAGGGATGATCTCCAACTATGTAGCTTAACACTAAGTTACTCATGTTTTCAACTTGCTTTCAAGATGAGGATATTTAATCATTTGCACACACCTGATCCTTTGTTAGCATTGTTACCATGAGGACATTTTATCATTCAGAAAGATCATGATGCTTATGCTTAAAGAGAGTTAGAATGGTATGTTAGAATGTGTTCACATCACTTGAATCATTAGAATTTTGGTGTTTTCTTTGGTGGCAAGTTGTTGTGTGGTTACACAACACGCCCCATTTTGACTTGACAAAATAGGGACCCAACTTTTTGTGGGGCTTGGCTTGTGTTTTCTGCTTGCTGGTGGTCTCGTAAAAGTGAGTCAATATAGATGATCCTGCATAAAGGGGATTGGGTAAGTCATCATGATGAGGTCAATTTTTCTAAAGTCAATATTTCATGTCAATAACCTCATGATTGGATGATGCAGAGGCATCCACACTATAACCTTGACATACAGCATGGATGTCCGCAACCCTTCATCATCATCATCATATTTTTGTTAACACTGTCAACATCATCATATTTACTCTACCGACCGATATCCTCCTGCAGACAATCCTTCGCCCTTTCGCATGTCAGCAGCATCATCATATCCGACTATCGGCAGCATCATCACATTCGGCAAGCGCAAACATCCTCCTGACGTTCACTGTTCACCTTACCGACAACCTCTCTCTTCAGCATCATGATGTTCAACATCATGTTCATCAGCAGGATATAGAACATCCGGTTCCCTCCATATATCCTGATGATGATACTCAACCTCTTCACGCACCTCTCCTTCGATGCTTACGTCACCCCAATATCCTGATGACGATGATGTCACATGCAACTCCTCAATATCCTGCTGCTCTGCAATATCCTGATGACGTATATCCTGATGACGATGACGTCATATCCTGCTGTCGGCCAAACTTAACCTTATCGGCCCGCGATGACTTGATCAACCCGATCTTCTACCTTATGCCGATACGCTCCTCCTCGGCAACACCTAATGATGATCACCCCGACACACATTCACTTCATGCAATCGACTGCATCATGCTCATCTCCACCTATTCGGATGACGCCTGAAGTAACTGCAGGATATACACCGAAATATCCTGATGATGCCGTTTTGATGAATTTCCAACCTTAAACGGATTTTGATCCGCTGAACCTCCTGGGATAACCTGATCCACTTTCAGGGTGATCTTCCGAACTCTAACTATCAGCTCGACCTAGCACATACCCAATGCTAGGGTTCTCAACACCTCTCGACTGCGATCCTGCATACCTGCATGCGAAGAAACAAACTAAATCCTAACCTACTGTACATAACCATTCCACCGATTCAACGAATCAACCGATGGAATGGATCAGCGAATCCATGAAACCACCAAACCAGCAAATTGATTAAACGAAGGAATCCAAACAGAGAATTGACACAACAGGATCTCTTTATTGATTTCAAAAGATGCAAATACAATATTCAGTCTCTCCCTCTGTCTCTCTCTCTCTGCAATACAATGCAATCGATCTGTCTTTCAAGACCAACCGATCCTCATACATAAATAGGATCTCCTACGAGTACTACTGACCCGACTCCAAGCGGCTGGGGGCCTCCAAGCGGCTGGGAAGATCTAACCGAACTAACAAACTATACAGCTGTCCTAACAAACTAGCTAAAAATAGCAAAGTATGGTCAACATGACCTTATTACATGCATTGGTCTTATACGACCTTCTTGAAAACATTAACAAGACTCAAACTAACTAACTGCCTCATGGAGGCCAGCTGTCAGGTAGGTGCTCCTGCACCATACTCCCCAACAGAAAAGAACTCATGTCCCATGAGTTTGGTTGTGGAAGTCCTCCACCTTTACACTTTGTCATGTCAGTGGTCTGATCTGTTCCAGCTTTATCCTCTGCTGTCTCTTGGCTGCTCCAAGACTTCTGAACTGTAACTTGCTTTCTTGCAAGTAAATCCTCATGCCTGTCAATGTAGGCCCTTCTCGCACATACCTTGTGTTTGTCAGGTTGTCTGACCAGAACCTCTGTCTGAACTGCCTCTTGAACTTCTGTAATGTTCAACTCTATCTTTCTTTCAACCTTTATAGGACAAACAATAGTCCCAACTATGACAACATCCTTGTCATTCCTCTCAACTGGTTGCTGGTTGCACACCTGTTTTTGAACCTGCTGCTGACCTCTGTCAGTCAAAACTGAAACTTTCTTCACACTGTTGTCCTTAACAACTCCTTTCCCTGCAGTGTCCTCAACTGCCTTTATGCCTGCTCCTATAGGCATCTGTACAAATTCCTTCTTTCCCACTAAAATGATTTTGGCTGCCTTCTGTGCTGTAGCTGCTTCCTATAATGGCATCAACTTAATAGTCTTCCCATCTTTCTTGATGGTGTAGGTATTAGCATACCCATCATACAGTACCCTCCTATCAAATTGCCATGGTCTACCCAACAGTAGGTGACAACATTCCATGGGCAAAATGTCACACAAAACTCTATCATGATATGCTCCAATCTGAAAATCCACATATGCCTGTTCATAGACAAAAAGTGATTGACTATCACTCACCCAAGATGCCTTGTAAGGGTTTTGATGTGGAATCCTTTCCAAATGCAGTTTATCCACCATTTCCTGAGATACCATGTTGTCTGTTGAACCAGTATCAATGACAACCTTACATACCTTACCTTTGCTCTTGCATGTGGTCTTGAAAAGAGCTCTTCTTTGCATCATATCCCTTGATGTCTGCAAACTAATTCTCCTTAGCATCAATGCTTCTCCCTCCTCAGGATATCCATAATTGTCAGGAACCCTATCTTTATAAGTGTTTGAACTTTACACACATTCCTCTACTTTCTCTTCTTGCACAAGTTGTACTCTCTTGTCATTTGTTCTATCATTGCTGGATGATGAACCTTTGTTTTCTAGACATTTGAAAGATGGATGACCAAACTCACCACAGGTGTAACACTTTTCTGAAAATGTAGTAGAACCTCTACCACTTCCAAATCTGCCTCTATTACCTTTCCATCCACTTCTGAAATCAGACTGTCCCTGTCCTTTACCAGTGTCTTCTTGACCCTCATTGGTTTGCTTTGTTGTATGGGCTAATCCTCTTCCCCTCATCTTGTGTTGTTCTTGTTTTCTCTTTAACTTCTCTTCCACTTTCAATGCCAACTGGAAACATTTCTGAATTGTATCTAGATTATGCAGACTTAAATCATCCTGAATGTTGAACCTCAATCCATTAAGGTATCTGGCTACCTTCTCTTCTTCGCTTTCCTTTACCTTTGTTTTCATACAAAGTTTCATGAACTCCTCTGTATATGAGCTGACATCTAGCTCCTTCTGCTTCAGGTTTTGCTTCCTCTTGTGTAATTGGATACTGTAATCCAATGGGACATAAGCTTCCTTTACTAATGCCATCATCTTCTTCCATGTAGCAACTCTACGCTTTCCTTCCTGTACTCTATCATCTTGGACGAAATTCCACCATGTCAAGGCAGCTTCTTTCATTTTTGACTGGGCTATCTTCACCCTCTGTTGTTCTGGTATCTCCTCTGTTTCAAAGAAATTGTTCAAGCAGTCTATCCACTCCATCACTGAATCAGGTTCCATCTTTCCTGTAAACACTGGCAAATCTAGTTTCACATCCATGGTTCTCCTCTCCATGGGCTTGAGGGCGTTCAATAGTGGTCTCTAGTCTGCAGGAACAACCTCCTCACTCCAACTAGGGATCTCTTCTTCTTCCCTATCTTCTTCTCTACCAGAACCTACTCTGCTCCTCAACTTCGCTAACTCATCCTTCAATTCCTGATTCTGTGCCTTCACGGCCTTGCTTTCTGCAATATGTTTCTTTACCAGAACTGCCAACTCAGCGTTGGTCATCCTTGCCGGCATCTCTGATGTTCCTTCTTCATCAGACATCCTGCTATATCCTTATCTTTTCTAGAAGATCCTTCAGTGACAGAATCAACACACAACCGCCCAGACCTTTTGCTGAGCTCTGATACCATTATGATGCAGAGGCATCCACACTATAACCTTGACATACAGCATGGATGTCCGCAACCCTTCATCATCATCATCATATTTTTGTTAACACTGTCAGCATCATCATATTTACTCTGCCGACCGATATCCTCCTGCAGACAATCCTTTGCCCTTTCGCATGTCAGCAGCATCATCATATCCGACTATCGGCAGCATCATCACATTCAGCAAGCGCAAACATCCTCCTGACGTTCACTGTTCACCTTACCGACAACCTCTCTCTTCAGCATCATGATGTTCAACATCATGTTCATCAGCAGGATATAGAACATCCGGTTCCCTCCATATATCCTGATGATGATACTCAACCTCTTCACGCACCTCTCCTTCGATGCTTACGTCACCCCAATATCCTGATGACGATTATCCTGATGACGATGACGTCACATGCAACTCCTCAATATCCTGCTGCTCTGCAATATCCTGATGACGTATATCCTGATGACGATGACGTCATATCCTGCTGTCGGCCAAACTTAACCTTATCGGCCCGCGATGACTTGATCAACCCGATCTTCTACCTTATGCTGATACGCTCCTCCTCGGCAACACCTGATGATGATCACCCTGACACACATTCACTTCATGCAATCGACTGCATCATGCTCATCTCCACCTATTCGGATGACGCCCGAAGTAACTGCAGGATATACATTCAAATATCCTGATGATGCCGTTTTGACGAATTTCCAACCTTAAATGGATTTTGATCCGCCGAACCTCCTGGGATAACCTGATCCACTTTCAGGGTGATCTTCCGAACTCTAACTATCAGCTCGACCTAGCACATACCCAATGCTAGGGTTCTCAACACCTCTCGACTGCGATCCTGCATACCTGCATGCGAACAAACAAACTAAATCCTAACCTACTGTACATAACCATTCCACCGATTCGACGAATCAACCGGTGGAATGGATCAACGAATCCATGAAACCACCAAACCAGCAAATCGATTAAACAAAGGAATCCAAACAGAGAATTGACACAACAGGATCTCTTTATTGATTTCAAAAGATGCAAATACAATATTCAGTCTCTCCCTCTGTCTCTCTCTCTCTGCAATACAATGCAATCGATCTGTCTTTCAAGACCAACCGATCCTCATACATAAATAGGATCTCCTACGAGTACTACTGACCCGACTCCAAGCGGCTGGGGGCCTCCAAGCGGCTGGGAAGATCTAACTGAACTAACAAACTATACAGCTGTCCTAACAAACTAGCTAAAAATAGCAAAGTATGGTCAACATGACCTTATTACATGCATTGGTCTTATACGACCTTCTTGAAAACATTAACAAGACTCAAACTAACTAACTGCCTCATGGAGGCCAGCTGTCAGGTAGGTGCTCCTGCACCATTGGATAGGTTACAAAATTCCATGTAGGTTTGCCTTTTGGATCACCCTAATATTCCTTGAAGAATGAAAGTTATGGTGAGTCAAAGTCCTGGTCAAACCTGATATTTCGAGGGGAGGATCATATTTTTTAAACATCAATCATCTTATGAAAGATCACCCTGATCCAATTTTATCACCCGATAAATCATTTATCTAGAAATCTGGACATCAAATTTAAGTGGTAGTGACACTTACCCATCAAACAACATCATATATTTTGTGGGGGTCATATTTTTGAATATAACCCGATCTTTTGAATATCACCTGATATTCAAAATATCACCCTGGAGCAAAATATCACCCTAAAGCTAATATCCTGATGATGTCATATAGTCCCGATGAAATAAGAAGATTGACATGACGATGATGTAATAGTGTGACAGTGATGAACCAAGTTATTATCCTGATGACATCACCCTGATATTCTAAGGAAAAGTTACTTTAGTTAAGGGGGTGATATTATAAATATCACCAGACATTTTGAACACCCCCTGATGTTTTGAATATCACCCGATATTCTCAACATGACCCGACATTCAAACATCGCCTGATGGTTTTCGCATAACCTTTCCCATTCATGAGTGGATGACGATATTATACAAAGGGGGTCATATTTCAAATATAAACTGATATTCAGAATATCACCCGATCTTTCAAAGATCACCATGATCCTTTTGTCGCCATGACATTAAATGCCATAAATGGAGTAGGTGGTTCTCACCGATTATGAATGTGATGTATACCTGGCGAGATCTAGAAGTTTCATACAAGAAATCACCAGTATTAATTAATTTTCCCTAATCAGCCCTAAAAGGAGGTTAAAAGTGAATTTATAGAGTCATTTTTACACTTACCTTGCGAAAAGGAGAGAATTTACAAAGCCGACCTTTCAAACCCTCATATGAGTATCTGCATACACCTACAGCTTGTAATAGAATGAAGTACACGATTATCATCAGTATCAAGATCATTTTCAGATAATCACCATTATAAGTAAAAGATAAGCACACCAGGTAAGTGATTGAAACCCTACTACTGTCATTGTCTACATATTCAGGTAGTATAATGTTTAATGGTTTGAAGTTGTGAATTATGCATATCAGGTTGAATTAAATCTTGAATGAATGTAATATGCATCATGCCATAGAATGCAATATATATGCATGCACGTGAAGTACCAATTATAAGACTAGTCTTGTCAATTGTAGGAAATCATGGCGGACAAGAGACTGAGCAAGTTGGATGCCAAATTTTGTAAGCCTATGTTCGCTCAGCCTGAAGGTGTACAGTTTAAATATGGTGCCATCATAGATACACACCAAGGGAATACCAATTTGGCGGCATGGTCAGCCAAGATGAGTAAAAGAATAACAACACCTTGTTGAACGCAGTCTTCACGTCAGGAATGTGGAATGCTATAGGATTCCCTTACTCTATGGAAGCTCCAGAATTAATTGTTGAATGTGCAAGGAACTACAACCCACAGACCAAAAAAGTAGAGAAACATGGTAGGGTTTATGCTGATCTATCTATCAAGGGGATTGCAGCCACATTCAATTTGCCATTAGGAAAGAAGGTATCTAGTATAGATTTGGAGAATTTGCAAATTGAATATGAGAATAACAAGAAGACCACCCAAAAGAGAATGTATCAATGGAGGGCGAAGAACAGCCCCTATCCTACAGCTTCCATGCTACCAGTGCATCTCTATAAGTTTGATTTCCATGCCCCTATCCTCATGTGTGTTTACACAGATAACAAGCCATTGTGGGCAAAGATGATAACTGATGCCCTGCATAATCAGCTCATGAACCTAGGAGGTCTAGAGTGTGCATTTTACATGACTTCATATATGGTATATTCATGTGCCTATAACGGTACATTTGATGCACTTGTAACAGAAGGAAAGATTGGTGGCACTACTAATGATGCCCACATCTGGGATCATTATCCTCAGCTGCAAAGATTAAATTACCTCCAGGATTATAAACTAGTGAATGATGCATTTTCTATGCATTTGGTCAGGACAATGGAGGAAGACAAGACTAAAAGACTGAGCATGGAGGCTCAAGAAATTATTTATAGGCATGGTACCTGGTTTATACAGTATGCAAATTTCTCCTATATAAGAATTGAAGGTTTTGAAGGTCAACCTGATGCAGAGTGATACGCAACGGAGGCTAACTAATAGGAAGGAAGAGCCAATAATGCAAACAGCATGATAAAAATGTTTATCAGTTCAGCATCATCATCATGTTTCCTAAAAACACCCACAGCATCATCATGTTTCAACAGCATCATCATATTTCGGATGATCGCAAATATCCTCCTGTCAACTACTGTTCACCTCCTCCGCCTGTCGCCTATCAACATCATCATGATATTCAATGGGCGCAAACATCCTCCGGTTGCACTGTTCATCAGGCGCCAAATACTAGCGGCATCATCATGATATTCAATATCACCTTCGTCAGCAGGATATGCAAATATCCGGTTGCTCCAAATATCCTGATGACGACAATCTTCAACACCTTGCCTTCGATGCTCCACTGCCCGACGATACAAGCAATAGCATCATGATCTAATTTATCCGGTTCCCTTGAAACCTCCTGATGATGTTAGTACAACTTCCTGCCTACGCTGATAACTAACCACTTAGCGACAACAGGATAAACTCGCATAGAGGGATTTCTTAATATCCTGATGATGATGACGTCATATCCTGATGACGATGATGTCACACAATATCCTGATGAACTCTTCAACACTTAGACAAAAACTAAACTTTCACACCCGCATCAGCTAGCGATACGCGGATGATGAGCTCCCCCGAGAGATGATCCTGGCTGCGATATATACACTGAGTATATATCCAACTCAACCATCATGATGCACTTGCAACATGCAAACTTCAACAGCTTCATGACCCGATCCTGATGATGATGCATTCACAGATGATGATGCGGCTCGTCCCGACTGGAAACGCACATGCAGACTCCTGTGTATCCGTCCACTGCATGTAAACACTCAGAACCGCACAATTACACAAATACAATATGACGACCGAGCCGGATCATCTTCAAACCAAAATCTAACAGCTTATCTTTCTATACCTAGCACATGAGGATGCTAGGATGATTCACAGGATGCTCCTAACTGATCTCCTGAACAATGCAATGCATAAACAGAAAACACAAATGCAACCTAAGCTATGATACAGGACCATTCCACCGATTTGCAGGATCAACCGGTGGAAGGGTTGAAAGTGCCCATTAACTTGCAAACAGAAAGGAAATCAACACAGATACAACTGATCAACTCAAATACTGCAAAAAGATGAGATCTTATTCAATTGAGATTCAAATGTCCTGCTTTTACAATTCTGCTTCACAATATCTGGACTGATCACCAGTACAGCATATCACCAGTACTACCCTCCTGAACATAACACCTATCAAACTCAATATGAACTATCAATATATGCTAAACCCTAACAGATCGAAGGTATATATAACAAATCCTTCGAGTACTACCAACTCACTTCCCAGCGGCTGGGAGCTTCCAAGTGGCTGGGAGAGAGGACAACTCAGACTATCTTATCCCGATCTCTAACTGCCTACACATACTCCTAGGCTGAACTAATACATAGCATCGAGCATCGGTCCAATGGACCTTATTACATGATAAGTCAAACATACTAAAAATAGCCTATCCTGTCATCATGCTGATAATTATCCTATATCCTGATCATGTATGTCATCATGCGGACCTATATCCTGATCATGTCCGGGTGCTCCTGCACCATACTCCCCAAAAGAAGAAATCTCAAGTCCACTTGAGATGAGAGTATCAAGGTCGGCACCATGTTTCTATATCTGTTCTGCAGTCATCCATACTGCTTCAGAGTTCGGCTGTCCCTTCCAAGAGATGAGGTACTCCAAGTACTTTTTGTTCCTGGTCTGTTTGACCACTCTGGTGTCCAAAACTTTCTGTAATTGTGGAGGATCATGTTGAGGAATGTCTTCAGCAACTGTATCCTGTAGGATATCCTGATCTGCATCTGGATTAGCCTTGTATGGAGTTAAATCACATACATTGAAGATAGGAGATAAACCAAGATTAGGTGGGAGTTGGATCTCATAAGCATTCTGTCCATGCTTTTGCAAAATCTGACATGGTCCAACTTTCTTTTGCATGAGCTTAGTATACTTCCCCTTAGGAAGCCTGTCTTTCTTCAAGTGAACCCAAACCAAATCTCCAACAGCAAATTAAACATCCTTCTTCTTCTTGTCAGCATATTCCTTATATTTCAATGTGGTTTGCTGGAGTTGGGTCTTGACCTGATCATGAACTTCTTTGATTGCTTCAGCAAAAGCTTCTCCTTCTGCGCTAACAGGATCTGCTGTAGGTAGATCTCGCAACTCCAAAATTCCTCTGGGATGCATTCCATACACTACCTGAAAAGGCGATTTCCCTGTGCTCCTGTTGACAGTATCATTATATGAAAACTCAGCTTGAGACAGAATATTGTCCCACTTCTCTCCATGCTGTTTTGTCAAGCATCTAAGCAGATTCCCCAAGGAACGATTCACTACCTCAGTCTGTCCATCCGTTTGAGGATGATATGCAGAGGAAAAAGACAAATTGGTTCCCAGTTTCCTCCAAAGGGTTCTCCAGAAGTGACCCACAAACTTCACATCTCTGTCTGAAACTATGCTCAAAGGCAACCCATGAATTCTGACAATCTCCCTGAAGAATAAATCTGCAATATATGAGGCATCAGCAGTGGTCTTGCATGGCAAGAAATGTGCCATTTTACTGAATCTATCCACTACAACAAAGACACTGTCAAATCCTCTCCTGGTCCTTGGTAAACCCAAGACAAAATCCATACTGATACTTTCCCATGGTCTGGAAGGAATGGGTAAGGGCTGATACAACCCTGCATTAGTTGACCTGCCTTTAGCCTTCTGACATATCACACAGGTTTCTACAAATTTCCTGACATCTGATTGCAACTTAGGCCAGAAATAATGCCTCCTGACCAGATCAAGGGTCTTATCTAGACCAAAATGCCCTGCCATGGCTCCACAATGTTTCTCCTTGATTATATTCAATCTCATGGAACACCTTGGGATACACAACTGTCCACCCTTGAACAACAATCCATCTTGGATCAGGAATTCAGAGAACTCAGCATGGTATTTCTCCCCAAAAGAAGTACAGACCTGATATATTTCTCCAAAATCTGCATCAGACTCATACATGGTCTTGAGTGAATCAATACCAACACTCTCTAACTGAATCTGATTGACTGTGAGGACTCTTCTGCTCAAAGCATCTGCAACTTTGTTTTTGACCCCTTTCTTATGCTTCAAGGTAAAAGTGAAAGCCTGTAAGGTTTCTACCCACTTCATATGTCTGTGGTTCAGCTTTTCTTGACTGTTGATGAAGCTCAGAGCCTGGTTATCTGTGAATACTATGAACTCCTTTGGCATCAGGTAATGCCTCCATTTCTTTAGGGACTTAACTAAAGCATACATTTCTAGATCATATGATGAATACCTTTTCTTAGCATCATTGAGCTTTTCACTGAAAAATGCAATTGGTCTACCCTCTTGGCTGAGTACTGCTCCAATGGCCATGTGACTGGCATCACACTCTACCTGAAAGATCTTGTTAAAATCTGGAAGTGCAAGGACTGGCTACTGTGCCACCTTCCTCTTCAATGCCTCAAAGGAATCATCTGCTCCTTGAGTCCAAACAAACCTGCACTTCTGTCCTCCTTTAATGGTATCCAGCATGGGTGCACAAATATGACTGAACCCCCTTATAAACTTTCTGTAGAAGGTTGCTAACCCATGGAAACTTCTGACATCATTCATGGTCTGTGGAGTTGGCCAATTCAATATGGCACTCACCTTCTCCTTATCCATCTGCAGCTTTCCTTGTGAAATGACAAAACCTAAATATGTGATCTCCTTTTTCATGAACAGACACTTGTCCAAGTTTATCATCAGCTCCTCTTCATGTAACCTCTTGAGAACCAGGTCTATATGTCTGAGATGTTCTTCTTTGGTGTTACTGAAAATCAGAATGTCATCTAAATAGACTATGACAAACTTACCAATGAATTCCTTCAGAACCTCATTCATCAGCCTCATGAAAGTGCTAGGGGCATTAGACAAACCAAAAGGCATAACCTTCCATTCATATAACCCTTCATTTGTTTTGAATGCTGTCTTCCACTCATCACCTGGTCTAATCCTGATCTGATGGTATCCACTCTTCAAATCTATTTTTGTAAAGTACTTAGCACTTCCCAAACAATCAAGTAAATCCTCAATTCTGGGGATTGGAAACCTATACCTGATTGTGATCTTGTTGATGGCTCTGGAATCTGTGCAAAGCCTCCAAGTGCCTTCCTTCTTTGGTGCTAGTACAGCTGGTACTGCACATGGACTCAAACTCTTCCCAATCAGACCTGAATTCATCAATTCTTCAATCTGTCTGGCTACTTCTGCATTCTGTTCTGGGGTAAGCTTATAAGCTGCTTTATTTGGAAGTGTAGACCCTGGAATCAAGTCTATGCAATGACTGATATCTCTGACAGGTGGTAGGGATCTTGGCATTCCCTCTGAGATGACACCTTTGTACTTATCCAATAACTCTTGGACAGCTGGGTCTATCAACCTTGGCTTCTTCTCTTTCTTGGCTTCTTGCTGTTGTTTCTTATTCACACTCATACATGGGATTAGGGCATATGCAACTGCACCTTCTGCTGCTACTTCTTTCATGAACTGTTTGCCTTCCATCAGCATGACCTTCACCTCTTTTCCTTTAGACTTCTCCTCTTTCTCCTTCAATGGGAATAATGTTACTTCTATACCATCTTTAGTGATTTTATAGGTGTTTTTAACACCATCATGCTGTGCCTTCAGATCATACTGCCATGGTCTACCAAACAAAAGGTTGCAAGCATCCATCTTGGTAATATCAAACAACAACTTATCCTTATATCCACCAATCTGGAATTCTACCCAAGCCTGCTCTTCTACAGTTGTCTGCTGACCTTGAGTAAGCCATGAGACTTTATATGGGGCTGGGTGAGGCAATCTCCTAAGCTTCAGCTTTATCACCATTTCTTCAGACACAAAGTTCTCAGTAGAACCAGAATCAATCAAAACCTTACATGCCTTACCTCCTGCTTTGCAAATGGTTCTGAAAAGGGACTTCCTTTGAGGGGCTTCTTTATCAGGTACCTTCATGGTAGTCACTGTTCTTCTCATCATCAGAGACTCTCCACTTTCTGGATATCCATAATTCTCAGGACCATTCACACTCTGAAAATCATTAGAGCTTGTCCTACTTTGATTATCAGGTTCCTTGACCAGATTTGTCCTCCTTTCTCCTGCTGAGCTTGTGGCCTTGTCTGGACATTTGCTAGCTATATGGCCTTCTTTGTTACAGTTATAGCATCTGATGGATCCTCTGCCCTGGGATCTTCCTCTGTAAGGTCTTCTACCTCTGAAGTTTCCTTGCTGACTGTAATTCTCTCTCTGATTCTGACTATTGTTGCCCTTACTATTGTCTTGACTGGATTCTCCTTGATATCCCTGTCCATGTCCTCTGCCTCTGAAAGGACCTCTTCCACCTCTTTGTTGTCTTCCTCTTCCTCTGTTGTTTTGCTCTTGTTTTCTCTTCAACTTTTCTTCCACTTTCAATGCCAACTGAAAGCTTTTCTGCACTGTATCTGGATTATGCAGACTAAGATCCTCCTGAATATTAAACCTCAATCCATTCAGGTATCTGGCTACCTTCTCTTCTTCACTTTCTTTCACCTTTGTCTTCATACAGAGTTTCATGAACTCTTCTGTATCTGAGCTGACATCTAGCTCCTTCTGCTTCAGGTTTTGCTTCCTCTTGTGTAACTGGATACTGTAATCCAATGGAATATAAGCTTCCTTCACCAATTCCATCATCTTCTTCCATGTGGCAACTCTACGTTTTCCCTCCTGCACTCTATCATCCTGAACAAAATTCCACCATGTCAAGGCAGCTTCTTTCATCTTTGAATGTGCTATCTTCACTCTCTGCTGTTCTGGTATCTCCTCTGTCACAAAGAAATTGTTCAAACAGTCTATCCATTCCATCACTGAATCAGGGTCCATCTTACCTATAAACACTGGCAAATCCAGCTTCACATCCATGGTTCTCCTCTCCATGGCCTTGAGGGCGTTCAACAGTGGTCTCTGGTCTGC
Organism: Cunninghamia lanceolata; assembly: GCA_027924645.1. Taxonomy (NCBI): domain Eukaryota; kingdom Viridiplantae; phylum Streptophyta; class Pinopsida; order Cupressales; family Cupressaceae; genus Cunninghamia; species Cunninghamia lanceolata. Next base: position 7,570,853 of record BSBN01001054.1, read on the forward strand.
AGGAACGACCTCCTCACTCCAATTAGGGATCTCTTCTTCTTCCCTATCATCTTCTCTACCAGAACCTACTCTGCTCCTCAACTTTGCTAACTCATCTTTCAACTCCTGATTCTGAGCCTTCATGGCCTTGCTTTCTGCAATCTGTTTCTTCACCAGAACTGCCAACTCAGCGTTGGTCATCCTTGTTGGAAACTCAGATGTTCCTTCTTCGTCTGACATCCTGCCTATCTTTTCCAGAAGATCCTAACCTTTGCTCTGATACCACTATGATGCAGAGTGATACGCAACGGAGGCTAACTAACAGGAAGGAAGAGCCAATAATGCAAACAGCATGATAAAAATGTTTATCGGTTCAGCATCATCATCATGTTTCCTAAAAACACCCACAGCATCATCATGTTTCAACAGCATCATCATATTTCAGATGATCGCAAATATCCTCCTATCGACTACTATTCACCTCCTCCGCCTGTCGCCTATCAACATCATCATGATATTCAACGGGCGCAAACATCCTCCGGTTGCACTGTTCATCGAGCGCCAAATACTAGCGGCATCATCATGATATTCAATATCACCTTCGTCAGCAGGATATGCAAATATCCGGTTGCTCCAAATATCCTAATGACGATAATCTTCAACACCTTGCCTTCGATGCTCCACTGCCCGACGATACAAGCAACAGCATCATGATCTAATTTATCCGGTTCCCTTGAAACCTCCTGATGATGTTAGTACAACTTCCTGCCTACGCCGATAACTAACCACTTAGCGACAACAGGATAAACTCGCATAGAGGGATTTCTTAATATCCTGATGACGATGACATCATATCCTGATGACGATGACGTCACACAATATCCTGATGAACTCTTCAACACTTAGACAAAAACTGAACTTTCACACCCGCATCAGCTAGCGATACGCGGATGATGAGCTCCCCCGAGAGATGATCCTAGCTGCGATATATACACTGAGTATATATCCAACTCAAACATCATGATGCACTTGCAACATGCAAACTTCAACAGCTTCATGACCCGATCCTGATGACGATGCATTCACAGATGATGATGCGGCTCGTCCCGACTGGAAACGCACATGCAGACTCCTGTGTATCCGTCCACTGCATGTAAACACTCAGAACTGCACAATTACACAAATACAATATGACGACCGAGCCGGATCATCTTCAAACCAAAATCTAACAGCTTATCTTTCTATACCTAGCACATGAGGATGCTAGGCTGATTCACAGCATGCTCCTAACTGATCTCCTGAACAATGCAATGCATAAACAGAAAACACAAATGCAACCTAAGCTATGATACAGGACCATTCCACCGATTTGCAGGATCAACTGGTGGAAGGGTTGAAAGTGCCCATTAACTTGCAAACAGAAAGGAAATCAACACAGATACAACTGATCAACTCAAATACTGCAAAAAGATGAGATCTTATTCAATTGAGATTCAAATGTCCTACTTTTACAATTCTGCTTCACAATATCTAGACTGATCACCAGTACAGCATATCACCAGTACTACCCTCCTGAACATAACACCTATCAAACTCAATATGAACTATCAATATATGCTAAACCCTAACAGATCGAAGGTATATATAACAAATCCTTCGAGTACTACCAACTCACTTCCCAGCGGCTGGGAGCTTCCAAGCGGCTGGGAGAGAGGACAACTCAGACTATCTTATCCCGATCTCTAACTGCCTACACATACTCCTAGGCTGAACTAATACATAGCATCGAGCATCAGTGCAATGGACCTTATTACATGATAAGTCAAACATACTAAAAATAGCCTATCCTGTCATCATGCTGATAATTATCCTATATCCTGATCATGTATGTCATCATGCGGACCTATATCCTGATCATGTCCAGGTGCTCCTGCACCACAACCCCTCATGCTCCCAAGATATCCCACAGATGCAGTAGTGTTAATGGAGTTTATGAGGCAAATATCCACAATACTGGATGCATATAAAACAAACAACAAGATTCCACCAGTATTGTTTCCAGTAATAATGGGTTGGTATATATGCCAGGATTTTGAAAACATTAAGAAGGTCATAGCTGGTCTAGGCATGATGAAGTTACAATTGTTCCCCTTTGTAAGATCATATGATCCATATGGCAGGATGTAGAAGATCATGGGGAAGCTCATTCATGAAAGGCATCTTGAAGATTTCTAGGCAGATTGTGAGGATGAAGCTGAAGCTAGAAGAAGAAAATATCAAAGACTGACTCTCAACTAGATCAGGACCTTTGATTGCATTCCAGTGCCTGCACAACTAAAGAAGGATGATGGCAAGATCGTGACTAATGAGTATGAAGAGAAAAAGATATATAATGACACAATATCAGTGCCTGATCTTATTCAGTATGAAGATATTTCATTGGATCAGTTCATAGGCAGGACCCTACAGTTAACCTAGTCTTGGGTAGATGATCAGATAAATGCACTGACGAAGAAGGGTGTAGCCCTTATAGTTGAAAATAAGAAGAGGCAGGATATGCCTGACGAAGAATATGATGATTTCCTAATAGAGAAGAGGAAATCTAAGGGAGAAAGGTTACCAACCCAACAACAACAAAGCAAGAGACCTCCAAGAGGTAAGAAAATTGATACTGAACCCAAAGGGGTCATAATTGAAAGAGTAGAAATGCCAGCTGAAGATGCATCAGGATCAGGACAAGCATTAGCTTCATTAGCACCGCCTCCCTTGGATAAACAAAAGGCTAAAAAGATCTAGAGGTAAGTTGCAGAAAGTACAGATACATGTGAGGAGGGTCAGGCATCACAGAAGAATATAGAGGAAGATATTCATCTAGATGGAGAGCCTGAGGAGGAAGATCCTACCCCCCTCACCAAAAAGAGAAAAGCACCTCAGGTGATGGTATCCACACCTAAGAAACAAAGAACTTCAATGAGAGGTGAAATAAAACAAGACCCCATAATGCTAAGAGGGACAGGTAGTGAAGTGTTCAAGAAAGAGCTACAGCATAATATGCCCCTTCCTACCATAGTCAAGTTCAAGACTGAGATTGCTGAAGAGCAAATGAAAGAAACCTCAAGAGTAGTTCAAAGCAGTCATGTCTCACTGGAGGAGACTGTGGACCTATCTGATGATGAGGTAGTAAAAGATGTCGCCTCTCAGAAAATAGAAACCCTTGCTGCTAACACCCACATAACTCCACAAGGAACCCCATCAGTCTAGGTGACAGTGTTAGAAGAGTTAAAGCAAGTAGAGCAAGAGAAAGAAAAGAGCCCAGAAAGGATTACACAACAAATAGGGCTGAATGCTTTAGTTGATCAGGTGACAAGTCCAACAGCTATAGATTCAACATATGTCGAGGATGTAAATCCTAAGGATATGGCAGGTGCACCTAAGAAAGTAGGAAATGTTGAAGAAATTAAACAGATGGAAGTGGAGGATAAAGCTCCAAATATGGGTCAATAACAAAAAGAATTATTTGCTAAATGCAAAATAGTAGAAGTCCCACCAAAGGGCAAGGAAGATAAAGAAATATCAGGTCCTGATGACCACAAGGCTCAAGAGGTAATTATCACAAGTACAGAGCAGATTATAGCTACAGATCATGTGGACGAGCCTAAGATAGATAAAATAACATCCACAGATACTAGCATACCTTAGAAAGAGGAAAATGCTAAAGTGGATAAGATACCCATGGAGGTAGTAAAAGATCAGGATCATGATAAACATGCAGATGATCAGCAGGATCACCCTCCATAAAAAGTTCCTCAACAGGAGGATATACCTAAAGATCACCCTCATGAGGAGCATTATGAGGAAGAGATAAGAAAATCACCCTCCCCATCAAACATGATGGTGGATACTAGAGATCAGGGTGATCATCATGATGATGATGGAGACCAATAGTCAAAGGACAAAATTCCTCAGTGGCTTGACAAAGAAATTGGCACAGAATCAGGTATAGAGGTACAAGAATTTGATGTGTCCACATTATTTTTAGAAACACTCATAAAGCCTAAGAGGAAGGCTAGAATAACTTCTGCAATAAGAAGAGATCCTATAACAGGCAGAAGGACGGCATAGGTAGCACTCCCTACTATGGATAAAGAAAAAGGTAAAATCATTCTGGAAGAATTCTAGATTAGCATAGTTGATTTAGGGTTTGCTAATGAAGATAAGGAGGGTCAGGAAGGAAAAGATATAATTGATTCATTAACCCAGAGGGTAAAAAGAGAAAAGGAGAAAAATAAACAGCACAAGGAGCACATTGCTCAGTTACATACCTACGTAAAGGCGTTAATTAACCCTGAGGGTACATCAAGTGATCATGCAGTCCCATTGACTGCTATTTCTCAAGATGAGGTAAATAAATTGGATCTCATGAAACATGAGTCATCCATAATGAGAAAGTGGATGTTATCCACATTTGATGGAGCAGAAGTAGTAAAAACCTCTTTGAAGAGGTGGAATTCTTTAGGTATCTCCAGGGAAAAAGTTGATAAATTACAGATGGAGATCGGGAAGAGGTCCTTCCAGTTAGAGAAAGCATTGAGTGAATTGAATAAAATGAGGAGGATTAATCCTCAGGTTCTCATAAATAACCAAGTATTGAATAGTAACACTACAATTTTGGTTGATATATGGTACAAAGACATCTGATTTGAATGTGATGTGCTCTAAAGATGCAACAACAAATTAAGAGACATTAGTATGAAGTTGCATGACATGATGTCATATGAGGCAGAAGTCTTAGAGACCTTGGAAGGTGAAATAGAAGGGAAGATTGAGAATCAAGATGAAGATTTTGCCATTAAAGCTCTACATAGCAATTTGCAACAAGTAGCTAATGACCCTTTCAATCACCTGATGGAAGAAGTCATGGACAAAATCATGAAGATCAAGGTCAAAGTAGAGAACTACAATGAAATATCCAGCAGCAGGTGGAGTAAATTAGAGACTCTCCAAGGCAAATATCAAATACATAGGCACGCCATCATCAAAGCAAAAACTCAAGATGGCAGGGAGATAGAAAAGATAGTACAGTCATATGAGAATATCCGGACATCAATGCAGGTCCATATACAAGGAGATGGTCATAAGGATGATGAAGATACGAGAAGTGATGATCTTGATGTATCTGATGATGATGATGAGGGACCTAAGGATAAAGAGTAGATGAAGATGTATTACCAAGAAAAGACATAAACATCTGATACTTAGTGAAAATAAGTATTTCAGATGGTTGTTAGCTGGTAACTTGTGCCATATGATAATGTTGACAAAGTCAAAGAAGAATATTCATCGTAGATCTTCATAGATAAATCTTGATCGTTGATCAATTGTAATTGCTCCCTCACCTTGTTCTATAAAAGGTGCAGGGTTGCCTCATTTTAAACATTTGAAACTTAATTTAAATCTATTTGCTGAAGTATTCAGGGCTCGTTTCAAAGTTATTGCATACTTACACATTCTTGCATACTTAATGAATGAGAAGACTATTTTGATTATAATCCATTGTAGATCTTGAGTAATCAGTGTATGATTTCTTGATACATGCTGTGATTTACTGCATCCCTTGGAGTGCATATCGACTTACGTGTGTTGTTTTCATACCTTTCCTTTGAAGTTAGCATCAACTGTATCTAGCTGTGGAATGTCCTGGTGAATATATGGTCTGATTTCTTCTCTTCATGACTGTATCTAATGTTTCTGTGGATCAATAACTGAAGGTTCAACATTATTTGGAGTAGTTATTTCAATTTCTTTAAATTTCAGAGCATTTCATCATCATAATTGCAAATAATTGACAATCTAAAGCAAATCATACAAATATGCAGACATCCCGTAGATAACTAAACATATTCAGCATATTTCAGGTTAAAGCATGTCAAAGATTATAAATATCATGCAAGGATTTAAAGATAGACACATTGTTTGAAGCATATCTTGTAAAGAATAACTATCTGTGCAGCATCTTTATAGAAACTGAATCCTACTGATGATACTTACGTAAGGCCCCAAAATGGAAACAACAACACACATCAACCTCTAAGTAACGTCAAAAGATTAAGGCCTAATCAACAGAGACTTGGGATCATGAATTCTCTGAATTCATTGTATCTTTCAAGATGAATAAAGGTTAATGTGTACTTTTATTCTATGTTTGTTTATGACTAAAATCATGATCAACAAGTTGCTGACAGAATATGAAGACATCATATCAGATAATGTACCTAAAAGATTGCCACCTATAAGGAGTATCAGTCATCACATGGATCTTATACCTGGAGCAAGTTTGTCTAACAAAGCAGCACATAGAATGACACCGGCAGAGAACAAAGAATTGAATAGACATATACAAGAGGTGTTGAGGAAAGGTTTGATCAGGGAAAGTTTGAGTCCTTGTGTAGTACCTATAGTGTTAGCACCTAAGAAAGATGGAGAATGGAGAATGTGTATTGATTCTAGAGAAATAAACAAGATCACAGTTAAGTATAGATTTACTTTACCTAGGATGGATGATATCATGGACTATTTGAGTGGAGCAAGATATTTTACAAAGATAGATTTGAGGAGTGGATACCATTAGATTAGAATCAAAGAAGGTGATGAATGGAAGACTACTTTTAAAACAAATGAAGAATTGTATGAGTGGTTAGTGATGCCTTTTGGTTTGACAAATGCACTGAGTAATTTCATGAAATTGATGAATGAGGTCTTGAATAAATTCTTGGGTAAGTTTGTGATTGTATACTTGGATGATATTCTGATTTTCAGTAAGACAAAAGAGGAACATTTGTGGAATATTAGACAAGTTTTGTAGAGATTGAGAGAAGAGAAATTGTTGATAAACATCAAGAAGTGTAGTTTCATGAAGGAAGAACTAGTGTATTTGGGATTTGTGATTTCTGTGGAATCATTGAAGATGGACCCTGACAGAGTGAAAGCAATTGTTGAATGACCTACACCAAAAAGGATTGGAGAGGTTAGATCATTTCATGGATTGGCTAGTTTCTACCAGAAGTTCATAAAAAATTTTAGTTTAGTATGTAACCCTATGACAAAGACAATGAGAGGTGACAGAAAAGATTTCAAGTGGACATCAGGAGTAGATAAAAGTTTTGAGTTATTGAAGCAAAAAGTGACAGAGCAACCTATTTTGGCATACCAGATTTTAATAAGGTATTTCAAGTTGATTGTGATGCAAGTGGAAAAGCAATTGGAGCAGCGTTAAGTCAAGAATGTAGACTTGTAGCATATTTCAGTGAGAAGTTGAATGATGCAAGGAGAATATATTCATTTTATGATCAGGAGTTCTATGTCATAATTCAATCCTTAAAGAAGTGGAGGCATTACTTGTTTCTTATGGAGTTTGCGTTGTATACCGATCATCAAGGTTTGTAGTATTTGAACAATCAACGTAAGTTAAATCAGAGAAATGAGATGGGTAGAGTTCATGCAGAGTTATACTTTTGTGTTGAAGCATAGGAGTGGAAATAGAAGAAGAAAGTTGTTGACAGAAATGAGAGTTGAAGTGTTAGGTTTTGATGAATTGAAGAACATGTATGAATGAGACACTGATTTTCCAGAACCTTGGAAAGCATGTAAAGAACTTGTTGTGATAGATAACAGTAAGTAGTTGGACTATTTCATTCAAGAAGATATGTTGTTCAAAGGAAGTCAGTTGTGCATACCTAGAAGTTCAATGAGAGATAATTTGATCAAGGAGAAACATAGTGGTGGATTAGTAGGACATTTGGGCATTGATAAGACAGTGGCTTTGGTAAGTGAAAACTATTTTTGGCCTCAGATACATAAGGATGTTTAAAGATTTGTGCAAGGTTGTAGAGTTTGTCAAGTTGCAAAAGGGAATAGTCAAAACACTAGATTGTATAAACCTTTTATTTTTCTGAAGAGACCTTGGGAAGACATAAGCATGGATTTTGTAATGGGATTACCTAAGACATAGAGAGGACATAATTCAATATTTGTAGTGGTTGACATATTTTCAAAGATGGCTCATTTCATGCCTTGTAAGAAGACAATTGATGCAGTGCATGTAGCTGACCTATTTTTCAAGGAGATTGTGAGATTGCATGGATTACCTAAGAGTATAATTTCAGACAGAGATACAAAGTTTGTTGGATACTTTTGGAAGATACTTTAGAAGAAGATGAAGACATATTTGGAGTTTATTTCAACTTTTAATCCACAGATAGAGGTAGTAAATATGAGTTTGGAAAACTTGTTGAGATGTTTTGTTGGAGAGAAGACCAGAAGTTGGGATTTGATTCTTTCACAAGAAAAATTTGCATACAATAATTCAGTAAATAGGAGTACCAGAAGAACACCTTTTGAGATTGTAACCAGAGTGAATCCTAGAGGAGTTGCAGAATTGAGGGACATTAGTATAGAGGAAAAGAGAAGTGTGAAACTAGAAAAATTTGTAGATCATATGAAAACAATGCATAATCAGGTGAAGAAGCATTTGGAGAATATGAACAATAAGTACAAAGAGAAGGCTGATGAGAAGAGAAGACATAAGGAATTTGAAGTTGGATATGAAGTTATGTTGTACTTGAGAAAAGAAAGATTTCTAGTTGGGACATATAACAAGTTAAATATGAAGAAGTTTGGACCTTGTAAGATACTTAGGAAATTTGATTCAGGAAATGCATATGAAGTAGAGATACCGGACACATTGGGTATATCACCTATTTTCAACATTGTAGATCTTTATCAGTTTCATGAAGCAGAGTTTAGTGACAGCATGGAAGAAGACTTGAAGAAGCAATTACCACACCAGGAATTGGAGCAGATCAAAGACATTTTGGATAGCAGAGTTGGACACAACACTAGAGGAAGACAATACAAACAATATCTTGTGAAGTGGAAAGGCAGACCGGAAGAAGATTCATCATGGATTTCTCAGGCTAAGGTGGACCGTCTTGGTTCTCCCATAGCAATCATGATCCGTCATACTAATGGAATGCCACTACATCCTTGTTCTAGCCATCAGAGTGTAATATGTCCTCATCCTGCCTAAACAATTCAACACAACCTAAACAATACAAGTGGCTCTCTCTAGCATACTCTATCAAGTGATGGTCTAGGATCCTCACTATATCTCCATGGACAGGTAGTCATAGGATGTAGTAGACGTCCCCTAGAGTAATTGTCATCACGTCTGTGGGTAGGTGGAATGTGGATGTATCTGCATCCCACGTCTCCATGAGTATCATAAGCATGCTACAATCGAATCTCATCATAGGCATCCAAAACACCCACCATAGGGCTATCACCTACAAGAAACCCCTCTCCTCATTAGACATGGTACTGGTATGGTCTCAAAGTAGTTTTATTAGGTGATTGCTTGTGTGCTCTCGTGTCTCAGGAATGTCCTACGCATCACACATTTGAATATGAATCAGCCCACCTCATCAAAACATCAAACAATACTTAATCAAGCATAATGTGCCTTGTCCCTATGATGTAGGAGCATCCTTGGTTCAAGAGCAATCTTGTATCAATCAAAAAAAACATTTACATTTCAACTTGTTTGCATTTCAGTTCTTTCATTTTCTAGTTCAGTTCAGGCAGTTCAGTCAGAAGCAGTTCAACTTGTGATCTAGTTTTGACATTTCACATCTTATGGATCTAGACTTAGCATCTACATTCATTCATCTACATCATATCAAGAATTCAAAGCATTTGGATCAGTTACTGGAAAGTTATTGCTATCAGAAGATCAATTATTTCTCAGAGTAGAGCATTCTAACAGTTATTGATAATCAGCTAAAGGAGAAGGCTTGTAGATCATTTCTTGACTTGCAGATCTCAATGACACATCATTCAATGTCATTTGGTTCATGGCCAACCTTCCCCAAGGGTCCGCACGTTATTCCATTCATTTGAGGAAGTGTTCTATGCATTTAGGTCCAACCTATCTATGAACACGTTACAACTCTTCATTGGAGTTTGTGATCTTCCTTGGCCGATGCGGAGGAATCTATTGGTCTAGAAATGGTATATATTGATGTAATAGATCCTTAGGAAATTATCTATTCACATAGGAAATATTTGATAGTTTAGATTTTTGTATGAAGGAACTTCAAAGCTTTATCTTGTGCATGTATGTAATCAGGCCTGTGAGCCCTAATTGTAAGCCTGCATGTTGCCGACCAGATTGCATTTGGAATTCTTTGATATACTAAATGACTGAATCTACATTTATTCCATTTCCTTGATTTGTTTTCATTGTGCTTACTCTTGTACAATTCAGATAGTTCATTCTGTGAACCCTCCTACTGTGACTGCATCAAGTGGTATCAGAGCAAAAATTTAATTTTTTGGAGTGAATTGGCAAAGGGGATTCCATAAGATCTTGTTGTAAATAGATCACCAATCTGAGGTAAGTTACTTGTGCACAACCAATCATCGATTGAGAGGTAGTTGTCTCTTGTAGCCTGATCACTGAATTTGAGGCAGTTTGAACTTGATCCTGGAAGATGCCACTGCAAAGAGTTCCTCCTATTGGTACAATGGATAATAGAATGGATAAGATGATGGAATTGATGAGAACAATGCAAATTCATTTGGATGCTATTGAAGAAGATAGGTGAAGAGGATTGACACCTAGACCTAATGTTGAAAGTGATGATGAAGAAGAATTTCAATCTGCTGAAGAAATTGGTGAAACTCTAGAAGGTCATGAAGAAGAAGAATCAGATCAAGTAAATATGTTGTGAGATATTTCAAATATTGGAAAAAGACCTAGAGTTGATGTGCCAAATTATACTGGTAATTTGAACCCTGAAGAGTTGATTGACTAGATAAATGACATGGAAGAATACTTTGAATATGAAGAAATTGAAGATCTGGAGAAGGTGAAATTTGCAAAGACAAAGTTGAAAGGACATGTTGCTATATGGTGGAAAGAAGTTCAGTTGGAAAGAAATAGAAGCAAAAAGGAAAAGATTACAAAGTGGGATTGGATGGTGACAAAGTTGAAGAATCAATTCATACTTGTTGACTATGAGTTGGAGTTGTTGAAAAGATTGAAAAACCTAAGACAAAAGGAGAAAATTTTCAAGGAGTATACTGAAGAATTTCATCAAATGATCATAAGAACAAGACATAGTGAAGCTAACAAGGATAAAGTGGCTAGATACATCAATGGACTAAGATTGAACATTCAAGAAGAACTAAGCCTGGTAAGGATGACATCTTTAGAAGAAGCATATCAATCTACCCTGAAAGTTGAAGAGAAGATGAATAAGAGACATGATCAGAGGAAGAGAGGAAGAGGAGGCAATTTTTAGAGAGGTAGGACTTATTCCGGAGGAGACAGATCATATTCAAAGCAGAACAAGTTTGACAGCCTATTGAAGAAGCATGACAGAGATAACAATGCTTACCCAAGAGATGATAGAAATTTTTACCGGAGAGGAAACCATAGTGCATACCGGAATGAATGATACAGAAGAGAAGGAAGAGGATTTGATAAGAGAACATTCAAAGGTACCTATTTCAAGTGTGGAGGTGAAGGACATAGAGCATTTGAGTGTAATCAGGGTAGTACAAGTAAGAGGATGGAAAACAATGGAAGAACAACCTATGTTGAGGAAGAACCTGTTGGATCACCTTGTTCAGTTGGCAATCCAAAGAAAGGAGAATCATTGGTAATAACGAGAGCACTATTTCAAGTAGAGACAAATGAAGAACCACCGCAAATGAAAAATTTGTTTAGGACACGATGCAAATCTGGAGGTAAGTGTTGTAAAGTTGTGATTGATAGTGGTAGTTCAGATAACTTAGTTTCAGAGGAGATGGTGACTAAGATGAAGTTGGAAAGATTGAAACACCCTAAGCCTTATCAGATAGCATGGATTCAGGATGATCATAAGGTACTGGTGAGTGAACAATGTTTGGTGAAATTTTATATTGGATCTTATCATGATGAAGTCTTGTGTGATATCATGCTTATGGATGTTTGTCATATCTTGTTGGGTAGACCTTGGCAGTATGATGGAAGAGATATATATGATGGGAGAAAGAATACATATACTATAACAGAAAATGGAAAGAGAAATACTTTGATTCCTTTAGAGGTTGATCCTAAGAGTGAAGTATGTGGGAATACTACAATCTGCTTGGTAGATGGAAGGAATTTTTTGGATGGTTTGAGACATGAGAATATGTGTTATGCCTTGATTCCTAACAAGCCTGAAGCATTTAAGAAAGAGACTAAAGAAAAACAACCAAAGGAGATAAGAGAGTTGCTGACAGAGTATGAAGACATCATATCAGATAATGTGCATGAATGATTACCACCTATAAGGAGTATCAGTCATCACATGGACCTTATACCGGGAGCAAGTTTGCCTAACAAAGTAGCACATAGAATAACACCAGCAGAGAATGAAGAACTAAATAGACAGATACAAGAGTTGTTGAAAAAAGGTTTGATCAGAGAAAGTTTGTGTCCTTGTGTAGTACCTGTAGTGTTAGCACCTAAGAAAGATGGCGAATGGAGAATGTGTACTGATTCCAGAGCAATAAACAAGATCACAGTTAAGTATAGATTTCCTTTACCTAGGATGGATAATATCATGGATTGTTTGAGTGGAGCAAGATATTTCACAAAGATAGATTTGAAAAGTGGATAACATCATATTAGAATCAGAGAAGGTGATGAATGGAAAATTGCTTTTAAAATAAATGAAGGATTGTGTGAGTGGTTAGTGATGCCTTTTGGATTGACAAATACACCAAGTACTTTCGTGAGATTGATGAATGAAGTTTTGAAGAAATTCTTGGGTATGTCTGTGATTGTTTATTTGGATGATATTCTAATTTTCAATAAGACAAAAGAAGAACATTTGTGGCATATTAGACAAGTTTTACAGAGGTTGAGAGAAGAGAAATTGTTGATAAACATCAAGAAGTGTAGTTTCATGTAAGAGGAGTTAGTATATTTAGGATTTGTGATTTCTACAGAAGGATTGAAGATGGACCCTAAGAAATTGAAAGCAATTATGGAATGGCCTACACCAGAGAGCATTGGAGAAGATAAATCATTTCATGGATTGGCTAGTTTCTACCGAAAGTTCATTAGAAATTTCAGTTCAGTTTGTAACCCTATGACAGAGACAATGAGAGGTGACAGAAAAGATTTCAAGTGGACATCAGGAGAAGATGTAAGTTTTGAGTTGTTGAAGCAGAAAGTGATAAAGCAACCTGTTTTGGCATTACCGGATTTCAATAAAGTATTTCAAGTTGATTGTGATGCAAGTGGAAATACAATTGGAGAAGTATTAAGTCAAGAAGGTAGACATGTAGCATATTTTAGTGAAAAGTTGAATGATGCAAGGAGAAGATATTCAGTTTATGATCAATAGTTCTATGCCATAATTTAATCCTTGAATAAGTGGAGACATTACTTGTTGCCTAAGGAGTTTGTGTTGTATATAGATCATCAAGCTTTGTAGTATTTGACCAATCAAGGTAAGTTAAATCAGAGACATATGAGATGGGTAGAGCTCATGCAGATTTATACTTTTGTGTTGAAGCATAGAAGTGGTAAATCAAATAAAGTTACTGATGCATTAAGTACAAGAAGAAACTTGTTGACGGAAATGAGAGTTGAAGTAATAGGATTTGATGAATTGAAGAACATGTATGAGGGAGACACTGATTTCATAGAACCTTGAAAAGCATGTAAGGAACCTGTTGTGAAAGATAGGAGTAAGTGGTTAGATTATTTTATTCAAGAAGATATGTTGTTCAAGGGAAGTCAGTTGTGCATACTTAGAAGTTCAATGAGAGATAATTTGATCAAGGAGAAACATAGTGGTGGATTGGTAGGACATTTTGGCATTGATAAGACAGTGGCTTTGGTAAGTGAAAATTACTTTTGGCCTCAGATACATAAGGATGTTTGGAGATTTGTGCAGAGTTGTAGAGTTTGTCAAGTTGCAAAAGGGAATAGTCAGAGCATTGGATTGTATAAACCTTTGACAGTATTGGAGAGACCTTGGGAAGACATAAACATGGATTTTGTAATGGGATTACCTAAGACACAGAGAGGGTATGATTCAATATTTGTAGTGGTTGATAGATTTTCAAACATGGCTCATTTCATACCTTGCAAGAAGACAACTAATGCAGTGCATATAGCTGACCTATTTTTCAAGTAGATTGTGAGATTGCATGGATTACCTAAGAGTATAGTTTCAGACAGAGATACAAAGTTTGTTGGATACTTTTGGAAGACACTTTGGAAGAAGATGAAGATAGATTTGAAGTTCAATTCAACTTTTCATTCATAGACTGATGGATAGACAAAGATAGTGAATAGGAGTTTGGGAAACTTGTTGAGATGTTTGGTTGGAGAGAAGACCAGAAGTTGGGATTTGATTCTTTCACAAGCAGAGTTTGCATACAATCATTCAATAAATAGGAGTATCGAAAAGACACCCTTTGAGATTGTTACTGGAGTGAATCCTAGAGGAGTTGCAGAATTGAGAGACATCAGTACAGAGGAAAAGAGGAGTATAGAAGAAAAAGAATTTGCAGATCACATGAAGATAGTGCATAATCAAGTGAAGAAACATTTGGACACTATGAACAATAAGTACAAAGAGAAGGCTGATGAGAAGAGAAGACATAAAGAATTTGAAGTTGGAGATGAAGTGATGGTGTACTTGAGAATTTAGAAAGATTTCTAGTTGGGACATATAACAAGTTGAAGATGAAGAAGTTTGGATCTTGTAAGATACTCAGAAATTTTGATTCAGGAAATGCATATGAAGTGGAGTTACCAGAAACATTGAAAATTTCACCTATTTTCAACATTGCAGACTTATACCAGTATCATGAAATAGAGTTTAGTGACAGCATGGACAAAGACTTGAAGAAGTAATTACCACAACAAGCACTTGAGTAGATAGAGGAAATTTTGGATAGCAGATTTGGACACAACACTAGAGGAAGGCAATACAAAGAATATCTTGTGAAGTGGAAAAGCAGACCGGAAGAAGATTCATCATGGATTTCTCAAGGTGAGGTGGACCATCTTGGTTCTTCCCTAGCCCCAGCAAAGTGAGGGACTCACTTTTTCAATATACCCAGATGTCTAATGCAGGAGCATCCCTGGTTCAAGAGCAATCTTGCATCAACCAAAAAAAAATTTGCATTTTAGTTCTTTCATTTTCCAGTTTAGTTCAGGCAGTTCAGTCAGAAGTAGTTCAACTTGTGGTCTAGTTTTGGTATTTCACATCTTGCAGATCTGGACTTTACATCTACATTCATTCATCTACATCATATCAAGAATTTAGAGCATTTGGATCAGTTACCGAAAAGTTATCGCTATCAGAAGATCAACTGTTTCTCAGAGCAAAGCATTCTAACAGTTCTTGGTAATCAGCTAAAGGAGAAGGCTTGCGGATCATTCCTTGACTTGCAGATCTCAATGACACATCATTCAATGTTATTTGGTTTGTGGCCAACCTTCCCCAAGGGTTCACACATTATTCCATTCATTTGAGGAAGTGTTCTATGCATTTAGGTCTGTCCTATCTATGAACACGTTATAGCTCTTCATTAGAGTTTGTGATCTTCCTTGGTCAACGTAGAGGAATCTATTGGTCTGGAAATGATATATTGATTTAATAAATCCTTAGGAAAGTAGCTATTCACATAGGATAGATCTGATAGTTTAGATTTGTTGCAAGTATGAGGTGATCCAGTGTTGTCATTGATGTCAACATACTCATATTGCATTGGCAAGAAGGATTTGATGAGCTATATGCTGAGGATATTGAGAAAATTAGCCTCAGTCAGGAACAGTGAAGAACAGTGATGAGAAGAAGGCAAATGTGTTGTATAGGTTGAGAACCGGAGGATGCGGATTAAAGGGTTTGTAGATATGAGTCTTGAGATGCTTCAATTACGATTTCAGAGGTCCGCATGAAGATCTGAAGAAGTTGTGGCTGCCGGTGTAGAACCAGTCCCGGCAAGTGCTTAGAGGTGACAGAGGATCACAGAAAGGTCCGGTGAGGTCCGGAATTGTACAATCCCAATCTGCGGATTGGCAAGAGTGTTTGAGATGTCCTCGTGATGTGCCATCTCGAGTTGTGTATGATTTGGAGGTCCGGAAATACTTCTTGCACTATAACAGTAGCAACAGACAGTGTTCTTGGAGTTCCGGATAAGGAGGATAAGAGATTTCAGTAAGAAAATGAAATGCGGACGTACCTGGTCATTCAGGCAAGCTTGTGAAGGTTCTTAGATCATGTTCAGGTTGTGTTGTTGGTCCGCATTGATTTGTGTATGATTTGGAGGTCCGGAAGTATCTCTTGCATTATGACAATGGTGACAGACTGTGTTCTTGAAGTTCCGGATGAGGAAGACAAGAGATTCAAGTAGGTAAAGGAAGTGCGGATGTATCCGGTCTTTCAGGCAGGCCTGTGAAGGTTCTTGGATCATGTTGAGGTTATGTTGTTGGTCCGCATTGATAGTAGAATCCGGAATTGAAGATATTCTTCCGGATGAAGTTCTTGCTCTGTTTAGCCGACCGGATGAGTTGTTCATCCTACAAATATTCTTGTGATGGCCGACCGGATGTGTTATTCATCTTGTGGATGTTCTTATGGTTGTTTGCCGACTTAGATGTTTGTTCCTAAGTTGATGTCTTGTATAAATAACGGTTTGAGAGTTCATTTCAAAGTGTGGGATGTGTGGATGAGTGTGGCATAGCGAAGAGAAGTGTGAAAGGCAGAGCAGAGGTTTTTGGGCTTAATTGGAACTGATCCGGACATAGTAGAGATGTCATTCTCCAGTTCAAGACTGTGATTTTTATCACTTTGTAGACAGTGTGTCTCCTTGTAGGCAGTGGGCCTCTTTGTGAGCAGTGTGCTCGGGCAGTGAGCCCTTATTGGCATGTGCCATTCATTTTTCTTTATTCTTCTAACAGAGAATAATTCTTGGGTTAATCACCCCGTGGTTTTTCCCTTAACCGGGTTTTCCACGTCAAAATCTTGGTGTTCAATGTGTTGATACTTATCTGCTCTTGTGTTTATGTATTATGCTTTCATGGATGATTATTTGATATGCTGCTAACTAACAACAAAGAATCAAGTGTTTGAAATAACAAGAAGTTTTATACAACTGATTCACCCCCCCCCTCTCAGTTGTATGCCCTAGATCCAACAATTGGTATCAGAGCCAAGTTCCTCTGACAGGAGCTTAACCGCTTGAGGAGATCCAGGATGTCATCATACAAGAAGGATAGTCCGAAGTTCGATGGAACCAATTTCACTCTCTGGAAAGGTCGCATGAAGTGTCACTTGGAATGTATGGGAAAAGCATACTTGGATATGGTTTCAAAACCATATGTACCTCCACAAGGTGGTCCGACAACTCTGAATGAAATCACAGAAGCTGAAAACAATCTGCGGACCAAGGAAGCTCTTCTAAGCGCATTGAATGACTCAGATCTCTCGAATGTTATTGACCTACCAACTGCATATGAGATCCTGACTAAGCTGGAACTTCTGTATGAAGGAGATGAGTTTGTCAAAAGTGCAAGGTTACAAAGCCTGAAAGGGAAATTTGAAAGACTGAAAATGAGAGATGATGAAAACATCACTACCTTCATGCCAAGAGTAAATGAGCTGGTATGTGGAATCAGAAATGCTGGTGGAACTTTAGATGAAAATGAGATTGTCTGCAAAATCCTAAGATCCCTTCCTGCTGCCTACAAAATCAAAGTTGCTGCCATTGATGAATTCAGAGCCCACACAACTGTCACAAGAGAACAACTGGCTGGCAAACTAGCTGCATTTGAAATGACCGAGTTTGGAGATGATCCTCCCAAGACTGAATCTGCTTTCAAGGCCAGTGCCTATGTGAAAGGCAAACAGAGATTTGATCCGGGTGAAAACTCATCAAGGAGAATGTCATGGTATGATCAAGCAAGAAGAGACATGGAAGAAGAAGAAGCAGAAACAGCTCAACTTGAAGCCCTCATTGCAAAGAGACTGCCAAGAGGATCCGGTAAGTATGAAGGAAAACTACCCTTTAAGTGTTTCAACTGCAATAAGATTGGTCATTTTGCCTCAAGATGTCCGGAGAGATCTGCAAGATCTAATACTCACAGACAAAGGTTTCAAAAGAATTGCTATTATGTTCATGAAGAAGATGACAATGAAGGAGTAACAGATGATGAATCAGAACTAGGAAGCAAATCCGGAAATGAGTGGGTGTTTATAGCCATCAAGGAAGAAGATTCAATACTCTCTGAATCTGTCAATCACAAAGTTGTTGAAAAAGCCTTGGCTGCTCAAGTGGATGAAAAGGATGATTGGGTTATTGACAGTGGATGTTCTCACCATATGACTGGTGACAAGAATAAGTTCTTAGATTTGGAAAGATATGAAGGAGGAATGGTAAAGTTTGGTGACAATTCTGCTGGCAGAATCAGAGGTAGGGGAACTATTTCCTTTGATGGTAAAAGCAAAACAGGAAATGTACTGTATGTTGAAGGATTAAAGCATAATCTTCTCAGTGTTGGTCAGTTAGTGGACAAAGGCTATGATCTCCGGTTCAAGAATGGAAAATGCAGAATCTTTACAAGCTCTGGAACTGAAATTGCATCCGGTACTCAGACAAAAGGTAATATCTTTCATCTGGTTGGTTCAAATAAAAGCTGTTTGTTTGCTCAAATTGATCAGAGTTGGTTATGGCATAGAAGAATGTGTCATGTAAATTTTGATAACATCATCAAGATAAGCAATACTCAGGCTGTAAGAGATCTTCCAAAATTGATGAAACCTACAAATAGTTTGTGCAAAGAATGCCAGCTAGGTAAACAAAGCAGAGTCTCTTTCAAAAGCAAAGATCAGTCTTCTACCGGATTGCTGGAATTAGTACATACTGATCTATGTGGTCCAACAAGAATCAAGAGTCTGCAAGGTGATAGATATTTCATGTTGCTGATTGATGATCATTCCCGGATGATGTGGGTTACCTTTCTAAAAGAAAAGTCAGAAGCTTTTGAGAAGTTCAAAACCTTCAAAGCTATGGTGGAGAATCAAACCGGATTGAGACTAAAGTGTCTAAGGTCTGATAGAGGTGGTGAATTTACATCTGGTGAATTCATTGATTTTTGTGAGAAACAGGGTATAAGGAGACAGTTGTCTGCTCCTAAGACTCCACAGCAGAATGGAGTAGTTGAGAGAAAGAACCAGACCATCCAGGAAGCTGCCAGGACAATGATGTTGGAAGCAAATGTTCCTCAAATGTTTTGGAAGGAAGCTATCAGCACTGCAGTCTACACTCTCAATCGAGTTCAAATCAGAAACTACACCGGTAAGACCCCCTATGAACTCTGGTTTGGCATCACTCCTACTGTGAAATATTTCAGAGTATTTGGTAGCAAGTGTTATATCAAGAGAGATGAAGATCTAGGAAAGTTTGATGCTAGAAGTGATGAAGGAATTTTCTTGGGTTACTCCACTCAAAGCAAAGCATACCGGTGTTACAATAAGAGATTGAGGAAGATGATAGAAAGCACCAATGTGAAAGTTGATGAAGGAATTGAGAAGCCTTCAAGATTTTATGAGATTGATGAAGATGACCAAGAGAGTGTTCAAGGACCTCAATCCTCTCCGGTGAGACAGAGTCAGCCTGATCCGGTAAATCAGGAAGAAGAGATAGGTCTAAATGAGCCTGATCAAGAAGCAGCAGTACAGGATACTCCCAAAATTCCAAGGTATGTAAAACTGAACCACTCTGAAGATCAAATCATAGGTGACAAAAGCAAAGGTGTACAAACTAGAAGGAATGTTGCTCAAAATCAGAATGAATGTTGTCTAATTTCAAAGATTGAACCTAAAACAATAAATGAAGCCTGCAATGATGAAAACTGGACAAAAGCTATGGAAGATGAATTGATGCAAATTGAGAAAAATCATACTTGGGATCTTGTTCCCAGACCTAGTGACAGGAATGTAATTGGAACCAAGTGGGTCTTCCGGAACAAACTAAATGAAGCTGGTGAAGTAATCAGAAACAAAGCTAGATTGGTCTGCAAAGGCTACTCTCAAATAGAAGGAATTGACTTTGAAGAGACTTTTGCTCCGGTGGCAAGAATTGAAGCAGTCAGATTACCTCTTGCATTTGCTGCCTTCAAAGACTTCAAGGTATATCAGATGGATGTCAAGTCTGCCTTCCTAAATGGTGATCTGGAAGAAGAAGTCTACATTGAACAACCGGATGGTTTTCAATTGTCTGGCAATGATGATATGGTCTGCAAATTGAAGAAAGCTTTGTATGGATTGAAGCAAGCCCCAAGAGCATGGTATGAAAGGTTGGATAAGCATCTTGTGCAGATTGGATTCAACAAAGGTACTGCTGACAGTAACTTATATTTCAAAATTGATCATAAAAATATTTTAATTGTTGAAGTATTTGTGGATGATATCATTTTTGGAGGAAGAGATAGTATGTGCAAAACTTTTACAAATCAGATGAAAAGTGAGTTTGAAATGTCTATGCTTGGTGAAATGAATTTCTTCTTGGGTCTGCAAATTACTCAAACAAAAGAAGGGATCTTCATTTCTCAGACCAAATATGTGAAAGAATTGTTAAAGAAATTTGGTATGGAAGACTCAAAATCTATGAACACTCCTATGGCAACCGGATGTAAGTTAAGCAAAGATGATGACTCTCCAAAGGCAGATCAGACAAAGTATAGATCAATGATTGGTGGATTGTTGTACCTCACTCAAACTAGACCAGATATAATGCAGGCTGTTGGTCTTGTGGCAAGATTCCAGGTTGATCCTAGAGAATCTCATGTTATGGCAATCAAAAGAATTTTTAGGTACTTGAAAGGAACAGTGGAGTATGGTCTATGGTACCCTAGAGATCCGGACTTCTCTCTTCATGCTTACACAGATGCAGATTGGGCAGGAGATGTGGATGACAGGAAGAGCACTAGTGGTGGAGCATTCTTTTTGGGGAAGAGATTAGTTTCTTGGCTAAGCAAGAAACAAGATGCAATATCTCTGTCTACAACTGAAGCAGAATACATTGCAGCAGCAGGTAGTTGCACTCAAATCTTATGGATGAAGCAGATGCTAAGAGACATCAAAGTTGAATATGAGGAGCCTATCACAATTTTCTGTGATAATTCAAGTGCAATTAATATCTCCAAGAATCTGGTATTGCATTCTAAGACTAAGCACATATCTATCAAATTTCACTTCTTGAGAGAACAAGTAAACAAGGAAGAAGTCAGATTGGAGTATGTTCCCTCCAAGGATCAGATTGCAGATATCTTTACAAAACCTCTTCCCAAGGACTCTTTTGAATATCTCCGGGAGAAGTTAGGGGTCATGGCCCCTCCGGTAATGAACTAAGATGCACTAATGTGCATCAGTCCGGTGGATATCACAGTCATATCTTGTGATCCGGATTGATGATGGGGAGCTGCTACTAAGGGGGAGCAGCTGGTATGATTCTGATGTATTAGAATTGCAAGTATGAGCCCTTTGCCATTGATGTCAAAGGGGGAGAGAAGACATGTGAAAAACAAGTGGTTGATGATCAAAGGGGGAGCAGTAAAGGAAGAGAAGACATGTGAAAAGTTGTTGTTGATAGGGGGAGCTGTGACAGAAAGGAGAAGTTCTTGTCTTGATGGTTTTTCACATCATATGTTGCCATCAATGACAAAGGGGGAGATTGTTGCAAGTATGAGGTGATCCAGTGTTGTCATTGATGTCAACATACTCATATTGCATTGGCAAGAAGGATTTGATGAGCTATATGCTGAGGATATTGAGAAAATTAGCCTCAGTCAGGAACAGTGAAGAACAGTGATGAGAAGAAGGCAAATGTGTTGTATAGGTTGAGAACCGGAGGATGCGGATTAAAGGGTTTGTAGATATGAGTCTTGAGATGCTTCAATTACGATTTCAGAGGTCCGCATGAAGATCTGAAGAAGTTGTGGCTGCCGGTGTAGAACCAGTCCCGGCAAGTGCTTAGAGGTGACAGAGGATCACAGAAAGGTCCGGTGAGGTCCGGAATTGTACAATCCCAATCTGCGGATTGGCAAGAGTGTTTGAGATGTCCTCGTGATGTGCCATCTCGAGTTGTGTATGATTTGGAGGTCCGGAAATACTTCTTGCACTATAACAGTAGCAACAGACAGTGTTCTTGGAGTTCCGGATAAGGAGGATAAGAGATTTCAGTAAGAAAATGAAATGCGGACGTACCTGGTCATTCAGGCAAGCTTGTGAAGGTTCTTAGATCATGTTCAGGTTGTGTTGTTGGTCCGCATTGATTTGTGTATGATTTGGAGGTCTGGAAGTATCTCTTGCATTATGACAATGGTGACAGACTGTGTTCTTGAAGTTCCGGATGAGGAAGACAAGAGATTCAAGTAGGTAAAGGAAGTGCGGATGTATCCGGTCTTTCAGGCAGGCCTGTGAAGGTTCTTGGATCATGTTGAGGTTATGTTGTTGGTCCGCATTGATAGTAGAATCTGGAATTGAAGATATTCTTCCGGATGAAGTTCTTGCTCTGTTTAGCCGACCGGATGAGTTGTTCATCCTACAAATATTCTTGTGATGGCCGACCGGATGTGTTATTCATCTTGCGGATGTTCTTATGGTTGTTTGCCGACTTAGATGTTTGTTCCTAAGTTGATGTCTTGTATAAATAACGGTTTGAGAGTTCATTTCAAAGTGTGGGATGTGTGGATGAGTGTGGCATAGCGAAGAGAAGTGCGAAAGGCAGAGCAGAGGTTTTTGGGCTTAATTGGAACTGATCCGGACATAGTAGAGATGTCATTCTCCAGTTCAAGACTGTGATTTTTATCACTTTGTAGACAGTGTGTCTCCTTGTAGGCAGTGGGCCTCTTTGTGAGCAGTGTGCTCGGGCAGTGAGCCCTTATTGGCATGTGCCATTCATTTTTCTTTATTCTTCTAACAGAGAATAATTCTTGGGTTAATCACCCCGTGGTTTTTCCCTTAACCGGGTTTTCCACGTCAAAATCTTGGTGTTCAATGTGTTGATACTTATCTGCTCTTGTGTTTATGTATTATGCTTTCATGGATGATTATTTGATATGCTGCTAACTAACAACAAAGAATCAAGTGTTTGAAATAACAAGAAGTTTTATACAACTGATTCACCCCCCCCCTCTCAGTTGTATGCCCTAGATCCAACAAGATTTTGGTGTGAATGAGCTTCAAAGCTTTATCTTGCGCATGTATGTAATCAGGCTTGTGAGCCCTAATTGTAAGCCCGCATGTTGCCGACTAGATTGCATTTGGAATTCTTTGATATACTGAATGACTGAATCTACATTTATTCCATTTCCTTGAGTTGTTTCGCTTATGATTACTCTTGCTGCACGGTCTGAATAGTTCATTCTATGAACCCTTCTACCATGACTGCATCACCCTAGGGCACTTGTCCTTTCTAGACTTGGGTGCCCTAGGAAGACCTGGGTACCCTAGGAGGACTTGAGTGCCCTAGGAAAACCTAGGCACCCAGAGTGGACTTGGGTGCCCTGGCTAGACTTGGGTGCCCTGTGTTGGGAACCATTGTCTAGAATATTCAAAATAACATGTATAATGATGAAAACATAAAAAAATAGGAAAGAATGGTGATAGAAGTGAAGTTAAGACCCTACCTCTCCCTCGATACATTAGTCTGGGACTCAGGATCGGATCATCTCCAGTCTCAGAAGCTGGTATGGACGTCATGTCAGCATGGCTAGTCTATTTATCCTTCTCCTTCTCTCATCTACACAATGAAAACAAGAATGAATGGTGAAAAAGTGAAAACTCCTTTACTTATAGTAAATGGATCAGAAGTCCTATGACTATCTAGGTGCAAAATTGAATAGATTTACTCATGAGCCTCTATCTTGGGCTATCAAACTTGGATTCATGTGTCATTTGTGGCATTGGAATCTTGGTTCTACCCTCCATCTAACGCAATGCTTTGTGCTTCAGTGTTTTTTGCAAAAATGACATCACCTTTTTCTAAAATTTGTGCACGTAGATAACCACCTTGTTTCTCCTTTTCGTACTAAGCAAGCAAAAATAGGGGGCATATATCTCCCTCAATTTCCTCCCTCATCATGTCTCATCGCTCAACCCCTTATTGTTTATGACTGGCTTATTTGTGTGTTGGTTGTAGGTTGATTTAATTTTGATTGTCTGACAAGTGTTCCTTTGTAGGATGTGGTTCCTAACTTTGTGGTCATGCAAGATTATAGATTGGGGGCTTCTTCCTCTTACGTGACAACACATCAACTTCCTCTACAATATCATTTTGGGTATCCTTTTCATGATTTATGTATTTACTTTCCTTTAGTTTCATATGCACGTAGTCTGATATGGCCACTAAAGTGGGGGCTAAATGTTATGTCAAAAATTGTCCTCCTGCATGGAATGGCACAATTTCTCATAGTTTACCTCCTCTTCTTTGGTGACCTCTTGCCCTTTTTTTTTCTAGCATTAAAATAAAAAATAGGTTCATTTGACCCCTTAGCTATACTGGTGAATTCATTTATTATGAAACTAGATTCAATTTTATCTCCATACTATTCTCTGAAAATTCTCATGAAATCTTCCCATGATGTAATAGTCTGATCAGGCAAGTTCCTATACCATTGTATAGCTTCCTCTACCAAGGATTGGATAAACACATTCATAAAAATATCCTCATGTTTGACTTCAAAATTGTCCATCAAATTAAGGAAAGCTTTCAAATGATCCTCACCTGACACTGCATTGTTACCCAAAAATTTAGGCAATTCAGTCCTAATATCATTGTCAATGGGATTAGGGTACCAAGAATACCAATAAAATTCCAATTGCCTATACCTTACCACATGCATGGGTCTTCTGCCAAATGTATTCTAATTTTGGATCGCATTCTGGTTCTGATTTGCATTAGCATTCAAATTTACATTACAATGAGCATGTACATTTTGATTTCTTGCATTATTTTGAGGTACGCTGTTATTATTTACATTTTGCCTTTGATTGTTTTATGGGTTCTGATTCACATGTTGATCAGGCCCTTGATTATTTCCCAACATATTCTGGTTGTTTTCCTAGTTTTGAAGAGTGTTAACTTGTTGATTACCCATCGTGTTAGCATTATTGAGAATGGGAATTGCATTCTAGTGAGCAGCTCATAGAGCTTGAACCTTTTGTCTCATTTCATCCCTTATTTTAATAGCTTGCAAGTATTCAAGTTCAGCCCTAAGGTTCTTAATTTCTTCAAACAACTCCTCCTCTCTTGGTATTGAAGAGGATGGTCTGGAGTTATCTGAGTCCCTTGGAGACTCTACATCTTCATATCTATTAGGCGGATCCTCTAATGTCATAAAATGTCCCCTTGGGGGCTTTTCCCTCAAAAGGTTTAACTCAAGGATCTCTTAGCTGCATGTAGGACATATTACATCATATTTCAACATCTCGATGAGAAAACCCCTAAGTGTCTTGGAAAATAGGACCTAGGCGACGACTTCTGATAAACCATGCCCAAAATAGGGGGGAGGACTTGGGCACCCATGCCCTAGTCCTACCCTATTTTGGGGTAGTCCCAATTTTTGGGTGTCATCTTGTGACCATTATTTGGGTCCTATGCCGACACGGTAAGTTTGAATTATGAAATTCTTGGCGGGAGTGTTTGTAGTTGCATACAAAAGCATGTTTAGGAATTCATTTGTAAACTAGATTTCAATTAGATGATTACTAGAAATCTATTATGTTCTAAAGTTGATTCAAGGCTTTCATTGTGTAGCAAGAGCAGATTTGTGTTGTTTATGTGTTTGTATTTGCAAATTTGACCATTCATCTCCTCATGGCATGAAGAACTTATTTCTCCATGAAATCTTCACTACAAGGTGACATTCCTTTGTGTTTGTAAGCATTTAACATTTGGTTTTTGCCTATGCCTCCCAAGGGCATGCACTCTCTATCTAACAATGGTGTTCGGATGGCTTCAATGTCTCTCCACGGCTTGACTATGGCAAGCCTCTAAACACCACAACCCCCTCCCAAAGTTTTCATGATTATAGGTTATAGGTTGGAGTAATAGACAAAGTGAAGTTGTAGGAGGGTGCAACAGAGTGTCAGAATTGCATATCAGAAAAAGAAACAACTCCCTACACTAGGGTGCCTGCTCATTAGTCCTCAAAGTTCTGCAACAGGAAAATCTTCAGTATAGCAGGAACAGGTTGCAGATCTTGTTTACAAATCCTAACAAAAAGAAGGGTACTAGACTTGGGTGTCCACTCTTTAGTCCCCAACTTTTCCATCTCTGAATTGCAAAAATAGATGCACAGTTATTTGTTATTTCACATCTTTCTGTAGCAGCATTTTCTGTAATTCATCCGTTTACTGTCGTATTTGTATAATTGCGGTTTAAGGCATAATTGAGCATAAGAGAAGATAATTGGCAATCAAATCATAAAAATCCAAGTTTCCATACATTTCCACAGTGACCTGGGGTAGGATAGTACATTGCAACTCGACCCTAGTGATGAGTCTAATTTATGACTCATATTTTGTTAAACTTTATTGTCTATTTGATGTAGCTATCTTGGACGTTGATACTTTACTCTTGATCTTTCTATGTCATTACCCCAAAACTATAACTTGTTGAGCATAGGTCATTTCTTATATCCTTTTATGGCAAAGACATGTTATTTGAACTATCTATGTTAATGTTGCATATGGTTAATGAATATTACTCCAAGGTGGTTACAAATGTGCAATTATTTGTGTGTACTAACATTATTTTGCAGATAGAATCGGCATCCATAAAGTAAGGAAGATTCTGCTGGATGGTCGCGTACCATAAAAGTCAAAGGTGGTGGCCATTCAAATATCAAATGGAGGGAAGGCAACCATTTTGTAACTGATCTTAAATATTTGTTAAGCGAATTTAGGAGTTATAGTTATGCTAAATTTGCGTTAAAGCAACTCACTTGACTAGATTTCCTTACATGCATAACTTCCTTCCACTTTCTATGTTTTCCATAATGTGGCATCCTCCTATTCTATTGGAGTTGACCACTCAGTTAGTTAGTAGATTTTCTTCTATAAATAAGACTTTGATACTCCTTCTAAGGGGGGTTGACTATTCAGAGATTGTACTTGCATTATCCTGTTTTCAGTAATATAGTTATAATGTTCAGTTGTACTCATCTTTTTTAATGAATAAAATAAAGTTGTGAGTTCACATTTCTAAGTTTACATTTGTTTTAGGGAATAATCATCCAAGGGGGCCAACTTGGTGAGAATTCCACCCTTTAGTCTAGCTGCATTTTCTGGTAAGTGTTTAGTAAATCTAGCATTGAATGTTTTTACAGCCACTAGAATTCTATTACGTGTCTGTTCCTTCAGCCAAAGCAAATCGAGTAGTTTCCTGTTTGTTTGCCCAGATTGTTACTTTGTGTTATGTACTTGATTCCATAATAGCTGTTAGTTAATATTCAATATTCCTGTTATTTCCTTTCTAGCAGTTTATCTTCAACATTATGTCTTTCCTAGCTATAGAATGAGCATAGCTACTTTGGAAGTTCTTAGTGCACATACTGTGCTAACCCATTTCAAGTTCATGTCCCTAGGTTGACAAGTGAAATGCATCTCCATAGTGATTAAGACAGCTACTTAGTTCAGATGTCCAATCTCTGAGTTACAGTTTTAAGAGCTCAGTTGTTAAATCATTATAAGAGACCAACATTTTTGGTGCCGTTGCCAGGGATGGTGTCAAACTAAGAAAATCTTTGGAGTCATCTTTTAGTATTAATCCTTGTAGTTTTTCCTTGAAATGTGTTTTAGTTAGGAAGAAACCATCTACAACCCATCAATATTTTTTGTGTGAGAAGTGGCAGATACTGAGTATATTGCATGCATAGAGGTAGGAGAAGAGATGATTTAAGGAGATTCCTTCCTAATGATTTAAATCACCCAGCAGAATAAGTAGAAGTGAATCCTTTCCTTGATGCATTCCCTGGTTTGAATAGCTCTGAAATTTCCTCTGAATAACAAGATACCCCAAATCTAGTTGAAAATCCATTTGCCTTGATAATAGGTCAAGTAGCCATGGCTGCCTAAAACGTACCTAATCAACCAACATTTTCATTTCCGATTGATCTTCAAAATGAAGTGGATAATCTCAAGAACATACCTACTTCAGCTCTCCCCAAGTTCTATGGACTTACAACAAAGGACCCAAACACCTTCTTGTTTGAATTTGATATCCTCTACAGAAGCTATGACTACACTACTAATGCTCATAAACTTAAGTTGTTTCCTACTACCATGAAGGAGGCTGCATTAAGGTGGTTTATGAGTCTAGGAAGTGATGTTGTCAATACCTGGGAAGAAATGAAAGATAAATTTCTTGAGAAATATAAAGACTATTGTAGGAGTGGGGATATGAGAGGAAATGATGTTTTTAGAATGCAGCAGAAAGAAGATGAAAGTTTGGAGGATTACATCTCAAGGTTCATGTTTTGTTTACAAAAGTCTCCTTATCATGCACTCACTGAGGACTCTCAGAAGTTGCTCTTCCTCAGAGGAATAAGTGAGCATTGCACGGATGCTTTGGATTTAATGGGAGAAGGAGATATTACCCAAGTGTCCTGGGGTGATATTAAGAAGTTGTACCAGAATTATTCTAGAGTAGCCATGAAGAAAGGAAGAGGTTACCATTCCCTTACGGGCAAAACCTCTACCAATGGAATTTTGAGGATGGAGATAAGCCACTTGCTATCTGATTTTAAGAAAGATATTATAAACAATATGGCCACCCGGTTGGACACACTCCAAGCAAAGAAGAAGCATGAAGAGGCTGAGGTAATGTTGGCAGAATATTGTCCTCATTGTAGACAAAAGAAGAAGGACTGCAGATGCAAGCTGGTAGCTAACATTGATAGCAAGCAGATTCCACCTAAGTTCAAGCCAATACAAGTTGAAGAGGATCAAGTCTTCTATGTTGCACAAAGGAGGCCATGGGCTCCAAGACAAGGTATGTCAGCAGATCCATTATCATATGTTGGTCCACATTTTAATACTTATGCATCTGGTAATCAATGGCAACAGCCATTTCCATCTAGTTAAGGAGGATATCCACCTCAACCTTGGAACAACCCTCAAAATGATTGGCTAAATTACCAAAACCCTACACTCTAGTGGCAGTAGCCTCCGGGGAATTGGTAGTCACCTCCAGGAAATTGGCAGCAAACATCTCAATGGAGAGGAGGATAGCAATGGCCAAATCAAACCACTAATTACATGCAGTCACCTCCTCAACCCCAACAGCCTGCCATAATGCCTCCACCTACTAGCTCCAATTCAAATACACCTTAGCCTACTCAGATACCAACTCAACCCTCACCTAACCCAAATAATAGACCACATCAGCAACCAGTATATTCTGTTGATCCAAATCAATACCCTGCATATGATGTAAATGTAAGTGATATACATCTATGTTTAGGAACTACCTTGGTAGCTCCTTCAAGACCTGTCATTACTGAGATTTCTGAGGAAGAAGTGGAACCTAACAAAAACCCCCATTCAAACAGATGTGCCTAAAAATCCTGAACCAATGACAGTCAAACAGACTCCCCAAGAACCACCATTTCCACAAAGGTTAGAAACTATGAAACAAAAGGTAGTAGATGAAGAACCCACCTTTGATATTCTAGACCAGTTGAAACATGTGTGTGTCAAGATCCCTCTATTTCAAGCATCAAAGATGTTCCTATTTATGGCAAAGCAATCAAAGAAGCATGTCTTAAGAAGCCAGGTAGAAAAAGGAAAGACCCCAATATGGTCCATGTGGTGGGACAGTTGGCTAACATCATGCTTGGAAAAGTGATTGTTCCCAAATATAATGACCCAGGAAGTCCTGTGGTAAGAGTTGTCATAAATGGAATCCAAATCAGAAATGCTCTGATTGATCTTAGAGCAGCCATAAATGTAATGACAAAGGATATCCTGTAGCAACTGAATGTTGCAACTATGTGACCAACCCCTACTGTCTTGCAACTTGCTGATAGCTCTACTATTAAACCTGATCGGATAGTTGAGGATCTTGTGGTATCCTTGGACTCATGGGAATATCTAGCTGATTTCATGATACTTTCTCCTAAAGCTACATTGGGAGGATACCCCATCATTTTGGGAAGGCCATGGTTAGCCACAACAGATGCTTATATTGGGTGTCGGTCAAGAGACATGACCATCTCTGATGGGAGAAGCACTAAAACACTTGTTCTTTACCCACTTGCACAGCCATCTCATGATATGGATAATCCTATTTGGCCTCATGTTGGTGAAGAGGTAGAGGAAGTTAATTCCGTAGAGCAGCTTATGATGATTGGAAGAACTTCTTTCCTGCAGCTTCAAGGAGAGGAGGAGGTGTTGTCCAATATAATTCAAAATCTTTATGAAGTTGAGGAAGCATCATCCTCTCATTCTGCTGATCCAGAAAGGATGCTTGTTCCAAATTTTCCTGTAGCATCAGGTATGTTACATACATTGCTTCCACAAGAAATTAAGGTACCTAGCATTAATGAGATAACTATGGTTGACTTCACAACTCAAGTGGAAATTTCAGAAGATAGATATCTCAATATTAATAGCAACTTGACTCAAGCACAATAGATGTCTTTGGCAAATTTGTTAAAGAAACATAAAAATGCTTTTGCATGGGATTATCATGACATGAAGGGATTGGATCCTACATTATGCGCTCACAGGATTTACATAAAGGAAGATTGTACACCAGTAAGACTACCACAAAGAAGAATCAACCCTGCACTAAGAGAATTTGTCAAAAAAGAATTACAGAAGCTATTAGATGCAAGATTTATCTACCCAATCTCAGATAGCCAATGGGTGTCCCCTCTGGTTCTTGTGCCCAAGAAGGGAGGAAAATGGAGAGTATGTATTGATTATAGAGAATTAAATTCTTCTACCAAAAAGGATCATTTTCCCCTTCCTTTCATAGACCAAGTTTTGGACTCACTTGCAGGAAAGTAGTACTTTTCCTTTTTGGATGGATTCAGTGGTTACAATCAGATTCAAATTGCACCTGAAGATCAAGAGAAAACAACATTTACCTGTCCTTGGGGAACATATGCCTACTCAGTGCTTCCATTTGGCTTATGTAATGCACCTGCAACTTTCCAAAGAGCAGTCATTAGCATATTTTCTGACATCTCACATGATTGTATGGAAATCTATATGGATAATTTCACTACTTATGGTGCTACTTTTGAAGAGGCATTAGCAAACTTAGGCAAAGTTCTGGAAAGATGTGAAGACCATAGCCTCTCATTAAATAGTACAAAGTACTTCATGATGATGCAGGAAGGTGTAGTACTTGGTCACTATATTTCTCCAAAAGGAATATAGGTAGACCCAGCTAAGATTGAAGTCATCATCAATCTGTCCATTCCTGCAAAGCAAAAGGACGTCAAAAGTTTCTTAGGTCATGCAGGGTATTACAGATGCTTCATCAAAGATTTAAGCAAAATGTCATCCCCATTATATACTCTTCTGACAAAGGATGCTGAATTTCAGTGGAATGAAGACTGTGACAAAGCATTTTCTGATCTAAAGGTAGCCTTAACCCATGCTCCTATATTTAAAAGCCCAAATTGGGAACTTCCTTTTCACATTCATATTGATGCATCAGATTATGCCATAGGAGTAGTTTTAGGCTAGAAAGGAGTCATTGAGCATGCTATTTATTTTGTAAGCAAAAACTTATAGGGTGCTGAATTCAACTATATAGTCACAGAGAAGGAAATGCTAGCAGTCATTTATGCACTTAATAAATTTAGGCACTACATAACTGGTTATCAAATCTTTGTGCACACAGATCATGCAGCCATTAGTTATCTCATGAACAAACCTCTCATATCAGGTTGATTAGCAAGATGGGTGTTATTAATGCAGGAGTTTGACATCACTATTGTGGATAAACCAGGAATAGCCAATGTGGTTGCAAATTTTCTTTCAAGAATGACTACATCAAAAGATAACCAGGTCATCGATGACTCTTTTCCTAATGAACATTTGTTTTCACTCTTTGTGAAAACACCTTGGTATGCTGACACATCCAATTACCTAGTCACAGGAAAATGCCCTCCTCACTTCTCTCCTAAGGAAAGGAGGGTACTCATTGAAAAATCCTTTCCTTTTTCATGGATTGCTAGATGTTTTTTCTACACTGGACCAAACAATGTCATGAGAAGATGTGTGAGAGAAGATGAAACATATGACATTTTGCATGCCTGTCACAATGAACCTTGTGGAGAACATTTTGCAGCAAAGTGAACTGTAATGAAGATTTTGAATGTAGGTTATTATTGGCCTATTCTATACAAGGATGCAACAAGATATACCAAGAAATGTGATAGTTGTCAAAGGATGGGATGGCCAACAAAGTTTGATGAGATGCCCCTTTATCCTCAGCTTGTGATTACTCCATTTGATAAATGGGGATTAGATTTTGTAGGACCTATTGATCCTCCAT
Source organism: Cunninghamia lanceolata (assembly GCA_027924645.1). Taxonomy (NCBI): domain Eukaryota; kingdom Viridiplantae; phylum Streptophyta; class Pinopsida; order Cupressales; family Cupressaceae; genus Cunninghamia; species Cunninghamia lanceolata. Next base: position 7,603,463 of record BSBN01001054.1, read on the forward strand.
CTAATGGTAAATCTTATATCTTAGTATGCACTGACTATGTAACTAAGTGGGTAGAAGTTAAAGCCATGAAACATGCAAGAGACAGTAAAGTTGTAGAATTTCTCTATGAAGAAATCTTTACAAGGTATGGAGTCCCCAGAGAATTAGTGACTGATCAGGAAGCTCAGTTCACCTCAACTCTAGTTGCAACATTAGTACAAGAATACAACATAAGGCACAAGAAATCTACTCCTTATCACCCCCAGGCTAATGGCCAAGTTGAGGTGACTAACAGAAAAATAGAAGCTATTTTGACCAAAACTGTGGCAATTCATAGGAAGGATTGGGCAAATAGGTTGCTAGAAGCTGTCTAGGCCTATAGGACAACCTGGAAAATAACTACTGGTTTTACTCCTTTTGAGTTACTATATGGCAAAACATCCATGATGCCTATTTAATTTGAACATAGAACTCTTAGGACTGCACTTGACTTGGGGATGGATTTATCTCAGGCATAAAAGGAAAGAATCATGTAGCTTAATGCTTTGGATGAGATGAAAAAAGCAGCTTTACATCATACAGAAGTGGTGCAGAATCATAGAATCAGGTGGCATGACAAATACATCAAAGATAAGAAGTTATAGCCTGGTGATTGGGCTTTGCTTTATGATTCAAGGTATCAAGAAAATGCAGGAAAATTACAGACAAGATGGTTAGGACCATATGAAGTTGCTGAAGTGTTTTCTAATGGTGCCGTTTAGCTTACTACTATTGACCCTGTCAAATTCAAGCTATTAGTTAATGGTCATCGACTCAGGTTATATCACAAGCTAGCCTCCAAAGAAGACTTCCTACAACAATTCACTCAATATGCAACTCTAGAACTTCCTGCAGCCAAAGGTAGTGGACCTAGTGTCCCTCCTTCTAGCTAACCAAGGTTCAGTACTAATCATAATAAAGATTTCCACATTCATGGGAGTCCATTCTTTCACTTCTTCACCCATCCACCTACCCATATCCATTCTTCTCTCTTCCATCACGTGTATTGATTACACTTCATTCCATCTCATCAGCCCACTCCACTTTCATTCATTACTCAATAAATTCCTAAACATTACCCATTACTTTCTCCATGATTCTTGCAACAGATCTTCCATGAATAAGGTACGCACACTATAATAATTCTCTTAATTACCTTGTGGTTTGTTCATTTAATTATTGTACATTAATATAGATATTTCTCATAGCATGTCATTTTTCCCTTCCTTGTCCTATCACGCATGTGTGGACACATGCCTAAATATAGGTTGGGGAGGGAGTGTTAATATGATAACCATGTGTCAGTCCATCCATATGTTTTATGCCTAAACATCAGTAAAGTTTGAAATTGAATGATTTGAATTCTGAGTGAGGTGATGTCTCGCAAGTGTGAGATGACAACCTTCATTGATCATTCATTAATGCTTGTACACCCTTGTCTTGCATTCCCAAGAAAAAAGACATAAAGGAAAATGCAAATAGCATGAGTTATTGAAAACTTACAGGGTTGCAGGAAGGTGAAGTTCATTTTCAAATTTTGTGCAGAAAAAACTTTGCAGTGTGATTGATTCTAGACAACTAAGTCATGGGAGGAGGATTAATTTAGAATGAACCCACAGTTCACGATGCATTGTTATAGGATGCACTTAGCCAGGTTAAATTCAAAAATTGTGGTTGGATGGACTATTTCTTGAAATTAAATGGTTTTGATGAAAATATTGCATTGGAATTTGCTCAGACGTTGTCTGATGGTAAAGCAGTGGTAAGAGGTTTAGAGGTGTTGGCCATAGAAGAAAGAATTGCAGAGGTTATAGGTCTACTTGTTGATGGTGAAGAATACCCTATTGCCAGAGATGCCAGGTCAGCTAGGGCCGAGTTTATTAAACCTAGGGATCTACCATTGACTATAGACAAGCAGGGAGCCAAAAGAACCTCTCTACCTGAGCCGTGGAAATAGGTAGTTGTCCATGTGGTGAAATATATTACTTGCGAAGGTCAACAGTCAAACCTTCACTCTGTGCATTTCAAATTGCTGAATCATATGAGATATGGAAGAAGAATGAACATGCCGAATGTGCTTCACCACCTTCTCTTGATTATGGCTGCTGAAACTCAAAAAGGTAGGCCTAATTCTGTCTCTCACCATTGTTTAATCAAATTGCTTGTTGAGAAGTCTCTGCATGATGTATCCGATATGACTTGGGAGGAATTTTTGGAAATTGATCAAATAAGACCTAGTCATTTGTGACTTGTGGTTGTGCCACAACATCATAGAACTAGGAGAATGATACATGGAGTTGAAACTACTCTAGGAACTTCAACTTCCAATGCAAACCCTCCTACAGCAAAACTGGCTATTGAAATTAGCTCTTCTGAAGAAGAGCATGCAGATAAAGAAAATTCTTCAGATTCTGATAATGATGATATTCCTCTTGGTAATTTAATTCAAACTAGGGCACAAAGGAGAAGGACAGAAATAAAGAAAGACAAAACCAAAAATAAAACCTCAGAAAGGAAGGTGCTACACTCTAGGAAATGAAAAGCTGACATTGTTCTTCCTGTAGCTGAAGACCAACATGAAAGCCCTTCTAGTAAACCAAGACCTATTGAGCCTACCTCTAGTGCATCTACGTAGTCAAGCCCTAGGGTTGATGAAATGACAGCTGAGGAAGTAGAGGCCCCAGTGGGGCATGATAATGATATAGAAAAAGAAGACATAATTAAGGAAGCAACAGATGTAACTCTGGCAGACCTTTGTGCCGCTGTTGAGCATATTGAGAGATAGGAACATGAAGGTGAACATGAGTTCCTGCAGTAAGACACCCTGCAGCCAGATTTAGCTGAGCAATCAGAAACCTTGCAGCCTATGTTACAGGAAGAACTACCATCTGTGCCAGGAAAGCCTTTGATAGGCATACATAGACCTCCTGATTTTTCAATGCACATGGTTTCCATAAATTTGTTGAATGAAATGCAGAGGAGAGAAGAGGAATGGAAGAGGGAGAAACGTAGATTAAAAGTTGAAATTCAAAAGAAGGATAAAGAGATTAAAGAAAAGGATGCAGAAATTGCAATTTTAAAAGAGAGAGTAGATGGTATGACAGCTTTGGTGCCTCAGGTACTAGAATGCAGGACTCCTCCTAGAGTCTATGCTCTGTATTTAAAGGAAAGGTACCTCTCTTTTAAGTTGGCAAGAATTGTTTCTGGTTTGAACCCCTCTATTGAAACTTGTCTAGAATTTTTCAATGCTTATAGGATTGCTCCTCCAGAAATAAAGAATTTGTTGTGTGAGTTTTATTTGCATAATTTTGATGTGTCCTAAGACCATGAATGGAACCCCTTGTTGTATGTTGGGGATGTTCAGTTGAGGGCATTTATGTCCTGGATGCAAAATGAGGTTAGTTGGGGACAACAATTCAGGGCTTATAAACAATTAGAATTCAATACTCCATTACCTGTTAGAGTAGAATCTAGAAATCCAGGAAGCATTTTTAATGATTGGCATAGGATGCTTTATAGGCCAAGTTATGGTAATAGAATCCTACATGAAAGGGAAGCAACATACAAAGAATATGAAAAGATGGCACACACTACTGGAGAATCTGTGAAAGGTCAATTGACACAAAGGTGGAATAGTTTATCTGATGAGCTAAAACAAGCAGAGCCTCACTCTCTGCAGAATTATGGTACAACATGTAAAAGGGTGGATAGATATATTCAGATTGGGAGAACAAAGGGACAATTCTGGCTTCCCTTAATTTTTCAACCACCTATCCTATTGTGGCCAGTGCCAAATTATAGATTTTATCAGTATGATATTACTGAGGAAAAACAAAGATGGAGTAGGTTGGATAGGCAGCAAGGATTCTATTGGGATTCTACTTCATGCACCAGAGAGACTGATATTGGACAATTGGCAGTTGCTAACTTCAGAGCATTGACCAAGAAAAAGAACAACCCTTCCTCTGCTGGAGGACCAGCAAAGTCTTAGGTTGGGGAGAGTGATGAGTCTAGTTTATGTCTCATATTTTGTTAAACTTTGTTGTCTATTTATTGTAGCTATCTTGGACTTTGATACTTTACTCTTGATCTTTCTATGTCATTAGCCCAAAACTATAACTTGTTGAGCATAGGTCATTTCTTATATCCTTTTATGGCAAAGACATTCTATTTGAACTATCTATGTTAATGTTGCATAGGGTTAATTAATATTACTCCAAGGTGGTTATGAATGTGCAATTATTTGTGTGTACTAACATTATTTTGTAGATAGAATCAGCATCCATAAAGGAAGGAAGATTTTGTTGGATGGTCGCGTACCATAAAAGTCAAAGGTGGTGGCCATTCAAATATCAAATGGAGGGAAGGTAACCATTTTGTAACTGATCTTAAATATCTGTTGAGTGAATTTAGGAGTTATAGTTATGCTAAATCTGCATTAAAGCAACTCGCTTGACCAGATTTCCTTGCATGCGTAACTTCCTTCCACTTTCTATGTTTTCCATAATGTGGCGTCCTCCTATTCTGTTGGAGTTGACTGCTCTGTTAGTTAGTTAGTAGATTTTCTTCTATAAATAAGACTTTGATACTCCTTCTAAGGGGGGTTGACTATTCAGAGATTGTACTTGCATTATCCTATTTTCAATAATATAGTTATAATGTTTAGTTGTACTAATCTTTTTGAATGAATAAAATAAAGCTGTGAGTTCGCATTTCTGATTTTACATTTGTTTTAGGGAATACTCATCCAAGGGGGCCCACTTGGTGAGAATTCCACCCTTTAGTCTAGCTACAATTTCTGATAAGTGTTTAGTAAATCTGGCATTGAATGTTCCTGCAGCCACTAGAATTCTATTCTGTGTCTGTTCCTTTAGCCAAAGCAGACAGAGTAGTTTCCTGTTTGTTTTCCTAGATTGTTACTTTGTTTTATGTACTTGATTCCAAAATAGCTATTAGTTAATATTCAGTATTCTTGTTATTTCCTTTCTAGCAGTTTATCTTCAACATTATGTCTTTCCTAGCTATAGAATGAACATGCCTACTGTGGAAGTTCTTAGTGCACATACCGTGCTGACCCATTTCAAGTTCACGTCCCTAGGTTGACAAGTGAAATGCATCTCCATAGTGATTAAGACAGTTACCCAGTTTAGATGTCCAATCTCTGAGTTACAATTTTAAGAGCTCAGTTGTTAAATCATTATAAGAGACCAACACCTAGGTCCTTGAATGAAAGGGTGAAAGGAGGATATACACCAAAACTACCAAAAACCAAACATCCAAATTTTACCCTTTACATTTTTGTGAACCCGTGTTATTGGACTTGTTTGCACCTTGCTAAGTTTTTTTCTTTATATTTACAATGATTTTTCATTCATTCATAGTATCATTCATCTTATCGCATTTGAAAATTTACAAAAAAAATTGAAATTTTGGAAAAATTAGAAAAAAAAATTGCATTCTAGGGTTTGCATGTTGCATTAATTAATTTGAATTTCATAAAATTTCTGATTTTTGCATTATATCTGATTTAAATTGTAGAAAATTACAAGTCATTAGTTTGCATTGCATTTTCATCATAAAATTGCTAGGGTTTTGTTGAAAATTGTGAATTTTGCATATAACCTAGTAATTCCAAAATCTAGGGTTTGTAGGTAAATTATTGTTTCAGATTTTTCTACTAATTTTATAGGCTCATTCAAATTTTCATTTGTTTTTAGTCTTACATTTTAGAACAAATTTGCATTTAGATTTTAAAATTTGCATTTTTGCATAGAAAATTTCAACAAAAACTAGCATTTTCATTGATTTTCATTAGATTTGCACTTGCATTTTGCATGTTAGAGCATGGAAATCATTTTCAGATCTAAGAGAATTTAATTTTCATCATATATCAACTTTCAAAACATTCATATAGCTTTTTACATCAAGATCTCAAACCTAGGGCTTGAAAAACATCGATTTTCACTAAATTTGGCCTTATCAACTCTCTAAAATTGCACTATAGTCATGTTGTAAAGCATATTTTTGAACTAATTGACTAATATCATGGGTATTATCTTCTGCCACTCCTAAAAATATTCACAACACCTTTTTATTGGCCTCTTGTATTGAAAATTTGGTGAAAAGTTGCCTATTTTTGCTATTTTTGCCCTAGGGTTTGGCCTAGTTTGCACCCTAAGCGTGTTGTAACATATTTAATGCTTGTAGGTGACTTATATCACTTATATTATTTGATGTAAATCCTTAAATTATTTACAACACCCTTTTGGCTAGGTCTTGGAATTGAAAAATTGTGAAAAATTGCCTTTTTTGCTATATTTTCACTAGGGTTTGATCTTGAGTGGCACTATAAGTGTGTTGTGATAGATATTTTGACATTAATTAGTTGTTATTACTGATATAATTTTTTTATCATCATCATTTTCCTCACAACACCCTTTGTCATGCTCTTTTGCATTGAGATTTGGTGGAAAAATCACATATTTTAGCATATTTTCACTATATTTTGACTTGTCATCACCTTAGATTTGCATCAAGAGTGTGATGTGAAGGATATTATTGCTTTATTAAACTAATATCAGACATATAATTTTCTTCCCCCGATCAAAATCCTTACAACACCTTTGCTTTCACTTATTGGCATTGAAAAAGTACAAAAAATCAAGCATTTTAGGTCATTTTTGCATATAGTTTTGCACTTGTCTTTTTCATAAACTTTTGAAAAGCTTTTAAAAATATGATTTGAGATTGATTTATATATCATGGATACTTCTTTGGAAGATTTGTTTGCATACATCTTAGACATTGATCATTTCTCTAAATTCACTGATAAACATCCTCAAGTTCTGGAACAAATAGCATACATACATGATGTTGATCTCTCTATGTGCTCAACATATGAAATATTTTGTTACATATCTGATTTTTATAGCTTCAAAAATCTCATGGGATTATATCCTTTGATATTAGATGATCTCACTAAATTTATGATCAATAGTATATATACTAGTGACGACCTCAAAATGTTAGATGAAGCCTTAGACAACTTTCTAGAACATTCCCCACCGGCACCTATTGCTAAAACATGTGATGATAACTTTGGTTTACCTTATGAACCCTCTCCCAAGGTTGTTCCTCCTCATGAGGACACTTTGATGCAAGAGGATGATTTCATTGACACATCTCTTAACATCATACCACCAAATCTTCATTGTAATGCTCACTCTGGCTAAGATGAAGCATTAGCAAATGAAGAGCCATCACCACTTTGCCATTCTAATGCTCTCTCCAGCCAAGAGGAATCATTAGTGAATGAAGAATTCCTTTCAACAAAGAACATTCCATGGGTATACAATGAGCATTCATTTAACAATAATTAAAATCCTACCTTAGTGCATGGAATCTCTATGGATTATTCCACCAACCTTCTTCCTTTAGTTGATTGTTCACAAATCTTGGATATCACTAAGGAAGAGAAGACCTTTAATGTCCCTCCTTTGATTGAATATTCAAACCATTTAAACATCACTAAGGATGTAGCAGTAGTGGATGAGGAGAAGTCCCTCACATTAAATCCTTCAAGGATGGATGTTGAGATCACTCAAAATAATTTGCTTCTCCCACCACCTAAAAGGATAGTGAATAAGTATACTAATGAACATCAACAAGAACATATTCCACCTAACATTGAGTTAAACCAAGAAGCATTTAAGAATGAACAAAAGAATAGTGATAAAAACTTGGCAATGGTACCTTATGTTTATCACTAGGAAGAGAATGATTTGATGGTTGATAACTTCTAGCATGGACCTCCATACAGGTAAGTATCTCTAACCCTTTATCTTCTCATGATGTGCTTCCCTCATGATGTGTTATGTGTTGTTTAGGCCTCCTAGGATAACCCTTGATTCTCTTGTAAGGTCTGGGATACCAGGAGACTACCTATGTTGTGACCTTCTTCTATTTGTATCATCATTCTTCTATATTGCCTCTCTCTCTCTAATTTCATAGTTGTGTGTTGTGTCTTATAGACATAGCATTGTAGTTGGTGACTTGGGGGCACCCTCCTACATGATTTTCCCTAAGACACTTGTTTCTCCTCTCTTATTTATTGTTTCCCTTCCTCTAGTGTTTCTATCTAGCAAGCGGATGACGAAAAACATTTATACTGATGCGGACCTAGCGTCCCTTTCGCAAGAAATAAAAAATTTGACTTAGTTCTTAATATGATGATGGGGTTGTATATCTTATTTGATGCATGGCTAGTGGAAGAACTCATGCTTTCCACATAGTGATTTTGATGATGTTTTTATCTCATTTACAAATCATAACAATACTGATGCTCTACGCACGTTGTTTGTCTTTGAATCTAGCCTTGGTGGTACTTGTTTCAAAGATCTTCATGATATAGCCCCATGGTTATCCTCAAACTCTAAATTCATAGTATAACCTTGGCTCTTTGTGTGGTTAATCATATCCATTGATGTTGTTGTTTATCATGATTATGTAGACACTAGCATGTTTCTTACAAGGATGTGTTTGTGGGAAAATTTGGTGATCGTAAAGTACATGTCACCTCCGGGGGGCATGGGCTTTGTGAAAATCTATGTTCCCTTGTGTGTTTTCTTCCTACCTTAACATGCTTGATATCAATGAATGATATCAAACACCTTAAGGATGGGGCATATATAAGGTAAGATGTCAGTTCTAGATGCTAGTAAAGTGTGTTTGAACAATCTTGAAATCCATTGTGTATACCTCCTTTTCATCGTAAGGCATCTCGATGATACGGGTGGGGTTGTATACTTTTGAGTTCATACCTCCTTTTCACCATAACGCATCTCTGTGATGCGGGTAGGGTTGTATGCCATGCTTCCTTTTCACTGTAAGGTGTCTCTGTGATGTGGGGTTGCATTTTCAAAAGTCCTCTGCAGAGGTGGGGAGCAGTTCTATGACTAACTTAACCCTTAAGCGTGTCTTCAGTGATTGTTGTGATGAAGCCCAATCATTGGTGTGTGCCTATAATGTGCCTGAGATGGTGTTGGACCTAGAAATAGGAACACTCCATTGATTGTCTACCATGTTTTCTCTATGTCTTCAAAGTGTGTGTGTTGGCGTGCTTTCTTTGTTTAGTGTGTTTATTTCCCCATATGTAGTCTAAAGACCTGTGTGATGAGTACATCCTACATTTTGGGAGGTTTTGCGTGTCTTGAGTGTGTGTTGCCTCATATATGTAGTTTAAAGACCTGTGTGATGAGTACATGCTGCATTATCAGAGGTTTGTTTACTTTCCCATACTTGCATATGCATTTCATATATATGAGAAAAAGAAAAGAAAAGAAATCATTCATGTCTTCTATGCATTAATGTGTCTTCTTTGCATTCAATGTATTCTTTGTATTTTGCATGAATGTAACTACCTTCTCCATGTTTTGCGTGCTTGTCATTGTCTTCAATGTGTCTGGCATGTCTTCTCCAATCTCGGTGTGTTTACTATGTTTGTTGATTGTACTTTAATGCATGTATTGGACTTGCATTTATACATACATTAAAGTGGGGGCTAAATGTAATGTCAGAAAATGTCCCCTTGGGGGCTTTTTCCTCAAAAGGTTTAGCTCTTGGGTCTCTTAGCTACATTTAGGACATATTACATCATATTTCAATATCCCGATGAGAAAACCCCTAATTGTCTTCACAAATAGGACCTAGGGGGACCACTTGAGATAAACCCTACCCAAAATAAGGGGGAGGACTTGGGTGCCCGCGCCCTAGTATTGCCCTATTTTGGGGTAGTCCTAATTTTTAGGTGTCATCTTGTGACCGTTATTTGGGTCCTATGCTGACACGATAAGTTTGAATTACAAAATTCTTGGCAGGAGTGTTTGTAGTTGCATATAAAAAGCATATTTAGGCATTCATTTGTAAACTAGATTTCAATTAGATGATTACTAGCAAGCTATTATGTTCTAAAGGTGATTCAAGGCTTTCATTGTGTAGCAAGAGTAGATTTGTGTTGTTTATGTGTTTGTATTTGCAGATTTGCGTAGTCATCTCCTCATGGCATGAAGAACTTCTTCCTTCATGAGATCTTCACTACAAGGTGACATTTCTTTGTGTTTGTAAGTATTTATCATTTGGTTTTTGCCTCTGCCTCCCAAGGACACACACTCTCTATCTGACAATGGTGTTCAGAAGGCTTGAATGTCTCTCTGGGGCTTGACTGAGGCAAGCCTCTAAGCACCACAACCCCCTCCCAAAGTTTTTATGATTGTAGGTTATAGGTTGGATTTATAAACAAAGTGAAGTTACAGGAGGGTACAACAGAGTGTCAGAATTGCAGATCAGAGAAAGAAATAGCTCCCTGGACTAGGGCACCCACTTATTAGTCCTCAAAGTTCTATAATGGAAAAATCTTTAGTACAGTAGGAATAGGTTGCAGATCTTGTTTACAGATCGTGACAAAAAGTAGGGTACTAGACTTGGCCACCCACTCTTTAGTCCTTGACTTTTCTGTCTCTGAACCCCAAAAATAGGTTCACAGTTATTTGTTATTTCACATCTTTTTGTAGCAGCATTTTCTATAATTCATCTGTTTACTATTGTATTTGCATAATTAGGGTTTTAAGGAATAATTGAGCATAAGAGAACATAAGTGACAATCAAATCATAAAAATCCAAGTTTCCCTACATTCCCACAGTGACCTAGGGTAGGATAGTACATTGCAACTCAACCCTAGGTCCTTGAATGAAAGGGTGAAAGGAGGATATACACCAAAACTACCAAAAACCAAACATCCAAATTTTACCCTTTATAGATCCAAAAAAGGACACTCTTGAAATGTATCTGATCCTAACCTAAGTCTCTCACTTTTATGTTTCTCATAAATTTCTTGAATTCTAGCTTCTGTAGCTGAAAAAGACTATTGTTCAGAGGACCTAAATTCATTCTACATATCATCATTGCTCTGAGGGTTTGGAGATCCTTCTTGGTTGGACTGATTGTTCACCTTTTTCTTATACACCATTTCTGGTAGTTCTTGGAACAAGGGGTTTTGCTAGGATCTTCTTCCCTGCATGCAAATTATGTTATCAATGGCTAGGATATAGAATCAGAGTCGCCACCCACAAATGGGATTTTAGATTAGATCCTTTGTTCTTTACATCAACTGCCCAGCAGAGTCACCAATCTATTTGTGTTCTCAACTGATGGTCTAAGTTTCCCTAAAAAGTAGCCAACCCTTATGCTCAGGATTCTCAAGTCAATGGCCAACCAATGGGAGATAGTTATCTATTCTCCTCTGTGCTTTAGGCTCTGCTAGACCAAGGGGGGTATTACCTTATTGAATGTCACTATGATAAACCCCGACTTCAACTAGATATTGTTGTTTAAGTAGATATGTTCTCTTCTATGTAAACCAAAACTAAATGATTTGAATCAAAGTGGCTAGCTTTGGAAATTCTTTCACTAGATAGCTTAGAGAACATGAAGCTAAAATCCTACTCCTACAAATTAACGAATTGATTTTTATTTTTTCTTTTAGGTGTGTGTATGATTGTTTGATTGTGGGTATTTTGTGAAAATAAGCCCAACCCTGATCGGTGCCTATCTTAGGGTTTGGAGTCAATTTCTTACAAATGTAGACTAGTTCCCATAAGCATCTCAAACATACAGATTCAGAGGATTTTAATTGTTCCCTTCCTTACATAAAACTATCCAAGAATGGGTATTTATATTAATTCTTCTTACAAAGATCCTTGTTACCACACACACCTCCCCATATCTGATTCAAAGCATTTTAATCTAATCCTCGATTAGAAGAAAAAAACCAGACATGCAACACAACAATTGTGTACCCAAGAACTTAAAAACCCTTAGTATCCTTGTTCAAAAGAGAAATGTAGATAACACAAGAGACAATCGATAGAAACACATGCTCACAACATTACTCATTTATCCTCAATCTAAAACTGATAAAATGCTCATGTAAAAACATACATTCAACATTGCAAGAAAATGAACTCACAACTCAGAAATAGGGCCAACCTCTAGAATTGCACTGTATTTTCATTACCAAAAGTTCCCAAATCTCCAACAACCTTACAAAGTCATACTACCAATTCTTTTATAGACATAAGAATGTAGTACTCAAATTCATTACATTATGTCAGTTACATCAATCTTCCTTTACAAGCCACAACCCATCGGCATTGGGAAACAATTTCAAATTACAATATGCATGAAAGAGAAAAATACAAAATACAAATTTTCTTGGAGACTATAAAATCAATTGGAGAATGTATTATCCTTTCATATGATTGGGTCTTCATTCATCCAAGACATACTTCTCCATCCAAGCTGTATACAACCGCTCTATAGGCCACTGAAATGGAATTAATCTTTCTATTTTATCATTATGCCCTATATATTTTGCATCCAATAGAATTATAGACTCTTTGCAAAATGTTTCTAAATTCAATTCCAAAGTGTACAATTTATCCAATGTGGAATTCAAAATACTTAAATTAGAGTCCCCCTCTACATAACTTGTGGATGCCAACTGGTCAGCCAGATTTTCAAAATCACCTTGCGATTTATCTATACCTTTGACCTACCCATCATCTACCAAAATACTTGGCATTATCCTTTTATCCATCTCTTCTATGACTTGTCTTTATTCTTTGAAAACATTATCCAATTTCAATTGGAAGGCTACCACCTCCACCATTATTAGCAACATGTCAAGAGTTAATTTTATTTCAGGTGCGGCATCTAGAGTAAATCTAGAACATTTGTGCAAATTTCTCACATTCCCTATTCTTGGTAACCACAACTTAATCATTTTGTCAAAGTTCTCCTTATCCTTTTTCATGCTGATCTTGGGCTAATATTATGCTTGAGTATAATTTCCACGTATTCTCAGCCTTGGCTATGATCTTAGACAATCTATGATTAATCAAAATTATGATTAACTCTTTAACTGTAGTGTTCTTTTCATCTTTCAATTCTTTTATTTAGATTCTAAATATAATAATATTATTATTATTATTAATGCAATTTATCTATTTTAATAAAGCATAATCACTTAAATCAGCCATAAGTATTTGCAATAATAATATATATCTATCTATTGTAAATTAAACATAATTGTTTTAAGTCTAAATTAGATATTATTTTTCAAACAATAATATTTATATAAATAGGAAAATACTTATTATTATTTATTATTAAATAATATAAAATATACCATTTTAAATATATAACAAAAGAATATTAATATTTATGACTAAATCATGCATTCGAAATGGATTTACTGTAGAAAATATAGCACATATTTATCTTCTCCCAAGTCATCAATCACATTTATTGACTAATTAGTAATGCATAATAAGATCATTTAGAAAATGCAATATGACATGAGACTATGTGAGTGTGTGATTGCATTAGGGTTATCCATCCCAATCAATTCTTGCTGGGCGGCTAGAACATCTCTACCTCAACCATGTTCTCATCTTCGACATTTCCCTACACTTAGTCACACTTAGATTTTCATTAATAGGTTAGTTCCCCAAAAATCATAGCTGAAGAAAAAACAAAATGTACATCCATAATCGTACCAATAGTATTCAATTATTAAATCAACTTTCAAAATTATGTATTTATAACTTTCATGATAGTTACTTTCACACATGGAATCACTCATAGTAAATTACTCATAGAAAAATGTTCTAAGATTTAATTTATAATAAAGTCCAAAAATGAGATGTGACATTTGAGATCACAAAGTTTACTACAAAGAGTTTTAGAGATAAAAGAATGAAGACAATAAAGAAATAGGGTAAATACAGTCACAGAGAGACAAGAGAATGCTCCACATTTCTCCATGGATGAAGATATGATGATACATCCTAGAGAATGAGTAGATATGAGACAAAGGTATGAGTGTTTCAAGTTTCAAGTAATAATGAGTATCAAAACTGCTTCCTCAGAGTCAGCAATGTGGAGACATGTCTTGGTACTAATTAAGGTAAGTAGAGGAAGATTGTTGAGGGCTTCGAAGTTCACTACACAGTGGTATTTGGCCTTTCTAATTGAATGATAAGATCATATGATTGGTTTGTAGGCTCTATTCAAGTTTCAAATGATTATGTTCACCAAAAGTATGCTTTTTGTTGTTTTATCTTAAGATTGTGTAGGCAGAGTATGTTAAGGACACCGGAATCAGAATTCATGTGTATGCACCAACATGTGATGACTTGAAATGGTAGAAGGATTGTAAAAGAATAGTTTACAAGTCATATAATCCTCTTTGTGTGGTCCACATGATGTAATTTCATCTCCCCTGATGCTGCTTTAGGTCTGGAGCTAAATGGAAGGATGGTTAAGTGTTAGCTGGGTTGACTTGATATATGTTGATGATTATGCCATATGTTTTGGAGTGTGCACTAGCATGGAAGAGTGTGCCAAGGTAAAATAGGACCTAATTATGTTTTTCTCTTGAACCACATTGGATTTTTACTTACTACATATGTTTAGGAATTGAGTGTTGTGGCCATTGCATGTTTCATTTCACAAGTTTCATCTTGACCGACATAGGAGAAAGTTTTGTAACTTCCAAAGGATATAAATACAAGAACAAGGATTGTTAAATGAAGTATGAGTTGTGTATTGTGCAATAGGATTGATATTCTATGAATAAGCTCACTGCAGAAGCAGATTTCATAATGAAATGTGGAAAGGACCAGTTTATGTAATGTGATACTACTGCAGAAGAAAGTATTGGTAAAGTGATGATGGAGATGAGTTTTTGAAGTTGTTTTGTTGTGGTGGAGGTTGATATTGTAGTTGTGTAGAGGCTGAAGGGATCAACACTTAGTGTTGTGAGAAGAACATTTGAGTCAGCTAAGTTGTCTGTTGTGCAAATATTGTAAGTGTTGTAACTGTTCGGGGAGTTGCAACTTCCTTTGGGTTGTAGCCCATAAATAATATTGTAAACTTGCTTGTATTTGTAAGGATGGATTTGGAGATTAGATCCAAGTAGCTTGCTCACCATGGTTTTTCCCTTCTAGGTTTTTCTACGTAAATCTGGTGTTATGGATGTGTGCTTCTGTGTTCTTGTGCTTTTCATGTTTTAAATGCATATGTTAGTTTGAATGTTGTTAGAAGAAAAGAATTTGAATAAGCATTGATTCACCCTCCTCTCAGTACTTCTGTGTTCAAGAATTGGTATCAGAGCCAAGTTCCTTGAATGTAGCCTAACAGCTAAGGTAGATCTTGGAGTGGAACACATGGGAACTGATGTACTGCTTAATGGTAAGAATCCTCTAGAATATGATGAAGACATGACAACTTTTAATCCAAAAGATTGTGAGGTTGACTTTTAGGGAGAACTTATTCCTACCCTTGAAGATCTGGATGTTGGAAGGAAATAAAATGAAGAGTATAAGGTCAAGCTTAAAGAATCAAAGGAAGTGGTTGTCAAAATGAAATCTCAACTCAATGCCAAATCAGTTGAATGCTCCAAACTTGAAGAAAAAATTGTCTCTGAGGAAAGAACTAGAGAAAGTAAAGGATTAGATAGAGAAAGATCTAAAACTTCAGAAAAGCACCAACATCCTTGATGAGATAATCAATAGTCAAAGACCACTTAAGAATAAGGGTGGCATTGGATTTAAGAGAGGTCAGATTTTAAAAATAGATATACCTAAAGGATTGCTTGAAATGAAAAAGGAAGAGACCTACACCGAAGACATTATGTTTGAAACTAAAAAAGAAAAGTCGTACATTGAAGAGACTAAATATAAGGAGTAGGGGATAAATGATGACTTCATAAGTGTCAGTAACCTAAAGAAATATTTCAAGAGGTCTCCTCCTAGACATGATGCTAATCCCAAGTTCTCTCAATCCTTTTATGGTTAATGTTATTCTTGCTATAAATTTGGTCATAAGGCTATTGATTGTAGAACTAAGGTAAGAATAAATGATTACATGAGGAAGGATTCATTTGTGCCTACAAGACATGATGTTGTGATTCTCATCCCTTCTATGGCTATTGTTATGCATGCAAGAAGTTTGGTCATAGGGCTATTGAGTGTAGAACTAAAGTAAGGAGAAATGGTAGGACTTCGGAATATAATGTTTTTTTGCTACAAATGTAACAACATTGGGCATAAGGCAAGATTATGCAAGAGTGGTTCCAAGAAACCACCTATTCATCACAAGAAGATAGAGCAAAATGTGATTTAGTAGAAGAAAGAAATGGAAAATAGATGGAGCATGAAGACATGGCATGATAATGAGAAGAAGGAAGAATTTGTGTCTCTGCCTAGTGCAGAAGATCTCATTGTTGACTAAGATAAGGCATATGGTTAGGGGGAGATAATTAGTGCATATCTATTTTTTCCCCCTAAATACTTGTGGCTTCTACAAATGGAAGCTAAGCATGTAGATGAGTTGGAATGAAATCAACTGATGAAGTTGTTGATGAGACAAGATAGTTTCTTTCCCCAAATATTTAGAGAAAAATCACATGATGCGGAGGAGTGTGGAAGGTTTTTGAGTCTTTGTGAGTTCACAAAGCAATCCAGTAGTAGTTTACCTAATCAGATAAAGGTGCATTAAATAAGGAATGTTAGGGAAAATTATAAAGTACTTATGCTTCTTTTGGACTATCAAATCTCATTTGAAGACAAAGCTTTTTCATCCAGAGCTATGGATAGAGGAAGACTTTCAAATTACTTGGTGAATTGAGCTAAAGGAAAATCCCAGATTCTAGAACACTCAAATTTCAAACCCTAGCGATTGAAGAACAAAGGTCTTCATCAGAACTGTTATTTCTTAAAGCTCTAAGTTTTGTTTTCAAAAAAATTTGAGATGGTGACTCCACAAGTAGTTGATGTTGTTGAAAAACCTAGACCTAAGTATAAGAAGTATCCTTACAAAGAAATGGAGGTTGATAGGGATGGGGCACTTTCAAACATTCCTGCATATGTTGTATACATCGAAGATCTTAGGTTTTACATTCATTCTAAGTTGGATGAGATCAATCATGTAAAGGTTGAAGAGCTTAGAAATCAACTTCTAGAAGATGATGTTGTTTATAAACCAGAGTATGCCAATATTGGGACCAAATGACTCGATATCTAGAAAGATTATCCTAATTTTTGTGATGAACATGAATGGGTAAGATATATATAGAGCAGAATTCATGATGAGTTCATGTATCTAGATAAGTCCCACTGTATTACTAAAGATGCAATCAAGGTAGTTACTAGGCTATGTTCCACCAAATTTTTACCAGTGATGAAATCAATTAAAAAAGAGAAGGTTACTAAATTGACTGGAGAAAAAATTGAAAAGAGGACTCTAACTGTGAATGACATAACTGATCCTAGTCTTAGATATGTTGCTATGGGGATTGCATATAAAGTCTATTTTACAAATAGAGAAGGATCCACCACTACTACTGCCACTCACACTGCCTACCAAATGGTCAAGGAAGGTAAAGACTTTTACCTCTGAGTTCATGAGAGAACAACTCTTGGAGAAACTAAGGAGAACAAAGGAAACTAGATATATTTTTAGGTATGTCACCTTAATTATCTGCCTTGTATTCTATTTTCTGAATGAATTGCCTAGTTTTAGAGGAAAGGTTTGGCAACAAAATGTTCCTGTTGCTGCACAAATTAAAACTCATATAAGGGGTTTTAGTTACCCAAATCATTACAAACAAATTTATTGGGTTTTTTTTTTAAATGTGCAAACCAACATGCATGCCAGAGATATAGTCCCTTTTAATTCTATACAAAAGTATAAGGAGAACATTACATTCCTTGTGAATAAGGATTATACCTATATGGAGGAAGTTGAACCAAGAGCTACATGGTTTCCAAGACTGCCATATGAGGTCTCAATAGAAGAAATAAAGACCTATGTTTATATCTTACTCAACAAACCTAAAGACACTATTGCTAAGAGATTTGGTACTTATGATGAAATAATGGATAAGAGGATTAAAAGAAGTGTGGAGGAGAATTTTGGGAAACACAAAGAAGAATTTCATAAAAAGATGGGTATCTCACTAGAATCCACATCAAAAGCCCCTACAGAGAATCCTCCAACTGTTACTATTAATCCACTAGCTGTTCCAGGGCCAAGAAGGACTAGTAGGTCCACTTCCATAGCCACAAATGCTCCACAGCCCTCTGGATCAATGCAAACTACCTCAACTAGAAGAAGAGTTGAATCTAAAATCCTGACTTAGATGAAAATAGGAGAAAAGAAGCAACCAAGGCAAAAAGTGCAAGCTAAAAGGAAGAAGATTGATGTAAATGAGGTTGAAGAAGAAGATGAAGAAGGAGAAGAATAAATCTCTAAGATAAAAAGATAAGACAGGAAATCTAAGTAAAATCCTCTGATGGCTCCTACAAAAGGCCATCTTCAATTAGAAGTTATATTCAATGGAATTGAACAAAATGGGTTGCTAAAGCAGAGAATTGATTTAAGGACAAATGCAAGCTCAGGAGTTAAGGACAAAACAAAGAGTGGACACTCTTATGAGCATGAAGAAAGATGACAACAATAAAATTAGAAAGAAATCGAGGACGTGACAAAAAAAATATTGGATGAGGTAAAAGGAACTAAGCAAGTGGAGAATCCACATGTGTCTCCATCACATGACACTACTTCTCCACCTCGCATAGTAGTATCTCCTCCACACAACATGAACATCAAGTTCCCCAAGAGGAGAAAGAAGAACAAGCAACACAAGTTCAAGAACAAGTTACACATGGTGAAGGAAATGTTTCAACTGATCATACTGTTGTGCATGATAATCCACCTTTCGAAAATACTAAACAATAGGGTAACCCTGAACAACTAGAGGAGTAGGTGAATGTTGGTGCAGAGGAGAATTTAGTAAAGGAACAAGATACATCTTCCTCCTCCTCTCTGGTTGACATAATTAAGGAGTTCTTAGCCCAACAAATGCAAATACAACTAGTAGTTGCTCCACAACTCTTACAATTGCCTATGCTAGATGAACAAGTTAACCTGTTTAGGATATCTCCCCTCCAAAAGCTACAACTAGGAAACATACTTCAGTCCACCAAAAGGCAAGAGATTCTAAAACAACAAGTGGAAGGAGTTGAAGTGTTAGAAGAAGAAATTAAGATAATCCAGGAAGAATTGCCTAAAGCAAAGAGAGATCCCGCGTTGCCTCCTACTTAGTAGACGAAACTTATGTTGGAGTCTTTCAAGGCTCATTCATCTTATCTAGAGAAGCAAGTTGAGATGAAGATAACAAAGTAGGTAAATAGTAAAAGATTGACCAATTCATTTGATAGATGTGTAAAGGAACATAATATTTTGCAAGAAAACATGAAAAATATTTAGAAATGTATTAAGGATGCCTAAATTTTGTATCAATTTTGTTTGAACTGGCTAGCAACTACAAAGAGCATAGAGGATCAAGATGTCTCTATTGAGTCACAACTAACTCAAGTGGCCAAAGTATATGATCCTCTAAAGGATAAAGATGGAACTATTAGGGTCCAAATTGAAAATCTTCATACTCACTTGAAGCAACTCCTAGACCAAAGAGAGAAAATCAAAGGAGAAACATGTCAGTTAAGGGAAGTAGTGAGTATGAGGTTAGCAATCTTGACTAGTATCCTGAGTAAAGTAGAGAATGTGGCTTAGAAATTAAAAAATGCCAGCCACTCTGGAAGAATCAAAAGAATTGTACATTCAGTTTGAAACTCAATCACACATTTTGTCTTTTACAAAGAAGAACTGGGACTTAACTCTTGCCCAGTTGAAGGTGATTTACAAAAAATGTTCTACCTTCCAAGTGAATAAAAAAATTTGTAAAGACAAGACAAATTTTGATTATTGTATAGATACGTGGTGGATAAAATAAGAATAAGTAGTGCTATTTTGATATGAATACGGTACATTGTATATAGTATCTTGAAGAACAATTTTGCTACATCATTTTTGAAGAAACAGAGGCTAATCCTTAGGGGTAGTTGATGAATATGAGGTGATAAGGAATATTCTAACAGAGGGAGCCTATAGGTTTTTTCCAGAACAAAGCCCTTTTCTATTGATGTCAAAGGAGGAGAAATGTATGCATATCAGGAGGTCAAGTGTTAAAATCAATGACAAAGAGGGAGATTGTTGCATATGTGTTGTCATTGATGTCAATAGTGGTATGGAGTGCTGAGTTGAGGAAGGTTGGAAGTGATGTCACCAAAGATATCAAAGGGAGATTACAGCAGTATGGTGATTAGTGAAGACAATAGTATAAGTAATCAAAAGTGTTATGAGGCAAAAAGAAAAGTGATATGTATATGCGGTAATGAAGCATACAAAGGAAGTTGACCAAAAGAATTGTGAAGAGAAGGGGATGGATCAGTATCATCTGTACACAATCACACCATATCTTTTGAAGCTCATGTGTAAGTTCAAATCTTTGATATGTTGCAAAAATGTTTATGTTTGAAGTCTGTAGAGTTGGAGTCTTGTTGTATGATGATGATGTTACTTGCCGCTTGATAAAGAAAGTTGTAAAAGATTGAAGGAAATTGTCTAAGTATAGTACAAGTCAAGGAAAGTGTTACAAGCTCACAAGAAGGTATCTAATGTTTCCACAGTTGAAGGTATGAGCCTATGATACCGATGGATAGATATTACACTCAAGTATCTATGTTTCAAGTTTGAGATCACAAAGTTTACCGCAAAGAGTTTTAGAGACAGAAGAATGAAGATAATAAATAAACAAGGTAAATACAGTCATAGAGAGATAGGAGAATGCTCTACATTTCTCTCCAGATGAAGATATGATAATGTGGCCTAGAGGATGAGTAGATATGAGTCAAAGGTATGAGTGTTTCAAGTTTCAAGTAATAATGAGTATTGCAACTGCTTCCCGAGAGTCAACCGTGTGAAGACATGTCTTGGTACTAATTGAAGTAAGCAAGGAAAGATTGTTGAGGCCACTGGAGTTCACAACACAATGGTATTTGGCCTTGTTGATTGAATGATAAGCTCATATGATTGGTTTGTAGGCATTTTTCAAATTTCAAATGATTATGTTCACTGGAAGTATGCTTTTCATCGTTTTATCTTAAGACTGTGCAAACAGAGTATGTTAAGGACACCAGAATCAGAATTCATGTGTATGCGCTAGCATGTGATGACTTGAAATAGTAGAAGGACTTTACATGAATGGTTGACAAGTCATATAATCATCTTTGTGTGGTGCGCATGATGTAATTTCATCTCCTCCAGGACCACTTTAGGTCTGGAGCTAAAAGCAAGGATGGTTAAGTGTTAGCTAGACTGACTTGATATATGTTGATGATTGTGCCATATGTTTTGGAGTGTGTGCCAGCATGGAAGAGTGTGCCAAGGTAAAATAGGACCTGATTATGTCTTTCTCTTGAACTGCATTAGATTTTTACTTACAACATATGTTTGGGAGCAGACTGTTGTGGTCATAGCATGTTTCATTTCACAAATTTCATCTTGATTGAAATAAGAGAAAGTTTTTGTAACTTGCAGAGGATATAAATATAAGAACAAGGATTGTTGAATGAAGTATGAGTTGTGTATTATGTAATAGGATTGATATTGTGTGAATAAGCTCAGCACAGAAGTAGATTTCATAATGAAATTGGGAAAGGACCAGTTTATGTAATGTGATATTGTTGAAGAAGTAAGTGTTGGTGAAGTGATGATGGAGATGAGTTTCTAAAGTTGTTTTTTTGTGGTGGAGGTTTATATTGTAGTTGTACAAAAGTGAGATTGTTGTGCAAAGGTTGAAGTGATCAAAATTTAGTGTTTTGAGAAGAACATTTGAGTTAGGTAAGTTTTCTATTGTGTAAAGATTGTAAGTGTTGTAACTGTCCAAGGAGTTGCAGCTTCCTTTAGGTTTTAGCCCATAAATAAAAATGTAATCTTGTTTTTATTTATAAGGCTAGATTTGGATAGTAGATCCAACCAACTTGCTCACCATGGTTTTTCCCTTATAGGGTTTTCTATGTAAATCTAGTGTTATGGATGTGTGCTTTTGTATTCTTGTACTTTTCATGTTTTAAATGTATATGTTAGTTTGAATTCTATTGGAAGAAAATAATTTCAATAAGTGTAGATTCACCCCCCTCTCAGTTCTTCTATGTGTTCAACACATTTGTCCTATGCACATACAAGGTGGTTAGAGTACTCAACCATCTTCTCATCTCATATTAGATTATATAAATAGGTGTTTCCATGTAATATTTGATTCACTTTTTATGATATTGTTTGGCTTATTGATTCACATACTTGTTAGATGGAAAAGGGAGACTGAGCCAAAAAGGTTAAACTAGTTCAAAGTCTCTTCTATCAACATTGGAACACCAACTAAGTTTACTTTTGCCTTGTGAGGAGAGGCAAACTACATGGGTTTTGTCCCTTTGTTGTATAAAGGAGTGTCAACTAAATTCAACCACCCAAGCTAGGGAAAAACATGAAACCCTAATTGAGAAAGATCTGTGAATATCAGATGAATAGAAATAGAAATAGGAAATTGAATACCACAATAAAGGTCATGGAATAGAGAAGAACCAAGATCTGAGTCTGACAGCAAAGAAGTACCAGGGCATTGGGTGCCCTAGACCCAAATTAGTGTTTTGTAGGATCTCTAGATTTGGGTGCCTTCGTCTACCTGTCTTCCTTTATCCTGTCACTTGTTACCTTCATATTCCTCCAGATGTGACCTACACACAAACAAGAAGGAAAAAGGGTTGGTGTTATTTAGGAGCTTGCCTACGTCAAGCTCCATGTATAGTGTTTACACCTCCACAATAGCAATGATAAGAGATCAAAGAGTGTGTGCCTTAGGAAGGCAGAGGTAAATATGAAGTAGAATGGAATGCTATAATAAAGCATGAAGGAAAGAAGTCACCATGAGCATGGAAACCCTAGCTTGCTTGATGTGGTGTCATAACTTGTCTCAAGAAGTTGGTGTAGTCTTAAAGAAGTAGAGAGATCTTCACAAGACATGCAAGGAGTTAGTACAACAATGATAATCTATCATAGATAACTTTAGAGAAGTATAGAGAGCATGAGAGAGTGTGTGTGCAAGTGTGCCTAGATTGCTTAGATGTTCAAATGAATAAACTAACTTTCTTATATATGCATTCTTTCCCACCAACAATGAATAAAACCAAATGGGGCCAACATGTATAAGCCAAGGAGGTGTTCTAAGCCAACACCACAAAATAGGGTTGGGGCTAACATCTAGGACCAGGGTGCTATGCGCCTTGGTCCTTTAGCCCCACAAACTCTAGAGAGTACCAATTAAGCTAGGCTTAGACCTGTCCTAAGTTTATTTTGTTAGCTTTATACATTAGAATCAAGAACTGATTGTTTTAGGTCCACCCAGGTGCTAAACTAGGTGTAAAATTCTAGTGTGCACATTGTACTCCATAACATTTAGCCCCCACTTTAGTGTGGGTGTGTTCTTATGCCCATACTTGCACTAAAGTATAGAGAAGGCAAATTTCAATCACCACAAACATAGAAGCCATATAATGTCACCAAAATTGAGAGGTGATCAAGCCCCTAAGTTTATGATTCTAGGAGTCTTTGATGAATTGCATACACATAAGATACAAGGAATACATGAGACAAGATAGGACATACACAAGGAATACACTTGAGAAATCACAATGTATACATACAATACACAAACTATATATGCTTGACACGAAGCTATGCACATAAGGTATAAAGTATACATAGAATACGCATGAAACACACATGGAATACACATAAAGCAATTAAGGAGAATACATCAGGAATACATAAAGAAAACACATGAGGCATGAAGAATGCATAGAGGACAAGAATATATGAGGAGAATGCATGCATCATACAATAATCATCAGAAGCACATAATAGAAGTCCTTGAGTCAGCATGACAAAAGAGACCTCAATCTAAAGGGTTGTCTCAATTGTTGTGCATCATTCATCAAGATGCAATAAGAATAATGCTAAGAAGGGGTTAGTTAGAAATAAGAAGAACAAGAGGATACAAACACATTATAAACATAACCCACATGAAGAAAAGTGTTTCCATTTGAGGGAACAAACAACCCACCTCTCGCAAGAGGATTTACACGAAGCCTTGGGGAATAAGAAGGCATTGTAACCATACCCAAAGGTACTCTAGCCAAACTCAAGTTGGTGGTTTCAATGCCTCTCCCAAACATGCAAGGAGACTCAACTTAGGAGAACAAGATAGACTCAAGATATTTCTTCCAAGCTTGCCACAATCCTTTCCAAGAGAGTGCAGCAACAAAGATAATCAATAAGTATTTTGATAGAAATATGAGAGTAAGGCTCATAACATGATATACACCCCATCGTAAAGTGATTACTTACTCCTTCAGGGAGCAATTATCTTTAAGGTAGAAAGAGGAAGAAATATAAAACAGGCACAAGAGCTTTCTAAGAGCACATGCCCAAATGATATGTGTTCTCAAAATCTACATCACTGCAAGGGGTTGGCCCTGGGATGAGCAAACCAAGACAATTCTCACAGGCATGATACACAATGGCTTGTGTAGTCATGATATGATGTTGAGTATTATAACAAGGTGTCACATAAATATGAAGACAATGGAAGAAAGATCATATGAAAGCAACTATTGAATAATGAAATGATGCTAAATCATCCAAGAAACTAACAAGATCATGACATATAGAAGAATGAAGATACACATAGAGGAATGACACAACGCGTTCTTTCTCCTTGTACCTTTGTACTAACAAGGGTGCCAAGGGAGAATTAAAAATTTAAAAAAAACATCACAATATGGGGATAATAGTATGTACAAGCATAAAACCAATGAGAGGGAGGGATGACACTTGTGAGTCGGCTTATAACCAATCGTCCTCCCCAAACTTTCTTATTATAAAATGGATGGAGGATAAGGTACTATAGGGACTACATCAAGCATGGTGAAAAGTGTTAGAGCCATACTGTGTTTGAAGTTTTGAGGTTAGTCACCCAAGGCTTGGCATTCCTTAGTGGAATGGCCAAGCACTTGATTATATGCATAATAATGAGGTGTTGAATGATTATTTTGTAGAATCTTTTTGTGTTTTGGAGGAAGAGTGATTAAGCATTCTTTGAGTAGACTTGGCAACATACACTCTTGTTGAGATAGAAGAGAATATATAGGTGGGGTAGGAAGAAAACCCTTTTGTTGTGAACATGGTAGAGAGAACATAGGAGAAGGTTAGAAACCTAAATCTAATTTAGGCAAGTGTGGTGTTGGTTCCACAGGTTCCTTAATTCCTTGTTCTTTGTATCCTAACCCATTTCTATTGTATCCTTGTTTAGAAAGAATTTTGAATCCACACCCATAGCGCATCTTCAAATCCGAAGGAAAAGGAGAGACTACATTATTAGCTTTGAAATGAGAAGTGTCATCATGTGTTGAAGAAGTAGAAGGATCATTCTTTTTATCATGGTGAGGAGGGTCAATCTTTGTTTCAACAAGCCCCTAGGGGTTGAAATCTAAAGAGCCCCTTTCATCATCAAGACAAGTATTAGAAGAAGGTTTATTAGATTTGAACATTTTAGATTGATATGATATATCACAAATGGCTTCCATTTCTATAGAAGAAAGAAGATCATGATTAGTGGTAAGATCAATATCAAAAGTTCCATCGTTATTACTTTTAAGTTTAAGTTTTTTAGGAACATGATATTGTTGTTGGCAAGAGACATTGCTCTGGCATGGATTTGTATGTTGTCATTGATGGAAACAACATTTAGAGATCCTATCACCATGACAGGAAGAGATATCTATGGAAGAACATGTTAGATTCTAGGTCCGGTTGACAGAAAATGGTTAAGTATGGAAAGTATGCAAAGTGGAGGATAGTAAGCTGGACAATATGCCTCCGCAGACAATGATCTGATAATATGGTTTAGGTATGATGTTCTCAATTGTTTGACAGTGCTATGCCTTAGAGATTATGTCTTGACTTCCTTCAGAAGTCATCTTGGAGAAATGTCTAAGTCTAAGTAAGCGAAGGTATAGCAAGAACAGTGAATAGGGCATAGTACAGTGGTCCACATTCCTCCGCAGATAAGTATTTTGTGATGCGGTGTTGAGGTGTTGTAAACACTTATATGGAGTATCTTATTCTAGAGTTAGGAGATCTGAAGTCCACTGGAAGGTTAGCTACAAGCTACTATATATCAGCATAGTGTTTGACAAAGTTTGACAGAGACAGAGTCTAAGTTTTGATGGTTCATATTTCTCTGCAAGATGATATAATGCCTTGCAATCCTAAGGATAAGATTGGGAATGTGTAAAGAGTCCTTGATATGATTTGGAAGGTGTTTTGAGATCCTCAGTAAAAGTTGTAAGTCAAAAGATGAAGTTGTTAAGCATGCTCTTGAGGAATAGGCCAACTGGTGAGATAAATCATGATGCAGAGAAAAAATATTGTGTGAAAGATCTATGTAAGTAATTAAATGATTAGAGCCGACCTATATGAATACGTTTGGGAGAATTTTTGGTCCACATGACACATAGTGCATTGGATTGAGCAACATGGTACATCCTTCTTTGTACACGTTTCACTTCTTAGATGTCGACCTGATTATGGATTAAATCATGATGCAGATACATATAAGAGTGATAATCTTTAGTTGAGTATGTGGTGGAAGTATGTGTGTGTGATGTGAGGATATGAATAGTGGAGTAGAGTTAGAGGATTAGCAGCAATGAAGACTTGGGATTCAGAATACAATTGTTAAATGACTGCACCCTAGCATAGTGGCAGATGCTCGAGCAGTATTCAGTTTTCATGTGCAATATGATTGGAAGCATGTTGTCATCTTCAAGGTAGTGAGCCAATAGTGGGCCTTCAACAAGGTTTAACAACCCTTATTGTAATCTTGCTAGGTTTAGGGTTGAGCCAGTAAGCCTACTAAGCTTAGTTATACTTCATGGCAGTGAGCCAGTATGTTAGGCTCATGGAGTGACAAAGCCTAAACATCATTTTGTAAAGATTGCAATATATTTATGAGAGCTAATCCACTCCATAGTTTTTCCTGTTTTGGGTTTTCCACGTAAAATTTTGGTGTTATGTGTCATGCTTTTGTGGATGTTGTTCATTTGTATATTATGCTTCTATTTGATTAATCCTTTGAAATGGTTAAAGGTAAAAGTGCAAGAAAAAGTTTATAAAACACTAATTCACCCCCCCTCTTAGTCTTCCTGACAATCAACAATTGGTATTAGAGCCAAGTTCCTTGGAAAAAGTTTAACAACTTAAGGAAGATTTGGGATAGTGTAATCATGGTAGCAAGAAGGTATGGAAACTATGAAAGGTACAACCAACTAGAAGTAGCTCTTATGGATCTTGAAAATTCTGAAGCAGAGGTCAGAGATCTGAAGGAAAATCTGAAACAAGCTGATGAATGAATCTTAAGCCTGAAGGAGCAAATCAAGAAATTCAAAGACAAATACAAAGAAGCTAGTGACCAATTATTATCAGCAAATCAAACCCTATATGATTTGGAAGCAGAAGTTACAGAAAGAACAAAAGTAGAAGATGATCTAAATTTGATTGTGAAGAACAGATTAGAAGAATGTCCTAAACTTGAAAAAGAAATTTTAAGTTTAAAAATAGATCTGGAAAAAGCTAGAAGTTTTGAAGAAAAATTCAAGATAAGTACTATAAAACTTGATGAAATGATTGCTAGCTAAAGGAATGCTGATGACAAACATGGTTTAGGATTTGAGAAAGCAGAAAGCTCAAACACTAGGCAAATAAGCACTGAGCCAAGGAAAAACAAAGGATACCAGTTCAGAAATCAAAGAAGAAGACCTAGAAGACCTCTGGTCAGACAACCAAATGCTCAAAGGTACCCATCTTTCAATGGTTATTGTAATTCATGCAATAAGTTTGGCCATAAGGCTACTTAATGTAGAAGTAGAATAAATCAAAAGACTCCATTATTCTCTGGTCAGTGTTTCAATTGCAAGAAAATTGGTCATAGAGCAAATGAATGTAAAAATTAGATCAGGAAAAGTTTCAACAATGGAAGGAATGAACAATCATTCAAAGGTAAATGCTTCACTTGCAATAGGATTGGTCATAGATCAAATGTATGCAGAAGTTTGGTAAGAACTAATTTTCAAAATATCAGGAACAGTCAATCATTCAATGGAAAATGTTTTGCATGAAATAGATTTGGACACATGACTAATCAATGCAAATCAAATTCAATCAATGAAAGGATTCAAGGATAGAAGAATGTGGTATGTGTCAATTGCAACAAATCTAGACATATTGCAAGGTTTTGTAGAAGCAAGAATGTGAAGAGAAATCGTTATTCTGAAGAAAGGAAAATGAAGTAGAGAAATGATAAGGGAAAAGAGAAAGTTAATCCAGTTGAAACCAAGAAAGAAATGAATAAGGTATGGATCAAGAAAGAAGTAATTGAAGTCATGGGTCAATCCGCACTAGTATCTGGTGCAGATACTTCCTCCAAGAAGTAAATTGAGAGCTCTAGCTCAGGGGGAGTAGTGTGGAAAATCTAATTCCCCCAGCCAGAAAGTGGGTGCTAGAATTTGGCATGAAGGCATATGATGAAATCTGATGTGACATAGCTTTTAGAAGAAAAATTGAAAGAAAAATAGTCTATGCGGCATATTGCAGAGCAATCCTAATCAACTATGTTCTATAGTGAAAGGTTTTGGTAGTTTTTTGGAAATGAACATTTATGATGACTAGGTCAAGCCATGTGGAGGATTAAAAGGAATTTTTTTGATCTCAAAATCACTTTGCACTCGGAGCTATCAGAAATTCAGAAAGATCGAATATAAAGCAATGACAACCAAGATTTGAAGCATTCAAAAAGGGAAAACCTGACGCACTAGAACAAGGTACTCTCATTGAAAACCCTATTTTTGAAACATTGATTAAGATCTGAAATGGTGACTCCACAAGTTATAGACATTACTAAGCATCCAAGACCAAAATTTAAGAAACACCCATTTAAATCGGTAGAAGTTGATCAGACGGGTGCATTTTTAGAAGTTCGTTATGGAGTCTTACATGCAGAGGATGTTAGGTCCTATATTCATGTCACCCTAGAAGAACATCAGAGAATCAATCTCACTGACTTATTTTTGAATCATTTGAGAAATGAGGGTTGCATGCTGAAGGATGAATTCAAAATATTGGAAACCAAGAAATTCATTCAGTACATCAATTTTTTGACTTTTACTGAGGATGAATGGGTCCAATATGTTTTGAGCAGAGTCCATGATGAATTCATATGGCTCAAAAGACCCTTTAAGATTACAAAATAAGCCATAAGAGTAGTTACTAGTTTGAGCTCCACTGGATCATTACTATTATTGAAAGCCATAAAAGATGACAAGATCATGGAGGTGACTAGAGCAAAGTCTGATAAGGGGGCACTTACCATCAATGACATTGAAGACAATGCAATAAAATTTGCATCTATGGTTATTGGG
The DNA here is from genome assembly GCA_027924645.1 of Cunninghamia lanceolata. Classification (NCBI taxonomy): domain Eukaryota; kingdom Viridiplantae; phylum Streptophyta; class Pinopsida; order Cupressales; family Cupressaceae; genus Cunninghamia; species Cunninghamia lanceolata. Next base: position 7,633,037 of record BSBN01001054.1, read on the forward strand.
TACAATATCTATTTTTCAAATAGAGAAAATTTAGTCTCTAGTACTGTAATTTATACAGCATTTGAGATGGTAAAAGAAGATGTAGAGTATGATCTATGTGAACTACTTCGACAACAATTGATGGAGAATCTAAGGAAAACCAAAGAGCAAAAATATCAATTCAAGTACAGTATGTTAATTGTTTATCTGTTGTTTTATTTCATGTAAGAGTTGCTGGGAATGAAAAATCTCATCTGGACAAGTGGTAAACCAGTTGCGATACAAATCAGAGATCATATATTTAACATAGGTGATATAAATGCTCAAAACACTGCTCTATGGGGCTTTTTCAAAAATTTCTAGAGGACAATGCAAGGTAGAGAAAGAATTCCTAAAATAGTGGTTGAAAAATATAAAGATAGTATTTGCTTTATTGTTACTAAGGATCAGTGTTTGATGGAGGTTGTTGAGCCTAGAACTATATGGGTAATGCCCATGGTGTATGAGGTAGATGAAAGAATTCTAGATAACAATGTACAACATGTACTAAGTAAACCTAGAGACCCTAAGGAAGAAAGATTTAGAACCTATGATGAACTGCATGTAAAAATTCATGTTGAAGTAAGAAAATCTAAAATATCTAGGAAAATGAAGAAAGTCGCAGAAGAAACTGCCATAAAAGTTGCCTTTACAAAAGAAGAAGTGGCAAAGGCAAGGGAAAAGGCACAAGACATCAAGGAAAGACAAGAAAGGGAATAGGCTAAGGTTCCAGAATAGCCTATAAAGAAGCCAAGAGAGCCTGAAACAACACAAAGGACTACCAGAAGATTTGCTACTTCATCTGGTACAACATCATCAAAACCCTCTGACAAAGACACAAAGAGGAAGAAAATGAAAGGAAAAAGACTATATGTCAATATGGGAGAAAAGGATGAAGAAGAGGCAAAATCAGATGATGAAGAAAAGAAAATGAAAGTTGAGGCTTCTAAAGTCTCCAAAAGTACCAAGGAGAAGTCATCTGGAAGAAAAATACCCAACAAAAGAAAGAAGGTAGATGAGTCTCATGCCACATTAAAAATTGAAGATGTATTAAAGTTTGTCACTATCGATGGTAATTTGAAACCTATGGCTAAATTTTATAATGATGCTGACAAGAGGATTTTGGAAGAAGCTATCGTAAAGTATCTAAACATATACAATAGAGCCCTTATTGAGATCATTGGTGATCTCCCAGATACGTTGGCCGGAATTCTATCAGTCAGGAAGGAAACTGTTATGGCTAAAGATATTGAACTTAGACAACATGAACTAACAAGATTAAGTCCAAAGATCACTCCTGAAGAAGAATTCAAAATTTCTAAGGAACTTAGGGATGCCTTTAGAAGCAAGAGAAGGATGAATTCATTGATGATAGGTGAAATGGACAACGTGGTCAAGGAAACAGAGGAAATCATTTTGGAAATATTGAAAAAAACAACATTCCCACCATCTATGACAATGAAGAGACAACTGCTGGAGATGACACATCTATTTTAGAAGTTAGCATGGATCAAGGATTGGAGCAAACTGATAAAAATCCTCTGGTAAAAGTTGGAATAACAAAAAAGTAAAAAGACAAATTTGATCAAACCCCTACTGCTAAAAAGGATCAAATTGAAACAAGTCTTCTTCCAGGACAACAGACCAATCATCCAGAAAACAAGGAGAAAATTTGTGAACAGACCAAAGTTGACAATTAAGAACTTGACCAAGCTAAGGAAAATCCTTCACTAGAGCAAACTATTAGTCAATAAGAGAATATGGACATAGAACATTCGTTACAAATTCAAGAATAAGAAGTGTTTGAAGAAGCAGCAAGAGACACTGCAGAGACTGTAAAAGAGATTTTTGAAAAAGAAGAATTAGTTCTAGATGAGTCTGAATCAATGCAAGGTCTGATAAATCTAAACACAATGTCCCTTGCTCAAATGTTCAAGTTGGCTTCAGTTGTCCAAGGTAAAGCAAGAAAAGAGATTTTGAAGTCCCACATTGAGGATAGTGAACTCATAATGATGCATCCAGCATTTTGGAAAAGCTGGTGTCGACTTATCAGAGGGATACATCTCTGTCTACCACTTGTCAACTCAAGGGACTAATTCACTCTGTAAGTACACACTTTGAATCTCTTGAAAAATCTATTGAAACAAAAGTTAAACAAGAGTTTAATGAGAAAAGGCTAGGTGACTTGAAAAAGTTGATTGCCCATGATAAGGCTCAACTAGAAAATACAATACATAATATTTGAAGTACTATTGTAGAAGTTGGTGCTGTATATAAATTTTTTCTATCATGGCTAGAAGTTACAAAGAAGACAGAAGAAAAGATCAAGGAATTAGAAGAAAAACTGATGGATATTTCTAAGAATTTTGATCTGGTACAAGAATCAACCAGCAACAAGGAAGCTCAAGTCATTAACATTCACAATGACTTGAATAATTTAATAAATCAAAAGTATCAAATAAAGAGTAGAATGGGACAATTGAGAAGACTAATCAGTCCCAAACTGGATTCAATGACAAAGCTTGTGGCTAAAGCACAACTTGCTAGACAAACTATCTCACCATCAGAATTACAAAAGGTAGAAGCTATAGTTTTTCCCTTTAGTGGACACATTTAGATTCTGAATAATGCTAAGAACAGATGGGATATTAAGTGGGCACAGATCAAAAAATTATTCAATGACATACTCAAATACATGTAATACAAAGAAGTAGATTGTACTTGTAAATATGTGGATGAGTACATCAATTTTTGGGATTTCAACATTTTTTTGGTTCTAGATCACACCCTTTACTATTGATGTCAAAGGGGGAGAAGTAGATCAATGAAAAATAGATAATCATCTCAGGGGGAGCAAGAAAGTATAGTGTATATAGTAAGGGGGAGCAGTCAAGCATTTTTCACTAAGTGTTGCCATCAATGCCAAAGGGGGAGATTGTTGGCAAGAGACACTGCTCCAGTATGGATCTGTATGTTTTCGTTGATGGAAATAAAGCTTAGAGATCCTATCACCATGACAGGAAGAGATATCTATGGAAGAACATGTTAGATTCCAGGCCCAGTTGACAGAAAATGGCTAAGTATGGAAAGTATACAGAGTAGAGGACAGTAAGCTGGACAGTATGCCTCTGCTCATGATGATCCAGTAATGTGGTTTAGGTATGATGTTCTCAATTGTTTGATAGTGTTATGCCTCGAAGATTATGTCATGACTTCCTTCGGAAGTCATCTTGGAGAAATGTCTAAGTCTGGGTAAGCGAAGTTATAGTAGGAATAGTGAATAGGGCATAGTGCAGTGGTGCGCATTCCTCTGCAGATAAGTATTTTGTGATGCGGTGTTGATGTGTTGTAAACACTTATATGGAGTATCTTATTCCAAAGTTAGGAGATCTGAAGTCCATAGGAAGGTTAGCTACAAGTTGCTATGTATCGGCATAGTGTTTGACAGAGTTTGATAGAGACAAAGTTTGAGTTCTGATGGTCCATATTTCTCTACAAGATGATATAATGCCTTGCAATTCTAAGGATAAGATTGGGAATGTGTAAAGAGTCCTTAATATGATTTGGAAGGTGTTTTGAGATCCTCAGTAAAAGTTGTAAGTTAGCAGATGAAGTTGTTAAGGATGCTCTTGAGGAACAGGCCAACTGGTGAGATAAATCATGATGTGGAGAAAGGATAGTGTGTTAAAGATCTATGTGAGTAATTGAATGATTAAAGCCGACCTATATGAACACATTTGGGAGAAGTTTTGGGTCTGCATGACACATAGTGCATTGGATTGAGTGACAAGGTACATCCTTCTTTGTACATGTTTCACTTCTTGGATGCTGACCTAATTATGGATTAAATCATGATGCGGATATATATAAGAGTGATGATCTTTGGTTGAGTGTGTGGTGGAAGTATGTGTGTGTGATGTGAGGATGCAAATAGTGGACCAGAGTTAGAGGATTAGCAGCGATGAAGACTTGGGATTCAGAATACAGTTATTAAATGACTGCACCATGGCATAGTGGCAGATGCTCAAGCAATATTTAGTTTTCATGTACAATATGATTGGAAGCATGTTTTCTTCTTCAAGGCAGTGAGCTGATAGTGACCCTCCAACAAGGTTTAACAACCCTTATTGTAATCTTGCTAGGTTTAGGGTTGACGCAGTGAGCCTGCTAAGCTTAGTTGTACTTCATGGCAGTGAGCCAGTATGTTAGGCACGTGGAGTGGCCAACCCCAAACATCATTTTGTAAAGATTGTAATATATTTATGAGAGCTAATCCTCTCTGTGGTTTTTCTCGTTTTGGGTTTTCCATGTAAAATCTTGGTGTTATGTGTCACGTTTTCATGGATGTTGTTCATTTGTATATTATGCTTCTATTTGATTAATCCTTTGAAATGGTTCAAGGTAAAAGCACAAGAAAAAGTTTATAGAACACTAATTCACCCCCCCTCTCAGTGTTCCTAACAATCAACAATTGTGTTACAGAAATTACATTTACCTTTGAGGTTTTTGGGTGTGATGGTGAGATTTTATATTCACCTTTAAAAGTAGGTGTAAAGACTAAATAACCTCAATAATCACTGAAAAATGCATTTGAAAGGCTAACAGTATCCTAACCATCATTTTTGTTAGTAGTAGAGGGTAGTGGTTTAGCTATTTTTAAAGAAGGGATCAAATTATTTAGAGGGATTTGATGTCTCACTTCCATTTGTAAGCAAATTTCTAGAATTGGATCAACTTCAATTGTATGGAGCTTGTTTTCAAAAATAAACTTTATTGAATGATGAAGGGTAGATGGGACTACCCCCATGACATGAATCCTTGGCTTACCAAGAAGAAGATCGTATGCAAGAGGATTAGGCATGACATAGATAAGCGTAGGCAATGCCATAGGTCCAACCTTAACATTTAAGGTGATTATGCCTAGTGATTGTCCACCAACAATATCAAAGCCACAGATGTTGAGTTTATCTGGTTTGATGAGAGATGTATCAGCATTGATCTTATGTAACAAGTCTATGCCACAAACATTAAGACCTGATCCATGATCAATCATAGTATGTCTCACCTTCATTTTGTTAATAATGAAAAATATCATCAAAGTATCATATTGGTTTTGAACCTCTATGGGAGGTTATTCATGTCATTGAAAAATGATGTCCATTTTGTTGGCAAGAGACATTGTGTGGCTTCATGAGTGTTGTCATTGATGGCAACAAAGTTCATCCCACACATCTGCAGGACATGGTGTGTCTATACCGGAAGTCATATTGAAGAGTATTTTAGTCTAGTGACCAAGAACAGAGCATGCAACAAGGTCTGACAATCAGGTCCGGATCTCTCAGAGGAAGTATCTCAGTAAAGTGCAGACTTGGGTAAGTCAAGAGGAGTACCTTGACTGATAGATTCCAAGGATTGAATCTCCGGTGATGAAAGAGTGAAGAGATATGAGCACCTAAGTATTGAGTTCCTGTTTGGTAGAGTAGACTAAGGAAGAACTGACTGATAGAGCATCAGACCTTAATCCAGATGAGATATTGATGGTAATAAAGTTTCTTAAGGGATCATTCATGATTGGCTGACATGATTGATGACTTCTATAAGCATCTCTTTCATACGCATCACTTGGTGAACAAGGATTTAGCCGACAGACCAGAGTTTGGGAAAATATTGAGTATTCCGGATGCCGACTAGAAAGATGTTGAAATCCTTTGTGCAGATATATACCAGATGGATTTTGATGAGAAAGTGTGTGTGGTGTATTGTGAAGTGTGAAGAAGAGCAGAGAATAGTGTGGAAATAGAGATAGAGGTCTGGTATGTGATAGAACAGTAGCACTAAGGCAGAGGAAGAATGAAGTGTAGTAGATTAGTATATTGACCTTAACCAGAACTGAACCTAAGCATATGTGGATGCTTCTCATCAATTCAAGTACCTAGTTTTCTTCTATAAACTATTGTAGGCAGTGAGCCTCTTGTGAGCAGTGTGCTTAGGCAGTGAGCCCTAATTGGCAAGTGCCATTTTGTACTACCTTATTCTTTTAACAGAGAATATAATCTTGGGTTAATCACCCCATGGTGTTTTCCCTTAGGGTTTTCCATGTCAAAAATATTGTGTCATGTGTGGTGAGTTTATTTCTGCTTCCATGGTTATGTATGCTAATATGATTTGATATTGCACTAATTGTCAAAGAAGAAAAGAAAGTCACTAATTGAAGATAACTGATTCACCCCCCCTCTCAGTTACCAACAATTGGTATCAGAGCTAAGTTCCTCTAGACAGAGCCTAATAGCTTGAGGAAAATCTAGGAATCTCAAAGGATATGTATGGTATGAGGGAACAGCTTCAGTCTACTCTAGATGATCTTGATCAATCTCACTCTGAAGTCAATGAGCTGAGGGAAAGACTCAAACAAGCTAATGATTTCATAAATGAACTCAAAGAAAAACTAAGTATCTCAATGAAGAAAAGAAAGGAACTTCTTCAATAATTAGCAAGTCAAAATGAAGCCAATGATACTAATGAAGATCTAAATGAGAAAACCAAGTTATGTGAGAAGTTATCAAAAGAGGTCATTATGGTAAGACATGAAATGGAATTAGGAGTTATGAAATTCACCCAAGAAATTGAAGAGAAAACAAAGACTGAAGATAATCTAAAACAATCTCTCAAAGAAAAATCAGAAGACTGCCACAAAATGGATAGAATAATCAGGCATTTAGAATCTGATCTTGAAGAAGGTAGAGACAATGAAGAACAACTTGAGAATCAGATTGTCACTCTAAAAAGGGATTTTCAAACAGCAAATGAATACAAAGAGAAATTCAAGATAAGCTTTGCTCAACTTGAAGTTCTTCTTGAAAGCCAAAAGAGGGTAGATGACAAGCAAGGCCTGGGGTATGAGAAAGGTGAAAGCTCCGGATCAGGTCAAAAGAACTCTGGATCAGGAAATCTAAGGAATATGCCTAGAATACCTCCGATAAGCCAACCAAATGCTCAAAGATATCCATCCTTCAATGGATACTGCAACAATTGCAATAACTTTGGTCACAAAGCAAATTAGTGCAGAAGAAGAATGAATCAAACTAATTCATCCTTCTCCGGATAGTGTTTTAATTGCAAAAGGTATGGTCACAAATCTCATGAGTGTAGAAATATGTAAATGAACAATTCATTCAATGGTAGATGCTTTGCATTCAATAGAATGGGACATATGGCTAATAAGTGCAGATCAAGAGGATATCAGTCAAATATGCAAAGAAATGTTGTTTGCTACAATTGCAATAGATCCAGTCATATTACCAAATTCTGTAGAAGCAAGAATCAGGACAAAAAGGGTCCGGTGCATCATAATTAAAACCAAGACAAAGGAAAGGGAAAAGTGAATGTAGATGAAATTCAAAGGGAGATGAACAAGATTTGGGTGAAGAGGAGTATAGAAAATGTTGTGGATGGATCTACACCAGAATCTGGTGCTGATATTCCTTCCGGAAACTAAATAGATGAGCTCTGGCTCAGGGGGAGTCTCAAAAGAAAACAAGTTCCCCCAGCCAATCAATTAGTGCCTGAAATTGGCACATGGAAAGTTGCGGATTAAAGGGTTCTTAGAGAAACATCTAAATGAGCATTGTTAAAGATATGGAAGATCCACAAGAAGTTTAGAAGAGGTTAATCTTCCTAGATTGATCCGGTTTAACAGTCATCCAGTAAGAACGGGATTCTCACAGTTAGATCCGGTATGACTCAAATTTGAGGTATCTTGATCTATGGATAAGTGGAATGATTGGGGAAAGGTAGATAGACAGCTAATAGTGCATACCAGTGATCCAGAAAGATCTCTCTCAGAACAAGGAAAATAAGGCAACCGAAATAACTAAGGTTGTGCATTTATTGCAAAATGGAATTAGGGTTTGTGCTGAAATAAAAGGATTCTTTGGTTCATCATTTGCACATTTACATTTGAAAATAAGAGAGAAGGAGCTCTGCAACAAGTTATCTCAAACCTCTCAAAGATCAACCGCAGAAGTTGATTCATCCAAGCAACTTGATCCAGCTCATATCGTGAACCCTAGAAGTGTAAAGAGGTATTTTCTGCTCTTGAAATCTCTCTAAATCTCTAAAAGATGGCTACTCCAAATGTTGTGAAGATCACTGATAGGCCACGCCCTAAATTTAAGAAACATCCCTATAAATCCCTAGAATTTGATCCCCTAGGTGCATTTTCTAGCATTCTGCATGGAGTTCTACATGTAGAAGATATTAGGGTTTACATACACACAAATATTGAAGAATTTGGGAAATCCAAGCTGATGGATATCTACCACAAGGAACTGATAGATGATTCATTTGATCTCAAACCCCAATACAAGGCCATCTGGGATAAGCATTTCAGTCAGTGCATCCATTTCCCCCATTTTGCAGAAGATGGATGGGTCCGGTATGTTCTGAGTAGAATGCATGACAACTTTATGTGGTTAATGAGGCCATTCAAGATAACCAAGGATGCCATTAGGGAAGTTACCAGATTGCACTCATTCGGTGGGTTACCTACTCTCAAATCCATTAAGAATCAAATAGTGAGTGAGGCAACAGGATCAAGATTTGACAAGAGAGCAATGACAATTGAAGATATCACTGATCTGGATATCAAGTTTGCCTCCATGATAATTGGTTACAAGATATACCACTCCAGCAGGGAAAATTTAGTACCCAGAACTGCAATTTACACTACTTATTAGATGTTAAGGGAGAATACAGATTATGATCTTTGTGAGCTTCTTCTAAGCCAACTGTTGGAAAACCTACAAAAGATCAAGAAGGACAAGAAAAACTCATTCAAGTATGGTGGGATAATACTATGTTTGTTCTTTTTCTTTATGAATGAGCTTCCCAGATCTAGTGGTTAGATGTGGCAAAATGACAGACCAATAGCCATACAAATCAGAGATTATTTGCATGGAATTGGTGATGTCAAGGCACATAATACAACACTCTGGGGCTACTTCAAGAACTTTCAGAGTATGTTGCAAGCCAGAGAGAGAATTCCCCAATCACTAGTTGAAAAGTATAAGGATACATTATGCTTTATGGTAGAAACTAATCAATGCCTAATGGAGGCAGTGGAGCCAAGGATACTCTGGATCATGCCAATGGGGTATGAAGTTGATGAGAAAATTCTAGAGCTGCATATCCAACATCTGCTAAGTCAGCCCAAGGATCCTAAGGCAGAAAGGTTTGGAGCCTACCAAGAGCTGAGTGTAAAAGTTCATGTTGAACTTAGACAGCCATAAATCAAGAGAAAAGTAAGAAGGGAAGTAGAAGAATTTGCCAAGAGGCATGGAATATCAAAAGAGGCACTTGATGCAAATAGAGATAAGATGGAAAGGACAGAGAAAGAAAGGCAAGAAACTGAAAAAGAAAGTGCTCCGGTGCAAGCCCCTTCCCGAACCAGATCCTCCAAGAGCTCTGCACCTGCCACCTCTAAAAGCTAAAAGGCATCAAAATCGGAAGCCCAGACATCTAAAAGGGAGAGAAGAGAACAAAGAAAAAGGCAACAAGATCCTATACAAGTCAGAAGGATGATGAAGAAACTGAAACTGATGAGGAAGCCAAGAAAATGAAGAAGAAGAAGAAAACAACCAGTGAACCTTCTACCGGTCAAGGCAAAGAAGAGAAGCTAGAGGAATTTGTTGAAAAGCCTACTCTCCACATTGATGATATCATCAAATCAGTCACTGTGGATGGGAACCTAAAACTAATGACTGAGTTCTATGATGAGTATAATGAAGCTGACCAGAAGATCTTGCAAGAAGCTACAGTCAGGTATCTGAATATCTATAATAAGGCATTATTGAAATCATATCTCTAATTCCCAAAATCCTAGAGAAGGAACTAGAAATAAGGAAGAACAATGCCAAGGCAAAGGACCTTGAGATCTGGGAACAGATAGCTATTCAGCTCTATCCTTCAATCACTCAGAAACAAATGAATATGATCTTCAAAGATTGCAAGGATGAGTTCCGGAGCAAAGCTAGAATGAATCAACTTATGCTTGGAGAGACTGACAAAGTGGCAAAAGAAATAGAAGACATCCTCTGGAATGCATACAAAAGATTTAATATTCCTGTTATAGAGGACTTAGGTGATGAACCCTCTGTCATGGATGATGAAGGACTCAGTACATCAAAGGAAGATCCTCCAGAGAAAAATACAAAAGAATCAAAAGAGATAGGTGAGGAGAAAACTAAGGACCTAGATTCCTCTGTTCCGGAAGAGGAAGTCCAAGAAGAAGTAAATATCTCTCATCCAGATTCCCCTATAGACTCTGGATCTAAAGGAGAAGAAAGAATAGAGGAGAAAACTAGTCAAGAAGAAGTAAAGGAAAAAGAAAAAGACCAAATAGAGAAGACTCCAGGAGACAGTTCAGAGATTGTAAAAGGGAAGAAGACTCTGTCTCCGGCAAGAGACACTGCAGAAACTGTCAAAGATTTCTTGACAACAGAGATGATGTAAATTAATGAACCAGAACTACTTCAAGGACCATTCAATTTTGATTCCCTCTCCCCGGTTCAAACAATGAAGATAGCTTCTTTTGCCCAAGCAAAGGCAAAAGAAAAACTTTTGAAATCTCACATGGAAGACTGTAAGCTGATAGAGGTTGTATCTGGTGTGTTGGAAAAGATCATGCCATCCTTTTAGAAGGATCCTTCGGCCTCCTCATCCGGTAATCTAAAATCTCTTGTAAATTATGTTAATACACATTTTGATTCCTTAGAGAAGTCAGCTGAAGAAAAGGTCCGGAAGGAGTTTTTGGGAAAAGATTCTCTGAGATACAAGGATTTATAACCAATGATAGGAGAAATATGGATATTGGGATAAAGATCTTAGAAAATGCTCTTAAATATGGCAGAGAAGTATATAAATTTTGTTTATCCTAGTCTAAAGTGACAAAGGATATTGAGAAGAAAGTGAAAGAACAAGAGGATAAACTGTCAAGCTTCTCTCAGAATTTTGATCCTCTCACCACATCCATAATAAACTAGGAATGTTAGACTATTGCAGTCATAAATGAGATAAAGAAGCTTGAGAAGGAAAGGAAGAACACAATAAGTAGGATGGGTGAACTTAGAGGGATGATTATCCCTAAATTAGAGGCCATGCATGAGGCCCTAACTGATGCTCAGACCATAGCCCGGACCAGTGATCCAACAGATCTAAATAGGGTAAAAGCTTTTGCATTCCTATTGAGTGGTCACATCTCAATTTTGGACAGGATGAAGCAGAGTTGGGCAATAGAATTCATTTAGTTGAAGACAACTTTTGCAGATATACTCCAGTTTATGTAAGTATAGCATGTATATATACTTATGCGGCTAAGTATAGTTGGATTTTTTTTGGGAATTTTGGTGTACGGATTCTACCCTTTGCCATTGATGTCAAAGGGGGAGTGAGTAGCAGTGAAAAATGTGAAATCTAGATAAGGGGGAGCTGTAGTAAAATGTACATTAGAATAGAGCATCGGCCAAGGGGGAGTGTAGTGTGACACTTAGTCATTTTTCACTAAGTGTTGCCATCAATGCCAAAGGGGGAGATTGTTGGCAAGAGACACTATGTGGCTTCATGAGTGTTGTCATTAATGGCAACAAAGTTCATCCCACACATCTACAAGACATGGTGTGTCTATACTAGAAGTCAGATTGAAGAGTATTTTGGTCCGGTGACCAAGAACAGAGCATGCATCAAGGTTTGACAATCAGGTCCAGATCTCTCAGAGGAAGTATCTTAGTAAAGAGTGGACTTGGGTAAGTCAAGAGGAGTACCTTGACTAATAGATTCTAGGGATTGAGCCTCTAGTGATGAAAGAGTGAAGAGATTTGAGCACCTAAGTATTGAGTTCCTATTTGGCAGAGTATATTGAGGAAGAAGTAACTGGCAAAGCATCAGACCTTAATCCCGGATGAGATATTGATGGTAATAAAGTTTCTTAAGGGATCATTCATGATTGGCCGACATGATTGATGACTTCTATAAGCATCTCTTTCATACGCATCACTTGGTAAGCAAGGATTCAGCTGACATACTAGAGTTTGGGAAAATATTGAGTATTCCGGATGCTGACTAGAAAGATGTTGAAATCCTTTGTACGGATATATATACCAAATGGATTTCCATGAGAAGGTGTGTGTGGTGTATTGTGAAGTGCAAAGAAGAGCAAAGAGTAGTGTGGAAATAGAGATAGAGGTCCGATATGTGACAGAACAGTAGGATTAAGGCAAAGGAAGAATGAAGTGCAGTAGATCAGTATATTGAGCTTAACCAAAACTGAACCTAAGCATATGTGGATGCTTGTCATCAGTTCAAGTACCTAGTTTTCTTCTATAAACTATTTTAGGTAGTGAACCTCTTGTGAGCAGTGTGCTCAGGTAGTGAGCCCTAATTGGCAAGTGCCATTTTGTACTACCTTATTCTTTTAACAGAGAATACAATCTTGGGTTAATCACCCCTTGTTTTTTCCCTTAACAGGGTTTTCCACATCAAAAATATTATGTCATGTGTGTTGAGTTTATTTCTACTTCCATGGTTATGTATGCTAATATGATTTGATATTGTACTAATTGTCAAAGAAGAAAAGAAAGTCACTAATTGAAGATAACTAATTCATCCCCCCTCTCAGTTACCAACACATTTTTTTCACATGCCTACAATCTAACAGAGTTGTTTCATCATTTGGTCTAGCAGAAGGGGGAACAACTACCTTTTGTAGAGCCTTTTGGACCTTTCTGTGTTATGTAGGCAATTTTTGTATCAATTCCCATAGAGAGATCTTTGCAGGAGTGGCACAAAGACAATGAACAAGATCATAATCTCTACCAATATGTTGAGGAAGATGAGGAGGTGGAGGAAGAAAAGGTTGAGAAGGTAGAAGAGAGGTGGGCATGCTCAGTGCTTACTTATTTTGCCATTTATTTCAAGTATTGTGTGTGTGAGCAACATATTTTGAACACCTTAACTCTTTTGAGTAATTTGCTTTGCAAAGTTGAGAATGTAACTAGGAGGTCGAGATGGTTTTGGAACACCCAGAACCGTAATCACAGGTTTAGAGAAAGGAGGTGGATTAGGTGCCTCATGCACAATGATTTTAGGAACATTTTAAACATTAATGCACTTATTCACTATCCCCTTAGTGGGTGGAATAAGTCTATTAATTATGATGGAATTGACATTGTTATCTTTTTTCAAAAATACAAGATTTAGGAGGATGAGATGAATGCCCAATATCGACCCATGGGGGACCCGTGTGAGGGAATGCTCTTCATTCACTAATGCTCCATCTTTTGAAGGGAGAGCATTGGAATGAAAAGAGGGTAGAGTTATGTTAAGAAATATATCAATTATTTCATTCTCTTCTACCAAAATATTCTCACAAGGGGGAATGATTTTGAGAAAGTGATCCAAAGCATAGGGTGATGTAGTCAAAGGTAAGTCACCATCATATGATTTAAAGGTGATATCAATGGTATTATCATGGGTTTTTTGAAATGTACAAGACAACTGATGGGGGGTGAATCAGTTGTAACCAAAACTTAACTTCTTATAAGCATAAACACATCAACCACTTAATCAATGTTATTATAATTTAACCATGAAAGCATTAAATCAAAAACTTAAGCACATTCACACATTCAACACATAAGACACTAGATTTTTAACATGGAAAACCCAATGACAGAAAAACCATGATGAGGATTAACTCACAATATAAATGATATATTAGAATTTACAACAAGACTCACTGTCAAAGACTCACTACCTTAGGGCTCACTACCAAAAATGCTCACTACAAAAAGAAGGGGCTCACTGCCAAAGGGGCTCATTGCCAAAAGTAGAAGAAGATAGTTACAATGAGAAAAGAACTCACAACAACCAGGGATCCACCGCAAACTCAACTAAATCTTTTGCAACCACTCTGCATCAAAAGATATTCTTTACTGCTCACTATTATACCATTCAGATCACACTTGCAATAAATAATGCTTCTCATGCAGCCATTTCATCTATCTCAACAACTTTGCACAATTTCCCAATCATCTAACTCATATTTATACATTCACAATCTTGGAAACAATCTTCGAGGTTGGCACAAACAAAAAACTCAACCAATATTCAAATTAGGTCTAGAACTAAACATTCCCATGGTGGAAAAGAATGAATGCAAACCACACCACACTTTAGAAGGGACTCAAATAAAATCTCCCACACAACAACACACTTTTACAAATTTCAAGCATAACCACAAGTAGTGAAAACAACTAGGTCAACTAAAACTGGTGTTAACACTAAGATCTTTAGGAACACACTTCAACCATGATTTGAATTACACTTTGTGGACCAATCAAAAAGTAGAAACATGATCTAGAGACATCCACAAGCACATTACAATCACTAAGAACTTCTGCACAACCTCCAAACACTCTATCTAGGAGTTTCTTCAAACCGAACCACTTAAATATTACTGTCAACTACTATCACAAAGAAAAGATTCCTTGTGGAGCACCAAATCATGAACCACTTCAACTAAAGTCACACAACATCATCCCAAACTTAATCCTAGAACTGAAGACTATAAATATTAAATGCAGAGAGATGCAGAGCAGAATACATTCTCCCTGTCACAATTGAATACTGACAAAAATAGTTTTTACTCGGGTGAACAGAACTCACTCAAATCTTCACATTGAAGGCTCAAACTTGAAACATAGCAACTATAGACATCCCTTAACATAAATTTCAAACCACAGACACAACTATTCAATATACAGGATATGTGGAGAAAAACACTGCACTGTTTTGGGAGATATAATAATTCTACAATTGTACTAACTTCTCAAACACTTGTTCAAACTCATGCACATAACTTCCTTAGATGCTGACCTTAGGTGTTGACATCAATGAAAACACTTATTGATCCTACTTGCAATAATCTCCCCCTTTGTCATTGATGGCAACACATGATGTGAAAAACCATCAAGACAAACAAACTTGCTTTGCTTCTTTGCTCCCCCTTACTTTATGCTTTCTCTGGCTGCAACTTTCTCCCTCTTTTGACATCAATCAGAATCTCTCTCCTTAAGTTTTTCACATGCACTTCTCTCCCCCTTTGTCACCAATGGCAAAGGGTGTCAGAACTTATCTATCTTTAGTTATCAAGTCTCAACTCAAATCTTACTGATACTGCACTACTCCCCCTGTTAGCAACACTACAACACTTATTGCTCTTAGTTAGGAACTCATATCAGCAACATCTACTTACTCTCCCTAAAAGGTAGCCTTCAAAACATCAATCCAAAACAAAGAATGAGACTTTGGACACTACTAGACTGATGCACTTCCTATGCATCTTAGTTTAGAGCAAGAGGGGTAATAACCCCTAACTTTTCCCTGAGATACTCAAAAGTATCCTTAGGTAGAGGCTTTGTGAAAATATCTACAATCTGATCCTTTGTAGACACATATTTCATCTTTACTTCGTTCTCTATTACCTTTTCCCTTAGAGAGTGATACCTTATTGATATATTATTTGTTCTTGAGTGCATCATTGGATTCTTTGAAATGTTTATAGCAATTGTATTATCACAAAAGATTGAAATTGGTTCTCCATACACAACTCTTATATCCTTTAATGTTTGATTTATCCATAGCACTTGAGTATAACAACATGCTACAATAATATATTTTGCTTCTACAGTAGACAAAGAAATTGAATCTTGCTTCTTTCTCAACCATGAAACCAATATGTTACCCAAGAAGAAAGCATCTCCACTTGTATGTTTTCTATCATCAACATCTCTAGCCTAATCTGCATCTGTATAACCACTAAGAGTGAAGTCAGTATCTTTAGGATACCACAATCCATAGTCTAAAGTACCTTTTAAATATCTCATTATCCTCTTAACTGAAAACACATGTGACTCTCTAGGATCTTCTTGAAATTTTGCCATAAGACAAATTGCATGCATTATATATAGTCTGGTATAGGTTAGATAAAGTAGTCCTCCAATCATAGACCTATACTTTTTCTAGTCAGTCTTAGGTGATTCATCATTCTTGTTCAACTTGCAACCAGTTACCATATGGGTCCATACTAACTTAGAATCCTCCATTCCAAACTTCTTTAACAAATCTTTCACATACTTGGACTGAGAAATGAAAATTCCTTTTTTTGATTGAGTAATCTATAGTCCTAGAAAGAAATGTTAGGAATTGCATGTAGAAGATATCAATTAAATACAAATAAAGATTAAACAGAGGAATGAAAAATACACAGAAATAATAACAACGAGAGACAATTTTTAACGTGGTTCACCCAAACTTAGGCTACATCCACCAACAAAGAGTCTAATATTATTATCCAACAACTGAACTGATTACAACCAGCAATCCTTGCAACTCAATACTGCTACAAATTCTACAATACAATGTCAATGGAAACCCTAACCCTTAGTCATTTTTATCAAGACTTATGTTGGTTACAAAATAGGGTTTTTTATGTCAGCCAATAGAAAAAATAACTCCTGACACCTTTATAAAATAATAAAAATCATTTGAGGTTTCAGGGGCACTACCCCTAGACCCCGTAAGGGGTGCTACCCCTTGACCCTATCTTGGGGGCACTACCCCCAAACCCCAATTTGGGGGAAACCGTGCCAAGAAAATTGGGGAAAATTTAACCTCTGAGTCTAATTAGGCTCTGTATAACAACAATCTCCCACTTGGAGACTGATCAAACTCCACACCATATCATCTCCCACTTGGAGACTGATCATAACACCACTGACCCTGTAGCTCCCACAGGAAAAAAACACCCTAGACCCTGTTGTTCTAATTTTACTATTTTTAGTCTTGAAGACCAATCAAAACTGAAGAGCAGCTCAGCTTCTCCCTTGTCACTGCCTTTGTAAACATATCGGTTGGATTTTCATCTGTATGTATCTTTTATAGCCTTAATTGTCCATCATTCAACACCGATTGAATGAAGTGATACCTCAACCGTATGTGTTTGGTCTTTGAATGCAAGGTAGAATTCTTTTCAACATGTATGGCACTCTGGCTATCCATAAACAAATAACTATTAGCCTATTGTTTGCCCAATTCTTCCATGAAAGATTGTAGCCATATCATCTCCTTGCTTGCCTCTGTTGCAGCTACATACTCTACCTCCGTGGTGGATAAAGCAACCACCTTTTGTAACCATGAGATCCAACTTAGTGTTGTCCCACCTACAGTAAAGACATAACATGTAGTACTCCACTTGGTGGTGCAGAAGCACCCCTTCAAAATACAAATTAGGTCTAATTATAGTATGTCTTACTCTGTGATGTAATAAGGTCCATTGGACCAATTCTTATGTTTTAGTTAATCTAGGTTTGTATGCAAGACAGTTATAGTTGTTATGCTAGCTGTCTTCTCCCAGCTACTTGGAAGGCTCCCAGCCGCTAGGAATTGAGTCTGTACTACTCATGAGGAGTAGATATTTATGCCCTAGATTTGTTTGTTTTATATAGAGATAGTTGCATAAGAGAAACAGAGACATTGTGTTTTGGAGATCAGACTGAGCATTGTGATACAATGGGGCTATGATATTTGTATGCATTTCTGTTATTGAAATAAAGAAGGTCCTATTGGTTTTCATTTGTTTGATCTTTGATCTACTGTGTAGTCAATTTTGATTTTGCAGGTGAAATGGATTCATTCATCCATTCCACTGGTTGATTCTCTAAATCGGTGGAATGGCCATGTACAGTAGTTTAGTTTTCCTTTCTATTTTTCTGTTTTTGCATTTCATGTTTTGGGGATCAGTTTACAGCATGCTATGATCTATCCTAGCATCCTCATGTGCTAGGTTTTGAATGGTAAAATCTAAGTTAAAATTGCCCAGGAAACAGATCAGCCCAACCTCAGCATTTTTTGTGCGAAATTTGTGAAGTTTCACAATTTTTGGTGAAAATATACATTTGACATATATACAATGTTTGTATACGACATACAATCTATGTGTATATCGTATTTGTATCTATTTTTTTATCACTAAACAGATCAAGTGTTAAAACATGTTAAAAATGCATGTTTCGAAGGCACAAAGGTGAAATAGTTCAGATATACATTTCCTGTGTATATCACTTTTGTTTGCTGAGGATATTTGATGTGTATATCACTAGGAGGATCGGATACAATTTCTATGTATCCCGCAGAAGCACTTTTGAGTTTGCATATTGTGAATGTACATCAGGCTAATACAAAGAAGTCAACAGTCTTCGGAAGGAATATTCAAAGGCATATTCGGCGAATGCATATTTTGTGTTGTATATTTTGAATGTATGTCCAAACATACATTCTGCAGATACAAAGGGTTTATACAATAGGGTCAGCGCCAGTCAAAGGGAGGATTACATGTTTGTTTATATCTAGCGCTTGTATATTGGAAATATACATCGTGCTTATACATTGGCAAAAGATACATCGGGCGACCGATAGCGGGAGGTAACAGGAACCAGCGATAAGAAGTTAAGGTTTGTATGTTGGGGAATGTACATTTTAAATGTACATTGGTGGAGATACAAAAGTCAACCGACAGTGAGAGTGGAGGTGACCAGCGCCGACAGGTCAGCGTTTGTATGTCATATGTAAAGGAAGCGACAAATACAAAGGGGTCACGGTTTCGGCCGATTGAAGATTGTCTGCATCGCTATGACAATTGGCATCAGAGAACGGGCAGGAAGTTAGTCTAATAGCTATTATCTTGCCGATAGGCAACTTAATAGGTAAAGGGGCATCGGTATAGCATTGGTCATCGGAACAACTCAGATCGGAGAACCCGATAGATGATATCCTGCTGATAGGCAATATAAATGAAACACTCCTTGATGTGAGGTGGATATTGGGGTAAGGTGTTCAGGGGGATGCCGATGGTTATTCTCTGGTTGATAGGATATGTCAGTAAGACATTTAGGTAGCTCTTGCCGATGGAATAAGAAACACCAAATTCCACCATTAGTACACGTTTCTGACTGTGGCTCTGCATCATAGTGGTATCAGAGCAAAGGAAGGATCTTTTGGAAAAGATAAGAAGATAGTAAGATGTCAGATGAAGAAGGAACATCAGAGGTTCTGACAAGGATGACCAACACTGAGTTGGTTGTGCTGGTAAAGAAGCAGATTTCAGAGAGCAAAGTTGTGAAAGCTCAGAATCAGGCATTGAAGGATGAGTTGGAGAAGTTGAGGGACAGAGTAGGTTCTGGTAAAGAAGAATATAGGGAAGAAGAAGAGATCCCTAGGTGGAATGAGGAAGATGTTCCTGTAGACCAGAGACCCTTGATTAATGCCCTCAAATCCATGGAGAGGAGAACCATGGATGTGAAACTGGATTTGCCAGTGTTTACAGGAAAGATGGATCCTGATTCGGTGATGGAGTGGATAGACTCCTTAAACAATTTCTTTGAGACAAAGGAGATACCAGAGCACCAGAGGGTAAAGATAGCCCAATCAAAAATGAAAGAGGTTGAATTAACTTGGTGGAATTTTATCCAAGATGACAGAGTACAAGAGGGAAAGTGTAGAGTTGCTACATGGAAGAAGATGATGGCTTTAGTGAAAGAAGCCTATGCTCCATTGGATTACAACATCCAATTGCATAAGAGGAAACAAAATTTGAAGTCGAAGGAGCTAGATGCTAGCTCATATATAGAACAGTTCATGAAGCTTTGTGTCAAGACAAAGGTAAAAGACAGTGAGGAAGAAAAGGTAGCCAGATACCTTAATGGATTGAGGTTCAACATTTAGGAAGATTTGAATTTGCATAACCCAAATATAGTTCAGAAATGTTTTCAGTTGGCATTGAAAGTGAAAGAGAAGTTAAAGAGAAGACAAGAATAGAACAATAGGGGAAGAGGAAAGCAACAAAGAGGTGGAAGAGGTCCTTTCAAAGGCAGAGGACATGGATTTGGATATCAGGTAGAACCCAGTCATGACAACAGCAAGGGAGATAACAATCAAAATCAGAGAGGAAGTTACAATTAGCAAGGAAATTTCAGAGGCAGAAGACCTTTCAGAGGAAGATCCCAAGGCAGAGGATCTATCAGATGTTATAACTGTAATAAAGAAGGCCATATAGTCAGCAAATGCCTAGAAAAGGCAACAAGTTTAACAGGAGAAAGGAGAACGAATCTGATCCAAGAACCTGATAGCCAAAGTGCAACAAGCTCAAATGCTTTTCAAAGTGTGAATGCTCCTGACAATTATGGATATCCAAAGAGTGGAGAATCTATGATGATGAGGAGAACAATGACTACCATGAAGGTACTTGACAAAGAACCCCCACAAAGAAAGTCTCTTTTCAGAACTACATGCAAGGCAGGAGGTAAGGAATGTAAAGTTTTAATTGATTCAGGTTCTACTAAAAATTTTGTATCTGATGAAATGGTAACAAAGCTTAGGCTTAGAAGATTGCCTCACCCATCCCCATATAAGGTCTCATGGCTTACTCAAGGTCAGCAAACAGTTCTAGAAGAACAGGCTTGGGTAGAATTTCAGATTGGAGCATATAAGGACAAGTTGTTGTTTGATATCACCAAGATGGATGCTTGCCATCTTTTATTTGGAAGGCCATGGTAGTATGACTTGAAGGCACGCCATGATGGTGTTAGGAACACCTATACAATCACCAAAGATGGTATAGTGACAGAGTTGATCCCATGGATAGAGAAGGAGGAGAAATCAAAAGGAAAAGAGGTGAAGGTAATGCTGATGGAAGGAAAATAGTTCATGAAAGAAGTAGAGACAGAAGGTGTAGTTGCATATGCCCTAATTCCATGTCTGACAGTGAATAAAGAATAGCAACAAGAAGTCAAGAAAGAGAAGAAGCAGAGGTTCATAGACCTAGCTGTCCAAGAGTTATTAGATAAGTATAAAGGCATCATCTCTGATGGAATGCCAAGATCCCTACCACCTATAAGGGATATCAGCCATTGCATAGATCTAATCCTAGGATCTACACTTCCAAACAAAGTAGCATACAAGCTAACTCCATAATAGAATGTAGAAGTAGCAAGACAAATTAAGTAATTGTTAGACACAGGTCTGATTGGTAAAAGTTTAAGTCCAAGTGTAGTACCAGCTGTACTAGCACCAAAGAAAGAAGGCACTTGGAGGCTTTGCACAGATTCCAGGGCTATTAATAAGATCACAATCAGGTATAGGTTTCCAATACCTAGGATAGAGGATTTACTTGACTATTTGGGAGGTGCTAAGTATTTTACAAAAATAGATTTGAAGAGTGGTTATCATCAGATCAGAATTAGGCTAGGAGATGAATGGAAAATAGTATTTAAAACCAATGAAGGATTATATGAGTGGAAGGTTATGCCTTTTGGGTTGTCTAATGCACCTAGTACTTTTATGAGATTGATGAATGAGGTTTTGAGAGAATTCATGGGAAAGTTTGTCATAGTATATCTAGATGACATTCTGATTTTCAGCAATACAAAGGAAGAACATCTCAGACATATAGATTTGGTTCTTAAGAGGTTACATAAAGAGCAAGTGATGATAAATTTGGACAAGTGTTTGTTCATGCAGGAGGAGATCACATATTTGGGTTTTGTCATTTCCCAAGGAAAGCTGCAAATGGATAAGGAGAAGGTAAGTGCCATATTATCTTGGCCAACTCCTAGGACTATGAATGATGTCAAAAGTTTCCATTGGTTAGAAACCTTCTACAGAAAGTTTATAAGAGGGTTTAGTCATATTTGTGCACCCATGCTTGATACTATAAAAGGAGGACAGAAGTGCAGATTTGCTTGGACTAAGGAAGCAGATGATTCATTTGAGACATTAAAGAAGAAGGTGGCACAGCAGCCAGTCCTTGCACTTCTAGATTTTAATAAAATCTTTCAGGTAGAATGTGATGCAAGTCACATGGCAATTGGAGCAGTACTCAGCCAAGAAGGTAGGCCAATTGCTTTTTTCAGTGAGAAGCTAAATGATGCTAAGAAGAGGTATTCATCATATGATTTAGAGATGTATGCTCTAGTCCAGTCACTCAAGAAATGGAGGCATTACTTGATGCCAAAAGAATTCATAGTATTCATAGATAATCAGGCTCTGAGTTTCATAAACAGCTAGGAAAAATTGAAACATAGGCATATGAAATGGGTAGAAACTTTGCAAGCTTTTACTTTCACATTGAAGCATAAGAAAGGAGTCAAGAATAAGGTAGCAGATGCTTTGAGCAGGAGAACTCTAATAGTCAACCAGATTTAGTTGGAAAGTGTTGGCATTGATTCATTTAAGACCATGTATGATGTTGATGAAGATTTTGGAGAGATGTATCAGGTATGTACTTCTTTTGGAGATAAATATCATGTTGAATTCTCTGAATTTCTGATCCAAGATGGATTGCTGTTCAAAGGTGGATAGTTGTGTATTCCAAGGTGTTCTATGAGGTTGAACATCATTCAAGAGAAACATTGTGGAGCTATGGTAGGACATTTTGGTTTGGATAAGACTCTTGATCTTGTTAGAAGGCATTATTTTTGGCCTAAGTTACAATCAGATGTCAGAAAATTTGTAGAGACATGTGTGATATGTCAAAAAGCAAAAGGAAGATCAACTAATGCAGGTTTATATCAGCCATTACCCATTCCTTCCAGACCATGGGAAATCATAAGTATGGATTTTGTGTTGGGTTTACCTAGAGCCAGAAAGGGATATGATAGTGCTTTTGTTGTAGTGGACAAATTCAGCAAAATGACACATTTTTTGCCATGCAAAACCACTGCTGATGCTTCATATATTGCAGATTTGTTTTTCAAGGAAATAATAAGGATTCATGGATTGCCACTAAGCATAGTGTCAGATAGAGATGTGAAGTTTATTAGTCATTTTGGGAGGACTCTGTGGAAGAAATTTGGAACAAATTTGTCTTTCTCATCCAAAACGGATGGACAGACTAAAGTAGTCAATCATTCCTTAGGGAATTTGCTCAGATGTTTAACAAAATAGCATGGAGAAAAGTGGGATAATATCCTATCTCAGGCAGAATTTTCCTATAATGATACTGTCAATAGGAGTACAGGGAAATCACCTTTTCAGATAGTATATGGTATACATCCAAGAGGTATTTTAGAGCTGAGAGATCTGCCTACAAGAGATTTTGTTAGTGTAGATGGAGAAGCTTTTGTAGAAGCCATAAAAGAGGTACATGATCAGGTCAAGAACCAACTCCAACAAACTACTTTGAAGTATAAGGAGTATGTTGATAAAAAGAAGAAGGATGTACAGTTTGCTGTTGGAGATTTGGTATGGGTTCATTTGAAAAAGGAAAGACTTCCTAAAAGCAAATATACTAAACTCATGCAGAGGAAGATTGGACCATGTCAGATTTTGAGAAAGCATGGACAGAATGCTTATGAGATACAACTTCCTTCTGATCTTGGATTATCACCTATATTCAATGTATGCAATTTAACTCCATACAAGCATAATCCAGATGAAGAACAGGAACTACTATAGGATACAGTACCTGATGACATTCCAAAACATGATCCACCATAGTTGCAGAAGATTCTAGACACAAGAGTGATCAAGAGGACCAGGAACAAAGAATATCTAGAATATTTGGTGGCTTGGTAGGGAAAACCTGATTTAGAAGCAGTGTGGATGACTGAAGAACAGATCAACCAACATGGTTCAGACCTACATACTCTCATCTCAAGTGGACTTGAGATTTCTTCTTCTAGGGAGTATGGTGTAGGAGCACCCCTTTAAAATACAAATTAGGTCTAATTATAGTATGTCTTACTCTGTGATGTAATAAGGTCCATTGGACCAATTCTTATGTTTTAGTTAATCTAGGTTTGTGTGCAAGATAGTTATAGTTGTTATGCTAGTTGTCTTCTCCCAACCACTTGGAAGGCTCCCAGCTGCTGGGAATTGAGTCTATATTACTCATGAGGAGTAGATATTTATGCCCTAGATCAGTTTGTTTTATATAGAGATAGTTGCATAGGAGAAACAGAGACATTGTGTTTTGGAGATCAGACTGAGCATTGTGATATAGTGGGGCTGTGATATTTGTATGCATTTTTGTTATTGAAATAAAGAAGGTCCTGTTGGTTTTCATTTGTTTGATCTTTGATCTACTGTGTAGTCAATTTTGATTTTGCAGGCGAAATGGATTCATTCATCTATTCCACTGGTTGATTCTCTAAATCGGTGGAATGGCCATGTACAGTAGTTCAGTTTTCCTTTCTGTTTTTCTGTTTTTACATTTCATGTTTTGGGGATCAGTTTACAGTATGCTATGATCTATCCTAGCATCCTCATGTGCTAGGGTTTGAATGGTAAAATCTAAGTTAAAATTGCCCAGGAAATAGATCGGCCCAACCTCAGCGTTTTCTGTGTGAAATTTGTGAAGTTTCACAGTTTTTGGTGAAAATATACATTTGACGTATATACAATGTTTGTATACGACATACAATCTATGGGTATATCGTATGTGTATCTATTTTTTTATCGCTAAACAGATCAGGGGTTAAAACATGTTAAAAATGCATGTTTTGAAGGCACAAAGGTGAAATAGTTTGGATATACATTTCCTATGTATATCGCTTTTGTTTGCTGAGGATATTTGATGTGTATATCACTAGGAGGATCGGATACAATTTCTATGTATCCCGCAGATGCATGTTGGGTGTATCCCATAGAAGTACTTTTGAGTTTGCATATTGTGAATGTACATTATGAATGTACATCAGGCTGATACAAAGAAGTCAACGGTCTTCAGAAGGAATATTTGAAGGCATATTCAGTGAATGCATATTTTGTGTTGTATATTTTGAATGTATGTCCAAACATACATTCCGTAGATACAAAGGGTTTATACAATAGGGTCAGCGCCAGTCAAAGGGAGGATTACATGTTTGTTCGTATATAGCGCTTGTATATTGGAAATATACATCGCGCTTATACATTGGCGAAAGATACATCAGGCGACCGGTAGCGGGAGGTAATAGGAACCGGCGATAAGAAGTTAAGGTTTGTATGTTGGGGAATGTACATTTTAAATGTACATTGGTGGAGATACAAAAGTTGACCGACAGTGAGAGTGGAGGTGAATGGCGCCGACAGGTTAGCATTTGTATGTCCTATGTAAAGGAAGCGACAGATACAAAGGGGTCACAGGTTTGGTTAGTTGAAGATTGTATGCATCACTATGACAATTGGCATTAGAGAATGGGTAGGAAGTTAGTCTGATAGCTATTATCTTTCCGATAGGCAACTTAATAGGTAAAGGGGCATCGGTATAGCATTGGTCATCGGAGCAACTCAAATCAGAGAACCTGATAGATGATATCCTGCCGATAGGCAATATAAACGAAACACTCCTCGGTGTGAGGTGGATATCAGGGTAAGGTGTTCAGGGGGATGCTGATGGTTATTCTCTGGCTAATAGGATATGTCGGTAAGACATTTAGGTATCTCTTGCCGATGGAATAAGATACACCAAATTCCACCATTAGTACACGTTTCCGGCTGTGGCTCTACATCACTTGGTATCAATATCCCTTGCCAAATCTGAGTCTACATAACCTACTAAATCAATATTAGAGACCCCAAAACATAAGTGTGTAGTTAGGGTAAAAATTGTAAATCAGGGTAAATATATAAACAATGATAAAACCCTAATAATGCACAACAAAGAATAAGACAACATGAAAATAAAAATAACAATAAACACAAATGCCAACTGAAATCTCCATGTTGTTCTTGATTGACCTCCATTGCTCTTCTCCACCTCGCATGAGAATGCAAGATTTTGAAGGTGTTAATTGTTGAAATGTATGTTGGTTTCTCAAATCAGAAGCATAACGTTGAGATGAAAGATAGATAGAAGAAGATAGATGGATAGAGATAAGATGATTGGAAGAATTTTGGCAGAGTGAGGATACTAGAAGAAGATGGATCCAAATGGCCTGTGTGAGGCTAGATTTATAGGCAAGAGCTGATATGATTTGATGGCCAAAATTAAAAGTCAAATGTGTGATGTGTATGGCTAGGATTAAAAGTTGATTTTAGTGCCTATGACGCACATTAAGTGGGTTATGATATGAGGCTAAAAATAGGATGAGAGGAAATAAGTGGGATTCTTTTATTTATTTTAAATAGAAAATGCCTTATGACGCACAAATAAGTGGGGCTAAAAATAGGATGTGAGTGGGAATCTCATAATTTAAATAATAAAATTATTTAAATTATTTGTGCATCAGAAGAGTTGTAGTCATGTGACACACATCATAATGACGGATTTGATTTAATATTTAATTTAAATTGTTTATGGGACATGTGAAGAGGGATTTAATTAAATAAAGGGGTTTATTTAATTAATTGGAAAGGTGGTCTAGTGGGATAATGTAAGTGGGATAAATGGGATAATGTAATGACTTAGGATAAATATTACAAAATGTTTTACAAGGCCATGTATGTCTAGGTAATGTTATGATATGGATAATTTTTTGTGTCTACATTTTTGCCCCTTTGAGTTGATGTTCGAGATGATAAGATTTATGTTGAGTAACATCATTTCAAAGAAGCTAAGGTATGGATAGAGGAAAAGGATAATGATGGGAGGATAGGATGTTGATGGAAAGATATGATGAGGAATGTAAAGATAGGATGATGATGGAAGGATAGGACGAGGAATGTAAAGATAGGATGATGATGCCCCCTCGAGAGGATAGGCGGGTTGGACAAATATAGGTAGACT
This sequence comes from Cunninghamia lanceolata, assembly GCA_027924645.1. Taxonomy (NCBI): domain Eukaryota; kingdom Viridiplantae; phylum Streptophyta; class Pinopsida; order Cupressales; family Cupressaceae; genus Cunninghamia; species Cunninghamia lanceolata. The sequence continues at coordinate 7,659,870 of BSBN01001054.1, forward strand.
TTTGAAATAAAAGGGATTGGTCAAGAAAGATAAGGGAATGGATAGAAGAAAGGGAAGGATACGTTATGCTGCAATGAAGGAGAGCAACCATGATGTTTGATATAGCACTAGATGTTATGCACCAAAGTATAAGGACCAAGGTGATTATGTGTCTCATGCCCTAGCGTAATACAACCTTGTCTAGATACAAGATATGAATATTAGCTAGGAGTGACAGAAATGCAAGAAAAAAATGATAACACACACAAGAAAGAAAGCAAGTATGCACAAATGATTCAAAAAAAACAAGGTATTGCCCCTGTCAAGCTGTAAACCAATGATTAAGTAATTGATTGATTGATGATGATTCATAACATTGTTGATGTGGGAATGATTTATCTCGAGAACAATGTGAGGATTGTTTTGTTGATATGGGAATGATATATCTCGAGAACAACACTAGGATTGGGGATGATAAATCCCATTGATTATGATTGATTGATTGATTTGGTTGACAGCAAGATTAGGATCAAGATCATTGATGCTATTGGATAATTTAGCAAGATTGATTGACATGATTGGTATGGATTAAAGATGATTGATTTTCATTTTGGATCATTGCTTGGAATGATTGGATGATTCGATTGAATTGATTGGATTGAGTTGATTAGAAGAAGTAATTTGATTTGGAGGAATTTGATTGAATGATTTGATTTTGATGAAAATTGATTGGAAGAATTGATTAATTTGATTTGTAGGAATGATTTGAATGATGATGATTGGATTTGAATGAATTGGAAGAATTTGTTTGAATAATGACTTGATTATTGATTTTATTGCTTGGATTTTTGTTGAATATTTGATTTTTTTTGGATTTTGAAATGTTTTGATTTTTTTTGGATTTTGAAATGTTTTGATTTTTTTGTGCTTTTGACATGTTTTGATTTTTTTGGATTTTTAAAATGTTTTGAGTTTTTTGGATTTTTGAAAATGTTTTGATTTTTTTAGATTTTGAAAATGTTTTGATTTTTTTTGGATTTTAAAAATATTTTGAAGGGAATTGGATGACAATTTTGATAGCCTTTATGCTAGATACCAATGACAAGGGAAAACCAAGTCTAGGTGCAAGGATAATGTAGGATTGGATGAATGGATAAAATGGTGGGCAAAAGCTCATGATAAGGGGATGGATAAAAGGACAAGAAATAGTGAACGGGGTAGGTGCATCATAAAGGAGCAAGGATGTGATCTCCAAAGACTATGTCACACAGGAACAACATGCCCCATTCTAGGTGCAATACTTAGTATTTTCCTGACAAAGCTTATGACAATTAGGATAATAATAGGCTTGTTTGGATAAGATAAAAAAATGGGTAATGACAAGAAGGTAACATGATAGGATTTATCTGGAAAGGACAAGGCATGTCAAGAGTTATCCAAAACATTTGTCAACATTGTGCTCCCATATCTTAGTCAAGATCAAAAGGAGGAAGGGGGGATGAATGGATTCAACAAGACATGTACATGTAGATGTAATGGATAAGGATGGTAGGATGGTAAGGTAGGATATGGTGGAGAATGATAGAAAGTGATATGATAGGATAAATAGTGTGGATGAGACAATGTACCCCCAAGTGTAAGTGACATAGAAGATCAACCTATGCATGACGCCTGTTTGCTAGGTTTTCATCATGGTACTTATCCAGGGCACCTGTTTACCAAGTTTTCACCATTGGATGAAGGGATTTCTCTTTACTTTTTTTTTTTAATATTTTTGACATTTTTGATAGGAGAAGGATAGGAGAAGGATAGGAGAAGGATAGGAGGGACTCAAGTGTCTAGTTCCATGAAAGGTGATAGTCCCGCTAGATGGATGTCATCGTATGGACCATGTCAAATGTCATTACGATCATAGATGTTGGTAAGGGATGACATGAAAGAGGTAGATGGAGTAGGTGGATAATGGATTATGATGTGGATTATGTAAGATTTATGAAAAAGGATGGATGAAAGACTTATCCAAAAGTAGGGACCATAGGGATATGATGAGAAAGATATGTAGGATAGTAGTTGAAAGATGGGGTGATGGAGGTATGTGGAAATGTTGTGGAATGGAAGGGAACCATGACCAACGGTTGCACACACCATGATAAACATTGAAGCTTTTGATGTGGAGGTGGTGTAGGAAGCAATGGAGATGTTTTCTTAGGAGATGGATGATGTAAGAATTTAGGTACCCACATAGACTTAGTATTTTTATGATTTTTTCCGTTGATGTGGGATGAAGGAATGTGATATTTTTGAATAGAATGGATGGAAGTGGATGGTTGATTTTTGAAAGGTGGATGCCTCATTTGACTTGCCTTCTTTTTGCTTAGGTACCCATACCATTTTAGTTTTAGACTTTGCTTGGGAAGGTATGGACTTGGGTAGCCTTTTAGATGGTTTTTTTAATATACTTTGCTTTGACTTTTTCAATTGATGTCCTAAGGTATTAGAACCCTTAGGATTTTTGGATTTATGTGTGGAGGCATCCATTTTTTTTATTTTTGAATCCCATGGGATAGGTGGAATGACTGGAAGCTTCATGTTTAGACAATATGTGCATTTGTTGGTCATGATTAGGAATTTGAGGAAATGTGTAAATGGATGGATTTGGCATTGGGAGAAGTGGTGGTAAAGTGGATGGAGGGATATTAGGAGTTGGAATAAGTGGAGGTAAGTTGGATGGTGGAAGATGTCTGGTCACATGCTTTTGACATTTGTAGGATGATGGAGGTGGAATGACAACATATGTTTTGGCGGTATGATAAGATTTGTGAAGGAAAGTGGTGGACTTAGGAGGAATGGAAGAATTACCAACATCTCTAGATTGTTTACCTTGGGGTGTGTATCCATTGCCATATGAGCGTAGAGGGACCTTGACATGGATTGGCTCCAAAATACCTTGTTCATGAAGGCCTAAGCCTTTACCTTGGTAGTTCATGTTTTGGAGTATGCGATGGACTATGGGACTAGGTGTAGTTTGAACATTAAACATGAGTTCCTTATTGGATGGAGAAGATGAGGTGATAGAAAATGGTTGTTGTGTTCCTAGGGAGGAATATTCATGAATGAAGGTGGATATACTAATAGGATGTGATAGTGGATTTGGAATATGCTTGTAAATAGATGTGGAAGGATCATTAGAATCTTGATTATGTACATGTAGATCCAAGCTATTTGTTTGATATTCTATGCTTATGTGTTCTTGGGAGGTATGTGTCTCATCATGACAAGTGGATGTTGGTGGATCATGGATAGGACTAGGTGGAGGTGTATTTTGGATATCTTGCTCATGGATAGGTATAGGATCAAGTTGCTCATGGATAGCTTCTTCATGGGTAATATCTTGATCATAGAAAATATATAGGTTATGGATAGATTGGATGAAAGTGATTTGATCTTGAGTAGGACTAGGGCTTGATGTTTCTACATGCTTAGGATTAAACTCTTGACATAGCTCTTTGTTTGCTTGAATAGAAGTGGATGACTCTTGGATAGGTTCTTGGTCAACAACATGAGGGCATGATGGACTCATGGGAGGAAAAATTTCAATAGGCTCGAGGGGTTGTGGACCACATGATGGGGTTGAAGAAGTGGACATGGCATTCAAAGGTTCTTTGGTAGGCTCATCAATGGGTGCTTGACATGGGGATGGTTTATTCCTTGCTAGTGGCCCTCGGATCACATCCTTTGTAGGTGAATGAGTGATGGAAGCTGCAGGCTCATGATTAGGATTAGGTGGATTAGGACTAGGAGTAAATAGATCCCATGGTGGAAAGACAAGAGGGGTGTTATATGGATTAGACTTAGGGCTTGGACTTTGATTAAATGGAGGGTCAAAGGGATTAAATGGATTGGTGGATTTGGATAACTCCATATCTTTTCTTTTGCTTTTAGATTTTGCAAAGAATCTTTTGAGAAAATCATTTGAGGATTTGTTGGTTAATGGATTAGAGCTTGATGGTGATGTTGGTGTAGGACTAATAGGCTTTGGTATAGGCATTCTCTTGGATGATGATGGAGGACTAGTAGATGGATTGGTGTATGATTCCAAATTTAAAGTGGTATTTCCCTTGTCAAGAGTAACATTAAAGCTTGAGGGCATGTGACCTTGTTTCAAGGAGCGGCTTAGGTTCACATGTGCTTGTTGTGATGTAGATGGATATGAATATTCGTTGGCATGGAAAGAAGTGGGATAGGTTGATGTTGCATTGACTTGATAGGTGGGTGGATTTGGTTGGATTTGACAAGTAGCTATGAATTGTTGGGCTTGGGCTAGGAGGTGTTGTATTTGAGGTGATTGGATTTGTTGAAATTTTTGAATGATGGCTTGGAATATTTGTATGGTTTGTCGGTCTATGGGTTGAGGAATTTAGTGAAATGTTTGGATAAGGTCTTGGAGTTCTTGTGCTATGATCTTTTGCTCTTGTGTTGGGATGGAGTTACACATAGATTGAAGTCTTTGGAATTCGGTTTGTTCCTCCAAGTATGCCTCAAAATCTACAAGATCCTCATCATTATTAGGAGCAAATTTTGGGTCACCTCGGGGTATGTATGGTTTTGGATTTCCATCATGATTAGGAGGAATGGCTCCTCGAAGTGTGAACTTGGGCCTTGGATTAGGATTAGGCTTGCGTAGGATTATGACCATTTTGACAAGTATTGACAAGGATTAAGATGATGATGTGGAATGATGGGACGATTAGGATTGGGTTAGGATGAAATTTGATTGAATATGACAATGATGATTGTGTGGAAAGAAAGTCTAAAATGACTTGTTTATGTGTTTGGTGTTTATAGCTTGATTTGGCAATGATCAAACAATGAATTACACATGTACACACACAATTCACTCACACAAGACACATAAGCAAATTTGAATTTTAAATTGAAAAGTTGTGATGATTAAGTAAGCACGTGAAGAAGACACATCAACAAGCCTATACCTAGTCAAGTGGGGTATGGCCAATTAGGTCTTAAGCTAGGTTACACAAGGTTGACTAATGAAATGGATTGAAAGCAAAATCCTGCCACATAGCTGGGAGAAAGGGGTAACCCACCTTTCACCTTCACTTCCCAAAGGTATAAAGTTCTTTGGGTCTTAGCCAAGAGTGACAAGATTTACAACTCTCAATGAGGGTATCTTTCAATTCAACCTTGGTTGAGGTCGTCCCTTGGAGTGGTGTGTCTCCAAGAAGGCCTCCTAAGGTAGGGTAAACAAAAGCAAACCAAGTGAGTTGTCACTTGATTTACACTCGCAGTTGTTAATTGACCCTTAGAAATGAAATGTGTGTAAGCAAACAATTCAAGTACTTGTTCTTTTTAGATCCAAAGCCAAATGTGTAGGAAGACACTTGTTTGTTTTAACCCACTTTTTGATGTGAGATGAAAATAATGATTCATTTAAAAGCCCAAATTGAAGTGTGTTCGCAAATAATGATTAAGAGATGAAAGATGAAATGAGTGCACCTGATTATTTTTTCTTTCCAAGTTGCTATTATGACTAATCCAAACGCTGCTCCAGCTCCTTTGATTCACCTACAAGATCAGAAAATGATATTATAATCCATCCATAAAAAAAAATAAGCTCATCAGAAAATTGCAATTTCAGATACATGTTTTTAACATAGCCGAATTAGATTCGATTATTTGAAGACATTTTCGATCCGAAAACTAAAAAATCAAAGAAGAGATCCCTGCTAATTTTCTAAGAGCTTTCCAGAAATGTACAGAAGTCAGAAAAATTCCATGTTTTACATCTAGAAATGCGGATTTATGGAAAATCTACAATAGACAAAGATTTGATTGTTTTGCATAGTATATGAACTCAAAATTAAATCTGTAAAGAATAGACCCCCATTAGAAATTCAAGAGCTTTCCAAAAAGATAATTTTTTTTGAAAATTTCTCTAATTTACTCCCAGAAATGTGATTTTATGAAAAAATTTAAAATCGTGATAACTCCTACAAAAATGGCAATAAACATGCTATTTTTCTATTGTAGCCTCTTGAGATGATGCACAAGCTAGTATTAAAATCTTGTAGAAAAATTTGTATCCATTTGGAAGATATGAAGAAATTTGTAAAACCTAGGGTTTTGTCCAAAAATGACATAAACCTGCACAACAAAAAGTGAATGAAACCTACAAAAAGCAAGCAGATCAAGGGATTCACATCAAGTTCACCAAATGTAGTTAAGGTAAAAATTGTAAATTAGGGTAAATGTATAAACAATGATAAAACCCTAACAATGCAGAATAGAGAACAAGACAACATGAAAATTAAAATAACATTAAACACAAATGCAAACTAAAATCTCCATGTTGTTCTTGATTGACCTCCATTGCTCTTCTCCACCTCACATGAGAATGCAAGATTTTAAAGGTGTTGATTGTTGAAATGTATGTTTGTTACTCAAATTAGCAACATAACGTTGAGATGAAAGATTGATAGAAGAAGATAGATGGATAGAGATAAGATGATTGGAAGAATTTTGGCAGAGTGAGGATACTAGAAGAAGATGGATCCAAATGGCCTATGTGAGGCTAGATTTATAGGCAAGAGCTGATATGATTCGATGGCTAAGATTAAAAGTCAAATGTGTGATGTGTATGGCTAGAATTAAAAGTTGATTTTAGTGCCTATGATGCACATTAAGTGGGTTATGACATGAGGTTAAAAATAGGATGAGAGGAAATAAGTGGGATTCTTTTATTTAATTTGAATAGAAAATGCCTTATGATGCACAAATAAGTGGGGCTAAAAATAAGATGTGAGTGGGAACCTCATAATTTAAATAATAAAATTATTTCAATTATTTGTGCATGAGAAGAGTTGTAGTCATGTGACACATGTCATAATGAGGGATTTGATTTAATATTTAATTTAAATTGTTTGTGGGACATGTGAAGAGGGATTTAATTAAATAAAGGGGTTTATTTAATTAATTGGAAAGGTGGTCTAGTGGGATAATCTAAGTGGGATAAATGGGATAATGTAATGACCTAGGATAAATATTACAAAATGTTTTACAAGGCCATGTATGTCTAGGTAATGTTATGACTGTTGCAAGGTGTGGTCCTTGGTCTCCTTGTTTAGCGCAGCGTTACGGTGGTTTATGAGAAGGTTTTAACTACCTCCCATGCTCGTTAAGTCAAGTGGTTGTATCGGGCATTAATAGGTCAATCTTTTGGTGCAACGGCAGCTAACAATTGGTATCAGAGCCAAGGTCACGGGTTTAAACCCTGCGTTTATGCTAGGGGGATTGTTGCAAGATGTGGCCCTTGGTCTCCTTGTTTAGCGCAGTGTTGCAGTGGTTTGCGACAAGGGCTTAACTGCCTCCTGTGCTTGTTAAGTCAAGTGGTTGTATCGGGCATTAATAGGTTGATCTTTTGGTGCAACAGAAGCTAACAATGGCATGGATATTTTTTGGTGTCTACAAAGTGTTTAGTGAATGTACCTCTCAAATATCTAAGAGTCCATTTTACCACATTCCAATGCTCCAATCCAAGATTACTCATATACCTGCTTACAACTCCTATAACATGTACATTATCTGGTCTCATGCTTACCATGGCGTTCATTAAGCTTCCTACAGCTGAAGCATATGGTACCTTGGACATTTTGTCTTCCTCCTCTTATGTCTTTGGACACATCTCCTTAGTCAATTTCAGATGACTAGGCAAAGGTGTGCTAACAACTTTTGCATTCTCCATATGGAATCTCTGCAACACCTTTTCAACATAATCAACCTGAGATAGAGTCAATTTTGTGTTCTTCCTATCTCTACAAATTTTTATACCAAGGATTTGTTTTGCTACTCCTAAATCCTTCATAGCAAATGATTGTGCTAACTACTGTTTTAACTCTCTTATGTGATCCATTATTGACCCTGCTACTAGCATGTCATCAACATATAAACATAAAATAATGTAGTTGTCATTATCCAACCTCTTAAATAAACACAATGGTCAGAATTACATCAGTTGTAGCCTTGCACAGCCATAAAACTATCAAATTTTAAATACCATGCTAAGGTGCTTGTTTCAGGCCATATAAACTCTTCTTCAATCTGCACACCAATTTCTCCTTACCTTTAACTTCAAATCCTTGGGGTTGTTCCATATATATCTCCTCCTCCAAATCACCATGGAGGAAGGTAGTTTTCACATCTAGCTATTCCAAATACAAATCTTTAGCAGCCATAATACTTAAAACAGTATGAATAGAAGTCATCTTAACAATTGGAGAAAAAATCTCATCAAAATCAATGCCATTTTTCTTGGAAAATCCTTTTACAACTAACCTAACTTTAAATCTTTTCTCACCTCCATCTTCCACTTTCATCCTATAAACCCATTTGTTTGGTAAAGTCATTTTACCTACAGGCAACTTACATAATTCCCAAGTCTAATTTTTCAACAAGGAGTCCATTTCTTCTTTCATTGCAAGCTCCCACTGAACCTTTGTATCCACCTACATAGCTTCATCATACCCTTCTAGTTCACCAACATCTATTAACAAAATAGAATACAAAGAGGGAGAAAACCTTTCAGGAGGTCTACTTAGCCTTGTTGACCATCTAACATTCACTAGAGTTTGTGGTAAATCTTGTTGTTGTTGCAGAGCATGAACCACTAGAACATCACTATCTGGAGTATCATCTAGTACCAAATAATCCTTTTCTTTCTTCTCATGCTACTACAACTGATCTTTGTATAGTACCATCTCATTGAATACAACATCCCTGCTTCTCACAATTTTCAAGTTTTCAACATACCAAAGCCTCTAACCAAATTCATCAATGCCATATCCAACAAAGATACACTTTTTTTATTTTGTATCCAGCTTGGTTCTGTTTTCAGAATCTACATGTACAAATACTTCACATCTAAAGGTTTTGAGGAAAGAATAACTCACCTTCTTACCTGTCCATGCTTCCTTTGGAATACAACAGCCCAAAGGAACTGAAGGACCTCTATTAATTAAATATGCAGCAGTATTGACAACCTCTGCCCACATGTTTAAAGGAAGACCATCATGCAATCTCATGCTCCTTGCATGCTGCATTATTGTCCTATTCATGTGCTCAGCCACTCCATTTTCTTGTGGATTCCCTGTACCATTTTCTGCCTATGAATTCCATTAAAGGAACAATAATCCTCAAATTCTTTGCTGCAATACTCACCACCATTATCAGATTTGAGACATTTTAGTCTTTTACCTGTCTCATTCTCAACCAAGCTTCTTCATTTCTTAAATGTTTCAAATACATCAGATTTCTACCTAAGGAAATAAATCCAAACCTTTCTAGTTGCATCATCTATGAATGTAACATAATATCGAGACCCACCGAGAGAAGATACCTGAGCTAGTCCCCATACATCTGTATGTACAAGCTCCAACTTTTCATCTTTCTTTTTCTTCCCATCCTTGTGAAAACTAACTCATTTTTGCTTGTCATACACACAACTTTCATAGAAATCTATATTAATACATTTCAAACCTGGTGAAACTTTTCTAGAATGAAGTACCTTCATACCTTTTTCACTCATATGTCCAAGTTTGTTATGCCACAGTCTTGTGTCAGAACCTGTAGCAACTATTGCAGTCTCTTCTTACGAACCCACAGTAACTGTTCCTGAACCTGTTTGGTTTTTCTTTGCAACAACTAAAGTAGAAGGAATAGTATGACCTATACAAAGATATAAGGTGCCTACTTTCACACCTTTTGCTACTATTAAGGCACCTCTTGAAACTTTCCTCATCAACTAGCTACCCTATTGAAATTAAATTCCTACTCAGCCTTGGAATGTGGCTTACCTCTTGTAGTAGCCAATGATTCCCATTTTTCAACTTAATCTTGATTCTTCCCTTTCCAACAATCTATCAAGGGTCATTATCTCCCAAATAAACTAGCCCAAAATCCTATTGGACATAATTAAGAAAATAACTTCTATGGGGTGTGGCATGAAATGAGGCCTCTGAATCTAAAACCCATGAATCATTAGCATTATCTAGGGAAAGAATCAAAGCATCATCTTTAGATTTATTACTTACCACATTTGCCTCCTTATTACCTTCTTGTTTGTCTCCTTTATTCTTCTAAGACCAACAATCTTTCTTCAGATGACTTGGTTTCCTATAGTACCAGCAATCCTTCTATCCTCTAGATTGGGACCTCTTGTCCTTTGATTTTTCTCATGACTTACCATGACCTCTAGAACCTTTTCCTCTCTCCTTTAATCTGCCCCTGCTTTCTGCATTCAAAACACTACCTAATGTGGACCCTCCTGAGCTTTTCCATCACATTTCCTTGATAAGGATAACACCAACAACATCATCAAATTTCAAAGTATTTGAACCAGAGACAAAGTTACAGCCATTACTAAGCTATTCCATCTTTCTGGCAAAGAACATAAAACCAAGAGAGCCCTCACCTCTTCATCAAATTTCACTTTTATAGAAGTTAACTGATTGGTAATCATATTAAACTCATTTAAATCATCTATCACAGATCCACCTTCAATCATTTTTAGATTAAACAAACACTTCATGAGAAATACCTTATTTGAGGCTGAGGGATTTTCATACAATTTAGTCAAAGATTTCATTAGTTCATCTATTGTCTTTGCGTCTGTTATATTGAACGACACAGATGGTGCCAGGCACAACTAAATGGTTCCCAATTCCTTTATGTCCAAAAGATTCCAATCCTCATCAGTCATTGATGTTGATTTCTTGGCTATTCCTTCCAACAGCCTCCATAAATCCTTATGATAGAGATAATCCTCCATCTATATCTTCCATAACTGATAGTTTTGCCCATTGAATTTATCTACCTTCAATTTACACTCATCCGCCATTGCTCCCACTTAATCGTGAGACTCCCACTCAACCGTGAGACCTTCTTGCAGATGATAATCGAACACAACCCGCTCTGATACCACTTGTTAGGAATTGCATGTAGAAGATATCAATTAAATGCAAATAAAGATTAAACAGAGGAATGAAAAATACATAGAAATAATAATAGTGAGAGATAATTTTTAAGATGGTTCACCCAAACTCAGGCTACATCCACCAACAGAGAGTCTAATATTATTATCCAACAATTGAACCGATTACAACCAGCAATCCTTGCAACTCAATATCGTTGAAAATGCTACAATACAATGTCAATGGAAACCCTAACCCTTAGCTATTTTTATCAAGACTTATGTCGTTTACAAAATAAGATTTTTCTATGTTGGCCAATAGGAAAAAAATAACTCCTGACACCTTTATAAAATAATAAAAATTATTTGAGGTTTTGGGGGTGTTGCCCCCGAGCCCCTACCCTGTATCATGACAGGGAGCATGCCAGGGGCACTACCCATAGAATCCACAAGGGGCACTACCCCTTGACCCCATCTTAGGGGTACTACCCCCAAACCCCCGTTAAATAATTTGGGGGGAAACCACACCGATAAAAGTGGGGAAAATTTTACCTCCAAGTCTGATTAGGCTCCATATAACAACAATATCCCACTTGGAGACTGATTAGACTCCACACCATATAAAGAAATTTATTTCACCAAACATAGACATCTCAAACTCCTTTTGCATTTCTTCTACAAATTTCTTACACATACCTTCATTGCCTCCAAAGATAATATCATCAACAAAGACTACAACAATCAAAATTTGATCATCATTGATTTTGAAATAGAGATTACTGTCTACAGTACCTTTATTAAACCCTAATTGCAACAAATACTTATCCAACCTTGCATACCAAGCTCTAGGGGCTTGCTTTAGTCCATAGAAGGCTTTCTTCAATCTACACACCATGTTACCTTGGTCTGATAACTGAAATCCTTCCAATTGTTTAATGTAAACCTCTTCTTCCAGCTCTCCATTCAAGAATGCAGACTTTACATCCATCTGGTACACTTTCAAATCTTTGTGTGCTACAAATGCTAAAAACATTCTTATTGCTTCAATTGTTGCCATAGGAGCATAAGTCTCCTTAAAATCTATACCGTCAACCTGAGAATATCCTTTGCATACCAGTCTTGCTTTGTTTCTTACTACTTCTCTATTTTCATTTGTTTTGTTTCTAAAAACCCATTTAGTTCCAATCACATTCATATCAGCAAGTCTAGGAACCAATTCCCAAGTTTGATTCTTCTCTATATGCATCAGCTCTTCTTCCATAGCCTTTACCCAATTTTCATCTTTGTAGGCTTCACTTATAGTTTTAGGTTCAATATTTGAAAGTAAATAGTAGTTCACTTGTTCTTCTATAGCTCTTTTCCTTCTCAATACCCCTTTACTTTTGTTACCAATAATTTGATCTTCAGAATGATTAATCCTTACATACCTGGGAGTCTTAACAACACTTTTTGGATCCTTTTCTTCTTCAACTTGACTGTCTTGTTGTTCAACTTTCTCTTCAATTACTGTAACAACAGGTTCATCTTATTCATAGCCACTTAGATCTGATATTATTTTCATGTCTTCATCAACCTTCACATTAGCACTCTCAATGATCTTTCTCAATCTCTTATTGTAGCACCGGTAGGTCTTACTCTTAGTAGAGTATCCAAGGAAAATTTCTTCATCACACCTAGCATCAAACTTGCCTAACTCTTCTTCTCTTCTGATACAACATTTTCTTCTAAAAACTTTGATATATTTCACCATAGGAACTCTTCCATACCACAATTCATAAGGATTTTTAGTACCATTACCTTTGACTTGAACTCTATTTTGAATGTAGATAGCAGTATGTATAGCTTCTCTCCAATACACTTCTAGTAGGTTTGCCTCCATCATTGACCTAGTAGCCTCTTGAACTGTCCTACTTTTCCTTTCAACAACTCCATTCTGCTAAGGAGTCCTAGAAGTAGACAAATGTCTCTTTATCCCATGTTCTTCATAGAAAATATTGAATTCATTTGATGTAAACTCACCTCCTCTATCAAACCTTAAGCATTTGATCCTCAATTCTAACTCATTCTCAACCATCATCTTGAAAGCTTTTAACTTGTCTAGGGCTTTTGATTTATCTTTTAAAAAAGAGACTCAAGTCATTCTAGAATAATCATCGATAAGTAACATAAAGTACCTGTCTCCTTGCAAACTTCTTGTTCTTGTAGGACCACACAAATCTGTATGCACCATCTCAAGCAATCTAGCAGAAAATTGTTCTTTACTCTTGAAACTTGTCCTTTTCTATTTCTCCAATTGACATTCCTTGCAAATAGTATTAGGAAGCTTCACAAGCTTAGGCAAATCTCTCATAGCTTGTACTGAACTTATCTTCACCAAGTTGCCAAAATTGATATGACACATCCTTCTATGCCACAACCAACTCTCTTATGTCTAATCCAAAAAACAACAATCATTAGTTCCACTCAAGTAAAACATTACCTTTACCCTTCTTACCATTTGCAATCATTGTTGTGGAGCTTTCCATGATCTTGCATCCATTATCCTTGAATCTTAGATCATATCCTTTGTCACACATCTGACCACCACTTAGCATATTATGCTTCAAATCATTCACATATAGAACATCATCTATATTGTGCTTTCCATCAAAAGAAATAGATCCTCTTCCACAAATCTTACTAGCTGCATCATCTCCAAACCTAACCAGTCCTCCATCATACTTTTCCAAACTTACAAACTTACTTTTATCACCCCGGTCATGTGATGTGAACATCTAATGTCAATAATCCATTTATCCTTATCTTTCTCAACCTGATAGACAGACAAAGCACTTTCTTCCACTAGTTTTTCTTCATTAACATAGCTAGCAGGATTAGTAGACACAGGTTCTTCCTTGATAGAAATAAACAAGCATTCATTTGCACTAGTATCATTAGACTTATCATCTGTTACACCATCATCATCATCTTCTCTAACATAATAGCATTTCTTTATGATCCTAGGTCTACTTTCAAATTGCTTTTTGGATTTCTCAATTCTCTTCGGACACTTGGAGGCATAGTGACCAATCTTACCACAAGTAAAGAATTCGAATGGTTATTTTTCTTTGAACTTACTGGTACCTCTTTGCATTCTATCCACAAAGTTGGCTTCAATCTCATCAAGGTCATCATCTAGTTCCACAACATACTTCTCAATTCTTGAAGTCTTCTCTAAAGTGTTGGCTTTGAAAGAAATCTTAGTCTTTGATAGAGCATCACCGAACTTTCTCATCTCAAAAGTAGAAAACTTTCTAAGCAATTGATCCTTTGTAATCTTCTTCACACTCATAAGTTCTTGATTTGCAGACACCTTGTGACTGTAGGATTTAGGCAATGACCTAAGAATCTTCAGCATGACTTCATTCTCATCAATAGTTCCTCCAGGACCTTTGATTCCATTGATAATTTCATCAACTTTTTTCATGTAGATTGTTATGTTCTCACCATCACTCATCTTCAAAGCTTCATACCTCGCCTTCAAGTTTTGTAATTTGGCATTTTTTACAGATTCATCTCCTTCATATAATTTTTTCAACTTGACCCAGATCTCATGAGTAGTTTCCAAATCTAAAACTTTCACTAACTTAGTGTTAGATAAAGAATTTAATAGAGCATCTCTAGCTTTTCCATTTAGCTCATACTATTTGACTTCATCTTCAGATGATGGACCATTTGGAGGAATAGTATACTTTGTTTCTGCCATCTTCCAAACACTATAACCAAGAGAAATGAGATGACTTTTCATTTGTACCTTCCAAAGAGCATAGTCTATTCCATCAAACTATAGAGTTTCCTTCTTGTGTGTCATTGTGGATCTACCTCAAGCTATTAAGATTTCTTTCAAGGAACCCTTGCTCTAATACCAATTGTTGAAATGCACAAGACAATTGAGAGGGGGCTGAATCAGTCGTAACCAAAACTTAACTTTTTATAAGCATCAACACATAAACCACTTAATCACTATTATTATAATTTAACCATGAAAGAATGAAATTAGAAACTTAAGCACATTCAACACATAGGACACAAAAAAATTTATGTGGAAAACCCAATGAGGGAAAAACCACGGTCAGGCTTAACTCACACTATAAATGATATATCAAAATTTACAACAAGGCTCACTACCTTAGGGCTCACTACCCAAAATGCTCACTGTAAAAACAAGGGGCTCACTACCAAAGGGTCTCATTACCAGAAGTAGAAGAAGATAGAAAAAGATAGTTACAATGAGAACAAATCTCACAGCAACCATGGATCCACCACAAACTCAACTGAATCTTTCACAACAACTCTGCATCAAAAGACATTGTTTTCTACTCACTTTTATACCATTCGGATCACACCTAAAACAAATAATGCTTCTCATCTAGCCATTCTGTCTATCTCAACATCTTCTCACAATTTCCTGATCATCTAACTCATATTTACACATTCGCAATCTTGGAAACAATCTTCAAGGTCAGCACAAACAACAAACTTAACCAATATTCAAATTAGGTCTAGACCTAAACATTCTCGTGGTGGAAAGGAATGAATGTGGACCACACCACACCTAGCAAGGACTCAAATGCAGTCTCCCATCTAGAGACATCCATAGGAACATGATCTAGAGACATCCACAAGCACGTTACAATCACTAAGAACTTTCGCACAACCTCCAAACACTCTATCCAGAAAATTCTTCGAACCAAACCACTTAAATATTACTATCAACTATTCTCACAAAGAAAATATTGCTTATGGAGCACCAAATCATGAACCACTTCAACTAAAGGCACACAACATCATCCCAAGCTTAATCCTAGAACCGCAAACTATAAATCTTTAATGTACAAAGATGTGGAGCAGAATACATTCTCCCTGTCACCATTAAATACTGAGAAAAACAATTTTTACTCTGGTGAATAGAACTCACTAAAATCATCACACAGGAGTCTCAAACTTGAAACATAGCAACTACAGACATCCCTTAACATAAATTTCAAACAACAAACAAAGATATTCAATATACAGGATATGTGAAGTAAAACACTGCACTATTTTGGGACATAGAACAATTCTACAATTGTACTAACTTATCAAACACTAGTTCAAACTCATCCAAATAACTTCCTTAGATGCTAACCTTAGGTGTTGACATCAATGACAACACTTATTGCTCATACTTGCAATAGGGTTGTAGTAGAAGTAGAAGAAGAGCTATCACCATCATCTTTCTCATGACAATTCATGGAGATGAGTTTAGTAATATCTTCTAATATGGAAGGACATTCACCCATGAGAGTCATGAAGCTAGAAAAATCAAGTATTTGACAAAGGATATCATATATGAAACATATTTAAATATCAATATCATACATGGATGCTATGTGATCTAAAAGAAATGGATGTATATTAATGAATTTAGAAAAAAAATCAAGATCTATAATATATGCATGCAAAGATTCGAGAGAGGAACAAGTAGAAGAGGCCATGATGAAATGACTTGTCTACCATATGTAAGTATGATATGGAAAAAACAATGTACAATATGATTTAGCAATTATTCAACATAGAAAAGATCTGAAAATAAGATTTCAAATATAACAACTAGATGCAAGAATAGATAGGGTTTCACCATCAAACCCTAGATCTTAAATGCTTATTCGCTAAACCAAAACTCTTTGATGCAATAATGCTTTTTCTTTCATAGTTTGAACATAAATGATTTTTATGAAATTATATAGCAATGCAAAATCAGATGTGACCACTAATTATCATAAGCAAAATTTGAAACAAGAGATTTATCAACACACCCTAGGTGCAAGATTAGCTAGGTTTTCCAAAAATGTGATATTTTTGAAAACCCTAATAATGAATAAGTGAAAATGCCAAATATATCACTAGGAAATGATTAAATAATGTAATATAAATCAGATCTGATGCAAAAATCAGAAATTTTTGTCATGCTATACTGATCTAAACTTATTAAATATAGATAATGTGACAAATATGCTTTTTTCTAAACCCAAATCAAATGCTTGATTTTCTAATTTTTATTGCAAAAATGCAAGGATGTTCTTTTATTAAACACAAAAATGATATGGTATAGAAAATAAAATAAATTTAATCAACCAAATAATTTCACAACACACGAATCTACAAAGCCTAGGCTCAAGACTAGCTAGGCCTTCTATGAATTCAAGGTTTTTGTAAATCCTAACAATGAAATAATGCAAAATTAAGCTATATAACTATGTAAAATGATGAATGAATTTAACCAAATCAAATCTAGGGTAGAAAATAACTCAAATCTGAAGCAAGGAGTGGAAGACACGTTAGTTTCACCAAAATATTAGATGGAAAAGGGAGACTTAGCCTAAAAGGTTAAACTAGATCAAACCCTCTTCTATCAACATTAGAACACAAACTGAGTTTAACTTCTACCTTGTGAGGAGAGCCAAACTACAAGGGTTTTTCCCTTTGTTGTATAAAAGAGTGTCAACTAAATTCAACCACCTAAACTAGAGCAAAACATGAAACCCTAATTGAGCAAGATCTATCAATAGTAGAAGAAAAGAAACAGAATCAAGAAATCTAATACCATAGCAGAGATCAAGGAATAGAGAAGAACCAAGATCTAAGTTTGGGAGTAGAGAGGTACCAAGGTGCTAGGCATCTTGGACCTAAATTAGGGTTTTGCAGGATCTCTGGATCTAGGTACCTTCACCTGCTTGTCTTCTCGTCTCTTGTCACTTGTTATCTCCAGATTCCTCCAGATGTGACCAACACACTATTATGTTAGAAAATGTCTCCATGGACTTTTTCCCTCCTAGGTTTAGCTCTTGAGTCCCTTGTTTTGCATCTTGCATGTTCATTTTGACTCCCAGAAGAAAATGGCCTCAAACCCATGTCACATGGGGCTTGAGGGACATTGTTGCACTTAGTCCTACCTTGAAATAGGACCTATTGACATGAGCACTCGTTCCCTTGCCCTTCCCTATTTCAAGCACGTCCCAAATTTGAATGTTGGTTATCTGATCATTAATTAGGTCCCATAGCAACATCATATGTTTAAATTACAAAATTCTTAACAATAATGTGTTTAGTTGCATATATAAGCATGTTTAGTGTTGCATTTACAAACTAGAAGATAACTAGAAGATGATTGTGAACTTTTGGAAAATTTATGATTTTAGAGCATTCAAGATATTCATTGTTGCAAGGCAGAGCATTGTTATTGTGTTTGTGATTGTAGATTTGGCTTCATCTTCTCATGTGTTGAATAATCTACATCTATGTGCGATCTACACCTCTGAGGTGATATCTATTTGTGTTTGAATCATTTATCAATTTGTTTTTTCCTCTATCTCATAGGGATACACACTTTTTATCTGACAACAATGTTCAAAAGACTTGAATGCCCTTCTGGGGCTTGACTGAGGTAAGCCTCTAAACAACACAACCCCTAAAGACACTCCTTGTGATTACAGATTACAGGTATTGGATTTTGCAGATTGGAGTTGCAGAGGAAGGTTACAGAAGATAAGGATTCTGGATTTGGCAGAAAGAAGTAGTTTGGAGCATTTTAGGGACATGGGTGCTTACGGCAATGTCCTCTGAGGTTGCAGACACAAGAATCTCTATGATAGTGGCAATCTACATATGAAGAAGCTCTGACATCCCAAAGATCAGCCTGCCTTGGACTAGGGTGCTCAGGGTAATGTCCTCTGCATCTCCCGTGACAAAAACAAATAGAACACTAATTATCAATGTTGAAAGGAGCCTCGTATTCCCTAAATAAAACTATACCTTGGACTTGGGTACCTAGGGCATTGTCCCCGAACATTCTATATCACCAACTTTGAAAAATGGTTAGTAATTAATCTCTTTCTACTATCTTAGTCTGTGAGCATTGGTCGTTGAATCAGTTTACTTACTGTTTTGTATAATTAGGGTTTTAAGGGTATTTGAGCATTAAATTAATACATTAATTGACAATCTCTAAATTTCCACACCATTCCAAGTGACTACCAACCTATAGATAAATCCTCTTGCAAGAGTTGTGATTCAACTTAGTTAGATGTCCTTGAATGTTTGTAGTGAAAGGAGGATTTAACCCCTTTATCACTTTCCCCTCTTTTTCTACAAAACACACACGAATAAGAAGGGAAAAGGATCAGTGTTATTTAGGAGCTTTCCTAAGTCAAGCTCTGTGAATTATGTTTCCACCTCCACAATAGCAATGATAAGAGATCAAATAGTGTGTGCCTTAGGAGCATAAAGGCAAATCTAAAGTAAAAATGGAATGTTATAATAAAGCATGAAGGAAAGTTAGTCACCATCGGCATGGAAACCCTAGCTTTCTTTATGTGGCATCACAACTTGACTCAAGAAGTTAGTGTAGCCTCAAAGAAGTAGAGAGAACTTCACAAAACCTGCAGGGAGTTAGTACAACAACAATAATCCACCAAAAAGAACTTTAGAGAAGAATAGAGAGCATGAGAGAAAGAGAGTTCAAGTGTGCCTAGATTGCTTAGATATCCAAATTAATAAACTAACTTGCTTATATATACATTCTCGCTCACCAATAATGAAACTAAATGGGGCCGACATGTATAAGCCAAGGAGGTGTTCTAAGTCGACACCACAAAATAGGACCAAGGCTAACATCTAGGAATAGGGTGCTAGGCATCGTAGTCCTTTAGCCCCATAAACTCTGGAGAGTGCTAATTAAGGTGGGCTTAGACCTATCCTATGTTTATTTTGTTAGCTTTATTCATCGGCATCAATAATTTATTGTCTTAGGTCTACCTGGGTGCTAAACTAGGTGTAAAATGCTAGTGTACACATTTTACTCTATAACAATATTCATTTGTAGAAGTTATTAGATTTTGCATTCAGAGCTTGGATGATCCAACATGGTATTAGAGCTATGAATTGCAAATCACTTACCATTTTCCATTTAATCCTACATTAAGTCCTATCAAAGGTGTCTTATGGAGCCAAACAGACATCACCTTTTAGTCTAGAAGGCTTGAGATAGCTAAAATTACTTATCATTTCATCAATTTTGACACAAGAAACTTTTGCAAAAAGAAATTAGGCCCCATACTGTATGGATTCCATACAGTCATATGACATGTATAGATTTTTTGTACCAAAGGTAAAAATATTAAATTGACAATATTCTTAATGGATTTCCTAGTTCGTTTTATCATATTTTTAAAGGATTTTTGGCAATTTTTTCTCTAGTACACGAGCATGTTTACAATGGGATCATTTGTTGTTTCCTACCAAGGTTTTATTGACTAGTTTGATTTGAAGGTTTTGTTGGTTCAATTTTGGTGGATTTGGCATGTGTTAGGTTTCTAGAGGTGCATGATTGAAGCTGAGGGGTTGTTTGTGGGTTTCTAAATTTGCTCTCAATTTTGGATTCACAATAGTTTATTGGTAGTTTGGTTTTTGGTAGTTGATTTGCAGCCTTCAAGGGTTTCATATTAAATAAAATTGATTGCAAACATTACAGGATAAAATAGTTCGCAAAATTATTTCATTGCTTTTTTATTATTAAAGTTTTTTAAACATGTTGGGACTCATATCTAGTGCTCAAATCTCTGCCCACCACTAGGAAAACCTCCACCACCACTTTTCTAGCATGGCTATGCCAACCAATTCAACTCTAATTGTTAATAGTCTTCTTTAAACCACTTAGTCTCTATCTCAACTAGATTGTGTAGTTAGAATTTGGGATCATGGTTTATGTTAACCACTAGAGGTTAACTATTAACCTCCAAAATTTCTTGTAACTATAACATTTAATGTTACACTTAGCTATTTATGTAAAAAACCAGAGGTTGTCTCTAACCACTAGTGGTTTTCTATCTAACTACTAGGATTTAATGTAACCACAATGTTTCTACTAATTGGTAGACTAACCTCTAGGCTCTACCAAGTGCTCCTAGAAATAGGTATGTTTTCTTTTTGTCATAACTTTCAAACTAGGACGTATTTTTTTGTAAATTTATCTAGTTGATAGAAAGTTGGTTTTGTCCACTACACTGTGGTGGAATTATTTTTCTCAAATTGTGCTACTTTTTAACATTTTTTGGCCTCAAAAGCCAACTTTTTGTATTAAATTTTGATGAGGCATAAATTTCACCCTTGGTATGAAAATTTTATAAATCTTTTTTAAATTATCAAGAAATTGCAAGGACAAATAATTTTTAGATTTGGATAACCTATTTAAAAAATTGTAAAAATCACCAAGTTATAAATAGACAATTTAGACTTCCAAATTATACAAATTGTAATAAAAACTTGTCTATTTTTCTAGGGGGTGCTATATTACAACACTAATCAAATTTGGGGGTGGGGGGGTAATCTTGTGATTCCACAATCAATTTTGCTAGTTCCCTGGTTGAGTTATCTTGGGTGAGCTAATTGTGTCTCTCATTCTCTCTCGTTTCCATTTGAGTATTTTATGAAATAATCTAAAATCATTAAAGGTAAAATGTGGTTATATAAAAATCATATTCAAGATGAATGTTTACTAAAGAAAATTGATGAAATGAAGCAACCTCTTCTAAATCATGATATTTCTCTACCTAATCATTCTAACCTAGCAGCTGTAGAATCATCATATGGTATCACTTAGAAATATTATGAGACAACATCATTTGGGAATGTAAGGCCCGCCCTTGTCCTCACTGGTACATACTAATTCATTTTATAGTCTAGAGTAAATGATAAGATGAGTTGATTATTATATGATGTAATTATATGGTAGATATGAACCTAGCTAGATTTTGCATCCTCATTGGTCATTATATGTTGCTTTGGCTATGATCTTTATTTGTTGGATTTGATGGTTGTCTAAGTGTGCAGGATATTCTTCTACAGGTATTGACCAATGGGTGGATGTGGAGGAGGAGACATGGAATCATTAACCATTTGAGTATTACACCTCACCTAGCTAGTGGTCGAGTTATCTACCTTGTTTTCATGTGGTATGTCAGTCACCTAGACCTCTCTATTTGGTTGTGAGTCGAGGGTTGTACCGTTGTCCACCCTATTTCTTCTTATTTTGATAGCTTTTGAATTTTGAAATCCATGTGGTGTGTAAACTCGTTAGTGTTGTGTTCCACCTTTGTGTGGGTGTGTATTCTCATTTGAATGCCCCTCCACCTCTTTGGAAGTCTTATCAGCTTGCTAGGTATTGTTGCAAGTAACCTTCATGCTTGAAGCAAAGGCAGTGTTGGATGTCTAACCCTTTTGTAGGAGGGCCTTGCATGTTATTTTAATGTGAGGTTGAATAGTTGTTGACCCTTGTGATGTGACCCTGTGCTTCTGAATGTTATGTTATGACCTATTGTAATGCTTTCTTAGATATTTCACAATTATGCTTGTGTTTGTGTTGAGAAGTCAAATTAGTGTAGCTTCTCTCGTAGTGGGGTTCTTGCATTTTATGGTTGGTTTCGCAACTAACTTTGTGGGTTATAAGTTAGTTTGGATGTATGTTAGGGATAAAATAGTTTAATCTAATGTTGAGTTGATTTTTGTTTTGAAATGCTTGTTCTCTATTTATCCTGGAGATGCTCGTACATTAGCGTTCCATGCTTAACTTTGTTAGTCAACCCTTCTTGCCAAGCAATTTATCTTTAATGATGATTATCAATTCAATGGAGTCCTTAAGTACTATGACATATCTAGTATAAGAAAATTATATAATTATGATTTCTTTTGGTCAGCTTTCTATAGTCTCTCCTTTCATAGGTTTCGACATGTTAAAATGTCGATTGTATTAGTATCATTGGGATTTTTTCTGCCCTTGGGAGATTTCAGAGAAAATTGGTTTTTGGTAAGGGTTACTAGTATGGTTGAGGGGGGATTTCAAAGGGATGAAAAGGGAAGGCAAGGGAGGAATTTTTGGGAGGCAACTAAAAACCCTAGCGGAGAGATACTAGGGCATGGGGGCAGTTCTTTTCGAAAAAAAGTTTTTTTGGGAGTGGGGACTCATTCATTCTGGGGAGAGGGGATTTCATGGCTTGGGAAGACAACAGCAGAGTACAAGGACCATGGTGATGATAATATTCAGGTGACTTTATTCTATCTCCTGTTGTTATTGCAGTTTGGAGATCCCATGGAATATGGTTTTTTTTGTAAATAATTTGTAAAAAGGTTTTGTATTATTTCTAGAGATGTAGTTTGAGGCCTTGTAAATAGTGAATACCTTGATTAAGCCAGTAAGGCATTTAACCGAGTGGTTTTTCACCCCGTGGAGGGTTTTCCACTCATGAAAACATGGTGTTGATTTCTTTTGTGGGTTTCATGATTCCATGTTGTTTTACAGTTTTTAATTATCTTGCATCTGTAGATTGAGCTCCTTTTGAAGAAAGTGTAATGTTAAATGTTAAGGGGTTTCTGTATTTTGTTACTAGTCTAATCATGGTAGAAGTATTATGAGCAATTGCTTTGGTGCGTCTGGGAAATTGAAGTTAAATAATATCAATAGGAAGAGATATCAGTTGGGTACTAGAGCACGTCCAACTTTAATATTTGATGAAAATCCCTCTTCTGTTATGCTCCAATAGAAATCCCTACCCAGTTTAGAAGGCCTCCAAATTGGTAGGCAGTAAGAATGTGGCAAAGGTTGTGGAGATTGGCTTTGAAAACCACAGATCGCATTAGCTAGAATGCTTTTAAAACTTAAAAAAAAAACCATTTTTGTGCTTATCTAGCGACCATTGCAGTCCAGGAGACCGCATTGCCTTTAGGCATTTTGCAAATAGTATGTGCGCCTTCTCTGTGTTTCTGTTAGCATAGGCAGTGAGGATGTGGAAAAGGTTGTGAACTCTGGCTTTTTCGCATTTGCTTAAAAGTTCTAAGCCTTTTTAACAAAACCCATTTTGAGCATTTCTTGCAATCATTGCATTCCCTACAACCTTTTTTTGTTCCTTTTTATCAAACTGTTCATGTGCCTTTTCTTTGCTTCCACATTAGTTCCAGCAAGGATTTTGGAGAACATCAAAACTTGGATAAGCTATTAATAAGTATTACATATGCTCTTCTAGATTATACTAGCACCTCAAAATATGTACAATTTAGTTAACTATGGAATGCCTAGTTAACTTTACCTTGGAATTCAATAATCTGAGAAATCCATTTAATCCAAATCTGTATGTATTAAAATTCATTCATGACCTAATTTTTTTAAACTAGACTTCTTATAATCAAGTACTGCATTGCCTCTTCTCAACTATCCAATATACAAGTTTTTAAGCTACACATTTCTGATACTGAGTATTGTTTTCATCTCAGATATCAAGTGTTATGCTATTAACTGATAAGTGTCTTCTTCTTAATACTATATTTGTATTCCATTATTAGTTTCCAACAAGCACTTGCATATTGCTAAATGATTTAGATCAGAATGTGTAGAAAATTTGCATTGCATTATTGTTGGCAAACATACAATTCTAGTAGGGAGTAATAATGGAATTTAAATGAACTAAGTATAGATTTATCTGCTGAATTCACATGGAATAAGCCTTTCATTTTACTTATAATTTGCTGAAATCATTTGAGGGTTTTTCTTTGCCATAATAATACCATGCTCTTTGATTGTTGGGTAGAGTATTTCATCATACAGTACACACTTGGCTACAAATGCTAGGCCATCCTAATTGTGTCCTTACTAGATATCTTGGTTTCTCAAATATAGGAAATGCACTTGGTCTTTTCTATTGAAGCTAAGAAATTAGATGGTCTTTTTCTTAGTCGATGTATGCTCCATGATAACATTTTCATCAGGTTTATAATAAGTGCTTGCTGCAATTGTTGCCTAGTGCTACAAGTATTGATTAACTCCCATATCATTGGGTATTGCCACTATTTGAAAATGATTTGAAGTTTCTATATCATTCATTGGATATAATTTTTTCTTGAGTGATCAATACCTAACCAAAGGTTTAAAAGACGGTATTAGTGGTCTTATACCTCATTTGTTGTCAAATAGCTGTTTTCAAGATACAACTTTTGATGTAGGAGTTGTGGCTTTACTGAGCCAATCTTAACATATAAAAAGCCCTGAATGTATATTGAAGTCATTATGTGTATATGCCCAGCTCTGAAATATTAGGATGATAGTGAAACAAATGACCCATAAATGAAAGTTACTTTTAGTAGAAGTGATTACTATGCCGATGGAAAATTGAAGGTAACATTTAAATATATTTCTTTAAGTCAGTTTATAAATATTAAGAATTATTGTTTTAATATTACACAATTAATTATATAACAATACATCTATGCTTGATTTGACTGCAGAATTATAATTTGTCTTTTGATAAGTAATGACATCTATTTATTCAACCCTCCCAAGACTTGTGTGTCTAGTAAGGTGAGCCATTTTCCCACATCCTTGATAGCCCCAAAATATTTTCACGGGGTAATCCCATTGTAGAGGTCATTCATCCATGTTAACATGTGCTCAAGACTCTTTCTGTAGAGTTAATATTTAGAGTTGCAGTCATTGCAAATACCTGGGGCTTGAACCATAGCTATGGCCTTATGTTTTGGAGATGGCAACCAAAGAAGTCCAAATGTATCATTTCACTTTACTTCCCATTGAGTCTACAATTTGGGCAGCTTAAGGGTCAAAATTCAATTCAAATCATAAGTGGCTTAGAATCGTATCTGGGGATGCTAAAAATAGGCATAGGTATAAGAGGTAATTTTGACCATACAACTTTCTCCTGCCAATCATATAACCATAGCAACATCAGTGACCATGTCTGGATTGTAAATGCATTGAAAGTATATTATACTCTTTGCATTCTTAAACATTACATTCTTAGTGATAACTCCCTTGCATTATTGTCCTTACCTATCTCAAAAGTATAAATGTTATCGACTCATAAAAGAATTTATTTACGTGCATATGAGAATTCCATTTGCCTTTATTTAAACTTTAGGAATGGATTCGTTTCAAAAAAATTATAAGAGCTGTTTTATTTAGGAGTAAAGAGAATCCCACCAAATTCTCACTATAAAAGAAAATTTAATTAGAAACAAACTTTTTCTTTATTAGAAACTACTCCTCTTTAGAATCACACTAAAATTATAATAAATCCTTTTTGAATTATCCTTATTTTATATAATGAACAAGAATTGTATATTCTATGCTTAAAGGAAGGTAGGAAATTAAATTATTTTTTTATAGAAAGTATTTATCTAGTATATAGAAAGTTTCTATCTTG
Organism: Cunninghamia lanceolata; assembly: GCA_027924645.1. Classification (NCBI taxonomy): domain Eukaryota; kingdom Viridiplantae; phylum Streptophyta; class Pinopsida; order Cupressales; family Cupressaceae; genus Cunninghamia; species Cunninghamia lanceolata. The sequence goes on from BSBN01001054.1 coordinate 7,686,111, forward strand.
TATTATAAAAAAAAAGAATGATTTGTAACTTGTATTCTTGAATAGGAAATTGTCTCAAAATTATAGTAAGAAGAAAAACAAAGAAATTTTCCTTTACAAAGTGCATATGCATTATTCAAAGTAGTATTACTCCTTAAGGGGTATCATTTCCTTATATGGAATTATTTAAAATTTAGTTAGATTATCATATTTAATAGACTAGGAAATTAGGATTACCTCATTTGCGTAATACTTCCTTTAAGGCTAGTAAATGTTTATATCACCTTCTTGATATACTGTTAAGGTGCTCCTAGGATGGAATTGGGTCACTCTCAAATCGTATGTTGAATGAAAGACATGTAGTAGCATAAACACTTAAATTCATCCCAAAACTCTATGGATTGGTTTGTGATATAAACTAATTCAGGTTCTTTGTTTGCTCTAACTCACAATAGTAGAGTTGTCCTAATGCTAGTTTAGTAGTACTGTGGGATACTGGATTCTGAGATAATGTTATTATACTTTAGTTATCACAAGAAGACAAGGTGGTTGCCTTTGCTGCATATTTGATTTCCCTCTCTTCTAGCTCACATCTTGACTTATTCCACATAACTTCTCAAGCCTTATTAATTGTTCCAATCCATATTTGTATGGCATATAGTTGTGTAAGACCCTTTTGTTCAGATTCTTTATTGTGAAAACTTTTACTCGGTTTGGATTCTACAAGTGCCTTTAAGAGTTAGTTGCATGCAATCAAGAGCAGTTGAGTGCTCGTTTCCCCTACCTTGCGGTGTTATTAGATTTAGAAGAGTAGGGATTGACAATAGTAAAATGGAGGCAACAAAATGATTATGTCCAAGTCATATGCCCAAGGGAATATCTAAGATCTTGACTTTGAGGGTAGTGAGATTAGATTGACACCGAATATCTATTGTGTATATTGGTTAACTAAATGTAAAGATGTTGGGAATTTGGTTAATCTCTAGGAGGTTTGTTTCCTTTAAGGTATGAACAACATAGTAACTCGCTTGCCTAGGTTTGTGCTTCTCTTATCGTAACCAGAACTAGGAGGATGTGCATGTTGCTTCTTCTATATTGATGTTTGTGTTTGATGCTTATGTCATATTTTCTTGGTTTGGTTCACCTAACAAGGTGTCATGGATATCATATCCCACACCTTTTTTCCCTTCCCCGTCTTTGTGTGACGGGGTTTTAGGGATGGATGGAAAAGTTTTTCATTGTTCATGTCATGACCACATGGCAAATGTGGACATGACATGTTGTTTTTTTGTGTCATGGCCACACGACAATATTGGGCATGACATTTGGTATCAGAGCCAAGTTTCAACATTGGGAGCTCTGGGGTTTGCGTGTTGTGTGGGCCGACTTGGAATGGATTGAGGGTGGTTTGACCCTCGTCCTACTTCAAGTAGTTATGTAGGAGCGAGGTTGTGGTTTGTCAACTAGCCTTCACCTTGGAGGAATATCCATCCTCTTCTTTTGTCAATGTGGTGGCCTTGTCACATGATTTTTGAAGTCTTTTGCTTGTGTTTTTGTGGTGGTCGTAGTCCTCCTCATCGATTGTCCTCTCGAGTCAGTTGGTCTAGACTTTGGGGGTTATGTTATACCCTTCCTCACCCTTGTGTATTTTATGGAGTGTAGTGACGTCTTGATGCCTGTTTGATTTATTCTTGCCTTGTGAACATGGCATGTGTTTATCATCATGTTGAATGGCATACTTTCTCAAATTCCTAACCCTTGTTATCATTGGAAATTAGCATTGTCTCCTTTGGATTGGTAACTAGAAAGGATTGCATAAAGTGTATCTTGCTTTAAATTTTATGAGTACAAGTTGTGGCATGTGTGATTGCATTAGATAACCTTGTTAAAATATTAAGAAATAAAGAAGGTAAAATAAGACTGATGCTTAAATTTGTTATGAAATAATTTATGTTCTCGAGATGATACAAGGGCAAATGGTGTGCTTCCTGGTAATTTGAAAAGTACTTCCATAGTGTGAAATTGTGTTTTATAACCTTGTTCTTGTGTGAATTGGATACCATGTTATCAATGCCTTGTGTGGAGAAAATAGATGGCATCCTTGGGTAAGATGTTAAATTAGGGACTTAAGATTTTAATTAGATTCCTCTTATGATATGCCTCTACCTTATGAACTTTGTGGTTAGATAGGTATGTGTATTGATCGTAGTGTAATTGTAATATGTCATGGTTTATCAATAGCCCCATGATATGTGATGTGATGTGAGACACCATCTTGTGAGATGAATTAATGTTATTTTGATTTAATTATGACCTTGTACGCAAATGTCAATATGTTGGTATACTTGTTTGAGGTGAATCACATTGTCTCTCAATGTGAAAGTTATGGTTAGATCCCAGTTATGCATTAGGAGTAGTAATTCTAATTGGTGTTTGGTAGACTTCTTAAAAACCTTTATGGTAAATATTATGTGATTTTGTGAATGAAAGTTGTACTTCTTTAAGTATTGTGCAATAAGACAATTCTGTTATGAGTTACCTTATGGATGTAAATACCTGTTATGAATGTGCTTGCTATGTGTTGTGATTATCCCGTACATGCTTTGTGTACTCATGAGCTTGTGATACTAGGTATCCATCCATGGGTTGAGTGTATAACTACAAATATGGTGGAGTCATGCTTGTGTGGTTTGCTTGTTTGTTTACCCTGTAAGGTCCAACCTTGGAGTTGGAGACCTTCCATGTATGGAGTTAACTAGTGGAGAGGAAGAACTTAGGAAGCTATGGCAACATGTTGTGGCATTAGTTTGGGATTACCCAACCAACCATACCTTCTTATGCCAAAGTACCCCCTACTTCTCCTTAGTGAATGGACCTTTGAGAGGCCCATAGTGCTATCCTATCATGCTCTATTTTCCTTGATGATACTATTGACATTTGACTTGGGATCTTGGTTATGGTTTGGTATGGGCATGTGATTTACTCAAGGCCACACTACTTTGTGCAGGTTTATTCTTACCCTTGGTATCTTATTTGAGTGGATGCATAGCATCCTAGAGACATTTACATTATGATGATGACGTGTACCTTTGAGAAGGGCATGGTGTACTATACTAATGACATGTTACCTTTGAGAAGGGCACAATTCCATGTAAGAGTACATGAAGGCGCATTGATAATACTTACCTACATGATGTTAATGCATTGGTTGTGTTTGCATAACACATGTAGTGACCGTGTTTCCCTCCTTCCTTATTGGTGACTTGATGTTAGTCACATAGTGATGTAATGTGCACTTTCTTGGATTGCAGTTATTTCTTTCAGTTGTTTGGTGACCTTTTTATATCTTGGTTGTGTGAACCAGTCATGTTATTTTATCTTTTCTAAAAGTAGCTTAGCCACAATCTTTGATTCTTCCTTTTTCGTGTGACTCTTATGGTTACATTGTTTTAATGTTGAAATTGCGCACATTTATTTATTTATCTATGTATTTATTTTATTTGGTTATGGAAACTTCTCCTTTTGATGTTTTTTTTTTGAAATCTGTGTTGGCTAAGCTAGGTTCTTTCTGTTTTGAAGTGCTGGTCTTGAGTTGTGTTGTTATTCTTGCCATGTCAATGGAGCGACCTCTGGTAGAGTGTATATAAGGAAGCAAATGTTGGAAACTTATGAGGATGGGGGTAGGTGTGGACTAGTATGGGCTAGTCATTATCCACTTACCTTCCTAGTGATCTTTGTTCTTATGATGACTACCTCTAGAGGCTAATCCCCTTATACAAACACGAGGTAGGTCATTGTGGAATTGTATGGAGAGGCCCCCAGGCATGTGGCCTTGAGACCATCATTCCATTGGTTCTTGGATCTTTGGACACTTGGCATTGATATTTGGTTACGTGGTTCTATGATGAAACTATGACATCCCTCTAAACCTATATGTGAACCCTGTGAAGTTAATTCATGTAATGTGGATGAATAGAAATGTGTGTTTTGTGTAAGCTCTGTGTTGGATGTATCTGTATATGAGTTGATTTTTTCTATATGAACACGTATTATGACATATGAATTCCTCTATGCACGCGTGATAATGATTGATGGACATGGAATTCTTCATGCTGAGTTTTGATCTATACAATGTGTTTTGTGAAAAGAATCTAGCGTTCATGGCATTTAGCTACCATGCTTTATATTTTGTGAGTTCTTTAGGGCATATGTTATCTTCCATACTTACCTCATCTGGTGCAAAGAAGTTCAGGAGAGTGCTGCTAACCCACACTTGATGACTTCCGGGAGTAAGTCATATCTAATGGGGGTAGTATGTAAGGCCTGCCCTTGTCCTCATTGGTACGTACTAATTCATTTTATAGTCTAGAGTAAATGATAAGATGAGTTGATTATTATATGATGTAATTATATGGTAGATATGAACCTAGCTAGATTTTGCATCCTCATTGGTTATTATATGTTGCTTCGGCTATGATCTCCATTTGTTAGATTTGATGGTTGTCTAAGTGTGCAAGATATTCTTCTACAGGTATTGACCAATGGGTGGATGTGGAGGAGGAGACATGGAATCATTAACCATTTGACTATTACACCTCACCTAGCTAGTGGTTGAGTTATCTACCTTGTTCTCGTGTGGTATGTCAGTCACCTAGACCTCTCTATTTGGTTGTGAGTCGAGGGTTGTACTGGTGTCCACCCTATTTCTTCTTATTTGGATCGCTTTTAAATTTTGAAATCCATGTGGTGTGTGTAAACTCGTTAGTGTTCTGTTCCACCTTTGTGTGGGCATGTATTCTCATTTGAATGCCCCTCCACCTCTTTGGAGGTCTTATTAGCTTGCTAGGTATTGTTGCAAGTAACCTTCATGCTTGAAGCAAAGGCAGTGTTGGATGTCTAACCCTTTTGTAGGAGGGCCTTGCATGTTATTTTAATGTGAGGCTGAATAATTATCGACCTTGTGATGTGACCTCGTGCTTCTGAATGTTATGTTATGACCTATTGTAATGCTTGCTTAGATATGTTGCAATTATGCTTGTGCTTGTGTTGAGAAGTCAAATTAGTGTAGCTTCTCTCATAGTGGGCTTCTTGCATTTTATGGTTGGTTTTGCAACTGACTTTGTGGGTTATAAGTTAGTTTAGATGTATGTTAGGGATAGAATAGTTTAATCTAATGTTGAGTTGATTTTTGTTTTGAAATGCTTGTTCTCCATTTATCCTGGAGATGCTCATACATTAGTGTTCCATGCTTAACTTTGTTAGTCAACCCTTCTTGCCAAGCAATTTCTCTTTAATGACGATTATAAATTCAATGGAGTTCTTAAGTACTATGATATATCTAGTATAAGAAAATTATATAATTATGATTTCTTTTGGTCAGCTTTCTATAGTCTCTCCTTTCATAGGTTTCGGCATGTTAAAATGTTGATTGTATTAGTATCATCGGGTATTTTTCAGCCCTTGGGAGATTTTGAAGAAAATTGGTTTTTGGTAAGGGTTACTAGTATGTTTGAGGGGGGATTTCAAAGGGACAAAAAGGGAAGGGAAGGGAGGAATTTTTGGGAGGCAGCTGAAAACCCTAGCGGAGAGATACTAGGGCATGGGGGCAGTTCTTTTGGAAAAAAAGTTTTTTCTTGGAGGGGGGACTCATTCATTCTGGGGAGAGGGGATTTCGTGGCTTGGGAAGACAATAGCAGAGTACAGGGACCATGGTGGTGATAATATTCAGGTGACTTTATTCTATCTCCTGTTGTTATTGCAGTTTGGAGATCCCATGGAATATGGTTTTTTTTTCTGTAAACGATTTGTAAAAAGGTTTTGTATTACTTCTAGAAATGTAGTCTGAGGCCTTGTAAATAGTGAATACCTTGATTAAGCCAGTAAGGCATTAACCGAGTGGTTTTTCACCCCCTAGAGGGTTTTCCACTCATGAAAACATGATGTTGATTTCTTTTGTGGGTTTCATGATTCCATGTTGTTTTACAGTTTTTAATTATCTTGCATCTGTAAATTGAGCTCCTTTTGAAGAAAGCATAATGTTAACTATTAAGGGGTCTCTGTATTTTGTTACTAGTCTAATCATGGTAGAAGAATTATAAGCAATTGCTTTTGGTGCATCTGGGAAATTTGAATTAAATAATGTCAATAGGAAGAGATATCAGTTGGGTACCAAAGCACGTCCAACTTTAATATCTGACAAAAATCCCTCTTCCATTACGCTCCAATAGACATCCCTACCATGTTTAGAAGGCCTCCAAATTGGCAGGCAGTAAGAACGTGGCAAAGGTTGTGGAGACTGGCTTTGAAAACTGCAAATTGCATTAGCTGGAATGTTTTTAAAACTTTTTAAACAAAACCATTTTTGTGCTTATCCGGCGACCATTGCAGTCCAGGAGACTGCATTACCTTTAGGAATTTTGTAAACAGTATGTGCGCCTTCTCTATTTTTCTGTTAGTATAGGCAGTGAGGACATGACAAATGTTGTGGAGTTTGGCTTTTTCACATTTGCTTAAAAGTTCTAAGCCTTTTTAACATAACCCATTTTGAGCATTTCTTGCAATCGTTGCATTCCCTGCAACCTTTTTTTGTTCCTTTTTTTCAAACTGTTCATGTGCCTTTTCTTTGCTTCCACATTAGTTCCAGCAAGGATTTTGGAGAATATCAAAACTCGGATAAGCTGTTAATAAATATTACATATGCTCTTCTGGCTTATACTAGCACCTCTGAATATGTACAATTTAGTTAACTATGGAATGCCTAGTTAACTTTACCTTGGAATTCAATAATCTTAGAAATCTGTTTAATCCAAATCTGTATGTATTAAAATTCATTCATGACCTAAATTTTTTAAACTAGACTTCTTATAATCGGGTACTGTAATGCCTCTTCTCAACTATCCAATATACAAGTTTTTAAGCTACACATTTCTGATACTGAGTATTGTTTTCATCTCAGATATCAAGTGTTATGATATTAACTGATAAGTGTCTTCTTCTTAATACTGTATTTGTATTGCATTATTAGTTTCCAACAAGCACTTGCATATTGCTAAATGATTTAGATCAGAATGTGTAGAAAATTTGCATTGCATTATTGTTGGCAAACATACAATTCCAGCAGGGAGTAATAATGGAATTTAAATGAACTAAGTATAGATTTATCTGCTAAATTCACATGGAATAAGCCTTTCATTTTACTTATAATTTGCTGAAATCATTTGAAGGTTTTTTTTTGCCATAATAATACCATGCTCTTTGATTGTTGGGTAGAGTATTTCATCATATAGTACACACTTGGCTACAAATGCTAGGCCATCCTAATTGTGTCCTTACTGGATATCTTGGTTTCAAAAATATAGGAAATGCACCTGGTCTTTTCTATTGAAGCTAATAAATTAGATGGTCTTTTTCTTAGTCCATGTATGCTCCATGATAACATTTTCATCGGGTTTACAATAAGTGCTTGTTGCAATTGCTGCCCAGTGCTACAAGTATTGATTAACTCCCATATCATTGGGTATTGCCACTATTTGAAAATGATTTGAAGTTTCTATATCATTCATTGGATATAATTTTTTCCTCAGTGATCAGTACCTAACCAAAGGTCTAAAAGATGGTATTAGTGGTCTTATACCTCATTTGTTGTCAAATAGTTATTTCCGCATACAACTTTTGATGTAGGAGTTGTGGCTTTGCTAAGCCAATCTTAACATATAAAAAGCCTTGAATGTATATTGAATTCATTATGTGTATATGCCCAACTCTGAAATATTAGGATGATAGTGAAACAAATGACCCATAAATGAAAGTTATTTTTAGTAGAAGTGATTACTATGCCAATGGAAAACTGAAGGTAACATTTAAATATATTTCTTTAAGTCAGTTTATAAATATTAAGAATTATTGTTTTAATATTACATAATTAATTATATAACAATACATCTATTCTTGATTTGACTGCAGAATTATATTTTGTCTTTTGATAAGTAATGACATCTATTTATTCAACCCTCCCAAGACTTGTGTGTCTAGTAAGGTGACCCATTTTCCCACATCCTTGACAGCCCCAAAATATTTTCACAGGGTAATCCCATTGTAGAGGTTATTCATCCATGTTAACATGTGCTCAAGACTCTTTCTGTAGAGTTAATATTTAGAGTTGCAGTCATTGCAAATACGTAGGCTTGAACCATAGCTATGGCCTTATGTTTTGGAGATGGCAACCAAAGAAGTCCAAATGTATCATTTCACTTTACTTCCCATTGAGTCTACAATTTGGGAGCTTAAGGGTCAACATTTAATTCAAATCATAAGTGGCTTAGAATCATATCTGGGGATGCTAAAAATAAGCATAGGTATAAGAGGTAATTTTTACCATACCAACATCAGTGACCATGTCTGGATTGTAAATGCATTGAAAGTATATTATACCCTTTGCATTCTTAAACATTACATTACTTAGTGATAATTCCCTTGCATTGTTGTCCTTACCTATCTCAGTAGTATAAGTGTTATCGACTCATAAGAGAATTCATTTACATGCATATGAGAATTCCATTTGCCTTTATTTAAAATTTAGGAATGGATTCATTTCAAAAAAATTATAAGAGTTGTTTTATTTAGGAGTAAAGAGAATCCCACCAAATTCTCACTATAAAAGAAAATTTAATTAGAAACAGACCTTTTCTTTATTAGAAACTACTCTTTAGAATCACATTAAAATTATAATAAATCCTTTTTGAATTATCCTTATTTTATATAATGAACAAGAATTGTATATTCTATGCTTAAAGGAAGGTAGGAAATTAAATTATTTTTTTTATAGAAAGTATTTATCTAGTATATAGAAAGTTTCTATCTTGTATTATAAAAAAAAGAATGATTTGTAACTTGTATTCTTGAATAGGAAATTGTCTCAAAATTATAGTAAAAAAAACAAAGAAATTTTCCTTTACAAAGTGCATATGCATTATTCAAAGAAGTAATACTCCTTAAGGGGTATCATTTCCTTATGTGGAATTATTTAAAATTTAGTTAGATTATCATATTGTTGGCTAACAGGTTTGTCCTTATGCTAGAAAATGTTTATTCTGACTCTATACCCCTCTTTGAAGAACAAACGAATTAAGCAACAAATGGGTGAACTTTTTAAATTAGTTCCCCTCTGAATTTAGGCATAGCTCCCTTTAAGATTTTCAATGAATTTAACCTATTCAACTATCTAGATGCACTTTTAACCAGAAAATGCTTCAGGCAAACTAACATCCATACATAACTATGTTATGAATGCGGTAAATTTATGCAGTAACAGTGAATAATAGAATGCACAGATTCTACTTTTGATACATTCAAATACATGAACACATACATATGAATTTGCTGAACTAATAAATAATAAAACACATATGACGAGTTGTCCAATAAAAGAGCAATTACTAGGTGAAAGGAGATTTCACACATAAAATCTAATTCCAAACACTCAGACGCATAGATCTAAGTAAGCAGCAATTGTTTCTTTTTTTTTTCATTCACAGATGAAAAATTTCTCAGACAACCATCACATAATGTAAAAACATCAAATAGTTTAGCTACAATTCCTTTATCTTTTTTCCTAACTTTCTATCTTCCTTTAAAAGATTCAAAAACCCATATATCTAAATATCTTAATTAGGTCATCGAGTAAATCAAACCCAGAGTTAAAGTAACTTTGACCCGTACAGGATTTAGTTTATAACCAACTGATTGAAAGAACAAGATTACGGAAAGAGTATAACAGAGCAACTGAATAAAAGAAAGTGAACCAATAAGATCATGGCTGGGACAACAGATTTGCATCTCCAGATTTGCCATTAGTGGATTAGGAAGCACGTTGAGTCTTCCACTCCTGAAAAGCTGCAACGAACTCCTGAATCTTTGGGAAGTTGGGGATGCCTATGTGCTTTACTCTTGATTTCCAAACTTCTTTATCCCTTCACATTTTCCCATTTTTTTTTATGCTCTGGAAGTGCATCGATACAGAGGTAAAGTAGAGACTCCACCTTAGAGATTCGAGAGAAATCTTCAATTAAAATATTGTCATTTTCTCTGACAAAGTTAATTTTATCTTTAAAGGATTGAACCACTGTGTCAACATCATCCTTTGATTTCCCATAGTCCCTTATGTATTTAACATCAATGCATTGCAAATCATACTGCAGCGATTGGGTGAGTTTGGTTATTTCTTTAATCAACTTTGTGAGTTCAAAGCGTCCCTGCCTTGATATGGAATTTCTCCATTCAATATTTTTCTTATTTACATATAATAAATCTTCATCTAAACCAGTCAGGTTCTTTTCTGACAGAAACTTTGCTACCCCATATTTCTAAATTTCATCAATCTGATTTATCACATTTACCCATTTACCTTCATCTTTCATCCAGGCAGTAGTCTGTGCTTTGAGGTATTTAATGATGACAACAGTCAGATCATATATATTTTTGAGTTCACGAATGTATACAGTTCCCTTCTCTACAATGCGGTCTAACCAACTATCAAATGTTTTTTCCACCATCTTGTTTCTGTGAAATTGATCCAATAGCTTCTGTTAACAGGTGATTTTAGGTCAAAAGACAGGGAGAGCTGTGAGACCAGCTACGGGTTAGGGTTGTGAATAGCATCAATGTACTCTACCATTGAATGCCGAGTTTGTTTCAATTCCCTCTTGTCCTTTTCATCTTTCCAGGTTCGACTAACCATCCTCTCGGTGGATGCTTCAAGGTGGTGGACATTTGCAGCTCTAGAAGCAACACTGAGATCCACTCTCTCCACAGTGAAATCATGCACAGTTGGATCTTGAACTTCTTCCTCAGTCACTGGCTTAGCTATTTCAGCACTCCAGTTACCAGTGTTTGGATCAATGTTTATTCTAGATGTCGTCTTGAGTTTCTTGGACTTGGGGGTTTTCCCCAAACATTTGCTCACCATGTCTTCCAAGGGCACATCAAAAGGAATTATTTTTCTTTTGTCAGATATAGAACTCTCTAGCCACTTGGGTGCAGGGGCTGAGGTTTCCTTTTCACGGTTCAATCCATCAGAGGATATATTTGAGATTGTTAACATCTCAGGGGTCTCAAGAATGACCTCTGGCTATGGCCCAGTATCAACTTCCTTTGTTCTGTGTGGACTTGATTCCTTATCACCCATAGGTTCCCCTAAATCCTCCTCTGAATTTAGATCCACAACTATTGTTTCAGGAACTTGTTCTTTTCTTTTACTTTTGGTCCTCAACCTGGTAGCACGAGGGGGTAGAATAGCTATGAGGGCTCTTCTAGATTTCTTAATAGCAAGGCTCCTTCTAGTTGATGACTTGGAAGAACCTACACCACAGATAGCAATAGGTTGGTTAGAAGAGCTTATGGGAAGTGATGATTCAATCATTGAGGTGAATTGTTGGGTATCTTTACTCTGGATCCCTTCCTATCTCTTTTCCCTTAACCATTTCTCAGTTCTCCTTATCACTAGAAGGGTTTTAACCTCAATCTTGTATTCCTCCTTTTTGTTCCAGTCAACTTCTGGAATGGGTAATTTCTCTATTCATTCAAACTACGGATCAATCACTGGTTCCCCATCATCAACAACTCCAAAAATATCCATATTCAAATTGAGAGTAACTATCTGTCCTAAAGAGAACCTACACCATAGTCTTCTTCTGACTTCAAACTCATTTGAACAGTCTTCCCAGTAATCCTCTAGCTTAGGAATGTGTGAAAGCCTTGCTCCAGGATCTAAGTTGTCCCTGACAAATCCTTTGCTGTCAAATTGAGACCTAGCAGTGAAGAACTGAAAATTGAACTTTTTAAGATTCATCTCCAAATTCAAAGCATCAAATTTTGACTGACATGAGTAATGCCCAAGTTGGATGGGAAAGGAGATACCAAAACCCTTTTTTGTCGAGAACTTCTTATCTACATATGCTAGTTGTCTGCATACCTCTATCAGCGTGAAGCGGTCGAACACATATCTGGGTAGCTTAACAGGTTCACTGTCAAATCCTCCAACTCTGATGTAAGTGAACTTAGAAAATTGAATAAAGAAGCTACCATAAATACTAATCAGTTGCATTGCTTCATTGGACATCCTTTTACCCAGATTACCTGCCAGTTCATAAGTCATTCTTCCAGTGAACACATCATTAACCCTTTTATAATTTTCATAACAATTCTATTTCTACAACTATGAATAATATTTATAAATCTTACTGTCCTCAGCCAAGGGTGTATGAGGTAGATCAAACCATTCTCTTGTAGATGCCAGACAATAAAATAAGTACGAAGACATATAAAAATCTCTGTCACCCAGACAATTACTCAAACCCTGATGCAAACAATCAGCCACAATTTCTGCCCAATCTAAATATTGCTCTCCTTGGAGGATAACTTGTATGAAAAAGTACATCCAATCCTCCCCATAATACGCATGTTGGCTGCCCTTCAACCTGTGTAATAATACTACAATATCCCTCACTTCTTTAATCAGATGGTCTCTAGTAAGTGGTCTGGGTAACCTTGAACCACCCTTCTGAAATTTTAGTAGCCAGTTCGTTGCTATCACACTTTTATAAGTCAGTTTCTTCTGTGAGAAATGCCCATAGGAAGAGGTAATATCAAGGCTAGAATATGCCTCTTTAGGCGGTATCTTCATTACAGACATGAGGGTTTGTCTGTTGACATGAAACAACACATCACCGTTTGCATTTCTGATGCACCTATTTTGGGGTTCATACCTATTTATACATTCCTGAACCAGTTCTGGGTAGTATACGGCCTTGGGAAAGGCCGTAGCTTCGACTAAACCGCTGTCTATTATTTTCTTCATCATGGGGGTTTGTACAGGGTTTCTAGACCTTTCTCTAAATTCTTCTAAATCATATTGTACCAGTGCAGTATCCCCAAATTCAGAGTGAGAATAGGTAAGACTAGGACCATGTTCACTCCCCAAACATGTAGATTTCAAAGCCATACTTGGAGGATTACAATGAAAAACACTTCAAATTTTGAAAATAATGACAGAAACTCAAGATATTCTTCTTTCTAGCTAAGAAATAGGAATAGCACATAGGAGGAACATAACTCACCTTCAAGATGTCTAAATTCATTGTGAAATTTGAGCAACAAGAACCTTATACTTCCTGTGTTATTCTCCTCTACATTGCACAGTATGTTTACTTGCTGAATTTGACTTGTTCTTTGTTAATAATGGCATTAACCAGATTGAATAATTATCACTCGGAGAAATTCGTGCCAAAAATATTTGAAAAGACATGAGTTTTGACCTCTTCATTAATAGAAAATATTATTCCCACACCGTTGTGATGGTATAATGATTATTCGTAACCTTCACCAAATTAGAAATCTTGGTCTCATAATGAGTCTCTGACATGTCTTCCTCCAACTTTCCTGCTAAATTTGACTTAGAAAGCTGCGGGAATAAATAAGACCAAAATCACCAGAACCTTGAACTATTGAATCATTGAACCTTTAGGGCGTTGTTCAATATGGTGGTTCGACCCTACCAATTGAATCACATAAATGGGCAAAGGATTCACTTACGGGAATATTGAACCTAAGCGCATGAACCGTTGAACTTATTAGGATATGGTTCAATATGAAGGTTCAAAGACACAAGGGCTACATAGACTAACGGACAATCGCGTGACTTTTATAAAGGGGTTCCAACCATGAGATAGTGAACTGTTGAACCTTGAACCATTGAACTTCGCTATAGAGTACGAGCGGAGGGTTCAATGATACATTAATTACATGAGATAACTGTATGACACGACTTATTAGAAGGCAATGAGTGTTGAACCTTAGACCGTTGAACCATTGAACCTTCGGACAAAAGGGTTCAAGTTCAACCTGAAAACTTGAGGACGTATGAAATACACAGAACAATAACTTGCTGTTTGAGATGCTTTGGACATATCGAACCATTTGAACCTAGAACTTTAAAAAGGGTTCAGGTTTAGAGTTTCAAACCTTAAATACCCTCTCCCACAAAGACAATAAACAGATAAAAATTGAAGGAACAAGAGTTGATTTAAGAAACAAAGGTATGACCAAAAATACAACACAGCAAACCGGCTCTTGTTTAGGAAGTATTATCAATAAATAAATAAGGGCAACTCAAAAGGTAACATTGGCTCTGATTGGGGACTGCATTTTATGGCAAAATGTAGAGAACTCAAAAGCTCTGGTTTCGTAGACAAAGGAAAATAGAGAAGAAAGGAAACAGAACGGGACAAAACAAAAACAGGAAGGGAAAACACAAAACCAAACAAAGGGAAGACTATGTATAAAATAGGGGACCCTATTTACAGACGATATAACTTGAGATCCTGTCCATTATAGGACAGGAGTAAAATAGCTTCATTAGGATATTCCAATTTAAAAGAATTTGGACCCAATACCTGGTGAATTTTGAAAGGTCCTTTCCAAAGCGATTCAAGTTTGCTATGTGCACCTTTTGGTTCTCTTCTTTTATCCCACAGTAATACTTCATCTCCTTCCATAAACTTCCTAGGCCTTGTTTTCCTATCAAAATTTTCTTTAACTCTGGCCTGATGTACAGTAATACGATCGACCAACTCATTTCTCTCTTCTTCAATCTTAGTTAAATACATAATCCTCTTCTCCAAGGAATCTTGGAAGTGTTGATCTTCGATTACATTTTGTAGCTTAGCTGAAGATAGTTCCAGAGGTAAAGATAATTGGGCACCTATGCCATAAACTAATTCAAAAGGTGCCATCCCAATTGCTCTTTTCAGGGTTATTCTGTCGGCCCAGAGTGCTTCATACAGTCTCTTATGCCAATCTCTAGGGTTGTCATTCACTAATTTCTTCATGATAGCAATCAGGTTCTTGTTACTGGACTGAGCTTGTCCATTCCCTTGGGGATAGTAATCTGATGAATGGGAGAGAGATATACTATGTTCATAACAAAAAGAAGTCATTTCAACTAAAGAGAAACTGGTAGCATTATCTGCTACAATCTTCTGGGGAACACCAAATCATACCAAAATGTTTTCTTTAAGAAAATTCCAAACCACCTCCGAAGTTGTTCTTTTAACAGGAGCTGCTTCAACCCATTTTGTGAAATAATCTGTTATTGTTAAGATGTGGGTATGTCCTGCACTTGAGGAGGGCGAGATAGGCCCAATAAAATCCAATCCCCATTGTTTAAAGGGTTCTTCAATAACAATGGGCCTCAAAGGTAGAGCTACAAGTTGTGGCCTTCCTGAGAACATTTTACACTTTTCACAGTTAGCCACCCATCTATATGCATCCTTAAACATCCCTGGCCAGTAGTAACAATTTTTGAGGATTTTGAAAGCTGTGACTGAAGAAGAAAAATGTCCACCACAAGCTTCATTATGAAAAACTTCCAAGAGCTTATCCTGTTGCTCTTTATCCACACACCTCAGGAAAGTTCCATCTAATCCTTTCTTGTAAAGGACATCCCCCCAAATAACATATTTCACCGCTTTTAGCTTCAGGTTTCTTTTCTCTTTAGGAGATAAGTGATTAGGACAATCCCCATATGTAAGATAGTGTGCTACATCTAGAAACCATGGGTCCTGCAAGCTTACCAATAAGAGTATGGGGAGTCCTTCTCCTTCTTGTTCTTTGTTCTCAGTAATTAACTTACATAAACCTTGACCCCTGATTAGCCTAGTAGGTTTAATTTCCAGATCATATTCCTAGATTTTAGCAACCCACGTTGCTCTATTGTTTAATCCCACTTCTTGCTGAGTCAAAATACTTTTCACAGCTAAATTTGGAACAAATACAACTGAATGAGAATGAAGTATATAATATCTGAATTGTTTAACAGCTTTAACCACAGCGAAAGCTTGTTTTTCAACTAAAGAATATTTCAATTCATGCTGTTTAAGGGGAACACTCATGAAAGCTATGGGAAACTCTTCATCCAATTCATTTTTCTGTAACAAAATACCTGACATAGTAGGTTCCGAAGCATAACAGTAAATAATAAAATCTTTTTGAAAATTAGGATTTACTAATGTGGGAGTGTTTGCAATTGCTTCTTTGATATCTTTAAATGCCTTCTTAGCAACTTCATTCCACTTGAATGGCTGTTTCTCGCTCATCATTCCAAAAATGTGTTTTGTAATCTCAGTAAAGTCAGGAATGAACCTTCTGAGAAAATTGATTTGACCAAAGAAGGACTTGACTCCAGTTCTATTTGAAGGGAGACTAAGCTGTTGAATCGCCCTGACCCTCTCCGGATCAATTCTGATTCTGTCTTTGGAGACTAGGTGTCCCAACAATTTTCCCTCAGTCACACAGAAAACTGACTTCTTGGGATTGAGTGAGATGCCATGGCTTCAGCACCTCTACAAGACAGTCTCTAGATCTCTCTGGTGATCTCCTCTATTTCTAGAAAAAATAGTCAGACCATCAAGATAAATAACAATAATTCTATCCTTCAGATCTCTAAAAGATGAATCCATTGCCCACTGAAAAGTTGCTCCCGCATTAATCAAGCCAAAGGGCATTCGGTTATAGGCAAAAGTTCCTTGAGGCGTAGTGAAAGCAGTCTTATGTTGATCATCTACAGCCACACCTATCTGATTATAACCTAAGAAACCATCCAGCATATACATCATTTCAGACCCAGCAACTATCTGCAAGATGTGATCTATCACAGGTAATGGATAGTTATCTTTCAGGCTAGCCTGGTTTAAGTTCCTAAAATCAACACAGATTCTTATTTCTCCATTCTTCTTTCATACTGGAACAATATTTGCCACCCAAGTGGAGTGATGGATTGGATAAATAATTCTAGCTTTCAACATCTTATCAATCTCCTTAAAAATGGCTTCAGCAACTTTAAGATTATAATTCCTCAGCTTCTGCCTGAATGGAGCTGCATTTGCTTTCAAAGGAATATGGTGTTGAAATTGTCCATTTCTAAAATTTTTAAGATCATCATAACACCAGGCGAAGATATCCTTATACTTAATTAACAATTTGATCAATTTGTTTTTCTCCTCTAAAGAGCAACTCCTACCAATGGATACCCATTTAGGATCAGCCTCATCCCCAATGTTTATTTTCTCATAATCTTCTACTTTATCAGAATTAGAAGGAGGTTTGCCTCTAATATATTCATCTCTTCAAGAAAATAGATGTTCTAAAGAGACCAGCCCTTTAGGGATTTTGTTTCCCTTTAACTGAATCATGTCATCTTTCGGATTAATCCCAGGGTCAGGATTGAATTCTTTACACTTTGTTTCGGACCCTTAAAAATAAGTCCCCACGAACATTTCAGCATTCTCTAAAAACTTTTTGATCTGATTATCACTCTCAAAAACTTGCCAGTTCTCAGCATTGTCGAGGACATTAGGACGATATACCATTTCTATTCTATAAGAATCCTTTCTGAAATCTCGATGTGGCAAAAGGAGAGACGCTGATACTGCTAAAGAATCTGCTTGGGAGTTCTGATCTCTGGGAATTGTTTCGATAGAGAAGGCATCAAAATATTCGATCTCATCCCATACCCTATTTCTGTAATGTTTTAGTCTTTCATTTTTAACAGAAAAGATCCCCCTTACCTGTTTCACAATTAATTCAGCATCACCCTTCACTTTAAGTACCTTCACACCCCTCCCTTTGGCTTCAAATAGCCCAAGTAGTAAAGCCTCATATTCTGTAGTATTGTTGGTGTTTTTGAACTCTAGCTTAAAAGAATAAGAAAAAATTTCACCTTCAGGTGAGATCAACACAACCCCAGCCCCTGAACCAGCAGTAGCACAACTGCCATCAAATTCCATAACCCACAGGTCATCAGAATGTATAGATTTTTGTATTAGTTCTTCTTTGGGGTCTACCCCAAAATTCTGTTTAGAGGAGAGAAAATAGCTACCAAATTCACATTCCTCAAACAAAATCTGGGCCGTGGGATCATCAGAGGGGTAGACGGTGAACTTGCACTTGGGCTCATGTTCCAGCTTCACTTTTTGCTTTCCTACTAGGATTGTGGCTTCTGACCAATCCAATTTGATCTGTCCACCCAAGTCTTTGCAAAATGTCCTACTCAAAGGCATTCCATAACTAGTAGGAATATCAGCTACCAAAATAGTCAATTTCACCTTTTTGTCAGGGTAAGCTGCAAGGGCAACCCGTGCATCCTTAATCTGCCCAATCAAGGAAACCTATTTTCCATCCATAGAATAACATCTACCAAATGTTTTTGTGAGTGATAACCCCAGGGCTTTAGCCACAGAGGAAGGCATAATGTTATCAGAGGCTCTTGAATCTATAATACAGTTACTAAGTTTATGACCATTGATAAATAAAGACACATAGAAAGGATTGGGTTTCAAATCAGTATAAGGAGCATTAGTTGATGAATTGGGAGTCGCTTTAGGGGGAGTCAAGGGTGACTCAGATGAGGAAGCAAATAGTCGAGCAATGGGGGATTCAGTATCAACCTCTAATTGACTCTGGGATTCAGTTTGTGCAGGACTACCCTTAACATGTTTAACCAGTTTGTCAAGCTCATTAGGTTTCAACTTGAGATACTCAATAGGAGAAATTTGAATTTTTGCAGACTTACAGAAATCTACAATATCAAAAGAAGCATCTGGATCATTTCTATGCAACAATCTAGTTTCCCGAGTCTTCAAATTAGCATCATAGGTTCTAGTTAAAGGCTCCTAACCTTTGCCAGGTACTTCTTGAGTATTAGAGGATCTCGCATTCCTCTGACCCCTGGTGAGAACGGTGCATGAAGGATCTTTAAGGGTAACCAATATTTCACCTCCCCTTTCTAAATCGGACTCATATTCAAGGAAGTGTATGTCAGAGCCGCCAAGTTCCTCAAAGCTCCTTTCTTCTTCGGTGGACTCCCTTAGCATATCTTCAGTAGCAGTCATTTGGGCATACCTGAGCATTTCTGGGCAAGAGTTTCCATCATGGTCGGTAGTCAAATAAAAAATACACATATTTCCCCTACCAGGAGGAGCTTCAATAGCTAGTCTGGGCTATACTGATGTCAGGGGTAAAGCTTTACCAGTATTTGCTAGTTGATTCAAATTCCTTCTGCTTATATCTTGATACAGTTGTTGGAAGTGAGCACCAGTTTTAGGTAGTTGCCTCTTTAAGGCAATCATGTCATTCACCAACTTTTGCACTACAAGATCCGTAGATGATGAGGGCTGGGAATTTGGCATCTGAACCTCTTTCTTCCATTTACCGGCCATAATGAGATCATCTTCTAATCCGACTGCCAAGGCTTATGCAGCTAGTAAATCGACAATTACACCTCTCTTGAGATGGAAGCTAATATCAGGAGGCATAGAATTAATAAAAAAACATTTTAGATTTTTGCCAGTTGGTCTTTTAGTGGTAGGGATTTTGTTTACAATTCTGTTGAATTTAGCCATGAATTCCCTCATAGGTTCATTGATCTCTTTCTTAAGCTGAGTCAGCTATGCAAGGAGGTAATGCTCGTCTTCCACACTTTTGAACCTATTTTCAAAAGCAATTTTCATGTCATTCCAATTTGAAATTGAGGAATTAGTTAGGTGGTAGAACCATTGTGCCACAGTGTTAGTCAAAGTCTACACAAAGAGCCTTATGGCAACTTCTTGGTGTTGTACACCCAACACACTACATACTGCTGCAAAGGCACACAAATGTTCTTCTGGCGATTGTTTGCCATCTCCATTGAACCTGGGTAAATTTTCTCTTGCATTTTTAGGTAAAGGATTTAGGTTAGCCCCTAGGTTCAGAGGCCCTATGGCAGCTCCCCAAGGTTGGGGCATGGGTAGAAAATTTATAGCTAAGGGGATAACGGTGCCTGAAAGAGTTAAACTTTGACAGACAAGGGAAGTAGAAGGTTTAGGGGGGATAGGGGGTCTACTTCTTTCTCTTCTTGCATGAGTAGGGATATAAGGAAAATTAGAATTTTGAAATACTTGAAAAGTAGAATCCTCAACTCCCTCTCTTCTCAAAGACCTGGTATACGGTCTAGAATCCAGCTTAAAATATTGTAGCTAGATAGGCAGTTATTGATTTCTGTGTTGTTCTTGATTTCTTTGTGCTTCAAGGATTTGATTTCTTGCTGTGTTTTGTGCCTGTCTTCTTCTCTACCTGAGTAACAACAATCTTAGGTTATCAGCCAACTCCTCTTCTTGTTCTAATACTCTACTTGCTCTTCTGTAATTTTCACTATTCTGATGAGTACGCCAAGCAAGGGTATTCAACTGGCCAATAGTGTCTTCCTGCTCGTCCTGAAATCCAAGATTGGGTTGTAGAACACGAATTATGTTTTCATATGGAAGCACCATTGTTGCTTCATATTCAGGTGACTAATCTTTTATTAATGATTTCATTTCCCCAGTAGAGTCGCCAAAATCTGTTGGCTAACAGGTTTGTCCTTATGCTGGAAAATGTTTATTCTGACTCTATACCCCTCTTTGAAGAACAAACGAATTAAGCAACAAATGGGTGAACTTTTTAAATTAGTTCCCCTCTGAATTTAGGTATAGCTCCCTTTAAGATTTTCAATGAATTTAACCTCTTCAACTATCTAGATGCACTTTTAACTAGAAAATGCTTAAGGCAAACTAACATCCATACATAACTATGTTATGAATGCGGTAAATTTATGCAGTAACAGTGAATAATAGAATGCACAGATTCTACTTTTGATACATTCAAATACATGAACACATACATATGAATTTGTTGAACTAATAAATAATAAAACACATATGATGAGTTGTCCAATAAAAGAGCAATTACCAGGTGAAAGGAGATTTCACACAGAAAATCTAATTCCAAACACTCAGACGCACAGATCTAAGTAAGTAGCAATTGTTTCTTTTTTTTTCATTCACAGATGAAAAATTTCTCAGACAACCATCACATAATGTAAAAACATCAAATAGTTTAGCTACAATTCCTTTTCCTCTTTTCTAACTTTCTATCTCCCTTTAAAAGATTCAAAAACCCATATATATGAATGTCTTAATCAGGTCATCGAGTAAATCAAACCCAGAGTTAAAGTAACTCTGACCCATATGGGATTTAGTTTATAACCAACTGATTGAAAGATCAAGATTACAGAAAGAGTATAATAGAGCAACTGAATAAAAGAAAGTGAACCAATAAGATCATGGCTGGGACAACAGATTTGCATCTCCAGATTTGCCATCAGTGGATTGGGAAGCACGTTGAGTCTTCCACTCCTGAAAAGCTGCAACGAACTCTGAATCTTCAGGAAGTTGGGGATGCCTATGTGCTTTACTCTTGATTTCCAAAATTCTTTATCCCTTCACATTTTCCCAATTTTTTTTTATGCTCTGGAAGTGCATCGATACAGAGGTAAAGTAGAGACTCCACCTTAGAGATTCGAGAGAAATCCTCAATTAAAATATTGTCATTTTTTCTGACAAAGTTAATTTTATCTTTAAAGGATTTAACCACTGTGTCAACATCATCCTCTGGTTTCCCATCGTCCCTTATGTATTTAACATCAATGCATTGCAAATCATGCTGCAACGATTGGGTGAGTTCGGTTATTTCTTTAATCAACTATGTGAGTTTGAAGCGTCCCTGCCTTGATATGGAATTTCTCCATTCAATATTTTTCTTATTTACATATAATAAATCTTCATCTACACCAGTCAGGTTCTTTTCTGACAGAAACTTTGCTACCCCATATTTCTGAACTTCATCAATCTGATTTATCACATTTACCCATTTCCCTTCGTCTTTCATCCAGGTAGTAGTCTATGCTTTGAGGTCTTCAATGATGACAACAGTCAGATCATATATATTTTTGAGTTCATGAATGTATACAGTTCCCTTCTCTACAATGCGGTCTAACCAACTGTCAAATGTTTTTGCCACCATCTTGTTTCTATGAACTTGATCCAATAGCTTCTAGCTAATAGGTGATTTCAGGTCAAAAGATAGGGAGAGCTGTGAGACCGGCTGTGGGTTAGGGTTGTGAATAGCATCAATGTACTCTGCCATTGAACGCAGAGTTTGTTTCAATTCCCTCTTATCCTTTTCATCTTTCCAAGTTTGACTAACCATCCTCTTGGTAGATGCTTCAAGGTAGTGGACATCTACAGCTCTAGAAGCAGCACCGAGATCCACTTTCTCCACAGTGGAATCATGCACAGTTGGATCTTGAACTTCTTCCTCAGTCACTGGCTTAGCTATTTCAGCACTCCAGTTACCAGTGTTTGGATCAATGTTTATTCTAGATGTCGTCTTGAGTTTCTTGGACTTGGGGGTTTTCCCCAAACATTTGCTCACCATGTCTTCCAAGGGGACAGCAAAAGGAATTATTTTTCTTTTGTCAGATATAGAACTCTCTAGCCACTTTGGTGCAAGGGCTGAGGTTTCCTTTTCAGGGTTCCATCCATCAGAGGATATATTTGAGATTGTTAAAATCTTAGGGGTCTCTAGAATGATCTTTGACTGTGGCCCAGTATCAACTTCCTCTGTTCTGTGTGGACTTGATTCCTTATCACCCATAGGTTCCCCTAAATCCTCCTTTGAATTTAGATCCACAACTATTGTTTCAGGAACTTGTTCTTTTCTTTTACTTTTGGTCCTTAACCTGGTAGCATGAGGGGGTAGAATAGTTGTGAGGGCTCTTCTGGATTTCTTAATAGCAGGGCTCCTTCCAGTTGATGACTTGGAAGAACCTGCACCACAGATAGCAATAGGTTGGTTAGAAGAGCTTATGGGAAGTGATGATTCAATCATTGAGGTGAATTGTTGGGTATCTTTATTCTGGATCCCTTCCTATCTCTTTTCCCTTAACCATTTCTCAGTTCTCCTTATCACTGGAAGGGTTTTAACCTTAATCCTATCTTCCTCCTTTTTGCTCTAGTCAACTTCTAGAATGGGTAGTTGCTCTATTCATTCAAACTGCAGATCAATCACTGGTTACCCATCATCAACAACTCCAGAAATATCCATATTCAAATTGAGAGTAACTATCTGTCCTAAAGAGAACCTACACCATAGTCTTCTCCTAACTTCAAACTCATCTAAACAATCTTCCCAGTAATCCTCTAGCTTAGGAATGTGTGAAAGCCCTCCTCCAGGATCTAAGTTGTCCCTGAGAAATCCTTTGTTGTCAAATTGAGACCTGGCAGTGAAGAACTGAAAATTGAACTTTTTAAGATTCACCTAAAAATTCAAAGCATCAGATTTTGACTAACACGAGTAATGCCCAAGTTCGATGGGAAAGGAGATACCAAAACCCTTTTTTGTTGAGAACTTCTTATCTACGTATGCTAGCTGTCTGCATACCTCTATCAGCACGAAGTGGTCGAACACATATCTGGGTAGCTTAACAGGTTCACCGTCAAATCCTCCAACTCTGATGTAAGTGAACTTGAAAAATTGAATAAAGAAGCTACCATAAATACTAATCAGTTGCATTGCTTCACTGGACATCCTTTTACCCAGATTACCTACCAGTTCATAAGTCATTCTTCTAGTGAACACATTGTTAACCCTTTTATAATTTTCATAACAATTCTGTTTCTACAACTGTGAATAATATTTATAAATCTTACTGTCCTCACCCAAGGGTGTATGAGGTAGATCAAACCATTCTCTTGTAGATGCCAGACAATAAAATAAGTACGAAGACATATAAAAATCTTTGTCACCCAGACAATTACTCAAACCCTGATGCAAACAATCAGCCACAATTTCTGCCCAATCTAAATATTGCTCTCCCTGGAGGATAACTTGTATGAAAAAGTACATCCAATCCTCCCAATAATACACATGTTGGCTGCCCTTCAACCTATGTAATAATACTACAATATCCCTCACTTCTTTAATTAGATGGTCCCTAGTAAGTGGTCTGGGTAACCTTGAACCACCCTTCTGAAATTTCAGTAGCCAGTTCCTTGCTATCACACTTTTATAAGTTAGTTTCTTCTCTGAGAAATGCCCATAGGAAGAGGTAATATCAAGGCTAGAATATGCCTCTTTAGGCGGTATCTTCATTACAGACATGAGGGTTTGTCTGTTGAAAAGCCATAGCTTCGACTAAACTACTGTCTATTATTTTCTTCATCATGGGGGTTTGCACAGGGTTTCTAAACCTTTCTCTAAATTCTTTTAAATCATATTGTACCAGTGTAGTATCCCCAAATTTAGAGTGAGAATAGGTAAGACTAGGACCATGTTCACTCCCCAAACATGTAGATTTCAAAGCCATACTTGGAGGATTACAATGAAAAACACTTCACATTTTGAAAATAATGACAGAAACTCAAGATATTCTTCTTTCCAGCTAAGAAACAGGAATAGCACATAGGAGGAACAGAACTCACCTTCACGATGTCTGAATTCACTATGAAATTTGAGCAACAAGAACCTTATACTTTCTGCGTTATTCTCCTCTGCGTTGCACAGTATGTTTACTTGCTGAATTTGACTTGTTCTTAGTTAATAATGGCATTAACCTGATTGAATAATTATCACTCAGAGCAATTCGTGCCAAAAATATTTGAAAAGACATGAGTTCTGACCTCTTCATTAATAGTAAATATTATTCATGTGCCGTTGTGATGGTATAATGATTATTTGTAACCTTAGCCAAATTAGAAATCTCGGTCTCATAATGAGTCTCTGACATGTCTTCCTCCAACTTTCCCGCTAAATTTGACTTAGAAAGCCGCGGGAATAAATTAGACCAAAATCACCAAAACCTTGAACTATTGAATCATTGAACCTTTAGGGTGTGGTTCAATATGGTGGTTTGACCCTACCAATTGAATCACATAAATGGGCAAAGGATTCACTTACAGGAATATTGAACCTAAGCGCATGAACTATTGAACTTATTAGGATATGGTTCAATATGAAGGTTCAAAGACACAAGGGCTACATAGACCAACGGACAGTCACGTGGCTTTTATAAAGGGGTTCCGACCATGAGATAGTGAACCGTTGAACCTTGAACCATTGAACTTCGCTATAGAGTACGAGCGGAGGGTCCAACGAGACATTAATTAGATGAGATAACTGTATGACATGACTTATTAGAAGGCAATGAGTGTTGAACCTTAGACCGTTGAACCATTGAACCTTCAGACAAAAGGGTTCAAGTTCAACCCGAAAACTTGAGGACGTATGAAATACACAGAACAATAACTTGCTGTTTGAGATGCTTTGGACATATCGAACCATTTGAACCTAGAACTTTAAAAAGGGTTCAGGTTCAGAGGTTCAAACCTTAAATACCCTCTCCCACAAAGACAATAAATAGATAAAAATTGAAGGAACAAGAGTCGATTTAAGAAACAAAGGTATGACCAAAAATACAACACAGCAAATCGGCTCTTGTTCAGGAAGTATTATCAATAAATAAATAAGTGTGACTCAAAAGCTAACATTGGATCTGACTGGGGACTGCATTTTATGGCAAAATGCAGAGAAGCCAGAAGCTCTGGTTTCATAGACAAAGGAAAATAGAGAAGAAAGGAAACAGAACGGGACAAAACAAAAACAGGAAGGGAAAACACAAAACCAAACAAAGGGAAGACTATATACAAAATAGGGGACCCTGTTTACAGATGATATAACTTGAGATCCTGTCCATTATAGGATAGGGGTTAAATAGCTCCATTAGGATATTCCAATTTAAAAGAATTTGGACCCAATACCTGCTGAATTTTGAAAGGTCCTTTCCAAAACGATTCAAATTTGCTATGTGCACCTTTTGGTTCTCTTCTTTTATCCCACAGTAATACTTCATCTCCTTCCATAAACTTCCTAGGCCTTGTTTTCCTGTCAAAAAATTCTCTAACTCTGGCCTGATGTACTGTAATACAATCAAAGAACTCATTTCTCTCTTCTTCAATCTTAGTTAAATACATAATCCTCTTCTCCAAGGAATCTTGGAAGTATTGATCTTCGATTACATTTTGTAGCTTAGCTGAAGATAGATCCAGAGGTAAAGATAATTGGGCACCTATGCCATAAACTAATTCAAAAGGTGCCATCCCAATTACTCTTTTCAGAGTTATTCTATTGGCCCAGAGTGCTTCATACAGTCTCTTATGCCAATCTCTAGGGTTGTCATTCACTAATTTCTTCATGATAGCAATTAGGTTCTTGTCACTGGACTCAGCTTGTCCATTCCCTTGGGGATAGTAATCTGATGAATGGGAGAGAGATATACTATGTTCATAACAAAAAGAAGTCATTTCAACTGAAGAGAAACTGGTAGCATTATCTGCTACAATCTTCTGGGGAACACCAAATCTTACCAAAATGTTTTCTTTAAGAAAATTGCAAACCACCTCCAAAGTTGTTCTTTTAACAAGAGCTACTTCAACCCATTTTGTGAAATAATCTATTGCTGTTAAGATGTGGGTATGTCCTGCACTTGAGGAGGGTGAGATAGGCCCAATAAAATCCAATCCCCATTGTTTAAAGGGTTCTTCAATAACAACGGGCCTCAAAGGTAGAGCTGCAAGTTGTGGCCTTCTTGAGAACATTTTACACTTTTCACAGTTAGCCACCCATCTATATGCATCCTTAAACATCCCTGGCTAGTAGTAACAATTTCTGAGGATTTTGAAAGCTGTGACTGAAGAAGAAAAATGTCCACCACAAGCTTCATTATGGAAAACTTCCAAGAGCTTATCCTGTTGCTCTTTATCCACACACCTCAGGAAAGTTCCATCTAATCCTTTCTTGTAAAGGACATCCCCCCAAATAACATATTTCACCACTTTTAGCTTCAGGTTTCTTTTCTCTTTAGGAGATAAGTGATTAGGACAATCCCCATATGTAAGATAGTGTGCTACATCTAGAAACCATGGGTCCTGCAAGCTTACCAATAAGACTGTGGGGAGTCCTTCTCCTTCTTGTTCTTTGTTCTCAGCAATTAACTTACATAAGCATTGACCCCTGATTAGCCTAGTAGGTTTAATTTCCAGATCATATTCCTAGATTTTAGCAACCCACGTTGCTCTATTGTTTAATCCCACTTCTTGCTGAGTCAAAATACTTTTCACAGCTGAATTTGGAACAAATACAACTGAATGAGAATGAAGTATATAATATCTAAATTGTTTAACAGCTTTAACCACAGTGAAAGCTTGTTTTTCAATCGAAGAATATTTCAGTTCATGCTTTTTAAGGGGAACGGTCATGAAATCTATGGGAAACTTTTCATCCAATTCATTTTTCTGTAACAAAATACCTGACATAGTATGTTCCAAAGCATAATAGTAAATAATAAAATCTTTTTGAAAATTAAGATTTACCAGAGTGGGAGTGTTTGCAATCGCTTCTTTGATATCTTCAAATGCCTTCTTAGCAACTTCATTCCACTTGAATGGTTGTTTCTCGCTCATCATTCCAACAATGTGTTTTGTAATCTCAGCAAAGTCAGGAATGAACCTTCTAAGAAAATTGATTTGACCAAAGAAGGACTTGACTCCAGTTCTATTTGAAGGGAGACTAAGCTGTTGAATTGCCCTGACCCTCTCTGGATCAATTCTGATTCCGTCTTTTGAGACTAGGTGTCCCAACAATTTTCTCTCAGTCACACAGAAAACTGACTTCTTGGGATTGAGTGAGATGCCATGGCTTCGGGACCTCTGCAAGACAGTCTCCAGATCTCTCAGGCAATCTCCATTTCTAGAAAAAATAGTCAAATCATCAAGATAAATAACAATAATTCTATCCTTCAGATCTCTAAAAGATGAATCCATTGCCCACTGAAAAGTTGCTCCCGCATTAATCAAGCCAAAGGGCATTCGGCTATAGGCAAAAGTTCCTCGAGGCATAGTGAAAGTAGTCTTATGTTGATCATCTGTAGCCACACCTATCTGATTATAACTTGAGAAACCATCCAGCATATACATCATTTCAGACCCAGCAACTGTCTGCAAGATGTGATCCATCATAGGTAATGGATAGTTATCTTTTAGGCTGGCCTAGTTTAAGTTCCTAAAATCAACACAGATTCTTATTTCTCCATTCTTCTTTCATACTGGAACAATATTTGCCACCCAAGTGGAGTGATGGATTGGATAAATAATTCTAGCTTTCAACATCTTATCAATCTCCTTAAAAATGGCTTCAGCAACTTTCAGATTATAATTCCTCAGCTTCTGCCTGAATGGAGTTGCATTTGCTTCCAAAGGAATATGGTATTGAAATTGTCCATGTCTAAAATTTTTAAGATCATCATAACACCAGGTGAAGACATCCTTATACTTAATTAACAATTTGATCAATTTGTTTTTCTCCTCTAAAGAGCAACTCCTACCAATGGATACCCATTTAGGATCAGCCTCATCCCTAATGTTTATTTTCTCATAATCTTCTACTTTATTAGGATTATAAGGAGATTTGCCTCTAATATATTCATCTCTTCAAGAAAATAGATGTTCTAAAGAGACCAGCCCTTTAGGGATTTTGTTTCCCTTTAACTGAATCATGTCATCTTTCGGATTAATCCCAGGGTCAGGACTGAATTCTTTACACTCTGTTTCGGACCCTTAAAAATAAGTCCCCACGAACATTTCAGCATTCTCTAAAAACTTTCTGATTGTTGGTCATGATGTTAGTCATTCGCAAACATAGAATAAAAGTTACACAACAACCTTTACTCATCTTGAAAGATACGATGAATTCAAAGAATTCATGATCCCAAGTCTCCGTTGATTAGGTCTTAATCTACTGACGTTACTCAGTGGTTGATGTGTGTTGCTGTTTTCCATTCAGGGGCCTTACGTGTTTCTGCAAAGTTCATCATCATTATCTTCAAATATCATGCTCTGGATGTTTGCTCTGCATAAGTCTCCAACAATTCTACCTCTGCACTATGAATTTAGTCAAATAATGTGCCTACAGGCTGATATTTGCATGATTTCTATCATTATTTATGATTCTTTGCATGATATTTTCAATAATACATGCATTTAACTCAAATATGCTAATGATTTTCAGTTACCTACGGGATTTCAGCATATTTCACTATTTCTGCTTGTTATTTATCATGATTTGCAGTTATGTTGATGAATTAATGAAATTAAAAGAAGAAAAAGAGTTAAAGGATGAGATTCCCAAAACTACTGGACTTAGATCACTGATCCACATACAAGCTCCCATACATGCAATGAAAAGAAGGAAAACTAGAAATCATACTTCACCAGGACATTCCACAAATCCGCATGATCTAGTGCAAATCTTCAAAGGAAAAGTTGACAACAACATGTAATGAAATGAAAGCGCTTCTAGTTGAACACAGCAATCACCAGTACATATCCAGAAATCAACAAGAAGATTACGTAAAATTTACAATCAGGATGTAATCTGAAGCTTCATATCCATTCAGTATGCTCAAGAACAGGTACATTTACAGTGATCTCAAGAAAGAACCTTGACATTTCAACAATTCTATCCTCATTAGTCTCAGTAATTCGATCTCCTAATTGATTCTACAGTAATTGACTTTTTGCGCCAGATGCGTCGGTGTATTCTAATATATTTTTCCATTTTGACAAGCTCCGGTTCTTATATAGAACAACTGCCAAAAAAATGGTTACAACGATCCAAGGATCAGGATCATCCCTTAACAAACAACGGTCCAGATGAAAAGCACATGCTTCGTCAGTTGGCAAATGCACAGCTGGCACAGAATATTCCAGCATCTTCAACTTGATTCGGTCTCCAGCTGGCGAACAGCATATTTGACAACATCCTTCTCATTTCTGGCCCATGTTGCCTCCATGCGCAGCTTTGTAATGCTCAACTTCAGCAGCAGCTCTAACAGCATCATGACTTTAATGCTCAGCTTCAGCAACATCATCATGTCTTCAATGTTCAGCTTCAGCAGCATCATCATGTCTTCAATGTTCAGCTTCAGCAGCAGCATCACGTCTTCCTGCAAATAAACAGACAAACACTAAGTTCATCATCATGTGGATAAACAACAGGAAGTAAACATTTTATTAAACATACCTCCCAATGTGCAGCTATAAGTAATCAGGCTTTACCTGTGGAAAATATGCACTAAATGCATAAACAGCATAAAACAACTAGGTCAACCATCGTTGACTGGGAAATCAGCAATCGGGTCTTCAAATTTCCATCGCCTCATGTTTTCCCACCCTCTTCCATGTGTATCGGGTTCAAAATATGATCAGGTATCTCCAAAATATACAAGGAAATAACTGCCCTCTAACCATCCCTCGAATCGGGTTCTGCATGCTCTGTTTGATTGTTTCGGGTCATCATCATCATATTCGCATTGGTGGGACGACATATGATCAGGTTAACAATATTAGACTTGGCCAATGGTAATAGTTAAACCTACATCAAAATCATGATGATGCCCAACTTTATGTCTTCTATCTAGGTGCAGGATATGGTGAAATATGATGCTCCTCCTTTCCGAATGCTCTGATGAAAAGCACATCAGGATGTTTCACTTCCGCATACTGGGAAAGAAAGGCATCGTCGTCATCATCATGATGAAGACAAACAGCAGGATGTGGAATATGATCCTGCTGCCGTGGAAAGGAAAACAATGGTGACGTCATCGTCATCATCAGGCTTCATGAAAAGGCAAAAGATGACGTCACCGTCATGTCTTGTTAAGATCAGGAGATAGATGGAATATCGGGTCACCTCTAAGGAAGACGATCGGGTCATGAATGCAGTATGACCCCCTTCGCGGCCAAGGTGATCTTCTCAAAAGATCAGGATGATGATCATCATCATCATCATATCCGCACTGGGCGATCTAAAATATGATCCTGCTGAATGTCCAGATGACGTCATCAGGATATCCGTGGCCTTTGTTAATCTTAAAACATGACGTCATCGTCATCATCATATTGGCGAACAGGATCATGCCTTGGAAAATATCCTACCGAAGGAGAAAGGTGATGGTGACGTCATCCTGATATTTGCTTCTTTGTTTATCAGGTCGGGATGACGTCATCAGGATATTTGCAAAAGGGTGTTATTGCTCGGCAGGAGGATATTACGAAATGTGGGAGAGACGAACAAGATCATGATGATCTTGTTCAACATGACTTAGGAATGAAATATCACTCTCCGCTTCAAAAGATAAGGTGATCATCATGATCACGCAAAAGGAGATCAGGAGGATATTACGAAATGTGATCCTGCCTTGAAAAATATTCTGATGATGATGATCACCAGGACATTAACGTGCGCATGCGAATTATGCAGATCGTGGGTTTCTTAAGTAAGGTGACATTATAATATCAGCATGATATTATAATATCGGGTTATGTTGGAATATCATGATGCTCGCGATGTTTTCAAGGTTGTTCGACGGGTAAAACACACTACGACTTAAGATTGACGTCCGGACGTTTCGGGACTGCATGATTTTTACCAGGGGCGTAGACAAAGATCATGATGATGACCTTTCGCGATGCAAAAGACCTCTTGACGGGGACAACCTACTACGACTTAAAGTTGACGTCCGGATATTTCGACCTCAGGATATTATCAGGGGCGTTTCAAATATCATGATGATGATGTTCATCATACAGCAATTATCAGGTTTGACCAACACTTTGACTGTGCATAACTCCCTCATATGGACGAATTTTTGACTGATGTAAAAGGCAAACCTGCATGAAATTTCAAGCTCTTTCTAACCATGAGGTCATAGAAACAAAATAAGAACTTTGACAAACTAACCTCATGATGATGACCTACCTCATCCTGACCTTCATGATGATGATGCACCTGACTTATTTTTACCAAACCGCCAGAAAGCAGACAACACAAGCCAAAACAAAAGTTGGGTCCCTGTTTTGCCAAGTCAAAATGGGGCGTGTTGTGTAACCACACAACACTGATCTGATTATCACTCTCAAAAACTTGCCAGTTCTTAGCATTGTCAGGGACATTAGGACGATATACCATTTCTATTCTATAAGAATCATTTCTAAAATCTAGATGTGGCAAAAGGAGAGAAGCTGATACTGCTAAAGAATCTGCTTGGGAGTTCTGATCTCTGGGAATTGTTTCGATAGAGAAGGCATCAAAATATTTGATCTCATCCCATACCCTATTTCTATAATGTTTTAGTCTTTCATTTTTAACAGAAAAGATCCCCCTTACCTGTTTCACAATTAATTCAGCATCACCCTTCACTTTAAGTACCTTCACACCCCTCCCTTTGGCTTCAAATAGCCCAAGTAGTAAAGCCTCATATTCTGCAGTATTGTTGGTGTTTTTGAACTCTAGCTTAAAAGAATAAGAAAAAATTTCACCTTCAGGTGAGATCAACACAACCCCAGCCCCTGAACCAGTAGTAGCACAACTGCCATCAAATTCCATAACCCACAGGTCATCAGAATGTATAGATTTTTTTATTAGTTCTTCTTTGGGGTCTACCCCAAAATTATGTTCAAAGGAGAGAAAATAGTTACCAAATTCACATTCCTCAAACAAAATCTGGGCCTTGGGATCATCAGAGGGGTAGACGGTGAACTTGCACTTGGGCTCAAGTTCTAGCTTCACTTTCTGCTTTCCTACTAGGATTGTGGCTTCTGACCAATCCAATTTGATCTGTCCACCCAAGTCTTTGCAAAATGTCCTGCTCAAAAGCATTCCATAACTAGCAAGAATATCTGCTACCAAAATAGTCAATTTTACCTTTTTATCAGGGTAAGCTGCAAGGGCGACCCGTGCATCGTTAATCTACCCAATCAAGGAAACCTATTTTCCATCCATAGAATAACATCTAACAAATGTTTTTGTGAGTGATAACCCTGGGGCTTTAGCCACAGAGGAATACATAATGTTATCAGAGGCTCCTGAATCTATAATACAGTTACTAAGTTTATGATCATTGATAAATAAAGACACATAGAAAGGATTGGGTTTCAAATCAGTATAAGGAGCATTAGTTGATGAATTGGGAGTCGTTTTAGGAGGAGTCAAGGGTGACTCAAATGAGGAAGCAAATAGTGGAGCAATGGGGGATTCAGTATCAACCTCTAATTGACTCTGGGATTCAGTTTGTGCAGGACTACCCTTAACATGTTTAACCAGTTTGTCATGCTCATTAGGTTTCAACTTGAGATACTCAGTAGGAGAAATTTGAATTTTTGTAGACTTACAAAAATCTACAATATCAAAAGAAGCATCTGGATCATTTCTATGCAACAATCTAGTTTCCTGAGTCTTCAAATTAGCATCATAGGTTCTAGTTAAAGGCTCCTTACCTTTGCCAGGTACTTCTTGAGTATTAGAGGATCTTGCATTCCTCTGACCCCTGGTGAGCACAGCACATGAAGGATCTTCAAGGGTAACCAATATTTCACCTCCCCTTTCTGAATCAGACTTATATTCAAGGAAGTGTATGTCAGAGCCGCCAAGTTCCTCAAAGCTCCTTTCTTCTTCAGTGGACTCCCCTAGCATATCTTGAGTAGTAGTCATCTGGGCATTCCTGAGCATTTATGGGCAAGAGTTTCCATCATGGTCGATAGTCAAATGAAA
Organism: Cunninghamia lanceolata; assembly: GCA_027924645.1. Lineage (NCBI taxonomy): Eukaryota > Viridiplantae > Streptophyta > Pinopsida > Cupressales > Cupressaceae > Cunninghamia > Cunninghamia lanceolata. Next base: position 7,719,657 of record BSBN01001054.1, read on the forward strand.
AATACACATATTTCCCCTACCAGGAGGAGCTTCAATAGCCAGTCTGGGCTGTACTGATGTGAGGGGTAAAGCTTTACCAGTATTTGCTGGTTGATTCAAATTCCTTCTGCTTATATCTTGATACGATTGTTGGAAGTGAGCACCAGTTTTAGGTAGTTGCCTCTTTAAGGCAATCATGTCATTCACCAACTTTTGCACTACAGGATCCGTAGATGATGAGGGCTGGGAATTTGGCATCTGAACCTCTTTCTTCCATTTACCGGCCATAATGAGATCATCTTCTAATCTGACTGCCAAGGCTTGTGCAGCTGGTAAATCGGCAATTACACCTCTCCTGAGATGGAAGCTAATATCAGGAGGCATAGAATTAATAAAAAACATTTTAGATTTTTGCCAGTTGGTCTTTTAGCAGTAGGGATTTTGTTTACAATTCTGTTGAATTTAGCCACGAATTCCCTCATAGGTTCATGAATCTCTTTCTTAAGCTGAGTCAGCTGTGCAAGGAGGTAATGCTCATCTTATGCACTTTTGAACCTATTTTCAAAAGCAGTTTTCATGTCATTCCAATTTGAAATTGAGGAATTAGTTAGGTGGTAGAACCATTGTGCTGCAGTGTCAGTCAAAGTTTGCACAAAGAGCCTTATGGCAAGATCTTGGTGTTATACACCCAACACACTACATGCTGCTGCAAAGGCACACAAATGTTCTTCTGGTGATTGTTTGCCATCTCCATTGAACCTGGGTAAATTTTTTCTTGCATTTTTAGGTAAAGGATTTAGGTTAGCCCCTAGGTTCAAAGGCCCTATGGTAGCTCCCCAAGGTTGGGCCATGGGTAGAAAATTTAGAGCTAAGGGGATAATGGTGCCTGAATGAATTAAAGCTTGATAGACAGGGGAAGTAGAAGGTTTAGGGGGGCTAGGGGGTCTACTTCTAGCTCTTCTTGCATGAGTAGGGATATAAGGAAAATTAGAATTTTGCAATGCTTGAAAGGTAGAATCCTCAACTCCCTCTCTTCTCAAAGACCTAGTATACGGTCTAGAATCCAGCTTAAAATAATGTAGCTAGATAGGTAGTTATTAATTTCTGTGCTATTCTTGATTTCTTTGCGCTCCAAGGATGTGATTTCTTGCTACGTTTTGTGCCTGTCTTCTTCTCTACCTGATTAACAGCAATCTTAGGTTATCGGCCAACTCCTCTTCTTGTTCTAATACTCTACTTGCTCTTCTTTAATCTTCACTATTTTGACGAGTACGCCAAGCAAGGGTATTCAACTGGCCAATAATGTCTTCCTGCTCGTCCTGAAATCCAAGATTGGGTTGTAGAACAAGAATTATGTTTTCGTGTGGAAGCACCATTGTTGCTTCATATTCAGGCGACCAATCTTTTATTAATGATTTTGTTTCCCTAGTAGAGTCGCCAAAATCTGTTGGCTAACAAGTTTGTCCTTATGTTGGAAAATGTTTATTCTGACTCTATACCCCTCTTTGAAGAACAAATGAATTAAGCAAGAAATGGGTGAACTTTTTAAATTAGTTCCCCTCTGAATTTAGGTATAGCTCCCTTTAAGATTTTCAATGAATTTAACCTATTCAACTATCTAGATGCACTTTTAACCAGAAAATGCTTAAGGCAAACTAACATCCATACATAACTATGTTATGAATGCGGTAAATTTACGCAGTAATAGTGAATAATAGAATGCACAGTTTCTACTTTTGTTACATTCAAATACATGAACACATACATATGAATTTGTTGAACTAATAAATAATAAAACACATATGACGAGTTGTCCAATAAAAGAGAAATTACCAGGTGAAAGGAGATTTCACACAGAAAATCTAATTCCAAACACTCAGACACACAGATCTAAGTAAGCAGCAATTGTTTCTTTTTTTTTTTCATTCACAGATGAAAAATTTCTTAGACAACCATCACATAATGTAAAAACATCAAATAATTTAGCTACAATTCCTTTTCCTCTTTTCCTTTCTATCTCCCTTTAAAAGATTCAAAAACCCATATATATGAATGTCTTAATCAGGTCATCTAGTAAATCAAACCTAGAGTTAAAGTAACTCTGACCCATATGGGATTTAGTTTATAACCAACTGATTGAAAGATCAAGATTACAGAAAGAGTATAATAGAGCAACTGAATAAAAGAAAGTGAACCAATAAGATCATGGCTGGGACAACGGATTTCCATCTCCAGATTTGCCATCAGTGGATTGGGAAGCATGTTGAGTCTTCCACTCTTGAAAAGCTGCAACGAACTCCTAAATCTTCGGGAAGTTTGGGATGCCTATGTTCTTTACTCTTGATTTCCAAACTTCTTTATCCCTTCGCATTTTCCCAAATTTTTTTATGCTCTGGAAGTGCATCGATACAGAGGTAAAGTAGAGACTCCACCTTAGAGATTCGAGAGAAATCCTCAATTTAAATATTGTCATTTTCTCTGATAAAGTTAATTTTATCTTTAAAGGATTGAACCACTGTGTCAACATCATCCTCTGGTTTCCCATCATCCCTTATGTATTTAACATCAATGCATTGCAAATCATGCTGCAGCGATTGGGTGAGTTCGGTTATTTCTTTAATCAACTATGTGAGTTCGAAGCGTCCCTGCCTTGATATGGAATTTGTCCATTCAATATTTTTCTTATTTACATATAATAAATCTTCATCTAAACCAGTCAAGTTCCTTTTTGACAGAAACTTTGCTACCCCATATTTTTGAACTTCATCAATCTAATTTATCACATTTACCCATTTCCCTTCGTCTTTCATCCAGGCAGTAGTCTGTGCTTTGAGGTCTTCAATGATGACAACAGTCAGATCATATATATTTTTGAGTTCATGAATGTATACAGTTCCCTTCTCTACAATGCGGTCTAACCAACTGTCAAATGTTTTGCCACCATCTTGTTTCTGTGAACTTGATCCAATAGCTTTTGGTTAACAGGTGATTTCAGGTCAAAAGACAGGGAGAGTTGTGAGACCGGCTGCGGGTTAGGGTTGTGAATAGCATCAATGTACTCTGCCATTGAACACAGAGTTTGTTTCAATTCCCTCTTGTCCTTTTCATCTTTCCAAGTTTGACTAACCATCCTCTTGGTAGATGCTTCAAGGTGGTGGACATCTGCAGCTCTAGAAGTAGCACCGAGATCCACTCTCTCCACAGTGAAATCGTGCACAGTTGGTTCTTGAACTTCTTCCTCAGTCACTGGCTTAGCTATTTCAGCACTCCAGTTACTAGTGTTTGGATCAATGTTTATTCTAGATGTCATCTTGAGTTTCTTGGACTTGGGGGTTTTCCCCAAACATTTGCTCACCATGTCTTCCAAGGGGACAGCAAAAGGAATTATTTTTCTTTTGTCAGATATAGAACTCTCTAGCCACTTGGGTGCAGGGGCTAAGGTTTCCTTTTCAGGGTTCAATCCATCAAAGGATATATTTGAGATTGTTAACATCTCAAGGGTCTCTAAAATGACCTCTGGCTGTGGCCCAGTATCAACTTCCTCTGTTCTGTGTGGACTTGATTCCTTGTCACCCATAGGTTCCCCTGAATCCTCCTTTGAATTTAGATCCACAACTATTGTTTTAGGAACTTGTTCTTTTCTTTTACTTTTGGTCCTCAACTTGGTAGCACGAGGGGGTAGAATAGCTGTGAGGGCTCTTCTAGATTTCTTAATAGCAGGGCTCCTTCCAGTTGATGACTTGGAAGAACCTGCACCACAGATAGCAATAGGTTGGTTATAAGAGCTTATGGGAAGTGATGATTCAATCATTGAGGTGAATTGTTGGGTATCTTTATTCTGGATCCCTTCCTGTCTCTTTTCCCTTAACCATTTCTCAGTTCTCCTTATCACTGGAAGGGTTTTAACCTCAATCCTATCTTCCTCCTTTTTGCTCCAGTCAACTTCTAGAATGGGTAATTGCTCTATTCGTTCAAACTACGGATCAATCACTGGTTCCCCATCATCAACAACTCCAGAAATATCCATATTCAAATTGAGAGTAACTATCTGTCATAAAGAGAACCTATACCATAGTCTTCTCCTGACTTCAAACTCATCTGAACAGTCTTCCCAGTAATCCTCTAGCTTAGGAATGTGTGAAAGCCCTGCTCTAGGATCTAAGTTGTCCTTGACAAATCCTTTGCTGTCAAATTGAGACCTGGCAGTGAAGAACTAAAAATTGAACTTTTTAAGATTCACCTCCAAATTTAAAGTATCGGATTTTGACTGACACGAGTAATGCCCAAGTTTGATGGGAAAGGAGATACCAAAACCTTTTTTTGTCGAGAACTTCCTATCTACATATGCTAGCTGTCTGCATACCTCTATCAGCGCGAAGCGATCGAACACATATCTGGGTAGCTTAACAGGTTCACCATCAAATCCTCCAACTCTGATGTAAGTGAACACGGAAAATTGAATAAAGAAGCTACCATAAATACTAATCAGTTGCATTGCTTCATTGGACATCCTTTTACCTAGATTACCTGCTAGTTCATAAGTCATTCTTCCAGTGAACACATCGTTAACCCTTTTATAATTTTCATAACAATTCTGTTTCTACAACTGTGAATAATATTCATAAATCTTACTATCCTCAGCCAAGGGCGCATGAGGTAGATCAAACTATTCTCTTGTAGATGCCAGACAATAAAATAAGTACAAAGACATATAAAAATCTGTCACCCAGATAATTACTCAAACCCTGATGCAAACAATCAGCCAAAATTTCTGCCCAATCTAAATATTGCTCTCCTTGGAAGATGATTTGTTTGAAAAAGTACATCCAATCCTCCCAATAATATGCATGTTGGCTACCCTTCAACTTGTGTAATAATACTACAATATCCCTCACTTCTTTAATCAGATGGTCCCTAGTAAGTGGTCTGGGTAACGTTGAACCACCCTTCTAAAATTTCAGTAGCTAGTTCCTTGCTATCACACTTTTATAAGTTGGTTTCTTCTCTAAGAAATGGCCATAGGAAGAGGTAATATCAAGGCTGGAATATGCCTCTTTAGGCGGTATCTTCATTACGGACATGAGGGTTTGTCTGTTGACATGAAACAGCACATCACCGTTTGCATTTCTGATGCACCTGTTTTGGGGTTCATACCTATTTATACATTCTTGAACCAGTTCTGGGCTGTATACGGCCTTGGGAAAAGTTGCAGCTTCGACTAAACCGCTGTCTATTATTTTCTTCATCATGGGGTTTTGCACAGGGTTTCTAGACCTTTCTCTAGATTCTTCTAAATCATATTGTACCAGTGTAGTATCCCCAAATTCAGAGTGAGAATAGGTAAGACTAGGACCATGTTCACTCCCCAAACATGTAGATTTCAAAGCCATACTTGGAGGATTACAATGAAAAACACTTCGAATTTTGAAAATAATGATAGAAACTCAAGATATTCTTCTTTCCAGCTAAGAAATAGGAATAGCACATAGGAGGAATAGAACTCACCTTCAAGATGTCTGAATTCAATGTGAAATTTGAGCAACAAGAACCTTATACTTCTTGCGTTATTCTCCTCTGCGTTGCACAGTATGTTTACTTGCCGAATTTGACTTGTTCTTAGTTAATAATGGCATTAACCAGATTGAATAATTATCACTCGGAGCAATTCGTGCCAAAAATATTTGAAAAGACATGAGTTCTGACCTCTTCATTAATAGCAAATATTATTCACGCGTCGTTGTGATGGTATAATGATTATTCGTAACCTCCGCCAAATTAGAAATCTCAGTCTCATAATGAGTCTTTGACATGTCTTCCTCCAACTTTCCCGCTAAATTTGACTTAGAAAGCCGCGGGAATAAATAAGACCAAAATCACCAAAACCTTGAACTATTGAATCATTGAACCTTTAGGGCATGGTTCAATATGGTGGTTCGACCCTACCAATTGAATCACATAAATGGGCAAAGGATTCACTTATAGGAATATTGAACCTAAGCGCATGAACTGTTGAACTTATTAGGATATGGTTCAATATGAAGGTTCAAAGACACAAGGGCTACATAGACCAACGGACAGTCGTGTGACTTTTATTAAGGGGTTCTGACCATGAGATAGTGAACCGTTGAACCTTGAACCATTGAACTTCGCTATAGAGTACAAGCGGAGGGTTCAACGATACATTAATTATACGAGATAACTGTATGACACGACTTATTAGAAGGCAATGAGTGTTGAACCTTAGACATTTGAACCATTGAACGTTCGGACAAAAGGGTTCAAGTTGAACCTAAAAACTTGAGGACGTTTGAAATACATAGAACAATAACTTGCTGTTTGAGATGCTTTGGACATATCGAACCATTTGAACCTAGAACTTTAAAAAGGGTTTATGTTCAGAGGTTCAAACCTTAAATACCCTCTCCCACAAAGACAATAAATAGATAAAAATTGAAGTAACAAGAGTTGATTTAAGAAACAAAGGTATGACCAAAAATACAACACAGCAAACCGGCTCTTGTTCAGGAAGTATTATCAATAAATAAATAAGGGCGACTCAAAAGGTAACACATATTTAATAGACTAGGAAATTAGGATTACCTCATTTGTGAAATACTTCCTTTAAGGCTAGTAAACATTTATATCACCTTCTTGATATACTGTTAAGGTGCTCATAGGATGGAATTGGGTCACTCTCAAATTGTATGTTGAATGAAAGACATGTAGTAGCATAAACACTTAAATTCATCCCAAAACTCTATGGATTGGTTTGTGATATAAACTAATTCAGGTTCTTTGTTTGATCTAACTCACAATAGTATAGTTTTCCTAACATTGGTTTAGTAGTGCTGTGGGATACTGGATTCTTAGATAATGTTATTATACTTTAGTTATCATAAGAAGACGAGGTGGTTGCCTTTGCTGCATATTTGATTTCCCTCTCTTCTAGCTCACATCTTGCCTTATTCCACATAACTCCTCAAGCCTTGTTAACTGTTCCAATCCATCTTTGTATGGCATATAGTTGTGTAAGACTCTTTTGTTCAAATTCCTTATTATGAAAACTTTTACTCGGTTTGGATTCTACAATTGCCTTTAAGAGTTAGTTGCATGCAATCAAGAGTAGTTAAGTGCTCGTTTCCCCTACCTTGCGGTGTTATTAGATTTAGAAGAGTAGGGACTGACAATAGTAAAATGGAGGCAACAAAATGATTATGTCCAAGTCATATGCCCAAGGGAATATCTAAGCTCTTGACTTTGAGGGCAATGAGATTAGATTGACACTGACTATCTATTGTGTATATTGGTTAACTAAATGTAAAGATGTTGGGAATTTGGTTAATCTCTACGAGGTTTGTTTCCTTTAAGGTATGAACAACATAGTAACTCACTTGCCTAGGTTTGTGCTTCTCTTATCATAACCAGAACTGGGAGGATGTGTGTGTTGCTTCTTCTGTATTGATGTTTTTGTTTGACACTTATGTCATCTTTTCTTGGTTTGGTTCACCTGACAAGGTGTCATGGATATCATATCCCGCACCTTTTTTCCCTTCCCCATCTTTGTGCGACGAGGTTTTAGGGATGGGTGGAAATGTTTTTCGTTGTTCATGTCATGACCACATCACAAATGTGGACATGACATGTTGTTTTCTTGTGTCATGGCCACACAACAATAGTGGGCATGACAAGGAATGAGAAATGTATACCAATGTCTTGCATTATGATATCATCTCTCCCATCTTCTTTATTTGCTACATTTAAGTCTAGTGTTTCATCTATGGCTTCTAGTGATTCTTTATAGTGGGATATTGATATGAGTTTTCTAGATCCACCTCATTGGGGCATATTTCTACAGGACATAGCATCCTTATTTGTAGAGTCATGTATTATAGATTTGGAAGACACAATTGAGAACATTCATCTTCTATTTGATGAAAACTTTGATGGAGTTGCATCACCATCATCTTCTTTAGATATAATTATTCTTAGTCCTCCTCTTCTTTCAGCATAGTTTGATTGTGGATTGGAGACCTTTAAGTAACATTTGAAGGCATCATCTAGGTCTCTGGATCATGTGAAAAATTTAGAGACAATCATCCTTCTTCCTACATATACTTATCCAGGATGGGAAGATATCTTAAATACAAATCTATGGTTCTATTTCTTCCCATGGGGAGAAATGTTGTTCAATGCTCATGGATCATATTTAGCATCTAATGTTGAGCATCTAACAACACTACAAGAGAAATTTTGAGGGGAGGCTACATGGTTTCTTATCTAATCTTAGTTTTGGGAGGGAGCATTTCCTTGCATGAGGTTCTTTCCTTCTCATCTTTAGGGGGGTCACATAGACCTTCTCTCTTTTTCTCTCCTATGAGGGTGAGCATTTATTATACTTTTGTGCTAGAAGTAGTTCTTGGGGGATCATGTTAAATCCTCTTTATTTCTTCTTCACTTGTACACTTTTCATGCATCTTTCCTCGCTTGGAGAGGAGTTTTAATCCCGCTATGTTTTCTCCTTTACTCCATTTGTCAAAAAAATGTTTGTACATGGTGTTTAGTCGTAAAATGTCTCCCTAGGACTTTTACCTCCTAAGTTTAGCTCCCGAGTCCCTTGTTTTTTATATTGCATGTTCCTTTTAACTCCCGATGCAAAATAGCCCAAAACCTGTGTCAAATGGGGCTTGAGGGACATATGTGGGCTTAATCCTGCCTTAAAATAGGACCCAGGGGCTTGGGCACTCACGCCCTAGTCCTACCCTATTTTAGGTAGGTCCTAAATTTAAATGTTTGTTATGTGACCGTTAAAAGGTTTCGTTGTCGACATCTTAAGTTTGAATTACAAAATTTGTAGTGAGAATGCATATATAAGCATGTTTAGGGTTTCATTGTAAACTAGAAGATGATTATAAACTTTTGGAAAACTTATGATTTTAGAGCATTCAAAGCATTCATTGTAGACTTGTCTTGTTATTGTGTTTGTTATGCAGATTTGGCTTCATCTTCTCATGTGTTGAAGGATTTTCATATACATCCGAGCTACACATCCGAGGTGATATCTTTTTGTGTTTGAATCAATCATTTATCAATCTATCAATTTGTTTTAGTCTCTATCCCAAAGGGATATGCACTATTTGTCGAACAATGGTGTTGGAAGGCTTGAATGTCATTCTGGGGCTTGACTGAGGCAATCTCCTAAACACCACAACCCCCAACCCCCTTCTTTGTGATTGCAGGTGATAGATGTCATGTTCTACATAAGTGGAGTTGCCGGAGGCTATGATAGAGTATCAGGATTGCAGACCTAAGAAGAAAAGTAGGACCTGAGCTTGGGCACCTACCCCAAAGCCCTCTAGATCTTTAGGGCAAAAAACCTTTGGGATAATAGAAATAGGTTATAGATCATTTACGGGAATCTCTACAGAAAATTGTACCTTGGGCTTGGGCGCCTACTCTTTAGCCCCCAACTTTTCCGCATCCAAAATCTTGATGTCTGGTATGTATCTACTCTTAACATTACATCTTTGTCTGCGAGAATTTGTCAGGATTTGTCCGTTTATTTACAATTTTGCATAATTAGGGTTTTAAGCATAATTGGGCATTAAATTAATACATTAATCAACAAATTCAGAATTTCCACATCATTACAAGTGACTCTCAACCTGTAGGTGAATCCTTTTACAAAAGTTGTTATTCAACTTAGTTGAATGTCTTTGAATGTTTGTAGTGAGAGATCTAAACTAATTCACCTATCAATCCCATCTTCACTCCTTTTTCCTATTAAAATTTTGGTGAACCCATGTTTTATTTGAATTTTGCACCTTGTTGAGTGTTGTACTTCAGATTTACATTCATTCATTTCATTGTCATCTTATTGCATTTGAAAATTTACAAAAAGAAATTAAAAATTTTGCTAATTTTGAAAAAATTGACATCCTAGACTTGCATTTTGACATAGTTTGCATTAATTTCATTAGATTTTAATTTCTAATTTTTGCATTAGATCTAATATAAATTACAGTAGTACATCATTCTATAATCATTTGCATGGCATTTTTATGCTTAAATTGTTAGATTTTGCTTGAAATTGTGCATTTTTCATATAACCTAGTTTTTCCAAAAGCTAGGGTTTGTGGTTAAAATCTTGTTTCAGCTTTTACTACTCTTTTAAACACTCTTTTAGGGCTGATTTCTTATTGTAGTGTTTCATCATAGTATTTTTTTGCATTTACATTTCAAATTTTGCAATTTCACATAGTCAATTTCAACAATAACTAGCATATTCACTCATCTTTCCTTGAAATTGCACTTGCATTGAGCATTGTAGAACTTGTAACATCATTTTTAGATCTGAGATGGGCTATTTCACATCACAAATATGATTAGAAGAAGTCATTCATACATTATTTGCATAGTTTCATGTCTTAATTTTACAATTCAGGTTTGAAAACCTTGGATTTTCACTAGATTTTGCATTGTCATCTATCTAGATTTGCATTATAGGTGTGTTGTGAAGGATATTTCTGCATTACTAGACTAATATTAAATTTATTATTTGCTTCCCCTCATCAATTTCCTTACAACACCTTATCTTTTAGTCATTTGCATTAAAAAATTTGAAAAAATCAAGCCTTTTTGGTCATAAACATACATAGTTTTGCATACATTTCATTGAATATATATCAAAATCTTTCAAAATCAGATTTGGTATCCATTTGAAAACATACATATATGGCTTATAATCATTAAAATAATGCTAGGTTCCCTCCTAGGCCTTATTTGAAAATAAAAACTCCTGAACCTGAAATAACATTTACACCACATGATAAGACAATGAGTGATATTGAAGGGCCTCTCTACATCACCGTGAGTATAATGGAAATTCTGGTGGATGGTACACTTATATATCCTAATTGCATGACTAATGTGGTAACGAAGATTTCCTTCTTGTACATGAATTGATCAATACAAGATTCTTATGAACCTTCGGATTTAAGGATTAAAACACATACTGGAGCTTTCATGCTTACCTTTGGGAAGATAACTTTATTGGTTATAGTTTATGATAAATCTGTGGATCAAGTATTTGATGTCATCCCTTTATATGAACTCTTCCATGTAAAACTAGGGCATCCATGGCTAAACACTATGAAGAGCCCTGTCCCCTCAATAATTCACAAATGCATAAAATTTCCTTTACATGGACAAGTGTGTACTATTTGTCGTAATACATGGCAACCTGTGGTTATGGAGACCTGTCTTCTATTTGTATCATCATTCTTCTATCTTGCTTCTCCTCTATTTTCATTGTTGTGTGTTGTGTCTTAGCCACACAGCATTGCGATTGATGACCTGGGGGCATCCTCTTATGTGATTGTTCCTAAGACACTTGTTCTCCTCTCTCTTTTTATTGTTTACTTTCTTCTAGTGATTCTATCTAGTCGACAGATGATGAAAAACAAACATATACCAATATGGACCACGTGTTCCTTCATCGAGTAAGCAAAAATGGACCTAGTCCATTTATGAAGACGGGGTTGATTTATATATCTGATGCTTGGCTAGTAGAATCACTTTGTGTGATATTTGATGTTATCTTATCATGCTAACAAATCATAAAAATATATTTGCTTTGTGTACTTTGATTGTTTTGGGTGTTTTGTCTTGTTGTTACACTCGGTTTTGAGATGCCTGCAGTATAAGCCCCACGGTTGTACTCAGGCGCGAACCCATTTGTGTAGCCTTGGCTTATTTGTTTTCATGCATTGTTTAGATTAAGAAGTGTGTGTTTGTGGGAACATTTAGTGATCATAAAGTACATGTCACCATTTGTGGCATGGGCTTTGTGAAAGCTCTTGTTCCCTTGTGTGGTTTCTCTCCACCTTAACATACTTGATATCAATACATGATATCAACCACCTTAAGGTGGGGCATATAAAGGTAAGTTGTCTGATGATTTTGGTACTAAAGAAGCATGTTTTTAATCCCTCTATAGAGGTGAGATGTTGTATCTCAATTCTCTGTGTGAGTGCACATCTTTATTCTATATTGCAATCATTAAGCCCTCTATAGAGGTAGGATATCGTGCATATCCTTTTATTCTAATCTCTCTATAGAGGTGGGGATGGTGTATCTCTTGACCTAGTGCACATCCTTTTTATCTCAAAAGTCCTCCAAGTAGGGGGGTTGGTGTATCCTCCCTTAAGCGTATCTTTGGAAGTTGTTGTGGCATAAGCCCAACTATCAAGTGTGCATGTAGTGTGCTTGAGATGGTGGGGGCTTAGCAATAGGTTCCTTCCATTGCCTTGTTTGTCATGTTTTAGACGTAAAGTATGTCTTTGGCATGCTATACGATGCTCATGTTTTCCATGTGACTTTCGTGTGTTTGTTCCCATGTATAGTCCAAAGAGTGTGGCAAAATGCCCCTCCTATGCTTTGGGATATGTATGGTTTGTTTGTTCCCAAGTATAGTCCAAAGAGTGTGGTGAAATGTGCCTCCTATGCTTTGGGATTTGTATGGCATGCTTGTTCTCAAGTGGGTATATGCACAAAGATGAGGGACAAAAAAGTTTCCACATGACTTTTTGGTCCCATAAAAGTCATAACATGAGTGCGTTATAACACACTTGCGTTATATAAATGCAAAACTCTCTCTCTCTGGCTGTCTTGTTCCCTCTCTCGCTCTATCTCTCTTGCTCCAAATAGAGAGATAGAGAGAGAGAGTGACCACGTGAGAGAGAGAGAGAGAGTGACTGCGTGAGAGAGAGAGAGAGAGAGATGTTTTAGTTCACCATAACACGCTAGCATTATGTGAATACATAACGCTAGTGCATTATGCTTTGGATTGGAAATTACCAAGCCTAAGGCTTGGATTTGCCTTGGGCTTCCAACCCAATGGCTTGGACTGAATTTAGGTCATCTAAGGATGTGTTTTTCTAGATTCCAACCAAAACCACATAATCTAGAGCATGCTTCCCATCAGGATTGCACTTTTTTCAATGAAAAGTCAAAAAAAATACCACCATAATCTTAAGCTCTCTATTAGCTATCCAACCATATAATTTTTTTTACATTTTGAGTATGTTAAGGGTTTCATCTTCAATATCTTTTGTCAGTGTGTCTATTTTTTGTCAAAAACTAGTGTCTAGTATTTTTGACTTTTTTTTAATTGTTCATCAAAATTTCAAACAAGTTACATTTTTAGAAACTTGACTTGATTCTACATGTATTCAGAAAAAAATTTGATTTTTGATTAGTTTTCAAAAATTTTACAGGGGAGCATGCTCAATTTTTTATTTTTCAGGATGTATCCACTTTGAAAATTAGTAAAAAATCAATTTTCCATGAAAAAATTATGAGAAAAATCAGGGATAAACTACAAGGTGTTAGCTAATTTCTCACTGAAGCGATTTTTGAAATACTAAAAAGAGTTAACATTTTAGGGGGAGCATACCAGATGCTATGTTATGTTTTTTTGAGAAAAATAGGACCAATTTGTGTGCTCCCACTTTTTGAAAAAAATTAGTAGTTTTGAAACTAGATTTGGAGCACTACGACTCTTGTTTTTGTTGTATCTTCAAATTTTGAGTGTAACTATCTTCAATTTCTCATCCAACATCAATCTTTCCTAATTTCAGGAAAAAAAAAAGTGGCATCTTAAGACCCCCTTTTGGTCCCTCATCTTTGTGCACTTACCCAAGTGTAGTCCAAAGAGCATGGTGAAATACCCCTCCTACACTCTGAGATTTGTATTGTGTGTCTTCTTCCCCATATGTAGTCAAAAGAACGTGGTGAAATGCCCCTCCTACATTTTGGGTTGTGTTTTGCATTTTTACTTTCCATGTATCTGCATTCATTCATATATATTTGAAAATGAAAAAAAAATCAATACATTCACTATATTCATTATGTTTTGTGTGTCTTCAATATTGTCTTCTCTGTGTTTTGCTTGCCTGATATTGTCTTCACTGTGTTTGACGTGTCTGTGATGTGTTCTCTTTACTGTCTACCTGAGACTGGGGGCTAGAAATAGTTCCTCAATCTTTTTGTATGCATTAGCTTCAAGTCCCTGGAGTGTTTGTTATATTTTGACCGTACTTTAATGCATGTATGGGATGTGTGTTCATACATACATTAAAGTGGGGGCTAAATGTTTAGTCATAAAATGTCCCCCTAGGACTTTTACCTCCTAAGTTTAGCTCCCAATTCCCTTGTTTTTCATATTGCATGTTCATTTTAACTCCCAATGCAAAAAATCCTGAAACCCATGTCAAATGGGGCTTGAGGGACATCTTTGGGATTAACCCTACCTTAAAATAGGACCCAGGGGCTTGGGCGCTCATGCCCTTGTCCTACCCTATTTTAGGAAATTCCTAAATTTAAATGTCCACTATGTGACCGTTAAAAGGTTCCACTACCGACATCTTAATTTTGAATTATAAAATTTGTAGAGGGAATGCATATATAAGCATGTTTAGGGTTTCATTTGTAAACTAGAAGATAATTATGAACTTTTGGCGAACTTATGATTTTAGAGCATTCAACGCATTCATTATGGCAGAGAAAATTTGTCTTGTTATTGTGTTTGTTATGCAAATTTAGCCTCATCTTCTCATGTGTTGAAGAATTTTCATCTACATGTGAGCTACACCTCTGAGGTAATATCTTTTTGTGTTTGAATCAATCATCTATCAATCTATCAATTTATTTTTGCCTCTATCCCACATGGATATGTCCTCTTTATCAAACAATAGTGTTGGAAGGCTTGAATTCCATTCCAGGGCTTGACTGAGGGAAGCTCCTAAACACCACAACCCCCCAACCCCCTTTTTTGTGATTGCAGGTGACATGTGTCATGTTCTGTGGAAGTGGAGTTGTAGGAGGCTGTGACAAAGTATGAGGATTGCAGATCTAAGAAGAAAAGTAGGACCTAGGCTTGGGCACCCACCCCAAAGCCCTCTTGATCTTCAGGGTAGAAAACCTCTAGGGCAAAAGAAATAGGTTATAGATCATTTCTAGAAATCTCTTTAGAAAAATGTACCTTGGGCTTGGGCGCCTACTCTTTAGCCCCCAACTTTTCTACATCTAAAATCTCAAAGTCTGTATGTATCTACTCTGAATATTACATCTTTGTCTATGAGAATTTGTCAGGATTCATCCTTTTATTTATGATTTTGCATAATTAGGGTTTTAAGCATAATTGGGCATTAAATCAATACATTAATCACAAATTCCAAATTTCCACATCGTTACAATTGACTCTCAACCTGTAGGTGAATCCTCTTGCAAAAGTTATGATTTAACTCTGTTGAATGTCCTTGAATGTTTGTAGTGAAAGGAGGATCTAAAATAAATCACCTATCAATCCCATCTTCACTCCTTTTTCCTGGTAAACACATGGGTACCTAACATGGCCTTGTAGTTGAGACCCATATTTATCTGTCTATTCTCCCTAAGTTGCACTTAAGAGGACTGTTAGTGTAAATAATGACATTATACAACTAGTTAGATTTTATCCTATCTAGGAGAACCCTATTCACACTTGTTAAGTTCACACTTAGGGACTTGTTTCATTTGTCTCACACCATAAGGATGTGACAAATGTACACACCTTTAGAGACACTTATCGCATATGCACATGACACATTAGGTACACTTGTCCTATGCACATGTAAGGTGGTTGAAGTCCTCAACCATCTTCTTATCTCACCCTAGTCTATATAAATAGGGGTTTCCATGTAATATTTGATTTACTTTTTATGATAGTTTTTTGTCTTATCATTGCACATATTCATTTGTGGAAGTTATTGGATTTTGCATTCAGATCTTGGTTGCTCCAACATAGACAACATTATGCACCAACACCACAAGGCATAAAATAAACCATATTCATTGATGGGATTGGAGAAAAGATGCATAATGTGGAATTAAATCTAATCCCCATTATCATCTCTAGGCCTAGAAAAGTATTCAATGAAGTTTCTAGCTAGAGAACTAAAAGAGGAATAGAACATGAAAGATTTTCCAAACTAATATAAAACTCTATCCATTAGATATAATCAAAATTTACAAATCAAGATAGTATCATCAAATAATAATTTTGCAATTAGCAAGAAAGAATGTTTTGACAAATAATGAAGCATTTGTAGAAATTCATAATCATCATTCAAAATATCCATATTAAGCAATGAAGTATCATCGATATGGTCCTCTAATAAATCATTATTATCAATCCATGAGTGATGAAAAGGAGTGAAAGAATAATCATCATAAAGGTCATAGTCTATCATTCTCCAAATAACAAGATTTAGAAACAAAAAAAAAAAGATGAAAAGATTTGAAATCATGAGTTACTAATGTTTTTGCCCAATGAGAGCAGCATTGGGCTAACCAATGTAGTAGTCATTATTTGGCTTTCAAGATAATTGAGAGTGAAATAGTTTCATTTGGAAAGAAGGTAAAGAGAAGGGTCAAACACTTATTATCACAAGATTTGTAATTGTAATTTCTTTTGTTTGGTGGATAAAAATTCTCAAGTTTCTTTATAGTTCATAGATGCTTGTTGGGTTTCTTTGAACAACCCTATTCATTACATACATGTTTACACAAATATTGAACAAAAATGAGGAAGGAAATTTACATACATACATACATACTATGAGGCCTACTTTTTCATTTCCTTATATTTGACTACTTATTTTATTGTTGGTGATACACTTAGACTTATGGGACTGTTGATCCTGAATTTTTGGACTATTAGACTTTATGTTGTATGTGGATTTATTATGCTTAGCATGTTTACGATGTGTTTAGACTTAGAAATTGATTCAATGACCTTGACATATGGTTTATATTATGATGTTATTGGGATACTATTCATGTGATGATAGTTAGAAATTTGTTATGTGATTCTATCTTGGGAATGGATGTTTGAAATGCATAATTTAGAATCTAATTGTAATGTGACTTCCTTGATGCTTATATGACCATGTGATGTTGTATGCGAGTGTATGTTTCAATTTTCTTTGGCTATTATATACATGTGGAATTAACATTTCATTTGAGTGCGCAGGTGTTTCTAACGAAGACACAGAAATTCAGAGATCATCCCACACACTATGTTGTTTTTCCTTGTGAAGCCGATCTAGTTCCAAGAGGAACCAAGATCAACTGTTTATTGCATGATCAATTTTTGTAATGTTTGCATATGGTGTGCTTTGGGCTAGGTTTACCCTTTTTTAGTTGATCATATTATGGTGTTGTAAATGTGTAAAGTTTATTTGACTCAATTTTTGTTTTAAATTTTTGAGACCCCTTTTCATGTGTTTTTACTCAACCCTTGGTGCTCAAAATAGGTTAAACTTGACCATGGGTTGTACCCCTTGGGTCTAGGGACCTTTTGGACATGTTTAACCCTAGGTAAACTAACATTTGGTCACTTTAACTTCACCCTGAAGTAAAGTGACGAAAATGGAAGCTTGGGAGGGAGAGGATGAGTGGGTCAAACACTCAACCTCTTCCTTTCCTCTTCCCTAGGTTGGGGGAGTCTCCAAGACCCCTTAATTGTGGAGGACTTTACTCCAAGTCTCTCCCACAATTGGTGAGGGTACCTTGGGGTTGAGTGGTCCTTCTTGGAGGAGAGGTGAATGGGGCACATGTGGCACCCATTCCCTCTTAAGCTCCACCTTTCTCTCCCACATGTTTTAGAGAGGACAAGTGGAAGGGAGAGAGACTTGGTAGATAGGTGAATGACATGTGTCACCACCCATTCCAAGGGTCTTGCTTGTAGTTGGGAGGAGGAGTGAGGAGGTGACATGTGTCACCTCCCCATTCCTCAAGCCTCATGAAAAGATCCTATTTTAATCCCTCTTGGAGATAGGGATGGGGTTGTTGAATTTTTGGCAATTTTATTGATTTTAATTACTTTGGGGAAAAAGTTGGAGGAAATTTGGTGGCTCAACTTGGAGAAGGAGTTAGAGGAGATCTACTCAACTACCATCTACCAATTGGGATTTTTAAGGTAGGTTTCAAGGCTAAGGCCTTCCCTTATGCATTTTATTTACTTGTGTGATGCTATGTGTGAGTTTCTATTTTGAGTTTTTACTTGTTGTTGTGGGGAAAAATTGTAAGGGAGTTGTAAGATCCTCTCCTACTTGGGAGAAGATGCTCAACGTGTGTGGGGTGGGGGAGGAGTGAACCTCCTCGAGATCATTTCCTTGATTTTTTGGAGTTGTAGCCTTGGGGGCAATGTGTGAATATGTGTAATATGTGAAATGGCTTGAGAGCCAAATGGAAGCTTTGTGAAACTATGTTCAAAAGTGTTAGCTTGAGGCCTTGAGAGGTATTTGTATTGGGAAGTTTTAGGAGTGACACTCTTGAGTTGAGTGTTGTCCACTCCCCTACCCCATTGAACTCATATTGAGTGAGTTCTTGTGTTATGATAGCCGTGGGAGTAATTTTGTGTTTGGTTGTTGAAAGCATTGTTGTGTTGTAGTTTGAGTTTTTCCTAGTGTGAGGATGACCTCCTAGCTCAGAGGTGACTCATGAGTGAGTCAATGGTAGGGAGGAGAGCAAGTTGTTGTGGCTTCTTCCTCCTTCTTGTGATATTGCAGGTTCATTGGAGCTATGGTTGTGGAGGAGGATAGTACTGTTCCTTGGAGTTGTTATTTTTTTTTATTAGCTCTTGAGAAAGCATGGCTTAGTTAGGCCTTCTATCATTTTTTTTAGATTTCAAAAGAGGAGAAACTTGTTCTCTCTCTCTCTCTCATGTTGTAAAAGTATTTTTTTATTTGTGTGTAAGATCTATTTACATTAGCAATAGAAATTTTAAATTTGCTGATTTTTATGTTTATCATTGAAGAAAAAAAATAGTGTTGGAGGAAAAATGTAGTCTTATTGCTTTTTCTCTTGAATGTTTTTTTTTTAAAAAGGGGGTAGGATGTTGTTGTTTTATCTTTGTAGAATATAATGAAAATATATACATTTGATTTACTTACGAGAAAAGAATTTAGATGTTGTTGATAATATGGAAGGAAGAAATAAATGCATTTGTTTTTAAAAAGGAAAATAAATAAATTCTTTGAAAGGGCTGTTATGTGTAGATATGTTCTTCTATGTTTACAAAAAAAAAGGTTTATTGGCTCTATGTAAATCTGTTTATGAAAACAAGAATATTTCTTTTGAGTTATTGTATTAAAAAAATAATAAATCTGAGAGATTTAGATCAATAGATAATTTAGAAAATACAGTATTATACACACACACATAAAATTTGACATTCTGTGTTTTTCTGTTAGAGAGCCATACTGTGTATACAATAGTATATATATATAGTACTGCTGTTATTTGTTTTAATAAATAATAAACTTTGCTTTGTATTAAAACTGTGATTTTAAATTAGATTATGATTTGCTGTGTATATATACATTTATATACATATAAATAAAACTTAATAAAAAAATGGAATGCTGAGTATTGAGGAGGACTGCATTTTTTTTGGAGTTGTTGGATGTTTTTTTTACAAAGAAAAAAAAGAAATACATTTTGGTGGGGGGGTCGAACCCCCCACCGCCGTAGTTTTTATATGGCTGTGGGGAGGGGGTTGGAACCCCCACCCACACTCCACTGTATGGGATATGGGTGGGGGCTCCGCCCCCCTCCCCACACTCCCCCTCCCTTCTACTCTCGCGGATCCTTCTCCGTGCAGGCCTCTCCAAACTCATCGCCGGTCCCTTTCCACCCTGCGGCCCCTCCTCCAACACCGTTCCTCCTTCAATGCTACCGACGGTCCTTTCTCCCTGCGGTTGTCCCACCTCCACCGCCCTACAGACCGTCCACCTCTGCCGACCATCGCTGCTGCCCCAGCAGCGCCACTCCCCACTGCCAAAACAAACATGGGGTTTAGCAAATAAAAAAAATAAAAATGCCCATTAATCATATAAAAATATAACTATATATATATAGCATATTCCCTACTTGGTGTGGCCATGTATGGCCTCCATTAAACCTGCAAACACAACCCAAACAAAATGAGAGAAGAGGAAAAGAAAAAAGAAAGAGGAGAGAAGAAAATGAGAATTGAAAAAAATAGGATTAGGGCTTTGTGCCCTTAAGGAAATTATTATTTTACTTGGAGGCTTTTAGGGCAAGATTGTTTTGTTTTAAAAATTTGATTTTTATTATTTCTTGTTTTCTTTTCCTTCCTTCTCTTTATGGAATTGTTTTATGGGTTTTTGTTTCATTTAATTAACTTGAAATGAATATTTAGTAATGGAGAAATTTATAATACGTAATGGGGTTTTATTTTATTTTATTATTTTAATTGGTGAGATTTTTTTTAAAAAGTAAAGTGTTTAAGTTAGAGCATATTATATGCATTATTTTAATTAAATAATTTGCAGTGGGATTTAATTAATCAAGTTAGGTTTTCCCAATTTAAATATTGTTTGGAATTAGGGAAGAATTAATTGTGATTACTTATTGCATGAGAATATTTACCATAGGGGCCATTGTTACTTAAATTAATCAATCTAGTTGCATTAATTTAACTATTGAAGCATAACTAATTTTTAAACCAGTGTAAATAAATTATGGCTAGCAAACCTTTATCAAACAAGGTGGGTGGCAACTTAGTCGTTATTAATTAAATTAACCTAGGGTGATTTTATTAGTTTAATGAAGATGTCGTTTAAACCAACTTGGAAACCTAGTAAACTATTTAAACGAAGTTAGTTTAACATATTTCCGTGATCTGATCTACCAAGAAATTAGGAATAATGTAAAGGATGCAGTGATAACTCTGATTGATAGAAAATGTGAAGAACAAATTGATCGAGCTTTGTTGAAAAATGTTTTAAATTATAGAAAACGTGAAGAAGAACAAATTGATTGAGCTTTGTTGAAAAATGTACAATTAATCTATTTGACTGATCTACCAATTTAACTAATGTTACGTAGGTAATTTAACACCAACCTAGTAAACTTTCGATCAAAATTAGTTTAATTATAATAAACCCTAATCACGCCCGTGAGGCGTTATGCTGCCGAATTTTTCCAAAATTTAGGGTTTAGCTAGGTTAGTGAAATTTAACCTTGTTTAGAACTATATTATTATTTTTGCCGATTATCAACATTAGATTCTTGTATTAGATTATATCTTTCTCATGCACTTGAATTTGGCTTTTGATTTTGACTTACATTAAAATCCCATCATTCACATATGATAACTTAGGGTTTCAATTGTTGATCCTAACCCTACTGGTGACATTAACCGTGTCACATCGACCCCCTAGTTGGCCTTCATTGCGAATGGTATGCGCAAGTGAATGCATTACCCCGCATTCAACTGTCTTATTTATGCCTTACGCGTAACGCCACTGAGCATGCTTACGCATTCGAGGGGGTTTCTAGGGAAGTGTGGAAATTTTTTTGATATTTTGTGTCATGACCACATGACAAATTTGGACATGACATGTGTGATGCGTGTCGTGACCGCATGGGAAATGTGGGCATGACATTTGGTATCAGAGCCTAAGTTTAAACACTAGGCTTATTTGGGCACATTACTTATTTCACAACTTTGATTAATTAGTACCTACCTTGTTTTTGTAGGATGCCTCCCCAATGAATTCAACAAGCATAATCACATCACACTGTGTCCGCCAAGGTGCACAGTGATTTCTCTGCAGAGGGTCAGGTACTAGCAACCTTATGATATCAACCAGTACCGTAGGCACCACCAGGACTTGATATAGGACCTCAGATTTTATAGACGTTACAGGCCATGAGAGGCTACCGCCAGTTATACCAGTGCCACGTGACGAGCCCCGTGTTGATCCGCGAGAGGAGCCATGTGAGGAGCCACATGCTAAGTCGTGAGTTGAGCCACATGTAGAGCTCCGTGTTGATCCACGAGAGGTACCATGTGTGGAACCATTTGTAGAGATACCAGATACCACAGTGGAGGTGGTAGGGTCAGCTTATAGGGCATGGAGTAGGAGTCCTCCGCGACATGTGAGACGAGATGAGACTATGAGGGTTGAGCAGGTACATCATGGACCTTATCAGTATGGTATGGATGAGCCAGCCATAGGACATGGAGACAGAGGTGATCCCATCAGAGACCTACTTAGGCTTAATCCACCTACCTTCGCAGGAGCTACAGAGGGAGCTGAGGCTGAGGGTTGGCTGATTAGTCTAGATAGATGCTTTGCGTTGCAACCTTATGGGAGAAACATGAAAGCCTACGTGGTAGTACACCTCCTGAGAGATGTAGCAGCTACTTGGTGGTGCACTGAGGAGTGCAAGCACCAGTTATCATTAGACACACTCACATAGGACACATTCATAGAGCTCTTTAATGTGCGTTACTTGTCAGACCATTATAGGCAGTGTCGGATAGATGAGTTCCACGACTTGCAGTAGAGAGGACTCACAGTTGCACAGTATGAGAGCTAATTTATTGAGCTTTCACGTTATGCAGAGTATCTCCATGATGAGAAAATTCTGGTGTACAAATTCATTAGAGGTTTGAATAAGGGGATAGTAGGACCAGTGAGTATGGTAGACCCCCAGACTATGAGTGAGGCTGCCGAGAAAGCTTATATTGCAGAGGAGATTCAGGGACGAGGGAAGAATTCACGCCCGCAATTTCAAGACCGTAGTCATCAGTAGCAGTAGAACTTTCGTAGACCACCACCACCACCACCATAGAGAGGAGGATTTAGTTCTCCATCATTACCTCCTAAACCTCCATAGCAGCAGCGGTAGCATCAGTAGAGGTCTAGACCCTAGTAGAGGGCACAGGGAGGACAGAATCATGGTTGGTAGCAGCAGGGCTCATGTAGGGATCAGAGATAGCAGGGACCATCTGTTGGACCCGTAAGGTCACAATAGTCATATAGGGGTTCACAGGGATCCACAGGATAGACTGGGTAGCAGCAGGGTGCTAGGACTCAGTCAGGGCAGATACAGGCTAGGGGCCCATGTTATGTTTGTGGTGGGGTAGGACATTTGGCTAGAGAGTGTCCACAAGGTTTCATAGCAGGGGGACAGTTCTGTTTAGGAGGATCAGACTAGATAGTAGGAGATATGGGCAAGTCCCACTACATGTTTGCAGTGATTGATAATCTCTAGGCTGACTATCAGGCATCCGTGATTGAGACATCAGGTATGATCAGGGGTGCCCCCATTTCTATTCTTTTTTATTCTGGTGCTACTGATTCCTTTATATCTACGATGTTAGTGGAGTGTTGCAGGCTGGTGGCTTCTAGGCAGGACATTAGGTGAGAGGTTGAGTTGGCCTCTAGGGCTAGGATGTCAGTAGATACCTTGGTTTGGGATTGTGAGATTTCCTTGGGTTCCTTCACTACATCTTGTGACCTTAGAGTTATGCCATTAGGATCTTACGGTGTGGTTTTGGGTATCGACTGGCTTATGGCTCATAGAGCCAAGCTAGATTGTCACCGAAGGGCGATTAGCTGCTTAGATGATCATGGTGCACCGGTCGAGATAGTGGGCATTGAAAAGCCCATGGCAGTTTGTATGATTTCCGCTCAGCAGCTTAAGTGCTGCATGCGGAAGGGATGTCAGATGTTCTCTATCATAGTTAATGACAGATCAGAAGATGATCCTGAGGCATCACTAGATGATCACCCTATCTTGAGAGAGTTTGCTGATGTGTTTCCGCTAGAATTACCAGGTATGCCTCCAAGCAGAGAGGTAGATTTCCACATCGATCTAGTGCCAGGTGTAGAGCCAGTGTCTCATGCACCCTACAGGATGACTACACATGAGCTCACGGAGCTCAAACTGCAGTTAAAGGAGTTACTTGAGAAGGGACACATCCAACCTAGCATTTCACCACGGGCGCACCAGTTATCTTCGTGAAGAAGAAGGATGGGTCTCTTCGCTTATGCATGGACTATAGGCAGTTGAATAAGGTGACGGTGAAGAACCGTTACCCTCTGCCTAGGATTGATGACCTTTTTGACCAGATGCAGGGAGCTAGAGTGTTCTCAAAAATTGATCTAAAATTTGGGTATCACCAATTGCGCATCACAGAGGCAGATATTCATAAGACTTCTTTCCGAACTAGATATGGCCACTACGAGTTCACAGTGGTACCCTTTGGTCTGACAAACACCCCTACAGTGTTCATGAGTCTCTTGAACGGGGTGTTCTGCACTTACTTGGATCAGTTCGTGATCATTTTTCTTGATGATATTGTGATCTATTCGCAGACCGAGGAGGAGCATGTGGATCATTTGCATCAGGTTTTGCAATGCTTGCGAGAGCAGCAACTTTATGGTAACCTAGCAAAATGTACCTTCTTCAGGATAGAGGTATAGTACTTGGGGTACATCTTATCGGGTGATGGCATCTCCATAGATCCATCGAAGATTAGAGCTATCAGGGATTGGCCAGCACCCATCAGTGTGACAAAGGTTAGGAGTTTCATGGGATTAGCTAGTTACTACCGCAGATTCGTAGAAGGCTTTTCTAGGATAGCGCACCCCATTACTTCCCTTCAGTTAAAAGGGAAGAGTTTCGCTTGGACTGAGCAGTGTGAGAGGGCCTTTGGGGTCCTCAAGGAGCATCTTATCAGCGCTCCCATATTAACAGTTCCAGATCCTGCAGAAGATTTTGTAGTTTGCACATATGCATCACTTGAGGGTTTGGGAGTCATGCTTATGCAGGGTGGTAGGGCGATTATATATGAGTCACGTAAGCTCAAGACACACAAGCTGAACTACCCTACTCATGACTTAGAGCTCGCAGTAGTGGTACATGCTCTTGTTCGTTGGAGACACTTTCTTTTAGGTCATCATTTTGAACTTCATTCGGATCACCATAGTTTGCAGTACATATTCACACAACTGAATTTGAATGCCTGCCAACGGCATTGGATGGAGTTTCTATGCGAGTACAACTTTGATGTCCGCTACATCAAAGGGAAGGAGACTGTGGTCGTTGACACCTTGAGTTGGAGGTGCCACGAGATCCTGA
Organism: Cunninghamia lanceolata; assembly: GCA_027924645.1. Lineage (NCBI taxonomy): Eukaryota > Viridiplantae > Streptophyta > Pinopsida > Cupressales > Cupressaceae > Cunninghamia > Cunninghamia lanceolata. The sequence goes on from BSBN01001054.1 coordinate 7,744,641, forward strand.
CCTTGACATTGAGTGTGGACTTGAGAGAGTGCATCATGCAACATCTACTTGAGGACAAGTGGTTTCTTGAGGTGCAACAGGAGATCCAGTCTCAGAGGGCCCTTAAGGGCAAATTTGTAGGATATTCCCTTGAGTCAGATGGGTTTCTTAGACATCGATAGCGCATCTATGTACCCCGTGTAGGTGATCTTTGTGCTATGATTCTTTAAGAGGCTCATAGAGCACCTTATGCAGCACACCCAGGGGTGAAGAAGATGCATGCCGACTTGCGACAGTTATACCATTGGACAGGTATGAGATGAGATATTGCAGAATATGTTGCTCATTGCCTTGAGTACCAGAGGGTCAAGGCTGAGCATTAGCATCCAGCAGGTCTTTTATGCCCTCATGAGATACCTGAGTGGAAATGGGACACCATTTCCATGGACTTCATTGGTGGTCTTCCTATATCATCACGCCGCCATGATGCCATCATGGTGATGGTTGACAAGTTTACCAAGGTGGCGCATTTCTCACCTATACACATGATGTACAATGCACCATCTGTGGTGAGAGTATTCTTGGAACAGATTGTTAGATTACATGGGGTACCTTGCCATATCATTTCTGACAGGGATTCTGTGTTCACTTCATCCTTTTGGAGAGCCTTACAGTAGGCATTGGGCACACAGCTCAACTTCAATTCCACTTATCATCCTGAGACCGATGGATAGATAGAGAGAGTTAATCAGGTTCTTGAGGATATGCTCCATATGTATGTCATGGATCATCAGAGTAGATAAGATGAGTATCTGTATCTAGTTGAGTTTGCCTACAACAAGGGGCATCACAGCTCATTGGGTATGCCTCCTTTTTAGGCCTTGTACGACAGACCTTGTAGGAAACCTTTGAGTTGGGACCGTATTGAGGACATGGTTGCAATAGGGCTAGAGTTGGTTCAGGACATGGAGCAGTAGGTGACGTTGATTAGGCAGAGACTTTAAGAGGCACAGGATCGATAGAAGAAGTATGTTGATGCTAAGAGGGTAGATCAGAGCTTCTTAGTTGGAGACCGAGTATTCTTGAGAGTGCGACTGCACAAGAGTCCAATCCGTTATATAAAGGGCTCTAAGTTTGCACCTCATTTTGTTGGACCTTTTGAGCTCTTGGAGTGGATAGGACCCATAGCCTATCATCTAGCCTTGCAACCTAGCTTGTCACGTATCCACGATGTTTTTCATGTTTCAATTTTACAGTGTTACATATCTAATTTATCTCATGTATTGGATTGGAGTGCTCTTCAGGTAGAGGCAAATGGATAGTTGGTTTTGGATCCAATTCGCATATTAGCTCGTCAGACATTGGGCCTTCAAGGTCAAGAGCTAAATCAGGTTAGGGTCTAGTGGGACATGTACGATCAGGTCATGGCGACATGGGACGATGCAGCGAGATTGAGGGCTCTTTATTCTCACCTCTTTGATGACTTCCAGGAGGAAGTACAGTCTTAGGGGGGGAGGATGTGAGGCCTACTTTTTCATTCCCTTATATTTGACTACTTATTTTACTATTGGTGATACATTTAGACTTATGGGACTGTTGATCCTGAATTTCTAGATTATTAGACTTTATGATGTATGTGGATTTATTATGCTTAGCATGTTTACGGTGTGTTTAGACCTGGAGATTGATTCACTGATGTTGACATATGGTTTATATTATGATGTTATTGGGATATTATTTATGTGACGATAGTTAGAAATTTGTTATGTGATTCTATCTTGGGAATGGATGTTTGAAATGTAGAATTTAGAATCTAATTGTAATGTGATTTCCTTGATGCTTATATGAACATGTGATGTTGTATGCAAGTGTATGTTTCAATTTTCTTCAGCTATTATATACATGTGGAATTAACATTTCATTTGAGTGCGCAGGTGTTTCTAACGAAGCCACAGAAATTCAGAGATCATCCCACACACTGTGTTATTTTTCCTTATGAAGCCGATCTAGTTCCAAGAGGAACCGAGATCAACTGTGTATTGCATGATGAATTTTTTTAATGTTTGCGTATAGTGTCCTTTGGGCTAGGTCTACCCTTTTTCAGTTGATCATATTATGGTCTTGTAAATGTGTAATGTTTATTTGACTCAATTTTTCTTATAAATTTTTGAGACCCTTTTCATGTGTTTTTACTCAACCCTTGGTGCTCAAAATGGGTTAAACTTGAGCCTAGGTTGTACCCCTTGGGTCTAGGGACCTTTTGGGCATGTGTAACCCTAGGTAAAATTCCATTTGGTCACTTTAACTTCACCCTGAAGTAAAGTGACGAAAATGGAAGCTTGGGAGGGAGAGGATGAGTGGGTCAAACACTCAACCTCTTCCTTTCCTCTTCCCTAGGTTGGGGGAGTCTCCAAGACCCCTTAATTGTGGAGGACTTTACTCCAAGTCTCTCCCACAATTGGTGAGGGTACCTTGGGGTTGAGTGGTCCTTCTTGGAGGAGAGGTGAATGGGGCACATGTGGCACCCATTTCCTCTTAAGCTCCACCTTTCTCTCCCACATGTTTTAGAGAGGACAAGTGGAAGGGAGAGAGACTTGGTAGATGTGTGAATGACATGTGTCACCACCCATTCCAAGGGTCTTGCTTGTAGTTGGGAGGAGGAGTGAGGAGGTGACATGTGTCACCTCCCCATTCCTCAAGCCTCATGAAAAGAGCCTATTTTAATCCCTCTTGGAGAGAGGGATGGGGTGGTTGAATTTTTGGCAATTTTATTGATTTTAATTACTTTGGGGAAAAAGTTGGAGGAAATTTGGTGGCTCAACTTGGAGAAGGAGTTAGAGGAGATCTACTCAACTACCATCTACCAATTGGGCCTTTTAAGGTAGGTTTCAAGGCTAAGGCCTTCCCTTATGCATTTTATTTACTTGTGTGATGCTATGTGTGAGTTTCCATTTTGAGTTTTTACTTCTTGTTGTGGAGAAAAATTGTAAGGGAGTTGTAAGAGCCTCTCCTACTTGGGAGAAGATGCTCAACATGTGTGGGGTGGGGGAGAAGTGAACCTCCTCGGGGTCATTTCCTTGATTTTGTGGAGTTGTAGCCTTGGGGGCAATGTGTGAATATGTGCAATATATGAAATGGCTTGAGAGCCAAATGGAAGCTTTGTGAAACTATGTTTAAAAGTGTTGGCTTGAGGCCTTGAGAGGTATTTGTATTGGGAAGTTTTAGGAGTGACACTCTTGAGTTGAGTGTTGTCCACTCCCCTACCCCATTAAACTCATCTTGAGTGAGTTCTTGTGTTGTGATAGCCATGGGAGTAATTTTGTGTTTGGTTGTTGAAAGCATTGTTGTGTTGTAGTTTGAGTTTTTCCTAGTGTGAGGATGACCTCCTAGCTTGGGGGTGACTCATGAGTGAGTCAATAGTAGGGAGGAAAGCAAGTTGTTGTGGCTTCTTCCCCCTTCTTGTGATATTGTAGGTTCATTGGAGCTATGGTTGTGGAGGAGGATAGTACTGTTCCTTGGAGTTGCTATTTTTTTTTATTAGCTCTTGAGAGAGCATGGCTTAGTTAGGCCTTGTATCATTTTTTTAGATTTCAAAAGAGGAGAAACTTGTTCTCTCTCTCTCTCATGTTGTAAAAGTCTATTTTCATTTGTGTGTAAGATCTATTTACATTTGCAATAGAAATTTTAAATTTGCTGATTTTTATGCTTATCATTCAAGAAAAAAAATAGTGTTGGAGGAAAAATGTAGTCTTATTGCTTTTTCTCTTGAATTTTTTCTTTAAAAGGGGGCAGGATGTTGCTATTTTATCTTTGTAGAATACAATGAAAATCTATACATTTGATTTACTTATGAGAAAAGAATTTAGATCTTGTTGATAATATGGAAGGAAGAAATAAATGCATTTGTTTTTAAAAAGGAAAATAAATAAATTCTTTGAAAGGGATGTTATGTGTAGATATGTTCTTCTATGTTTACAAAAAAAAAGTTTATTGGCTCTATGTAAACCTGTTTATGAAAACAAGAATATTTCTTTTGAGTTATTGTATGAAAAAAATAATAAATCTGAGAGATTTAGATCAATATATAATTTAGAAAATACAATATTATATATATATATATATAACTTAATAAAATAAAAAAATAAAAAAAATGGAATGCTGAGTATTGAGAAGGACTGCATTTTTTTTGCAGTCGCTAGATGTTTTTTTTGACAGAGAAAATAAAGAAATACACTTTGGTGGGGGGGTCGAATCCCCCACCACCGTAGTTTTTATATGGGTGTGGGGAGGGGGGAAGATCCCCCACCCACACCCCAATGTATGGGATGTGGGTGGGGGCTCCGCCCCCCTCCCCACACTCCCTCTCCCTTCTACCCCTGCGGATCCTTCTCCGCGTAGGCCTCTCCAAACTCGCTGCCAGTCCCTTTGCACCCTACAACCCCTCCTCCAACACCATTCCTCCTTCAACGCCGCTGACAGTCCTTTCTCCTTGTGGCTACCCACCTCCATCGACCACGACCGCTGCCCCAGCAGTGCCACTCCCCACTGCCAAAACAAACATTGGGTTTAGCAAATAAAAAAGGCCTCCATTAAACCTGCAAACACAACCCAAACAAAATGAGAGAAGAGGAAAAGAAAAAAAAAGAAGAGGAGAAAAGAAAATGAGAATTCAAAAAAATAGGGTTAAGGCTTTGTGCCCTTAAGGAAATTATTATTTTACTTGGAGGCTTTTAGGGCAAGATTGTTTTGTTTTAAAAATTTGATTTTTATTATTTCTTGTTTTCTTTTCCTTCCCTCTCTTTATGGAATTGTTTTATGGGTTTTTGTTTCATTTAATTAACTTAAAATAAATATTTAGTAATGGAGAAATTTATAATATGTAATGGGTTTTTATTTTATTTTATTATTTTAATTGGTGAGATTTTTTTAAAAAGTAAAGTGTTTAAGTTAGAGCATATTATATGCATTATTTTAATTAAATAATTTGCAGTGGGATTTAATTAATCAAGTTAGGTTTTCCCAATTTAAATATTGTTTGGAATTAGGGAAGAATTAATTGTGATTACTTATTGCATGAGAATATTTACCATAGGGGCCATTGTTACTTAAATTAATCAATCTAGTTGCGTTAATTTAACTATTGAAGTGTAACTAATTTTTAAACCAGTGTAAATAAATTATGGCTAGCAAACCTTTATCAAACAAGGTGGGTGGCAACTTAGTCATTATTAATTAAATTAACCTAGGGTGATTTTATTAGTTTAATGAAGACATCATTCAAACCAACTTGGAAACCTAGTAAACTATTTAAACGAAGTTAGTTTAACTATTTCTGTGATCTGATCTACTAAGAAATTAGGAATAATGTAAAGGATGCAATGATAACTCTGATTGATAGAAAACGTGAAGAAGAACAAATTGATCAAGCTTTGTTGAAAAATGTTTTAAATTATAGAAAATGTGAAGATTATTTTGATCGAGCTTTGTTGAAAAATGTACAATTAATCTATTTGACTGATCTACCAATTTAACTGATGTTACATAGATAATTTAACACCAACCTAGTAAACTTTCGATCAAAATTAGTTTTATTATAATAAACCCTAATCACGCCCGTGAGGCGTTATGCTGCCAGATTTTTCCATAATTTAGGGTTTAGCTAGGTTAGTGAAATTTAACCTTGTTTAGGACTATATTATTGTTTTTGCCGATTATCGACATTAGATTCTTGTATTAGATTATATCTTTCTCATGCACTTGAATTTGGCTTTTGATTTTGACTTATGTCAAAATCTCATCATTCACATAGGATAACGTAAGGTTTCGATCGTTGATCCTAACCCTATTGGCGACATTAACCATGTCACATCAACCCCCTAGTTGGCCTTCATTGCGAATGGTATGTGCAAGTGAACGCATTACCCCACATTCAACTGTCTTGTTTACGCCTTATGCGAAACGTGAGAAGTGTGAATTTTTTTTTGATATTTCGTGTCATGACCACATGACAAAAGTGGACATGACATGTGTGATGCGTGTCGTGACCACATGGGAAATGTCGGCATGACACATACATACATACATACATACATACATACATATATAGGTTTGACTTTTTTAAAAATGTAGGGTTCTTGGAATGATTTCTAACCTTGCTAACACCAGAAATTATAGTCCACTTTTTCAACCAAAACTTAAGGAAAAAATAATAGGTGGTTCCTAAACCCATATAATTCTAATGACAAAGAGAAACATTTTGCAAGAATTACAGGAATGCTTTGACTTTTTAGAAAATGTAGGGTTCCAAAAATGATTTCGAACCCCACTAACACCAGAAATTATAACCCACTTCTTCAGTCGAAACATAAGGGAAAGATAAAAAAGGTGGTTCCTAAACCTATACAAATCTTATGACAAAGAGACTCATTCTGTAAGAATTACAAGAATGGTTTAACTTTTTAGAAAATGTAGGGTTCTTGAAGTGATTTCCAACCTTGTTAACATGGAAATTACAACCCACTTCTTCAACCAAAACTTAAGGAAAAAATAAAAGGTGGTTCCTAAACCCATACAAATCTTGTGATAGAGAGCCTCATTTTGCAAGCATTAAAGAAAGTTGAATGCATAATGTGATTTAAGATAGTACACTTGAATCCATTGTAGCAGCCATTATTAGGATTTGAAGATGATCAAGAGCAAATCCAACTTTACATTTTTTTCACAATCAATCAAAAAATTTATTACCCATTATGAGAAAATGGGTTATTAAATTTTAACAATTGAAAGAATTAACTATTTTAATTTATAAATTAAGTTAGATAAGTCATAATGATGGTCAAACGAAAGAGTTAAAAAAATTCCATAACTAATTAATGTGTTACGAAACACAAAAGAGAGCACATACAATTATGTTAATAAACACAACGAAATTGATGGTACAATTTTATAGAAATCTTTTTCCTAAAGATGTTTGCTTTGCATATACTACAAGAAATTAGCCAAACACAAAAGAAAAGATTACATACTCAATGGTTAGACATGTATTTAGGTAAAGGCTAATGAAACATCCATTCACCTTAGCAATGTAGTAGCCATTATTACTACTTTGACAATAAATGATAGTCATTTGAACTTCATAATGTATTTCATGAATATTGAAACTATCAAATCCATTACGACTTTGTAAATAATAAATAGTAAAATAATGAAAATGATAACCCTAGTTAGGTGCAACAAACCATCTCCATCAGAAATAACTATAAACAACACATTATTAGTTGCCTAAATAATACATGATAAAGAAGAAATCAAAATAGAACCAAAAAATGAGTTGGGACGTTGCCTTAGTGAGGTATGATGACCTCACCTTCCATTTACAGTGAAACAAAGGAGTGAAATTAAGAAATGCCTTACCAAACACTAAACAACAAATAAACACTCACCTAAACAATACATGATAGAGAAGAAGCAACCAAAAAAAAATCTTGGTTGGGTCATTGCATTAGTGAGGTATGATGACCTCACCTTCCATTCGAATCCAGACAAGTGAGTGCATTGAACATGACCACTAAATAAACCTCCGCATTCTCTTGACATAGACCTCTACACTCTCTTTGGTGAATCCCTTCAAAGCCATAAAACAAGTAGAGTGGAAGTGAATATCTACAAGTCGAAAATGCAATAATATTTGGGGAAGAAGATAGTCAATGGCGAACTATTGTTCATTGTTTAATGTTGCATATTGCAACATTGAAGGCGATATCGTTTCATATCTATAGGCCATCCCATACATGCATGTATGGAGGCACACTTACTAAATGTAGTCATGTAGGATTTGAGGGTGGAGTTGCACTAGTTAAATGTCTTGGCACTTGATTAAAACATGTATGGTTGCATGCTAAAAACAAGTCAATGTGAACACATAGTGGGTTGATGGTGTTCTACAACCTCGGGTCCATGTGCATCACCTTTGGTCAACCTTAATTTTGAGTCCAAAATAATTGTCTCCACTCGTTGGCCTCATCCATGGGCCTAATAAATCATACAGTGTTAAAAACAAAATATTTAGACTATCCATATCCCTACATAGATGACTAGAAGATTGTTTAGTGCCAATGTGACACATACAAAACCATGCCAATTAATGTGCAACACTATCCAAACCCTTTCCCCTACAAAAGAGAATAGAGAGCGAGAGAGACTCCTAGGTGTCCACTTCCATTTACATTCGCTTTTAGAAAAAACACATTTCATATCATGTCATAAACTATATCCTATCTCATCACCCCCCATGAAAATATTTTCTTACCTCATACAAAATCCTCATATGTGTCTTTCGAATCTCCTGTACTCTTCATGACATGAATTTGTACATTTTAAAATTGTTTATTTATGCATTTTTTAGGTTCTACTTTTTAGTGTCCAAAACACATGTGAATCTTTACCCACACACCTCCTCCTCGCCCATGTGACATGTACGTTATTTGCAGCCAGGAGACTTCTATAGATCCCAACACCTCCATTTCTTATTAGTCCCTGCCTAAAGCGGGGACTAATGTTTTCACCCCACTAAAACATATTAGTTTCGCTTTCGGGAACAGTGTCAATGCAGAGAACAACTATTTTTCTAAAGTCTTGAGCAGATGGATTTGGAAAATAGAATTTTGGTTGATTTTTTTGCTTTTTCCTATTGGCCTGCCACTTTTTTCAGGGGTTTTTGGATTTTTCCCAAATGCATAAATGAAGAAAAATCTTTTGACGAATAAAAAACTAGCAGAGAAAAAAATTTCATGAATTTGTAATGTTTTGGATGCTTGGACGTGTCCTCATTATGGGCCACGAATTGGGTTAGGCATTTCATTACAAATTCTAAATGGTTTTATTGATAGGTGTCTGGCATGTAAAGGCAAGGTGATTATTTTATCACTGTGGGCTGTCAATTAGCTGTCTTTGTTTGAACCATCAATATCAAAAGGCTCGTTGGAATGACTATAATTTCAGACTATGGTGGCAATTACAAACTTTTTTTTAATTGCTCTGCAATTCTTTTTTTTCTGCGGGTTGTGGTAGAGGGGTCTTCTTCAAATTAACCTTTTGTTTTATAGAAGCTGCTCACTTTTGCCATGATCTGTGATGATATTGACATGTGAGTTGGAATCGGGGCATATGGTGTAATGGCAATGGCGAAGGGGAGGGGAGCAGGAGCAGGAGCGGGCTCAGGCTCAGGCTCAGGCTAAGGCTCAAGCTCAAGCTCAAGCGATGTGTAGCAGGTGGTGAAGAAGAAGGCCGCGTCGAGAAGCTGGGCTCTTCAGGACCGCAATGAGGAGACCTTATTGCTGGATGCGGACAGGTGCTAGCCTAAAATTTAGGCACCTTGCAAGTGCTGTCCAAAACAGTGATTATTGATTTAAAATTGCTCCCTAAAATCAGTTCTTTGGTCAAGTTCATCTCAAATCTGTGGTGAAAGCTACCATGGTGTCTTGCATGCCCATTAAGATACTGAAATATTATGGTATATATAGAAAGACTATAAATGATATTATCCGTAATCAGTCATAGAATGCCAAAGACACTCAGTTATCTAAGGAGAAAACTTTTTGAAAATTCTCTCCACACAAACGGTAGCATTTAGCTTCACTCTAAATTCCATGGATCCAATGTTGGATAATTATTTGGGATGAGAACATTTCCATGCAGTATAAGTACCATTTATGTCCAGTTAGTTGAACTAGGAGAATATTTTGGGTATCCTCCTTCTACTGTGAGGAACATTGATACATGCTAGAGCCAGCTTTCTTCCTTAGCTTTAGTCTCCATTGCCCCCTAGTTATGTTTGTTGTTGGACACTACATTTGCATTGTTATTTGTACTTGGAGCATATGGATTGATCTTTTCCAATTTGTTTAGGATTTACCTGATTAGGGTTCAAACTTCACTTCCTCTTTGTATGATTTCATTGTTTTATTTCAAGTTACTTTTTTGGTTCTTGAATTTCTTTTAATAGTCTGGGATCCTTAATATTGGAAGTTGTACATTTTAGCTTTCAAGTTCCATTGTTCTACTTTGGTCATTTGTAGAGGTTAATTGAGTTTCCTACTTTCTATAGTGAAAGTCTAGAACCAGTAATATGAGACTAAAAGAAAAGCAAGAGCAACCGAGATTATACCATTCTGGACAACTAAAAATCAAATGGCTGTAGTTGCAATATAGAAATAATTAATAAACAAATGCTTTGATTCCATTGGTACTCATGTACAAAGGGGAGTTGTTAACATGTAGCTTTGTGTGTCCAAACAGAAATGGCCATTTAATAAATTGTTTTCAAATAATCTGTATGTGGTTTCTGTTGCATATTAAAATTTTAAATAGACTTCATCTTTTGCAAGGCCCAACAAACTCAAATTTTTTTAATTTCATACATACACTAGTTCGCTCATCAAAATACAAACTTAATAAATGAGGCTGAATAGACTGAAGAAGTAATATTTACAATATAGTGATTGTTGGATTTCAAAATTGTTGGATCTAAATCTTTTCACAATCTAAAACTTGAGAGGTGGGAATTATATGGCAGGGGGTTAATCTATTGGCAATATTATAGGTTTAGTGACAAGGACTGTGGAAGCTAAAATATAAACTAATGTCACTGTTTGATACGCATTTTGCAGACAACAAATCACAGGATGGGGATAAAGAATAAAGAAAAAGAGGAAATTTTGGATAAGTTGGTGTTGGCTGAAAGGCCATATACAGAAGGCCAGCAGAGAGCCCAGAAACTAGAAGATGAAATTTTGAGGTTACGCCGTGCTTTGGAATAGAGCATGACATGGTTGAACAGGATGTCTTCAGATTCAAGATATTTTGTTGACAGGTCAATGTTGTGTTTAGCTATTCATTCCTTATTTCATGTTCTACTATGAGGTTGTTGTAGAATCTATTTCAGTTGATGGCATAAGATTGTGTCTTTCCGCAACATGTTATGGGCTACTTTTGTTGATGGAATCATCATTTGTAAATTTCTATTTAATTTGTTACTATTTCTAGCCATCAAAAACTTAAGGTTTTATGTATAATTCAGCAATTATAATTAATAGAAATCTAGCTGAAATACCATTTTTTCCATTATATTTTCTATGAATTTCTTAGAGATTTTTCAGATGGATTTAAACCCTCTTAATAATGGAACTTTTAAAATCTAGTTTTAAAAAGCTGATTCCTTGATTGAAGAATTTTGCAATCGAATGTGTTTTTCCTGCAAAGTTTGTTCTTGTGTTTTCCCCTCTAAGAAACCTAGCTGCATCATCATAGGCTCTTTCTACATCTTCTGCACTGTTAAAAGTGCCCAACCACAGATGAAGTTTTTGGGATGCATCTTTGATTTCAGCAACCCACCTTCCTGAAGGTCTCTGCCTCACACCCAAGAACTTATTATGGGGCCTCTTCTTTCTTTCATTTTTAGAAGAATGAATAGACATGGTATCATTATTGATAGAAGTGTCATCTTTGGAAGAGCTCTTCCTGCTACAGGTTCCAGCTGATGGTACAACAGACGTAGTTGACAATGATTTCTCTAATCCAATAGTCCCTTTGCATCCATATATGCTTCTCATATCCTCATTAGAAACAAAATAATATGGCTTTTTTTCTTTCTTCTCCATGCCACTTTCCATTTTCACTAGAATTTTAGACTCAGAAACTAGAGACACAAAATCTTCAACTACTGATATTTACAGTTACAACCTAGTATAGAAAATCCTGAATCAAGGCAATCAAACAAATATTCTAAAATTTATTTTAGAACTAGACACTTAGAAGAACAATCATCTAAATAAGTAGATGTACTATGATATATCCTACATACAAATTGGCCTAAAGGACAATAAAAGTCATCTCTCTCATATGAAGACTGGTATACCTATTAGCAAATGAAGGAAATAAAAAAAAGCCAAGATCTCTTCTAATAAGTGTTTTTACTCTATTTTTTGTAACTTTATAGTTTATACTATATTTCTGCACCTTCATGGAACTCCTACAATGAGTGATAAGCACTTTATCACAAACCCAATTTATTCTCTACTAGACTTGAGATATCATATTTGCCTGTAACTGATTGGATGCCAACATGAAACAGAAGAACAAAATAGATGCTTAAACAAATTGCCAGCAAAATACAGTGCTTAGCTTTAGGTAGGATGTACCCCAATTGGGAGGTAAGTGTTATAGACAAGTACAAGATTATATGATTCTTTGATAGGAATATAATATATCCTCATGGGCATATGGAATGATTGAGACAACAAGAAAGTCCAAATCTCCTCTCCCGTCAGCTCATTGGTAATATTCTATAGCTAATACAGTTCATTGTAAATGTCTAGTATAAAAATGAAATAAATATGTATTTTGAAAAACAACAATTAGGGGAACTACCAAACAATTCTAATTCATATTAGAATTTGGATTCTTGATTAGGTTTATCTATTAACAATAATTATGAATATGTTACCATGATTAATTACTTTTTATTTTCTCATATACTGTACATGTTTCCATTTATCTCCCTGTTGTGTGGGTCTTTTTATTGTGGCAAGAGGTTATACCGAAGTGGGTTAGGGTTTACAGGGGCAACCCTCTCAAGCTTCCACATTCAGACTATCAAGCCATGATGGCAGACATCCCCACTGTTTTGTGTTACATTTTGAAAAGATACTTTTAACTTCTTGACAAATTTTGGTTTTCCCCTATAAAATCACATAAAAGTATTAACAAACTGTAAAATAATGATATAATCATCCAATTAAAACAAGGGAAAATAGCCATAAAGTGATTTCATTATTTAGAGAATTCAATTTTCTGTAACGTCCACAACTTTGGTCAATTCTACCATTTTATAGGTCACTAAATTCTAACAGGGTAGTAGTTTAGGAACAACTCATTGCTAACATTTTGGTCAGCCACCTAACAAAATTTCCTTTCCTGTCACACAGTGTTTTGAATGTTACTCTAGAGTCTATATTAATGAAACGTCTTTTTTCTCAAATAATATTTTTAACTGCATTAATGAAACATCTTTTTCCTCAAATAATAATTTTAACTGCATTAATGAAACATCTTTTTCCTCAAATAATAATTTTAACTACATTACAATGAAATCAGGAGTCGCCCCATTTTTCCCAAAATGTTTAAACACTCTGTGAAATGTCTCTTCATTGACATTTTCTTTGCACTTTATTATTAAACATTTCTGCAATTTTGTTATCATTTCTTTCATATTCTGGTGTAATCCAAACGGTTGATAAAAACAACTAGGAGCTAAAGACTGTAATCTGAAAAGCTACACAATTTTGTTTTGAAACTCTAACTAATAAACTATAAAAACCTCATTTGCACTAATGTTTGTGAAAACTAAACTAATAAAAAAGAGGGACCACATCTAATTCATCTTCTTTGAGTTCTTTATTTGAGGATGCACTCTTGTTTGGATTTGTAGGGTTGAAATGCAATTCCATAAATTTCTAGGTTGTCTGTTCTGAACTTTTTTCATGGGTACTTGACAACTTGTCAAACTCTAAGTTGTTGCTCATTTATTCCCTCATGAAAGTAGTAGTTTTCAATGACTTATACCCATTATTAAGTTTCACTTATGAGGTGTAATTATTTAGTTGGAATCTGTAAAATCCATATTAGTTTTCAATGTGTTATTTTGCAACGCTATGTCTTCTCGCAAGCAGCCTGATTTGATTCCATATATTGATAGATGGAATTAATGGTCATGTTATCTGATGCTTGTATCTATAAGTTTTCCATTGTAAAGCATATTGCTTAGTGGTTTTCAGACTTGGTATTATGCCTTCTGTACAGAACTTGTTTACAAAATTGGTGGATATATTGTTTCCTGGTTTAAGTTTTTGGTTGATATGCATGTATCAGCTTTGTTTAGCGTGTCACATGCCCCTTTTAAAATATGGGACATCCACATGTCTAGCAAATTGTGGTTTTTGTTAGCTAGATTGTGATTTGTGTTTTCATATGCTTGTGTGTTTACTTTGTTGTTCTATAATTTGACATCAAGTATTGTTGCTAGCTTGTTATGTTTACATTATTACTTGAATTCACATGATGTTCTTGGGTTGCAAGAGTTGCCTTAACAAAAAGGCAATTTGGGTAGATCTTATTTATCAGGGGACGCTCCCAATATACATGCTCAAGAATTTCCTCATTCATTTCAAACTAGATCCAACATTTCAAAGCAGCTAGGACTGATCTTGGCATTAACTATAATGTTATCGATTCATGATTTCATTCTTGTTGTATTAACTTAGAATTTTCATTCTTGACCTTGACATTGTTAATAGTTTTGTATCATTCCCTCTTTTGTATTTGAAAACAGATTATCCCAGACAAACAAAATTTGAGCTATTTTCATAACCATTTTTTTTTTTTGGCAGTTTGGCTTGCTACAAAAATATAGCAATTCTTTAGCAAGTTACATTCATAATGTCATGTGAACGGGCTTCCAAAAATAATTGGAAAGCATGGCATTGAAATGACATATTTAATTGTCTTTTAAGTCATCTTATCTTGTTTCCTGTAAATGCAACTCTCTTGAAAATAATTATTCTACGTTTAGCTTGGTATTTTCTACATTGCTAATTTCTATAATGATCATTCAATAATAATATATCTGCATCTGTATTTAAATCATTTTTCCCGTTCTCTATTTTCTAAAGTTGCTTTTGCCATTTTTTGCAAGCTCTTTCAACCCTACAACTGGCAGGGACTCCAGCTGCATTGCAGCTCTTGTTCCTTATGTGCATTATCTTTTGTGATGTTTAATACATTATACCCCTTCTTCATAGGCGCCTACATTCTTCTTGTTTTTTTTTTTTTCAATTAAATCAGTCGCCTTAAATCTATACGCCCCTTTACATGATTTTTTTTTATTTCACGTTTTAACATGTAACCATCTTTCTTATATTGGTGCCAATGTCATCTTTTCTAATGACACTTTTGTCTTCTTTTCTTCGTTTTCAAATATTCATCTTTTATGTTGGTGCCCTTTTAAAATTTATTTTAAAAATATAATGGCCTCCTTTTTAAATATAATTTGCCTTTCAAAATCAAGGCCTCTATTAGATTTTCTATTTTTACAGAGTAAATCGAAATAAATGAGGAGTTTACGTGATCTTGATTTCATTGCCAAAGATGCACAAAAAGATACAAGACATTAAATTGCCAAGATAAATTCTTCAAATTGCATAATTTGCCTCTCAGATATGGGACTTAGATGGATCATGGATCAAATGTTGTGACACCTTCCATGTATATGGAATTTCAAAATTAGACCGAGTATGTCTCCACTAAGTTTCTCTACTACTCTTGCTTGGTTTTTTATTGCTTCAACAATATGCACATCACTAGGATCACCATCCTCCATGTGCAATCAATACATGCACTAAGTCCCTGCAAACACAAAAGGAGTGTTAAAGTATCACATCAAATAATTTGATCCAATTTGACAAGCATGGAGTTGTAAAATCATATTTCCATTCATGATACGTTCTCAATTTGTATTAGGCTTAGGAGATTTGAATATGCATCCTCAATTCATGGATAAGAAACAACACATATGGGAAATGTAGTCAAGAGTAATGAAGATAAAATCGAGTGCAACATGTGTGCAAGATTCTAGCAAGGAGATATGCATATAAATAGAGACTTAATGCCAATCGTGTAAACTCACATGTTTGAAGCAGCTATCAAGCAAAACACAAGGGTACTGAGATCCATTAAGATCATGCAAATTGATTCACAACAAGGTTCTCGAGATCACAAAAAATGACATGGGCCACATGAGGATACAAGGCATTGTGAAAGCAAATCCTAGAGTTTAAAACAAGACCCCAGTATTCTAATAGAACATTGGGTGTGTTGCACACACAATAACAAATGGCAACTCTCAAGAGAAAGCATTGCAACATGCTTAGAATGCAAGATCTTTGGTTTATGAGAAACATTAAACAAGACAAAATCATAAGGCAAGCCATGTTATGCATATCCAAATTAGACGCAGACTTAGACAAACATGCTTTAGGTTCATTTTATCAAAATGTGTGTGCACGTAAGTTCATTTACTCCTTCCTAGGTCTACAAGGATCAACATTAGGACAAAAACATTAGGTGAATAAAAATAATTGGTCCTACATGCATGTCATGAATTGCTCCACTACTAGCCAAGCATCCATAGTCTTGACAAAGTTACCTCTAGTCCCACTCATGGCATAACTCTATTTCCAACTAGGTGTCCGTAGCCTTGATAGAGATACTATAATCACCCAAAGAAACTAAGATATTTGATATTCTTTCTTTTCTACTCAATTTTAATTTTCTTTTCTTTCTTTTGATTTTTTTTATTTTCTCATTTTTTATTTTCTAAATTTTTTATTTTAATCAACATGTACTCAAGCACACTATCTAGGTTGCGGACCATAGCTGGCATGTGAAAGGATCAATCATGAAACTAAAAACTTGATTTCCTTAAGCCACAATGGGTCACTTTAACAAACTAGAAAGTATCATGCATACTTAAGTGATTTTTGATTAAAAGAAAAGGCATACATATTCACAAGCAAAGATGATTTAGATAGGCCTAAGAAAACCTAATAAATGGGTTCATTTTTCTTAAAGCTTCTTTGTGAACTAGAAAGAAAGATTGAGAACATTAGGCAATGCTAACCCAATCAGGTGCTATAAGGTAACCTAGCAACACAAGGCAAAAATAGATAAGAAGCGAAGCAACACAATCTAAAACAAAGAACCAAAACTATACAAAACCAAATAAACAATAAACAACCTAAACTATAAATTTTTTTCCTAAACTAACAAAAACTATACACTCGATTACTCAGGTAGACTAACGTGAATATTACTTCTACATTGCTTCTTCAAAGCATTGAGAAAAATCAATTGGATTTTTTGGGTGTAGACACAAGTAGGGACACCCTTGAACTTAAAGATTAAATTTGTGCAAGACATGGGCTCATACTCATAATGTAGATCATATATCCTATTAGAAGTTATGGAAAATCATGTTCATATTCTACCCATCTACGTGTTTTCTTTCTTAAATTACCATAATCAAACTAAAAATATTGTAAAATAGGGGTAAAGGTAGAAAAATAGCTTGATTTATAACATCATCTATTGGGAGAGTAAGCTTATCATCCAATAATCTGTCATCTCCAATAGATAGCTCCTCAAGAACTCCTTGTTGTTGACAATTAAGGTGTCTCAACCTTTGCAAGTTCCTGAGTTTATTATTAATCATTTTCCTGTAATTATTTGAAAACTGTTATAATGTATTTTATTTAATAATTGTGCTCCACTAAAATACGGTATGAGATTTCCAAGGTGGCACTTTTTCCATGTGTTAGCATCTTGGGGTGAGTTGTAAGGTTTCATTAGAAGGTTAATTTATAGTAGATTCTTATGACAGATTTTATGTTAGATTCTATGATAGATTCTTATGATGTGTAAGAGCATGGTAATAGGGAGTTACTAATTATGGACCAGGAATCTTGACCAACATTATGACAATTAATGATGTATGTCATAAGTATCTTTCAAAAGGAGGTAAATGTTATATTTTGGGTGCCTAAGTTGGTGGGTTGATTATGACAACTTATGATAGCATCTTACATGTGTAAGGAATAATCTATTAATAGTCTGGAATCCCAAACATAGCCTAGGCATTGGAATTTTGTGTCATGGAAATGTGGGTCATATGGATTTTTGTCATGGTATTTTTGGACCTTGTGTTGGGCCCATGGGAATGCCTTATGGTTGTTTTTTGGGCCCCCACAAGTCTATATATTGAGGGCTTGAGATGGAGGCATTAGGGAGAGTTTTATGCAACGTTATGCTGTCAATTTTCCTCCAGAGAAGTAAGATGTAAATCTCCATGTTAAGGCTTTGAACCTGCAAGTGTATTGTAACATGTTTGTTATTGCAGATTAATACATTGGTTCAATGCTTTGGAGTGTGGGATTTTTACCCAAAAGGGCTTTCCCCATGTATATTGGTGTCCCTTCTCTTCTGTCTATCTTTCTTCTATTCTTCTTCTTTCATGTTCTTAAAGTGTTAATTTATATGTCGTTATGCTGCCGAAATTTACATAGATTTGTAAGTTGCATTGTCTTTCCTCTAAGGGTTAATATGATGGGAAAACAACTATGTATGTTTCTATTTTAAGGGCGTAATAGTATGTGTTGGTATGTGGCGATTGATCATGCAAGTACTGTACACTCGTAATGTATCCTCGCTGGGGTTTGGGGTTGGTTGTTAATTTTTGTTAACTGACAAAAGAAAAATGACATTGTAAAACCCTAATTCTAGAAGCTTCCAAAAAGCTTGTTATAAGTGGCTAGGATGTATGTTGCAGGTGGGGATTTTGATATTGTATTGTAGCATTTGCAGCAGTATTGAGTTGCAATTATTGCTGGATAATAATATTGGACTCTCTGTTGGTGGATGTAGGTCAAGTTTGGGTGAACCATGTTAAAAGTTGTCTCTCGTTGTTATTATTTCTGTGTATTTTTATTCCTCTGTTTAATCTTTATTTGCATTTAATTGATATCTTTTGCATGCAATTCCTGACAAGTGGTATCAGAGTGGGTTGTGTTTGATTATCATTTGCAGGAAGGTCTCACGGTTGAGTGGGAGCCTCACGGTTAAGTGGGAGCAATGGCGGATGAGGGTAAATTAAAGGTGGATAAATTCAATAGACAAAACTATTAGTTATGGAAGATGCAGATGGGGGATTATCTCTATCAGAATTTTATGGAGGCCGTTGGAAGGAATAGCCAAGAAACTGACAACAATGACTAATGAGGATTGAAATCTTCTAGATAGAAAGACATTAGGAACCATTTGGTTGTGCCTGGCACCATCTATGGCATCTAATATAATAGAAGTGAAGACAATAGATGAACTAATGAAAGCTTTGGCTAAATTATATGAAAAACCCTTAGCCTCAAATAAGGTATTTCTCATGAAGCGTTTGTTTAATCTAAAAATGATTGAAGGTGGATCTGGGACAAATTATTTAAATCTGTTTAATATGATTACCAGTTAGTTAACTTCTGTAAAAGTGAAATTTGATGAAGAGGTGAGGGCTCTCTCAGTTTTATGTTCTTTTCTAGAAAGCTGGCATAGCTTTGTAATGGTTGTAAGTAACTCTATCTCTGGTTCAAATAATTTGAAATTTGATGATGTTGTTGGTGTTATCCTTAGCGAGGAAATGCGACGGAAAAGCTTAGGGGGTCCACATCAGGTAGTGTTTTGAATGCAAAAAGTAGGGGCAAATCAAAGGAGAGAGGAAAAGGTTCTGGAGGTCATGGGAAGTCATGAGAAAAATCAAAGGACAAGAGGTCCCAATCCAGAGGACATAATGATTGTTGGTACTATGGAAAACCAAGTCATCTGAAGAAAGATTTTTGGTCTCGGAAGAATAAAGAAGGAGACAAAAAAGAAGGCAATAAGGAGGCAAATGTCGTAAGTAATAAATCTAAAGATGATACTTTGATTCTTTCCCTAGATAATGCTGATGATTCATGGGTTTTAGATTCAGGGGCCACATTTCATGCTACACCCCATAGAAGTTGTTTTCTTGATTATGTCCAAGGGGATTTTGGGTTGGTTTATTTGGGAAATAACGAACCTTGTTAGATTGTTGGAAAGAGAAGAATCAAGATTAAGTTGTAGAATAGGAATCATTGGCTACTACAAGAGGTAAGTCACGTTCCAAGGCCAAGTAGGAATTTAATTTTAGTAGGACAGCTAGTTGAGAAGGTTGCATAGTTACTTTCAGTGATAAAAATTGGAAGGTTTCAAGAGGTACCTTAATAGTAGCAAAAGGTGTGAAAGTAGGCACCTTATATCTTTGTATAGGTCATATTGTTCCTTCTACTTTAGTTGTTGCAAAGAAAAACCAAACAGGTTTAGGAATAGTTGTTGTAGGTAAGCAAGAAGAGACTGAAATAGTTGCTGCAGGTTCTGAGACAACACTGTGGAATAACAGACTTGGGCATACGACTGAAAAAGGTATGAAGGTACTTCATTCTAAGAAATTTTTACCATGTCTAAAATGTATTAATATGGATTTTCATGAAAGTTGTGTGTATGTCAAACAAAAGAGTTAGTTTTCTCAAGGATGGAAAGCAAAAGAAAGATGAAAAGTTGGAGATTGTGCATACAGATGTATGGGGACTGACTTAGGTATCTTTTCTCGGTGGCTCTCGGTATTATGTTACATTCATAGATGATGCAACTAGGAAGGTTTGGATTTATTTCCTTAGGTAGAAATCTGATATATTTGAAACATTTAAGAAATGGAAAAGCTTGGTTGAGAATGAGATGGGTAAAAGATTAAAATGTCTCAGATCTGATAATAGTGGTGAGTATTGTAGCAAAGAATTTGAGGATTATTGTTCCTTTAATGGAATTTGTAGGCAGAAAATAGTTCCAGGGACTCCACAAGAAAATGGAGTGGCTAAATGCATGAATAGGACAATACTGGAGTGTGCAAGGAGCATGAGATTGCATGTTGGGCTGCCTTTAAACAAGTGGGAAGAGGCTATCAATACTGCTGTATATTTAATTAATAGAGGTCCTTTAGTTCTTTTGGGTTGTGGTATTCCAAAGGAAGCATGAACAGGTAAGAAGGTGAGTTATTCTTTTCTCAAAACCTTTGAATGTGAAGCATTTGCACATGTAGATTCTAAAAATAGAACCAAATTGGATGCAAAATAAAAAAAGTGTATCTTCGTTGGATATGGCATTGATGAATTTGGTTATAGGCTTTGGGATGTTGAAAATCTAAAAATTGTGAGAAGGGGAATGTTGTATTCAATGAGAAGGTGTTGTACAAAGATCAGTTGTAGCAGCATGAGAAGAAAGAAAAGGATTATGTAGTGTTGGATGATACTCTAGATAGTGATGTTCCAGTGGTTCCTCATGCTCTACAACAACAACAAGAAATACCACAAACTTTAGTGAATGTTAGATGGTCAACAAGGCTAAGTAGACCTCCTGAAAGGTTTTCTCCCTCTTTGTATTCTATTTTGTTAACATATATTGGTGAACCGGAAGGGTATGATGAAGCTATGCAGGTGGATACAAAGGTTCAGTGGGAGCTTGCAATGAAAGAAGAAATAGAATCCTTGTTGAAAAATTAGACTTGGGAATTATGTAAGTTACCTGCAGGTAAAAAGGATTTACCAAATAAATGGGTTTATAGGCTGAAAGAGAAAGATGGAGGTAAGAAAAGATTTAAATCTAGGTTAGTTGTAAAAGGATTTGCATAGAAAAAGGGCATTGATTTTGATGAGATTTTTTCTCCGATTGTTAAGATGACTTCTATTCATAATGTTTAAGTATTGTGGTTATTGAAGATTTGAATTTGAAACATTTAGATGTGAAAACTACCTTTCTCCATGGTGATTTGGAGGAGATATATATGGAATAACCACAGGGATTTGAGGTCAAAGGTAAGGAGAAATTGGTGTGTAGATTGAAGAAGAGTTTATATGGCTTGAAACAAGCACCCGGCAATAGTATTTGAAATTTGATAGTTTTATGGCTGAGCAAGGCTATAGACAATATAATTTTGACCATTGTGTTTATTTTAAGAGGTTGGATAATGACAACTACATTATTTTATGTTTATATGTTGATGACATGCTTGTAGCAGGGTCTAACATGGATCACATACAAGAGTTAAAACAACAGTTAGCACAATCATTTGCTATGAAGGATTTGGGGGCAGTAAAAAAAATCCTTGGTATGAAAATTTGCAGAGATAGGAAGAATAGAAAATTGACTTTATCTCAGGTTGATTATGTTGAAAAGGTGTTACAGAGATTCCATATGGAGAATGCAAAAGCTGTCAACACATCTTTGCCTAGTCATCTGAAATTGACTAAGGAGATGTGTCCAAAGACACGAGAGGAGGAAGAATGTCCAAGGTACCATATGATTCAGCTATAGGAAGCTTAATGTATGCCATGGTATGCATGAGACCAGATATTGCACATGTTGTAGGAGTCATAAGCAGGTATATGAGTAATCTCAGATTGGAGCATTGGAATGTGGTAAAATAGATTCTCAGATATTTGAGAGGTACATCCAATAAACACTTATGTTTTGGGGGCTCTAATACTAATTTAATAGGTTATATAGACTCAGATTTGGTAGGGGATAGTGATACTAGGTGGAGTACTACAGGTTATGTCCTTACTATAGGTGGGACAATAGTGAGTTGGATCTCATAGTTGAAAAAGGTGGTTGCTTTATCCACCATAGAGGCAGAGTATGTAGCTGCAACAGAGGCAAGAAAGGAGATGATATGGCTGCAATCTTTCATGGAAGAATTGGAAAAACAACAGGCTAATAGTCATTTGTTTACGGACAGCCAGAGTGCCATACATCTTGCAAAGAATTTTGCCTTGCATTCAAAGACCAAACACATACAGTTGAGGTATCATTTCATTTGATCGTTGTTGGATGATGAACAATTACGGCTAGAAAAGATACATATAGATGAAAATCTAGTGGATATGTTTATGAAGGCAGTGACAAGGGAGAAGATGAGCTCCTCTTCATCTTCGATTGGTCTTCAAGACTGAAAATAATAAAATTAGAACAATAGAGTCTAGGGTGCTTATTTCTAGTGGGAGCTGCATGCACAGTGGTGTCATCTAGGATCAGTCTTCAAGTGGGAGATTGTTGGTATGTGGCAACTGATCATGCTATTGGGATAAGGTGCCATTAACCTTGTAAATCCCATTATTGTATTATTCCATTTATTATTTGTAATTACCCATAAGGGATTTACAAGTTTCACTAGCAGTGGTAAAAATTATTTACTATCCACGGTAATTACGGAGTTACTGTACAGTAAGTCCCAGAGTTACTGGAGGTAGTTATAAGATGCCATTTACTATGGTAAATGGTAATTGGTCAAAGTGGGATGCACATGTGGAGGAATAATCTATTTTTAGTATTACGATGCATGTCATAGATGTTGTAAGAAGGTGTAAGAGATTCTATGACAACTATAAGTTGTCATAAGAATCTATGACACTAATAATAGCATATGACATGTCATAAGATGCTATAAGTGGTTATTTTTGGCCTTAAGGCGTTCAAGCTTGCATGGGAACATTTTTCCAATTGTAGGATGCATGTATGACAGCATTTATGACCTCGTAATAGCCTATTCTTGGCCATGGACGCCCAAGGTTGTGTTGTTGACTCTTGCCAAGTGTATGGGCTTGTAAGAAGTCATTTAATGTCTTGAGGTTGTGTAAATTCTATTAAAACTATAGCATAGTAGATGAGAGGCATATAACAGTTTACAGGTACCCAGGTTTTGCCAGAGTGAAGGTTGGAGGACAAAGGAAGTGAATGTATTTGTAATCTCCTTTTGTGAAGATAATACAACTTGACCTCTTTTCTTGGTGGAGTCTTTTACCCAAAAGGGTTTTCTCCACATTAAACACTTGTGTTATGTGCTTCATTCTGCTTCTAGTATATTTATGTATTGTGGGTTTTATGTTTTGATTACAATCTCCATTATCAATGCACACTTGAAAGATTATTGAAATTTAATCGAATCAGATTTCCATTGAAGTAGTGTTGCTTTCATTTCTAACATTTGGTATCAGAGCCTGGCCAGCTTTGACTCTTGGGTGGTAGTGTAGAAGTTGTAGCTATAGTGGGAGATTTGGTTGCATTTGTTTTGTAGATCTTGTGTTGTTATTATGGCTGCATCCACCGTTGCATCAACCTCTCGATTGGACATTGAGAAGTTCAACGGAATGGGGTATGAGTTGTGGAAGATGAAAATGGAAGATTTGTTGGAAGAAAGAAACCAATGGTTGGCTATCCAAAAAGAGAAGAAAACTGATGATGTCTCTCAAGATGAGTGGAATAGACTGGATAAGAAGGCATGGGGAACCATCCGGTTGTGTCTTTCAGACTCTGTCCTGTTGAATGTCGCAAAAGAAGAGACTACATACAAGTTGTGGAAATGGTTGGGTGAGATCTATCAAGCCAAGAGTATGGTAAATAAACTTTATTTAAAAAGAAAATTGTTTTCCATGAAAATCTGAGAAGGTGAATCAGTTGCAGAGCATTTAAATTCTTTTAATTTGTTAGTGAGTCAGCTTGATTTAGTAGATGTTGAGGTTAGTGAGGAAGATAAATGTATCTTACTTCTTTGTTCTTTACTTGAGTCTTGGGAGAATGTTATCCTTGCTATCACTGCTAACCTTGTGGATCCGAAGTTGGATGCTCTTGCTTTAGTGCTACTATCACAGGAATTGAGGAAGAAGAGTTCAGATAGTTCAAGGGATGCTCTCAGTGTCAGGGGAAGGTCTAAGGAAAGGGGACCTAAAGCAGATCAGAAAGGGGCTAAGGACAAGTCCAAGGGCTGGTCTAAGACTCCTGGTAAAAAGAACAGAGTTAAGTGTTGGAACTATGGTAAAAGGGGACATGTGAAGAAGGAGTACAGAAACCCCAAGAAACAATGGGAGAGTGCTTCGGATAAGTCCTCAAATGTAGGTGAAGAAGTTTTACTTTCTGCATGTAATATTGTTTCTAATGATCACTGGTTGGTTGACTCAGGATGCTCATTTCATATGACTCCACATAAGGAATGGTTCTCCTCATATGAAGAATATGATGGAGGTAATATCTACCGTGGTGACAACTCTACATATCCGATTGTCGAGAAAAGAAAAGAATTGTTGTGTTTCAGTGATGGGAGGATTAAAACCCTCCCTAGTGTTTTGCATGTTCCTAGATTAGCTAGAAATCTGATTTCAATTTCAAATTTGAATGATTTGGGAATGCATGTGACATTTGACAAGCATGGCTGCAGATTGGTGAGAGGGAACTTGGTGGTAGCGAAAGGGAAGAGATTTGGGAACTTGTTTAAGCTTGAAGCCACTACAGTTTGTAATGCCTCCTATGTATCTGAGGCCACTATTAAAAATGCATGTATGTTGTGGCACTGCAGATTGGGCCACACAAGCAATAATGTATTAAAAACTATTAAGAATAAAAATTTGTTGGATAGTTTCTCCTATTCTGATGAGCACTTTGATTTCTATGAGCATTATGTGTTTGGTAAACAAAATAGAAAATCATTTCCTTCAGGAAGCAATAGAGCAAAAGAGAACTTAGAAATTATTCATACAGATGTGTTTGGACCTGTGGATAATGAATCTATCAGAAAATCTCATTATTTTGTAACCTTCATTGATGATGTAACCAGATTTACATGGATTTATTTTATGAAGCATAAATCTGAAGTTTTCACTAAGTTTAAGGAATTCAAAGTCTTAGTAGAGAACGAATCAGGTTTAAAGATAAAAATATTAAGATCTAACAATGGAGGGGAATATTGCTCTAAGGAATTTGATGATTTTTGCAAGCATGCAGGTATAATCATACAAAAGACAACTCTGTATACACCACAACAGAATGGTGTTGTAGAAAGGATGAACTGAAGAATTATGGAAAGGGCCAGAAGTATGCTTAGTGATGCACAGTTGGATAAATGCTTTTGGGTAGAGGCTGTGTGTACTTCTTGCTACTTGATAAATAGATCTCCTTGTAAGGCTCTTGATTCGACACCTTATGAAGTGTGGACAGGTAAGAAGCCTTCTATTTCACATTTAAGGGTTTTTGGTTGTGAGGCTTTTGTTCATGTGCCTAAGGAAAAGCGATCTAAGTTGGATCCAAAAGATGAAAAGTGTACATTCATTGGATATGATGATAATGTGAAAGGTTATAAGCTTTGGAATCCACTAACCCGCAAGATTATCATTTCTAGAGATGTTATTTTCAGGGAACTTAGAGCTATTTCTAAACCTGAACAGCCAAAAGAAAACTATGAAAAGGTAAAGATGCACCTCAAGAAGAACAAAATGATGGATTAGGGGGTGAAGAAGAAGAAGAAGATTCAAGTAGTTCTGATGAAGATGAATCTGTTGTTACAGAAGAAGTTGTTGTAGATGATCATGCAGAAGAACAAGTAGAGTCTCTTACTCCACCCTTGAGGAGATCCAAAAGACAACGGAATCCAGTTGATAGGTATAGCCCACTAGATTTCCGTTGTGTATATGCTTTGAGTACTAACGATGAACCTAGATCCTACAGGGAAGCTATTTCTATAGATGATAGTGAGTCTTGGTAGCTAGCCATGGAGGAGGAGATGATGGCTTTAGACTCTTGTAACACTTGGGATCTTGTTCGTTTGCCCAAAGGAAGAAAGACCATAGGTTGTAAGTGGGTCTTCAAGAAGAAATTTGGAGCAGATGAGTCATTGGAGAAGTACAAGGCTAGACTGGTAGCCAAGGGCTACTCCCAGAGAGAGGGAGTTGATTTTGGTGAGATATTCTCTCTTGTTGCTAAATTGACTTCTATTAGTTTTCTCTTATCAATTACTGCAGCTTCTGATTGGGAGATTGAGAAAACAGATGTTAAGACTGCGTTATTGCATGGAGATCTTGAAGAAGAAATTTATGTGCAACAGCCTACAGGTTTTGAGGTAAAAAGAAAAGAACATTGGGTTTGTAGGTTAAAGAGGTCTCTTTATGGTCTGAAATAGTCCCCCAAAATGTGATATCAAAAGTTTGATTCATTTGTTTTGAAATTGGGTTTTGTTAGAAGCAAGGGGATCATTGTGTTTACATTCATTGTGTTGATGATTCTATACTAGTTATTGCTTTGTATGTTGATGACATGTTGTTTTTCAGCAATACTAAGGGTATGATCAGTGAGCTTAAAGTCCAACTTTCACGTGCATTTGAGATGAAGGATCTTGGTGTTGCAAGGTATATTTTGGGAATGGAGATTAGGAGGGACAGAATTAACAGAAAGCTTTGGTTGTCACAAAGTATGTGAATACTATTTTGCAGAGGTTTAGTTTGCAGCACTGTAACCCAGTTAGAGTTCCTTTACCCATTGGTACTAAACTTTCATTAGATATGTGTCCAAAGACTAAGGATGGTCTTGAGGATATGTCTAATGTGCCATATGCTAGTGCTGTAGGGAGTTTGATGTATGCAATGGTTTGCACTAGACTAGATATTGCCCAAGCAATGGGAGTTTTGAGCAGATTTATGTCTAACCCTGGTAGACAGGATTGGAACTATGCAAAGAGGGTGTTTAAATATCTTGCAGGTACTCCTGATCATTGTTTGGTTTATTCTAGTACTGATAGTGCTGATAAATCTTTGGACATACAAGGTTTTGTTGATGCAGATTGGGTAGGTGACTTGGATAGTCAAAGGTCCACTAGTGGCTATGTGTTTACTCTGTTTGGAGGTGCAGTGAGTTGGATGAGTAAGAGGCAACCCACAGTTGCTTTGTCCACCACAAAAGTAGCATATATGGTTGCTAATCATGTCTCTAAGGAGGCAGTTTGGTTGAGGAGACTATGTACAGGTATTGGTTTTGATTGCAGGATCATTCAGATTAGTTGTGATAGCCAGAGTGCTATCTATTTGGCCAAGAATCCCATGTATCATGCTCGAACTAAGCATGTTGATGTTCAGTATCACTTTGTTTGAGAGTTGGTTGCAAATGGAGAGATTGAGCTAAAGAAGATAGACACTAAGGAGAATGTTGTAGATTTATTGACCAATCCTATGAGCACAGATAAGTTCGTGTGGTGCGGAGAGGCCATGGGTCTTGTTTCTAGTGCCTAATTATTTTTTATTTGATTTCCTATGGGTTGATTTACAATGTATAATGTCAAGTGGGAGAATGTTGGGATAAGGTTCCATTAACCTTGTAGATCTCGTTATTGTATTATTCCATTTATTATTTGTAATTACCCATAAGGGATGTACAAGTTTTATCGGCAGTGGTAAAAATTATTTACTGTCCACGGTAATTACAGAGTTACTGCACGGTAAGTCCCAGAGTTACTGGAGGTAGTTATGAGATGTCATTTACTATGGTAAATGGTAATTGGTCAAAGTGCGATGCACATGTGGAGGAATAATCTATTTTTAGTATTATGACGCATGTCATAGATGCTGTAAGAAGGTGTAAGAGATTCTATGACAACTGTAAGTTGTCAGAAGAATCTCTGACACTAATAATAGCATATGATGCGTCATAAGATGTTGTAAGTGGTTATTTTTGGCCCCAAGGCATTCAAGCTTGCATGGGCACATTTTTCCAAGTGTAGGATGCATGTATGATAGCATTTATGACCTGTAAAAGCCTATTCTTGGTCATGGACGCCCAAGGTTGTGTTGTTGACTCTTGACAAGTGTTATGGGCTTGTAAGAAGTCATTTAATGTCTTGATGTTGTGTAAATTCTATAAAAACCATAGCATAGTAGATGAGAGGCATATTACAGTTTACAGGTACCCAGGTTTTGCCAGAGTGAAGGTTGGAGGACAGAGGAAGTGAATGTATTTGTAATCTCCTTTTGTGAAGATAATACAGCTTGACCTCTTTTCTTGGTGAAGTTTTTTTACCCGAAAGGGTTTTCTCCATGTTAAACACTTATGTTATGTGCTTCATTCTACTTATGGTATATTTATGTATTGTGGGTTTTATGTTTTGATTACAATCTCCATTGTTAATGCACACTTGAAAGATTGCTGAAATTTAATCGAATTAGATTTCCATTGAATTAGTGTTGCTTTCATTTCTAACACATGCAAGTATTGTACACTCGTAATGTATCCTTGTTGGGGTTCAGGGTCGGGTGTTAATTTTTGTTAACTGACAAAAGAAAAATGACATTGTAAAAACCTAATTCTAGAAGCTTTTAAAAAGCTTGTTATAAGCAGCTGGGATGTATGTTGTGGGTGGGGATTTTGATATTGTATTGTAGCATTTGTAGCAGTATTGAGTTGCAAGGATTACTGGTTGTAATCGGTTTGATTTGCTGGATAATAATATTGGACTCTTTGTTTGTGGATGTAGCCCCATGTTTGGGTGAACCACATTAAAACTTGTCTCTTGTTGTTATTACTTTTGTGTATTTTCATTCCTCTGTTTAATATTTATTTGCATTTAATTGATATCTTTGACATGCAATTCCTAACAGTATGTTTTTTATCAACTTATTAAATATCACAGGATACTGGAAGGTGCATATTGGGTTCAGGGTCAGGTGTTAATTTTTATTAACTGAAAAAAGAAAAATGACATTGTAAAAACCTAATTCTAGAAGCTTTTAAAAAGCTTGTTATAAGTAGCTGGGATGTATGTTGTGGGTGGGGATTTTGATATTGTATTGTATAATTTGTAGCAGTATTGAGTTGCAAGGATTACTAGTTGTAATCAGTTTGATTTGCTGGATAATTAATATTGGACTATTTGTTTGTGGATGTAGCCCCATGTTTGGGTGAACCACATTAAAACTTGTCTCTCGTTGTTATTACTTTTGTGTATTTTCATTCCTCTGTTTAATATTTATTTGCATTTAATTGATATCTTCTACATGCAATTCCTAACAGTATGTTTTTCTATCAACTTATTAAATATCACAGGATACTGGAAGGTGCATATTGGGTTCTCTTTCCCTTTCAATGGTATCAAAGCTACATTGGTCCCATGGTTGCATGAGATTGCATGTGTTGGTTCCATAGTGTTTAAAGTTCTAGGTATTTCATCTGTTGTGATTTCTTAGCTTGAAAAGAATGAGGGAATTTGTAGGAAGGAATTTGTTGATTATTAATCCTTGTTCAAGTGGAAGTCTTCTAAGTGATCTTTTTTAGGATACAACAGGCATTTGAAAGATGGAGAAGATGGAGTATTATGGAGTTGATTGAATGTGGCTACATTTAATATGATATTTATCTGGAGCTCCTATTTGATAGTTTGTATAAACACTTTTGCATGGTGGTGGTGTTCTTACATTCTATGGTCATGTGCAGCATAGTATTCATGTTGGGTATTTTTTCTTAGCTCCCTTATCACATGGAGAAACATGGGTTGTCATGACTATGGTTTGGTGTGCTTATGTTGGGTGTTTGGTTTCAGTCCCTGGCATTGGAAGACACTGTTTTGTTAACCTTGAATGCATGTAGGTTGTGGAGTTGATCATTAGATGATTTGAAAGCTTTTGGAATAGCCTAGCTCCTTTGTAAGCTTGTACATGGTGGTTGTGGAGTTGGCCTACATGTGGGCTTGGAGTTCCTAGACCTCTTCAAGCATGTGTGCTAGTGACATAGTGGTTTTGCAACTTTTACATGGTTAATCAAAACTTGTGGTTTTGTAGATTTGTGAATAAACTATTTTTCAGATTATGAATCCCTCGTGTTGTTTTTGGATGTAAGATAGTTGTAGGTTTTCATGTATGCTTCATGCATGGTGTGAGGAGGTTTGTAGATTTCTTAATGTGGAGATGTTGGTATGTGATTAGTCACTCAGTATTTCTGTAGTGTTTGCTTGATGGGTTCCTTGACTATGGTTACTCATTGTGGATTTGTTTGCCAAATCAGATTAGGAATTAATCTAGTGTTTGAGTCTTGAAATCTACATGGTATATTCTTTGTAATATCAATTGTAGTTTACTAATGTGATGTTGAGTTTGCATGATATCTTTTGGGATCTATGAGTTATACAGTGGGCTGATCACCCATTGGCTATAGTGGGATGACTCGGATGTGGACTACTTATATTGAGAATATTTTTAGTTTTAATACAAACTTTTTTAGTTGGCCTTGTTTGTGGTCATTTGTTCATTGGTATATTGCTTTTGGATGAGAGGATGGATATTTTTGAGTTCTTGGATAGTCATTTATTGGGACCTGTAGCATGTTTATCATGATGTCATGGATAGCTTGGTTACATAATTTAGTGTGAGCTTTTGACAGTGATGGTTTTATCTTCTTGACTTGGAGATCTTGGTTCTACTACATTCCTTTGTGTAGTTGATATTGCAGGTGAAGTATTTGATTTTGTTATAGCCATGGATGATCTTCATTTAGAGGATGGTTATCACGATGCCCTAAATAGCTTGATATCACAGTTTCAGTGGGAGTTTTGGTAGTGATGTAGATCTATCACTTGGTGATGGATGATCCTCTATAGTGGTTGTAGGTGTCATGGTAAGGCTTTTGTATTATGATTCATGTAGGCTTTGAAATTATTTCGACATCTTGAGTTCCATTGTCAAGGGATGGTATTGTATCACAATGGACTCTTGTTTCTAGATTGGAGTTTTGGAATGATGGTGCCCCTTTGGCATGAAATTTCCTTGGTAGCATGTGATCTCCTAGAAGGATATGTTAGATCATGATGTCATGTGTGTTCCTAGATTTTTACAAACATGTAGTGGGAGCTTCGAAATTGGTCTAGTGAAGTTCTGTTTGGTTTTGAGTATTGTAAGGGTAAAACGTAGATCAATCAATTGAATTATGTAAGACCCAAACATCGACAGAATAGAAGATAGCAAGAAAGAATGAATGAAAATAGCAATGAATAACACAGAGCAAACCTTCCCTAAAATTGATGCTTCTGTTGTTTGCCTATTACAACAGTCCTTTTCCAGATGAAGTAAGCCCTCAGAGAGTGCACTCCTTTAAGCTGTGTTTGAGGAAGTCGATGGTAAATGGTTGTAGTGATATGCAATGAAGATGAGCTCCAAGGCAAGTATGTGATCTCAAGCTAGTGAATGGTAAAAGGGTGCCAAAGGTGCGCTGGTGAATTTCTACAGAGTAACGATATAGATAGCTTGGATGAATAGAATGGGAGGATGAGGTTTCATTTATAGACTCAGAGGAATGAGAATCAACGGTTGAGAGGAGATATGAAGATCAATGGCTGAGGATGGTTGAGGAATGTGCAACCAGTGGAAATGTGACAAGTGTCCCAGCTTCATCATGAAAAGGGGGATGTGACAAAATTGATTGGAGAGTTAACTCAATTGACTGAATAGTTAACAGACTTGATTGATCAGTCAGAAGAATGAATTGTGGGATTGACTGGATTGATTGAGGGATTAACTCAATTGACAGGTTAGTTAACACTTTTGATTGATTAGTTAACTAACCTCTGATTTGAGAAGAAATAGGCCATGTGGATGAGGGAAAATAAGGTAATTAAATATTAAATATATTTAATTACATGTGCAACCTGATGAGGTGGACAAGGTGAGGTGGAAAAGGTGAGGTGTAAAGGTGAGGTGGATTTTTGAATTTAGAACTTAGGATAGAGGAATTTGGATTAATTAAATAATTTATGATTATTTAATTGTGTAGGGCATTTAGAAGAATTTTAATTAAATAAATTGAATTTATTTAATTATGGAACAGTGAATCAATTAAATAAATTTAGAATATTTATTTAATTGATAGAAGAATGGAATAAATATTTAGAATATTTATTTAGGATGATTTGTGTCATTTTTAGACGTATACATTTTGCCCCTCTTTGATGCAATGCAGTTTACATCATTGCTTCAAAGAAGTCGATAGTCTGATAGTGATACATGCCCTAATTTGCCCCTGGTATAGGTTTAATGACGATAGGTGCCCCCTCGGGAGATTGGATGGGAAAAGGGTAAAAGAATCGGAGACGGACAATCTCACGAAGATGAAGGGGTTAGGATAGGTTGGAGGGAAAGGGATGCATTTCAGGGAAACGGGAAGAAAACTGGAGGAAAAAAGGGCGTGGGAAGTAGTCACAGACATCACCTAGCCAGAATTAGGGTTTGGAGTCTATAAATAGGAGCTGGGTCCACAAGAATAGTCATTTGTACACTTGTTTGATCTAGATTGGATAGAGAGAGCTTAGAGCAAACTTGGAGCAGCATGGCAGCCAGAGCAGTAGACATTCCACGTGAGGAGCATCGATTCGAGTGAGTCCGTCGATTCGGGCGGCCACCAGAGGCAGGACCCCTGGTATGTGCTTCAAAAAATTTCTCCTAGGGTCGATTAAGGGTGTCATTAATGCATGTAGAAAATAAGTCAAACAGATGTGCCAAAAAGCAGAACGGCGCATATGCTGAGTGAAGCGATGCTTTTGTCATTTTGTGGTGCATATGCTGATTTTGGTGGCGCATATGTAAAAACGGCGCATATGTGCATTGTAGCTGCGCTTTTGTAGTTAGGCTGCGCATGTGTATTTAGGCAGCGCATGTGTATTGAAGTGGCGCATATGTTTAATGTAGTAGCGCATACATGAAAGCCGTGCATATGCTGAATGTAGCGGCGCTTCCATAATATGGCAGTGCATATGCCAAATGTTGCAGCGTATATGCCGAATCTGCGCATACGTACATTGTAGCAGTGCATCTGCGTTTAGGCAACGCATATGCTGATTTTAGAGGCGCATACATCAAGAAACGGTGCTTTTACCACCCGTAGTGGCACATGTGCCTTGGATAGCTAATTTTCTTAGCCAAATTGATTCGATTAATGTCTTGTTTGATGCGGGAATCGATGAGCTATCTCTGAGATTGTAGGAATCTAGTCAAGAGATGTAGTATGCTGTTTTGATCAATTTGAAATGCTAAGTTTAGTTGATATAGTTCAGTAGGTATGTTGAGTATGGTATATGCCGTTTGAGACTGACGCATTGCCTAGCTTGCTTGCAGGAGGATATTCAAGAGACACTGCAGTCGAGGGAGACGTTTCCCATGCCTCTATTGCAGAGGTACATGTTGATAGAGACTAACAGAGTGGCGCTTGGTGCCATGGGTTTGGACTATGTTTGCTTTATACCCAAGGTGCGGGCGAACCGGGGATTGCTGACAGCTGCTGTGGAGAGATTCCATAGTGAGGATGGGACCTTCCACTTTTCTACTAGAGAGATGACTGTGACATTAGAGGATGTCTATCAGATAATGCACTTACCCGTGGTGGGTGAGTTAGTAGAGTACGACGCACAGCGGGATGCGGGACTCGCTGAGTGCAGGTGAGTGTTTGATGATCCCAAGCTGGTTGGACAGAACATCATGTGGCATGACATACACAATTACTATGACTACTTCCCAGGGATTGTGGCTAGATTGATCAGGGGCGTTGTATGCCCCGATAGGAGATCACATGGGTTCCCCATTGGATGGGGCAGGATCATGGAGCGGATGCTGACTGAGGGCACCCAATATGCATGGGGATTCTATGTACTAGCCCACTCGTACCATGACATGCACCAAGTGGTGTACCATCACAGCACGAGTCTATTAGCTGGGGTATCATTGCTATAGTTCTGGCTGTGGGAGCACATAGCGGTGACTAGGCCGATATGTGTCTTCGTGAGGCAGCGAGGAAAGCCATACAGTTATGGCTATGCAGGAGTGATTTCCCAGCACAGGTTGGGGAAGTTAGAGTATTGGAGGCACACCCTGGATGGAGTTTGGCGACCATATCTAGATTGCGAGCCCTAGGACGACGAGGGAGATGAGTTGCCGTATTGCTTTCAGACCAGGTGGCTGATAGGCTACACACGGCATATACTAGAGAGGCAGATGGTGGGTCGAGTGTTGAGATAGTTTGGTAGGTGATAGGGTATGCCTCAGGGACAGGCCTTATTCGCGCAGACACATGCAGAGAGGGTCCGATGGGGGCCGATGGCTTTGTATGAGGAGGCATTGGCAGAGTTCAGGCAGACACCTTATGTGGCGTGGGATATGTGGACAGAGATAGCAGATGCAGGGGTGACATAGGATTATGAGGATTGGATGACCGCCCATCCTTTCCTGAGATATTCAGGGCCCAGCATGCTGGTGCCTCGTATTGACAAGGAAGACTCAGAGGAGGAGGGACAGGTTGGCCTAGGTCGGAGGGGAGTGAGAGGAGGACGAGGACAAGGAGGATGGGGTGGTAGAGCTGAGGAGAGGCTGAGACAGCGGAGGAGGATAGGGCAGGCTGAGTAGGTAGTGCCAGGATAGGACGCACAGCAGTAGATACCTCAGCAACCACAGATGCTGCCACCCCAGCAGGTACCACAGCAGCAGGTGCCCCAGCCACAGGGGCCAGGACAGGTAGAGGCAGCATAGGGGCTAGTATAGGCAGATGTACATGAGAGGGCTATAGCCAGCCTAAGGGAGGTGTGAGAGCTGCAGGCACAGCTGAGGAGGGCTGATGGCAGGTGAGAGATAGATGCAGTAGTGATTGCTGGGTTGACTCGTGAGAGAGATATGGAAGATGCCTGGGTACGTATTATCCAGGTAGAGCGGGACACTGCTGTGGCCGCCATGGGGATAGATGTAGCGAGTTCTTTTTTTGTTGGGCAGGTGGAGTAGGCACAGGCATAGGTAGGCCAGTTGTAGATGCAGTTGGCATAGGTATAGGCAGAGCTTGCCAGAGCATAGTCACAGGCTCAATACTACCGAGGTTTATACCATGGTGCCGTTTTATCGAGTCAGAGGGATGGGAGCTTTAGGAGTCAGTCTAGGGCTACTCATAGAGAAGGTCCATCATAGTCAGGGGCTTCCGTGATGGGTCCCCAGCAGTCAGGAGTTGGCAGTGGTGGCCCACAGTAGTAGGGATAGACTCGGACCAGAGTTTGTATATTTTGGGACATGTATCACCATCCATTTGGATGTATATTGTATATGACACCTTGATTTAGAGAGAGAGACGGTGATATTGTACATTTGGACCTCTTATATGATAGTATATATGATGATGCAGCTTTGTATCTATTGTATATGTTATGAGATGATGATTTACTTCTATTGTATGATATAATGTATGTGCAGACTTAGATGGTCTACCCAATGTTAGATGAGATGCTTTTTGATATGCTGCTATGATGTCTTTAGATTTAATGTTTTGAATGTATGCATATGTAATATGATTTCTATGTGATGATGCAACTTTGTATATGATGCTATGGGATGGCTATATGATCTAATGTGTCAAATGAATGCAAATGTAATATGATTTCTATGTGATGATGCAGCTTTGTATATGATGTACGTAGCTATGTTTTTGATTTTTCTGTGTTTTGAGATGCAATGTGATGCTGATATATGGATGACCTAATGCATTGTGTTATGTATGCTACTAACTTAATCATGTTCATGACTAGCTCTACATATGATATGATATGCTCCTATATGCTTTGTTTTTGTGATGTCCAAATGTACTCTATCAACACAAGAATGACATGATGATAGATAGAATGGTTTTGATAGAATGACTTTAGAATCTTCATTAGATATTGTTACTCTGCATAGTTTAGGTAATGAGGATTTGTATGGGATACGGATACATGGATGGGTATATGGAGATAGGATGGATGGTTTGCCTTTTAGAGTGCTTTATTTTATCATTGGGCATTTTGTTTTTGGTACATTTTCTGAAATGTTGTAAGTGAATACAAGCATCTAGGTATAATTGAGCCGAGATGACCTGAGTATGACTTACATGGACGTTGATTTAGCAAGTTAATACAAGCATCTAGTCAAAATTGAATCTAGATGACCTGAGTACTTCTTGCGTGTCAATAAATAAGGATTTCCCCCGTTCATGTTAGACCTTTGATGTCCTCGATGATCTTTTGCCGATCATGTCCTTAGACAGGGCTTCACATTACTAAAGTTTAATCCACAAACAACAAATAGAGAGAGTGATCATGCCCCCATCATAGCATCTCTAGCTTTTGGCATCCTTGAGTAGCATAGAAAGACACGATAACAAAAATCAAGACTCTGTATCTAACCCTAGTTCCAATCCACAAAACATTCTTGCCATTAGATGTGTTTATTTCTTTCTGTAGGTTGAATAAAATCATTTAGAAGACCTTGGGTATTTGCTTTGTGCTGGGTAGGTTAAAATGCTCATAGTCAAGATTTTTGCTTGAGGCGCAGGTTCTGCTTGCGTTTGCTTGTTTGGTGAGAAGATTGCACAATCCTTATTGGGGAGATGGACCCTAAGGGACTGACCTAGTGCCTCAGGGGCTCATTGCTAAATGGCCTTGCCTATGTGACGATGCAGAGGCAACGTAGTTCGGGGTAAACCCTAATGGACCACAGATGGACTAGAAGAGAGACGACAAGAAAGAAAACCAGAAAGGGGATGAATGGGACCATGGGAGAAATGGAAGCCTTGGGGGCACATTAGAATAATGGCCTTGCCTACGTGATGGTACAGAGGCAACGTAGTTCACGGACTTGGACCATGGACACTGACGAGAGACACTATACTAGGCTCACATTAAGGAGACGGTATGGGAAAAAACCTTGGTTGACAAGGCCACAAGGAGAGTATCAAGACATGATAGGTAACTGTCAAGTGTTTATTGTGGGATAGATATGGGGCAAATGTGGCAAATGGAGAAAGAATGGACTCAAGGTGATTGGATTCCCAAAGATGGAGAAGGCAGTTTATCACAAGTAATGCCTGTTTACCAGGTTTTCATTACTTGCTTTTATTTGCACGAAAAGATAGAAAGTAACGTGATCCCTGTTTGCCAAGTTTTCATCATGATACCTATCCAAGGTGCCTGTTTGCTAGGTTTTCACCAAAGGATGATTTTTTTTGTATGCTTTCTATTTTTTCTATTTTTTTTTTTTGTATTTTCTCTTTTCAACTTTTTTTATTTTTTGATTTTTGATTTTATTGTGCCCCCTTGCATTGGGGTTCTCCTAGGTATAGAACTGGCGAAGGTGCATGCTGTTGATTGGATCATCGAACAACTCACCCTCTGATGTGGCCAATTGATATGCCCCCAATCCGTAAGCAGTTACAATCACATAGGGCCCAAGCCAGTTAGGTTCAAACTTGCCTTTCTTTTCTCTGTCTTGTTAATTGCGAGGGTTTTCTCTAAGGACGAGGTCCCCAACCTTGAAGCATCGTGGGTGAACATTGTGGTTATAGCTTCTTGACATCATCTGTTGATAGGCTTTTAGATGGTTGAAGGCTTTCTGGCACCTTTCTTCTAGCAGCTCTAGTTCTTGTAACCTAGAGACTATGTATTCTTCGTCTGATATGAGACCTTTCAACAACACCCTGAGGGATGGTAGTTCGACCTCAATGGGGAGGATGGCTTCTGAACCATAAACAAGGGTGTAGGGTGTAGCACCTGTGGGAGTGCGTATATTGGTTCTGTAGGCCCACAGAGCGGGATTGAGTTGGATATGCCAATCACGGCCAGCATCATTGATAGTCTTCTTTAGGATTTTTACGATGGTTTTATTCGATGCCTCAGCTTGGCCGTTACCTTGGGGGTAGTATGGAGTGGAGAAACGATGTTGGATTTTGAAACACTCACAAAGCTCTTGGACATCCTAATTTTTGAATGGTCTTCCGTTATCTGTGAGAATAGATGAAGGGATACCATATTTGCAGATAATGTAATTCAAAATGAAAGAGGAAATTTGCTTACCTGTGACGGTGGTTAGGGGAACGGCCTCAATCCACTTTGTGAAATACTCAGTGGCAGTTATGATGAATTTGTGGCCGTTGGAAGAGGGTGAATGAATCTTTCCCACAAGGTCAAGTCCCCATTGGCAAAAGGGCCAGGGTGTCATTAAAGGTCTCAACTCTTGAGCAGGTGCATGGATCAGGTTCCCGTGTATTTGGCACTGTTTACACTTTTTAACGAACTGGTATGAATCCATTTCCATGTTTGGCCAGTAATAGCCCAAACGCATGAGTTTCTTGGCTAAGGAGGGACCGCTGGAGTGTGTTCCGTAGATCCCTTCGTGTACGTCTCGCAAGGTAGTTATGGATTCTTCTTGTTCAAACAATAGAGTAAAGTACCATCTAGACCACGTCAGTAAAGGGTATCAGCTATGATGGTGTAACAAGAGGTTTGTCGTATGAAAGTTCACTTTTGGTTGGAAGAGAGGTCAGGTGGGAGAAGGTTGTCCTTGAGGTAAGTGTAAGTTTTACCATACCAAGGTGAATCAGATCTGACTAGAAGGCATATGGAATGGGTCTCAAGGAGATCATAAGTTGGTTGCCATATAGTTTCTACTAGGAACTCATACCGTGACTCATGTTTAGGTATTTCTAGAAGAGAGGCTATGGTAGCCATTGCATCTACTGCTTTGTTCTCGATCCTGGGTATTTGCTCGAAGGAGATGGTCCCAAAGTGTTCTTTGAAGTCGTCGACCATTCTTTTGTAGGGGATGAGCTTTTCATCTTTGGTTTGATACTCATCGTTGACCTGAATGATGATAAGCTGAGAATCACCGTAGACATGTAGTTCTTAGATTTTCCACTCAGTTGCCATCTTAAGACCAATCACCAAGGCTTCATACTCCACTATGTTATTGGTGCATGGAAATAACAAATGGTAAGACTTTGGAATTGTGTCACCTTGGGGAGTTATAAACAGGATGCCTACCCCCGATCCATGGTTTGTGTAAGACCCATCGAAGTATAGTTTCTAAGAAGATGTTGATATAGTGAATAAGGACTCATCAGAAACTCAAAATGCATGGGCTTGTTGTCTTGTATCGGTGCATCTGCTAGTTGGTCAGCTATGATTTGTCCCTTGATGGCTTTTCTGTCCACATATTCAATTTCATACTCACTAAGAAGCATTACCCACTTTGCTAGGTGACCTGTGAGAGCAGCTTTGCTGAGAAGATACTTCAATGGGTCTATTTTTGCAATGAGCTTAACTGGGTGTGCAAGCATGTAATGTCAGAGTTTTTGGGAAGCAAAAACAACCGTGAGACATGATCTTTCTACTTGTGAGTATTGCAACTCATAGCCCACTAAGGTTCGACTGATGTAGTATACAGCTCTTTCTTTGTTCTCATAATCTTGTTGTGCTAGAAGAGCCCCAAGAGCAGTAGGTGTAGCCGATATGTAGAGAATTAGAGGCTTTCCTTGGATCAGAGGCATGAGAACAGCTGGATTCATCAGGTACTCCTTTAGCTTGTTGAATGCTTCTTCACACCTTTCATCCCACCTAAATGGAATGTTCTTATGCAAGAGATGGCTGAAAGGTTGGCACTTGTCTGCCAGCTGTGATATCAATCTGCAGATGGCCTGCAGCTTGCCCTGTAAGGATCTCAACTGTGTTAGAGTCTTGGGTGGTGGCATGTCCATTATAGCTTTGACCTTAGCTGGGTCTACCTCTATTCCATTTGCCGACATGATGAAGCCTAGCAACTTGCCTAAAGTTATCCCAAACACACATTTCTTTGGGTTCAGTTTGACATGGAATTGGTCCAATCTTTGAAAGACTTTTTCTAATACATCCTGATGTGAGTCCCTTGTGAGAGATTTTGCTAAGATATCCTCAACATAGTCTTCCATAGTTACATGCATCATGTCGTGAAATATAGTAGTCATAGCTCTTTGATATGTGGCACCTGCGTTTTTCAGCCCAAATGGCATGACATTCTAGCAAAAGGTACCCCATGGGCAAGTGAAAGCTATCTTGTGTTGGTCCTCTGGTGCTATTTTGATTTGATTATACCCTAAGAATCCATCCATGAGTGATAGCATTGTATCTCTTGCAGTGAGGTCGACTATGATATCAATGTTTGGCAATGGAAAGTCATCCTTGCAGCATGCTTTGTTTAAGTCTCGAAAATCATTGCATAGTCGAACTTGGCCATCTGGTTTAGACACTAGCACAATATTAGATATCCATTCTGGGTAATCTATGGCTCTAATGAACCCTACATCCAGCAATTTCTTGAGTTCTTCTTTGACCAAAAGGGCTATGTGAGGATGCATCTTTCTAAGCTTCTGCTTTACTGGTTTCACCCCTGGGTCCAATGGTAGATGATGTAGAATTAGGTTTGGGTCTAGACCTGGCATGTCTGCATATGACCAAGTGAAGCTACCTCTCTTCTGCTTAAAGAACGGTACAAACCTGGTTTTCTCTGGTGGTGTGAGAGATTTGGCAAAGTGGATAATATTGGGCTGTTCTTCTATTCCAATATTCACAGGCTCTGTTGGTTCCACAACAATTTGTGACCTTTCCTGATACATGTCACTAGGGAGAGTGTCAAGCATTCCATCATTAGGTGCCATAGTTGGGTTTTCACCTTCGGATGCATCCTTTCTTTTTATTGTTTTATGATCTGACACTGCCGCAAGGCAGTTTTCACCGTCAGATCTATTTTTGATCTTGATATTTTTGCGACTGGAAGGCTTGGCACCCTCCCCGAAGTAAGCCACGGTATTCAGTTCGATAGCGAAACTAGCTTTATGATCTCCCTTGGGTAAGTGGTCCCTAAGTTCCATATAATTGATGTAAGCATCATCGTTTTGGAACATATCTAGTTGGGGAGTTCCTTGCAGATCCCAGTCAATAAGCTCAGGGTGCAAGAGGGGAAGGGAGTCAGATGATAGACCTGATTCATTGATGGTGTGAATGGAAATGTTAGGAGCATTGGTGGGGGTAGTGTTATGGGTGGTACTTTCCTCCAAGTTGTTTATTGCAATGGAATTTAAACTTTCCTTGAAAGCCATAATCTCAGGGATGGGCAAATCAGACTCTAGTGGTATGTCCCGGTGCATTTGTCCCTCATGGTAGGGACTAAGAGTGTGGATGGCATCAACCTCTTTGTCGTCGTAGGAGTGCTCTATTAGCTCATCCCACTCATACTCATTTGAATCATCAGAATCTATGTCGCTGTCCACTTGGAGTGTTTGGATTGTCTCCACAAGGCAGGCATTTTCCTTGGCTTTACCCTTGCCTTTGTATCCTAGGCCACTTGTGTTTCTAGCTGAAGAGGATGAAGAAGGTTGTATAGGTTCAATGATTCCTTCTTTTTTTGAGGCTGATGGGGCCTTGTCCTTTGTACCCCATCCTATGCAAAATAGTCTCACCCCACCCATAAAGTTCTGTAGGGAGTCTAGGCAGCTCTTGGGGTGTGTTTTCTTCTTCAGCATAAAGCCATTTCAGGAGATCTCACTCCTCTGTTTCATCAGATAAGGTCCCCCATTATACAAAGGGATTTGCAGGAGTTACAGGAGCAGATGGCATTGGAAAATGTTTGGGAGGATGTTTGGGTTGGCCAAAAGAGTGAGGAGACAAAGGCAGTTTGGCAAGGTTGAGGCTGTGCTCAATGGAGTATTCCCCCACACCACTTTCTTTTATGGTAATTTTCTGTGGTTTGGGTCTTGAGGAGGAAGCTTCAGCGGTATGGTCCTGTTGCAGGGTAGGGGAAATGTAGGCTCTGTTGTTGGGTATGACACACTCGGGTTTGGCACGGAAAGAATTGCAGTGTTGGTAGGGGTCAGGGTCTCCATGAATGGTGATTTGCTTGCCATTGTGCGGGAACTTAATGCATTGATGGTAGGTTGAGGGGACAACTTTCATGGCATGAATCCATGGTCTCCCAAGTAGGATATTATAAGAAAGCTCCCAATCAAGGACTTGACACACCACATCTTTTATTACTGGTCCCACTTGAATGGGTAGGACAACTGTTCCCTTTGTGGTTCTTTCTTCCTCGTCATATGCTTTGATTGTAATTTTCCTCCTTGGATCAACCGCCTGTTTGGAGAACTCCAGTGCAAGGACTAGCTTTAATGTGCAAATATTTCAACCAGCACCTCCATCAATGAGAACCCTCTTGATGCGGTGCTTGTGTATGAATGTGACAATGTGCAGAGGGGTGTTGTGAGGTTGGGAGACAGAGAGGTCATCTTGCTCAGTAAAAGATATGGAGTTGGGAGATGTCAGATTGCCTACCATGGTCTAAAATTTTTCTTGGGCCAAATTAGTGGGGACAGTGGTTTCCACTAAGGCTTTCTCAAGAATCTCCTTATGAGAAGGAGATAGACGCAAGAGCTCCAATATAGAAATGTGAGCCAGAGTTTTCTGTAACTGGTTGATGACATTGTACTGGCAGAAATTGGATGAAGATGGTGGCAACCTTGGAGGGGCAGTATTGAGTGTGACCTTACCACTGTAGGTAATTATACTACAAACAGTTCTGTTAGGTCCTGGTTGTTGGTTGGGTGAGATGACATTGACCTGCGGGATTTGCTCGGAAATGTAGTTTATGGTGTAGTTAAATGGCACACTTGCATAGTTGGCATTACTAGTCCCGCTACTCTGATTTGGCTGGTTGCGATTATTGTTGTTGTCATTATTGTTGTTGCTGTTGTTGTTGTGGCCATTGGTGTTGTTGTTGTTGTAGTTATATGGCCTGTTGTGGTTCAGAAGTGGATCCCTGTAGGCTACATGAGTTTCATTGGAGGTAAGCTATTGTGTCCCTCCCTGGTGCTGATCTAGCACATCTTGGATGACATTTTTGAGGCATATGCAGTTGTTAGTTGTATGCCCCCTTCCTCGATGATATTCACAATAGTCTGTGTCCTTCCAGTAGGGAGGTTTGACTATGGGCTCGTAATCACTTGTTGGTGGTAGAGAAATTTCGTTGTTTGCCAACAACTTCCTTAGTGCAGACTCTTGGGACTCACCCAATGGTGTGAATTTTCTCCTTGGATTTGAATTGAACCAAGGTCTAGGCTCCTGAGAAGGTTGTTTGTTGATTGTACCATTATTTGTTTCTCCTTTTAGAGTGAAGATAGGTTGTTGCTTGGGAGCTGCCACCTTGGCATCCACTACCCCATCATTGACCACATTCTTGTTCTTGATCCAAAACTTTGACTTGTCCGTTGTGTAATTTGAAGTAGGTGTGTCCTTGTAGAGCTTGATAGTTCCTTTAGTGATCATAGCTTTTTCAATGAATAGGCCCATTTCAATGACTTTGGAGAATGATGTAGGGCATTGTATCTAAATCTGATAGCTAAGATCAGTGTTTAGGTTGTGGACAAACA
The DNA here is from genome assembly GCA_027924645.1 of Cunninghamia lanceolata. Taxonomy (NCBI): domain Eukaryota; kingdom Viridiplantae; phylum Streptophyta; class Pinopsida; order Cupressales; family Cupressaceae; genus Cunninghamia; species Cunninghamia lanceolata. Next base: position 7,788,369 of record BSBN01001054.1, read on the forward strand.
TTTCCAATAGCTTCTTCTCAGGCATATCGTAAGAACACTTACTAGCTAGCTGTCTCCATCATTGTAAGAAGGTAGTGAATGACTCGCCACTCTTTTGTTTGGTGTTGCATAGATCTAGCATAGATACCTCGTGTTCTATGTTGTAAGAAAAGTGCATTATAAATTTATTGACAAGTTCATCAAAAGTTCTGATTCCTAGTGGAAGACGTGAGAACCACTCCATAGCTTGACCACCTAAAGATCATGGGAATAGTCTCATCAAGTAGGTCTCGTTGTGAGCTACTTCTAAACATGCTGCAGTGAATTCCCTAATATGATCCCTAGGGTCCCCCTTCCCTTTATATTTGTCAAACTTTGGCATTTCGAACTAATAGGGGAATGGCTTCATGACCAAATTCTTGTCAAAGGGGTACGGTGCTATGTCTTCTAAGGAGTAGTTCTTTGTACTTGTACCTGTCTTAAGATTTGATATTTCTTATGTGAGGCTCTCGAGTCATTTTCTCATTTCTTCCATAGGAGCATTTTGATCTATGGGTTTCTTTCCTCTATCATTTGCATGGGGGACTGTGTCATTTGTGCCTCTATCATGATCATCACACCTCCTCTTCGGATCATCGTCTACATTTTCCATGATGGAGGTTATGTCAAAGTCTGCAGGGAGTTTGATTCTGAGACTAGCAAGATGATGGAAGTATATTTGGGGGTCTTCAAGGAGTACCTTCTCTACTAGGTGTTGGAATTTTCTATCTTGGATGTGCGCTACTAGTTCTTCATGAGAAATTTATTCATCACCCTCATGTGGTGTGATGAGGTGATTGGATGAGCCGGCCATTTCTTTTTACTTGTTGTACTGGGATCGAGTAAGAACCATGCAAGGTGACGCGGGATGGAGGGGACTGGGACTAGAAATTTTGGCAAGGTGCCGATGGAGACTGTAGTGGATGGGATATCTAGGATACGACTTGGACAAAGGATTTTCTCGCTCAATGACTTCAAGTAAGATGGTTGACACAAGACGGTAGCCACTAGTAAGGGTAGTTGATACCCGTCTTACTATATATGGACTAGTCGTTCAACAAGACTACTAGCAAAGGTACGGTGACCTACTAGGCTTACGTGAATTCAGTAATGACATGAAAAGGGACCTCTGTCAAACCAGTATGGGACAAACTAACTTTGGGACAAGAGGGGCTAGGATAGAAAGTGAATGGGATGGTTACGAAAGAGAGAGACTTGGGTGAAATGGATGAAGACTGACGGCAAGGTTGAATATGATCTCAGAAAGTGAAACTAGGCTGAAATGGGTGCTCCAATCAGGTGAAAATATTTTCTCAAAAATAGGGCAAGTGCTCACTGTCGTATATGCGTTGAAACAAATGCGCAGCAAGAATGAACAAATGTGCCGTAAGTTGTTGTATATGCGCAGCTCTGGTGAAGTACAAATGCATAGCAACGGTATGTATATGTGCAACAACAGTATATATACGCAGCAAGTCATTACAAATGTGCAACAGAAAGGAGTATATGCGCAGCTCTGATATTTTTGGCAAAATTTTAGATTTTTCTCTTGTTTTTGGTATTTTTTGGCTGGAAAAGGTCTTCCTGATCTGATTTTATGAATTAACAGCAAGAAAACACAGCAAGCACAAAGAATATTTTGTAGTTTTTCATTGTTTTTGTAGTTTTTTTGACTCTATTTAGGACTAAATTAAACAAAAAGCAAGCACAAAAATCTTAGGTGAGAAATGGATTATAAGGGATTTGGGCCACTAGAACAAGAGGTATTTAATGCGGTCAACCGTTCAAGTGGTTACACATGTGGCGGCACTACTCTTCGTTATGGAGTCTCCCAGCCTTAAAGGGTTGTGCTTGAGAGGGTTTTGGGGGAGGTTGGTCGTCGGTGTAACATAACAACACTTGTTGCAGGAAGTTTTCACCTCAAGCACAATTTATTTTAAGTGGCTTGGTAGGGCTTGGCGTTAGCCTGTTACCACTCAGGGTCATTCCCACTTGGACAAGTGTGCATCCAAGGGCAGGCCCCTCATAAAGGTTAAACAAAGAGAATGACAAGTCTGGCACTCTGATCACCCAGAAAAGGGGAGAGCATAAACCTATTGTCATTCGTCAAGCACAACAAACACTAATTAATCTAACCTATTTAAAATTAGAAAAACTAAATGGGCTAATCTACTCAAACACAGAACTTTGAAGTGATTTTAGCAAGATAGCATTGGTTGAGTTTTAGTCCCAAAAATCAATGGTGAGTTCAGTTTTAAACCGCATAGCACGAAATAGTTAACTTTGAAGTTTTGGTCTCACAAGATAGTAGTAGTTCAATTTTAACCTCAAAATCAAAGGTGAGTTCAGTTTTAATCCCCGTAGCATGAAATAGTTAACTTTTAAATTTTGGTCTCACGAGATAGCAGTAGTTCAATTTTAACCTCAAAATCAAAGGTGAGTTCAGTTTTAACCCTAGATATCAATAACTTGGAAAGTGTTGCAATGCAAGAAACAAATGATCTAGTTACTTCTTCCCTAATTAGAGCTAGGTGAGGATTTGAATGCACATCAGTTTTACTATCCTTTGGAAAGTGAAGTGTGAACTATTTAGATGCAACTATATGGAACTAAACCCGACCTATCCTACAAAACAACTCTAGAAAACACCTGTGGAAGGGTCAGCGTTAGCAAATTTTCTCATAAAAGTACCGAAACTATAGCCTTTTACAAATGCGCAGCTTAAGTGATTAGATGCGCAGAAATAATCAACTGAAGCGCAGTAATAATGAATGAGCTGCAACAGTGTGTAAAAGTGCAACAGGAATACATAGAAGCACTGAAGGAACAAATGCGCAGCAACTCTACTCAGATGCACCATATAAATGAATAGATGCACTGTAATTATAAATGCGCAGTAACAGTGTATATATGCACTGTAAAAAGGAACATATGCGCGATATAGTCAAAAGCACCGTAACAGTACGCAAAAGTGCATTGAAAATACACAGATGCGCAGAAATGATAGAAGCACCGTAACAGTGAATATATGCACCACAGAAATGTTTAAATGCACCGAAGTAGCCTGTGCGTGACTTTGCGTGACCTGTATGGAACCTGCCTTCAAAAAAGCTCAGATTTTGATGAGATAAAGGGGCAAAGGCCCCACGGTGGGTGCCAAAAATGTAAGGGTAAAATGTAGATCAATCAATTGAATTATATAAGACCCAAACATCAACAGAATAGAAGATAGCAAGAAAGAATGAACAAAAATAGCAATGAATAACACAAAGCAAACCTTCCCTGAAATCGATGCTTCTGTTGTTTACCTATTACAACCGTCCTTTTGCAGATGAAGTAAGCCCTCAGAGAGTGCACTCCTTTAAGCTATGTTCAAGGAAGTCGATGGTAAATGGCTGTAGTGATATGCAATGAAGATGAGCTCCAAGGCAAGTATGTGATCTCAAGCTAGTGAATGGTAAAAGGGTGCCAAAGGTGTGCTGCTGAATTTTTGCAGAGTAACGATATAGATAGCTTGGATGAATAGAATGGGAGGATGAGGTTTCATTTATAGACTCAGAGGAATGAGAATCAATGGTTGAGAGGAGATATGAAGATCAATGGCTGAGGATGGTTGATGAATGTGCAACCAGTGGAAATGTGACAAGTGTCCCAGCTTCATCATGAAAAGGGGGATGTGACAAAATTGATTGGAGAGTTAACTCAATTGACTGAACAGTTAACAGACTTGATTGATTAGTCAGAAGAATGAATTGTGGGATTGACTGGATTGATTGAGGGATTAACTCAATTGACAGGTTAGTTAACACTTTTGATTGATTAGTTAACTAACCTCTGATTTGAGAAGAAATAGGCCATGTGGGTGAGGGAAAATAAGGTAATTAAATATTAAATATATTTAATTACATGTGCAACTTGATGAGGTGGATAAGGTGAGGTGGAAAAGGTGAGGTGTAAAGGTGAGGTGGATTTTTGAATTTAGAACTTAGGATAGAGGAATTTGGATTAATTAAATAATTTATGATTATTTAATTATGTAGGGCATTTAGAAGAATTTTAATTAAATAAATTGAATTTATTTAATTATGGAACAGTGAATCGATTAAATAAATTTAGAATATTTATTTAATTGATAGAAGAATGGAATAAATATTTAGAATATTTATTTAGGATGATTTGTGTCATTTTTAGACGTATACAAGTATTAGTCATTTGCTTGAAGCTTCATGATTTTACAAGTGTTATGGAGTAAAAAGTGGAGACATGTCTTTTTACCTCCTTGTTTAGCTCCTAGGTCCCTGAGATCACATTATACGTTTTAAATATTCATCCCGATGCAAAATCCCTTGAAACCAATGCAAATTGGGAACAAGGGGCCCATACTTTACCTTACCCCCAACCAAAAAGGTTCCTTGGGACTTGGGTGTGCACACCCAAGTCCTCCCTAATTGGTCTAGGCAAATTTTATTCAATGTCGGCATAGGACCTTTAAAAGGGTTTCCCTTTGTCAGCTCTTGTGGTTTAATTTGACGAATGCTAGCAGGAAAACATATATAAGTGTGTTTTTTAACTCATTATGAACCTAGATAGAGATAGCTAACTTGAGGCATTGGAGTAAGGAGCATTCAAAGAATTCATTGTGATCCTAGAGTAGATTTGTATTGTCATTATGTGTTGTTGCAGGTTGTGAAGTTATCATCTATCTCTCAAGGTGAGTTGAAGAGCATTCATCCTCCTAAGAGTTTCATCACATAGGTGATATCATTTGTATTCATCATCATATGATTTCATCATATTAATTTTTGTTTAGCCTCTGTCCTACAAGGCCACACTCTCTTTATTGGGAAGCTTGAATGCTATCTAGAGATTTGACTGAGGCAAGTCCCTAAACATAATAACCCTCGAGCTCCTTTTCTTCTTGTGTGCAGGTTATAGGTGCAAGATCTAGAAAAGTGAAGACACAAGAAGACTGAGCAAGGATTAGGGTTTTGGGATCCAAAAAAAATTCAAGAATATTCCTCCATACAAGATGCATGTGCTTCTAAAATAGTCCTTCTATCTTAAACAACTTTAGATCTGGCATCAGGGCAGTTTTAGTACTATTTCTCTGGTTTATAGTTTTTGAAGATTCCACCTTTTGGGATGTGAGTGGTCTCAAAATTGTACACCAACATTTCTACTTCTAGGAGAAAGGTTTTGACATCATCCTAATCATTCTTGTGCAATTATTCTCTTGATATTTGTTATACATTCTCTGTTATAAGCAGATCATTGTAGAGATAGGGTTTCATGCATTGTTAACCTAGGGTTTGGTAAAAAGGCTTGATTAAACTAGATCTTTCCATAGCACTCATGAGTACAAGATCTATAGATAAGTCTACCTCCATTTGGTAGTGATTTGGCTTAGTTTTGTCCTTGAATGTTAGTGTGGAAGAGGGTTTGATCTAGTGTGCATGCCAGTCTTCTTCATTCTCTTTTTCATACTTAACTTTTTGGTGAACCCATAGCATCAAGCATTTGTATCTTGTCGATAGTTAAATTGAGATCTTGCATTGATTTATAACATATTTTTCATTATCTTGCATCATTTTATGTCAATGGTTTGAAAGTTCATAGTTTTGCAATTACACATTGTGTATTTCAACATAAGAATATAACCTTTCTTTCACATTTTGCAATACATCTTAAAGAGATCTGTGAGGACCGCCCTTTTTACTTCTGTTGTTATGACTACTTACATTACTGTTATGGTTACTTATAATATTTGTGGATAGCAGTTCCCGGAATTGTCAAACTATTAAACTTTATTATGTTTTCGAAAAAACTAATTGGGTGATGTTTGGATAAGTTTACATTTCACAAAAACATTAATTAGGTGATGATGGAAAATTGTAATATGATTTCATTTATGTTAATTAATACTATGTCATGATAATGCATGTTTTTTTTAAGTTGCTTCGGCTATGATGATTTTATGTGGTTACTGATCTTGTAATTTAGTGTGCAGGAATTACTAATCGAACCACAGAACTCGGAGATCATTCCACACCTTGTTATTTGTTATTCCCTGTTAAGCCGATCTGGTTCCATGAGGAACCAAGATCTCTTTGTGTTTGATGTAATGATGTAATGTGTTCTTTCGTATGGTTGAGTGGGTTAAGTTACCCTCATGTAACATTATTTTATAATTTGTGTTGTAAAAAGGATTGAAATTGAATTTCCTTATTTAATTTAAATTTATGAGGCCTTTTCTTGTACTTTACCTTGACCAGGGGTGTCTTGTATGGGTTAAGGTTGACCCTGGGTTATACCCCATGGGTCCAGGGGCCCATTTGGCATGGGTAACCCTTGAGTAACCTCCATCTAGTCATCTTAACTTCCCCCTGAAGTTAAGTGGCGAAAATTGGAGGTAGGAGGGGACATGATGGGTTGTACCAACACCCAACCCATCCCCTCTACATTTCCCAAGGTAAGAGATGCCATCCATTATTGAAGGATTGACTTAAAGTCACCCCTTCCATAGTGAGATTCCCCCATGCGCTGTGGGGACACCCATGTGAAGGAGGGAAGAAGGGGCATGGGTCACCTGTCTTCTTCCCCATTAACTCCTTTTATTTCTCCCATGCGAAAGAGAAATGACAGGAGGAAAGGGATAAGGAGTATTCTAGGGATGGGTGAGTGACATAAGCCACCAGGGCAGAATAGTGGTTTTGGGGGAGAGTGAGAAGGTGACAAGTGTCACCTTCCCATTCCTCAAAACTGAAAAGAATTTGGTTATTTGTTTCCAATTTTGGGATGAGAGGGAGTTAGTTGAATTTTGGGGGAAACTTTCATTTTGCCTTACCAAAAATAGAAAAATTAGTTTGTAGGAGAGAGAAGGGAGAAGGAGTTGGTGGCTAAGGTTGGAAGAGAACTCTGTGGGCTCAGCAACAGCTTCATTCCAGGAAGGCTTTGTAAGGTTGGTTTGAATTTTACCTTTGTTTCGTATAGCTGAATGTGTATGAAAAGTGTGTGATTTTGTGTTTAGAATTGTTTTCTGTGGGGTTTGTTGTCAGGTTGTTTGACAGAGCTTCTCCCACTTGGGAGAAATGCTCATCAAGTTTGGGGTAGGGGAGGAGAGATCCTCCTCGGGTGCATACCTGTTTCCATCTTTTGGGATGTTGAAAGCCTTGAGGGCATGTATCTGTGTCTGTATCTTTGACTTGAGAGTCATATACAGATTTCTTACAAATTTGTGATCAAACTTGGTTTGAGACCAAGAGAAATTGTATTGGTTAACTTATCTGTCAGGGTGACACTCTAGAGTCGAGTGTGTCCACTCTCCTGCCCCTTATGAAACTCACTGTAGTTGAGTTTCCGTGTTGTGTAAATTACCCACGGGTGTTTGTGTGCTTTGGGATTGTTGTTGTTACTGTTGTGAAGTGGAGTGTTTGAGTTACCCAGGTGTGAGTATGGTCTCCCTAGCTCGGGGGTGACCCACTTGCGGGTCTACGGAAGGGAGGAGAGCTAGATGAGTGGTGTTTTCTTCTTTGTTTGTCTTTGATACGCAGGTTTTCTCTTGGAGCTTCTGGTTGGCTTGGGAGGAGTTATATTTGTGAAGAAACAGTTATTCTTCTTTGTCATGAGAATTAGGCCTGGTTCATTTCATGAGAGTTGAAGAGAGAGTACCTCTCTTATTATTGTTGTAATTTATTGTTACCCTGGGGGTGAAGGAAACCACCTCCCTGATCTTGTTAGTAATGGTCTTCTACTTGGTTGTCTCAAGCTACCAGTTGTATATTGTTGGGTGAAGAAAGTTCATATCTGGAAAGTTAGTTGTTGTATCCATGGTTTAAAATCTGTAATATGAATGTGCTTAAATTTTCAAGTTGATGTTTGTAAACCTTGTTAAATAGCAATTTATTTGTGTTTCAAGTATTACTGAAAGGAAGAGTTCATTATTGATTTGCAATCTAATCTGAGTTTGTTTACATTTGAAAGTTTGGAATTGCTTAACTAGTTGAAATGTTAGTTTTTATGGTTCATTGTTCTAAAGGAAAAGACAATTTTTAAATGTTTGAGTTTATTCTTCATACATAGTAGATTCAGTTAATTTGAAAAGATTAGAGGAAATCTAGCATGTATATTTTTTTGTTTGTTAATTGAGAAACTTATATGTTTTATGAAAATGGAATATATATCGTTATATATTCATATATATATATATAAATATATAAATATAATGAGTTGATATATATTTACCATTTCTACCGAATAAGTGAAACTGGAATAAATATATATATATAGATATATATATATATATAATTGTTGTGTAATTACCATTCTAATAGGGTGAATTTGAGAAAATGAATAAGGTAGTTAATTTGAGAAAATTAAGGATTCTATATATATACATATAAGAATATATATATATATAAATATATAGCTCTATATATTTATATATATATATATAGATATATATATATCACAGTTTTTTTTTATTAATTATCATTTTTGACAGAAACTATTTTTTTCAAGAGACTGAATTATAAATCTAAATATATAAAAATATATATATCTATATATATATATATATATATATATATATATATATATATATATATATATAGTGTTGATAGATATCAACGAAAAGCACCATAAAGAGATGACTGTCGAAATTATAAACTCGCGGCATAAACACACAGTCGCGGTTTCATATGGGGCGGTGGGGAGAAATCCCCACCACAGGCTCTAACAAATAAATGGAGGTGTGGGGTGGGGCGGAGCCCCACCCACGCCCCACATCGTGGGATGTGGGTGGGGCTCCGCCCCACCCCACATCCCCCTTCCCCTTATAACTCCTGTGGCCTGCACAGGCCCTCCAATTCTATGCGCCGACCCTGCTTCCTCTGCCACTGCGGCCACCGCCGCCCATGTCCGCCGCTTGCTGTGGAAAAACAAAAAAAAAAAAAAAATGTTAGGGCTTTGGCCCTAACATATGATTGGTCTATTTAGAAATGAATGCATTTTATTGCTATATATATAGGCATATATAGATACTATATATGTCTATGTATATATCAATAAATAATGAAATAATTTCTATATCTATATATATATATATAGAAATATATATATATACATATAGGTATATATATATTGTTTAATAAAGTTAAGAGAACAATTTCGTCTTCTACATATACATTAAAATATATATATATATATATAGGAGTAGTCCTATGAACCATTTTATTGGGCCCTCGTTTAAAATCTTAATAAAATAAGACACATGGATATACAAAATAAAATAACAAATTATATTTTCACAGTTAGTTTTTATTAAGTGTTGAACACAACAACCAAAGAAGTTATATTTCCATGAACAGGGTTTTATAAAGTGAAGAGCCTCCTACATGTATTAACAACGGTAAATGATTTACAATAAGAGTATTAATAATACTGATTAGTAATAATAACAACAATAATTATAGATAAGAGAAAATAAAATTATAATTTAATGGGTGCATAAAGGAATATACTGTAATACTCCGGAAAGAGTTTCTCGGAAGTTTCCACTACCAACATAATGTCAATAACCAGGAAAAAAAAAAGAAGGAAAATGAAGAGGAAAATTACACGTCACCTTGCTTAAAAGAACACTGGAAATAAACTTAAGAAGCCACCACAGACATTCCATGTGGCCATTTTAATCCCAACTGTAGTAAATGACCTCATAAGTAAACCTGTAAGAGAGTCCGAAGAAGAAAAACTAACATTGGAAAACACAGAGGAGAAAATGTGCGACATTTCCCACATGGGATAAGAGAACTAAGTTGACAGACCCTTCTGCTAAATCTGCTTAGGAACAAGTTTAATAAGTACAAACGAAGAGGAGATACCGTGATCGGAGAAGACTAGGAGACTGAGTCCAGCGAAGTAGTAAACCAGTCTATGTGACCTAGACCATCTTGAAGTTAGGTTTAATATCAACAATAGCTGCAGTGATAACCTTGATTTACGTAAATCATGAAGAAAGGACCGGATGCACATAAAGAAAGCATAGAAAATGAAAGAGAGAGAGAGACCGAAATATAAACACACTAAATTAACAGAGAAATAGTTAAGGTAAGGGCGATAAAAATACAATCAAAATTAAGAACCAGTGAAAAGGGAAGAGAGAGCAATCAAACCGCCTTGTTGAGAATGCTAAGTCGTAGGAGGAGTATGTTTCAGGAAACAAGAGAGGAGACAGACAACCATGCCTGGCTGAAAAATGACTAAATAGGGAGATCACTAGTCAGTTTAGTCAGAACAAGGCGTCCTGGGAAGTTGTTAATCTATCAGCGAACCACGTGCGTAAATGAGTGCAGCGTAATTCCCAGTAACGCCGTAAGGCATTATGCTGCCAGAGATTGCCGAGGTTTAGATTTAGGAACTTTGGTAATCTCACTCTTGCAATGATGTTAGCAGCGTCGTACAGACCCTCTTGTTGATCTGTATGCGTCTGGTTGCACGCAATTATACTTATATCCCGCCGAAAATTGTAGTGTTTCGCCATGAGAGAACACTGCCGAGCATGCTTACGCATGCAAAGGGGTTTTTAGGATAGTGTGAGAAAAGTTTTTCATATCTCGTGTCATAACCACATGATAGATGTGGCTATGACACGTGCGATGTGTGTTGTGACCACATGGAAAATGTGGGCATGACATTTGGTATTAGAGCCAAGTTTTAAACACTGGGCGTATTTGGGCACGTTATTATTCCGCAACTTTGGCTAATTAGTTTCTACCTTGTTTTGTAGGATGCCTCCTCGACGTGTTCGATGAGTGCGATCACGCCACACAGCGTCAGTCGAGGTGCACAGCGATTCCTCAGCCGAGGGACTGGCACCCGTAGTTACAGCAGCACCACCTGCACCACCTGTACCACAAGCACTACTAGTACCATAGGTGACACCAGTAGTTATAGCAGCACCACCTGCACCACCTGTACCACAAGCACCACTAGTACCACAGGCGACACCAGTATTGGATATAGGGCCACAGATTTTACAGGCACTACAGACTATGTTAGACAGGTTACCACCAGTGATTCCTGAGCCACGTATAGAGCCTCGTGTTGATCCGCGAGAGGAGCCACGTGCCGAGTCACGTATTGAGCCACGTATGGAGCCCCGCGTTGATCCACTAGAGGTGCCACGTGTGGAGCCCTTCGTTGAGATTCCTGACACAACAGTAGAGGAGGTAGGGTCAGCCTCCCAAGCATGGAGCAGGAGTCCTCTGAGACTTTTGAGACAAGAACAGGTTCAGCATGGATTATATGAGGATGGTGTGGAAGAGCCACTTGTGAGACTTAGAGACAGAGGGGACCCCATCAGAGATCTACTGAGGCTCAACCCACCCACTTTTGCAGGTGCTACAGAGGGAGTTGCGGCCGAGGCTTGGCTGATTAGCTTAGATAGGTGTTTCACATTGCGACCATATGGAAGCAACACGAAAGCACGAGTGGCAGTCCATCTTCTTAGGGATGCAGCAGCTACCTGGTGGCGTACAGAGGAGTGCAAGCGCCGACTCTCCGTGGATACACTCACATGGGACATCTTCATTGAGCGCTTCAATGCGTGATATTTGTCCGAACATTATAGACAGCGCAGGATCGATGAGTTCCATGATTTACAGCAGAGGGGACTCACCGTTACTCAGTATGAGAGCCGATTTATAGAGCTTTCTTGTTACGAAGAATACCTCCATGACGAGAAAATCTTAATACACAAATTCATCAGAGGGCTAAATCACGGGATAGCAGGACCAGTTCGTATGGCAAATCCCCATACCATGAGCGAGGCTGTTGAAAAGGCCCTTATATCAGAGGAAATTCAGGGATGAGGACAGAATCCACGCCCGCAGTACCAGGAACGTAATCCCCAACAATAGTAAAATTTTTGAAGGCCTCAAAACACAACACAGAGAGGAGGATATAATCCTTCATCATTACCTCCTAGGCCTCCACAGCAGCAGGAACATCAGCAAAAATCCAAATTTCAACAGAGGGGACAGGGAGGACAGAACCGTGGATGGCAGCAGCAGGGTCCACGCAGAGATCAGAGACAGCAGGGTTCATCGGCAGGACCCGCGAGGTCCCAGCAGTCTTACAGAGGCTCACAGGGATCCACTGGATGGACTGGGCAACAACAATCAGGCAGAACACAGTCAGGGCAGTTCTAGGTTCGAGGACCATGTTATGTGTGTGGTGGGGCAGGGCATCTGGCTAGAGAGTGCCCGCAGGGATTTACTGCAGGGGGACAGCCCCGATCAGGAGGATCAGAGCAGACCGTAGGTGACGTGGGCAGAACCCACCACATGTTTGCAGCGATTGATAACCGCCAGGCCAATTTCCAGGCTTCTATCATCGAGGCAGTAGGTACGATTGGAGACTTTTCCATTTCGATCCTTTTTGACTCAGGAGCTACTGACTCTTTTTTGTCTACATCGTTAGTGGAGCGTTGCAGGCTGGTGGCTTCTAGGCAAGACATTAGGTGGGAAGTTGAGTTGGCCTCAGGGGCCAGGATGTCAGTAGATTCCTTGGTTAGAGATTGTGAGATCACATTGGGGTCATTCACCACAACATGTGACCTTAGGATTATGCCATTAGGATCCTACGGAGTAGTTCTGGGTATGGATTAGCTTGCGGCACATAGAGCCAAGCTTGATTGTCGCCAGAGGATGATTAGCTGTTTAGACGATCATGGTTCGTCGGTTGAGATAGTGGGCATTCAAAAGCCCACGGCTGTTCGTATGATATCCGCTCAGTAGCTTAAGCGCTCTATGTGGAAGGGATGTCAAATGTTTGCCATCACAGTCAGTGATAGAGCAGAGGATGAACCTGAGGCTACTTTAGATGATCACCCTGTCCTTAGAGAGTTTGCCAAGGTATTTCCGTCAGAATTACCAGGTATGCCTCCACGTAGAGAAGTGGACTTCCACATCGACTTGGTGCCAGGTGCAGAACCGATATCCCGTGCACCCTATAGGATGACTACACATGAACTCACTGAACATAAACTGCAGTTAGAGGAATTACTTGAGAAGGGACACATCCGACCTAGCGTTTCACCATGGGGCGCACCGGTTATCTTCGTAAAGAAGAAGGATGGGTCTCTTCGATTATGCATGGACTATAGGCAGTTGAACAAGGTGACGGTGAAGAACCGTTATCCTCTGCCTAGGATTGACGACCTTTTTGATCAGATGCAGGGAGCCAGAGTGTTCTCGAAAATCGATCTAAAATCTGGCTATCACCAATTGCGCATCACGGAGGCGGATATTCATAAAACTACTTTTCGAACCAGATATGGCCATTATGAATTCACAGTGGTACCTTTCGGGTTGACGAACACTCCTGCTGTATTCATGAGTCTCATGAACGGAGTGTTCCGCTCGTACCTAGATCGGTTCGTGATAATATTCCTAGATGACATTTTGATTTATTCACGGACTGAGGAGGAGCATGTGGAGCACTTGCGTCAAGTTTTGCAGCAATTACGAGAGCAGCAGCTTTATGGCAACTTGGCGAAGTGTGCCTTCTTCAGGACAGAGGTGCAGTATTTGGAACACATTTTATCAGGCGATGGCATCTTCATAGATCCATCTAAAATTAGAACAATTCAGGAGTGGCCGGCACCCACTAACGTGACAGAGGTCAGAAGCTTTATGGGGTTAGCTGGGTATTATCGTCGGTTTGTCGAAGGTTTCTCCAGGATAGCACATCCCATTACTTCCCTTCAGCGAAAAGGGAAGGGTTTCACTTGGACCGAGCAGTGTGAAAAGGCTTTTGGAGTCCTCAAGGAGCGTCTTACTAGTGCTCCTATTTTAGCAGTCCCAGATCCTACAGAGGAGTTTGTAGTTTGCACAGATGCATCTTTAGAAGGTTTGGGAGCCGTGCTTATGCAGGATGGTCGAGCGATCGCATACGAATTGCAGAAACTAAAGACACATGAGTTAAACTATCCTACGCATGACTTAGAGCTCGCAGCTGTTGTTCATGCCTTGGTTCGCTGGAGACACTTTCTCTTAGGTCGACGCTTTGAACTCCATTCGAATCATCATAGTTTGCAGTATATTTTTACACAGCCTAATTTGAACACCCGCCAATGGCGTTGGATGGAATTCCTATGCGAATATGACTTCGATGTACACTATATCAAAGGGAAGGAGAATGTGGTTGCTGATGCTTTGAGTCGAAGACGCCACAAGATCCAGACCCTGACCTTGAAGATGGACTTGAAGGATCGCATCTTACAGCATCTGCCAGAGGATGAATGGTTTCTTGAAGTGCAGCAGGCATTACTAAATCAGAAGGCCCTTGAGGGCAAATTTACAGGATATACCCTTGAGTCTGATGGTATGCTTCGACATCGGCATCTATGTACCCCATGCGGGTAATCTTCGTACAGTAATCCTATCAAAGGCTCATAGAGCACCCTACACAGCACACCCAGGAGTGAAGAAGATGCATGCTGACTTACGATAGCTTTATCATTGGGCTGGGATGAGGCGTGACATTGCCGAATTTGTTGCTCGTTGCCTGGAATGTCAGAGGGTCAAGGCCGAACATCAGCATCCAGCGGGACTATTGTACCCTCACGAGATACTTGAATGGAAATGGGACACCATTTCTATGGATTTTATCGTTGGTCTACCTATGTCATCACGTCGCCATGATGCTATTATGGTGACAGTTGACAAGCTGACCAAAGTGGCGCATTTTTCACCAATATGCACAACATACAATGCACCATCAGTGGCAAAGGTGTTTCTTGATCAGATTGTTAGACTTCATGGGGTACCTCACCGCATTATATCTGATAGAGACTCCGTATTCACTTCATCATTCTGGAAAGCCTTACATCAGGCGTTGGGCACACAGCTCAACTTCAGTTCAGCATATCATCCGGAAACCGACGGACAGACAGAGAGAGTTAACCAGGTGTTAGAAGACATGCTTCGCATGTATGTGATGGACCACCAGTCTAGATGGGAGGAGTACCTATATCTAGTTGAGTTCGCCTACAATAATGGGCATCATAGCTCGTTGGGTATGCCTCCATTCCAGGCGTTATATGGCAGACCATGCAGAACACCTTTGAGTTGGGATCGGATAGAGGACAGAACAGTCATTGGCCCAGAGATAGTTCAGAATATGGAACTACAAGTCAAACAGATAAGACAGAGGCTTCAGGAAGCACAGGACAGGCAGAAAAAGTATGCTGATGCTAAGAGGACAGACCGAAGCTTCTCCGTGGGGGAAAGAGTATTTTTGAGAGTGCGGCCGCACAAGAGTCCAATCCGTTATGGAAAAGGCTCTAAGCTCGCACCTCGATTTGTAGGACCTTTCGAAATCTTGGAGCGGATAGGACCAGTAGCCTATCGTCTAGCCTTGCCACCTAGCCTGTCACGTATCCACGATGTATTTCATATATCAGTTTTACGTCTATATATTTCTGACTTATCTCACGTGTTGGATTGGAGTGCTCTTTAGGTAGAGGTAGACGGACAACTGGCGTTGGAGCCAATTCGCATATTGGCTCGTCAGACGCTGGCCCTTCGAGGTCGAGAGCTGGACCAAGTTAGAGTCCAGTGGGACCTATACGACGAAGTCACTGCAACATGGGAAGATGCAGAGAGACTGAAGACCCTTTATCCTCACCTTTTTGATGACTTCCAGGAGGAAGTACCGTCTTAGGGGGAGAGGATGTGAGGACCGCCCTTTTTACTTCTGTTGTTATGACTACTTACATTACTGTTATGGTTACTTATAATATTTGTGGATAGCAGTTCCCAGAATTGTCAAACTATTAAACTTTATTATGTTTTTGGAAAAACTAATTGGGTGATGTTTGGATAAGTTTACATTTCAGAAAAACATTAATTAGGTGATGATGGAAAATTGTAATATGATTTCATTTATGTTAATTAATACTATGTCATGATAATGCATGTTTTTTTTAAGTTGCTTTGGCTATGATGATTTTATGTGGTTACTGATCTTGTAATTTAGTGTGCAGGAATTACTAATTGAACCACAGAACTCGGAGATCATTCCGCACCTTGTTATTTGTTATTCCCTGTTAAGCCGATCTAGTTCCACGAGGAACCAAGATCTCTTTGTGTTTGATGTAATGATGTAATTTGTTCTTTCGTATGGTCGAGTGGGTTAAGTTACCCTCATGTAACATTATTTTATAATTTGTGTTGTAAAAAGGATTGAAATTGAATTTCCTTTATTTAATTTAAATTTATGAGGCCTTTTCTTGTACTTTACCTTGACCAGGGGTGTCTTGTATGGGTTAAGGTTGACCCTGGGTTATACCCCATGGGTCCAGGGGCCCATTTGGCATGGGTAACCCTTGAGTAACCTCCATCTAGTCATCTTAACTTCCCCCTGAAGTTAAGTGGCGAAAATTGGAGGTAGGAGGGGACATGATGGGTTGTACCAACACCCAACCCATCCCCTCTACATTTCCCAAGGTAAGAGATGCCATCCATTATTGAAGGATTGACTTAAAGTCACCCCTTCCATAGTGAGATTCCCCCATGCGCTGTGGGGACACCCATGTGAAGGAGGGAAGAAGGGGCATGGGTCACCTGTCTTCTTCCCCATTAACTCCTTTTATTTCTCCCATGCGAAAGAGAAATGACAGGAGGAAAGGGATAAGGAGTATTCTAGGGATGGGTGAGTGACATAAGCCACCAGGGAAGAATAGTGGTTTTGGGGGAGAGTGAGAAGGTGACAAGTGTCACCTTCCCATTCCTCAAAACTGAAAAGAATTTGGTTATTTGTTTCCAATTTTGGGATGAGAGGGAGTTAGTTGAATTTTGGGGGAAACTTTCATTTTGCCTTACCAAAAATAGAAAAATTAGTTTGTAGGAGAGAGAAGGGAGAAGGAGTTGGTGGCTAAGGTTGGAAGAGAACTCTGTGGGCTCAGCAACAGCTTCATTCCAGGAAGGCTTTGTAAGGTTGGTTTGAATTTTACCTTTGTTTCGTATAGCTGAATGTGTATGAAAAGTGTGTGATTTTGTGTTTAGAATTGTTTTCTGTGGGGTTTGTTGTCAGGTTGTTTGACAGAGCTTCTCCCACTTGGGAGAAATGCTCATCAAGTTTGGGGTAGGGGAGGAGAGATCCTCCTCGGGTGCATACCTGTTTCCATCTTTTGGGATGTTGAAAGCCTTGAGGGCATGTATCTGTGTCTGTATCTTTGACTTGAGAGTCATATACAGATTTCTTACAAATTTGTGATCAAACTTGGTTTGAGACCAAGAGAAATTGTATTGGTTAACTTATCTGTCAGGGTGACACTCTAGAGTCGAGTGTGTCCACTCTCCTGCCCCTTATGAAACTCACTGTAGTTGAGTTTCCGTGTTGTGTAAATTACCCACGGGTGTTTGTGTGCTTTGGGATTGTTGTTGTTACTGTTGTGAAGTGGAGTGTTTGAGTTACCCAGGTGTGAGTATGGTGACCCACTTGCAGGTCTACGGAAGGGAGGAGAGCTAGATGAGTGGTGTTTTCTTCTTTGTTTGTCTTTGATACGCAGGTTTTCTCTTGGAGCTTCTGGTTGGCTTGGGAGGAGTTATATTTGTGAAGAAACAGTTATTCTTCTTTGTCATGAGAATTAGGCCTGGTTCATTTCATGAGAGTTGAAGAGAGAGTACCTCTCTTATTATTGTTGTAATTTATTGTTACCCTGGGGGTGAAGGAAACCACCTCCCTGATCTTGTTAGTAATGGTCTTCTACTTGGTTGTCTCAAGCTACCAGTTGTATATTGTTGGGTGAAGAAAGTTCATATCTGGAAAGTTAGTTGTTGTATCCATGGTTTAAAATCTGTAATATGAATGTGCTTAAATTTTCAAGTTGATGTTTGTAAACCTTGTTAAATAGCAATTTATTTGTGTTTCAAGTATTACTGAAAGGAAGAGTTCATTATTGATTTGCAATCTAATCTGAGTTTGTTTACATTTGAAAGTTTGGAATTGCTTAACTAGTTGAAATGTTAGTTTTTATGGTTCATTGTTCTAAAGGAAAAGACAATTTTTAAATGTTTGAGTTTATTCTTCATACATAGTAGATTCAGTTAATTTGAAAAGATTAGAGGAAATCTAGCATGTATATTTTTCTGTTTGTTAATTGAGAAACTTATATGTTTTATGAAAATGGAATATATATCGTTATATATTCATATATATATATATAAATATATAAATATAATGAGTTGATATATATTTACCATTTCTACCGAATAAGTGAAACTGGAATAAATATATATATATAGATATATATATATATATAATTGTTATGTAATTACCATTCTAACAGGGTGAATTTGAGAAAATGAATAAGGTAGTTAATTTGAGAAAATTAGGGATTCTATATATATATACATATAAGAATATATATATATATAAATATATAGCTCTATATATTTATATATATATATAGATATATATATATATATATATATATCACAGTTTTTTTTATTAATTATCATTTTTGATAGAAACTATTTTTTTTAAGAGACTGAATTATAAATCTAAATATATAAAAATATATATATCTATATATATATATATAAATATATATCTATATATATATATAAATATATATATATATTAGTGTTGATAGATATCAACGAAAAGCACCATAAAGAGATGACTGTCGAAATTATAAACTCGCGGCATAAACACACAGTCGCGGTTTCATATGGGGCGGTGGGGAGAAATCCCCACCGCAGGCTCTAACAAATAAATGGAGGTGTGGGGTGGGGCGGAGCCCCACCCACACCCCACATCGTGGGATGTGGGTGGGACTCCGCCCCACCCCACATCCCCCTTCCCCTTATAACTCCCGCGGCCTGCACAGGCCTTCCAATTCTGTGCGCTGACCCTGCTTCCTCTGCCACTGCGGCCACCGCCGCCCATGTCCGCCGCTTGCTGTGGAAAAACAAAAAAAACAAACAAACAAAAAATGTTAGGGCTTTGGCCCTAACATATGATTGGTCTATTTAGAAATGAATGCATTTTATTGCTATATATATAGGCATATATAGATACTATATATGTCTATGTATATATCAATAAATAATGAAATAATTTCTATATCTATATATATATATATATATATATATAGAAATATATATATATATACATATAGGTATATATATATATTGTTTAACAAAGTTAAGAGAACAATTTCATCTTCTACATATACATTATAATATATATATATATAGGAGTAGTCCTATGAACCATTTTATTGGGCCCTCGTTTAAAATCTTAATAAAATAAGACACATGGATATACAAAATAAAATAACAAATTATATTTTGACAGTTAGTTTTTATTAAGTGTTGAACACAACAACCAAAGAAGTTATATTTCCATGAACAGGGTTTTATAAAGTGAAGAGCCTCCTACATGTATTAACAACGGTAAATGATTAACAATAAGAGTATTAATAATACTGATTCGTAATAATAACAACAGTAATTATAGATAAGAGAAAATAAAATTATAATTTAATGGGTGCATAAAGGAATATACTGTAATACTCCGGAAAGAGTTTCTCGGAAGTTTCCACTACCAACATAATGTCAATAACCAGGAAAAAAAAAAGAAGGAAAATGAAGAGGAAAATTACACGTCACCTTGCTTAAAAGAACACTGGAAATAAACTTAAGAAGCCACCACAAACATTCCATGTGGCCATTTTAATCCCAACTGTAGTAAACGACCTCATAAGTAAACCTGTAAGAGAGTCCGAAGAAGAAAAACTAACATTGGAAAACACAGAGGAGAAAATGCACGACATTTCCCACATGGGATAAGAGAACTAAGTTGACGGACCCTTCTGCTAAATCTGCTTAGGAACAAGTTTAATAAGTACAAACGAAGAGGAGATACCGTGATCGGAGAAGACTAGGAGACCGAGTCCGGCGAAGTAGTAAACCAGTCTATGTGACCTAGACCATCCTGAAGTTAGGTTTAATATCAACAATAGCTGCAGTGATAACCCTGATTTACGTAAATCATGAAGAAAGGACCGGATGCACATAAAGAAAGCATAGAAAACGAAAGAGAGATAGAGACCGAAATATAAACACACTAAATTAACAGAGAAATAGTTAAGGTAAGGGCGATAAAAATACAATCAAAATTAAGAACCAGTGAAAAGGGAAGAGAGAGCAATCAAACTGCCTTGTTGAGAATGCTAAGTCGTAGGAGGAGTATGTTTCAGGAAACAAGAGAGGAGACAGACAACTGTGCCTGGCTGAAAAATGACTAAATAGGGAGATCACTAGTCGGTTTAGTCAGAACAAGGCGTCGTGGGAAGTTGTTAATCTATCAGCGAACCACGTGCGTAAATGAGTGCAGCGTAATTCCCACTAACGCCGTAAGGCATTATGCTGCCGGAGATTGCCGAGGTTTAGATTTAGGAACTTTGGTAATCTCACTCTTGCAATGACGTTAGCGGCGTCGTACAGACCCTCTTGTTGATCTGTATGCGTCTGGTTGCACGCAATTGTACTTATATCCCGCCGAAAATTGTAGTGTTTTGCCATGAGAGAACACCGCCGAGCATGCTTACACATGCGAAGGGGTTTTTAGGACAGTGTGAGAAAAGTTTTTCATATCTCGTGTCATAACCACATGACAGATGTGGCTATGACACATGCGATGTGTGTTGTGACCACATGGAAAATGTGGGCATGACAAGATCTATATTTGCCTTTATGTGCAACACTTTAGCATTGGGATCACTTGGTTTGTAGTGACACTTGTGTGTTCTTGATCTTTGTAAAAAGATTCAAAAACCCAGTTTCCTCAAGCTAGTGCCTTGTTGTTCAAAAATATCACATACATGGCATTCAATCAGAACAAGGGTGGTATGATTCCTCCCTAATCTAATAAGAAAATGAAGGTTCCTGAACCCATCATATCATTCG
This sequence comes from Cunninghamia lanceolata, assembly GCA_027924645.1. Classification (NCBI taxonomy): domain Eukaryota; kingdom Viridiplantae; phylum Streptophyta; class Pinopsida; order Cupressales; family Cupressaceae; genus Cunninghamia; species Cunninghamia lanceolata. The sequence goes on from BSBN01001054.1 coordinate 7,809,365, forward strand.
CCCCACATGAGGTCACAATTAGAGACATTGATGGCCCTCTTTACATTACATCAAGATTAAGTGGGAATCCTACAAGAGGAGTCCTTATCGATCCTAATTGTATGACGAATGTGATAACCAAAGAATTCTTATATATGCATGATCTAGCACAAGACACTTATGATCCTACAGATATAATGCTTAAAACACATAATGGTTGTTTCCTCCCAACTATTGGAAAGATTAAAATTTTAATTAAGGTGGTTGAAAGAGCCTTGGAAGCATCATTTGTTATCATTCCTACTTCAAATCTCTTTAGTGTGAAACTAGGACATCCTTGGCTGAAATCCATGAAAGTGGTTTCTTCTACCATTAATAAGTGCTTAAAATTCCCTCATCAAGGATGAGTGCATGTCGTTCATCATAGTGGATGGAAACCTTTAGCAACTCTTGGAAATTTCAACCTAGATTACTTTCGGCTGCAACCACTTGAAGCAAATCAACCTTGACAAGATCAATTCTTCCTAGCATATCAAAAATATAACGCAAAGCTAATAGCTCAATTATCACATGGAAAGAATGCTCCTGGACCCTCTCAGTCCCGTGACACTACAAATCCTCCTACTAAACAAATAGAGAGTGAAAAGTATCCCAAGCTAAAGGAATCCCCTCAACCAAGAGGTAAAGGATTTTTTTCTGAGGTTCCTCCTCTATCATCCTTATAAGGATCAGGAGACACCCTTCAAGAGTGAAGTATTTCATCACAAAAGGTCAATTTTTTTTCTGGCTTCCTCTTTAGAAATGTCAAAGATTGTGAGAAATCATGAGTCATCGGTGGTAGACAAAGAAGCTTTCTTGGGTAATATAACTAACAAGACAAGAAGAAACATGAATGTAAGGGAACAAAGAAGAAAGAAACAAGCATTAGCCAAAAAGATGTCTCCACAAGAAGAGAACATCCCACTGAATGATATGGAAAGAAAAGAAGAATTAAAGGAAGAAATTTCAAGTTGGGCCATAGTGTCCTATGTCCCTATTTCTTCTCAAATTTGAGATTGGGAAGAATATTATTTTCTTAAAGACAATCACTAGTGCAATTGCATCTTCTCATAGGTAAGTATTTCTCACCCATTCAGTCACCTTTGATGTAGCACCTCTTTGAGTTTCTCTCATGGGTGACCTCCTCTTATGTGTTGTGTTGTGTTCCCCCATGTTGTGTTAAATGTTGTTTATGTCTCCTTGGATGACCCTTGATACCCTTGTAAGGTCAAGAATACATGGAGACCGCCTCTGTTGTGATATTTGTTCTACATTTTTCTCTATTCTTCTATTCTCCTCTCTCTAATTATAATTGTTTTGCCTAGTGCCTTGGGGACATAACATTGTGGAGGCTATCTTAGGGCCATCTTCCCACATTGTGAACCTAAGTCACCTTTGTCTTCTCTCTCATTTTTGTGTTTTCATTCTTCTGTGGCTCTACTAGTCAATGGATGATGATAACAACTAAATATTGATAAGGATCGTGCGTCCCTACAATAAGAAAACAAAAATGGACCTAGTCCATATATGAATATGGGGTTAATATGTTATTGATGCTTAACTAGTAGAATCTATTGCAAGTATGTGCCTAATTGATATTGTCATTGATGTCAACATATCTTTGTTGTCGTTGGTGTCAACTGTGCTCTTACTTTGTTAAGGATATTGAGAAAATTAGCCCCTTCAGTGATAACATTGTGTTGCAGTAGAAACAGTGTATTATAGGCAAAAGAACAGTCTGGAAGAATGCTCCACATTTCTTGTAGAACAAATATCTTTGCTTGCAGATTGGAAGTTATTTAGAAGCTTGTCTAAAGATGTTATATTCTAAGTTTGAGCCTCTGGTATGAACAATTGAGAGTTATGTTCACCGGAGTGAAAACAACTTTTTCTATGTGTTTGGTGGTGACAGGGAGAAAGTGTTTTGCTTCACATTCCTCCGCATTAAAGTATTTTGGTCAGCGGTTCTGTAAATAATTCTATGATGATGTTAAGTACCTTCAACTGCAATGGTTCATGATTTGATGGTCCACAAGTTATCTTTTACTTATGATAGTCATTGAGAGTGTTGTTCTTGTGCTTCGATTTGAAGAATTTGATTGATAGAGTTGTTAGTGCAGCATCAAAAAATGTCCCCTTGGGGGCTTTTCCCCCTTAAGGTTTAGCTCCCAAGTCTTTGATCTACAATTCTGACACTTTGCAACACTCCTCTGCAACTCCACTTTTTCTGCTTCTTGAACCTTTAACCTGCAATCACAGGAAATGGGGAGGGGGTTGTGGTGTTTCGAGGCTTGCCTCAGTCAAGCCCTGGAGAAACATTCAAGTCTTCCAAACACCATTGTCAGATAGAGAGTGTATGCCCTTGGAGGACAAAGGCAAAAACTAAATGATAAATGCTTACAAACACAAATGATATCACCTTGTAGTGAAGATCTCATGGAAGGAAGAAGCTCTTCATGCCATGAGGAGATGGATGCTCAAATCTGCAAATACAAACACATGAACAACACAATATCTTCTCTAACACATAATGAATGCCTTGAATCACCTTTAGAATGCATAAAGTTCACAATAGCCATCTAGTTTACAAATGAATGAATAAACATGCTTATATATGCAACTACAAACATTCTCGCTAAGAATTTCATAATTGAAACTTACCGTGTTGGCATAGGACCTAAGTAACGGTCACAAACCGACACTTAAAAATTAGGCCTTATTCCAAATCGTGAAATAATGTTATGTTGTATAAATCAACAAATTATTTTAGCAGTCGTGGATCACAAGGGGACTGCTTCGACCCACTTTGTAAAGTAATCAGTGGCAGTAATGATAAACATATGCCCTTGAGAGGAGCGTGGAGAAATTTTACCAATTATATCCAAGCCCCAAATATAGAACAACCATGGTGACACCTGGGCATGAAGTTCTTGAGTCAGAGCATGGATTTGGTGTTTGTGTTATTGACATTGTAGGCATATCTTGACGTAAGTAAAGGAATCTTGTTCCATGTACTGCCAATAGTAGCCCATTCATAACAATTTTTGTACTAATGATTTTCCCCCAAAATGCCCTCCACAGGCACCAGAGTGAGCTTCTTCTAAGCTATTAGAATCTTTGAATTACTTAAACATTAGAGTAAAACAACATTGTAACTTCATCTATATAAGACATTCGATAATATGATGTATAGCATTGCTAGTTTGTGTAAGCAGATCCAGGTGTTCTTAGATGTTGAATTAGGAATAGTTCCATCATGCAAATAATTGAATATATGAGAGAACCACAGAGTTCTGAATTCGCAACTATAGGATCTTCAATTGTCAGTGTTTTAAGATTATGAACAAGGAAAGTAAATTTCTTAGGGGAACCATCAGGGGATATAAGGGAAGTTGCACTTGCCATTGCATCCACATGTCGATTGTCTTTACTGGGAATATTGTTTATTGAAAACAATGTGAATTGTTCTAAGATAGAGAGAAATCGCATGATATTGAGATAGTTTGTCATGCTTTGTTTGATATGATCCAGTTATTTGTTTTACAATTAGCTAAGAATCACCATATATTGGAATATGTTTGATATTAAGAGCCAAAGCAGCATGAAGTCCTATAATGAGAGCTTCGTATTCAATGATATTGTTTGTGCATGAGAAGTCTAAGTGGTAAGAGAGAGGAATCGACTTGCTTGCAGGGGCTATTAATATAACACTAGCCCCTGAGCCGGTTCGACATCTTGATCCATCAAAGTATAGTTCCCATTTATCATCTCTAAAAATTGTTAAAATTTGGTCATCAAGAAATACATCCTGATGTTGTATAGTAAAAGGCAAAGGAGCTTTAGCTAACTGATTAGCTAACACTTGTCCTAAAATGTTTAGGGTAAAATTAGGATAGGGTTTGATTTGATGGTTTATGTGTGTCCTCCTTTCACCCTAAAGCATTCAAGGACCTTAGGTCGAGTAAGACTCTACTATCAGGCCCTTGGTCACTTAAAATGTTGGGAAAATTGGATTTGTGTGGTTTGATTGCTTGATTCTACCCAATTATCCTTAAAACCCTAATTATGCAAATACGGAAGCAACCAAACAAATACTGGGAAATACTGCTACAGAAAGATGTAAAATAATAGACAAATGTGTACCCATTTCTAAAGTTTGGGAAGTGGAATAGTTGGGGACTAATGAGTGGGTGCCCTAGTCTAGTGCCATGCTTTTTGTCAAGATCTAGGAACTTTATCTGCAACCTGTTCCTGTTGTCTTAGAGATTCTTTCATTGCGGGATCTAGAGGACTAATTAGTGGGTGCCTGAGTCTAGGTCCCTATTTTCAACTCTGATCTTCAATTCTGACACTCTACAACCCTTCTCTGCAACTCCACTTTTCCCGCTTCTTCAACCTGTAACCTACAATCATGGGAAAATGGGGACGGGGTTGTGTGTTTAGAGGCATGTCTTAGTCAAGCCCTAGACAGACACTCAAGTCTTATGAACACCATTTCTAGATAGAGAGTGTGTGTCCTTGGAGGACAGAGGCAAAAACCAAATGATAAATGCTTGAAAACACAAATGATATCACCTTGTAGTGAAGATCTCATGGAAGGAAGAAGCTCTTCATGCCATGGGGAGATGGATGCCCAAATATGCAAATACAAACACATAAACAACACAAGTACTACTCTAACACACAATGAATGCCTTGAATCACCTTTAGAATGCATAAATATCACCATAGCCATCTAGTCTAAAAATGAATTCCTAAACATGCTTATATATGCAACTACAAACATTCCTGCCAAGAATTTCATAATTGAAACTTATCGTGTCGGCATAGGACCTAAATAACAGTCACAAACTAACACTTAAAAATTGGGCCTGACCCAAAGTAGGGCAGGACTAGGGCACAGGTGCCCAAGTCCTCCCCCTATTTTAGCCAGGGTCTATCTCAAGTGGTCCCCCTAGGTCCTATTTGCCATGACACTTAGGAGTTTTCTCATCAGGATGCCAAAATATGATGCAAGATGTCCTAAATGTAGATCAAAGACCTAAGAGCTAAACCTTAAGAGGGAAAAGCCCCCAAGGGGACATATTCTAATGTTACATTTAGCCCCCACTTGAATGTATGTATAAACGCAAGGCTAATACATGCATTAAAGTATGATCAACAAACACAACAAACACAACAAACACACAAAGCATGGAGAAGACACGCCAATCATAGAGAAGATAGTAACAGACACACAAAACATGAAGAAGATAGTTATAGTCATGCAAAACATGGAGAATAAAACATTGAAGACACACAAAACACAATGAATACAGATGCAAGTACATGAAAGTAAACACCACCCATAATGCATGAGGAAACACACACATGATACACCACCGGTCTTTAAATTGTATATGGGGAAACACACACATGATACACGCCAAACAAATCAAACATGCCACACAAATCCCAAAGCATAGGAGGGACTCATCGCCACCGGTCTTTAAACTATGCTTGGGAACAAACACGCAATACACATACACACACTTTGAAGACACATAGAAAACACAATAGACAAGTGATGGAGTGTTCCTATTTCTAGGCTCATCACCATCTTAGGCACATTACAAGCACACACTGACAATTGGGCTTCACCACAAGAATCACTGAAGACACACTTAAGGGTTGAGTTAGTCACAAAACCACTCCCTGCTTCTATAGAGGACTTTTAGGAAATGACAGGATGTGCACTCTCTTCAAGAAATACACCATCCCTACCTCTGTACAGGGCTTAAGATGATTGATGATTGATTGATTTATTGCAAACAAACTCAGAGTGCAGGAAGTACTCATCACACTAGTCTTTAAACTGCACCTGAGGACAAGCACATAGCTAACATCTACAACAGACAACTTGCCTTATATGTGCCCCCACTTTAAGGTGGTTGATATCAAGTATCGATATCAAGCACGTTAAGGTAGGAATAAAACACACAAGGGAACACAGACTCTCATAAAGCCCATGCCCCCTAGAGGTGACATGTACTTGATGATCGCCAAATGTTCCCACAAACACATCCCTACAAGAAATATGTTAGTGTCTACATAATCATAATAAACAAGAACATCAATGCATATGATCAATCACACAAAGAGCCAAGGTTATACTATGAATTTGGAGATCAAGGATTGTAACATCAGAAAATGTCCCCTTGGGGGGTTTTCCCTCATAAGGTTTAGTTCCTAGGTCTCTAGTGTGCATTTAGGACATATTACGTCATAATTCAACATCCCGATGGAATGAACCCTGGGTATCATGACAAATGGGACCTAGGGAGACCCCTTGAACCTAACCTTGTCCAAAATAGGGGGGAAGACTTGGGCACCCGCGCCCTAGTCTTGCCCTATTTTGGGTCAAGCCCAAATTTGAAGTGTCAGTTTATGACCGTTATTTGGTCCCTAGGCCAACATGGCAAGTTTGAATTTACAAAATCTTGGTGGGAATGTTTGTAGTTGCATATATAAGCATGTTTAGGTGTTCATTTGTAAACTAGATGGCTATTGTGAAGTTTATGCATTCAATAAGTGATTCAAGGCTTTCATTGTGTTGCAAGAGTAGATTTGTGTTGTCTATGTGTTTGTGTTTGCATATTTGAGCATCCATCTCCTCATGGAATGAAGAGCTTCTTCCTCCCATGAGATCTTCACTACAAGGTGATATATGTTGTGATTATTGAGCATTTATCATTTGGTTTTTGCCTCTAGCTCCCATGGCATGCATTCTCTATCTGACAATGGTGTTCGGAAAGCTTGAATGTATCTTTGGGGCTTGACTGAGGCAAGCCTCTAAACACCACAACCCCCTCCCAAAGTTTTTGTGATTATACGTTATAGGTTGGAGTTGTAGACAAAGTGAAGTTGCAGGAGAGTACAATAGAGTATTGGGATTGCAAATTAGTGAAAGAAACAACTACCTAGACTTGGGCGCCCGCTCATTAGTCCTCAAAGTTGTGCAACGGGAAAATATTTGATATAAAAGATACAAGTTGCATACCTTGTTTCTAGATCTCAACAAAAAGTAGGGCACTAGACTTGGACGCCCGCTCTTTAGTCCCTAACTTTTCCACCTTCAAACCCTAAAAATAGGTGCACAGTTATTTGATATTTTACATCTTTCTGCAGAAGCATTTTCTTTAATTCATCTGTTTACTGTCGTATTTGCATAATTAGGGTTTTATGGCATAATTGAGCATAAGAGAAGGTAATTGGAAATCAAATCATAGAAATCCAAGTTTTCCTACATATCAATAGTGACCTAGGGTATGATAGTACATTGCAACTTGATCCTAGGTCCTTGAATGTAAGGGTGAAAGGAGGATATACACCAAAACTACCAAAAACTAAACTATCCAAAAATCACCCTTTACAAGGATAACTGTGGGGCTATATCATGAAAATCACAGAACTGAGTGTCACCAAAGTGAGATTCAAAGACAAATAAAGTGCATAGAGAAATAGTATTCTTAAGGTTTGTAAGTGAGATAAAACACCATCAAAATTACTACATAGAAAGTACAGAGTGCTTCTACTAGCCAACTGTTGGATAAAATATTACAACCCCATCGTCATATCAGGAACTAAGTCCAATTTTTTATTTCTCGCTAAAGGGACGCTAGGTCCGCATTAGTATAAATGTTTTTCATCATCTACCCGCTAAGTAGAAATACTAGAGGAAGGTAAACAATGAAATCAAAGAGGAGAAACAAGTGCCTTACAGACAGTCACGTAGGAGGGTGCCCCCAATTCACCAACCACAATGCTATGTCCGTAAGACACAACACACAACAATGAAAACATAGAGAGGCAATATAGAAGAAGGTCACAACAGAGGTGGTCTCCTAGTATCCTAAACCTTACAAGAGAATCAAGGGTCATCCCAGGAGGCCTAAACAACACATAACACATCACGGGGGAAACACATCACAAGAGATAAAGGGTTAGAAATACTTACCTATTTCATCCCAATGTTAAGAGCATACATATCTAGGATATCTGTCATGTTGTTTTGGTCTTGTTGATATTGCATTAACATTGATTTTAGGACAACGGAAGGCTTTCTTTTCTTTAAAAGGATTATATCTAATGCCACTTGAGTAATGTGTTGAAGTGGATTCTATAGGTACTCAAATTCCTTGTTGATTTATACCACATCCCTTACCTAGATAGTCACAATTCTATAAAGGATTTTAAATCCTCGACCATAGAGTGATGTCATTTCTTTAGGAGATAGTGAAGCCTCATAGGTCTTGTAGTTTGTGGTATAAGTGAGTATTGTTTTTATTTTCTACCAAGGGGACTTTAGGTTTCTTAGGTGCTTCAAAAGATTGCTTAGGTGAAATTGATGCCACTTTTGATGTGTCAAGGCTATTAATTTTATATTCCCCTATACTGCAAGGATTAAAATGTAATGAGCCCCAATCATCACCAAAGAGTTCATTCGATGGTATAGAATCTTTCATAACATAATTCATGGCTAGAGACATTGGTGAATCAGCTCGTAAATTGTTTAAGCTCATATGATTGTAAACTAGTTTTTGAGTTTCAATATGTAAATTGATCTGGTTCAGGGTCAGCATGAAGTTACCTTTGAATATAAATTTGATTGAGTGATGTAGGGTGGAAGGGACCACCCCCAATGCATGAATCCAAGGTCTACCAAGAATAATGTTGTAAGATAGACAACAAGGCATGACATGAATCAGGGTAGGCACAATCATAGGTCCTACTTGTATAGGTAGAGTTATAGTGCCTACGGATTGTTGTTCAACATTATCAAAGCCACGATTGCTAATGCTATCAGGTTTGATTAAAGATGTGTCAGCCTTAATCTTATGTAACAAATCCATACCACAAACATTCAGAGCCAATCCATTATCAATCATAACTCATTTTACCAATGTTTTATTTATTGTGACAAAGATTACAAGTGGATTGTATTGGTTTTGAACTTCAATTGACAGTAATTCATGTGGTTGAAAGAGAATATCCGTTTTAGTCTCATGCATACAATCTAATAGAGCTACTAGATCATTTGACTTAACAACAAGTGGGAAAATCACCTTTGGTAAAGCTTCTTGGAGCATTCCATGGTATGTAGGTGATGTTCACGTATTAAATCCCAAAGAGAGATCTTAGCCAAAGTAGCATGAAGCTATTTGATAAGATCATACTCTTGACCACTTTTATGAGTAAGATGAGGTGGTGGAGGGAGCATAGGTTGAGAACATGGAAGAGAGACAGGCACATGCAGTGCTTGCTTACTATGCTTTTTATTACGGGTGTTGTATGTGTGCGCAATCACATTGTGGTGTGGTTGTTGTAACACATTTTGAACACCTTGACTCGGTTGAGCAATTCGTTATGCACATTTGTAGAAGTGATCTGGGGGTCGACCTTGAATAGTAATCACCAGCTTTAAGCAAGAGGGTGCACTAGGTACCCCTTGGACAATCATCTTAGGAATATTGCTACAAAATCTATTAATGAATATTGAATTAACACTTTTCCCTCTTGATTGCACCCAACATCTATCCCTAAAGGATTTAATGTGAGAGACCTTTTCTCATCCACTAATGCTACATCTTGGCCAGGGAGAGTGATGGGATGAGAGGAAGGTATTGTATTGTTAGGAAGGCAAGGTGTTGTATCATTAATAGAGCTATCCATAATCTTCTCCACTAAATGAACATTAGGTGAATAGTCTTTTTCTACCCATAAAGAATCCTTCTTGAGAGGGAACCCTTTATCCACTGGTGTTTCATCTTCCAAATAGGGTAGGGTAATGTTTAAGAATGTGTCAATGATTTCATCCTCTTGTGTTAGTATATCTTCATAGGTGGAATAATTTTCTATGTCATCATCACATGTTTTAGCAATAGGTGTCATAGTGGAATGTCGAATAGAGATAAAGTCATCTAGTGCTTCGTCTAACATATTGAAGTCATCACTATTAAATGATGCACACAATGTTTCCAAAGATGAATAACAAGGAGTATCCATGATATATTTTTTCAAATGAATGTAAAATCAGATTTTAATTTTTTTTTAAAAGTTATGCAAACAACACGTGCAAAACTATGCGCAAAAAAAACCTAAAATGCTTGATTTTTTGTACTTTTTCAATGCAGATATATGAAAGAAAAGGTGTTATAAGGAATTTGATCAGGGGAAGAGAATAATATGTCTGATATCAGTCCAATACAGAAATAAAAACCCTTCACAACACACTTTTGATGCAAATCTAAGATGATGATAAGTGAAAACCTAGTGAAAATACACTAAAATATGTGATTTTTTCACCAAATCTCGATGCAAAACAGTATGACAAAAGGTGTTGTGAGGAACATGACAATGGAAAGAAAATTATAACAGTAATAAAAATCACCTAATGCCAAAAAATATGTCAAAACATACTTATAATGCCACTCAAGATCAAACCCTAGTGAAAATATAGCAAAAATATGCAATTTTTCACAGTTTTTTAATTCCAAGACCTAGAAAAAGGGTGTTGTAAAGAATTTTAGGAGGTGTAGTAGATTATAGAAATAATATCAGTCACCTAAATCCATAAAAATTGTCACAACACGCTTGGAGTGCAAATCTAGGTCAAACCCTAGGGCAAATATAGCAAAAATATGCAAATTTTCACCAAATTTTTAATACAAAAGCCCAATAAAAAGGTGTTGTGAAGATTTTTAGGAGTTGAAGTAGATAATAACCTTAATAAAATCCAATTAGTGCAAAAATATTCTTCACAACACACCTATGGTGCAAATTAGAGAGTTGATAAGGCCAAATCTAGTGAAAATCAACGTTTTTCAAGCCCTAGGCATGAGATCGTAGTCCAAATGAATGAAAAATGTTATATGACAGTTTTGTAATATGATTTATGATTAAAATTAATTCCCCTTAGATCTAAAAAAAGATTTTCAAACCCTACAATGCAAAATGCAAGCGCAAATCTAATGAAAAATGCTAGTTTTTTGTTGAATTTTTCTATGTAAAAATGTAAATTTTTGAGATCTAAATGCAAATTTACACCAAAATGCAACACAAAAGCCAAATGAAAATTTGAATGAGTGTCTAAGATCAGTAGAAAAATCTGAAACAAGATTTTACCTACAAACCCTAGATTTTGAAATTACTAGGTTATATGAAAAATTCAACATTTCTAACAAAACCCTAGCAATTTTATGATGAAAATTTTACCTATTTTTAAAACATGTGATGATAACTTAGGTTTACCTTATGATCCCTCTCCCAAGGTTATTCCTTCTCAACCCTAATATTATAACCAAAATTCCTTACACTTTTACCATTAAACCACACAAATCCAATTTTTCCAACATTCTAAGTGACCAAGGGCCTGATAGTAGAGTCTTACTGAACCTAAAATCCTTGAATGATTTAGGGTGAAAGGAGGATACACATAAACCATCAAATCAAACACTATCCTAATTTTACCCTAAACATTTTGGTGAACCTGTGGTGCAGTCACATTAGCAGGTTCACTAAATGAACTGTTCGGACTGTGCAACAAGAGTAAACACAATGGAAATAACTCAGAGAAATGGAACAAATGTAGATTTAGTCATTTAGTATATCAAAGAATTCAAATACAATCTGGCCAACAACATGCAGGCTTACAATTAAGGCTCACATGCCTGATTACACACATGCGCAAGATAAAGCTTTGAAGCTCCTTCGCACAAAATCTAAACTATCAACCTTCTAAATTATGAGAAATTGTTAACTACTTTCCTAAGGATCTTTACATCATTATATATCATATCCAGAATATTAGATTCTATGATATTTCCACAGTCCATGATAGATTCATATATCATTCTCTTTCTCATCCTGATGATGGATCATGGAGTGTGGTCCGAAACATCGATGGTAAAAAAAGCTACACAGTTTAAAACATAAGTTTTACAATCATATTAGATTCCTCCACGTCAGCCACAAGATGTTAAGAATCCTGATGAAGAGGTGTAACATGTGTTCTTGGATAGGTCAGACCTATCGGCTTGGAATCCTCGTCAAATTCATGAAATGATGTGCAGACCTCCGGGGAAGGTTGGCCATGACCCAAGGAATATTGTAGAATGTATCATTAGGATCTACAAGTTAGCTAATGCTCACAAATCTTCTCCTTCAGCTGATTGTTCATGACTGTCAGAAAGCTCTGCACTAAGAAAATAGAGGATCTTTTGATAGCGATAACTTTCTGTTAACTAATCCAAATGCTCTAGGAACTTAGAGTGATGTACATGAACATTTCTAGATGCCAGAAAATAGATCCACAGTGTTTGAGGTGCTACTACGGTAGAACACTGATCAAGATATTGAAACTATTTATTGACTGAATTGCCTAAACTGAAATGAAAGAATGAAAAGAAATAAACGAACTAGAATGCAAATGTTTTTTTGGTTGATGCAAGATTGCATTGAACTAGGGATGCTCCTACATCAAACATCGGGGGTTATTGAAAAAGTGAGTCCCTCACTTTGTTGGGGCTAGAGGAAAACCAAGACGGTCCACCTCAGCCTAAGAAATCCATGATGAATCTTCTTCAGGTCTTCCTTTCCACTTCACAAGGTATTCTTTGTATTGTCTTCCTCTAGTGCTTTGTCCAACTCTACTATCCAACATGTCTTCAATTTGCTCTGGTGCTTGTTGTGGTAACTGCTTCTGCAAGTCTTCTTTGATGCTGTCACTGAACTCTACTTCATGATACTGATATAGGTCTGCAATGTTGAAAATAGGTGATATGCCCAATGTCTCCGATAATTCCACTTCAAATGCATTTCCTGAATCAAATTTCCTGAGTATCCTACAAGGTCGAAACTTCTTCATCTTTAATTTGTTATATGTCCCAACTGGAAAACTTTCTTTTCTCAGATATACCATCACTTCATCTCCAACTTCAAATTCCTTATGTTTTATCTTCTCATCAGCCTTCTTTTTATACTTACTATTCATATTCTCCAAATGCTTCTTAACTTGATCATGTACTGTCTTCATGTGATCTACAAACTCTTGCTTCCGCACTTCTCTTTTCTTCCATTCTAACATCTCTCAATTCTGTAATTCCTTTAGGGTTTACTCTAGTAATAATCTCAAAAGGTGTTCTTCTGGTAATTCTATTCACTGAATTATTGTATAAAAACTCTGCTTGTGAAAGAATCAAATCCCAACTTCTTGTCTTCTCTCCAACCAAACATCTCAACAAGTTTCCCAAACTCCTATTCACTACCTTTGTCTATCCATCTGTCTGTGGATGAAAAGTTGAACTGAACTTCAAATCTATCTTCATCTTCTTCCAAAGTGTCCTCCAAAAGTATCCAACAAATTTTGTATCTCTGTCTGACACTATACTCCTAGGTAATCCATGCAATCTCACAATCTCCTTGAAAAATAGGTTAGCTACATGCACTACATCAGTTATCTTCTTACAATGTATGAAATGAGCCATCTTTGAAAATTTGCACAACTACTACAAATATTGAATCATGTCCTCTCTGTGTCTTTGGTAATCCCATTACAAAATCCATGCTTATGTCTTCCCAAGGTCTCTTTGGTACTGTCAAAGGTTTATACAATCTGGTGTTCTGTCTACTCCCTTTTGCAATTTGACAAACTCTACAACTCTACACAAATCTCTGAACATCCTTATGTATTTGAGGCCAAAAGTAATTTTCACTTACCAAAGCCACTATCTTATCAATGCCAAAATGTCATGCCAATCCACTAGTATGCTTCTCCTTGATCAAAGTATCTCTCATTGAACTTCTAGGTATGCACAACTGATTTCCTTTGAACAACATATCATCTTGAATGAAATAGTCCAACCACTTACTCCTATCTGTCACAACAAGTTCCTTACATGCTTTCCAAGGTTCTACAAAATTAGTGTCTCCTTCATACATGTTCTTCAATTCATCTAAACTGAAAACCTCAACTCTCATTTCTATCAACAAATTTCTTCTCCTACTCAATGCATAAGCAACTTTATTTGATTTACCACTTCTATGCTTCAACACAAATGTATAACTCTGCATGAACTCTACCCATCTCATATGTCTCTGATTCAACTTACCTTGACTATTCAAATACTACAAATCTTGATGATTTGTATACAACACAAACTCCTTAGGCAACAAGGAATGTCTCCACTTCTTCAAGGCTTGAATTATGGCATAGAACTCCTGATCATAAACTAAATATCTCTTCCTTGCATCATTCAAATTCTCACTGAAATATACTACTGCTCTACCTTCTTGACATAATACTGCTCTAATCGCATTTCCACTTGCATCACAATCAACTTGAAATACCTTATTGAAATCCAGTAATGCCAAAATAGGTTTCTCTGTCATCTTCTACTTCAACAACTCAAAAATTTTATCTTCTCTAGTTGTCCACTTGAAATCCTTTTTGCAATCTCTCATTGTCTCTGTCATAGGGTTACAAACTGAACTAAAATTTCTGATGAACTTCTGGTAGAAACTAGCCAATCCATGAAATTATCTAACCTCTCCAATGCTCTCTGGTGTAGGCCATTCAACAATTGCTTTTACTTTCTTAGGGTCCATCTTCAATCCTTCTGCAGAAATCACAAATCTTAGATATACCAATTCTTCTTTCATGAAACTACACTTCTAATGTTTATCAACAATTTCTCTTCTCTCAATCTCTACAAAACTTGTCTAATATGCCACAAATGTTCTTCTTTTGTCTTACTAAAAATTAGAATGTCATCCAAGTATACAATCACAAACTTACCCAAGAATTTCTTTAAAACTTCATTCATCAATCTCATGAAAGTACTCGGTGCATTTGTCAATCCAAAAGGCATCACTAACCACTCATACAATCCTTCATTTGTCTTAAAAGTAGTCTTCCATTCATCTCCTTCTCTGATTCTAATCTGATAGTATCCACTCTTCAAGTCTATCTTTGTGAAATATTTTGCTCCACTCAAAAAATCCATGATATCATCCATCCTAGATAAAGGAAATCTATACTTAACTGTGATCTTGTTTATTTCTCTAGAATTAGTACACATTCTCCATTCTCCATCTTTCTTAGGTGCAAGCACTACAAGTATTGCATAAGGACTCACACTTTCTCTGATCGAACCTTTCCTCAATAACTCTTGTATCTATCTATTCAATTCTTCATTCTCTACCAGTGTTATTTTATGTGCTACTTTGTTAGGCAAACTTGCTCCCAGTATAAGATCCATGTGATGACTGATACTCCTTATAGGTGGTAATCCTTCAGGTACATTATTTGATATGATGTATTCATACTCTGTTAGCAACTCTCTTATCTCCTCACATTCTTATTCTTCAATCTCCTTCTTCAATGCTTCAGGCTTTTTAGGAATCAAAGCATAACACATATTCTAATGTGTCAAACCATCCATAAATTTTCTTCCATTTACCAAACAAATTCTAGCATTCCCACATTCTTCATTCTTAGCATCATCTTCCAAAGGAGTCAAAGTAATTCTCTTTCCATTTTCTGTTATAGTATATGTATTCTTTCTCCCATCATGTATAGCTTTTCTGTCATACTGCCAAGGTCTACCTAACAAGATATGGCATACATCCATAAGCATAATATCACACAAGACTTCTTCATGATATGACCCAATATGAAATTTCACCAAACATTGTTCACTCACCATTACCTTATGATCATTCTGAATCCATGCTATTTGATAGGGCTTAAGGTATTTCAATCTTTTCAACTTCATCTTAGTCACCATCTCCTCTGAAACTAGATTATTGGAACTACCACTATCAATCATAACTTTACAACACTTACCTCCTGATTTGCATCTAGTTCTGAACAAACTCTTCCACTGCGATGGTTCCTCATTTGTCTCTGCTTGAAATAGTGCTCTTCTCATCACTAATGATTCTCCTTTCTTCGGTTTTCCAACTGAACTAGGTGATTCAACAGGTTCTTCTTCAACATAGGATGCTCTTCCACTATTTTTTGTCCTCTTGCTTGTACTAGCCTGATTACACGCAAATTCTCTATGTCCTTCACCTCCACACTTGAAACAAGTACCTCTAAATGTTCTCTTATCAAATCTTCTTCCTTCTCTTCGATATCCTTCATTTTGGTGTGCACTATGATTACCTCTATGATGAAAATTTTTGTCACTCCTCCGGTAGGTATTATTATCTCTGTCCTCCTTGAATAGGCTATCAAACTTGCTCTGCTCCAGATATGATCTGTCTCTTCTAGAAAATGTCTTACCACTCTGAAATTTACTTCCTATGCCTCTTTGCCTCTGATCATGCCTTTTATTTAGCTTTTCTTCAACTTTCAGTGCAAATTGGTATGCTTCTTCCAAAGATGTCATCCTTACCAAGCTTAGTTCCTCTTGAATGTTCAATCTCAGTCCATTGATGTATCTAGCCACTTTCTCCTTGCTTGCTTCACTATGTCCTATTTGTATGATCATTTTATGAAATTCTTTAGTGTATTCCTTCACAGATTTCTCCTTTTGTCTTAGGTTTTACAATCTCTTCATCAGGTCCAACTCATAGTCAGCAGGTATAAACTAATTATTCAACTTTGTCACCATCCAATCACACTTTGTAATCTTTTCTTTCCCTCTTTTGTTTCTTTCCAACTGAACTTCTTTCCACCATATAGTAGCATGTCCTTTCAATTTTGTCTTTGCAAATTTCACCTTTTCTGGATCTTCAATTTCTTCATATTTAAAGTACTCCTCCATGTCATTTATCCAGTCAATCAATTCTTCAGGGTTCAAATTACCAGTATAGTTTGGCACATCAATTCTAGGTCTCTTTCCAATCTTTGAAATAGATTGCAACATCTTTACTTGATTTGATTCTTCTTCTTCATCACCTACTAAGGTTTCACCCGTTTGTTCAGCAGATTGAAATTCTTCTTCCTCATCACTTTCCACATTAGGTCTCTGTGTCAATCCTCTTCACCTATCTTCTTTAACAGTATCCAAATGAATTCATAATGTTTTCATCATCTCCATCATCTCATCCATTCTACCATTCATTGTTCCAATGGCAACAACTCTCCTCAGTGGCATTCTTTGTAGGATCAAGTGTAAACTGCCTCAGGTTCGACGATTGGGCTACAAGGTGACAACTGCCTCAAAATCGGCGATCGGTTGCAACACAAGTAACCTACCTCAATTTGGTGATCTGTCCACAACAAGATCTTATAGAATTCCTTCACCAACTTCACTCAATTCACTCCCAAAGATTTGAACTGTTGCTCTGATACCACTTGGTGCAGTGATGGTAAGAGGGTTCATAGAATGAATTGTCTGGACCTTGGAACAAGAGTAAACACAATGGAAACAACTCAGAGAAATAGAACAAATGTAGATTTAGTTATTTAGTATATCGAAGAATTCAAATACAATCTAGCTGGCAACATGCGGGCTTACAATTAGGGCTCACAGGCCTGATTATGCGCAAGATAAATCTTTGAAGCTCCTTCGCACAAAATCTAAACTATCAACCTTTTAAATTATGAGAACTTGTTAACTACTTTCCTAAGGATCTATTACATCATTATATATCATATCCAAAATATTAGATTCCTCCGCGTCGGCCACAAGAGGTTAAGAATCCCGATGAAGAGTTGTAACATGTGTTCTTGGATAGGTCAGACCTATCGGCTTGGAATCCTCCTCAAATGCATGAAATGATGTGCGGACCTCTGGGGAAGGTCAGCCATGACCCAATGAACATTATAGAATGTATCATTAGGATCTACAAGTCAGCCAATGCTCACAAATCTTCTCCTTTAGCTAATTGTTCATGACTGTCAGAAAGCTTTGTACTGAGAAAATAGAGGATCTTCTGATAGTGATAAATTTTTGGTAACTGATCCAAATGCTCTACAGACTTAGAGTGATGTAGATGAACATGTCTAGATGCCATAAAATAGATCCACAATGTTTGAGGTGTTGCTGTGGTAGAACAATGATCAAGATACTAAAACTGTTTATTGACTGGATTGCTTGAACTGAAATGAAAGAATGAAAAGAAACAAACGAACTGGAATGCAAATATTTTTTTGGTTGATGCAAGATTGCTTTGAACCAGGGATGCTCTTGCATCAACCTGATGTGATGATAACTTAGGTCAAATTTAGGTAAACATTAGGGTGAATGCATTTGGTTGTGGTGTTACATTTTAGTGTAAATTGGCATTTAGGTTTCAAAAATTTACATTTTTACATAGAAAATTTCAACAAAACTAGCATTTTTCATTGATTTTTCATTAGATTTGCACTTGCAATTTGCATTGAAGGATTGGAAAATCATTTTTAGATCTGAGTAGAATTAATTTTCATCATAAATCAGATTGCAAGACATTCATATAGCATTCTGCATTAAGACCTCATACCTAGGGCTTGAAAAACCTGGATTTTCACCAGATTTGGCCTTATCAACTCTCTAGATTTGCACCATAGGCATGTTGTGAAGAATATTTTTGCACTAATTAGCTTTTATCAGAGTTATTATCTGACCTTTTTATGGGGCTTTAGTATAGAAAATTTGGTGAAAAATTGCACATTTTTGCTATATTTGCTCTAGGGTTTGACCTAGATTTGCACTCCAAGCGTGTTGTGAAAAATTTTATGGATTTAGGTGACTGATATTATTTCTATAATCTTCTAAACCTCCTAAAATTCTCTAGAACACCCCTTTTGCTAGGTCTTCGAGTTGAAAAATTGTGAAAAATTGCATATTTTTGCTATATTTTCACTAAGGTTTGATCTTGAGTGGCACTATAAATTAGGTGGTTGTTATTACTGATATAATTTTCTATACATCATCAATTTCCTCACAACACCCTTTTTCATACTCTTTTGCATTGAGATTTGGTGAAAAACACGCATATTTTAGTGTATTTCCACTAGGTTTTGATTGTTCATCATTCTAGATTTGCATCAAAAGTGTGTTGTGAAGGGTATTATTTCTATATTGGACTAATATCAGACTTATAATTTTTTGCCTTAGATCAATTTCCTTACAACACATTTTCTTTCATATATTTGCATTGAAAAAGTACAAAAAAGTCTACCATTTTAGGTCATTTTTGCATATAGTTTTGCACTTGTCTTTTGCATAAATTTGGAAAAGCTTTTAAAATCTGATCTTGCATTGATTTAATACATATACACATGGATTTTAATCGTAATAACAACAATAGGTTCCCTCCTAGGCCTTACTTGAAAAGAAAGGTCTCTGAACCTGAAATTGTGTTTACACCTCATGATAGAACAATTGGAGACATTGAAGGACCTGTTTATATCACTGTGAAAATAATGGGAAATCTTATGGATGGAACCCTTATTGATCCTAATTGCATGACCAATGTAGCTACCGAAGATTTTCTCTTTTCACACTATTAATGCAAGGATCTTATGACCCTTCGGATATGATGATTAAGACACATAAGGGAACCTTTATAAACACTTCTGGGAAGATATCATTGTTGTTCACTGTATTTGAGAAACATGTAGAACAATGGTTTGAGGTTGTCCCCATTTCTAATCTCTTTCATATAAAATTGGGACATCCATGGTTAAAGGCTATGAAATCTGTTCCTTCAACAATTCATAACTATGTAAAATTTCCTTTGAATGGACAAGTGATTACTATCCCTCACAATAAGTATAAACCTTCGGTTACAAGACAACATTGTACACTGTATTACTTTTGGGAGAGATCTGAAAAAGAATTAGAGCCATGAACAAACTTTAACTTTTTGAGCTATAGAAACTACAAAACGAAATTATTACATCAAGTGGCCGGTCCTCCTAGATAAGAAAAATCAAAAGACAAACAACTCGCATTTGAAGAGAATCCTGGACCGAAGGCAAAAGGACCCTATGCTGAGGTTCCTCCCTCATCATCCTTACAAGGATCGGGAGGTAATTGTCAACAACAAAAGAGTCCACCTAGACAGATGAAATTTGATCCTGCTGATTCCTCCTCTAAAACACAAAAATCTATGAAAGAGCAAAACCCTATCTTACAAGAGATAAGCGGTAGAACAAAAAGAAATCGACAAGAAAAAGAAAGGAAGAGAAGGAGATGAGCTTATGCCCTACACCTTGCATCTCAATAAGAAAACATTGAACTAAACAAAGATGATCCTAAAAATGAGCAACTCAAAAATAAGAACAAAAGTTGAGCTATGGTACCTTATGTCCCACTTTCATCTAACATTCAGGATTGAGAAGATGATGATGATTTGCTTGATAACAAAACTTAGTTTGAAGATGCTTACAGGTAAGTATTTCTAACCCTTTATCTCTCATGATGTGTTTCCCCCGTGATGTTTTTTGTGTTGTTTAGGCCTCCCGGTATGACCCTTGATTCTCTTGTAAGGTCTAGGATACTAGGAGACCGCATCTATTGTGACCTTCTTCTATTTGTATCATCATTCTTCTATATTGATTCTCCTCTATTTTCCTTGTCATGTGTTGTGTCTTATGGACATAGCATCATGGTTGGTGACTTGGGGGCACCTTCCTACATGACTGTCCCTAAGGCACTTGTTTCTCCTCTCTTATTTCATTATTTCCCTTCCTCTAGTGTTTCTATCTAGCAGGTGGATGACGAAAAATATTTATACTGATGTGGACCTAGCGTCCCTTTAGAGAAATAAAAAATTGGACTTAGTTCCTAATATGATGATGGGGTTGTAATATATTATCCAACGCTTGGCTAGTAGAAGCACTCCGTGCTTTTTGTGTAGTGATTTTGATGGTGTTTTATCTCATTTACAAAACATAACAATACTACTGCTCTTTGCACTTTATTTGGCTTTGAATCTCTCCTTGGTGACACTCGGTTATGAGATTTTTGTGATATAGCCCCACCGTTATCCTTGATCATGGAATTCATAGTATAACCTTGGCTCTTTGGGTGGTTGATCATATGCATTGATGTTGTTTATCATGATTATGTGCACACTAACATGTTTCTTGCAGGGATGTGTTTGTGGGAACATTTGGTGATTGTAAAGTACATGTCAACTCTAGGGGGCATGGGCTTTAGGAGATTCTGTGTTCCCTTGTCTATTTTCTTCCTACTGTAATGCACTTGATATCAATACCTGATATTGACCACCTTAAGGTGGGGGCATATATAAGGTAAGCTATCTATTGTAGATGTTAACAATGTGCTTGTCCTCAGGTGTTGTTTAAAGACTAGTGTGATGAGTACTTCTTGCACTCTGAGTTTTGTTTGCAATCAATCAGTCAATCATTAATCATTTTAAGCCCTCTGTGGAGGTGGGGATGGTGTATTTCTCGAAGAGAGTACACATCCCATCTTTTTCTAAAAGTCCTCTGCGGAGGTGGGGAGTGTTTCTATGACTAACTCAACCCTTAAGCGTGTCTTCAGTGATTGTTGTGGTGAAGCACAATTGTGAGTGTGTGCCTACAATGTGCCTAAGATGGTGATGAACCTAGAGATAAGAACACTCCATCACTTGTCTGCCGTGTTTTCTCCATGTTTTCCAAGTGTGTGTGTTTGGCGTGCTTGATTTGTTTGGCATGTCTGTTACCCCATATGTAGTTTAAAGACTAGTGTGATGAGTACTTCCTGCATTGGTGGTGTGTTTGGCGTGTCTGTTGCCTCATAAAAACTAGTGCAATGAGTACTTCTTGCATTATGGGTGGTGTGTTTGGCATGTTTATTGTCCCATATGCAATTTAAAGACTAGTGCCATGAGTACTTCCTACATCATGGCTAGTGTGTTTACTTTCCTTTTACTTGCATCCACATTTCATATATATATGAGAAAAAGAAAAAGAAAAGAAATCTTTCATGTCTTCTATGGATTTACTGTCTTCTATGCATTCAATGTTTTATTTTCTATGTTTTACGTGATTGTAATTGTCTTCTTCATGTTTTGTGTGCTTGTTACTGTCTTCTCTATGATTGGTGTGTCTTCTCCATGCTTGGCATGTTTTCTGTGTTTGTTGACCATACTTTAATGCATGTATTGGCCTTGCATTTATACATACATTAAAGTGGGGGCTAAATGTAATGTCAAAAAATTTCCCCTTGGGGGCTTTTCCCTCTTAAGGTTTAGCTCCCAGGTCTTTAATATGCATTTAGGACATCTTGCATCATATTTTGGTATCCCGATGAGAAAAACACTAAGTGTCTTGGCAAATATGAACTAGGGGGACCACTTGAGATAGACCCTACCTAAAATATGGGGAGAGGACTTGGGCGCCCGTGCCCTAGTCCTGTCCTATTTTACGTCAGGCCTAATTTGTAAGTGTTAGTTTGTGATCGTTATTTAGGTCTTATGCCGACACGATAAGTTTCAATTACGAAATTCTTGGCGGGAATGTTTATAGTTGCATATATAAGCATGTTTAGGCATTTGTTTGTAAACTAGATGGAAATTTCATGAGCATTGTCATTCTAAGGTGATTCAAGGCATTCATTGTGTGTTAGAGAAGATATTGTGTTGTTTATGTGTTTGGATTTGTAGATTTGAGTATCCATCTCCTCATGGCATGAAGAGCTTCTTCCTTCCATGTGATCTTCACTACAAGGTGATATCATTTGTGTTTGCAAGTATTTATCATTTGATTTTTGCCTCTGTCCTCCAAGGTTAGGGACTCTCTATCTGACAACGGTGTTTGGAAGACTTGAATGTCTCTCCAGTGCTTGACTAAGGCAAGCCTCTAAACACCACAACCCCCTCCCCAATTTCGCATGATTGCAGGTTACAGGTTGAAGAAACAGAAAAAGTGGAGTTGTAGAGGAGTCTTGCAGAGTGTCAAAATTATAGATCAAAGCTAAAAATAGGGGCCTGGTGAGCACCTGCTCATTAGTCCTTTAGATCCTGTAATGGAAGAATCTCTGAGACAACAGGAACAGGTTGCAGATAAAGTTCCCAAATCCTAACAAAAAGCATGGCACTGGACTAGGGCACCCACTCATTAGTCCCTACTGTTCTCCTTCCTTAACTTTAGAAACTGGTACACATTTGTCTGTTATTTTACATCTTTCTGTAGCAGCATTTTCCAGTATTCATCCGTTTACTTCTGTATTTTCATAATTAGGGTTTTAAGCATAATTGGGCATAATCAAGCACTCAAACCACACAAATCTAATTTTCCCAACATTCTAAGTGACCAAGGGCCTGATAGTAGAGTCTTACTTGACCTAAGGTCCTTGAATGCTTTAGGGTGAAAGGAGGATACACATAAACCATCAAATCAAACACTATCCTAATTTTACTCTAAACATTTTGGGAGCACCCTCCTACGTGACTATCCCTAAGGCACTTGCTCTCAAAAGTGTGTTGAGCATCCATCTCCTCATGACATGAAGAGCTTCTTCCTTCCATGAGATCGTCACTACAAGGTTATATCATTTGTGTTTGCAAGCATTTATCATTTGGTTTTTGTCTCTATCCTCCAAGGGCACACACTCTCTATTTAAGAATGGTGTTCTAAAGACTTGAATGTCTCTCCAGGGCTTTACTGAGGCAAGCCTCTAAACACCACAACCCCCTCCCCATTTTCCCATGACTGTAGGTTACATGTTGAAGAAGCAAGAAAAGTGGAGTTTTAGAGAAGGGTTGCAGAGTGTCAGAATTGCAAATTAGATTTGAAAACAAGGACCTAGACTTGGGCACCCACTCATTAGTCCTCCAGATCCTGTAACGGAAGAATCTCTGAGACAGCAGGAACAAGTTGCAGATAAAGTTCCCAAATCCTGAAAAAATGCATGGCACTGGACTAGGGCACCCACTCATTAGTTCCTGACTGTTCTGCTTCCCAAACATAAAAAATTGGTACACATTTATATATTATTTTACATCTTTCTGTAGTAGCATTTCCCAGTATTCGTCTGTTTGCTTCTGTATTTGCACAATTAGGGTTTTAAGCATAATTGTCCATAATCAAGCAATCAAACCACACAAATCCAATTTTCCAAACATTCTAAGTGACCAAGGGCCTAATAGTAGAGTCTTACTCGACCTAAAGTTGTTGAATGCTTTATGGTGAAAGGAGGATACACATAAACCATCAAATCAAACCCTATCCTAATTTTACTATTGTAGATGTTTTCCCTTCGATCGCAGAGAATCTTACTAATTTCTTTGTTGAGAACAATCATGGGGAAAGTAGTAGTGAAAACATGATTCCCTTTCTCCCTTTGTTTCATGATGATATAATGCAAATCCTTTCTAAGACCTATGAGAATGATATAGCAATGGGTGATTCATCGAACAAAGAGACTTGTCCCAACATAACCCCACTTAGTGAGAATATTTTGGCACAAGAAGAAGACATCATTGATACATTTGTCCATACCACTCTTCCATCTCTTCCCACTCTCCCTAAGCAAGATGATGCTTTGGATGATGCAAATTCTCTTTGTGACCATTTGCTTCAACCTACTGAAACTAAAAACCTACCACCTGATGTTTAAGAACTTCTCAACTACATCTTAAACAAAGAAACGAATCAGGCATCTTTACTTGAACCTTCACATACCTGGGAAGACAATGAAATTTTAAATGACATTGAAGAACAAGCTATTCCTCAAACACAAGGTATTCAAACACCCTATATAGGAACCGAAATGGGCACCTTTCGGGTTCCTCAACAAGCTCATTCAAATGGTATTACAAGAACCCCTATAATTGAGAAAAAAAATGACAACATCCCCTCTCAACCATCATCAATGGATACCTTTCCTAGAAGTTTACCCTCACAAACTCATGAACATATGGAAGAGAGAATAGATAAAGCCTTAACCATTAAAGTAAAGATCAAGATCCATGATGACCGCTAGCCTTGGTGTCCTACCAGGTAAGTATTTCTAACCCTTTATCTCTCGTGATGTGTTTCCCCCATGATGTGTTATGTGTTGTTTAGGCATCTTGGGATGACCCCTGATTCTCTGGTAAGGTCTGGGATACCAGGAGACTACCCCTATAGTGACCTTCTTCTATTTGTATTATCATTCTTCTATATTTCCTCTCTCTGTTTTCATTGTTGTGTGTTGTGTCTCATGGACATAGCATTGCGGTTGGTGAATTGGGGGCACCCTCCTACGTGATTGTCCCTAAGCCACTTGTTTCTCCTCTCTTATTCTATTGTTTCCATTGCTCTAGTGTTTCTATCTAGTAGGTGGATGACGAAAAACATTTATACTGATGTGGACCTAGCGTCCCTTTAGCGAGAAATAAAAAATTGGACTTAGTTCCTAATATGACGATGGGGTTATAATATATTATCTAATGCTTGGCTAGTAGAAGCACTCCATGCTTTCTACATAGTGATCTTGATGGTGTCTTATCTCTCTTACAAAACATAACAATACTATTCCTTCATGTACTTTATTTGTCTTTGAATCTCACCTTGGTGACACTCAGTTCTGAGATTTTCATGATATAGCCCCATGGTTATCCTCGATCTCCAAATTCATAGTATAACCTTGGCTCTTTGTGTGGTTGATCATATACATTGATGTTGTTTCTTATCATGATTATGTATAAACTAACATGCTTCTTGCAGGGATGTGTTTATGTGAACATTTGGTGATTGTAAAGTGCATGTCACCTCTGGGGGGCATGGGCTTTGCTAGAGTCCATGTTCCCTTGTGTGTTTTCTTCCTACCTTAACTTGCTTGATATCGATACCTGATATCAACCACCTTAAGGTGGGGGCATATATAAGGTAAGCTATTTTTTGTAGATGTTAGCAATGTGCTTGTCCTTAGGTGCAGTCTTAAAGACTAGTGGCGATGAGTCCCTCTTACACTCTGAGTTTTGTTTGCAATCAATCAATCATCAATCATCTTAAGCCCTCTATAGAGGTGGGGATGGTGTATTTCTTGAAGAGAGTGCACATCCTGTCATTTTCTAAAAGTCCTTTTAGGAGGCGAGGAGTAGTTCTGTGACTAAGTCAACCCTTAATCATGTCTTCGGTGATTGTTGTGGCGAAGTGCAATCGTCGGTGTGTGCCTATAATGTGCCTAAGATGGTTATGAGCCTAGAAATAGGAACACTCAATCGGTTGTCTATCGTGTTTTCCAAGTGTGTGTGTTTGGTGTGCTTTATTTGTTTGGCATGTCTATTGCCCCATATGCAGTTTAAAGACTAGTGCGATGAGTACTTCTTGCATTATTGGTGGTGTGTTTGGCATGTCTGTTGCCCCATATGCAATTTAAAGACCAGTGCAATGAGTACTTCCTGCATCATGGGTGGTGTGTTTACTTTCCTTGTACTTGCATCCACATTTCATATATATATGAGAAAAAGAAAAATAAAAGAAATCATTCATGGCTTCTATGCATTTATTGTCTTCTATGCATTCAATGTTGTATTCTCCATGTTTTACGTGATTGTAACTATCTTCTCCATGTTTTGTGTGTCTGATATTGTCTTCTCTGTGATTGGTGTGTCTTCTCCATGCTTGGTGTGTTTGCTGTGTTCGTTGACCACACTTTAATGCATGTATTGGCCTTGCATTTATACATACATTAAAGTGGGGGCTAAATGTAATGTCATAAAATGTCCCCTTGGGGGCTTTCCCTCTTAAGGTTTAGCTCTCGGGTCTTTGATCTGAATTTAGGACATCTTGCATCATATTTTGGCATCTCGATGAGAAAACCCCTAAGTGTCTTGGCGAATAGGACCTAGGGGGACCACTTGAGATAGACCCTACCTAAAATCGGGGGGAGGACTTGGGCACCTATGCCCTAGTCCTACCCTATTTTAGGTCAGGCCCAATTTTTAAGTGTTAGTTTGTGACTGTTATTCAGGTCCTATGCCGATACGATAAGTTTCAATTATGAAATTCTTGGTGAGAATGTTTGTAGTTGCATATATAAGTATGTTTAGGCATTCATTTGTAAACTAGATGGCTATTGTGAACTTTATGCATTCTACATGTGTTAGAGTAGATATTATGTTGTTCATGTGTTTGTATTTGCAGATTTGATCATCCATCTCCTCACGACATGAAGAGCTTCTTCCTTCCATGAGATCTTCACTACAAGGTGATATCATTTATGTTTGTAAGCATTTATCATTTGGTTTTTGCCTTTGTCCACCAAGGGTACACACTCTCTATCTGACAATGGTGTTTGGAAGACTTGAATGTCTCTCCGGGGCTTGACTGAGGCAATCCTCTAAACACAACCCCCTCCCCATTTTCCTATGATTGCAGCTTACAAGTTGAAGAAGCAAGAAAAATAGAGTTGCAAAGAAGTTTTACAGAGTGTTAGAATTGTAGATCAAAGTTGAAAATAGGGACCTGGACTCGGGCACCTCCTCATTAGTCCTCTAGATTCCGCAATGGAAGAATCTCTGAGACAATAGGAATAGATTGTAGATAAAGTTCCCAGATCTTGACAAAAAGCATGGCACTGGACTAGGGTGCCCACTCATTAGTCCCTGACCATTTCACTTCCCAAACTTTAGAAATTAGTACACATTTGTCTGTTATTTTACATCTTTCTATAGCAGCATTTCCTGGCATTCATCTGTTTGCTTCCATATTTGCATAATTAGGGTTTTAAGCATAATTGGGCATAATCAAGCAATCAAAGCACACAAATCCAATTTTCCCAACATTCTAAGTGACCAAGGGCCTAATAATAGAATCTTACTTGACCTAAGGTCCTTGAATGCTTTAGGGTGAAAGGAGGATACACATAAACCATCAAATCAAACCCTATCCTAATTTTACCCATGAGGAAATGCTTTAATAATTTTGGTTGTTCTTGAATGCTTTAGGGTGTTATGAAGGGTATTATTTCTGTATTGGACTGATATCAGACATATTATTTGCTTCCATTGATCAATTTCCTTATAACATCCTTTTTTTCATATATTTGCATTGAAAAAGTACGAAAAAGTCTAGCATTTTAGGTCATTTTTGCATATAGTTTTGCACTTGTCTTTTGCATAAATTTTGGAAAATCTTTTAAAATATGATCTTGCATTTATTTAATACATATACACATGGCTTCTAATCACAATAACAATAGGTTCCCTCCTAGGCCTTACCTGAAAAGAAAAGTCCCTGAACCTGAAATTGTGTTTACACCTCATGATAGAACAATTGGAGACACTGAAAGACCTCTTTATATCACTATGAAAATAATGGGAAATCCTATGGATGGAACCCTTATTGATCCTAATTGCATGACCAATGTAGCTACCGAAGAGTTTCTTTTTTCACATCAATTATGCAAGGATCTTATGACCCTTTGGATATGATGATTAAGACACATAAGGGAACCTTTATAAACACTTCTAGGAAGATATCATTGTTGGTCACTGTATTTGAGAAACATGTAGAACAATGGTTTGATGTTGTCCCCATTTCTGATCTCTTTCATGTAAAATTGGAACACCCATGGTTAAAGGCTATGAAAGATGTTCCTTCAACAATTCATAACTATGTAAAATTTCCTTTGAATGGACAAGTGATTACTATCCCTCGCAATAAGTATAAACTTTTGGTTACAAGACAACATTGTACACTAGATTACTTTTGGGAGAGATCTAAAAAAGAACTAGAGCCATGACCAAAATTTAACTTTTTGAGCCATAGAAACTACAAAACGGAATTATTACATCAAGTGGCCGGTCCTCCTAGGCAAGAAACATCAAAAGCCAAACAACCTGCATTTGAAGAGAATCCTAGACCGAAGGCAAAAGGACCCTATGCTGAGGTTCCTCCCCCATCATCCTTACAAGGATCGGGAAGTAATTGTCAACAGCAAAATATTCCACCTAGATAGATGAAATTTGATCCTGGTGCTTCATCCTCTGAAACACAAAAATCTATGAAAGAGCAAAACCCTATCTTATAAGAGATAAGCAATAGAACAAAAAGAATTCGACAAGCAAAAGAAAGGAAGAGAAGGCAACGAGCTTATGCCCTACACCTTGCATCTCAATAAGAAAACATTGAACCAAACAAAGATGATCCTAAAAATGAGCAACTTGAAAACAAGAAGAAAAGTTGGGCTATGGTACCTTATGTCCCACTTTCATCTAACATTTAGGATTGGGAAGATGACGATGATTTTCTTGATGACAACACTTAGTTTGAAGACCCTTATAGGTAAGTATTTCTAACCCTTTATCTCTCATGATGTGTTTCCCCGGTGATGTGTTATGTGTTGTTTGGGCCTCCTAGGATGACCCTTGATTCTCTTGTAAGGTCTACGATACTAGGAGAGCGCCTCTGTTGTGACCTTCTATTTGTATCATCATTCTTCTATATTGATTCTCCTCTATTTACATTGTCGTGTGTTGTGTCTTATGGACATAGTGTTGCGGTTGGTGACTTGGGGGTACCCTCCTACATGACTGTCCCTAAGGCACTTATTTCTTCTATCTTATTTCATTGTTTCCCTTTCTCTAGTGTTTCTATCTAGCGGGCGGATGATGGAAAACATATTATACTAATGCGGACCTAGTGTCCCTTTAGTGAGAAATCAGAAATTAGACTTAGTTCCTAATATGATGATGGGGTTGTAATATATGATCCGACGCTTGGCTAGTAGATGCACTTCATGCTTTCTGTGTAGTGATTTTAATGATGTTTTATCTCACTTACAAAACATAACAATATTGCTACTCTGTGCACTTTGTTTGTCTTTGAATCTCGCCTTGGTGACACTTAGTTCTAAGATTTTTGTGATATAGCCCCATGGTTATCCTCAATCTCTGAACTCGTAGTATAACCTTGGCTCTTTGTGTGATTGATCATATGCATCATTGTTGTTGTTTACCATGATTATGTGGACACTAACATGTTTCTTGCAGGGATGTGTTTGTGGGAACATTTGACGATTGTAAAGTACATGTCACCTCCGAGGGGCATGGGATTTGCAAGAGTATGTGTTCCCTTGTTTGTTTTCTTCCTACCTTAATGTGCTTGATATTGATACCTGATATCAACCACATTAAGGTGGGGGCATATATAAGGTAAGCTATCTATTGTAGATGTTATCAATGTGCTTGTCCTCAGGTGTAGTTTAAAGACTAGTGTGATGAGTACTTCCTGTACTCTGAGTTTTGTTTGCAATCAATGAATCAATCATCAATCATCAATCATCTTAAGCCCTCTCCAAAGGTGGGGATGGTGTATTTCTCGAAGAGAGTGCACATCTTATCATTTTCTAAAAGTCCTCTATAGAGGCGAGGAGTAGCTATGTGACTAACTCAACTCTTAAGCGTGTCTTTGGTGATTGTTGTGGTGAAATCCAATCATCGGTGTGTGCCTGTAATATGCCTAAGATGGTGATGAGCCTAGAAATAGGAACACTCCATCACTTGTCTACCGTGTTTTCTTTGTGTCTTCAAAGTGTGTGTGTATTGTGTGTTTATTTCCAAGCATAGTTTCAAGATCGGTGGCGATGAGTCCCTCCTATGCTTTGAGATTTATGTGGTGTGTTTGATTTGTTTGGCATGTATTGCATGTGTGTTGCCCTATATGCAGCCTTAAAGACCAGTGGCGATGAGTCCCTCCTGCATTATGGGTGGTGTTTTTACTTTCTTGTACTTGCATCTGCATTTCATACATATATTGGAAAAAAAAAAGAAATCATCAATGTCTTCTCTGCATTCACTATATGCACTGTGTTTTGTGTGTCTTCAATGTTGTATTCTTTGTGCTTTGCATGACTATAACTATCTTTTCCATGTTTTATGTTCCTATAATTGTCTTCTCCGTGACTGGTGTGTTTGCTGTGTTTGTTGACCATACTTTAATGCATGTATTGGCCTTGCATTTATACATACATTAAAGTGGGGGCTAAATGTAATGTCAGAAAATGTCCCCTTGGGGGCTCCCAGGTCTTTGATGTACATTTAGGACATCTTGTATCATATTTTAGCATCCCGATGAGAAAACCCCAAAGTGTCATGGCAAATAAGACCTAGGGGGACCACTTAAGATAGACCCTACCTAAAATAGAGGGAGAGGAATTGGGTGCCCACACCCTAGTCCTACCCTATTTTAGGTTAGACCTAATTTTTAAGTGTCAGTTTGTGACCGTTAC
The DNA here is from genome assembly GCA_027924645.1 of Cunninghamia lanceolata. Lineage (NCBI taxonomy): Eukaryota > Viridiplantae > Streptophyta > Pinopsida > Cupressales > Cupressaceae > Cunninghamia > Cunninghamia lanceolata. The sequence goes on from BSBN01001054.1 coordinate 7,840,528, forward strand.
TTAGGTCCTATACCGACACAGTAAGTTTCAATTACAAAATTCTTGGTGGGAATGTTTATAGTTGCATATATAAGCATGTTTAGGCATTCATTTGTAAACTAGATGGCTATTGTGAACTTTATGCATTCTAAAGGTGATTCAAGGTATTCATTATGTGTTAGAGAAGATATTGTGTTGTTCATGTGTTTGTATTTGCAGATTTTAGCATCCATCTCCTCATGGCATGAAGAGCTTCTTCCTTCCATGAGATCTTCACTAGAAGGTGATATCATTTTTGTTTGCAAGCATTTATCATTTGGTTTTTTCCTCTGTCCTCTAAGGGCACACACTCTCTATCTAAAAATAGTGTTCAGAAGACTTGAATGTCTCTCCGGGGCTTGACTGAGGCAAGCCTCTAAACACCACAACCCCCTCCCCATTTTCCTGTGATTGAAGGTTACAGGTTGAAGAGAAAAAAAGTGGAGTTGTAGATTGTCAGAATTACAGATCAAATATGAAAATAGGGACCTAGACTCAGGTACCTGCTCATTAGTCCTTCGGATCCCACAACAGAAGAATCTCTGAGATAATAGGAACAAGTTGCAGATAAAGTTCCCAAATCCTAACAAAAAGCATGGCACTGGACTAGGGCACTTGCTCATCAGTCACCGACTATTTTGCTTCCCAAACTTTGGAGACTGGTACACATTTGTCTGTTATTTTACATCTTTATGTAGCAACATTTTCTGATATTTGTCCGTTTGCTTCCATATTTGCATAGTGAGGGTTTTAAGCATAATTGGGCATAATCAAGCAATCAAACCACACAAATCTAATTTTCCCAACATTCTAAGTGACCAAGGGCCTGATAGTAGAGTCTTACTTGACCTAAGGTCCTTGAATGCTTTAGGGTGAAAGAAGGATACACATAAACATCAAATCAAACACTATCCTAATTTTAATCTAAATAGTTAGTGATCATGTGGTTGTTCATGGTGATTACAATGTGCTTGTGGATGTCTCCTGATTATGCTCCTACATTTGGATTGGTCTGCAAGGTGTAATTCAGATTGTGCATGAAGCACATTCTTGAGAATACTTGTATTAACATCAGTCTTCACCAACCTGGTTGAATTCATCACTTGCGAAGATGCATCGAAGATTGTGATAGCATGTTGTAGCGTGTAAGATTGTGTTTGAGTCCCAGCTAAGGTGTGGCATGATCCACATGTATTCTTACATCTTTTCCTTAGCTAAATTTGTATTAGGTCTAGACCTATTTTATGTATGTTTGTTATGCCGACCTTGGAGATTTTTCCAATGGTTGATGATTGTAATGCCAACCTTGATGATCATTCCAACATTGATGTAGTGTATAAATACTTGTAATTGAGTCATGAAATGTATCCAAGTGTGAATATGCAAAGATAGAGTGAAGAAATGTTGCAAAGAAGAGCATAGGTGTTTGTGCTTCAATGGAACTAAACCTTGGGATGGAGTAGATGTTGTTATCTAAGTTCAACCTTTTGGTAGTGAGCCACCCATAGGTAGTAAGCCTTTCTTTGCAATGAGCAATTTGGGCAGTGAGTCCTATAGGCAGTGAGCCTCTAATTTTTGGTATTGATATAACTTATATATTTATGTGGGCTAACACCCACCGTGGTTTTTCTCTTTTAGGGTTTTCCACGTAAAAATTTGGTATCTCCTATGTTATTTATGCTTTTGTGTTGAGCTTCTCATTTGATGCTTTCATGGTTGAATATGATTATAAGTAATTGATAAGCTGATGAACACATTTGGTTAAAATTTTTAGGACAACTGATTCACCCCCCCTCCCAGTTGTCTGGTACAGTTCAACAATTGGTATCAGAGCCAAGTTCCTCTAAAGGAAGCCTAACAACTTGAGGAAGGTCTAGGATGTCTTATAAAAAGGAAGCTCTGCATTTTGATGGGACAAATTATGCTCTCTGGATGGTATGAATGAAAAGCCATCTTCTTTGTCTTGGTTATAGAGTATGGAAAGCTGCAGAAATAAAATATACCATGCCCCCAAATGGTTTGATGACTGAAGATGAAATCAAAGAATATGAGGTAGATGTCAAAGCAAAGGATGCTTTGTTAAGTTCCCTAAATGACTCAGTGTTGATAAAAGTTGTGGATCTTGAAACTGCAAATGAAGTATGGGAGAAGCTAAAAAATATAAATGATGGAGGTGATTCTATAAAAGAAGCCAAGCTACAAAGCCTAAAAGGGAAGTATGAGGGTTTGAAGATGAATGAAGATGAAAACATAACAAATTTTATGCAAAGAGTTGATGAGATTATCACTGGAATAAAGGATATGGGAGGAACTCTCGATGATAAGGAAGTGGTAATGAAAATTCTCAAATCACTACCAAAGTCATATAGTCACAAGGTAGTTGCAATTGAAGAATTCATGACTGTGAAAACTATTGATAGAGATCAATTACTTGGAAAGTTTACAACCTTTGAGATGAGAGAATTTAGTGTTGTCTTGCCCAAAGTTGAATCAACTTTTAAAGCCAGTACTTTAGCAAAGATCTCCAGAGTTGAGAAATACAAAGTGGATGACGAATTTGATGAAATTAAATCTAACTTTGTTGACAGGATACAAAGAGGATCTGGCAAGTTGAAATGTAAATTACCCTTCAAATGCTTCTCTTGTGGTAAAGTAGGTCATTATGCTTCTAGATGTCCTGAAAGAATGAAAGAAATAAGAAGAAATATGAGAGCAAACCTAGAGTTCCAAAGAAATACTATTATGTCAAGATTTTGATGATGAAGGGGTAACTGATGATGAATCTATTGATGCTAATACTAGTGCAAATGAATGTCTATTTATTTATATTAAAGAAAATCCTATGTCTACTTATTTTGTTAGCTGTGTGAAGGATGAAAAACTAGTGGAAGAAAGCACTTTGGCAGTTCAAGTTGAGAAAGATAAGGATGAATGGATTATTGATAGTGGATGCTCACATCACATGGCTGGTGACAAAAGTAAGTTTGTAAGTTTGGAAAAGTATGATGGTGGACTGGTTAGGTTTGGAGATAATGCAGCTGGTAAGATTTGTGGAAAAGGATCTGTTTCATTTGATAGAAACCATAATACTGACAATGTTCTATATGTGAAGGGATTGAAGCATAATATTTTGAGTGTTGGTCAGATGTGTGATAAAGGATATGGTCTGAGGTTCAAAGATAATGGGTGCAAGATCATGGAAAGTTCCATAACTCTAATTGCTACCGGTAAGAAGAGAAAAGGTATCATCTATCAATTGAGAAGAACTAATGATTATTGTTTATTGGCTCAGAGAGATGAAAGTTTGTTGTGGCATAGAAGGATGTGTCATATAAACTTTTATAGTCTGGTAAAGATAAGCTCAAGTTAGGCTGTGAGTGATTTACCAAAACTTGTGAAACACTCCAACTCAATTTGTAAGGAATGTCAGTTGGGAAAGCAGATAAGGACAAGTTTCAAGAGCAAAGAATAATTTTCTACCAGTTTTCTAGATCTAGTGCATATAGATCTCCGTGGTCCTAGAAGGGTGAGAAGTCTACAAGGTGACAGGTACTTTATGTTGCATATTGATTATTATTCTAGAATGACTTGGGTTACTTTTCTAAGAGATAAATCAGAAGCCCTAGAGAAGTTCAAATCTTTCAAGGCAATGGTTGAGAATGAAATAGATTTGAAGATCAAATGCTTGAGATCTGATAGAGGAGGTGAGTTCACATCAAACAAATTCAACATTTTTTGTGAAGATCATGATAAAAAGATAGTTATCTGTACCTAGGACTCCTCAGTAAAATGGAGTTGTGAAAAGGAAGAATAGGATAGTTCAGGTGGCTGCTAGGACAATGATGAAGAAAGAAGGTATGCCGGATGTTTTTTGGAAAGAATCTATTCATACTGCTATCTACATTCAAAACAGAGTTCAAGTGAAAGGTAATAGCACTAAAACTCCCTATGAATTGTGATATGGAAGAATTCCCATAGTAAAATATTTCAAAGTCTTTGGAAGTAAATTTTATATTAGGAGAGATGAAGGTCTAGAAAAGTTTGATGCAAGATGTGATGAAGCAATCTTTCTTGGATACTCTACCAAGACTAAGGCTTACCGGTGATACAACAAAAGGATCAAAAAGATTGTTGAGAGTGCAAATTTGAAGGTAGATGAAGGCAAAGAAAGAATATCAGACTTGCATTGTTATGAACTAGATGGACGTGTGAATATAGAAATTGAAGAGAAAGATAAAAAAGCAGATAGTGAGGATGAAGAAGGGGCTTCAGAAAGTGTTGTCAAGACTCCCAAGTATGTAAGGATTAATCACTCTAAAGATCAGATTATAGGTGAGAAGAACAAAGGTGTGCTAACAAGAAGAAAAGCTACAGAGGAACAAGTCAATTATTGTTTTCTTTCAAAGATTGAACAAAAAAATGTAAACAAAGCATGCAATGATGAAAATTAGGTAAAGGCAATGGAGGAAGAACTATTGCAGATAGAAAAGAATGAAACTTGGGAATTGGTTGCTAGACCTGCTGACAAAAATATTATTGGAACTAAATGGGTCTTTAGGAACAAGCTGAATGGAAATTGAGAAGTTGTAAGGTATAAAGAAAGACTTGTATACAAAGGATATTCTCAAATAGAAGGGATAGATTTTGAAGAAACTTTTGCTCTTGTAGACTGGATTGAAGCAATCAGAATATTCTTGGCATTTGCAGCCCACAAAGATTTTAAAGTGTATCAAAAGGATGTAAAGTCTGCATTCTTGAATGGTGAGTTAGAAGAGGAAGTCTACATTGAGCAATTGGAAGGATTTAAGTTATCAGACCAAAGTGACATGTTATGTAGGTTGAAGAAAGCATTATATGGACTCAAACAAGCTTCTAGAGCCTGGTATGCAATGTAAGGTAGGTATTTATTAAAATTGGCATTAGTAAAGGTACCGTAGATAGCAATCTGTACTTCAAAATCAATGTCGATCAGATCTTGATTGTTGAGGTCTTTGTTGATGACATTATCTTTGGAGGAAATGAAGGTATGTGCATAAGGTTTGTTGGTGGGATGAAAAGTGAATTTGAAATGTCCATGTTTGGTGAAATGAATTTCTTTTTGGGTCTAAAAATTAATCAATCAGATAAAGGAATCTTCATAGCTTAGTCTAAATATGTGAAAGAGTTGCTGAAGAAGTTTGGGATGGAAGACTCTAAACCAGCATGTACTCCCATGGTGACTCTTTACAAGTTGAGAAAAACTGATGAATCACCTAAGGCTAATCAGGAAAAATACAGATCCATGATTAGAGGATTGCTATATCTAACCCAAACCAGACCTGATATTATGCATGTAGTTTGTCTTGTTACAAGGTTCCAAGCTGATCCAAGAGAATCACATGTGATGGCAATTAAGAGAATCTTGAGGTATTTGAAAGGTACTCTGGATTATTGCTTATGGTATCGAAAGGACAATTATTTCACTCTTAGTACTTATACAGATGCAGATTGAGCCAGAGATGTTGATGATAGAAAGAGTACAAGTGGAGGTGCCTTCTTCTTGGGTAATAGATTGGTCTCATGGTTGAGCAAGAAACAAGATTCAATATCTTTGTCAACTATAGAAGAAGAGTACATTGTAGAACATGTTGCTACACTCAAGTATTATGGATGAATCAGACTTTGAAGGATATAAGAGTTGTGTATGAAGATCCAATTGCAATCTTTTGTGACAATACAAGTGCCATAAACATCTCAAAGAATCTAGTGATGCAATAAGAACAAAGCACATATCAATAAGGTATCACTTTTTGAGAGAGAAGGTGATAGAATGAAATAAAGCTAAAATATGTGTCCACAAAGGATCAGATTGCAAATGTTTTCACTAAGCCTTTGCCTAAAGATACCTTTGAGTATCTCAGAGAGAAGTTAGGGGTCATTACCCCTCCTGTCCTGAACTAAGATGCATAGGAATGCATCAATCCAATGGATCTCAAAGTGTCATTTCTTGATCTGGATTGATGTTTTGAAGGCTACCTCTTAGGGGGAGTAGCGAAGTGTTTCTAGTAAAGTAAATGGATTAGAGAAGCAACATGCAAGTATGTGCCATTTGCCATTGATGTCAAAGGGGGAGAGAAATCATGTGAAAAACTCAGGAGGAGAAAGAATGCAGAGAATGCAGTACATATGTGTCAAGAGAAAGGGGGAGAATTTTGTCTTAATGGTCTTTTTAGTTTTTCACATCATATGTTGCCATCAATGGAAAAGGGGGAGATTGTTGCAAGTATGTGCCTAATCGGTGTTGTCATTGATGTCAACATATTTGTGTTGTCATTGGTGTCAATTGTGCTCTGTTGATGATGATGTTAGTCGTAGATAAACACACAAATAAAAGTTACACAACAACCCTTATTTATCTTGAAAGATATGATGAATTCAAAGAATTCATGATCCCAAGTCTCCATTGATTAGTTCATAATCTACTGACGTTACTCAGTGGTTGATGTGTGTTGCTATTTTCCATTTTGGGGCCTTACGTTGATCAGTAGTTTCTGTTTCTTTCAAATATGCTACACAGGAAGGTTATTGCTATTCTACATAGTATATTTCTTCAAATAATGTGTCTACAACTTGATATTTGCATGATGTTTTCAATAGCACATGCATCTAGCTCAAAATATGCTAATGATGTTCACTTATCTATGAGATGTCAACATATTTCTCTATTCTGCTTATAATTTATCATGACTTGCAATTATGGAAGTGATTCACTGAAATTAAAAAAAGGAAATAACAAAGATAGGGTTTAAAGAATGAGATTCCCAAAATTACTTGACTAAGATCACTGATCCGCATACATGTTCCCATACAACAATGAAGAGAAGAAAACTAGAATCATACTTCGCCAGGACATTCCACAAACCCGCATGATCCAGTGCAAATCTTCAAAGGAAAAGTTGACAACAACATGCAACAAAATGAAAGTGCTTCTAGTTGAACACAACATTCACCATTACATATCCAGAAAATCAACTTGAAGATTACGTAAAGTTTACAATCGGGATGTAATCTGAAGCTTCATCCCCATTTAGTATGCTTTAAAACAAGTACATTTACAATGATATGAAGAAAGAACCTTGATGTTTCAACAATTCAGTCTTCATTAGTCTCAGTAATCCGATCTCCTACATGAAATTGCTACAGGTCATATTTTTTGAATGATTGACCTCACTCTCTTACACAGTAAAGGGGCTAAATATATATCTCTGAGTATTTCCAATACAGTTCCCAAAAATCCCTAATTAAATCAATGGTTTGCATCCATCCAGTGCAGCATCAGATGGTCGAAAACCAATCCTGCCAAAAATCTGACCAGCATGCCCATACCAAGCACCGCTCGAACAATAATGTTTCCATCTGTAAATTCTTCCGCATTGAAGGCCTTTGCTTCTCCTTCCGTGCTTGCAATCTCTTAGGATCTGATCCGTCACCTACGATGTCCTCGTCATTAATGTACCGTCTTAATATCCATCTACATGCCGCCACTGTGTCAGCAACTCTGCATTTTCTAGCTATTCAAAATGGCTCCAGGAATCTGCAATAATCAAGCAAGGACTAAGTAACATCATCCTTTCAAAAACCAGCAAGAGATTAAAACATTACATTAAATCCAGCTCAAAATGCACAAGCACAAATATCAGGCTCTGAAACTATGAAAATTGAGCATCCAAAATGCAAATACAATGCTCAAAATGGCTGAGTTAACCATCATTGACCAAAAACATGCATCGGGCCTTAAAATATCTTCAAATTCATATCGCTTTGCTTTCCTACCCTTTTTGCCTGCATAAATCCTTGCATATGGTGAATGCATGTTCTCCTTGTATATCGGGCTTGTATATCTCAATATACAAGCATTCTGAACATACAAGGACCCTTTTTCGTCTTAACTTTCTATTCAGGTTTTGAGAATGCACCCCTTTTCTTTTGTATCTGTCTCTTGCATGTATTGCTTGTATGTGAGGATATACATTCCAATTTATACAAGCCGATACATACAAACATCTTTGTATGTCCCTATCAGACTTCAACTCCTTTTAAACTGCACCTATTTACCTGCCAAATCTACGGTGTATAAAGCATAATACATCTTCTTTGATATACAATCAGACTTGATGCCTGCCTTATACCGTATTTCAATCTCCTTTGAATTTTGGTTTGTATGTCGGCAATGTATGTTTCGAAATATACAAGCCACAGAATAAACAAGCATTCAACTTCATTTTATAACCATTTTGGTTCTGGTGCTTGTATGTTGCGGGATGCATCTTGGCTTGTATGTTTCAATACATACAAAGCGTGAACATACAAAGGATTAACTCTCTTTAACTTTCCTTCGCGTCTGCCCAATGTATGAAACATTTGTATCTCGCCAATATACAAGCTGGAACACATACAAGGACTTAAGCCTATTTAATAAACTTTTCGGGTCCGGTGCTTGTATATTACGGGCCTTGTATGTTTTGACTTGTATGTTTCGTTTGTATGTATAAACATACAAACACCAAATATACAACCGACGGATTTAACAAGATACTCATTTCAACTCATAGCTGCATCGGGTCCAACCTGCATGTATAAATAGAACTTTTAGCAAATGCATACAAGTAAAGAACATACAAACAACTTTGCATGTGAACCTGATATACAAAACCCCTTGTATGTGCAACATACAATGACCTAACATACAAAGGCCATTGTATATGCAACCTGATGACTCACGCGATTATGTATAAAAATGAATTTGCATTTACAAATGACTTTGTATATGGAAAGTGATATACAAAGTACTTTGTATACAAGCGAACTTGTATTCAAAGGACCTTGTATATGCAACTTGATATACAAAGGGCATTGTATATGCAACAGCAAACCCTTCCCTTGTACATTTCACTAAAATAGTCATAACTTGCAAAATACTTGGAATTTTAAGATGGTTCAAAAAGCAACCCTAGCTCATTTTTCATAAGGAATTCACCTATATTCTGCCCTGGTACCGAAATGCATTTTTTTCTCTAGTTTTAACAAAGTTTGCAATTTTCACCCTCTTTTCCCTTTACCACCAAGCAAAACAACACACACACAAGCAAAAGCAATAGCCACAGTAGGGGTCCTCATTTTGCTAAGGAGTAAAATGGGGTGTGTCGTGAACATCACAACAACTAGCAACCAAACAAAATAATCAAATTAAAACCATTAAAGGAAACTGAATAAAATAAATTCATAACTTCCAACTATCTTTTCTGCAAATCATCGTTTAACTTGAGACTCAATGTATTCAATAAGGTGCATGAATTTTCATTTTAGTTTAAGTGGGTGCACATGATTAATAATCCTCATCTTGAAGATTAGTTGAACAAACTAGTGAATGATATTAGCCTATGTAGGTGAGGATATTCCCTCATAGCCAACCGGATAGAGCCTTGATGCCAGCAGGCATCTATAGCCCTGACAAGGTTATTGTTACAATTCTCTTAAGTAAAGCCCCACTGCCAGCGAGAGTCTATAGCCCCGGTAGGGTTACGTAGATGGCTTAATCTAGATTTTTAGTAAAATCTATTTTATTTTATTTTATTTTTTATTTTATATCTTGATAGAGATTTCATAAGATATTGCAATTATAACTTCATGATGCAAGGAGTGAACACTTGCTGAAATTAAGCTGAGAATTGTAATGGTAGCAAGGGTGACCTCTAATTTTTCACCTAATATATACACTGGTAGGGTCAACAAACCCAAGGATTTTAGGTGTGTCATCATGAGAAGCACTCCTTGAATACTCAACCCATTCTTATTGAATACAAAATTTCACGAGGTTAAACAACTTTTTACATTCATGATAGTCACAACAAGTTATGCATAAATTTCAAACAATTAACCTGAATGATCTGAATTTTCCATTGTTTTCAGTGGTGGTTAATCTACTCCTTCATACTCTAAACCAAAATAAAGATCCCTGCTAAGGAAACAAAGCAAAGCAACCAAAACAAACAGAACAAAACAGACAACTATACAACAAATGTACACTATGATACACATGACTACTTAAAAATAGTGTTTGGGAAATTGTCCATTAACTGGTAATGGAACATCCTCACTGGTCAAGGTCTGAAGCCTATAGGTACTGTCTCCTAAAATTTTAGAAATTTGAAATGGACCTATCCAGAGTTTATCAAACTTACCATGATCTCCTTTCCTCTCATGTGCTTTGTCCCACATTAGGACCAAATTTGAGATCCTGAAAGCCTTAATTCTGGCTCTTTTGTCAAACCAGCATTTGACAACAGCCTGATGTTTAGCAAATTGTTTAATTGCTTTACTTCTTTTTTCTCCTAGGTTCATCAATTGAAGCAACCTGACCTCTTGTTTATTATCTATGCCCAGGTATTCTTGTGCAAACTGTAGTGTAGGAATCCTTAAGTTAATAGGGAGGATAGGATCCACCCCATATACTAAGTGGAAAGGTGAATTTCCTAATGCAGCCTTATTCCTAGTTCTATCCACCCATAAGGCATATTTCAATAAAGTATCGCACTCGCTAGGGTTCTTTTCTGTTAATTTGTTTATGATGTCCAATAGGTTCTTGTTTGTGGATTCTGCTAATCCATTCCCTTGGGGATAGTAGTTTGAGGAGAACTTGAAGATGATCCCATAATCAAAAGCCCAACTTGATAATTTGATTGAAGTAAAGGAAGATCCATTATCACATACTAAAGCATATGGAACTCCATACCTGGTCACTATATTGCTTTCCAAAAACTTAATGACATCCTCAGAATTACATGTCTTACTGCTGACAACTTCAGTCCACCTGGTACAATAATCAGTAATAGTCAGAGCATACCTGTGGCCTGAAGATGATGGAGGATTGATAGGTCCTATAAAGTCCATTCCCCATTGAGCAAATGGGTGCATCTCCATCACTGGCTGCAAAGTTTGGGCAGTATATCTTTCTTTGTTTACGGCAACCTGACACATATGACAACATTTGATGTGATCAGCAGTATTTTTAAAAATAGTGGGCCAGTAATACCCTGCCTTAAGGATAGCATGAGTGGTAGCTAAGGGTGATCCATGTGCAGTTCCAAATTTATCATGCAATTCAGCTAGCGCCTTATCTACTTTTGATCTTTCTAGGCACCTTGGGTATACCCCCTCATAATTTTTATTGAAAAGGACTCCTCCTTTTATCATATACTTGTGTGACCTTATCTTCAAGGCTCTCCTCTATGAGGCCTATAGTCTTGAGGGACATCTTCTAGTAATCAAGATGTGTCTAATGTTTGAGTACCATTCTTCATCTGTCTTTGCTTTCACAACATACTATTCGCTTATGATATTAGGATCAATCTCAGATATCATCTGGCTCAATGCCTGTCCTCTTACCAACTTCATGGGTGTAATGTCCATATCATACTCTTGGAGGACAGTGATCCATTTAGCTCTTTTTTCGCCTAGTTCGCTCTGCATTAACAACATTTTCACTATTGCATCAGGTACTACAACAATCACTTTACTTCTCAGAATGTAATGCCTGAATTTCTTAACTGCTCGAACCAGAGCAAGTGCCTGTCTTTCAACGTCCATGTACCTAAGTTCTGCATCTCTAAAGGGGCAGCTCATGAAGGCTATAGGCTTTTCTTCCTTTTCTTCATTTCTTTGTGTCAACACTGCTGCAAAAGTATGCTCTAAAGCAAATGAGTAAATATAAAAGTCCTTAGTATAATCTAGACTAATCACAACTGGAGCGTTAGCTATGGCCTTTTTAATATCTTCAAAAGCTGCTCTACCTTCAGGTGTCCACTCAATTTTAGCACCCTTCTTGAGCATAGCATTCAAGGGTCTGACAACCTCTGCAAAGCCATTAATAAATTTCCTAACAAAATTAATCTTACCAAAGTAAGATTTGAGCTCCCTTTTGCTTCCAGGAAGCTATATCTTCATGATCGATTCCACCCTATCAAGGTCAATGATGACCCCATTTTCTGTTATTAGGAGGCCCAATAATTTTCCTGTGGTTACCCCGAATATGCATTTCTTGGGGTTTAGGGATATCTCGTATTGCTCGCACTTCCTCAGCACCTTTCTCAGGTCCTCTACATGGTTTTCTCTATCTTTAGAGAAAACTGTTAAGTCATCCATGTATATGACTATGCATTTACCAATCAAGCCTCTGAAGGCTATGTCCATTGCTCGCTGAAATGTGGCTCTAGCGTTTATTAACCCAAATGGCATGCGCCTATAGGTGAAGATCCCCCACTTGGTGGTGAATGCGGTCTTCAGTCTGTCAATTTTGTCCACCATTACCTGGTTATAACCAAAGAAACCATCCAAGAATGACATTATTTTGTTGCCATTCACAATTTGTAAAACTTCATCCAGAGAGTGCAAAGGATAATTATCCTTTTTAGAAGCTTGATTTAAGTTTCTGAAGTCCACACACAATCTGATGTCACCATTATTTTTCCTTACTGGGACCAGGTTTGCCATCCAAGTGGAATGCCTCACAGGAAATATGATCCTAGCCTCAAGCAGTCTTTTAACTTCTTCGAAAATGATTGGCTCTAGTAAAGCATTGACGGGTCTTTGCTTCTGCCAAAAAGGCTTGGCATCTGGCTTCAAAGGTATTGAATGAGTGATGACTAATGTGTCGTAAGTTTTTAGCTCATCATACGTCTAGGCGATGACATGGATATAATCCTTGAGAGCTTGGGTTATTCCGTCCAACTCCCCCTTCGTACAAACTTTCCCAATTAGAACATTCCTTTTCTCATCATCCTTTCCAATGTTGACCCAAGAGTATTGTCCTCCATCCACTTTTGGGAGATCCTTCTATTTTAGCATATTGTCGAGATCAAATGCTCTTTCTAGCTCTATCATTCCCTTAGGAATCTTGTTACTAGGAAGCTCCAGGATTCCTTCTTCTTCCTAGATGTGGTCTTCTATATTTGCTTCATCTATGATCTGTGCCTCAAAAATATCTCTGTTGGAAATAAAGTCTAGTATATGCTGATCATCATCAAATACTTGGAGATTAGTCACATTGTCGGGCACAGAAGGCACTGATACTAATTTGACTGAGAATCTTTTTAAACTAGATACAGACAAAGGCTCCAGAGTACTTGCAACCTAGGCTAAGGCATCCACCCTATGATTTTGCTCTCTGGGTACATGTGTGATGTTGAATGCATCAAAATCTTCTATTAAGTCCCATACCCTGTGTCTGTAATTGGACAAACTTTTGTAATTGCAAGAGTATATACCTCTTACCTATCTCACAACTAATTCCGAGTCTCCATAGACATGCAGAATTTTCACTTTCTTTCTTAATGCAAACAATATTCCATGAATTAGAGCTTTGTACTCTGTCACATTGTTTGTACATGGGAATTGCAACCTGTATGCTACCAAGTGGGATTTTCTAGATGGATCAATAAGATCTACCCCTACTCTAGCTCCTTGTTTGGATTTGGATCCATCAAAACTAAGGATCCACGGTTTGTCTTCAATTAAAGGTTTTTCTAGGCCTTCTTTCTTCCTTTTAGTTCTGACAGCTGCACCATTTGATATCCATTTTAATTTTGGTGTCTCAGCTTTCTCAGACTTCACCTTTTTTGTCTTATGTGGAGCTGATACTTCTTTTCTCTTACCATCAGAAGGGAGATCCTCTGACTAGGCAACGTCTGCCTTTTCAGAATATGCAGACACAATGAACAAGTAGTTTCTGAATGTGGTGCTTCATGTAATCCACACCATCCCTCAATCAAAACATCCTTTGGGGATCTTTGTTGTTGTGTCATCTTTTGAATTTCTTTTGATAGAAAATCTCAAACTTGGACAGATTGCTGCCCCTATCCTCATCAGATAACTCATAATCTGATTCAATCAAACAATCACTCCTTGGGGTGATCTTCTTCTTGCTTTTAGTAGTGCTCTTGCTGCATACCAATATCTCTTCTGTCATCTGAATAAAACTCTCATCCTGATATGTGCATTCCCCCATCCTTGTAGGAGACGAACATAAATCAGTTTCACTATCACTATCCATAGAAATTACCATAAATGATGTTGAAGATGCTTCACTGTATGCTTGTTCCAGCTCCAACATGTCTAGATAGACACCACAAGTCTTTTCAGAATGAGCCTCATCATGCAACCTGCACCATCCATCAATTAGAATATCCTGTACAGGCACATTTAACAAGTGACATCGTTGCACCTCTTTTAACAAATGCATCTCAAAGTTCTTGAAATGATCCAGTTCTATTTTATTTTTAGGATTATAATCAGATTCTATAATTATTTTATCATCCTAAGGGTCATCATCATGGTTATGAATGTCAAGCATCAGGATCTCCTCTATGCTGACAGTCTGGGGTCTGATGGAGTAAACTCCAGGCTCTACATCTACATACATGATTTCATTTGTTTTGTTATATTCAGTGATCATGTGTTTCATGTGAGGTTCAACATCTATCCTTATTTGATTTGGTATTCCTCACCAGGGTAACCACATATGACTAAAATTAGTTGACATGTATCCGTTAAGGGTTTCTAACCAGTCTCTACTGAGTAACATCCCATAGGTGTCAGGTATATCAACTACCTGAATATCAATGTAATACTGAATTCTGGGATCTGATGCTAGTTGCATATGAATGTGAGTTAGTTCTCCTACCACACTCACCTCTGTTTTGTCTAATTGGGTTACCTTCTTTAATGATTTAGTAGGATACAACCCTAAAACATTGCATATGGATAGAGACATCACATTGGTAGATGCTCTTGAGTCCACTAAACATTTGTGCAAATTTTTACCAAACATAATTATGGTAAGGAGGAAAGGAGGTGACTCACTCTTGTCTTTGTATAGGGTCATGTGGGAAATTTCTGTAGCTTGAACAATAGCTGAGGCCTTTTGTTTAACATTAGCATTCCTAGCAGCATGATTTCTATTTCCAACATGGCTTGAGGTATGACTATCTTCCTTTTGAGTAGGATCATCCAATGATTTCATGAAAGCTCTCTTGATGGTAGGGGTTTTAAGCAATTCTGACAACGGCAGGCTGATTTTGATCTTTTTCATTTCATCAGTCAGATAAGTGACGAACTTGTCAGACTTGGGAAGCAGATTTACAGCTTTTGGTGCTGTGTTCTATGGTGTCAAATACTAAGCATTAACCTTGGGAAATCTAGGGTTATTACTTGCCTTGGGATCAGGTGGGGTGTTGAAGTTGTTTGGAGGCAAGGATGTGGTCAAAGGATCAGCAGATCTATTTGAGTTATTTCTTAGGTTGTAATTATGCCTACCCTGAGGTTGCTCTTGATAAGCATTGACTTCCTCATGCTCAATTGATGGCTCATTGTCATCCTCAAATGGAAAAACATAGTTGGATTCAAAAGCCATGGCTGATTCCTCACATGTTGAGGTGTAGTCCTGACGAGATGAAATTGTCTGCTGACAAGGATGATGCATGAAGCTTTCCAGCACTAAGGTAGAATCATATTCACAGGGGACAATTTCATTTCCCTTTGCATAAGGTAGATTTCCTGAAGTACTAGACACTTCAGCTTGGAAAATACTGGTAGCAATCTTGAATTGGGGACAGTCTAGTTCTGCATGAGCATTGGTGTTATGTATTCTGCACCAGTTTGTAAGTGTTGCCTCTACAAGGTTTACCCTAGTGGTCTGCCTAGGTTCATTAGGAGGCTGATGTCTAGGGGTGATGGCAAGGAACCATTGTTTGGCCTAGTGTTCCACACTCTAGGCTGTCTAGGAAGATTATTATTGCCATTGTTATTGTAATTATTTTTGTACCCCTTATCAAGGTAATTTGGTATGTCATTGGCATAACCTCTATTCTGATTAGGCTGTGAATAGAAGTTTTGACTCCTTAGATGAGTGACCTCAGTGGTAAGTTTTCTTAACTATGCTGATATCTCCTTCATTTCTTCTTTCTCTTCCTAAACCTTGGCCACTACATTCTTCATCTAAGGCTTGAAAAAGGAAGATCCATTGTTATTGTTGGATTGTTCCACAACTTGAGATACTTGTGTTTGTTTAGGATATTGTAACATCTAGCCACTTCCATTTGGTGGTGGCATGATACTGAGCAGAGGTATCTGCAAGGGGGCTGGCATCACAACTGAAGGCATCATGGCTCTATTAGTCTGTTGGTGACCAGGATATGTAGGATAACCAAGAAGTGTAGGGAAAGCAAAATTTAGTGTGGGAGCAGGAGCCAATTGTCGACTAACTTGGATAGCTTCTTCAAAATCCCCTGCTAATGTTGTTACACTAGGATGTGCTCTCCTGATAAACATGGAAGTCAAAGGATCTAAAACTGAATAATAAATGCTCCTAGTAGCTTCATCCGTTACAACATAGGGAGCAACTACCTTAGATAACATCTTTTGAAACCTTGCATTGAAATTGGCAATAGGTTCCCCTTCAAATCTCTTGATTGTGGAAAACAAATGGTAATTCATTGAAGGATCTATAGGTACCTTGAACCTATCTTTGAAAGCTTTTTCCAAGGCATCCCATGAACTAACTGAACCTTGACTGAGACTGATAAACCAGTTATAAGCCTCTTCTCCTAAGGAAAATGGAAATAACTTGCATACCACATCTTCAGGCCCATATCTAGCCCTACAACAAGCTTCCTTGAAAGCTCTGATGTGATCATCAGCATCCTGATATGGATGGTACTTGGGACAATTTTTATCAGGATTCTTAGGCAAAGCATGATATGCATTAAAGGTCAGATGTAATATCCCTTGCTATTTCAGACCTTATTTTGTTGATTTGAACTTCAGGGAATATTGTCAAACACTTCTGATGTAAATCCAATGCTTGCTGGTCTGTGTTTTCAGTCTGATATTTTTGCTTGAAAATGATAGCTGAGTACTCTAAATGCTCATAAATTCAAACTACAATGTCTAAGCATTAATCTAGATGCATATATGACTTCTTTTTTGGTATTTTTGATGCATATACATGAAAATTAGACATGAAATGCATACCTACAGCCAATTGACATTTTATCAAACACTTGGCATGCATACTATTATGCTAATCATGATGGATATTAATATGCACATTACATCAAATAGATGGCCTACAACTTATCACTCCTTTATTGAGATATATTGTCTAATACAATGCTAATATGAATGGCCAAGACTCTTGGCTTTACAATTTTATGCAACTCCTAAAATGACAACTATGAAACAATATAAATATGCTAACTCATGAAAGAGCCTGGAAATGTAAGTTTCTGTGAATCAATGATGAAGATGAAGGAATGGCAGCCTCGAAACAGCTCACAAACATCCCTCTCAAGCCCCAATCGTGCCTCTCAAGTGTAGCACCCAGCCTTCTCATCAACCAAGGAAAGGAGTCCCTTCCAATCCCAAATTGAAACCCTCACCTAGCTGCCCCGTATTGTAGCGTTACTGTTCACGGCACTGTAGCAACACTGTAGCATACTGTAGCAACACTGTAGCGCGCATTGTAGCGTCACTGCAGCATGCACTATAGCAAATCACTGTAGCGCGCACTGTAGTGTCACTGTAGCGCTGCTGTAGCAAATCACTATAGCAAAAACACTGTAGCGTACTGTAGCAAAACACTGTAGCAAACACTATAGCAGCCAATAGAAAAACTTCTGATATGCAAATTGATACCTCCAAACCCCTGGTTAACACTGCAGATTTAAGCACAAATGAAAGGACTGAAGTATCCCTTCCAATTTGCAACCCTTTAGAAGATATTTCACCACCTTAGTTATGCTAATCTATGGGAGTTTCCGTTCCCAAAGACCAAATATGCAGAAACCCTTGGCTCCACAAAACTCATCAAATGCAAATGTCCATAATCGGATGCCTGGAAGCTTGCCTTGCCCCTTCCTTTATACTTTTTCAATCCCACTTCAAGAAGCTTCTAGAAAAATAATATTATTTTATTTTAGTGACTTTATATAATAATATTTATTTAAGTCACTTTATTAAATTAATTAAATATAAGGTCACTTTATAATATTTATTTATTTAATAACCTTACAAATAATTAATTTAATTATTATCTCCCTTATTTTTTCCATCCAACTGAATCTAGGAAACCAACCATTGACCAGGTGACTGCCTCAAGAAGACCCCCTAACCATGTACAATAGCCTACGAGGGTCAGGAATAGGCTAAACCATCCGCAAACAAAATCAGCTAAAAAGGGGACATTACATCAAAGGTGACTCTGTAGCAAAGAATGACATTAGAACTGGTGGAGGTTGAACCTGAGGTATTACAGGTTGAGGTTGGACCTGAGGTGTGACAGGTGGTCCTGTAGGTGTTTGAAACCTGATAGGAGTTATAGGAACACGCTCTAGTGAAGCTTTTGATGCACTAGAATTATGAGTGTGATGAATGTCCATAGTTCTAGGTCTAAATCCCCTGATAGGTAATTCTTCAAAGAGTCCACTAGATCTGGACCTGGTATTTAGCTTGGGAGCTAGGATTTCTTAGATTTAAATAAAATTTGCTGGTTTACTGTAAAGATCAGCTGAGACTCCCTAGTCAAGGCTTGCAATATTTATGCTTGATTTTGAAAACTTCACAAATGATCAGCATGCATAAACTTAAAACAGCATATCTTTTCATAAAACTTGAAATACAAAGATGCTTGAGTGTTACCTTTCTATTTGCATTGTCAAATCTGACAAAAACTTACTAGTAACAATGTCTGGGCCCTCCTTCTAGCACCAGTTCCTCTATTGATGATGATGTTAGTCGCACATAAACACACAAATAAAAGTTACACAACAACCCTTATTTATCTTGAAAGATACGATGAATTCAAAGAATTCATGATCCCAAGTCTCTGTTGATTAGTTCATAATCTACTGATGTTACTCAGTGGTTGATGTGTGTTGCTGTTTTCCATTTTGGGGCCTTACGTTGATCAGTAGTTTCTATTTCTTGCAAATATGCTACACAAGAAGGTTATTACTGTTCTAGATAGTATATTTCTTCATATAATGTGTCTACAGCTTGATATTTGCATGATGTTTTCAATAGCACATACATCTAGCTTAAAATATGCTAGTGATGTTCACTTATCTACGAGATGTCAGCATATTTCTCTGTTCTGCTTATAATTTATCATGACTTGCAGTTATGGAAGTGATTCACTAAAATTAAAAAAAGGAAATAACAAAGATAGGGTTTAAAGAATGAGATTCCCAAAATTACTTAACTGAGATCACTGATCTGCATACATGTTCCCATACAGCAATGAAGAGAAGAAAACTAGAATCATACTTTGCCAGGACATTCTAAAAACCCACATGATCTAGTGCAAATCTTCAAAGGAAAAGTTGACAACAACATACAACAAAATGAAAGCGCTTCTAGTTGAACATAGCATTCACCATTACATATCCAGAAAATCAACTTGAAGATTACATAAAGTTTACAATCAGGATGTAATCTAAAGCTTCATCCCTAGTCAGTATGCTTTAAAACAAGTACATTTACAATGATCTGAAGAAAGAACCTTGATGTTTCAACAATTCAGTCTTCATTAGTCTCAGTAATTCGATCTCCTACATAAAATTACTACAAGTCAGATTTTTTGAATAATTGACCTCTCTCTCTTACACAATAAAGGGGCTAAATATATATCTCTGAGTAATCCCAATACAGTTCCCAAAAATCCCTAATTAAATCAATGGTTTGCATCCATCTAGTGTAGCATCAGACAGTGGAAAACCAATCCCATAAAAAATCTGAGTAGCATGCCCATACCGAGCGCTGCTCCAACAATAATGTTTCCATCTGTGAATTCTTCTACATTGAAGGTCTTTGCTTCTCCTTCCGCGCTTGTAATCTCTCAGGATCTGATCCGCTGCTTGGGATGTCCTCGCCATTAATGCACTATCTTAATATCCATCTGCACGCCGCCACTGTGTCGGCAACTCTGTGTTTTCTAGCTATTCGAAATGGCTCCAAGAATCTGCAATAATCAAGCAAGGATTAAGTATCATCATCCTTTCAAAAACCAGCAGGAGATTAAAACATTACATTAAATCCAGCTCAAAATGCACAAGCACAAATATCAGGCTTTGAAACTATGAAAATTGCGCATCCAAAATACAAATACAATGCTCAAAATGGCCGAGTCAACCATCGTTGACCAAAAACATGCATTAGGCCTTAAAATATCTTCAAATTCATATCACTTTACTTTCCTGCCCTTTTTGCCTGCATAAATCCTTGCATATGGTGAATGCATGTTCTCCTTGTATATCGAGCTTGTATATCTCAATATACAAGCATTTTGAACATACAAGGACTCTTTTTCGTCTTAACTTTCTATTCAGGTTTTGAGAATGCACCCCTTTTCTTTTGCATCTATCGCTTGTATGTTAAGATATACATTCCAATTTATACAAGCCGATACATACAAACATCTTTGTATGTCCCTGTTGGACTTCAACTCCTTATAAACCGCACCTATTTACCTGCCAAATCCATGATGTATAAAGCAGAATGCATCTTCTTTGATATACAATCGGACCTGATGCCTGCCTTATACCGTATTTCAATCTCCTTTGAATTCCAGTTTGTATGTCGGCAATGTATGTTTCAAAATATACAAGCCGCAGAATATACAAGCATTCAACTTCATTTTATAACCATTTTGGTTCCGGCGCTTGTATGTTGCGGGATGCATCTTGGCTTGTATGTTTTGAAACATACAAAGCGCGAACATATAAAGGATTAACTCTCTTTAACTTTCCTTCACGTCCACCCAATGTACAAAACATTTGTATCTCACCAATATACAAGCTGGAACACATACAAGCACTTAAGCCTGTTTAATAAACTTTTCGAGTCTGACACTTGTATATTGCGGGCCTTATATCTTTTTACTTGTATGTTTTGTTTGTATGTATAAACATACAAACACCAAATATACAACCAACGTATTTAACAAGATACTCATTTCAACTCATAGCTGCGTCGGGTCCAACATGCATGTATAAATAGAAATTTTAGCAAATGAATACAAGTAAAGAACATACAAACAACTTTTCATGTGAACCCAATATACAAAACTCCTTGTATGTGCAACATACAATGACCTAACATACAAAGACCATTGTATATGCAACTCGATGACTCACGTGATTATGTATAAAAATGACTTTGCATATACAAATGACTTTGTATATGGAAAGCAATATACAAAGTACTTTGTATACAAGCGAACTTGTATACAAAGGGCCTTGTATATGCAACAGCAAACCCTTCCCTTGTACATTTCACTAAAATAGTCATAAATTGCAAAATACTTAGAATTTTAAGATGGTTCAAAAAGCAACCCTAGCTCATTTTTCACAAGGAATTCACCCATATTCTATCCTGGTACTGAAATGCATTTTTTTCTCTAGTTTTAACAAAGTTTGCAATTTTCACCCTCTTTTCCCTTTACCACCAAGCAAAACAACACACACACAAGTAAAAGCAACAGCCACAGCAGGGGTCCTCATTTTGCTAAGGAGTAAAATGGGGCATGTTGTGAACATCACAACACGCTCTTACTTTGTTGAGGATATTGAGAAAATTAGCCCCTCTGGTGATAACACTGTGTTGTAGTAGAAATAGTGCATTATAGGCAAAAGAACGGTCCAGAAGAATGATCCACATTTCTTGTAGAACAAATAACATTTCCTATAGATTGGAAGTTATTTAGAAGCTTGTCTAAAGAAGTTTGGGCCTCTAGTATGAAGAATTGAGAGAATTATGTTCACCAGACTGAAAACAACTTTTTCTGTGTGTTTCATGGTGGTATGGAGAAAACGTTTTGCTCCGTATTCCTCCGCATTAAAGTATTTTGTGTTGATATGCACTGGACAACTAAGAGGGGGGGTGAATCAGTTGTCATAAAAACTTAAACACTTTCTACAATTAAACATTAATCACTTATCCACAATTATTATGATTTAACAATGAGTGCATGAAATCAAAAACTTAACCACAGATACAACATCAAACACAAGAGATGCCAGATTTACGTGGAAAACCATAAGGTGGGGAAAAACCACGGAGAGGATTAACTCTCAATATATATTGCAATCTTGAAATAATGATGTTCAGGCTTGGTCACTCCACGGGCCTAAACATACTGGCTTACTACCATGAAGAACAACTAGGTCTAGTAGGCTTACTCCCTCAACCCTAAACCTAGCAAGATTACAATAAGGGCTGTTAAACCCTACTGGTGGCTTACTGCCAAAGTCATTGCCACGATCAACACCTTTCTATATTTGTAACTAAAGTATAATAATTCCCCTGCTCTACTCTTCCTCTTCTTTCCTCTGCCTCTTCTCTGCTCTTCCTTTTGGACCTTTCTTAATATCTTTTCATTTCTGCTCAAGGACACTTTTTCCATGACTCAACTACAAGTATTTATACACTACATCAACCTTAGAATGATCATCAAGGCTGGCATCACAATCATCAACCATTGGAACAATCTCCAAGGTCAGTATTACAATCATTTACAAAATAGGTCCTGACCTATTGCAACATTATTTGAAGGGAATGCAATGTAGATCATGCCATGCCTTAGCTGGGATTCAAACATGATCTTCCATGCCACAACACGCTTCCTCAATCTTCCATAGATCTCCGTAATCACTGGGATTAACCAGGTCAGCCAAGACTAGTTACACGTTACATTATCTAGGAATAATCTTCAAACACAATCTCAATTTCTTAATGCAGACCAAAGGCTAGATACAAACATGATTAGGAGACATCCACAAGAATGCTATAATCATCAAGAGAAACTAAAGAACCTTAACCACTTTATCCATAGGATTCTTCTCACTGGAACACATGAACTTCACTATCTTCAACTGTCATAAAAGAAAGATAGCTTGCGGATGACCAAACCATGAACCATTGCAATTGTAGGCACTTATTATCATCCCAGACTTCCCTCTAGAACCACAGAGCCAAATCCTTTATTCTAGAGGAATGCGGAGCAAGATACTTTCTTCTTGTCCCAACTAAACTTACAGAAAAAGCAGGTCTCACTCTGGTGAACACAACTCACTTAGATCTTCATACGGAGGCTTCAAACCTAGAATGCAACATCCTTAGTCATACCTCTAACTTACTTCCAATCTACAAACCACGATCTTCAAGCATAAGTAAATGCGGAGTAGTTTACCAGATTGTTCTTCAACATGTAACTTACTTTCTATACTACACTTCTTTGTAGCTCACTAGTTTCTTCCAGAGAGGCTAATTTTCTTAATATCCTCAACATACAAGTCTTCTAAATAAGTAATAGAATAAAATATAGTTGACACCAATGACAACAAGGATATGTTGACACCAATGACAACATCAATTAGGCACATACTTGCAACATTTTGGTCAACAATTCTGGAAATAAGTCCGTGATTATGTTAAGTCCATTCAACTGTAATGGTTCATGATTTAGTGGTCCACAAGCTATCTTTTACTTATGATAGTGGTTGATAGTGTTGTTCTTGTGCTCTGGTTTGAAGAATCTGATTGATAGAGTTGTTAGTGACCCTGCGGTTGTTCCTGGTGATTACAATGTTCTTGTGGATGTCTCCTAATCATGCTCCTAGATTTGGATTGGTGTATAAGGTGTAATTCAAATCATGCATGAAGCATGTTCTTGAGAATACTTGTGTTAACATTAGTCTTAGCCGACCTGGTTGAATTCATCACTTGCAAAGATGCATCAAAGATTGTGATAGAGTGCTATAGTGTGGAAGATTGTGTGAGTCCCAGCTAAGGCATGGCATGATCCGCATGCATTCTTACATCTTTTCCTTAGCTAAATTTGTATTAGGTCCAGACCTATTTTATGTATGTTTGTTATGCTGACCTTGGAGATTGTTCCAACGGTTGATGATTGTAATACTGACCTTGATGATCATTCCAAGGCTGTTGTAGTGTATAAATACTTGTAATTGAGTCGTGAAAATGTATACAAGTGCGAATATGCGAAGATAGAGTGAAGGAAAGTTGTAGAGCAGAGCAGAGGTGTTTGTGCTTCAATGGAACTAAACCTTGGAATGGAGTAGATGTTGTTATCTCAATTCAACCTTATGGCAGTGAGGCTTCTCTTGGTAGTGAGCCACCCTTTGGAAGTGAGCCACCCATAGGTAATGAGCCTTTCTTTGTAGTGAGCAATTTGGGTAGTGTGCCTCTAATTTTTGGTATTGATATTGTTGCAAGTATGTGCCTAATCAGTGTTGTCATTGATGTCAACATATCTATGTTGTCATTAGTGTCAATTGTGCTCTTACTTTGTTGAGGATATTAAGAAAATTAGGCTCTCCGGTGATAACAATGTATTGCAGTAGAAATAGTGCATTATAGGCAAAAGAACAGTCCAGAAGAATGCTTCACATTTCTTGTAGTCTAAATATCTTTTCCTGTGGATTGGAAGTTATTTAGAAGCTTGTCTGAAGATGTTATATTCTAAGTTTAAGCCTTCGATATGAAGAATTGAGTGAGATATGTTCACTAGAGTGAAAATGGATTTTTCTGTGTGTTTGGTGGTGACACCTGGAGAAAGTGTTTTGCTTCGCATTTCTCTGCATTAAAGTATTTTGGTCTGTGGTTTTGGAAGTAAGTCTGTGATGATGTTAAATTTGTTCAAATGTAATGGTTCATGATTTGGTTGTCGATAAGCTATCTTTTACTCATGACAGTGGTTGGCAATGTTGTTCCTGTGCTCCAGTTTGAAGAATCTTGTTGATAGAGTTGTTAGAGATCATGTGGTTGTTCCTGGTGATTATAATGTGCTTATGTATGTCTCCTAATCATGCTCCTTCATTTAGATTGGTTTGCAAGGTGTAATTTAGATTGTGCATATTGAAGTGTGTTCTTTAGGATATGTGTGTTAACACCAGTCTTGGCCAACTTGGTTGAATTCATCATTTGTAAAGATGCATTGAAGATTGTGATAGCGTGTTGTAGTGTGGAAGATTGTGTTTGAGTCCTAGCTAAGGCATGGCATGATCCACATATATTCCTACATCTTTTCCTTAGCTAAATTTGTATTAGGTCCAGACCTATTTTATGTATGTTTGTAATGCTGATCTTGGAGATTGTTCCAACGGTTGATGATTGTAATGCCAATCTTGATGATCATTCCAAGGTTGATGTAGTGTATAAATACTTGTAATTGAGTCATGAAAATGTATCCAAGGGAAAATATGTGAAGATAGAGTGAAGAAAAGTTGCAGAGTAGAGCAGAGATGTTTGTGCTTCAATGGAACTAAACCTTGGCATGGAGTAGATGTTGTTATCTCAATTCAACCTTTTGGTAGTGAGCCTCCCTTTGACAATGAGCCACCCATAAGCAGTGAGCCTTTCTTTGTAGTTAGCAATTTGGGTAGTGAGCCTCTAATTTTTGGTATTGATATAACTTATATATTTCTGTGGGCTAGCACCCACTATGGTTTTTCCATTTTAGGGTTTTCTAGGTAAAAGTTCTGGTGTCTCCTATGTTATTTATGCTCTTGTGTTGAGATTCTCATTTGATGATTTCATGGCTAAATCTGATTATAAGTAATTGATAAATTGATAAACACATTTGGTTAAAAGTTTTAGGACAACTGATTCACCCCCGTCTCAGTTGTCCAGTGTAGTTCAACAATTGGTATCAGAACTAAGTTCCTCTAGAGAAAGCCTAATAGCTTGAGAAAGATCCAGGATGTCTTATAAGAAGGAATCTCTGTATTTTGATGCGACAAATTATGCTCTCTAGAAGGTATGAATGAAATTCCATCTTCTTTTTCTTGGTTATAGAGTATGGAAAGCTGCAAAAGTAAAATATACCATGCCTACAAATGGTTTGATGACTGGAGATGAAATCAAAGAATATGAGGTAGATGTCAAAGCAAAGGATGCTCTGTTAAGTTTCTTAAATGACTTAGTGTTGACAAAAGTTGTGGATCTTAAAACTGCAAATGAAGTATGGGAGAAGCTAAAAAGTCTATATGAAGGAGATGATTCTGTAAAAGAAGCCAAGCTAGAAAACCTGAAAGTAAAGTATGAGGGTTTAAAGATCAATGGAGATGAAAACATAACAACTTTTATGCAAAGAGTTGATGAACTTGTCACTGGAATAAAGGGTATGGGAGGAACTCTCAGTGATAAGGTAGTGGTGGTGAAAATTCTTAGATCACTACCAAAGCCATATAGTCACAAGGTAGATACAATGGATGAATTCATGACTATGAAAACTATTGACAAAGATCACATACATGGAAATATTATAGCCTTTGAGATGAGAGAATTTAGTGATGCCCTGTCCAAAGTTGAATCAACTTTTAAAGCCAGTACTTCAACTGAGATTTCTAGAGTTGAGAAATACAAAGTGGATGATGACTTTGATGAAATTGAAGCTAACTTTGTTGACAGGCTACAAAGAGGATCCGGTAAGTTCAAAGGTAAATTACCCTTCAAATGCTTCTCTTGTGGTAAAGTAGGTCATTATGCTTCCAGATGTCCTCAAAGAATTGAAAGAAATAAGAAGAAATATGAGAGTAGGCCTAGAGTTCCAAAGAAATGCTACTATGTCAGAGATTTTGATGATGAAGGGGTAACTACTGATGAATCTGATGATGCTAATACTAGTGAAAATGAATGCCTATTTATTTCTATTAAAGAAGATCCTGTGTCTACTAATTTTGCTAGCTATGTGAAGGATGAAAAACCAATCGAAGTGATGCAGAGTGAAACGCAACGGAGGCTTACTAACAGGAAGGAGTAGCCAACAATACAAACAGCATGATAAAATTCTCTATCGGCTGAACATCATCATCATATTTCCTAGAGACACCAACAACATCATCATATTTCAACAGCATCATCATATTTCGGATGATCGCAATTATCCTCCTGCCGACTACTATTCACCTCCTCCGCCTGTCGCCTATCATCATCATCATGATATTCAACGGGCGCAAACATCCTCCAGTTGCACTGTTCATCGGGTGCCAAATACAAGCGGCATCATCATGATATTCAATATCACCTTCGTCAGCAGGATATCCAAATATCCGGTTGCTCCAAATATCCTGATGACGTTCACCTTCAACACCTTCCCTTCGATGCTCCACTGCCCGACGATACAAGCAACAGCATCATGATATAATTTATCCGGTTCTTCGAAACCTCCTGATGATGTTAATACAACTTCCTGCCTACGCCGATACTTATCCACTTAGCGACAACAGGATAAACTCACATAGAGGGATATCTCAATATCCTGATGACGATGACGTCATATCCTGATGACGATGACGTCACACATCATCCTGATGAACTCTTCAACACTTAGACAAAAACTAAACTTTCACACCCGCATCAGCTAGCAATATGCGGATGATGAGCTTCCTCCGAGAGATGATCCTGACTGCGATATATACACTGAGTATACATCCAACTCAAAACATCATGATGCACTTGCAACATGCAAACTTCAACAACTTCATGACCCGATCCTGATGGCGATGGGTTCGCAGATGATGATGCGGCTCGTTCCGGCTGGAAACGCACATGCAGACTCCTGTGTATCCTTCCACTGCATGTAAACACTTAGAACCGCATAATTTCACAAAGACAATGTGACGACCGGGCCGGATCACCTTCAAACCAAAATCTTAACAACTTATCTTTCTATACCTAGCACATGAGGATGCTAGGCTGATTCACAGCATGCTCCTAACAGATCTCTTGAACAATGTAATGCATAAATAGAAAACACAAATGCAACCTAAGCTATGATACAGGACCATTCCACCGATTTGCAGGATCAACCGGTGGAAGGGTTGAAAGTGCCCATTAACTTGCAAACAGAAAGGAAATCAACACAGATACAACTGATCAACTCAAATACTGCAAAAGATGAGATCTTATTCAATTGAGATTCAAATGTCCTGCTTTTACAATTCTGCTTCACAATATCTGGACTGATCACCAGTACAGCATATCACCAGTACTACTCTCCTGAACATAACACCTATCAAACCCAATATGAACTATCAATATCAATCTCAATGTCTCTAAACCCTAACAGATCGAAGGTATATATAACAAATCCTTCGAGTACTACCAACTCACTTCCCAGCGGCTGGGAGCTTCCAAGCGGCTGGGAGAGAGGACAGCTCAGACTACCTTATCCCGATCTCTAACTGCCTACACATACTCCTATGCTGATCTAATACATAGCATCGGTCCAATGGACCTTATTACATGATAAAGTCAAACATACTAAAAATAGACTATCCTGTCATCATGCTGATAACTATCCTATATCCTGATCATGTATGTCATCATGAGGACCTATATCCTGATCATGTGCGGGTGCTCCTGCACCATACTCCCCAAAAGAAGAAATCTCAAGTCCACTTGAGATGAGAGTATCAAGGTCGGCACCATGTTTCTGTAGCTGTTCTGCAGTCATCCATACTGCTTCAGAGTTCGGCTGTCCCTTCCAAGAGACGAGGTACTCCAAGTACTTTTTGTTCCTGGTCTGTTTGACCACTCTAGTGTCCAAAATCTGCTGTATCTGTGGAGGAGCATGTTGAGGAATGTCTTCAGCAACTGTATCCTGTAGGATAGCCTGATCTGCATCTGGATTAGCCTTGTATGGAGTTAAATCACATACATTGAAGATAGGAGATAAACCAAGATCAGGTGGGAGTTGGATCTCATAAGCATTCTGTCCATGGTTCTGCAAAATCTGACATGGTCCAACTTTCTTTTGCATGAGCTTAGTATACTTCCCCTTAGGAAGCCTGTCTTTCTTCAAGTGAACCCAAACCAAATCTCCAATAGCAAATTGAACATCCTTCTTCTTCTTGTCAGCATACTCCTTATACTTTAAGGTGGTTTGCTGGAGTTGGGTCTTAACCTGATCATGAACTTCTTTGATTGCTTCAGCAAAAGCCTCTCCATCTGCACTAACAGGATCTGCTGGAGGTAGATCTCTCAACTCCAAAATACCTCTGGGATGCATTCCATACACTACCTGAAAAGGCGATTTCCCTGTGCTCCTGTTGACAGTATCATTATATGAAAACTCAGCTTGAGACAGAATATTGTCCCACTTCTCTCCGTGCTGTTTTGTCAAGCATCTAAGCAGATTCCCCAAGGAACGGTTCACTACCTCAGTCTGGCCATCCGTTTGAGGATGATATGCAGAGGAAAAAGATAAATTGGTTCCCAGTTTCCTCCAAAGGGTTCTCCAGAAGTGACCCACAAACTTCACATCCCTGTCTGAAACTATGCTCAAAGGCAACCCATGAATTCTGACAATCTCCCTGAAGAATAAATCTGCAATATATGAGGCATCAGCAGTGGTTTTGCATGGCAAGAAATGTGCCATTTTACCGAATTGATCCACTACAACAAAGACACTGTCAAATCCTCTCCTGGTCCTTGGCAAACCCAAGACAAAATCCATACTGATGCTTTCCCATGGTCTGGAAGGAATGGGTAAGGGCTGATATAACCCTGCATTAGTTGACCTGCCTTTAGCCTTCTAACAAATTACACAGGTTTCTACAAATTTCCTGACATCTGACTGCAACTTAGGCCAGAAATAATGCCTCCTGACCAGATCAAGAGTCTTGTCTAGACCAAAATGACCTGCCATGGCTCCACAATGTTTCTCCTTGATTATATTTATCCTCATAGAACATCTTGGGATACACAACTGTCCACCCTTGAACAACAATCCATCTTGGATCAGGAATTCAGAGAACTCAGCATGGTATTTCTCCCCAAAAGAAGTACAGACCTGATATATCTCTCCAAAATCTGCATCAGACTCATACATGGTCTTGAGTGAATCAATACCAACACTCTCTAACTGAATCTGATTGACTGTGAGGACTCTCCTGCTCAAAGCATCTGCAACTTTGTTTTTGACCCCTTTCTTATGCTTCAAGGTAAAAGTGAAAGCCTGTAAGGTCTCTACCCACTTCATATGTCTGTGGTTCAGCTTCTCCTGGCTTTTGATGAAACTCAAAGCCTGATTATCTGTGAATACTATGAACTCCTTTGGCATCAGGTAATGCCTCCATTTCTTTAGGGACTGAACTAAGGCATACATTTCTAGATCATATGATGAATACCTTTTCTTAGCATCATTTAGCTTTTCACTGAAAAATGCGATTGGTCTCCCCTCCTGGCTGAGTACTGCTCCAATGGCCATGTGACTGGCATCACACTCTACCTGAAAGATCTTGTTAAAATCTGGTAGTGCAAGGACTGGCTGCTGTGCCACCTTCCTCTTCAATGCCTCAAAGGAATCATCTGCTCCTTGAGTCCAAACAAACCTGCACTTCTGTCCTCCTTTGATGGTATCCAGCATGGGTGCACAAATATGACTGAACCCTCTGATGAACTTCCTGTAGAAGGTTGCTAACCCATGGAAACTTCTGACTTCATTCATGGTCTGTGGAGTTGGCCAATTCAATATGGCACTCACCTTCTCCTTATCCATCTGGAGCTTTCCTTGTGAAATGACAAAACCTAAATATGTGATCTCCTTTTTCATGAACAGACACTTGTCCAAGTTTATCATCAGCTTCTCTTTATGTAACCTCTCGAGAACCAGATCTATATGTCTGAGATGTTCTTCTCTGGTGTTACTGAAAATCAGAATGTCATCTAAATACACTATGACAAACTTACCAATGAATTCTTGCAGAACCTCATTCATCAGCCTCATGAAAGTGCTAGGGGCATTAGACAACCCAAAAGGCATAACCTTCCATTCATACAACCCTTCATTTGTTTTGAATGCTGTCTTCCACTCATCACCTGGTCTAATCCTGATCTGATGGTATCCACTCTTCAAATCTATTTTGGTAAAGTACTTAGCATTTCCCAAACAATCAAGTAAATCCTCAATTCTGGGGATTGGAAACCTATACCTGATTGTGATCTTGTTGATGGCTCTGGAATCTGTGCAAAGCCTCCAAGTGCCTTCCTTCTTTGGTGCTAGTACAGCTGGTACTGCACATGGGCTCAAACTCTTCCCAATCAGACCTGAATTCATCAATTCTTCAATCTGTCTGGCTACTTCTGCATTCTGCTCTGGGGTAAGCTTATAAGCTGCTTTATTTGGAAGTGTAGACCCTGGAATCAAGTCTATGCAATGACTGATATCTCTGACAGGTGGTAGGGATCTTGGCATTCCCTCTAAGATAACACCTTTGTACTTATCCAATAATTCTTGGATAGCTGGGTCTATCAACCTTGGCTTCTTCTCTTTCTTGGCTTCTTGCTGTTGTTTCTTATTCACACTCAGACATGGGATTAGGGCATATGCAACTGCACCTTCTGCTGCTACTTCTTTCATGAACTGTTTGCCTTCCATCAGCATGACCTTCACCTCTTTTCCTTTAGACTTCTCCTCTTTCTCCTTCAATGGGAATAACGTTACTTCTTTACCATCTTTAGTGATTTTATAGGTGTTTTTAACACCATCATGCTGTGCCTTCAGATCATACTGCCATGGTCTTCCAAACAAAAGGTTGCAAGCATCCATCTTGGTGATATCAAACAACAACCTATCCTTATATCCACCAATCTGGAATTCTACCCAAGCCTGCTCTTCTACAGTTGTCTGCTGACCTTGAGTAAGCCATGAGACTTTATATGGAGATGGGTGAGGCAATCTCCTAAGCTTCAGCTTTATCACCATTTCTTCAGACACAAAGTTCTCAGTAGAACCAGAATCAATCAAAACCTTACATGCCTTACCTCCTGCTTTGCAAGTGGTTCTGAAAAGAGACTTTCTCTGAGGGGCTTCTTTGTCAGGTACCTTCATGGTAGTTACTGTTCTTCTCATCATCAGGGACTCTCCACTTTCTAGATATCCATAATTCTCAGGACCATTCACACTCTGAAATTCATTAGAGCTTGTCCTGCTTTGATTATCAGGTTCTTGGACCAGATTTGTCCTCCTTTCTCCTGCTGAGCTAGTGGCCTTGTCTGGACATCTGCTGGCTATATGGCCTTCTTTGTTATAGTTGTAACATCTGATGGATCCTCTGCCCTGGGATCTCCCTCTGTCACAAAGAAATTGTTCAAACAATCTATCCATTCCATCACTGAATCAGGGTCCATCTTACCTGTAAACACTGGCAAATCCAGCTTCACATCCATGGTTCTCCTCTCCATAGCCTTGAGGGCGTTCAACAGTGGTCTCTGGTCTGCAGGAACGACCTCCTCACTCCAATTAGGGATATCTTCTTCTTCCCTATCATCTTCTCTACCAGAACCTACTTTGCTCCTTAACTTTGCTAACTCATCTTTCAACTCCTGATTCTGAGCCTTCACGGCCTTGCTTTCTGCAATCTGTTTCTTCACCAGAACTACCAACTCAGCGTTGGTCATCCTTGTTGGAAACTCAGATGTTCCTTCTTCGTCTGACATCCTACTTATCTTTTCCAGAAGATCCTAACCTTTGCTCTGATACCACTATGATGCAGAGTGAAACGCAACGGAGGCTTACTAACAGGAAGGAGTAGCCAACAATACAAACAGCATGATAAAATTCTCTATCGGCTGAACATCATCATCATATTTCCTAGAGACACCAACAGCATCATCATATTTCGGATGATCGCAATTATCCTCCTGCCGACTACTATTCACCTCCTCCGCCTGTCGCCTATCATCATCATCATGATATTCAACGGGCGCAAACATCCTCCGGTTGCACTGTTCATTGGGTGCCAAATACAAGCGGCATCATCATGATATTCAATATCACCTTCGTCAGCAGGATATCCAAATATCCGGTTGCTCCAAATATCCTGATGACGTTCACCTTCAACACCTTCCCTTCGATGCTCCACTGCCCGACGATACAAGCAACAGCATCATGATATAATTTATCCGGTTCTTCGAAACCTCCTGATGATGTTAATACAACTTCCTGCCTACGCCGATACTTATCCACTTAGTGACAACAGGATAAACTCGCATAGAGGGATATCTCAATATCCTGATGACGATGACGTCATATCCTGATGATGATGATGTCACACATCATCCTGATGAACTCTTCAACACTTAGACAAAAACTGAACTTTCACACCCGCATCAGCTAGCGATATGCGGATGATGAGCTTCCTCCGAGAGATGATCCTGACTGCGATATATACACTGAGTATACATCCAACTCAAAACATCATGATGCACTTGCAACATGCAAACTTCAACAGCTTCATGACCCGATCCTGATGGCGATGGGTTCGCAGATGATGATGCGGCTCGTTCCGGCTGGAAACGCACATGCAGACTCCTGTGTATCCTTCCACTGCATGTAAACACTTAGAACCGCATAATTTCACAAAGACAATGTGACGACCGGGCCGGATCACCTTCAAACCAAAATCTTAACAACTTATCTTTCTATACCTAGCACATGAGGATGCTAGGCTGATTCACAGCATGCTCCTAACAGATCTCTTGAACAATGTAATGCATAAACAGAAAACACAAATGCAACCTAAGCTATGATACAGGACCATTCCACCGATTTGCAGGATCAACCGGTGGAAGGGTTGAAAGTGCCCATTAACTTGCAAACAGAAAGGAAATCAACACAGATACAACTGATCAACTCAAATACTGCAAAAGATGAGATCTTATTCAATTGAGATTCAAATGTCCTGCTTTTACAATTCTGCTTCACAATATCTGGACTGATCACTAGTACAGCATATCACCAGTACTACTCTCCTGAACATAACACCTATCAAACCCAATATGAACTATCAATATCAATCTCAATGTCTCTAAACCCTAACAGATCGAAGGTATATATAACAAATCCTTCGAGTACTACCAACTCACTTCCTAGCGGCTGGGAGCTTCCAAGCGGCTGGGAGAGAGGACAGCTCAGACTACCTTATCCCGATCTCTAACTGCCTACACATACTCCTATGCTGATCTAATACATAGCATCGGTCCAATGGACCTTATTACATGATAAAGTCAAACATACTAAAAATAGACTATCCTGTCATCATGCTGATAACTATCCTATATCCTGATCATGTATGTCATCATGCGGACCTATATCCTGATCATGTGCGGGTGCTCCTGCACCACGAAGAAAGTGCTCTGGCAGTTCAGGTTGAGAAAGATAAGGATGAATGGATTATTGATAGTGGATTCTCACATCACATGATTGGTGACAAAAGTAAGTTTGTAAGTTTGGAAAAGTATGATGGTGGACTGGTTAGGTTTGGAGATAATGTAGCTAGTAAGATTTGTGGAAAAGGATCTATTTCATTTGATGGAAAGCATAATATTGACAATATCCTCTATGTGAAGGGATTGTAGCATAATCTTTTGAGTGTAGGTCAGATGTGTGATAAAGGATATGATCTAAGGTTCAAAGATAATAGGTGTAATATCATGGAATGTTCTAAAACTGTGATTGCTAACGGTAAGAAGACAAAAGGTAACATCTATCAATTGAGAGGAAGTAATGATTATTGTTTATTGGCTTAGGCAGATGAAAATTGGCTATGGCATAGAAGGATGTGTCATATAAACTTTGATAATTTGGTAATGATAAGCTCAAGTCAGGCTATGAGAGATTTATCAAAACTTGTGAAGCCCTCCAACTTAATTTGTAAGGAATATCTGCTAGGAAAGAAAGCAAGGACAAGTTTCAAGAGTAAAGAATATTTTTCTACTTGTTTGTTAGATCTAGTGCATACAAATCTTTGTGGTCCTACAAGAGTGAGAAGTCTACAAGGTGACATGTGCTTCATGTTGCTTATTGATGATTATTCTAGAATGACTTGGGTTACTTTTCCAAGAGATAAATCAGAAGCTCTAGAGAATCTCAAATCATTCAAGGCAATGGTTGATAATTAAATAGATTTAAAAATTAAATGCTCGACATCTCATAGAGGAGGTGAGTTCACATCAAATGAATTCAACATTTTCTGTGAAGAACATGGGATAAAGAGACAGCTGTCTACACCTAAGACTCCTTAGCAGAATGGGGTTGTGGAAAGGAAGAATAGAACAATATAGGAGGCTACTAGAACAATGATAAAGAAAGAAGGTCTGCCAGAAGTCTTTTGAAAAGAAGCTATTCACACTGCTGTCTACATTCAAAATACAGTTCAAGTGAAAGGTAATGATACTAAAACTCCCTATGAATTGTGGTATGGAAGAATTCCCACAGTAAAGTATTTCAAAGTCTTTGGAAGCAAATGTTATATCAGGAGAGATGAAGATCTAGGAAAGTTTGATGCAAGATGTGATGAAGGAATCTTTCTTGGATACTCTACCAAGAGTAGGGCTTACCTGTGCTATAAAAAAAGGCTCAAAAAGATTATTGAAAGTGCAAATGTGAAGATAGATGAAGGCAAAGAAAGAATATTATAGACCTGAGTTGATATGAACTAGATGAACTTGTGACTATAGAAATTGAAGAGAAAAATGAGCAAGTAGACAGTCATTATGAATAAGAGGCTCTGAAAAGTGTTGTCAAGACTCCCAGGCCTAGGTATGTAAGGATCAATCATTATGAATATCAGATTATAGGTGATAAAAAAAAAGATGTGCTAACAAGAAGAAGAGCTATAGAGGAACAAGTCAATTACTATTTTCTTTCAAAGATTGAACCAAAAAATGTGAATGAAGCATGCAATGATGAAAATTGGGTAAAGGGAATGGAGGAAGAACTACTACATATAGAGAAGAATGAAACTTAGGAATTAGTTCCTAGACCTACTGACAAAAATGTTATTGGAACTAAATGGGTCTTTAGAAACAAGCTGAATGAAAATGGAGAAGTTGTAAGGAATAAAGAAAGACTTGTATGCAAAAGATATTCTCATATTGAAGGGATAGATTTTGAAGAAACCTTTGCTCTAGTAGCTCAGATTGAAGCAATCAAAATGTTTCTAGTGTTTGTAGCTCACAAAGATTTTAAGGTATATCAGATGGATGTGAAATCTGCCTTCTTGAATGGTGAGTTAGAAGAGGAAGTATACATTGAGAAACCAGAGGGATTCTAATTGTCAAATCAAAGTAATATGGTATGCAGGTTGAATAAAGCATTTTATGGACTCAAACAAGCTCCTAGAGCCCAGTATGCAGGGTTAGACAAGTATTTTTGGCAATTGGGATTTAGTAAAGGTATTGCAGACAACAATCTGTACTTCAAAATCAATGATGATTAGATTTTGATTGTTGAGGTCTTTGCTGATGACATTATCTTTGGAGGAAATGAAGGTATGTGCATAAGGTTTGTTGATGAGATGAAAAGTGAATTTGAAATGTCCATGTTTGGTGAAAATAAATTTCTTTTTGGGTCTACAAATTAATCAATTAGATAAAGAGTTGTTGAAGAAGTTTGGGATAGAAGACTCTAAAATGGTATGCACTCCCATGGTGACTGGTTGTAAGTTGAGAAAAGCTGATGAATCACCTAAGGCTGATAAAAAAAAATATAGATCCATGATTAGAGGATTGCTTTATCTAACTCAAACCAGACCTAATATTATGCATGCAGTCTATCTTGTTACAAGGTTTCAAGCTTATCCAAAAGAATCACATGTGATGATGGTTAAGAGAATTCTGAGGTATTTGAATGGCACTACATATTATGGTTTATGGTATCAAAAGGACAATGATTTCACTCTCACTGCTTATACAGATGCATATTAGACCGGAGATGTTGATGACAAAAAGAGTACAAGTGGAGGCTCCTTCTTCTTGGGTAATAGATTGGTCTCATGGCTGAGCAAGAAATAAGATTCAATATCTTTGTCAACTACAAAAGTAGAGTATATTACAGCAGCATGTTGCTGCACTCAAGTATTATGGATGAAGAAGACTTTTAAGGATATAAGAGTTGTGTATGAAGATCCAATTGCAATCTTTTGTGACAATATAGGTGCCATAAATATCTCAAAGGATCCAGTGATGCACTCAAGAACAAATAACATATCAATAAGGTACCACTTTTTGAGAGAGAAGATGACAAAGAACAAAGTAATGTTAGAATATGTGTCCACAAATGATTAGATTGTAGGCATTTTTACCAAATCTCTACCTAAAGATACATTTGAGTATCTCAGAGAAAAGTTAGGGGTCATTACCCCTCCTTTCCTGAACTAAGATTTATAGGAATACATCAATCTAGTGGAAGCTAAAAGTGTCATTTCTTGATCTGGATTGATGTTCTAAAGGCTACCTCTCAGGGGGAGTAGCGAAGTGTTTCTAGTAAATTAAATGGATAAGAGAAGCAACATGCAAGTATGTGCCCTTTTCCATTGATGTCAAAGGGGGAGAGAAATCATGTTAAAAACTCAGGAGGAGAAAGAATGTAGAGAATGTAATACAGATGTGTAAAGAGAAAGGGGGAGAATCTTTTCTTAATGGTCTTTTCAGTTTTTCACATCATATGTTGCCATCAATGACAACGGGGGAGATTTTTCCAAGTATGTGCCTAATCGGTGTTGTCATTGAAGTTAACATATCTTTGTTGTGATTGGTGTCAACTGTGTTCTTACTTTGTTGAGGATATTGAGAAAATTAGCCCCTCCGGTGATAACAATATGTTGCAGTAGAAACAATACATTACAGGCAAAAGAATAGTCTGGAAGAATGCTCTACATTTCCTATAGAACAAATAACTTTTCATGTGGATTAGAATTTATTTAGAAGCTTGTCTAAAGATGTTATATTCCAAGTTTGAGCCTTCGGTATGAAGAATTGAGAGAGTTCTGTTCACTAGAGTGAAAACAACTTTTTCTGTGTGTTTGGTGGTGATAGGGAGAAAGTGTTTTTCTCCGCATTCCTTTGCATTAAAGTATTTTGGTCAGAGCTTTTGGAAATAAGTCTCTGATATGTTAAGTTCCTTCAACTGCAATGGTTCATGATTTATTGGTCTACAAGCTATCTTTTAATTATGATAGTGGTTGACAGTGTTGTTCTTGTGCTCTGGTTTGAAGAATCTGATTGATAGAGTTGTTAGTGATCATGCGGTTGTTCTTGTTGATTACAATGTTCTTGTGGATGTCTCCTAATCATGCTCCTACATTTGGATTGGTCTATAAGGTGTAATTCCGATCATGCATGAAGCGTCTTCTTGAGAATACTTGTGTTAACATTAGTCTTGGCTGACCTAGTTGAATTCATCACTTGCAAAGATGCATCAAAGATTGTGATAGCATGTTGTAGCATGGAAGATTGTGTTTGAGTCCTAGCTAAGGCATGGCATGATCCACATGCATTATTACATCTTTTCCTTAGCTAAATTTGTATTAGGTCCAGACCTATTTTATGTATGTTTGTTATGCCGATCTTGAAGATTGTTCCAATACTTTTACAATGCTGACCTTGATGATCATTACAAGGTTGATGTAGTGTATAAATACTTGTAATTGAGTCATGAAAATGTATCCAAGTGTGAATGTGTGAAGATAGAGTGAAGGAAAGTTGCAGAAAAGAGAAGAGGTATTTGTGCTTCAATGGAACTAAACCTTGGCATGGAGTAGATGATGTTATCTCAATTCAACCTTTTGGTAGTGAGCCTTCTCTTGGTAGTGAGCCACCCTTTGGTAGTGAGCCACCCATAGGTAGTGAGCCTTTCTTTGCAGTGAGCAATTTGGCCAGTGAGCCTCTGATTCTTGGTATTGATATTGTTGCAAGTATGTGCCTAATCAGTGTTGTAATTGATGTCAACATATCTATGTTGTCATTAGTGTCAATTGTGCTCTTACTTTGTTGAGGATAATGAGAACATTAGCCTCTCCAGTGATAACAATGTATTGTAGTAGAAATAGTGCATTACAGGCAAAAGAACAATCCAAAAGAATGCTCCGTATTTCTTGTAGAATAATTATCTTTGCCTACAGATTGAAAGTTATTTGGAAGCATGTCTGAAGATGTTATATTTTGAGTTTTAGCATCTGGTATGAAGAATTGAGTGAGATATGTTCACCAGAGTGAAAATAACTTTTCTGTGTGTTTGGTGGTGACAGGGAGAAAGTGTTTTGCTCCGCATTCCTTCGTATTGAAGTATTTTGGTCTATGGTTATGGAAGTAAGTCTGTGATGGTGTTAAATTCCTTCAAGTCTAATGGTTTGTGATTTGGTGGTCCGCAATCTATCTTTTACTCGTGACAGTGGATGGCAGTGTTATTCTTGTGCTCCAGTTTGAAGAATCTTGTTGATAGAGTTGTTAGAGATCATGTGGTTGTTCCTCATGATTATAATGTGCTTGTGGATGTCTCTTGATCATGCTCCTAGATTTAGATTGGTACGCAAGGTGTAATTTAGATCATGCATATTGAAGTGTGTTATTCAAGATGCATGTGTTAACATCAGTCTTAGCCGACCTGGTTGAATTCGTCATTTGCAAAGATGCATCAAAGATTGTGATAGCATGTTGTAGCATGGAAGGTTATGTTGGAGTTCCAACTAAGGTGTGGCATGATCCACATACATTCCTACATGTTTTCCTTAGCTAAATTTGTATTAGGTCTAGACCTATTTTATGTATGTTTGTAATGTTGACCTTCAAGATTGTTCCAACAGTTGATGATTGTAATGTCGACATTGATGATCATTCCAAGGTTGATGTAGTGTATAAATACGTGCAATTGAGTCATGAAAATGTATCCAAGCGTGAATATGCCAAGATAGAGTGAAGAAAATTTGCAGAGTAGAGCAGAGGTGTTTGTGCTTCAATGGAACTTAACCTTGGCATCGAGTAGATGTTGTTATCTTTGTTCAACCTTTTGGCAGTGAGCCACCCATAGGTAGTGAGCCTTTCTTTGCAGTGAACAATTTGGGTAGTGAGCCTCTAATTTTTGGTATTGATATAACTTATATATTTCTGTGGCCTAGCACCCACCATGTTTTTTCCCTTTTAGGGTTTTCCACATAAAAAATCTGGTGTCTCCTAGGTTCTTTATTCTTTTGTGTTGAGCTTCTCATTTCATTCTTTCATGGTTAAATCTGATTATAAGTAATTGATAAGTTGATGAACACATTTGGTTAAAAGTTTTAGGACAACTGATCCACCCCCTATCTTAGTTGTCCAGTTTAGTTCAACAATTGGTATCAGAGATAAGTTCCTCTGAAGAAATCCTAACAGCTTGAGGAAGATCCAAGATGTCTTATAAGAAGGAAGCTTCGCATTTTGATGGGACAAATTATGCTCTCTAGAAGGTATGAATGAAAAGCCATCTTATTTTTCTTGTTTATAGAGTATGGAAATTTGTAGAAGTAAAATATACCATGCCTCCAAATTGTTTGACAACTGAAGATGAAATCAAAGAATATGAGGTAGATGTCAAAGCAAAGGATGCTCTGTTAAGTTCCTTAAATTACTCGATGTTGACAAAAATCGTGGATCTTGAAACTACAAATGAAGCATGGGAGAAGCTAAAAAATCTATATGAAGGAGATGATTCTTTAAAAGATGCCAAGATACAAAGCCTGAAAGTAAAGTATGAGGGTTTGAAGATGAATGAAGATGAAAACATAACAACTTTTATGCAAAGAGTTGATGAACATGTCACTGGAATAAAGGGTATGTGAGGAACTCTTAGTGATAAGGAAGTGGTGATGAAAATTCTTAGATCACTACCAAAGCCATATAGTCACAAGGTAGTTGCAATTGAAGAATTCATGACTGTGGAAAATATTGACAGAGATCAGTTGCATGGAAATCTTATAGCCTTTGAGATGAGAGAATTTAGTGATGTCTTGCCCAAACTTGAATCAGCTTTTAAAGCCAGTACTTCAGCAGAGATCTCTAGAGCTAAGAAATACAAAGTGGATGATGAATTTGATGAAATTGAAGCTAAATTTGTTGACAAGCTACAAAGAGGATCCAGTAAGTTCAAAAGTAAATTATCCTTCAAATTCTTCTCTTGTGGTAAAGTAGGTCATTATGCTTCCAAATGTCTTGAAAGAATTGAAAGAAATAAGAAGACATATGAGACAAGGCCTAGAGTTCCAAAGAAATGCTACTATGTCAGAGATTTTGATGATGAAGGGGTAATTGATGGTGAATCTGATGATGCTAATACTAGTGCAAATGAATTCCCATTTATTGGTATTAAAGAAGATCATGTGTCTACTAATTCTACTAGCTGTGTGAAGGATGAAAAACTAGTGGAAGAAAGTGCTTTGGCAGTTTAGGTTGAGGAAGATAAGGATGAATGGATTATTGATAGTGGATGCTCACATCACATGATTGGTGAGAAAAGTAAGTTTGTAAGTTTGGAAAAGTATAATGGTGGATGAGTTAGGTTTGGAGATAATGCAGCTGGTAAGATTTGTGGAAAAGGATCTATTTCATTTGATGGAAAACATAATATTGACAATGTTCTCTATGTGAATGAATTGAAGCATAATCTTTTGAGTGGTTGTAAGATGTATGATAAAGGATATGATCTGAGGTTCAAAGATAATGGGTGTAAGATCATGGAAAGTTCTGAAATTGTGATTGCTACCGGTAAGAAGACAAAAGGTAACATCTATCAATTGAGAGGAACTAATGATTATTGTTTATTGGCTTAGGAAGATAAAAGTTGGCTATTGCATAGAAGGATGTGTCATATAAACTTTGATAGTTTGGTAATGATAAGCTCAAGTCAGGCTGTGAGAGATTTACCAAAACTTGTGAAGCTTGAGAGGAACCTCCTACAACAATATAATGAAAAATGCATGAAATAATATAAATATATATAAATAGCAGAAACACAGAAGGAATTTATTGATCGCAGGCCACTTCGAGGGGTCAACCTCCTTTGATCAATCTCAATACAATAAATTTATGGATGCCTTCATTGGCCTTAACACATACTTATATACTAAGTCTAATCTAAACAACTATCACTTCCCATGAATGTGGGATAATCCAATATGCTCACGGGACGACTTACAAAACATATGCATCCAAATGTAATATACTAACAAACTAAAGACAAGGGTTAACATGGGTTCCTAACATCCCCTCCCTCTTAGAAAAGCTTTGTCCTCAAAGCTTAAGATGGGGAAATTGTTGTTGAATTTGAAGGAGTGGTTCCCATGTAGCATCCTCTGGTTGCATTCCATGCCACTATATTAAGACCTTTGTGATGGATTAGGAGTGAAGATGATGAGTGCATCTGTTGAGGATTACCTCCAGCTTCAAAATGATGGATCCTTCGTTATCCAATTCTGGTAAAATAGTTTGTGTGCTAACATTGGTGCCAAGAACTTTCTTTAGACAAGAGACATGAAATATTGGATGAACGCATGAAGAAGGAGGAAGCTCCAATTTATAAGCAACTGACCCAATCTTCTAAAGAACCTTATATGGCCCATAGAACTTTGGAGCTAGCTTATGACACCCTTTGAGTTTTAGGGATGATTACTTGTATGGCTGTAGATGAAGAAAAACCATATCACCTACTTGATCACTAACACATCTGCATTCTATCACATACTCCAACTTGACTTCTCCAAAATTCTCCCCCTTTCTCTTACACATCTGCATTCTAAGTTTTTTGCATGACTTCCCTCCCCCTTTGACATCAATGGCAAAGGGCACATACTTGCACTCATTTGCTCTGATCAAATATCTCTTCTGGACTCTCTGACTACCCCCCTTGAGATACTCAAAACTATCCTTAGGCAGAGGCTTGGTAACAATGTCTGCAATCTGATCCTTGGTAGAAACATACTCCAACTTGACTTCATTCTCTGTCACCTTTTCTCTCAAAAAACGTTACCTAATGGATATGTGCTTTGTCCTTGAATGCATCACTAGATTCTTTGATATGTTTATGGTGTTTATGGAACTTGTGTTGTCACAAAAGATTTCAATGGGATCTTCATACACAATTCTGATGTCCTTCAAAGTCTACTTCATCCATAACACTTGAGTGCAACTGCATGCTGTTGCAATGTATTCTAGTTTTGTAGTAGACAGGGATATTGAATCATGTTTCTTGCTCAACCAAGATACTAATCTTTTTCCCAAGAAGAATGCACCTCCACTTGTACTTTTTCTATCATCCACATCTCTGGCCCCATCTGCATCAGTATGTGCATTGAGAGTAAAGTCACAATCCTTAGGGTACCAAAAACCATAATCTATTGTGCCTTTTAAATATCTCAAAATTCTCTTGAATGCCATCACATGTGATTCCTTGGGTTCTTTATGAAATCTTGCCACAAGACACACTGCATGCATTATGTCAGGATTGGTTTGAGTCAAATAAAGTAATCCTCCAATCATAGATCTATACTTTTTTTGGTCTGCCAGGGTGAGTTATCATCTTTTCTCAACTTACAACTAGTTATCATAGGTGTGCATTATTGTTTAGAGTCTTCCATCCCAAATTTCTTTAACAACTCTTTCACATACTTAGACTGATAAATGAGGATACCTTTATCTGAATGACTTATTTACAGACCTAAAAAGAAGTTCATCTCTCCAAACATAAACATTTCAAATTCACTTTGCATTTCTCTAGAAAAAAATGAGAACATACCTTTATTTCCTCAAAAAATAATATCATCAGCAAAAACTACAACAATCAGGGTTTGTTCATCATTGATCTTGAAGTAGAGATTACTATCTGTAGTACCTTTACTGAACCCTATATGTATCAGGTACCTATCCAACCATGCATACCATACCCTGGGAGCTTGTTTTAATCCATACAATGCTTTCTTCAATCTACATACCATATCCCCTTGTTCTGATGACTAAAATCCTTCCGGTTGTTCTATATAGACTTCCTCTTCCAACTCTCCATTTAAGAAGGTAGAATTCACATCTATTTGATAAACCTTGAAATATTTGTATACTACAAAAGCCAGAAACATCCTTATTGCTTAAATCCTTGCTACTAGAGCAAAAGTTTCTTTAAAGTCTATTCCTTCAACTTGAATGTATCGTTTGCATGCCAACCTTGCTTTGTTTCTTACCACTTCACCATTTTCATTGATTTTGTTTCTAAAGAACCTCTTTGTACCAATTACATTCTTGTTTGTTGGTCTGGGAACAAGATCCCAAGTTTGATTCTTCTCTATCTGCATCAATTCCTCTTCCATAGCCTTTATCCATTTCTCATC
Organism: Cunninghamia lanceolata; assembly: GCA_027924645.1. Lineage (NCBI taxonomy): Eukaryota > Viridiplantae > Streptophyta > Pinopsida > Cupressales > Cupressaceae > Cunninghamia > Cunninghamia lanceolata. The sequence goes on from BSBN01001054.1 coordinate 7,884,786, forward strand.
TTTGCAAGCCTCATCCATAGTTTTAGGTTCAATCTTAGAAATCAGACAAAAATTTACTTGTTCCTCTGTAGCTTTTCTTCTAGTTAAGATCCCTTTGCTCTTATCTCCTATGATTTGATTTTCAGAATGACTGATTCTTACATATCTTGGCATTTTGGTAGCACTTATCGAAGCTTGTTCTTCTTCATCTGTGTTGTCTTCATGCTACACCACTTCTGAAACATTTGGATCATCTGACTCATATCCACTTGATTTTGAAGACCTTTCCTTACATTCATCAACTTTAACATTTGCACTTTCAATGATCTTATTCAAACTCTTATTATAGCACCAGTAGGCCTTACTCTTGGTGGAGTAACCAAGGAAGATTCCTTCATCACATCTAGCATCAAACTTGCCTAAATCTTCTCTTTTGATGTAACATCTGCTCCCAAAAACTTTGAAATATTTCATAGTAGGAACTCTACCATGCCACAATTCCTAAGGAGTTTTTGATCTGTTACCTTTCACTTGAACTCTGTTTAGGATATATAATGCGATGTGAATTGTCTCTCTCCAATATGCTTGAAATAGAAGATGAGCTTCCTTCATCATGGTTCTTGAAGCTTCTTGAACTATTCTATTTTTCCTTTCAACAACTCTATTTTGTTGTGGAATTCTAGGTGTAGATAGTTGTCTCTTTATTCCATGTTCTTCACAAAAGAAATTGAATTCATTTGATGTGAACTCTCCTCCTCTATCAGACCTCATGGTAAGTGCAAGAAGATGGGCCAAAAAGGGGTCTTAAGTGGACACTTTTTTTTTGAAATCAGGAAACACTGGCCTTGGATGAGAAATTGAGCATAGTTACACTCAAAATTTGGAGATGCAACCAAAACAATGTTCGTAGTGCTCCGAGTCTACTTTCTAAACTACTATTTTTTTTTGAAAATGGCATAGATTAAGGGGTTCAAAAGAGGGAGCCACATAAATTGGTGTTGTTTCTATCAAAAAAACATAACATAGCATGTTTTGTGGCTCCCTCAAAAGGTCAACTTTTTTTTGGTATTTTTAAAATCGCTTCAGTGAGAAATTAGCTAATAGCATGTAATTTATGTCCAATTTTTCTGATAATTTTTTGATGAATATTTGATTTTTTACTAATTTTCAAAGTGGACACATCCTAAAAAATAGAATTTTGGTTGTGCGACCCCTATAAATTTTGAAAACTAATTGAAAATCATTTTTTTCTTTTTTTAATATTTGTAGAATGGAGTCTAGTTTCTAAATATGTAACTTTTTTGAAATTTGAATGAATAGTTAATTTACAATGAAAAAAAGACCAAATAGTGGTTTTTGCCCAAAAGCGGACACACAAACAAAAGAAATTAAAGATGAAAGGTTGAACATTGTTAAAATGTGAAAAAAATCACATCGTCAAATAGCTAAGAGAAAGCCTAACATTACCCAGGTGTTCAATTTGTTTGACCTTGAAACACGTGCAAATCTAAGGGTTAGCATGAACAAAATTATGTGAAATCTTGAAGAATATGGAAAAACACATCTGTGGCTGTTTAAAAGGCACTCCAAGCATGTGGGTTAGAAATCCAAAGCAAATCCCAAGCCCAAGGCTTGGGATTCCCAAAGAAAAACATAACACGAGCGCATTATAATGCGCTCGCATTATGTTTTTCTTTGCATTTTTCCTTTTCCGCAAAAGTTTGTGTTGTTTGTCATGTTTGAAATGACGCGAGCACGTTATGTTCCCCTTAAGTTTTTTTATGTTCAAGGCTATTAATCATGTATGTATGTATGTATGCCTATATGTGTGTATGTATCTATGTATGCCTATATGTATGTATGTATGTATGTATGTATGTATCTATGTATGCCTATATGTATGTATGTATCTATGTATACCTATATGTATGTATGTATAGTGTCGAGGGTAGAGGAGGGTAGAGATGGGAGTGAGCCAAATAGGGGAGGAGAGGGGTGGATAAGGATTGAGTGATTAAGGTTTAAGGTTGAGGGTTGAGCATTTAGGGATAGGATTTAGAGTTTAGGGATAAAGGATTAGAGTTTAGGACCTTGAGGGATTAGGGTTTAGGGTTGAGGCTTTAGGAATAGCGTTTAGGGTTAAGGGTTAAGGGATTAGGGTTAAGGTAGAGTGTTGAGGGTAGAGGGATTAGGGTTGAAAGTTTAGGGTTGAGGGATTAGGGTTTAGGGTTGAAGATTTAAGGATTGAGGGTTGAGGCTTTAGGGATGAGGGTTTAAGGCTTAAGATATAGTGTCAAGTGTTGAGGGTGTAGGGATAGGGTTTAAGTTTTAAGGGTTAAGGGTTGAGGGATAGGGATTAGGGTTTAAGGTATAGTGTTGAGGGTTGATGGTTTAGGGATAGGGTTTAAGTTTGAGGGATTAGGGTTTAGGGTTGATGAATTAGGGTTTAATGTTGAGAGTTGAGGGTTGAGGGTTGAGGGTTCAGGGTTCAGGGTTAAAGGTTGAGGTTGAGGGATAGGGTTAATGGTAAAGGGATTAGGGTTAAATAAGAGTGTCAAGGGTAGAGGGATTAGGGATAGGGTTTAGGGTTGAAGGTTTAAGGATTTAGGGTTGAGGCTTTAGGGATGAGGATTAAGGGATTAGGGTTTAAGATATAGTGTCGAGTGTTGAGCATGTAGGGATAGGTTTTAGGGTTTAATTTTTAAGGGTTAAGGGTCAAGGGATCAGAGTTAAGGGTTGAGGGATTAGGGTTTGACGTTGAGGGTTGAGTACATTGAGGTTTGAGGGTTAACGGTTTCAGGATAGGGTTGAGGGTCGAGGGATTAGGGTTAAAGTAGAGTGTGGAGGGTATAAGGATTAGGGATAGGGTTGGAGGGTTTAGGGATAAGGGATAAGGGTTTGAGGTATAATATCGAGCTCATTGAGGGTCTAAGAATAGGGATAGTGTTTAGGGTTTAGGGATGAGGGATTAGAGTTGAGGGATGACAGATTAGGGTTGAGGGTTGAGGGATTAGGGTTTAAGGTATAGTGTTGAGGGTTTAGGGATAGGGTTTAGGATTGAGGGATTAGAGTGAAGGGTTGAGGGATTAGGATTTAATGTTGAGGGTTAAGGCTTTAGGGTTTAGGGTTTAGGGATAGGGTTGAGGGTCGAGGGATCAGAGTTAAGGGTTGAGGGATTAGGGTTTGACGTTTAGGGTTGAGGGTTGAGGTTCGAGGGTCAAGGGTTTAGGTATAGGGTTGAGGGTCGAGGGATTAGGGTTAAAGTAGAGTGTGGAGGTTATAAGGATTAGGGATAGGGTTGGAGGGTTTAGGGATAAGGGATTAGGGTTTAAGCTATAGTATCGAGTCTGTTGAGGGTTTAGGAATAGGGATAGCATTTAGGGATTAGAGATGAGGGATTAGAGTTGAGGGATGATGGATTAGGGTTAAGGGTTGAGGGATTAGGGTTTAGGGATAAGGTTTAGGGTTGAGGGTTGAGGGATTAGGGTTGAAGGTACAGTGTTGAGGGTTTAGGGTTGAGGGATTAGAGTGAAGGGTCAAGGGATTAGGATTTGACGTTGAGGGTTGAGGGTTGAGGCTTTAGGGTTTAGGGTTTAGGGATAGGGTTGAGGGATTAGGGTTTGATGTTGAGGTTTGAGAGTTGAGGTTGGAGGGTCAAGGGTTCAGGGATAGGGTTGAGGGTCGAGGGATGAGGGATAGGGTTGGAGGGTTTAGGGTATATTATCGAGTCTATTAAGGGTTTAGGAATAGGGATAACATTTAGGGTTTAGGGATTAGAGTTGAGGGATGATGGATTAGGGTTGAGGGTTGAGGGATTAGGGTTTAGGGATAAGGTTTAGGGTTGAGGGTTGAGGGATTAGGGTTTAAGGTATAGTGTTGAGGGTTTAGGGATACGGTTTAGGGTTGAGGGATTAGACTGAAGGGTCAAGGGATTAGGATTTGATGTTGAGGGTTGAGGGTTAAGGCTTTAGGGTTTAGGGTTCAGGGATAGGGTTGAGGGTCGAGGGATCATAGTTAAGGGTTGAGGGATTAGGGTTTGATGTTGAGGGTTAATGGTTGAGGTTGGAGGGTCAAGGGTTTAGGGATAGGGTTGAGGGTCAAGGGATTAGGGTTAAAGTAGAGTGTGGAGGGTATAAGGATTAGGGATAGGGTTGGAGGGTTTAGGGATAAGGGATTAGGGTTTAAGGTATAGTATCAAGTATGTTGAGGGTTTAGGAATAGGGATAGCATTTAGGGTTTAGGGATGAGGGATTAGAGTTGAGGGATGACGGATTAAGGTTGAGGGTTGAGGGATTAGGGTTTAGGGATAAGGTTTAGGGTTAAGGGTTGAGGGATTAGGGTTTAAGGTATAGTGTTGAGGGTTTAGGGATAGGGTTTAGGGTTGATGGATTAGAGTGAAGGGTCGAGGGGTTAGGATTTGACATTGAGGGTTGAGGGTTAAGGCTTTAGGGTTTAGGGTTTAGGGATAGGGTTGAGGGTCGAGGGATCAAAGTTAAGGGCTGAGGGATTAGGGTTTGATGTTGAGGGTTGAGGGCTGAGGTTGGAGGGTCAAGGGTTTAGGGATAGGGTTGAGGGTCAAGGGATTAGGGTTAAACTAGAGTGTGGAGGGTATAAGGATTAGGGATAGGTTGGAGGGTTTAGGGATAAGGGATTAGGGTTTAAGGTATAGTATCGAGTATGTTGAGGGTTTAGGAATAGGGATAGCATTTAGGGTTTAGGGATGAGGGATTAGAGTTGAGGGATGATGGATTAAGGTTGAGGGTTGAGGGATCAGGGTTTAGGGATAAGGTTTAGGGTTTAGGGTTGAGGGATTAGGGTTTAAGGTATAGTGTTGAGGGTTTAGGGATAGGGTTTAGGGTTGATGGATTAGAGTGAAGGGTCGAGGGATTAGGATTTGACGTTGAGGGTTGAGGGTTGAGGCTTTAGGGTTTAGGGTTTAGGGATAGGGTTGAGGGTCGAGGGATCATAGTTAAGGGTTGAGGGATTAGGGTTTGATGTTGAGGGTTGAGGGTTGAGGTTGGAGGGTCAAGGGTTTATGGATAGGGTTGAGGGTTGAGGGATTCGGGTTAAAGTAGAGTGTGGAGGGTATAAGGATTAGGGATAGGGTTGGAGGGTTTAGGGATAAGGGATTAGGGTTTAAGGTATAGTATCAAGTCTATTGAGGGTTTAGGAATAGGGATAACATTTAGGGTTTAGGGATGAGGGATTAGAGTTGAGGGATGACGGATTAGGGTTGAGGGTTGATGGATTAGGGTTTAGGGATAAGGTTTAGGGTTGAGGGTTGAGAGATTAGGGTTTAAGGTATAGTGTTGAGGGTTAAGCATTTTTTGGATGAGACTCAAACACAGTTTTATGGTAAATTTCTAGAGAAGTATCCTCAAATTAAAATTTGTCAAAGATATTTTGAAATGCTAAAACCTTTCTATGTCAAGATAAATCACACATGCACTACTTGTTATTGTAGATTACATATTGAATTTTCTAACCATTTCGATGATTATAGGTCTATATGTTTAGATATGCATACTAACAATGTTTTGTAGGTGTTGGTGCCTGATTTGACTCTCAGTTTTGGAACAATTTTCATGTAGGCACCTTCCCTAAAAATCCAAAAAGTGTTCTAAGTGTTGGCCCTCCTCAGCATTTTTCAACAGCAGCATCATATTTTCTCCGAGGTGGTCAGCATCATCATGATTTTCTGTCGACTAGATTTTTCATCAGGATCATCATGTTTCAATATCGGGTGATATTTGGATATCATCCCAATCCTGCAGTAGAGCTACAGTGCACCCTGATGTTCTTTGAGTTAAGGGGGTCATCATCATCATCATCCGGTCTACAGTGCATCATGATCTTTTGTATGGGGGGTGATTTTCTAAAATATCGGGTTATCTTTCTAATATCACCCCGGCGCCTATATGGCGATGACGTCATCCGGATATGAGAGTTGCGCGGTATGCAGACGGGTGATGGTGACATCATCAAGATATGATGATGACGTCATCAGGATTTTTGAAGGCATCGGCAGGAAATTGCATATCGGCATAGGTTTGAGATGCTGGGCCGATGGAGGTCATCTTGCCGAAGAGGGTGAGGTTGTTGAAGGACCATCGGGGTGACTTGTGTTGTCGGCGAAGGATCTTTTGTGCTTGCCGATGGCTTTGGTCATACCAATGGTGAGATGTGGAGGTCGCGGTCGGCTAGAGTTTTTTGGGGTAAGCCGATGGTAGAAGTTTGGCCGATGGGCTTTTGGAGAGAAAGGCATGTGTCGAGTGTGACAAAAGCGCTTGACACCTATTGAGCTTGTGGCCATGTTTTTGAACTACTGAAGGAGTCTCCGCACCGTGCATGTGGGATTAATGTTCTTGCATAGCTTGAACCTTTAGTAAAACATGTTTTGGCAGGAAATTCCTTTTTGAGCGTAGCGACGGTTTCCAGGTAGGCCGCGGGTTGGTGCGCCATTAATGGTGATTGTTGCAGAGGTATGGGCGATGGCGTGGACGGATCCAGTACCCGACTGAAGTTGTACAACCACAGCTGGCAGCTCATGGCTCGAGAACCTCTTCTGTCCCCTCTTCTACCTACTGCATTCAATGCGTTGAGCACCATTTTTCTGATACTATGTATCTGGCAGGATTTCTGGTCAACTATGTAATTAATGTTGGGAACCTTCCTTGCTGTATATAGCAAGTTGTGTTGCTCATTTGAAGGTTGTTGAAAGACTGGGGCATTTTTGTGTAAATAATGAAGAACAGGGCATGATCTTGGCTGTTTTATCCCACTTTGGAGTTTATTAGTTGCAACATGAATGTATTTTGCACATATTTTCAGTTTTAGTGTTAATGTTATATGAAAAATGCTTATTGCATGTGTCTATCTTCTTGTCTCCATTTGCTGCATGTTATTCTCCTTCTTTTGAATCTGGTTGCATGTCAGCAGGGATATCTGTAAGTAGAGGTAGTTAGGTACCCATTCTTGGGTGATGTTTGTAAGGCAAGCATCAGTCCAACCCCCTGAAACTTGAGTGAAAGTTGCAAACCATCTGTTGTATACATCTAGTTGACTCCTTGCCCAATGGATAGGCACCAGTCTACTCCTGGATCAGTAGTTATGAGCCAAAACCCCTTGTCTTGCATCCCAGACATTATGTCCGCCCATTTCATCACTTCCACCTGTTAGTTGTAGGATTAGGAACCCCTGCATGCTCTCATACCTGACCAGACATATATGTCCAAGAACGTTGCGCACCTTGTGATCTATCATATAGATCTTGGTCCATACATGAGAGTATTTTGCCTGTTGTTGTCAAGTTAGATCTTTCTATCTTTGAGCTAGTCAAGGTTATATCTTGAGTTATAGGGACACCCCCCTTGGCGCAGCAGAACTAGAAGTGAAGGGGAGGAGCTCATGCAACCTCCTATATTAGTTGGCTGAATCTGCATGTGCATAGGAACTGGCAAACCCTGATGCTGATTCAGAAGAAAAACCAACAAAATGGTGAGTCTGCTGGGGATGTGATTGATCAAAAGTAATATCTAGTCATCCTTGGTGATATATTTGTGACCCATCTGAGTCACCAACAAAATGGTGACTCTGCTAGGGAGTTGATTTAAAAAGAATAATATTTGTGACCCATCCGAGTCACCAACAAAATGATGCTCTGCTGGTGGAATGAACCTGGAAAAGTAGCTTTCAGCTATTAAAAATTTTGTCCTCTCTGGAGAGGTGGCAACTCTGCAAAAGATCTAAATGCACATGAAAGATGGATGTATGTGATGTGACAAAAATGTGTTGTTCATATTTCTGCATCTGTATGAGAAAGGGTACCTTGTTCCTTCCCCTTTATATATTTACTGTTTTGCTGCATAGGTTAGATGCCAGGGGAGGTTATAGGTCTTAGGCAGACAAAGGATGTCTAAGAGTAAGTTTTTTATGAATCCAAGTATGAATTATCCCATACTCAGTGGTGAAATGTTGGAGAAAAGGATAGAAGAGATAAAAAAATAGGTTGATATTCTTAGAGGCTGAGCAGGCCTGGTTAAAAAGCAATAACCCTGTTATGTTTGCCAGTCAGAAGGCTAAACCTCTTCTCAGCCCTTTTGATCCTTTGTATGACCAACTGGATTTGCCATGGGTTGATTATAAAGTAGAAACTATGCCTGCTAGGATATACTGTCAGATGCCTAGATTTGGTGGTCACAGTGTATGTGATGGGAATGCACATATCCAAAATTTTCACAGTTTCATGGGAAAACATTCATTTAGAGATGAGGATATGTGGATGAGGTTTTTTGTTAGGTCCTTTGATGTAGAAGCAAAAGACTGGTATTTGAGCTTTCCAAAGAGATTTTTTGCCTGTTGGGATGAGCTTACTGACTGTTTTAAAGAGGAATTTGCAAGAGAACCTATTGATCTTGTTGCAGAATTGATGAACATCAGAAAACAAGATAAAGAGCTATGTGTTGATTTCAGTCATAGGTTTGCAGTAGCCCTTTCACAGATCCCAGAAGTCTTCAGACCTGATATTTCAGCCTGTGTTGGCATATTCTTTGAAGCTTTTGAGGAGGGCTCTAGTGCAATACTGAGGGATTTCAAGGTGACAAGTATGCAGATGGCATACAAGTTCACTGAAAATATAGAAAAATTTAGAAATGGGTGCCTGTTGATATCCCTGTCCCCAGGCCTTGGTGTGAATAATAGTTGTGAAGTTGCAAATGACCAAGTAATTAAGGCATTGTGTGAAGATGAAAAGATGAATATCGAAGGTGCCAGTGAAAGGACTAGTGAGGATTCCCATTGCAATGATGAGGCATCTGACCATGAAAACAATAACAAGGTTGTGGACAGCAATGAGCAACTTTTGGAATGGACCTATGGAGATAATTGTGAGTATTGTGCTCAAGATAGAGAAGAAATAAGCATACAGGCTGATGCTCCTCCACAGAGGGAATCCATTGGTGATGAAGATGCATGCTCTGCTGCCCATGAACAAATGGCATACTATGATGAAACTGATGCACCTAGGTCACCCATTTATGACACATATGGTGATGAGGATCTATCTGAGTATGGTGAGGATCTTGACACTATTTTTGACTTGGATTCTGTTTCTCATCCTGATAAAAGAGAGACCAACATACATCAGGTAAGTGATTGTAAAAATGTGCCTAATTTGAAAGAGGTGCCGGAGCCTGATCTTTTCCAGCTTGGTGTACCAGATGGTTGTGTACATGATGTACACAATTGTGATTTTGAAAGCTTTTCTTTTGATGTGCCACCATATACAATGAGCTCTATTTTTCCTAGCTGTGTGGTGGACTTTGAGTGTTTTCAATTTTCAATCCAGCTAGGAAATCATTTTGCAATGCATAGTGATGATAACATGTGTTCTATGCCATATGGGTATGCATTGCCTAATACATTCTACATCCACTTGTTGCCAGATGCTGAAGGTTGTCTGCATAGGGGTGACAATGACAAGCTAAATCAGAGGGTTGAATATGCAGATGGCAAGGTTTGTTTGTGGGTGGATCTTTGCAGTATCTCCAAGCTTGACCCAGTGCATGCAGATGAAAACAAGATATTTGACAAAGGGAGATACATGTTTTTCCTTTTCTTGGTGGTCTTAGGCCATCAAGTGTGTTTGGTGATGCAGGTTAGTGTAGTATTTGACTCTGTGCCCAATGGATAAGGGACTGGTTTGCATCCCAGAGATCTGGGGTTCTCGCTGCAGTCTTGCACCTGCACATCCCCAGACAGAGCCACTGTTGGTGCCTAATTTGACTCTTAGTTTTGGAACAATTTTCATGCAGGCAACTTCCCTAAAAATCCAAAAAGTGTTCTAAGTGTTGGCCCTCCTCAGCATTTTTCAACAGCAGCATCATATTTTCTCTGAGGTGGTTAGCATCATCATGATTTTTTGTCGACTAGATTTTTCATCAGGATCATCATGTTTCAATATCAGGTGATATTTGGATATCATCCTGATCCTGCAGTAGACCTACAGTGCACCCTGATGTTCTTTGAGTTAAGGGGGTCATCATCATCATCATCTAGTCTACAGTGCATCATGATCTTTTGTATGGGGGGTGATATTCTGAAATATCGGGTTATCTTTCTAATATCACCCCGGCGCCTATATGGCGATGACGTCATCCGGATATGAGAGTTGCACGGTATGCAGATGGGTGATGGTGACATCATCAGGATATGATGATGACATCATCAGGATTTTTGAAGGCATCGGTAGGAAATTGCATATCGGCATAAGTTTGAGATGCTGGGCCGATGGAGGTCGTCTTGCCGAAGAGGGTGAGGTTGTTGAAGGACCATCGGGGTGACTTGTGTTGTCGGTGAAGGATCTTTTGTGCTTGCCGATGGCTTTGGTCATACCGATGGTGAGATGTGGAGTTCGCAGTCGGCGAGACCACTGAGGTCAGCGAGAGTTTTTTGGGGTAAGCCGATGGTAGAAGTTTGGCCGATGGGCTTTTGGAGAGAAAGGCATGTGTTGAGCGTGGCAAAAGCGCTCAACACCTATTGAGCTTGTGGCCATGTTTTTGAACTACTGAAGGAGTCTCCGCACCGTGCATGTGGGATTAATGTTCCTGCATAGCTTGAACCTTCAGTAAAACATGTTTTGGCAGGAAATTCCTTTTTGAGTGCAGCGACGGTTTCCAGGTAGGCCGCGGGTTGGTGCGCCATTAATGGTGATTGTTGCAGAGGTATGGGTGATGGCATGGATGGATCCAGTACCTGACTGAAATTATACAACCACGGCTGGCGGCTCATGGCTCGAGAACCTCTTCTGTCCCCTCTTCTACCTACCGCATTCAATGCATTGAGCGCCATTTTTCTGATACTGTGTATCTGGCGGGATTTTTGGTCAACTATGTAATTAATGTTGGGAACCTTCCTTGCTGTATATAGCAAGTTGTGTTGCTCATTTGAAGGTTGTTGAAGGCCTGGGGCATTTTTGTGTAAATAATGAAGAACAAGGCATGATCTTGGCTGTTTTATCCCACTTTGGAGTTTATGAGTTGCAACATGAATGTATTTTGCACATATTTTTAGTTTCAGTGTTAATGTTATATGAAAAATGCTTATTGCATGTGTCTATCTGCTTGTCTCCATTTGCTGCATGTTATTCTCCTTCTTTTGAATCTGGTTGCATGTCAGCAGGGATATCTATAAGTAGAGGCAGTTAGGTACCCATTCTTGGGTGATGTTTGTAAGGCAAGCATCAGTCCAACCCCTTGAAACTTGAGTGAAAGTTGCAAACCATCTATTGTATACATCTAGTTGACTCCTTGCCCAATGAATAGGCACCAGTCTACTCCTAGATCAGTAGTTATGAGCCAAAACCCCTTGTCTTGCATCCCAGACATTATGTCTGCCCATTTCATCACTTCCACCTGTTAGTTGTAGGATTAGGAACCCCTGTATGCTCTCATACCTGACCAAACATATATGTCCAAGAACGTTGCCCACCTTGTGATCTATCATACAGATCTTGGTCCATACATGAGAGTATTCTGCCTATTGTTGTCAAGTTAGATCTTTCTATCTTTGAGCTAGTCAAGGTTATATCTTGAGTTATAGGGACACCCCCCTTGGTGCGGAAGAACCAGAAGTGAAGGGGAGTAGCTCACGCAACCTCCTGTATTAGTTGGCTGAATCTGTATGTGCATAGGAACTGGCAAACCCTGATGCTAATTCAGAAGAAAAACCAACAGTAGGGTTGTGCGAATTGTGCCCCACCGACATCTTCAAGAGAATTCATATCAAGAATATTATGTGAAAGAGAGGAAGGTCAAATATTCTACAAGAAATTATGCTTGGATGGCACATGTCATCATTGCGGTGGCTTGCAACATTTGCCAATATGTGAACATATGGAAAGAACACATGTGGTTGGAAATGAACTAGTAGAGTTTGGCAAGTATAAAGTAGTGGCATACAATACAAAAGATGGTAAAGAAGCAAAGAGGTGTGAATTGGTTATTGAAAAGATTCGAGTGTATCAGTTTATGCTTATATTGCGTGACAACATAGTGTATGAGTATGCAAGACATGCCCATAGAGCTTGATGGTTGGACTTGCAATTCAAGTTATGCAAGGACACATTTCTAGTTGGTAGCATTGTTTCAGTCATTGAATTTGTAGAGAACTATAGTCTACAGCCACTACGTGAGGTGCAATCACAATATTACAACTCCACACAGGTTTCGATATTTGTGCACATCACATTCATTCATGCGAATGATAGTACAGAGGATGATAGAAAGATCATAAGGGAGTATAATTTCTATATTAGTGATGATCACATGCATTCTACAGAGTTTGTGCAAGGTTGGTTTCAGGTGTTCTACAATGATTTGGCTAGAAGGGGCATATCGTTCAGTCAGCATATCATATGGTCGGATAACTATGCGTCATAATTCAAGAACTCACAAAATTTCTATTGGTTGAGTAGGAGGCATAATTTTACAGGTATTCAACATATGTGGAACTTTTGTGAGGCTGGGCATGGAAAGGGGGAGCATGATGGTGCAAGAGCATTTATCAAAAGAGCCATAACACGAGAAGAGTTAAAGTATAAAGACAATGCAAAGTTGACAAAAGAAAAATCCATTGTCGAGTGGTGTAATGCTTCCATGGGTCCAAGTAATGAAGGAAAGTCTTCAGTTCATAGATTTTTTTGGTTGATAGATGATACTAATATTGCACCATATGAGGATTGTTGTACACTGACAGGATCAAATGAGATGCACTCTTTCAGAAGCTCAATTGCAGGTTCATGGAGTATCCATACGCGAAAGATGTCATGCTTTTGTTCTTCTTGTACAATTCAAGTCTGGGATGAGTGTGAGTCAAAGGAGTGGGTTGACAAATGGAAATTAAGTTATCTTAGCCCACTTGACATGTATCAACCCCTGACGGCACTGGAACTAACACAGATGGAATCATCAGTTGACTTTGACCACATATCAGATTTAGTTCAACCAGGTAATATAGGGCACATATATGCATCTAATTTCATCTAGTTCAACTAGGTAATGTCATCTTACTTTGTAGTGTTTTTGTAATGTAGACTAATTTCATCTAATTTGCTACACATATCAATGTAGGGCACGTATATATAGTTATTGCAGATGAAGATAATGAAGAGGGAATAGATTATTACTTATGTCATTGTGTTGAGGCCAAAAAGAAATTGGAGGCCCCTATTACAGATGGAGAAAACATTGAATACCCTACAGGCTCAGTGGTTATTACTAGAACATGGCTTAGAAGGTACCCACATAAGAGTGTTAATGTTTGGCTGTTTTAGAACTTTGACATGCATTGGAAGATTCTTCATTACTCAAACCTTGTCGTGGCATCCAATGTTCATTTGATAAAGTATCGGGGTAGACCTTTGAACAAAATCTTGTAGAAGGTGCGTGAGTCTGACCATGAAGCAATACCTGACACAATAAAGAGTAGAGCAGACCCGGATGGTTCATTGGATTAATTTGTAAGTATTCACATTGATTTTGTAAAGTCATGTTACATTGAGTTGTAAGTATGAACATTAATTTGTAAGGTTTGTCTTTTGTTAATTTCCTGCTACATTTTTACACATATACACATTTTTACATCATCATGTTATGCATTTTTGGTGTCCTACTCCTGATGCGACCAAATTGATAGTTCCAACGTGTCCAGATGGGTCCATTTAGGCTATGTATTATTCTATTTTTCACCCAAACATGTCCAAACAGTCTGAGCTACATTGTACTGACGATATCCCTGAAGAGTCCAAAGTGCAAAAAGACAACAATCTTTGACGAGATGTTACTTAAAAACTGTGTCACTTAGAAACATTCTGTCTAAGGAAACATGATCACATAGAGTGCCTCTACAATAACTTCTCTCAATTTTTTATATCTCTAAGGCATTTGCCCATGGTCAAAGGTTTTCTGCTGCCCCAAAAATCATCAAAAGGAGGTAGTGTAAAGTTGCAAAAGGGTGTAACTTTCATCCTACTCCTGATGTGACCAAACTGACTATTCCAATGCATCCGGATGGGTACATTTACATTAGGCATGGTCCTGTTTTTCACCCAAACATGTCGAAACAATCTGAGCTACATTGTACCGACGATATCCCTAAAGAGTCCAAAGTGCAAAAAGGCATCAATCTTTGATGAGATGTTACTTGAAAACTGTGTCACTTAGAAACATTCCATCTAAGGCAACACAATCATGTAGAGTGCCTCTACAATAACCTCTCTCAATTTTTTATATCTCTAAGGAATTTGCCCGTGGTGAAAGGTTTTCTACTGCCCCAAAAATCATCAGAAGGAGGTAGTGTAAAGTTGCAAAGGGGTATAACTTTTGTCCTGCTACTAATGTGACCAAACTAACTATTCCAACATGTCTGGATGGGTACATTTACACTAGGCATGGTCCTGTTTTTCACCCAAACATGTTGAAACAGTCCAAGCTACATTGTATTGAAGATATCCCTGAAGAGTCCAAAGTGCAAAAAGGCAGCAATATTTGACGAGATGTTACTTGAAAATTGTGCCACTTAGAAATATTCCATCTAAGGAAACGTGATCACGTAGAGTGCCTCTACAATAACCTCTCTCAATTTTTTATATCTCTGGGACATTTGCCCGTGGTGAAAGGTTTTCTGCTGCCCCAAAAATCATCAGAAGGAGGCAGTGTAAAGTTACAAAGGGGTGTAACTTTTGTCCTGCTCCTGATGCGACCAAACTGACTATTCCAACACGTCTGGATGGGTACATTTACGCTAGGCATAGTCTTATTTTTCACCCAAACATGTTGAAATAGTCCAAGCTACATTGTACCAACGATATCCCTGAAGAGTCCAAAGTGCAAAAAGGCAGCAATCTTTGACAAGATGTTACTTGAAAACTATGTCATTTAGAAACATTCTATCTAAGGCAACACGATCATGTAGAGTGCCTCTACAATAACCTCTCTCAGTTTTTTATATCTCTAAGACATTTGCCCGTGGTGAAAGGTTTTTTGCTGCCCCAAAAATCATCAGAAGGAGGCAGTGTAAAGTTGCAAAGGGGTGTAACTTTTGTCTTGCTCCTGATGTGACTAAACTGATTGTTCCAATGCATCTAGATGGGTACATTTACACTAGGTATGGTCTTTTTTTTCACCCAAACATGTCAAAGCAGTCTGAGCTACATTGTACCGACGATATCCCTGAAGAGTCCAAAGCGCAAAAAGGAAACAATCTTTGACGAGATGTTACTCAAAAATCGTGTCACTTAGAAACATTCCGTCTAAGGAAACACGATCATGTAGAGTGCCTCTACGATAAGCTTTCTCAATTTTTTATATCTCTCAGACATTTTCCCATGGTGAAAGGTTTTCTGCTGCCCCAAAAATTGTCAGAAGGAGGCAGTGTAAAGTTGCAAAGGGGTGTAACTTTCATCCTGCTCCTGATGTGACCAAAATGATTGTTCCAATGCGTCCGGATGGGTTCATTTATGCTAGGCATGGTCTTTTTTTTCACCCAAATATGTTGAAACAGTCTGAGCTACATTGTACCAACGATATCCCTGAAGAGTCCAAAGTGCAAAAAGGTAGAAATCTTTGATGAGATGTTACTCGAAAACTGTGTCACTTAGAAACATTCCGTCTAAGGCAACACGATCATATAGAGTGCCTCTACAATAACCTCTCTCAGTTTTTTATATCTCTGAGGTTTTTTCCCATCGTGAAAGCTTTTCTGCTGCCCCAAAAATTGTCAGAAGGAGGCAGTGTAAAGTTGCAAACCATTGCTAAGAAATCCTCAATACTCAAATGCTCCAATGAACTAAAGCAACTTCTTCTTAGGTGCAAATGTAAGGGTACACAAGAGGAAAATGGCACCTAGATGACTTAGTGCATTTCTATGACTTCATTCACATGTTTAAATGTTTGAGAAACTCTCCTTTACTAAGCGCTTGTCCTCATGTCAATGTTAAGCTTTATACCTCCTAGGCGCTCAATTAGGTGATGTCATTAGATACAACTTACCCTTAGGCGCCAATGTAGCTTCTTTAATCCATCACACTTCTAGGCGCTCAAATTTGAGGTCTTGGACTTGTATCTTATTCCTAGGCTCAATTGGATGATCTTCCTAGATCTAGGCGCTCATGATGGTGGGAAATTACATGAAGGGACGCCTAAGTCCAATTTGACTTTGTATTTGATATTTTATGACTCCAATTGACTAGGAATGGCTCAATTTCTAAAGTACTGACTCAATAATGTAAGTTTAAGGTCTTTTCCTCCTAGGTGCCAATTAATGAGTTCACTAGATGCAATTTCTCCTAGACTTGAAGATTGTGAAAGAACTTGAAGCTTGGATGGATGTCTTCAAATGTTCGATGAAGAAGTGTTCCAACTTGAAAGGTCCTTTGAAGTGTAGATATTGATGATAACGCTTTCCATTATATGTGAAGTAGATGACTTCTCAAGGAGGCTTGAATGTATCAAAGGGACTTGAAATTGAATGGATGTCTTTGGAATGCTTGATGATGATGAGAAGTTCCTTTGGAGCAGCTACATGCTGATCTTGAAGCGATGATTGATGAAGAATCTAGTTGATAATTGAAGATGAATGGAACTTGAAGTGATAGATGGAAGTCTTCGAACATGATGCAACTGGTGATGTCGTTGATGAAGAAGAGTTGAAATATATCTTGTTGTGACCTCTTGGAGAAGCTACCTCTTGAAGTGGTGTTTCCTTGGTAGTGATTACTTCCATCTTAACTCTCTGGCATGAATGAATGTGAAAGGCTCCTTTGGAGCAGCTACATGATGACTCTAGGCAACTCCAAGCTCTTACTCCTAACTTTTCATTCAATCTTCCTACAATACAAACCAAGAAACACATCAATCCTCATGATAAACATTTTATAACACAAAGGAATTCTCTTTAAACATGGAATAATCTTACTACAAATCTAGGTGCATATATAGGTAAAAAGAAGAGCAAAGGGCGCCTAACACAAGTTGGTCCATATTTATCACTTTAAATGAATTCAAACAATTGTAATGGCTTAAAGAGGTCAATCTCCCTTAAGAGATTCATTTAAAAGGTGTCTTTCAATGCAATTTCTCCCTTAGGCACCAGAATGGGTTTGTACTAATGGAGAGTGCGCCTAGATTTAAATGTCTTTATACTTGCAATTTTGCAATTCTAAATGATGAGACATGTCTTAGAATGAATTCTATCTTTCAAGCGCTCACTCCAAAAGGTCATCTCATGTAATTTCACCCAAGGTGCACATTGAGGTGTCCTTAGAGGCTAAAGTGCACCTAACTCAATTGCCTTTATCTTTATCATTTTTGTGCTTTCAACAATTGAAAATGACCTAGAGTGATCCTTTCTCTCAAGGTACTCACCTATTGATATGAAATCA
The DNA here is from genome assembly GCA_027924645.1 of Cunninghamia lanceolata. NCBI lineage: Eukaryota > Viridiplantae > Streptophyta > Pinopsida > Cupressales > Cupressaceae > Cunninghamia > Cunninghamia lanceolata. The sequence continues at coordinate 7,902,202 of BSBN01001054.1, forward strand.
AGTTATTTCCCTTGGGCACAATTTTAGGCTTGTATGGGTGAAAAGTGCGCCTTACATCCTTAGGTGGTTCTTTCTAATTCTCAATGATTTCAATCAAATGGCAAGTGTCTAAGGAAGCTTTTGTCTTGAGATGATTAAATTTTGAGGTTCAAATCCCTTTCTCAATCAAGGCACAATCTGAGGGTTGTATAGATGAAAGTTGACTTCAACTTGGGCACTCATTTGAGTTGGGAGGAGCTAGAATTTGTGGCTAGATTGGAGATAGATATTTTGGCTTATTCGATGATGGTCTCAAGTCTCTCTACCAAGGCGCATTTTGATGATGTTCTTATTTAAACTCTTATGAAGTCTATCTCATCCCTAAGCACTCATCCTCATGATTTTCATGCACTTAGACTTCAAGGCACCAAAACTAGTAGGAAAATTCACAATGAGTGCCTTTGCTTTGGAAGAATTTCTTATTGATCATTAGACACACTTTGGAGTTGATATGTACTTCCTTTACTTCCATGTACTCAATTCATCATAATTATTGTCAAAGACTTCTCCAAGTTGATTGATAACATGCTTCTTGATGTTAAGATCCTTCATTCACTCCTTCTTCTTAGATCTAGGTGCTCATGATGGTGAGAAATTACATGAAGGGTGCCTAAGGTTCAAGATAGGTTCTTTCCACTCATCTTAAATTTCAATCATTGTACTTAATCTCAAAAGACGTCATCCAAAATGAGAAACCTCCAAGTCTTGTCATTGTAAGTTGATTTCCTCCAAGGCGCCAATACAAGGTTCTTTTGAGGGCAAAGGTCGCCTAGGCTTATGGGGTTCAATTTGATGTATTTATTAAAAGCTCAAGTTGAATTGATGCTTATTGAAAATGCCACTTAGTCCTTCATTTGCATTCTAGGTGCCATTTCCTATTGACTTATATACTCCTCCTCATGCTAGGGTGCCATAATGAAGTGGTTTAGACAATAGGTGCACTTCACTTACTAGAGGCTTGTTCTCCTTCCACCTTAGGTGCACTTTTATGGTGGAACAGGTGTCAATGGGTGCCTTGTCTTAAATAAATGCTCTCTCCAAGTTGGGCACCCTTTTGAGGCTTTATGAGTTGCAAATTGTGCCTTAAACCTTCATGCTTGTTGCTCAATGTTTGAATGTTTAAGAAAGTCTCCTTTAGGCGCTCATCTTAATGACTTTTTCTCAAGGTGTAATCATCCTAATGACTTGGATATTCATCCTACTGTTTCAGGATATTAGGCTACCAGACTTGGTCATTTTCAGGATCTCAAACATAAAGAATAACATGATGATTCATTTTTTTGTATTGCATAAAGTTGACATTGTATGCTGCTCATAAAGAATATTAATATTTTTTGTTGAACATGATGATTCATTTTTTTTTAAAATACAACTTTTATCTTTTAGTTCCAAAATGAGGTTTAGGTGATACTTGAATAACAATAGATAGCTTATTGGATCAACAAACATCCTATGTAATACAATTGGACTTTAAATATTTGAAGTAGCCATCTACAAATATCCATTCAAATGTGGATTTATAATGCAAGTATGGACGCTATCAATAAAAAAGATTTGTATTAACCAAATATCCATATAGGCATACATTAATATCTGTCGATATAAGTATAACATATATACAAAATAGCCATATAGGCTTACAAGAATGCCATATAGGCATACAATGTCAACTATATACAATACAAAATATATGTCCACAAATGCCATATAGGCATATAACAAAGGAACACAATAAAAAGTCATTCCCCTCTAGCTGGTGAAGAGAATAGATCATGGGCAGCCTTTGATCTTCTAGGGGATGGAGATGCACATGTGGGTGGTCTACTACAAACCCGAGGGCTACTCCTATTTAATTCTTCCTGCATCTTTAGCTATTACAATAAAAAGTATAGACATTAATATATAGAAATTACATGTTATAAAAAATGAAACATTTAACAAAATAATCACTTACCGCTATGATATAATCTGTCTCCTCACTTGCCTCAGTAGCAGAAATAGGCTATAGTGATGTCATGTCCTATAGAAACCATCCAGATAGAAATTAAACTTCAAATCAATAATCTTTTGATTTTTCAAAAATAGACAACTATAACAGTGAATGTAAATTGAAATTTACTAATCTGCCTCATACCCCTATCAATGCCATGGAGCTATGAATCATAGAGGCCACACCATGCTCCATTGCCCTATGAACATGGGGAGGTGTCTCCATATCTTGCATCATTTGGAAATAAAACAACATTATTCAATTATGAAAACTATAATAGTGATGCAAATCATGGCTCCTAACATACACACACATTCATCTAAACATGGAAGTACAGACAATAAAGCACACAAGTCACATACAAAATTCTAGTAAGTACAATTCATTCATTAAACTATTTATTTTATTACCTCCATAAAGCTTTGAAGTCCACCACTGCTGGCAGGTGTTGCCGTGAAATCTACAATATTAACCTATTCAACATCCAAAATCAGATATTAGATTCATATAACGATGCTATTCACATGTAATATTTATAATTGTTTACTAGTTACATACCCTGATAGTAGATGATCTAGTGTAAAATGCAGGTGGAGAATCACTGAAAACTACATCGATGCTATGACCCTGAAATTTCATTAAAATCATAAATTTAAATTAGTTAATCTTGAATTTCAAAAATGAAATTTAATAAATTAAATTCAATAAACTTGCTAATATTTACCTGAGTATCAAGGCCGAAAGTCTAACTCAGTAGGGTATATGTCATCACCATTTGTTTAGCTACAAATGTAGCCTATGCACTTACGTCCTGACTATCCATGGGGTCATAACCACAGGCTGACCCGCAAGCCTGACAAGCATGGGGTGGGACCCTACTCCTCACACTATCTCCCAACCCACTCTGTGCTGCAGGACTGGCATGCTCTATGATGCTCTGGGTCAAGGCACTAATGGACTGAAGTGTATCGACCTCAACGCTCTCCTTCACAATGGAAGGGATAAAAACATGCTCATGGGCTGGTCTACTGATTACTTGTCTCACTGCCCACTGTGGGTCAACATGTGCCCCTGGTCTATCTTGTGTTGACCCCCCACCTCTACCCTGGAAGTCCCGCATATCAAAATAGTTTGGCACTTTATTGAGGACAAACTCCCAATAGAGTTTCCTCAAAAAGTATTGTGAGACCTCATTATTATTGCATCGAGGATGGTCAAAAACCATCCACCACCTTTGCCCAAAATTGTCCCTTATCGCTTGGTTGTTGAAGCAATGGATAGAGAACCTCTTGCATGTAATGGGTGGAGGTTGATTTGTTTTTGGGTTTGTGAAAATCGAACACAAGTCTAATTTTGTGATTTGTAATTTTTTCACATCTTGGTATGATAGCTTGTCTGCATAATAATCTCTAAACTTTCTCCTCTTATCTATCCAACTAGTTATTTTCTTGCTAATTGAATCTAAATTTGATAACATAGATTCAAGAGATTCAACAAGCGTGGACCTATGCAAGGTTGAAGTGGAAGGATCTTTCAACTTTGCAATTATATCTTCAATTTCTTTTTTATTGTTTTTAATTTGCCCCATTATTTTTTCTTGTGTTCCAGGGGCATGTTGAGGAATAGATGGAGGAGGTTGTTGTTCTGCAGGATTTTGTGGATTTTGAGGAGGAGGAGGAGGAGGTGCATTAACATTTCCTGACAATTAATGAAATATACATCAAAAAACAACTCAAACCTACCTATTTAGAAGCAAATTCAAAAAAAAAGACAAATAAACTCACTCCTTTGGCATGCTCGACATCGTGGCGGCATTTTAGCAATAAATTGATAAGATTTTTGTGTTGAATTGAGGAATTCAAAACATGAGCACGCTTCCTAGGGTTTGCAGACCGTAGGAATAGTGGAGAAAAAAGAAATGAAATGAAATGAGATGAGTTTTTTTAAATTTATAATAGGTCATAACGTGCTCATGTTTTGCATTATTTTTTTTTGAAAACAATTTGGCCACTTTTTGGCCCCCCATCTTTTTGCACTTACCCCTCAAGCATTTGATTTTCAAATCCATCTCATTTTCAACCATTGCCTTAAATGCCTTAAATTTATCTAGAGCTTCATCTTTCTCTTTCAATAAGGTGACCCAAGTCATTCTAGAATAATCATCAATGAGCAACATGAAATACCTATCTCCTTGCAAGCCTCTTACTCTGGTAGGTCCACACAAATCTGTATGCACTAGCTCAAGTAGTCCTCCAACTAATTGGTTCTTGCTTTTGAAACTTGTTCTTGTTTGTTTCCTAAATTGACACTCCTTGCAAATAGGATTAGCAAGCTTTACAAGCTTAGGCAAATCTCTAATAATCTTTGCAGTACTTATCTTCATAATATTATCAAAATTTATCTAACACAACCTTCTATGTCATAACCAACTCTCATCAGTTCGAGTCAATAGGCAATAGTTCTCAGTTCCTTTCAAGTAATAGATATTACCTCTGGTCTTCTTACCAGTTACAATTACTGTTTCAGAGCTTTCCCTGATCTTGCATCCATTGTCCTTGAAGCTTAAATCATAGCCCTTGTCACACATCTAACCCACACTCAAAAGATTATACTTTAATACTCACATACAAGACATCTTCAGTATTATGCTTGCCATCAAATGAAATAGATCCTTTCCCACAAATCCTACCAGTTGTATCATCTCCAAACCTAACTAGTCCACCATCATATCTTTCCAAACTCACAGACTTACTTTTTTCACCAGTCATGTGGTGAGAGCAACCACCATCAATAATCCAGTCATCCTTGTCCTTAATGACCTGAGCAGCCAAAGCACTTTCCACTAGTTTTTCTTCCTTCACACAACTAGAAGAATTAGTAGACACGAGATCTTCCTTAATAGAAATGAGCAAGCATTCATTTACAGAGGAACTAGCATTATCCAATTCACCCTTATCTGATACACCTTCGTCATCATCAAAATATTCAACATAATAACACTTCTTTTTGGTCCTAGGCCTGTTCTCATGTCTTCTTCTATTTCTTTCAATTCTTTCATGACATCTGGAAGCAAAATGACCTACTTTACCACTGATGCAGGAGCATCCAGTGGTTTAAGGGCAATCTTGCATCACACAAAAAAAGATGTGTTTAAAAATTGTTGATGGTCTTTCCATTTTTTTTCAAAATTTGTGGTTCTAGTTCCATAATCGCCTGAATAATGATGTAGAACTTTTAGTTTTTCTAAACTGCTAAAAATAGCAACCTACTATTTTTAGAAAGTTTGCATTTGGGTACAAAGTGAAGTGAAAATTTATAGGAAGCTACATAACTGAAAAATAAGACCTTTGGCAAAGGAATCACGCAAAGATCATTTGTGAACTGAAAGATATTAAAGTTTCTGTTTCCCAAAAAATGCCTGAAAATTATTCAAACTTAGGTTTGAGGTACTAAATGGCTAGTATAGGCCCAAAAATGTCTAGAACTGGTAGAGTGGGTTCTTAGTGCATAGAGCACTCTGTGAGCTTTCCGACACATGGAACGGTTCGTCAATCGGACACTCGGATCAAAAGTTATGGCTCCTAGAAGTTGACCTATTTTTGGAGGGAGATGCAAATTTTGAAATTAGGTTGTTGGCCACCAAAAAGGCTATTAATAACCATTTTTAGGAACCCTGGGCAGTAGTAGAGTTAAGGGGGAAAGCGTAGAGTCAAGAATAGGTGGGAAGATAGAAATCCTAGCTAATTTGGGGTTTTAAAAGACTGATGATTCTAGAGTCTTGTGACAGGAAGCTGTAATGTGTTGTAGCCTATGTGTTGGTCATGATGTTAGTCATAAACAAGCATAGAATAAAAGTACACATTAACCTTTATTCATCTTGAAAGATATGATGAATTCAGAGAATTCATGATCCCAAGTCTCTGGTGATTAGGTCTTAATTGTCTGACGTTACTCAGAGGTTAAAGTGAGTTGCTATTTCCATTTTGGGGCCTTACGTGAAAGTTTGTCATCATGACACTACTCCTGCAGAAATTCTTTATAGAGAAGTCATATTATACAGTTATTAGATGAAATGATGCAGAAATACTTCAACCTTTGCATGATATTTTCAATTATACATGCTCTGTATTCAAATATGCTAAATATTTGCAATTATCTATGAGATGTCCACATATTTGTGTTATTTGTTTAAGATCATCAATTGTTTGCAATTATGAGGGTGAAATGTTCTGAAATTTAAAAGAAATTGGAAGAAATGCTTTGAATTAGAGTTGAACCTTTAGCTTTTGAACCACATGTATATTAGACACTATCATGAAGAGAAGAAAACCAAACCATATTTTCACCAGGACATTCCACAGCGAGATATAGTTGATGCTAACTTCAAAGGGAATTTGTATGAAGACAACATATGTAAGTAGACATGCACTCCAAGGGATGCAGCAAATCACCACATATGTCCAGAATTCATACACTGATTACTCAAGATTTTCTATGAATTGTAATCGACACAGTCTTCTCATTCATTAAGCATGCAAAAATATAAATGTATACAAAAAACTTTGAAATGAGCTCTGAATGTTTCAGTAGACAGATTTCAATTAAGTTTTGAATATTTACAATGTGGCATTCCATCACCTTTTATAGAATAAGGTTAGGAATCCGTTACAAAAAGATCAACGATCCTAATTTGTACATGTATATCCACGGTCACCATTCTCTTTGACTTTGTCAAAGCTATCAAAAGTAGCACAAGTTGCCAGCTGGCAACTATCTGTATTACTTATGCTTATATCTCCCTTTATGATGTATCTTCATCATGCTCTTTGTCTGATTCATGTGGATCATCATCATGTGCATCACTTCCTGAACTTTCATTATCATGATGATGATGACGTTGCATATGAGGCTGCATGCTGCTCCGGATCTTCTCATATGACTGCACAATTTTATCTATTTCTCTACCATCCTGAGTCTTTGCTTTGATGATGGTGTGCTTGTGTGCCTCATATTTGTTTCTACTGCTATCTAGTTTATCTTTTCTATCCTACAGTGTCTCATTGTAATTTTCCATTTTGACTTTGATTCTCATTATTTTATCTATGACTTCTTCTGTCAAGTGGACAAGTGGACCATCTGTTTGTGATTGGAAGTTGCTGTGTAAAGCATTGATGGCAAACTCTTCATCTTGATTTTCAACTTTCCCCTCCACTTTTCCTTCTAGTGTTTCCAATATGTCTTCTTCAACAAACATTAGATCATGCAATTTCATGCTGATATCTCTCAGTTTATTATTGCATCTTCTAAGCACTCGACATTCAAACTGAATGTCCTTATACTAGATGTCAACCAACAAGGCCGTATTACTATTTAGTACCTGTTTATTGATGAGTAGCTAGGGATTTATCCTCCTTATTTCTCCCAGGATGCTTAATTCTTTCTCCAGTTGGTAAGACCTTTTTCTTGTCTGCATCTACAATTTGTCTACCTTGGTCCTGGAGTCGCTGAGAGTATTCCACCTTTTTAAAGAGGCCTTTACTATTTCCTCTGCATCATCCAATGCGGATGACATCCATTTCCTTATCACAGATGCCTCATGTTTCATGAGATCTAATTTGTTCACCTCCTCTTGAGAAATAGTAGTCAATGGGACTGCATGTTCAGTTGTAGTATCATCAGGATTAATCAACCTCCCTATGTAGGCATGCAATTGAGCAATGAGCTCTTTATGTTGCTTATTTTTCTCTTTCTCCCTTTTCACCTTTTGAATCAAAGAATCAATAATATCTTTGCCTTCTTGACCCTCTTGGTCTTCATTGGCAAACCCTAAATCTACTGTACTGATCTGGAACTCATCTAAGGTAATGTTACCTTTTTCCTTTTCTACCATAGGTACTGCAATTTGTGCAGTCCTCCTCCTAGTTATTGGATCTCTTTTGATGGCTAAAGTCATTCTGGCCTTCCTCTTAGGTTTTATTATATTCTTGGAGAACAAGGTGGAGACATCAAATTCTTGAATTTTAAATTCTTCTTCTGCATTTACCTCTTTCTCCAACCATGGAGGCACCTGATCATGTTTTTTCTGCATCATCATGATGTTCACCTGTGTCTCCTATTTCTGTCAACAGATGTGGTGGAGAAGGTGATTTTCTCAATTCTTCTTCATGATGCTCACTTTGTTGTTGATCCTGTGGCACGTCCTCCTGTTGAGGAACTTCCTTCTCCAGAGGAGCATCTTCCTGGGATGGGGGATCTTATGTTTTATCTATATGATGATCATGATCCTTTTCTGTCATTACCTCATCTATTTTCAACTCTTCCACTTGTTGAGGTACATTTTCACCAATGGACATTGTGGCATCCTCCTTTGGCTTTTCTTGTTCTTGTTGCATATCCATTATACTGGATATTGTGGAGTCTGCCTGCGGTGCTGGCATTTGTTCTAAAGCCATTATTTGTTCCACACCTGTACTATCAATTTCTTGAGCCTTGGCAGCAAGATCTTTAGATACATCCTTTTCATCAACCTTCATTTCCTGAACCTCTACTATAGCAGGTTCCGTTGATGCATCTTGTATGCTTGGTTGGCTTATTTCTGAAGTATGGCTTTTTGGTTCTACCATCTTTATTTCTTCTGCTGGGTGCCCTTTGTCAGGTGATCCTACTGGATGTTCAGGATTCACATCATGTTTCTCTGTCAGGTCTACCACTACAGGACTTGTCACCTGTGTTATTAATGTATCTAGCCCTATTTCTTGGGCTATCTATTCTGGGCTCTTTTCTTGTTCTGCCTCGACTTGTTTCATCTCTTCCAGTATAGTTTGAACTGGTGGAACCTTTTAAGGGGTCATACTCGTGCCTCTAGCAAGGGTTTCCATCTTTTGTGAAGTCACTTCCTGTACAACTTCATTATCAGACAAATTTATTGTCTCGTCTAGCAAGATGTGACCTGCATGTGTCTGGGAAGTTTCTTTCATCTGCTCTTCTGCGAGCTCGGTTTTGAACTTGACAATGGTAGGACGAGGAACATTGTGTTGAAGTTCCTTGTGTACTTCACTACCTGCCCCTTATAACAATGTAGGGGGTTGTTTTATTTCACCCCTCATGGAGGTTCTCTGTTTCTTAGGTGGGGTAGACACCACCACCTGTGGGGCTCTTCTTTTTCTTTTTATTACCAAAGGAGCCTCTTCTTCTTCAAGCTCTTCCTCCATGAGGATATCCTCTTCATCATGTTTTCTTGAGGATTGACCCTCCTCTAGGGTCTCAGTAATTCTAGCCTCTATTGTCTTACTCTTCTTGGACTTTACTTGCCTTGTCCTTGGAGGGGATGCTGATCCTGATCCAGATCCTGATGTTGCTGCCTCCTCATCTACAAACATTGCCTTTTTAATAATAACCCCTTTGGGTTCTTTATCTACCTTATTGCCCCTTGGGGGTCTTTTGCTTTGTTGTTGTGGTGGAGGGAGTCTATCTCCCTTAGTCTTCCTCTTTTCATTCAGGAAGTCATCATACTCCCCATCAGGAATCTCCTACCCCTTCTTCTTGTTGTCCACCGTAATGGCAACACCCTTCTTCTTCAATGCCCCTATCTGTTCATCAACCCAAGCTTGGGTTAGTTGTATGGTCCTGGCAATGAAGGGGTCCAAGGATATATCCTCCTGTATGGTGAGGTCAGGTGCAGAGATGGTATCATTGTATATTTTCTTCTATTCATACTCATCTGCAATTATCCTGCCATCATCTTTTTTCAATTGTTGAGGGATGGGGATGCAATCAAAGGTTTTGATTTGATTCAAAGTTAACCTTTGATATCTTCTTCTTCTTGCCTCTGCTTCATCTTCACAGTCGGCCCAGAAGTCTTCTAGGTGCCTCTGATGAATAGGCTTTCCTATTATTTTCTACATCCTACTATAAGGATCATATGCTCTTGTCAGTGGAAAAGGCTGTAGATTCATTTTATTCAAGGTGACCATCACCTTCTTTATGTTCTTTGAATCTGGGCACATGTACCAGCCAATGGTGACTAGAAACAAAATTGGTGGCAGCTTCTTTGCATCCTTGTATGTTTTAATCATTGTGGAGCTCTGCCTGATGAACTCCATAAGTACCACTGCATTAGTGGGATACCTTGGCAGCATGAGAGGATGTCCCTCAAAACCCTCAATCCTTATGTATGAAAATGTGGCAAATTGTATGTACCAAGCTCCATGCCTGTAGATAATCTCTTGAGCCTCCATGCTCAATATCTTTGTTCTGTCCTCCTCCATGGTCCTGACCAGATGCATAGAGAATTCATCATTGACCAGTTTGTAGTCCTAGAGGTAATTGGCTCTTTGCAACTAGGGATGATGATCCCAGATATGCACAGCATTGACTATTCCTGTGAGCTTTCCATCAATAACTAGTGCATCAAATGTGCCTTGGTATGCACAGGAGTAGACAATATAGGATGTCATATAAAAAGCACAATTTGAACCTCCTAGGTTCATCAGCTGCTCATGCAGAGCATCACCTATTAGCTGGCCCCACAGTGGCTTGATATCTGAATATAAACACATCATTATTACACCATACATCCAGTCTCTAAAACTACCAACATCAGGCTGGCCTGTTACTCTATTCAGTAGTGCAATCATGTATTGATATTCATCAGCACAATCATATTTAAATAGATGCATAGGAAGTTTGGTTGCTGCAGGATACATGCTATTTTCAGCCCTCCATTGATACATGTTCTTCCTAGCTTGATTCTTGTTGTTTTCATATTCCTTCTCTGACTTCTTCAGGTCCACACTTTTGACCTTGCTACCCAATGGCAATCCAAATGTCTTAGAAAGACCCTTGATGGATAGGTCTGCGTATATCCTCCCATGTTTCATCACTTACCTAGTCTCTGGATTGTAGTTCCTAGCACACTCGATGACCAGCTCTGGAGATTCCATGGAGTATGGAAAATCGGCGGCATTCCACATTCCAGATATGAAAACTACATTCAGCCTAGCTGACCAGGCTTCTAAATTGGTACTCCCCTGATGGGTTTCTGTAATTGCACCATATTTAAACAGGACACCCCTCTGAGACGAGAACATGGGCTTACTAAATTCTGCCTAACACTTAACTAACCTCTTGTCAGCCATGGGTACCTGCAATTAACAAAATCTTGTCTTACCATGGGTATACACATGCATGCATATAACAGTTTATCTTTAATATTCATCATGCATATTACATTCATTCAGCATAAGCCCATCATGGGGGTGCATAAACTAGAACATACAACATCCTACCTGACTGTTACAGAAACAACATGATGAGGGTTTCATGTACTTACCTGGTTATGCAGATTGCTTTTATACCAGTGACTTCCCAGAAAATGCTCTTAATTCAGCTGATGATCACGCACTTTCAGCTACTTGCAAACTTCGCTCGTCGTAATATCGCCTGTAGGAGGATATGGAAGCTGTGCTCTGTAAAAAGTAATTTCTTCGCAAGGTAAATGTAAAAATGGCATTAGATTTACCTTTTAACCTTGTAATTAGGGTAAATTTAGGGCAAATCCTGACAAATTATATTTTATTCGTTGATTTTCTGCACAGAAAGTTAGGAGTTCGCCAGGTGTTCCATCGGGTTTAATGATCGGCGGGAACTACCTACCATGTCTGCATGCATTTAATGCTAATGGCGGCAACGGGAGCGGGGTGATATCCATATGATAGGATATCATGAAGGTAGGATGGTATTTGCAAATATCAGGTCGAGTTTAATGTCATCCTCCTCTCTCAGATTGGAATAACTATCGCGACAAGATCAGGTGACGAAAGCACCCTTTGGTTATGTTTAGTACATCAGGATGATATTTCGATGTATCAGGTGATGTCTCAAAGATGATGATGACTGGACAAACTTACATGTCTCTCTTTCAAAATATCAGGATGATGTCATGCTAATATTCGATCAGTGTATCGGTAAGGCATCATGATGTCATCGTCATGTTATGGGAACCGGGTCATGTTTATGAAAAATCCTGCTGAGAGGTAAATGTGATGATGATGTCATTGTCATGTTGTTTCTTCATTTATTGGACTTGAATGACATCATCATGATATTGGCTTAGGGGGATATTTCACAGCAGGAGGATATTATGAAATATTGGGTTAGTTTGAAAAGTATGATCTTCGCGAAATGCATAAGGCTATTGACAGGTAAAAGTTACTTTCACCTAAAATTGATGTCCAGATATTTGGACCGCATGATTTTATTGGATGATATATCATATCGGGGTGAGCTTCTGTAATATGATGGATGTTATGAAATATGATCCTCCCCTAGTAATATCAGGTTTGACTCAAACTTTGACCACTTATAACTTTCACATCCTGACGAATATCAAGGCGATGTAAAAGACAAACCTACATGGAATTTAATGCTCTTTCTAAATATGAGGTTGCTGGAATAAAATAGGAATTTTGACAAATTGACCTCATGATGATCACTTACCCAGCCTGTCAATGCACGATGATCTGCATGACTTAATTTTTACCAGACTGCCAGAAAGTACAAAACACAAGAAAAAAAGTTGGGTCCCTGTTTTGTCAAGTCAAAATGGGGTGTGTTGTGTAACCACACAACACTATGGAGGGTTGATTCCTCTGATTATATTTGAGCTTTTGTAATGTAATAAGTTGTCTAAATCAATAAATAAAGTTCTATTTTCTGTGTACAATTTCTGTTGTTGTGTGTTTTATGATTTACCCCCTTCATCAACCACAGGAAAAACATTTGAAAGGTAATTTGCCTTTATACTTACTGGATCCTCTTTGCAGTCTATCCACAAAGTTGGTTTCAACTTCATCTAACTCATCATCAGATTCTACCTTGTAGTTTTCTGATCTAGAAGTATTTCTAGGAGTACTAGCTTTGAAGGCCATCTTGACTTTCAGAAGAGCATCATCTAACTCCCTCATTTCAAAAGCAGTAAGCTTACCAAGTAGCTGATCCCTGTTAACTATTTTTACTTGCATGCATTCTTCAATCGTGGCTATCTTGTGATAGTAGGACTTGGGCAGAGATCTAAGAATTTTCCTAACAACTTCCTTTTCTTCAAGAGTTCCGCCTATAGCTTTTATCCTTGTAACAATTTCATCAACTCTTTGCATAAAGGCTGATATGTTTTCATCATCATTCATTTTCAAGTTTTCATATTTCACTTTCAGACTTTGTAACTTGGATTCCTTGATAGAATCATCTCCTTCATACAAATTTTTCAATTTTTCCCATACCTTATTTGCAGTTTCAAGATCCACAACTTTTGTCAATATTAAGTTGGTTAATGAGATTAGTAGAGCATCTTTTGCCTTGATATCTATCTCATATTCTTTGATTTCATCTTTAGTCATCGGACCATTTGGAGGTATGGTGTATTCTGTTTCCATAGCTTTTCAAACTTTGTAACCAAGAGAGAGAAGATGGCTTTTCATCCAAGCCTTCCAGAGAACATAATTCATTCCATTAAAATGCGGTGCTTCCTTCTTGTAAGACATTTTGGATCTTCCTCAAGATGTTAAACTTTCTTCGGAGGAACTTGGCTCTAATACCAATTGTTGATATGCACCAAACAATTGAGAGGGTGGGGGGTGAATCAGTTGTCACAAAAACTTAAACACTTTTTGCAATTAAAAATTTATCACTTATCCATAATTATTATGATTTAACAATGAGTGCATGAAATCAGAAAATTAACCATAGATACAACATCAAACACAAGAGACACCAGATTTATGTGAAAAACCCCAAGGTGGGGAAAAACTACAGAGAGAATTAACTCTTAATATATATTGCAATCTTGAAATAATGATGTTCAGGCTTGGTCACTCCATGGGCCTAAACATATTGGCTTACTACCATGAAGAACAACTAGGTCTAGTAGGCTCACTACCTCAACCCTAAACCTAGCAAGATTACAATAAGGGCTGTCAAAGCCTGAGGGTTGTTAAACCCTACTACTGGCTTACTACTAGACTCACTACCATGATCAACACCTTTCTATATTTGCAACTGAGGTATAATAATTCCCCTACTCTTGTCTTCCTCTGGTATGCTCTTCCTCTTCTTTCCTCTACCTCTTCTCTACTCTGCATTTTGGACCTTTCTTAATATCTTTTCATTTCTAGTCAAGGACAATTTTTCCATGACTCAACTACAAGTATTTATACGCTACATCAACCTTAGAATGATCATCAAGGTCAGCATCACAATCATCAACCATTGGAACAATCTGCAAGGTTGGTATTACAATCATTTACAAAATAGGTCCTGACCTATTGCAACATTATCTGAAGGGAATGAAATGCATATCACACCATACCTTAGCTAGTACTCAAACATGATCTTCCATGCCCACACCCCTCCCTCATCCTCACTCTCCTATTATTATATATGAAAGAGATTTGTACAACTACATACAAAGATCGTAAGCCCTCATCACGCATGCTCTGTGGAGTGTAGTACTATGTAGACAGCAGAGCACAACAACTCTACATAAGGGTGGATGGTCGGTTAGGCCAGCTATGTTAGATAACTTTTTACATCCAGTAATTTCCACCGATTTCTTAAATGTTAAGATGAATTTCAAATGCTTCCTCAATCTTCTAGAGATCTCTACAATCACTGGGATTAACAAAGTTGGCCAAGACTGGTTACACGCTACATTATTTAGGAATAATCTTCAAACACAATCTTAATTTCTTAATGTGGACCAAAGTATAGATAGGAAAATGATTAGGAGACATCCAAAAGCATGCTATAATCATCAAGAGCAACCACACGAACCTTAACCACTTTATCCATGGGAATCTTCTCACTGGAACACATGAACTTCACTGTCTTTGACTGTCATAAAAGAAAGATAGCGTGCAGACCACCAAACCATGAACCATTGCAATTGTAGGCACTTGTCATCATCCTAGACTTCCCTCTAGAATTGTAGAGCCAAATACTTTATTGCGGAGGAATGCAGAGCAAGATACTTTCTTCCTGTCCCAACTGAACTTACAGAAAAAGTAGTTTTCACTCTTGTGAACACAACTCACTTAGATCTTCATGTGGAGGATTCAAACCTGGAATGTAGCATCCTTAGTCATACCTCTAACTTACTTCCAATCTACAGACCACGATCTTCAAGTAGATATAAATGCGGAGCAGTTTACCAGACTATTCTTCAGCATTCAACCTACTGTCTGTACTGCACTTCTCTGTAGGTCACCAGTTTCTTTAGGAGAGGCTAATTTTCTCAATATCCTCAACATACAAGTCTTCTAAATAATTAATAGAATAAGATATAGTTGACACCAATGACAATAAGCATATGTTGACATCAATGACAACATCGATTAGGCACATACTTGCAACATTTTGGTCAACAATTCTGGAAATAAGTCTGTGATGATATTAAGTCCCTTCAACTACAATGGTTCATGATTTAGTGGTCCACAAGCTATCTTTTACTTATGATGGCGGTTGACAATGTTGTTCTTGTGCTCTGGTTTGAAGAATCTGATTGATAAAGTTGTTAGTGATCCTGCGGTTGTTCCTGGTGATTACAATGTTCTTGTGGATGTCTCCTAATCATGCTCCTAGATTTGGATTGGTGTATAAGGTGTAATTCAAATCATGCATGAAGCATGTTCTTGAGAATACTTGTGTTAACATTAGTCTTGGCCGACTTGGTTGAATTCATCACTTGCAAAGATGCATCAAAGATTGTGATAGAGTGCTGTAGTGTGGAAGATTGTGTGAATCCCAGCTAAGGCATGGCATGATCCGCATGCATTCTTACATCGTTTCCTTAGCTAAATTTGTATTAGGTCCAGACCTATTTTATGTATGTTTGTTATGCTAACCTTGGAGATTGTTCCAATGGTTGATGATTGTAATGCTGACCTTGATGATCATTCCAAGGTTGTTGTAGAGTATAAATACTTGTAATTGAGTCGTGAAAATGTATACAAGTGCGAATATGCGAAGATAGAGTGAAGGAAAGTTGCAGAGTAGAGCAGAGGTGTTTGTGCTTCAATGGAACTAAACCTTGGAATGGAGTAGATGTTGTTATCTCAATTCAACCTTATGGCAGTGAGCCTTCTCTTGGCAGTGAGCCACCCTTTGGAAGTGAGCCACCCATAGGTAATGAGCCTTTCTGTGCAGTGAGCAATTTGGGCAGTGTGCCTCTAATTTTTGGTATTGATATTGTTGCAAGTATGTGCCTAATCGGTGTTGTCATTGATGTCAACATATCTATGTTGTCATTAGTGTCAATTGTGCTCTTACTTTGTTGAGGATATTAAGAAAATTAGGCTCTCCGGTGATAACAATGTATTGCAGTAGAAATAGTGCATTACAGGCAAAACAACAGTCCAGAAGAATGCTTCACATTTCTTGTAGTATAAATATCTTTTCATGTGGATTGGAAGTTATTTAGAAGCTTGTCTAAAGATGTTATATTCTAAGTTTGAGCCTCCGATATGAAGAATTGAGTGAGATATGTTCACTAGAGTGAAAATGGATTTTTCTGTGTGTTTGGTGGTGACACCTGGAGAAAGTGTTTTGCTTCGCATTTCTCCGCATTGAAGTATTTTGGTCTGTGGTTTTGGAAGTAAGTATGATGATGTTAAATTCCTTAAAATGTAATGGTTTGTGATTTGGTGGTCCGTAAGCTATCTTTTACTCATGACAGTGGCTGGCAATGTTGTTCCTGTGCTCTAGTTTGAAGAATCTTGTTGATAGAGTTGTTAGAGATCGTGGGGTTGTTCCTAGCGATTATAATGTGCATATGTATGTCTCCTGATCATGCTCCTACATTTAGATTGGTTTGCAAGGTGTAATTTAGATTGTGCATATTGAAGCGTGTTCTTTAGGATATGTGTGTTAACACCAATCTTGGCCAACTTGGTTGAATTCATCATTCGCAAAGATGCATTGAAGATTGTGATAGCATGTTGTAGTGTGGAAGATTGTGTTTGAGTCCTAGCTAAGGCATGGCGTGATCCACATATATTCCTACATCTTTTCCTTAGCTAAATCTGTATTAGGTCCAGACCTATTTTATGTATGTTTGTAATGTTGACCTTGGAGATTGTTCCAATGGTTGATGATTGTAATGCCGACCTTGATGATCATTCCAAGGTTGATGTAGTGTATAAATACTTGTAATTGAGTCATGAAAATGTATCCAAGGGAAAATATGTGAAGATAGAGTGAAGAAAAGTTACAGAGTAGAGCAGAGGTGTTTGTGCTTTAATGGAACTAAACCTTGGCATGGAGTAGATGTTGTTATCTCAATTCAACCTTTTGGTAGTGAGCCTCCCTTTGACAATGAGCCACCCATAAGCAGTGAGCCTTTCTTTGTAGTTAGCAATTTGGGTAGTGAGCCTCTAATTTTTGGTATTGATATAACTTATATATTTCTGTGGGCTAGCACCCACTATGGTTTTTCCATTTTAGGGTTTTCTAGGTAAAAGTTTTGGTGTCTCCTATGTTATTTATGCTATTGTGTTGAGATTCTCATTTGATGCTTTCATGGCTAAATCCGATTATAAGTAATTGATAAATTGATAAACACATTTGGTTAAAAGTTTTAGGACAACTGATTCACCCCTGTCTCAGTTGTCCAGTGTAGTTCAACAATTGGCATCAGAGCTAAGTTCCTCTAGAGAAAGCCTAATAGCTTGAGAAAGATCCAGGATGTCTTATAAGAAGGAATCTCTACATTTTGATGGGACATATTATGCTCTCTAGAAGGTATGAATGAAAATCCATCTTCTTTTTCTTGGTTATAGAGTATGGAAAGCTGCAAAAGTAAAATATACCATGCCTACAAATGGTTTGATGACTGGAGATGAAATCAAAGAATATGAAGTAGATGTCAAAGAAAAGGATGCTCTGTTAAGTTCCTTAAATGACTCAGTGTTGACAAAAGTTGTGGATCTTGAAACTGGAAATGAAGTATGGGAGAAGCTAAAATGTCTATATGAAAGAGATGATTCTGTAAAAGAAGCCAAGCTAGAAAACCTGAAAGTAAAGTATGAGGGTTTAAAGATCAATAGAGATGAAAACATAACAACTTTTATGCAAAGAGTTGATGAACTTGTCACTGGAATAAAGGGTATGGGAGGAACTCTCAGTGATAAGGAAGTGGTGGTGAAAATTCTTAGATCACTACCAAAGCCATATAGTCACAAGGTAGCTACAATTGATGAATTCATGACTATGAAAACTATTGACAAAGATCACATACATGGAAATCTTATAGCCTTTGAGATGAGAGAATTTAGCAATGCCCTGTCCAAAGTTGAATCAACTTTTAAAGCCAGTACATCAACTGAGATCTCCAAAGTTGAGAAATACAAAGTGGATGATGACTTTGATGAAATTGATGCTAACTTTGTTGACAAGCTACAAAGAGGATCTGGTAAGTTCAAAGGTAAATTACCCTTCAAATGATTCTCTTGTGGTAGAGTAGGTCATTATGCTTCCAGATGTCCTCAAAGAATTGAAAGAAATAAGAAGAAATATGAGAGCAGGCCTAGAGTTCCAAAGAAATGCTACTATGTCAGAGATTTTGATGATGAAGGGGTAACTACTAATGAATCTGATGATGCTAATACTAGTGAAAATGAATGCCTATTTATTTCTATTAAAGAAGATCCTGTGTCTACTAGTTTTGCTAGCTATGTGAAGGATGAAAAACCAATCGAAGAAAGTGCTTTGGCAGTTCAGGTTGAGAAAGATAAGGATGAATGGATTATTGATAGTGGATACTCACATCACATGATTGGTGACAAAAGTAAGTTTGTAAGTTTGGAAAAGTATGATGGTGGACTGGTTAGGTTTGGAGATAATGTAGCTAGTAAGATTTGTGGAAAAGGATCTATTTCATTTGATGGAAAGCATAATATTGACAATATCCTCTATGTGAAGGGATTGAAGCATAATCTTTTGAGTGTAGGTCAGATGTGTGATAAAGGATATGATTGAAGGTTCAAAGATAATAGGTGCAAGATCATGGAATGTTCTAAAATGGTGATTGCTAACGGTAAGAAGACAAAAGGTAACATCTATCAATTGAGAGGAAGTAATGATTATTGTTTATTGGCTTAGGCAGATGAAAGTTGGCTATGGCATAGAAGGATGTGTCATATAAACTTTGATAGTTTGGTAATGATAAGCTCAAGTCAGGTTGTGAGAGATTTACTAAAACTTGTGAAGCCCTCCAACTTAATTTGTAAGGAATATTTGCTAGGAAAGAAAGCAAGGACAAGTTTCAAGAGTAAATAATATTTTTCTACTTGTTTGTTGGATCTAGTACATACAAATCTTTGTGGTCCTACAAGAGTGAGAAGTCTACAAGGTGACATGTGCTTCATGTTACTTATTGATGATTATTCTAGAATGACTTGGGTTACTTTTCCAAGAGATAAATCAGAAGCTCTAGAGAAGCTCAAATCATTCAAGGAAATGGTTGATAATTAAATAGATTTAAAAATCAAATGCTCGACATCTCATAGAGGAGGTGAGTTCACATCAAATGAATTCAACATTTTCTATGAAGAACATGGGATAAAGAGATAGCTGTGTACACCTAAGACTCCTTAGCAGAATGGGGTTATGGAAATGAAGAATAGAACAATATAGGAGGCTACTAGAACAATGATAAAGAAAGAAGGTCTGCCAGAAGTCTTTTGAAAAGAAGCTATTCACACTACTGTCTACATTCAAAATATAGTTCAAGTGAAAGGTAATGGTACTAAAACTCCCTATGAATTGTGGTATGGAAGAATTCCCACAGTAAAGTATTTCAAAGTCTTTGGAAGAAAATGTTATATCAGGAGAGATGAAGATCTAGGAAAGTTTGATGCAAGATGTGATGAAGGAATCTTTCTTGGATACTCTACCAAGAGTAGGGCTTACCTGTGCTATAAAAAAAGGCTCAAAAAGATTATTGAAAGTGCAAATGTGAAGATAGATGAAGGCAAAGAAAGAATATTATAGACCTGAGTTGATATGAACTAGATGAACCTGTGACTATAGAAATTGAAGAGAAAAATGAGAAAGCAAACAATCATGATGAATAAGAGGCTCTGAAAAGTGTTGTTAAGACTCCCAGGCCCAGGGATGTAAGGAACAATCATTATGAATATCAGATTATAGATTACAAAAAAAAAGATGTGCTAACAAGAAGAAGAGTTGCAGAGGAACAAGTCAATTACTATTTTCTTTCAAAGATTGAACCAAAAAATGTGAATGAAGAATGCAATGATGAAAATTGGGTAAAGGCAATGGAGGAAGAACTACTACATATAGAGAAGAATGAAACTTGGGAATTAGTTCCTAGACCTACTGAAAAAAATGTTATTGGAACTAAATAGCTCTTTAGAAACAAGCTGAATGAAAATGGAGAAGTTGTAAGGAATAAAGAAAGACTTGTATGCAAAAGATATTCTCAAATTGAAGGGATAGATTTTGAAGAAACCTTTGCTCTAGTAGCTTAGATTGAAGCAATCAAAATGTTTCTACTATTTGCAGCTCACAAAGATTTTAAGGTATATCAGATGGATGTGAAATCTGCCTTCTTGAATGGTGAGTTAGAAGAGGAAGTATACATTGAGAAACTAGAGGGATTCCAATTGTCAAATCAAAGTAATATGGTATGCAGGTTGAATAAAGCATTTTATGGACTCAAACAAGCTCCTAGAACCTAGTATGTAGGGTTAGACAAGTATTTATGGCAATTGGGATTTAGTAAAGGTATTGAAAACAACAATCTGTACTTCAAAATCAATGATGATTAGATCTTGATTGTTGAGGTCTTTGCTGATGACATTATCTTTGGAGGAAATGAAGGTATGTGCATAAGGTTTGTTGATGAGATGAAAAGTGAATTTGAAATGTCCATGTTTCATGAAATGAATTTCCTTTTGGGTCTACAAATTAATCAATTAGATAAAGAGTTGTTGAAGAAGTTTGGGATAGAAGACTCCAAAATGGTATGCACTCCCATGGTGACTAGTTGTAAGTTGAGAAAAGCTGATGAATCACCTAAGGCTGATAAAAAAAATATAGATCCATGATTAGAGGATTGCTTTATCTAACTCAAACCAGACCTAATATTATGCATGCAGTCTATATTGTTACAAGGTTTCAAGCTGATCTAAGAGAATCACATGTGATGATAGTTAAGAGAATTCTGAGGTATTTGAATGGCACTCCATATTATGGTTTATGGTATCCAAAGGACAATGATTTCACTCTCACTGTTTATATAGATGCATATTAGACCAAAGATGTTGATGACAAAAAGAGTACAAGTGGAGGCTCCTTCTTCTTGGGTAATAGATTTGTCTCATGGCTGAGCAAGAAATAAGATTCAATATCTTTGTCAACTACAGAAGTAGAGTAAATTACAACAGCATGTTGCTGCACTCAAGTATTATGGATGAAGAAGACTTTTAAGGATATAAGATTTGTGTATGAAGATCCAATTGCCATCTTTTGTGACAATACAGGTGCCATAAATATATCATAGGATCCAGTGATGCACTCAAGAACAAATAACATATCAATAAGGTACCACTTTTTGAGAGAGAAGGTGACAAAGAACAAAGTAATGTTAGAATATGTGTCCACAAAGGATTAGATTGCATACATTTTTACCAAATCTCTACCTAAAGATACATTTGAGTATCTCAGAGAAAAGTGAAGGGTCATTACCCCTCCTTTCCTAAACTAAGATGCATAGGAATACATCAATCCAGTGGAGCTCAAAGTGTCATTTCTTGATCTGGATTGATGTTCTGAAGGCTACCTCTCAGGGGGAGTAGCGAAGTGTTTCTAGTAAATTAAATGGATAAGAGAAGCAACATGCAAGTATGTGCCCTTTTCCATTGAGGTCAAAGGGGGAGAAAAATCATGTGAAAAACTTAGGAGGAGAAAGAATGCAGAGAATGTAGTACAGATGTGTAAAGAGAAAGGGGGAGAATCTTTTCTTAATGGTCTTTTTAGTTTTTCACATCATATGTTGCGATCAATGACAAAGCGGGAGATTTTTCCAAGTATGTGCCTAATCAGTGTTGTCATTGAAGTCAACATATCTTTGTTGTGATTGGTGTCAACTGTGTTCTTACTTTGTTGAGGATATTGAGAAAATTAGCCCCTCCAGTGATAACAATATGTTGCAGTAGAAACAATACATTACAGGTAAAAGAATAGTCTGGAAGAATGCTCTGCATTTCCTATAGAACAAATTACTTTTCATGTGGATTAGAATTTATTTAGAATCTTATCTAAAGATGTTATATTCCAAGTTTGAGCCTCCGGTATGAAGAATTGAGAGAGTTATGTTCACCAGAGTGAAAACAACTTTTTCTGTGTGTTTGGTGGTGACAGGGAGAAAGTGTTTTGCTCCACATTCCTTTGCATTAAAGTATTTTGGTCAGAGCTTTTGGAAATAAGACTCTGATATGTTAAGTTCCTTCAACTGCAATGGTTCATGATTTGTTGGTTTGCAAGCTATCTTTTAATTATGACAGTGGTTGACAGTGTTGTTCTTGTGCTTTGGTTTGAAGAATCTGATTGATAGAGTTGTTAGTGATCATGCGGTTGTTCCTGTTGTTTACAATGTTCTTATGGATGTCTCCTAATCATGCTCCTACATTCAGATTGGTCTATAAGGTGTAATTCTGATCATGCATGAAGCGTCTTCTTGAGAATACTTGTGTTAACATTAGTCTTTGTCGACCTAGTTGAATTCATCACTTGCAAAGATGCATCAAAGATTGTGATAGCATGTTGTAGCATGGAAGATTGTGTTTGAGTCCTAGCTAAGGCATGGCATGATCCACATGCATTATTACATCTTTTCCTTAGCTAAATTTGTATTAGGTCCAGACCTATTTTATGTATGTTTGTTATGCCGACCTTGAAGATTGTTCCAATACTTTTGCAATGCTGACCTTGATGATCATTACAAGGTTGATGTAGTGTATAAATACTTGTAATTGAGTCATAAAAATGTATCCAAGTGTGAATATGCAAAGATAGAGTGAAGGAAAGTTGCAGAAAAGAGAAGAGGTATTTGTGCTTCAATGGAACTGAACCTTGGCATGGAGTAGATGATGTTATCTCAATTCAACCTTTTGGTAGTGAGCCTTCTCTTAGTAGTGAGCCACCCTTTGGCAGTGAGCCACCCATAGGTAGTGAGCCTTTCTTTGCAGTGAGCAATTTGAGCAGTGAGCCTCTGATTCTTGGTATTGATATTGTTGCAAGTATGTGCCTAATTAGTGTTGTCATTAATGTCAACATATCTATGTTGTCAGTAGTGTCAATTGTGCTCTTACTTTGTTGAGGATAATGAGAACATTAGCCTCTCCGGTGATAACAATGTATTGTAGTAGAAATAATGCATTACAGGCAAAAGAACAATCCAGAAGAATGCTCCATATTTCTTGTAGAATAATTATCTTTGCCTACAGATTGAAAGTTATTTAGAAGCATGTCTGAAGATGTTATATTTTGAGTTTTAGCATCTGGTATGAAGAATTGAGTGAGATATGTTCACCAGAGTGAAAACAACTTTTCTGTGTGTTTGGTGGTGACAGGGAGAAAGTGTTTTGCTCCGCATTCCTCCGTATTGAAGTATTTTGGTCTATGGTTATGGAAGTAAGTCTATGATGGTGTTAAATCCCTTCAAGTCTAATTATTTGTGATTTGGTGGTCCGCAATCTATCTTTTACTCGTGACAGTGGATGGCAGTGTTGTTCTTGTGCTCCAGTTTGAAGAATCTTGTTGATAGAGTTGTTAGAGATCGTGTGGTTGTTCCTGGTGATTATAATGTGCTTGTGGATGTCTCTTGATCATGCTCCTGGATTCAGATTGGTCTGCAAGGTGTAATTTAGATCATGCATATTGAAGTGTGTTATTCAGGATGCGTGTGTTAACATCAGTCTTAGCCAACCTGGTTGAATTCGTCATTTGCAAAGATGCATCAAAGATTGTGATAGCATGTTGTAGCATGGAAGATTATGGTTGAGTTCCAACTAAGGCATGGCATGATCCACATACATTCCTACATGTTTTCCTTAGCTAAATTTGTATTAGGTCCAGACCTATTTTATGTATGTTTGTAATGTCAACCTTCAAGATTGTTCCAACAGTTGATGATTGTAATGTCAACATTGATGATCATTCCAAGGTTGATGTAGTGTATAAATACTTGCAATTGAGTCATGAAAATGTATCCAAGGGCGAATATGTCAAGATAGAGTGAAGAAAAGTTGCAGAGTAGAGTAGAGGTGTTTGTGCTTCAATGGAACTGAACCTTGGTATCGAGTAGATGTTGTTATCTTAGTTCAACCTTTTGGTAGTGAGCCACCCATAGGTAGTGAGCCTTTCTTTGCAGTGAACAATTTGGGTAGTGAGCCTCTAATTTTTGGTATTGATATAACTTATATATTTCTGTGGCCTAGCACCCACCATGTTTTTTCCCTTTTAGGGTTTTCCACATAAAAAATCTTGTGTCTCCTATGTTCTTTATTCTTTTGTGTTGAGCTTCTCATTTGATTCTTTCATGGTTAAATCTGATTATAAGTAATTGATAAGTTGATGAACACATTCGGTTAAAAGTTTTAGGACAACTGATCCACCCCCTGTCTTAGTTGTCCAGTATAGTTCAACAATTGGTATCAGAGATAAGTTCCTCTGAAGAAATCCTAACAGCTTGAGGATGATCCAAGATGTCTTATAAGAAGGAAGCTCCGCATTTTGATGGGACAAATTATGCTCTCTAGAAGGTACGAATGAAAAGCCATCTTATTTTTCTTGGTTATAGAGTATGGAAATTTGTAGAAGTAAAATATACCATGCCTCCAAATGGTTTGATGACTAAAGATGAAATCAAAGAATATGAGGTAGATGTCAAAGCAAAGGATGCTCTGTTAAGTTCCTTAAATTAATCGGTGTTGACAAAAGTTGTGGATCTTGAAACTACAAATGAAGTATGGGAGAAGCTGAAAAATCTGTATGAAGGAGATGATTCTTTAAAAGATGCCAAGCTACAAAGCCTAAAAGTAAAGTATGAGGGTTTGAAGATGAATGAAGATGAAAACATAACAACTTTTATGCAAAGAGTTGATGAACATGTCACTGGAATAAAGGGTATGGGAGAAACTCTTAGTGATAAGGAAGTGGTGATGAAAATTCCTAGATGACTACCAAAGCCATATAGTCACAAGGAAGTTGCAATTGAAGAATTCATGACTAAAAAATATTGACAGAGATTAGTTGCATGGAAATCTTATAGCCTTTGAGATGAGAGAATTTAGTGATGCCCTACCCAAAGTTGAATCAGCTTTTAAAGCCAGTACTTCAACAGAGATCTCTAGAGCTAAGAAATACAAAGTGGATGATGAATTTGATGAAGTTGAAGCTAACTTTGTTGACAAGCTACAAAGAGGATCCGGTAAGTTCAAAGGTAAATTATCCTTCAAATGCTTCTCTTGTGGTAAAGTAGGTCATTATGCTTCCAGATGTCTTGAAAGAATTGAAAGAAATAAGAAGACATATGAGAGAAGGCCTAGAGTTCCAAAGAAATGCTACTATGTCAGAGATTTTGATGATGAAGGGGTAATTGATGATGAATCTGATGATGCTAATACTAGTGCAAATGAATTCCTATTTATTGGTATTAAAGAAGATCCCGTGTCTACTAATTCTGCTAGCTGTGTGAAGGATGAAAAACTAGTGGAAGAAAGTGCTTTGGCAGTTCAGGTTGAGGAAGATAAGGATGAATGGATTATTTATAGTGGATGCTTACATCACATGATTGGTGACAAAAGTAAGTTTGTAAGTTTGGAAAAGTATGATGGTGGACGGGTTAGGTTTGGAGATAATGCAGCTGGTAAGATTTGTGGAAAAGGATCTATTTCATTTGATGGAAAACATAATATTGACAATGTTCTCTATGTGAATGAATTGAAGCATAATCTTTTGAGTGTTGGTTAGATGTATGATAAAGGATATGATCTGAGGCTCAAAGATAATGGGTGTAAGATCATGGAAAGTTCTAAAACTGTGATTTCTATCAGTAAGAAGACAAAAGGTAACATCTATCAATTGAGAGGAACTAATGATTATTGTTTATTGGCTCAGGAAGATAAAAGTTGGCTATTGCATAGAAGGATGTGTCATATAAACTTTGATAGTTTGGTAATGATAAGCTCAAGTCAGGTTGTGAGAGATTTACCAAAACTTGTGAAGCCTGAGAGGAACCTCCTACAACAATATAATGAAAAATGCATGAAATAATAGAAATATATATAAATAGCAGAAACATAGAAGGAATTTATAGATCGCAGGCCACTTCGAGGGGACAACCTCCTTTGATCAATCTCAATACAATAAATTTATGGATGCCTTCATTGGCCTTAACACGTACTTGTATACTAAGTCTAATCTAAACAACTATTACTTCCCATGAATGTGGGATAAGCCAATATGCTCACGGGATGACTTACAAAGCATATGCATCCAAATGTAATATACTAACAAACTAAAGACAAGGGTTAACATGGGTTCCTAACATCCCCTCCCTCTTAGAAAAGCTTTGTCCTCAAAGCTTAAGATGGGGAAATTGTTGCTGAATCTGAAGGAGTGGTTCCCATGTAGCATCCTCTAGTTGCATTCCATGCCACTAAATTAAGACCTCTGTGATGGATCAGGAGTGAAGATGACAAGTGCATTTGTCGAGGATTGCCTCCAGCTCCAAAATGATGGATCCTTCATTATCTAGTTTTGGTAAAATAGTTTGTGTGCTAACATTGGTGCCAAGAACTTTCTTTAGACAAGAGACATGAAATAATGGATGAACACGTGAAGGAGGAAGCTCCAATTTATAAGCAACCGACCCAATCTTCTGAAGAACCTTATATGGCCCATAGAACTTTGGAGCTAGCTTATGACACCCTTTGAGTTTCAATGATGATTGCTTGTATGGCTGTAGATAAAGAAAAACCATATCACCTACTTGAAAAGTGTGCTCAAAATAGTGCTAGTCAACTTGTTGTTTCATTTGATTTCTTGCCATGTGAAGATTGTCATCCAAGATGTGAAGAATTTGATCCTAGGTTCAGAGAACCGTGTCGACTGCTTGAACTGGTGAACTACTGGGGATGTATGGAAGGAGTACTAGTGGGGCCTGACCTTAAATTGCTTCATATGGAGTCATTTTAGATGAAGTGTGGTAGGAGGTATTGTACCACCATTTAGCAAGAGGGAGCCACTTTGCCCACTAATGCTCTTGTTCTAAGGTGAAGCAATGAAAATAAGTTTCCAAACATTTGTTGATAATTTCAGTCTGACCATCTATTTGTGGGTGATACCCAGAACTCATCTTTAGTTTAGTGCTAGTGTGTCAAAATAGTTTTGTCTAAAAATGACTTGTGAAATTTGCATCATGATCTAAGACAATGGAAGAAGGGATGCCATGGAGATAGAAGATCTAGTCCATGAAAATTTGTGCGACTGAGGATGCTATATAGGGATGGCTAAGGGCACAAAAGTGACTATATTTGGAGAGGCGATCAACCACAACCAAGATCACTATCTTTCCTCCATATTTAGGGAGCCCCTTAATGAAATCCATAGAAATATCTATCTAAATCTGTGTAGGGATGGGCAAGGGTTTGAGCAATCCAGGAAGGAGTGTCATTTCACCCTTGTTACATTGGTAGGTATCACAATCAGCCACCATGTATTGAATTTCCCTTTTCATTCCCTTCCAAAAGAAGTTATGATGTGCCCACTCATAAGTTTTGAGGAACCCAGAGTGCCCTACTGATGGAGAAGCATGGAGTTCATAGATGACATCCTGCTAAAGATCTATGCTCTGGGGGAGCACCAGACAACCCTTGTATCAAAGAGAAGCACCATCCCAAGAGTAATGTGATACAACAGAAGGGTTAGTGGCCATGTAATGCTCCACCACAAAACCCTATAGATAAGTTCAACTAAGCAAGAAGTAGGACAATTTTTTTTTATAGAAGAAATGATATCGAAACATAAACTAATAGCAACAAGTTAAACTAACATCCCTAGGGATAACATAGCTGCATTATTGCAATTTAACAACATGGTATATTCAAATAGCTTGAATGAATATACTAACATCATTCATTACATCAACAGATAATTACATCAACATTTTTGCAATAAAGGTTACAAGTACAAATAGTTTATCCTACAAGAGGAATTACATGATTTCATTGATACAAAAGCTCTTTTTCTGAATACATAAAATTACATAATGAAGTTCACTGATACAATAGATCTGGATGTAAATAGTGCAAATATCTATCTTCAAATACATGTGTAAAAACTGGAATTATGAGAGATACATCTTCTTTACACATGAGCCATGGCACCAAAAAACCAATCAAAAAAAAAAAGAACAACCACTCGACCATGTGGAACCCTGAGGACCACCCCCCATGCTAGGAGATAACAATGAGGTCCCACTATGACAATAGTCAAGATGACCAAACAAAATTAGTGGAAGACTAACACGGAATCCAACATCACAAGTAGCTCAAACAATGCTCACAAGGGCAGTCATGAACAAAGAGGAAAGAATGCAAAGAGGGAAAACTAGACTGCAGCAGGAAGAGTGTCATAACGTGGTCCTGACATGGGTTATCCTGGCTGTCTCTCACTAGATGCCTACCCCCATCTATGGTTATCCCAATAGCCTCTCTCTAGGCACCAACCCCATAGGATGACACATGCGGAACCAACTATCCTTTCATGAAGACAAGGAAGTCAATCATGGAAACCAAGCCTTCTCATCCCATCCTTAGCCTGAATGAGCACTACAAGCATGGGTGAAGCATCCACTTATCTTATTTAATGTGATAGCTACCCAACCCCTCCTAGGTTAATTATTAGGTTATCACTCGATTACAAATTTCAAAGGGTTATCCTAGCAACCACTTTGGGCACTGGCCCCACAATGAAAGCCACCCCCCAACATGCATCCAGTAACCCTAACCATCTAACCAAACAAGAATAATAGGACAGTGCAAGGTATATCCCTTCTTGCATCTAACATAATCCATCCACTCAAATATCAATGCTGAAATCACTTTTTCCACAATACCAAACACCAAGACCCCATGCAAAACATGAGGCATCATAAACTCATCATTATCACCAAAACATTACATAAGGTCAAAAATACCCTAGGCCTCTAGAGAAAAATAATTAAAAAGTAAAAACAAATGCAGTTAAAATAACCCATTTCTAAGTTAATTCCTACTGACATCCTTGGATTTGTATATTTCGACTAGAAGAACTATAAGGAACAAGTTATCAATAATTATTGTTGAACAAAATGCAAATGATCAAGAATTAAAATTTAAACTATAAATGATCCTATGTCCCAATATAATGAAATAATTAACACAACTATAATAAATCAATGTTTAAATTTATAATATGACAACTTACACTAATTCGACTAGCACTATAAATTTAAGAATCTAAATTATTCCCATAACCTACTCTATCAATTGCAAGGGTGATTTCCAATGATGATGGCACAGGAGATCGAATGGCATCATGCATTACAAGAATGAATAAAAAGGCAATTCGTTGAGGCATGAAAGAGAGTTTTGTGGCTTGATCATCCAAACACCTCAAATGAGGCCATTAGCTTACAAATAGTTGTAGATAAAAATGAATATGCCCTTCGACAAAGACCACCAGGTATAAAATGCAATTAGAAAGAATGAAATTTGTAGATTAAACACATTTGGTTTGCTTGACCAGATTCACCCTCAAGGTAAAGGCCTGAGTATGAATGTAGGTGAAAACAATTAGATCGGTGGTCTCGAAACATAATGGGATCTGAGCAATAAGACTTCGGCCTTGCCAATTGAATCGACACCTAGTAGATAGGATACAAGGAGATTTTAGAATCTACAAAGAATTCAATTAGTTTGCAGAGAAAAATACATACATTCACCCCTCTGGCACGTCCTCCAGAGTTGCACATAATAGAAATATTTCATAACATTATTAAGTGTATGTTTCAAATTCAGGGTGTGGGTCTGTATTTTATTCTATTACTCTTATTGTCAAGTTTCACAATGAAACATGCAAAGAGGTTTTCATTGGAAATAGGGCTGATCTGGCACACAAAACAACATCTGAAGGATGCTGATAAAACTTGTGATGGTAAAGAAAATTAGTTGTCCTGGTTATTATCGATCACATAAGAAAAAAAAATCTTTGGAGTATTTACAGTGATGAGGCTATTCTTAACATGTTCCAATCTTGCAGGAATTGCATGATTTACGCCCTTCTACTGATGAGGTGAGGTTCACATTGTAAAATGTTTGATGAAAGATATAGGTCACATCTATGGTAGATGAAGGTGGCATAGTATTTTCTAAATTCAAGACATTTGCTCAATGCTTCAAGCATGGACAACTAGGGAAAAGAAGTCAACTGGTTGATTGAAACTATAGCAAGGCAGATATAAAGAATCTTATTCAAATTTCAATAAGAGGTTACAGATGCCATAAATCCATGAACCTATAGAGGTGAGATGATTCAAATTTCTTGTGTCTATAGATCTCAGACAAGTTCTCTATTTTCTGTCAACATCTATGCAGGGTAGATATGATGAAGTTCATTGATGGTCACAGAAGTGTCAAAGTTAAGGAATTATAGAAAAACCTCATATTCAGATGGCGACAGGAGGACATACACATCTCAAGCTAACAAACTTACCAGTATGAATTTTTAGATAGATAGAACTATAGGAGAGAGAGAGAGAGAGAGAGAGAGAGAGAGAGAGAGAGAGAGAGAGAGAGAGAGAGAGAGAGAGAGAGAGAGAGAAAGATTCCTACAGAGACTCAAATTATCTCAAATAAAACTTATTCCATTCTACTACTAGACATACCAAGATTTTTTATTCTCCAAGCTTCTGATTCCTCCTCCTATTGATTTCCTGCCTCCTTTCTCCTCTTCTACAAAATTTCCCAAATCTTTATGTCTCCCAATTCTTCCCCATCCCCCTCAAATATTTCTACCATCACAAAAATAGTAAAATTCAATAAATTCCCACTCCATCATATCCCTGTTACTGATATCCACTTCCTCCAAAAATTAAATGCATTAAATCTCCACCTACATGAAGATTCTACCAATCTGAAAATTATTATTGTCTACTCACGACAATTCACTCACATAAAAAAACAATATTAAACTATGAATAGTATAATATAAAATAATATCTTATACATCTAAACAAAAGAATATTCATTCACTTATTATGATATTAAATATTTA
The DNA here is from genome assembly GCA_027924645.1 of Cunninghamia lanceolata. NCBI lineage: Eukaryota > Viridiplantae > Streptophyta > Pinopsida > Cupressales > Cupressaceae > Cunninghamia > Cunninghamia lanceolata. The sequence goes on from BSBN01001054.1 coordinate 7,933,625, forward strand.
TAATTTATTATTATTATTATTGTTATTAGCTATTAGAATTATTAATTTAATTCCTATTAAAAACAAATATTTAATATACCTTAACATTAATATTACTTATTGACAAGATAGTTTAATAATCTATTTAATGAAACAATAGACCAAAACCAAAACCCACCTCGATACTACAACCAACATTACCAGATGACAACAGCCCAAGGGACAACAGAGACTCACAACCAAGCTCCAACTGACCAAACTGATGAAACCCAAGACTGAGAACTCATCCTCATCGAGAATGATGTCGACTAAGGGACCTCATGTTATCTCCATTCCACAACTTCCATTGGTATGAAGGCATGCTCAAACCTGCCAATTCAGGTGGAGTTAATGCTTGGTACCTACAATCCTGTAGCAAACAAAAGTGTCGAATACAAACATATATATAATCATCCAAATAGGCACATATTAATAGGGATTCACAACATAGTAGGGTACTCAACATGAGTAATGCTACACTATTCCTTCACAAAAAAATCACAAATATCCTCATTAAATAAGTTCATCAATAACTAATCAACCAGATAACACATTGTTAGATAATTGCATAAAGCACATAATAAAATTAATCCACATAATCAATTAAAACCATAACTGATCACACCATAAGCACAATATATCAATCATAAAGCATCAATAGTGTCATCATAGAAACATAAATAGTGTCATCAACTACAACAAAATAGTCATCAACTACAACAAAATAGTAGATCCATCATCAATAATATGTCATAATGTTTAGATATAAAGGAACAACTAATAGTCTATCAAAAAACTAAAATGAGGGGCACTACATTCTCTCCCCTTAGGATTAGGCTTGCTCCTAGAAGCCTTCAACAAGATAAGGGTAAAGATCTCGCATCCCGACACAACCTCCCAAGAACTAAAGACTCAACCTTTGGATCCCACTAGACCCTTACCTGTTCTATGCCCCTACGCCTGAGGGTCTACTCCTAATGCTGCAGAATGTGCACAAGCTCCAAAGAAAGCTACCCATCCTCTACCTGTGGCCTCCAAGATTGTCCTCTAATGCTCTACTTGGTGGTGTTCAATCACTACGAACACTCTATGAGACCTCCCTACATCACCTACAGTCGGCTCTCAAGCTATCAGCCTCTGACCAAATCCTGTAGCATTCTTTTGTGGACACTGCCTAGCTATATGGCCCTACTGGCCACAAGAGAAACATCCTATACCTCTACCAAAATCTCTACCACCCGAGAAAGCATTGGAGTACTAAAAACTATCTCTACTAACTATAGACTATGTACTCTGAGTCAATTGATCAATATGATCACGTCTAGCTCGCTACTAACTCTGATTCTTCTTAGACTAAAGTCTATTACCATGCTGAGGCTAAGAATTCTTCGATTGTGACTAAGAATACTATTGCTATTGCTACTACTCACCCTTAGCAGGTGTATGGTGACCTCTAGAAGAATCTGTTGCCTGTGTCTGACCACCTCGAGACCCAAAGCCTACAAAAGGTGCACTACCAATATGCACACTTGTATGACCTCCAAGATCCATAGTCAAATTCTCCTCTACCAAACGGGCTTTCTTAACTGCCACCTCCATGGTCTTAGGCTCAAAAACACAAACTCCTCCACTAATGTGGTCATTCAAGCCCCTAATGAAGTGCTAAACTAACATAGCCTTATTATTGCCAATGCTTGCGTATTGCTTAAGCTCATAGAATCTACGCTCATACTGCTCAACTGACATGGCCATTTGTCTCAACTCATGGAACTTGTCTACATGACACTGCTTCTAGTGATCTGACAAGAAACAAGCTCTGAACCTCTCCAAGAATAATTCCCAAGAAACTGTACCATTGTCCAAGTGCAACTTCTATTCCTCCAGACGCCACCAAGTGGAAACAAAACCTTTGAGATGCAAGATGGTACATCTCACATTGGTGTTACTACCATACAGATGCATGGAAAAACACTTACCCAAATCCAACAACCAGGTATCTACCTCCAAACTACTACCAGATCCATTAAAAGTGGGAGGGTGTGCCCTCAACAGATCTCTCATGTGACTAGCCAAGGTAGCCTCCTGTTCTGCTGTCATCTCTCTCCTTCTAGGAGACTTTTCTCTTTCCCTAAAGTCTGGTTGATCAACCTCCTACCTCCCTCCTGGCTAATCTACCTCCTCTCTAGGACCTAGATGGGCAAGGGCCTCCTCAAGTAAGTGACGCAACTGAGATCCCTCAGGTTACCTCTGATTCTCTGTATTTTGAACCCCACCTTCCTAAGCACTCTCATGAGGGGAACTAGGAGGAGGGTTACCACCACCACCTCTCCCACGTCCCCTACCTTGACCTCAACCTCAACCTCGACCTCTAGGCATCTTTTGACACAAACACCACCCAAGGACAACTTTAGGTTGTTAGGCGAGGAAGACAAAAAGGGAAACATATGCTATAGAGTCTAAGAAACTAGGACATCATAATGGGCTCATAATAACTAGAATACCCAATGTTTGAAAACTTGTCTCTAATACCAAATCTAATGCCCCACCATGAAACCCTAGAGATAAGTTCAACTAAGCAAGAACTAGGGCAATTTTTTTTATAGAAGAAATGATATCAAAACATAAACTAATAGAAACAAGTTAAACTAACAACCCTAGGGATAACATAGCTACATTATTGCAATTTAACAACATGGTATATTCAAATAACTCGAATGAATCATACTAACATCATTCATTACATCAATAGATAATTACATCAACATTTTTGCAATAAAGGTTACAAGTACAAATAGTTTATCCTACAAGAGAAATTACATGATTTCATTGATACAAAAGATCTTTTTCTAGATACATAAAATTACATAATGAAGTTCACTGATACAATAGATCTAGATGCAAATAGTACAAATATCTATCTTCAAATACAGGTGCAAAAACTAGTATCATGAGAGATACATCTTCTTTACACACAAGCCACGATGCCAGAAAACTAATGGAAAAAAAAACACAACCACCCAACCATGTGGAACCCTGAGGTCCACCCCCCGTGCTAGGAGATAACAATGAGGTCCCACTATGACAACAGTCAAGATGACCAAACAAAACAAGTGGAAGACTAACACGGAATCCAACATCACAAGTAGGTCAAACAATGCTCACAGAGACAGTCATGAACAAAGAGGAAAGAATGCAAAGATGGAAAACTAGACTGCAATAGGAAGAGTGTCATCACATGGTCCTAACATGGGTTATCCTGGTTGTCTCTCACTAGACGCTAGCCCCCATATATGGTTATCCTGGTAGCCTCTCTCTAGGCACCGGCCCCATAGGGTGACACATGCGTAACCAACTGTCCTTTTGTAAAAGACAAGGAAGTTGATCATGCCAACTAGGCCTTCTCATCCCATCCTTAGCCTAAATGAGTACTACAGGCATGGGTGAGGCATCCAATTATCTTATTTAATGTAATAGCTACCCAACCCCTCCTAGGTTAATTATTAGGTTATCACTTGATTACAACTTTCAAAGGGTTATCCTGGAAGCCACTTTGGGCACCATCCCCACAATGAAAGCCACCCCCTACATGCATCTAGTAACCCTAACCATCTAACCAGACAAGAATAATAGGACAGTGCAAGGTATATCCCCTCTTGCATCCAACATAATCCATCCACTCAAATATCAATGCTCAAATCACTTTTTCCACAATACCAAACACCAAGACCCCATACAAAATGGGAGGCATAATAAACTCATCATTATCACCAAAACATTGCATAAGGTCAAAAATACCCTAGGCCTCTAGAGCAACATAATTAAAAAGTAAAAAAAAAATGCAGTTAAAATAACCCATTTCTAAGTTAATTCCTACTGACATCCTTGGATTTGTATTTTTTGACTAGAACTACAAGGAACAAGTTATCAATAATTAATGTTGAAAAAAACACAAATGATCAAGAATTAAAATTTAAACTATAAATGATCCTATGTCCCAATCTAATGAAATAATTAACACAACTATAATGAATCAACATTTAAATTTATAATATGACAACTTACACTAATTTGACTAGGACTATAAATTTTTAGAATCTACATTATTACCATAACCTACTCTTCTTAGTAATCAAAACTTCTAATCTTGATGCAATTTTTTTTTATATAATAAAGTTTAATCAATATTGCTAATCCCTATATCTTTTCCAATCATATAATTAGCACAACAATTTAAATAAAAATAGTATAACAATTTATATTAACTTAATTGTACACTAAGTTAAATAGAATTGAATAATAATAATGGAAACTAAACTTAACTAAATATTTTGGTTATAAACCTCTATGAAAATACTAGTTTATTCTTTGTCTATTCAACCAACAATTAAATATCTTACAATTTAAATATCTATTCCCTATTAATGAACTAGATTACATTCTTTATCAAAATGTACTATAGTCTTTTGAATGAAATTATTAATAGTAAATATATCTATATATATCCAAGAACCTAATAGATATAACTAAAATTCTATATAGAAACCTTCTAACAAAATCCAAATCACTACCCTTACAATTGCAAATTACTAAATATGAAGGACTTGATATCTCTATCAATATGCTACATGTCTTAAGATTTCCACCATCATGAACAGAATTCAAATAGATTACAACAGAATTTTTGGAAAAGTTTAAGAGGTTTAATTAACCTATGTCCAACATATGATTCACTTAAGAGAGGCTGCAATGATAGACCATGCTTTTAGAGGTTATGCAAAATGGAATTGTTGATAAGCTATTTAGAAGATACAACACTAGTTTTCAAAAGGTTTCTATCAAGTGCAAGGGCAATTTCCAATTATGATGGCATAGGAGTAAATGGCATCTTACATCACAAGAATGAATAAAAAGGCAATCAATTGAGGTGTGAAAGAGTTTTGTGGCTTGATCGTCTATATGCCTCAAATGAGGCTGTTAGCTTACAAATAGTTGTAGATAATAAATGAATACACCCTTCAACAAGGACCGCTAGGCATAAAATGCAATTAGAAAGAATGAAATTTGTCGATTAAACACATTAGGTTCACTTGACTAGATTCACCATCAAGGTATAGGCTTGAGTATGAATGCAGGTGAAAACAATTGGACCGGTGGTCTCGAAACATAATGGGATCTGAGTAATAGGACTTCGGCCTTGCCAATTGAATCGATGCCTAGCAGATAGGATACAAGGAGATCTTAGAATCTACAAAGAATTCAATTAGTTTGTAGAGTAAAATACATACATTCAACCCTCTAGCACATCCTCCAGAGTTGGACATAATAGAAATATTTCATAACATTATTGAGTGTATGTTTAAAATTAGGGGTGTGGGTCTGTATTTTATTCTATTACTGTTATTGTCAAGTTTTACAATGATATATGCAAAGAGGTTTTCAATGGAAACATTGCCAATTCGGTACACAAAATGACCTTTGAAGGATGCTAATAAAACTTGCGATGGTTGGGAAAATTAGTTGTCCTGGTTATTGTCTATCACATAAGAAAAAAAATTCTTTGGAGTATTTACAGTGATGAGGCTATTCTTAACATGTTCCAATCCTACAATAGTTCCATGATTTACGCCCTTCTGCTGATGAGGTGAGGTTCACATTGTAAAATGTTTGATGAAAGATATAGGTCACATCTATGGTAGATGAAGCCGTATTTCCTAAATTTAAGACATTTGCTCAATGCTTCAAGTGTGGCCGGCTGGGGAAAAGAAGTCAACTGGTTCATTGAAACTATAGCAAGGTAGATATAAAGAGTCTTATTCAAATTTCAATAAGAGGTTACAGATGCCATAAATCTACGAACCTATAGAGGTGAGATGATTGAAATTTCTTGTGTCTGTAGATCTCAAACAAGTTCTCTATTTTCTCTCAAGGTCTATGCAGGGTAGATATGATGAAGTTCATAGATGGTCACAAAAGTGTCAAAGTTAAGGAATTATAGAAAAACCTCATATTTAGATGGCGACAAGAGGACATACACATCTCAAGCTAACAAACTTACTGGTATGAATTTTCAAACAAATAGAACTACGAAGAGAAAGAGAGAGAGAGAGAGAGATAGAAGGGAGATTCCTACAGAGACTCAAATTATGTCAAATAAAATTTATTCCATTCTACTACTAGACATCCTTAGATTTTTTTATCCCCCAAGCTTCTGAGTCCTCCTCCCATTGATTTCATGCCTCCTTCCTCCTCTTCTGCAAAATTTCCCAAATATTTATATGTCTCCCAATTCTTCTCCATCCCCCTCAAATATTTCCACCATCACAAAAATAGTAAAATTCAATAAATTCCCACTCCATCATATCCCCATTATTGAAATCCACTTTCTCCAAAAATTAAATGCATTAAATCTTCACCTACATGAATATTCTACCAATCTGAAAATTATTATTGTCCACTCACGACAACTCACTCACATAAAAATAAATTAAACTATGAATAATATAATATAAAATAATATCTTATACATCTAAACAAAAGAATATTCATTCACTTATTATGATATTAAATATTTGTAATTTATTTATTATTATTATTGTTATTAGCTATTAGAATTATTAAGTTAATTCCTATTAAAAACAAATATTTAATATACCTTAACATTAATATTATTTATTGACAAGATAATTTAATAATCTATTTAATGAAACAATAGACCAAAACCAAAACTCGCCTCGATACTACAACCAACATTACTAGATGACAACACCCCAAGGGACAATAGAGACTCATAACCAAGCTCCAACCAAAGAAACTAATGAAACCCAAGACTGAGAACTCATCCTCATCGAGAATGATGTCAACTAAGGGAGCTCATGTTATCTCCATTCCATAACTTCCATTGGTATGAAGGCACGCTCAAACCTGCCAATTCAGATGGAGTCGATGCCTAGTACCTGCAATCCTACAAAAAACAAAAGTGTCGATTACAAACATATATATAATCATCCAAAAAGGCACATAATGATAGGGAATCACAGCATAGTAGGGTACTCAACATGAGTAATGCTACACTGTCCCTTCACAAAACACATCACAAATATCCTCATTAAACAAGTTCATCAATAACTAATCAACCAGATAACACATCGTCAGATAATCGCATAAAGCACATAATAAAATTAATCCACATAATCAATTAAACCCATAATTGATCACAACATAAGCACAATATATCAATCATAAAGCATCAATAGTGTCATCATAGAAACATCAATGAGTGTCATCAACTACATCAAAATAGTAGATCCATCATCAATAATGTCATAATGTCTAGATATAAAGGAACAACTAATAGTTTATCAAAAAACCAAAACCAAAATGAGGGGCACTACAGGCCAACTGTTGAATGATTTGAGATAATGAAGAATCATTGAGATAACCCTACTGGATAGATTCCAACCAATTTGGAACAGGCATAGAAATAGTTGAAAGGGAAGCTTGGTCATCAGATGTGCGAGAAAGAACATCTGCCACAATATTGTCCTTACCCTTCTTGTAAGTGATCTCATAGTCATAAACCATGAGTTTACTGACTCATTTCTATTGTGGTGGAGAGGAGACCCGTTGTTCTAGGAAATATTTTAGACTGTGGTGATTAGTCTTGATACAAAAATGATTCCCTAGTAGGTATGGTCACCACTTTTTTACTGCATGCAAAATAGCCATCATTTCCTTCTCATATGTAGAGAGTACCAAATTCTTGCCAGAAAGGGTTTTGTTGGTGAATTCAATGGGATGTTCATCATAAAGGAGAACAACACCAAGTCTATTGCTGCAAGCATCACTCTCAATAGTGAAGGTCTTGGAAAAATCTGGCATAGCTAGAATAGGTGTAGTACACATAGATGTGTTTTAGGTTTTCAAATGCAAACTCAGTAGCATGTGTCCAGATAAAAGCATCCTTTTTTAACATAGTTGTTAATGGAGCCGCAATCTTCTCGTAATCCTTGACAAACTTGCGATAGTAGCCATTCAGCCATAAAAAACCACGGAGGCTCTTTAGTGTTTGAGGATGTGGCCAATTTTTCATGGCATCTATTTTTGCAGGATCCACTTGAACCCCTTGGGCTGAAACAATATGCCCAAGATACTCCACTTCCTCTTGGCCAAAATCACATTTAGACTGTTTTACACATAGATGATGATCAGAGAGAAGTTGCAGTACAAGATCCAGATGTTGGAGATACTCAGCCCATGTTTTACTATAGATGAGGATATCATCGAAGAAGACTAGAATGAATTTCCGCAGGTAGGGCCGGAATATTTTATTCATCAATGCCTGGAATGTTGAAGGAGCATTAGTGAGGCCAAAGGGCATGACCAAAAACTCATAATGGCCATCATGCATGTGGAAAGTTGTTTTAGGGATATCATCCTCATGAACCCAAATTTGGTGATACCCAGAACGAAGATCCAACTTGAAGAAAAAATGAGCGCCATGAAGCTCATCAACAATTGAAATCAGAAACTTATCCTTGATTGTGATGTGATTAAGTGCTTGGAAGTCAATGCAGAGGTGCCATGACCCATCTTTTTTCTAGACAAGAAGAACTATGAAGAAAAGGAACTGGTACTAGGGTGAATAATACCTTGCTTTAGTAAGTTTCAAATGAGCATCTTAATCTCTATCTTTTGGTGAAATGGGTAGCGGTAGGCCTGATGTTGGGAGAAACTCTTCTAGGAAGGAGTTGAATATGGTGGTCCTCAGGTCATGAAGGTGGCAATCCCACTGGTTCGGTAAAGACACATGCATACCTATCCAAAATTTGTTGTAGATCAAGAGTAGTGGAGACTGCTGATGGTTGCATCTGAATGGAATGGAGCTAAGCAATGACACCATGTGAATTTTTATTAAGAATCTTTTCTATGTTATGTGAATGAGAGACCCCAGTTGTAATCCCTTCAATGTGTGTTTGTGCCCATTGTCTAAAAACTGCATCTAAAGTTTATCAAAATCCCATAAGATGGGTCCAAGTGTGTGTAACCATTGGGTGACCAAAACCACATCACATATGCCTAAGGGTAAGCCAAACATGTTAGAGCACATGTTATAATCTCCAATAGAGATACACACATTATGACACTTCCCTTTGCAAGGTAATGTGCCCCCATTGGCAATCATGACTTCAAAGCTGGAGCAAGGATGGACAAAACAATCAGCTTGTTTGGTGATCCAAGGGTCAATGAAGTTATGAGTGCTACCAGAATCAATAAGTATTGTAAGAGGGAGCTTCTTGAAGTAACCCTTGACCCGCATGGTTTGTGGGGTGGTGACTTCTGCTAAAGCATGGAGAGAGATCTCTGGGTGGTCTTCCTGAGGAGTAGGGTCAACAAGCGGCTGCTAAGTGTCGATTTGATCATCCACTATATCCTAAGCATCCGCATAAACTTTAGTTTCAGGTGAAGAATCCACATCCAAGAGATAGAGCTTTTTCTCAACACATCTATGTCCCTGAGTGAATTTCTCATCACAATTATAACAAAGTCCATTTTCTCTACGTGCCCGCATCTCTACTTTAGTCAAATGCTTGATAGGAGTTGTTCTAGGAGCTGGCATTAGTTGAGGTCTTTCAGAAGCCATATTTCTAAATAGAACAAAACTAGATTTGGATCATTGTTGAGTTGTGATTGTGTCCTCCACCAACTTAGAAAACCCTAAGGCTTCCATCATTGTGTTGGGATGGAACATTTTAACCTTAGAGCGAATTGCATCCTTCAAGCCACTGACGAAACAACTCCTAAAGAATTCATCAGACAATCCCTCTGTGTGATTGGCTACTTTTTCAAATTCTATCTGATATCCTCTTACAGTGCCTACTTGCCATAGTTTAGTGAGTTCTCTTGTGAAGTCATAAAAAGCATTAGGGCCAAATCGTTGCAAAAATTTGTCCATTTTGGCTCTTCATGAGACTTGGTGTACCGATGAACTATTGAAGGGCTTCGTGTTCCAAATGAAAGGATGCAAGTGGGACTTTGTTGACATCAAAAGTATTATGCAAAATAAAATATTGTTCTACTCAATATATCCATCCAGTTGGATCATCACCATTGAAGAGAGGAAAATCAAGCTTCGGCCCATGAAAATTTCCAGAAGAAAAAAACCCAGTGTCTACAGAAGACTCTGGTTGTCGTCTATTATTCATGGTTAAATGCTAAAGATTGAGGTTGAGAATTTTTTCATCTAGATCTTGGAGCTTGGTCTTGAGGGTTGCAAGTTCATCCTCCATCTTTTTTTCTCCTGTTCAGGTGACAACCATAGGCAGGAGTTTTTTTTTTGGGAATGGCTAGAAAAAGCAAAAACATAAACTTTTTTAGTAAAGGAAAATTTGGATTTGGGAAAAAATCTGATGGGTAATTAGGGTTTGACTAGGTTTTGGACACTTTCTGATGGGAAGGGGAGAAGAAAGTGGGGATTTCATAAGCAAGGTGAAAGAATGGGAAAATTTGTCCAAGAGGGACAAAGGAGCAGAAATATGAAATGAACACTATGGAAAAATTTGAAGGCTATTGGATGAGAATCAAAGAAGTTATGGAAAACCCTAAAAATAGACAAATGTGAGATTTTTGGCTTCGATAAGTGGAATTTGGGATAGGGTCCTCAAGGAAGGAAATATGTAGAATGAAATTTTAGGGGTTCCAGTGAATTTTTTTTTTAAAAATGATTTGCCAACTACTCTAGACAGATTCAATCTATGATTTGCCAGCTATCAATATATATGGGCCCCAAGTATGTTTGGCTTCCTAAAGGTTTAGGGGAGTCACTCAGCCACCAATGTTGTCTAATGGCTTGCATATTGGGGTAGTACCCCTCACTCCATGGCTCAGGTAAAATAGATAAATTCTTTGCCACAAATGACAGCTCTTGGTTTACCTCACAGATGTGAACTAGTCAATTAGGTAGGGGCCGTTGCCCTTTTCACTGGCAGGTCTTCTCAATGGGACAGCTACTTTGGGGTTCCTGTGGTACTCTTCACAATGAGTTTTAGGGCTATATGCCAGGCACTTCCCATAGTTAAGTGGATAGGGATATTCCCTGATCCAAACCTGCAATTGAAATGAACAATACACATGCAAAAAAGAAAGAACTACGACAATAATCACAATGCCTGGATGCCATTGCAAAAAAAAATTGGTAGAAATTCTACCCAGCGAGCCCAAGAAAGCGCTCTAATACCAGATGAGAGGAACCTCTTGGAACAATATAATGAAAAATGCATGAAATAATAGAAATATATAAAAATAGTAGAAACATAGAAGGAATTTATTGATCATAGGCTACTTTGAGGGGGCAACCTCCTTTGAGAAATCTCAATACAATAAATTCATGGATGCCTTCATTGGCCTCAACATGTACTTATACACTAAGTCTAATCTAAACAACTATTACTTCCCATTAATGTGGGATAACACAATATGCTCACGGAAAGACTTACAAAGCATATGCGTCCAAATGTAATATACTAACAAAGTAAAGAGAAGGGTTAACATGGGTTCCTAACAAAGCCCTCCAACTCAATTTGTAAGGAATGTTAGCTAAGAAAGCACATAAGGACAAGTTTTAAGAGCAAAGAACAATTTTCTACTAGTTTGTTGGATCTAGTGCATATAGATCTCTGTAGTCCTACAAGAGTGAGAAGTCTACAAGGTGACAAGTACTTCATGTTGCTTAGTGATGATTATTCTAGAATGACTTGGGTTACTTTTCTAAGAGATAAATCAGAAGCCCTAGAGAAGTTCAAATCTTTCAAGGCAATGGTTGAGAATGAAATAGATTTAAAGATCAAACACTTGAGATCTGATAGAGGAGGTGAGTTCACATCAAACAAATTCAACATTTTCTATGAAGAACATGGGATAAAGACACAACTGTCTATACCTAGGACTCCTCAGTAGAATGGGGTTGTGGAAAGGAAGAATAGGACAGTACAGGAGGCTGCTAGAATAATGATAAAGGAAGAAGGTCTATTGGAAGTCTTTTGAAAAGAAGTTATTCACAGTACTGTCTACATTCAAAACAAAGTTCAAGTGAAAGGTAATGGTACTAAAACTCCCTATGAATTGTGGTATGGAAGAATTCCCATAGTAAAATATTTCAAAGTCTTTGGAAGAAAATATTATATCAGGAGAGATGAAGATCTAGGAAAGTTTGATGCAAGAGGTGATGAAGGAATCTTTCTTGGATACTTTACCAAGAGTAAGGCTTACTAGTACTATAACAAAAGGCTCAAAAAGATTGTTGAAAGTGCAAATGTGAAGGTAGATGAAGGCAAAGAAAGAATATTAGACCTGAGTTGTTATGAACCAAATGAATCTATGACTATATAAATTGAAGAGAAAAATGAGAAAGCATAAAATCATGATGAAGAAGAGGCTCTGAAAAGTGTTTTCAAGACTCCTAGGTATGTAAGGATCAATCATTCTGAAGATCAGATTATAGGTGACAAAAACAAAGATATGCTAACAAGAAGAAGAGTTGCAGAGGAACAAGTCAATTACTATTTTATTTCAAAGATTGAACCAAAAAATATGAATGAATCATGTAATGATTAAAATTGGGTAAAGGTAATGGAGGAAGAACTACTAGAGATAGAGAAGAATGAAACTTGGGAATTAGTTCCTAGACCTACTGACAAAAATGTTATTGGATCTAAATGGATCTTTGGAAACAAGCTAAATGAAAATGGAGAAGTTGTAAGGAATAAAGAAAGACTTGTATGCAAAGGATATTCTCAAATTGAAGGGATAGATTTTGAAGAAACCTTTTCCCAGTAGCTCAGATTGAAGTAATCAGAATGTTTCTGGCATTTTTAGCTCACAAAGATTTTAAGGTATATCTGATGGATGTGAAATCTACCTTCTTGAACGGTGAGTTAGAAGAGGAAGTATACATTGAGCAACCAGAGGGATTCCAATTGTCAAATCAAAGTAATATGGTATGCAGGCTGAAGAAAGCATTGTATGGACTCAAACAAGCTCCTAGAGCCTAGTATGTAGGGTTAGACAAGTATTAATTGCAATTGGGATTTAGTAAAGGTACTGCAGACAACAATTTGTACTTCAAAATCAATGATGATCAAATCTTGATTGTTGAGGTCTTTGTTGATGACATTATTATTGCAAGTATGGGCCTAACTGGTGTTGTCATTGATGTTAACATACTCCTATTGTATTGATGTTAAGGATTGGATGAGTTGTGTGCTGAGGAGATTGAGAAAATTAGTCCTTTCAGAAATAGAGAAGAACAATGAAGACAGTGAAGCTCTATGAAGTGAAGATCCTAGATAGATAAAGATCAGAGTATGCACATCAAAGGTTTTGTAGATGTGTGTTTGAAGATGATCCAGTCAAGATTTGAGAGGTCCATATGAAAATGTGTAGGACTTGTGCCCATGAGAGTAAAGCTAGTTCTAGCAACTATTTAGAGGTGACAGAGTGACACAAATAGGTCCGATGAGATCTGGAAATACAATATCATGTTATGCGAATCTGGTGGCATGTTTGGGAGGCTAATATTAATTGACAACTCAATTGGTTCGTAGTTAGGAGGTCCACAAGCAATCCTTCTAATGTGATAGTGATGGTCAACTATGTTCTTGAGGTTCCATATGAAGATGTAAATCATTACAGTAAGTAGAAGTGGTGTAGATGTTCTTGGTGATTCAAGAAAGCTTGTGGGGGTCTCTAGATTGTTTCCAGTTTGTGTTGGCGGTCCACATTAAAGATTGAGCTTTTGATTGAAGATTTACCTTCAGGTGATGGTGTTCTTCCTAGTCTTGGCCAACTAGATGATTTGTTCATGTTGCGAATGATCTTGAAGATGTTTTGCAAAGCATGGCGTGTTCATCAAAGAAGATTGAAGTCCCAACTATGTGTGGCCGACAGTGTAGTGATGTGCATGAAGTTTTTATAATAAGTCAAGTTGTATTTTTGTAATTTCTCTGTAATAAAATAAGTGTATGTTGTGCTAACTTTGATGATCATTCCAAAGTCAATGTCATGTAGAAATAAGAGCTACGAAGTGATTCAAAAGTATCCTTATGGTCATGATGAGAAGGTGGTGGTGAAGAGGAGTGAAAAGCAGAGTAGAGGTGTTGAGCTTAAATGGAACTGACTCAAGCATAGTGAAGATGCTAATCTCCAATTCAAGTATGTAATACTCATATTCTTTTGTAGATAGTGTGTCTCCTGTAGGTAGTGGGCCTCTTGTGAGCAGTGTGCTCGAGCAGTGAGCCCTAACTGGCAAGTGCCATTTTATTCTTCTTATTCTTTTAACAGAGAATACAATCTTGGGTTACTCTCCTCGTGGTTTTTCCCTTAACTGAGTTTTCCATGTTAAAATCTTAGTGTTATATGTGTTAAATTTGTTTCTGCTCTTGAATTATTGCATTATACTTTCATGATTGAATCATTGATATGTTGTTGAAATATAAGAAGGTTTTTTAAGTGAATAAGGAATAGGATTTTGGTGATAACTGATTCACCCCCCTTCTTAGTTATCTGTCCTAAATCCAACAATTGGTATTAGAGCCAAGTTCCTCTAGAAGAAGCTTAATTGCTTGAGGAGATCCAGGATGTCATCCTATAAGAAGGACAGTCCAAGGTTTGATGGAACAAACTATGCTCTTTGGAAGTGCTGCATGTAATGTCACTTACAATACATGGGAAATCAGTATTGGAACACAACTACAACTAAATATGATCCCCTGAATAATGGTCCAATAACTATGGATGAAGTCAGAGATGCAGGTAATAATCTTCAAGCTAAAGAAGCCCTACTGAGTGCCTTGACTGATTCAGCACTGACAAATGTTATGGATTTGAAAACTGCTTATGAAATTTGGACAAAGGTGGAAAATCTTTATGAAGGAGACAAATATGTTAAGTGTGCCAAGTTGCAAAGTCTGAAAGGAAAGTTTGAAAACTTGAAGATGAGTGAAGATGATAATATCACTTCATATATGTCAAAAGTAAATGAGCTTGTACGTGGCATTAGATGTGCTAGTGGAATATTGGATGAAGATGAGATTGTTGCCAAAGTTCTTAGATCTCTACCTCCTGCTTACAAACACAAAGCTGCTGCTATAGAAAAAATTAGATCTTTAACAACTATTATAGGGGATCAATTGGTTGGTAAGATATCTGTATTTGAATTGGCTAAGTTTGGTGATGCACTTCCCAAGACTAAATCTACATTCAAAGCTAGTGTCTCTACAAAAGGCAAACATAGATATGATCCAAGAGAAAGTTCCTCAAGGAAATCAACATGGTATGATAAAGCAAGGAAAGATCTAGAAGAAGATGAGTTAGAAGTTGAACAACTTGAAGCCCTTATTGCAAAGAGACTGCCAAGAGGATCCGGTAAGTATGAAGGAAAATTACCTTTCAAATGTTTTGCCTACAATAAGATTGGTCATTTTCCCTCAAGATGTCCGAAAAGGTTTTCAAGGCCAAACCCTAATAGATCAATGTTTTAGAAGAAGTGTTACTATGTTCAAGAAGATGATGATGGAGTAACAGATGATGAATCTGAGATAGGAAACAAACTTGGAAGTGACTAGGTGTTTATTGCCATCAAAGAAGAAGATCCAATGCCTATTGAATCTGCCAATCATAAGATGATAGAAAGTGCTTTGGTTGCTCGGGTTGAAGAAAAGGATGAATGGGTTATTAATAGTGGATTCTCTAACCATATGATTAGTGACAAGAGTAAGTTCTTAAGCTTGGAAAGATATGAAGGTGGAGTTGTAAAATTTGGAGATAATTCTGCTGGCAGAATTATAGGCAGAGGAACCATTTCTTTTGATGGAAAGAACAAAACCAATAATGTTCTATATGTTGAAGGTCTAAAGCATAATCTTCTCAATGTTGGACAATTGGTGGATAAAGGCTATGATCTCTGATTCAAAAATGGAAAATGCAAGATCTTTGAAATCTCTCAAACTGAGATTGCATCCGGTACACAAACAAAAAGTAACATCTTCCACTTGGTTGGTACTGGAAAAAGTTTCTTATTTGTTCAAATAGATTAGAGTTGGTTGTGGCATAGGAGAATGTGTCATGTGAATTTTAATAATATCATCAAGATAAGCAACACTCAGGCTGTAAGAGATCTTCCAAGACTGATGAAACCAACTAACAGTTTGTGCAAAGATTGTTAGTTGGGTAAGTAGAATAGAGTCACATTCAAAAGTAAGGAACAATCTTCAACTGGTTTGTTAGACTTGGTGCACACTGATCTCTGTGGTCCGGCAAAAATTAGGAGTCTGCAAGGAGATAGGTATTTCATTTTGTTGATTGATGACCATTCCCAGATGATGTGGGTGACTTTCTTGAAAGAGAAGTTTGAACCACTTGAGAAGTTAAAAATATTCAAGGCTATGGTAGAAATGGAACTGGCATAAACATAAAATGCCTCAAGTCTGATAGAGGTGGAGAATTCACATCCAGTGAATTTATATCATACTATGAGAAACATGGGATAAAGAGACAGTTATCTGCTCTAAGGACTCCACAATAAAATGGAGTAGTGGAGAGAAAGAACCAGACCATCCAGGACGTATCTAGGACCATGATGATGGAAGTAAATGTTCCTCAGATCTATTGGAGAGAAGCTGTAAGCATTGCTGTCTATACTCTTAATCGGGTAAAAATCAGAGGCAATATTGGTAAGACCCCTTATGAAATTTGGTTTGGTATCACTCCTACTGTGAAGTATTTTAGAGTCTTTGGTAGTAAATGCTATATAAAAAGAGATGAAGACCTTGGCAATTTTGATGCTAGAAGTGATGAAGGAATATTCTTGGGATATTCTACTCAAAGCAAAGCATACTGGTGTTATAACAAGAGATTGAGAGAGATTGTAGAAAATACAAATGTGAAGGTTGATGAAGGCATGGAAAATCCCTCAAGGTATTATGAGTATGAAGCAGATGATCATAATGATATCTCAGACCAAGGAGAACAACTCCCAACTCCAGTTTAGATTCAGACTGATCCAGAGAATCCAGAAATACAAGAAGAAGAGACAAGTTTAGATGAACCTGTCCAATAATTAGAAGTGCAAAAGAATCCCAAAACTCCTAGGTATGTAAGACTAAATCATTCTGAAGATCAGATCATAGGAGATAGAAGCAAAGGTGTTCAAACAAGAAGAAAAATTGCTCAAGCTTCAGTGAAGTATTGCTTGATTTCAAAGATTGAACCAAAAATAGTAAGTGAAGCATGCAATGATGAAAGTTGGGTTAATGCAATGGAAGAAGAATTGATACAGATTGAAAAGAATCACACTTGGGATCTTGTTCCTAGACCTAAGGACAAAAATGTGATTGGGACTAAGTGGGTCTTCTGGAATAAACTGAATGAAGATGGTGAAGTAGTAAGAAACAAAGCTAGATTGGTCTGTAAGGGTTATTCTCAAGTAGGAGTTGACTTTGAAGAAACTTTTTCTCTGGTGGCAAGAATTGAAGTAGTCAGATTATTTCTTGCCTTTGTTATCTTCAGAGATTTCAAGGTATATTAGATGGATGTCATGTCTACTTTCCTAAATGGTGATTTGGAAGAAGAGGTATACATTGAGCAACCGGATGGATTTCAATTGTCTAATCATGGAGATATGGTCTGCAAGTTGAAGAAGTCATTGTATGGACTCAAACAAGCCCCAAGAGCCTGGTATGAAACATTGGACAAACATGGTTTGAAGATTGGTTTCAACAAAGGTACTGTTGATAGTAATATGTATTTTAAGATTGATCATGAAAATATCTTGATTGTTGAAGTATTTGTTGATGATATCATTTTTGGATGAAAAGATAGTATGTGTAAGACTTTTGCAAATCAAATGCAAAATGAATTTGAGATGTCTATGTTTGGAGAAATGAATTTCTTCTTGGGTCTACAAATCACTCAAACAAAGAAAGGAATCTTCATATCATAGACCAAATATGTGAAAGAATTGTTGAAGAAATTTGGGATGGAAGATTCAAAGCCAATGAATACTCCAATGGAAACTGGATGTAAGTTGAGTAAAAATGATGAATCTCCTAAGACTGATCAGAAAAAGTACAGGTTAATGATTGGAGGACTACTCTACCTTACTCAAACTAGACCTGATATTATGAATGATGCTGGTCTTTTTGCCAAATTCCAAGCTGATCCTAGAGAGTCACATGTTATGGAAATCAAGGGAATTCTCAGATATCTGAAGGGAATAGTTGAGTATAGATTATGGTATCCTAAGGATCATGATTTCTCTCTTCATGCATATACAGATGCTGATTGGGCATGAGATATGGATGAATGGAAGAGTACCAGTGGTGGTGCATTCTTTTTGGGAAAAAGATTGGTTTCTTAGCTAAGCAAGAAACAAGAGGAAATATCTCTGTCCACTGCAGAAGCAGAGTATATTGCAGCAGCAGGAAGTTGCACTCAAGTATTGTGGATGAAGCAAATGTTAAGAGATATCAGACTGGAGTATGAAGAACCTATCACAATCTTCTGTGATAATTCAAGTGCAATAAAAATATCAAAAAATCTGGTGTTACATTCAAAAACAAAACATATATCCATCAAGTTCCACTTTTTGATAGAGAAGGTGAAGAAGAATGAAGTCAAATTGGAGTTTCTACCCTCAAAGGATTAGATTGCAGACATTTTTACTAAACCTCTACCTAAGGACTCTTTTGAGTATCTCAGGGAGGAGTTAGGGGTTATTACCCCTCTGGTTCTAAATTAAGATGCACTGATGTGCATCAGTCCAGTGCATCCCATAGTCATATCTTGTGATCCAGATTGATGTTAGGAGGCTAATACTTAGGGGGAGTATTCAGTATGATTCTGAAGTATGAGAAGTGGTTGCAAGTATGTACCCTTTGCCATTGATGTCAAAGGAGGAGATAAGACATGTGAAAAATAAAAAGTGGTTGCTGATCAAAGGGGAAGCAGTAAAGGAAGAGAATACATGTGAATGGTTTCTATTGATAGGGGAGCTATGTCAGTCAGAGAGGAGAAGTTCTTGTCTTGATGGTTAAAACTATTTTTCACATTTTATTTTGCCATAAATGACAAAGGGGGAGATTGTTGCAAGTATGGGCGTAACTGGTGTTATCATTGATGTCAACATACTCCTGTTGCATTGATGTCAAGGATTGGATGAGATGTGTGTTGAGGACATTGAGAAAATTAATCCTTTCAAAAATAGAGAAGAACAGTGAAGACAACGAAGCTCTATGAAGTGAATATCCCAACTAGATAAAGATCAGAGTATGCACATCAAAGGGTTTGTAGATATGTGTTTGAAGATGATCCAGTCAAGATTTGAGAGGTCCACATGGAAATGTGGAGTTGTGGCCATGAGAGTAAAACTGGTTCTAGCAACTGTTTAGAGGTGACATAGTGACACAAATAGGTTTGATGAGATTTGGAAATACAATATCATGTTCTGCAGATCTGGTGGCATGTTTGGGAGGCTAATATTAATTGACAACTCAATTGGTTTGTGGTTTATATGTCCACAAGCAACCCTTCTAATGTGATAGTGATGGTCGAGTGTGTTCTTGAGGTTTCAGATGAAGATGCAAATGATTATAGTAAGCAGAAGTGGTGTGGATGTTCTTGGTGATTCAAGTAAGCTTGTGGGGGTCTCTAGATTGTGTCCAGTTTGTGTTGGTGCTCTACATTAAAGATTGAGCTCGTGATTGAAGATTTACCTTCAAGTGATGGTGTTCTTCCTAGTCTTGGCTGACTGGATGATTGTACATGTTGCAGATGATCTTGAAGATGTTTTGTGAAGCATGGCATGTTCCTTGAAGAAGATTGAAGTCCCCGCTATGTGTGGCCGACAGTGTAGTGATGCACATGAAGTATTTGTAATAAGTCAAGTTGTATTTTTGTAATTGCTCTGTAATAAAATAAGCGTATGTTGTGCTAACTTTGATGATCATTCCAAAGTCGATGTCATGTATAAATAAGAGTTGTGAAGTCATTCAAAAGTATCCTTGTGGACATGATGAGAAGGTGGTGGTGAAGAGGAGCAAAAAGTAGAGCAGAGGCGTTGAGCTTAAATGGAACTGACTTAAGCATAGTGAAGATGCTAATCTCTAGTTCAAGTATGTAATACTCATATTCTTTTGTAGACAGTGTGTCTCCTATAGGCAGTGGGCCTCTTGTGAGTAGTGTGCTCAAGTAGTGAGCCCTAACTCACAAGTGCCATTTTATTCTTCTTATTCTTTTAATAGAGAATACAATCTTGGGTTAGTCACCCTGTGGTTTTTCCCTTAACAAGGTTTTCCACATTAAAATCTTGGTGTTATATGTGTTAAATTTGTTTATGCTCTTGAATTATTACATTATACTTTCATGATTGAATTATTGATATGCTGTTGAAATATAAGAAGGTTTTTTAAGTGAATAAGGAATAGGATTTTGGTGATAACTGATTCACCCCCCCTCTCAGTTATCTGTCATAAATCCAACAATTATCTTTGGAGGAAATGAAGGTATGTGCATAAGGTTTGTTGATGAGATGAAAAGTGAATTTGAAATGTCCATGTTTGGTGAAATTAATTTCTTTTTGGGTTTGAAAATTAATCAATTAGATAAAGGAATCTTCATATCTTACTCTAAGTATGTGAAAGAGTTGTTGAAGAAGTTTGGGATGGAAGACTCTAAACCAGTATGCACTCCCATGGTGACTAGTTGTAAGTTTAGGAAAGCTGATGAATCACCTTAGGCTGATCAGAAAAATGCAGATCCATGATTGGAGGATTGTTTTATCTAACTCAAACTAGACCTGATATTATGCATGTAGTCTGTCTTGTTGCAAGGTTTCAAGATGATCCAAGAGAATCACATGTGATGGCAATTAAGAGAATTCTGAGGTATTTGAAAGGCACTCTAGATTATAATTTATGGTATCCAAAGCATAATGATTTCACTCTCAGTGCTTATACAGATGCAAATTGGGCTGGAGATGTTGATGCTAGAAAGTGTACAAGTGGAGGCACCTTATTCTTGTGTAATAGATTGGTCTCATGGATGAGCAAGAAATAAGATTCAATATCTTTGTCAACTACAGAAGAAGAGTATATTGTAGCATCATGTTTCTACACTCAAGTATTATGGATGAAGCAGACTTTGAAGGATATAAGAGTTCCGTATGAAGATCCAATTACAATCTTTTGTGACAATACAAGTGCCATAAATATCTCAAAGAATCCAGTGATGCATTCAAGAACAAAGAACATATCAATAAGGTATCACTTTTTGAGAGAGAAGGTGGCAGAGAACAAAGTAATGTTGAATATGTGTCCACAAAGGATTAGATTGTAGATATTTTCACCAAACCTCTACCTAAAGATACATTTGAGTATCTCAGAGAAAAGTTAGGGGTCATTACCCCTCCTTTCCTGAACTAAGATGCATAGGAGTGCATCAATCTAGTGGAGCTCAAAGTGTCATTTCTTGATTTGGATTGATGTTCTAAAGGCTAACTCTCAAGGGAAGTAGATAAGCATTTTTGGTAAAGTAAATGGATCAGAGAAGTAGCATGCAAGTATGTGTACTTTTCCATTGATGTCAAAGGGGGAGAGAAATCATGTGAAAACTCAGGGGGAGAAAGAATGCAGATGTGGTGCAGTCATAGTAGGAGGGTTCATAGAATGAACTATCTAGGCTGTGCAGCAAGAGTAAACACAACAGAAACAATTCAAAGAAATAAAACAAATGCATATTCGGTCATTCAGTATATCAAAGAATTCAAATACATTCTGGCCGGCAACATGCATGCTTACAATTACATACATGCACAAGATAAAGCTTTGATGCTCCTTCACACAAAATCTAAACTAAGGATTATGAATCAAGTGCTAACTACTTTCCTAAGGATCTATTACATCTTTATAAATCATTTCTGGACCAATAGATTCCTCCATGTCAGCCAAGGAAGATCACAAACTCCAATGAAGAGTTGTAACATGTTCATAGATAAGTCAGACCTAAATGCATAGAACACTTCCTCAAATGAATGGAACACCATACATACCTCCAAGAAGGGCTGGCCATGAACCAAGGATCTTTGAATGATGTGTCATTAGGATCCGCAAGTCAAAGAATGATCCACAAGCCTTCTCCTTTAGCTAATTATTAGGAATTGTTAGAATGCTCTGCTCTGAGAAAACAATTGATCTTTGGATAGCGATAAATTTCTGGTAACTTATCCAAATGCTCTGAATTCTTGGTATGATGTAGATGAGTGAATGTAGATGCTAACTCTAGATCTGTAAGATGTGACATGCCAAAACTAGACCACAAGCTGAACTACTTCCTACTGAACTGGAAAATGAAAAGAAACAAACTGAACTGCAAACAAATTGAAATGCAAATGTTTTTGGTTGATTCAAGATTGCTCTTGGACCATGGATGCTATTGCATCAGACATCCAAGGTTATTGAAAAAGTGAGTCCCTCACTTTGTTGGGACTAGGGAAGAACCAAGATGGTTCACCTTAGCCTGAGAAATCCATGATGAATCTTCTTCCGGTCTGCCTTTCCACTTCACAAGATATTCTTTGTATTGCCTTCCTCTAGTGTTGCATCCAACTCTACTATCCAAAATGTCCTCTATCTTCTTTGGTGCTTCTTGTGGTAACTACTTCTTCAAGTCTTCATCCATGCTGTCACTGAACTCTATTTCATGATACTGATATAAGTCTGCAATGTTGAAAATCGATGAAATACTCAATGTTTCTAGTAACTCCACTTCATATGCATTTCCTAAATCAAATTTCCTGAGTATCTTAAAAGGTCTAAACTTATTCATCTTCAACTTGTTATATGTCCCAACTAGAAATCTTTCTTTTCTCAAGTACACCATCACTTCATCTCCAACTTCAAATTCCTTATGTCTTCTCTTCTCATCAGCCTTCTCTTTGTACTTATTGTTCATAGTCTCCAAATGTTTCTTGACCTGATTATGCACTATCTTCATGTGCTCTACAAATTCTTCTACTTCTGCACTCCTCTTTTCCTCTGTACTGATGTCTCTCAGTTCTACAACTCCTCTAGGATTCAGTCTGATAACAATCTCAAAAGGTGTCTTTCCAGTACTCCTATTTACTGAATAATTGTATGCAAACTCTGCTTGTGAAAGAATCAAATCCCAACTTCTGGTCTTCTCTCCAACCAAATATCTCAACAATCTTCCCAAACTCTTATTCACTACCTCTGTCTATCCATCAGTCTATGGCTGAAAAGTTGAACTAAACTTCAAACATGTCTTTATCTTCTTCCAAAGTTTCTTCCAAAAGTATCCAACAAACTTTGTGTCTCTATCTAAAACTATACTCTTAGGTAATCCATACAATCTCATAATCTCCTTGAAAAATAGGTTAGCTACATGCATTGGATCAGTTGTCTTCTTTCAAGGTATGAAATGAGCCATCTTTAAAAATCTGTCAACCACTACAAATATTGAATCATGTCCTCTCTATGTCTTAGGTAACCCCATTACAAAATCCGCACTTATGTCTTCCCAAGGTCTCTCCGATACTGTCAAAGGTTTATACAATCCAATGTTCTGACTACTCCCTTTTGCAACTTGACAAACTTGACAACTCTGCACAAATCTCTAAATATCCTTATGTATTTGAGGCCAAAAGTAATTTTCACTTACCAAAGCCACTGTCTTATCAATGCCAAAATGTCCTGCCAATCCACCACTATGTTTCTCCTTGATCAAATTATCTCTCATTGAACTTCTAGGTATGCATAGAATTCCCTTGAACAACATATCTTCTTGAATAAAATAATCTAGCCACTTACTCCTATCTATCACAACAGGTTCCTTACATGCCTTCCATGGTTCTGTGAAATTAGTGTCTCCCTCATACATGTTCTTCAATTCATCAAATCCTATTACTTCAACTCTCATTTCTATCAACAAGTTTCTTCTTCTACTCAATGCATTAGCAACTTTGTTTGATTTACCACTCCAATGCTTCAACACAAAGGTATAACTCTGCATGAACTCTACCCATCTCATATGTCTCCAATTCAACTTACCTTTACTATTTAAATATTGCAAATCTTGATGATCTGTATACAACACAAACTCCTTAGGAAACAAATAATGTCTCCACTTCTTTAGGGCTTGAATTATAGCATAGAACTCTAATCATAAACTGAATATCTTCTCCTTGCATCATTCAACTTCTCACTGAAATATTTTATAGGTCCACCTTCTTGACTTAATACTGCTCCAATTGCATTTCCACTTGCATCACAATCAACTTGAAAGACTTTATTGAAATCCAGTAATGCTAAAATAGGTTGTTCTATCACTTTCTGCTTCAATAACTCAGAACTTTTATCTTCTCTTGATGTCCACTTGAAATCTTTCATGTCACCTCTCATTGTCTCTGTCATAGGGTTACAATCTGAACTGAAATTTTTTATGAACTTCCAGTAGAAACTAGCCAATCCATGAAATGATCTAACCTATCTAATGCTCTCCAGTGTAGGCCATTCAACAATTTCTTTCACTTTCTCAGGGTCCATTTTTGATCCTTCTGTAGAAATCACAAATCCCAAACATACCAACTCTTCCTTCATGAAACTACACTTCTTAATGTTTATTAGCAATTTCTCTTCTCTCAATCTCTGCAAATATGCCACAAATGTTCTTCTTTTGTCTTACTCAAAATCAGAATATCATCCAAGTATACAATCAGAAACTTACCCAATAATTTCTTCAAGACTTCATTCATCAATCTCATGAAAGTACTAGGTGCATTTGTCAATCCAAAAGGCATCACTAACCACTCATGCAATCCTTCATTTGTGTTAAGGAAAAATTGGAGTAAACATGAATAATCAATATATCAATATCAATAGTACCCAAAACTCAATGAAAAAGGAAATAATCAAGATCAAACAAACAAAGATGAAACCTTTGCAAACCTCAATACTTCATAGTTTCTGTTGGTTGCCTATCTCAATCGATCTTGCATGTATGAATAAGGCCCTCAGAGAGTGCACTTCCTTGCTATTCCAAGATTGCCAATGGAGAATGGCTATGATAGTACTTTGTAATGAAGGCGAGATTCACAACAAAGGTAGTGATATGGTAACAAGTTGATTGCAAGCAAAAGGAATGACATGGGTGCCAAAGGCGTACTGTAATTCTTGCAAAGTAGCAATACTAAAAGCTTGGATGGATGAAATGGAAGAACATGGTTCAATTTATAGACTCATGAGAGAGAAGATCAACGGTATAGAAAGAATGAGAAGATCAATAGTTGAGAATGGTTGAGGAATGTGCATGAATAAGAAGAAGACATGTGTCTTGCTATATTTTTTATAAGAGGAATTAATAAAATAGAAGAAGAGTTAACTGCAGAGATTAATCAATTCAAAGAATAGATCAATCAGTTAAGAGAATAGAACTAGAGAATAGAAATTGCATGAGGATGAGAAGATATTTTATCTCAATTAATATTTAGAATATTCAATTGCATGTGCACAAGGATTGAATTATATTTAGAGATAACTCAATTTAAAAGAAGTGGACAACTTAAATAAATATTTGATTTATTTAAATTTAGAGAAGATATTATTGGAAGAAACAATTAAATAATTAATACTATTTAATTTAGAATGGATTTGGAAGAACTAATTAAATAATGTGTATTATTTAATTTGTTGGAGGAATTAGAAAAAATTAATATTTTTAATTAAATAAATTGATTTTATTTAATTGTTGGGAGAATATGAATCAAATAAATAAATTTGTTTATTTATTTATTGATAGAGGAATTTGACTTAAATAAATACTAAGAATATTTATTTGGACAGAGTTGTGTCATTTTTAGGCATATACAATTTGTCTTAAAAGCAGTCTTCCATTCATCACCTTCTCTGATTCTGATCTAATGGTATCCACTCTTCAAGTCTATCTTTGTGAAATATCTTGCTCCACTCAAGCAATCCATGATATCATCCATCCTAGGTAAAGGGAATCTATACTTAACTATGATCTTGTTTATTTCTCTAGAATTAATACACATTCCCCATTCTCCATCCTTCTTCGGTGCAAGCATTGTAGGTACTACACAAGGACTCAAGCTTTCTTTGATCAAACCTTTCCTCAATGATTCTTGTATCTATCTATTCAATTCCTCTATCTCTGCCGGTATCATTCTATGTACTGCTTTGTTAGGCAAACTTGCTCCTGGCATAAGATCCATGTGATGACTGATACTCCTTATAGGTGGTAATCCTTCAGGCACATTATCTCATATGATGTCTTCATACTCTGCCAGCAACTCTCTTGTCTCTTCTAGTTGTGATTCTTCAGTCTCTTTCTTCAATGCTTCAGGCTTCTGAGGAATCAAGGCATAACACATATTCTCATGTCTCAAAGCATCCTGAAAATTTCTTCCATCTACCAAACAAATTCTAGTATTCCCACACACTTCACTCTTAGGATCATCTTCTAAAGGAATCAAAGTAATTCTCTTCCCATTTGCTGTTATAGTATATTTATTCTTTCTCCCATCATGTATATCTTTTCTATCATACTACCAAGGTCTACCCAACAAGATATGACAAACATCCATAGGCATAATATCACACAAGACTTCATCATGATAAGATCCAATATGAAATTTCACCAAACATTGTTCACTCACTAGTACCTTATGATCATCCTAAATCCATGCTATCTGCTAAGGCTTAGGGTGTTTCAATCTTTCCAACTTCAACTTAGTCACCATCTCCTCTGAAACTAGGTTATCTAAACTACCACTATCAATCACAACTTTACAACACTTACCTCCATATTTACATCTTTTCCTAAACAAATTTTTTCTTTGCGGTGGTTCTTCATTTGTCTCTGCTTGAAATAGTGCTCTCCTCATTACCAATTATTCTCCTTTCTGTGGATTGCCAACTAAACAAGGTGATCCAATAGGTTCTTCCTCAACATAGGCTGCTCTTCCACTATTTTCTATCCTCTTACATGTACTACCCTTATTACACTCAAATGCTCTATGTCCTTCACCTCCACACTTGAAAAAAGTACCTCTAAATGCTCTCTTATCAAATCCTCTTCCTTCTCTTCTATATCCTTCATTCTGGTATGCACTAGGGTTTCCTCTCTGGTAAAAACTTTTGTCATCTCTCTGGTAAGCATTATTATCTCTGTCATCCTTCTTTAATGGGTTGTCAAACTTGTTCGGGTCCACAAATGTTCTATCCTATCCAAAAAATGATCTTCCTCTCTAAAATTTTCCTCCTCTGCCTCTCTGTCTCTGATCATGTCTCTTATTTATCTTCTCTTTAACTTTTAGGAAAAATTGATATGCTTCTTCCAAAGACGTCATCCTTACCAAGCTTAGTTCTTCTTGAATGTTCAATCTCAGTCCATTGATGTATCTAGCCACTTTCTCCTTGTTAGCTTCACTATGTCCTATTCTTATGATCATTTTATGAAATTCTTTAGTATACTCTATCACAGATTTATCCTTTTGTCTTAGGTTTTGCAATCTTTTCAATAGCTCCAACTCATAGTCAGCAGGTATGAATTGATTCTTCAACTTTGTCACCATGCGGTCCCACTTTGTAATCTTTTCCTTTCCTCTTCTATTTCTTTCCAACTGAACTTCTTTCCACCATATAGTAGCATGTCCTTTCAACTTTGTCTTTACAAATTTCACCTTCTCTAGATCTTTAATTTCTTCATATTCAAAGTATTCTTCCGTGTCATTTATCCAATCAATCAACTCTTCTAGATTCAAGTTACCAGTATAGTTTAGCACATCAACTTTAGGTCTCTTTCCAATCTTTGAAATAGCTTGCAACATCTTTACTTGATCTGTTTCTTCTTCTTCATGACCTTCAAGAGTTTTGCCAATTTGTTCAACAGATTGAAATTCTTCTTCATCATCACTTTCAACATTAGGTCTCAGTGTTAATCCTCTTTGCTTATCTTCCTCAATAGCATCCAAATGAATTCGCATTGTTCTCATCAATTCCATCATCTCAGCCATTCTATTAGCCATTGTACCAAAAGTAGGAACTCTTCATGGTGGCATCTTCCTAGGATCAAGTGCAAACTACCTCAGTTTTGACAATCAGGCTACAAGCAACAACTAACTCTCAATTGTTGATCGGTTATGCACAAGTAACCTATCTTGGATCGGTGATCTTACAACAAGATCTTATAGAATCCCCTTCACCAATTCACTCCAAAGAATCAAACTTTCACTCTGATACCACTTGGTGTAGTCATGGTAGGAGGGTTCAGAGAATGAACTATCCAAGCCATGCAGCAAGAGTAAACACAACGGAAACAATTCAAAGAAATAAAACAAATGTAGATTTAGTCATTCAGTATATCAAAGAATTCAAATACATTCTAGATGACAACATGCAGGCTTACAATTAGAGCTCATAGGCCTGATTACATACATGCGCAAGATAAAGCTTTGAAGCTCCTTCAAACAAAATTTAAACTAAGGATTATGAATCAAGTGCTAACTACTTTCCTAAGGATCTATTACATCTTTATATATCATTTTTGGACCAATAGATTGCTCCGTGTCGACCAAGGAAGATCACAAACTCCAATGAAGAGCTGTAACGTGTTCATAGATAGGACGGACCTAAATGCATAAAACACTTCCTCAAATAAATGGAACAACGTGTAGACCTCCGAGAAGTATTGGTCAAAAACCAAGGATCATTAAATGATGTGTCACTAGGATCCACAAGTCAAGGAATGATCCACAAGCCTTCTCCTTTAGCTAATTATCATGAACTGTTAGAATGCTCTGCTTTGAGAAAATAGTTGATCTTCTAATAGCGATAACTTTCTGATAACTAATTCAAATGCTCTAAATTCTTGGTATGATGTAGATGAATGAATATAGATGCTAAGTGCAGATCTACAAGATGTGAAATGCCAAAACCAGATGACAAGTTGAACTGCTTCTAACTGAACTACTTGAACTGAACTAGAAAATGAAAAGAAACAAACTAAACTGTAAACAAATTGAAATGCAAATTTTTTTGGTTGATGCAAGATTGCTCTTGGACTAGGGATGCTCCTACATCAAGATGTGTAAAGAGAAAGTAGGAGAATATTGTTTTGGTGGTCTTTTCAGTTTTTCACATCATATGTTGCCATCAATGACAAAGGGGGAGATTGTTGCAAGTATGTGCCTAATTAGTGTTGTCATTGATGTCAACATATCTGTGTTGTCATTAGTGTCAACTGTGCTCTTACTTTTTTGAGGGTATTGAGAAAATTAGCCTCTCCGGTGATAACAATGTATTGCAGTAGAAACAGTGCATTACATGCAAAAGAATAGTCCAGAAGAATGCTCTACATTTCCTATAGAATAAATGTCTTTTCCTATGAATTGGAAGTTATTTAGAAGCCTGTTTGAAGATGCTATATTCTAAGTTTGAGCCTCTGGTATGAAGAATTGAGTGAGATATGTTCACCAGAGTGAAAACAACTTTTTCTGTGTGTTTGGTAGTGACAGGGAGAAAGTGTTTTGCTCCGCATTCCTTCGCATTGAAGTATTTTGGTCTATAGTTATAGAAGTAAATCTATGATGATGTTACATGCCTTCAAGTGTAATGGTTTGTGATTTGGTTGTCCACATTATATCTTTTACTCATGACAGTGGTTGGCAGTGTTGTTCTTGTGCTCTGGTTTGAAGAATCTTGTTGATAGAGTTGTTAGAGATCATGCGGTTGTTCTTGTTGATTATAATGTTCTTGTGGATGTCTCTTGATCATGCTCCTACATCTAGATTGGTTCCCATGGTGTAATTTAGATCGTGAATGAAGCATGTTCTTTAGGATACATGTGTTAACATTAGTCTTAGCTGACCTAGTTGAATTTGTCATTTGTAAAGATGCATCAAAGATTGTGATAGCATGTTGTAGCATGGAAGATTGTGTTTGAGTCCTAATTAAGGCATGGCATGATCTGCATATATTCCTACATCTTTTCCTTAGCTAAATTTGTATTAGGTCAAGACCTATTTTATGTATGTTTGTAATGCCAACCTTGGAGATTGTTCCAAGGGTTGATGATTGTAATTCTAACCTTGATGATCATTTCAAGGTTGATGTAGTGTATAAATACTTGTAATTGCATCTTGAAAATGTATTCAAGGGCGAATATGCAAAGATGGAGTGGAGAGAAGTTACAGAGCAGAGCAAAGGTGTTGGTGCTTTAATGGAACTAAACCTTGACATGGAGTAGATGTTATCTCAGTTTAACCTTTTGGCAGTGAGCCTCCCTTTGGAAGTGAGCCACCCATAGGCAGTGAGCAATTTGGTTAGTGAGCCCTGTAGGCAGTGAGCCTCTAATTTTTGGTATTGATATAACTTATATATTTCTATGGGCTAGTACCCACTGTGTTTTTTCCCTTTTAGGGTTTTCCACGTAAAAAGTTTGGTGTCTCCTATGTTATTTATGCTTTTGTGTTGAGCTTCTCATTTGATACTTTCATGGTTAAATCTGATTATAAGTAATTGATAAGTTGATGAACACATTGGGTTAAAAGTTTTAGGACAACTTATTCACCTCCCTCTCAGTTGTCTAGTGTAGTTCAACAAATATAACTTATATATTTTTGTGGGCTAACACCCACCATGGTTTTCCCTGTTAGGGTTTCCCACTTAAAAAACTGGTGTCTCCTATGATATTTATGCTTTTTTGTTGAGCTTCTCATTTGATGCTTTCATGGTTAAATCTGATTATAAGTAATTAATAAGTTGATGAACACATTTGGTTAAAAGTTTTAGGACAACTGATTCACCCCCCCTCTCAGTTGTCTGGTGTAGTTCAATAGAATCACCTCGTGTTGTGATGTGATCATGTATTGTATTGTGAAATTTCTTGTAACAAACTTTTACAATACTCTAAATATGTTTCTATGCACTTTTGAATGTTTTGTATCTCACCTTGTATCTACACTCGGTTCTAAGATACTTGAAGTATAACCTAACGGATATACTCCATTCTGAACATGTAAGTGTAACCTTGGTTTGTTTATGTGGTATGTTACCTTATTTCTATGCATGAATATTGTTGATGATTAGAATTTGATACTAACATGTGTGATTATTGGGAACATTCAGTGATTGTTAGCACATGTCACTTTGGGGCACGAGATTTGTAAAAGCTCTTGTTCCATTGCACATATTTTCAACTTTACCTTAAATGTGTTTGATACTGGAAAGTGGGGGCATATATTGTGGTAAATGTTTGGATATTCTAATTATTGTTGATAAAGTGTGTTTTCTTATGATTCCTTTTCACTGTAAGACATCTTCAGATGCAAGTGCGGTTGTGTACTTTATTTTGTTTTGCGTATACCTCCTTTTCACTATAAGGTATCTGTGTGATACATGTGGGGTTGTATACTTTATGTGCATGATTCCTTTTCACCATAAGGCACCTATGGATGGTGATGGGGTTGTATTTTGAAAGCCCTTCTATGAAAGGTGGGATTGTGTCTTCCCTTGAGCAGTTGCACATCCTTTTGAAAGTCCTCTACAGAGGTGGGGTTGGATCTTTAGTTATTCACCCTTAAGGATGTCTTTGGCATTTTTGGTAGTGTAAAGTTCAACCATTAGGTATGTTTGGCATGTCTTAGATGGTGGAGTGTAGCAATGAGCTCCTCCCTGTCACTTGTGTTTACTATGTATAAGACGTATAGTGTGTCGATGACATACTCTACGATGCTTGTGTATTCTGTGTGTTTTTCATGTGTCTTCCTTACATGTCTTGTATGTTTTTCATGTGTATTATGTGTTTTTTTTATGGCTCATAGTGATGAGCTCCCCCCATGTTATGTTTTTCATGATTTTGATGGTATTGTGTAGCGATGACCTCCCCCCATCACCTAGTTAGGGTTATATAATTGTTTAATAATGTTTTCTCTTCGTGTATACCTTGTGTATTGCATGACTACATTCATGTCTTCTCCATGTATTGAGTGCTTCCCTATTGTACTCATTGTGTTTTGCATGACTGTCAAGTGTTTTCTTATGTTTGCCTAAGCTTGGGGGCTAGAAATGATTCTCCCAAACTTAGTGTGTGTCTTCACTCTAGTGTTTGATGTGTTTGATATGCTTCGACTATAAATTAATGAATGTACTAATCGTAAGATCATACACACATTAAAGTGGAGGATAAATGTTATGGAGTAAAAAGTGGACACATCTTTTTACTTCCTTGTTTAGCTCCTAGGTCCTTGTGATCACATTATACATTCTTAATATTAATCCCAATGCAAAATACTCTGAAACCAATGCAAATTTGAAACAAGGGGCCCATACTTTACCTTACCCTGGATGAAAAAGGTTCCTTGCGACTTGGGCACATGAGCCCAAGTCCTCCCTGATTGGTCAGGGCAAATTTTATTGAATGTTGGCATAATACTTTTAAAAGTGTTTCCCTTTGTCGACTCTTGTGATTTAATTTGACGAATGTTAGCAAGAAAGCATATATAAGTGTGTTTTTGAACTCATTATGAACCTTGATAGGGATAGCTAACTTGAGGCATTGGAATAAAGAGCATTTAAAGCATTCATTATGATTCTAGAGTAGATTTGTATTGTCATTGTGTGTTGTTGCAAGTTTTGAAGTTATCATATATCTCTTCTTATGAGTTGAAGAACATTCATCCTACTAAGGGTTTCATCACATAGGTGATATCATTTGTGTTCATCATCATTTGATTTCATCATATTGATTTGTGTTTAGCCTCTGCCCTACAAGGGCATGCTCTATTTCTCAAACAATAGTGTTGGGAAGCTTGAATGCTTGTTATGTAGAAAAAGAGCATTTGTTGATTAGGTTGATAGTTTAATTAGATCCTCCTTTCACTAAATACATTTAAGGACATTGAATTGAGTTGAATCACAAATTTTGCAAGAGGACTCAGTTATAGGTTTGGTGTCACTTGGAATTATAAGGAAATCTGGGATTTGTGAATTAATTTGTTGAACCTTAGTTTGATTAAGCCTAAAAACCTAATTATGCAAAATCGTAAATAAATAGATGAGACCTGACAAATGCTCACACAGAAAGACACTAAATGTAGATTAGAGACATACTAGATTTTGGATTTTGGAAGGAAGAAATTTTGGGGACAAAATAGTGGGTGCACTTTTCTAGTGTAGTACTTTTTCTGAGGTATTCAGAATATTTTTTGCTACAGACTGTAACCACTTCAGAGATTCCTAAAAGTGTAGAAATGAGGGACAAACAAGCAGGTGCCCTTGTCCAATTAGGGATATTTTTTGTCAATTTCTTCATGTCTAGATTCTTTGTACTCTGCTCTAATCTCCTACAACTCCTCTCCACAAGATCTGACACATGTAATGTACAATCACAAGAGAGGGGTTGGGGGTTGTGTTGTTTAGGAGCTTGCCTTAGTCAAGCCCCAAAATAGCATTTAATCCTTCGAACATCATTGTTAGATAGAGTGTGTGTCCTTGGTAAATAGAGGCAAAAGAAAATGATATGATAAATTGATTGAAACATAAAAATAGATGTCAGCTCAAAGGTGAAGCTCTCATGATTTGATAGAGCTTTAATGGTGATGGACATCCTAGGAGGTGGGCCGAATCCCAAGAAGTCGCAAACACACCAGAAGGAGACAAAGCTTTCAATGCGGGGAGTCTACAGGTGCAAACATTATTGAGGGAGTGGCGCCCAATCTTGGTATGCTGCTCAAATTCTTGGTGGGATTCATTTCTCACCATTTGATGCTGCATTTCAAGATGCAGACCATTGATTTGCCAGGTTTTCCTAGGCACTGTATTGGGGGGTGAAAATAGAGACATATATTCAGCCCCTGCACTCTATAGAAAAGGAGGTCAATCATTCAAAATCAGACCTGTAGCAATTTCATGTAGGAGATTAGATTACTGAGACTACTGAGGACTAAATTGTTGAAACGTCAAGGTTCTTTCCTCAGATCATGCCATAAGGAGATGGATTCATGAAGAAAAATCTACAACAAACAAATATAAACACAACACAATACTGCTCTACGACACAATGAAAGCTTTGTGTATTCTTAGCATAAGATCACAAGTTCACATTATCCATCTAGGTGTATAATGAAGTCCTAAACATGCTTATATATGCATTCTCACTAAACATCTATAATTCAAATTGAATAGGCTGGCAAAAGAAAACTTTTTAATGGTCACTTTGCGGTCATTTAAAATTAGGACCCCAACAAAATAGGGCAGGGCAAGTGCACAGGTGCCCTTGTCTAAGTACCTATTTTAGGGTTCGATTAAGCTCATAAGAATCCCCTAAGTCCCATTTGACATGGGTTTCAGTGGATTTTACTACGAGATTCATTTCTAAGATGCATGATTAAATCTAAAGGACTCGAGAGCTAAACTTAGGAGGTAAAAGTCCTAGGGGGACATTTTATGAAATAACGTTTAGCCCCCACTTTAATGTATGTGTGACCTTATGACCCATACATGTATTAAAGTATGGTTGAAAACACATCAGACATGCTAGGCACTTGAAGCTAAGGCATACACCAAGAGTAAGGAACTATTTCTAGACTCCAATCTCAGGTAAGCACTAGTAAACACATCGCAAACACACAAAACACAATGAAGACAATAATAGGCACACAATACATGGAGAAGATAGTATTAAATACACACAAAACATGATGAAGACATGAGAGTAGTCACACAAAACATGATGAATACACTGATATAACATTTTTATTTTCATATATATATGCATGGAAATAAAATTGCAACACAAAACTCCAAAATATAGGGTGACCCATCGCCACACCCTTTATACTACACCAGGGGGGAAAACACACCATACAAAACCCAAGCATAGGGGGGACTCATCATCACATCCTTTACACTATACAAGGGGGAAAAAACACCATACAAAACCCGAGTGTAGGGGGGCTCATTGCCATGCCCTTTACACTACACAAGGGGGGAAAACACATGGAAGATACACAGAAAACACAAGCACTGTATATCATGCCATAGACATACTATACATCTTAAACACAACAAACAAGATGATGGAAGGAGCTTATTGCTAAGTCCCACCATCTCAAACGTAGTGTAGATAGACTTGATGATTGGGCTTATGCCACAACAACTACCAAAGACATGCTTAAAGGAGGATAGTCTCCAAATCCAACCTCGCCTCTGTGGAGGACTTTTGAAATAAAGGATGTGCACTAGCTCAAGAGATACACCATCCTGCCTTTCACAGAAGGGCTTTTGAATAAAAGGATATGTGCTAGCTCAAGAGATACATTATCTTGCCTCATGTAGAGGGCTTCTTTGATAAAGGATATGCTATCCCACCCCACGAAGAGGGATTTTTGCTTGCAATATAAATAAAGATGTATACTCATGCTGGAGATACAACATCCCTCCTTGCAAAGAGGGGTTACAAGCACACTTCGTTAGTACCAAAATCATCAAATAAATATCATTATATATGTCCCCACATTAAGGTGGTTGATGTCGTGCACCAATGTCAAGCACATTAAGGTAGAGAGAAGACACGCAAGGGAACAAGAGCTCTCACAAAACCCATGCCCCTAAGGTGACATGTGCTCATGATCGATGAATGTTCCCACAAACACATTGATATGATATGCTAAACAACAAGAGAGGTTAGAAATCTTACTCTAAGATAATAACCAAAGCAATTAATTAAAGCTATGAATGAAGACAGTCACACCAAGGACCAAGGATATATTATGGGTTTGGAGCTGAGTATAACCATTGGGCTATACTGAAGGTAGCTTAGAACTGAGTGTAGCAACAAGGTGAGAAAGCAATCAAAGTGTACAAGAGTAGATTGAGTGGATTGTAAAATGTTATTCACAATAAATGCCATAAGACAATACATCACACAGAGTGATTCTACTAGTCAAGCGTCAGATATATATATAGATCAACAACATCTTCATATATGTAATAGGTCTATTTTTGCTTTCTCGCTAAAGGGACGCATGGTCCATATCAGTATTTGTTTGTTTTCATCATTTTCCAACTAGGTAGAATCACTAGAAGGTAAACAATAAAATGAGAGAGGAGAACAAGTGCCTTAGGAACACCATGTAGGAAGATGCCCCCAGGTCATCAACTACAACATTATGCCCCTAAGACACGACACACAACAATAAAATAGAGGATAGACACGATAGAAGAATGATGAAACAAATAGAAGAATGGTCACAACAGAGGTAGTCTTCCAATATCCTTGACCTTACAAGAGAATTAAGGGTCATCCAAGGAGGCCTAAACAACATATAACACATAAGGGGAGATCACACACACACACACAGATGTCTAAGAGGAGTCAAAACATGTGAGCATCTTAGAAAGGTGCTCCACCAAGTTTTGTGAAAAGTGTGAGTAATTCGTACCTAATTGATTATTATTTCTAAGATGCTCATGCTGTGCTTGTTTCTCAAATCCATGTATATTTGAAATCTTCTATTGCTTGTGAGGAGGGGAATCATTGGTATTTCCCACTGATGATAACCGCCTTATTTTTCTTGATCCTTTGATTTCTTGTTAATCTTTTTGTGGTGGAATGGAGTATTTTCCACTGTGGCAACCTTTCCTTGTATCATAATATCTTGTCGCAGTTGTTCAATTTGTAAATCTGGTGCATCTTGGTTGACTCTCGATCCTTGACGGGATAATGATGGAGCAACCTCAACATAGATACCTTTTCCTCATGGATGAGGTGAGTCTTCAATCTTCTCCTTAGCCACTTCTATCATACCAACTATTTCATTGTAATCAAGATAGTCTTCTTCTTTCTCAAATGTGTTTTGTTCTACCATATTATTATCACTAAATTTAGGAAATGGATTAGTAAAGATATGTAAGTTTTGTTTCAGAGGGGCCATCAAATTATTTCCATTGTCATTCACACCAGTTACATGTATTACATTCGAGTCGATGAGGTCTTAAATTTCATGTTTAAGACACATACATCATTCAGTGTCGTGCCCTTGTTGTCGATGATAATAACATAAAGCATTAGCATCAAAGTGAGATCCTTGCATTATATTACTATCTGTTGATCATGATGTTAGTCATAAACAAACATAGAATAAAAGTTACACAAAAACCTTCACTCATCTTGAAAGATACGATGAATTCAAAGAATTCATGATCCCAAGTCTTTGTGGATTACTTCTTAATCAGCTGATGTTACTCAGTGGTTGATGTGTGTTGTTGTTTCCATTTTGGGGCCTTACGTTTTCTTATTAGTAAGACTCTGTTCCTGTAATGATGCTACAGAGAAAGGTTATTCTACATAGTATATTCTTTCAAACGATGTGTCTATACTCAAATCTTTGCATGATATTTATCAATTGTACATGCTTTAACTTCAAATATGCTATGAATTTTTAGTTATCTATGAAATGTCTACATATTTCATATAAATTGCTTATGATTGTCAATTATTTGCAATTGTGAAGGTGAATTGTTCTGAAATTAAAAGAAATGTAAAAGAATACTTCAAATTATGATGAATCTTCAGCTATTGAACCACATGCACACTTGATACTGTCATGAGAAAGAAGAAATCAAACCATATGTTTTCCAGAATATTCCACAGCTAGATACAGATGATGCAAACTTCAAAGGATGAGGAATGAAGATAATATATGCAGATTGATGAGCACTCCAAGGGACATAGCAAATCAAAGCATATATCAAGAATTCAGACACAGACTACTCAGGATTTATGATGATTTGTAATCAAAATGGTCTTCCTTTTTATTAAGTATGCAAAAATATGGATGCTTACAACAACTTTGAAATAGGCCTTGAATACTTCAGCAAACAAATTTCAATTAAGCTTCTGAATGTTTAAAATGAGGTATCCCTACACCTTTTATAGAATAAGGTGAGGGAGCGGTTACACATGATCTACGATCAAGATTTATCAATTAAGATCAATGGTGCATATTCTTTTTGACTTGGTCAACTATGTCTCGTGGCACAGGTTGCCAGCTAGCAACCATCTAGGTATCTTATTTTCTCTTAAGTATCTAATGCAGATGTTTCCCTTATAGTGCATCTTCATCTACTCCTTAGGTTTTTCTTCTTCATCATCATGATAATCATGATCATCGCTTTCTGTGTCTTCATCATCCTGATGGATGTCACCTTGTATATGGACCTACATGGATGTCCAGATATTTTCATATGCTTCTACTATTTTCTCAACTTCCCCACCATCTTGAGTTTTGGCTTTACTGATGGTGTGCTTATATACTTGGAACTTATCCCTGAGGATTTCTAATTTATTCTTCCTGCTGCTCAATGTTTCATTGTAGTTCTCTACCCTAACCTTGATCCTCATGATCTTGTTCATTGCTTCTTCTATCAGGTAGTAAGAGGGTCATTAGCCATCAGCTAGAAGTTATTATGCAGAGCTTTTGTAGCAAAATCTGCATCTTGGTTCTCAAATTTTCTTTCTACTTTTCCCTCTAGTGCCTCTAGGACTTCTGCTTCAAATGACATCATGCTGTGCAATTTCACACTGTTATCTCTTAGTTTACCGTTGCACTTCTTTAATACATCACATTCAAACCTGATGTCACTATACCAAATATCTACCAGCATGGCAGTATTATTGTTCAGTACCTGATGGTTTATTAGGATATGAGGATTAATCCTCTTTATTTCACTCAAAGCACTTAAGGCTTTCTCTAACTGAAATGACCTCCTTCCAGCTTCAGTCTATAATTTATCTACTTTCCTTCTTGAGATACTTAAAGAATTCCACCTCTGCAAAGAGGCTCTTACTACTTCCTTAGCTCCTATGAGTGTGGACGGCATCCACATTCTCATAATCACTGACTCATGCTTCATAAGGTCCAATTTATTGACCTCCTCTTGAGAACTTACAGTCAATGGGACTGCTTGATCTAATATTGTATTATTAGGGTTAATCAACCCTTTTATGTATGAGTGCAGCTGAGCAATGTGCTCTTTATGCTGCTTATTCTTCTCCATTTCTTTCTTCACCCTTTGGGTTAAACAATCAATAATATCTTTCCTCTCTTGGCCTTCTTAATCTTCATTGGCAAATCCCAAATCCACTATAGTTATTTGGAATTCTTTTAGAGTGATCTTGCCCTTTTCTTCCTCAATGGTGGGGAGTGCTACCTGAGTAGTTCTTTTGCCTGTAACAGGATCTCTTCTTATGGTAAATGTTAATCTGGCCTTCCTCTTAGGCTTTATGATGGTTTCTGAGAATAATGTTAAAACATCAAATTCCTCAATCTCGAAACCTAATTCCATCCCTATTTCTTTTTCTGGCCATTGAGGTACTTGCTCTCTGGATCCTTGTCATCCATCATCATTATCATGATCAACTTGATCTCCAATATCAGTTTCGGTTCTCAGTGGAGAGGGTGATGTCATGATTTCTTCCTCATGATGTTCTTCATGAGGGTGATCTTGCTCCATTTTCCCCTCCTGAGGAGCTTCTTCTTATGGTGTATCTACATGTTAGTCCTCTTCTTGATCCTGCACTTTATCATCTTTTGTTTCATCCATTTTAGGAATTTCCTCATCTTGAGGTATGCTTGTATCCATGGATATCATTGTATCTAAACTAGGTGCATCTACATGATCTTGGATCACATTTAGCTCCGCACCTAATGTATCTACCTCTTGGGTCTTAAAGTCCTCCTAACCGCATGCTTCTTTATCACTGAAATTTTCCTGGATGCTCATTAGAGATATCTTGTTGTTGTTGGCCCATATCTGGAGTATTACTCTCCACTTCTATCAACTTGACTTCTTCAACATTTTCTATTTTCTCAGGTGCACCTTCTTGATATTCAGGACTTACATCCTCCCTGTGTGTTAGGTCTATCACTGCAGGACTAGTTACCTGATCAACTAATTTATCAAGCCCTATTTGTTGGGTTGTCCTCTCTGGACTGTTTTCTTTTTCTTGCTCTACTTGCTTCAACTCTTCTAATATCACCCTTTGTGTTGATGGGGTTCCATGTGGGGTTACGAGAGTATTTGAAGCAAGGGTCTCCATTCGCTGAGAAGCTACATTTTCCACTACCTCATCATCTGATATGTCCACAGTCTCTTCTAGTGAGAAAGGACCTCCTTGACTTGCTCCTATGGTTCCTTTTATCCACTATTCAGCCTTCTTAGTTTTGAACTAAATGATGGTAGGAAGTGGTACATCATGCTGCAATTCTTTCTTGAACACTTCACTACCAACTCCCCTTAACATTACAGGGTCATGTCTTATTTCACCCCTCATATGTGTTCTCTGTCTTTTGGGTGGTGATACCACTAGGGGTGCTTTCCTCTTTCTTGTGACCATCATGGGGTCATCTTCTACAAGCTCTTTATTTATTGGTTCCTCCTCAATAAGTCTATCCTCTTCCACATTCTACTGTGAGTTTTGGCCCTTATCTAGTACTCCTACAGTCACAGTTGGCCTTTGGATTCCTTTTGTTGTTGGTTCATCTACCAAAGGCTATGCAGATGAGGCTGATGCCTGTTCTGATACAGATGCACCTGCAGCTGGTATATTCATTCTTTCAATAATAACCCCCTTTGGTTCCTTATTAGTTTTCTTTCTCTTTCTGGAGGGTCCTGTGCTTTGTTTCTAAGGTGACAGCCTTTCTCCATTAGATTTTCTCTTTTCAACTAGAAAATCATCATATTCTTCTTCAGGAATTTCCTGCCTTTTCCTCTTGTTGTCTACTATGATAGCCACACCTTTCTTCTTTAGTGTATTGATTTGTTCATTTACCCATGCTTGGGTCAACTGCAACACCCCTCCTGTAAACTAATCTAATGAAATATCTTCAAGTTGCGTCAGGTCAGGGGCTGAAATGGTGTCATTATACACCTTCTTTTCTTCATACTCATTGGATATGGTCTTACCATTATCTTTCTTCAATTGTGCAGGCACTGGAATACAATCAAATGTTCTAATTTGATTGAGGGAGAGTCCTTGATATTTCCTTCTTCTGACCTCAGCCTCATCCTCACAGTTAGTCTAGAAATTCTCTAAATGTCTCTGATGTATGGGCTTCCCCATAATCTTCTGCATTCTCCCATAGGGGTCATATGATCTAGCCAATGGGAATGGTTTTAGGATCATCATGTTCAGACCCGTTGTGGCCTTCTATATATTTTCTAAATCAGGGCATATATACCACCCTATCATCACTGGAAACAAAACTAGAGGTATCTTATTGTTTTGTTTATATGCATCTAGTATTGTTGATACTTGCCTCAAGAATTCCATCAGGATTACCCTATAAGTAGGGTACCTGGGTAGCATTAATGGCTGGCCTTCAAAGCCTTCTATCCTTATGTAGGAAAAGGTGGCAAACTGTATGAACCAGGTACCATGCCTGTATATTATTTCTTGAGCTTCCATGCTCAGTCTTTTAGTTCTATCCTCCTCCATCATTCTAACTAGATGCATTGAAAAGACATCATTCACTAATGTGTAATCATGGAGATAGTTTGTTCTCTGCAACTGAGGATGATGGTCCCATATGTGTGCATCATTTATACTACCACCAATCTTTCCAACTGTAGTAAGTGCACCAAATGTACCCTTATAAGCACATGAATATACAACATATGATGTCATGTAAAAGGAACACTCCAGGCCTCCTAGATTCATCAGTTGTTCATCTAGGGTATCATTGATGATTTTAGCCCAATTTGGCTTGTTATCTGTGTAAAGGCACATTATGATAACCCCGTACATCCAATCTTTGAAACTTCCAATAGTAGGCTGGCTTATCATCCTACTGAGTAGGGCAATCATATACTGATACTCATCATCAAAGTCAAACTTGTACATGTGCACTGGTAATTTGGCAGAGGCAGTGTAAGGGCTATTCTTTGCTCTCCATTGGTACATCCTCTTTCTTGCAGTCTTTTTGTAATTTGTATATTCAACCTCTAGCTTCTTCAGATCCATACTGACTACCTTTTTCCCAACTAGAAGGTTGAAAGTAGAGGTAATACCTTTTATTGATAGATCTGCATAAACCCTACCATGCTTTTCCACTTTTCTGGTCTGTGGGTTGTAATTCTTCGCACATTCTATTATCAGTTCAGGAGCCTCCATGGAATAAGGAAATTTAGTTGCATACCACATCCCTGATACAAAAACGACATCCAATAGGGTACTTTCTTTATCATTATGCATTCTGGACGACCATGCTACTAGATCTGTGCTTCCCTGGTGTGTATCTCCAATGACACCATACTTGAACTGCACTCCTTCAAGTTGAGCAAACATGGGCTTAATAAATTTTGAATCAGATTTGTTCTTCCTGACGTCGGCCATGGATTCCTGCAATGAACACGGCTGGTCTTACAACAATATCCACATGCATGCATACTACATTGTACGTCCATAGCATCATGCATACCATACTTATTAAACTCTATTTCATCATGATATGCATAATCCATAGTTTCAAACCACATGAAAAGACATCCTACCTAGATATGCATAAATGACAACATGAGGGTTTTTTAATTACTTACCTGATAACGCTTATCTCCTGAATTAAGCTGATGATTATGAAAAAGGGGATCAGATACCGATGATGATCACATGTTCTATTCTGCTGCAAGCTGTTAGCATCCGCAGGTAGGTCTTACAAGGATTTGAATGTCTGCTCTCTGTAAATTTCATTTCTTTGCAAGGTAAATGCAAAATGACCTTGTAAATTCACTTTTAATCTCATTCTTGGGTTAAATTAGGGCAAAACTGGATTAAATTGATCATAACCATTGATCTTCTGCAAGAAATCCATGGATGTTGCCAGGTGTACGTATCGCATTCGCAATCGGTGGGAACCACCTACTGCATTTATGGCCATTAAATGTTACGCGGCAAGAGGAGCGG
Organism: Cunninghamia lanceolata; assembly: GCA_027924645.1. Lineage (NCBI taxonomy): Eukaryota > Viridiplantae > Streptophyta > Pinopsida > Cupressales > Cupressaceae > Cunninghamia > Cunninghamia lanceolata. The sequence continues at coordinate 7,976,690 of BSBN01001054.1, forward strand.
GCTGATCTTTGGAAGATTGGGTGATATTTGGAAGATCGGGTGATATTCAGAATATGACCCCCCTCGGTGTAATATCAAGTGATGTTGAGAATATCAGGTGATATTCAGAACATTGGGTCATGTTTTAAAATGTTAGATGATGTTTAGAATATGACCCCACAAACTAAGGTGACCCCCTTTTCAAAAGATTGGGATGACGTCACCATCATATTGTTGAAAAAGGATGGTCGTTGGAAATATACCTCCGCAATATAAAAAGGATGATGATGTCATTGTCATGGTGATTTTCTTTGTTCATCAGGATTGGATGATGTCATCAGCATATTGGCACTAGGGTGATATTTGGCGCCAGGTTGATATTTGGAATATCAGGTGATATTCAGAAAGTTGGGTGATATTTCAAAATATCACCCCCGTAAAATACATGAAGCTGTTCGATGGGTAAACACAATTATCACTTAAGATTGGCGTTAGGAGCTCCAGATTTAATGATTATTGGGTGATAAAATTGGATCAGGGTGATCTTACTTAAGATGACTGATGTTAAGAGATATGACCCGCCCTGGAATATTAGTTTTGACCAGGACTTTGACTCACCATAACTCTCGTTCTCTGAGGAATATCAGGGTGATCCAAAAGGCAAACCTACATGAAATTTTGTACTCTTTCCAACCATGAGGTTCTTGATATGAGATATCAACTTTGACAAATTGACCTAATCATGATGACTTACCCAGCTTCCTTATGTAGGACCACCTGCATGACTTACTTTTTGCCAAACCACCAGAAAGCAGAAAAACACAATCCAAGCCAAGAAAAAAGTTGGGTCCCTGTTTTGTCAAGCCAAAATGGGGCATGTTCTGTAACCACACAACAACTTGCGACCAAAGAAAACAACAAAATTCCAATGATTCAAGTGAGGTGATCACATTTATATATAGTATTCTAACTCTTTCTAAGTATAAGCATCATAATCTTTCTGTATAATAAAGTTTTCATCATGGCAACAATGCTAACAAAGGATCAGGTGGGTGTAAATGATTAATTATCCTCATCTTAAAAGCAAGTTGAAAACATGAGTAACTGATGTTAAGCTACATAGTTTGGGAGCATCCCTCATAGCCAACCTAGATAGAGCCTTGCTGCCAGCAGGCATCCATAGCCCTGACAAGGTTATTTATACAATCTCCCTAAGTAGAGCCCTACTGCCAGCAGGCGTCTATAGCCCCGGTAGAGTTACTTAGATAGCCTAATTTTATTTCTTTTCTAATTTTCAATATTTTATATTCTATATATCTGATATCATCATGTAAGCTCAATGTACAAGGTATGGTCACTTGCTGATTTAGGTTAGAGATTGTATTGGTAGCAAGGGAGTCCCTTTAGATTTTTCACTTAACACCTATACTTGTGTGTTCAACAAACCTAAGTGTGGTTAGGTGAGTCATTGTGTAAGAATCACTTTGATAAAAAAAAGGCACCCTGATGAAAAGATATCACAGACCTGATCATAAGTACTTCTCAGAATGAATCATAACCTATATATAAATTTATTCTCATCACTTGAATCCTAACAATTTAGTTATTTTCTAGGGTGATGAGCTGCATCATCTTGACTAACCAAAACAAAAACTTAACCAGCAAACAAACAAAAACCAAAACAAAACTGTACAAACAACTATACAAATATACACTATGATACACATGATTGTTATGAAGCTCCTTAGGCTTGGAAATAATGTTTGAGGAATTGTCCATTAACTAGCAATGGAACATCTTCACCTGTCAAGTTTTTAAGCCTGTAAGTGTTGTCTCCTAATATTTCAGAAATTTTGAAGGGACCTATCTAGAGTTTATCAAACTTACCATGATCTCCCTTCCTCTCATGTACTTTGTCCCACATCAGGACTAAATCTGAGATCCTGAAGGCTTTAACCCTGGCTCTTTTGTCAAACCAGTGTTTGACAATAGCTTGATGTTTGGAAAATTGATCAATTGCCTGACTTCTTTTCTCTTCCAGGTGCATCAACTGAAGCAACCTGACCTCTTGTTTATTGTCTATGCCAAGGTACTCTTGTACAAACTGCAGTGCAGGAATCTTTAAGTTAACAGGGAGGATGGGATCCACCCCATATACTAAGTGAAAAGGTGAGTTTCCTAATGCAGCCTTGTTCCTGGTTCTGTCTACCCATAAGGCATATTTCAGAAGGGTATTCCATTCCCTAGGGTTCTTTTCTATTAACCTTTTTATGATATTGAACAAATTTTTATTGGTGGGTTCTGCTAATCCATTCCCTTGGGGATAATAGTTGGAGGAGAACTTTAGTATAATCCCATAATCAAAAGCCCAACTTGACATTTTTGTTGAAGCAAAAGTAGAGCCATTGTCACATACCAGAGCATAGGGAACTCCATACCTAGTGACTATGTTACTTTTTAGAAATCTGATGACATCTTCAGCATTGCAAGTCTTGCTGCTGACAACTTCAATCCACCTGGTATAGTAGTTAGTAATTGTTAAAACGTACCTATGGCCTGAAGATGATGGAGGATTAATTGGTCCTATGAAGTCCATGCCCCATTGTGCAAATGGGCGCATCTCCATCACTGGCTGCAAAGGTTGAGTAGCATATCTCTCTCTGTTAGCAGCAACCTGACATAAATGACAACATTTACTATGTTTAGAGTTATCCTTGAAAATGGTGGGCCAATAATATCCTGCTCTGAGGATAGCATGGGTAGTGGCCAAGGATGACCCATGGGCAGTCCCAAACTTGTCATGTAACTCTAATAACACTTTGTCTACTTCTAGCCTTTCTAGGCATCTAAGGTATATCCCTTCATAATTTTTCTTAAAAAGGACTCCCCCTTTCATCATATACTTTTGAGACCTTATCTTTAGAGCTCTTCTTTGTGAGACCTGCAGTCTTGGAGGACATCTTCCAGTTATCAAGATGCACCTGATGTCTGAGTACCATTCTCCATTGTCCTTTGTATTAATAACATACTGCTGACTCATGATATTGGGGTCAATCTCTGATATCATCTGGCTTAAAGCCTATCCTCTTACTAGCTTCATGGGTGTAATGTCCATGTCATAATTTTGTAGGGCAGTAATCCACTTAGCCCTTTTCTCTCCTGGCTCGCTTTGTATTAACAGCATCTTGACTGCTGCATCAGGTACCACTGCTATCACTTTGCTTCTCAGTATATAGTGCCTGAACTTCTTTACTGCTCTGACCAAGGCAAGTGCCTGCCTTTCAACATCCATGTATCTCAATTCAGCATCTTTGAAAGGATAGTTCATGAAGGCTATGGGCTTTTCCTCCTTTTCTTCATTTCTCTGTGTTAGCACAGCTGTAGAGGTATGCTCTGAAGCAAATGAATAAATGTAGAAGTCCTTAGTGTAATTTGGACTGACCAGAACTGGAGCATCAGATATAGCTTTTTTAATGTCTTCAAAAGCAGCTCTAGCCTCTAGTGTCCACTCAATTTTTGTGTCCTTCTTGAGTATAACATTTAAGGGTCTGACTATCTCTGCAAAGCTAGTGATGAACTTTCTAACAAAATTAATCTTACCAAAGTAAGATTTGAGCTCTTTTTTGCTTCCAGGAAGCTATATTTTCATGATGGATTCCACCCTGTCAGGATCAATGATAATTCCATTTTTAGTTATCAGGTGGCCTAGTAGTTTTCCTGTTGTTACCCCAAATATGCATTTCTTGGGGTTCAGTGATATCCTATATTCTTCACATTTTTAAAGCACATTTCTAAGATCTTCTACATGGTTTCCTCTATCCTTAGAGAACACTGTTAAGTCATCCATGTATATGACTATGCACTTTCCTATTAAGCCTCTGAAGGCTATGTCCATTGCTTGCTGGAATGTTGCTCCAACATTTATCAGCCCAAACGGCATGCGCCTGTAGGTGAATATCCCCCACTTTGTGGTGAAGGCAGTCTTCAATCTGTCTATTTTATCCACCATTACCTAGTTATATCCAGAGAAACCATCCAGGAATGACATCATTTTTGCACCATTTACAATTTGCAGGACCTCATCCAGTGAAGGTAAAGGATAATTATCCTTCTCAGATGCTGTGTTCAAGTTCCTGAAATCCACACATAGTCTGATGTCTCCATTTTTCTTCCTCACTGGGACCAGATTCACTACCCAAGTGGAGTGCCTCACAGGAAATATGATCCTGGCATTTAACAGTTTCTTAACCTCCTCAAAAATAATGGGTTCTAGCAAAGCATTGACAGGCCTTAACTTCTATCTGAAAGGCTTGGCATCTGGCTTGAGGGGTATGGTGTGAGTGATGACTGATGTGTCATACGTTTTTAGCTCATCATAAGTCCAGGCAATGACATGGATGTAATCTTTGAGAGCTTGGGTGATTCCTTCCAACTCTTCTTTTGTGTAAACCTTTCCTATCAGGACATTTTTCTTCTCATCATCTGGTCCAATATTGACCTGTGAATATTGTCCTCCATTAGCTTTTGGAAGATCCTTCTATTTCAACATGTTGTCTAGATCAAATGCTCTCTCTAGCTCTATCATTCCTTTTGGAATCTTATTGCTGGGCAACTCTAAGATTTCCTCTTCTTCCCAGACATGATCTTTTACATTGTTCTCATCTATGATCTAAGCATCAAATATATCCTTGTTGGAGATGAAATCTAGGATATGCTGATCATCATCAAATACTTGGAGGTTGGTTACATTGTTAGGCACAGAAGGTACTGATACCAACTCTACTGAAAATCTTTTTAGACTAGAAATAAATAGTGGCTCCAATGTACTGGCAGCCTGGGTTAAAGCATCTGCTCTATGATACTGTTCTCTGGGTACGTGGGTGATATTAAATGCATCAAAGTCTTCAATCAGGTCCCACACCCTGTGTCTATAATTAGATAGTTTTTTATAATTATAGAAATAGATTCCTCTTACCTGTCTCACTACTAATTCTGATTCTCCATAGACATGCAAAATTTTCACTTTCTTCTTAAGGGCAAACAGTATCCCATGAATTAGAGCTTCATACTCTGTTACATTATTGGTACAGGGGAACTGTAGTCCATATGCTGCCAAGTAGGATTTTCCAGATGGATCAACAAGATCTATCCCTACTCTAGCACCTTGTTTGGACTTGGATCCATCAAATCTAAGGATCCATGGCTTATCCTCAACCAAAAGCTTACTTGAGCCTTCCTTCTTCTTTGTAGCTCTGGTAGCTGCACCACTTGATATCCACTTCATCTTTGGTGGCTCAACTCTCTCAGCTTTCACCTCTTTTGTCTTCTGTGAAGCTGATGTCTCTTGTTCCTTTTTGTCCTCAGAAGGATGATCTTCTGAATTAGGTAATGTCTGTCTTGAGCAACAGTTTCTGAATGGGGTGCTTCATGTAGCCTGCACCAGTTTTCAATCAAGACATCTCGTGGAGGTCTCTACTACTGTGTCATTTTCTAAATCTCCTCTGATAGAAACTCTTCAAATTTAGTTAGATTGCTGCCTCTGTCCTCATCAAATAGCTCATAATTTGATTCAACTAAACAATCACTCCCTGGGGTGATTTTCTTTTTCTTCTTAACATTACTCTGGTTGCATACCAACATCTCTTCTGTCATCTGAATGTGAATTTCATCTAGATGTATAACTTCCTTTGTTGGTACATGACCTTCACTTTGGCATGCAGATCCTTCCATTCCTGTAGAAAACAAATAATAATCAGGGTCACTATCATTATCATTATCTGACAAACTTACCTCTGATGATGATGATGATGATGATGAGGCATCACTACATGCTTGTTCTAGCTCCATCATGTCTATGCAGGCATCACAGGTTTTCTCAGAATGTGGCTCATTATGCAACCTACACCATCCATCAATCAAAATATCATTAACATGCATTTTTAATAATTTACATCGTTTCACCTGTCTTGATAGGTGCATCTCAAAATTCCTGAAGTGATCTACCTCATCTTCATTTTCAGCATTACCATCAAATTCTATAGTTATTTCATCCTGAGGATCATCATCATGATGATGAACATCATACATCAGGATTTCCTCTATCCTAACAGTCCATGGCCTGATGGTGTAAACTCTGGGTTCTACGTCTACATACATGATCTCATTAGTTTTCTTGTATTCGGTGATCATGTGCTTCATTCGAGGCTCAGCATCAATTCTTATCTGGTTTGGTATCCCCTTCCAGGGCAACCACATATGACTGAAATCGATGGCCATGTATCTGTTAAGTGTTTTAGACCAGTCTTGGTTAAGTAACATCCCGTAGGTATCAGGTATGTCAACTACCTAAATGTCAATATAATATTGGATCTTGGGATCAGATGCTAGCTGCATGTGAATATGAGTTAACTCTCCTACCACACTTACTTCTATTTTGTCTAGTTGTGTCACTTTCTTCAAGGATTTAGCAGGATGCAGGCCTAAAGCATTGCATATGGACAGGGGCATTACATTGGTAGATGCTCTTGAATCTACTAAACAGTTGTGTAGGTTTTTGCTAAACATCCTGATGGTGAGGACGAATGGAGGTGACTCACTCTTGTCCCTATATAAGGTCATGTGGGAGGTCTCTGCATCTTGAATAGTAGTTGGCACTTTTTGTTTGACATTAGGATATCTAGCAGCATGATCCTTGCTACTAGACTGACCTGGGGAATGACTATCCTCTTTAGGAGTAGGATCATCTAGTGATTTCATAAATGCTTTCTTAATGGTAGGGGTTTTAAGCAATTCAGACAAGGATAAGCTAATTTTGATCTTCTTCATCTCATCAGCCAGATAAGTGACTAACTTGTCAAATTCATGAGGTAGACTCACAGCCTTTGATGCTGTATTCAGTGATAAATACTGAGCATTAACCTTGGGGAATCTAGGGTTATTACTTGCCTTAGGATTAGGAGGTGTGTTGAAATTGTTCAGAGGCAAAGAAGTGGTCAAAGGACCAGTAGGTCTATTTGAATTACGTCTTAGGTTGTAGTTATGCTTACCCTGATATTGTTGCTGGTAGGCATGTATCTCCTCATATTCATTTGAAGGCTCATTCTCATCCTCAAAGGGGAAAACAAAATTTGACTCAAAAGCCATGGCTGATTCCTCACATGCTAGGGTGTAATCTTGGTGCGCAGGCACTGTCTGCTGATAAGGATTATGAGTGTAACTCTCTAGCACTAAGGTAGAATCGTATCCACAAGGAACAAGTTCATTTCCTTCTACCTGAGGTGGATTTCCTGAAGTATTGGACACTTCAGTCTAAAAAATGCTAGCAGCAATCCTGAATTGAGGACAATCTAACTCTGCATGTGCATTGGTGTTATGAATTCTACACCAGTTAGTGAGGGTTGCTTCTGTAAGGTTGACTCGAGTAGTCTATTTAGGCTCACCAGGAGGCTAATTGTCTAGGGGTGATGGCAAAGAACCATTGTTTGGCCTAGTGTTCCACACTCTAGGCTGTCTGGGAAGATTATTATTGCCATTATTGTTGTGATTATTGTTTTGATTATTGTTTTTGTACCCCCTATCAGGATAGTTTGGTCTGTCATTAGCATAGCCTCTATTTTGATTAGGTTGAGAGTAAAAGTTTTGACTCCTTAGGTGAGTAATCTCAGTTGTAAGTTTCCTTAACTGAGCTAATATTTCCTTGATCTCTTCCTTCTCTTCCTAGGCCTTAGCCACTACATTTTCTGTTAAAGGCTTAAAGAAAGAAGATCCATTATTCTGATTGGATTGATCTGCAACTTGAGGTGCTTATACTTGTCCAAGATACTGCATCATCTGGCCATTTCCATTAGGAGGTGGCATGATACTCAATGGAGGTATTTGCAATGGTGCTGGTATCACAGCTGGAGGCATCATGGCTCCATTAGGCTGTTGCTAGGTAGGATATGATGGATAACCAGGATAACTAGGAAGTGTTGGAAATGCAATGTTTGGTGTAGGAGTAGGGACTAGCTGCTGATTGACTTTGATAGCTTCTTGGAAAGCTCCTGTTAAAGTTGTGATTTCAGGATGTGCTCTCCTGATGAACATGGAAGTTAAAGGATCTAGGGCTAAATAATAAATGCTCCTAGCAGCTGCATCTGCTACAACATATGGGGTGACTAACTTAGACAACATTTTTTGGAACCTAGCGTTAAAGTTGGCAATAGGTTCTCCTTCAAACTGTTTGATTGTGGCGAATAGGTGATAGTTCATTAAAGGATCGATTGGTACTTTGAACCTATCAGTGAAAACTTTCTCCAGGACAACCCATGATCTGATTGAACCCTGACCAAGGCTAATGTACCAATTATAGGCTTCTTCCCCTAAGGAATAAGGAAATAACTTGCATACAATGTCCTGATACTCAATTCTAGCCCTACAGCAAGCTTCCTTGAAAGTTCTGATATGATCATCAACATCCTGATATGGATGATACTTCAGAAAAATTTTATTAGGATTCTTCGGTAAAGGATGATATGTATTGAAAGTTAAAGGTGATTCAAAAGTAAAGAAAGACATTGCAACTGGTGGAGGTTGAGTTTGAGGTATCACTTATGGAATAACTAGCTGGGGTTGAACCTGAGGTGTAACTGGTGATCCTGTAGGTATTTGCAACCCAATAGGAGTCATAGGAGGATGTTCCAGTGATGTTCCTGATGTACTGGGATCAGGAGTGTGATGAATATCAACAGTTCTTGGTCTGAACCCTCTGACAGGTAGTTCTTCAAAGATTCCACCAGATCGGGATCTGGTATTTGGCTTGAGAGCTAGGATGTCTCAATTTTAAGGAAAATCAGCTGGATAACTATAAAGATCGGTTGGAATTTACCAGCAAAGGTTATATTTATGGTCAGAAATGGTAACTGACTAGATATTTAAGGAATATTTGCACGAACCACGCAAATATGGGGTGATATTGAGGTCTGGTGACACTTGCAACTGGATATCAGGTTTCTAAAGCAAATTACTCCAAAGCTTTGACAAATTTACCTGAAATAATGCTAATCTTTGCAAATTCATGACGATTTACCACAAAGATTGCAATATTTATGATTAATTTTGAAAAATTTACAAATGATTAGCATCTACAAGCTCAAAATAGCAAATCTTTGCATATTACTCAAAATTTGGAGGTGTTTCAGGGTTACCTTACTATCTGTATCATCAAACCTGGTAAAACCTAATGATGATGAACTTCTAGCTTCGGGCCCTCCTTCTAGTGCCAATTTATGTTGATCATGATGTTAGTCATAAACAAACATAGAATAAAAGTTACACAACAACCTTTACTCATCTTGAAAGATACAATGAATTCAAAGAATTCATGATCCCAAGTCTCCGTGGATTAGTTCTTAATCAGCTGACGTTACTCAGGAGTTAATGTGTGTTGCTGTTTCCATTTTGGGACCTTACGTTTGCTTATCAGTAAGATTCTGTTCTTGTAATGATGCTGTAGAGAAAGGTTATTCTACACAGTATATTTTTTCAAATGATGTGTCTATACTCAAATCTTTGCATGATATTTATCAATTGTACATGCTTTAACTTCAAATATGCTATGAATTTTTAGTTATCTATGAAATGTCTACATATTTCATATAATTTGCTTTTGATTGTCAATTATTTGCAATTGTGATGGTGAATTGTTCTAAAATTAAAAGAAAGTTAAAAGAATACTTCAAATTATGATGAATCTTCAGCTATTGAACCACATGCACACTTGATACTATCATGAGAAAGAAGAAATCAAACCATATGTTCACCAGGATATTCCACAGCTAGATACAGATGATGCAAACTTCAAAGGATGAGGAATGAAGACAATATATGCAGATTGATGAGCACTCCAAGGGATGCAGCAAATCAAAGCATATATCAAGAATTCAGACACATACTACTCAAGATTTATGATGATTTGTAATCAAAATGGTCTTCCTTTTCACTCAGTATGCAAAAATATGGATGCTTATAATAACTTTGAAATAGGCCCTGAATACTTCAGCAAACAAATTTCAATTAAGCTTCTGAATGTTTAAAATGAGGCATCCCTGCACCTTTTATAGAATAAGGTGAGGGAGCAGTTACACATGATCTACGATCAAGATTTATCAATTAAGATCAACGGTGCATATTCTTTTTGACTTGGTCAACTATGTCTCGTACAACAGGTTGCCAGATGGCAACCATCTAGGTATCTTATTTTCTCTTAAGTACCTGATGCAGATGTTTCCCTTATAGCGCATCTTCATCTACTCCTCAGGTTTTTCTTCTTCATCATCATGATCATCGCTTTCTGTGTCTTCATCATCCTGATGGATGTTGCCTTGTATATGGACCTGCATGGATGTCTAGATATTTTCATATGCTTCTACTATTTTCTCAACTTCCCCACCATCCTGAGTTTTGGTTTTACTAATGGCGTGCTTATGTACTTGGAACTTATCCCTGAGGATTTCTAATTTATTCTTCATGCTGCTCAATGTTTCATTGTAGTTCTCTACCCTGACCTTGATCCTCATGATCTTGTTCATTGCTTCTTTTGTCAGGTGAGTAAGAGGGTCATCAGCCATTGGCTGGAAGTTATTATGCAAAGCTTTTGTAGCAAAATCTGCATCTTGGTTCTTAATTTTTCCTTCTACTTTTCCCTCTAATGCCTCCAGGACTTCTGCTTCAAATGACATCATGCTGTGCAATTTCACACTGATATCTCTTAGTTTACCATTGCACTTCTTTAATACATCACATTCAAACTTGATGTCATTATACCAAATATCTACCAACATGGCAGTATTATTGTTCAGTACCTGATGTTTTATTAGGATCTGAGGATTAATCCTCCTTATTTCACTTAAAGCACTCAAGGCTTTCTCTAACTGAAATGACCTCCTTCTGGCCTCAATCTGCAATTTATCTACTTTCTTTCTTGAGATACTCAAAGAATTCCACCTCTGCAAAGAGGCTCTTACTACTTCCTTAGCTCCTGTGAGTGCGGACAGCATCCACTTTCTCATAATCATTGACTCATGCTTCATAAGGTCTAATTTATTGACCTCCTCCTAAGAAATTGTAGTTAATGGGACTGCTTGATCTGATACTGTATTATCAGGGTTAATCAACCCTTTTATGTATGAGTGTAGCCGAGTAATGTGCTCTTTATGCTGCTTATTCTTCTCCTTTTCTTTATTCACCCTTTGGGTTAAAGAATCAATAATATCTTTCCCCTCTTGGCCTTCTTGATCTTCATTGGCAAATCCCAAATCCATTGTAGTTATCTAGAATTATTCTAGAGTGATCTTGCCCTTTTCTTTCTCAACGGTGCATAGTGCTACTTGAGCAGTTCTTCTGCCTGTAGTAGGATCTCTTCTTATGGCAGATGTTAATCTAGCCTTCCTCTTAGGCTTTATGATGGTTTCTGAGAATAATGTTGAAACATCAAATTCTTGAATTTTGAAACTTGATTCCATACCTATTTCTTTTTCTAGCCATTGAGGTTCTTGCTCTCTAGATCCTTGTCGTCCATCATCATTATCATGACCACCCTGATCTCTAGTATCAGTTTCAGTTCTCGGTGGAGAGGGTGATGTCCTGATTTCTTCCTCATGATGTTCTTCATGAGGGTGATCTTGCTCCATTTTCCCCTCCTGAGGAGCTTCTTCTTATGGTGGAGGATCTTGTGGTGTATCTACATGTTGGTCCTATACTTGATATTGCACTTTATCTTTTTTTTTTCATCCATTTTAAGAATTTCCTCATCATGAGGTATGCTTGTATCCATGGATATCATTGTATCTGAACTAGGTGCATCTACATGATCTTGGATCACATTCAGCTCCACACCTGATGTATCTACCTCTTGGGTCTTAAGGTCCTCCTGACTAGATGCTTATTTATCAACAAAATTTTCCTGGATCCGGGGGGCATCTTCAGCTAATGTATCTTTATCATTCCTACCCTTTTGTCAGACCTTAACTATTTTGGGCTCATCAGATATATCTTGTTATTGTTGGCCCATATCTGGAGTATTACTCTCCACTTCTGTCAACTTGACTTCTTCAACATTTTCTATTTTCTTAGGTGCACCTGCTTGATAATCAGGACTTACATCCTTCCTATGTGTTAGGTCTATCACTGCAGGACTAGTTACCTGATCAACTAATTTATCAAGCCCTATTTGTTGGGCTGTCCTCTCTGGACTATTTTCTTTTTCTTGCTATGCTTGCTTCAACTCTTCTAATATCACCCTTTGTGTTGATGGGGTTCCATGTGGGGTTACAAGAGTATTTGAAGAAAGGGTCTCCATTCGCTGAGAATCTACATTTTCCAATACCTCATCATCTGATAGGTCCACAGTCTCTTCCTGTGAGAAAGGACCTCCTTGACTTGCTCCTGTGGTTCATTTTATCTACTCTTCATCCTTCTCAATTTTGAACTAAATGATGGTAGGAAGTGGTACATCATGCTACAATTCTTTCCTAAACACTTCACTACCAGTTCCCCTTAACATTACAGGGTCATGTCTTATTTCACCCCTCATATGTGTTCTCTGTCTTTTGGGTGGTGATGCCACCAGGGGTGCTTTCCTCTTTCTTGTGACCATCATGGGGTCATCTTCTACAGGCTCTTTATTTATTAGTTCCTCCTCAATAAGTATATCCTCTTCCACATTCTGCTATGAGGTTTGGCCCTTATCTAGTACTCCTACAGTCACAATTGGCCTTTGGATTCCTTTTGTTCTTTGTTCATCTACCAAAGGCTGTGCAGATGAGGCTAATGCCTATTCTGATACAGATGCACCTGCAGCTAGTATATCCATTCATTCAATAATTACCCCCTTTGGTTCATTATTAGTTTTCTTTCTCTTTCTGGAGGGTCATGTGCTTTGTTTCTAAGGTGGCAGTCTTTCTCCATTAGATTTTCTCTTTTCAACTAGAAAATCATCATATTCCTCTTTAGGAATTTCTTGTCTTTTCCTCTTGTTGTCTACTATGATAGCCACACCTTTCTTCTTTAGTGTATTGATTTGTTCATTTACCCATGCTTGGGTCAACTGCAGAACCCCTCCTATAAACTGATCTAATGAAATATCTTCAAGTTGCATCAGGTCAGGGGATGAAATGGTGTCATTATACACCTTCTTTTCTTTATTCTCATTGGATATGGTCTTATCATTATCTTTCTTCAATTGCGCAGGCACTGGAATACAATCAAATGTTCTAATTTGATTGAGGATGAGTCCTTGATATTTCCTTCTTCTGACCTCAGTCTCATCCTCGCAGTCAGTCCAGAAATCCTCTAAATGTCTTTGATGTATGGGCTTTCCCATGATCTTCTGCATTCTCCCATATGGGTCATATGATCTAGCCAATGGGAGTGGGTGTAGGTTCATCATGTTCGAACCCGCTGTGGCCTTCTTTATATTTTCTGAATCAGGGCATATATACCACCCTATCATTACTGGAAACAAAACTGGAGGTATCTTATTGTTTTGTTTATATGCATCCAGTATTGTTGATACTTGCCTCAAGAATTCCATCAGGATTACCCCATCAGTAGGGTACCTGGGTAGCATTAATGGTTGGCCTTCAAAGCTTTCTATCCTTATGTAGGAAAAGGTGGCAAACTATATGAACCAAGCACCATGCCTATATATTATTTCTTGAGCTTCCATGCTCAATCTTTTAGTTCTATCCTCCTTCATCATTCTAACCAGATGCATTGAAAAGGCATCATTCACTAATTTGTAATCATGGAGATAGTTTGTTCTCTGCAACTGAGGATGATGGTCCCATATGTGTGCATCATTTATACTGACACCAATCTTTCCAACTGTAGTAAGTGCACCAAATGTGATGCAGAGGAAAAGGAGGGAAGAAAACTATCACAATCTTATTTGACAAATTTCAAAACACTCCTTGTTTAAATTCACTTTATTAAGGCACATTTCACAACAATGTGTTGGGAATCCCACAAGTTCAACTATCTTTAAGTGAAACCTTCATAAATCTTTGGCACAAGCCTGACTTCCTCACAACTGTAACCCAAACAAGGTCCTAAAAAATAAACCATTACAAAGTCTGCCCATTCATGTTTTCATCATTCCTTCATGACTGTTCTTAATGTGCAACTATGGCACTCACACTACAACCAACATAAATTTGTCAAAGACATAACCAACAGATGGTCTCTGACCCAATAACTATATTCTATACCTTCAAGGACAGTGTGCAACAAACTACAGTATGACTGCACTATGACAGTGCTTAGGATGACTTATTCCTTGTAGCCCTGCCATTAAAGACTGTCAAACACAACTTTTACCATAGAACCCTTCTCAAGACTATGATGGACATTTGGAGTACTCTTTAGTGAGTTTTAAAACATATCCTAAATTCAATATATGTTGCTTTGTAAAGAAGTGTCAAAAAATGGACTGATACAGTGCAAATTAGGCCTATTAGGCTTTACCCTACCAAGGGCTTATTGATTATACAAGTTCCAAACCCTAACTCTCATAAAAAACACTTGGAACATGTTAAATTGGTCATTTTTATACTCCAAAAACCATCAAACATCCACCTCATTAAGGATTTTCATTAGCCCTAACATTCATACTTCACAACTCTATTTTTAACAGATTGTTAACAGGAAATTCAGTCCAAACTTGAACCCCACACTCCTTAAAGCTCAACCATTTGATTAGAGACCTCTAGAATATGAGTATACATGTTATTAAGAATCTTTCCACCAATTTATAATGAATTCCATCAGGCAAACTAGAAGGAAAACAATTTTGAAAGTCTGCTGCTTACCCTAACAAAGGGTTTTGACAGTTTTCAAAAAAACTACGATAACTAACTCCAATCAAAGCCAAAATGCATGAAACAAAATAGCATTGGAAGGTGATTGAAGGAACTAATAATTAAAACTAGTTAAACATCCATTCATTCCTGTACAGATCCGTACACCTACAGAAAATAGTAAATTTCTGAGGAAATACACATAAAATAGGGGTTTTATTCATTCCAACTTCTTTTCTTCAATCACCCACACGTACAAAATGGTTACAAAGCCTTAATAAAGGCATTACATCATGACTCCTCACATTCCAACTGATTTCTAACTGCCTATCAATGCCTAGAACCAAAATGACCTTTCATATTCCAAGTTTGCATCATTTGCAACTTTACAATTTTGCATCATTTACACAAATTTGAACTTAGACCTCTCTTAGTGACTTTAATAAAAGGAAAAATGACTTAATTTATCTCATTACATTGTTGAATCATCAAAGTTCAATCAAATTCCTATGGAAGCATCAATTTATGAAGGTGCTCCTATACCATACAACCAACCAACAAAGATTTCGAAGTCCCTTGGAAATGTATCTGCAAAACAAAACTACCTTTTCCTACATCTCTGTTTGTCTCTTCATCTTTAGCTTCAGACTTCAAATATTTACATCAATGGCTAGTGACCAACCAACCAACAAAATCAAACTACCATAAACTTTAGAGCTTCTTCAGGCTCCTTCTACTCCCATCAGTGGAGTACTCTTCAAGCTGCAACCTCAAGTGCTTCTTCAGTCAGGTATCCATCTCTCTACTGCCTTGCCACACCAACTCACCAAACCATCCATCTTACCTAACAACAGATCTTGGTGATGCACCTTACCACTCTCCTCTTAGTGGCCTCTCTCTGCACCCTTATCCAGCTTAATCTCTATTGGAGAATGGTCATGACATACCTCATCTTGTCTACCCACACACAATCTTAGAAACCTCCTTCTTGCAGCTAGATGGAACAAGCACCTGCTACAGTCTAACAACTTTGTCAGCCTTCAAAATACCTTCTTCAATCTCTGTCTTAAAAAATGGTCACCAACAAAACTTTAACTCTTTATCTGCCTTCAGAAATCAAAATATGGAACACCTCTAGCTAGAGCTTTTGCTAGCTCTGATACCAATCTAATGCAGAGGAAAAGGATGGAAGAAAACTATCCCAATCTCATTTGACAAATTTCAAAATACTCCTTGTTTCAATTCACTTTATTAAGGCACATTTCACAAC
Organism: Cunninghamia lanceolata; assembly: GCA_027924645.1. NCBI lineage: Eukaryota > Viridiplantae > Streptophyta > Pinopsida > Cupressales > Cupressaceae > Cunninghamia > Cunninghamia lanceolata. The sequence continues at coordinate 7,992,773 of BSBN01001054.1, forward strand.
AATGTGTTGGGAATCCCACAAGTTCAACTATCTTTAAGTGAAACCTTCATAAATCTTTGGCACAAACCTCACTTCCTCACAACTCTAACCCAAACAAGGTCCTAAAAAACAAACCATTACAAAGTCTGCCCATTCATCTTTTCATCATTCCTTCATGACTGTTCTTAATGTGCAACTATGGTACTCACACTACAACCAACACAAATTTGTCAAAGACATAAACAACACATGGTCTCTGACCCAATAACTATATTTTGTACCTTCAAGGATAGTGAGCAGCAAACTATAGTATGACTGCACTATGACAGTGCTTAGGATGACTTATTCCTTGTAGCCCTGCCATTAAAGACTATCAAACACAACTTTTACCATAGAACCCTTCTCAAGACTATGATGGACATTTGGAGTACTCTTTAGTGAGTTTTAAAACATATCCTAAATTCAATATATGTTGCTTTGTAAAGAAGTGTCAAAAAATGGACTGATACAGTACAAATTAGGCCTATTAGGCTTTACCCTACCAAGGGCTTATTGATTATACAAGTTCCAAACCCTAACTCTCATAAAAAACACTTGGAACATGTTAAATTGGTCATGTTTATACTCCAGAAACCATCAAACATCCACCTCATTAAGGATTTTCATTAGCCCTAACATTCATACTTCACAACTCTATTTTTAACAGATTGTTAACAAGAAATTCAGTCCAAACTTGAACCCCACACTCCTTAAAGCTCAACCATTTGATTAGAGACCTCTAGAATATGAGTATACATGTTATTAAGAATCTTTCCACCAATTTATAATGAATTCCATTAGGCAAACTAGAAGAAAAACAATTTTGAAAGTCTGCTGCTTACCCTAATAGACAGTTTTGACAGTTTTCAAAAAAACTACAATAACTAACTCCAATCAAAGCCAAAATGCATGAAACAAAATAGCATTGGAAGGTGATTAAAGGAACTAATAATTAGAACCAGTTAAACATCCATTCATGCCTGTACAGATCCGTACACCTATAGAAAATAGTAAATTTCTGAGGAAATACACATAAAATAGGGGTTTTATTCATTCCAACTTCTTTTCTTCAATCACCCACACGTACAAAATGGTTACAAGGCATTAATAAAGGAATTACATCATGACTCCTCACATTCCAACTAATTTCTAATTGCCTATCAATGCCTAGAACCAAAATAACCTTTCATATTCCAAGTTTGCATCATTTGCAACTTTACAATTTTGCATCATTTACACAAATTTGAACTTAGACCTCTCTTAGTGACTTTAATAAAAGGAAAAATGACTTAATTTATCTCATTACATTGTTGAATCATCAAAGTTCAATCAAATTCCTATGGAAGCATCAATTTATGAAGGTGCTACTGCACCAAAATGTACCCTTATAAACACATGAATATACAACATATGATGTCATGTAAAAGGAACACTCCAGGCCTCCTAGATTCATTAGTTGTTCATCTAGGGCATCACTGATGATTTTAGCCCAATTTGGCTTATTATCTATGTAAAGGCACATTATGATAACCCCGTAAATCCAATCTTTGAAACTTCTAGCAGTAGGTTGGCCTGTCATCCTACTGAGCAGGGCAATCATATACTGATACTCATCATCAAAGTCAAACTTGTACATGTGCACTGGTAATTTCATAGAGGCAGTGTAAGGGCTATTCTTTGCTCTCCATTGGTACATCCTCTTTCTTGCAGTCTTTTTGTTATCTGTATATTCAACCTCCAGCTTCTTTAGATCCATACTGACTGCATTTTTTTGACCTGGAAGGTTGAAAGTAGACGTAGTATCTTTTATTGACAGATCTGCATAAACCCTACCATGCTTTTCCACTTTTCTAGTCTGTGGGTTGTAATTCCTGGCACATTCTATTATCAGTTTAGGAGTCTCCATGGAATAAGGAAATCCAGCTGCATACCACATCCCTGATACTGTATATTCAACCTCCAGCTTCTTTAGATCCATATTGACTGCATTTTTTTGACCTGGAAGGTTGAAAGTAGACGTAGTATCTTTTATTGACAGATCTGCATAAACCCTACCATGCTTGTCCACTTTTCTGGTCTGTGGGTTGTAATTCCTGGCACATTCTATTATCAGTTCAGGAGTCTCCATGGAATAAGGAAATCCAGCTGCATACCACATCCCTGATACAAAAATGGCATCCAATAGGGTACTTCCTTTATCATTATGCATTCTGGATGACCATTCTACTAGATCTGTGCTTCCCTGGTGTGTATCTCCAATGACACCATACTTGAACTACACTCCTTCAGGTTGAGCAAACATGGGCTTAATAAATTCTGAATCAGATTTGTTCTTCCTGACGTCGGCCATGGATTCCTACAATGGACATGATTGGTCTTACAACAATATCTACATGCATGCATACTACATTATACGTCCATGGCATCATGCATACTATACTTATTAAACTCTATTTCATCATGATATGCATAATCCACAGTTTCAAACCACATGAAAAGACATCCTACCTAGATATGCAGAAACGACAATAGGAGGGTTTTTTAATTACTTACCTGATAAAGCTTATCTCCTGAATTAAGCTGATGATTATGAAAAAGGGGATCAGATACCAGTGATGATCATGTGTTCTGTTTTGCTGCAAGCTGTTAGCATTCGCAGGTAAGTCGTACGAGGATTTGAATGTTTGCTCTCTGTAAATTTCATTTCTTTGGAAGGTAAATGCAAAATGACCTTGTAAATTCACTTTTAATCTCATTCCTAGGGCAAATTAGGGCAAAACCAGATTAAATTGATCATAACCATTGATCTTCTGCAAGAAATCCACGGATGTTGCCAGGTGTGCATATCGCATTCGCAAAACCACCTTCTGCATTTATGGCCATTAAATGTTGTGGCAAGAGGAGTGGGGTGATCTTTGGAAGATCAGGTGATATTTGGAATATCAGGTGATATTCAGAATATGACCCCCCTCGGTGTAATATCAGGTGATGTTGAGAATATCGGGTGATATTCAGAACATTGGGTCATATTTTAAAATGTCAGGTGATGTTTAGAATATGACCCCTCAAACTAAGGTGACCCCCTTTTTGAAAGATTGGGATGACGTCACCGTCATATTGTTGAAAAAGGGTGGTCATTGGAAACATACCTCCGTGATATAAAAAGGATGATGATGTCATCATCATCGTGATTTTCTTTGTTCATCGGGATTGGATGATGTCATCAGCATATTGGCACTAGGGTGATATTTTGTGCCATGGTGATATTTGGAATATCGGGTGATATTCAGAAAGTTGGGTGATATTTTGAAATATCACCCCCGCAAAATACATGAAGCTGTTCGATGGGTAAACACAATTATCACTTAAAATTGATGTCTGGAGCTTCATACCTGATGATTATTAGGTGATAAAATTGGATCAGGGTGATCTTACTTAAGATGACTGATGTTAAGAGATATGACCCCCCCCCCGGAATATCAGTTTTGACCAGGACTTTGACTCACCATAACTCTCATTCTTTGAGGAATATTAGGGTACTCCAAAAGGCAAACCTGCATGAAATTTTGTACTCTTTCCAACCATGAGGTTATTGATATGAGATATCAACTTTGACAAATTGACCTCATCATGATGACTTACCCAGCTTCCTTATGCAGGACCACCTACATGACTTACGTTTTGCCAGACCGCTAGAAAGCAAAAAAACACAAGCCAAGCCAAGAAAAAAGTTGGGTCCCTATTTTTTCAAGCCAAAATGGGGCATGTTGTGTAACCACACAACACTATCTAATGGTTTGATGGGAGGAAGCTTCAAGAGATTATTGCTCACTGCTTGATTCATGATAGAATGTAGTGAATCAGATAAATTGGAGTAAATTGTCTTTATTGTTTTTGAAACTAAAACAGTACCCTCTTTGGATTATTGATAGTGGACACTTGTGAAAAATTGTTTGAATTCTACCCATTTATCTTAATGAAATTCTTGTTGTTCCTCTTAAAATTGTTCTAATATGTTCTATTTTGAGCTTGATCACCTTGAGCCAATGAGTTTTGGTTCTCATACTGACTAGATGAAAGATGATAATCATGAAGAGCTATGAATAAATGATGAAAAGAGTTGTACATAATCAAGAGGACCTTATCACAGATGTTAGGTTGTAAATTTGTAATAAACACCTTCGAAACATCCACATCATGTTGAAATTAGGGCAAACAACTGAGAGCGGGGGTGAATCAGTTGTCACAAAAGTTTTATCTTTTGCTACATTTAATCTTCTTTACCACTTATTAATAGATTAATGATATAACCATGAAAGTATGAATCAACAACACATGAGCAAAAACATAATCAGCACACATAACACAAAAATTTTTATGTGGAAACCTAGTTAAGGGAAAAACCATGGTGGGGGTTAACCCACAAGATTTATTCTCTATTAAAAGAATAGAAAAATAGGAAGGCACTTGCCTTCAGGCACATTGCCCAGAGCTCACTACTCAAAGGAGGCTCACTTCCTACAAGAACATTCACAACATTAACATTGAAAGGTTAAACTAAGAACCAACATCTTCTTCATGCAAGGTTTAGTTCCATTGAAGTGCACAACACCTCTGCTCTTCTCCCACTCACTTCCTCACTACATCCACATCTTTGCTTACTTCCCCACATTTCCATGACTTCAGAACACTTATTTATACATGACATCAACTTTGGAATGAACATCAAACTTGGCCTTACAATCATCTATCTGGAACATTCTCCAAGATAGGCATTACAAGCAATTACAATTACAAGACTTAAAATGCTTCATGCAAACCATCACACTATCAGCTAAACTTAGCTGGGACTTGAATCTCCCTTGAACAACATGCCATGCTCCATAGAACTCTTCTTAGATCATCTGTAACATGTACCAAGCATCCGGTCAGCCAAGACTAGAAAGAACAGCAACACTCAAGGAGAAATCTTCAACCACGAGCTCAATCCTCAATGTGAACCACTAGTGCAATAGGAACATGATCTAGAGACCACCACAAGCACAATGAAATCAATAAGAACAATCGCACCACTTCAAATCATCAGAAACACTTGCATCTTCATCCAGGAACTTAAGAACACTAACTATCACAACTGTCACACTAGAAAGATTGATTGCGGACCTCCAAACCATGAACCACTTGTATTAAGGACACACACCAACATCCCAAAGATACCTCTAGATCTGTAGACCATAATATTCTAATGCAGAGCAATCTAGACCAAATTCCTGTCACTCTGTCACCTCTGAACAGCTGCAAAACTCAATTCTACTTAGATGGCCATAACTTCACCAATTCTCCATGTGGACCTCTCAAATCTTAACTGAAGCAACTTCAAACAATCTCCTACACAATCCTTTGGTCCGTAGACTCCAATCTTTGTGTTATTAGAAATGCTAAGCAATCTAATTTACTGAATTGCACTGTCTTCACTGTCTCTGACAAAGAGATATGTTGACATCAATGACAACACATCATAGGCACATATTTGCAACACATCATTAATTTGGTATTGAATCTATGCATAAAGAGCTTGATATCGACTGATAAACTTAGTTAACTTCTCTTTCATACCTTGCTTCCAATGAACTAAATCAATTAGTGAGATTTGAGGTCCAATTTTTACTTGAAAATGTTGTAAGAATTGATCAATGAGTTGTGAGAAAGAATGTATTGAATTCAGAGGCAAAGAGCAAAACCATTCCAAAGTAGTATCTTTGAGAGATCATAGGAAATGTTTTACCAACAAGTCCTCTTCAAAGAAGAAATCACTACAGATTGTCATGAATGCTGCCACATGAGTATCAGGATCACCTTTTCCACCATAGTTTCCAAAGCGAGGAGTCTCAAACTTATAGGGCATAAGAGTTCTTAGGATTGCAAAATATAGAAGACTACAAGCATGGTAAGTTGGTATATTAGGTTGAGAAGAATTTGTCAATCTTGTCACCTTTTGTTGCAAGGAAGTCATGCTTTGCAAGAGTTAGTTTAGGAGGGCATCATTAGAACATGTAGTTTCATAATTAGAAGTTGTGGCCATGAAATTTTGAGGTGATTGATTGTGAGTGGTAATGAAAGGTGGTTGGGAATAATTGTGATTCAAAGGTGTTTCAGAGTAATTGTAAGTGGAAGGTGGTTGAGAGTATGTGGAATGGAGAGGTGAATGAGTGTGATTATTCATGTAAAAAGTCACCCTAGGTGCTAGGTTTTGATAATTCAATCCCACAACCTTTTAATGTTTTGAATTAATGCCATTAGATACTCCAATACTAGTTGTAGTATTACTACAAGTTGTGAGTTAGTGGTGAGAATTGATGATGTAAAAGTAGACATTCCAGTAGTCGGTATAGGTGCCGATATTTGTGTATGAGTCGGTGATGACATATTAATAGTATTTGCACATTTAGTCACTGTCATAATGTTGTTATACACTATATGGGCTAGTCCAGATAGTGCACGAACACCATCTTGTCCTTATTTTAACAACTCTCTTAGATTATGAATAACAAGTACAGCCTCTTTAGCAATCCTTTCTTTTTCCACAAATTCTTGAAAATCAGCTAGTTCCTTATCAAGTTTGTTTATTTGCTCATTGGGTACATGTGTTATCACATCAATAGGATCTTCAAAATCATGAAATGTTTGTTCTTCCCTTGTAGTTGTAGGAGGTATGATATCTTGCAATGTTTGTGTTTCTCCTTTTGTAAAGAAGGTGTTCAATCAATTTTTTGATGTAGGAACACTGTTGCTATCGGGAGCACTAAAACCCATTAATCTAGTACTTCTCCTTAAAGGGATATTTCTATTAGGGTAGCAGGTTGTAAGACTCATTCAAAAGCATACAACACTCAATGCACAAACTAATAGAACAAACCAAAGGAGCATGATATGTTTGTTGAAATACATAATGTGTAATTTAATAAATATGCCAATTTTCAATCTAAGACATTAAATGATCCCAAATTTTCAAATGATGGATGAGTATATGTTTGAAAATGAATGCAAGATCTGAAATGAGTGATATTAATGACAAAGGCAATGAAACGAAGAAAAACTATGCTTATTTATGCACCTAAAATGCTCATTTTTTCACTTTTTTCAATGTAAATGCAAATATGTACAATGCAGCCACACTATATTCAAAAATCAAATTTGAAAGGGTGTGAAAATGAGTAATAAAATCTTAAATAATATTTTAATTACAAACCCTAGCTTTTGAAATTACTAGGTTATATGAAAAAAGTAAAACCCTACCAAATGAGAGATGCAAATGAAAGGTAAATGATTGTGAAAATATGAAATGTTGCAACTTATCTCAGATCTGGTACAAATATCAGAAAATTAAATGTTTTTAATAATATGCAAGAAAAATAATGCAAATTATGTCTAGTTACAAGCCAAAAATACTTTTTTTTTTCAAATTTTTTAATTTTTATGCTAGATTTTAAAATGTATGATAATGAAAATGATATATATGAATGCAAGTTTAATGTACAACACTCAACAAGGTGCAAAATTCAATAAAAACATGGGTTTGCCAAAATGTTATGTAGAAAAAGAGGGTTTGTTGATTAGGTTGATAGTTTAATTTGAGCCTCCTTTCACTACATACATTCAAGGACATTAAATTGTGTTGAAACACAACTTTTACAAGAGTACTTAGCTACAGGTTTGGTATCACTTGGAATGATAAGGAAATTTGGGATTTGTGAATTAATGTGGTGAACCTTAGTCTGATTAAGCCTAAAACCCTAATTATGCAAAATCATAAACAAATAGATGAAACCAGAAAAATGCTTGCATAGGAAGACACTAAATGCAGATTAGAGACATACTGGATTTTAGATTTTGGAAGATGGAAACTTTGGGGACAAAAGAGTGGATTCCCTTGTCTAGTGTAGTACTTTTTCTGAGGGCTTCAAGATATTTTCTACTCCAAATTGCAACCACTTAGAGATTCTTGATAATACAGAAATGAGGGACAAAAGAGCAGGCACCCTTGTCTAATTAGGAATCTTTTATGTCATTTTCTTCAGGTCTGGATTCTTCCTGCTCTACTCTGATCTCCTGTAACTCCTCTCTACAAGATTTGACACCTTTAACCTATAATCACAAGAGAAGGTTTCAGGGTTGTGGGATTTAGGAGCTTGCCTTGGTTAAGCCCCAGAATGGCATTCAAGCCTTCCAACACCATTGTTATATAGATTGTGTGTCCTTGGTGGATAGAGGCAAAAGTAAATGATTTGATAAATTGATTGAAACATAAAAATAGATGTCACCTCAAAGGTGATGCTCTCACAGGGAGATGAATATCTTTCATGCCATGAGGAGATGGATTGATGAAGACAAATCTACATCAAACAAGTACAAACACAACATAATACTACTATGCAACACAATGAAAGCCTTGAGTATCCTTAGCATAAGATCACAAGTTTGCATTATCCACCTAGGTGTAAAATGAAGTCCTAAACATGTTTATATATGCATTCCTACTAAATATTCATAATTCAAATTGAATAGGATGACAAAGGGAAAACTTTTAACAATCATTTGCGGTCATTTAAAATTGGGACCCTAACAAAATAGGGCAAGACAAGGGTGTGGGCGCCCTTGTCTAGGCACCTATTTTAGGGATGGATTAAGCTCATAAGTGTTCCCTAAGTCCCATTTGACATGGGTTTCAAGGGATTTTGCTTTATGATTCATTTCTAAGATGCATGATTAAATCTAAAGGACCTGGGAGCTAAACATAGGAGGTAAAAGTCCTAGGGGACATTTTACGACATAACAATGCTATCCCAGGATTTGACTAAGGTAAGTCCCTAAACACCATAACCCCCAAATGTCTTTTCTTCTTGTGTACAGGTTACAAGTGCAAGATCTAGAAATGTGAAGACACATAAAGACTGAGAAAGGATTAGGGTTTCAAGATCTGACAACAATTTAAAAATATTTGTCTGTACAGGATGCAGGTGCTCCCAAAATAGTCCTTCTATATTAACTAACTTTAGATCTGGCATTAGGTGTTACATCTGCAACTTTTGATTTAACCTAATCTTAATTATATGTGGTAAACATAATAATTAATCTTAGATTAATGATTTGATATTTGTGGAAAATATCAAGTGAAATCATTAATTACATAGATATTGATTTATGTTTATATTAAGCATGACATCACTTATTGCTAAGATTATTTTATCATAATGATTTAAGAATTAAATGATGATACATTGATCATGATTATATGGTTGTGAGTGTAACTAGGAAATAATCTTTCCTCAAAGATGGAAGGAGAGTATCACCATGGGAGAAGAAAATAGATATTGGGAAAAGATCAGAATGCCATATGAGTATCGAGGTTAAACTTTCATGAACCCATGTAGGATAGGGTGAGTATAAGTCTTTTCCTTGTTTAGTTGATTTTGAATTCAACCAACATCAGCAAGATGATTAATGGTCTCTCGATGTCATCAATGTTGGTCTGAATAGTTAATGTTCTCAGAACATTTAAGTAGTTGATAGTAAATCTAGTTGTACGTCAAAGTTTTCCTTTATTCACGTATCTTTTTCTTTATTTAATTTCGTGAATATAGTTTAAATAATTAATTATAGTTTAATATGGTGAAGAGGGGGAGAGGACTCAACCCCATATTTGCATATTAATGATACCACCTTAATGATGGTAGTATAATTTAAGTGATAACCTAAGTTATTGTGATAATCATATTACATCATTTAGATGTAATCGCTGTAAACTTGGCTAAAGCTTATCCTTGTAGATATTCCTGAATGGGAGTAATGGGCCTAGAGGAGTTGAGATGCCCAGGAGGATGGTACGATATGTGCCAACTAACTTACCACTTTCAATGAGAAGGGTGGCAGTTAGGAAGGGCAGTGAACAAAGGCATGCAAGGAAAGAGGTTTTGGTAGTCTTGTGTCATGGGGGAGGTGTTCACTATTAGCACTGTATTTTCTATAGAGGTTACATACAAGAAACAAAAATCTAGGAGCTCATGAGAAGGAGGCAAGCTCACCTTGACAGTCCTATTCCCTTAGCAAGTCATATTTGACTACAAGCATACCATTGTAGGTAAGGCTGTGTTTATAGTTGTGTGATATAATGCATGCTATAACAACTATGATTTTGGCCACTCGATGGTTATCGATGGCAATGTTATTATCAAAGATAGTATTTATATGTTTTATGTTTTGATAATACCTTCAAGGCCGAGCACATGTACTATGCAATACTATCATTAACAATAACATTTTTGTGTCGAAGGCCTTCAAGGCTGACTACATGAGTAATGCTATGCTATCATATCTGATAACTATGTTGATAACTAGTTATGGCCTCTATGACCGAAGTAATAGTAACACTATGTTTTTATATCTTATCATTTGTATGTTGTATAATGATAAATATTATCAAGCTGACCAATATGCCATGCCGTATAATGATAAAGACTATGAATAATGATAAACTATACCAGCTGGCTGCGAGCCATGTTCACTGTAATGTGAAACCATGTGAACAGGCCGTGAGCCACTGTTTTCTTGAAAGCTAAGATATTAGTAAGGCTGATGGCCACACTTAATACAAAGAAGAGATATTTATTATTTAGTGGGAAAATGGGGTATCAAGATGGAAGACTTCAAGTCCCACACTTTCACACACTAAAGCATTAGGGAAGTAAGGAATAAGTTTAGGGATAAACTACTGATCTCTTATGTTCCCCTCTTTTGGTAATTAGGTCTGTGTGACTGTTTTGATTAGGTTTTTACAAGCTAGTATCCTTCACTAAGCATGAAACCCTAAATTACCAATCAGAATGTAATAACTTAATTTTTAACATAGATACGGATAAAATGATTATAGAAATGTAGAGGAAACAATAGAGAGACAATGTACCCAGAAATAGAGGCTTTGATGGACTAGGGCACTAGTGCTAGTGTCCCAAAAGTTTTTGACTATAAGGATCTTTTGCAATAGCTATCTTACAATCTCTAGAGGCTTCTAGATCATGAAGAAAATACCTAGTTGGATAGGGGCGTGATTGCCAGTGTCCCAAAAGTCTCGCAATCTTGAAATCTGAAACTCTGTGATGAATGTATCTACAATATCCATCTTCCTATCACTCCTTTCTGTTAGATATTGTTGAATTTAGCCTGCACATGCAAAAGGAGAAAGAAGGTTGTGGCTATATATAATCTCACCTCAATCAAGCCCCATTTTTGGTAATCCTACCTCAACAATAGCCAAGGATAAAGATTTGTAGATGTGTGTGCTCATCTAGCAAATGTGTATGTAGAAAATATAAAACCCTAGATGACTCAAGCATCAAGGAAAGATCAACACTTTGCTTCACTCAATGAAACAAACACAAATTCACCTCAAGGAGATGAAAACAATGAAGACTTGCATGAACAAGAAGGCGAGGTAGCCATTTCTGTAGAGGAATTCTAAGCTCGATGTTGGAGGCTTCAACCCTTCTACCGATCATACAAAAGGTGTACAAATCCTAGGACGAGCAAGATAGTATCAAGATATTGATTCCTAATCCCCATCAAATGTCTCCATGATAGAAAATTCAAATAACTTCAAGAGCTTCAACAAGTTGTTGATCTTTAATGGCAATTTCGGCAGTGTTTTGGCATAAAGATTGCATATAGATTGTGTATGTTAAAATGATTTTCAAATGTCTTTAAATATCTAATCTTAGGAATTTCAAATTTTGAAATAAGATGTTGACATCATGTGAAAAATAAATATTTGAAAATGGAATCCTGGAATGCATGGCGGGAGCTGACACCCCGCCAACATTCAAAACCCTAGGAAATAAGGCAGGAAAAGGGCATGAGCACCCAATTCCAAGCCTTGATTTCCCAATTAGGTCTGCCCTAATGGGGTCCAAGAATCCCAAATCCAAACTTTCTTTTTCACTTTCAGTCTTTAGTCATCCTAAAACATATTTCTTCAATTAGATATAGGGCAATTAGGGTTTAGGAAGGTCTGAAATAAATTAGGTTCAAAAGACACCAAAGGAGAGGAGCTAAATTATGAGAAATTGTACTATTTCATGAAGGAGGATAATTTATAACATAACATTTAGCCCCAACTTTAGTCGCCATATGACATTACGTGCATATGAAACTAAAGGAATGTAAATACATCAATCATGAAAAGGATACCTAGAGGGATATTGTAGAGGATACCAAAGTTTTGACACAGAGAAAGGAGGAGCCCCCAAGTCTGTAAACCTGCAGGACCACAAGGTTAGGAATCGTAACTTGCAAAAGGAACACTTGTTAGAAAATAAAAAAATTGAATCAGCCTGCAACCAACACACTAATTTGTCAATCATAAAAACTAAGGGGTTGAGTGATGAGACATGATAAGGGAGGAAATCGAGGGAGATATATGTGCCCTTGTTTTTGCTTACTTAGTTTGAAAAGGAGAAACAAGGAAAATATCTATGCGCATCAATTTCAGGGAAACTTGGTGAGAAATGTGTTTCTAGGGTTATTTGTACAAAAAACAACCAATCACAACACATTAGGTAAGATGAAGGGCAGAACCAGGATTCCAATGCAACAAATGGTGCAAAAATCTAAGTCAGGTAGCTCGTGATAAAGGCTTTTGATAAAAATTGTTTGCTTTTACACCTAGATAGTGATGGGAATTCTCATCCACTTACTATATGTAAAGGGAGTTTTCAATTTTCACTATTCATTCTTACTTGTCATTGTGTAGAGGAGAGAATGAGAAGGAGGAAGAAATTGATAGTGTCGACCCAACATTCATACCAGATCCCAAGACTAGAGATGCTCCAAGCCTGAGTGGTAGAGAGATGCTTCGAAGCTGAGGTAGGGTCGTGATCCTTGCTTATGTCATCATTCTTTCTATATTCCTTAGATTTTTTCATTTTTCATGCTGCATAGGATATTCTAGAGAAGGGACCCCAATAGGGGTGCCCAAGTCCACTTAGGGTTCCCTAGTCCTCTTGGGGTACCCAAGTCTAACTTGGATGCCCAGGTCCTCTTGGGGCACCCAAGTCTAGAAAGGACAAGGGCCCTAGGGGCAGGGCACTGGTTGTTGTTGTAGATAGTAAATGATGATATTATACTATGTATTGATGTAAATTCTCATTGTTTTCCATGCAGGTCATCCCCAAGATGCGAGAGCATACATGTGGTCACCTAATGTTGCTTCTTTAATATCGCATTGGTACCATGACTAACTCAGAGATAGGTCACCTATAGTTAGTAGGGATCTAGTGGATGTTTGATATGCCCACAATTAGATTCCACTATAGTATGCTTATGGATTTGATGGAGAGGTGGAATGTGAATACTTCTACATTCCATCTACCCATAGGGGAGATGGCTATCACACTAGAGGATGTCTACCAAATCTTGTGACTTCCCATATGTGGAGAGATAGTGATGATCATAGAGCATCACTCAATGAAGTACACATGAGAGAGCCAAATGTACTGTCTAGGCCACACAGTCACTCAGGCATTGGAAGGGCACATTCAACTCTAGTTACTAGAGCAGGGATGCTCTGACATCCCTCTGATTCAAAGGATTATGATTGTTACATTTGCATTATTAGTCACACTGGATGGTCGAGGCACTTCATGGGGGCCTTGTTCACACTATCAGGGTGATGGAGGAGCAGGGGACAGTCTATGTGTGGGGGCATAGTATGCTTGCACACCTCTATTGTGAGTTGGGATGGTATGTCCATTATGAGGCATAGGGCTTGATGTATTGCACTTTATTACAGATCTGGGCCTTTGAGCACATCAGATGTATGGCGCCTACATGTTTTCCCATAGAGATAACATTTACTCATCTGCGTGTCCATGCATATACTCTTGTCAAATGCTGGAGACATGGTGATCTACTATATTAGAGAGTTATATTTGAAATACTGCAGCCTAGCGACATCATCTAGAGACTGTATCATAGTTACATAGCATGACCAGGTCAGTGCAGGCAGCTTGCTAGGATGCAGAGGGATTAGCTGATGATCAATCATCTTGATCATGTAGTCGTGTGGTTTTATTTTGATAGAGTGGCATGATAATTTAGATGCTGACAAGATGTCCCTATGATGCATCTAAGCTATGCATGCTCTATGTGCAACACAGTTAAGGCAAACAACACCTGATGGCCGATGGTAGATGTAGCAGTTAGTGATGATGATGGTAAAGAGGAAGCAGAGTTGATATCTAATGTAGATTACATTAGCATTACCAAGCATACCAAATCTAGTGGCAAATAACGTGGCTCGCTCCTATCTATCCTCCCAGTCACCCCACAGGTGATCCTCGACCATGGGCCAGTCACACTAGTGACACAAGGGTAGAGGATGATGTTAGTGACTTTGTTGGATACTATGATCTAAAGGAGGATGTAGATGATGATGATGATGATGAGGAGGAGGAGATCACATCATGGTATGTCTTCAGAGCAAAACCTGTTGATAACTAAGAGGGGGGGGTGAATCAGTTATCCCAATTATTTCTCTATCTGAACTTCCTTATTAATTAATGCAGCATTAAATCAAACACAGAAAACATTACCATGAAATAAGAAACACATGACATAGTATTTTTGACGTGGAAACCCTGTTAAGGGAGAAAACCACGGGGTGATTAACCCAAAAATTGTTCTCTGTTAGAAGAATAGGAAATTACAAAATGGCACTTGCCAATTAGGGCTCACTGCCCGAGCACACTGCTCACAAGAGGCTCACTGCCTACAAGAAGACACACTATCTACAAAGTGATAAGAATCATAGTCTTGAACTGATTAGAAGCATCTGCATATGCTGGAGTTCAGTTCCGGTTAGGCTCAGTACACTGATCTGCTGCACTTCATCTTTCCTCTGTTCTTTATTCTGCTATCCCTTCACATACCGGATCTTTCTTGCTACTTCTGCTCTGCTCTAGACTTGTTCGCATATTACTTCACACATTCCCACACTTCACAACTAAATCCATCCTCTATATATATCCGCACAAGTAATTTCATCACCTTTCTAGTCGGCATCCGGAACAGTCTAGTTTCTTACAAACTTTTGTTCTGTCGGCTGAATCCTTCCTCACCAAGCAATGCGGATCAAGCATATACTTGTAGATATCATTAATCATGTCGGCCAAACATGATTCATGCCTTCACAACCTCTGTCATCAACAGTAACACATCCGGAAAGCAGTCTGATACTCTGCCAGTCAGTTCTTCCTCTGTTTTCACTGTCTCTCAGGAATCCGGTACTCAATTATTCATATCTTTTTCTTTGTCCATCTCCGGAGGCTAAATCCTTGGTATATACCACTCAAGATAGTCCTCTTGACTTCCCCAAATCCGCACTGTACCAAGACACTTCCTCTGAGAGATCCGGACCAATCTGTCGGACCTTGCCACATGCTCTGTTCTTGTACACCGGACCACAACAATCTTTAATCTGACTTCCGGTAGAGACATATCATGACTTGCGGATATGTGGGATGACCTTTATGTTGGCAAGAGACACTATATGGATTCATGGTTGTTGTCATTGATGGCAACAAAGGTCATCCCACATATCCGCAAGTCATGATATGTCTCTACCGGAAGTCAGATTGAAGATTGTTGTGGTCCGGTGAACAAGAACAGAGCATGTGGCAAGGTCCGACAGATTGGTCCGGATCTCTCAGAGGAAGTGTCTTGGTGCAGTGCGGATCTGGGGAAGTCAAGAGGACTATCTTGAGTGGTATATTCCAAGGATTTAGCCTCCGGAGTTGGACAAGGAAAAAGATATGAATAGTTGAGTACCGGATTCCTGAGAGACAGTGAAAACAGAGGAAGAACTGACTGACAGAGTATCAGACTACTTTCCGGATGTGTTACAGATGATGATAAAGGTTGCGGAGGCATGAATCATGTTTGGCCGACATAATTGATGATATCTACAAGTATATGCTTGATCCGCATTGCTTGGTGAGCAAGGATTCAGCCGACAGAACTAAGTTTGTAAGAAACTAGACTGTTCCGGATGCCGACTAGAAAGGTGATGAAATTACTTGTGCGGATATATATAGAGGATGGATTTAGTTGTAAAGTGTGTGAAATGTGAAAAGGATATGCGAACAAGTCAAGAGTAGAGCAGAAGTAGCAAGAAAGATCCGGTATGTGAAAGGATAACAGACTAAAGAACAGAGGAAAGATGAAGTGCAGCAGATCAGTATACTGAACCTAACCGGAACTGAACTCCAGCATATGCAGATGCTTCCAATCAGTTCAAGACTGTGATTCTTATCACTTTGTAAGACAGTGTGTCTTCTTGTAGGCAGTGAGCCTCTTGTGAGCAGTGTGCTCGGGCAGTGAGCCCTAATTGGCAAGTGCCATTTTTGTAATTTCCTATTCTTCTAACAGAGAATAATTCTTGGGTTAATCACCCCGTGGTTTTCTCCCTTAACAGGGTTTCCACGTCAAAAATACTGTGTCATGTGTTTCTTATTTCATGGTTAATGTTTTGTGTTTGATTTTATGCTGCTTCAATTAAAAGGAAAGTTCAATAAGGGAAATAATTAGGATAACTGATTCACCCCCCCCCTCTCAGTTATCAACAATTGGTATCAGAGCCAAGTTCCTCCTAATAGAGCCTAACAGCTTGAGGAAGATCTGGGATTTCAAATGGATGCATATGGTTTAAAGGAGCAACTCAAGACTGCCCTTGAGGATCTTGAACAGTCAAATTCTGAAGTCAGTGAATTAAGAGAAAGACTCAAACAGGCTGATGAATTCATGAGGGAATTAAAAGACAAATTAAGTCTCTCTATGAAAAAGAGAAAGGAGCTGCTCCAACAGTTGGCAAGACAAAGTGAAGAAAGCAATACAAATGAAGAATTGACTGAGCAAACCAAGTTATGTGAAAAATTATCAAAAGAAGTCATTATGTTGAGACATGAAATGGAATCAGGAACTATAAAGTTCACTCAAGAGATTGAAGAAAAAAGAAAGGCTGAAGACAATCTAAGACAATCTCTTAAGGAAAAATCAGAAGAATGCCACCAGATGGACAGGATTATCAGACATCTTGAATCTGATCTTGAAGATGCCAAAGATAATGAAGAAAAACTTGAGGATCAAATTACCTCTCTCAAAAGAGATCTTCAAACAGCAAATGAATATAAAGAGAAATTCAAGATAAGTTCTGCTCAACTTGAAGTTCTTCTTGGAAGTCAAAAGAGGACTGATGACAAGTATGGTTTGGGATATGAGAAAGGAGAAAGCTCCGGATCCGGTCAGAGGAATCTTGGATCAGAAAATCCAAGGAGCAGGCCTAGAAGACCTCCGGTAAGACAGCCAAATGCTCAAAAATATCCATCCTTCAATGGATACTGCCACAGCTGCAACCATTTTGGTCACAAAGCTAATCAGTGCAGAATGAGAATGAATCAGATTAATTCATCCTTCTCCGAACAGTGCTTCAACTGCAAAAGGTATGGACACAAATCCCATGAATGCAGAATTATGCAAGTAAACAAATCATTCAAAGGTAGATGCTTTACATGCAATAGAGTAGGTCATATGGCTAATCAATGCAGATCAAGGGGATATCAGTTAAATATGCAAAGAAATGTTATTTGCCAAATCTGCAATAGGTCCGGTCATAATGCTAAAGTCTGCAGAAACAAGAATCAGGACAAAAGAGGTCCGGTGTATGATCAGAATCAAGACAAGGGTAAACAAAAGATGAATGCGGATGAAGTTAGGAATCAGATGAGCAAGATTTGGGTGAAGAAAAGCTCAGAGAATGCAGAGGTTGGATCCGCACCAGATTCTGGTGCTGATATTTCTTCCGGAAATTAAAAAGTGAGCTCAGGCTCAGGGGGAGACTCAAAGAAGATTCTGTTCCCCCAGCCAAACAAGTTGTGCCGGATGTGGCACGAGATGCGGATTAAAGGGTTTGTAGATATAAGTCCTGAGATGCTTCAGTCAAGTTTTCAGAGGTCCGCATGGAGTTATGAAGAAGCTGTGTTCGATTAAGTTAGACCTGTTCAGGGAGGTGCTCCGGTATGATAAAGGATTACAAAAAGGTCCGGAGAGATCCGGAAGTGCACGATCTTGTCTTGCGGATTGGACAGAGTGTTTGGGATGTTCTTGTAATATGTTACCTAGATTTATTCATGATTTAAAGATCCGGATGATATTCAGTGATCAGGACTAATCCGGGATACTCCAAGCTGTCCAGACATGGTTAACCGGAATAATGCAGGTGAAGCATTTATTGCAGACAGACATTAGGGTTTGCGGAGCAATATAAGGGATTTCTCAAAAGTTATCTGCTCATTCTACACTTGAGAAGAAGCGAATAGTGGAGCTCTGCAACAAGGTTCATCAAGCACACCAAGGATCTCCTGCCGAAGCTATTGCATAAAGAAATCAATCCAACCACTCCGTGCAAACCGAAGGCGCATAAGGTATTCTTCATTTTTCATTGCCTCACTGCAAATCTTTGAAGAATGGCTACTCCAAACATAGTTAAGATCTCTGATAGACCTCGCCCCTCATTCAAGAAACATCCCTACAAATCATTAGAGGTAGATCCACTAGGAGCCTTCTCTAGTGTTCCCCACGGAGTCTTACATACTGAAGATATTAGGGTTTACATACACGCAAACATTGAGGAATTTGGGGAATTCAAATTAAGAGACCTCTATCACAAGCAACTGATAGACAATGCGTTTGAGCTCAAACCAGAGTATAAGGGTATCCAGAAGAAACAATTTGAGCAATTCATTCATTTCCCTAGCTTTGAAGAAGATGAATGGGTCCGGTATGTACTGAGCAGGATGCATGACAACTTCCTTTGGCTAGATAGACCCTGTAAGATCACAAAAGAAGCAATTAGAGCAGTAACTGGTCTATACTCTTCCGGGGGGGTACCTATCCTCAAATCTGTCAAGAACAACGTTGTAACTGAGGCCACCGGATCAAAATATGATAAGAGGGCAATGACCATTGAAGATATTTCGGATCCGGATATCAAATATGCATCAATGATAATAGGATACAAGATCTATCACTCCAGCAAGGAGAATTCTGTATCCGGAACTGCAATATACACAGCATATGAAATGCTAAGAAAGAATGCAGATTATGATCTTTGTGAACTACTACTAAGCCAATTAATGGAAAATGTACAGAAAATCAAGAAAGACAAGAAGAACTCCTTTAAGTATGGTACTCTCATTGTATGTCTATTCTTTTACTTCATGAATGAGCTACCCGGAACAAGTGGATGGGTATGGCAGAATGACAAACCTGTTGCAGTCCAGATAAGAGACTATTTGCATGGACTTGGGGATGCAAAAGCGAGAAATACAGCTCTATGGGGATACTTCAAAAACTTTCAGAGCATGATGCAAGCAAGAGAGAGAATTCCCCAGTCTCTCATTGAGAAATACAAGGACTCAGTATGCTTTATGGTTGACACTGATCAGTGCCTAATGGAGGCAGTGGAGCCAAGGACTGTCTGGATCATGCCCATGGGGTATGAAGTTGATGAACAGATAGTAGAGCTGCATGTTCAACACATGCTAAGTCAGCCCAAAGATCCTAAGGCAGAAAGGTTTGGAACCTTTGAGGAGCTGAGTGTGAAATTACATGTAGAACTCAGGGAACCTGAGATTAAGAGAAAAGTGAGAAAAGAAGTAGAGCACATTGCTCAAGGCCTAGGCATCTCAAAAGAGGCACTTGATGCCAGCCGGGAAAAGAGGAGAAAGGCCGAGGAAGAAGAGAAAAGCAAAGAAAGTGCTCCGGTTGGAGCTCCCACCCGGACCAGATCAACAAAGAGATCTGCACCTCCTTCAACCAAAAGTTCAAAACCGGAAGTCCAGGCATCCGGTAAGAGATCAAAGGCAAAAGCCACAAGGGATTATGGAAGCCAAAAGGATGAAGAGGAAACAGAATCAGATGAGGGAGTAAGAGAAGTAAAGAAACAGAAAAAGAAAGGATCCGGTAAGCCCTCCACAGGACAAGACAAGGAGGAAATGGCAGAGGTAACTGTTGAAAAGCCCACTCTGTCACTAGAGAGCATAATCAAGTCGGTCACGGTGGATGGAAACCTTCAACCAATGACTGAATCCTATGATGACTTCAGTGAGGCAGACCAAAAGACTCTGCAGGAGGCCACAGTGAAATATCTTAACATATATAATAAGGCTTTCATTGAAATAATATCTCTTATTCCTAAAAGCCTAGAAAAGGAAATGGAAGTGAGGAAAAATAATGCTCATGCTAAAGATCTTGAGATCCGGGAGCAGATAGCTATTCAGCTATATCCTCAAATTGATCCCAAGACAATGAACATGATCTTCAAGGACTGCAAAGATGAGTTCAGAAGTAAAGCCAGGATGAATCAGCTCATGCTTGGTGAGACTGACAAAGTGGCACAAGAGACAGAAGAGATCCTCCGGAAGGCCTTCAAAAGGTTCAATCTTCCTGTTGTAGAGGACTTAGGTGCAGAAACAGCTGCCGATTTGGAATCTTCTGTTCCGGAAGAAGTGAGCCCTGAACAGACAAGTGAGGACTTGGGACCCTCTGCCCCAGAAGAAGTGGCCCATGAACAAGCAAGCATCTCTCCTCCGGTTTCCCCTACAGTCTCCGGATCCAAAGAAGAAGAGCAATTGCAGGAGAAGGAAGCAGTGGTGACAGACAAAGAGGTTGACAGTTCTAAGACTGCAGAAGAAAAGAAACATCTGTCTCCGGCAAGAGACACTGCACAAACTGTTCAACAATTTTTGAGCAAAGAAACTCTAGAGATTGATGAACCGGAGCTTCTAAAAGGTCCATTTGATTTTGACTCTCTCTCTCCGGTACAAACAATGAAGATAGCTTCATTTGCAAATGCCAAGGCAAATGAAAAGCTCCTGAAGTCTCATATGGAAGACTGTGAGTTGATAGAGGCGGCTTCCGGAGTACTTGTAAAGATCATGCCATCAATCCAGATAGATCCGACAGCCTCCACTTCCGGTAATCTAAAAACCTTAGTCAGCAGTATTGATACACATTTTAATTCTCTAGAAAAATCAGCTGAAGAAAAGGTCCGGAAGGAATTTTTGGATAAGAGATTTTCTGAAATATTAGAATTAATCTCTAAGGATAGGAAGATTGTAAGCATTGGAATAAAGAGCTTAGAAAATGCTCTTAAGGATGGCGGTGACATCTACAAATTTTGTATATCTTGGTCAAAGGCAACAACAGCAATTGACAAGAAAATAAAAGAGGAACAGGACAAGCTTCAAAGCTTATCTCAAAGTTTTGATCCTCTCTCTTCCTCTATAATAAATCAAGAATGTCAGACTATTGCAGTCTTGAATGAAATAAAGAATCTTGAGAAGGAGAGGAAGAACATTACCAACCGGATGGGAGAACTTAGAAGGATTATAGTCCCTAAGTTGGAAACTATGCATGAGGCCATCAGTGATGCCCAGACCACCGCCCATACAAAAGATCCGACAGATCTCAGGCGGGCAGAAGCTTTTGCATTTTTGTTGAGTGGTCACATTTCAATCTTGGACAGAATGAAGCTAAGTTGGGCTACTGAAATGGTTCAACTGCAGACATCCTTTGCAGACATTCTGCAGTATATGTGAGTATGTAAATATGCGGCTATATATAGAAAATTTTTGAAAATTTTGGTGTGCGGACCCTACCCTTTGCCATTGATGTCAAAGGGGGAGTGAGGAGCAGTGAAAAATGAGGAATCCAACTCAGGGGGAGTTCCGGAAATTGTATATAAAGACAGAGCATCAGCAAAGGGGGAGCATAGTGTAAACACTTAGTCATTTTTCACTAAGTGTTGCCATCAATGCCAAAGGGGGAGATTGTTGGCAAGAGACACTATATGGATTCATTGTTGTTGTCATTGATGGCAACAAAGGTCATCCCACATATCCGCAAGTCATGATATGTCTCTACCGGAAGTCAGATTGAAGATTGTTGTGGTCCGGTGAACAAGAACAGAGCATGTGGCAAGGTCTGACAGATTGGTCCGGATCTCTCAGAGGAAGTGTCTTGGTGCAGTGCGGATCTGGGGAAGTCAAGAGGACTATCTTGAGTGGTATATTCCAAGGATTTAGCCTCCGGAGTTGGACAAGGAAAAAGATATGAATAGTTGAGTACCGGATTCCTGAGAGACAGTGAAAACAGAGGAAGAACTGACTGACAGAGTATCAGACTACTTTCCGGATGTGTTACAGATGATGATAAAGGTTGCGGAGGCATGAATCATGTTTGGCCGACATAATTGATGATATCTACAAGTATATGCTTGATCCGCATTGCTTGGTGAGCAAGGATTCAGCCGACAGAACTAAGTTTGTAAGAAACTAGACTGTTCCGGATGCCGACTAGAAAGGTGATGAAATTACTTGTGCGGATATATATAGAGGATGGATTTAGTTGTAAAGTGTGTGAAATGTGAAAAGGATATGCGAACAAGTCAAGAGTAGAGCAGAAGTAGCAAGAAAGATCCGGTATGTGAAAGGATAACAGACTAAAGAACAGAGGAAAGATGAAGTGCAGCAGATCAGTATACTAAACCTAACCGAAACTGAACTCCAGCATATGCAGATGCTTCCAATCAGTTCAAGACTGTGATTCTTATCACTTTGTAAGACAGTGTGTCTTCTTGTAGGCAGTGAGCCTCTTGTGAGCAGTGTGCTCGGGCAGTGAGCCCTAATTGGCAAGTGCCATTTTTGTAATTTCCTATTCTTCTAACAGAGAATAATTCTTGGGTTAATCACCCCGTGGTTTTCTCCCTTAACAGGGTTTCCACGTCAAAAATACTGTGTCATGTGTTTCTTATTTCATGGTTAATGTTTTGTGTTTGATTTTATGCTGCTTCAATTAAAAGGAAAGTTCAATAAGGGAAATAATTAGGATAACTGATTCACCCCCCCCCTCTCAGTTATCAACACTTTATTGCCATCAATGACAACAACCATGAATCCATATAGTGTCTCTTGCCAACAATCTCCCCCTTTGGCATTGATGGCAACACTTAGTGAAAAATGACTAAGTATTTACACTATGCTCCCCCTTAGCTGATGCTCTGTCTTTATATACAATTTCCGGAACTCCCCCTTAGTTGGATTCCTCATTTTTCACTGCTCCTCACTCCCCCTTTGACATCAATGGCAAAGGGTAGGGTCCGCACACAAAAATTTTCAAAAATTTTCTATATATAGCCGCATATTTACATACTCACATATACTGAAGAATGTCTGCAAAGGATGTCTGCAGTTGAATCATTTCAGTAGCCCAACTTAGCTTCATTCTATCCAAAATTGAAATGTGACCACTCAACAAAAATGCAAAAGCTTCTGCCCACTTGAGATCTGTCGGATCTTTTGTTTGGGCGGTGGTCTGGGCATCACTGATGGCCTCATGCATAGTTTCCAACTTAGGGATTATAATCCTTCTAAGTTCACCCATCCGGTTGGTGATGTTCTTCCTCTCCTTCTCAAGATTCTTTATTTCATTCAAGACTGCAATAGTCTGACATTCTTGATTTATTATAGAGGAAGAGAGAGGATCAAAACTTTGAGATAAGCTTTGAAGCTTGTCCTGTTCCTCTTTTATTTTCTTGTCAATTGCTGCTGTTGCCTTTGACCAAGATATACAAAATTTGTAGATGTCACCGCCATCCTTAAGAGCATTCTCTAAGCTCTTTATTCCAATGCTTACAATCTTCCTATCCTTAGAGATTAATTCTAATATTTCAGAAAATCTCTTATCCAAAAATTCCTTCCGGACCTTTTCTTCAGCTGATTTTTCTAGAGAATCAAAATGTGTATCAATACTGCTGACTAAGGTTTTTAGATTACCGGAAGTGGAGGCTGTCGGATCTATCTGGATTGATGGCATGATCTTTACAAGTACTCCGGAAGCAGCCTCTATCAACTCACAGTCTTCCATATGAGACTTCAGGAGCTTTTCATTTGCCTTGGCATTTGCAAATGAAGCTATCTTCATTGTTTGTACTGGAGAGAGAGAGTCAAAATCAAATGGGCCTTTTAGAAGCTCCGGTTCATCAATCTCTAGAGTTTCTTTGCTCAAAAATTGTTGGACAGTTTGTACAGTGTCTCTTGCCGGAGACAGATGTTTCTTTTCTTCTGCAGTCTTAGAACTGTCAACCTCTTTGTCTTTCACCACTGCTTCCTTCTCCTGTAATTGCTCTTCTTCTTTGGATCCAGAGACTGTAGGGGAAACCGGAGGAGAGATGCTAGCTTGTTCATGGGCCACTTCTTCTGGAGCAGAGGGTCCCAAGTCCTCAGCTGTTTCTGTACCTAAATCCTCTACAACAGGAAGATTGAACCTTTTGAGGGCCTTCCGGAGGATCTCTTCTGTTTCTTGGGCCACTTTGTCAGTCTCACCAAGCATGAGTTGATTCATCCTGGCTTTGCTTCTGAACTCATCTTTGCAGTCCTTGAAGATAATGTTCATTGTCTTGGGGTCAATTTGAGGATATAGCTGAATAGCTATCTGCTCCCGGATCTCAAGATCTTTAGCATGAGCATTATTCTTTCTTACTTCCAATTCCTTTTCTAGGCTTTTAGGAATAAGAGATATTATTTCAATGAAAGCCTTATTATATATGTTAAGATATTTTACTGTGGCCTCCTGCAGAGTCTTTTGGTCGGCCTCACTGAAGTCATCATATGATTCAGTCATTGGTTGAAGGTTTCCATCCACCGTGACCGACTTGATTATGCTCTCTAGAGACAGAGTGGGCTTTTCAATAGATCCTTCTGCCATTTCATCCTTGTCTTGGCCTGTGGAGGGCTTACCGGATCCTTTCTTTTTCTGTTTCTTTATTTCCTTTACACCCTCATCTGACTCTGTTTCCTCTTCATCCTTTTGGCTTTCATAAGCCCTTGATGCTTTTGTCTTGGATCTTTTACCGGATGCCTGGACTTCCGGTTTTGAGCTTTTGGTTGTGGAAGGTGCAGATCTCTTTGATGATCTAGTCCGGGTGGGAGTTTCAACCGGAGCATTTTCTTTACTTTTCTCTTCTTCCTCAGCCTTCCTCCTCTTTTCCCGGCTGGCATCAAGTGCCTCTTTTGAGATGCCTAGGCCTTGAGCAATGTGCTCTACTTCTTTTCTTACTTTTCTTTTAATCTCAGGTTCCCTGAGTTCTACATGTATTTTTACACTCAGCTCCTCAAAGGTTCCAAACCTTTCTGCCTTAGGATCTTTGGGCTGACTTAGCATGTGTTGAACATGCAGCTCCACTATCTGTTCATCAACTTCATACCCCATGGGCATGATCCAGACAGTCCTTGGCTCCACTGCCTCCATTAGGCACTGATCAGTGTCAATCATAAAGCACACTGAGTCCTTGTATTTCTCAATGAGAGACTGGGGAATTCTCTCTCTTGCTTGCATCATGCTCTGAAAGTTTTTGAAGTATCCCCATAGAGCTGTATTTCTCGCTTTTGCATCCCCAAGTCCATGCAAATAGTCTCTTATCTGGACTGCAACAGGTTTGTCATTCTGCCATACCCATCCACTTGTTCCGGGTAGCTCATTCATGAAGTAGAAGAATAGACATACAATAAGAGTACCATACTTAAAGGAATTCTTCTTATCCTTCTTGATTTTCTGTATGTTTTCCATTAATTGGCTTAGCAGTAGTTCGCAGAGATCATATTCTGCATTCTTTCTTAGCATTTCATAAGCAGTGTATATTGCAGTTCCGGATATAGAATTCTCCCTGCTGGAGTGATAGATCTTGTATCCTATTATCATTGATGCATATTTGATATCCGGATCCGAAATATCTTCAATGGTCATTGCCCTCTTATCAAATTTTGATCCGGTGGCCTCAGTTACAATGTTGTTCTTGACAGATTTGAGGATAGGTACCCCTCCGGAAGAGTATAGACCGGTTACTGCCCTAATTGCTTCTTTTGTGATCTTGCAGGGTCTATCCAGCCATAGAAAGTTGTCATGTATCCTGCTCAGTACATACCGGACCCATTCATCTTCTTCAAAGCTGGGGAAATGAATAAATTGCTCAAATTGTTTCTTCTGGATACCCTTATACTCTGGTTTAAGCTCAAAAGCATTGTCTATCAGTTGCTTGTGATAGAGGTCTCTTAATTTGAATTCCCCAAATTCCTCAATGCTTGCGTGTATGTAAACCCTAATGTCTTCGGTATGTAAAACTCCGTGGGGAACACTAGAGAAGGCTCCTAGTGGATCTACCTCCAATGATTTGTAGGGATGTTTCTTGAATGAGGGGCGAGGTCTATCAGAGATCTTAACTATGTTTGGAGTAGCCATTCTTCAAAGATTTGCAGTGAGGTAATGAAAAACGGAGAATACCTTATGCGCCTTCGGTTTGCACGGAGTGGTTGGATTGATTTCTTTATGCAATAGCTTCGGCAGGAGATCCTTGGTGTGCTTGATGAACCTTGTTGCAGAGCTCCACTTTTCGCTTCTTCTCGAGTGTAGAATGAGCAAATAACTTTTGAGAAATCCCTTATATTGCTCCGCAAACCCTAATATCTGTCTGCAATAAATGCTTCACCTGCATTATTCCAGTTTGCCATGTCTGGACAGCTTGGAGTATCCCGGATTAGTCCTGATCACTGAATATCATCCAGATCTTCAAATCATGAATAAATCGAGGTAACATATTACAAGAGCATCCCAAACACTCTGTCCAATCCGCAAAACAAGATCGTGCACTTCCGGATCTCTCCGGACCTTTTTGTAATCCTTTATCATACCGGAGCACCTCCCTGAGCAGGTCTTATTTGATCGATCACAGCTTCTTCACAACTTCATGCGGACCTCTGAAAACTTGACTGAAGTATCTCAAGACTCATATCTACAAACCCTTTGATCCGCATCTTGTGCCACATCCGGCACCACTTGTTTGGCTGGGGGAACAGGAT
This sequence comes from Cunninghamia lanceolata, assembly GCA_027924645.1. Classification (NCBI taxonomy): domain Eukaryota; kingdom Viridiplantae; phylum Streptophyta; class Pinopsida; order Cupressales; family Cupressaceae; genus Cunninghamia; species Cunninghamia lanceolata. The sequence continues at coordinate 8,019,808 of BSBN01001054.1, forward strand.
TTTCTTTGAGTCTCCCCCTGAGCCAGAGCTCACTTTTTAATTTCCGGAAGAAATATCAGCACCAGAGTCTGGTGCGGATCCAACCTCTACATTCTCTAAACTTTTCTTCACCTAGATCTTGCTCATCTGATTCTTAACTTCATCCGCATTCATCTTTTGTTTACCCTTGTCTTGATTCTGATTATACACCGGACCTCTTTTGTCCTGATTCTTGTTTCTGCAGACTTTAGCATTATGACCGGACCTATTGCAGATTTGGCAAATAACATTTCTTTGCATATTTGACTGATATCCCCTTGATCTACATTGATTAGCCATATGACCTACTCTATTGCATGTAAAGCATCTACCTTTGAATGATTTGTTTACTTGCATAATTCTGCATTCATGGGATTTGTGTCCATACCTTTTGCAGTTGAAGCACTGTCCGGAGAAGGATGAATTAATCTGATTCTTTCTCATTCTGCACTGATTAGCTTTGTGACCAAAGTGGTTGCAGCTGTGGCAGTATCCATTGAAGGATGGATATCTTTGAGCATTTGGCTGTCTTACCGGAGGTCTTCTAGGCCTGCTCCTTGGATTTTCTGATCCAAGATTCTTTTGACCGGATCCGGAGCTTTCTCCTTTCTCATATCCCAAACCATACTTGTCATCTGTCCTCTTTTGACTTCCAAGAAGAACTTCAAGTTGAGCAGAACTTATCTTGAATTTCTCTTTATATTCATTTGCTGTTTGAAGGTCTCTTTTGAGAGAGGTAATTTGATCCTCAAGCTTTTCTTCATTATCTTTGGCATCTTCAAGATCAGATTCAAGATGTCTGATAATCCTGTCCATCTGGTGGCATTCTTCTGATTTTTCTTTAAGAGATTGTCTTAGATTGTCTTCAGCCTTTCTTTTTTCTTCAATCTCTTGAGTAAACTTTATAGTTCCTGATTCCATTTCATGTCTTAACATAATGACTTCTTTTGATAACTTTTCACATAATTTGGTTTGCTCAGTCAATTCTTCATTTGTATGGCTTTCTTCACTTTGTCTTGCCAACTGTTGGAGCAGCTCCTTTCTCTTTTTCATAGAGAGACTTAGTTTGTCTTTTAATTCCCTCATGAATTCATCAGCCTGTTTGAGTCTTTCTTTTAATTCACTGACTTCAGAATTTGACTGTTCAAGATCCTCAAGAGCAGTCTTGAGTTGCTCTCTTAAACCATATGCATCCATTTGAAATCCCAGATCTTCCTCAAGCTGTTAGGCTCTATTAGGAGGAACTTGGCTCTGATACCAATTGTTGATAACTAAGAGGGGGGGGTGAATCAGTTATCCCAATTATTTCTCTATCTGAACTTCCTTATTAATTAATGCAGCATTAAATCAAACACAGAAAACATTACCATGAAATAAGAAACACATGACACAGTATTTTTGACATGGAAACCCTGTTAAGGGAGAAAACCACGGGGTGATTAACCCAAAAATTGTTCTCTGTTAGAAGAATAGGAAATTACAAAATGGCACTTGCCAATTAGGGCTCACTGCCCGAGCACACTGCTCATAAGAGGTTCACTGCCTACAAGAAGACACACTGTCTACAAAGTGATAAGAATCACAGTCTTGAACTGATTAGAAGCATCTGCATATGCTGGAGTTCAGTTCCGGTTAGGCTCAGTACACTGATCTGCTGCACTTCATCTTTCCTCTGTTCTTTATTCTGCTATCCCTTCACATACCGGATCTTTCTTGCTACTTCTGCTCTGCTCTAGACTTGTTCGCATATTACTTCACACATTCCCACACTTCACAACTAAATCCATCCTCTATATATATCCGCACAAGTAATTTCATCACCTTTCTAGTCGGCATCCGGAACAGTCTAGTTTCTTACAAACTTTTGTTCTGTCGGCTGAATCCTTCCTCACCAAGCAATGCGGATCAAGCATATACTTGTAGATATCATTAATCATGTCGGCCAAACATGATTCATGCCTTCACAACCTCTGTCATCAACAGTAACACATCCGGAAAGCAGTCTGATACTCTGCCAGTCAGTTCTTCCTCTGTTTTCACTGTCTCTCAGGAATCCGGTACTCAATTATTCATATCTTTTTCTTTGTCCATCTCCGGAGGCTAAATCCTTGGTATATACCACTCAAGATAGTCCTCTTGACTTCCCCAAATCCGCACTGCACCAAGACACTTCCTCTGAGAGATCCGGACCAATCTGTCGGACCTTGCCACATGCTCTGTTCTTGTACACCGGACCACAACAATCTTTAATCTGACTTCCGGTAGAGACATATCATGACTTGCGGATATGTGGGATGACCTTTGTTGCCATCAATGACAACAACCATGAATCCATATAGTGTCTCTTGCCAACAAGACCATAGTGGGATCATTAGAAGGTAGATAATGACAAGGAGGCCAAGTCCTAGCCATAGTCGAGAGCTCATGGTCTAGCTCCTCTATATGTGAGGAGATTGAGCCAACATGAGTGAGTGGAGACCAGTAGTCATATGCCCCTAGCTATAGAGTTAGTTGTAGAGCTAGTCACACCATCAACTATCCAAGATCCATCTTGGTGAGATGGAGATCCAGGTAGGATACTTTTATATAGATGCATGTATCTTTTATGATTGTTTATGATGCTTATATGAGATATTGATATCTATTTTATTGCTTTTTGTAGTTGGAATAGATGCATGGCATGACCTTGTGAGTCGCGTCATAGCAAAGATAGTTCCTGCCGATGCAGTCGAGCAGTGGGTGTGGATGAGATATTCATCACAACCATCTGCAAGGCAGCATGTAGAGATTTTTATGCCATTTGTGAGATATAGAGTGGCCATATAGGATATCCTAGATCACTCTACATGGGAGAGAGAGGATTTACTTTAGAGAGCTAAGCACGCAGTGGCTGATCTCTAGGCACAACAAGATCAGACTATAGCAATACCCGTACCTAAGAGAGATCCTATTGTGAGTGAGATCTTACTTCCCAAGTTACGCTAGGTGAGAGCTGACAGAGATAGGATCTGGGTGGAGCTAGAGAGTCATATCTGAGAGAGACTGGTATCAGTAGATGTACTAGGAGTCACATGATGAGGTGCTAGGACTGAGAGGTGAGATCAAAGGGTTATGATCACGGCGTGTCTCTAGGAGTCATTTGTGGTCCGTAGCCACACATGGTCAGGCCTCTGTCATCCTACAACATGAGGTCCTGAGGGAACAGGTGGTCAGGGTTCAGCTATGTGATGTATCTTATGTACTACAACATCCCATTTTAATGTACGAGATAGTCAACTCTGATGTATATGGAAACTGATGATTATATATATATGATGTTTTTCTATTACTGCTTTTAATGTTGTCTAATCTATCACATGTGATTTATATAAAATACAACTAGTGATAAATGTTAATACCTATGTGGAAATGTGATTAATGCTAATGTGATACTAAATAATTCTTTGCAGAAGATAAAGTAAAAAAACATAATGATTAATGAATTTCACACAAAACCAATATTCTATGCTACATTTAGTTAATATAAAGGTGATCTTACTAAAGCATGTTTAAACAAGATACAACAATGATTAACTGAAAAAGATGCTATGTAAAATGAATTAAGAAAAAATAATTATATCTTGTCAAAATTGAAGCTAAACTAACTAATAAGTTTTATTTTTAAAGTGACACTTAACATATAATCTTAAGCATAAAATTTCTTGAGGTGCACAACATTAATAGGTTCTTTAAGTGGTGTACCTTATTCGTCGGCTAGTTTATATGCTCTTGATCCAAAGTCTTCACTAACCACATACGGTCCGAGCCAATTAGGGCTAAACTTTCCTTTTTCTCCAGGAGGTGAATTTATATTATGTTGATTTTCATATAGTACCATATCTCCAACATCAGATGAACGATGTATGACACACTCATTATATGGTTGTTGGATACTCTGATGGCCCTTAAGATGCTCAAGGCCATTAACATGTTGTTCATCTAGCATCTCAAGTTGTTCTAATCTCTTTTCACATTCCATATCGTCATCCATAACATCTCTCAAAGAAACTCTCAATGAAGTAATTTCTAACTCCAAGGGCATTACGGCGTTAGCACCATAAACAAGATTATATAAAGTAGTTCTAGTAGTTGTACAAATGCTTGTTCTATAAGCCCATAATGCATAGGATAATTGAGTATGCCAATCTTTTTTATGTTTGTTAACAGATTTTCATAAAATTTGTCTAATAACCTTATTTGAAGCTTTTGCTTGGCCATTTGATTGAGGATAGTAATGTTGGTAACTTGGAAAACATCACTAAGAGAGAGACACTACTGGCATGATGGTGAATAATTGTGCATGACCTTTGAAGATGTTGTCATTGATGGCAACAAGAAAAGGAATAAGATTGGAATAGTGTTTTTGGTCCGAAGAAGAAGACTTAGGCATTTTGGCTAAGTGTTGGTAGTATACTGAAGCAGTGACAAAGAGACAATGTTTGAGTTGGTATTAGTCCGTAGTAGAAGATCATATCATGTGGTTTAGGTATGTTTTTCAAAATTCTCAAATGATCATTTGTCCAACATTTCATTTCTTGATGAGTACCGGAAGCCTATCTTCAAAAAGTCTAAGTCCAGCAGTGCAGAGAACAGAGGAAATTAGAACAAAATACTCAACTGAATTGGTTCACATTTCTCTGATGTTGTATATCTTGTTATGCAATTTTGAGGTGTTGTAAACACATGTATGCAGTATCTACCTCTAGAGTTGCAAGTCCTAAGTTCCATCAGAGAATTAGTTATGAATGTCTAAGTATCGTTACTTGGTATGGTATAGTTTGACAGTGACAGGGCATATGTTCTTGAGGTCCGCATTTTACCATAAGAGAATATTTCACTATGTGGCTCTAAAGGTATGATCTAAGATGTCTGAAGAATCCTTGATATGATTTTGGGCAAGATTTGTGGTCCGCAGTGAAAGTTCTAGTTTGACAGATAAATTGAGTCAGCAACAGATGATGATTGAGGCTGACATTATAGTGTGATATATGTGCACTGAATTCTATTGTTTGGAATCTTTTTCTAAGTAGTCTTATAGTTGAAGTTGACATGTGTGAATAAGATTCAAATGGTGTTTGGCTCCGCAATGCATTTTGATGAATGTTTTTCCTCAACAAGTTACATGTTATTTAACTATATGATTTTTTGTAGATACATATGTGATCAATTTTGGTACTTGGATGAATGATGTGCAAATTTTAGAGTTTGTGGGTGTGACAAGTGAAGTTGAATGAGTTTTTGAGAGTGTCAAAAGTAGAAGAAAGGATATCTTATTCTCATGTAGAAGCAAAGCAATAAAATAGAGCAGTCAGAAATGAAGAGTTTTGAATTTGTATTTCAGTGCTTCATTAGAGCTGCTATCATGCATATGTAGATGCAATCAGAGTAGTTCATTTTGGCAGTGAGCCATTTCCTTTCTTCTTTCTTTCTCTAGGCAATGAGCCTTCTTGCAGTGAGCACTTCTTTTGGGCAGTGAGCCATGGATAGTGAGCTCTAAGGAAGTGAGGCTCTATTGTAATTTGGTATTGTTCCTACATAATATATTGTGATCTAACACTCACTATGGTTTTTCCTAGTTTTGGGTTTTGCACATAAAAATCTTGGTGTTCATGTGTGACAAATTGTGGTTGTTTCTTCTATGTTTAATTTACTTTGTTGTTGCATGTAGTAAATGGATTACTAGTTTAATAAGTAAGAGGTTGAATAGAGTACTGATTCACCCCCCTCTTAGTACTTTGGGTGTTCAACAATTGGTATCAGAGCCTAGTTCCTCGGAAGAAGTCTAATAGCTTGAGGAAGATCTTGGAAACTGAGCACATGATAGGTAAAAAACATCCTACTCCTACATAAATTGATGCAACTAAAACTGAAGAAGAATGCATACTTGTCAATGAAGAAGAACTCAATATTGCACTTGTAGATCTTGAAAAGGTTGAAATAGAAAATAGGGATCTAAAATATAATGTCAAGGAAGTAGATGAGTGCATAACAAATTTGAGGGAGAAAGTCAAGAAGTTCAAAGAAAAAAATAAGGAGGTTAGTGAACAATTGATATCTACTAATGACACCTTGAGTAATCTAAAAGTGGAAGTAGTAAAAAGAGCTAAAGCAGAAGACCTAAATCAGTTGGTGAGAAGCAAAACTAAAGATTGCATAAAGCTTGAACAAGAAGTTGTGGATCTAAAAGATAATCTAAAATAGGCATGGATTTAGGAAGATTATAAATTCAGAGTGAGTACTACCCAACTTGATAAAATACTTGCAAGTTAGAAGATTCCTAATGACAAAGAAGGTTTAGGATTTGAGAAAGGTGAAAGCTCTAAAACTGGTCAAGAAAAGAATGTTGAAATCAAGAAGGACAAAGGAAAACAAATCTAGAATCTAAGGACAAACCTAGAAGACCACCGGTCAAAGAATCAAATTCTCAAAGGTACCCTTCTTTCAATGGCTATTTTAATGCATATAATAAGTTTGGTCATAAGGCTACTCAATGTAGGAGCAAAGTGAATCAAAATGCTTCATCATTCTCTGGTTAGTGTTTTACTTGCAATAAAGTAGGTCATAAGGCTAATGAATGCAGAAGTTAGATAAGGAATAGTTACAACAATAGTAGGAATGTTCAAACTTTCAAAGGTAACTGCTTTATATGCAAGTGGTTTGGTCATAGAGCTAGTGAATGTAGAAGTCAAATAAGAAGCAACTATAATAGTGGAAGGAATGTTCAATCTTTCAATGGGAATTATTTTGCATGCACTAGATTTGAGCACAAGGCTGACCAATCCAGATCAAGGATAAATGAAAGGAACAATCAATAGAGAAATCTTGTATGTTTCAATTACAATAGGCCTAGACACTTTGCAAAGTTCTACAGAAGCAAGAACATAAAGAAGAATAATCAGGTAGAAAGGAAAGAGCCAATACAAAAGGCAGATCTAGCAAAGATCAAGAAGGAGATGAATCAAATTTGGGTTAAGAAGGAAGTGTAGGAAGTCAAGGATGAGTTCGCACCAGATTCTGGTTCTAGTACTTCCTTTGGGAAGTAAATTGAGAGCTCTAGCCCAGGGGGAGCTTAATGCAAAATCCTACATCCCTAATAAGAAATGTGGTGCTGATATCCAACACAAAGATATGAGTTACAAGACTGAATGATAGAACTTATGAAGAAGATTCTAGTAGAAACGAATCTAATATGGTAAATTGTGGAGCAATCTTGATCGACTAGGGACAATAGAGAAAGGGTTTGACAACTTTTTGAATGAAGCATTTATTGCAATTAAATCTTGATGAAAAGAGAATATAAGGGATCCATTTAAAAGAAAAATCACTTTGCATTCAAACTTTCAAGAGACTAAGGTGATCTGAGAAGTGAGCCAAAGCAAATTCAAGTGTTTGGTGAAGAAACCCTAACAAAGGCAAAAGGTATTTACTACACTCTTTTTGAAAAATTTCATGTGTTGAGTTTAAAAATGTAAAAATGGCTACCCCTCAAGTAGTTGAGATAATAGAAAGGCTCTGTCCTAAATTTAAGAAACATCCCTTTAAATTGTTAATGACTGATCTGTAAGGTGCATTTTCTGAGGTTCCACATGGTGTTATGCATACAAAAGATGTTAGGGCATACATACATGCAAACCTAGAGGAATATGATTGCATGAAATTAGGAAAATTGTACTTGGATGAGCTCACTACTGTTAATATTGTGTTGAAAGAAGAATACAATGTTCTGCATGATAAAAACTTGGATACCTAGTTAGATTTTCTGATATTCTCAAATGATGTGTGGGTTAGATATGTTTTGAAAAGAATTCATGAATTCTTTTGGCTCAAGATGTGCCCCACATGATAACAAAGGAAGCTATCAAAGCAGTAACTAGCATGAGATCTACCAGAAAAGTTCCAACCTTGAAAACCATGAAGAACAATATTGTAATGCAGCTAACAAGTGTGAAATTTGATAAGAGGGCACTAACTGTGAATGACATTGTGGATGCAATAGTTGGATTTGCATCGATGGTTATTGGATACAAAGTCTATTTCTCCAATAGGGAGAATTCAGTGTCTGCAACAACCATATACACAGCATATGATATGGTCAAGAATAACATAGACTATGACCTATGTGAGTTGCTCCAGGAACAACTAATAGAGAACCTAAAAAGGAAAAAGGAAATGAAATATCCCTTTAAGTATGGAACTCTGATTATTTATCTATTCTTCTATTTTCTGAGAGAGTTACTTGGTATGGAGAATATAGGTTAGCTTGATCATGCACCTGTAGCTACTCAAATTAGAAATAATTTGCATAGCTTGGGAAATGCTGACAAACAAAATGTAGCTTTATGAGGTTAATTCAAGAATTTTCAAAAGAAAATGCAGGCCAGGGCTAGGATCCTTGAAATAGTTGTGAAGAAGTATGAAAAGAATATTATATTCATGGTGGATAAGGACAAACACCTCATGGAGGCTATAGAATGTAGAATTATATGAGTGCCAACCATTAGATATGAAGTCTTAGAGGAATTACTAACTAGTTTGGTAGATCTTATATTGAGCAAACCAAAAGACCATAAGGAAGAAAGGTTTGGCACATTTGAGGAACTATTTATCAATGTTCATCTGGAGCAAAGACAACCGGACACCCAAAGAAAGGTCAAGAAGTATGTAGAGGATTTTTCCAAGAGCCATGGGTTCACAAATGAGGAAATAAGTAAAGAAAGAGCAAAGATAGAGGCATCAAAGGTTGCAAGCTCTCTGGAAGGAAAAACACCAAAATCTCTAGAGAAGAAGGAAGAAAAAATTGAAAAAGAGAAGCCTGCATCTAGCCCTACAAGAAGAATAAGAGCCTCCACCTCTGTAGCTGCTTCAAAGAGTTTTGGACCCTCTGTTGCAAAGACAAAAGCTACAAGTGCTGAGAAAGAGACACCCAAGAAAAAGACTAAGAAAGAAAAGAATAAGTATGAAAAACAAGTACCGGTAAAGAAAACTGCAGAGAAGAAGAAAAGAAAGAAAATAAAGGCAACACAAAGAGTGTATGTGAGCCTAGATGAGGAGAAGAAGAAGAGGAAACAAAGATAGATGAGAAGATTGAAGGAAATGGGCAAGAATAGAGGAAACCACTTTCGGTAAAAAGGAGAAGCCCTCAAGAAAGTCCAAGAAGAAGAGGGAAGATGAGAAGACTGAAAGTGAAGCAACACTTTCTTTGGAAACCTTAGTCAGTGCATTTTCTTAGCATGGAAATTTGAAACCCATAGCTGAAATTTATGATGAAAGATCTGATGCAGACAAGGTAATTACTGAAATATAATAGTTGTCAGATATTTGGATATGTTTAGCAAGGCTTTAATTAAAATTTTAGATCAATTACTAGATAGCCTAGCCAACATCATGATAGCAAGGAAGGAAGGGGCTATGGCCAAAGATGTTGAGATAAGAGAATATGTCCTATTGAGTCTTTTTTGAGATATAACAAAAGAAGAAAGAGACAAAGTCACAAAGATACTCAATGACAAATTTAGGACAAAGAGAAGAGTTAATACTCATATGGCTGATGACACTGAGTTATTGCTAAAAGAAACAAAGGCGATAACCCTAAGTGTATTGCATGAATTACAAATCGCAGCCATTGTAGACACTGATGGTGAAGAGCAATTTAACAATACTAACACTTATAATGCTGCTCTAGAAGTGAATGTTGAGTAGAGCATGGACCAAGGCACAATAACTCCTCTAGAGAGTTCAGGAAAGGTCAAAGAAATGAAAGAAACTGAAGAAGAGAAGAAGTTTGAAGAAGCAAAGATGACATCTAGTGAAAAGGCATTTGAGGAAAAAGAAGAGAAGAGGGAAGAGGAAAATAAACAAATGATAGACATTCCTGCTCTAGAACCATAAATAAATGAACAAGAGCACATTCAAGAACATCCTTTGAGTCAAGATACTAAAATGTCTCAAGAAGAAATAAAAAGAGACACTGCTGATTCATTAAGGGAATTCTTGTTAAAATAGAAAGAAGCACAAATTGTAGACACATCTGAACTACTACAAGGACAAATAAACTTGGCAACGATGTCTCCCCTATAGAAATTGAAGTTGGGTACAATGTTCCAACCAACTACCCAAGAAGAAATAATAAAGTCTCACATGGAAGACAATGAGCTACTTGGTGTAGCAATAAACATTTTTGATAAGATCATGCCTAGAGTTCAAAGAGATAGAACCCTCACTTATACAACACAAATGAAAAAGATTATGGAGTCTATGAATTCCCATTTTCAATCCTTTGAGCAAGCTATTGATAAAAAGTTAAGATCTGAAATAGATAGTAAGAGATTGGTTGAGCTAAAAGATAAAGCTTCTCAAGATAAAATTTTGTTTGATAAAAGTGTAGAGTATGTATAGTTAGCCCTTAAAGAAGCCAATGAACTATATCAATTTTGTCTTACATGGTCAAACAAGATTAACGAGATAAAATAGATATATGGGAAGATCAAATAATGAATATATTCAAAACTTATGACCTGACAAAAGATGCTATTGGTAATCGGAGGGCACAAGTTGAAACTATTCATTCTAATATACATAAGTTGTTGACTCAAAGGGATATCATAAAGCATAGAATGAGTCAGCCTCGGGAGGTAGCAAGTTTCAAAATTGCATCCCTAACCAAGTTAATAGCAATGACAGACAAGACAAGGCAAATCACTAAAGCGCTTAATACAGTGAAGAAAGTAGAAGATTTAGTGTACTAGATTAATGGACACATACTAATTTTGAGTGATGCTAAGACCAGTTGGGATGAAGAAATGGTGCAAGTAAAAATAATCTATAAAGATGTTCTCCCAGAACAATAGTAAGCACTTTTTGATATCACTTGTATACATGCGGTAAAGTAGAAAAATAGCTTTGAATTTTGGCAACTTGTATATATCTTTGTATCATACACCTTTGTCATTGATGTCAATGGAGGAGAAGAATTGAAGCATGTGAAAAACATTTGAAAAATATTAAAAGAAGAATGAAGATAGGAGGAGTAGTGTATAAAGAAAAAGGGGGAATTGTAACGGTTTTTCACATCAAGTGTTGCCATCAATCTCAAAGGGGGAGATTGTTGGCAACTTGACAAACATCACTAAGAGAGAGAGACTGCTGGCATGATGGTGAATAATTGTTTGAGATGGTATTGGTCTATAGTAGAAGATCATATCTTGCAGTTCATGTATGTTGTTCACAGTTCTCAAATGATCGTTTGTCCAAGATTTCAGTTCTTGATGAGTACTGGAAGCTTATCTTCAAAAAGTCTAAGTTCGGCAGTGCAGAGAACACAGGAAATTAGAACAAAACACTCAACTGAATTGGTCCACATTTCTCTGTTGTTGCATATCTTGTTATGCAATTTTAAGGTATTGTAAACACATGTATGAAGTATCTATAACTAGAGTTGCAAGTCTTGAGTTCCACCAGAGAGTTAGTTATGAATGTCCAAGTATCGCTACTTGGTATGGTGTAGTTTGACTATAACAGGGCATGTGTTCTTGACTTCCACATTTTACTGCAAGAGAATATTGCACTTTGTGGTTTTGAAGGTATGATCTATGATGTCTAAAGAATCCTTGATATGATTTTGGGCAAGATTTGTGGTTGGCAGTGAAAGTTCTAGTTTGACAGATAAACTGAGTCAGCAACAGTTGATGATTAAGGCCGACATGATAGTGTGATATATGTGTGGTGAATTCTATTGTTTGGATTCTTTTTCTAAGTAGTCTTATAGTTGAATCTGACATGTGTGAATAAGATTCAAATGGTGTTCAGGTCCGCAGTGCATTTTGATGAATGTTTTCGGCTAACAAGTTACATGTTATTTAACTATATGATTTTTTTGAGCATGCCGACTTGATATGAATATTTCAAGAAATGTAGATATATATGTGATAAATTTTGGTACTTGGATGAATGATGTGCAAATGTAAGAGTGTGTGGGTGTGACAAGTGAAGTTGAATGAGTTTTTGAGAGTGTCAAAAGTAGAAGAGAGATCTTATTCTCATGTAGAAGCATAGCAGTAAAATAGAACTATCGAAAATGAAGAGCTATGAATCTGTATTTTAGTGCTTCATTGGAGCTGCAATCATGCATATGTAGATGTGATCAAAGTAGTTCATTTTGGAAGTGAGTCATTTCTTTTCTTCTTTCTTTCTCTACGCAATGAGCCTTCTTGCAGTGAGTACTTCTTTTGGGCAGTGAACCTCGGTTAGATCTAAGGCAGACAACTGAGAGGGGGGTGAATCAGTTGTACAAAAACTTACTTCTACTTCAAACACTTGATTCTTCTTTGTTAGTTAACAGCATATCAATTAACCATTCATGAAAGCATAAAGCATAAACACTAGAGCAGATAAACATCAACACATTAGACACCAAGATTTTTGACTTGGAAAACCTAGTCAAGGGAAAAACCACGGGGTGATTAACCCAAGGATTATTCTTTGTTAGAAGAATAAGAAAAATGAATGGCACATGCCAATTAGGGCTCACTACTTGAGCACACTGCTCACAAGGAGGCACACTGCCTACAAGAGACACATTGTCTACAAGATCATAAGTATCAAAAACTTAAACTAGAGAACATCTTTTCCATGTCTGGATCAGTTCCATTTAAGCCCAAAACACTTCTGCTCTGCCTTCGCTCTTCCGCTATGCCACACTCATCCACTCCACAACACTCTTTGAAATGAACTCACAAACCTTTATTTATACAAGGAATTGACTTAGGAACAATCATCTAAGTCGGCAATCAACCACAAGAACATTCGCGAGATGAATAACTCATCCGGTCAGCCAATCTGAACAAGAGCAACTTCATCTGGAAGAACTCATCTGGTCAGCCAGCAAGAACACCTCCATCCAGAAGAATATCTCCAATTCTGGGCTCTAACACTAATGCAGACCAACAACACAATCTCAACATGATCCAAGAACCTTCACAAGCTTTCCGGAATGGCTAGGTACATCTGCACTTCCTCTACTTACTAGAATCTCTTCTCTTCTTCATCCAAAACTTCAAGAACACAGTCTGTTGCCACTGTCACAATCACAAAGGTGCTTCCGGACCTCCAAACCATGAACAAATAGAGATGACACATCACAAGGACATCCGAAACACTCTATCCAATCCACAGAATAGGACAATGCGCTTCTGGATCTCACCGGACCTTTTTGCAACACTCTATCACTCTGGAGCATCTCCCGGAACTGGTTCTACTTGATCAATCACAACTTCTTCATTTCTTCATGTGGACCTCTGAAATCTTAACTAGGTCATCTCAAGACTCATATCTACAAACCCTTTAATCCGCATCCTTTGATGGTCATCTTATCTTGGCCTTTTACGTTAATGACATCACTATTCTTCACTATTCCTAATTGAGACTAATTTTCTCAATATCCTCAACACACAACTCATCTAATCCTTCTTGTCAATGCAATATGAGTATGTTGACATCAATGACAACACTGGTTAACCTCGTACTTGCAACAATCTCCCCCTTTATCATTGATGGCAACATATGATGTGAAAAACCATCAAGACAAGATCTTCTCCTTTCTGTCACAGCTCCCCCTATCAGCAAAAACTCTTCACATGTCTTCTCTTCCTTTATTGCTCCCCCTTTGATCATCAACCACTTGTTTTTCACATGTCTTCTCTCCCCCTTTGACATCAATGGCAAAGGGCTCATACTTGCAATTCTAACATATCAGAATCATACCAGCTGCTCCCCCTTAGTAGCAGCTCCCCATCATCAATCCAGATGACAAGATATGACTGTGATAACCACCAGATTGATGCACACCAGTGCATCCTAATTCATCACCGGAGGGGCCATGACCCCTAACTTCTCCCTTAGATACTCAAAAGAGTCCTTGGGAAGAGGTTTAGTAAAGATATCTGCAATCTGATCCTTTGAGGGTACATACTCCAATCTAACTTCATCCTTGTTCACTTGCTCTCTCAGAAAGTGAAACTTGATAGATATGTGCTTGGTCTTAGAATGCAATACTGAATTCTTAGGAATGTTTACTGCACTTGAATTATCACAGAAAATTGTGATAGGCTCCTCATATTCTACTTTAATGTCTTTTAGCATCTACTTCATCCATAAGATTTGAGTGCAACTACCTACTGCTGCAATGTATTCTGCTTCAGTTGTAGACAGAGATATTGCCTCTTGTTTCTTGCTTAGCCAAGAAACTAACCTTTTCCCCAAAAAGAATGCTCCTCCACTTGTACTCTTCCGGTCATCCACATCTCCTGTCCAATCTGCATCTATATATGCATGAAGAGAGAAATCATGATCTCTAGGGTACCATAGACCATACTCAACTATCCCCTTTAGATATCTAAAAATCCTCTTGATTGCCATAACATGAGATTCTCTGGGATCAACCTGGAATCTAGCAACAAGACCAACAACTTGCATAATATCTGGTCTAGTTTGAGTGAGATACAACAATCCACCAATCATTGATCTATACTTTGTCTGATCTGCCTTAGGAGAGTCATCATCTTTGCTCAACTTGCATCCAGTTGCCATGGGAGTATTCATTGGCTTTGAATCTTCCATCCCAAATTTCTTCAACAATTCTTTCAAATATTTGGTCTGACAAATAAAGATCCCTTTCTTTGTTTGAGTAATTTGTAGACCCAAGAAGAAATTCATTTCACTAAGCATAAACATCTCAAACTCACTTTTCATCTGATTTGCAAAAGTTTTACACATACTATCTCTTCCTCCAAAAATGATATCATCCACAAACAATTAACAATCAAAATATTTTCATGATCAATTTTGAAATATAAGTTACTGTCAGCAGTACCTTTGTTGAATCCAATCTGCACAAGATGCTTATCCAACCTTTCATACCATGCTCTTGGTGCTTGCCTTAGACTATATAGTGCATTCTTTAATTTGCAGACCATATCACCATGCTCAGATAACTAAAATCCATCCGGTTGTTTAATGTACACCTCTTCTTCTAAGTCACCATTCAAGAAGGTAGATTTGACATCCATTTGATATACTTTGAAATCTTTGAAGGCAGTAAATGCAAGAAATAGTCTGACTACTTCAATTCTTGCCACCGAAACAAACGTTTCCTCAAAATCAATCCCTTCTATTTGAGAGTAGCCTTTGTAGACTAATCTAGCCTTATTTCTGATTACTTCACCAACTTCATTTAGTTTGTTCTAGAAGACCCATTTGGTTCCAATGAAATTCTTGTTTCTAGGTCTGGGAACAAGATCCCAAGTATGATTTTTCTCAATTTGCATCAACTCTTCCTCTATTGCTTTGGTCCAATTTTCATCATTGCAAGCTTCATTAACCGTCTTAGGTTCAATCTTTGAAATCAGACAGTATTCATTTGAATCTTGAGCAATTCTCCTCCTTGTTTGTACCCCTTTGCTTTTGTCACCTATGATCTGATCTTTAGAATGGTTTAGAGTTAATACCTTGGAACTTTGGGAGTTTCTTGCACTACTGTTTCTTGATTAGGCTCATTTAGACACACCTCTTCTTCCTGATTTACCGGATCAGTCTGAATCTAATTTTTAGAGGGGGGTTGAGCTCCTTGAACCAGAGAATCATTCAGATCATCTTCATTATATTCATAAAACCTTGAGGGCTTCTCAATTCCTTCATCAACCTTCACATTTGTACTTTCTATCATCTTTCTCAGTTTCTTATTGTAACACCGGTATGCTTTGCTTTGAGTGGAGTAACCCAAGAAAATTCCCTCATCACTTCTAGCATCAAACTTTCCTAGATCTTCATCTCTTTTGATGTAACATTTGCTACCAAATACTCTAAAATATCTCACAGTAGGTGTTATACCAAACCAAAGTTCATAAGGAGTCTTACCGATTGCTTCTGATTTGAACTTGATTGAGAGTATAGACTGCAGTGCTAACAGCTTCTCTCCAAAACATCTGGGGGACATTTGCTTCCATCATCATTGTGCTGGATGCTTCTTGGATGGTCTGGTTCTTTCTCTCAACTACTCCATTCTGCTGTGGAGTCCTAAGAGTAGACAACTGTCTCTTTATACCATGCTTCTCACAAAAGTCTATGAACTCATTGGATGTGAATTCACTACCTCTATCAGGCCTCAGACATTTCAGTTTCAATCTGGTTTGATTCTCTACCATAGCTTTGAAGATTTTGAACTTTTCAAAGGCTTCTGATTTCTCTTTTAGAAAGGTAACCCACATCATCCGAGAATGGTCATCAATCAGTAACATGAAATATCTATCACCTTGCATACTCTTGATTCTTGTCGGACCACATAGATCAGTATGAACTAATTCCAATAATCCGGTAGAGGACTGATCCTTGCTTTTGAAAGAGATTCTACTCTATTTACCTAGCTGACATTCTTTGCACAAACTATTTGTAGGTTTCACCAATTTTGGAAGATCTCTTACAGCCTGAGTATTGCTTATCTTGATGATGTTATCAAAATTCACATGACACATCCTTCTATGCCATAACCAACTCTGATCAACTTGAACAAACAAACAACTTTTATTTGAACCAACTAGATGGAAGATATTACCTTTTGTTTGAGTACCGGATGCAATCTCAATTTCAAAGCTTTCAAAGATCCTGCATCTTCCATTCTTGAACTGGAGATCATAACCTTTGTCCACCAACTGACCAACACTGAGGAGATTGTGCTTCAATCCTTCAACATACAGTACATTACCAGTTTTGCTCTTTCCATCAAAAGAAATAGTTCCCCTACCTCTGATTCTACCAGCAGAATTGTCACCAAACTTTACCGTTCCTCCTTCATACCTTTCCAAATCTAAGAACTTGTTCTTGTCACCTGTCATATGGTGAGAGCATCCACTGTCAATAACCCAATCATCCTTTTCTTCAACTTGGGCAGCCAAAGCTCTTTCTACAACTTTATGATTGAGAGACTCAGAGGATATTGAATCTTCTTCCTTGATAGCAATAAACACCCATTCATTTCTGGATTTGCTTCCTATTTCTGATTCATCATCTGTTACTCCTTCATTATCATCTTTTTCATGAACATAATAGCAGTTCTTTTGGAACCTTTGTTTGTTAGAATTTGACCTTACAGATCTTTTCGGACATCTTGAAGCAAAATGACCAATCTTATTGTAGTTAAAGCACTTAAAGGGTAACTTTCCTTCATACTTACCGGATCCTCTTGGCAGTCTCTTTGCAATGAGGGCTTCAAGTTGAGCTGTTCCTGCTTCTTCCTCTTCCATGTCTTTCCTTTCTTGATCATACCATGATAGCTTCCTTGAAGAGTTCTCTCCCGGATGAAATCTTTGTTTGCCTTTCACATAGGCACTGGCTTTGAATGCAGATTCAGTCTTGGGTTGATCATCTCCAAACTCAGTCATTTCAAATGCAGCCAGTTTGCCAGCCAATTGCTCTCTTGTGATAGTTGTATGGGCTCTGAATTCATCAATGGCAGTAACCTTGATTTTGTAGGCAGCAGGAAGGGATCTGAGAATTTTGCAAACAATTTCATTTTCATCTAGAACTCCACCAGCATTCCTGATTCCACACACTAGCTCATTCAGTCTTGGCATAAAGGTAGTGATATTTTCATCATCTCTCATCTTCAATATTTCAAATTTCCCTTTCAGACTTTGCAACCTTACACTCTTAATAAACTCATCTCCTTCATGCAAAAGTTCTAGTTTAACCCAGATCTCATATGCATTTGGTAGGTCAATAACATTTGAGAGCTCTGAATCATTCAATGTGCTTAGAAGAGCTTCTTTGGTCCACAAATTGTTTTCAGCATCTATGATTTCATTCAGAGTTGTCAAACCACCCTGTGGAGGTACATATGGTTTTGTGACCATCAACAAGTATGCTTTTCCCATGCACTCCAAGTGACATTTCATGCGACCTTTCCAGAGTGAAAAATTGGTTCCATCAAACTTCAAGCTATCCTTCTTGTATGATGACATCCTGGATCTCCTCAAGTGGTTAAGCTCCTTTTAGAGGAACTTCGCTCTAATACCAATTGTTAGATCTAGAGGGGGGTGAATCAGTTGTACAAAAACTTGCTTCTACTTCAAACACTTGATTCTTCTTTGTTAGTTAACAACATATCAATTAACCATTCATGAAAGCATAACGCATAAACATTGGAGTAGATAAACATCAACACATTAGACACCAAGATTTTTGACGTGGAAAACCCGGTCAAGGGAAAAACCACTGGGTGATTAACCCAAGGATTATTCTCTGTTAGAATAATAAGAAAAATGAATGGCACATGCCAATTAGGGCTCACTGCCCGAGCACACTGCTCACAAGGAGGCACACTACCTACAAGAGATACACTGTCTACAAGATCATAAGTATCACAAACTTGAACTGGAGAATGACATCTTTACCATGTCTAGATCAGTTCAATTTAAGCCCAAAACACTTTTGCTCTGCCTTTCACTCTTCCGCTATGCCACACTCATCTGCTCCACAACACTCTTCGAAATGAACTCACAAACCTTTATTTATACAAGGCATCAACTTAGGAACAATCATCTAAGTTGGCAATCAACCACAAGAACATTCACAAGATGAATAACTCATCCAGTCGGCCAATCTGAACAAGAACAACTTCATCCAAAAGAACTCATCCGGTCGGCCAGCAAGAACACCTCCATCCGGAAGAATATCTCCAATTCTAGGCTCTAACACTAATGCTGACCAACAACACAATCTCAACATGATCCAAGAATCTTCACAAGCTTGCCTGAATGGCTAGGTACATCCGCACTTCCTCTACTTACTAGAATCTCTTCTCTTCTTCATCTGGCACTTCAAGAACACAGTCTGTCACCACTGTCACAATCACAAAGGTGCTTCTGAACCTCCAAACCATGAACAAATAGAGATGACACATCACAAGGACATCCCAAACACTCTATCCAATCCGCAGAATAGGACAATGCACTTCCAGATCTCACTGGACCTTTTTGTAACACTCTGTCACTCCAGAGCATCTCCCGGAACCAGTTCTACTTGATTGATCACAACTTCTTCATTTCTTCATGCGGACCTCTGAAATCTTAAGTAGATCATCTCAAGGCTCATATCTACAAACCCTTTAATCCACATCCTCTGATTATCATCTTATCTTGGCCTTTTACCTTAGTTACATCACTATTCTTCACTGTTCCTGATTGAGACTAATTTTCTCAATATCCTCAGCACACAGCTCATCCAATCCTTCTTGTCAATGCAATATGAGTATGTTGACATCAATGACAACAATGGTTAACCTCATACTTGCAAGAACCTCTATTACAATTTAGTATTGTTCCTACATAATATATTGTGAGCTAACACTCACCATGGTTTTTTCCAGTTTTGGGTTTTCCAAGTAAAAGTCCTGGTGTTCATGTGTGATGGATTGTGGTTGTTTCTTCTATGTTTAATTTGCTTTTTTATTGCATGTAGTAAATGGATTACTAGTTTAATAAGTAAGAGGTTTAATAGAGTACTAATTCACCCCCCTTCTTAGTACTTTGGGTGTTCAACAAGTAAGGTGTAGAGAAGCAATGTTGAATATGATACTTTTCAAGAAATTTCTTCACATCCTTGTTCTTGAATGGTGTGCCATTGTTACAGATGAAGGAGGTTCAGGAATACCAAATTGAGATATTATGTTATCTTGTATGAAATGACAAATTACTTTAGCCGTCATGGATCGTAAAGGAATAGGTTCAACCCACTTCATGAATTAATCAGTAGTGGTGATTATAAAGGTATGTCCTTGAGAGGAAGGTGGAGAAAGTTTACCAATTAGATCCAAGCCCCAAATAGAAAATGGCCAAGGTGAGACTTGGGCACAAAGTTCTTGGGCAGGTGCTCAGATTAAATGTTGATGTTGTTGACATTGCAGGCACTTCTTGACATAGGCGAAGGAATTTCGTTCCATGTGTTTCTAGTAATACCCCATATATATTAGTTTTTGTACCAATGATTTTCTTCCAAAATGCCCTCTACAAGCACCAAAGTGAGCTTCTTCCAAAGTTATCAGAATCTCTAAATTGCTAAGGCATCAGAGAAGAACACCATTATAACTTTGTCTATATAAGACATTAGATAGAATGATCTAGTGTGTTGCAAGTTTGGGTAAGCAAACTTGAGCATTTTTAGATGTTGAATTAGGGATGGTTCCATCATGCAAATAGTTAAATATATGGGAGAACCATTCATCAGAGTTCACATTACAATAGAGTTTAATGTCTGAAGATACCATCTCATCTAATGTAGGCATCTTAAAATTATGAATAATAAAGATGTATTCATTAGGTGAATCAGTAGGGGATATAAGGGAAGCCGTGCTTGCCATTGCATTTGCATATCGATTGTCTTTTCTAGGTATAGTATCAATTGAAAAATATGTAAACTATTGTAACAAAGATAAGGCTAGATCGTGGTACTGAGATAATTTGTCTTGTTTCGCTTGATAGATCCTGCTATCTATCATACAATTAGTTGTGAATCACCATATATATTGATGTTTTTGATATTTAAAGCCAAGGCATCATGAAGTCATGCAATGAGAGCTTAGTACTTAGAGATGTTGTTTGTGTATGAGAAATTTAGATGGTAAGACATGGGAATTGACTTACTTGAAGGAGGTACTAATATAACACCAGCACTAGAGCTAGTTTGACATCTTGCTGTCAAAATACAATTCCCGTCTATCATTTTTATCAACAACTAAAATTTGATCATCAGGAAATGTTTCTTGATTTTGTATAGTGAAAGGTGAAGGTGCTTCGATTAAATGGTTGGTTAACGCTTATCCTTTAATCACTTTTTGAGATATAAATTTGAGGTCAAATTTAGTTAACAATATAAACCATTTAGCAAGGCGACCTGAAAGATCCATTTTAGCAAATAAATGTTTCAAAGGATAAAATTTTACGATTACATGTATCTGAGCATTTAAAATATAATGCCTAAGCTTTTGTGTTGTGAAGACAAGAGCTAAGCATTGTTTCTCAAATGACAGTATATCACACTTCATAATCGGGCAATGTTTGGCTGATATAATATACAACACGTTCCTTGCTTTCAGTATCATGTTGTGCTAATAATGCTACAAGGGAGTTATTAGATGCTCAGGTATAGAGAAGAAAAGGTTTATCAGTAGTAGAAAGTTGTAAAATAGGAGGTTTAGCAAGACAACTTTTTAAATCCTCAAAAGCCTTCTAACATTCTGAATTCCATTGAAATTTCAAATCTTTCTTCAGTAGTTGAGTAAAATGGTGAGTCCTATCTGTGAGTTGTGAGACAAATCAGTGAATAGCCTATATCTTCCCTTGCAAGCTATGCAGTTGAGATATGTTTTTAGGTGCTAGCATGTTAACAATTGCATCAATATTTTTTGTATCTACTTCAATACCATGATTTAAAACTATAAAACCCAACAATTTTCCACTATCTATGCCAAAGAAGCATTTACAAGGATTCAATCGCATGTTGTATTTATTTATTCACTCAAAGATTTGTCAGAGCATCATGGTATGATCTTGGCAGTGAATAGACTTCACCAAGATGTCATCAACATAGTCCTCTAATATACTGTGCAAGTAATCATGAAAGATAAGAGTCATAGCCCATTGGTAAGTTGCTCCAGCATTCTTAAGTCCAAATGACATGACTACCCAACAAAATGTTCCCCAAGGTGTTATAAAAGTTGTTTCATATTAATCTTGAGGGTTTATAAAAATTTGATTATATCCTGAAAATCCATCCATGAAGGAAAGTAGTTCGTGTCTCGCTATTGAATCAATAATCATATCAATGTTTGGAAGAGGGAAATCATCTTTTAAAGATGAAATATTCAAATCTCGAAAGTTAGTGCACATTTGAAAATGACCATCAGGTTTAGCAACAACCACTATATTTGAAATCCAAGGTGAATAGTTAATAGGGCGGATAAGCCAACTTGTAAAATCTTTTCTATCTCATCCTTAATGAGTAACACAATTTTAGGATTCATTTTACGAATATTTTATTTAAATAGCTTAGCATCTAGTTTTAATACGATATTATGTGTTACAATTTGAGGATCAATATCAGGCATATTCGAATAATTCCAAGCAAACAATTCAAAAAATTCAAGTAACAACTTTGTCATATCTTATTTTTCTTTTTTATTTAAGCAATCACCTATAGGGATAACTTTTTTAGTGTTATGTTTCTCCATGAAAACATCAACAACCTTTCCATTAAGTAGAGTATTGTGGTCTAGGAGATCGGGTGATTGTTGTAACTCTTTAGTTTCTTCCTTATATTTTAGAGTGGTATTTATCATGTTAGTGGATTTTCCAAAATATGTAGTGTTGTTCAAATAATAAGGTAATCAACGTTTATGATGGTAATGAGGAATATTGTTGTAAACACCCAAGAATTTAATTATCGCTTCATCTGTTGAAAAGTTGTTTGAAGGAATCTCTCCTGGAGGACAATTAGTGTCAATCATCTCAGGAAAGATCAAATTAAATGTTGATATTGTATTCACATTAAGGGTAGGATGTCTACGAGCTTCAGATTCCTTGAAAGGATTATATCCAATGCCATTTGAGTAATGTCACGAGGCATATTCTATAGGTACTTGAATTCCTTGTTGATTAATACCACAACCATTACCTACATAGTTGTAGTCCTTATAAGGGATTTGAAATCCTCGTCCATAAAGGGAAGCCATTTCCTTGGAAGAAGGTGGGGATTCATAAGTCTCATAATCTGTAGTGTAAGTAAAAGTATTATCCATGTTCGTTACCAAAGAGACTTTAGGTTTCGTATTTGAACTTTTAGAGGAAATTGATGCAACATTTGATGTTTCAGAGATAGGATTGTTAATTTTATATTCACCTATAGAGGAGGATGTAAAATCTAATGAACCCCAATCACCACCAAGAAATATATTTAATTGTTTACACTCTTGCGCAACATTATCTATGGAAAGAGGAGTTGAAAAGTCAACTTTTATATTGTTTAAGGTCTTGTGATGAACAACTTGTTTTTGTCATTCAATATGTAAATTGTTATCTAGTTCAGGATTAGCGTTGATAGTATGAAGTTTGTCTTTATAAACAAACTTGATTGAATGATGAAGGGTAGAAGGTACTGCCCCTAATGCATGAATCCAAGGTCTACCAAGAATCATGTTGTAAGATAAAGATCCAAGCATGACATGAATCAGGGTAGATAAAGTTAGAGGCCCAACTTCTATAGGTAAAGTTACAATACCTACAGACTATCTTCCAACATTATCAGAGCCATAGATGCTTATCCTATCTGGTTTAATCAAAGATTTTGATCTTATGTAACAAATTGATGCCACAAACATTAAGAGCTGATCCATTATCAATCATAACTCATTTAATGAGCTTCTTAATTATTCTAATGAAGATGATGAAAGGGTCACATTGATTTTGAACTTCAAGAGATGGAACTCATGTTGTTGAAGTAGAATATCCATTTTTGTTGCATGCATACAATATAAGAGAGTTGCTACATCATTTGGCTTGACAGCAAGTGGCACAATCACCTTTTGTAAATCTTCTTGGAGCGTTCCATGGTATGTAGGTGAAGTTTGTATAAGTTCCCAAAGAGAAATTTTAGCAGGAGTAGGACAAAGCTACTCAACAAGATCATAGTCTTGACCAACTTTTTGTGTTAAATGAGGTGCTTGAGGAAGCATAGGTTGAGAAGTTGGTAAAGATATCAGAATGCTCAATTGTTGTTTTCTTTGTTTGTTATTCTGAGTGTTATATGTATGAGCAACCATAGTACGATTAGGTTGTTGTGAATTTTGATGTGTTATTTGTTTAGCATGGTTATAAATGTAATTGGGAGGTTGAGAAGAATGTAGAAGACCTCTAATAGCGAGCACTGGTTTAGAGTGTGGTTGATCCACATCTAAACACAAGTTGATCACTATCTTTGGTTTCACAAGTTCTTCTTGAGGTTTTCGAACATAAATTGCATTTACTAATCTTTGAAATAATGATGGTTTAGGAGTCATAGTGGAATATTGAATCGAGATAAAGTCCTCGAGGGCTTCATCTAACATATTGAAGTCATCACAACTAAATGGCTCATCATACACATGAAAGTCTTGTAAAAAGTAATTTGACATTATAGCATGTTCTAATTAGCCCAAGACTTAAATGTATAAAGATATAGAATAAACTTTGTGAAAATGAAATGAAATATCACTATGCAACACACAAAGTTGTAATTTCAAACTCTTTTAATGAAAGGATAAAGATATCACTTAAGTTTCAATGCATGCACTTTCAAAAAAGAGGGTTTGCAATCTAAATGTTACTTAAGACAACAAACTAATTCATATTTGATATTAAAAAGGATGCAAATTCTTTAGAGCACGAGTTCACCAAAATGTTTAGTGGGAAAATGGGGAAACAAGATGGAAGACTTCAAGTCCTATACTTTCACACACTAAAGCATTAGGGAAGTAAGGAATAAGTTTAGGGATACACTACTGATCTCCTATGTTCTCATTTTCTATTAATTAGGTCTATGTGACTATTTTGATCAGGCTTTTACAAGCTAGTATCCTTCACTAAGCATTAAACCCTAAATTACCAATTAGATTACAATAACTTAATTTCCAACATAGGCACAAATAAAATGATTACAGAAATGCAGAGGAAATATTATAGAGACAGTGTACTATTGGTCATGATGTTAGTCACAAACAAACATAGAATAAAAGTACACATTAACCTTTATTCATCTTGAAAGATGCTATGAATTCAAAGAATTCAGGATCCCAAGTCTCCGGTGATTAGGTCTTAATCGTCTGACGTTACTCAGAGGTTAATGTGAATTGTTGTTTCCATTTTGGAGCCTTACGTGGAAATTTATCATCATCATGACGTTCCTGCAGAAATTCTTTACAGAGAAGTCATATTATGCAGTTATCTGATGAAGAGATACAGAAATACCTCAATCTTTGCATGATATTTTCAATTGTGCATGCTTTGTGTTCAAATATGCTAAATATTTACGATTACCTACGTGATGTCTGCATATTTTGTATTATTTGCTTAGGATTATTAGTTATTTGCAATTGTGATAATGAAATGCTCTGAAATTGAAAGAAACTAAAAGGAATACTTCAATTTAAAGTTGAACCTTTAGCTATTGATCCACATACATACTCGATACTGTTATGAGGAGAAGAAATCAAACCATATGTTCACCAGGATATTCCACAGCTAGATACAGTTGATGCAAACTTCAGAGGATGATGAATGAAAACAATACATGCAACATGATGAGCACTCCAAGGGATGCAGCAAATCAAAGCACATATCCAGAATTTAGACACAGATTACTCAAGATTTACTAAGATTTGTAATCAAAATACTCTTCTCTTTCATTAAGTATGCAAAAGACATGTACATATACAATAACTTTGAAAAGAGCCCTGAATATTTCAGAAAATAGATTTCAATTAAGTTTTGAATGTTTTCAATAAGGCATTCCACCACCTTTTATAGAATAAGGTGAGGAATCTGTTACAAAAAGATCTACAATCCTGATTTATCAATACAAATCTACGGTCATGATTCACTTGACTTTATCAACCTTTGCAAAATAGCACAAGTTGCTAGCTGGCAACTATCTACATTGCTTATGCTTATATCCCCTTCATGATGTATCTTCATCATGCTCCTCAACTAATTCATGCGGATCATCATCATGTGCATCACTTCCTCAACTTTCACTACCTTGATGATGATGCTGTTGCATATGGGGCTGCATGCTGCTCCAGAACTGCTAGTATGAATGCACAATCTGATCTATTCCTCTGCCATCTTGAGTCTTCGCTTTGACAATAGCGTGCTTATGTGCTTCATACTTATCTCTGCTGTTATCCAACTTATTTTTCCTGTCCTGCAATGTCTCATTGTAATTCTCCATCTTGACTTTGATTCTCATTACTTTATTTATGACCTCCTCTGTCAAGTGGATAAGTGGACCATCTGCTTCTACTTGGAAGTTGCTGTGCCAAGCTTTGAGGGCAGAGTCTTCATCTTGATTTTCTATCTTTCCTTCTACTTTTCCCTCCAATGTTTCTAATATCTCTGCCTCAACACCCATTTAGTCTCGCAACTTCATGCTGATCTCCCTCAGCTTATTATTACACCTCTTGAGAGCTCTGCATTCAAACTGAGTGTCTTTATACCAGATATCTATCAATAATGTGGTATTACTATTCAATACCTGCTTACTGATAAGTAGTTGAGGATTTATCCCCTTTATTTCTCTCAACAGGCTCAAGACCCTTTCTAATTTATAAGACCTTTTCCCAGTCTGCATTTGCAATTTATCTACCTTAGTCGTGGAGTCACCTAATATGCTCCACCTCTTCAGAGAGGCTTTTACTATCTCCTCTGCATCATCCAATGTGGATGATGTCCATTTTTGGATTACCGACGCCTCATGTTTCATGAGGTCTAATTTATTCACCTCCTCCTGAGAAATGGCAGTCAATGGGACTGCATGTTCAGTTGTGGTATCATCAGGATCGGTCAGCCCTTTGATGTAGGCATGCAACTGAGCAATGTGCTCTTTATGTTGCTTATTCTTCTCCTTCTCTCTTTTCACCTTTTGAATTAGAGAGTCAATGATGTATTTACCCTCCTGACCTTCTTGGTCCTCATTAGCAAAGCCCAAATCTACTGTACTGATTTGAAATTCATCAACAGTGATTTTACCTTTCTCTTTCTCCACCGCAGGTATGGCAATTTGTGCGGTCCTTCTCCCAGTTGCCAGATCTCTTTTGATGGCCGATGTCATTCTAGCCTTCCTCCTGGGTTTCATTAGATCGGCGGAGAACAAAGTGGAGACATTGAATTCTTGAATTTCAAGCTCCTCTTCAATATTTACTTCTTTTGCTAACCATGGAGGCACCTGATCATGTTTTTCAGCATCATCATGATGTTCACCCATATCTCCCATTTCTATCAATAGATGTTGTGGAGATGGTGACTTTTCCTTTTCTTCTTCCTGATGCTCGCTTTGCTGTTGATCCTGTGGTACCTCCTCCTGTTGAGGAATTTCCTTCTCTGGGGGAGCATCTTCTTGGTGTGGGGAACCCGGTGGTATATCTGTATGTAGATCATGATGATCATGATCTTTCTTGATCATTATTTCATCTATTTTCAATTCTTCCCCTTGTTGCTTATCCACTGCACTAGATACTGGGGATTCTGCCTGAGGTGCTAGCAGTTGTTCTGCAGCTATTACTTCTTCCGAGCCTGCACTATCAACTTCTTGTACTTTGGTAGCTAGATCCTCTAGTGCTTCCTTCTTCTCATCAGCCTTTGCTTCCTGAACCTCTACTATAGCAGGTTCTTCTGATGTATCATGTGGGCTTTGTTGGCTTGATTCAAGAGCATGGCCCTCTGACTCTACCATCTCTATCTCTTCTATTGGGTGGCCTTTATCAGGTGATCCTGCTGGCTATTCAGGACTTGCATCCTGTTTCTCTATCAGATCCACCACTACAAGACTTGTCACCTCTGTGATTAATGCTTCTAGCCCTATTTCTTGAGCTACCTGCTCTGGGCTCTTTTCTTGCTCTTCTTCTGCTTGTCTTATCTCCTCAAGTACAGTTTGAACTGGTGGAGACTTATGAGGAGTCATAGATATTCTGGCAGCAAGTGTTTCCATCTTCTGTGTAGCCACATCTTGCACCACCTCATCATCAGACAAATTTATTGTCTCATCGAGCGAGACATGTCCTTCTGCTTGTGTCTGGGAGGTTCCTTTCACTTGTTCTTCCGCAAGTTCAGTTTTGAACTTGACGATGGTAGGAAGTGGAACATTGTGCTGAAGTTCCTTTGGTACTTCACTACCTGCCCCTTGTAATAGTGTAGGGGGTTGGCTTATTCCACCTCTCATGGAGGTTCTTTGTTTCTTAGGTGTGGTAGAGACTAGCAGCTATGGAGCTCTCCTCTTCCTCTTTATTACTAATAGAGCCTCATCTTCTTCAGGCTCCTCCTCCATGAGGATATCCTCTGTATCACGTTTCCCTGAGGATTGACCCACTTCTAGGGTCTCAGTTATTCCAGCCTCTACTGTCTTACTCTTCTTGGGCTTTTCTTTCTTTGGAGGAGATTTTGACTCTGATCCTGATCCTGATCCTGATCCGGCTGCCTCCTCAGCTGAAAATACTGCCCTGTCAATTACAACCCCTTTGGGCTGTTTATCCACCTTCTTGCCCCTTGGGGGTCTTTTGCTCTGTTGTTGTGGTGGAGGTAACTTATCTCCCTTAGTCTTCCTTTTCTCAAGCAGGAAGTCATCATATACCTCCCAGGAATATCCTGTCCTTTCCTTTTGTTGTCCACCATAATGGCAACACCTTTCTTTTTCAATGCCTCCACCTGCTCATCAACCCAAGCTTGAGTCAGTTGTATGGTCTTGGCAATGAATGGGTCCAAGGATATGTCCTCCTGCATGGTGAGGTTAGGTGCCGAGATGGTGTCATTGTATATCTTCTTTTGTTCATACTCATCTGCCATTATCCTACCATCATCCTTCTTCAATTGTTGGGGAAGGGAGATGCAATCAAATGTTCTAACTTGGTTTAGAGTCAACCTCTGATACCGTCTTCTCTTGGCTTTTGCCTCATCTTTGCAGTCAGCCCAAAAATCTTCTAGGTGCCTCTAATGAATAGGCTTTCCTAGTATCTTTTGTATCCTGCCGTAAGGATCATATGGTCTTGTTAGTGGGAAAGGCTGCAGATTCATTTTATTCAGGGTGACCATCACCTTCTTTATATTGTCAGAATCAGGGCACATATAGTTGCCAATGCTGATTGGGAACAAAATTGGTGGCAGCTTCTTGGCATCCTTGTACATTTTTATCATCACGGAGCCCTGCCTAATAAATTCCATTAATATTATTGCATCGGTAGGATACCTCGGCAGCATGAGGGGATGTTCCTCAAAACCTTCAACCCTTATGTAAGAAAAGGCTGCAAACTGTATATACCAGGACCCATGCCTGTAAACTACATCTTGAGCCTCCATGCTCAATCTTTTTGTTCTGTCCTCTTCCATGGTCCTTGCCAGATGCATAGAGAATGCATCATTAACCAGTTTGTAGTCTCTGAGGTAATTGGTTCTCTGTAGCTGGGGATGATGATCCCAAATATATGTAGCATTTGTGCCTGTGAGCTTTCCATCTGTAACTAAGGCATCAAAAGTGCCTTTACAAGCACAAGAATAGACAATGTAAGATGTCATATAAAATGCACAATTTGAACCTCCCAGGTTCATTAGCTGCTTATGCAGAGCATCACTTATTATTTGGCCCCACAGTGGCTTGATGTTTGAATACAGACACATCATTATAATTCCATACATCCAATCCCTGAAACTACCAGCATCAGGCTGGCCCATTACTCGATTCAGGAGTGCAATCATATATTGGTACTCCTCACTGAAATCATATTTGAACATGTGCACAGGGAGTTTGGCTGCCGCAGGATATGTGTTGTTCTCTACTCGCCATGGATACATGTTCTTTCTGGCTGATTTCATGTTGGCCTCATACTCTTTTTCTGCCTTCCTCAGGTCCACACTCTTAACCTTACTGCCCAACGGTAATCCAAATGTCTGGGAGAGACCCTTGATGGAGAGGTCTGTATATATCCTCCCATGTTTTACCACTTGCCTTGTCTGAGGATTATAATTCTGGGCACATTCTATAACTAGCTCCGGAGATTCCATAGAATATGGGAAACCGGTAGTGTTCCACATTCCTGACACAAACACCGCGTCCAGCATAGGACTCTTGTCATGCCCGTTATTCAGATTAGCTGACCAGGCCTCCAGATTGGTGCTGCCCTGATGGGTATCCGTAATTGTTCCATATTTAAACAGGACCCCCCTCTGAGAAGAGAACATGGGCTTACTGAATTCCTCTTGACACTTGATGTACCGCTTGTCGGCCATGAGTACCTACAATTAACAAAATCCTATCTCACAATGGATACACACGCATGTATATATATTGCAATTAAAATCACTGTCTACTGTATCCTTTCAATACTACTTAATCATATGGATGCATAAACCAGAACTTGCATCATCATACCTGAACAATAATAACATGATGAGGGTTTCATTCACTTACCTGGTTATGCAGATTTCTCTTTTATACCAGTAGATTGCCAAGACACTCTGAATTCAGCCGATGATCACCTACTTCCTTCAGTCTGTGAGCTCTAATCGTGCAACGGTAGCTAGTGTGCGGATATGGAAGCTGGTGGTCTGTAAAATAATTTTATCGCAGGGTGAATGTGATAATGGTGGTTGAATTACCTCTTAACCTCGCAGTTAGGGTAAATTTAGGGCAACTCTGACAAGTTAGATCATATTCCTTGATTATTCGTGTGAAAACGTAGGATCTCGCTAGGTGTTTCATTGGGTTCTGGGGTCGGCGGGAACCACCTACCCTGTCTGCGTGCATTTAATGATAATGGCGGCAACAGGAGCGGGGGGGATATCCATATGACAGGATATCATGAAGGCAGGATGATATTCACAATTATCGGGTCAAATTTTAATATCATCCTCCTTCCTTATTGAGATTGTTATCACGACATGATTCGGGTGACGAAAGCACCCTTTGGTTATGTATGTTACCTCAGGAGGATATTTCGATGTATCAGGTGTTGTTTCAAATATGATGATGATGAGACAAACTTACTTGTCTCTCTTTCAGAATATCAGGATGATGTCATCCTAATATTCACCCTCTGTATTGGAAATGCATCATGACGTCATCGTCATATTAGGTGGATATGATCATGATTTAGAAAATATCCGGTCGAAATGTAAATGTGATAATGATATCATCGTCATGTTTGTTTCTTTTTTTATCCAGTTTGGATGACATCATTAGGATACTGGCTTAAGGTGATATTTCACATCAGGAGGATATTCAGAAATATCGGGTTACATTCGAAAATATGATGCTCGCGATATATAAGACTGTTTGACGGAAAGATTTTACTATCATAAAATTGACATCCAGATATTTGAGCTGCATGACTTAGCGGGGGATGTTTCAAATATGATGATGATGAGACAACATGACTGAGTTTATAAAAATATGATCCCCTTCCTATGAATATCAGGTTTGACCAAAACTTTGACTGTTCATAACCCTCACATCCTGAGGAATATTAGGGTGATGTAAAAGGCAAACCTGCATGAATTTTAATACTCTTTCAAAATATGAGGTCACAGGAACGAAATACGAATTTTGACAAACTGACCTCATAATGGTGACTTACCTCATCTTGACTCCACATGATGATGCACATGACTTACTTTTACCAAACCGCCAAGAAATAGACAACACAAGCCATGCCAAAAAGTTGGGTCCCTATTTTGCCAAGTCAAAATGAGGCATGTTGTGTAACCACACAACAACTTGCCACCAAAGAAAACAAACAAATCCCAATGATTCAAGTGATGTGATCACATTCATCTACAGTATTCTAATTCCATCTAAGCATAAGCATCATGATCTTCTGAATGATAAAATTTCATCTTGGTAACAATGCTAACAAAGGATCAGGTGTGTGCATATGATTAATTATCCTCATCTTGAAAGCACGTTGAAACCATAAGTAACTGGTGTTAAACTACATAGTTGGAGATCATCCCTCATAGCCAACCTGGATAGAGCCTTGCTACCAGCAGGCATTCATAGCCCCAGCAAGGTTATCTATACAATCTCCCTAAGTAGAGCCCCACTACCAGCAGACATCTATAGCCCCGGTAGAGTTACTTAGATGGCCTAACTTTATTTTTTCTCTTTAAAATTTGTATTTGATATCATCCTATCAGCTCGTTTGTACAAATTTTAGTCACTTATAGCTTTAGGTTGGAGATTGTATTGGTAGCAAGGGAGTCCCTTTAGATTTTTCACTTAGCACCTATACTTGTGTGTTCAACAAACCCAAGGCTGTTAGGTGTTTCATTGTGATTGATTCACTTTGACCAAGAAAACGCACCCTGACAAAAAGATATCAAAAACCTGATCATGAATACTTCTTAGAGTGAATCCTAACCTATGTCTAAATGTGATTTCATCACTTGAATCTTAACAATTTTGTTATTTTCTGGGGTGATGAAGTGCATCATCCTGACTTACCAGAACAAGGTCTCAACCGATAAAACAAAGCAAGCACAACAAACAAACTGTACAAACAACTATACAAACATACAATATGATACATATGACTGTCATGGAGTCATTTAGGCCCGGAAATAATGTTTAAGGAATTGTCCATTGACTGGCAATGGGACATCCTCACCTGTCAGGTTCTTAAGCCTATAAGTGCTGTCTCCTAGTATCTCAGAAATTTGAAAGGGACCTACCCATAATCTATCAAACTTACCATGGTCACCTTTCTTTTCATGGGCTTTATCCCACATCAGGACCAAATCAAATATCCTAAAAGCTTTAACTCTGGCTCTCTTGTCAAACCAGCGTTTGACAACAGACTGATGTTTTGCAAATTGGTCAATTGCTTGACTCCTTTTTTCTTCCAGGTGCATCAACTGAAGCAACCTGACCTCTTGCTTATTGTCTATGCCTAGGTATTCTTGGGCAAACTGCAGAGTAGGAATTTTCAAGTTTACAGGGAGGATGGGATCCACCCCATATACTAGTTGAAAGGGCGAGTTTCCTAATGCAATTTTCATTCTAGTTCTGTCAACCCATAAGGCATACTTTAGAAAAGAGTTCCATTCTCTAGGGTTTTTCTCTATTAGTTTCCTTATGATATTCAGTAGATTTTTATTGTTGGATTCTGCTAATCCATTCCCTTGGGGATAATAGTTGGATGAAAACTTGAGTATAATCCTGTGATCAAAAGCCCAACATGATAACTTGGTGGAAATGAAGGCGGAACCATTATCACTTACCAATGCATAAGGAGTTCCATACCTGGTGACAATGTTGCTCTCCAGAAATTTAATGACATCATCTGCAGTGCAAGTTTTGTTGCTAATAGCCTCAGTCCATCTAGTACAATAGTCAGTAATTGTTAAAACATACCTATGTCCTGAGGAGGACAGAGGATTGATTGTGTAGGAGTACAATCAACACTGAGAGGGGGGTGAATCAGTGTTGTGTGAATTTTCAAATCTTTTTACACACTTTAACTTTCAGAGCACAAGGAGAGAAAGATAGCATTGATTTGTCAAATACATATGCACATGACTGTGAATACAGAAAGAGAACAAAACTTCATAAGTAAATCATACACACACAGAGAAGATTATGACACAAGAATTGCATGAGTGGAAAACCCTCCAGGGGTAGAAAAACCACTCTAAACTGCCTCTCTGGCTTAACTGATCAAACATGCCTCACTGGCTACAATATGTGTCTCACTGACAAATGTTAAGGTCTCACTGACCTACAAGCCTCACTGGCATACTGTTTAGAAGCACCAGCTTCAAGGAGCACCAACCCCTATTACAGAACAAACTGAAAACACAAATTTAGAGGGTTTCTCTATTTCAATACATAACATTTATTCTCTCTCATGTGTCTGTCAAATGATCATTCCCAAATCATATACAAATTTAGATATTTCAATCCTGTATCATGATCCACTCTACAACACCAACACTGGTTGATTCTCAACAACACTACTTGATTTTCAACAACACTTCACAACTCTGTATATTTCATCTCTATCCTTCTTCATTCATTCATCAATGCACCTGAAAAACAACTTTATACAAGTTGAATATCTTTTCACCTTTCCTCCTCTGTATGAACATTTTCATCTTCTCTCAATGAAGAACCTGCAAAAACTTTTCACCTTCTCTCTGCAATTTTTCTTATTTCAAAAATCAATCTCTTGTAATAAAAAATATTATTTCTCTGTCCATTTTAGAACCCTTTCATATTATTTGACATCTCAAGTTATCCCTTGTAAAAATATGTAAATCTTCTTCAAAAATTTTGAAACCTTTCACTTACTCTGCACAGACAAATCATCTAAAACAATAATTAAGAAAAATCTTTAATTGAAATAAGATTTTTCAATTTTCTCTTGAAAGAGAAAATAAAATCTCTTTCTGATCTCCATGTGCAAGAAGTCAAACTCCTTCATTGAAACCATTTAATCTTGCAAAGAAAATATATTCTCTGTATAAATAAAATCTCTTTATATTCCTTCGAAGATGACTCTTCAATCTCTTCAATCTGCATAAATAGCTCTACCAATGTGTCAATCAAACTTCTCTGCAAGATCATTTCATATTCTCTAACATTACAATCAGGACTTGTAGGAGAAAAAATAAAATCTCTTTGAATATTTAGTCTTTTCATTTTTATCTCCTTCTCTGCAAATCCTGCATTCAAACTCTTTATCCAATCCGCCTTTCAAAAGAAAATCACTTCAAATTCTTCATACAAAAATCTCTTCTCTAACAAAAATTTTCAATAACAAAATATCAATATAAAAAAAAATCTCTTCTTTCCTTTTGCTCTCCAAAAATCTCTCTTAAAAAAGTTTCTTAGTATAAAGTTTCTAAAAAAGAACAAAAGCCATAAAAGGCTTAGTGGCTTTGTATAATAGAAACTTTTAAAATTAAATACTCCCTAAAAAATAATTTTAATGCCTTATATATCGGGCTCCCTCTTGGCATCTAATTCGATGGCTTTAAAAAAAAACTTTATAAAAAATGTTTTAATCCTTCCAAGGCATTGGGTATATATATGATGCTATTTCTATTTAAAACAAATCTTAGACTTAGACTTCACTCGAGCTCCATTTACTCATGCACTATTTGAAAGACTTTCCCGCTCGAGCCTTTTAAAAGGTGATAGAATTTTAAATGAAAGCCTGCCCAAATTCATAACTGACACATTCGGTGAAAAGAAAGATGGGGCCGGTGGCACAATGTGTCTCAACCCTTTGGCCGGTCATCATTAGTTATATGACTTGCACTTGCAAGTCACTGACTGTTTATAACAAAAGGTCATTTCTTTATATGACAGTCTTAACCAAATATGTTCTAGGATATCTTGAGAGTATTAAGACATACAATACTTTGGAGTATGAGAAAGCATAATCAAATGAAATTATTGGCAGAGTTAAGATCTTTCTGAGACAACATCCTCAGCACATCAGCACCCTAATTTTCTAACACCATACAAAGGAACATCACACCCTTCAATGAGGAGCAATAACAACCATCAAATGTGACAAACTAATACTGCCATATGAATGAACAATGATTCCATGGTGATCATTAGCAACATGTAATGTCATGTAATGTGTTGAGACCCTTTGTTATGCAACTCCTAGCAATAACAAGCATGCCTTGAGGAACTCCTAACAACATAGATGAACACATCCTGAGATTAATTCTAAGCATATTATGTCCAAACATAAATGATAAACATTTGTCAACATTTGACAACCCTAAACAAATCACCGTGTGACTTCATAAGAAAACACATTGAAGGCCAAACCTGATCAACCAAGTCCTAATGACATCAAACAAACTGAGGACACCTTTTTGACATCAATGACAACCTAACTCCATCAATCTCCCCCTTTGTCATTGATGGCAAAACCACCCAATGCAATTTTTATTTCTCCCCCTTTTTGACATCTGATGACAAAGACTATTATCTCCCCTTGAGAAAATAACTCCACTGAAAGATGTTAAAGCTTGATCATAACATTTACTGCATTATGAGGACTTTGAAGACATAAACTCCTGTTACCTTGTTATCTTCAATAAAAAATTAGAACCCCTTACGAAAAGCTTTGATACCACTTGTCTTTCAAAGTACTGAATGCAAATTTGCTAAACTTATCCTGAACATCAATATTTCAAACATGAGAGCAAAAAGATACCATGAAACTTACATCTGAAGCACAATCCATGATACAAGAGATGTCCTTGCCAATGGTTTCCAACATGAACTATTATCCTCCTGTTCTGCACAAGATAGTTTTTCACAACACAAATTTGTAGATGAAGATGAGACACTAACATCAATGAGGTCCTCTGATTACTTCCTTTAACAAACTCCTGAAACAACACTTTTTGACCTGAAATAACAAATCTCCAAAATTTCCCATGTGTTAAAGTTCACAAACCAATCACTGCTTAGAATTACCATAACTCAATTTAACTCAGCACTGATACACTTCCTGAAATAGTCCTGAAGAAACATATCAACCTGAAGTATACCATCCATTTACTGATAATCAACCTTCTGAACACTTTTGCAAAGAAATCATAAACATACAAATACTCTTTGATAAACAGATTTGCAGGCAAAAAAAACATGAAGACTCCTCATCAACATAAGATGCCAAGATGACCACTTTTTATAAAACTATTCAAGTTTTCCATGATAGTGATAACTCAGTCTTGATACCACTTCAAAACTGGAGGCACACAATTTGCACATACCTTGCTGAATCAAATTAATGAGGAAGATCATTAAAGGAACATGTAAAACTATCACTTCAGAAAACTTCTCAATATCTCTTGGTTATCATCTTCTTTTGACACTATCTTCAAATCACCTGAAAGCTTTAATACTTATGCAAAACATATGCCATAAAACATTACTCAAAAAGATAGTAAATATGATCATCAAAATATCGTCCTACAACCAAACTATTCTGACACCTTTTCTAACATGACAAAGAATGAAGACCATCTGAACTATCCTCCTGTTCTGCATAAGACACCACATCTGAAACATACTGTATTATACAAGAACTACTACCTCTTGACTTTGTCATTCAAACAAACTGCATCTGCAACAACACTTTGCACAAATCAAAAACAAAGATAATTGCTATGAATTGAACTTTTCATTTTCAGCCACCTTAGCCAACATATGCTAGTTTTCTGATAAGAGCTTCTTGAGAGCATCTCAAGCTCTTTGCCCTGACAAGCATGATCACACAAAACTCTTTGTGCAGAGAGCTTCTGAAACACCTTTTCAGCATAATGAGCCAAAGAACTTCTGAAACACTATCACATACTAAACATCAACTTTGTTAGTAACAACATAATCAATTATTTCAAAGCATGGCAAGAGTGATAGACAGACAAGATCATCATATCAAATGATCTCCTTCCTGAAACTTGGGGTTAACTGATAGAACATTTGATACCTCCCCCTTACTTCATGCTATCCATTATTCAACTGATGATGTAACTTGTGCAAGATGCACAAGTTTAGATTCTAACTTCTTTTTACTTTCTTTTTGCTTCCAAATTTTCACAGATGCTTTCTTTCTCCAAACCTTTTCTGTTTCTTTCCATTTCAAATCAAATGATGCAATTCCTTCAAACATTCTGCAACTATAAGATTTGTGACCAAGAGAGTTGCAATTGTAACAAACTATATTACAATTATAATCAGATGACTAATAGTACCTTTGAGAACTCATGTTAAACTTCCATGCAGAATCATATCTTTCACAATTACTTTGTATATGTCCAACATTATTGCACTTGTAACAAATAATGTTAGTATTCCTTCTGCAAACAATTGCTTTGTGACCAAATTGATTACAAGCATAACAATAACCATTAAAAGAATAATTATACCTGTACATGTATGCTTGTCTAACAGGAGCATTTCTTCTAAAATTCCTTCTTTGATTGTACACAAATTCATTTCTGGTTTTCTGTTCAGCTTCACTCTTCCTTTTACCTTCTATGACAACAACATGATGACTTAAATTAATTTTCCTTTTAGGTGTCTTTCTAGCTTTTGAACATTCTCCTTCTTCAAAACCAAGTCCAGTAGTGTCTCCATATAGTTTTTGTTTACCAAGCATCTCTTGTAGCTTGCTTGTGCTTTCTTCAAATTCCTTATACTTCTTAAGACCATCATACTCTTTTCTCAGATTGATAATTTCACCTTCCAGTTTTAGATTCTCAATCCTTGAAACTTCAAGATTAGAAATTGAGACATCAGCTATCCTCTTAGCTTCTTCAATTTCTATCTTTAATCTAGCAACTAGTTTATCTGAGTCATCAATATATGTCTTTAAACTTATAATTTGACATCTGGCCTCTTTAAGATCTGTAGATACAATTTCAAGTTTTGAATATACATTATCTTTAGATTCTCTTTCTTGTTGCAGCAGCAAATTTAGTTTCTGATTCTCTCTCTTATATTTCTTGAGCTTACTTAAAGCATATATAAGCTCTGCTTCCATATCAATTTCACATTCTTGTTCTTCATCACTAATAATTTGATCTTCTTCAAAATCTGATTGAGTCTCATCTCCTTCATGTGAAAGATTTTCATCATTCTCACTCTTCTCAGATAATAAGTTGTTTTCTTCTTCAGGTGTACTAACTTGATAAATTTTTATCAATCTCCTCCACATATCTTGAGTTGTAACACAGTCCAAAATTTTACAAGAAACATCATTAGACAGAGCAGACAATATAGCCTTCTTTGCAATCTGATTACACTCAAGGGCTTCTTTGTTATTTGCAGAGTTAGAATATCCATTCTCAACAGACATTAAAACATCATATCCTAAAGAGGATAGATACACTTGCATTCTAACATACCAAACTGAAAAATTTGAACCATCAAACTGAGGAACATCTGAAACCTTTTCTTTTAAGATAATATCAGACTCAACATGGAGAACATCTTTATCAACTGACTTTATATCAACATCTAGATTTGATATGAATGATGTCTTTTGTGTCTTTTGACCAGAATGAATCTTAACATTTCTCGTGTTCTTATTTCTCCTGCACTTACCCATTGAACTCCACACACAGGACCTACCCAAGCTAATTAAGCTGCAAGAGGGAAACTGGCTCTGATACCAATTGTAGGAGTACAATCAACACTGAGAGGGGGGGTGAATCAATGTTGTGTGAATTTTCAAATCTTTTTACACACTTTAACTTTCAGAGCACAAGGAGAGAAAGATAGCATTAATTTGTCAAATACATATGCACATGACTGTGAATACAGAAAGAGAACAAAACTTCATAAGTAAATCATACACACACAGAGAAGATTATGACACAAGAATTGCATGAGTGGAAAACCCTCCAGGGGTAGAAAAACCACTCTAAACTGCCTCACTGGCTTAACTGATCAAACATGCATCACTGGCTACAAAGAAGCCTCACTGGCTACAATATGTGTCTCACTGACAAATGTTAAGGTCTCACTGACCTACAAGCCTCACTGGCATACTGTTTAGAAGCACCAGCTTCAAGGAGCACCAACCCCTATTACAGATCAAACTGAAAACACAAATTTAGAGGGTTTGTCTATTTCAATACATAACATTTATTCTCTCTCATGTGTCTGTCAAATGAACATTCCCAAATCATATACAAACTCAGATATTTCAATCCTGTATCATGATCCACTCTACAACACCAACACTGGTTGATTCTCAACAACACTACTTGATTTTCAACAACACTTCACAACTCTGTATATTTCATCTCTATCCTTCTTCATTCATTCATCAATGCACCTGAAAAACAACTTTATACAAGTTGAATATCTTTTCACCTTTCCTCTTCTGTATGAACATTTTCATCTTCTCTCAATGAAGAACCTGCAAAAACTTTTCACCTTCTCTCTGCAATTTTTCTTATTTCAAAAATCAATCTCTTGTAATAAAAAATATTATTTCTCTATCCATTTTAGAACCCTTTCATATTATTTGACATCTCAAGTTATCCCTTGTAAAAATATGTAAATCTTCTTCAAAAATTTTGAAACCTTTCACTTACTCTGCACAGAAAAATCATCTAAAACAATAATTAAGAAAAATCTTTAATTGAAATAAGATTTTTCAATTTGCTCTTGAAAGAGAAAATAAAATCTCTTTTTGATCTCCATGTGCAAGAAGTCAAACCCCTTCATTGAAACCATTTAATCCTGCAAAGAAAATATATTCTCTGTATAAATAAAATCTCTTTATATTCCTTCGAAGATGACTCTTCAATCTCTTCAATTTGCATAAATAGCTCTACCAATTTGTCAATCAAACTTCTCTGCAAGATCATTTCATATTCTCTAACATTACAATCAGGACTTGTAGGAGAAAAAATAAAATCTCTTTGAATATTTAGTCTTTTCATTTTTATCTCCTTCTCTCCAAATCCTACATTCAAACTCTTTATCCAATCTGCCTTTCAAAAGAAAATCACTTCAAATTCTTCATACAAAAATCTCTTCTCTAACAAAAATTTTCAATAACAAAATATCAATATAAAAAAAATTCTCTTCTTTCCTTTTGCTCTCCAAAAATCTCTCTTAAAAAAGTTTCTTAGTATAAAGTTTCTAAAAAAGAACAAAAGCCATAAAAGGCTTAGTGGCTTTGTATAATAGAAACTTTTAAAATTAAATACTCCCTAAAAAATAATTTTAATGCCTTATATATCAGGCTTCCTCTTGGCATCTAATTCGATGGCTTTAAAAAAAAACTTTATAAAAAATGTTTTAATCCTTCCAAGGCATCGGGTATATATATGATGCTATTTCTATTTAAAACGAAGCTTAGACTTAGACTTCACTCGGGCTCCAATTACTCATGCACTATTTGAAAGACTTTCCTGCTTGAGCCTTTTAAAAGGTGATAGAATTTTAAATGAAAGCCCGCCCAAATTCATAACTGACACATTCGGTGAAAAGAAAGATGGGGCCGGTGGTACAATGTGTCTCAACCCTTTGGCCGGTCATCATTAGTTATATGACTTGCACTTACAAGTCACCGACTGTTTATAACAAAAGGTCATTTCTTTATATGACAGTCTTAACCAAATATGTTCTAGGATATCTTGAGAGTATTAAGACATACAATACTTTGGAGTATGAGAAAGCATAATCAAATGAAATTATTGGCAGAGTTAAGATCTTTCTGAGACAACCTCCTCAGCACATCAGCACCCTAATTTTCTAACACCACACAAAGGAACATCACACCCTTCAATGAGGAGCAATAACAACCATCAATGTGACAAACTAATACTGCCATATGAATGAACAATGATTCCATGGTGATCATTAGCAACATGTAATGTCATGTAATGTGTTGAGACCCTTTGTTATGCAACTCCTAGCAATAACAAGCATGCCTTGAGGAACTCCTAACAACATAGATGAACACATCCTGAGATGACTTGTAAGCATATTATGTCCAAACATAAATGATAAACATTTGTCAACATTTGACAACCCTAAACAAATCACCTTGTGACTTCATAAGAAAACACATTGAAGGCCAAACCTGATCAACCAAGTCCTAATGACATCAAACAAACTGAGGACACCTTTTTGACATCAATGACAACCTAACTCCATCAGATTGGTCCTATGAAGTCCATGCCCCACTGTGCAAATGGGCACTCTTCCATTACTGGTTACAATGGTTGTGCCGCATATTTCTCTCTGTTGGCAGCAACCTGGCAAACATGACAACATTTAACATGATCAACTGTGTCTTTAAAAATTGTGGGCTAGTAATATCCTACTCTGAGGATTGCATGTGTTGTGGCCAAGGATGATCCATGTGCCGTTCCAAACTTGTCATGTAATTTTGACAGGACCTTATTTGCTTCTGGCTTTTCTAAGCATCTTAGGTATATTCCTTCATAATTCCTTTTGAATAGGGTTCCTCCCTTGATCATATACTTTTGGGATCTTATCTTTAAGGCTCTCCTCTGAGAAGCTTGCATCCTTGACGGACATCTTCCAGAAATCAGGATGTGCCTGATATCTGAATACCACTCTTTATTGTCTTTCTCATTGATCACATATTGCTGACTAGTGATGTTTGGATCAATCTCAGATATCATCTGGCTCAAATCTTGTCCTCTTACCAGCTTCATTGGTGTAATTTCCATATCATACTCTTGTAATACAGTAATCCATTTGGCTCTTTTCTCACCAGGCTCACTTTGCATCAGTTGCATCTTCACTGCTGCATCTGGTACTACAGCAATCACTTTGCTCCTTAGTATGTAATGTCTGAATTTCTTTACTGCTCTAACTAATGCAAGTGCCTGTCTCTCAACATCTACGTATCTCAATTCAGCATCTCTGAAAGGACAACTCATGAAAGCAATTGGTTTCTCTTCCTTCTCTACATTTCTTTGAGTTAACACTACTGCAGAAGTATGTTCTAAGGCAAATGAATAAATGTAAAAATCTTTTCTGTAGTCTGGACTGATGAGGACAGGAGCATCCGATATAGCTTTCTTTATATCTTCAAATGCAGCTTTGGCTTCTGGTGTCCACTCAATTTGTGCATCCTTTTTCAACATAGCATTTAGTGGTCTGACAATCTCAGCAAAACCAGTGATGAACTTACTCACAAAATTTATCTTACCAAAGTAAGACTTGAGTTCCTTTTTACTCCCTGGAAGTTGTAACTTCATGATAGACTCCACCCTGTTAGGATCAATGATAATTCCATCTTCTGTGATCAGGTGGCCTAGTAACTTTCCTATTGTCACCCCAAATATGCACTTCTTGGGGTTCAAGGATATTCCGTATTCTTCACACTTCTTTAGTACACTTCTAAGATCAGTAACATGATTCCCCCTTTCCTTGGAGAACACTGTTAGGTCATCCATGTAGATGACTATACATTTTCCTATTAAGCCTCTGAAGGCTATGTCCATTGCTCGCTGGAATGTAGCTACAGCATTTATGAGTCTGAATGGCATACATCTATATGCAAATATTCCCCACTTAGTGGTGAAGGCAGTTTTCAATCTATCAATTTTATCAACCATCACTTGGTTGTATCCTGAAAAGCCATCCAGGAAGGACATCATTTTGGCTCCATTTACAATCTGCAGAACTTCATCTAATGATGGTAAAGGATAATTATCCTTTTCTGATGCTCTGTTCAGGTTCCTGAAATCTACACATAACCTGATGTCTGCATTCTTCTTTCTGACTAGCACGAGATTTTCCACCCAAGTGGAGTGCCTTATAGGAAATATTATCCTGGCGTTTAACAATTTCTTGACTTCTTCGAGAATTATTGGTTTGAGCAAGGCATTGACTGGCCTCTGCTTCTGTCTGAAAGGTTTAGCATCTAGCTTGAGAGGTATGGTATGAGTTATGATAGAGATGTCATATGTCTTCAGTTCATCATAAGTCCATGCTATTACATGTATGTAATCCTTAAGGGCCTGAGTTATTCCTTCTAACTCTTCTGGTGTGCAAACCTTAGCCAACAGTACATTTTTCTTGTCATCAGCTTGTCCAATATTCACTTGTGAGTATTGACCTCCATCTGCCTTGGGTAGATCCTTCTGTTTAAGCATATTATCCAAATCAAAAGCTATTTCTAATTCAATCATACCTTTGGGGATCCTGTTGCTAGGCAATTCTAATATCTCATCTTCTTCCCAGACATGATCCTCCATATCATTTTCATCTATAATCTGAGCTTCAAATATGTCTCTATTTGAAATGAAGTCCAAAATGTGCTGATCATCATCAAACACCTAGAGGTTAGTCACATTATCAGGTACTGAAGGTACTGACACCAGTTCTACTAAAAATCTCTTCAGGCCAGATATAGACAGTGGCTCCAATGTACTGGTAGCTTGGGCAAGTGCATCTGCCCTATGGTTCTGTTCTCTCGGTACATGAGTGCTATTAAAGGCATCAAAGTCCTCAATCAGGTCCCACACTTGATGTCTGTAGTTGGACAGCTTTCTATAGTTACATGAGTAAATTCCTCTTACTTGTCTCACCACTAGTTCTGAAT
This sequence comes from Cunninghamia lanceolata, assembly GCA_027924645.1. Lineage (NCBI taxonomy): Eukaryota > Viridiplantae > Streptophyta > Pinopsida > Cupressales > Cupressaceae > Cunninghamia > Cunninghamia lanceolata. Next base: position 8,063,777 of record BSBN01001054.1, read on the forward strand.
CTCCGAAGACATGCAGGATCTTCACTTTCTTCTTATGAGCAAATAGCATTCCATGAATCAGAGCTTCATACTCTGCTACATTAGTAGTACAGGGGAACTATAATCTATAAGCCGCCAAGTAGGATTTTCTGGTTGGATCAATTAGATCAATTCCTACCCCAGCACCTTGCTTGGATTTGGACCGATCAAACCTTAGGATCCAAGGTTTATCTTCAGCAAGATATTTAGCTGAACTTTCTTTTCTCCTTGCAGCTCTGGCTGCTGCTCCGCCTAATATCCATTTTATCTTAGGGATATCATCATCCTCAATTTTCTTCTTTCCCTTTTCTCGAGAGCCTGATGGCTTTTCTATCTGCTCTTTCATTTCAGCAGGAGGATGATCTTCTGGATCTACAGCTGCATGCTTTTTAAAAATATGTAAACATAGTGAACAAGTTGTTTCTGAGTGAGGTGCCCTGTGTAACCTACACCAACCTTTGATTAAAACCTCATGGGGAGATTTATGCTGTCGTGTCATCTTCTTTATTTCCTTTACTAGAAATTCTTCTAACTTAGTCAGGTCACTACCTTTGTCTTCATTAGACAACTCATAATCTGGTTCCATAAAACAATCACTCCCAGGGGTGATCTTTTCTTTCTTCGCATCATTTATCTGGTCAGACACCAGAACTTCTTCTATTTTCAGGATATGATCTTCATCAGGATCTGTCAGTTCTTCAGTTCCTGCAGAAGATAGATAAGAATTAGTATCATCATCATCATCAGATGTAGCATTTACCTCGGAATATGATGATGACGCCTCACTGCATGTCTGCTCTAGTATCATCATATCTAAGCATGTTTCACAAGCCTTTTTTGAATGTGCTTCCTCATGTAATCTACACCATCCATCAATCAAAATATCATTAGCATGTATATTTAACAATTGACAACGCTTTACCTGATTAGACAGATGTATCTCAAAGTTTCTGAAGCAATTTATTTCATTCTTATAATCAGGATTATTATCAAGTTCCACAACTGGCATGTCCTCCTGATGACCATCATCATGATGATGATGAAGATCAAGCATCAGGATCTCTTCTATTTTGATAGTCTGTGGCCTGATGCAGTAAACTCCAGGCTCTATGTCTACGTACAGGATCTCATTTGTTCAGTTGTATTCAGTGATCATATGTTTCATTCTTGGCTCAGCATCAATCCTGATCTGGTTTGGTATACCCTTCCATGGTAACCATATGTGACTGAAATCTGTGGACATATATCCATTGAGTGTCTTGGACCAGTCTCAGCTAAGCAACATCCCATAAGTATCAGGTATGTCAACTACCTGAATATCAATATAATATTGGATCCTAGGATCAGATGCTAGTTGCATGTGGATATGAGTTAACTCTCCTACTACACTTACTTCTATTTTGTCCAATTGTGTGACCTTCTTTAGAGATTTCGCAGGATGTAGTCCCAAAGCGTTACATATTGATAGGGGCATAACATTCATGGAGGCCCCTAAATCAACCAGACAGTTGTGCAGGTTCTTGCTAAACATTGTTATGGTGAGAAAAATTGAAGGTGATTCAGTTTTATCCCTATACAAGGTCATGTGGGAGGTTTCAGCAGCTTGGACTGTAGCTAACACTTTAGGCTTGATAATATTATCCCGACCAGCATGATCTTTGCCACTGGATTGACTTGAAAGATGACTATCCTCTTTAGGAGCAGGATCATCTAGTGATTTCATGAATGCCCTTTTGATAGCAGGAGTTTTCAGTAACTCAGATAAAGACAGGCTGATCTTAATTTTCCTCATTTCATCAGCCAGATAGCTGACTAACTTGTCGGATTCATGAGGTGCATTTACAACCTTCGATCCTGCGTTCTGAGGAGACAAGTATTGAGCATTTACCTTGGGGAACCCCAGGTTATTGCTAGCCTTAGGATCAGGAGGTGTATTGAAGTTTTTTGGAGGTAGAGATGATGTCAATGGACCAGTAGGTCTGTTGGCACTACTCCTCAAGTTATAATTATGCTTACCAGGATATTGCTGCTGATATGCATGTACTTCCTCATGCTCTCTTACAGGTTCATTTTCATCCTCAAAGGGGAAAACATAATTTGTTTCAAAGGTTAAGGTGGATTCCTCACATACCTAGTTGTGACTCTGATTAGGTTGATTAATGTAGGTTTCCAGCACAAAAGCTAAGTCATATCCACAAGGAACAATCTCATTTCCTTCTGCATGAGGTGGATTTCCAGAAGTGTTAGATACTTTAGTCTGAAAGATGCTGGTAGCAATCCTAAATTGTGGACAGTCTAATTCTACATGTGCATTGGTATTGTGGATCCTACACCAATTAGTAAGAGCTGCCTCAGCAAGATTGACTCTAGTAGTCTGTTTGGCTTCACCAGGAGGTTGATTGTCTAGGGGTGATGGTAATGAGCCATTATTTGGCCTAGAGTTTCATACTCTAGGCTGTCTCTAAGGATTATTGTTACTTCCACCATTGTTGTTGAAATTATTGGTGTTATATCCTCTGTTAGGATAATTTGACCTATCATTGGAATAATTTCTATTTTGGCTTGACTGGGAATAAAACCCTTGGTTTCTCAAATGTGTGACTTCTGTGGTGAGTTTTTTGAGTTGAGCAGAAATTTCTTTGATTTCCTCCTTTTCTTCTTGAGCTTTGGCTATCACGTTTTCAGTTTGAGGCTTGAAGAAAGAGGATCCATGGTTATTGTTAGACAAATTAGTACCCTGAGGTGTCTGAGCTTGTGCAAGATATTGTGGTAATTGGCCATTTCCATTAGGAGGGGGCATAATGCTCAGTGGAGGTACTTGCAAAGGTGCAGGCATGACTGCTGGGGGTAACACTGTTCCATTAGGATATTGTGCAGGATATTGTGCAGCATATGATGCAGGATATTGTGACTGTATGCCAGGCAAGGTAGGGAATACTATATTTGGAGTAGGAGCAGGTATCAACTACTGATTTACCTTGATAGCTTCTTGAAAAGCTCCTGTCAATGTAGTGATCTCAGGATGTGTTCTCCTAATGAACATGGAAGTTAATGGATCCAGGGCTAAATAATAGATACTCCTAGCAGAAGCATCAGCTACTACATATGGGGCAACTAACTTGGACAACATTTTCTGGAACCTAGCATTAAAATTAGCAATAGGTTCATTCTCAAATCTTTTGATTGTAGCGAACATATGGTAATTCATAGATGGATCAATAGGGACCTTGAACCTATCAAGAAAGGCTTTCTCTAAGACAGCCCATGAACCAACAGAGGCTTGGCCAAGACTGATGAACCAATTATAAGCCTCTTCCCCCAAGGAGAAAGGAAATAATTTGCACACCACATCTTGATGTTCTATTCTAGCTCTGCAGCAAGCTTCCTTAAAGGTCCTGATATGATCATCAGCATCTTGATAAGGATGATATTTTGGACAAAGTTTGTCCAGATTCTTAGGTAACTCATGATATGCAGTAAAGGTCAAAGGCGACTCCGCTGCAAAGAAAGACATTGCAACCAGAGGAGGTTGAGCTGGTGGTGTAGCTTGCTGAGGTTGGACTAAAGGCACACCCTGAGGCTGAATAGGGGGTGTCACAGATATCCCAGAAGGTATTTGCAAACCAACAAGAGTTACAGGAGGAGGTTCTGGTGAAGCTCCTGATGCACTAAACCCTGGAGTGTGATGAATGTCTACAGTTCTAGGTCTGAAACCTCTAACAGGTAATTCTTCAAAGATTTCGCTAAGTCTAGACCTGGTATTTATCCTGTGAGCCAGGACTTCTCAATTTTGAGGCAATTTGGCTAAAACTTTGCAAATATTGGCTGAATTTCACTAGGTGAGGTGATATTTGCAGTCTGGTAGCTGATTAGACTAGATATTTACGACATATTTGCAAAGATACTGCAAATATGAAAGGATATTTGGGGTATCTTGACCCGTAGCATGAGATCTCAAGTTTCTAAGATCTAAATTCTTCAAAGCTTGAATAAATTTACATATCTTTGGCCAATATTAGTGAATTTAGAATGATCTACTATAAATCTTGCAATATTTATGTGAGATCTAGAAATCTTTACACAGAATGCGCATATTCGAGCCTTTTACAGTAAATATTTACGTAATATTTGAAATTCACAAATGATCGGAGGTTACCTTTCTCTCTGCATCATCAAACCTGAAAATAATGATGATGAGCGTGGTATTCCAGATCATGGCCCTCCTTCTAGCACCAATTTATGTTGGTCATGATGTTAGTCACAAACAAACATAGAATAAAAGTACACATTAACCTTTATTCATCTTGAAAGATGCTATGAATTCAAAGAATTCAGGATCCCAAGTCTCCGGTGATTAGGTCTTAATCATCTGACATTACTCAAAGGTTAATGTGAATTGTTGTTTCCATTTTGGGGCCTTACGTGGAAATTTATCATCATCATGACGTTCCTAAAGAAATTCTTTACAGAGAAGTCATATTATGTAGTTATCTGATGAAGAGATATAGAAATACCTCAATCTTTGCATGATATTTTCAATTGTGCTTGCTTTGTGTTCAAATATGCTAAATATTTATGATTACCTATGTGATGTCTGCATATTTTGTATTATTTGCTTAGGATTATCAATTATTTGCAATTGTGATAATGAAATACTCTGAAATTGAAAGAAACTAAAAGGAATACTTCAATTTAAAGTTGAACCTTTAGCTATTGATCCACATACATACTTGATACTGTCATGAGGAGAAGAAATCAAACCATATGTTCACCAGGATATTCGACAGCTAGATACAGTTGATGCAAACTTCAGAGGATGATGAATGAAAACAATACATGCAACATGATGAGCACTCCAAGGGACGCAGCAAATCAAAGCACATATCTAGAATTCAGACACAGATTACTCAAGATTTACTAAGATTTGTAATCAAAATACTCTTCTCTTTCATTAAGTATGCAAAAGACATGTACATATACAATAACTTTGAAAAAAGCCCTGAATATTTCAGCAAATAGATTTCAATTAAGTTTTGAATGTTTTCAATAAAGCATTCCACCACCTTTTATAGAATAAGGAGAGGAATCTATTACAAAAAGATCTACAATCCTGATTTATCAATACAAATCTACGGTCATGATTCACTTGACTTTGTCAACCTTTACAAAATGGCACAAGTTGCCAGCTGGCAACTATCTACATTGCTTATGCTTATATCCCCTTCATGATGTATCTTCATCATGCTCCTCAGCTGATTCATGCGGATCATCATCATGTGCATCACTTCCCAAACTTTCACTATCCTGATGATGATGCTGCTGCATATGGGGCTGCATGCTGCTCCGGATCTGCTCGTATCAATGCACAATTTGATCTATTCCTCCGCCATCTTGAGTCTTTGCTTTGACAATGGCGTGCTTATGTGCTTCATACTTATCTCTGCTGTTATCTAGCTTATTTTTCCTGTCCTGCAATGTCTCATTGTAATTCTCCATCTTGACTTTGATTCTCATTACTTTATTTATGACCTCCTTTGTCAAGTGGATAAGTGGACCATCTGCTTCTACTTGGAAGTTGCTGTGCAAAGCTTTGAGGGCAGAGTCTTCATCTTGATTTTCTATCTTTCCTTCTACTTTTCCCTCCAATGTTTCTAATATCTCTGCCTCAACAACCATTAAGTCTTGCAACTTCATGTTGATCTCCCTCAGCTTATTATTACACCTCTTGAGAACTCCACATTCAAACTAAGTGTCTTTATACCAGATATCTATCAATAATGTGGTATTACTATTCAATACCTTCTTACTAATAAGCAGTTGAGGATTTATCCCCTTTATTTCTCTCAACAGGCTCAAGACCCTTTCCAATTTATAAGACCTTTTCCCGGTCTGCATTTGCAATTTATCTACCTTGGTCTTGGAGTCACCTAATATGCTCCACCTCTTCAGAGAGGCTTTTACTATCTCCTCTGCATCATCCAATGTGGATGACATCCATTTTCAGATTACCGACGCCTCATGTTTCATGAGGTCTAATTTATTCACCTCCTCCTGAGAAATGGCAGTCAATGGGACTGCATGTTCAGTTGTGGTATCATCAGGATCGGTCAGCCCTTTGATGTAGGCATGCAACTAAGCAATGTGCTCTTTATGTTGCTTATTCTTCTCCTTCTCTCTTTCCACCTTTTGAATTAGAGAGTCAATGATGTCTTTACCCTCCTGACCTTCTTGGTCCTCACTGGCAAAGCCCAAATCTACTGTACTAATTTGAAATTCATCAACAGTGATTTTACCTTTCTCTTTCTCCACCGTAGGTATGGCAATTTGTGCAGTCCTTCTCCTGGTTGCCGGATCTCTTTTGATGGCCGATGTCATTCTGGCCTTCCTCCTAGGTTTCATTAGATTGGTGGAGAACAAGGTGGAGACGTCGAATTCTTGAATTTCAAGCTCCTCTTCAATATTTACTTCTTTTGCTAACCATGGAGGCACCTGATCATGTTTTTCAGCATCATCATGATGTTCACCCATATCTCCTGTTTCTATCAACAGATGTTGTGGAGATGGTGACTTTTCCTTTTCTACTTCCTGATGCTCGCTTTGCTGTTGATCCTGTGGTACCTCCTCCTGTTGAGGAATTTCCTTCTCTGGGGGAGCATCTTCTTGGTGTGGGGAACCCAGTGGTATATCTGTATGTAGATCATGATGATCATGATCTTTCTCCATCATTATTTCATCTATTTTCAATTCTTCCCCTTGTTGCTTATCCACTGCACTAGATACTGGGGATTCTGCCTGAGGTGCTGGCAGTTGTTCTGAAGTTATTACTTCTTCTGAGCCTGCACTATCAACTTCTTGTACTTTGGCAGCTGGATCCTCTAGTGCTTCCTTCTTCTCATCAGCCTTTGCTTCCTGAACCTCTACTATAGCAGGTTCTTCTAATGTATCATGTGGGCTTTGTTGGCCTGATTCAAGAGCATGGCCTTCTGACTCTACCATCTCTATCTCTTCTATTGGGTGGCCTTTATCAGGTGATCCTGCTGGCTGTTCAGGACTTGCATCCTGTTTCTCTGTTAGATCCACCACTACAGGACTTGTCACCTCTGTGATTAATGCTTCTAGCCCTATTTCTTGAGCTACCTACTCTAGGCTCTTTTCTTGCTCTTCTTTTGCTTGTCTTATCTCCTCAAGTATAGTTTGAACTGGTGGAGACTTATGAGGAGTCATAGATATTCTGGCAGCAAGTGTTTCCATCTTCTGTGCAGCCACATCCTGCACCACCTCATCATCAGATAGATTTATTGTCTCATCGAGCGAGACATGTCCTTCTGCTTGTGTCTGGGAGGTTCCTTTCACTTGTTCTTCCACAAGTTCAGTTTTGAACTTGATGATGGTAGGAAGTGGAACATTGTGCTGAAATTCCTTTGGTACTTCACTACCTGCCCCTTGTAATAGTGTAGGGGGTTGGCTTATTCCACCTCTCATGGAGGTTCTTTGTTTCTTAGGTGTGGTAGAGACCAGCACCTGTGGAGCTCTCCTCTTCCTCTTTATTACTAACGGAGCCTCATCTTCTTCAGGCTCCTCCTCCATGAGGATATCCTCTGTATCATGTTTCCCTGAGGATTGATCCACTTCTAGGGTCTCAGTTATTCTAGCCTCTATTGTCTTACTCTTCTTGGGCTTTTCTTTCTTTGGAGGAGATTCTGACTCTGATCCTGATCCTGATGCTGGTTCAGCTACCTCCTCAGCTGAAAATACTGCCCTATCAATTACAACCCCTTTGGGCTATTTATCCACCTTCTTGCCCCTTGGGGGTCTTTTGCTCTATTGTTGTGGTGGAGGTAACGTATCTCCCTTAGTCTTCCTTTTCTCAAGCAGGAAGCCATCATATACCTCCCCAGAAATATCCTGTCCTTTCCTTTTGTTGTCCACCATAATGGCAACACCTTTCTTTTTCAATGCCTCCACCTACTCATCAACCCAAGCTTGAGTCAGTTGTATGGTCCTGGCAATGAATGGGTCCAAGGATATGTCCTCCTGCATGGTGAGGTCAGGTGCCGAGATGGTGTCATTTTATATCTTCTTTTGTTCATACTCATCTGCCATTGTCCTGCCATCATCCTTCTTCAATTGTTGGGGAAGGGAGATGCAATCAAATGTTCTAACTTGGTTCAGAGTCAACCTCTGATACCGTCTTCTCCTGGCTTCTGCCTCATCTTCGCAGTCAACCCAAAAATCTTCTAGGTGCCTCTGATGAATAGGCTTTCCTAGTATCTTTTGTATCCTACTGTAAGGATCATATGGTCTTGTTAGTGGGAAAGGCTGCAGATTCATTTTATTTAGGGTGACCATCACCTTCTTTATATTGTCAGAATCAGGGCACATATAGTTGCCAATGCTGACTCGGAACAAAACTGGTGGCATCTTCTTGGCATCCTTGTACATTTTTATCATCATGGAGCCCTGCCTGATAAATTCCATTAATATTACTGCATCGGTAGGATGCCTCGGCAACATGAGGGGATGTTCCTCAAAACCTTCAACCCTTATGTAAGAAAAGGTTGCAAACTGTATATACCAGGCCCCATGCTTGTAAACTACCTCTTGATCCTCCATGCTCAATCTTTTTGTTCTGTCCTCTTCCATGGTCCTTACCAGATGCATAGAGAATGCATCATTAACCAGTTTGTAGTCTCTGAGGTAATTGGTTCTCTGTAGCTGGGGATGATGATCCCAGATATATGTAGCATTTGTGCCTGTGAGCTTTCCATCTATAACTAAGGCATCAAAAGTGCCTTTACAAGCACAAGAATAGATAATGTAAGATGTCATATAAAATGCACAATTTGAACCTCCCAGGTTCATCAGCTGCTCATGCAGAGCATCACTTATTATTTGGCCCCACAGTGGCTTGATGTTTGAATACAGACACATCATTATAATTCCATACATCCAATCCCTAAAACTACCAGCATCAGGCTGGCCCGTTACTCGATTCAGGAGTGCAATCATATATTGGTACTCCTCACTAAAATCATATTTGAACATGTGCACAGGGAGTTTGGCTGCTACAGGATATGTGCTGTTCTCTGCTCGCCATGGATACATGTTCTTTCTAGCCGATTTCTTGTTGGCCTCATACTCTTTTTCTGCCTTCCTCAGGTCCACACTCTTAACCTTACTGCCCAACGGTAATCCAAATGTCTAGGAGAGACCCTTGATAGAGAGGTTTGCATATATCCTCCCATGTTTTACCACTTGCCTCGTCTGAGGATTATAATTCTGGGCACATTCTATAACCAGCTCCAGAGATTCCATAGAATATGGGAAACCGGCAGCGTTCCACATTCCTGACACAAACACCGCGTCCAGCACAGGACTCTTGTCATGCCCATCATTCAGTTTAGCTGACCAGGCCTCCAAATTGGTGCTCCCCTAATGGGTATCCGTAATTGCTCCATATTTAAACAGGACCCCCCTCTGAGAAGAGAACATGGGCTTACTGAATTCCTCTTGACACTTGACGTACCACTTGTCAGCCATGAGTACCTACAATTAACAAAATCCTATCTCACAATAGATACACATGCATGTATATATATTGCAATTAAAATCACTATGTCTACTGTATCCTTTCAATACTACTTAATCATATGGATGCATAAACCAGAACTTGCATCATCATACCTGAACAATAATAACATGATTAGGGTTTCATTCACTTACTTGGTTATGCAGATTTCTCTTTTATACTAGTAGATTGCCAAGATGCTCTGAATTCAGCCGATGATCACCTACTTCCTTTGGTCTGTGAGCTCAAATCGCGCAATGGTAGCTGGTGTGCGGATATGAAAGCTGGTGCTCTGTAAAACAATTTTATCACAGGGTGAATGTGAAAATGGCAGTTGAATTACCTCTTAACCTCACAGTTAGGGTAAATTTAGGGCAACTCTGACAAGTTAGATCATATTCCTTGATTATTCATGCAAAAACGCAGGATCTCACCAGGTGTTTCATTGGGTTCCGGGGTTAGCGGGAACCACCTACCCTGTCTGTGTGCATTTAATGATAATGGCGGCAACGGGAGCGGGGGGGATATCCATATGACAGGATATCATGAAGGCAGGATGATATTCGCAATTATCAGGTCAAATTTCAATATCATCCTCCTTCCTTATTGAGATTGTTATCGCGACACGATTCGGGTGATGAAAGCACCCTTTGGTTATGTATGTTACCTTAGGAGGATATTTCGATGTATCAGGTGATGTTTCAAATATGATGATGACAAGACAAACTTACTTGTCTCTCTTTCAGAATATCAGGATGACGTCATCCTGATATTCGCCCTTTGTATCGGAAATGCATCATGATGTCATCGTCATATTAGGCGGATATGATCATGATTTAGAAAATATCCAGTCGAAATGTAAATGTGATAATGATGTCATCGTCATGTTTGTTTCTTCGTTTATCCAGTTTGGATGACGTCATCAGGATACTGGCTTAAGGTGATATTTCACGTCGGGAGGATATTTAGAAATATCGGGTTACATTCGAAAATATGATGCTCGCGATATATAAGACTATTTGACGGGAAGATTTTACTATCATAAAATTGACATCCGGATATTTGAGCCGCATGACTTATCGGGGGATGTTTCAAATATGATGATGACGAGACAACATGACTGAGTTTATAAAAATATGATCCCCTTCCTGCGAATATTAGGTTTGACCAAAACTTTGACTGTTCATAACTCTCAGATCCTGAGGAATATCAGGGTGAGGTAAAAGGCAAACCTACATGAATTTTAATACTCTTTCAAAATATGAGGTCACAGGAATGAAATATGAATTTTGACAAACTGACCTCATAATGGTGACTTACCTCATCCTGACTCCACATGATGATGCACATGACTTACTTTTACCAAACCGCTAGGAAACAGACAACACAAGCCACACCAAAAAGTTGGGTCCCTATTTTGCCAAGTCAAAATGGGGTGTGTTGTGTAACCACACAACATGTACCCAGAAACAGAGGCTCTGATGGACTAGGGTGCTAGTGCCAATGTCTCGAAAGTTTCCAACTATTGGGATCTTCTGCAATAACTGTCTTACAATCTCTAGAGGCTTCCAGATCATGAAAAAAACCTTGTTGGACAGGGGCATGAGTACCAGTGTCTCAAAAGTATAACAATCTTGAAATTTGAAACTTTGTGACAACTGTATCTGTAATACCCATCTTCATGTCACTCCTTTCCGTCAGATCTTATCAAATTGAACCTACACATGAAAAAGGATGAGAAAGAAGTGTTGGAATACTATGGATCACTGAGAGGGAGGTGAATCAATGATCTAATAAACCTAGTCTATTTGTAAACCTTGTAAGAACAATCAGTGCCGACATAAACATGGAAGACAATAAGATCACACAAATGAGACCATGAAATAAGTATTTACAAGTGGAAAACCCTAGAAAGGGAAAAACCACTGTGTGAGTTGGATCAATCCAAACGTCACAATTTGTTCACTATTAGGTCTCATTGACCAAACTCTCACTAAGTACAATATATCTAGGAGCACCAACTCCAAAACAAATAAGAGCACCAACTCCAATTACAAAAGTTGAGAACATACAGAGTCCTACTCTATTTACAATGATAAAAAGGGTTATAGATGAGTTATATAACTCTTATTCATTCACCTTATCTCTTGTACACCAACATCTCAATGACATCTTTCTTTTACAAAACAAGACTCTTTAGGTTTGACATCATAGGACAGTATAAGAACTCTTAATTACAATGGCATCATGTCACCAATACCACTTGTTTGACAAATAATCCATTAACATCCAACCCTACATACATGGATGGCCATTATCCTACCATATATGTGGACAAATAATTCACTGAATCTCTGCACATATTTTTGACTGCCACAATCTTTGAATGATCAAAGAGAATAATACAAAATAGTGACTTCCTATTACATAGACAACTACAATCACAAGAACATCTTCACATATAAAGCATATGTACAGTGTCCTTACAAACTTCAAGAATCAATGTTCTTAATCAAATCACACTTTTGTACAAACAAAAAGAAACACACTTCATGAAGACAGTGATATAATGGTATTATATAGCACTGTCATTCAATTTTCCTTCATTGTGCACAATATTGATATCAAAACAAACCCCTCATGCTTGTTATCTCACTCAGTGAAACCCTCCCTTTAACTGGTGATGATATCTCTCACTTTGTATTCATTTCTATGTTGTAATCATCCTTAGACCTCTCAAATGTATACTCTTTCTTCTTCTTACTTCTCAGTTAGAGGGACCATCTTCAAACCTCTCAATTACATCAGAAAAACACTTCACATTATTTGTCTCCAAAAATATTCAAAGGACTCAAACACATCATTAAAAGTCACACATTTTTTACATCCTTCCCGTATATCATCATAACTAGAGTAAACCCTTTCATCCATTCGAAACATGCCAAAAATTTTGTTCAAAAAGTAGTTACAGAGAACCCTAACTAATTTTCTACACAAAGGTATGGGCATTTACCCAGCAAAATTCCTCCTTTTTGAATAATTGTTGGCATTTAAATATAAATTAAATCAACACCATGGATTAGTCCTTTGGCACCCTTGGTAAGTTAAAATGTAACCCGTTGATCTTCATTTGGCACTCATCGAAGATTGTCCAACTGGATAGAACCGATCTTCCTAGGACATGGGGCCGGTTTCACAATGGACTAAGTGACATATGTTATCATTTAAGTGATAGGACATCCACCAATAGGGAGTCAACTTTGAAACATAACAAAAAGTAACATGTCTTCTAAAATAAACTTTATAACTTGCACTTGGGTTTTAGGTGATTACTAGGTTTTATAAGATAGTTCTATGTTAGGTCTTTTAGACATTTTTTCAAACCCAAATTTTTATTGTTTAGCTAAGTCCACAACTAAGGAATTCACTATTCCTTTGTTATGATAGCAAAAACACTTCACAAAAATGGTGGTCTGAGTCCTTTAAGTCCACAACTAAGGACTTCACCATGCCTTTGTTATGACAAAAAAAAGACTTCATAAAATATCTTCACAATGCCTTTTCTATGACAATAATCACAACAAAACTCCCAACTCCTTTGATGACTTTATTTGATATTCAATGACAACTAGTCAACCATCAACATCATCAAGCAAACAAATAAAACATGATACTGTCATGAACATCATACCATCAATCCATCTCCTGAAACATGACCATGACATGAACATCATACCATGAACAACATGAATGAATCAATCACACCATCAAGGAATGTGAATGTGAAGACAAGTATCATGAACATCAATGACAAAACAACAAAATCCATCATCCAACTCCATTTACCTTTGACATCAATGATAAAACAACATCAACAAGAAGGTTGTTGCTATATAGGAGCTTGCCTCAGTCAAGCCCCATTTTTAGTATTCGTACATCAACAATAGCCAAGGATAAAGATATGCAGATGTGTGCTCATATAACAAATGTGTATGTAGAAAATATAAAACCCTAGATGACTCAAGCATCAAGGCAAGATCAACACTTTGCTTCACTCAATAAAACAAACACAAATTCACCTCAAGGAGATGAAAACAATGAAGACTTGCATGAACAAGAAGGCAAGGCAGTTGTTTTCATGGAGGAATTCCAAGCTTGATGTTGGAGTCTTAAACCCTTCTCTCGATCATAAAAAAGGTGTACAAACCCTAGGAAGAGCAAGATAGTCTCAAGATCTTGATTCCTAATCTCCATCAAATGTATCCATGATAGAAAATTCAAATAACTTCAACAACTTCAACAATTTGTTGATCTTCAATGGAAATTTTGGCAGAGTTTTGGCATAAAGCTTGCATATAGATTGTGTATGTTAAAATAATTTTCAAATGTATTTAAATATCTAACCTTAGGAATTTCAAATTTTGAAATAAGATGTCGACATCGCATGAAAAATGAAATTTTGAAAATAGAATCCTAGAATGCACAGTGGGAGCCGACACCCCGCCAAAATTCAAACCCCTGAGAAATACGACAGGACAAGGGTGCGAGTGCTGAAGTCCAAGCCCTAATTTCCTGATCAGGTCTGCCCTAAGGGGGTCCAAGAATCCAAAAATCCAAACTTTCTTTTTTAATTTTAGTCTTCAGTCATCCCAAAACATGGCATTTCTTCAGTTAGATATAGGTCAATTAGGGTTTAGGAAGGTCTGAAATAAACTAGGTTGAAAGGAAACCAAAGGAGAGGAGATAAACTATGAGAAATTGTATCTTTCCATGTAGAAGGACAATTTCTGACATAACATTCTTGAAAGTCGATGTCATCGACAATGCCATCCCAAGTTGCTATTGAGGCACATGAAATTAGTAGTAAAACATTTGTTTTCTTATATAAGACTACATTTTTTACCTTCGGGTGTAATCTTGGTGTAGGATAAGAGTAATAAGACTCTTAGTAACCATGAAGGAAAAACCAAATGTTAATGGTAACAATGTAGGGACTACATTATGTGCATGTCAAAATTTATGGGTCAAGTGAGTAACCTTTGACTCTCATTTATTTTCCATGTAGGAAAGAATATATAATTAAGTATGAAACTCATTATTGAAATCATATTATGGTTTTTTCCCTTTATTAAATGGAAATGCTTTGTGGATGAAGTGTAGAGTGGCAAGAAAACCCTTTTGAACTCTTTGATTAAAAGACTATTTACTATTGACTACTTAATAGCCTATAATGGTATATGTTCTAGTTGATGTGATTTGTTGAAAACCTTGAAACAAGGTAACCATAGAAACATAGACTGGGAATGGTCATGAAAACTAATACCATGAACTTACAAAAGTAAGCATAGGAAAAGGGCAACTTGGAGTCACATATTCCTTAATACTTAACGCCATAAGATTAATAATAATGCACTACTGGAATCGGAGTCAAAAGTCCAAGATAGATGCACTATGGGTGAATTGCACCCATATTTTCCAAGACCTAGAAAGGTTAAATTATGAACACTGTAGGATGAGACAACTTCAAAGTCAAGTCAAGGTGTGTGAATATTTGACTACATTCATTATGAAATGTTTATGTATGTAAAACTTTGGCGAAAGTAATACATCTATCTCTACATACATTAGTCAGATCACTGTGCTCCAGATGCCATAATGCTTTGATTAGTGTCATACATAGTTCGAGTGGATCTATAATTGTATGACTATGAAGTATTATGAAGGACACAACAACAGGTACTTAGATGGAAAACCAATTGGTTCCTTATATCTATTCCCTTCATGAAGGGTAGGGCCACTTCCAGGAAGGAAGTTGTGTGGGGGACTGTCGGTCTTTGGTTGGAGGAAAAGCACTCGGGTGATGCTCTCCTTTCCAAGAAGAAGACTAGCTAAGAGTTATGAAGACATATGTCAAAGTTCTAGATACAATACATTCTCTTATATGACTTGAATGTCAATATTATGTGTAATTTATCATTGATATTATGAGCAAAACATTGTAAATGTATAGTGAAAGTAAATCACTAATATGATATCTTTGGAAATGTTGTAAATTTCAATTTTGAAATGTCTAGAAAAGATATGCATATCGATTTTGATTTTGATATTGATTACTACTTGTTTAAGTCTAATTATGCTAATCATGACTTTATACTTAATGGTAATTAAGTTGGTTAATTTTGGGTTAACAAGAGATGTCTTGTTATATTAGGGCAGTTTTAGTAACATTTCTCTAGTTTACAGTTTCTAAAAATTCCCCCTTTTGGTTTGCGGGTGCTCCTGAAATTATCCTTTGACATTCCCACTTTTGGGAGACAAGTTATTCCATCTTCCTGATCACTCGCAATTAGTTCTGGATATCTGTTATATTTTCTCCATTAGAAGCATATCATTGTAGATCTAGGGTTTCATGCATTGTTAACCTGTGGTTTGGTAAAAAGGCTTGATTAAATCATCACTTTCCATAGCACTCCTGAGTACAAGATTTGTAGCTAAGTCTACCTCCATTTGGTAGTGATTTGGCTTGGTCTTGTCCTTGAATTTTATTGTGGAAGTGGGTTTGATCTAATGTGCATGCTAGTCTTCATTCTCTTTTTCGTACTTAACACCAAGATGCATTTGAAGTTGGTATGTATTGGTTGATGGAATCTCATGGATACTAGAGAGACTTGAGGTGAGGCTAGAGATCTCTTATTGTGGGGATCATGTGTTGGAATGATGGAATTTTAGTAGAAAGACTGAGGAGCCTTCACCGGGGTGTGGACATGAGTTCACGTTTGGAGTTGAGAGAAGATTGTTCTTGGAGAGAGTCTATGAGGCTCAATATATCTCAGTTGAGCATTCTCATTCCCCACTCATAGTTCACTTGGTAGAAAATAATCTAATAGTTATTGCCCGTGTTGTTTCAGATTCATTTTGTTTTATGCTTTGATTTCTCATGGATATGGTGTTGGTTGTTTTAAATTCCCAACCCGATCTCAAGAAGAACAAATCTACAAAATAGCCAGTTCTAATAGTGGATTTGCCTTGAGGGATTGTCCAAGAAATAAGAAATGGGTTTTTAATCCTTTTCCTCTACACTTTAGGCTCTGCAAGACCAAGGAGGGTGTTCCTAATAGTGTTTTGACTAGGGGTCTCTCAATACTTTCTCAAAATATTACTTTAAACAAATATGTTCCTTCTTAAATGATTAAATAATTACTGATATAGTGAAGTAATGGGCTAGATTCTCAAGCTTTAACATAATTCTTTGTAGAAGAACATGTAGAAAATCTAATGCTAAACATGAGTACATAAATGAAACTATTCTTTGATTTTATAAATGATCATGGAGATTAAATGAAAATAATAATCCTAAGAGATCAGTGCCTAAGTCCAGGGTCACAGAGTCAAAACAAATGTAAATGAAACTAAAGTATAACAATGCATTTCCAACTCATATAAGAATATTGCAATGATGGATTACATCATTAGACCTTGAAATTAGTCCAGAACTAGTTCTACTTACAAATCCTTGCATACATTTACTATATTCAATATTTTCCTTAAAGCATTAAATTTACTCTTTGAGTAAAAGACATTAAGAAAAAATATCATTGCACAGGAAAGACTGTGAAGATGACTAAAACTGATATTTAATCAATTTGTATTCATAAATATAGTAAAGGACACAACTATAGGAGACAATATAGTTTGAACCCTGACAATATATTAAAAAATGATGAGCTGGTACAGTTACACCAATAGCTGCAAGTACAAACAAGTCTATTCTTGAAAAACACCTAGACATAGAGAAATCCTAATTATGATTATGTACTATACTACAAAATTTTCTCCAAGATCCTTGTTAGTAGGTCCTACATTCCCTTTTATAGAAACAAGGGAGAAAACAAGCTTCAAACCTAAAGATAGATGTCATATTTTCATTTGACAAAATTCATCAATCAGAAACAAAGATAAATGATCATGGATCAGATATTTTCATAGGAGCAGAAGTTGTTACATGTAAGGCCATAGAACAAGTCACCTTGGAAAATGTGCATTGAGAAATGTGATAACAAACTCTACTGACCTATCTCTACTCTCTTCATTCTGACCCCTTCCTAGAATATTTGATGCTTCACAAGAGGACATAAAAGGAAACCACTATGAGACAAATATTCTCACCTTTTTGGAAATAAGAATGTCTTTATGCTAATTCCAAACAAGAAAATATTCATAGGATCATACTCTTAACTTGAAAAAGGAATAACTAACAATATTCAACTATGAAAATCCATAATACTCAAAACCTCACAAATCAGGCAAGTCATTGTATTTCTCATCCTGGGCCTTGTATTGCTCCTCTATTGGCCATTAAAATGTGATCAGATCATTTACACAAGACACATATTTGTTGTTATATTTACCTAAGGTCGATTCAGATTCCCTAGTGAAATCTTCTGCAAGTTGAGAAGAATCTAATAATTTACTGATACTTCTTCTGAATAGGGGAATATCAATCTTCTCATCTAAACATATGAAGAAAGAAATGGTTGGGATGATAGCATTGAATTGAAGGATCCAATACAGGCAAGGCTTGATATCACAATTATTCATCTTAATTGTTGGGATCACTCCAATTTCATCATTGTCAAAATTTTGAATCAATTTCAATGCTATCTCTTCAATCCGATTTATAAATGCTTGTGACTCCCTAGCTTCTTTTGCTGCCATGCATATTTGGTTGATTTCTTTAGGACCACCAGGTTTGTGACTTGATCCCTTATAAATACCTAGTAAAGGAGAAATCCTCGGGATCCATTTACCAAACAAAGGCATTGTTTGTTCTTTATCCTCAGCTATTTTCTTAATGACTTGAGATAGGTCAAAATAACACTTGTGAATATTAACTGCTTTATTTGAAATCTTGTCCATCAATAATCCCAAAACATTTGAAACAATAAATTGACTATCCACCTGCTGAATGTTCATAGAACTTGCAAAAATTTCCTCAAAAGCCTTGATCTGTTGTCTCAATTCTTCATTACGTAGCACGGATGCCACATGTCACTATTCTGCCCCTCCGCTGATGTTTAGTGGGATGCTTTGGTGAAGTTCTAGAGAATAACAGAAATAATAGGAGATCGACATGTGTCTACCAGGGACCCACAGTAATGATATATCAATGAATAGAACTGGCCAGGTGGTAGCTTTCTGCCATTCTGCTAGTGTTCTTTTTTCCATTATTTTATTCTCTGCAAAACGGTAGAAACCAGTCAAAATGTGCCACCTTTCTTCAAAAGAAAATGGGGCCCGATCCTTAGAATGATCATTTAAAAACAACCTTAGTTTACTAGGAGAAAGGGTCACAAGGGTTGTTAAAGGGGTTACCTGCTAAAACCTTAGGGATAATAGTAAAACTTTGGATATGGGCCAAAGACAGTAAGCTGAATGCAAGGGACCAGTAAACAACATGTATCAAGACATAACACAGTAACTTAAAGAACCCAAAAATAGGTGACAAGTGGTCAATGGAAAATTATAACAGAAGTAAATCCATTTCTTATACTCAAACAACACTAGGGTTTAGGGCTTTAAAGTTAATATTCTAAATGTTTCAACAAGTAAAAACTATAGGCTAGAAAACTTTCAACATGATAGTGCCAGACAAAACAAGAATTGCAAGAACCTAGAAAATTTTACATGGTTCGACCAGTTGCTCTAGTTCAGGACATCTGTTCAACCTGAACAAAGCCAGATCATAGAAAAATCTAGAGAAGCAGACCACAACACAAGATAGAAAAAGAAAACAAACCAAAGGACAAAAACTAAAGTATAGAAACTACCTAAAAAATAAAATACAATATGCATGCAAGATACTCATACCTTATGAAAAGTATGATTTCAAGAACTGTCCATGCATTGACAGTTCAAGTAATTCTCCAACCAGATTTTGCAAGAAATAAGAGTCTTCTCTGTGAGTGTTGCTAATCAAATATGGTCGAATCCAAAGGGCATCAAATTTTCCATGCTTCCCTTTATCTTGAGACCTGGCATTCCATAGTAATACCATATCCCCTATCTGAAATTTTCTTTCAGAAGTTCTCTTGTCATGTAGATTTTTGACTTGTTGCTTCAATTTGATGTTTCTTTGTTGTGCTAGCCTTCTTGTTTCATCCAACTAAGTTACCTGAATGATCCTATTTTGCATTGCATCAGAAATGTCATCATCATGCTCCTGAATGAACTTGAAAACAATTAGTAAGTTATTTATGGGAATCCTTGCATCCAAGCCATATACCAAGTCAAATGGGGCTTGCCCAATGGCCCTTTTCATAGTTACTCTATCAGTCCAGACAACAAGTCTTAATTTGGTATCCCAAGCTCTCTTGTTCTTTTCAATAATTCTTTTTATAATCTTCATCAAGATTTTGTTGCTTGATTCAGTCTGTCCATTAGCTTAAGGATGATATGGGGATGAATAAGAAATTGAAATCCCATACTAGCTACATAAATTTGTAAATTCTTCAGATGTGAAGCATATTGCAGTATCTGAGATTATCTTTATAGGCACTCCAAATCTTGTCAAGACATTACTCATTAGGAAATCAATCACAACTTTACTAGTTTTCCTTTTGGTAGGAATAGCCTTGACCCATTTGGTGAAATAATTAGTGGCAACTAGAATCCAACTACATCCTCCACTTGACTTTTCATTTATTTCCCTTATGAAATCTAATCTCTATTGTTGAAAGGGAGATTCCACTGATATGGGCCTGAGGGGTAGATTTCTAGAGAATCTTAATTTCCTTGAGAACCTTTGACAAGCATCACTTCAGACCATTTGGTGAGCCTCTTTGAAAATAGTAGGCCACCAATATCCAGCTCTTTGTACTTTATGGGCTGTTGTCTTGGCCATATAATGGCCTCCACACACACCATGGTGCATATCCTTTAGGACTTCTAACACATGTTTACTATCTACACACTTGAGTAGAATACCTTCAAAATTCCTCCACCAAAGTTCACCTTCCATGGTCTCATATTTTATAGCCTATAACCTTAGCAGTCTTTTTTGATTTTCAGTCATTCCATTAGGGCAAGACATATTCTACAAGTAGTGAACAACATTTCCATACCATTTAGAGTTCTTCATGTCACAATCAACAGCTATTTCTTGAATCTCAACATTGTTTATTTGATTAGCCTCTAAGTTTGACTTGGGCATCAATTTTACTAATCTTTGTCCCCTTACCAACTTAGTGAACTAAATATGAATATTGAATTCTTAGATCCTGTTGATCCATCTGCATCTTCTTCTAGTTACTTCTTGCTAGGTAAAAACATCTTTGACAACAACTGTTGGGACATAAGCAACAATCGTTGCCCCTACCAGATAAGGTCTAAAATTATTGATAGAGTTTACAAAATCATAAGCTTGTTTCTCAATTATATCATATTTTAACTCAACAACTTGGAGAGATTTACTAAAAAAAAAAATGGGTTTCTCATAGCCCTCATTATTTTTTTGTAGTCAAACAACTGCTATAGTATGGAAAGAAGAAAAAGAGAACAATTGGAAGGGCTTGTAAAAATCAGGGGATTTCAACATAGGGGCTTCTTTGATAGCTCCCTTAATATTTTTTAAAGAATTGACTGGTTCATCATTCCATATGATATCCTCCCATTTCTTTAGCATCTTGAATATTGGTTTGGTGGTTTCTAGAAAATTGGTAACAAATCTCCTCAGCAAATTCACTTGCCTAAAGAAAGACTGAATCTCCTTAATACTTTTGGGTATTGGGATCTTTTCAATAGTAGAAACCCTCTTAGGATCAATTGTAATTCCTTCCTTAGACACTATGTGCCCTAAAATATTTCCCTCTGTCACCCCAAACACACATTTCTTGGGGTTCAAAGAAATGCCAAATTTCATGCATCTTTCAAAAATTCTCTCCAAGTGAGAGAAGTGATCTTGTTCCTTCTTAGAATATGTAGTTAGGTCATCCTGATATATCACTATTATTACATTTATAAGATCAGAAAAAGATACATCCATAGCTTGCTGAAATGTGGCTCCTGCATTAGTCAACCCAAAGGGCATCCTAATGTATACATATGTTCACCATGGAGTAGTAAATGCAGTTTTATATTGCTTAGATTCTTTAACCATCACTTGGTTATATGCTAAGAAACCATCCATCATAGAAAATAGCTCACAACCAGTTACATTTTGTAGCATGGCCTCCATATTTGGCAAAGGATAATTATCTTTTAATGATGCCATATTTAGGTTTCTAAAGTCAACATAGAGCCTAATATCTCCATTCTTTTTTCTAACAGGAACCAGGTTTGAAACCCAAGCGGAATGCCTAATAGGCTTGATGATTCCTCCTTCACTCACTTTTGCTAGTTCTTGTTGCATTTTTGGCCTCAAAGTAGGATTTATAGGCCTTTTCTTCTACCTAAAAAATATTTGCATCTAGTTTTAATGGGATTTCATGCTGAAACAAATCCTCCCTATATGCCTTCAGATCTTTATAGAACCATGAAGAAACTTTCTTGTGTTTCTTGAGGAATGAAATTAACATTGCCTTAATTTTAGGGTTTAGGCACTTACCTACATAAACCAGCTTTAGATGGGCTTTAGTCCCTAGATTTACCTCTTCAAGGTCATTTTGGTGTACTGGAGCAGATCTAGTAGTCTATTTGTCGTTTCCATTAAAGACTCTTTCTAGAGAAACTAATCCCCTTGGAATTATGTTATTTTTAACTAAATGACCTCATTTCCAAATATAGTTTGTTTCCCATCTACTGTCTCCACAAATTCTTGAAAATAAATTTCCTGTGCATGGTATTCATCCATGCAGTTCAGAAATTTATAAAGATCTTGGTCATCATTGAAAATCTACCAGTGATGAATGTTATTAGGAATAGAGGATCTTGTTAGTATCTCCACCTTTGAATTTCCTGCTAATGTGATATCTTCAGACTTGACTACAATATTAGCCAAAACATTAGTCATAACATTCTTACTCCATTCCACCCAATCAATAGCAAAAGCATCAAATTCTTCTATGGTATCCCAGACAACATTTCTATACTGCCTGAGGCTTTTATTTTTGGAGGCATACTTGGATCTAACCTGTGAGACTACCAATTCAAAATCTCCCAGAACTCTGAGCTTTTTAACTCCATGCTTAAGGGTCATTTTCAAGCTTGTAATATAGACTTCGTACTCTACAACATTATTAGTACATGCAAAACCAAATCTAAAGGATGATCTGAATGTTTTTCCTGAAGGAGAAATAAGTACCACTACTACTCTAGAGCCTTCTTTGGAACATGTCCCATCAAACTGCATAGACCATAATCCATCCTTATCAGCAATTGATTCAAGACCATGATCTAATGAATTATCTAGATCATTTTTAATGTCAATCTTAAAATTGTCTATAGCCACATCCAAGAAGTATACTTGATCACCTTCCTCATTAATGCCATCTATTATTTGGGGACATTTCTTTTCTCTATCAAGTCTTACTTTTTTACGATCCATGGGAATCATGGCATATGATGAATCCATTTGGATACTGCCACCCATAGTAGAAGTCTATTTTCTTGACAACAACATCCCATACATAGGAGGAATGTCCACCATAGTAATATTCATTTTATACTCCTTATGTGGGAACGCTGCAAGTCTAAAGTTGATATCCTTAATAATTCCAATGATTGGGACTTCTCAAGAATCTATGGCAAAAGCATTTTCCATAATTCTTGGTTACTTGTAAGCCTAAGATTTCCATGACTCCTAATGGCATTATGTCGACAAAGGCACCTGAGTCAATTATACATTTTTTTTACAAATCTTCCTTTTTATCATTAGAGTGACAAAGAATAGATCTACTTGAGAAGGATGATTTTGCAAAGTGGTTCCTAGATAGACTTCTGGTACTTTAGTAGTCCACTTCTTAACATCTTTGGAGAGTACCTTCTTTTCTTCAGGCAGCTTGCTATGTTTATTGGCTACCCCAGGTGTATCAGGAACTGCATCATTTATTACAGCCACAACCCTACTTTTATGCTCATGTATCCTCATCATTTCTAGCAAAGGAACTGCCACTCTAATCTGACTAAATATCTGGGCCATTTCAAACGGAACATATTTTGGCACTATACTAGTGCAAGTTGCATCAGTATTTATTACAAGAGCCTGAGGTGTGTTATTTTTACCATATTTTTCTTCAGTAGGGATTTTCTTGGCATTATCCTTTTCAATTGGTATTTTTGCTTTAGGGGGTGGATTGTGGTGTGGATTACATTTTCCCCCAACTTCTTTAGGCTTTCCCAGAGATCCTATATCTCTCTTGGGGTTGGGAACATCTGGTTTTTCTTTTATAGAAATGCTTACTGCATTTGCCCTTGTACTACTTTCTCCTTGGTTTTTCTTACTCCTCAGGTTGTAATCACTTTTAACTAGAGAAATCTTGGAAGCAATCAAGGTCATGATTTCCTCAGAAGATGGTCCTCTTAATCAAATATCACTATCCTTAATATTTAAATGAAGGACACAATCATCATCCATACTTGTACTTGGGATAGATTGTTGCTTAATCAACTTTTCCTTTTCTATTGGAACCTCATTTTCTGAGCACTTGCTATCTGAGGTAACACAATCTTCAACAATACACTCATGGTTAAAAACTATATTTACATTGTGGTCTTCATAATCATCCCCCTCCTTGTACTCCTCATATGGGACTGTGTTGTCAGTCATAGATATTGCAACAACACATGAAGCAAAAGAGTGGGGGGCCCGACACAACAGACACCATAGGTTTTCATCTACAGTATGTACCCCTTTCCTCAGAGGATTAGAGGTTTGTTTAGACAAACCTCCCCTATCTTTAGGGGGATTGGATTTTCATCTCACCAATTTGTATTGTAGGGTTGAACTGCTAACCTTGGCATCTTTTCTTGTCTGACAAAAGGAGGCCTATCACTAGGGATCCTCTTATCACTTGTTTCCATAGAGATCTTTATTTTCTTGACTTCCTTCCATAATTTATTGTATTTAGTAACAACACGAGCCTTATTGCTTTGTCTTATGTCTTGTGGAGTGATTTTTACATCACCTCACTTAGAAGTCTCTCCAGATGCCTTTCTATTGTTTTCAATGTGTAAGGCTACCTTGAAAGCATCCCTAAGAGTTTGAGGCTCTCTATTTCTTAATTCATATCCCATCTTGGGATCATATGCATTTTGGTAAATTACTAAGCCATGGGCTCATTTGGTCTTATGTAAGGAGGGATCTTATTACTCACCTTCAAGAACCTTGCATTGAAATTGTGGGCACTTTCATTGAACCCCTTTTGAATGCTTGTAAATTCATTCACAACAAATCGTGGGTCAATGTTATCCACATATTGTTTGTTGAAGACCCCTTTCAATTCTATCCAAGAATCAATATTGACAGGGTGTCATTGTACCTCATCATTTAATCATATTTTAGATGTCAAAATCCAGGGTTGTGTCCTCGACTATCTGCAAATAGGGATTCTACAGTTACCATTTTTCTCTAGCTAATTCTAATGGCTTTTACTAATTTAGAGAGATTGATCTATCTTCTTACGAAATGAATTCAAAGAATGCTGAAAATAGAATGGAACAGTAAACTACTCAAAGTAAATCCATAAACTGCAACATGCATCTATCTATCAAAATCAGTAAGTATTTGATAAAGCAAAATTTGAAACAACAAAACAGTGGTACTAGCCTTATGCCTTGGTGGTGAGAGTGGGCCCTTGCTCCACACCCTTAGGGCTGAAGGGTACAATAAGGAATCAACACAAAAGAATAAGATCACAACCAAATTTGATCCAATTCCATTCACTTTGCATTCATAGAAAAATTGATATCTTAATTGAGATTACAGAAAATAGTAATAATCTGTCTTCTTTTCTGCTGCTTCTCTAAGTATATATAAAATGAGTGATGACATATCACTTATCTTCATCTACCAATTCTTCTATAAGATGACATCCATCTCTTTATTATACTAGTTGTCTAACTATGGAGAGTAACCATGCAAATAAAAATAGATGAGTGGAACAGAAGTCCACTCTAAATTCTAAGTTTGAGTCTTAATACATTTGGACAGCGAGGCCCTAAAAATATGGATATTAAATCAGTTTCATCAGTAACTCATGCAAAAACTTATGAAGGGATAAAAACTCCCAGCAATTAACTAAAGAGGGCCCTTAATCACTCAGGTGATGATTTGAGTAATATGAGGGGTATCGCAATCACTACTAAAAGTGCTTGACTGACAGCTATGCTAGAAATTTGCCCTATTCTAAAGAGGTGTTGAAATGTATGTCTCTGTTTGCAGTCCTAGAGATATGTCCGTAGCTCTGGAGATATAATTAAAGCCTTCTTTCTCAGCTCCAGAGATGCTCTAGACTTCAATCCAGTTCTAGGAGGGCTATCCTCTTTCTTCAAAACTTTTGATGTCATGGTATTCTGGTATTGTCTCCAGAGATATTTCAGACTACCTTCGAAGATGCACAAAATTGCCAACCTAAACATCTACACCTGTTGACTCAAAAAGAGAAGTTTTTCTATATATTTCCATCAATTCCATGCACATTAGTCCTTTAATCATAAATCATGATCTTAAGTAATTTATCTTTAATTAATCATTATTTAGAACAATCTTACTAGCCTATTCAGGTGTAGACATCAAGAAGTTTGGATTAGAAAGGAGAAAAAGAGAGGTAAAAAGATGTATTTTATGGGTGCTACTTGGCACTCATCATCCCCCCATACCTAAGGTTTAGCAGGTCCTCCTACTTCTCACAATCTGGATTTATTTTGGCAGAGTAGCTTGTCAGTCAAGTTGTAGTATTGTGCATAGGTAGACCAAGTGGTGTGGTTGGTATTACCATTTCCCCTGTACTGATCAACCTAATTTAACCAGTCCTATAATTTCTCATCTTCCATCTCTTTAGACTAGACAGGGAGTGGTTCAGTTATGAGAGGGGGCCTAAAATGCCCACCTATCCACTCCTATTTATGCTTATCCATCATTTTGGATATTAACCTTGCTTTCCTCATAAATAACCTTAAGTTTGTAGGGGTGACCACCTCTCTCATTTTCTGCTATGAGGTCAGAATATTCCACCTTTTCTTTTCTATTGCAAGCACTAGATTAGCTTAATTGTTCATAAAAAGACCAAAATCAATTGAACACTCTTGTAAATTTTTCAGGTATAATGGAAAAATTTTGTTTTAACTTTTAGGGTGATAGACATATGCCCTGAATTGGGTCTCAAAAGCTTGAGGGTTGGACACTCTTTTCTGATGAAAAGATTTGTTTTTGTATCCTTCTTGAGGTGAGCCTCCATTCTCTCATTTCAAATCTGATGATTCCTCATCATTGACATGAATGCTTTGAGCTGGCAATCTCCTACAAAATAATTAAGAAGGAAGGTCATAGTGTCAACACAAAATCCATGCAGATATAATTCAGATAGAAATTTTTTGTCTTCATCAGAGCTCATTGTATAGGCTTCCATGAACCCCTCTGTTGTTTCTGTGTTCTCAGGCAGATTAGATAGAACTAAAGACAACCTTCTTTGCAGGACCCTTTCTTGTAAAAACATTGCATAACTGGCACTTGGAGGTCTGCAAGATAAAATCTCAGAAGAAATGGAGGCCATCTAAATGGCTCTTTCCTCTAGGGTTTCCACTGTTCTTGTCATGGCAGTAACTGCCCTTTGTAGTTGCAGCATAGGCTTAGAAGCCTCATATTCTCTACATCTTCGTTCCCAATAAAACAGGGCCTTAGGAATATCAGTGGGGATTGGACCCACATATGGATCTGCTTGTACTTCCTATTCACTTGTTGCCCTTGGACCAGCCAACTCTTGAATATACTCTTCTTTATCATCTATTTTGTTGTTGCCCCAAGTCAATTGTTTATCTTGGCTTTGTATTATCTTAATTAATGTTGCAATTACTATGAGACCATTGTCTCAAGCTTTGGTAAGATTAGAGATACTTTGTACTGCCTCTATCTCCTTTTCCTTCATGATTTTAGCTATCTCTATCTTTTGGGCTTCTAGTTCTGCTTCCTTCTCTTGAATTATTTGGTATTCACTCTGGAGCTCTATTTGCAATTTGTCAATTATTTGTTTTTTCTCCATCTCTATTTGCATTCTAGCCTTCTTGAGGTTAGTGATAAACTAATTTTTCCCCCAAAGTAATCTTTTTAGATTATCAATTTCTTCCAACAGTTGCTGCTCTTTTGAAATCTCAATATCCTCTTGATAAGAGGAATGAGAGAAAGTTCCTGTTTCTTCTTCTGTTTGCCACACCTCAGGGTCTATTTCATCTTTTCCTGTAGCCTCCCTATCCTGAGGTTCTTCTAGGGTTTTCTATGTTTGTGCTAGAACTGATGAAGGCCCAACTTTTTCCTTAGAAGTTCTGAAACTCAGAAGCACTTCAGCTAGGAGAGTAGTATCTTTCTCAGTTTGGGAGAGTTGCCTTTTTCTTTTGCTTCTCCATAGCATAGGTGGAGCAGGTGCCTCCGGAGTAGGTGTTTCATCCTCAGAATATGAGGAAATAGTAAAAGTTTGCCTGTGTTTTGTCTCCAGAGTAGGAGATTGTTCTGGGGAAACTTCTCTCAGTCTTTTTTTCCTCACTAGAGAGATCTCAGTCTTTCTTTAGGGTTTTCTTTGCTTTATGCCTTGACCTTTTCCCTTTTAGTTCCTGAGGGAAAGATTCCTCAGCCAGAGTTATCTTCCTCTGGGCTGAGCGAGTCATGTATGGAGTTTGCTCAGGAGCAAGTTCCTTAATTTCTTTGCCTTTCTTCTTTTCATTAGAAACAAGGACTGCAGATGAAGTTGCCTCCAGTGAGAACTTCTTTTCTTTTTGAACAGCTGTAGAGGAGGTTGAAGGTTCTATCTCTTTTTCTTGCTGGGTAGAGGAACCCTCACCCTCTGATTGTGCCCTCTCTAGTTCTCTGCCCTGGGAATTTTGTTCAAGAAATGTTTGCCATAATTATTCTCCATCAGATTAAGATAGAAAGTGGTGTTTCACTATCAGAAAAATGAGGCCATGATGTTTCATAGGACCTTTGTTTCGTTGATATTTTTCTACAGTTGCCCTAATGGTAGAGTACAAGAAGTTGGGTATGTTTATGTTGTATTCAAGGTGTCCATTCCCATGCCTCAGAAAAATCAACATTTTCATTATTGGTCCTAAAACTAAGGAAAATTGACCATCACATGTGAAATATTTCATCAGCCATATAGCTACAAATTGCCAAGGGTTTGGAAGTGAGGACCTAAGAATTCCTCTAACCTCATTTTTATTTAAATGCAATTCTATTGTAGTTTCACCTTCAACAGAGAAATTCCTAATCAAATCAACATATAAGGTTTTCAGATGGTAGAACCTCTCACCTTGTTTAGGCAACCTAGAAATATGACTGATAGTGGTAGTAGAGAGATTGATTTGGACTCCTCTTATAGTTGTTTGATTGTCCCTCAAGTTTCTTAGGAACTCATCATCAATATCTTCTTGAAACCCCTCAATTTTTTCTAGAAACTCTAACCATCCTACATTCGTCAGAATGTCTACTGCAACTTCATCCTGCAAAAGGCCTATAGCATTTTCTGGTTCTGATTTCTTCTTGACCTCCATACCTAAATTCTTTGCCTTTTTCTTGTGCTTACAATCCTTTCTCACTCCGTAGGCTCCAGAGAATTGTTTCAGCTGACTCTGTTCTTCAGGGTATGTTACAATTTAAAGGAGGATTATTTTTTTAATTTTCTTAATGGCTTAGGTTGATGGAGAAAGAACTAAAAATTAGTTAGAGTGTTTATGTAATTATAAATGAAGCAGAGTGATGGGACATTCCATAGGCATGGTGATAGTACAATAAAGATGGTGGCATGCATGAATCTGGAGAGGAAAATGATGGCAGGAGGATGTGTCATTATGATGACACCCAAAAATAGAAAGACAAGACAATTTCTATTTAATGCTTAATTAAGATAAAATTACCTGAACCATTTTTAATGATGAGGTCTGATGTACTTGGTTGAGATGCTACGGCGTTGATAAGACTGGACATGACGTGGCACTTGAACAACTTTGTGTGGCTTGAGATGATGTCAATCACCTTTGTTGTCATGCAACCTGTAATCATTCCCACTCCCACTAAGTGATTCGAGAATCCATGTATCCTAGGTGACGTCAGCGTAGTCTTTGCAAATACCTATACGAATGAGAGTAATGATTTCTCGCAAGATGCATGTTGATTTGATTTTATTTCTACTATAAAGTAGAGGATGAGTCATGATGACCTCATCAAATGACATTTCTACTTTATCACCTTGATGTAGGAGTACAATCAACACTGAGAGGGGGGGTGAATCAGTGTTGTGTGAATTCTCAAATCTTTTTACACACTTTAACTTTCAGAGCACAAGGAGAGAAAGATAGCATTGATCTGTCAAATACATATGCACATGACTGTGAAAACAGAAAGAGAACAAAACTTCATACACAGAAAAGATTATGACACAAGAATTGCATGAGTGGAAAACCCTCCAGGGGTAGAAAAACCACTCTAAACTGCCTCACTGGCTTAACTGATCAAACATGCCTCACTGGCTACAAAGAAACCTCACTGGCTACAATATGTGTCTCACTGACAAATGTTAAGGTCTCACTGACCTACAAGCCTCACTGGGATACTGTTTAGAAGCACCAGCTTCAAGGAGCACCAACCCCTATTACAGAACAAATTGAAAACACAAATTCAGAGGGTTTCTCTATTTCAATACATAACATTTATTCTCTCTCATGTGTCTGTTAATGATCATTCCCAACTCATATACAAACTCAGATATTTCAATCTTGTATCATGATCCACTCTACAACACCAACACTACTTGATTCTCAACAACACTGCTTGATTTTCAACAACACTTCACAACTCTGTATATTTCATCTCTATCCTTCTTAATTCATTCATCAATGCACCTGAAAAACAACTTTATACAAGTTGAATATCTTTTCACCTTTCCTCTTTTGTATGAACATTTTCATCTTCTCTCAATGAAGAACCTGCAAAAACTTTTCACCTTCTCTCTGCAATTTTTCTTATTTTAAAAATCAATCTCTTGTAATAAAAAATATTATTTCTCTGTCCATTTTAGAACCCTTTCATATTATTTGACATCTCAAATTATCCCTTGTAAAAAAATGTAAATCTTCTTCAAAAATTTCGAAACCTTTCACTTACTTTGCACAGACAAATCATCTAAAACAATAATTAAGAAAAATCTTTAATTGAAATAAGATTTTTCAATTTGCTTTTGAAAGAGAAAATAAAATCTCTTTCTGATCTCCATGTGCAAAGTCAAACCCCTTCATTGAAGCCATTTAATCCTGCAAAGAAAATATATTCTCTGTATAAACAAAATCTCTTTATATTCCTTTGAAGATGACTCTTCAATCTCTTCAATCTAATTTCTCTGCAACATTATTGACAAGATCATTTCATATTCTCTAACATTTCAATCAGGACCTGTAGGAGAAAAATAAAATCTCTTTGAAGATTTAGTCTTTTCATTTTTATCTCCTTCTCTGCAAATCATGCATTCAAATTCTTTATCCAATCTGTCTTTCAAAAGAAAATCACCTCAAATTCTTCTATCAAAAATCCATCTACAAAAATAAAATCAATTTTTGCAAAACAATTTCCATCCATCATTCCAATATGAAAATCTTCTCTATATTTTCTTAATCTCTCTTGCCATTTTATTATCTTGACCCTTCATAATCTGTAAAAAATCTCTTTGTCTTCTTAAAAAAAATTCTTCAATCTACAACAAAAGACTTCATATTCTTCATTAAAAAAAATCCTCTCTTCACAAAAAAAATCATTCATCATTTTCTTCTCTACACAAAATTAACTTTTTCATTAAAAAATCCATCTCCAAAAAAATGAGTTAAAAACTCACAAAATAAATCCCAAAAAAACATTTTAATATCCTCCACCTTCTTAGCTTCCATGTCACAAAAAATTAGAAATAAATCTTTCATTCCCAAAAAAAATATTTCCTTAAAATCTTCCAAAATCTCCTTAAAGCTCTCCTTGAAATGTGCCCCCTAGAAAATAGCACAAAAAAACAAAAGCTCATAAAAATATTTTAAATAAAGCCATAAAATGGCTTATTCACATTCCCCTCTTAAAGCATATTTAATGCTTTTTCTTTTTTTAAATGTTTTATATTTAAAGCTTTATAAAAAGCTTTATAGAAAGTCATTGGAAACCTTTTCATGCTCCCCTTTAAATAAGACTTTCTAATATAAATGATATTCCATGCTTTTTTCTTTTTTCTTTTTTTTAAAAAATCAAACTCTTCATAAATTAAATAATGATATTCAACCAAATTCAAATGGTAAATAGAATATGAAGGGGTTAGTAGGTGTCATGAATTAAAACCCTCTAGTAGGTTGCTCTAAGTAGTATAACCTGCTCTTGCAGGTCAACATTACTTTATAACATAAAGTGCATACTTTATGACATTTAATCTCTTTGTATACACTTAGAGCTTATAGTTAGGATTTTAATATTTTAGGCATTTTGATAACCATTGATTCAACCATTAATAAACATTAATGCCTCACTTTGATCAAGCATGGCAAGATGAACTTTACAGCAACCTTGTATCATAAAACATATGCATTGTATCATACTTATCCTGATTGATGATTCTGATCCTGCAGTCTTGTGAATATCAAGAATGTACACAAACTGATCAAACAAGTTAGCATTTCCTGACATAGCCATGAAGCAACATATCAACTTGAAGTATATGAACAACTCTTGTAAATACCAACACATTTTTGACATCAATGACAATCTACTTTCATCAATCTCCCCCTTTGTCATTGATGGCAAAACTACCTGATACATTTTTCTTTCTCCCCCTTTTTGACATCTGATGACAAAGGCTATTATCTCCCCCTTATCATCCTTCATACCAACCAAGAATTGAAATAGCCCTTAAGGCACTGATTATTTTTCAATTTACTGTCCAAAACTTTTCTTGAGAGCTCTGGGCTCTTTCCATGTTCATCTGCATATTGAACAACCATAAAAACTTGAGAGCAACAAGACATCAAACAATCATGTAAGGCATATCAAACCAAACACCAAACCACTGTTACAAGCTGCCCATAGACTGCACTATACCACTTCTAATCACAACACAAATTTGTAGATGAAGATGAAACACTGACATCAATGAGATCCTCTGATTACTTCTTTTAACAAACTCCTGAACCAACACTTTTTGACCTAAAATAACAAATCTCCAAGATCTCCCATGTGTTAAAGTTCAAAACACTACTCAGAAATACCATTGGTAAACACTGACAAGACTAATCAACATAACTCAACTCAACTCGGCACTTATCCACTTCCTGAATTAGTCCTGACAAGAAATACCAATATGAGCATGAAGAAAACATATCTCTTTTCAAATCTCCAAAGATAGTGACAACTCAATCCTCTGATTAACTCCCCCTGAGAACAAATCCACTTAAAGATGTTATAGCATGGTCATAACCATTATAAGCATATTGAATTATGAACACTTTGAAGGCATAAACTCTTGTTAACCTTTCAACAAGTAATAAATCAATCCTGAAGCCAACATATGACAAACCTTTTTGAACATTACCATTTGCTATTGCTGATTCAAAACATACCAATACTCTCTGATGAACAATTTTGCAGGCAAAAATCATGTAGACCCCTCATCACACAGATGCCAAGATGACCATTTTTGATAAGTCCTTTACTTGCCTCCGATTTGAAGAAAAAAACAAGATTCACCATCAATGTCATAAGAAACTCTGGATGGTCATAACTTGAAGCTCATACCTGAAACTACCACACAATTTGAACAAACCTTTCTAAACCAAATTAATGAGAAAGACACTATCTTCAAATCACCTAAAAGCTCCAAGGTACATGTCAAAACATAACTCAACAAAGTAATAGATATAATCATCAAACTGATTTCCTGATATGAGCTATCATCCTGCATATTTTGACACCTTTTCTTGACAGACCATCTTGTTGACAAACCATCTTGTTGTTCCTGCACATATTATACTATCAAATCTGATATACAACACTCTGGGAAAAAATTGATATATACATAATCATATCTGAAACATACTGTAATCAACAAGAACTCTTGCCTCTTGACTTCATCATTCAAAACAAGATATAATTGCAACAACACTTTCCAAAACACTTTGGATTGCAATACCATGATAATTCAACCTGAACAATTTGTGCATTTTGAACTCCTAAAACATTTTTCAATACCTTGAAATCATAATAAGCCAATGAACACCTGTATCACTGTCATACACTAAAACTCAAAAACATCAGAAACATTATCAAGCAAGCATGATAAACAAAACAAGATAAACATCAACTGATCTCCTCTATAACTTCTTGGGGATAATTGATAGATCATGAACAACTCCCCCTTACTTCATGCTCTCAGTTATCCAACTAATGATGTAACTTGTGCAAGATGCACAAGTTTAGGATCCTTCTTGTCCTGACTTTGTTTTCTTCTCCAAACCTGTATAAACCTTTTCTTTTCTTTGCTCAAGGTGTCTGCTCTAGATGTCTTCAATTTATTCCTGCAAAACTGTGCCTTATGCCCAAAAGAATTGCAATTATAACAAACTATGTTATAACCAAATGACTGATACCTTTTTGACATCTCCTGAGCAATTATGTTATGCTTCCATGTAGGATCAAACATTCTATTCATTTTACAGTTTCTTTGAATGTGTCCAATATTATTGCACTTGTAACAAACAATATCAGTATTCCTTCTGCAATTAACTGATTTGTATCCAAATTGATTACAAGCATAACAATGACCATTAAAAGAATAATTATACCTGTACATGTATGCTTGTCTAACAGGAGCATTTTTTCTTCTTCTTTGATTATGCTTTTCATCTTTGACATTTATTTTAGTTTCTGTCTTCTCTTTATCTTCAAGAGCACTAGCATGAAGATCAATTTTCTTTCTGAGAGTTTGCTTGGCTTTTGAACACTCCCCTTTTTCAATATTGTTTTCAAACAACAAATTCTTGTGTAATTTAGAGGAAGCCTTTTCTAACTCCTTTCTTAAAAAGATTATTTCAGATTCATACTTTTCACAATCAACTTCTTTGGCCTTTAGTTGATTATTGACATCTTCTTTTATTTTCTTAACTTCTGCAATTTGAGTCTTCAAATCTATTATTTGTTTTTCTACATCTTGAAGATTTGAAAGAATTTTTATCTTGGATTCCTTTTCCTCTTGAAGTTGCAACTTTAACCTTTTATTCTCCATTCTGAGTTCTTTGATCTCACCAAGAGCACAAATGAGCTCACCTTCCATATCAATCTCATAATCCTGATCATCATCACTTGTGATGCTAGCTTCTTCTGAATCTGATTGAGTTTGAACTTCAACTCCTTCATTGCCACTTTCCTCACACACCAGAGTGTCCTCTTCTTTATCATTATCTTGATAAATTCTTATTAGTCCTTTCCAGATATCCTGAGCTGTTTCACACTGCACAACCTTACAAGAAATATCATTAGATAAACTAGATAGAATAACCTTCTTGGCTATATGATTCCATTTAAGAGCCTCTTTGTTATTTGCAAAAATACCATTTTCAATTGACATTAAAAAATCATATCCTAAGGAGGATAAATACACTTGCATTCTAACATACCAAACTGAAAAATTTGAACCATCAAACTGAGGAACATCTGAAACAATATTAGATTCAACATGGAGAACATCATCTTTATCAACTGATTTTATATCAACATCTGGATTTGATATGAATGATGTCTTTTGTGTCTTTTGACCAGAATGAATCTTAACATTTCTCATGTTCTTATTTCTCCTGCACTTACCCATTGAACTCCACACACAGGACCTACCCAAGTTGATTAAGCTGCAGAAGGGAAACCTGGCTCTGATACCAATTGTAGGAGTACAATCAACACTGAGAGGGGGGTGAATCAGTGTTGTGTGAATTCTCAAATCTTTTTACACACTTTAACTTTCAGAGCACAAGGAGAGAAAGATAGCATTGATCTGTCAAATACATATGCACATGACTGTGAAAACAGAAAGAGAACAAAACTTCATACACAGAAAAGATTATGACACAAGAATTGCATGAGTGGAAAACCCTCCAGGGGTAGAAAAACCACTCTAAACTGCCTCACTGGCTTAACTGATCAAACATGCCTCACTGGCTACAAAGAAGCCTCACTGGCTACAATATGTGTCTCACTGACAAATGTTAAGGTCTCACTGACCTACAAGCCTCACTGGGATACTGTTTAGAAGCACCAGCTTCAAGGAGCACCAACCCCTATTACAGAACAAATTGAAAACACAAATTCAGAGGGTTTCTCTGTTTCAATACATAACATTTATTCTCTCTCATGTGTCTGTTAATGATCATTCCCAACTCATATACAAACTCAGATATTTCAATCTTGTATCATGATCCACTCTACAACACCAACACTACTTGATTCTCAACAACACTGCTTGATTTTCAACAACACTTCACAACTCTGTATATTTCATCTCTATCCTTCTTAATTCATTCATCAATGCACCTGAAAAACAACTTTATACAAGTTGAATATCTTTTCACCTTTCCTCTTTTGTATGAACATTTTCATCTTCTCTCAATGAAGAACCTGCAAAAACTTTTCACCTTCTCTCTACAATTTTTCTTATTTTAAAAATCAATCTCTTGTAATAAAAAATATTATTTCTCTGTCCATTTTAGAACCCTTTCATATTATTTGACATCTCAAATTATCCCTTGTCAAAAAATGTAAATCTTCTTCAAAAATTTCGAAACCTTTCACTTACTCTGCACAGACAAATCATCTAAAACAATAATTAAGAAAAATCTTTAATTGAAATAAGATTTTTCAATTTGCTTTTGAAAGAGAAAATAAAATCTCTTTCTGATCTCCATGTGCAAAGTTAAACCCCTTCATTGAAATCATTTAATCCTGCAAAGAAAATATATTCTCTGTATAAACAAAATCTCTTTATATTCCTTTGAAGATGACTCTTCAATCTCTTCAATCTAATTTCTCTGCAACATTATTGACAAGATCATTTCATATTCTCTAACATTTCAATCAGGACCTGTAGGAGAAAAATAAAATCTCTTTGAAGATTTAGTCTTTTCATTTTTATCTCCTTCTCTGCAAATCATGCATTCAAATTCTTTATCCAATCTGTCTTTCAAAAGAAAATCACCTCAAATTCTTCTATCAAAAATCCATTTGCACAAATAAAATCAATCGTTGCAAAACAATTTCTGTCCATCATTCCAATATGAAAATCTTCTCTATATTTTCTTAATCTCTCTTGCCATTTTATTATCTTGACCCTTCATAATCTGTAAAAAATCTCTTTGTCTTCTTAAAAAAAATTCTTCAATCTACAACAAAAGACTTCATATTCTTCATTAAAAAAAATCCTCTCTTCACAAAAAAAATCATTCATCATTTTCTTCTCTGCACAAAATTAACTTTTTCATTAAAAAATCCATCTCCAAAAAAATGAGTTAAAAACTCACAAAATAAATCCCAAAAAAACATTTTAATATCCTCCACCTTCTTAGCTTCCATGCCACAAAAAATTAGAAATAAATCTTTCATTCCCAAAAAAAATATTTCCTTAAAATCTTCCAAAATCTCCTTAAAGCTCTCCTTGAAATGTGCCCCCTAGAAAATAGCACAAAAAAACAAAAGCTCATAAAAATATTTTAAATAAAGCCATAAAATGGCTTATTCACATTCCCCTCTTAAAGCATATTTAATGCTTTTTCTTTTTTTAAATGTTTTATATTTAAAGCTTTATAAAAAGCTTTATAGAAAGTCATTGGAAACCTTTTCATGCTCCCCTTTAAATAAGACTTTCTAATATAAATGATATTCCATGCTTTTTTCTTTTTTCTTTTTTTTTTTAAATCAAGCTCTTCATAAATTAAATAATGATATTCAACCAAATTCAAATGGTAAATAGAATATGAAGGGGCTAGTAGGTGTCATGAATTAAAACCCTCTAGTAGGTTGCTCTAAGTAGTATAACCTGCTCTTGCAGGTCAACATTACTTTATAACATAAAGTGCATACTTTATGACATTTAATCTCTTTGTATACACTTAGAGCTTATAGTTAGGATTTTAATATTTTAGGCATTTTGATAACCATTGATTCAACCATTAATAAACATTAATGCCTCACTTTGATCAAGCATGGCAAGATGAACTTTACAGCAACCTTGTATCATAAAACATATGCATTGTATCATACTTATCCTGATTGATGATTCTGATCCTGCAGTCTTGTGAATATCAAGAATGTACACAAACTAATCAAACAAGTTAGCATTTCCTGACATAGCCATGAAGCAACATATCAACTTGAAGTATATGAACAACTCTTGTAAATACCAACACATTTTTGACATCAATGACAATCTACTTTCATCACTTGAGAGGTGGGTCCCCCCCCACTTATTATGGTTGTAACTAACCCTTTATTGGTGGAGTGCTAGAGATATGTCTGTAGCTCCAAAGATATAATTGCAGCCTTCTTGCTCAGCTCTGGAGATGCTCTAGACTTCAATCTAGCTCTGGGAGGGCTTTTCCTCTTTCTTCAAAACTTTTGATGTCATGGTATTCTGGTTTTGTCTTTGGAGATATTTAGGACTACCTCCGGAGATGCATAAAATTGCCAACCTAAACATCTACACCTATTGATTCAAAAAGAGAAGTTTTTTTGCATATCTCCATCAATTCCATGCACATTAGTCCTTTAATAAAAAATCATGATCTTAAGTAATTTATCTTTAATTAATCATTATTTAGAACAATCTTGCTAGCCTATTTGGGTGCATACATCAAGAAGTTTGGATTAGAAAGGAGAAAAAGAGAGGTAAAAAGATGTATTTTATGGGTGCTACATGGTACTCATCAAATACTGGCCTTTGGTAGGCTTCTATACCATTCCCTTGCATCTTCTATCAAGGACTATATAGATAATTTCATTATTACATCCTCAAATTCAACCTTAAAATCATCCATCACATTCAAGAAGGCCCTTAAGTGATCCTCACCAGATATTGCATTATTTCCAAAAAATCTTGGGACAACATTTCTTATTGTGTTCTCAATAGGGTCTGGATATCCTGGTATACCAGTAAAATCAATCTTCTTAGATCTTGCCGATTGCATTGGTGTTCTAACAAAAGGATTTATTAAGGGTTGCCCCCCCTAGTTAGCTAGATTTATTAGGGGATTAGGAGGGTTTTGCAAATATGGTTGTTGTGGTATGTATAGGTTTTGGATATTTTGCTAGGGATTTACATTAGGAACTACATGAGGATTTTGGTTATGTATCCCCCCTTGTCTTGAATGAGAATTTTGTCTAGTCACTCTAGCACATAGATTTTGAGGAGGAGGAGCCTAAAAGTGGATCGCACGGATGGAGGACATAGTGTTATTCATTTGGAGCTAGAACAAAGGATCCTGTTGGTCATTAGGTATTTGGCCACTTATTTGTGGCCTATTTGTTGTGGATGCACCAAGGATACCACTATTGTCAACAACACCTGATTTATTCATGGTTTGTAATCTCAGAAGTAACTCATCTTTCCTTTTTAATGTTTCCATCCTGGCTACCCTAAGGCTCAGTTCCATAACTTCTTTATCAAATTCTTCATCTATCTGATTTGTGTGAGAGGCTATGTTGGGATTGGGGCATTTATTTGCACTAATGGATTTAGCCTTTCCTATTTTGGGAGAGTGCAATCTTACATATGGGGTCACAATCACAAACTCATGAGCATGTTCTTAGGGATTGCCTGAGATTATTTTAGAGGGGTGACCCTTTCATTTTGTGATATAGGAGGTGGTTCCTCATAAAATGTTTCATCACCCTTAAAATCAACTTGACCCTCAGGAACATTTCTACTTGCATATATAATACTGTGCTCTCTTCTTTCTTCCCTTGTTTTTAGATTATCAGTGTTATCACCCAAAAGAGGTAGAGAAAATGTCATGAGATCACAAATGGGAGGGGGATTGTACTCACCTGATTCCTTCGTTCTCCACCTTTGAGAAACAATCTCTTGAGTTAGGGGCTTATTAGGATGCCCATGTTGTTGTGATCTCCTTCCATACATCTTTATCTTGCAAAGGGTTAAAAATCTCAACAAAATTACTAGTCACCTTAGAGAAATGATATAGCCAAGAAAGATTGTTAGTTAAATAATAGATCTATCCTTCTCAACTAGATAGCATTATATGATAATTCTCAAAATAGCATATAGACACAAGCCTTTCTTAAGAGTAATTTTCCTTATCACTATGGGTAAGGAAATCTTTATCAGAGTAGTCACCCTTTTCAGGGGATAATAATGAAAATAAATTTTTATGCAAACTCTAAAAATTCATGACAAACTACTACACTGACATTAGAACTTTATAGACAAAGTCCCCAGTAGAGTCGCCAATATGTTGGTTGTTTTAAATTCCCAACCAAATCTCAAGAAGAACAAATCTATAAAATAGCCAATTCTAATAGTGGATTTGCATTGAGGGATTGGCCAACAAACAGGAAAGGGGTTTTTAATCCTTTTCCTCTGTACTTTAGGCTCTGTAAAACCAAGGAGGGTGTTCCTAATAGTTTTGACTAGGGGTCTCTCAATACTTTCTCA
Source organism: Cunninghamia lanceolata (assembly GCA_027924645.1). Taxonomy (NCBI): domain Eukaryota; kingdom Viridiplantae; phylum Streptophyta; class Pinopsida; order Cupressales; family Cupressaceae; genus Cunninghamia; species Cunninghamia lanceolata. The sequence goes on from BSBN01001054.1 coordinate 8,104,229, forward strand.
AAATACTACTTTAAACAGATATGTTCCTTCTTAAATGTTTAAAGAATTAGTGATATAGTGAAGTAATGGGCTAGATTCTCAAGCTTTAACATAATTCTTTGTAGAAGAACATGTAGACAAACTAATGTTAAATATGAATACAAAAATGAAACTATTCTTTAATTTTACAAATGATTGAGAAGATTAAATGAAAATAATAATCCTAAGAGATCAATGCCTAAATTTGGGGTCACAGAATGAAAACAAATATAAATGAAACTAAAGTATAACAATGCGATCCCAACTCATATAAGAATACTACAATGATACATTACAACATTACACCTTGAAATTAGTCCAGAACAAATTCTACTTACGAATCCCTGCATACATTTACTATATTTAATATTTTCCTAAGAGCATTAAATTTACTCTTTGAGTAAAAGCCATTAAGAAAATATATCCTTGCACAAGAAAGACTGTGAAGATGAAAAAAACTAATATTTAATCAACTTGTATTTAGAAAAATAGTAAAGAACACAACTGTAGGAGACAATATAGTTTTGTAACGTTAGAAAATGTCCCCTTGGGGGCTTTTCCCTCATAAGGTTTAGCACCCGGGTCTTTTGTGTGCATTTAGGACATCTTGCATCATAATTTGGCATCCCGGTGGAATGAACACTAGGTATCATGACAAATGGGGCCTAGGGGGCCCCTTGAGCTTAACCCTACCCAAAATAAGGGGGGAGGACTTGGGTGCCTGCGCCCTAGTCTTGCCCTATTTTAGGTTAGGCCCAAATTTAAGTGTTGGTTTATGACTATTATTTGGTCCCTAGGCTGACACGGTAAGTTTGAACTTACGAAATCTTTGTGGGAGTGTTTGTAGTTGCATATAAAAGCATGTTTAGGCATTCATTTAGAAACTAGATGGCGATTGTGATGTTCATGCATTCTAAAGGCGATTCAAGGCTTTTATTGTGTTGCAAGAGCAGATTTGTGTTGTCTATGTGTTTGTGTTTGCAGATTTGAGCATCCATTTCCTCATGGAATGAAGAGCTTCTTCCTTCCATGAGATCTTCACTACAAGATGACATTTATTGTGTTTGTAATCATTATTCATTTGGTTTTTGCCTCTGCCTCCCTAGGGATGCACTCTCAATCTGACAAAGGTGTTTAGAAGACTTAAGTGTCCTTCCAGGGCTTGATTGAGGCAAGCTCCTAAACACCACAACCCCCTCCCAAAGTTTTATGATTGCAGGTCACAGGTTGATGATGTAGGTAAAGTAAAGTTGCAGGAGGGTATGTTGGAGTGTTAGAATTGCAAGATAGCAGGAAAAAGAGCACCGTGGACTTGGGTGCCCACTCATTAGTCCTCAAAGTTTTGTGACAGAAAAACCTTTAGTGCAACAGGAATAGGTTGCAGATCTTGCCCGTAGATCCCAACAAAAAGTAGGGCACTGGACTTGGATGCCCACTCTTTTGTCCCTGACTTTTTTACCTCAGAAGCCCAAAAATAGGTGCACAGTCATTTATAATTTTATAGCTTTCTGCAGAGGCATTTTCTGTTATTCATATGTTTATTGCCATATTTTCATAATTAGGGTTTTGATGGATAATTGAGCATAAGAGAAGGAAAATTGGTAATCAAATACCCTAATCCATGTTTCCCTACATTTTTAAGTGACCAAGGACCTAATAGTGCTCTGCCACTCGATCTTAAGGTCCTTGAATGTAAAGGGCAAAAGGAGGATTTAAACACTAAACTAAACAATCCAAATTTCAGCTAAACATTTTGGTGAACCCATGTTTTTGGACTTAATTGCAACTTGTTGAGTGTTTGTCTTCAGATTTGGGTTGATTTCATTCATTCATATATTCATTCATCTTATTGCATTGAGAAAATTTTTAAAAATTGAAAATTTTGAAAAAAAAATACATTTTAGGGTTACTAATTTGCATCAATTCATTCTAATTTTTACTAATTTATGATTTTAGCATCAGATCTGATATAAAACACAGAAAATTACAAAAATTCAATAATTTGCATTGTGTTTTCATCATATAATTGCTAGGGTTTTGTAGAAATTTTGACAATTTTCATATAACCTAGTAATTCCAATATCTAGGGTTAGTAGGCAAAATCTTCTTTCAGATTTTTCTACTGATTTTAGAGACTCATTCAAAATTTCATTTTTCTATAGTCTTTCATTTTAGTGTAAATTTTCACTTATATTTCAAATATTTGTATTTTTGCATAGAAAATTTCAACAAAAAACTAGCAATTTTCATGCATTTTCATTAGATTTACACTTGAACTTTGCATCTTAGGGTTTGGAAATCATTTTTAGATCTAAGTATATTTCATTTTCATCACAAATTAGATTTTAAAACATTCATATAGTATTTTGTGTCAAGATCTCAAACCTAGGGTTTCAAAAACATTGATTTTCACTAGATTTGGCCTTATCGACCCCTTAGATTTACACTATAGGTGTATCGTGAAGAATATTTTTACATTAATTGGTTTTTATCAGGGTAATTATTTTCTACCCCTTTTAAAAAGCTTCACAACACCCTTTCATTAGGCTCTTGTATCAAAAATTTGGTGAAAAACTACACGTTTTTGCTATTTTTGCACTAGGGTTTGGTCTAGTTGCACTTGAAGTGTGTTGTAACAAATTTTATGTATTGAGGTGACTGATATAATTTCTCTTATTTTCTTCACCTCCTAAAATTCATTACAACACTCATTTTGCTAGGTCTTGGAGTTGAGAAACCATAAAAAATTACCTATTTTAGCTACATTTTCACTAGGGTTTGACCTTAATGTTGGGAATTAAGGTGTCTCAACCTTGTTAATTCCTTGCATTATTTATGTTTTTATTTATTAATTAATTACCTATGTTGTAAATAATTGTAAATTCTATATTGTCATGTTATGGGATGTGGCACGGTGATGTGTCATCCTACATGGAAGATGACAACTTGTAATTTTGTCCTCACATGAGGAGATAGGCGTCCCACTTTGTGGTAGGAATATTTTACAATGTGTTGGCATCTTGGATGTTGTGTAAGGGAATCTTGACCAAAACAGTTATGACAGATTCCTATGATGAAGTTATGACATGTAAGAGTCAGAAATAGAAGCTTGTAAGATAGGTGAAGACATGTGTCATGAAGCATCTTTGAAAAAGGCATATTTGGGCGCCCCAAGGTGGACTATGAGATCTTGTAAGAGAATATGCTATTTATAGCTTGTGTATGACAGATTCTCTTACAGCTATAAGTTGTAACTACTATGAGAAATTCTATGACGGTTGTAAGTGTCGTAAGAGCATCTGTCATAGCCCATTTTGGAAATAGGTGACCTCTTTGGGATGGAAACTGTGGATAAGTGTCAGGCACATTCTACAATGTTGACCAAGTGTCCTTAGGTATGGGTTTTGAGCCATGAGGCCAAGTCAGATGCCTATCTCAAGATAGGTCCAATATTGCCTTGTATATTCTATATAAACAGTGGCTTGGAGGAGGAAAAGTATCACAGGCTTTACAGGTACTGTTATGCTATTGGTTTGACTCTAGACATGAGTGTCAAAGACCATTGAAGCTTGCATTGCAAGTGTATTGTAAACAACTTTCAGATTTATTAATACATTGTGTAGGTTTCTGAGTGTTGGGTTTTTCACCTGATAAGGGTTTTCCCCACTATAAATCTTTATCTCTCTTCTTCTGTCTTCTTTCTGGTTCATGTGTATTTCTACAATATCTCATTTATGTGTTTCATATTGCTATAGTTGAAAGGATTAAATTGAATTTGTATAGCTCTCCCCTCATTAGATTAGTGTAGGAAGTGATTTCCGCACACCTAGCTTCCTTTCAGTTGGTATCAGAGCTTGATCACCTTTGGTCCTAGTTGGGTAGGGGTTTTTTGAGCTAATCTTAAGTTGAGTGGGAGTCTGTGCAGAGTATTTTGAATCTTATTGTAGCAAGGAGATGGCAAGCACATCTGGAAGGATAGAGGTCGAGAAATTCAATGGCACTAATTTTGAGTTGTGGAAGCTCAAGATGGAAGACATGCTTGTAGACTGAGACCTCTAGGAAACTATCAATGGCACTAAACTAGCTGCAATGTCACAAGGTGATTGGGATATCAAGGATCAAAAGGCTATGGGTCTCATAAGACTTAGTCTTGCTGATTCTAATCTGTTAAATGTCCATGAGGAGACTACTACAAACTTGCTTTGGAAGAAGTTGAGAGATGTGTATCAAGCCAAATCCCTGGTTAACAATCTTTTTCTAAGAAAGAAGTTGTTTTCTCTTCGAATTGAGGACAGAGGATCCATTGCCAAACATATGAATGCTTTCAACATGTTGGTTGCACAATTAACATCCATTGGTGTGAAGATGGAGGAGGATCATTGTATGACCTTCCTTTGTTCTTTTCTGGACTCGTGGGATCATCATGTCATGACTATTGGAAGTACCACATCCACATTCAAAATGGATGAAGTGGTTTCTTTGCTGTTATCCAAAGAGATGTAGAGAAAGTCTTCTAAGTCAGCCAAAGACACTCTTGTGGTTCATGGAAGACCCAAGGAGAAAGGGAAGAAGAAGGATAAGAAAGATGAGAAGGGTAGATCCAAATCTCCTGGAAAGTCCAAGGCTCTTTGTTGGAACTATGCTAAAACTAGGCATTTCTGAAAGGAATGCAAAGAGGAAAAGAAAAAGAAGAAGAAAGCTCCTAATTCATATTCTAACAAGTCACAAGATGATGGTGATGCTTTCATCGTAACCTTGGCAACCCATGCATCTGATGATGTGTGGTTGATTGACTCTAGTGCATCATTCCACATGACCTCGCATCGAGACTGGTTTACCAAGTATGAGGAGTTCAATGGTGGAAAGGTGTATCTAGGTGATTACTCTCATCTGAAGATTGTTGGTTGTGGAAGAGTCTCTATCTGATTCCCTGATGGACGAGTGAAGGGGATCTCTGGGGTTATGCACATCCTAGGCTTAGCACGAAACCTAATTTCTGTGAGTATGTTGAATGATGCAGGTGTGCAGGTTGTCTTTTCGAAAGAAGGATGCAAGATGACTAGAGGAGCTATGGTACTTGCTAACGGTACTAGGAGAGGTACTCTGTTTCAGCTAGAAGCATGCATTTCACAATGTAATAGTTCTTCTGACTCAAGCAAGAGGGCAATAGTCACTTCATCCCCACCATCTGAACGAGTAGTGAAGAAATCTGTTGTTTCTAATTCTAATGGTTGTAACCGTGCATTGGAAGTTAAGCTTCCTACTAAAAAGACAATGTTATGGCATAAGAGATTTGGCCACATTGGTGAGAAGGGTGTGTGTACCCTAAAAAATAAGAACCTTGTTGAGGGGTTAGATGATTGTAATCTTGAGTTTGACTTTTGCAAACATTGCATTTATGGAAAACAAAACTGTGTTTAGTTTTATTCGAGTTCTCATAAGTCTTCTGGTGTGTTGGACCTTATTCATTCTGATGTGTTTAGTCCTGTTAATGTTCCTTCGTTATCAAAATCTGTATATTTTGTATCTTTCATAGATGATTACAGTAGGACATGGATTCATTTTCTTAGAAGCAAATCTAAAGTCTATAGTAACTTTAAGGAGTTTAAGGCCTTTGCTGAAAATCAGACTAGTAAAAAGATTAAGTGTTTGAGAACTAACAGTGGTGGTGAGTTATGTTCTATAGAATTTGATAAATATTGCAAGGAACTTGGGATTTAAAGACATAAGACAACTCCATACACCATGCAGCAAAATGGATTTGTAGAAAGGATGAACATGACATTGATGGAGAAGGCTAGGAGTATACTTAGTGGAACTAGCCTAGAACAAAAGTTTTGGGTTGAAGCTGTTGCCATTGCTTGCTATCTAGTGAATAGATCTCGTACATCAGCTCTTGTTGGAAAGACACCCATGGAGGTGTGGTCTGGTAGAAAGCCTTCAATAAGGTATCTTCGTGTTTTTGGTTGTGAGGCATATGCACATGTGCCTAAGGAGAAGTGGTCAAAATTAGAGAACAAGGTTGTTAAGTGTATCTTCATTGGCTATGGTGTTGGTGTGAAAGGATACAAGCTTTGGGATCTTGTGGCTAAAAAAGTGTTGTATAGTAGAAGTGTCATCTTCAAAGAGCTTACACCTTCTTCTACTATTTTACAACTAGAAGAAAAAGAGAAGAAAGAGGATGTTGTTCAGTTTCCTCCTACCCTTGAGAAGAGTGAACAGAAAGACAATGTTGGACCTGATGATGAGGAGAGCTCTTGCAGCTCTTGTAGCTCAGATGAAGAAGCTGAACCTCAACCTCAGCCTTTGAGGAGGTCTACATGGATAAGAAAGCAACCTGAAAGGTTTGGTTTTACATTGCTTGATTCTAGTTGTGCTTATGCTTTTCTTACTAATAGTGATGAACCTAGAACTGTATTAGAGGCTATGGACATGAAAGATGCAAGTTCCTAGAAGGAGGCCATGGAGGATGAAATGTCTTCTTTGGAAAAGAATCAAACTTGGGACTGTTGCAAGTATGAGGTTAACCAGTGTTGTCATTGATGTCAACATATTCATATTGCATTGACAAGAAGGATTGGATGAGCTATGTGCTAAGGATATTGAGAAAATTAGTCTCAATCAGGAATAGTGAAGAATAGTGATGTCATTAAGGTAAAAGGCCAAGATAAGATGAACATCAAAGGATGTGGATTAAAGGGTTTGTAGATATGAGTCTTGAGATCATCCAATTAAGATTTTAGAGGTCCACATGAAAATGTGAAGAAGTTGTGATCGATCAAGTAGAACCGGTTTCAGGAGATGCTCCAGAGTGACAGAGTGTTGCAAAAAGGTCCGGTTAGATCTAGAAGTGCATTGTCCTATTCTATGGATTGGACAAAGTGTTTGGGATGTCCTTGTGATGTGTCATCTTGATTTGTTCATGGTTTGAAGGTCTGGAAGCACCTTTGTGATTGTGACAGTGGTGACAGACTGTGTTCTTGAAGTTCCAGATGAAGAAGAGAAGAGATTCTAGTAAGTAGAGGAAGCGCGGATATACCTGGCCATTCCGGCAAGCTTGTGAAGGTTCTTGGATCATGTTGAGGTTGTGTTGTTGGTCCGCATTAGTGTTAGAGCCTGGAATTGGAGATATTCTTCCGGATGGAGGTGTTCTTGCTGGCCAACTGGATGAGTTCTTTCAGATGAAGTTGTTCTTGTTCAGATTGGCCGACCGGATGAGTTATTCATCTTGTGAATGTTCTTGTGGTTGATTTCTGACTTAGATGATTGTTCCTAAGTCAATGCCTTGTATAAATAAAGGTTTGTGAGTTCATTTTGAAGTGTGTTGTGGAGCGGATGAGAGTGGTATAGCAAAAGAGTGAAAGGCAGAGCAGGTGTCTCTCGAGCTTAAATGGAACTAATCCAAACATGGTGAAGATGTCATTCTCTAGTTCAAGGTTGTGATACTTGTGATCTTGTAGACAGTGTGTCTCTTGTAGGCAGTGTGCCTCCTTGTGAGCAGTGTGCTTGGGTAGTGAGCCCTAATTGGCATGTGCCATTCATTTTTCTTATTCTTCTAATAGAGAATAATCCTTGGGTTAATCACCCCATGGTTTTTCCCTTAACCAAGTTTTCCATGTCAAAAATCTTGGTGTCAAATGTGTTGATGATTATTTGCTCTGGTATTTATGCTTTGTGCTTTCATGAATGATTAATTAATATACTGTTAACTAACAAAGAAGAATCAAGTGTTTGAAGTAGAAGCAAGTTTTTGTACAACTAATTCCCCCCCTCTCAGTTGTGTGCCCTACATCTAACAATTGGTATCAGAGCCAAGTTCCTCTAAAAGGAGCTTAACCGCTTGAGGAGATCTAGGATGTCATCATACAAGAAGGATAGTCCGAAGTTTGATGGAACCAATTTCTCTCTCTGGAAAGGTCGCATGAAATGTCACTTGGAGTGCATGGGAAAAGCATACTTGTCGATGGTCACAAAGCCATATGTACCTCCATAGGGTGGTCTAACAACTCTGAATGAAATCACAGATGCTGAAAATAATTTGCGGACCAAAGAAGCTCTTCTAAGCGTATTGAATGATTCAGAGCTCTCAAATGTTATTGACCTACCAACTACATATGAGATCTGGGTTAAACTGGAACTTCTGCATGAAGGAGATGAGTTTGTTAAGAGTGCAAGGTTGCAAAGTCTGAAAGGAAAATTTGAAAGATTGAAGATGAGAGATGATGAAAATATCACTACCTTTATGCCAAGAGTGAATGAGTTGGTGTGTGGAATCAGGAATGCTAGTGGAGTTCTGGATGAAAATGAAATTGTTTGCAAAATTCTCAGATCCCTTCTTGCTGCCTACAAAATCAAGGTTGCTGCCATTGATTAATTCAGAGCCCATTCAACTATCACAAGAGAGCAATTGGCTGGCAAACTAGTTGCATTTGAAATGACTGAGTTTGGAGATGATCACCCCAAGACTGAATCTGCATTCAAAGCCAGTGCCTATGTGAAAGGCAAACAAAGATTTGATCCAGGAGAGGACTCTTCAAGGAAGCTGTCATGGTATGATCAAGCAAGGAAAGACATAGAAGAGGAAGAAGTAGAAATAGTTCAACTTGAAGCCCTCATTGCAAAGAGACTGCCAAGAGGATTCGGTAAGTATGAAGGAAAATTACCCTTTAAGTGCTTCAACTGCAATAAGATTGGTCATTTTGCTTCAAGATGTCTGGAAAGATCTGCAAGGTCAAATGCTAATAGACAAAGGTTCCAAAAGAACTTTTATTATGTTCATGAAGAAGATGATAATGAAGGAGTAATAGATGATGAATCAGAAATAGGAAGCAAATCTGGAAATGAATGGGTGTTTATTGCCATCAAGGAAGAAGATTTAATATCCTCTGAATCTGTCAATCATAAGGTTGTAGAAAGAGCTTTGGCTGCCCAAGTTGAAGAAAAGGATGACTGGGTTATTGACAGCGGATGCTGTCACCATATGACAGGTGACAAGAACAAGTTCTTAGATTTGGAAAGGTATGAAGGAGGAATGGTAAAGTTTGGTGATAATTCTGCTAGTAGAATTAGAGGTAGGGGAACTATTTCTTTTGATGGAAAGAGCAAAATTGGTAATGTACTATATGTTGAAGGATTTAGGCACAATCTTTTCAGTGTTGGTCAATTGGTGGACAAAGTTTATGATCTCCGGTTCAAGAATGGAAGATGCAGGATCTTTGAAAGCTCCGGAACTAAGATTGCATCTGGTACTCAAACAAAAGGTAATATCTTCCATCTAGTTGGTTCAAATAAAAGTTGTTTGTTTGTTCAAGTTGATCAGAGTTGGTTATGGCATAGAAGGATGTGTCATGTGAATTTTGATAACATCATCAAGATAAGCAATACTCAGGCTGTAAGAGATCTTCCAAAATTGGTGAAACCTACAAATAGTTTGTGCAAAGAATGTCAGCTAGGTAAACAGAGCAGAGTCTCTTTCAAAAGTAAGGATCAGTCCTCTACCGGATTATTGGAGTTAGTCCATACTGATCTATGTGGTCCGACAAGAATCAAGAGTATGCAAGGTGATATATATTTCATGTTGCTGATTGATGATCATTCCTAGATGATGTGGGTTACCTTCCTAAAAGAGAAATCAGAAGCCCTTGAAAAGTTCAAAATATTCAAAACTATGGTAGAGAATCAAACCAGATTGAAACTGAAATGTCTAAGGTCTGATAGAGGTGGTGAATTCATATCTGGTGAATTCATAGACTTTTGTGAGAAGCATGGCATAAGGAGACAGTTGTCTGCTCCTAGGACTCCACAACAGAATGGAGTAGTTGAGAGAAATAACCGAACCATCTAGGAAGCATCTAGGACAATGATGATGGAAGCAAATGTTCCTTAGATGTTTTGGAGAGAAGTTGTCAGCACTGCAGTCTATACTCTCAATTGAGTTCAAATCAGAAGCAATACTGGTAAGACCCCTTATGAACTTTGGTTTGGTATAACTCCCACTGTGAGATATTTTAGAGTATTTGGTAGTAAGTGTTACATCAAAAGAGATGAAGATCTAGGAAAGTTTGATGCTAGAAGTGATGAAGGAATTTTCTTGGGTTACTCCACTAAAAGCAAAGCATACCAGTGTTACAATAAGAGACTAAGAAAGATGATAGAAAGTACAAATGTGAAGGTTGATGAAGGAATTGAGAAGCCCTCAAGGTTTTATGAATATGATGAAGATGATCTGAATGATTCTTTGGTTCAAGGAGCTCAACCCCCTTCTGAAAATCAGATTCAGACTGATCTGGTAAATCAGGAAGAAGAGGTGTGTCTAAATGAGCCTGATCAAGAAACAGTAGTGCAAGAAACTCCCAAAGTTCCAAGGCATGTAACTCTAAACCATTCTGAAGATCAGATCATAGGTGACAAAAGCAAAGGGGTACAAAAAAGGAGGAGAGTTGCTCAAGATTCAAATGAATACTGTCTGATTTCAAAGATTAAACCTAAGACAATTAATGAAGCTTGAAATGATGAAAACTGGACCAAAGCAATGGAGGAAGAGTTGATGTAAATTGAGAAAAATCATACTTGGGATCTTGTTCCCAGACCTAGAAATAAGAATGTGATTGGAACCAAATGGGTCAACCGAAACAAACTAAATGAAGTTGGTGAAGTAATCAGAAATAAGGCCAGGTTAGTCTTCAAAGGCTACTCTCAAATAGAAGGGATTGACTTTGAGGAAACCTTTGCTCCGGTGGCAAGAATTGAAGCAGTCAGACTATTTCTTGCATTTGCTGCCTTCAAAGATTTCAAAGTATATCAGATGGATGTCAAATCTACCTTCTTGAATGGTGACTTAGAAGAAGAGGTGTACATTGAACAACCAAATGGATTTCAGTTATCTGAGCATGGTGATATGGTCTGCAAATTAAAGAAGGCACTATATGGTCTAAAGCAAGCACCAAGAGCATGGTATGAAAGGTTGGATTAGCATCTTGTGCAGATTGGATTCAACAAAGGTATTGCTGACAGTAACTTATATTTCAAAATTGATCACGAAAACATTTTGATTGTTGAAGTGTTTATGGATGATATCATTTTTGGAGGAAGAGATAGTATGTGTAAAACTTTTGCAAATCAGATGAAAAGTGAGTTTGAGATGTCTATGCTTGGTGAAATGAATTTATTCTTGGGTCTGTAAATTACTCAAACAAAGAAAGGGATCTTCATTTCTCAGACCAAATATGTGAAAGAATTGTTGAAGAAATTTGGGATGGAAGACTCAAAGCCAATGAATACTCCCATGGCAACTGGATGCAAGTTGAGCAAAGATGATGACTCTCCTAAGGCAGATCAAACAAAGTATATATCAATGATTGGTGGATTGTTGTATCTCACTCAAACTAGACCGGATATTATGCAAGTTGTTGGTCTTGTTGCTAGATTCCAGGCTGATCCTAGAGAATCTCATGTTATGGAAATCAAGAGAATTTTTAGATATCTAAAAGGGACAGTGGAGTATGGTTTGTGGCATCCTTGAGATCATGATTTCTCTCTTCATGCTTACACAGATGCAGATTGGGCAGGAGATGTGGATGACTGGAAGAGCACCAGTGGTGGAGTATTCTTTTTGGGAAAGAGACTGGTTTCTTGGCTAAGCAAGAAACAATATGCAATATCTCTATCTACAACTGAAGCATAATACATTGCAGTAGCAGGTAGTTGCACTCAAATCTTATGGATGAAGCAGATGCTAAAAGACATTAAAGTAGAATATGAGGAGCCTATCACAATTTTCTGTGATAATTCAAGTGCAATAAATATTTCTAAGAATCTAGTGTTGCATTCTAAGACTAAGCACATATCTATCAAGTTTCACTTTTTGAGAGAGCAAGTGAACAAGGATGAAGTCAGATTGGAGTATGTACCCTTAAAGGATTAGATTGTAAATATCTTTACTAAATCTCTTCCCAAGGACTCTTTTGAGTATCTCAAGGAGAATTTAGGGGTCATGGCCCCTCTGATGATGAACTAGGATGCACTGATGTGCATCAGTCTAGTGAATATCACAGTCATATCTTTTGATCCAAATTGATGATGGGGAGCTGCTACTAAGGGGGAGTAGCTGGTATGATTCTGATATGTTAGAATTGCAAGTATGAGCCCTTTGCCATTGATGTCAAAGGGGGAGAGAAGACATGTGAAAAACAAGTGGTTGATGATCAAAAGGGGAGCAGTAAAGGAAGAGAAGACATGTGAAGATTTGTTGTTGATAGGGGGAGCTGTGACAAAAAGGAGAAGATCTTGTCTTGATGGTTTTTCACATCATATGTTGCCATCAATGACAAAGGGGGAGATTGTTGCAAGTATGAGGTTAACTAGTGTTGTCATTGATGTCAACATACTCATATTGCATTGACAAGAAGGATTGGATGAGCTGGGTGCTGAGGATATTGAGAAAATTAGTCTCAATCAGGAATAGTGAAGAACAATGATGCCATTAAGGTAAAAGGCCAAGACAAGATGAACATCAGAGGATGCAAATTAAAGGGTTTGTAGATATGAGTCTTGAGATGATCTAGTTAATATTTCAGAGGTCCACATGAAGATGTGAAGAAGTTGTGATCGATCATGTAGAACCGGTTCCAGGAGATCCTCCGGAGTGACAGAGTGTTGCAAAAAGGTCCGGTGAGATCCAGAAGTGCATTGTCCTATTCTGCAGATTGGACAGAGTGTTTGGGATGTCTTTGTGATGTGTCATCTCGATTTGTTCATGGTTTGGAGGTCCGGAAGCACCTTTGTGATTGTGACAGTGGCGACAGACTGTGTTCTTGAAGTTTCAGATGAAGAAGAGAAGAGATTCTAGTAAGTAGAGGAAGTGCGGATGTACCTGGCCATTTAGGCAAGCTTGTGAAGGTTCTTGGATCATGTTGAGGTTGTGTTGTTGGTCTGCATTAGTGTTAGATCCCAGAATTGGAGATATTCTTCCGGATGGAGGTGTTCTTGCTAGCCGACTGGATGAGTTCTTCCGAATGAAGTTGTTCTTGTTCAGATTGGCTGACTGGATGAGTTATTCATCTTGTGAATGTTCTTGTGTTTGATTGCCGACTTAGATGATTGCTCCTAAGTTGATGCCTTGTATAAATAAAGGTTTGTGATTTCATTTCAAAGTGTGTTGTGGAACGGATGAGAGTGGTATAGCGAAAGAGAGAAAGGTAAAGTAGGTGTGTCTCAAGCTTAAATGGAACTGATCTAGACATGGTGAAGATGTCATTCTCTAGTTCAAGGTTGTGATACTTGTGATCTTGTAGACAGTGTGTCTCTTGTAGGTAGTGTGCCTCCTTGTGAGCAGTGTGCTCGGGTAGTGAGCCCTAATTGGCATGTGCCATTCATTTTTCTTATTCTTCTAACAGAGAATAATCCTTGGGTTAATCACCCTGTGGTTTTTCCCTTAACCAAGTTTTCCATGCCAAAAATCTTGGTGTCAAATGTGTTGATGATTATCTGCTCCGATATTTATGCTTTGTGCTTTCATGAATGATTAATTAATATACTGTTAACTAACAAAGAAGAATCAAGTGTTTGAAGTAGAAGCAAGTTTTTGTACAACTAATTCACCCCCCTCTTAGTTGTGCGCCCTAGATCTAATAGGGACTTGGTGCCTTTGCCTCTTGGATGGAAACCCATTGGATGCAAATGGGTGTTTAAGAAGAAATTTGGTGTAGATGGTAGTGTTGAGAAGTATAAGGCCAGATTGGTTGCGAAGGGGTATTCACAAGTGGAGGGTATAGATTATGGTGAGATCTTCTCTCCCATTGCAAAGCTGACATCCATTCGATTCTTGTTGTCTCTCACAACAGCTTATGACTTAGAGGTAGAACAGATGGATGTGAAGACAACTTTCCTTCATGGTGATTTGGAGGAAGATATCTACATGTCATAGCTAGAGCATTACATGGTCAAAGGTAAAGAAAATTTGGTTTTCAAATTAAAGAAGTCTTTATATGGTTTGAAGCAGTCTCCTAGAAGATGGTAATTGAAGTTTGATGCCTTTGTGTTGTCTATTGGATTTGTGAGATTGAAATTGGATCACTGTGTGTATTTTAAGTATGATGGTGATCATATTCTCATTATTACATTGTATGTTGATGATATGTTTCTCATTGGGAAGGGTAAGAATATGATTTCTAATTTCAAATCTTAGTTGTCAGCACAGTTTGAAATGAAAGATTTAGGGGCAGCCAGGTACATTCTAGGAATGAAAATTAGAAGAGATAGAGCTAACAAAAAACTTTGGTTAAGCCAGAGCAAGTATGTGAAGACCGTGTTGGACAGGTTCAGCATGGCAGATTGTAGACCATTGTGTGTTCCTGTTTCTTTAGGGACAAAGTTGTCTGTTGAGGATTGTCCAAAATATCCTAGTGAGGTGGAGTACATGAGCAGAGTACCTTATGCTAGTGCTATTGGTAGTTTGATGTATGCTATGGTCTGCACAAGACCAGACATTGGCCAAGTAGTGGGAGTCCTTAGTCGATTTATGGCTAATTCTAGACAAGTTCAATGGGATGCAATTAAGAGAGTGTTCAGATATTTGAGGGGTACTTCCAAGTATTCCATATGCTATCATGGTAATGTTACAAGACCTCCCTATTCTATTAATATTCATGGATTTGTGGATTCAGATTGGGTAGGTGACATTGACATCAAAAGATCTACCAGTGCTTATGTGTTTACACTATTTGGTGGTGCTATTAGTTGGATGAGTAAGTGACAACTTGTGGTTGCTTCATCCATGATAGAAGCTAAGTACATGGTAGCAAATCATGCTTGTAAGGAAGCCATTTGGTTTAAGAGATTGTGTTTAGATATTGGTATTGATGCAGGTCAGATCACGATCAGTTGTGACAGTCATAGTGCGATTTGGCTTATGAAGAATCTAACTTTCCATGCCAGAAAAAAGCATATTGATGTTTAGTTTCACTTTGTGTGAGACATGGTAGAGGATGGGAAGGTAAATTTGGAGAAGGTAGATAATTTGAAGAATGTTGCAGATACATTGACGAAGCTAGTGAGCACAGAGAAGTTTAGATGGTGTTCAGAGTCTATGGGCCTCTTAGCCTATAGCATTTAAATCTTGTTATTCTATTGGCTCTTACAAGGTGTTTGACAAGTGAAAGAATGTTGGGAATTAAGGTGTCTCAACCTTGGTAAATCCTTGCATTATTTATGTTTGTATTTATTAATTTATTGCCTATGTTGTAAATAATTGTAAATTCCATATTGTCATGTTGTGGGATGTGGCACGGTGATGTGTCATCCTACATGGAAGATGACAACTTGTAATTTTGTGCTCACATGAGGAGATAGGCATCCCACTTTGTGGTAGGAATATTTTTCCATGTGTCGGCATCTTGGATGTTGTGTAAGGGAATCTTGACCAAAACAGTTATGATGGATTCCTATGACGAAGTTATGACATGTAAGAGTCAGAAATAGAAGCTTGTAAGACAGGTGAAGACATGTGTCATGAAGAATCTTTGAAAAAGTCATATTTGGGCACCCTAAGGTGGACTATGACATGTTGTAAGAGAATATGCTATTTATAGCCTTTGTATGACAGATTCTCTTACAACTATAAGTTGTAACTGCTATGACAGATTCTATGACAGTCGTAAGTGTCATAAGAGCATCTGTCATAGCCCATTTTGGAAATAGGTGACCTCTTTGGAATGGGAGTTGTGGACAAGTGTTAGGCACATTCTACAGTGTTTACCAAGTGTCCTTAGATGTGGGTTTTGGGCCATGAGGCCAAGTTCAACGCCCATCTCAAGATAGATCCAATATTGGCTTGTATATTCTATATAAACAGATGCTTGGAGGAGGAAAAGTATTATAGGTTTTACAGGTACTGTTATGCTACCGGTTTGACTCTAGACATGAGTGTCAAAGACCATTGAAGCTTGCATTGCAAGTGTATTGTAAACAAATTTCAGATTTGTTAATACATTGTGCAGGTTTCTGAGTGTGGGGTTTTTCACTCGATAAGGCTTTTCTCGACCGTAAATCTTTGTCTCTCTTCTTCTATCCTCTTTGTGGTTCATGTGTATTGCTGCAATATCTCATTTATGTGTTTCATGTTGCTTTAGTTGAAAGGATTAAATTGAATTTGTATAGCTCTCCCCTCATTAGATTAGTGTAAGAAGTGATTTCCACACACCTAGCTTCCTTTCACTTAAGTGGCACTAAAAGTGTGTTATGACAGATATTTCAGTACCAAGTGGTTGTTATTACTAATATTATTTGTTGTCCATCATCATTTTCCTCACAACACCCTTTGTCATGCTCTTTTACATTGAGATTTGGTGAAAAAATTGCATATTTTAACATATTTTTACTATATTTTGACTTGTCGTTATCTTAGATTTGCATCAAGAGTGTGTTGTGAAGGACCTTATTGCTGTATTGGACTGATAGCAGACATATAATTATTTTCTTCCCCTAATCAAAATCCTTACAACACCTTTGCTTTCACTTATTTGCATTGAAAAAGTACGAAAAATCAAGCATCTTAGGCCATTTTTGCAAATAACCTTGCACTTGTCTTTTGCATCAAATTTGAAAAGCTTTTAAATTCTGATTGTAGACACCCAAAATTGACCTAATTATCATTAGCATTCAAATATTGCATTATCCATCATCTGCATTTGTCTAACACACTTGAGTAATGTCCCTAGCAATTATTTATTCTATTAATTAAATAAATTTATATTTATTTAATTAATTCATTAGATATTTCCTCTAATCAATAATTAAACAATCTTTAATTATTTAATTATCTTATTTCTATCTATTTTAATTAAATAAATTTTATTTATTTAATTAATTTCTTCTTATCATTTATCTTCATGAGCTGACATGTGTGCCTCTTTCATTTAAAAAAGATAAGTGGTACTGCATCTTTTATTTAATATCTATCACATGTAGTACTTTTTATGTACATGGCCACACATAAGCCTTATCTTCCATCCACTTGTCATATACACATTCACCTAGGATCATTCTTTAATCTTAGCCATTCACATAGCCACCAAATCTCCACCGTTAATTGATTTTGGTTGAGTTCTATATAAACACCTTGTAATTCCATACTACATATATCCAACATTCATATAGCATCTACGTTATCATCTTGAACATATTAAGCATTTTAGCATCCATCTAGCATATTATCATTATCATCCATCCATCATGGTAGCTTTTGTCTTCATAATTGTTCATTGTTGAAGAAGCAATCCACATCATAAACAAGGAATCATACAATCTAGGTGATATTGTTCTTGAATTGCATGTTTTTGATTTCATTTAGATTAGATTATTTGATGATGGTAGGGTTAGGTTTTCATGGCTATGCTTGATCTTATCAACCTGATTTTTACCTATCACATTTTGGCACACTTGGTGGGACTCACGTCCTTGATTAACTTTGTTATTTGAAGTTGTTTTTGTGAAGATCAGATTTTCTGAGCGCTTATGGAAAGTTTATCACTTCTAAGTGAAAACTAGTCGTTGTCTAATTATATGCATCACTTTTAAGCTGAAACCAGCCACTTTTAGCATTCTAGGATCGCTTTTGAGTGAACAGTAGTTGCTTATTGTCCTTTTTGCACCACTTACAAGCTAACAGTGGCCACTTATATTTTTATTTGCATCACTTTTAATCTAACAGTTATCAGTTTTAGTTATCTGGATAACTTTCTGCAAAAATTAGGGTTTTCTGTTATATTTTGTTTTTCACAGATCTGAGTCGCTTATGACTTACAATCAGTCACCTATTGCTTTTTAACATCACTTCTGAGCTTTATTACTTTGCATCTAGGTTTACTAGCATCACCTCTGATCTGTAACATTTCACTTATGGCAGAATACAAATCACTTCTGATCAATAGTTTATCACCTCTGGTAACCGTGTCGCTTTCAGTCTTTATCATATGCAATTCAATTTTCTTGGCTACTAATTGGGTATTTGTGTAGCATCTTATCAATTGTCCAAGAAAAGGAGGTTATCAAAATACTAACATATCTGTTGTAGCTCTGGTCAGTCCAAGACTTGTGATTTATCATTAATTTAAGAACATTTGGGCTTGGTGCTTAAAAAGAATCATTGCTTGCTCCATGCTTGATTTATCTTTCTTGATTGCTTGATTGTGCATGTTTGTAACCCAAATTTAATAGCAAAAGTATCCTCTCCCCTTGCATATCAAATAGATTTTGGGTGCATGAAAACTTGTTATTATCTTTAAAGGGCCTTCCTTCCTGATGTAAGAAGGGGTACGACCCAAGTGGTAATGGGCTAAAGCCAAGTCCTTTCGAACTGCTATATAAGAAAAGTGTTTGTGTCGAAAGCCACAAACAACAGGTGTTGTGTTATACCAATAGCCAACCTCCCCCAAAACCCTCCAAGGCGTAACCCTTGAAGGCTGGGATGCTGCATAATGGAGAGTAGCATTGTCACATGTATAGCCACCTGAATGGATGCCCTTACTAGCAACCTTGTGTAGTAGCCAAAAACCCTCTATTTGTTGATGTAAAAGGAGGGACCTTTGAAGCTAACCTAATTCACATGGTTCTTAGTAGAGATAGCAGGGACAATTCTAAGGTTTGGTGGGGGGACAAGCCTTGGGAAACCTAGATCTTGGTATGCGTGAGAAGTGAGTGCCATGGAGGGGAGCTAGTGCTACGAAGATCCTGAAGCTATCTTCTTTGAATAAGCAAGGCCAGGGGACTCAACAAATATAGTCCTTTCCTAGCCTAGGTTGTACAAGTTTGTGATTGTTGTGAGTGTGAGTGACTAAAATCACTATTTTCTTGTCAAAAACACAATTCAAAGATATTCCCTAACAGACACAGATCACTTTTGAATTGTAAGTACCTGTATACAGATAGCTAGATCATCTTTAAACAAAAGTTAGCTGCCTTTCGCGTAGACTGAATCACCTTTGAACAACTGTTGCCCACCTTTGGTTTGAATTGAGTCACTTTTAACCAACAGTAAATCACTTTTCAATCAACACTACTCGCATATAGAAAACTGGCTCACCTCTAGTTAATACTGTAGCTTGTCATCTGAACTAAAACCAAACTACTTTTGAGCTATTGTCAGTCACTTTTGGCCTTATTTGAGTCACATCTAAGCTATTATCTGTCACTTATGGCTAAACATCAGCAATCTGTATAAACTCAGCCAAATCAATGACATTTCTAGTTTGCTTAGCTTCCACATTAGCTTTCAGACCTGCCTCTAATCATTTGCAGACACCTGGACTTTGTCTCTTATATTGAGCATAATAAACAATTAGACTTTGTGGACTTTCCATCCTTTTGAGACCCTAAACCAACAAACCAAGCATCAACCAACTAATCCAACAACAACAAAACATCATCTTTTGGCTTTAGCCTTAGCAACATCAGCAAAACAACAACATCAACCAGCTTTTCCCTTGAGTATGTGAGCTATCCTCTAGGGAAGTTTAACCAAGCAAACTAACAACTAGCAAACCAGCAACTAGCAACCAACAACCAAGCAACCCAATAACAACAAAGCAAACTAGTAAATCAACCAACAACCAAACAATCAACCAAGCATTGCCTTTTGGGTCTCAAATCTTTGCAAGCCAAGTCCAACTTTTAACATCAAACATCATGCTTCAAACTAGGAGCCAATATAGAGCCAAAATGGAAGAAAAATTGTGAGCTGATATGGAAGCCCAAATGCAACAATCACGATCAACACCCCTTAAAGATGCAAGACAATTCACAACCGGTATGCCTTCTTACATGTTTTTTCCCAAAGTATACATTGCTGGACCATCATCTTCACATCAAGTACACTCACACCCCTTTACAGCAACTTATGAAGAGTATTCCCAAGAGGATTTATCTGAATATCAAGACACACATGTATGGGACCGAGTTGAGAAGCTTGTTTTATCTAATCCTAATCACTACTTCTTGCAACTTACCTGCATGGGAGCCAAACTACCAAGAGACTTTGACATATCTGCTATTCAAGAGCATGATCCCAGCACTCCCGCTGTTGTTGCAAAGGGACCATCCACTATAGCCACACCATCTCATACCATGTCCATATTACAAAATCCACCTTCCAACCCATCTCTTTCATTGCCTATTGTTACTTCATTCAATCCACCAAGCTCAGAGTACACTTTAGAACCTTTGATAACTCTGACTAATGTACTTCCTTTGCTTTCACAAAATTTGAACATTCCACCTTTCCATGTTCCACAACATACACCTTCTCCTACTGTGACCATATCTCAATCTCAAGTAACACAAGTTATCCATGTTACCCAAGTGTAAACTCCTCAAACATCACAAGCTATCCCCATATCCCATACTCTGCAAGTTTCCCAAGCTATCCAAGCAACACAAACTGTCCAAGCTTCACAGCCATCGCAATCTACTACTCCCATTGCATCACATGTGGAAACCACATCCCATATTCCTATCATTGCTAATATTGTCTCCACAATTTATGCGGATCCATCCAACACACCATACAACCCCAATGTTAGTCTCATTGACATGAGTGACCTACCTATTGTTTCACAAGCTAATCCTAGCACCACGGTCTCTTATGTTGATCAACTCACATTCATTCAAGCCATCCTCTTACAATCCATCACAAACCATCGATCCTTCTTATACTACTCAAGGATTACCCATTGTCACCCAACACATGACATATGCCAATCCTCATGTTGTCCAAAACACAAACCTGAATGTCAATCCATCTTCATATACCAATCCTCATGTTGTTCAAAACACAAACTTGAATGTCCATCTATCATCATACACCAATCCTCATGTTGTCCAAAACACAAACCCACATGTCCATCCTTCTTCCGCATATACCAGTCCTTCCGTCACTTAGCATATTACAAATCCAACTCTGAACTCACAACCATTGACCAACATCAATCCATCTTCCACTTCCCATGTGATGCAAACCCTTGGTGCTAATCCATCGCAATATACTCAACCACCACATGTGTCTCAAGGAAAGCAATCCTCGAACACATATGAGTCACATACTAATCCTTTGACATATACTATGAGCACACAACCTCAACAAATGGTCATGGTTTCATATATCCTATAATAGCAACCACAATATATATCATATTACACTTCACCTCTGAGCCAACAACCCCCTTTGCAACAACAACACCTTTCTCTAGTGGATGTTTAACAAATGATTAACAAAGTGGTAGGACAAGGTAAGAAGACATTTTCCTTAGAAGACATATGGGCTTATCCATTTGACAAGTCACTTCATATGACACCTTTTCTGCCACACTTTGAAATTCCACAATTTGACAAGTACAAATGAAAAGGAAATCCAGAAGACCATCTTAGAGCATTCTTTGTTGCATTTCTCGATGTTTCTCAAGACGATACATATATTTTGAGACTATTTCCCCAAAGCTTAGCGAGATAGGCTCTTGAATGTTTCTCTCATTTACCTCCAGGCATTAAATCTTTTGCAGAATTAGCAAATAAATTTAGATCACACTTTGCTTTCAACATTGAACATGAATTGAACATGAATGACCTTGTTAATAGTAAAAAATGTAATGGTGAAGCTTTCTCTTCATTTACTCAATGATGGCGTAATATGGCTAGCAAACTATCATGGGAAATACCTAAGAAACAATAGCTCGATATCTTTATCCAAAATCTTCATCTCGAGCTTTCATTCCAACTACAATTGCAAAGTGCTAGCACCTTTGATGAACTTGTTTCCAAAGGAAACATCATTGAATGCACTTTAATTTCTAATGGTACTATTAATATTTTTTGAGATAACAAAGACAATCCTCAAAGCTCCAATGATAGATCTTTCTTTTGCAACAAGAACAATAATGTTGTTAATGACGGTGTTGTAGACGCAAAGAACATACAAACAATGAAAGCTCCTATTAACATGTAAGCCGCATCTACAGCAACTCAACCTTTTCAATGAACTCGACAATGAAAAACTTCAAATCCCTGATGACAATTCACACCATTAGCAAAACCTATGGAAGTTGTCTTTCGAAAGCTCCTCCGAGCTGGAGATATCATGTTACCGGATGCACCACCCAATGGTGAACCACTCTTCAAAGCTCCTTGGTACAAGAGAATGAGTATTGTGACTACCATAGAGTCAAAGGGTACAAAAAAAATCATTGTATGCACTTAAAGCATGTTATTGAAGATTGCATCGATCAAGGTTTAATTAAAATCACACCCCCAACATCATAACCTACATAGCAACTGACATCGAATTATGATCTAGATGCTTTCAAGAATCCACTTCCATATCATGATAAACCAAGTAACCCTCATACTGGGAATGCCATTCAGTATAACTATGAATCATCCACTATTGGCTGCATTGACCATGCTCGTATTTCTACCATCACTATCCAAGGCAAAGCACTTGACTGCACTGTGACTACTTGAAGAGGTTGTGTTACCATTCAAGGAGCACCTATCCATCCTCCCAACCGTCTTCTAGCTATAATATCCTTGATCACCTTGGAAAAACACTTGCACATATTTCCATTCTTGAGTTGCTTCGCATATCCCCCATCCACAAAGTTATCCTCAACAAAGCCTTACAAGAATCTTTGGTGCCCAATGATATCGATACCACACAATTCCAATCTATGGTAGCTAGCATTGCAACACCTTGCTATCTCACCTTTTCTGACAAAGATCTTCAACCTTCCATCCACCCATCACATAATGAACCCCTCCACATAGAAGTGTTTGTCAACCAATGCCATATCAAACGAATCTTAGTGGATGGTGGAGCTAGTCTTAATATATGTTCCTTAAAATTAATAAAACAATTGGAATATTCTAAAAAGATGTTGACACTTCCAAGATCATTACTATCAAAGCATATGATGATGCCGAGAGAGATACTAAAGGAATTATCAATTTACCTATCCAAGTTGGTCCTGTCACTATTGACACTCGTTGTCAAGTCCTTGATATTGAGCTTCCTTATAACATCATCCTTGGTCATCTATGGATCCATGCCCTCAAAGTAGTTCCTTCTACATACCATCAATGTCTTAAATTTCAACATAACAGTGTTGAAATTACTATCCATGCTGATCCTAATCCCTTGAAATTCTATCATTCTTTTCAAGCTAAATATCAAAGCCCTAACCGTATTCCTATCAACACCAAAGAATATCCATCTTCATCTTATGTAGATCCATCCACTCTACCCAAACCATAATCTAGGAAAGCCACTTCCAATCTCTGTATCAAGTACACCGAACATGGCCTGAGTGAGTACACATTGCAAGAATTTTGTTGTGTTGGAACTTTTCCTTTATCTCCCAAATCTCATGGCAAACCTTCTACATCCAAAGTATCTTCATCTGCCACCATCATAAAAGCTCCCCCTACAGTGTCCATTAAATGTGGATTCTTGGATGATGAAGTCATTAATGACATCAACTCTTGGATATTCTATGATGAGAATGATCAAGTCCAACTTGAAGTGGAGAGATATAACAATGGGTTCCGCATCATTAAGAACATGGGCTACAAAGGACATGGTGGATTGGGATCATAGGAACAAGGACCTATTGAACCCATTGTTGTGTCTAAGAAGTTTAATAACTAAGGCCTTGGCTATCAGCTGGAGGTACCGCCATCCAAGGACATTAAGTGTATTTTCAATATGGAAGCTGGACCTTCTTCGATAGGAGAGACTTCTAATACAGATACCATCGATGACTCCTCCCTTCATATTATTGACCTTTTTCAAGATAACTCCATCTTCATGATTACCGCAACTTCCTCTAGTCGAAACCCTTCATCTGTTACCCTTTCACTCATATATCCTGACCTCGTCGATTGGGACCAATAGGGGGTACCAATATTTGATACATTTAAAAATGACGAAGCCATTGCTAAATTCATGGGATTACGACAAGGCATTCCATTGGGTGATCATAAAGTAAGTTTCATGATGGATCTCCCTAAACTAGCATATTTTGGTGGAAGTATCAAATCCTTCAGTTGCAAAAGTGAAATAAAAAAATAAAAAAAGATAGGTCACTAGGTGAAAACTGAAAGGCACCTCTTGACCATGAAAAAGCAAAAATAAAATACGTATCTGAGGGTGAAAACCTCCCTGAGGCACCTGAGGATGGGGGATTTGATCTTCCTGTCACCTTTGACTATCATGAGAAATCAACAGTGCTAGTTGAAAAATCACAAGACATGAACTTGGGCATAGAACAGAATCCAAAGATAACATATTTGGCAGCATCACTATCAAAGTAGGAAAGAAGAGATTTCATAGCATTTTTCATAAAAAGAGCTATCAATTTTGCATGGACTTATGCTGACATGCCAGGTCTAGATCCATCACTTGTGGTAAATCATTTAGCAGTATCTCCTAATGCAAAACCTTTCAAACAAAAATTATGCAAAATGCATCCACAAGTAGCTCTATTGGTTAAGGCAGAAATTCAGAAGCTATTAGAAGCAAAGTTCATAAAGCCTATCGATTATCCAGAATGGGTTTCAAACTTGGTACCTGTAGTAAAACCTGATGGATGAGTTCGTTGTTGCACAAATTTCAAAGATCTTAATAAAGCATGCCCTAAAGATTACTTTCTACTACCAAGCATAGATAACATTGTAGATCTCACAGTTGGACATGAAATGCTATCTTTGATGGACGAATTCTTGAGATATAATGAAATCAGAATAGTAGAAGAAGATTAAGACAAAACATCATTCATTTGTCCATGGGGTACATACTGCTAGGTTGTAATGCCTTTTGGTCTCAGGAACGCATGAGCTACTTATCAATGAGCCATGACAATTATTTTCCATGACCTTTTTCACACTATCATGGAAGACTATGTTGATGATATTCTAGGAAAATCTCAGAAAAGAGAAGGACATCTATAGGTATTAGCACAAATCTTTGATCGACTAGAGAGTTATCAAGTTAGGCTAAATACAAAAAAAATGTGTATTTGGTGTAACATCTCGTAAATTGTTGGGATAAATTGTGTCTCGACAAGGAATAGAAGTGGACCCTGCCAAAGTAAAAGCTATCATGGAAATCCCTCCACCAACAAATCTCAAGCAGCTCCATAGTCTACAAGGAAGGTTACAATCCATTCGTAGATTTATCTCACAGCTAGCAGACAAGTGTTGTACTTTTCAACATCTTCTTCGCAAGGGTGAACCTTTTAAGTGGGATGAAAAATGTCAACAAGCCTTCGACAAAATAAAAGAATATCTGGCAACACCTCCTGTGTTAGTACCTCCTATACTAAACTAACCATTATTGCTCTACATATCTTCAATAGTAGCAGCATTGGGGGCCCTTTTAGCCCAGCATGATGATTCAGGAAAAGAGCAAGCCATTTACTACATCACTAGAACTCTTGTGGGATATGAACTCAATTATTCACCTATAGAAAAAGCATGTTTAGCATTGGTGTTTGCTTCCCAAAAGTTGTGACACTATATGTTGAACCAAACAACAAAGGTCATATCTAATGTTGATCCACTCAAATATCTTCTCTCTAAAGAAATCATCATGGGAAGATTAACAAAATGGGTTATGATCCTAAGTGAATTTGACATACAATATGTGGATCGCAAGGCCACAAAAGGACAAGTTATTGTCGATCAGTTAGCTGCAGCACCTGTCATAGATATTCATCCAATACGTCTAGAGTTCCTTGATGAAGAATTGTTCAATCTAGCTTCACCAACATTGTGGCAGCTATATTTTGATGGATCTTACACACAACATGGATCAGGAGTAGGAATATTGTTTGTTACCCCTCAAAGAGATTGTATCCCAAAATCATATAGAATCGCATTTCCATGTACCAACACATAGCAGAATATGAAGTTTTAATCACAGGATTACACATGGCAGTACAATGGGCTATCAAAGAGTTACAAGTCTTTGGTGACTCTCAATTAGTTATTAGATAAGTCTTACATGAGTATCAAACAAAAGATGAGAAGCTTCTTCCATACAAGCTAATGGTTGATGATTTTAAGAAATATTTTGACAATATCACCTTTGAATAGATCCCAAGGATACAAAACAAAGCAACAGATGCCATGGCTATGATTGGATATCTTCTAGATATGCCATCCAATACACATAAGTGTGAGTTTCTGGTTCAACAGCTCTTGATCCCAACATTTGAAGTACTATAGTCTAAGCTTATATGTGAGATTGTTGGTCCCAATTCACCTTGGTATGAGGACATATACAAGTATCTCTATAATCAAACCTTTCCATTTCAACTATCTAATACTCAACAAAAAACCTTCATCCATCGAGCCTCTCGCTACACTATCTTAGGAGACACCCTATATCGTCGGAGTCTTGATGGTATCCTTCTTAGATGTCTTGATTCTGTGGAAGCAAAGGTTGCCTTACGTGAAGTACATGAAGGTGTTTGTAGATCAATTTTGTTGGCCCTGGTCTTGTTAAGAAACTTCTACGAGCTGGATATTATTGGCCAACTATGGAGAAAGATGCACAACAATTTGCAAGGAGATGTCTACAATGTCAGAAACATGAAGATTTAATACATGCACCAAAACATGAACTTCAGCCTATTACTACTCCTTGGCCCTTCTTGCAGTGGGGACTTGATCTCATAGGTAAAATCCATCCTACCTCATCAAATGGTCATAAGTTTATCCTAGCCACCACTAAATACTTCACAAAGTGGGTGGAAGCAATACCAATGACTTATATTACTGGCAAGCAAATATCCAAGTTTATCTTGCACTATATCATTTGTCGATATGGAGTTCATCAAGCCATTGTCACTAATAATGGTTGTCCTTTCAAGACCCAAGAGGTTAGAGATCTTTGCAACAAGTTCCATATCTAACATAGATTCTCTACACCTTACTATCCTCAAAGTAATGGCCAAGCTGAGGCTTCTAACAAAACTATTATCAAGATCCTCGAAAAGATAGTCAATGAAGCTGGTCGTGATTGGCACCTGCAACTTAATCCTACATTACGAGCTTATAGAACAAGTATCAGAACTCCCATTGGAGCTACACCCTATGCTCTTGTGTATGGCACTGAAGCTATCCTACCTCTTAAGGTTGAGATACCCTCACTGCGAGTATCTCTATAGCATAACATCTCAGATGAAGAATATCAAGTATCCAGACTCCATGATCTTGAGATACTAGATGAATGGTGTCTTACAGCACTCAACCATCTCCAAGTCTATCAAAACCATTTATTTTGTAGCTACAACAAGAAAAATCAGAGAACGCAGATTTCAAGTTGGAGACCTTGTCCTTAAAGAAAATCAAAGAAATCAAAAACATCGAGAGAAACAGGGCAAGTTTGAACCTAATTGGCTTGGTCCCTTTGTCATCATAGTAGTTTATGGATCAGGTGCATACACTCTCTCAACACTTGAAGGCATTCCCTTGGATGAACCAGTCAACAACATTCATCTCAAGAAGTTCTATCCATGAATCTCAGCTATCCTAAATAAAAAATTAAAAAAAATCCATCCAACAGTGAAAACCAATTTGTGGTGCTTTCGATAACAAAACAAAATAGTACAAGGTAAATAATTCATCCTCTGGTGAAAATCTAGTAAATAGGTGCCTTGGATAAGTAACATAGTGAAAACCTGGCAAACAAGCACTATGTGTAGCAACCAGCTCCCATCATCTGGTTAGTTTATTTTGATCACAGTGTTTCATAGCATATTCTACCATTCTATCCTACATAATCCACATTTCTCCTTGTACAAACATCATTGTCCATTTATTCATAATAAAAGCCTTTTCTGCCTTTTCCTCTACCCTGCTAGCTTTTGCAGTTTAGATTTCGTTGGGGTAATTATATCATTTGGCACCTTAGCATCTTGTCCACATGAATGCACCCCTCACAGCTTCTCCATAATAAACCTCATCCCACACTGGGGGAACTTGTTAAGCCTTATTTGGAAGTGGATACTTATAGCTCTAGCTCATAACATAGTAAACACCCAAGCTCATAACACAACAAACATTTAACCTCAAACACAACACACCTCCAGCTTCAAACATGGCAAACATTTGGAACTAGATGTGAGGCCAATTATTTTTCCTTCCTTATTTTGATTGTTTTACATTTCAGTTGATGACATTATCAGACTTTTAGAGACTATTGTTCCATTATGCAGATTTGATTATATCTCCTAATTTTTATTTGACATTGATTAGACATATGGTGATTTGATTTGATCATATTTGGATGTTATGTTGGGACTAGACATGGGAGATATATTAGATGATGTTAGTGATGTGAATTCTAGTTCTTTATGTGATGATGATTATGTGACATTAGATAGAAAATGAAATTTAATCTTGAATTATGTTGTAGATGATTAATGTTCTATTCAATGGCATGAATTTAATTCTAGTTGCTTTGGCTATGATTATTCATGATATGATTGACACTTGATCTAGATGTGCAGGATTATATTCCCAGACCACGGGAAATTGGAGGTAGTAGTCACACATATGTTATTCCCTATGAAACCGATCCATTCCCAAGAGGGATGAGGATCACGTTTGATTTGAATGTTGTTTAAGTGCTTGTTTATTTTATCAATTTGGCCTAGCACCCCTTTGTTTAAATTAATTATATCATGTGTTGTATAATTTTTATTATTTTATACCACTTGGTATTGTTTTTATTTTTGAGGCCATTTAAAGTGGATTTATGACTCCCTAAGTGAACCTTAGTGTCCCAAAACATACCCTAGGTGGTTACCCATGGGTCTAGAGTCAATTTTGATTAACTAAACCTTGGGGTAACTCACTTTTGGTCACACTAAACCGGGGTTTAGTCAAAGTGACGAATTTTGAAATGGATAAGGGTGGGAGATGAGTCATGCTTTGGGAAAGACTCATCTCCCTTCCCAAAGTTTGGGGATCCCTTCACCAAGAAGACTTGGGAGGTCTCCAAGACTCTCAAGTGTGTGGGATCTTCCTCCAAGACTCTCACACATGTGTGAGAGCATCTTGGAGGGAGATGGCTCTCTTGGAGAATAAGAGGATGCCATATGACACCCTTATCCTCATGGAGGCTTGAAGGGGATTTCCATCTCACCACTTGTTCTCTCACACATGTGTGAGAGCATAAGTGGATAAGATGAGGATTAGGATGGAATTGGAGAGTGACACTTGTCACCCTCACACTTCCTCTCCCTTACAAGTGGCATGGGAATAGGAAGGAGAAGGTGACAAGTGTCACATTCTCATTCCTCAAGGCCAATTTAGAAGGCCTATATTACCTCCTCTTGTTGACGAGTGTGGGGTTCTTGCATTTTGGATTTTCTTTCTATTCTTGGAGTTTCTTTTGGGGAGTTAGAGAAAATTTTGGAGATTGGAAGATTTGGAGAAGCTTGGAGCTCTTCACCAAACATGCTTCCATTTTTAGGGCTTTTGAAGGTAAGCTCCATGACTTTGTTCTTTTACCCTTGCAAATCCTTTTATGTTGTGTGTGTGGTGTTTTTTTGGTTGTTTGTTGTTTTCATTTTTATGTGGGTTGGTAGTTTGGTGAGAGCACCTCCATTTGGAGGTAAGGCTCAACTTGTTTGGGGTAGGGGAGAGTGAACCTCCTCAAGGTCACCCACATATTTGTGCTACTTATAGCCTTGAGGGCTTTTTCTTGGTGTTGAGATCATTTTGATGGCAAGAGTGCCATGATAGTTTTTGAGTTATTGGAGATATGTGTTTTTGGAGGTTTGGCTTGAGGCCATGAGACTTGGTGTTTTGAGATCTTGGAGTGGCTTATTGAGTAGAGGGGTCCATTCCCTACCCCCATCAAACTCATTTTCATGAGTTTTGTTGTGTTAATCCTTGGGTTATTGTTGAGTTGTTTTTGTCTTGATTGTTGTGGAGTGTGTGTGCAACTGTGTGATTCCTATCTCCCTTGCTTGAGGGTGACCCACTTGTGGGTCTATGGGAGGGAGGAGGGCATTTCATAGTGGCTTGGTTCCCCCATTTGTTGTGTTGCTTATTGCAGGATTTTAGTTGGAGAGAAAGGAGCTTGGAGAAGCTCATTTTTCACCTCATTTGCATTATCTTGTTGGCTATTTGAGCCATGGCCCTTAAGGCCCTATTATAATTTTTTGGCAAGTTTATTACTATCCATTATGTTTGTTGTTGTAGAGAAATGTAAAGGTGAAGTACTCTTTATGGTAATGTTGGTCAAATTTATTTACTATCTTTTGTGCTTGTAGATGTAAGAAAATAAATTGTGAGTATTCTTCAAAATCTATTCAAAGTTGTTACTATAAGCTTATTGTTGTGCCCTCTATTATTGGAAAGTTGACAAGAGAATTATTGTTGTTGTTTATTTTATTCCCACCTATGAAATCATACTTGTTGTATTTTGAAGTGGTTGTTTGTTAAACATAGAAGAAAATGGATGTTCACTATTTTGTTATTATGATTATGTGTTTTTTTTTAAGTTGCCAAAAGAAATTTTAACTAGTTGCTGTTCTTTACTTCCAAAAAACAAAATATATATAGTTG
Organism: Cunninghamia lanceolata; assembly: GCA_027924645.1. Classification (NCBI taxonomy): domain Eukaryota; kingdom Viridiplantae; phylum Streptophyta; class Pinopsida; order Cupressales; family Cupressaceae; genus Cunninghamia; species Cunninghamia lanceolata. The sequence goes on from BSBN01001054.1 coordinate 8,134,871, forward strand.
CTGTCAAAAGGAAATATGTGATCTTATTATATTCATTTTTGTACAAAAAAAAGAGAAAAAAAAAGGGAGATTAGTAAATCTGTTTATTTAACTTCTACATATCCAAATAGTTGTTATAAATCACTATTGTGTGTTTTGTGTATATATATGCACATACTATATATATATATATAAGTAAGTATTATATGAGTATATACATATTCCTGATTAAACAAAGAAAAGAATACATTTTATTTTTTAATGCTACTTTTTTTTTAAATGCATGTAACTGTGAATATATATATATATATTCATTAAACTGAGATCAACTATTAAAAAATACATAGAGAGAACAAACTTTATATTTGGCGGACTGTGTTGTTAACTGTAAATAAATTTAAAAAAATGGGTTTTGGGGGACTGTGGGCAGTAGCACCCATAGCCCCCATTGTTTTTTAAAAGAAAGGGGTGTGGGGAGGAGGCGGTGCCTACACCCACACTCGCGGGTGTGGGTGGAGGCATCGCCTCGTCTCCACACCCCAAATCCTTATCCCACAGACTCCCATGTGAACCTCCCCACACCGCCCCTTACACTCTCCACTTAGCACCATAGAGACTAGCGGGAAGCCTCGCTGCTCACACACCCAAAACCCCTCCCGTCAGCAGTGACGGCAGTGGATTTCTTCTGCCAGTAATCTTTCTTATAGTTTAATATATATATGTGTGTGTGTGTAAGAGTATATACAGATTTCTGATTAAACAAAGAAAAGAATACATTTTATTTTTTAATCTTACTATTTTTTTTTAAATGCATGTAACTATGAATATATATATATATGCTGCTATTGTTTAAAAAAAAAAGGATATGCATGTCACTGTGTATATATATATACACATAAAAAGATATTCATTAAACTGAGATCAACTATTAAAAAATACAGAGAGAGAACAAACTTTATATTTGGTGGACTATGTTGTTAACTATAAATAAATAAGGGTTTGGGGGGACTGTGGGCAGTAGCGTCCACAGCCCCCATTGTTTTTTAAAAGAAAGGGGTGTGGGGAGGAGGCGGTGCCTCCACCCACACTCACGGGTGTGGGTAGAGGCACTGCCTCCTCCTCACACTCCAAACCCTTATCCTGCAGACTCCCACGTGAACCTCCCCACACCGCCCCTTACACTCTCCACTCAGTGCCGCGGAGACAGTGGGAAGCCTCACTGCCTACACACCCAAAACCCCTCTGCTCAGTAGTGATGGCAGCGGATTTGTTCTACCAATAATCTTTTTCACAGTTTAAAATATATATATATTTGTGTGTGTGTGTATCAGAGAGATAAGCTCTTGTTAGTTTTAAATCACAATATTTATATATATTTATATATATATATATATATCCATGCGATGTGTATATATATAACTATATATAGATCTATTTTGTTACAAAAAAAAGAATGAAACCCTGGTTGTAACCAACAAAAATATACCTCTGTGCAATAAGTATGGCAGCCATGGGAGTGGAAACTTCCAACCTACAAACAAGATAGAATGAAAGAAAACAAAAATGGAGGAAACAAATGAGAGAGAGGCAAACAAAAGAAGGAATAGGGTTTCCTAAGGAAACTATAAAATAATATTAGGGCTTCCATTTAGAAAACTAATTTAATAATGGAATAGGGTTGGGATGGAAAATGAGGAAAAAATGTATTTGAAATGCATTTTAATTTATTCCCTCATTTTCCCTTGTGCACGGGAATTTAAAATTCCCCATTCCTTGCCCTTGCATTGACTTTTGAGTTTTTTTTTATTTACCCTTGAAATTTTAACTTGAGTTTTTTTTATTTTCTTGGAGTGGAAATTTATTTTCTTATGGGAAAGTTCATATGTGGGAAAGGGGTGATTCTTTCTTAATTTTTGTTTTAAATGGGAAGTGTGTTCCCTTTTAAAATTTATTAATCAAGACATTTATTTTTATTTTCCTTAGTACATTTTAGGCCCTAGCCATGGGAAGTCTTTTATTTGATTTTTTTATTTTAATCGTTTTAATTATTATTTTATGGGGAAAGGTATTTTAATCTTTCCCCTTTGTCTATTATTTTCAAGTTGGTTAATAAATATAATGTTGAAATTATATTTATTTATTTATTTTTTTTTTAAAATGCGCCTGGTAAACTTTTTAACGTGACCGGCGACGCTGGTGCGACACGCCCTCCGGCTCCACGCGAATGCTTTTGCCCGGAGCAATGAACCGGTGAGGCCACAACTGGGGGACCTCATCCCCTAGGAAGAACACTTCAAACCCGCGAGCTCCTTGGCCCAGCGAAGGCGTAAAGCCTTGCGAGCTCGTTGGCCCAGCGGGGGTTTGAACTCTGGTGGCCGCCACTACATCCTGAGCGACTTAACCACCGAACCATGCCATCATCGGCTTGAAATTATATTTATTAACGGACTTAATTTTTGAAGTTTTTTTTGTGACATTTAATTATTTTTGAATTTTAATATTTTATTGTCAGGTCGATGTAATTGGCCTTGGCCAAGTATTTAATTTTTTAAAATTTTTCCATAAATTTTATTATTATTTTTAAATTTTTCTTTGAATTCTTGTTGAAGTTTTTATTTTAAAATTTTTATTTCGATTATTGAAAATACATTATGCTGTCGAAATTTTCCTAGATTTTAGAGTTTTATTTTTATGACTTTTTATTGGCTTCTGTTTTATCACTCCATTTTAGAATGCATCCATTATGCCATTTATTTTTGCATTTATTTATTTGATTTCATTTTGTATTATAATTACGAGTTGGTTTCAAACCTGATGAAATCACCTTCTCACCTAAGAAACTTGGGGTTTGGATTAAAACTGTTCTAACCCTAAAAGTGGCATGCTTTGTGTCGTATACCCCCTAGACGGCTTTCATCACGCGGGGGACAGTGTAGGATAACGTACTCCCCTCAATTATGTTTGACATGTTTACACCTCATGCGTATTGCCATCGAGCACGCAGACGTGTGTGAGGGGGTTCCTAGGGATAGGTAGAAATTTTTTTCGTATTTCATGTCATGACTGTTGGGACTAAAATTACCAAGATACTTTTTGCCAAATATCAAGTTTTAATCATCTAAATATTTCAGTGTGAGAGCATATATAGAAAGATCCATAGTTGTTTTCAAGTAGAAATTAACAATTGAGCTAATAGAAATATTTGGATTTGATCTATCCTGATTCCCAAAGACCTAGTATAACATGGTTGAAGTGCTCATTAAAAATAACCCATAAACAAGGAAGTGAAAAGTTACAAATCGTGTTGAAATTAAAGGAAAAATAGCATTAAGTACTAGAACTGAATACAAGTGAATTCCTTGCTGAAAATGAGTAAGGGTTGTTTTTTTTTAACCATATTAAAATTCCCTGTATTTTGCAAGTTATGTATGTTTCTGATAAAATACATTGTGGTATGGGCTTGTATGTTTGTATATACAAAGCCTCTGATACACAAAGTGGTTTGTATGTTCTATCATTGTATGATGCATGTGCAAAGTCCCTCGTATATCAGGTCATGGTATGGTCGCATAGAGGAGTCATCGGGTTGATGCATCATTTAATTATATGCGTTTGGCTAACGTTTATTACTACATACAAAGTGGACCTGGCGAGGTTAAAATTTGAAGTATATATTCTGTCGGGTCCATTGCTTGTATGTTATGCAGAGCGCAACATAAAACGCGATACATACAACACAATATATATTGCCCGGAACTGAAATATTATCAAATATGGTGAAACTGTTGTATGTTTCGCATATTGTATCTTTTGAGTTATACAAAGCTAATATACATATCTTGGATTTGAAAAAGTATGAAACAAAGTTAACTTGTTGTATGTAGCATGCCTTCTATATGTATGCTTTCGGAGACATACATTTTAAATATACATACATTACTGAGATACAATGCCCACATACAAACTGGAACCAAAATAATTGTGAAATAACGATAAGTCTTTGTATATTTTGCATTTGTACATATATTGCAGGACATATAACACAGATTTCGGGGAACATTAAAAAATGATATAAACAATGCATCACTACTCAATGTATATCAGAAATATACATTGAACTTTATGCAAGCTAGAACCGAAATGTTTATAAAATAAAGAATAATTGTTGTATGGATTACAACTTGTATGTATGTTTCAGATTATACATCACGGCACATATACAAGGCGAAACTCAAGAGAGAATTAAATCGGGCTAAAGGGTTGCATCAAGACTTTATGAATATTGGAGGATGCATATACAAGTCAGAGTTGAAAATAAATGAACCATGGTTTATAAAAGTAAGGAGTTTGGAAAAGACATACAATCGAATTTGTATGTATTGGGCATTACATGTGAAGGATGCAAGTAGTGGGTCCCGCCACATGCACATTTAGGCTTGTATAATATTAATGTATATCTTCGATATACAAGTGAAGATACATTCTAAAAAGCAAGCCGGATGTCAAGAAGAAATTAAATCTGGAAAAATCTCTGCATGTCTGGGTGCTTGTATATACATACATTGCTGATATACAAATGTATAACATACAAGTGGCGGAACCGAAAGGGTTGTTCAAAAGAGTTAAGCACTTGTATATTCAATGCTTTGTATGTTTTGAATATACATTTTTCAGGATACAAGCTATAGATACAAAAAGGATGTACAAGAACCAGACGCGAAGGAAAAGTTAAGTGTTAAAAACTCTTTGTATGTTGTAGTGATTGTATGTTGCAATAAACATATCAAATATACAAAGAAATGGAGAGCGAAAAGGCGGGAAGTTTTTTCAACCTGACCGCGAGGTCACAACAATGAAGGAAACCCTAATACTACATTTAAAATCCGAAATGTCAAGATATCTTTCTGACAGTTAAAATATTCATTTTTGCAAGATATACACGGCGGTAGTTAAGTTGTGTAAACACCTGTGAGAGGATCTTAAGCAAATGATAAATTGTCGATGAGGGAAGTAATCAATTGAGTAAATATATATGAATAAATTTGTTTTAATCAATTGATCTGAGACTAATGGATGTTTTATTTGGTCTTTTTAGGAATAATGAAGAAACCCTCGACGGATATTGGGCAGAACTGTAGTTAAAGACTTTTTGACCCTGAAATGGTTATCCATTTGATGATTTGTGACCAGTATTAAATTACATAAATCTATTTTATTAGAACTAATATTGTTGTTTGGTTATCAACCATCACAACCATTGTAACTGGTCTGAAGCTTGTATGCCTCTCTTTATAAGAGATGACCAAGACCAGAGATGGGGATTAGAGGTAGAGAGACTACAGAATAGAAGAGGAGATACTATAGATTAGATTTGAGCAGCAATGCTAGTTCATTTTTAATATATTTTATTTCTGGTAGATCATGTGCAAGCATTTTCTGATGAAGTCAAGTCTGTAAGCATGAAGCAGTAGCTGCAAAATTTTGGTATCAATTATCTATTAAATTTATTCAGTTATATGACTGTCTCCTTTCAAATTTTTCTCTGTTATTCAATTTGAGTTATCAAGCATATCTTCAAATTATCTATGCACATTTTCTATTATAGTGTGATAAGATTAATTAGTTTCTGCTTTTAGAATTAAATCTTTTAAATTTATCACAGTAATTTAGAAGACCTTGTCATGGATCTGTAATAAGAGTCATATAGTTAGGGTTTATACTCTGTCTCCAATTTTTTGATAAATCTGTTACAATTGCAGTATCATTCTGATAGGTTCCTTCAAGCAAGGATTAAATCCTTTTAGATAAATGCAGGTAATATTTTGTCAAATTGGATATATGTAAGTATGGAATACTAACTATTTCCTTGAAAGGTTGTACAAGTTGCATACCTATTCTTTCATGCTAGATAATTCAAGTTTTTACCAAACAAACAGTCATTCATTTCATAACCATATTGACTCTATATTAAATAAGGCACTGGTCTAGTATTTTCATCATCACTCATTCAGCTTCATTTTAGATTTACTTAGTTAGATTGCATTATTATTTTAGCATTACAATTTAGATTATTTTTTGAATTATTTTTCTGTCTTTTATCTATTTTATAACTTGTGCCATTATCGATAGTTAGATTAATTTTGATTAAAGTAGTGATCATCTCTTTATCTGCTTTACTAATTAGAGGTTTACCCACCTAGGTGTAGTAGAGCTTGAAGTGAAGGGAGTTTAGCCATATCTACCCCGTGTCAGTTAGCCAAAAATGTCAAGAGAGCCTGGCACCCTCTTAGGGTTAACAACCTACATTTTTGAGACCTAACAGAATTGGTGACTCTACTAGGGGCAACACACAAAGAAACCTGGTAGTAGACCATGTTGTTTGAGTTAGAGAATTAAAAGGCATAACTCTGTTGGTGGAAGGAAAAACCCAAAAGATTGATTAATCCTCTAAATAGAGGTGGTGACTCCACTAAACTTAAATTGCTTTTCTAATAAAAGTGTCATAATGGATAGTAGGAGATCTAAAGCTGATGGTAAAAAATTACAATCATCCCCACCTTTAAAGGCTCCTACTAAGAAGACTGGGATATCAAGTCAGTCTTGTAGTACTAATAACCAAATCTCTCCAGATAATATCTTAGAACAGACACTAATAATTCATAACAGTTTCACTCCCTTGCATGAATAAGATGAATTCCAATCCAACAATTAGCATACTCAGGCTGATCATAATAGAGCTGATGATATCCTTGCCCAATATAGACCTACCCCTCGGGAATAGCTTGAACATCGGGCTCAGATCATGAGAGAGATAAACCAAAATCAAGTAGAACATGACTACCAAGCGTCACTGCAATAGGGTGAAGAAGTTCAAAATGAATTCATAGATCAGGTAACATCCACACAAATCCTTAATAGTCAGCTAGAAGACATGAGAACTAAGGATCAAATGCAGCAAGAGGTACTTGAATTAGAAGAAAAACTTGAGTGGGTTAGATTAAAAGAAGAAGTAAAGATGAAACATGAACTACAACAAATAATATCTAGAACTAATGTAACCAATTCAAAGTATGTGCCTCCCCATACATAGGGTGGACATGTTCAAATAAGTAATCAAATGGGGTTACATTAAATGCAAGTAGTTCACATACTTCGGTAGCACCACATGTTAGCCATGCTCAACAAAATATTCCACCTCAAAATCTAAGACCATCTAATGCACACAACCCATCTCAACATATAGCTAATCCTTATCCACCACCTGGTCATCACCATATTCCATCTCACCATCAAGATGTAAATATGGCATCCCACAATATATACAATAATCCTCCTCTGAAAATAGACAAATGCAAGGACCTCCACCTGCAAATACTGGGAATGTTCACCAACAATATCCACCACTGGGGCAAAGACATAACAATCAATATCAGCAACCTCCCCCACAATAGAATATGTATCATCATCAATATGCCCAACCCAATATGTATCCACAACTTCCATTTGGATACCAATATTATCTGCCATACCCAAATACGCCACTTTCTAATCCTACGAGTATGGCTAGACAATTTGATTTGATTGGATATCAGCTATATCCTTATCCCATGTATAATAGTTGGAGGAACAATGTGCCTAATTTTATAGGAAGCAGTGAACTAACTGCTAAAGAACATATGAAAAGATTCAATGCTTTTATATAGGACATTGGTAACGAATATGAAGATATAAAAATGAAACTGTTTATGATATCTCTTACCAATGAAGCAAGAGACTGGGTAAATAGCTTACCAGACACTTTAATATATTCCTTGAGAGACTTCCACAATCAATTTTTGGAACAATTCAGAAATCAATGTGCACCAGAATTTGCTCTTCATAAACTAATAACTATTCAAAAATATCAAAATGAACAGGTGTATGACTTTAATTTGAGATTCACCAAACTGTATAACAAGGTCCCACAAGAATCCAAATTGAATAACCAAGCAGCCCTTAGCATATACTTGAAAGCATATGACCTGAAGAGAGGTTATGATCTCAGGGGCAAAAGTCCTAGAACCTTGGCAGAAGCACAAAAAATGGCTCTCACTATTGAAAATAATAAAAAGGCTACTGGGATGATCAGAAAAAGAGACAATATAAGAGTTCCTCAGAATCCTAATCCTCCTACAAACAAACAAGAATACTCACATAAGAATGAAAGACCAAGACTCCATGATATCCCATATCATACGAACTGGAAAGATGGAAAGCCTGTGGATACTAACAGGAGACATAATTATGGAAAAGACATTCCTGACTCTTTGAAGACGAGTGGAGTCCATGTGATAGAAAATAATCCATGGTGTACACCCTGTAATTTACCACACTCTCCTAATTATTGTGTGGTAGCACAATCAATACATAAAGATAAGATATCTTATAACCCTGAGATGGATCATCACACTATAAATATGTTGGGTGTCACACCTTTCATGGTTGAAGAAGATTATTCATCCGACGAGGAAGCAAGGTATGAATATGATGTAGGAGCACAAAAATACAATGTGAACATAGGACAACAAGAAGTGTTTTCTGATCATGGAGAAGACTTAGGAAATTGTGGATATGACCTCAACGCAGCACAAGGTTACAATTGGCAAAAACCTTCTGAGGAAGATAGAAGAGCCTTAACATTAGCTGTGGTAGCACAAGACAAAAATAGCTATAATCTAAGAAACAGAACTGTAAATGCTAAACAAGGAACTCCTAGAAGTATATTCATAAAAAATCAAACTTCTGGTAAGAATGATAAAGTAAAGCTAAGAAAACACCTCATGACATACCTCCTATTGATACACCAAACAAAAAGAAGGACAACACAAAAACTAAGGAAAAGGGGAAAAGAAAAGTTGATAGGTCAGAACTAAATCCTTCATTTGATATTGCTCAAGCTATTTCTCAAATAAAAATATCTGTGCCACTTCTAGAAATGATGAAGGTAGAAAAATATAAAAATATAGTGGTGAAGATGATATCAAATGTATCAGACAAAAGACCTAAACAACATAGTTCTAAAATAAATATGCAACAAGAATCTTTCAAAATACCTGAAGTATACTTGGGTGAACCATTAATGAAAAACCTGTCTCAAGTAGATCCATTCTATATCACCTTGCTAATTAACAACAAATTAGTCAAGAATTGCATGCTTGATTCAGGAGCAGCAATAAAGATAATGCCCTTGGCTGTTATGAAAAAGTTAGGAATGTGGGTGGATACTACATTTGGTAAATGTTATGCAATGGATAACAGATCTATCCCTGTTGTTGGAATCATGAAAGATGTTGAGATAAAATTAGCATCTCATCCTGAAGCCTCTTATAGAATTGATATCACTATGGTAGATATCCCACCTAACTATGGAATGTTGTTATCTAGACAATGGACTGCCATGGTAGGGGGAAGTGTGCAACTAGATTTATCTTATGCTACTATCCCATTGGGAACACAGGCAATTAAACTCTATAGGGAGCCAAGGTATGAAGACATTATAGAGAAAATTGATCCAAATCAAATGATTTATTTCTATGACACAGACTTTAGTACATTCAGGGTGGAAGAACAATCTAAATTGTATAATACAGACCCAATTCACCATGAAGCCCAACTTGATGAAAATGGTGTATGGACCATGTATTTTGATGGTGCATGCAGCAAGGCAGGAAATGGAGCCGGGGCGTTGTTTATATCACCGTCAGGAAAAACATTCAAATATTCTTTTCTCTAAATTTTGAGTGCACAAATAACATAGCTGAATATGAAGCACTTCTAATTGGACTGAAAATTGGTAGAAAACACAAAATCAAATTGTTAGCAGTATATGGAGATTCTGAACTGATTATTTCACAAGTTAAAGGTAAATATTCCTCAAAAAACAAAAGACTAAAACAATATAGAAATGTAGTTTTGGATGATATAGAGTTGTTTGATGCTTTTTCAATAAGTTGGATAGATAGGTCAAAAAATATAATGGCTGATTTCCTTGCAAACATAGCTCTGAAAAAAGATGACATTACCTTGACAGGTATTTCAGAAGTTGAGCTCAAAACTAGACCAACTATCCCAGACAAAATATATAACTGGTAGGTTTTTGACATTGATGTTGATTTACTCAAATTCTTGCACTATATAGATTAGTATGAGAATCAAGAGATTGATTTTAATGCTTTTGTTGAGAAGAATGATTGTAAAGAGACTTTATTTGGGAAAGAGATTGTCCAGCTTAAAACAAATAAAATTCCAAAGGGCTTAGTAGCATTAGAAAGAGTTTTTGATGCAAATGATAGATCCATTACCAAAGAAGTAACAATAAAGGAGGATGATATGGAAGAAATAAATTTAGGAACTGAATTATCACCTAAAAGGGTCTACATTGGAAAGAAAATAACCCCTACAATCAGAAGCATGTTAGTTACATTATTGAGAAAATATAAACTTGTGTTTGCCTGGTCTTATGATGATCTTAAAGCATATAGGGAAGATTTGTTCCAACACGAAATTCCACTTAAATCTGATGCTAAATCCTATAGACAAAAATAAAGACCCATCAACCCTATGTTAGAAACTAAAATGCATGAGGAACTTATAAAACTCAGGGAAGCTGGCATAATTAAACCTATTAGGCATTCATCCTGGGTCTCAAATCTTGTTCCTACTAGGAAGAAGAATGGAGATATTATACTTTATGTCAACTTTAGGAATTTAAATATTTCTTCCTTAAAAGATAACTATCCATTACCCAATATGGAAGCTTTACTGCAAAGAATTACTGGTTGTGAGTTGTTATCCATGATGGATGGGTTCTCCGGATACAACCAAGTAAAGGTTAGAGAGTCTAAACAATACAAAATAGCCTTTACAACCCCATTGGGAACTTATGTATACATGAGAATGCCATTTGGCCTTACAAATGCTGGAGCCACATTCCAGAGGGCAATGGACATTCCTTTTGCAGGTCTAATAAATGATATCATGGCTGTATATTAGGATGACCTTACTGCATACTCAGAAAAGGCTGAGGATCATGTGAATCACCTTGAGAAGATATTTATCAGAGCATTAGAATATGGTGTTTCTCTGAACCCCAAAAAATGCAAATTTGCAGTTATAGAAGGGAAATTGCTTGGGCATATAGTATCCAAAGATGGAGTCCGGATTGATCCTAAAAGAGTAGATGCAATAGATAAAGTTCCTATCCCAAAGACAATCAAGGCCATACAATCATTCTTTGGACAAATAAACTTTATGAGAAGGTTTATACCAAACTTTGCAGAAATAATTAACCCTATATCTAGAATGTTGAAGAAAAATGCAAAGGTTAGTTAGATAGATGAATGCATAGAAGCTTTTACATCCATAAAGAGAGCAATTAAAGAAGCTCCAGTGCTAAAATCTCCCAATTTTAATAAACCTTTCCAGATCTTTTCCTTTGCATCTTTTCATACAGTAGCGGTAGTTATGTTACAAAAGAATAATGAGGGTTATGAGAAATCTATTTCTTTTTTTAGTAAATCACTCCAAAATGTAGAACTTAACTATGATATTAAAGAAAAACAAGCTTATGCATTGGTAAAAGCTGTCAAGGCATTTAGACCTTACTTGGTTGGGGTTAAGGTGATAGCTTATGTACCAAATGTAGTGGTCAAAGATGTGTTCATGCAGAACGAGGTAACTGGGAAGAGATATAGGTGGATAAATTGACTTTAGGAGTTTGATATAGAAATTCAAATCACAAAGCTAGTAAGGGGACAAGGGTTAGCAAAACTAATGACTGAAACAAATCTTGAGGCTGCCCAGGTATGTAATATTGAAAATGAAGAGGACATGATAACAAGTATTGAGAAAACTCCTTGGTACACTGACATAGTGTATTACCTCAAGCACATGAAATGCTCTGAAGGATTTGATGATAATAAGAAAAGAACTCTAAAATTGCATGCTTCTAAATATGTGCTTATAGAAGAAGATCTTTTTTGGAAAAATAATGATGGTATCTTATTGTTTTGCCTAGATGAAGAGCAAGCTAAATCTGCTTTGAAAGAAATGCATCAGGGAGTGTGTGGTGGCCATTTCTCAGCTAAAACCACAGCACACCAGATATTAAGGGTTGGTTATTATTGGCCCAAAGTTTTCAATGATGCTTATAATTTTACTAGGAAATGTGAAGCTTGTCAAAAATTCTCCAGAAAATTAAAGTATCAAGGTGCATTACCCCTGAGACCTATGTAAGTTGATGCCCCGTTTCAACAATGGGGAATTGACTTTATAGGAGAAATTATGGAAAAATCAAGTGGCGGCCACAGATGGATATTGGTGGCCACCAATAATTTCATAAAATGGGTAGAAGTAGTGCCCACTAAACAAGCAACCAGCAAGGTTGTGATCACCTTCCTATTGGAAAACATTTTAACTAGATTTGGGATACCTTTGAGGCTTATAACTGACAATGGAATGTGTTTTAGATCGGATGAGTTTAAAATTTTTTGTAAATTTTATGGCATTACGATTTCATACTCTTCTCCTTACCACCCACAAGGTAATGGGCAAGCTATGTCCAACAATAGAAGTATCCTAAAAATTATAAAGAGAATGTTGGATAACAACAAGAAAATTTGGGATTCTAAGTTGAGATTAGCACTATGGGCTGATAGGATCACAATAAAGAAAGCAATTTGCAAATCACCATTTGAACTAGTATATGGAACTCATCCCAGACTCCCGATACACAACTTGCTGCCAGTGTGTAAGTTTATTCTCCAAGAGGATTGGGATGTCCCAGAACCGATGGAGGAAAGGCTTAAACAGCTAATGGATTTGAACAAAATGAGGGAACAGGCAATACAACAAAATAAAAAAATGCAAATGCAGATAAAATACCTATATGACAAAAAGGCAACATTTAGAAAATTTGAGATAGGTGACATAGTGCTTATTTGGAATGCCAGAAATCAAGAAAAGGGGAAGCATGGAAAATTCGATGCCCTGTGATTAGACCTTTTGTCATAAATGGTAAGGTAGGAGAGGATTCATATTTTGTACAGAACATGTTTGGTGAGGAGCAAGAACTACCAGTACATGGGTAGTTTTTGAAACACTGCTTCTCTTAAAAAGAACCCGAGAGAAAAAAGAATTGCCAGTGCATGGATAATTCTGATTAAACTCTCTAAATGGTCTTTTCCATGCACAGAAGTTTAGAAGAATCAAATTACTTGCTTAAGGATATCTCTTAACAAGAGATAAAAGCTTTTTATAAAGAAATAATCCAGGATCTCCACCCGTCATCAAATGAAGAAGGCATTGGTCTACTCCTCTAGAAATCTGGGATCTTGCTATGCCCACAAGGAACATACATCCCCAAAAAGAGCCACTGTAGGGACTAAAATTCCCAAGATACTTTTTGGCAAATATCAAGTTTTAATCATCCAAAGATTTTAGTGTGAGAGCATGTATAGAAAGATCCATAGTTGTTTTCAAGAAGAAATTAACAATTGAGATGATAGAAATATTTGGATTTGATCTGTCCTGATTCCCAAAGACCTAGTATAACATGGTTGAAGTGCTCATTAAAAATAAACCGTAAACAAGGAAGTGAAAAGTTACAAACTGTGTTGAAAGTAAAGGAAAAATAGCATTAAGTACCAGAACTAAATACGGGTGAATTCCTTCTCGAAAATGAATAAGGGTTTTTTTTAACCATCTTAAAATTCCCTGTATTTTGCAAGTTATGTATGTTTCTGATAAAATATATTGTGGTATGGGCTTGTATGTTTGTATATACAAAGCCTCTCATATACAAAGTGGTTTGTATGTTTTGTCATTGTATGATGCATGTGCAAAGTCCCTCGTATATCGGGTCACGGTATGGTTGCATAGAGGTCATCAAGCTGATGCATCATTTAATTATATGCATTTGGCTAACATTTATTACTACATACAAACTGTACCTGACGAGGTTAAAAGTTGAAGTATATATTCTGTTGGGTCCATTGCTTGTATGTTATGCAGAGCAGAACATACAATGCGATACATACAACACAATATATATTGCGCAGAACTGAAATATTATCAAATATGGTGAAACTGTTGTATGTTTCGCATATTGTATGTTTTGAGTTATACAAAGCTAATATACATATCTTGGATTTGAAAAAGTATGAAACAAAGTTAACTTGTTGTATGTATCGCGCCTTGTATATGTATGCTTTCGGAGACATACATTTTAAATATACATACATTGCCGAGATACAATGCCCACATACAAAATAGAACTGAAATAATTGTGAAATAACGATAAGTCTTTGTATATTTCGCATTTGTACATATATTGCAGGACATACAATGCAGATTTCGGGGAACATTAAAAAATGATATAAACAATGCATCACTACTCAATGTATATCAAAAATATACATTGAACTTTATGCAAGCTGGAACTGAAATGTTTATAAAATAAAGAATAATTGTTGTACGTATTACGCCTTGTATGTATGTTTTGGATTATACATCATGGCACATATACAAGGCAGAACTCAAGAGAGAATTAAATCAGGCTAAAGGGTTGCATCGAGACTTTATGAATATTGGAGGATGCATATACAAGTCGGAGTTGAAAATAAATGAACCATGGTTTATAAAAGTAAGGAGTCCGGAAAAGACATACAATCAAATTTGTATGTATTGGGCATTACATGTGAAGGATGTAAGTAGTGGGTCCTGCCACATGCACATTTAGGCTTGTATAATATTAATGTATATCTTCGATATACAAGTGAAGATACATTCTAAAAAGCAAGCCGGATGTCAAGAAGAAATTAAATCTGGAAAAATCTCTGCATGTCTAGGTGCTTGTATATACATACATTGCTGATATACAAATGTATAACATACAAGTGGCGGAACCGAAAGGGTTGTTCAAAGGAATTAAGCGCTTGTATATTCAATGCTTTGTATGTTTTGAATATACATTTTTTAGGATACAAGCTATAGATACAAAAGGATGTACAAGAACCGGACGTGAAGGAAAAGTTAAGTGTTAAAAACTCTTTGTATGTTCTAGCGATTGTATGTTGCAATAAACATATCAAATATAGAAAGAAATGGAGAGAGAAAAGGTGGGAAGTTTTTCAACCCGATCGCAAGGTCACACCAACGAAGGAAACCCTAATACTACATTTAAAATATGAAATGTCAATATATCTTTCTGACAGTTAAAATATTCATTTTTGCAGGATATACACAGCGGCGATTAAGTTGTGTAAACACCCACGAGAGGAGCTTAAGCAAATGATAAATTGTCGATGAGGGAAGTAATCAATTGAGTAAATATATATGAATAAATTTGTTTTAATCAATTGATCTGAGACTAATGGATGTTTTATCTAGTCTTTTTAGGAATAATGAAGAAACCCTCAATGGATATTGGGTAGAACTGCAGTTAAAGACTTTTCAACCCTGAAATGGTTATGCATTTGATGATTTGTGACCAGTATTAAATTTCATAAATCTATTTTATTAGAACTAATATTGTTGTTCGGTTATCAATTGTCTCAACCATTGTAACTGGTCTAAAGCTTGTATGCCTCTCTTTATAAGAGATGACAAAGACCAGAGATGGGGATTAGAGGCAGAGAGACTACAGAATAGAAGAGGAGATACTATAGATTAGATTTGAGCAGCAATGCTAGTTCATTTGTAATATATTTTATTTTTGGTAGATCATGTGTGAGCATTTTCTGATGAAGTCAAGTCTGTAAGCAGGAAGCAGTAGCTGGAAAATTTTGGTATCAATTATCTGTTAAATTTTTTCAATTATATGACTGTCTCCTTTCAAAGTTTTCTCTGTTATTCAATTTGAGTTATCAAGCATATCTTCAAATTGTCTATGTACATTTGCTGTTATAGTGTGATAAGATTAATTAGTTTATGCTTTCATAATTAAATCTTTTAAATTTATCACAGTAATTCAGAAGACCTTGTCATGGATCTATAAGAAGAGTCATATAGGGTAAGTGCAAGAAGATGGGGGGCCAAAAAGTGGCCAAAAAATTTTCAAAAAAATTTAAGTCATAACGCGAGCACGTTATAACGCGCTCGCATTATGGCTTGGTAATGACAAGCCTCAGGCTCATCATTACCGAGCCATAACGTGAGCGCATTATAACGCAAGCGTGTTATAACGTGCTCGCGTTATAACTTATTATAAATAATAAAAAAAAAGCAATGCCATTTCATTTCATTCTGATTTTCTCCTCTGCCCGCGGCTTCAAAACCCTCAAAAACGCGCTCGCGTTCTACAAAATGCCAATCAACACAAAAAGCTTGTCGATTCATTGCCAAAATGCCGCCGCGATGTCGAGCATGCCAAAGGGGTGAGTTATCTTTATTTTTTTGTTTGAATTTCTTCCTAAATAGGTAGGTTTTTGTTGATTTTTGATGTATATTTCGTTAATTGTAGGAAATGTTAATGCACCTCCTCCTCCTCAAAATCCACAAAATCCTGAGGAGGAAATACCTGCAGAACAACAACCTCCTCCATTCATTCCTTGACATGCCCCTGGAACACAAGATAATATAATGGGGGAAATTTAAAACAACAAAAAACAAATTGAAGATATAATTGCAAGGTTGAAAGATCCTTCCACTTCAACCTTGCATAGGTCCACGCTTGCCGAATCTCTTGAGTCTATGTTATCAAATGTAAATTCAATTAGCAAGCAAATAACTAGTTGGACTGATAAAAAGAGAGAGTTTAGAGATTACTATGCAGATAAATTGTCATACCAAGATGTCAAAAAATTACAAATTACAAAATTAGACTTGTGTTCAATTTTCACAAATCCACAAACAAATCAACCTCCACCCATTACATGCAAGAGGTTCCCTATCCATTGGTGCAACAACCAAGCGATAAGGGTCAATTTCAGGCAGAGGTGGTGGATGGTTTTTGACCATCCTCCATGGAATAATAATGAGGTCCCACAATACTTTTTGAGGAAACTCTACTGCGAGTTTGTCCTCAATAAAGTGCCAAACTATTTTGATATGTGGGACTTCCAGGGTAGAGGTGGGGGCTCAGCACAGGATAGACTAGGGGCACATCTTGACCCACAGCGGGTAGTGAGACGAGTAATCAACAGACCAGCCCACAAGCATGTTTCTATCCCTTCCATTGTGAAGGAGAGTGTTGAGGTCGATACACTGAGGTTGATTAGTGCCTTGACCTAGAGCATCATAGAGCATGTCGATCCTGCAACACAGAGTGGGTTGGGAGATAGTGCGAGTAGGGTCCCACCGCATACTTGTCAGGCTTGCGGGTCAGCTTGTGGTTATGACCCCATGGACAGTCAGGATGCAAGTGCACAGGCTACATCTGTAGCTGAGCAGATGGTGATGATAGATACCCTCCTGAGTGAGACATTCGGCCTTGATACTCAGGTAAATATTAGCAAGTTTATTGAATTTAATTTATTAAATTTTATTTTTGAAATACAAGATTAACTAATTTAAATTGATGATTTTAATGAAATTTTAGGGTCATAGCGTCGATGCAGTTTTCAGTGGTTCTCCACCTACATTTTTCACTAGATCATCTACTGCCGAGGTATGTAACTAGTAAACAATTATAAATATTACATGTGAATAGCATCGTTATATGAATGGTATTCTAATTTCTGATTTTGGATGTTGAAAAGGTTAACACTGTAGATTTCATGGCAACACCTACCAGCAGTGGTGGACTTCAAAGCTTTACGGAGGTAATAAAATAAATAGTTTAATGAATGAATTGTACTTACTAAATTTTTGTATGTGATTTGTGTGTTTTATTGTGTGTACTTCCATGTTTAGATGAACGTGTGTGTATGTTAGGAGCCATGATTTGCATCACTATTATAGTTTTCGTAATTGAATAATGTTGTTTTATTTCCAGATGATGCAAGCTGCGGATACACCTCCCCATGTTCATAGGGCAATGGAGCAGGGTGTGGCCTCTGCGATTCATAGCTCTATGGCATTGACAGGGGTATGAGGCAGATTAGTAAATTTCAATTTACATTCATTATTATAGTTGTCTATTTTTGAAAAATCAAAAGATTATTAATTTGAAGTTTAATTTCTATCTGGATGGTTTCTATAGGATATGACATCACCAGGGCCTATTCCTGCTACTGAGGCAAGCGAGGAGACAGATTATATGTTAGCGGTAAGTGATTATTTTGTTAAATGTTTCATTTTTTTATAACATGTAATTTCTATATATTAATGTCTATACTTTTTTTTGTAACAGGTAAAGGTGCAGGAAGAACTAAATAGGAGGAGTAGCCCTCAGGTTTGTAGTAGACCACCCACATGCATGTCTCCATCCCCTAGAAGATCAAAGGATGCTTGTGATTTATTCTCTTCACCAGCCAGAGGGGAATGACTTTTTATTGTGTTCCTCTATTGTATGCCTATATGGCATTTGTGGACATATATTTTGTATTGTACATAGTTGACATTGTATGCCTATATGGCATTCTTGTAAGCCTATATGGCTATTTTGTATATATGTTATACTTATATCGACAGATATTGATGTATGCCTATATGGATATTTGGTTAATACAAATCTTTTTTATTGATGGCATCCCTACTTGCATTATAAATCCACTTTTGAATGGATATTTGTAGATGGCTACTTCAAATATTTAAAGTCTGATTGTATTACATAGGATGTTTGCATTTTCTTTGATAGGCTTGATAGGCCATGGATTACATGATGGTGTTTGATGGAAAAGTATGGTACTAGAAGAGTCTAGTTCATTCTTAATAGGCTTGTGATTGATAATATCTTTGCATGATTGCACTTAATCTTGGATCATGGGCATGTTGTTAGGATTTTGATTGCATTGTGATGTTTGATGGATAGGCATGGTGTAAGTGTAAGATACCCAACTAGTTCTACGAAAATTTTTCCTTACTTAAACACTTTTACTTGCTAACAATTCATCAACTACTTCAATAACATAAAGATATACATCAAGATAACTATTTGAATGAAACAACATTAGAGTTGGGTACTTGTCTTGTTACTTGATTCAATCAACTTGCAATGTCTAATTACATGGAAAATGCTTTCAATAGCATGAAGTACAACTCATTCAATGGAAATACAAGGACAGGCCTTGAAGCCTTGATGTTACAATGTCTTCCTTACTTGAGCAACTCAATTGAACTCAATGATGTCAACTGAATGTCAACACCTCACAGTATCACAAGGGAGCATCACCTTGCTTGTTGAGGGAGCATCACCCCAACACTTGAAACTCGCAGGCCTCAAGATTACAAGCTCAATAGCTTTGCAGAGAGAATTTTGTCAAATAAACAAATACCAAATGAAGGATTTACAGGTTTTTCTGACTTGGGCACCAAGTTGAGGTGACCTCCTCCTGAAGTTGCACCTTGTCAACATTAGGCGCCAATTAGAGTTTATGGATGCTCTGGATTGTTTTCAAGAGTAGGCGCCAAAACATCATCATTAAGAAAGTGTTTTAAATGCTAGGTGCCCAAATGAGCCCTCTGGAGTCTAGGCGCTCCTTTCATGCATTCTGTGTTCTAGGCGCCAATTGAAAGGAGTGGAGAATAGGGCAAGCGCCTTCCAAACTAGGTGTTTCCTTGAGGTGACAAGGACTTAGAAAGTGTGCCTAAGGTGAGTGCCTTGAGTGAAAAGGTCTAACAAACATCTTTGAACCCCCTTTCAAGGTTAGGTGCATTCTAGAGGTGGAAACAAGTAGAAGGTGCGCCTTGGCTTCCTTTGTCAATTCTTTCAAGTCTTTGTTGATTAGGAAGGTGGAATGCTTCATTGTAGAATGAGCGCCTATCTTCTAATGTCCAAACTACTTCTTCTGGCTCAGTCTATGGCTAGGCGCCAGAGCTAAACTATTCACACAAGGGAGTGCGCCTAGACTCACTTGATGTTTTCTTACTACTTCAACCCCTGGAAGATGTTCCAAGGTGTTCCCTTTTACAAGCACCTGACCTCCCAAGTTCCTTCATGTGCTATTCCTTGAAGGCACCAAAACTGAGCTCCAGTGCCATGGGATTGTGCCTAACATCTTTGAAGAGTTTCTAAGCCTTTTGCAAGTTGATATCCCAAACTCATGCTTCTAGGCACAACAGGAGCTTTGCGAAGGAGTTTCCAAGTTTTAGACGCCAAGCGAGGTCATGGGTGAATGGAACTGCACCTTAGGAGATGACTGGATCCTAAGTGTCAGTCTGGAGTTACAGTGGAATTGATATGCGCCTCAACTAGCTTAGGCACCCATTTGAAGTGATTCCTTTAACATTTCTCTATCAATCTCAACTGCAAGGATGATCTCCTAATCTAATTTTGATCCTCTGGAGATGCAAATAGCTTTTCATTTCACTAGGCGCCATCAATGATGATCATCAACCAAAGTGCATTTCAAAGGTGAGATAGGCAAGTGAGGCGCCAAACTAGTCCTTAAGACTTATCTCCTTCTTTCAAGTCAATTTCAACTATGTAAGAGAGTTCTATTCTAGGCGCAAAATGGAAATGTTTCATCAATTGGTGCATCTTACAAAGCTCCCAATTCTAGGTGCCAGAGCCAAAGAGTTTTTCCCAACACATGCACCTGGGCTAGGAATTCACCTAAGAGACATCACTTAGCTTTAAAACTTTCAATCTATAGCCATCTGGGCTAGGCGCTCCAATGGAGGATCCTTGAACTCATGCATTAGCGCCTTCTAGTTCTAGGCACCCATTTTGGATGATTCATCCTGATACTAGCGCCCAAAATGACTAGACTCTCTTCATCATCCAATTCACTTCGAAGACTCAAGTTGGAGACTTCGTTGTCTATCCATGTTCTCTGGAAGATTCATTGTACCTCTATTCACTTAGGCGCCCTAGTTGATGTGATTAAAGTGCTTCAAAGCACCATGATTCTTGGTTAGGCGCACATTTGACATTGAGCAAGCAAGAAAGTGCGCCCTAACTCTAGGAGTCCTACCTTAGTCAAGTTTAGCATCCAGACGTAACTAATTTCAAGTTTCTGACTTTGTTCCTGCAAAAAACAAAAGTTAAGTTAGTCAAAAACCAATTCATTCCCTCATTATTTTGAATTAGCCTCCGAGAATGAGGAATAGGTTAACTCATTCTTCATTTGATGATCAGGCCGGAAACGGGGACATGACAGTAAGATACCCAACTAGTTCTACGAAAATTTTTCCTTACTTAAACAATTTCACTTGCTATCAATTCATCAACTACTTCAACAACACAAAGAAATACATCAAAGATAACTACTTGAATGAATCAACCTTAGAGTTGGGTACTTGTCTAGTTATTTGACTCAATCAACTTGCAATGTCTTATTACATGGATAATGCTTCAATAGCATGAAGTTACAACTTATTCAATGGAGATACAAAAGAAAGGCCTTGAAGCCTTGATGTTTACAATGGCATCTACACTTGATCAACTCAATCAAACTCAATGATGTCAACTGAATGTCAACACCTCACAATATCACAAGGGAGCATCACCTTGCTTGTTGCATGGATGAATGTCATAGTTGCAAGACTCTTAGGGTTAGGCACCAACTGAAGGTAGTAGAGACCAGACTAGGTGCCATCCTAAGCTGGGCGCTTCCTTGAGGTGGTAGAGACATGGATGAACGTCTGGTGGGGCTTGATGACTCTATATTGACACTCAAATTCACTTAGGCGCAATATTAGTGTTCTTCTAACTAGGCGCCAGATAGGAGGATTCTCAGGGGTTTTGGCACCTAGGTTACAACTTGTCAATTTCTCAAAGAATCTTTGAAACACTTGACTTCCAAGGATTATCATCTTACCCTCTGATGGAGCATCTTGTTCCAAAATTGGTCTTGGGGACTTACATCTCTCTTAGGCGCATGTTTGGAGTAATGTCAACTGGTATCAGCGCCTATTATCTCAATTCACACTTGACATCAAACTTTTGAAGCTCTTTTACCCTAGCGCCTTAATCTTCTATCAAGCACCTAACATTCTGGAGGTGAATTCCATCTTAATCTAAGTCTTCAAGGTACTTCCTGTTGTGACCAAATCACACATCACCCCATTGGACTGGGGACCCCCTCTTTTTTGAGCTCAGATGCTTTGCATTGATTTATGCGATCTCATTTCCAAGTTGTCAAGGTCTTGAATATTAATGATGCAGAGGATTAGATTATCCATGAGTTAGCGCCTTGAAGTGACTTGAGCACCTTCAGTTGCCTTGAAGTTGGTGTTGGCGCCTAAGGAAGGTAATGAGTCTAGACGAAGCACCTTAGATGGGTTGATAAAGAAAGATGATGCGCCTTAGGAGGAATTGGCGCCTTGAAGGATGATAAAAGGGCTCTTTAAAGTGGTAGAGAGCATGAAGTAGCGCCTAAGCAAAGGTAAGTGACTCATGCCCCTTGAATGCCTTGTGTCAATCAAAATCAAACTTCAAACTTCCATCTAGCACCAGGATGAAGATCAAGTGGAAATGTGCCTTGGAGTTGAGGTTGGTCCATTTCAGAGTAAATGAGCGCCTAGAATCATAGGCCATCATCAGGAAAGGTTTGGTTGAGTTGAATTTGTGCCTAAGAGTAGAAGCACCTTACTAATGGAATGAGAGCGCCCTGATGATTAAAGTCTCTAGAGATGAATGCCTTAACCAATCTAGCGCCTTCAAGAGGATGGCATTTAAGGAGTATTCTTAGCATGTTGTAGCGACTTGGGCGCCTTGATGGGGAGAGGTCTTGATGAAGAGAGTAAGGTTGAATATCTAAGGGTAATATGCGCCACAGATGATAGAAATTGATCACCTTGGAAGGTAAAACACTTCAAATGTTTTCAAGGAATTGGATAAGTCATTTAGCGCCTATAGTGGGAGGTATTGTTTTGGCACCTTGGACAAGATTGGGCATCCAGAGAAGATTTGCTCAGAGTACTCACTTAGCGCCCTGGGGCCAACTCAAGTAGACATTGCACAATCTAGATCAAACCTTGAAATGCGCCCAGAGAAGACATGAAGAAAGATATGTACCCTGTGTTGGAGGAATCAAGTTGTATAAGTACTTGAAGAACTTGAAGAACTTGCATTAAGTGTTTTAGCACCTTGGATGAGGATATTAGCGCCTTGGTATGGTTTGGAGCGCCTTTAGCTGTGCCTTGAGGAGATTTTCTTACATCTTAAAGGAGGTTCTGACACCTTGCCCCCTTTAGTATCTAGCGCCCTAGTGGCTTTAACCTAACACCTTTGGAGTCCAAAATGTTCCTTTGAAAGTTGAAGTGAACCTTGATAATTGGAGTCTTCATAATGAGCGCCTAGGTCTTGTTGAGTAGAATACCCCACAATGTGCACCTAGGTCTTTAAGAAGAGTAATGATACTTGAGATAGAGCGCCTTGAGGAGGTAGTTGAGCGCCCTAGATTGAATAATTGGAGTTCAAGGAAGGTTTGAGCACTCAAGGCATATGGCTAGAGAAGTTGTAGAAAAGACCACATTTGGCGCCTTAAAAGTTTGAATTCTTGGGGAGTTTTTGCAAAGATCTAGTTTGAGCACCCTTATGCCCTAAGATCATCTAGTTTGTGCATCTTGTAATGAGGAGTTCATGTAAGTTTGGAATGAGTGCCTTGAATAAGTGTAAACTAGCCTAGAGAAGGGTATGTGTGCCTTGAGCGCCTTGAGCATTCCAGAGATAACTGTGCATCTAGAACAATATGAGCACTCATGATGATGATTAACACCCTGATGAGACTATGAGCGCCTTGTTCAGGAGATACCTTGTTTGATCATAAAATGTGCCTTGAGTCTTGAAGGTTTTGAGCGCCTAGGTGATTTGGATGTTGGGATGTTGGTATGCGCCCAAGATTGAGGTAAGTGAGCACTTGTAATGGAGGAGAGCAATGAGATGGAATGTCTTGTAGAGATTGGCACCCAGAGACCCATTTTTGTGCCTTTGATGATGACCATTTTTGCATAAGATTTTAGCGCCTTAGAGTTGTAAACTTTCTCTTTGGGCGCCCCTTAGTGAATGTTGGCACCTTGGACAACTAAATACGCCTTTGATGGAGTGGAGCCCAGAAGGGGAGTAGGAGGAAACCCAATCTTCAAGATTCATCAAGCTTCAAAGTTTAGGTCAGAGGTTATCCACTTTATCCAAGGAAGGTGTTATCATCTACACTCTGAGAAGGTAATGTCAAAGGCCATCATGAAGGATCACTTCATCAACTTCAAGTCCTTCAAGTTCAAGTCCTTTCACCTAGCAAGTCCAAGAGAGATTTCTATTCTGATTCATGAAGTAAGCTTATATCATCCCTATCTACTCTGCAAGAAGAAGAAACATTACAAAGTCAATCAAATGAGTTACAAGTACCATACATCCAATTGTAAGGAGTGAACCACCTTAAGGAAAAATAGTTCTCTTGAAGTTACTTGAAATATCAAAAGGTTTAGCACCTCAAAGTAAGGTCAGAGGTGAGGTTAGAGGTGAAATGCGCCTTTGGACCATTCTGGCGCCTTGGATGAAGAACCTATATCTTGAGCCCAAGAGGTAAAATTTACGCCTTAGTGGATTTGGAGAGTTACAGAGATTAGAGAAAAGCACCTTGAAGACAGAGTTGTTCAAGGCGCATGTGTGATTTGATCAAAAACAGGTACCTAGAGTGAATAGGCTTTCATCCTGACTTAATACACTACCTCCTTCTAACGATTTTTGGGGCAGAAGAAAACCTTTCACCACAGGCAAATGCCTCAGAGCTATAAAAAATTGAGAGAGGTTATTGTAGAGGTACTCTACGTGATTGCGTTGCCTCAGACAGAATGTTTCTAAGTGACACAGTTTTTGAGTAACATCTTGTCAAAGATTGCTGTCTTTTTGCACTTTGGACTCTTCAGGAATATTGTCGGTATAATGTAGCTCCGACTGTTTTGACATATTTGGGTGAAAAATAGGACCATGCCTAGTGTAAATGTACCCATTCAGACGTGTTGGAATAGTCAGTTTGGTCGCATCAGGAGCAGGATGAAAGTTATACCCCTTTGTAACTTTACACTGCCTCCTTCTGACAATTTTTGGGGCAACAGAAAACCTTTCACCACGGGCAAATGCCTTAGAGCTATAAAAAACTGAGAGAGGTTATTATAGAGGCACTCTACGTGATCTAGTTGCCTTAGACAGAATGTTTCTAAGTGACACAGTTTTCGAGTAACATCTCATCAAAGATTGCTGCCTTTTTGCACTTTGGACTCTTCAGGGATATCGTCGGTACAATGTAGCTCCGACTGTTTCGACATGTTTGGGTGAAAAATAGGACCATACCTAGCATAAATGTACCTATTTAGATGCATTGGAATAGTCAGTTTGGTCGCATAAGAAGCAGGACAAAAGTTACACCCCTTTGCAACTTTACACTGCCTCCTGACGATTTTTGGGGCAGCAGAAAACCTTTCACCACGGGCAAATGCCTCAGAGCTATAAAAAAATGAGAGACGTTATTATAGAGGCACTCTACATGATCATGTTGAATTAGATACAATGTTTCTAAGTGACACGAGTTTCGAGTAACATCTTGTCAAAGATTGCTACCTTTTTGCACTTTAGACTCTTCAGGGATATCGTCGATACAATGTAGCTCCGGCTGTTTCGACATGTTTGGGTGAAACATAGGACCATGCCTAGTGTAAATGTACCCATTTGGATGTGTTGGAATAGTTAGTTTGGTCGCATTAGAAGCAGGATGAAAGTTACACCCCTTTGCAACTTTACACTGCCTCCTTCTGACGATTTTTGGGGCAGCAGAAAACCTTTCACCATGGGTAAATGCCTTAGAACTATAAAAAATTGAGAGAGGTTATTGTAGAGGCACTCTACATGATCGTTGAATTAGACGAAATGTTCCTAAGTGACACAGTTTTCGAGTAACATCTTGTCAAAGATTGCTGCCTTTTTGCACTTTGGACTCTTCAGGGATATCGTCGGTACAATGTAGCTCCGACTATTTCGACATGTTTGGGTGAAAAATAGGACCATGCCTAGCGTAAATGTACCCATTTGGATGCATTGGAATAGTCAGTTTGGTCGCATTAGAAGCAAGACGAAAGTTACACCCCTTTGCAATTTTACACTGCCTCCTTCTGATGATTTTTGGGGCAGCAGAAAACCTTTCACCACGGGTAAATGCCTCAGAGCTATAAAAAACTGAGAGAGGTTATTGTAGAGGCTCTCTACATGATCACATTGCCTTAGATAGAATGTTTCTAATTGACATAGTTTTTGAGTAACATCTCATCAAAGATTGCTGCCTTTTTGCACTTTGGACTCTTCAGGGATATCGTCGGTACAATGTAGCTCCAACTGTTTCGACATGTTTGGGTGAAAAATAGGACCATGCCTAGCATAAATGTACCCATTTAGACGCGTTGGAATAGTCAGTTTGGTCGCATCAGGAGCAAGATAAAAGTTACACCCCTTTGCAACTTTACACTGCCTCCTTCTGACAATTTTTGGGGCAGCAGAAAACCTTTCACCACGGGTAAATGCCTCAGAGCTATAAAAAACTGAGAGAGGTTATTGTAGAGGCACTCTACATGATAGCGTTGCCTTAGACGGAATGTTTCTAAGTGACACAATTTTTGAGTAACATCTCGTCAAAGATTGTAGCCTTTTTGCACTTTGGACTCTTAAGGGATATCGTTGGTACAATGTAGCTCAGACTGTTTTGACATGTTTGGGTGAAAAACAAGACCATGCCTAGCGTAAATGTACCCATCCGGATGTGTTGGAATAGTTAGTTTGGTCACATCACGAGCAGGACACCAAAAATGCAAAAGTTGCTTTGTGCAACTTGACAACATTGACACTTTTTTGCAACATGACTCAAAGACTCAAACTGACCCCAAATGACTCAAAGTGACATAAAATCACCTTGATTTGGTGCCCAATGTACATTATAGAGGTCGAGGTACTCCTTATCATTCAAACATCTTAGATGAGCGCATAGGAAAGGAAAAAGCTCTAAGTTTCATCATCATGAGCGCCTAATATCAAGAGACTTTAATGCATTGATTTGGTGCCCTATATGTGAAGGAAGATCTAAAGGCATGAAAGTGGATGTCATATTGCAAGAGTTTGGATCATCAAAATTGAAAGAAATAAGTCTATTAAGCTTGGGTGCCCTTGGTATTCTTTTCATTCATTATGAGCACCTTGGGAGAATGGTATATAGGTCATCATCATGATTGGGCGCCCTGGATCCAGAGTGTTGGAGAGATCATCAAATGGTGTCTAGTAGGGTGAGTTATGAGTTTGGTCGCATCAGGAGCAGGACACCAAAAATGCATAACATGATGATGTAAAAATGTGTACATATGTGTAAAAATGCAGGAGGAAATAAAAAAAGACAAACCTTACAAATTAATGTGCATACTTACAACTCAATGTAACATAACTTTACAAAATCAATGTGAATACTTACAAATTAATCCAATGAACCATCCGGGTCTACTCTACTCTTTATTGTGTCAAGTATTGCTTCATGGTCAGACTCACGTACCTTCCACAATATTTTGTTCAAAGGTCTACCCCGATACTTTATCAAATGAACATTGGATGCCACGACAAGGTTCGAGTAATAAAGAATCTTCTGATGCATGTCAAAGTCCTGAAATAGCCAAATATTAACACTCTTATGTGGGTACCTTTTAAGCCATGTTCCAGTAATAACCACTAATCCTATAGGGTATTCGATGTTTTCTCCATCTGTAACAGGGGCCTCCAATTTCTTTTTGGCCTCAACACAATGACATAAGTAATAATCTGTTCCCTCTTCATTATCTTCATCTGCAATAACTGCATATACGTGCCCTACATTGATATGTGTAGCAAATTAGATGAAATTAGTCAACATTACAAAAACACTACAAAGTAAGATGACATTACCTGGTTGAACTAGATGAAATTAGATGCATATACATCCCTATATTACCTGGTTGAACTAAATCTGATATGTGGTCAAAGTCAACTGACGATTCCATTTGTGTTAGTTCCAGTGTCGTCGGGGGTCGATACTTGTCAAGTGGGCTAAGATAACTTAACTGCCATTTGTCAACCCACTCCTTTGACTCACACTCATCCCAGACTTGAATTGTACAGGAAGAACAAAAGCATGACATCTTTCGTGTATGGATACTCCATGAACCTACAATTGAGCTTTTGAAAGAGTGCATCTCATTTGATCCTGTCAGTGTACAACAATCCTCATATGGTGCAATGTTAGTATCATCTATCAACCAAAAAAATCTATGAACTAAAGACTTACCTTCATTACCTGGACCCATGGAAGCATTACACCACTCGACAATCAATTTTACATCTGTCAACTTTGCATTGTCTTTATACTTTAACTCTTCTCGTGCTATGGCTCTTTTGATACATGCTCCTGCACCATCATGCTCCCCCTTTCCATGCCTGGCCTCACAAAAGTTCCACATATGTTGAATACCTATAAAATTATGCCTCCTACTCATCCAATAGAAATTTTGTGAGTTCTTGAATTGTGACGCACAATTATCTGACCATATGATATGCTGACTGAATGATATGCCCCTTCTAGCCAAATCATTGTAGAACACCTGAAAGCAACCTTGCACGAACTCCGTAGAATGCGTGCGATCATCACTAATATAGAAATTATACTCCCTTATGATCTTTCTGTCATCCTCTGTACTATCGTTCGCATGAATGAATGCGACGTGCACAAATATAGAAACCTGTGTGGAGTTGTAATATTGTGATTGCACCTCACGCTGTGGCTGTAGACTGTAGTTCTCTGCAAAGTCAATGACTGAAACAATGCTACCAACTGGAAATGTGTCCTTGCATAACTTGAATTGCAAGTCCAACCATCGAGCTCTATGGGCATGTCTTGCATACTCATACACTATGCTGTCACGAAATATAGGCATAAACTGATACACTGGAATCTTTTCAATAACTAATTCACACCTCTTTGCTTCTTTACCATCTTTTGTATTGTATGCCACTGTTTTATACTTGCCAAACTCTACTAGTTCATTTCCAACCGCATGTGTTATTTCCATATGTTC
Organism: Cunninghamia lanceolata; assembly: GCA_027924645.1. Taxonomy (NCBI): domain Eukaryota; kingdom Viridiplantae; phylum Streptophyta; class Pinopsida; order Cupressales; family Cupressaceae; genus Cunninghamia; species Cunninghamia lanceolata. Next base: position 8,164,010 of record BSBN01001054.1, read on the forward strand.
ACATATTGGCAAATGTTGCAAGCCACCGCAATGATAACATGTGCCATCCAAGCATAATTTCTTGTAGAATATTTGACCTTCCTCTCTTTCACATAAAATTCTTGATATGAAGTCTCTTGAAGATGTTGGTGGGGCACATATGGGACAACCCTGCAAATCATTGTTAGTATGCATATGTAAACATATAGACCTATAAGCATCAAAATGGTTAGAAAATTCAATATGTAATCTACAACAACAAGTAGTGCATGTGTGATTTATCTTAACATAGAAAGGTTTTAGCATTTCAAAATATCTTTGACAAATTTTAATTTGAGGATACTTCTCTAGAAATTTACCATAAAATTGTGTTTGAGTCTCATCCAAAAAATGCTTTGGATGTGGCTCGCGGTTCTGACTACCAATTCTCCTTCTTACCACATCCCTTTGATTTGGAGATACCCTTGTGTAATTCTTCCAAAAGTCTTCAATTAGTGATCTCAATGCTTCAACAATTAGTTTATCTTTTCGTGGTAGTCTCCCTGAGAATGCCCATAATTCATTGGCATTAGTGTCCTTAATTCTTTGGCATCTTCCAATGGCTCTTGATAAAGTTTTCCTATTAATTCTCAATTCTTGACTTGTCTTTCTAATGAGACGAGCTTTCCTCATTTGACTACTTACTATAGTCGATGTAATCACACGCCGTGTTGCATTACTATCTTTTGTGCATGAGGTGTTACCCACACTCTCATACGCACTCATTAGATTCTTGACAATAGATTTTTCACATGAAGCCTCTGATGTTTTCAACCCACGAATCTTCATGATAGACCTATACTTTATACTTCGCATCATTTCAACGAATAGTTGACATCTTGCAGTCTCATTTAACTTTTCAAAGAACAATCTCCAAATCTTATTAGCATATCTTCTACAAGTGCGTTTTGGAATCTTACCTTCCATTGGCTGCAAAATATTCTCATCAATATTAATCAAATACTTTGGCTTTCTATGCAAAATTCTAGGTGGTGTCAAGTTAGGTAAATTCATCTCAACACTAGGAATTTCATCGATATTTAAATGAGATGGGTTAGATGGCATACCTTCGATCGAAGATCGAATAGATGACATACCTTGAGGTTGAGGTGGGAATGATGGCAGACCTCCTTCATCACATGTGAGTGATGATGTACTCTCAACTTGAGATGTGGTAGATGGCGTCCCTACATGTTGACTTGCGGTAAAGGATGTGTCTCCAACTATGGTATTCAAATCTCTCGTACCACGAAGTTTTTGCATTTGTTCTCTTTGTGCCACCAATACCATATCTCTTTGTGATGGTTGTGGTTCCTCTTCAATTGGTATGTCTTCATTTATCATGTCCAATTTCCTCTTCTCACGAAGTTCCCTCATAGCCATTGCTTTCTTTGCATTCTTAGCTTCTATCTCTTCCTGTGTTGGTTTAATTCTTGATCGTTTCCTTGGCATGACGGAGAATTTGTCTATAGCATGATAAAGAGACCAATATTAGTTCCTAAGAAATGAATACATGATAATAGTGGGATTGTATTTTTTTATGTTGTAAGGATTTATTCTTGTATAGTTTGACATCATGGTATGAACTAAGGTTTGTTTATTACACATAATTATTAAAGAGCCCAAGTGTAGAAAATATACATGGCATCATGTGAAATTGTAGGTTGCATGTAAAGACTTGACATACCTAAAAAATGAAGATTTGAAGGAGAGAGTACCCAATTATGTAGTGTTTTTATCTTCTTGCATCAAACTCCTCAACAATTTGAGTTTTTCACCACTTGCTTCCTTTTCAATGTTAAATTCTTAAAATTGAATCACAATTAACATTGCAATACTACAAAAATTGAAACTTGAATAGATATATATCAAACTTGGTTTGAAAATTATGTTATTTCCTCCTTCTCAAGTTGGCAAAGCAGAAAAGGTGGTGGAAAGATCATGCAAAGGTGGTACAATGTGTCAAATGTGCATGTGAAATTCCCAATAGCATGAAAGCACTTCTTTTTTGTCAGAGCATGCACAGAATCAATAAGAAAATAGAGCATGTGGGCCTGGATCATGGGGGTAACCACTTTTTTACTTTTTCAATAGAAATACAAAACACGAGCGCCTTATAATGTGCTCGCATTTTGTTCTGCTATAGATCCCTAATCCCTAAACCCTCAACTCTGATCCCTCAACCCTCAACCCTCAATGTCAAATCCTAATCCCTCAACCCTCAACCTTATCCCTAAACCCTCAACCCTCAATGTCAAATCCTAGTCCCTCAACCCTATCCCTAAACCCTCAACCCTTAATGTCAAATCCTAATCCCTCAACCCTAGTCCATCAACCCTCCAACCCTATCCCTAATCCTTACAACCCTCAACCCTAATCCCTCAACCCTTAACTCTGATCCATCAACCCTCAACACTATACCTTAAACCCTAATCCCTTCAACCTCAACCCTATCCCTAAACCCTTGACCCTCGAACCTCAGCCCTCAATGTCAAACCCTAATCCCTCAACCCTTAACTTTGATCCCTCATCTCTCAACCCTAACCCTAAGCCCTCAACCCTCAACATCAAACCCTAATCCCTCAACCCTCAACCCTAATCTATCATTCATCATCCCTCAACTCTAATCCCTCATTCCTAAACCCTAAACACTATCCCTATTCCTAGACCCTCAACAGGCTCGATACTATACCTTAAACACTAATCCCTCTACCATCGACACTCTAATTTAACCCTAATCCCTCGACCATTAACCCTATCCCTCAACCCTCAACCCTCAACCGTCAACTCTCAACATTAAACCCTAATTCATCAACCCTAAACCCTAATCCCTCAAACCTAAACCCTATCCCTAAACCATCAACCCTCAACACTATACCTTAAACCCTAATCCCTCAACCCTCAACCCTAAACCTTATCCCTAAACCCTAATCCCTCAACCCTCAACCCTAATCCCTCATCCCTCAACTCTAATCCCTCATCCCTAAACCCTAAATACTATCCCTATTCCTAAACCCTCAACAGACTTGATACTATACCTTAAACTCTAATCCCTTATCCCTAAACCCTCCAACCCTATCCGTAATTGTTATACCCTCCACACTCTACTTTAACCCTAATTCCTTGACCCTCAACCGTATCCCTAAACCCTTGACCCTCGAACCTCAACCCTCAACCCTCAACATCAAACCCTAATCCCTCAACCCTCAACCCTAATCTATCATCCGTCATCCCTCAACTCTAATCCCTCATTCCTAAACCCTAAACACTATCCCTGTTCCTAGACCCTCAATAGGCTCGATACTATACCTTAAACCCTAATCCCTCTACCATCGACACTCTTATTTAACCCTAATCCCTTGACCATTAACCCTATCCCTCAACCCTCAACCCTCAACCCTCAACTCTCAACATTAAACCCTAATTCATCAACCCTAAACCCTAATACCTCAAACCTAAACCCTATCCCTAAACCATCAACCCTCAACACTATACCTTAAACCCTATTCCCTCAACCCTTAACCCTAAACCTTATCCCTAAACCCTAATCCCTCAACCCTCAACCCTAATCCCTCATCCCTCAAATCTAATCCCTCATCCCTAAACCCTAAATGCTATCCCTATTCCTAAACCCTCAATAGACTCGATACTATACCTTAAACTCTAATCCCTTATCCCTAAACCCTCCAACACTATCCCTAATCCTTATACCCTCCACACTCTACTTTAACCCTAATTCCTCGACCCTCAACCCTATCCCTAAACCCTTGACCCTCGAACCTCAACCCTCAACCCTCAACATCAAACCCTAATCCCTCAACCCTTAACTCTGATCCCTCGACCTTTAACCCTAATCCTAAACCCTAAACCCTCAACGCCAAATTCTAATCCCTCAACCCTTCACTCTAATCCCTCAACCCTAAACCCTATACCTAAACCCTCAACACTATACCTTAAACCCTAATCCCTCAACCCTAACCCTAAACCTTGTCCCTAAACCATAATCCCTCAACCCTCAACCCTAATCTATCATCCGTAATCCCTCAACTCTAATCCCTCATTCCTAAACCCTAAATGCTATCCCTATTCCTAGACCCTCAACAAGCTCGATACTATACCTTAAACCCTAATCCCTCTACCATTGACACTCTTGTTTAACCCTAATCCCTTGACCATTAACCCTATCCCTCAACCTCAACCCTCAACCCTCAACCCTCAACTCTCAACATTAAACCCTAATTCATCAACCCTAAACCCTAATCCCTCAAACCTAAACCCTATCCCTAAACCATCAACCCTCAACACTATACCTTAAACCCTAATCCCTCAACCCTCAACCCTAAACCTTATCCCTAAACCCTAATCCCTCAACCCTCAACCCTAATCCCTCATCCCTCAACTCTAATCCCTCATCCCTAAACCCTAAATGCTATCCCTATTCCTAAACCCTCAATAGACTCGATACTATACCTTAAACTCTAATCCCTTATCCCTAAACCCTCCAACCCTATCCCTAATCCTTACACCCTGCACACTCTACTTTAACCCTAATCCCTTCAACCTTAACCCTATCCCTAAACCCTTGACCCTTGAACCTCAACCCTCAACCCTCGATGTCAAACCCTAATCCCTCAACCCTTACCTTTGATCCCTCGACCTTCAACCCTAATCCTAAATGCTAACCCTCAATGCCAAATTCTAATCCCTAAACCCTTCACTCTAATCCCTCAACCCTAAACCCTATCCCTAAACCCTCAACACTATACCTTAAACCCTAATCCCTCAACCCTCAACCCTAAACCTTATCTCTAAATCCTAATCCCTCAACCCTCAACCCTAATCCCTCATCCCTCAACTCTAATCCCTCGTCCCTAAACCCTAAATGCTATCCCTATTCCTAAACACTCAACAGACTCGATACTATACCTTAAACTCTAATCCCTTATCCCTAAACCCACCAACTCTATCCCTAATCCTTATACCCTCCACACTCTACTTTAACCCTAATTCCTCGACCCTCAACCCTATCCCTAAACCTTTGAACCTCGAACCTCAACCCTCAACCCTCAACATCAAACCTTAATCCGTCAACCTTTAACTCTGATCCCTCGACCCTCGACCCTAATCCTAAACCCTAAACCCTCAATGCCAAATTCTAATCCTTCAACCCTTCACTCTAATCCCTCAACCCTAAACCCTATCCCTAAATCCTCAACACTATACCTTAAACCCTAACCCTAAACCTTGTCCCTAAACCCTAATCCCTCAACCGTCAACCCTAATCTATCATCCGTCATCCCTCAACTCTAATCCCTCATTCCTAAACCCTAAACGCTATCCCTATTCCTAGACCCTCAACAAGCTCGATACTATACCTTAAACCCTAATCCCTCTACCATCGACACTCTTATTTAACCCTAATCCCTTGACCATTAACCCTATCCCTCAACCTCAACCCTCAACCCTCAACCCTCAACCCTCAACTCTCAACATTAAACCCTAATTCATCAACCCTAAACCCTAATCCCTCAAACCTAAACCCAATCCCTAAACCATCAACCCTCAACACTACACCTTAAACCCTAATCCCTCAACCCTCAACCCTAAACCTTATACCTAAAACCTAATCCCTCAACCCTCAACCCTAATCCCTCATCCCTCAACTCTAATCACTCATCCCTAAACCCTAAATGCTATCCCTATTCCTAAACCCTCAACAGACTCGATACTATACCTTAAACTCTAATCCCTTATCCCTAAACCCTCCAACCCTATCCCTAATCCTTACACCCTCCACACTATACTTTAACCCTAATAACTTCAACCTCAACCCTATCCCTAAACCCTTGACCCTTGAACCTCAACCCTCAACCCTCGACGTCAAACCCTAATCCCTCAACCCTTAACTCTGATCCCTCGACCTTCAACCCTAATCCTAAACCCTAAACCCTCAACGCCAAATTCTAATCCCTCAACCCTTCCCTCTAATCCCTCAACCCTAAACCCTATCCCTAAATCCTCAACACTATACCTTAAACCCTAATCCCTCAACCCTAACCAAAAACCTTGCCCCTAAACCCTAATCCCTCAACCCTCAACCCTAATCTGTCATCCATCATCCCTCAACTCTAATCCATCATTCCTAAACCCTAAACACTATCCCTATTCCTAGACCCTCAATAGGCTCGATACTATACCTTAAACCCTCATCCCTCTACCATCGACACTCTTATTTAACCCTAATCCCTTGACCATTAACCCTATCCCTCAAAATCAACCCTCAACCCTCAACCCTCAACTCCCAACATTAAACCCTAATTCATCAACACTAAACCCTAATCCCTCAAACCTAAACCCTATCCCTAAACCATCAACCCTCAACACTATACCTTAAACCCTAATCCCTCAACCCTCAACCATAAACCTTATCCCTAAACCCTAATCCCTAAACCCTCAACCCTAATCCCTCAGCCCTCAACTCTAATCCCTCATCCCTAAACCCTAAATGCTATCCCTATTCCTAAACCCTCAACAGACTTGATACTATACCTTAAACTCTAATCCCTTATCCCTAAACCCTCCAACCCTATCCGTAATTGTTATACCCTCCACACTTTACTTTAACCGTAATTCCTCGACCCTCAACCGTATCCCTAAACCCTTGACCCTCCAACCTCAACCCTCAACCCTCAACATCAAACCCTAATCCCTCAACCCTCAACCCTAATCTATCATCCGTCATCCCTCAACTCTAATCCCTCATTCCTAAACCCTAAACACTATCCCTGTTCCTAGACCCTCAATAGGCTCGATACTATACCTTAAACCCTAATCCCTCTACCATCGACACTCTTATTTAACCCTAATCCCTTGACCCTCAACCCTATCCCTCAACTCTCAACATTAAACCCTAATTCATCAACCCTAAACCCTAATACCTCAAACCTAAACCCTATCCCTAAACCATCAACCCTCAAAACTATACCTTAAACCCTATTCCCTCAACCCTTAACCCTAAACCTTATCCCTAAACCCTAATCCCTCAACCCTCAACCCTAATCCCTCATCCCTCAAATCTAATCCCTCATCCCTAAACCCTAAATGCTATCCCTATTCCTAAACCCTCAACAGACTTGATACTATACCTTAAACTCTAATCCCTTATCCCTAAACCCTGCAACACTATCCCTAATCCTTATACCCTCCACACTCTACTTTAACCCTAATTCCTCGACCCTCAACCCTATCCCTAAACCCTTGACCCTCGAACCTCAACCCTCAACCCTCAACATCAAACCCTAATCCCTCAACCCTTAACTCTGATCCCTCGACCTTCAACCCTAATCCTAAACCCTAAACCCTCAACGCCAAATTCTAATCCCTCAACCCTTCACTCTAATCCCTCAACCCTAAACCCTATCCCTAAACCCTCAACACTATACCTTAAACCCTAATCCCTCAACCCTAACCCTAAACCTTGTCCCTAAACCATAATCCCTCAACCCTCAACCCTAATCTGTCATCCATAATCCCTCAACTCTAATCCCTCATTCCTAAACCCTAAACGCTATCCCTATTCCTAGACCCTCAACAAGCTTGATACTATACCTTAAACCCTAATCCCTCTACCATTGACACTCTTGTTAAACCCTAATCCCTTGACCATTAACCCTATCCGTCAACCTCAACCCTCAACCCTTAACCCTCAACTCTCAACATTAAACCCTAATTCATCAACCCTAAACCCTAATCCCTCAAACCTAAACCCTATCCCTAAACCATCAACCCTCAACACTATACCTTAAACCCTAATCCCTCAACCCTCAACCCTAAACCTTATCCCTAAACCCTAATCCCTCAACCCTCAACCCTAATCCCTCATCCCTCAACTCTAATCCCTCATCCCTAAACCCTAAATGCTATCCCTATTCCTAAACCCTCAACAGACTCGATACTATACCTTAAACTCTAATCCCTTATCCCTAAACCCTCCAACCCTATCCCTAATCCTTACACCCTCCACACTCTACTTTAACCCTAATCCCTTCAACCTTAACTGTATCGCTAAACCCTTGACCCTCGAACCTCAACCCTCAACCCTCGATGTCAAACCCTAATCCCTCAACCCTTACCTTTGATCCCTCGACCTTCAACCCTAATCGTAAACGCTAACCCTCAATGCCAAATTCTAATCCCTCAACCCTTCACTCTAATCCCTCAACCCTAAACCCTATCCCTAAACCCTCAACACTATACCTTAAACCCTAATCCCTCAACCCTAACCCTAAACCTTCTCCCTAAACCCTAATCCTTCAACCCTCAACCATAATCTATCATCCGTCATCCCTCAACTCTAATCCCTCATTCCTAAACACTAAAAGCTATCCCTATTCCTAGACCCTCAACAGGCTCGATACTATACCTTAAAACCTAATCCCTCTACCATCAACACTCTTATTTAACCCTAATCCCTTTACCATTAACCCTATCCCTCAACCTCAACCCTCAACCCTCAACCCTCAACTCTCAACATTAAACCCTAATTCATCAACCCTAAACCCTAATCCCTCAAACCTAAAACCTATCCCTAAACCATCAACCCTCAACACTATACCTTAAACCGTAATCCCTCAACCCTCAACCCTAAACCTTATCCCTAAACCCTAATCCCTCAACCCTCAACCCTAATCCCTCAGCCCTCAACTCTAATCCATCATGCCTAAACCCCAAATGCTATCCCTATTCCTAAACCCTCAACAGACTCGATACTATACCTTAAACTCTAATCCTTTATCCCAAAACCCTCCAACCCTATCCCTAATCATTATACCCTCCACACTCCACTTTAACCCTAATTCCTTGACCCTCAACCCTATCGCTAAACCCTTGACCCTCGAACCTCAACCCTCAACCCTCAACATCAAACCCTAATCGCTCAACCCTCAACCCTAATCTATCATCCGTCATCCCTCAACTCTAATCCCTCATTCCTAAACCCTAAACACTATCCCTATTCCTAGACCCTCAACAGGCTCGATACTATACCTTAAACCCTAATCCCTCTACTATCGACACTCTTATTTAACCCTAATCCCTTGACCATTAACCCTATCCCTCAACCATCAACCCTCAACCCTCAACTCTCAACATTAAACCCTAATTCATCAACCCTAAACCCTAATACCTCAAACCTAAACCCTATCCCTAAACCATCAACCCTCAACACTATACCTTAAACCCTATTCCCTCAACCCTCAACCCTAAACCTTATCCCTAAACCCTAATCCCTCGACCCTCAACCCTAATCCCTCATCCCTCAACTCTAATCCCTCATCCCTAAACCCTAAATGCTATCCCTATTCCTAAACCCTCAACAGACTCGATACTATACCTTAAACTCTAATCCCTTATCCCTAAACCCTCCAACACTATCCGTAATCCTTATACCCTCCACACTCTACTTTAACCCTAATTCCTTGACCCTCAACCCTATCCCTAAACCCTTGACCCTCGAACCTCAACCCTCAACCCTCAACATCAAACCCTAATCCCTCAACCCTTAACTCTGATCCCTCGACCTTCAACCCTAATCCTAAACCCTAAACCCTCAACGCCAAATTCTAATCCCTCAACCCTTCACTCTAAACCCTCAACCCTAAACCCTATCCCTAAACCCTCAACACTATACCTTAAACCCTAATCCCTCAACCCTAACCCTAGACCTTGTCCCTAAACCATAATCCCTCAACCGTCAACCCTAATCTATCATCCGTCATCCCTCAACTCTAATCCCTCATTCCTAAACCCTAAACGCTATCCCTATTCCTAGACCCTCAACAAGCTCGATACTATACCTTAAACCCTAATCCCTCTACCATCGACACTCTTATTTAACCCTAATCCCTTGACCATTAACCCTATTCCTCAACCTCAACCCTCAACCCTCAACCCTCAACTCTCAACATTAAACCCTAATTCATCAACCCTAAACCCTAATCCCTCAAACCTAAACCCTATCCCTAAACCATCAACCCTCAACACTATACCTTAAACCCTAATCCCTCAACCCTCAACCCTAAACCTTATCCCTAAACCATAATCCCTCAACCCTCAACCCTAATCCCTCATCCCTCAACTCTAATCCCTCATCCCTAAACCCTAAATGCTATCCCTATTCCTAAACCCTCAACAGACTCGATACTATACCTTAAACTCTAATCCCTTATCCCTAAACCCTCCAACCCTATCCCTAATCCTTACACCCTCCACACTCTACTTTAACCCTAATCCCTTCAACCTTAACCCTATCCCTAAACCCTTGACTCTCGAACCTCAACACTCAACCCTCGACGTCAAACCCTAATCCCTCAACCCTTAACTTTGATCCCTCAACCTTCAACCCTAATCCTAAACCCTAACCCTCAACGCAAAATTCTAATCCCTCAACCCTTCACTCTAATCCCTCAACCCTAAACCCTATCCCTAAACCCTCAACACTATACCTTAAACCCTAATCCCTCAACCCTAACCCTAAACCTTGTCCCTAAACCCTAATCCTTCAACCCTCAACCCTAATCTGTCATCCGTCATCCCTCAACTCTAATCCCTCATTCCTAAACCCTAAACGCTATCCCTATTCCTAGACCCTCAACAGGCTCGATACTATACCTTAAACCCTAATCCGTCTACCATCGACACTCTTATTTAACCCTAATCCCTTGACCATTAACCCTATCCCTCAACCTCAACCCTCAACCCTCAACCCTCAACTCTCAACATTAAACCCTAATTCATCAACCCTAAACCCTAATCCCTCAAACCTAAACCCTATCCCTAAACCATCAACCCTCAACACTATACCTTAACCCCTAATCCCTTAACCCTCAACCCTAAACCTTATCCCTAAACCCTAATCCCTCAACCCTCAACCCTAATCCCTCATCCCTCAACTCTAATCCCTCATCCCTAAACCCTAAATGCTATCCCTATTCCTAAACCCTCAACAGACTCGATACTATACCTTAAACTCTAATCCCTTATCCCTAAACCCTCAGACCCTATCCCTAATCCTTATACCCTCCACACTCTACTTTAACGCTAATTCCTCGACCCTCAACCCTATCCCTAAACCCTTGACCCTCGAACCTCAACCCTCAACCCTCAACATCAAACCCTAATCCCTCAACCTTTAACTCTGATCCCTCGACCTTCAACCCTAATCCTAAACCCTAAACTCTCAACGCCAAATTCTAATCCCTCAACCCTTCACTCTAATCCCTCAACCCTAAACCCTATCCCTAAACTCTCAACATTATACCTTAAACCCTAATCCCTCAACCCTAACCCTAAACCTTGTCCCTAAACCCTAATCCCTCAACCCTCAACCCTAATATGTCATCCGTCATCCCTCAACTCTAATCCCTCATTCCTAAACCTTAAACGCTATCGCTATTCCTAGACTCTCAACAGGGTCAATACTATACCTTAAACCCTAATCCCTCTACCATCGACACTCTTATTTAACCCTAATTCCTTGACCATTAACCCTATCCCTCAACCTCAACCCTCAACCCTCAACCCTCAACTCTCAACATTAAACCCTAATTCATCAACCCTAAACCCTAATCCCTCAAACCTAAACCCTATCCCTAAACCATCAACCCTCAACACTATACCTTAAACCCTAATCCCTCAACGCTCAACCCTAAACCTTATCCCTAAACCCTAATCCCTCAACCCTCAACCCTAATCCCTCATCCCTTAGCTCTAATCCCTCATCCCTAAACCCTAAATGCTATCTCTATTCCTAAACCCTCAACAGACTCGATACTATACCTTAAACTCTAATCCCTTATCCCTAAACACTCCAACCCTATTGCTAATCCTTACACCCTCCACACTCTACTTTAACCCTAATCCCTTCAGCCTCAACCCTATCCCTAAACCCTTGACCCTCGAACCTCAACCCTCAACCCTCGACGTCAAACCCTATTCCCTCAACCCTTAACTCTTATCCCTCATCTCTCAACCCTAACCCTAAACCCTAAACCCTCAACCCTCAATGTCATATCCTAATCCCTCAACCCTAAACCCTATCCCTAAACCCTCAACACTATACCTTAAACCCTAATCCCTTAGCCCTCAACCCTAAACCTTATCCCTAAACCCTAATCCTTCAACCCTCAACCCTAATCTGTCATCCCTCAACTCTAATCCTTCATCCCTAAACCCTAAATGCTATCCCTATTCCTACACCCTCAACAAAATTGATACTATACCTCAAACCCTAATCCCTTATCCCTAAACCCTCTAACCCTATCCCTAATCCTTATACCCTCCACACTCTACTTTAACCCTAATTCCTCGACCCTCAACCCTATCCCTAAACCCTTGACCCTCAAACCTCAACCCTCAACCTTCAACATCAAACCCTAATCCCTCAACCCTTAACTCTGATCCCTCAACCCTCAACACTATACCTTAAACCCTAATCCATATCCCTCAACCCTCAACCCTTAAAACTTAAACCTTATCCCTACACCCTCAACACTTGACACTATATCTTAAGCCTTAAACCCTCATCCCTTAAGCCTCAACCCTCAATCCTTAAACCTTCAACCCTAAACCCTATCCCTAATCCCTCTACCCTAGACACTCTAACCCTAACCTCAACATTAAATGCTAATCCATCAACCCTAAACCCTAATCGTAAACCCTCAACCCTCAACCCTCAACACTATACCTTAAACCCTAATCCCTCAACCCTCAACCCTAAACCTTATCCCTAAACCCTAATCCCTCAACCCTCAACCCTAATCCATCATCCCTCAACTATAATCTCTCATCCCTAATCCCTAAATGCTATCCCTATTCCTAAACTCTCAATAGACTCGATACTATACCTTAAACCCTAATCCCTTATCCCTAAACCCTCCAACCCTATCCCTAATCCTTACACCCTCCACACTCTACTTTAACCCTAATCCCTAGACCCTAAACCCTATCCCTAAACCCTTGACCCTTGAACCTCAACCCTCAACCCTCAATGTCAAACCCTAATCCCTCAACCCTTACCTTTGATCCCTTGACCCTCAACCATAATCTGTCATCCCTCATCCCTAAACCTTAAACGCTATCCCTATTCCTAGACCCTCAACAGGCTCGATACTATACCTTAAACGCTAATCCCTTATCCGTAAACCCTCCAACTCTATCCCTTATCCCTTAACGCTCATGATTAATAGCCTTGAACATAAAAAATTTGAGTGGGACATAACGTGAGCGCGTTATAACGCGCTCGTGTTATGTCAAACATGACAAAAGACAGACTTGCAGGAAAGCAAAATGCAAGGCAAAACATAACGCGAGCGCGTTATAACACGCTTGCGTTATTTCTTGCTTTGGGAATCCCAAGCCTTGGGCTTGGGATTTTCTTTGGATTTCCAACCCAAAGGCTTGGAGTGCCTTATGAACAGTCACAGACGTGTTTTTCTATATTCTTCAAAATTTCACATAATTTCATTCGTGCTAACCCTCAGATTTGCACGTGTTTCAAGGTTGAACAAATCGAACACATGGGTAATGTTAGGCTTTCTCTTAGCTATTTGACGATGTGATTTTTGTCACATTTTAACAATGTTAAGCCTTTCATCTTTAATTTCTTTTGTTTGTGTGTCCGTTTTTAGGCAAAAACCACTGTTTGGTCTTTTTTTCATTTTAAAATAACTATTCATTCAAATTTCAAAAAAATTACATATTTAGAAACTAGACTCCATTCTCCAAATATTTAAAAAATAAAAAAATGATTTTCAATTAGTTTTCAAAATTTATAGGGGTAGCACGGCCAAAATTCTGTTTTTTAGGATGTGTCCACTTTAAAAATTAGTAAAAAATCAAATATTCATCAAAAAATTATCAAAAAAATCGGGCATAAACTACATCCTATTAGCTAATTTCTCACCAAAGCGATTTTAAAAATACCAAAAAAAAGTTGACCTTTTGAGGGAGCCACAAAACATGCTATGTTATGTTTTTTGACAGAAACAACACCAATTTCTGTGGCTCCCTCTTTTGAACCCCTTAATCTATGCCATTTTCAAAACAAAATAGTAGTTTAGAAAGTAGACTCGGAGCACTATGAACAATGTTTTGGTTGCATCTCCAAATTTTGAGTGTAACTATGCTCAATTTCTCATCCAATGCCAGTATTTCCTGATTTCAGAAAAAAAGTGGCCACTTAAGACCCCTTTTTGGCCTCCCATCTTCTTGCACTTAACCTATAGTTAGGGTTTGTACTCTGTCTTTAATTTTTTGATAAATCTATTACAAATGTAGTATCATTCTGATAGGTTCCTTCAAGTAAGGTTTAAATCCTTTTAGATAAATACAGGTAATATTTTGTCAAATTGGATATATGTAAGTATGGAATACTAACTATTTCCTTGCAGGGTTGTACAAGTTGCATACCTATTCTTTCATGCCAGATAATTCAAGTTTTTACCAAATAAAAAGTCATTCATTTCATAACCATACTGACTCTATATTAAATAAGGAACTGGTCTAGTATTTTCATCATCACTCATTCAACTTCATTTTAGATTTACTTAGTTAGATTGCATTATTATTTTAGCATTATAATTCAGATTATTTTTTGAATTATTTTTCTGTCTTTTATCTGTTTGATAACTTGTGCCATTATCGATAGTTAGATTAATTTTGATTAAAGTAGTGATCATCTCTTTATCTGCTTTACTAATTAGAGGTTTACCCACCTAGGTCTGGCAGAGCCTAAAGCGAAGGGGGTTTAGCCATATCTAGCCCGTGTCAGTTAGCCAAATGCCTCAAGAGAGCCTAGCACCCTCTTGGGGTTAACAACTTGCGTTTTTGAGACCTAACAATGACCACATGTCAAATGTGGACATGACACACCTATTGTGTGTCGTGACCACATGGGAAATGTGGGCATGATATTTGGTATCAGAGCCAAGTTTAAACACCGAGCTTTTCTAGGGCACATTATTATTCTGCAACCTTGATTAATTTGTGGTTACCTCATTTTTGTAGGATGCCTCCTCGACGAGTTCGGTGAGCTCAATCCCACCACACTGCATCTGCTGAGGTGCACAATGATTCTTTAGCTGAGGGACATGCACTGTCGGCCCCACAGATACCGCAGGCACCACTGGCCCTACCTATACTAGATATTGGGCCAAAGATATTACAGGCACTACATGCAATGTTAGATAGGCTACCACTAGCCATAGTTGAGCCGTGCATAGAGCCATGTGCTGAGCCCCATGATGATCCATGAGAGGAACCACACATGGAGCCATGAGCAGAGTCACATGTTGAGCCATGTGCAAAGCCTCGTGTTGAGCCAAGAGAGGCACCACATGTGGAGCCATATGTTGAGGTACTAGATACGATGGTAGAGGAGGTTGGATTGGCTGACAGGGCCCGTAGCAGGAGTCCTCCACGTCATGCTAGGTGTGAGGAGGCAGTGCGAGTGGAGCATATTGTTCACAGGCCTTATGATTATTATGCGAATGAGCCTATTAGAGGGTACAAAGATCGAGGAGATCCCATCAGGGATTTGTTGAGGCTGAATCCTCCTACTTTTGTCAGCACCATAGAGGGAGCTGAGGCAGAGGCTTAGCTCATCAGCTTAGATAGATGCTTTGCGTTGCATCCTTACGAGGGAAACACAAAGGTACATGTGGTAGTCCACCTGTTGTGAGATATAGCAGCTACTTGGTGGTGTATTGAGGAGTGCAAGCACCATCTATCATTGGACACACTCACATGGGAGACTTTCATTGAGCACTGCAATGCGCAATACTACAGGCAGCGTCGCATAGACAATTTTTACGACCTTCAGCAGAGAGGACTTACTGTTGCTTATTATGAGAGTAGATTTATTGAGTTGTCTTGATATGCAGAGTATCTCCATGATGAGAAACTCCTGTTCATAAGTTTATCAGAGGATTGAACCATAGCATAGCAACGCCTGTACGCATGGTAGACCCCCAGACATTGAGTGATGCTACCGAGAAGGCATACATAGTTGAGGAGATACAAGGATGAGGGTAGAGTTCACACCCTCAGTTTGAGGATAGTGGACAGTAGAAGCATCAGCAGAGTTATTACAGACCACCACCGCCACCTCAGAGAGGAGGATTTAGTTTCACATCCTTACCTCCTAGGCCCCCACATCAGTAGTAGCCACAGCAATAGTAGAGAGCTAGGACACAACAGAGGGCACATGGGGGGCATAATCAAGGTTGGTAGTAGTAAGGCCCACACAGAGATTAGAGGTAGCAGGGATCATCTATGAGACCTGCAAGGTCGCAGCAGTCATATAGGGGTTCATAGGGGTCCACAGGTAGATCTGGATAGCAGCAGTCGAGTAGGACTCAGACTAGACCGGTACAGGCTAGGGGCCCATGTTATGTGTGTGATGGAGTAGGAAATCTAGCTAGAGAGTGTCCACAGGGCTTTACAGCAGGGGGCAACCTTGTTTAGAAGGATCAGAGCAGATGGTTGGAGATGTGGGTAGGTCCCACTGTATGTTTGCAGCGGTTGATAACTGCCAAGCTAATTTTTAGGCATCAGTGATTGAGACATTAGGTATGATAGGGGGTGTCCCCATTTCTATTCTTTTTGACTCTGGTACTACCGACTCTTTCATATCTCCATCGTTAGTGGAGCATTGTAGGCTAGTGGCCTCTAGGCAGGGTGATAGGTGGGTGGTTGAGTTGACCTCAGGGGCCAAGATGACAGTAGATGCCTTAGTCCACAACTGTGAGATTTCTTTGGGACCCTTTGCCATAGTTTGTGACCTTAGAGTTATGACATTAGGATCCTATGATGTGGTTTTGGGTATGGACTGGCTTGTGGCTCATTGAGCAAAGCTAGATTATCGCCGAAAGGTGATTACCTGCTTAGACAATCATGGTACATCAATAGAGATAGTGGGCATTCAAACACCCATAGCAGTATGTATGATATCTACTCAGCAGCTTAAGCATTGCATGTAGAAGGGATGCCAGATGTTCGCTATCACAATGAGTGACAGATCAGATGATGAGCCTGAGGCATCTTTGGATGATAATCCCATCCTAAGAGAGTTTGTTGATGTGTTTCCAGCAGAGTTATCAAGGATGCCACCCTGTTGTGAGGTAGACTTTCATATTGACTTAGTGCCAGGTGCTGAGCCAGTGTCTCGTGCACCCTACATGATGACCACTCATGAGTTCATGAAGCTCAAGTTCCAGCTTGAGGACTTGCTCGAGAAGGGGCACATCCAACCAAGCATTTCACCTTGGCGCATTCCTATCATCTTCTTGAAGAAGAAGGATGGGTCTCTTCGATTATGCATGGATTATAGGTAGTTGAACAAGGTGACAATGAAGAACTGTTATCCTCTGCCCATGATTGATGATCTCTTTGATTAGATGCAGGGAGATAGGGTGTTCTCTAAGATTGACCCAAAGTCTGGTTACCATCAGTTACATATCACAGAGGTGGACATCCATAAGACCACCTTTCGGACTCGATATGGCCACTATGAGTTCACTGTAGTCCCCTTCGGTTTGATGAATGCCCCTGCAGTGCTCATGAGTCTCATGAATGGGGTGTTCCGTACCTACTTGGATCAGTTCATGATTATTTTCCTCGATGACATTTTGATCTATTTGCGGACTAAGGAGGAGCATGAGGAGCACCTAGGTTAGGTTCTACAGTGTTTGAGGGAGCAGAATCTTTATGGGAACTTGGCGATGTGTGCATTTTTCAGGACAAAGGTACAGTATCTGGGGCATATCCTATCTGGTGATTGAATCTCAGTAGATCCATCAAAGATCAAGGCTATCAGAGATTGGCCAGCACCCACCAGTGTGACAGAGGTTAGAAGTTTTATGGGGTTAGCTAGTTATTACCGTAGATTTGTTGAGGGCTTTTCTTAGATAGCGCATCCCCATCACTTCCCTTCAGCGGAAAGGGAAGAGTTTTCTATGGATTGAGCAGTGTGAGAGGGCCTTTGGGGTCCTCAAGGAGCATCTTACCAGTGCTCCCATTTTAGCAGTTCCTGATCCTACAGAAAATTTTATGGTTTGTACGGATGCATCACTTGAGGGTTTGGGAGCCATACTTATGTAAGATGGTAGAGCGATCGCGTATGAGTCACAAAAGCTCAAGACCCATGAGCTGAACTACCCCACTCACGATTTGGAGTTAGTGGAGTGGTTCATGCTCTAGTTTGTTGGAGACATTTCTTATTGGGTCGTTGCTTTGAGCTTCATTTAGATCACCATAGCCTTCAGTAGATATATTTACATAGCTGAATCTGAATGCCCGTCAGTGGTGTTGGATGGAGTTTCTTTGTGAGTATGACTTTGATGTCCATTACATCAAAGCGAAGGAGAACGTAGTAGCTAACACATTGAGTTGGAGGTGCCACAAAGTCTTGACCTTGACTTTGAGTGTGGACTTGAGAGGACGCATTATTTAGCATCTTCCTAAGGATGAGTGGTTACTTGAGGTGCAGCAAGAGATCTGTTCATAGAGGTCCCTTGTGGGCAAGTTTGTAGGGTATTCACTTGAGGCAGATGGATTACTTCATCATCGACAGTGCATCTATGTACCCCGTGCAGGTGACCTATGTACTATAGTGTTATTAGAGGCTCATAGAGCACCATATGCGGCACATTCGGGGATGAAGAAGATGCATGCCAACCTATGATAGTTGTACCATTGGGTAGGTATGAGACGAGATATTACAAAGTTTGTTGCTCAATGCCTTGAGTGCCAGAGGGTCAAGACCGAGCATTAGCATCCAGCAGGTCTTTTATACCCTTACGAGATACCTGAGTGGAAATGGGACACCATTTCCATGGATTTCATTGTTGGTCTTCCTATGTCTTCTCATCACCATGATGCCATCATGGTGATAGTCGACAAGTTGACCAAGGTGGTACATTTCTCACCTATATGCATGATGTACAATGCAATAGTAGTGGCGAGAGTATTCTTAGACAATATTGTGAGATTACATGGAGTACCTCGCTGCATTATTTCTGACAGGGATTTAGTGTTCACTTTAGCCTTTTGGAGAGCTTTATAGCAGGCATTGGGCACACAACTCAACTTTAGCTCCGCTTATCACCCCGAGACAAATGGACATACAGAGTAGGTGAATTAGGTGTTGGAGGACATGCTTCATATGTATGTTATGGACCATTAGTCTAGATGGGAGGAGTATCTGTATCTAGTTGAGTTTGCCTACAATAATGGGCATCACAACGCATTGGGTATGCCTCCTTTTCAGGCTTTATACAGTAGACCATGTAGGACACCATTGAGTTGGGATCAGATAAAGGACAGGGTTGCCATTGGTCCAGAGTTAGTTTAGGATATGGAGCAGCAAGTCACACTGATTAGGCAGAGACTTTATGAGGCATAGGATAGACAGAAGAAGTATGCTGATGCTAAGAGAACTGATCAGAGCTTCTCAGTGGGTGACAGGGTATTCCTTAGAGTGAAGCCACACAAGAGTCCAATCTATTATGGAAAAGGCTCTAAGCTTGCACCATGGTTTGTAGGACCTTTTGAGATCTTTGAGCAGATAGGACCTATTGCCTACCGTCTAGCATTCTCACATAGCCTGTCACGTATCCATGATGTCTTTCATATTTTTGTATTGAGGCGATATATATCTAATTTATCTCATGTATTGGACTGTATAGGTAGAGGTGGACGGGTAGTTAGCTTTGGAGCCAATTCGCATATTGGCTCATCAGACACTGGGCCTTCGATGTCGAGAGCTGGACCAAGTTAGGGTACAGTGGGATCGTTATGATGAGGTCACAGTGACTTGGGAGGATGCAACTAGTTTGAGGGCACTCTATCCTCACCTTTTTGACGACTTCCAGGAGGAAGTTTAGTCTTAGGGGGGAGGATGTGAGTCTGATTATTTTTCCTCCCTTATTTTGATCATTTTACATTTCAATTGATGACATTATCATACTTTTAGAGACTATTGTTCCATTATGCAGATTTGATTATATCTCCTAATTTTGATTTGACATTGATTAGACATATGGTGATTCGATTTGATCATATTTGGATGTTATGTTGGGACTAGACATGCGAGATATATTAGATGATGTTAGTGATATGAATTCTAGTTCTTTATGTGATGATGATTACGTGACATTAGATAGAAAATGCAATTTAATCTTGAATTATGTTGTAGATGATTAATGTTGTATTCAATGGCATGAATTTAATTCTAGTTCCTTCGGCTATGATTATTCACAATATGATTAAAAATTGATCTAGATGTGCAGGATTATATTCCAAGGCCATGTAAAATTGGAGGTAGTATTCACACATATGTTATTCCCTGTGAAACCGATCCATTCCCAAGATGGATGAGGATCACATTTGATTTGAATGTTGTTTAAGTGCTTGTTTATTTTATCATTTTGGCTTAGTACCCTTTGTTTAAATTAATTATATCATGTGTTGTATAATTTTTATTGTTTTATACCACTTGGTATTGTTTTTATTTTTGAGGCCATTTAAAGTGGATTTATGACTCCCTAGGTGAACCTTAGTGTCCCAAAACTTACCCTAGGCAGTTACCCATGGGTCTAGGGTCAATTTTGACTAACTAAACCTTGGGGTAACTCACTTTTGGTCACTCTAAACTGGGGTTTAGTCAAAGTGACGAATTTTGAAATGGATAAGGGTGGGAGATGAGTCATGCTTTGGGAAAGACTCATCTCCCTTCCCAAAGTTTGGGGATCCCTTCACCAAGAAGACTTGGGAGGTCTCCAAGACTCCCAAGTGTGTGGGATCTTCCTCTAACACTCTCACATAAGTGTGAGAGCATCTTGGAGGGAGATGGCTCTCTTGGAGAATAAGAGGATGCCATATGGCATCCCTTATCCTCATGGAGGCTTGAAGGGGATTGCCACCTCACCACTTGTTCTCTCACACATGTTTGAGAGTACAAGTGGATAAGGTGAGGATTGGGATGGAATTGGAGAGTGACACTTGTCACCCTCACACTTCCTCTCCCTTGCAAGTGGCATGGGAAGAGCAAGGAGAAGGTGACAATTGTCACCTTCTCATTCCTCAAGGCTAGTTTAGAAGGTCTATATTACCTCCTCTTGTTGAGGAGTGTGGAGTTCTTGCATTTTAGATTTTATTTCTATTCTTGGACTTTCTTTTGGGGAGTTAGAGAAAATTTTGGAGATTGGAAGATTTGGAGAAGCTTGGAGCTCTTCACCAAACGTGCTTCCATTTTTAGGGCTTTTGAAGGTAAGCTCCATGACTTTGTTCTTTTACCCTTGCAAATCCTTTTATGTTGTGTTTGTGGTGTTTTTTTTTGTTGTTTGTTGTTTTTATTTTTATGTGGGTTGGGAGTTAGGTGAGAGCACCTCCAATTGGAGGTAAGGCTCAACTTGTTTGGGGTAGGGGAGAGTGAACCTCCTTGAGGTCACCCCCATATTTGTGCTACTTATAGCCTTGAGGGCTTTTTCTTGGTGTTGAGATCATTTTGATGGCAAGAGTGCCATGATAGTTTTTGAGTTATTGGAGATATGTGTTTTTGGAGGTTTGCTTTAGGCCATGAGACTTGGTGTTTTGAGATCTTAGAGTGGCTTATTGAGTAGAGGGGTCCATTCCCTACCCCCATCAAACTCATTTTCATGAGTTTTGTTATATGTTAATCCTTGGGTTATTGTTGAGTTGTTTTTGTGTTGATTGTTGTGGAGTGTGTGTGCAACCATGTGATTCCTACCTTCCTAGCTCAGGGGTGACCCACTTGTGGGTCTATGGTAAGGAGGAGGGCATTTTGTAGTGGCTTGGTTCCCCCATTTGTTGTGTTGCTTGTTGCAGGATTTTAGTTGGAGAGAAAGGAGCTCGGAGAAGCTCATTTTTCACTTCATTTGCATTTTCTTGTTGGTTGTTTGAGCCATGGCCCTTGAGGCCCTATTGTAATTTTTTTGGCAAGTTTATTACTATCCATTATGTTTGCTGTTGTAGAGAAATGTGAATGTGGAGTACTCTTTATGGTAATGTTGGTCAAATTTATTTACTATCTTTTGTGCTTGTAGATGTAAGAAAATAAATTGTGAGTATTCTTCAAAATCTATTCAAAGTTGTTACTATAAGCTTGCTATTGTGCCTTTTGTTATTGGAAAGTTGACATGAGAATTATTGTTGCTATTTATTTTACTCCCACCTATGAAATCATACTTGTTGTATTCTGAAGTGGTTATTTGTTAAATAGAGAAGAAAATGGATGTTCACAGTTTTGTTATTATGATTATGTATTTCTTTTGAAAGTTGCCAAAAGAAATTTTAACTAGTTGTTGTTCTTTACTTCCAAAAAAACAAAATATATATAGTTGCTGTCAAAAGGAAATATGTGATTCTGTTATATTCATTTCTGTACAAAAAAAAGAGAAAAAAAAGGGGAGATTAGTAAATCTATTTACTTAACTTCTACATATCCAAATGGTTGTTATAAATCACTATTGTTTGTTTTGTGTATATATATATATATAAGTATTATATGAGTATATACATATTTATGATTAAACAAATAAAAGAATATATTTTATTTTTTAATGCTATTATTTTTTTTTAAATGCATGTAACTGTGAAAATATATATATATATATATACATAAAAAGATATTCATTAAATTGAGATCAACTATTAAAAAATACATAGAGAGAATAAACTTTATATTTGGCGGATAGTGTTGTTAACTGTAAATAATTTTAAAAAAAAGGGTTTGGGGGAACTATGGGCAGTAGTACCCACAGCCCCCATTGTTTTTTAAAAGAAAGGGGTGTGGGGAGGAGGCGGTGCCTCCACCCACACTCGTGGGTGTCGGTGGAGGGATCGCCTCGTCCCCACACCCGAAATCCTTATCCCGCAGACTCTAACGTGAACCTCCCCACACCGCCCCTTACACTCTCTATTTAGCGCCACAGAGACCAGCGGGAAGCCTTGCTACCCACACACCCAAAACCCCTCTCGTCAGCAGTGACGGCAGCGGATCTCCTCTACCAGTAATCTTTCTTATAGTTTAATATGTGTGTGTGTGTGTGTGTGTCAGAAAGATAAGCTCTTGTTAGTTTTAAATCACAGTATTTATATATATATCCATGTGATATATATATATATATACACACTGTTACAAAAAAAAGAAGAATGAAACCCTTTTTGTAACCAATGAAAATATACCTCTGTGCAAGTAAGCATGGTAGCCATGGGAGTGGAAACTTCCAACCTGCAAACAAGATAGAAGGAAAGAAAACAAAAATGGAGGAAACAAATGAGAGAGAGGTAAACAAAAGAAGGAATAGGGTTTCCATAAGGAAACTATAAAATAATATTAGGGCTTCAATTTAGAAAACTAATTTAATAATGGAGTAGGGTTGGGATGGAAAATGAGGGAAAAATGTATTTGAAATGCATTTTAATTTATTCCCTCATTTTGCCTTGTGCACGAGAATTTAAAATTCCCCCTTCCTTGCCCTTGCATTGACTTTTGAGTTTTTTTTTATTTACCCTTGAAATTTTAACTTGAGTTTTTTTTATTTTCTTGGAGTGGAAATTTATTTTCTTATGGGAAAGTTTAAATGTGGGAAAGGGGTGATTCTTTCTTAATTTTTGTTTTAAATGGGAAGTGTGTTCCCTTTTATAATTTATTAATTAGGACATTTATTTTTATTTTCCTTAGCGTGTTTTAGGCCCTAGCGATGGGAAGTCTTTTACTTGATTTTTTTATTTTAATCGGTTTAATTATTATTTTACAAGGAAAGGTATTTTAATCTTTCCCCTTTTTCTATTATTTTTGAGTTACTTAATAAATATAATGTCGAAATTATATTTATTAAGGGACTTAGTTTTTGAAGTTATTTTTGTGTCATTTAATTATTTTCAAATTTTAATATTTTATTGTCAGGTCAATGTAATTGGCCTTGGCAAAGTATTTAATTTTTTTTTTCCCATAAATTTTATTATTATTTTAAAATTTTGCTTTGAATTCTTGTTGAAGTTTTTATTTTAAAAATTTTAATTAGATTATTGAAAATGCGTTATGCTGTCAAAATTATCCTAGATTTTAGGGTTTTATTTTTATGACTTTTTATTGGCTTCTATTTTATTACTCCATTTTATCATGCGTCCATTATGCCATTTAATTTCACATTTATTTATTTGATTTCATTTTGTATTAGAATTAGGTGTTGGTTTTGAACCTAACGAAATCACCTTCTCACCTAGGAAACTTGGGGTTCAGATTAAAACTGTTCTAACCCTAAAAGCAGCACACTTCGTGTCACATACCCCCTAGATGACTTGCATCATGTAGGTAATGGCGTAGCATAATGCACTGCCCCGAATTATGTTTGACATGTTTAAACCTCATGTGTATTGCCACTGAGCACGTAGATGCATGTGAGGGGGTTCCTAGGGATAGGTAGAAAAGTTTTTCATATTTCGTGTCATGACCACATGTCAAATGTGGACATGACATGTCTGCTGTGTGTCGTGACCACATGGGAAATGTGGGCATGACACTAGGACCAACATCTTTGCAATCAATCCAAGCTCAAACATCACCAAAAACATCAAAACATATCAAAAATCCAAAAAAAATCAAATATCCATTCAAAATCCAAGTAATAAAGTTGATCCTTTTACATCAACCATCAACATAATATGCAAGAACTACATCACCAGCTCTATCGTTAAAGCCTTGATCCCATGGATACAGGGTATGTAGGCAATCTGAGATGCGAATGAAGCACTTTGATTCAGGCAAAGATGATAGCCCTTCTCTCATCATTCATCTTTCATCTTTCTTCTAATCATCCTTTAATCTTTCATCTCACTTTCTTCTATCCTTCATCACTTACATCATCAATAAACCTAGAACTACATATTCATCATGTCTCATCACCATTGTAATGTGCTTTGATCCTGTGGATACAGGGTATGTAGGCAGTCTGGAATACGAAGGATGTATCCAGTATGCAAGCACAAATGATCACCCCATCCTCTTCTTCATCTTCTTTCATTTTCCATCTTCTCTTTGACCAGCTCAAGCAGGAAGCAGACTATGTGTATCAATGAAAGCTCAAGCACTTTAACCAATCATGAATAAGGCAGAAGCTATTTTTCTGGATGCCTTAAGACAACATTTGCTATAGCATTTTATCAACATCTTTAGCCTTTAACAGGATGTAGCTTTCCTCTCAACAAGGTGCTAGCTTAATCCATCTAAGAGCACTTAAACTTGACAAGAGAACATGATGACAATATCTTTTGTTTTATCTTTTGATTTATCTTTTGTCCCTTTCCTAGGCCTAATCAATACTGCATCGGTCTATCATATCTTGGTACATTGCAATGAAGTATGGAATGGGGCACGGTCATATTGCTTTTGTATGCTATGTCTACGGGATGATTTTATTCTCTTCCTATGCATATTGGTATCTTGTACATGTTGGGATTAGCATCTTACATATCAATATCTCTAACATCTAAGAATCTAAAGAGTCTCTTATGCATTTGAGACTATTCTATGTTAAGACTAGCTCCATACATATAACCAACAAGGTGTCACTATGTGTAGTGGAGATAAGTTCAAACCATTGCTTGTAGCATCAAAGTCCATCTTGGAACACTAGCTTCTATTCATATCTTGTGAATGTTGGCTCAACATCTTGACCTCATATGTTTAGACAAGATTGTAGTATGTTAGTTTTGCATTGGATATCTCAACACCTTGGTCTTCTATACCTTGGTGCATAACATCCATATGTTATATCAAACATAAGGATTGCATTTCTCTTAATTCTTGAGCAATTACTTTTAAAAGTTGCCATTCCATCTATCCATTCCATCATATGCCTATATAGTCCTCAACCAAGATCAATATTTCCTCTATCATCCTTTTATACATCCTTATCCTACAAAACAAGTGTATTAGACATATCATATCCTTACCATATATATATATGCATAAGTCCATATCATATCATTACCATCTACATATCTTTACATTATTATTAGCATAAGACATTTCCATCATTTTCATTTGCATATTCATATCATTTGCAAAAACATCCTTATAATCCATAAAAATACAAAAATGCATAACGATCATAACACCATACATGCATCCATAATTACATAGAACCAAAAGCCATCATATATATCACATATGTCAATATACAAGTGTCTACAAATAAAACATGGGCTATCCATGAGCCATCAAAGAATATATGTACAATAATCCCATAGGCCTCATCATGGTACAATAATATACAACAAAAACAAGGTAGCCCTAGTGACTACTGGCAGGCCTCTCTCCCTATCCACCATTGGGTCATGCACCTGACTTGCCATCTCTAGGAGGTCCCATAACCAAAGCCATAGATCATGATCCACCTGTCCTCTGAGAAACTAAAGCCCCTGACCTACTCCTATAACTTGGTTGTCTTTGCTTTGCAAGTACTGCTCCATGGTACAAACCCCTGTAGTATTCAGTCTCACCCTATGCTCTCCTCAACTTACCCTATGCCTGAGTCAATTGTGTAGCCATGTACATCATGGCCCCGTCTGTCTCACTCTACTGTCATCACCTATAATTGCTACATAATTGTAACTCTCTCAACCCTCACCAACTGCACCTACTATACCGCTGCATCCCGCTTAGCTCTAATAGCCTATATTTACTATGAAGCTACATCCCTCTCAACGGTAACTAGCTACACCTGTTGCATAGCTGCATCCTTTTCTCCCATCACCCTAGAAAGGCTACCATCATCCTATCCATCATCTCCCTATACTCTCACCTATAGTTGTACCTGGTATGTCCGAGCCTGTACACTCGCATGCCGCAAGCCTATCACCACCTAATGGTAATCTATCTCTGCTCTCCTCAGCCTCATATGAGCTTGCTACCTCCATCTCCTCTCCTACCTAATCCTCTACCTCAGCTACTATATACCCACATCATCATCTCGTATCATCTGTGCTGCTGTCTATGCCAATACCTATGGTTGCACATGACCCTATACCTACACCTGTATCCCTGGAGCCACTGGCACAATTGCCTATGCTAGTGGAGTTCGTCACCACCTCCTCCTCACTAGCCGCTCCATACCAATCTCTCCTATCTCTCCCACCCTCGTCAGCCGAGTCGGTCTAGCTGTCACCCAATGTGTATCATAATCTGGCAAAGTCCTAGGATTTGCAAGACCCTATCTCCATGGCCACATAACTAGTTGTAGCCCATCCCTCTCTGCCAAAGCTGTGTCCACCACAATCTTTGGCCCCCAATCAAAAACCTCTTGCCGTGTCCTCCCAAAAATAGCATCTCCCATTGGTGCTCCATGTGGTAACTCAAACTGTCTCAATAGATGCGTCCGCCTATTCCTTAAAAGCGAGCTATATCTATATATGTGTTTAGTTTTCATCCATAAGAAACCTATTCTAGCCATATGTGCATTTCGTTTATCTATTTCATCTAGCCGACCATAAGTGACTTACTTTTTCCATAAGTGACTATGCCATGCCCATATGCAACCTAAATTACCCTAAGCGACCGCTTTTAGCTTCCAAGTGACCTGAATTGCCTAGCCTCTAACCTAGTCACTTCTGGTGATGTGTGTGCATTTATGATGCTTCTAGCCTACAAAAATCACACTTTTGGCAAAAGTTTTGATACATATCAGTACGCCTGCTCCCTCTAGTCGCCCATGTGTGGAATCAGCATCTTGATAGCTCTTCAACTCTCATCACACTACACCTCTAAGGAGCTCTAGATCTCTATAGATTTCTAAGCATAAATTAGCCTATTTTCCCTTGAGGGACCTACTTATAGCCCCTGTCCAAACCCTAATTCTTCTATACCATCCCCATTTATCCCACCCAATCCTCATTTTCTTTGTGTCAACCTTTATTTTCTAGCCTTTCATCTTATCACGAGCCAACCTAGCCCTTTTTAGTCAGCCTGGCTTACCTCTCAAGGGGGCATCACCTACCAGTTACACTGGGGCATAACCTTGTTTATCAAAGAGGGGCAAAATGTAGACACCCAAAATTGACCTAATTATCATTAGCATTCAAATATTACATTATCCATCATCTACATTTGTCTAACACACTTGAGCAATGTCCCTAGCACTTATTTCTTCTATTAATTAAATAAATTTATATTTATTTAATTAATTCATTAACTATTTCCTCTAATCAATTATTAAACAATCTTTAATTATTTAATTATCTTATTTCTATCTATTTTAATTAAATAAATTTTATTTATTTAATTAATTTCTTCTTATCATTTATCTTCATGAGCTGACATGTGTGCCTCTTTCATTTAAAAAAAGATAAGTGGTACTACATCTTTTATTTAATATCTTTCACATGTAGTACTTTTAATGTACACGGTCACACATAAGCCTTAACTTCCATCCACTTGTCATCTGCACATTCACCTAGGATCATTCTTTAATCTTAGCTATTCACATAGCTACAAAATCTCCATTGTTGATTGATTTTGGTTGAGTTCTATATAAACACCCTCTCATTCCATACTACATATATCCAGCATTCATAAAGCATCTACATTATCATCTTGAGCATATTGAGCATTTTAGCATCCATCTAGTATATTATCATTATCATCCATCTATCATGGAAGCTTTTATCTTCATAATTGTTCATTGTTGAAGAAGCAATCCACATCATAAACAAGGAATCATACAATCTAGGTGATATTGTTCTTGAATTGCATGTTTTTGATTTCATTTGGATTAGATTCTTTGATGATGGTAAGGTTAGGTTTTAATGGCTATGCTTGATCTCATCAACCTAATTTTTACCTATCACACTGATTTTACATTGAAAATAATGCAATGGCACCTTCATGTCATTTTTCTATGGTATCTCTGCATGCATTTCTCAAAGATCTTCATTTTGACAAATTCCTAATCCTCATGAGTGAACATCCTTTGATATTAGAAGATTTAACCAAATTCATCTCTAGGAACACTCATGAGAAAGATGAGAGTGAAAAATATTTTTCTGCCATAGAGTATGATGATGATGATGATGTACCTTCCACTCATCCCATTGCTCTCCCTGGCCAAGATGTAGCATTAGTGGATGAGAAAAGGTCTCTCACATTAAATACTTTATGGATGGATGTTGGGTGCAATCAAGAGGGAAATAGTGTTAATTTGATACTTATTAATAGACTTGGTAGAACTATTCCTAAGATGGTTGTACAGGGGGCACCTAATGCACCTTCTTGCTTAAATCTGGTGATTACGGTTCAAGGTGTTTAAAATGTGTTACAACAACCACACCACAATGTGATTGCTCACACATACAACACCCGTAATAACAAGCAAAGTACACAAGCACTTCATGTGCCTATCTCTCTTCCATGTTCTCAACCTATGCTCCCTCCACCACCTCATCTTACTCATAAAAGTGGTCAAGAGTATGATCTTGTCAAATAGCTTCATGCTACTCCAACTAAGATCTCTCTTTGGGATTTAATACAAACATCACCTACATATCATGGAATGCTCCAAGAAGCTTTACAAAATGTGATTGTACTGCCTACTGCTAAGCCTAATGATGTAGCAGCTATATTGGATAGTATGCATGTGACAAAAATGGATATTCTCTTTCAACCACAGGAATTACCATCAATTAAAGTTCAAAACCAATATGATCCTCTTATAATCTTTGTCACAATAAATAAAACATTGGTAAAATGAGTTATGATTGACAATGGATCATCTCTTAGTGTTTGTAGCATTGACCTACTACACAAAATCAAGGTTGACACATCACAAATCACACCAAATGGCATTAGCATTCGTGGCTTTGATAATGTTGGACGATAATCCATGGGCACTATAACTCTACCTATACAAGTAGGATATGTGCTTGTGCCTACTTCGATTCATGTCATGCCTTATTTTTCACCTTACAACATGATTCTTGGTAGACCTTGGATTCATGCATTGGGGGTAGTCCCTTCCACTCTACATCATTCAATCGAATTTATATTCAAAGGTAAACTTCATACTATTCATGCTGATCCTAAACCAGATAGTTGTTTACACATTGAAATGTAAAAACTAGTTTACAATCATATGAGCTTAAACAATTTGTGAGGTGATCAATCAATACCTCTAGCCACGAATGATGTTGTGAAAGAATCTAAACCATCGAATGGAATTTCTGGTGATGATTGGGGTTTGTTAAATTTTAATCCTTGTGATGTAGGGGAATATAAACTTAATAACCTGGACACATCAAAAGTCACATCGATCTCGTCTCAACAATCTTTTGAAACACCCGAGAAAAGCAAAATCTCCTTGGTTGAAAATAAAGAAAATACTCTCACTTATACTACAAATCATTATACCTATGAGGCTTAACCTTCTTCTAAAGAAATGGACTCTCTATATGGTCGTGGATTTCAAATCTTGTACAAAAATAATGACTATGTAGGCAATGGTTGCGGTGTAAATCAACAAGGAATTAGAGTACCTTTATAAGTTACCAGAATTAACTACATGGCCGGTATAGGATACCGCTCTTTGAAACCCACCAAAGCCTCTTCTCATCCTAAACTTAATGATATTACAATATCAAAACAACATGAGAGATATCCTAGATATGTATGTTCTTAACGATGGTGCTACTAGGTAAGTATTTCTAACCCTTTATCCCTCTCATGATGTGCTTCCCCCATGATGTGTTATGTGTTGTTTAGGCCTCCTGGGATGACCCCTGATTCTCTTGTAAGGTCTGAGATACCAAGAGACCAACTCTGTTGTGACCTTCTTCTATTTGTATTATCATTCTTCTATATTGCCTCTCTCTTTGATTTCATCATTGTGTGTTGTGTCTTACAGACATAGCGTTATAGTTGGTGACTTGGGGGCACCCTCCTATGTGATTGTCCCTAAGACACTTGTTTCTCCTCTCTTATTTATTGTTTCCCTTCCTCTAGTGTTTCTATCTAGCAGATGGATGACGAAAAACATTTATACTGATGCAGACTTAGTGTCCCTTTCGAGAGCAATAAAAAATTGGACTTAGTTCCTAATATGATGATGGGGTTGTATATCGTATTCGATGATTGGCTAGTGGAAGCACTCATGCTTTCCAAGTAGTGAATTTGATGATGTTTTTATCTCATTTACAAACCTTAACAACATTACTGCTCTGTGCACCTTTGTTTGTCTTTGAATCTAGCCTTGGTGGTACTCGATTTGGAGAGATTCATGATATAGCCCCATGGTTATCCTCGAACTTTGAATTCATTGTATAACCTTGGCTCTTTGTGTGGTTAATCATATGCATTGATGTTGTTATTTATCATGATTTTGTAGACACTAACATGTTTCTTGTAGGGATGTGTTTGTGGGAACATTTGGCAATCGTGAAGTACATGTCACCTCTGAGGGGCATGGGCTTTGCGAAAGTCTATGTTCCCTTGTGTGTTTTCTTCCTACCTGAACATGCTTGATATCGATGCATGATATCAACCACCTTAAGGTGGGGGCATATATAAGGTAAGCTATCTGTTCTAAATTCTAGTAAAGTGTGTTTGAACAATCTTGACATCTTAAAATCTGTTTCATATACCTCCTTTTCACCGTAAGGCATCTCTATGATGCAGGTGGGGTTATATGCCATGCTTCCTTTTCACTGTAAGGCATCTCCGTGATGTGGGTGGGGTTGCATTTTCAAATAGTCCTCTGCGGAGGAGGGGAGTGGTTTTGTGACTAATGCAACCCTTAAACATGTCTTCGGTGATTGTTGTGGTGAAGCCCAATCATCGGTGTGTGCCTGTAATGTGCCTGAGATGGTGCTGAGCCTAGAAATAGGAACACTTCATCACTTGTCTCTTGTGTTTCCTCTATGTCTTCAAAGTATGTGTGTTTGGCATGCTTTCTTTGTTTGGCGTGTCTGTTACCCATATGTAGTCTGCATTTTGGGAGGTTTTGCGTGTCTTGCATGTATGTTGCCCCATATATATAGTTTAAAGACCTATGTAATGAGTGCATCCTATATTATCAGAGGTTTGTTTACTTTCTAGTACTTGCATCTACATTTCATATATATGAGAAAAAGAAAAGAAAAGAAATCATATCTGTCATCTATACATTAATGTGTTTGCTATGCATTTACTATCTTCTTCATGTTCTGCATGACTGTAACTGTCTTCTCCATGTTTTACATGCCTGTTACTGTCTTCTATGTGATTGGCATGTCTTCTCCGTGCTTGGCGTGTTTGTTGTGTTTGTGGCTATACTTTAATGCATGTATTGGTCTCATGTTTATACATACATTAAAGTTGGGGCTAAATGTAACGTCAGAAAATGTCCCCTTGGGAGCTTTTCCCTCATAAGGTTTAGTCCCTGGGTCTTTTGTGTGCATTTAGGACATCGTGCATCATAATTTGGCATCCCGATGGAATGAACCCTAGGTATCATGACAAATGTGGCCTAGGGGGACCCCTTGAGTTTAACCCTACCGAAAATAGGGGGGAGGACTTGGGCATCCACGCCCTAGTCTTGCCCTATTTTGGGTCAGGACCAAATTTAAAGTGTTGGTTTATGACTGTTATTTGGTCCCTAGGCTGACACAGTATGTTTGAATTTATGACATCTTGGCGGGAGTGTTTGTAGTTGCATATAAAAGTATGTTTAGGCATTCATTTAGAAACTAGATGGTGATTGTGATGTTCATGCATTCTCAAGGTGATTCAAGTCATTTATTGTGTTGTAAGAGTAGATTTGTGTTGTCTATGTGTTTGTGTTTGCAGATTTGAGCTTCCATTTCCTCATGGAATGAAGAGCTTCTTCCTCCCATGAGATCTTCACTACAAGGTGACATTTATTATGTTTGTAATCATTATTCATTTGGTTTTTGCTTCTGCCTCCCTAGGTACACACTCTCTATCTGACAAAGGTGTTTGGAAGACTTAAGTGTCCTTCTAGGGCTTGACTGAGGTAAGCTCCTAAACACCACCACCCCCTCCCAAAGTTTTATGATTGTAGGTCACAAGTTGATGATGCAGGCAAAGTGAAGTTGCAAGAGGGTATGTTGGAGTGTCAAAATTGTAGAATAGTAGGAAAAAGAGCACCCTAGACTTGGGTGCCTACTCATTAGTCCTCAAAGTTTCATGACGGATAAACCTTCGGTGCAACAGGAATAGGTTGGAGATCTTGTCCATAGATCCTGACAAAAAGTAAGGCACTAGACTTGGGAGCCCACTCTTTTGTCCCTAACTTTTTCACCTCAGAACCCTGAAAATAGGTGCACAGTCATTTGTAATTTTACAACTCTCTACAGAGGCATTTTCCATTATTCATTTTTTTATTGTTGTATTTGCATAATTAGGGTTTTGATGGATAATTGAGCATAAGAGAAGGAAAATTGGTAATCAAATACCCTAATCCAATTTTCCCTACATTTGTAAGTGACCACGGACCTGATAGTGCTTTGCCACTTGATCCTAAGGTCCTTGAATGTAAAGGGTGAAAGGAGGATTTAAATACTAAACTAAACAATCCAAATTTCACCTAAACAAGTTCAAAACCTAACAATATATTAAAAATGATGAGCTAGTATAGTTACACCAATAGCTGCAAGTACAAATAAGTCTATTCTCAAAAAACACCTAGAAGTAGAGAAATCCTAATTATGATTATGTATTGTGCTACAAAATTTTCTCCAAGATCCTTATCAGTAGGTCCTGAGTTCCCTTTTATAGAAACAAGGGAGCAAATAAGCTTCAGACCTAAAGATAGATGTCATATTTTCATTTGACAAAATTCATCAATTAGAAACAAAGATAACTGATCATGGATCAGATATTTTCATAGGTGCATAAGTTGTTACACGTGAGGCCACAAAACAAGTTGCCTTGGAAAATGTGCATTGAGAAATGTGATAACAAACTCTGCCGACCTATCTCCACTCTCTTCATTCTGACCCCTTCCTATAGTATTTGATGCTTCGCAAGAGGACAAAAAAGGAAACCACTAGGAGAAAAATATGCTCACCTTTCTGGAAATAAGAATGTCTTTATGCTAATTCCAAACAAGAAAAGATTCATAGAAGCATACTCTTAACTTGAAAAAGGAATAAGTAACAATATTCAACTATGAAACTCCACAATACTCAAAACCTCACAAATCAGGAAAGTCATTGTATTTGTCATCCCATGCCTTGTATTGCTCCTCTGTTGGCCACTGAAATGTGATGCGATCATTCACACAAGACATATATTTGTTCTTTTTTCAGCTAAGGTTAATTCAGCTTCCCTAGTGAAATCTTTTGCAAGTCGACAAGAATCCTATAATTTACTGATACTTCTTCTAAACAGGGGAATATCAATCTTATCATCTAAATAGATGAAGAAAGAAATTGTTGGGATGATATCTCATTTAATTGAAGGATCCAATACTAGAAAGGATTGATATCACCATTATTCATCTTAATTATTGGGATCACTCCAATTTCATCATTGTCAAAATTTTGAATCAATTTCAATGCTTTCTCTTCAAGGTGATTGATAAATTCCTGTGACTCCCCAGCTTATTTTTCTACCATGTAGATTTTTTTCATTTCTTTAGGAGCCCTATGTTCATGACTTGATCACTTATAAATACCTAGTAAAGGAGAAATCCTAAGGATCCATTTACCAAACAAAGGCATTGTTTGTTCTATATCCTCAGCTATTTTCTTAATGACTTGAGACATGTCAGAATAACAGTTGTGAATATTAACTACTTTATTTGAAATCTTGTCCATTAGTAATCCAAAAATATTTCAAACAATAAACTAATTATCCAATTGCTGAAAGTTCATAGAACTTGCAAAACTTTCCTTAAAATCCTTGATCTATTGTCTCAATTCTTCATTATGTAGCACGGATGCAACATGAAACTATTCCTCCCCTCTGTTGATGTTTGGTGGGACCCTTTGGTGAAGTTTTGTGGAATGGCAGAAATAACAGGAGATCACCATGTGTCTATCAGGGACCCACAGTAATGATATATCAATGAATAGAACCCGCCAGGTGGCATCTTTCCACTATTCCATTGGTGTTCTTTTTTCCATTATTTATTCTCCATAGAATGGCAAAAACTAGTCAAAATGTGCTACCCGTCTTCAAAAGAAAATGGGGCCCAATCCTTGGCATGATCATTTAAAAACAACCTTAGTTTTCTAGGAGAAAGGGTCATGAGGGTCGTTAAAGGGGTTACCTACTTAAACCTAAGGGATAACAATAAAACTTTGGATACGGGCTAGAGGCAGTAAACTATATGCATGGGGCTGGTAAACAATGTATCTCAAGACATAACACAACAACTTAAAGAACCCAGAAACAAGCGACAAGTAGTCAATGGAAAATTATAACAGAAGCAAATCCCTTGCTTATACTCAAATGACATTGGGGTTTAGGGCTTTAAAGTTAATCTTCAAAATGTTTTCAACAAGTAAAAACCCTAGTCCAAAAAACTTTCAGCATGATAGTGCCAGACAAAGCAAGAACTGCAAGAACTTGGAAAATTTTACGTGGTTCCACCATATGGATCTTGAACTATAGTTTCTAGTTCTGGAGGATTTATTTGAAGAGTACTTCGCATGGTTATCTCCTTAGGTATATGTTTTGATTTATGAGAAGTTTTGGAGATGTAATTGGGCTGAATTCCTATTAATGGAATGAAGTTTTTAAGTTTGATCTTCCTTGGCTAGAGAAGCTTACATCTATTTTTGGTTATTTGAGATATATATGTTTTGTTTGATCTTTTGAGATTGAACATTTGGGTGTTGGTAAGGAATTTCATTTGGGGTTTTGTGAAGGAGATCTTACTTGGCACAACTTAGTACTTGGTGGTGTTGGGAGAAGGACATGATGTGGTTTGTAGTTTCTCTTTATGGTCTCATGTTTCTTCCTAGAGGTCATTATTCATCTAGTATGATCACTAGGTTTGTGGTCATCTACTATTGTTGTACTTTATTATTTTTAGCAATAGTATGTGTTCTTTTAATGTATATCATTTGAGACATGGAGGACCTAGGAGAAGTGGAGGAGATCAAAGGTGAGAGAGTGAGAAGAAAATTGTTTGTGGAAGTATGCTCTATTTTGCAACAAATTGGTTGTAGTTTGCAGATCATTATGATTTTTCTTTGTATTACATGATTTGATTATTAGCCACACCTTCTATATAAGTGTTGGTTGATAGATTTTGAGTTGCTTTGGTTGACATTGCTCATTTAGTATGATTCATAGGATGCATGTGTGTCTTTGGTAGAATGTTTTCATTGGATTGCAGTATCAAAGGTCTTCATATTGTTTACCCATCAATGCCTTTGGTGTGTTTTCTATCATGGGAGATGGAAACTTTTAGTAGGACAATGGATTATACAGAGACTAGATCTGTAATATGGGCTAAATATGTCATGTGCAAAAGGTCTATCAATGGTGAGTTTATTAGTTGGATGTAAACAACTAGCCGTGGTTGTTGTTCAAACTATTCTGGAGCATTCATACTCGATCTTGTTTTGGAGGTGTTTGGACTTTAGAGTTGTGTTTTGATAATGGGTTTGAAGTTGGTTACATTGGTGTGTCTATGTGACATTTAGTGTTTCATCATGTTTTTGGAATGCTAATCTTTTGTCATGTTGGTGATCACTTAGAAGATGTTGTAGGTGCTTTTGTAAAGCTCATGAATCAAGTAGAGTTCAGTTGGGATAGTACGGTAACATTGGTGGTTCATAGATTGGTTGTGTTTCTCTTTTTCTCTTGCAAGGTGTTCAACAAGTGAGAGAGTGTTGGTAATTAAGGTGTCTCAACCTTTGCAATTTCCTAAATTTATTATTAATCATTTTCTCGTAATTATTTGGAAATTATTATAATATATTTTATTTAATAATTGTGCTCCACCAAAATGGGGTATGAGATTTCCAAGGTGGCACTTTTTCCATGTGAAGCATCTTGTGGTGAGTTGTAAGGTGTCACCAAAAGGTTTATTTATAGTAGATTCTTATGATAGATTTTATGTCAGATTCTATGACAAATTATTGTGATTTGTAAGAGCATGATAATAGGGAGTTACTAATTGTGGACCACGAATCTTGACCAACATTATGACAATTTATGATGTATGTCATAGACATCTTTCTAAAGGAGGTAAATATTATATTTGGAGTGCCTAAGTTGGTGGGTTGACTATGATAACTTATGATAGCCTCTTACATGTGTAAGGAATATTCTATTAATAGTCTAGAAGCCCAAACATAGCCTAGGAGTTGGAATATCATGTCATGGAAATGTGGGTCGATGGATTTTTATCATGATATTTTTAGACCTTGTTTTGGTCCATGGTAATACCTTATGGTTGCTTTTTGGACCCCCATGAGTCTATATATTGAGGGCTTGAGATGGAGAAATTGAGGAGAGTTTTATGCAAGGTTATGCTATCATTTTTCCTTTAGAGAAGTAAGATGTAAATCTCCATGTTAAGGCTTTGAGCCTGCAAGTGTATTGTAGCATGTTTGTTGTTGCAAATTAATACACTGGTTTGATGCTTTGGAGTGTGGGGTTTTTACTCAAAATGGTTTTCTCCATGTATATTGGTGTCTCTTCTCCTTTGTATTTCTTTCTTCTATTCTTCTTATTTCATGTTCTTAAAGTGTTAATTTACATGCTATTAGGCTTTTGAAATTTTCATAGATCTATAAGCTACATTGTCTTTCCTCTAAGGGTTAATATGATAGGAAATCAACTATGTCTATTTCTTCTTTAAGGTAATAGTAGTATGTGATTTTATTGACTTATTAAATATTTTTTAAAGAAAATCATAGGATACTGGAAGGTGCATACTAGGTTCTCTTTCCCTTTCAATTGCTCCTCATGCACATTCACACCACAAGAAGAATCATGAATTAGAACTACATCATGCCACTTCTTATCAGTCACAATCTCTCTTTTTTCAAGAACATATGCATAATCATCCAATTCAATGCTAGAGAAAGTAAAGGAATAATCAAATGTCATGTTTATCTAACTTAGAACATTGATCATAGACAATTATCAGTTCAATGTTTTTAGATAGCACATCACAACGATTCATAACAAGTTCATTAATACTATAAGAAAAAATAAAACATGATACACAATAATCTTTTTCAAAATGATAACTTAAATTTAAATGATAAATGATAGCAACACCATTAATGAAATTAGAACCATTTAGTCTCAAATTTAGTTTACGTTTGATTCATTTAGTCTACATGAATCATGATTTCATCATTGTTAAGGTCATAAAAGTCTTGAATTCCTTAGCTTCATGCTCAACTAGATGTCCTAACTTCATTGGTTGTGACAAATATTCATAACTAGCATTATCATCAGTTCAAAACGTTACTACCCTATTAATTCTTTCAACACTTTCCACTAAACTAGTCATGTTTTCATTTTCATGTAGGAATAGGATTTCATTATTCATAATTAAAATATTTTCATTTCCTTTTCCAATGTAGCATGTTCTTGACAATGTTCTTCCATTTATGCTACTACCCATGCCAACAAGAAATTGGGACAATCAAGTTCAACATATTGATTGATAGAGTGAATCATGCATCTATCAAGTAGAGAAAGGTCTATTAGGTTGATTAAGTGTCTTAGAGTGGCCATGTCCTTACTTAGCATCAATATTATATTCATCACTTGGAATGTATCATTTAACTTTGAGTTAAATATGTATAAAACAATGTATATGAAAGTTATTCAAGTTCACTTGTGTGTATTAGATAACTTTGAGTTTAATATGTGTAACAATCTACATTTGTATATCCTAGACACCTTGATAAATATTGGAAATATAATTCTAATACTTTAAGGTTTAGTAATTTCCTAACAAAGTATTTGCATAATACTTGTATTAGGTAACTTGTAAGACTAATTCCATATACCTATAATGTGCTAAGTGAATGTTGTTAACTTGATTAGAGAACATTGAATTAAAATGTATGGATGGATTGTGGCTTTAATCCTAAAAACTACCTTAAGGAATGTAAGTACTATGGTTATGAATTTTTTTGGGGTTGTCTTAAACACCATAGGTCATAATATCCTGAACTGATGCCTTATTGTGAAAGACTTATAGTTCTCTTTATTAAGTTTTGTTCTTTTAAATTACATTTAAGGTCGAGAACATCATGATTTTTCTTATTTATACATATTTTAATGGGATGAATTCATAATAGCTTTTGGAAAGGATTCTAATAACCCTAAATTTAGTCTAACATTTATGATGCCATATGATAATAAATGGATTAGTCTTAGAATTTCTCAATCATTATCTCATTTTTTGTTGATGATAATTATTTGGTCAAATTTATCTCAAGAGACAGTTAGATCGAGTCCTCACCAATTCTTCATGTTCCTTTCATGGAGTGTGATATTATGGATTTATATTTGGGACCATTATTTAATTCTAGTTAAATATACGCAATATCA
Source organism: Cunninghamia lanceolata (assembly GCA_027924645.1). Taxonomy (NCBI): domain Eukaryota; kingdom Viridiplantae; phylum Streptophyta; class Pinopsida; order Cupressales; family Cupressaceae; genus Cunninghamia; species Cunninghamia lanceolata. Next base: position 8,203,632 of record BSBN01001054.1, read on the forward strand.
TTATAAATCCTTGTCACCAATTAATTGGTCAATTTCTAGACCATTATTCTCTTGGAGTCAATTCTGAGTTGACACACATCTATACAAAAAGAGTGTGGTTTATCTATTCATTAGTCTAATATAAATAATGTAGACTTGAATCTAAATAAGGTAAATTTACTAAGGAGAATAACATTTGTGGGAATCTATAGATAAATCCACTGAAAGTCTAGAACCAATCCCCTAAGTAAATTTGATTCCAAAATGTTCTTGCATCCATAAGTATCTAAGGATTGGAGATCACTATGTTTGTTGATTTTGTAGAGTAATTCTTGTCCATTTATCTCGTAAGGTTAGTCTTAGATTGTCACATATCCCCAAATGGGTGGTCTAAACATGGCCATTGTTAATTTTAAAGCCAAGTTAGTTATAAGATACATTTTATATGGTTTGTTGTGTTTACTAGACCCTCAAAGTTGAAGACATCAACATTTCATAATTGGGACACTGAATAGAATTAGATTAATAGAATCCTTACATTCACATAAGAAAATAAATTAAACCAAGCCATTTAAAGTTTTGAGAATAAAGAGACTAAATAAAGTAGAGTTGACCATCAATCCTCTTTGTAATTCTCATATAATTAAAAGAATAGAAGTCCTAAAAACTATTCAAGCAACTAGCTAAGTTTGAAGGACACCAATGCTAACTAGAGGATGCCAAATGTCATTGATCAAAGCCAAATTTTGATGGAGAATAGTCAAAAGGTAGCTAAAAGAGATAGTGTGTCTAAGTGGAACCACATGTAAGCTTTAGGACAAAAGTAATTCTTAGGAAATATGTACAAGATTTCTAGGTTTGTGGGATCGATCAATCATGAAATTCATGATAATTTTGGAACTAAGAGCTTGATTAAATTGAATGTATAATTTGATGGGATCTAGAAAAACTTATACCATAATCTCAAGTAATTGTGAGTAATACTATTAATAGGTAAATAGTAAACTTGGTCAATTTAAAAAGAAAAATCACTCTAATTTTTGGTACCTTTTTTGGGGTGTTACATGTGGTATCATATTGTGGTTATAAAATAGAGTTCTTAATGGGCCATAAAGGAAGAAATGTTAGGTTTTAAATTACTAAAGGAAATTATTGTTTTGTGAGACAACATTTTTTTACTCTAGGTAGAATCAATAAAATCTTAGATGGTACAAATAAAAAATATGTCATCAAGGATAGAATTGAAATGAAGATGTATATTACAGATGTAGAGGAATGACTATTTTCTACAAAATATAGCTACAATTGTGATGCAAGAGCATCCCAAATTGAAAGGTAATCTTGCATCAACCAAAAATATTTGCTTTCTTTTCTTTCTGTAAATTCAGTTGCATTTTAGTTAGTTGCAATTTTAGTATTTTCCACCACATTTTATCACATCATCATTTCATAGCTCATGGAGTAGGATTTCAATTTTAGACTGTCATCTACATCATATTTAGATTTCATGAGATTTGGAATTGTTTGTTAAGAGTTATCACTATTAGAACATTAATAGAATTCACAAAATAGAGCATTCAACATTCAGTATGAGCATAGAAGGTTTGTGGAGCATTCCCATGATTTGTAGAGTGATGGCAAAAGTAGAGAAAGAAATCCAACCCCTTCACTATTATTTTAAAGTCTGAATGTAGAGAATGGTCTTAAACCCAAGAAGAGGTATTTTCTTACATCTAGATGTATCAACACATTAGATTCATTCTCCACAACAAAACAAATAAGTCACAAAATGTTTTAGGCAACATTTTCTCATAAAGAAAAATAGGATAGCATGAGTATCTTTTTAAATTTTAGTAATTATTTTGAATACCTGCTATCTAAGTTGTTCACCTAAATTTTGAAAGGAACTATATCTAGATCAACACACTACTGGAATAGTGGCATCAGATATCATAAAAAGAAAATGGTTTCAAAATTAATTTGGCATATTTGTGTTGAGTCTCTTGCATAGAGAAAAAATAGAAAACATCTACAACATTCTAACTAATTCCACCTTAATAATCTTCAAACTGAACAAAGAAACACAAAAACTATTTCTATTCTTTTCTTTTTTTTCCTTTCAAAACCTTCATTATTCATATCGCTACAGAGGAGTTGTATTATGCAACATTTTAGAGATTTCACTAAGTAAACTAAGAGAAATTATGAATGTATCTGAATGGTGCCCCTTTTCTAATTCATTATTGTTGTAACGCCCGCCTTGTACACCTCAAAGAAATACACTTTTATGCTACATGAAACAGGAACATTTTTTTTAAAAAATGTTTAAGATAACAAATAATGTTAACATAACTAACTATGACATATTCTCTAAGGATACAAGGCTGCATTACTTTACAAACCAACTAACATAATTTAACATTCATCAGTAACTGATCTAAATCAAATGCATAATTGAATAACTGATTCATATTCATTACATATCGCCAGATAATACAATCTACATGATCAAAACATAACTGAAATGCTTTCCTTACACATAGGTACATCATGACATCATTACATTGCCATTTCCAGACTACATCAGAGTCTCATACATTATGATTGATTTGTTACACAAATCTGGTACAAGATTATACACATATATCTTCACCAACTGGGACAAGTACAACTGGAACAAATCTTTTTCTGCACATGATCTTGACAAGAATAACCAATGGATAAAATAGCTCTTCCACCCAACCATGTGGAACCCTAAGGTCCACCCCCTGAGCTAGGAGTTAACATGAGGTCCCAAACAATAACAGTCAGGTAGACAAAAGACAAACAAGAACAAAGGATGACCAAACGCCAATACAGCACGTGGCAATAACATAAACAACACAACACAACTTAACCTCCAGAGACAACACTTAACATATGTGGAGAGACCAAACAAGGAATTCTAGGTTGTAGTAGGGAGAGTGTCATCGCATGGTCCTAACATAGGTTATCCTGACAGCCTCTCACTAGGTGCCAGCCCCCATCTATGGTTATCCTGATAGCCTCTCACTAGGCACCGGCCCCATAGGGTGACACACGCGGAATCAACCTTCCGTTCGTGAGGACAAGGAAGTCAATCATGCCAACCAGGCCTTCTCTACCCATCCTTAGTCTATACAAGCACTACAGGCCATGGGAGAGGAATCCATTAATCTTGTTTAGTGTGAATTCTACCCTTAACCTCCTAGTTCATTTTAGGTTATCACTTGATTAATCTACTTCCAACGGGTTATCCTGACTGCCACTTTGGGCGCCGGCCCCACGTTGAAAGCCACTCTCCTTCCTAACACCTAGTAAACCTTAACCATCATACAAGGCATTATAACATTACTCATACATATTCACTGCAAGGTATAAACCCTCTTGCATTACAAACAGAATCATAACACCAATTGTTATCCATCGCCTATAGCATTACAACATTTTACACTTTTACAGATACCAGGTCTCTCCAACAACAATTACGACAAAACGGATACAAGATAGTCACAACTGGTTAAATATCTCATCTAGAGAATATTATATCACAAAACACATAATCAACTTAGTCAATACTCCATTATACTTCATACTAAATTTGAATCACATAATCGTTATAACAACACAAATACAAAAAACATCCATCCACACTACGACAAGCTAAGCCTCTGGAATTTTGAGTTTGACCACTCTCAATTTGACTCTTTACGACAATAGAAATACTTAACTCACACAGCACAATTTAGATTCTAGAAATTAAACACTAAAATTCCTTCTTGGCTCATCATAAATAACTTTGTAATGAAATCAACAATGGATTACATTATCTCTTTAAATCAAACTAATTGATTTCACAATAAATACAACAATTATACTAATACATTACAATTAAATTATTTAAATATTCTACATTTGTTTCTAAAGATAGATTATAGAACACAAGTATAACAAATTTTACCATGATTAAATTACCTTTCCAACGTTGGATTAAGTACTATAATAATACCTTATAACTATACGGCAATACAACGAGGACAAAGGTCCTACCATCAACAATGAACATCAGTGTTTTCGTTTTCCTCTAAGTTCTACCCTAATACGGTCCTTCAGATATTCTTGACCTCAATCAGATAATAGTTTACTATGCTTGGAATTCTTCGTCATAACGATGTCTCTGAAATGTTTTAATCAAAGATGATTTAAATCTGTCTAAGAAGAAGATCGGGACTGGTCATTCTCAACCGTCAAAACTTGATAGATGTATCAACTATGTTCGTTCCCAAGGCATTATAGTTTTCTGGTAAAAGCTTCTACTATATCTGTTTCAAGTGTAATAACCTATTGAATTGTAAGCACTGATCGCAGAGATGGTGTGAAATTGTTAATGACCACTTAACCATTGAAATGAATGATATTAGTTTAGTCTAATAACTTCTGGTAGCGTCCATCTAACTCCTTCAAACTTGCAATTGATATAATTGGTGGTAAAACTTCAACAGTTTTCTTTCTAACACAATATTTTTCACGAAAGTTCATGGTCACAGAAAATGAAGGCAATAGGTTTGACGAAGGTTCTAAGGATGTTCTTTGAGATCTCAACACCTTAATAATGCTTCCAGGACATATCAAAACCACAACTCCTAAACAGAGAACAACTCCTAAATGGGATCACATGGAAATATGAAATTATGGATTAACTAAATGCTTGCTCGTGAATCCTGTGATGAGTCCCTAAATCGGTAGGCAATCTACACTCAGATTTTATGAAATTGAAACTCCCTTGGCATGATCTAAGGATGGCAACAGGTCTACTAGAAGCCTGAGCGTATGGGACAGCTAGCGAACAACAATCTTGGAGGAATGCCTGAGCCTTAGTGATCAATAAGAACTATTGTGTTCTATATAAATATCCTGAAACCCTCAACAGACGCACAGCAGAGTATGCCAACTCAAATTAATATGGTGATCAATAGAAAGGAAGTCTCCAAATGATGCGATCCACAAAGATATTCATTGGCAAACCTCCAGGGTGAAGGTGAATGCAATGCACAACCAAAAATGATGTAAATTCACCCTAGAAGGAACTGCTACAAGTGTAGCGCTAAAATCTCAGTCTAAACCCTGTAATCATTGCATTTCACCTACATTCGAACATTATGTGAGTGAGGTTGACCGTCCTGCCTTTGCTAGCTAACTTGAGGACACCCAAGACTTTTTCATTGAGATAACAGTTAAAGCTGCAGGAGTTGTATGGCTATGATTGCAATTGGTAAAGCATTTTTTGCAGAATGTTGTGATGTCACTGCCTTCAAGCTAAGATCCAAGGAAATACACTATGTTTGCTGGTAAATAGAGTGGGAGGAAGACAATTACACAACGAATTCCTTGGCAGAAATGATTTAAACCCTAAGAGATGTTATTGTTTAAACGTAGAGAGGACAGCCAACAGAAAATGAGCACCGGGTTTAGGATTTGGTGGTGAAAACTCAGAATGCAAATCGATTGCAAATTGGATCACATCTTTAAGCATAAATTTAACCCAAACAATCATTTGGAAGATTCAACAACCAACAACATTTGTAGAATCAGAAAGAGAAGCAGAGGAGTAAATTAAACTTTTAATGGAACCTGGTTGCAATGCCGATTTGACAATTTCGTTTCAACTACTACAGTCCAAGCCTTTTCCTGATCTTCTTCACTTTTCTCCTACCTGCAATGCTCTCCCTTTGCCTCAACAAGCCTTTTCTTTTATAACACAACCCCTTCCTTCTTCCAAGGGACTCGGCACGTGATCCCGTGCATCTCCCTCCTCTACTAATATTTTTATTTTATTTAATGATCCCAAAGAAGTTCTTTATTTATTTTATTGTATTTCTTTTTTTTAAATGAAAACACATAATTCCTGACAACATTTAATGACTTTATAGCAGACCAAGCATATTTTATTTAATAAAGTTATAACATTACAACAATCCATAATTGTACAACTTTATTTTAATTTATTTTATTAATTAAGTTGTAAATCACTAATTACAACATAACTTACAACTATTTTATTTATTTAAGTATTTATTATAAATAATATTATATTGAACAATACAAAATTTCTTACAACTTTATTTAACAACAACACTTCTAATAAAATAATAATTTATTTATAATGATAATCGACAACTAACGACATTATGCTCATTTATCAACATTTATATTCTTTCGTATAATGATTCTAATAAAAGCACAACGACACCTTACACACTTAGACACTTTCTAACCTAGTTAGACTCCAAGGTGCACTATTACTTGTCCGCAAATCATGATCGAATGACAGACAATGACCAAGAGGATAAACTGACAACCAGACCACACTGACATGGGACCTCACGTTAACTCCAAACAACTAATCCATTGGCGAAGGCATGCTCAGACCTGTAATTAGGTGGAGTCGATGCCTAGTACCCGCATTCCTGCAACAACGTACGGTTAAACATTCAAGATATATATCCACATACAGTCCTATAGTGAATGGAAATCGCAGTGGTGTAGGGTACTCGAAAGCAAGTAATACAACACTGTTCCATTCACGTTTATGTTAAAACAATTAACTATGTTGAACAAGGTATCTGATTACTAGTCAACAACATAAAGCATTCAATCCTCTTACAATCCAATATGTCCATACAACTTGTGAAAACATAAAATGTCAATAGTTAAAACTTCAACAGATGTCATCATAATCATGATCGAATAACACATGGAGCTGAATTAAAATAATTTATAACATCTAATATGTGCATCAAACTGTGATAACATGAAGTATCAGTGGTCAAGCATCATCCTAACATAGATTCAGTATCAGTTATCATAAAATAGAGTGTCCATCACCCAATAGAGTGTCATAGTGTCCAATCCTACTAGAAAAACCATCAGTCTGACAAACGACAAGGTGAGGGGCACTACATCCTCCCCCCCTAGGATCAGGCTTACTCCCGGAAACCTGCAATAATGATGAGTGAAATGCATCGAGTTTGGGCAGTTTTCACAACACTATGCAAACATGGGAGCACACACTGTGCATGAGACCTATTAACAAAAAAGTCTTGACATACTGACTTTACACCTTTAGCAGCATGGTACCATAATTTATCATTTTATAAGCACTATATTCATGATTTAACACACATACACGAATTCAAATTACCATGAATCACATCTCAAGGCTACACAAGGATCCATCTAGACACCGGTAACTGACCTACTAAGGCATGACACAAAATCTATGAGCCAAGAGCCAACATCTATCCCGCACAATCCATACCACACACTCTGAGACTTGATGGTGCTAGGGCACACACACATGGTTAGACCATCCAAACAAGACAACAATGACCTAACTCCTACAGCAAAATTAGTTAGCCTCCATGAAATAGTCCTAGCCTCGGATATCCCCATCCTCAAGGTTCCCTGTGTCTTCTTCCTCGTATACACTCACCAAGTCTGCCTCATACATCTTTGGAGAGGAATCACAATACGATACATGGCCGGCATCGAAAACAATAAGGAGAAAATAGTTCAGCCACCAAAGTCATAAACAAATATCAAATAAGGATTAAATTTCTTCAATGAAACAAGAAATGCACGCAGTTCAACACTAAATCAAATGTAACTATGAGGGTTACACAAAAATGAAGATCACAAGGTGTGGCTAAACCATCACAACCAAATATAAACAAAGTGCCGACCTTTTAATTAATAGAAAATTATAAAGAAAATACACATTTTTTTTTGAAGTTGCACTGTACAACACTGCGTGACTAGATACTAGCCACCGAACGAGGAAGGAGGAAACAACATCAGGTTATCCTCACTGCTTTATTCTATACCATAAGGACTCTACATAAGCACCGCAAAATCCAAGAATTCCTACTCCACAAGAGGGTGCACAGACATCAAGTCCTCTAAATGACAACTCTAACTACAACTGAAGCTCCTTACGGATGGGATGATCATCGGGAAACACTTCTCCCCTAAACTCCCAAACGTTAACCATCACAACAAACAACTGACAATCTTGCCGCATACCTTTCTTCAACTGCATGGTAGAAATCAAGGGGATGGATCTCTACATGCCAACTACCTCTACCTTGACCTCTAGGCACCTACCTACGTACACACCGCCAAGGGACACCCTCACGTTGTTAGGCAAGGATGACAAAAGGAAAGAAGAAAATCTTCAGAGTTTAAGCAACTAGGACAACATAATGGGACTATGCACACCCAGAGTACCCAATGTTTAAACTTCGCTCTGATACCAGATGTAACGCTCACCTTGTACACCTCAAAGAAATACACTTTTATGCTACATGAAACAGGAACATCTTTTTTTTAAAATGTTTAAGATAACAAATAATGTTAACATAACTAACTATGACATATTCTCTAAGGATACAATGCTGCATTACTTTACAAACCAACTAACATAATTTAACATTCATCAGTAACTGATCTAAATCAAATGCATAATTGAATAACTGATTCATATTCATTACATATCGCAAGATAATACAATCTACATGATCAAAACATAACTGAAATGCTTTCCTTACACATAGGTACATCATGACATCATTACATTGCCATTTCCAGACTACATCAGAGTCTCATACATTATGATTGATCTGTTACACAAATCTGGTACAAGATTATACACATATATCTTCACCAACTGGGACAAGTACAACTGGAACAAATCTTTTTCTACACATGATCTTGACAAGAATAACCAATGGATAAAATAGCTCTTCCACCCAACCATGTGGAACCCTAAGGTCCACCCCCCGAGCTAGGAGTTAACATGAGGTCCCAAACAATAACAGTCAGGTAGACAAAAGACAAACAAGAGCAAAGGATGACCAAACGCCAATACAGCACGTGGCAATAACATAAACAACACAACACAACTTAACCTCCAGAGACAACACTTAACATATGTGGAGAGACCAAACAAGGAATGCTAGGTTGTAGTAGGGAGAGTGTCATCGCATGGTCCTAACATAGGTTATCCTGACAGCCTCTCACTAGGTGCCAGCCCCCATCTATGGTTATCCTGACAGCCTCTCACTAGGCGCCGGCCCCATAGGGTGACACACGCGGAATCGACCTTCCTTTCGTGAGGACAAGGAAGTCAATCATGCCAACCAGGCCTTCTCTACCCATCCTTAGTCTATACAAGCACTACAGGCCATGCGAGAGGAATCCATTAATCTTGTTTAGTGTGAATTCTACCCTTAACCTCCTAGTTCATTTTAGGTTATCACTTGATTAATCTACTTCCAACGGGTTATCCTGACTGCCAGTTTGGGCGCCGGCCCCACGTTGAAAGCCACTCTCCTTCCTAACACCTAGTAAACCTTAACCATCATACAAGGCATTATAACATTACTCATACATATTCACTGCAAGGTATAAACCCTCTTGCATTACAAACAGAATCATAACACCAATTGTTATCCATCGCCTATAGCATTACAACATTTTACACTTTTACAGATACCAGGTCTCTCCAACAACAATTACGACAAAACATATACAAGATAGTCACAACTGGTTAAATATCTCATCTAGAGAATATTATATCACAAAACACATAATCAACTTAGTCAATACTCCATTATACTTCATACTAAATTTGAATCACATAATCGTTATAACAACACAAATACAAAAAACATCCATCCACACTACGACAAACTAAGCCTCTGGAATTTTGAGTTTGACCACTCTCAATTTGACTCTTTACGACAATAGAAATACTTAACTCACACAGTACAATTCAGATTCTAGAAATTAAACACTAAAATTCCTTCTTGTCTCATCATAAATAACTTTGTAATGAAATCAACAATGGATTACATTATCTCTTTAAATCAAACTAATTGATTTCACAATAAATACAACAATTATACTAATACATTACAATTAAATTATTTAAATATTCTACATTTGTTTCTAAAGATAGATTATAAAACACAAGTATAACAAATTTTACCCTGATTAACTTACCTTTCCAACGTTGGATTAAGTACTAAAATAATACCTTATAACTATACGGCAATACAACGAGGACAAAGGTCCTACCATCAACAATGAACATCAATGTTTTCATTTTCCTCTAAGTTCTACCCTAATACGGTCCTTCAGATATTCTTGACCTCAATCAGATAACAGTTTACTATGCTTGGAATTCTTCGTCATAACGATGTCTCTGAAATGTTTTAATCAAAGATGATTTAAATCTATCTAAGAAGAAGATCGGGACTGGTCATTCTCATGCCGTCAAAACTTGATAGATGTATCAACTATGTTCGTTCCCAAGGCATTACAGTTTTCTGGTAAAAGCTTCTACTATATCTGTTTCAAGTGTAATAACCTATTGAATTGTAAGCACTGATCGCAGAGATGGTGTGAAATTGTTAATGACCGCTTAACCATTGAAATGAATGATATTAGTTTAGTCTAATAACTTCTGGTAGCATCCATCTAACTCCTTCAAACTTGCAATTGATATAATTGGCGGTAACACTACAACAGTTTTCTTTCTAACACAATATTTTTCATGAAAGTCCATGGTCACAGAAAACGAAGGCAATAGGTTTGACGAAGGTTCCAAGGATGTTCTTTGAGATCTCAACACCTTAATAATGCTTCCAAGACATATCAAAACCACAACTCCTAAACAGAGAACAACTCCTAAATGGGTTCACATGGAAATACGAAATTATGGATTAACTAAATGCTTGCTCGTGAATCCTGTGATGAGTCCCTAAATCGGTAGGCAATCTACACTTAGATTTTATGAAATTGAAACTCCCTTGGCATGATCTAAGGATGGAAACAGGTCTACTAGAAGCCTGAGTGTATGGGACAGCTAGCGAACAACAATCTTGGAGGAATGCCTGAGCCTTAGTGGTCAATAAGAACTATTGTGATCTATATAAATATCCCGAAACCCTCAACAGACGCACAGCAGAGTATGCCAACTCAAATTAATATGGTGATCAATAGAAAGGAAGTCTCCAAATGATGTGATCCACAATGATATTCATTGGCAAACCTTCAGGGTGAAGGTGAATGCAATGCACAACCAAAACTGATGTAAATTCACCCTGGAACGAACTGCTACAAGTGTAGCGCTAAAATCTCAATCTAAACCCTATAATCATTGCATTTCACCTACATTCGAACATTATGTGAGCGAGGTTGACCGTCCTACCTTTGCTGGCTAACTTGAGGACACCCAAGACTTTTTCATTGAGATAACAGTTAAAGCTGCAGGAGTTGTATGGCTATGATTGCAATTGGTAAAGCATTTTCTGCACTATGTTTGCCGGTAAATAGAGTGGGAGGAAGACAATTACACAACGAATTCCTTGGCAGAAATGATTTAAACCCTAAGAGATGTTATTGTTTAAATGTAGAGAGGATAGCCAACAGAAAATGAGCACCAGGTTTAGGATTTGGTGGCGAAAACTCAGAATGCAAATTGATTGCAGATTGGATCACATCTTTAAGCATAAATTTAACCCAAACAATCATTTGGAAGATTAAACAACCAACAACATTTGCAGAATCAGAAAGAGAAGCAGAGGAGTAAATTAAACTTTTAATGGAACCTGGTTGCGATGCCGATTCGACAATTTCATTTCAACTACTGTAGTCCAATCCTTTTCCTGATCTTCTTCACTTTTCTCCTACCTGCAATGCTCTCCCTTTGCCTCAACAAGCCTTTTCTTTTATAACACAGCCCCTTCCTTCTTCCAAGGGACTCGGCACGTGATCCCGTGCATCTCCCTCCTCTACTAATATTTTTATTTTATTTAATGATCCCAAAGAAGTTCTTTATTTATTTTATTGTATTTCTTTTTTTAAATGAAAACACATAATTCCCGACAACATTTAATGACTTTATAGCCGACCAAGCATATTTTATTTAATAAAGTTATAACATTACAACAATCCATAATTGTACAACTTTATTTTAATTTATTTTATTAATTAAGTTGTAAATCACTAATTACAACATAACTTACAACTATTTTATTTATTTAAATATTTATTATAAATAATATTATATTGAACAATACAAAATTTCTTACAACTTTATTTAACAACAACACTTCTAATAAAATAATAATTTATTTATAATGATAATCGACAACTAACGACATTATGCTCATTTATCAACATTTATATTCTTTCGTATAATGATTCTAATAAAAGCACAACGACACCTTACACACTTAGACACTTTCTAACCTAGTTAGACTCCAAGGTGCACTATTACTTGTCTGCAAATCATGATCGAATGACAGACAATGACCAAGAGGATAAACTGACAACTAGACCACACTGACATGGGACCTCACGTTAACTCCAAACAACTAATCCATTGGCGAAGGCACGCTCAGACCTATAATTAGGTGGAGTCGATGCCTAGTACCTGCATTCCTGCAACAATGCACGATTAAACATTCAAGATATATATCCACATACAGTCCTATAGTGAATGGAAATCGCAGTGGTGTAGGGTACTCGAAAGCGAGTAATACAACACTGTTCCATTCACGTTTATGTAAAAACAATTAACTATGTTGAACAAGGTATCTGATTACTAGTCAACAACATAAAGCATTCAATCCTCTTACAATCCAATATGTCCATACAACTTGTGAAAACATAAAATGTCAATAGTTAAAACTTCAACAGATGTCATCATAATCATGATCGAATAACACATGGAGCTGAATTAAAATAATTTATAACATCTAATATGTGCATCAAATTGTGATAATATGAAGTATCAGTGGTCAAGCATCATCCTAACATAGATTCATTATCAGTTATCATAAAACAGAGTGTCCATCACCCAATAGAGTGTCATAGTGTCCAATCCTACTAGAAAAACCATCAGTCTGACAAACGACAAGGTGAGGGGCACTACAGTTGTTGCTGGTGAAGAGTTTACCCAGCTTTGAAATCAAATTCACACCAATTCATACATAACTAAAATACTATTCCTAGTCATCTGCCCTATTTTTGGCTTCAACACTAGTAACTTCCTCCATCTACTGGGAAATGTCTGAGGTGCTCTCCATTCAACCTATCTCTTTTCTTTGTTTTCCTCTTTTTTGGAGCCTCTTCCACATTTACCCAGAAAGATCATTGAGCCCACAACTAACTATCCTGATAAAAGATTGAAACCTAAGTAATAACTAAATTTTCTCTTTGTTGTGTTTTCCCACGATGGGCGTCAATGGGTGAGAGACCACCATAAGCACCATGAGCCTATGCAATTTCACAACTCCTCAATCCAACATGGCAACATGGTTTATTTGTGAAGAAAGCTACAAAGGCTAAGGAGGAAACACAAAAAGTCATAACCACATCAGCAAACCAAAAACTTGGCCACAAAGACCCAAAAAAACAAGCCAAAAAATGAAACACAAGAAAAACTAAAACTCTGAGAAGATACCCCTACATCAGGCTCCCCTGGAGATAGAAGGAAATCCTGAGCTCTTGCTCATGAGGTCATCAATGGAATGACCATACGTGGAAATTTTAGGGACAGTTAACAATGAAGCATCCTCCAAAGGATGATCATGCCACTTCACCAAATACCTAAAATACTCTTTCTCGCGAGTTTTCTTCAACAACTATTTATCCAAAATGCATTCAATTTCTAGCGGAATGGTTTTGGTCACCTTCTAGTTTTCAGTGGATTTCAACTCTAAATCTATTGTTTCTTCATCTGTAGCACCTGGATATGGATACAAATCTACCACATTAAAGATTGGTGAAATCCCCATGCCTAGAGGAAGGCTAAAATCATAGGCATTCTCTTAAAACTTTTGAAGAATCTTACAAGGACCATTTTTTTTCATTTTTAGTTTGTTATATTCACCTATAGGAAATCTCTCCCTCCTAAGACAATCCAACACAAGATCACCCACCTAAAACTAAACCTCTCTCTGCTTCTTATCAGCATACTATTTGTATTGCTAATTGCTTCCTGTAATGTTCATCTTCACCTCCTCATCAAGGTCATGAATTTCTTGAGAAAATTCTTCACCTTCTGCACTTCTTTGCTCCATGTCACCAAGATTTATGAGTTCAAAGTTATCCCTAGGATGCATGCCATAAACAATATAAAAGGACTAAAACTTGTACTCTAGTTTGGAGAATCATTGTAAGCAAACTTAGACTATGCTAAAGCCATATCCTAGTTTCCCACTGTGTTTCCAACAAGGCACCTCAACATGTCACCAAGACTTCTATTCACCACCTTGATTTGGCCATCCATTTGGGGGTGATAGCTAGAACTAAAACTAAGATGTGTTCCCAACTTTTTCCAAAGAGTTCTCTATAAATGCCCAACAAACTTGGTATCCCTATCTGATACAATACTCTGTGGAATACCATGTAAACGAACCTCTTTGAAAAACAAATTAGAAATGTTGGTTGTATCACTAGTCTTCTTACATGGGATAAAATGCACCATTTTAGAGAACCTATCCACAACTACGAATACAAAATCATTTCCCCTTTAAGTCGTAGGCAAACCCATAATAAAATCCATGCTTACAGAATCCCACGACTGAGATGGAACTGGCAATAGTTGATACAATCCTGTATTTGACTTCTTCCCTTTGCATGTTGACATACTCTACATCTCTCCACATACTTCTTGACATCAGCCTGCATTCATGGCTAGTAATAGTGTGTACTGAACTACAAATAAGTTTTATCCTATTCAAAGTGTCCTGCTAGGCTGCCACAATGTTTTTCCTTAAAAAGATTATCCCTAATCAAACCCTTTGGTATGCATAATTGACTGCCTTTAAACAACAAACCTTCCTATAGCACATACTCAATGTAATGACCCCTATCTCTACTAGTTGGAATGCTACAAGCTTCATATGCTTCTTTGAAATCTAGATCATCTACATACAACTCCTTAAAACTATCAAAACTAACACTGTTATCTCAAATATCATGGAATATTAAAATTATTCTACTTAATGCATCAATAACCTTATTTGTTTTCCCACTCTTATGCTTCAACACAAAATTGAATCTCTAAAGGTATTCTACCCATTTTGCATGTCTTTGGTTCAGCTTATGTTGCCTGTTAATAAACTGAAGTGCATGGTTATTTGTCATGCCCGCATTTCCCATGCGGTCACGACACACAACACACGTGTCATGTCCACATTTGCCATGTGGTCATGGCATGAATTATGAAAAAACTTTTCTACCTATCCCTAGGAACCCCCTCGCACGCGTCTGCATGCTCGGTGGCAATACACATAAAGCATAAACATGTCAACATAGCCTCGATGATGATAGTCATCTAGGGGGTATGCGACACGAAGTGTGTCGCTTCTAGGGTTAGACTAATTTTAATCTAAACCCTAAGATTCCTAGGTGAAGATGATTTCGCCAGCTTCGAAACCTATCTCTAACTCTGATTAGAATAACATCAAAAAAAGGATTAAGAAACTGATGGAATTGATGGTCACATGATTTAAACTGGAATGATGGAATAAAGTAATAAAATATCGCATAAATTAAACCCTAGAAATCTAGCAAAATTTTGACATCATAATACGTTTTTGATAAACGTAAAATAAAATTTAAAAAAAATCACCAATAAGGAATTAAATAAAATTTAAGAATAAAAAAATTAAATTAAAACTTAAGAACAAAATTAAAAAAAATAATAAAATAAATATCTTGTCAAGGTCAAATAAATCGACCTGGCATAGTGGAATAAATAAAACTTGAAATAAAATAATAACAAATGCCAAATCGGATCTCAAAAATTTGAGTCCGTTAATAAACATATTTCGGCAATTATGTTTATTATCGAACCCAGGACAATAGAGAGGAGAGGAGGCTAAGATGCTCACTCCCATAAAAATAATAGTAAAATAGATAATAATTAAAAATGATAAAGTCCCGCCAAGGAAAAATAAGATCAATATCCCCACCATGGTGAATTTAAAACAAGGGGAAAAATTCTTCCCAAATTGAATAAAAGTTAACCCCACGATAAAATTATATAAGAAAAGTTATAACTCAAACATAATGAAATAAAGAAGTAAATTCCCCATTTGAAATAAAACCCAAATTGAAAGAGCACAAGAATTAAAAATAAGGACAAAATAAAATAGAGGATTTAAAATTAAATAAAAATCAATATCCTCACACACTCTTCTTAAATATAAAAAAAAAGGTTTTCTAAAAAAAAATGGAAAGGCCCTAATTTAGTTTAAAATTGTTTTCTATTTACAAAGTTGACCTAATCCCATTTTAGAATATGCAAACCCTAAAAGAAATCCCTAATTCTCTTAACTCACTATTCTTCCTTTTCTCTTTGTTATTGTTTTTCCTCTTTTTTTGTTCATGTTTGTTTACAGGCTAGGGTTTGGTTAATGGGGGCCATGAAAATGCCCACAGAGGTATGCATGACAAGTTATAGTGATATATATATATATATATATATATATATATATATATATATATATATATATATATATATATATATATATATATATATATATATATATATATATATATATATATATATATATATATATATATATATATATATATATATATATATATATATATATTGGTGTAACAGTTTACATGCTACATGCTTGTGCAGGGTGAGGGGCCAATGGTGGCCAAACGGTGGAGGGGCGGAGAGTGTGGTGATGCTACCACAAGGAGGACGACGTTGAAGGGAACAATGGCAGTGGCGAGAGGTGCCACGGGAGGTGTTGGCCGTAGAGAAGGGTGACAGGTTGTGGTGGAGTTCAAAGGAGAAGGGGGCAGTGTTAACAGATGTAGCTATTGTTAAAGAGAGCACAGTGGGGACACCATTGCACTCACTGCAGAGAAGGAGTTGGATGTGGGTGGGGGGTTCCAACCCCCTCCCCACACCCTATGTTTAGAGAACCATCGGTGGGGTCTGTGGTGAGCGCCACCCACCACAGCCCCACCCCAAACCTTATACATTTTGTGTATCACTACCACAGTAAACATTTCTAATAGTATAGCTGTCATAGGGTTCTCTCTCGGCAGTCTTCTTTGCATATTTTCTTTTTTGTAATAAATTTTGGTTAAGGGTATATATATACATATATATATATATGTATACATGTATCTATATATACATGTACATATATGTACATATATATACATGTACATATATGTAGATATATATACATATACATGTATATATATATATATCTATATATATATATATATACCCTGATCTATACACAGTATCAATATACATTTTCTACTATTGCATTTTGTTTATATATAAAAATGTATGCACCTATATATATAAGTGTATATACAATATAAGATAATCAGCATTAAACTACTTATACATGTACATATATGTACATGTATATACATATACATGTATATATATATATCTATATATATATATATATACCCTGATCTATACACAGTATCAATATACATTTTCTACTATTGCATTTTGTTTATATATAAAAATGTATGCACCTATATATATAAGTGTATATACAATATAAGATAATCAGCATTAAACTACTTATGTATTATCTTTTACTCACAACAATTACACAGGAAATAAAACATATAATAGTAACTAGATTCTCCTAATTTTTAAAGGGTAAACAAACAAATATATCTATATATTTATGTATGTAGATACACCGGTATATATATACACACACACATTGTACTTACTTTCACAAAACCATCGTGTAAATAACAGTAACACTATCCTTTAGATTTAAACACAAATAAATCAATATATATATATATATATATATATATTTTGAAGCACAATATACTAAGATATGTATTTTCTATAAGTTTTCCTTTTAATAGTACAACTTCCAAACCAGCAACTAATAAAATGGATTTCCAAGACCATTTAACAAAAAATAATTTACTTTAATTTCTTTCTTCTTTCCTAGGATACAAATAAATTTATAAAACAACTAATGTATTTTTATTTTTTTGAAAGGAACAATAACAGAAAACTATATAAAGATTTTCATACATTACTCAACCTATAACTCACAACTAGAGAATAATTAGCATTATAATAAAATAAAAAGAATATTTCTCTTACAGTATTTAATACAGCCAAACACATGGCAAGGATAACAAAAGAAATTTTACATTAAGGCCACAATGCCCATGGCTCAAACAGCGAAAAAAAATACTACTAAGCCACCCAAAAATGAGCTCCACAACAACTCCATTTCTTCACTCAAACCTGCAAATAAACACAAAAAAAAGGAGAACAACCTAGCCACTTTGAAATGCCCTCCTCCCTACCATAGACCCGCAAGAGGGTCACCCCCAAGCTAGGGAGGTAGGGATTCACATAGGTGTAAACATTCCACAACAAGAATCAACAAGATTAACACAAAAACATCCCCAAGGTTCAACACATAACTCAACTCATGAAAATGAGATTGATGATGGCAAGGAATGGACCCCTCTACTTCAAAGGCCACCCAAATAATAAAAATACCAATCTCATGGCCTCAAGCCAAAAATCTCCAAAACCACCACTCTCCACAAAATCACCAATAACCTCCATGGCACTCTTGCCATTCAAATACTCTCTCCAACAAGTAAAAGCCCTCAACGCATAAATAACACAATGTGGGAGTGACCTCAATGACGATCCTTTCCCCTACCCAAACAAGTTGAGCATTACCTCCAATGGAGGTGCTCTTACCATACTCCCATCCCACACAAAAATAATGAAACAACAAACAACCAAGAATGCAACACAACACAATAAATAAGCAAGGGTGAACAAACTTAGTTCATGAGGCTTACCTTCAAAGCCCTATAATGGAAGCACATTTGGTGATGAGCTCCAAGCGTTCCCAAACCTTGCAATCTCCAAGAATTCCTCCAACTTTCCCAAAATTGCTCTAAATAGAAAAGAACTCCAACAAATGCAAGAACCCCACACTCCTCAACAAGAGGAGATATTATAGGCCATCGATTTGGCCTTGAGGAATGAGAAGGTGACACTTGTCACCTTCTCCTTCCTCCTCCAATGCCACTTGCAAGGGAGAGGAAGTGTGAGGGTGACAAGTGTCACCCTCCAATTCCATCTCAATCCTCACATTATCCACTTGTGCTCTCACACATGTGTGAGAGGACAAGTGGTGAGGTGGTATTCCCACTCAAACCTCCAAGAGGATAAGGGATGCCATATGGCATCCTCTTATTCTCTCAAAGAGCCATCTCCCTCCAAGATGCTCTCACACGTGTGTGAGAGTCTTGGAGGAAGATCCCACACACTTGGGAGTCTTGAAGACCTCCCAAGTCCTCCTTGGGAAAGGATTCCCAAACTTTGGGAAGGGAGATGAATCTTTCCCAAAGCATGACTCATCTCCCACCTTCCCTAATTTCAAATTTCGTCACTTTGACTATACCATAGTTTAGAGTGACCAAAAGTGAGTTAATCCATGGGTTAGTTAGTCAAAATTGACCCTAGACCCATGGGTAACCACCTAGGGTAACTTTTGGGACACTAAGGTTCACCAAGGGGGTCATAAATCCACTTTAAATGGCCTCAAAAATAAAAACAAATACCAAGTGGTGTAAGTCAAATAAAAATTATATAACACTTAATATTAATAAATTAAACAAAGAGGTACTAGCCCAAATTGATTAAAAATTAAATCAAGCACGTAATTTACATTCAATTTCAAACATGATCCTCATCCCTCTTGGGAATGGATTGGTTTTACAGGGGATAACATATTGTGAACTCTACCTCCAATTTCCCGTGGCTAGGAAATGTAAAACCTACACATCTAGATCAAGTGTCAATCATATCATGAATAATCATAGCCGAAGCAACTGGAATAATATACAAGCCATCGAATACAACAATGATCAACTATAACATAAATCTAAATTAAACTGCATTTTCTATCACATGCCAAATAACCCTCATCACATAAATAACTAGAAATCAAATCACAAAACATCATCTAATATATCTCATATGTTGAATCACAAAATATCATCAAATATGATCAAATCGAATCACATATGTCTAATCAATATCCTATCAAAATTAGGAGATATAATCAAGTCTGCATAATGAAATCATAGTCTCTAAAAGGTCTGATAATGTCATCAACTGAAATGCATAACGATCAAAATAAGGAAGGAAAAATAATCAGCCTCACATCCTCCCCCCCTAAGACTAAACTTCCTCTTGGAAGTCGTCAAAAAGGTGAGGATAGAGTGCCCTCAAACTAGCTGCATCCTCCCAAGTTGCTGTGAACTCATTATAATGATCCCACTAGACCCTAACCTAGTCCAACTCTCAAACTTGAAGGCCCAGCGTCCAATGAGCCAATATGAAAATTGGCTCCAAAGCCAATTGCTCATCTACCTCTACCTGTAGAGCACTCTAGTCCAGTACATGAGATAAATCAGACATATATCACCTCAAAATAGAAATATGAAAGACATTGTGGATACGTGATAGGCTAGGTGGCAATGCTAGATGATAGGCAACTGGTCCCATCCATTCCAAAATCTCAAAGGGTCCTACAAACCATGGTGCGAGCTTAGAGCCCTTTCCATAATGGATAGGACTCTTATGTGGCTGCACTCTAAGGAATACCCTATCACGCACTGAGAAGCTCCGATCAGTCCTCTTAGCATCGACATACTTCTTCTGTCTATCTTGTGCCTCCTGTAACCTCTACCTAATCAATGTGACCTACTGCTCCATATCCTGAACTAGCTCTAGACCAATGGCAACTCTGTCCTCTATCTGATCCCAACTTAATGGTGTCCTACATGGTCTGCCGTATAAACCCTGAAAGGGAGGCATACCCAACGACCTGTGATGCCCATTATTGTAGTCAAACTCAACCAGATACAGATACTCCTCCCATCTAGACTGATGGTCCAAACATACATCCGAAGCATGTCCTCCAACACTTGATTCACCTACTCTATTTGTCCATTTGTCTCGGGATGATAAGTGGAGCTAAAGTTGAGCTGTGTGCCCAACGCCTGCTGCAAGGCTCTCCAGAATGTTGAAACAAAAATTGGATCTCTATCAGAAATGATGCATCAAGGTACTCCATGTAATCTCACAATATCATCTAAGAATACCCTCGCCACTGCTGGCACATTGTACATTGTGCGTATAGGTGAGAAATGCGCCACCTTGGTCAACTTGTCGACTGTCACCATGATGGCATCATGGCGACATGAAGACATAGGAAGACCAACAATAAAATCCATGGAAATGGTGTCCCATTTCCACTCAGGTATCTCATGTGGGTATAGAAGAGCCGCTGGATGCTAATGCTCGGCCTTGACCCTCTGACACTCAAGGCATCAAGTAACAAACTCTGCTATATCTCATCTCATACCCGTGCAATGGTACAGCTATCATAGATTGGCATGCATCTTCTTCACCCCTGGATGTACCACATATGGTGCTCTGTGAGCCTCTGATAACACTACAGTATGTAGGTCACCTGCGCGGGGTACATAGATGCATTGTTGATGATGAAGTAACCCATCTGCCTCAAGTGAATACCCTACAAACTTGCCCACAAGGGCCCTCTGTGAACTGATCTCCTGCTGGACCTCAAGAAACCACTCATCCTCTGGTAGATGCTGAATAATGTGACCTCTCAAGTCCACACTCAAAGTCAAGGTTAAGAGCTCGTGGCGTCTCCGACTCAATGCATCAGCAACCACGTTCTCTTTCCCTTTGATGTAGTGGACATCAAAGTCATACTCACAAAGGAACTCCATCCAACGCCACTAATGGGCATTCCGATTCAGCTGTATAAATATATACTGAAGGCTGTGGTGATCTTAATGGAGCTGAAAGTGATGACCCAATAAGAAATGTCTCCATCGAACTAGAGCATGAACCACTACCGCTAACTCCAAGTAGTGCATGGGGTAGTTTAGCTCATGGCTCTTGAGCTTTCGTGACTCATACGTGATCACTCTACCACCCTGGATAAGTATGGCTCCCAACCCCTCAAGTGATACATTCGTGCAAACCATAAAATCTACTGTAGGATCAAGAACTGCTAGAATGGGAGTGCTGGTAAGACACTCCTTGAGGACCCCAAAGACCCTCTCACACTGCTTAGTCGAAAGAAAACTCTTCCCTTTCCGCTGAAGGGAAGTGATGGGATGTGCTATCCAAGAAAAACCCTCAACAAAGTGATGGTAATAACTAGCTAACCCCATAAAACTCCTAACCTCTGTCACACTAGTGGGTGTTGGCCAATCCCTGATAGTCCTGATCTTCGATCGATCTACTGAGATTCCATCACCAGATAGGATATGCCCCAGATACTGAGCCTCTATTGTAAAAAATGCACACTTCACCAAGTTTCCATAAAGATTCTGCTCTCTCAAACACTATAGAACCTAACAAAGGTGCTCCTCATGCTCCTCCTCGGTCCGCGAATAGATGAAAATGTCATCGAGGAAAATGATCACGAAGTGATCCAAATAGGTATGGAACACCCCGTTCATGAGACTCATGAACACTGTAGGGGTGTTCGTCAAGCCGAAGGGAACCACCGTGAACTCATAGCGGCCATATCGAGTATGAAAGGTGGTCTTATGGATATCTGCCTCTGTGATATGTAGTTGATGATAACCAGACTTCAGGTCAATCTTAGAGAACACCCTCACTCCCTGCATCTGATCGAAAAGATCATCAATCCTAGGTAGAGGATAACGGTTCTTCACCGCCACCTTATTCAACTACCTGTAGTCCGTACACAATCGAAGACACCCATCCTTCTTCTTCACAAAGATGACAGGAGCACCCCAAGGTGAAACACTCGGTCATATGTGCCCCTTCTTGAACAAGTCCTCCAACTATAACTTGAGTTCTGTGAGCTCATGTGTGGTTATCCTGTAGGGTGCACGAGACACTGGCTTAACACCCGGCACTAAATCTATGTGAAATTCTACCTCATGACGGGGTGGCATCCCCAGTAACTCTATTGGAAACACATCAGAAACTCTCTAAGGATGGGATGATCATCTAAAGATGCCTCAGGCTCGTCATCTGATTTGTCACTCACTATGATGGAAAACATCTGGCATCCCTTCTGCATGCAGCACTTAAGCTTTTGAGCGGATATCATATGCACTGCTGTAGGCTTCTGCATGCCCTCTATCTCAACTAATGTACCGTGATCATCTAAGCAGTTGATCACCTTTTAGCGATAATCTAGCTTGGCTCAATGAGCCGCAAGCCAATCCATACCCAACACCACATCATAGGATCCTAATGTCATAACTCTAAGGTCACATACTATGGTAAAGGGTCCCAAAGAAATCTCGTAGTCATGGACTAAGGCATCTACTATCATCTTAGCCCCTGAGGCCAACTCAACCACCCACCTATCACCCTACCTAGAGGCCACTAGCCTGCGATGCTCCACTAATAATGGAGATATGTAAGAATCAGTAGCACCAGAATCAAAGAGAACAGAAATGGGGTTACCCCCAATCATACCTGATGTCTCAATCACTGACACCTAAAAATCAGCTTGGCGGTTATCAATCGCTGCGAACATATGGTGGGATCTACCCACATCACCAACAGTCTGCTCGGATCCCCCTGCATGAGGCTGTCCCCCTGCAGTAAAACCCTGTGG
The DNA here is from genome assembly GCA_027924645.1 of Cunninghamia lanceolata. Taxonomy (NCBI): domain Eukaryota; kingdom Viridiplantae; phylum Streptophyta; class Pinopsida; order Cupressales; family Cupressaceae; genus Cunninghamia; species Cunninghamia lanceolata. Next base: position 8,227,400 of record BSBN01001054.1, read on the forward strand.
ACACTCTCTAGCTAGGTGTCTAGCTCCATCACAAACATAACAAGGGCCCCTAGCCTATACCTATCCAGTCTGAGTCCTACTTGACTGCTGCTGCCCTGATCTACCAGTAGACCCCTGTGAGCCCTTATATGACTACTGTGGGGGCCTAGGAGGTAAGGATGCGAAACTAAATCCTCCCCTATGAGGTGGCTGTGATGGTTTGCAGAAACTTTGTTGATGCTACTACTGTCAACGATCCTTTAACTGAGCATGTGAACCCTACCCTCATCCCTAAATCTCCTCAGTGATATATGCTTTCTCGGTAGCATCACTCAAAGTCTAGGAGTCTGCCATACGAATAGGCCTTGCTATACTATGTTTCAGTCCTCTGATAAACTTATGTACAGGAGTTTCTCATCATGGAGATACACTGCATAATGGGATAACTTCGTAAATGTACCCTCATATTGTGTCACTATAAGTCCCCTTTGCTGAAGGTCATGAAAGTCGTCTATGCGACGCTGCCTGTAATGATCTGATAAGTGTCGTGCATTGAAGTGCTCAATGAAGGTCTCCCATATGAGAGTGTCTAATGAAATGTGATGCTTGAAATCCTCAGTGCGCCACCAGGTAGCTACTGCATCTTGCAATAGGTGTACTACTACACGGGCCTTCATGTTGCCCTCGTAAGGACACAATGCGAAGCATCTGTCTAAGCTAATGAGACAGGCCTCTGCCTTGGCTCCCTCTATGGTCCTGACAAATGTAGGAGTGTTCAACCTCAACAAATCCCTAATGGGATCTCCTCTATCTTTGTGCCTCCTAATAGCCTCATCTGTATAATAGTCATAAGGTCTGTGAACAATGTGCTCTACTTGTACTACCTCATCATGCCTAGCATGACGTGAAGGGCTCCTACCTCGGGCCCTGTCGACCGAACCAACCTCCTCTACCATCGTCTTTGGCACCTCAACATAAGGCTCCACACGTGGTGCCCCTCGTGGTTCAATGCGGGGCTCCACATGTGGCTCGACATGGGACTCAGCTCGTGGCTCCATGTGTGGCTCCTCTCATGGATCCTCACGGGGCTCAACACGTGGCTCTATCTGTGGCTCAACTACAACTGGTGGAAGCCTATCTAAAATTGCCTATAAAGCCTATAATATCTATGGCCCAATATCTAGTAGGGCTAGTGGTCCATGCGGTGCCTGTAGGACTGGTTGATCCTATCCCTCAGCTGAAGAGTTAGTGTGAATCTCAGGGGATGGAGTGTGATGGGACTGCGCTCGCTAAACTTGTTGTAGAGGCATCCTACAAAAAATGAGGTAACCACAAATTAATCAAAGTTACAGAAATAATAATGTGCCCAAAACAAGCCCAGTGTTTAAACTCAGGCTTTGATACCAAATATCATGCCCACATTTCCCATGTGGTCACGACACACAACACACGTGTCATGTCCACATTTGCCATGTGATCATGACACGAATTATGAAAAATCTTTTCTACCTATCCATACGAACCCCCTCGCAAGCATCTGCATTCTAGGTGGCAATACACATAAGGCATAAACATGTCAACATAGCCTCGATGATGGTAGTCATCTAGAGGGTATGTGACACGAAGTGCGTTGCTTCTAGGGTTAGATTGATTTTAATCTAAACCCTAAGATTCCTAGGTGAAGATGATTTCGCCAGCTTCAAAACCTATCTCTAACTCTGATTAGAATAACATCGAAAAAGGATTAAGAAACTGATGGAATTGATGGTCACATGATTTAAAGTGGAATGATGGAATAAAGTAATAAAATATTGCATAAATTAAACCCTAGAAATCTAGCAAAATTTTGACAACATAACACGTTTTCGATAAACGCAAAATAAAATTTAAAATAAATCACCAATAAGGAATTAAATAAAATTTAAGAATAAAAAATTAAATTAAAACGTAAGAACAAAATAAAAAAATAGAATAATAAAATAAATGTCTTGTCAAGGTCGAATAAATCAACCTGGCATAACGGAATAAATAAAATTTGAAATAAAATAATAAAATAAAATAATAACAAACTCCAAATCGGATCTCAAAAATTTGAGTCCATCAATAAACATATTTTGATAATTATGTTTATTATCGAACTTGGGACAATAGAGAGGGGAGGAGGCTAAGATGCTCATTCCCATAAAAATAATAATAAAATAGATAATAATTAAAAATGATAAAGTCCTGCCAAGGAAAAATAAGATCAATATCCCCACCATGGTGAATTTAAAACAAGGGGAAAAATTCTTCCCAAATTGAATAAAATTTAACCCCAATATAAAATTATATAAGAAAAGTTATAACTCAAACGTAATGAAATAAAGAAGTAAATTCCCCATTTGAAATAAAACCCAAATTGAAAGAGCACAAGAATTAAAAATAAGGACAAAATAAAATAGAGGATTTAAAATTAAATAAAAATCAATATCCTCACACACTCCTCTTAAATATAAAAAAAAAAATTCTAAAAAAAAAATGGAAAGGACCTAATTCAGTATAAAATTGTTTTCTATTTACAAAGTTGACATAATCCCATTTTAGAATATGCAAACCCTAAAAGAAATCCCTAATTCTCTTAACTCACTATTCTTCCTTTAATCTTTGTTCTTGTTTTGCCTCTTTTTTTTGTTCATGTTTGTTTGCAGGTTAGGGTTTGGTTAATGGGGGCCATGAAAATGCCCACGGAGGTATGCATGACAAGTTATAGTGATATATATATATTTTGGTGTAACAGTTTACATCCTACATGCTTGTGCAGGGTGAGGGGCCAATGGTGCCCAAATGGTGGAGGGGCGGAGAGTGTGGCGGCACTGACACAAGGAGGACTGCATTGAAGGGAATGACGGCGGCGGCAAGAGGTGGCACAGGAGGTGTCGGCCGCAAAGAAGGGCGACGAGTTGTGGCAGAGTTTAGAGGGGAAGGGGGTGGTGTTAACAGGTGTAGCTATTGTTAAAGAGAGAACGGTGGGGATGCCATTGCACTCGTTGTAGTGAAAGAGTTAGGTGTGGGTGGGGGTTCGAACCCCCTCCCCACACCCCATATTTAAAGAACCAGCAGTAGGGTCTGTGGTGAATGCCACCCACCACAGCCCCACCCCAAACATTATACATTTTGTGTATCACTACCACAGTAAACATTTCTAACAGCATAGCCGTCGTAGGGTTCTCTCTCGGCAGTCTTCTTTGCATATTTTCATTTTTGTAATAAATTTTGGTTAAGGGTATATATATATATATATATATATATATATATATACCTCGATCTATACACAGTATCAATATACATTTTCTACTATTGTATTTTGTTCATATATAAAAATTTATGCACACACACACACACTTATATATATATATATAAGTGTATATACAATATAAGATAATCAGCATTAAACTACTTATCTATTATCTTTCACTCACAGTAATTACACAAGAAATAAAACATATAATAGCAACTGGATTCTCCTTTTTTTTAAAGGGTAAACAAACAAATATATCTATATATTTATTAATGTATATACACCGGTATATATCTATATGCATAAATACATATATATATACACATTGTACTTACTTTCACAAAACCATAGTATAAATAACAATAACACTATCTTGCAGATTTAAACACAAATAAATCAATATATATATATATATATTTTGAAGCACAATATACTAAGATATGCATTTCCTCTAAGTTTTCCTTTTAACAGTACAACTTCCAAACCAGCAACTAATAAAATGGATTTCCAAGACCATTTAACAGAAAATAATTTACTAAAATTTCTTTCTTCTTTCCTAGGATACAAATAAATTTGTAAAACAACTAATGTATTTTTTTTTTTTGAAAGGAACAATAACATAAAACTATAGAAAGATTTTCACACATTACTCAAACTATAACTCACAACTAGAGAATAACCAACATTATAATAAAATAAAAAGAATATTTCTCTTACAGTATTTAATACAGCCAAACACATGGCAAGGATAACAAAACAAATTTTACATTAAGGCCACAATGGCCATGGCTCAAACAGCCAAAAAAATACTACTAAGCCACCCAAAAATGAGCTCCACAACAACTCCATTTCTTCACTCAAACCTGCAAATAAGAACAACAAAAAAGAAGAACAACCTAGCCACTTTTAAATGCCCTCCTCCCTACCGTATACTCACAAGAGGGTCACCCCCGAGCTAGGGAGGTAGGGATTCACATAGGTGTAAACATTCGACAACAAGAATCAACAACATTAACACAAAAATAGCCCCAAGGTTCAACACATAACTCAACTCATGAAAATGAGTTTTATGGGGGTAGGCAATGGACCCCTCTACTTCAAACGCCACCTAAATAATAAAAATACCAATCTCATGGCCTGAACCCAAAAATCTCCAAAACCACCACTCTCCACAAAATCACCAATAACCTCCATGGCACTCTTGCCATTCAAATACTCTCTCCAACAAGTAAAAGCCCTCAACGCATAAATAACACAATGTGGGAGTGACCTCAAGGAGGTTCCTTTCCCCTACCCAAAGAAGTTGAGTATTACCTCCAATGGAGGTGCTCTTACCATACTCCCATGCCACACAAAAACAATGAAACAACAAACAACCAAGAATGCAATACAATACAATAAATAAGCAAGGGTGAAGAAACTTAGTTCATGAGGCTTACCTTCAAAACCCTATAATGGAAGCACATTTGGTGATGAGCTCCAAGCATTTCCAAACCTTCCAATCTCCAAGAATTCCTCCAACTTTCCCAAAATCGCTCTAACTAGAAAAGAACTCCCAAAAATGAAAGAACCCCACACTCCTCAACAAGAGGAGATACTATATGCCATCAATTTGGCCTTGAGGAATGAGAAGGTGACACTTGTCACCTTCTCCTTCCTCCTCCAATGCCACTTGCAAGGGAGAGGAAGTGTGAGGGTGACAAGTGTCACCCTCCAATTCCATCTCAATCCTCACCTTTTCCACTTGTGCTCTCACACATGTGTGAGAGGACAAGTGGTGAGGTGGCATTCCCACTCAAACCTCCAAGAGGATAAGGGATGCCATATGGCATCCTCTTATTCTCTCAAAGAGCCATCTCCCTCCAAGATGCTCTCACACATGTGTGAGAGTCTTGGAGGAATATCCAACACACTTGGGAGTCTTGAAGACCTCCCAAGTCCTTCTTGGGAAAGGATTCCCAAACTTTGGGAAGGGAGATGAGTCTTTCCCAAAGCATGACTCATCTCCCACCTTCCCTAATTTCAAATTTCGTCACTTTGACTATACCATAGTTTATAGTGACCAAAAGTGAGTTAATCCATGGGTTAGTCAAAATTGACCCTAGACCCATGGGTAACCACCTAGGGTAACTTTTGGGACACTAAGGTTCACCAAGGGGGTCATAAATCCACTTTAAATGGCATCAAAAATAAAAACAAATACCAAGTGGTGTAAGTCAAATAAAAATTATACAACACTTAATATTAATAAATTAAACAAAGAGGTACTAGGCCAAAATGATTAAAAATTAAATCAAGCACTTAATTCACATTCAATTTCAAATGTGATCCTCATCCCTCTTGGGGATGGATCGGTTTAAAGGGGATAACATAGTGTGAATTCTACCTCCAATTTCCTATAGCTAGGGAATGTAAAACCTGCACATCTTGATCAAGTGTCAATCATATCATGAATAATCATAGCTGAAGCAACTGGAATTGAATACAAGCTATTGAATACAATAATGATCAACTATAACATAAATTCAAATTAAACTGCATTTTCTATCACATGCCAAATAACCCTCATCACATAAATAACTAGAAATCACATCACAAAACATCATCTAATATATCTCATATGTCGAATCACAAAATATCATCAAATATGATCAAATCGAATCACATATGTCTAATCAATGTCCTATCAAAATCAGGAGATATAATCAAGTCTGCATAATGAAACCATAATCTCTAACAGGTCTGATAATGTCATCAACTGAAATGCATAATGATCAAAATAAGGAAGGAAAAATAATCGGCCTCACATCCTCCCCCCTAAGACTAAACTTCCCCCTAGAAGTTGTCAAAAAGGTGAGGATAGAGTGCCCTCAAACTAGCTGCATCCTCCTAAGTCGGTGTGACCTCATCATAACAATCCCACTAGACCCTAACGTGGTCCATCTCTCGACCTTGAAGGCCCAGCATTCGATGAGCCAATATGTGAATTAGCTCCAAAGCTAATTGCCCATTCACCTCTACCTGTAGAGGACTCCAGTCTAGTACGTGAGATAAATCAGATATATATCACCTCAAAATAGAAATATGAAAGACATTGTGGATACGTGTCAAGCTAGGTGGCAACGCTAGACGATAGGCAACTGGTCCTATCCACTCCAAAATCTCAAAGGGTCCTACAAACTGTGGTTTGAGCTTAGAGCCCTTTCCATAATGGATAAGACTCTTGTGTGGCCACACTCTAAGGAATACCCTGTCACCCACTAGGAAGCTCCGATCAGTCCTCTTAGCATCGACATACTTCTTCTGTCTATCATGTGCCTCCTGTAACCTCTCCCTAATCAGTGTGACCTGCTGCTCCATATACTAAACTAGCTCTGGACCAATGGCAACTCTGTCCTCTATCCGATCCCAACTCAATGGTGTCCTGCATGGTCTGCCATATAAAGCCTGAAAGGGAGGCATACCCAACGAGCTATGATGCCCATTAGTTTAGGCAAACTCAACCAGATCCATATACTCCTCCCATCTAGACTGATGGTCCATAACATACATCTGAAGCATGTCCTCCAACACCTGATTCACTCACTCTATCTATCCATCTATCTCGGGATGATAAGTGGATCTAAAGTTGAGCTGTGTGCCCAACGCCTACTGCAAGGCTCTCTAGAATGCTGAAGTGAAAATTGGATCTCTATCAAAAATGATGTGGTGAGGTACTCCATGTAATCTCAAAATATCATCTAAGAATACCCTCGCCATTGCTGGCGCATTGTATGTCATGTGTACAGGTGAGAAATGTGCCACCTTGGTCAACTTGTCGACTGTCACCATGATGGCACCATGGCGACGCAAAGATATAGGAAGACCAACAATAAAATCCATGGAAATGGTGTCCCATTTCTACTCAGGTATCTCATGTGGGTATAGAAGACCTGCTAGATGTTGATGCTCGGCCTTGACCCTCTAACACTCAAGGCATCGAGAAACAAACTCTACTATATCTCGTCTCATACCCGCCCAATGGTACAGCTATTGTAGATTGGTATGCATCTTCATCACCCTCAGATGTGCCATATATGGTGCTCTGTGAACCTCTGATAACAATATAGTACATAGGTCACATGCGCGGGGTGCATAGATGCACTGTCGATGACGAAGTAACCCATCTGCCTCAGGTGAATACCCTACAAACTTGCCCACAAGGGCCCTCTGTGAACTGATCTCTTGTTGCACCTCAAGAAACCACTCATCTTCTGGTAGATGCTAAATAATGCGACCTCTCAAGTCGACACTCAAAGTCAAGGTCAAGAGCTTGTGGCGTCTCTGACTCAATGCGTCAACAACCACGTTCTCCTTCCCTTTGATGTAGTGGACATCAAAGTCATACTCGCAAAGGAACTCCATCCAACAGCATTGATGGGCATTCAGATTCAGCTGTGTAAAGATATACTGAAGGCGGTGGTGATTTGAATGGATCTCAAAGTAATGACCCAATAAGAAATGTCTCCAATGAACTAGAGAATGAACCACTACCGCTAACTCCAAGTCATGTGTGGGGTAGTTCAGCTCATGGGTCTTGAGCTTTCGCGAGTCATACGTGATCTTTCTACCACCCTGCATAAGTACATCTCCCAACCCCTCAAGTGATGCATCCATGTAAACCATAGAATCTGTTGCAGGATCAGGAACCGCTAGAATGGGAGCGCTAGTAAGATGCTCCTTGAGGACCCCGAAGTCCCTCTAACACTGCTCAGTCTAATGAAAACTCTTCCCTTTCCACTGAAGGGAAGTGATGGGATGAGTAATCTGAGAAAAACCCTCAACAAAGCGATGGTAATAACCAGCTAACCCCATAAAACTCCTAACCTCTGTCACACTAGTGGGTTCTGGCCAATCCCTGATAGCCCTGATCTTTGATGGATCTACTGAGATTCCATCGCCAGATAGGATATGCCCCAAATACTGAACCTCTGTCCTGAAAAATGCACACTTTGCCAAATTCCCATAAACATTCTCCTCTCTCAAACACTGTAGATCCTGACGAAGGTGCTCCTCATGCTCCTCCTCGGTCTATGAATAGATCAAAATGTCATCGAGGAAAATGATCACGAACTGATCCAAATAGGTATGGAACACCCCGTTCATGAGACTCATGAACACTACAGGGGCATTTGTCAAGCCGAAGGGAACCACTGTGAACTCATCGTGGCCATATCAAGTCCAGAAGGTGGTCTTATGGATATCTGCCTCTATGATACGTAGCTGATGATAACTAGACTTCAGGTCAATCTTAGAGAACACCCTAGCTCCCTGCATCTAATCAAAAAGATCATCAATCCTGGGTAGAGGATAATGGTTCTTCACTGTCACCTTATTCAACTGCCTGTAGTCCATGCACAATCGAAGAGACCCATCCTTCTTCTTCATGAAGATGACAGGAGTTCCCCAAGGTGAAACACTCAGTCAGATGTGCCCCTTCTCGAGCAAGTCCTCCAACTGTAACTTGAGCTCTGTGAGCTCATGTGTGGTCATCCTGTAGGGTGCACGAGACACTAGCTCAACACCCGACAGTAAATCTATGTGAAAGTCTACCTCATGATAGGGTGGCATCCCCGGTAACTCTATTGGAAACACATCGGCAAACTCTCTAAGGATGGGATGATCATCCAAAGATGCCTTAGGCTCATCATCTAATCTGTCGCTCACTGTGATGGTGAACATCTGGCATCCCTTCCGCATGCAGCACTTAAGCTACTGAGTGGATATCATACGCACTATTGTGGGCTTCTGTATGCACACTATCTCAACTAATGTACCGTGATTGTCTAAGCAGTTGATTGCCTTTCAGCGACAATCTAGCTTGGCTCGATGAGCCGCAAGCCAATCCATACCCAACACCACATCATAGGATCCTAATGTCATAACTCTAAGGTCACATACTATGGTAAAGGGTCCCAAAGAAATCTCACAGTCATGGACTAAGGCATCTACTGTCATCTTGGCCCCTGAGGCCAACTCAACCACCCACCTATCACCCTGCCTAGAGGCCACCAGCCTACAATGCTCCACTAACGATGGAGATATCAAAGAGTTAGTAGCACCAGAATCAAAAGAGAATAGAAATGGGGTTACCCCCAATCATACCTGATGTCTCAATCACTGACACCTAAAAATTAGCTTGGCAGTTATCAACCGCTACCAACATATGGTGGGATCTACCCACATCACCAACAGTCTGGTCAGATCCCCCTGCATGAGGCTGTCCCCCTACTATAAAACCCTGTGCACACTCTCTAGCTAGTTATCCAGCTCCACCACAAACATAACAAGGGCCCCTAGCCTGTACCTATCTAGTCTGAGTCCTACTCGATTGTTGTCCTGATCTACGAGTAGACCCCTGTGAGCCCCTATATGACTGCAGCGACCTCGTGGGTCCTACAGGTGGTCTCTAATACCTCTGATCTCTGCATGGGCCTTGCTACTGCCAACCTCTATTATGTCCCCTATGTGCCCTCTATTGTGTCCTAGCTCTTTGCGACTATTGTGGCTGCTATGGTTGTTGCTGTTTTGGGGGCCTAGGAGGTAAGGGTACGGAACTAAATCCTCCCCTATGAGGTGGTTGTGATGGTCTGCGGAAACTCTATTGATGCTGTTACTATCCATGATCCTAAAACTAAGAGCGTGAACCCTACCCTCATCCCTGAATCTCCTCAGTGATATATGGATTCTCAGCTGCATCACTCAAAGTTTAGGGTTCTGCCATACTAACAGGCCTTGCTATACTGTGGTTCAGTCCTCTGATAAACTTATGCATTAGGAGTTTCTCGTCATGGAGATACTCCGCATAACGGGATAACTTCGTAAATCTACTCTCATACTGTGCCACTATAAGTCCCCTCTGCTGAAGCTCATGAAAGTCGTCTATGCGATGCTGCCTATAATGATCTGATAAGTATCGCGCATTGAAGTGCTCAATGAAGGTCTCCCATGTGAGAGTGTCTAATGAAAGGTGATGCTTGCACTCCTCAGTGCGCCACTAGGTAGCTACTGCATCTCGCAATAGGTGTACTGCCACACTGGCCTTCGTCTTGCCCTCGTAAGGACACAACGTGAAGAATCTATCTAAGTTGATGAGCCAAGCCTCTGCCTCAGCTCCCTCTATGGTCCTGACAAATGTAGGAGGGTTCAACCCTAACAAATCCCTGATGGGATCTCCTCTATCTCTGTTCCTCCTAATAGGCTCATCTGTATAATAGTCATAAGGTCTGTGAACAATGTGCTCTACTTGTACTACCTCATCATGCCTAGTATGACATGAAGGGATCCTGCTATGGGCCCTATCAGCTAAACCAACCTCCTCTATCGTCATCTTTGGCACCTTAACATAAGGCTCCACATGTGGTGCCCCTCATGGCTCAATGCAGGGCTCCACACGTGGCTCGACACGAGACTCAGCTCATGGCTCCACGCATGGCTCCTCTTGTGGATCCTCGTAGGGCTTGACACGTAGCTCTATGCGTGGCTCAACTATAGCTGGTGGAAGCCTATCTAAAACTACCTATAAAGCTTGTAATATCCATGGCCCAATATCTGGTAGGGCTGGTGGTGCATACAGTACCTGTAGGATTGGCTGATCCTTTCCCTTAGCTGAAGAGTTAGTGTGAATCTTGAGGGATGGAGTGCGGCGGGACTAGGATCGCTGAACTCGTCGAGGAGGCATCCTACAAAAAATGAGGTAACCACAAATTAATCAAAGTTGCGGAAATAATAATGTGCCCAAAACAAGCCCAGTGTTTAAACTTAGGCTCTGATACCAAATGTCATGCCTGCATTTCCCATGCAGTCACAACACAAAACACAGTGTCATGTCCACATTTGCCATGTGGTCATGACACGAATTATGAAAAAACTTTTCTACCTATCCTTAGGAACCCACTCGCACGCATCTGCATGCTCGGTGGCAATACGCATAAGGCGTAAACATGTCAACATAGCCTCGATGATGATAGCCGTCTAGGGGGTATGCGACACGAAGTGTGTCGCTTCTAGGGTTAGATTGATTTTAATTTGAACCCTAAGATTCCTAGGTGAAGATGATTTCACCAGCTTTGAAAGCTATCTCTAACTCTGATCAGAATTACATCGAAAAAGGATTAAGAAACTGATGGAATTGATGGTCGCATGATTTAAAGTGGAATGATGGAATAAAGTAATAAACTATTGCATAAATTAAACCCTAGAAATCTAGCAAAATTTTGACAGCATAACGCATTTTCGATAAACGCAAAATAAAATTTAAAATAAATCACCAATAAGAAATTAAATAAAATTTAAGAATAAATAAATAAAATTAAAACTTAAGAACAAAATAAAAATAAATAAAATAATAAAATAAATATCTTGTCAAGGTCAAATAAATCGACCTGGCATAGCGAAATAAAAAAAATTTGAAATAAAATAATAAAATAAAATAATAAAAAATGCCAAATCGGATCTCAAAAATTTGAGTCTGTTAATAAACATATTTTGGCAATTATGTTTATTATCGAACTCAGGACAATAGAGAGGGGAGGAGGCTAAGATGCTCACTCCCGTAAAAATAATAATAAAATAGATAATAATTAAAAATGATAAAGTCCTGCCAATTTAAAATAAGATCAATATCCCCACCATGGTGAATTTAAAACAAGGGGAAAAATTCTTCCCAAATTGAATAAAATTTAACCCCAATATAAAATTATATAAGAAAAGTTATAACTCAAACATAATGAAATAAAGAAGTAAATTCCCCATTTGAAATAAAACCCAAATTGAAAGAGCACAAGAATTAAAAATAAGGACAAAATAAAATGGAGGATTTAAAATTAAATAAAAATCAATATCCTCACACACTCCTCTTAAATATAAAAAAAAAGTTTTTTGAAAAAAAAGGAAAGGCCCTAATTCAATTTAAAATTGTTTTCTATTTACAAAGTTGACCTAATCCCATTTTATTATATGCAAACCCTAAAAGAAATCCCTAATTCTCTTAACTCACTATTCTTCCTTTTCTCTTTGTTCTTGTTTTGCCTCTTTTTTTTGTTCATGTTTGCTTGTAGGTTAGGGTTTGGTTAATGGGGGCCATGAAAATGCCCACAGAGGTATGCATGACAAGTTATAGTGATTATATATATATATATATATATATATATATATATATATATATATATATATATATATATATATTGGTGTAATAGTTTACATGCTACATGCTTGTGTAGGGTGAGGGGCAATGGTGGCCAAATGGTGGAGGGGTAAAGAGTGTGGCGGCCCTACCACAAGGAGGATGGCATTCAAGGGAACAATGGCAGCGGCAAGAGGTGGCGTGGGAGGTGTTAGCCATAGAGAAGGGCGACGGGTTGTGGTAGAGTTCAGAGGAGAAGGGGGGCAGTGTTAATAGCTGTAGCTATTGTTAAAGAGAGCACGGTGGGGATGTCGTTGCACTCATTGCAGAGAAAGAGTTGGGTGTGGGTGGGGGGTTCCAAACCCCTCCCCACACCCTATGTTTAAAGAACCAGTGGTGGGGTCTGTGGTGAGCGCCAGCCACCACAGCCCCACCCCAAACGTTATACATTTTGTGTATCACTACCACAGTAAACATTTCTAACAGCATAGCCGCCGTAGGGTTCTCTCGACAGTCTTCTTTGTGCATTTTCTTTTTTGTAATAAATTTTGGTTAAGGGTATATATATACCCCGATCTATACACAGTATGAATATACATTTTCTACTATGCATTTTGTTTATATATAAAAATGTATGCACCTATATATATAAGTGTATATACAATATAAGATAATCAGCATTAAACTACTTATGTATTATCTTTTGCTCACAACAATTACACAGGAAATAAAACATATAACAGCAACTGGATTCTCCTTTTTTTAAAAGGGTAAACAAACAAATATATCTATATATTTATGTATGTATATACACCGGTATATATATGCATAAATACATATATATATATATACACATTGTACTTACTTTCACAAAACCATAGTAGAAATAACAGTAACACTATCCTTCAGATTTAAACACAAATAAATCAATATATATATATATATATATATATATATTGAAGCACAATATACTAAGATATGCATTTTCTCTAAGTTTTCCTTTTAACAGTACAACTTCCAAACCAACAACTAATAAAATGGATTTCCAAGACCATTTAATAGAAAATAATTTACTAAAATTTCTTTCTTCTTTCTAGGATACAATAAAATTTATAAAACAACTAATGCATTTTTTTTTTTGGAAAGGAACAATAACAGAAAACTATATAAAGATTTTCATACATTACTCAAACTATAACTCACAACTAGAGAATAACCAGCATTATAATAAAATAAAAAGAATATTTCTCTTATAGTATTTAATACAGTCAAACACATGGTAAGGATAACAAAACAAATTTTACATTAAGGCCACAATGGCCATGGCTCAAACAGCCAAAAAAATACTACTAAGCCACCCAAAAATGAGCTCCACAACAACTCCATTTCTTCACTCAAACCTACAAATAAACACAACAAAAAAGAAGAACCCAGCCACTTTGAAATGCCCTCCTCCCTACCGTAGACCTGCAAGAGGGTCACCCCTGAGCTAGGGAGGTAGGGGTTCACATGGGTGTAAACATTCGACAACAAGAATCAACAACATTAACACAAAAATAGCCCCAAGGTTCAACACACAACTCAACTCATGAAAACAAGTTTGATGAGGGTAGGGAATGGACCCCTCTACTTCAAAGGCTAGCCAAATAATAAAAATACCAATCTCATGGCCTCAAGCCAAAACTCTCCAAAACCACCACTCTCCACAAAATCACCAATAACCTCCATGGCACTCTTGCCATTCAAATACTCTCTCCAACAAGTAAAAGCCCTCAACGCATAAATAACACAATGTGGGAGTGACCTCAAGGAGGTTCCTTTCCCCTACCCAAACAAGTTAGCATTACCTCCAATGGAGGTGCTCTTACCATACTCCCATCCCACACAAAAACAATGAAACAACAAATAACCAAGAATGCAACACAACACAATAAATAAGCAAGGGTGAAGAAACTTAGTTCATGAGGCTTACCTTCAAAGCCCTATAATGGAAGCACATTTGGTGATGAGCTCCAAGCGTTCCCAAACCTTCCAATCTCCAAGAATTCCTCCAACTTTCCCAAAATTGCTCTAAATAGAAAAGAACTCCCAAAAATGCAAGAACCCCACATTCCTCAACAAGAGGAGATATTATAGGCCATCAATTTGGCCTTGAGGAATGAGAAGGTGACACTTGTCACCTTCTCCTTCCTCCTCCAATACCACTTGCAAGGGAGAGGAAGTGTGAGGGTGACAAGTGTCACCCTCCAATTCCATCTCAATCCTCATCTTATCCACTTGTGCTCTCACACATGTGTGAGAGGACAAGTGGTGAGGTGGCATTCCCACTCAAACCTCCAAGAGGATAAGGGATGCCATATGGCATCCTCTTATTCTCTCAAAGAGCCATCTCCCTCCAAGATGCTCTCACACGTGTGTGAGAGTCTTGGAGGAAGATCCCACACACTTGGGAGTCTTGAAGACCTCCCAAGTCCCTCTTGGAAAAGGATTCCCAAAATTTGGGAAGGGAGATGAGTCTTTCCCAAAGCATGACTCATCTCCCACCTTCCCTAATTTCAAATTTCGTCACTTTGACTAAACCATAGTTTAGAGTGACCAAAAGTGAGTTAATCCATGGGTTAGTTAGTCAAAATTGACCCTAGACCCATGGGTAACCACCTAGAGTAACTTTTGGGACACTAAGGTTCACCAAGGGGGTCATAAATCCACTTTAAATGGCCTCAAAAATAAAAACAAATACCAAGTGGTGTAAGTCAAATAAAAATTATACAACACTTAATATTAATAAATTAAATAAAGAGGTACTAGGCCAAAATGATTAAAAATTAAATCAAGCACTTAATTCACATTCAATTTCAAACGTGATCCTCATCCCACTTGAGAATGGATCGGTTTTATAGGGAATAACATAGTGTGAATTCTACCTCCAATTTCCTGTGGCTAGGGAATGTAAAACCTACACATCTCGATCAAGTGTTAATCATATCATGAATAATCATAGCTGAAGCAACTAGAATTAAATACAAGCCATCGAATACAATAATAATCAACTATAACATAAATCCAAATTAAACTGCATTTTCTATCACATGCCAAATAACCCTCATCACATAAATAACTAGAAATCACATCACAAAACATCATATAATATATCTCATATGTCAAATCACAAAATATCATCAAATATGATCAAATCGAATCACATATGTCTAATCAATGTCCTATCAAAATTAGGAGATATAATCAAGTCTGCATAATAAAACCATAGTCTCTAAAAGGTCTGATAATGTCATCAACTAAAATGCATAACGATCAAAGTAAGGAAGGAAAAATAATCGGCCTCACATTACCTGTGTAGACAATGAACTCCTTGGGAAGCAAGTAATATCTCCACTTCTTTAAAGATTGTACTAATGCATAAAATTCAAGGTCATATGTAGAATATTTCTTTGTTAGCATCATTGAGTTTCTTGCTGAAATATGCAACCGGTTTACCTTCTTGACTTAGGACATCACCTATTGCTAAGCCACTAGCATCACATTCAACTTGGAAGACTTTGCTAAAATAAGGTAAAGTAATAATTGGCTATTTGGTTACCTTTTAATTGAGAAAATTGAAAATCCTTTCAGCCTCTTGAGTCCATACAAATTGCTTCTTGTGACCCTTAATTGTGTCAAGTATAGGTGCCATTATATGACTAAAATTCTTTACAAACTTCCTGTAGAAACTAGCAAGCCCAGGAAAACTCCTCACCTCATACACACTCCTTGGTGTAGGCCAATAAAAAATGGTCTAAATCTTTTCTTTATCCATTTTAGTGCTTCCTTGGATATCGTAAAGCCCAAATAAACCAATTCTATTTTCATAAACACACCCTTTTTGAGATTGATCAACAACTTCTCCTGGTATAGTCATGGTAGGAGGGTTCACAGAATGAACTGCCTAGACCATGCAGCAAGAGTAAACACAACAGAAATAACTCAAAGAAATGAAGAAAATGTAGATTCAGTAATTTAGTATATAATAGAATTCAAATATAGATTGGTCGGAAACATGCGGGCTTACAATTGGGCTCACAGGCCTGATTACAAAATTTGCACAAGATATAGCTTTGAAGCTCCTTCACACAAAAATCTAAACTATGAACTTATGTGAATGATTATAACATGATAAGTGCTTTCCTAAGGATCTATTACATCAATATATATCACCTCCATAACAATAGATTCCTCTGCGTCAGCCAAGGAAGGTTACAAACTCCAATGAAGAGCTGTAACGTGTATACATGGGTACGTCAGACCTAATGCATAGAACACCTCCGCAAATGAATGGAATAATGTGTGGATCTTAGGGAAGGTCAGACACAAACCAAGGATCATTGAATGATGTGTTCTTAAGATCCATAAGTCAAGGAATTCTCTGCAAGCCTTCTCCTTTAGATGATTATCAGGGACTATCAGGATGCTTTGTTCTGAGAAAATAGTTGATCTTCTAATATAAATAACTTTCTAGTAACCAATCCAAATGATCTAAATTCTGCATATGATGTAGATGAATGAATCTAGATGCTAAGTCCAGATCTAGAAGATTTGAAATACAACTGTGGTCGAATGTGGACCAAAATGCAAAAACTGCTTCTGACTAAACTACTTGAACTGAACTTGAAAATGAAAAGAAACAAACTGAACTGCAAGCAAACTGAAATGCAAATGTTTTTTTGGTTGATGCAAGATTATTCTTGAACCAGGGATGCTCCTACATCAGACATCTGGGGTTACTGAAAAAGTGAGTCCCTCACTTTGTTGGGGCTAAGGGAGAACCAAGATGGTCCACCTCAGCCTGAGAAATCCATGATGAATCTTCTTCTGGTCGTCTTTTCCACTTCACAAGATATTCTTTGTATTGTCTTCCTCTAATGTTGCATCCATCTCTGCTATCCAAAATGTCTTCAATTTGCTCCAATGCTTGTTGTGGTAACTGCTTCTTCAAGTTTTCTTCCATGTTGTCATTGAATTCTGCTTCATGATACTGATAAAAGTCTACAATGTTGAAAATAGGTGATATACCCAATGTCTCTAGTAACTCCACTTCGTATGCATTTCCTAAATCAAATTTTTTGAGTATCTTACAAGGTCCAAACTTCTTCATCTTCAACTTGTTATATGTCCCAACTAGAAATCTTTATTTTCTCAGATATACCATCACTTCATCTCCGACTTCAAATTCCATATGTCTTCTCTTCTCATCAGCCTTCTCTTTGTACTTACCATTCATATTCTCCAAATGCTTCTTCACTTGATCATGTACTATCTTCATGTGATCTACAAATTCTTCAACTTTTGTACTTCTCTTTTCTTCCATACCAATGTCCCTCAACTCTACCACTCCTCTATTGGTAGGTGGTGACTAATCAGGAAAGTACTGTACACTAGCCATGTATCCTCGCCAAGGTTCAATTTTTTTTGGACCGACATAAAAAAAAACTTATTTTGTAACCCACATAAGGCTTGATAAAAGCGGCTAAGGGTTAGGGTTTTGGTTGATATATTGTATTGTAGTGTTTGCAATGGTATTGAGTTGCAGGGATTGCTGGTTGTAATCGGTTTGATTTACTGGATAATAATATTAGACTCTCTGTTGGTGGATGTAGCCCGAGTTTGGGTGAACCACGTTAAAACTTGTCTCTCGTTGTTATTATTTCTGTGTATTTTTCATTCCTCTATTTAATATTTATTTGCATTTAATTGATATCTTTTGTTGGCTAACCCTAACAAGTGGTATCAGAGCAGGTTGTGTTCAATTATCATCTGCAGGAAGGTCTCACAGTTGAGTGGGAGCAATGGCGGATGAGGGTAAATTGAAGGTCGATAAATTCAATGGGCAGAACTATCAGTTATGGAAGATGTAGATGGAGGATTACCTCTATCAAAAGGATTTATGGATGCTATTGGAAGGAGTAGCCAAGAAACTGGCAACAATGAGTGATGAGGATTAGAATCTTCTTGACAGAAAGGCACTGGGAACTATTCAGTTGTGTCTGGCACCATCGATGGCATTCAATATAATGGAAGAGAAGACAACAAATGGTCTGATGAAAGCTTTAGCTAAATTGTATGAAAAAACCTCAGCCTCAAATAAGGTATTTCTCATGAAGCATTTGTTTAATCTGAAAATAGTTGAAGGTGGATCTGTAACAGATCATTTAAATGAATTTAATTCAATTGTCAGTCAATTGACTTCTGTAAATGTAAAATTTGATGAAGAAGTTAGAGGTCTCTTGATATTATGTTCATTGCTTGAAAGATGGAATAGTTTGATAATGGCGGTTAGTAACTCTATTTCTGGTTCAAATTGTTAGTGTAGGTTTTTATTTCCTAGTTGGGTTATTTATTTTTCCCTATATTCCTAGGTTTTTTCTACACTTCTATTAATCTCACTTAGGTTAATAAAGCATGTCTTATTAGGTGAGTGGTTGTGAGGTGTCACCTTCCAACATGTGAGCATCCATTAGCTATCTTGAGAAGATACTTTGCTATCTTTAGTCCAATAGATGGTTGCTCCTCATTGGTCAGTGTTAACACCTCTCCCTCTTCCTAGTCTATATAAGCATTCTACTTGGCTTGTATTTTGCATCTTTTTCTTTTTCATCCTCTTAATGCTATTTTGCTTCTAGCATTTGCATTACTCTCTTGGAGACTAACTCTATGTTGCTATTTTGATTCATATCATTTGCATTCATAGTTTAGATATCTATTCTTTGCACTAGTTTTCTGGGTTATTAATCTTTTCAGATTATAACATGGTATCAGAGCTATTCTATGTGCAAGAGTAGATTTTAGTTTCCATATTTGAGAGATTTGAGGGGGCTAATAAATCTTATTGTAGTTTTTCAAAAAACCCAGTATGCTCTTCTCTTGCATCTTCAGATGATCTTGAGAATCAGAAAAGTTTGACAGAAACTTTTTTAATCTCTGGGGTTTGCATATGTGTTTTATGAAATTTGGGTGATTGCAGCCTTTTTGGTTATACTGGTAGCATTTCTGGTTATACTGGCAGTATTTCTAGTTGTTCCAACACATCCAAGAGGCTTGAAAAAGTTAGATTTGGCTTTTGTTTCACTGAAATCAAAGATCGTCATACATAGTTGCGGAACTGGGGTTTCGAGCTCAAATCTGACAACCAATTTGCATATTTGGTGTTTTCAATCAATATTGCAGGTTCGAGCATGCCATTTGTTATCTTAGGTATTTGATTCAGCCTTTGCATGTCATTTTTTGGTTGCTAGGGTCATTTTTTGTAGCTAAAGGTGTTCTGTTTACACTGGATCAACATCTTCTGTACATCAACAAGACAAATGCCTTCTGAGTTTTGTTCACACCACAGAAAAACCATCTAGGTATCTTTCCATTTTTCCATGTAGTCTATATATTTTGCATAAATGTGCTTAGAAAACTACAACAAGACCCCTCTCCATTGGCAGTTGCAGTTTTGAAGGTAGTTTTCAAATGCTCCGTTCTTGCTCATACAGACTCCTTTTCCCATAATATTTTCATTGATTTTGGCTTTTTTTTTTGTTCTATGCACTAGTGCAGACGTTTCTTGATTTTGATATTGAGATTTTTCAAAACTTGTAGATTCTCGGTCATGACATTGTATAGTTCTCATTTTGGGAACTTTAGAGGATCATAACTTTCACATATGACCTTGTATCGAGGTGATTCTTTTTTTGAAAGTGCATGATTTTTTGAGTAGATCGTAGTGGTACTGTTTATTTCTGAGTATTGTGCCAAATTTGTATTTTTAGTATATGCTCTTCGTGAGGGTTTTGTAAAGCATTGAAATCAAGACCACTTAGTATTTCTTGCTAGTAGTAATTGTAAACGCACTAATATAAAGTGCCAAATCATATTTTCTTGGGGTGGTTCTTTAATTGAGTGAAAAGGGGGGGTTGTCTTGGTTGTGTTCTCTTCTTTTCGAGATTTCTTCTCTACATTTCTTCATCATGGATCAAACAAATCTGCCCATCCTAACTCCATACAATTACTTTGAGTGGAAATCACGCATGACAATTCACTTAAGGAAAGCTGGATTAAATAGGATAACTATGGGACTTGAAACGAAACCTACTAAAAATGAAGATAAGCCTAAGTGGTTTAACAAATGTGATGAGGCATATGGAACATTGTGTTTGTTTGTTTCTCCTAATTTGCTCTTTCACATTGAGTCTTTGAATACACCAAATGAAATATGGACAAAGCAAGAAACACTATTTGACACACAAGATTTAATGAGGGGTCATATGTTAGAAAATGAACTAATTAGTTTAAGTCTAGGCAATTTCAACACAATCCAAGATTTCTTCACTAAATTGAAATCACTAAGGTTGTAGTTAAAACAATGTGGAATTGAAAAGAAAGATGAACAAATGATTCTTAGTATTCTCTTTAAGCTAAGTTTAAAATATTCTGTGTTTGTTTCTACTTTCTATGCTACTAAGGGTGCACTTGGTACTCAATTCACCATGCCATCTTTAGATGATTTTGCTGTCAATCTCACTCGGGAACAAGACAAGCTAATCCAGATGGGCACTCTTAAGTCCTCTAAGTTACATACCTTGGTTGCCAACCAAGGCACAAAAGAACAGAAAGGACAAAGTAGTAATAACAATAGTAAGGATAAGAAATAGAAGAATAGCAAGGAGAAGAAGGATCAGATATTGGTTGCTTCAAAAGCAACTAATGAGACCTAATCTTCCAAGGGTGACAAGCCTAAGAAAAAGAGGGTCCAATGTGCCTATTGTAAAAGACCCGGTCATGATGAACATAAATGTCTGAAGAAACAAATTGATCACTTGACACACATTCTTGAGAAGAACAATATCAGTGTTCCTGAGTCTATCAAACAGAGTTCTAATGAGGGGTCTAATAAGGCAAAAGAAAACAACAAGGGGAAAGGAAAGGGCAAGGCCCTTGTTGCAGTTACTTCTTCACCATCCACTTGGGTTCTTGATTTGGGTGCTTCGCACCACATGGCTTCATCTAAGGAAGAACTTGCATCTTTGGAGCTGTGTACTATGCCTTCTATTTTGATGGGTGATGACACTCCTGTTGAGGTGTGTGGGAGAGGGTCTATTGATGTGGGGGATGGTACATTCCATGATGTTCTTTGTGTGCCCTCATTATCAACTAATCTCCTATCGGTATACCAGATCACTCACACAGGTTCAGTCAAGCGGGTTGAGTTCACCCCTGATTTAGTGGAGATTCATGAGTTGTACAGTGGTTCTACAGTTGTAGTTGGGAGAGCAGATCATTAGTCACAGCTCTATCTATTTTCTCACTTTGTTCTTGATCCTCCTTCGACTATTTTGCTCACTCATTCTAATGATGTGAGAAGATTATGGCATGAGCGGTTTGGCCATCTTAACTTCCACTACTTGCAGTAGCTCAACCAATAGAGCATGGTCACAGGGTTGCCTTTAGTTCAGTTTTCAGGTGGTGTTTGCCAAGGTTGCATTCTTGGTAAGCATCCTAAGGAAAAGTTTGACAAAGGTAAGGCATGGACAGCTTCACAGATACTGGAGTTAGTTCACAGTGATTTGGCTAGTCCATTTCAGCATCCTTCTTTCAGTAGGGCTAGATATGTCCTCACATTCATTGATGACTTTTCTCAATATACTTGGGTGTACTTTCTCAAACAGAAGTCTGAGTTATTTGATCATTTTCAGGACTTCAAGACTTTTGTAGAGAAGCAATCCAGGAAAGCCATCAAAGTTTTGTGCACTGACAATGGTGGTGAGTATGTCAACCATCAGTTTGAGAGTTTTTGCACTTTAGAGAGGATTGATTTGCAGCATTCAGTTCCATACGATCCTCAGCAGAATGGTGTTACAGAACGGAAGAATAGCTCCTTGAAGGAAATGGTGAACTGCATGATTCACTCTAGATCTCTTCCACCACAGTATTGGGCAGAGGCCATTAACTGTGCTTGTTATATCTAGAGCTGCGTTCCTCACCCAGCCTTAAAGGGAGTCACTCCTTTTCAAGCTTGGAGCGGTCAGAAACCATCAGTTAAGCACTTTCAAGTTTTTGGTTCTCCTACATGGGCCCACATTCCTGCAGAGAAATGCAAGGCCTTGGATCCGCAGAATAGACCTTGCATATTTGTAGGTTATCTTGATGGTGTGAAGGGTTATCGATTGCTCCACCCTACTACACATGAGTTGTTCATTGAGAGGAGTGTTTAGTTTGAGGAGGGCTCTTCGAGCTCACTTTCTATCACTTCTCCAACTCCTACCTTGACATTAGAGTCACTTGGGATACATGACAGATCTTCTGATGAGTCAGATTCACCTGAGTAGTCTTCTACCTCCAATTCTGATGCAGAGAGTGATTCAGAGGACTCACCTCCTTCCTCTCCTAGTCATCATTTAGAGGTTGATGATTCTCCTCCAGATTCTCCATCTTCTAGTCCACATTGGGCTAGATAGACCTTGTAGTTTGCAAGTGATTGGGTTGGGGATCCATTAGACACCAGGCAGACTCGTTCACAGTTCCAGGGTGTTCCACATGTCTTCATTGCTACTACCTTAGATCCACAGTCTTTTCATGAGGCTTCTAGTATTCCTAAGTGGGATATAGCTATGTAGGAGGAGTATAGTTCGTTGATGAGGAACCACACTTGGGATCTTGTCCCTCTTCCTAAGGGAAGAAAACTTATTCGATGTAAGTCGATCTATCAGACAAAATTTGTAGCAGATGGGTCAGTTGACAAGCATAAGGCTCGCTTGGTCACCAAAGGATTCTCCCAGGTTCCTGCGATTGACTACTCTAAGACTTTTGCGCTAGTTTCCTGAATGAATTCCATCTGACTTGTTCTTGCCATTGTTGTAGCTAATCGTTGGGAAGTACACCAGATGGATGTGAAGAGTGCTTTTCTTCATGGTGACCTTCAGGAGGAGATCTACATGGAGCAGCCACAAGGGTTCCTTCAGGATTCTTCACTTGTGTGCCATCTTTGGAAGTCTCTTTATGGCCTCAAATAGGCTCCTCGGGCCTGGTATGCTAAGATGGACTCCTTCCTTCTATCAGTTAGGTTCACTCGGTGCCATTCTGATCCCAATGTCTACATTCTGCAGCAGGATGATTCACTCCTATTTCTGGTTCTGTATGTTGATGACTTGCTGATCACAGGGAGTTCATCTACCATTGGGGCTATCAAAACTGCCCTTCATGATAGGTTTTTGATGACTGACTTGGGCTTGTTGCATTACTTTCTTAGGATTGAGAACTTTCAGTCTTCTTCTGGGATCACCATCACACAGCCCAAGTATGCTCTAGATTTGCTCTTGAGGTTTCATATGGCTGACTATAAACCTACACTAACTTGAGGCTCAGTGTTCTTCTCTACTTGTTGATGGCACTTTGTATCGACAACTTGTTGGGAGTCTCATTTATCTGACTCATACAAGATCTAACATTTCATATGCTGTAGGCATGGTCTCTCGATTCATGTAGGAGACTCTTGAGCTGCACTAGAAAGTAGCCAAGTAGATCCTTCACTACATTTAGGGTTCTCACAGTTTTGGGATTCACTACGCAGCGGGCATTGAGCTTGACTTGGTGGGCTACACAGATTCAAATTGGGCAGGTGATTCTCAGGATCACAAGTTTACTTCAGGTTACAGCTTCTCACTTGGTTTAGGTCCTGTTTGTTGGACGAGCAAGAAGCAGTCTGCTATTGCTCTATCTTCTACTAAGGTTGAGTATCGAGGGGCTGTGAATGCTGCCACTGAGGCCATTTGGCTTCAAAATCTTCTCACTGAGTTTGGTATCCAAATCAAACGGCCATCAGTCATATTTTGTGACAACCAGAGTGTCATTCAGATCTCACGAAATCTGATCCATCATCAGTAGACCAAACACATCGAGGTCCACATGCACTACATCCGGGAGCTCATCCATGGCCACATCATTGACCTTCACTACTATCTGACTTCTAAGCAGGTTGCTGATATCTTCACCAAACCCTTCACTGAGAGCAAGTTCCTTCATTTGCAATCTTTGTTGGGGGTGCGGGATGCTTCATCTTCTAGGGGGATTTTTCCTCTCACTCAGAGTCCTGACTCTGTCTACTTTTGGGGGGGTCTCTTCTCTCTCTTTTGGGGGAAATTTTATGTACATGGGTACCTCATCAGGCTTGATTTGCAAGGACCCATTTCTACATCCACCTAAGCTTCACTTATGGGGGGTGTTAGTGTAGGTTTTTATTTCCTAGTTGGGTTATTTATTTTTCCCTATATTCCTAGGTTTTTCCTACACTTCTATTAATCTCACTTAGGTTAATAAAGGATGTCTTATTAGGTGAGTGGTTGCAAGGTGTCACCTTCCTACATGTGAGCATCCATTAGCTATTTTGGGAAGATACTTTGCTATCTTTAGTCCAATAGATGGTTGTTCCTCTTGGTCGGTGTTGCCACCTCCTCCCTCTTCCTAGTCTAGATAAGCATGCTACTTGGCTTGTATTTTGCATCTTTTGGTTTTGCATCCCCTTAATGCTATTTTACTTCTAGCATTTGCATTACTCTCTTGGAGACTAACTTTGTGTTGCTATTTTGATTTTGTATCATTTACATTCATAGTTTAGATATCTATTCTTTGCACTAGTTTTATGGGTTATTAATCTTTTCAGATTCTAACACAAATACCCTAAAATTTGATGATGTTGCTGGTGTTATTTTGAGTGAGGAAATTCATAGGAAAAGCTCAGGTGGATCCACATCAGGTAGTGTTTTGAATGCAGAAAGCAGGGGCAGATCAAAGGAGAGAGGAAAAGGTTCTGAAGGTCATGGGAAGTCACAAGAAAAATTAAAGGATAAGAGATCCCAAACCAGAGGACAAAAGGATTGCTGGTACTGTGGGAAACTAGGTCATCTAAAGAAAGATTACTAGTCTTAGAAAAATAAAGGAGACAAACAAGAAGGCAATAAGGAGGCAAATGTGGTAAGTAATAAATCTGAAGATGATGCTTCGATTCTTTCACTAGATAATGCTGATGATTCATGGGTTTTAGATTCAGGGGCCTCATTTCATGCTACACCCCATAGAAGTTATTTTCTTGATTATGTGCAAGGGGATTTTTGGCTAGTTTATTTGGGAGATAACGAACCCTGTCAGATTGTTGGAAAGGGAATAATCAAGATTAAGTTGTAGAATGGGAATCATTAGCTACTACAAGAGGTAAGGCACGTTCCAAGGCTTAGTAGGAATTTAATTTCAGCAGGGCAGCTAGCTGAAGAAGGTTGCATTGTTACATTTACTGATAAAAATTGGAAGGTTTCAAAATGTGCCTTAATAGTAAAAAAAGGTGTGAAAGTAGGCACCTCTTTGTATAGGTCATATTGTTCCTTCTACTTTAGTTGTTGTAGAGAAAAAACAAATAGGTTCAGGAACAGTTGCTGCAGGTTTTGCAGGATGAGACTGAAACAGTTGCTACAGGTTCTGAGACAACACTGTGGCATAACAGACTTGGGCATATGATTGAAAAAGGTATGAAGGTACTTCATTCTAAGAAAGTTTTATCAGGTCTGAAATGTATTAATATAGATTTTTATGAAACTTGTGTGTATGGAAAACAAAAGAGAGTTAGTTTTCTCAAGGATGGGAAGAAAAAGAAAAATAAAAAGTTTTAGCTTGTGCATACCGATGTATGGGGATCAGCTTAGTTATCTTCTCTCGGTGGCTCTTGATATTATGTTACATTCATAGATGATGCAACTAGGAAGGTATGTATTTATTTCCTTAGGTAGAAATCTGATGTATTTGAAACATTTAAGAAATGGAGAAGCTTGGTTGAGAATGAGATAGGTAAAAGATTAAAATGTCTCAAATCTGATAATGGTGGTGAGTATTGCAGCAAAGAATTTGAAGATTATTGTTCCTTTAATGGAATTCGTAGGTAGAAAACAGTTCCAGCGACTCCACAGGAAAATGGAGTGGCTGAACGCATGAATAGGACAATAATGGAGTGTGCAAGGACCATGAGATTGCATGCTAGGCTGCTTTTAAACATGTGGGCAGAGGATATCAACAGTGCTATATATTTAATTAATAGAGGTCCTTCAGTTCCTTTGGGCTATGGTATTCTAGAGGAAGCATGGATAGGTAAGAAGGTGAGTTATTCTTTTCTCAAAACCTTCAGATGTGAAGCATTTGCACATGTAGATTTTGAAAATAGAACCAAGCTAGATGCAAAATCAAAAATATGTACCTTTGTTGGATATGGCATTGATGAATTTGGTTATAGGCTTTGGGATTTTAAAAATCAAAAAATTGTGAGAAGCAAGGATGTTATATTCAATGAGAAGGTGTTGTACAAAGATCATTTGTAGCAGCATGAGAAGAAAGAAAAGGATTATGTGGTGTTGGATGATAATCTAAATAGTGATGTTCTAGTGGTTCCTCATGCTCCACAATGGCAACTAGAAATACCACAAACTGCAGTGAATGTTAGATGGTCAACAGGGCTAAGGAGACCTCCTGAAAGGTTTTCTCCCTCTTTGTATTCTATTTTTTAACAGATGCTGGTAAACCAAAATGGTATGATGAAGCTATGCAGGTGGATACACAAGTTCAGTGGGAGCTTGCAATGAAAGAAGAAATGGACTCCTTGCTGAAAAATTAGACTTGGGAATTATGTAAGTTGCCTGCAAGTAAAAAGGCTTTACCAAACAAATGGGTTTATAGGATGAAAGAGAAAGATGGAGGTAAGAAAATATTTAAAGCCAAGTTAGTTGTAAAAGGATTTGCATAGAAAAAGGGTATTGATTTTGATGAGATATTTTCTCCAATTGTCAAGATGACTTCTATTCATATTGTCTTAAGTATTGTGGCTACTGAAGATTTGCATTTGGAATAGCTAGATGTGAAAACTACCTTTCTCCATGGTGATTTGGAGGAAGAGATATACATGGAACAACCCCAAGGATTTGAGGTCAAAGGTAAGGAGAAACTGGTGTGCAGATTGAAGAAGAGTTTGTATGGCCTGAAACAAGCACCTCGGCAATGGTATCTAAAATTTGATAGTTTTATGGCTGAGCAAGGCTACATTTGGTGTAATTCTGATCATTGTGTTTATTTTAAGAGGTTGGATAATGACAGCTACATTATTTTATGTTTATATGTTGATGACATGCTTGTAGATAGGTCTAACATGGATCACATAAGAGAGTTAAAATAGAAGTTAGCACAGTCATTTGATATGAAGGATTTAGGGGCAGCAAAATAAATCCTTGGTATGAAAATTTGCAGAGATAGGAAGAACAAAAAATTGACTCTATCTTAGGCTGTTTATGTTGAAAAGGTGTTGTAGAGATTCCATATGGAGAATGCAAAAGCTGTCAGCACACCTTTGCCTAGTCATTTGAAATTGACTAAGGAGATGTGTCCAAAGACACAAGAGGAGGAAGAAAAAATGTCCAACGTACCATATGCTTCAGCCGTAGGAAGTTTAATGTATGCCATGGTATGCATGAGACCGGATATTGTACATGCTGTAGGAGTCATCAGTAGGTATATGAGTCATCCCAGATTGGAGCATTGGAATGCGGTAAAATGGATTCTCAGATATTTGAGAGGTGCATCCAATAAACACTTATGTTTTAGGGGCTCTAATACTGATTTAGCAGGTTATGTAGACTCAGATTTGGTAGGTGATATTGATACCAGGTGGAGTACTATAGGTGGGACATCAGTGAGTTGGATCTCATGGTTGTAAAAGATGGTTGCTTTATCCACCACAGAGGCAGAGTATGTAGCTACAACATAGGCGATTAAGGAGATGATATGGCTGTAATCTTTCATGGAAGAATTGGGCAAACAACAGGCTAACAATTCTTTATATACAGTCAGAGTGCCATACATCTTGCAAAGAATTTTTCCTTACATTCAAAGACCAAACACATATAGTTGAGGTATCACATTATTTGGTCGGTGTTGGATAATGGATAGTTAAGGCTAGAAAAGATATATACAGATGAAAATCTAGTAGATATATTTACAAAGGTAGTGACAAGGGAGAAGCTGAGCTCCTCTTCAGCTTTGGTTGGTCTTCAAGATTGAAAAAATAAAATCAAAATAATAGAATCCATGGTGCTTATTTCTAGTGGGAGCTGCACGCGTAGCGGTGTCATCTAGGATCAGTCTCCAAGTGGGAGATTGTTTGGTGTGGAGCCTGATCAGTCTCCAAGTGGGAGATTGTTGGTAGGTGGCAACTGATCAGGAAAGTACTATACACTAGCCATGTATCCTCATTGGGGTTCAAATTTTTTTAGACCGACATAAAAAAACCCTATTTTGTAATCGAGATAAGGCTTGATAAAAGCGGCTAAGGGTTAGGGTTTTGGTTGATATATTGTATTGTAGCATTTGCAACGGTATTGAGTTGCAGGGATTGCTAGTTATAATCAGTTTGATTTATTGGATAATAATATTAGACTCTTTGTTGGTGGATGTAGCCTGAGTTTGGGTGAACCACGTTAAAACTTGTCTCTCGCTGTTATTATTTCTATGTATTTTTCATTCCTCTATTTAATCTTTATTTGCATTTAATTGATATCTTCTGCCGGCTAACCCTAACATCCTCTAGGTTTTACCCCGGTAACAATCTCAAATGGTGTTCTTCTAGTGCTCCTATTTACTAAATTATTATATGCAAACTCTGCTAGTGAAAGAATTGAATCCCAGCTTCCGGCTTTATCTCCAACCAAACATCTCAACAAGTTTCCCAAACTTCTATTCACTGCCTCTATCTGTCCATCAATCTATGGATGAAAAGTTGAACTAAACTTCAAATCTCTCTTCATCTTCTTCCAAAGTGTCTTCCAAAAGTATCCAACAAACTTTGTATCACTGTCTGAAACTATAGTCCTAGGTAATCCATGTAATCTCACAATCTCCTTGAAAATAAGTTTAGGTACATGCACTACATCAATTGTCTTCTTACAAGGTATGAAATGAGACATATTTGAAAATCTGTCAACCACTACAAATATTGAATCATGTCCTCTTTGTGTCTTTGGAAATCCCATTACAACATCCATACTTGTATCTTCCCAAGGTTTCTCCGGTACTAATAAAGGTTTATACAATCTAGTATTCTAACTACTTCCTTTTACAACTTGATAAACTCTACAACTCTGCACAATTTTCCTAACATCCTTATGTATCTAAGGCCAAAAGTAGTTTTCACCCACCAAATACACTCTTATCAATGCCAAAATGTCCTACCAATCTACCACTATGCTTCTCCTTGATCAATTGTCTCTCATTGAACTTCTAGGTATGTACAACTAATTTCTTCTAAACGACATATCTTCTTGAATGAAATAGTCTAACCACTTACTCCTATCTATCACAATAGGTTCCTTACATGCTCTCCAAGGTTCTACAAAATTAGTGTCTCCCTCATACATGCTCTTCAATTCATCAAAACCCAACACTTCAACTCTCATCTCTATCAACAAGTTTCTTCTTCTACTCAATGCATCAACAACTTTGTTTGATTTTCCACTCCTGTGCTTCAACACAAAAGTATAACTCTACATGAACTCTACCCATCTCATATGTCTCTGATTCAACTTACCTTTACTATTCAATTATTGCAAAGCTTGATGATTTGTATACAACACAAACTCCTTAGGCAACAAGTAATGTCTCCACTTCTTCAAGGCTTCAATTATGGCATAGAACTCCTAATCATAAACTTAATGTCTCTTCCTTGCATCATTCAACTTCTCACTGAAATATGCTATCAGTCTACCTTCTTGACTTAACATTGCTCCAATCACATTTCCACTTACATCGCAATCAATTTGAAATACCTTATTGAAATCTGGTAATGCTAACATAGGTTGCTCTATCACTTTTTGCTTCAACAAATCAAAACTTTTATCTTCTCCTGATGTCCACTTAAAATCTTTTCTGTCACCTCTCATTATCTATATCATAGGGTTACAAACTAAACAAAAATTTCTGATGAACTTCTGGTAGAAACTAGCCAATCCATGAAATGGTCTAACCTCTCCAATGCTCTCTGGTGTAGGCCATTCAACAATTGCTCTTACTTTCTTAGGGTCCATCTTCAATCCTTCCACAAAAATCACAAATCCCAAATATACCAACTCTTCTTTCATGAAACTATACTTCTTGATGTTTACCAACAATTTCTCATCCCTCAGTCTCTGCAAAACTTGTCTAATATGCCACAAATATTCTTCTTTTATTTTACTAAAAATTAGAATATCATCTAAGTACACAATAACAAACTTACCCAAGAATTTCTTCAGAACTTCATTCATCAACCTCATGAAAGTACTCAGTACATTTGTCAATCCAAAAGGCATCACTAACCACTCATACAATCCTTCATTTGTCTTAAAAATAGTCTTCCATTCATCACCTTATCTGATTCTAATTTGATGGTATCCACTCTTCAAGTCTATCTTTCTGAAATATTTTTCTCCACTCAAAAAATCCATAATATCATCCATCCTAGGTAAAGGAAATCTATACTTAACTATGATCTTGTTTATTGCTCTAGAGTCAGTACACATTCTCCATTCTCCATCTTTCTTAGGTGTAAGCACTGCAGGTACTACACAAAGACTCAAATTTTCTTTGGTCAAACCCTTTGTCAACAACTCTTGTATCTATCTATTTAGTTCTTCATTCTCTGCTGATATCATTCAATGTGCTACTTTGTTAGGCAAACTTGCTCCCGATATAAGATCCATGTGATGATTGATACTCCTTATAGGTGGCAATGCTTCAGGTACATTATCTGATATGATGTCTTCATACTCTATCAGCAATTCTCTTATCTCCTCCAATTGTGTCTCTTTAGTTTGCATCTTCAATGTTTCAGGCTTCTTAGGAATCAAGGCATAACACATATTCTCATGTCTCAAATCATCTAGAAATTTTCTTCCATCTACCAAATAGATTCTAGCATTCCTACATACTTCACTCTTAGGATCATTCTCTAAAGGAATCAAGGTAAATCTCTTTCCATTTGGTGTTATAGTGTATGTATTCTTTCTCCATCATGTATACCTTCTCTATCATACTACCAAGGTCTACCCAACAAGATATGACATACATTCATAGGCATAATATCACACAAGACTTCATCATGATAAGATCCAATATGAAATTTCACCAAACATTGTTCACTCACCAGTACCTTATGATCATCCTGAATTCATGCTATCTGATAGGGCTTAGGGTGTTTCAATCTTTCCAACTTCAGCTTAGTCACCATCTCCTCTAAAACTAGGTTATCAGAACTACCACTATCAATTACAACTTTACAACACTTACCTCCTAATTTGCATCTTGTCTGGAACAAGCTTTTCCTCTGTGGTGGTTCCTCATTTGTCTCTATTTGAAATAGTGCTCTCCTCATCACCAATGATTCTTCTTTCTTTGGCTTGCCAACAGAATAGGGATGACTTAGTTCAATAGGTTCTTCTTCAACATAGGCTTCTCTTCCACTATTTTCTGTCCTCTTGCTTGTACTACCCTGATTACATTCAAATGCTCTATGTCCTTCACCTCCACACTTGAAACAAGTACCTTTGAATGTTCTCTTATCAAATCCTCTTCCTTCTCTTCTATATCCTTCATTCCGGTATGCACTAGGGTTTCCTCTCTGGTAAAAATTTCTATCATCTCTCTGGTAAGCACTGTTATCACTGTCATCCTTCTTGAATGGGCTCTCAAACTTGTTCTGCTCTAGATGTGATTTGTCTCCT
Organism: Cunninghamia lanceolata; assembly: GCA_027924645.1. Lineage (NCBI taxonomy): Eukaryota > Viridiplantae > Streptophyta > Pinopsida > Cupressales > Cupressaceae > Cunninghamia > Cunninghamia lanceolata. The sequence continues at coordinate 8,259,630 of BSBN01001054.1, forward strand.
CCAAAAAATGTTCTACCTCTCTAGGAAATTTACCTCCTCTACCTCTCTATCTCTGATCATGCCTCTTATTTAGCTTCTCTTCAACCTTCAGGACAAACTGATATGCTTCTTCCAAAGATGTCATCCTTACCAAGGTTAGTTCTTCTTGAACGTCCAATCTCAGTCCATTGATGTATCTAGCCACTTTCTCCTTGTTTTCTTCACTATGTCCTATCCTTATGATCATTTTATGGAATTCTTTAGTGTACTCCACATATTTCTCCTTCTATCTTAGGTTTTGCAATCTTTTCAACAACTCCAACTCATAGTCAGCAGGTATAAACTAATTCTTCAACTTTATCACCATCCTATCCCATTTTGTAATCTTTTCTTTTCTCCTTCTATTTCTTTCCAACTAAACTTCTTTACACCATATAGCAACATGTCCTTTCAACTTTGTCTTTACACATTTCACCTTCTCCGGATCTTCAATTTCCTCATATTCAAGGTATTCTTCTATGTCATTTATCTAGTCAATCAATTCTTCAGGGTTCAAATTACCATTATAGTTCTACACATCAACTCTAGGTCTCTTTATGATCTTCAAAATAGGTCACAGTATCTTTAATTGATCTTATTCTTCTTCTTCATCACTTCCTAGGGTTTCACTAGTTTGTTCAACAGATTGAAATTCCTCTTCATCATCGCTTTCAACATTAGGTCTCAGTGTCAACCCTCTTTGCCTATCTTCTTCAACAACATCTAATCAAATTCACATTGTTTTCATCATCTCCATCATCTCATCCATTCTACTAGCCATTGTTCCAATAGCAACAACTCTCCTCAGTGGCATTCTTCCTAGGATCAAGTGCAAACTGCCTCAAGTTCGGTGATCAAGATACAAGGTGATAACTACCTCTCAATCGGTGATCGATTGCAACACAAGTAATGTACTTCAATTTGGTGATTTGTCGACAACAAGATCTTGTGGAATTCCCTCACCAACTTTTCTCAATTATCTCCCAAAGATTCAAATTTTCACTCTGATACCACTTGGTGCAGTCACAGTAGGAGGGTTCACAGATGAACAGTCTAGACCATGCAACAAGAGTAAACGCAACAGAAATGACTCAAATAAATGAAGCAAATGAAGATTTAATCATTCAGTATATAATAGAATTCAAATACATATTGGTCGGCAACATACAGGCTTACAATTGGGCTCACAGGCCTGATTACATAATTCACACAAGATATAGATTTGAAACTCCTTCGCACAAAAATCTAAACTATGAACTTATGCGGATGATCATAACTTGATAATTGCTTTCCTAAGGATCTATTACATCAATATATATCATCTCTGGAACAAAATATTCCTCTGTGTCGGCCAAGGGAGGTCACAAACTCCAATGAAGAGCTGTAATGTGTATACATGGGTAGGTTAGACCTAAATGCATAGAACACCTTTGCAAATGAATGGAATGATGTATAGATCTCGGGGAAGGTCAGCCACAAACCAAGGATCATTAAATGATGTTTTGTTAAGCTCCAAAAGTTGAGGAATACTCTATAAGTCTTCTCCTTTTGCTGATTATCAGGGACTGTCATGATGCTATGTTCTAAGAAAACAATTGATCTTCTAATAGCGATAACTTTCCGGTAACTTATCCAAATGCTCTAAATTATGGATATGATGTAGATGAATGAATCTAGATACTAAGTCCAGATCGACAAGATGTGAAATGCAACTGTGGTACAATGCAGACCAAAATGCAGAAACTGCTTCTGACTGAACTACCTGAACTGAACTGGAAATGCTACTATGGTCCATCATACCTAGTATGCATATATCCATTTTACAAAATAAACACTCTATGATGATAAAAATCAGCATAAAATAGCAAGCACTATCCATGTGCATCCATCTCTCTCCATCTATCTCTCCATTTTGTGACATAAATACGCATTCACTATATTCTCACCATCTCTCACCATACTAACTTTCTTCTTGTTCCACATCTTCCATTTTTCTTCTTCCTTTTGTGAGTTTCTCCTTCACAATTTCATTCTTCTGTCCAAACTCCTGACTGGACATCTTTTATTCATCTCCTCATTTCACTGGGGCATGTCAACAATTTCTTTGAAACAACACTATAAAATGCATTCTCTCAAAGAGGGCAAAAATGTAGACACTAAAAATTGCCCTAGATAATTCCCTCCATAGTTAAATAAATATTTATATTTGTTTAATTATCCATGTCTTAATTTTCTTCCAAATTAAATAAATATTTATATTTATTTAATTAACCTTGTCTTAATTTTCTTCCAAATTAAATAAATATTTATATTTATTTAATTAACCTTGTTTTAATTTCCTCCAAATTAAATAAATAGTTATATTTATTTAATTATCCATGTCTTAATTTTCCTCCAAATTAAATAAATTTTTATATTTATTTGAACCCACTTATAATTAAATAAATACATATATTTATTTATCTAACCTTTTCTTCTATAATTAAATAAATAATAAATATTTATTTATTTAATTATTCATGCCACAAATTAATTAAATCTTATTTTAATTAATTAAAAATAAACTTACCATATTCATTTCTCACTCCTCTCTCTCTTCTTTTCACAACACTATCTTCTACCTCCTCTTCATAATGGAAATTTTCACCAATCTTCATCAATTAACTTCAAATGATCTTCTGTTGAATAATGGAAACTTTCCCAACTACTCTTCCACCAAAAATCTATATAAACCCACCATTTTGCTTTTCTTCATCTAACACCTCGAACGATGCAGTAGAACTATACTCAATTTTTACATGATTATGCTACAAGAAATCTAAGAGCAAAGCTTCATTTGGTGCCATTTCTCCCAAGGCAAAAAAGAGGAGAGCAATGGAGTGCACTAAGGATGAAATTTGTTTTAAGTTTTAATGATTTTTTAATTGTTTAGAGTTCACCTTATTTTACTCAATTATGTGACTATTTGATTTATGTTTTGATTTATTTTTATAGTTACAACTATATCTCAAATCATTAAGGTATCTAGCTACCTTTTCCATATCCTCTTCACTATGGCCTAATTAAATGACCATCTTGTAGAACTCTTCCGTGTATTCTTTCACTGACATGTCTTTTTGTTTGAGATTTTGTAGCCTTTTAAAAAGGTTGGTTTGATAATCACCTGGAAGAAATTTTCCCTTCAACTTGGCAACCATCTGATCCCACAAATTAATCTTTTATTTATTCTTCTTTCATCTATCCAATTGGACATAGTCCCACCACATTGTAGCGTGGCCTTTGAGTCTTGTGCATGCAAATTTGACTCTCTTTTCCTTTGGTACACCCTCATATTTGAAGTATTTGTCAAGATCATTGATCCAATCAATGAGTTCCTCACCATTAAGGCTTCCTGAATAAATAGGCACTTCAATTTTTGGCCTTGCTCCTACATTCAGGACTATTCTTAACAATCTCTCAAATCCTTCAGCTTCTTCTCCACATTCAACTACCTCTTCTCTTGCTTGCTACTCTTCTTCTTCTTTGGTATCACTAACATCTACAACCACTGCTCCTCTCCTTTGTGCCTGCTCTATTGCATCTAATCTTGTTGTAATGTTTTGTAGCATCTCAAAAACACCTTAATCATGATGGCCTCTTTGACCACCTCCTCTTGTACCTCCTCATATTCTTGCTAGCGGCATTGTGCCCTATGATATCCTACCCGATTTCTTATGGCTCTGATACCAAAAATGATGGAAAAAGTAAAGAAAAAAATCTAACCCCTTCACTATTATTTCAAAGTCTAAATGTAGAGAATAGTCTTAAACCCAAGAAGAGGTATTTGCTTACATCTAGATATATCAACACATTGGATTCATTCTCAACAGCAAAACAAATAAGTTAGAATATTTTAGTCAACGTTTTCTTATAAAGAAAAACAACATAAGTATATTTGTAAATTATAGTAATTATTTTGAATGCTTGCTATCTAAGTCGTTCACCTGTATGCTGAAAGGAACTGTATCTAGATCAACACACTACTAGAATAATGGCATCAAATATTATATAAAGAAAATGGTTTCAAAATCAATTTGATAGATTTGTGTTGAGTCCTTTGCACAGAGATACAATAAAATGTTCATCTACAACATTCTAACTAATTCCACCTTATATGATCTTCAAACTAAATAAAGAAACATAAAAACCATTTTTATTCTATTCTTTTTTTCCCTTCAAAACCTTCATTATTCATGTAGACACCCAAATTTGTCCATGTCTAGCGACACCTTGTTAAATCACTAATCCATAAGCCAATTAATTAAATAAATTTTATTTATTTAATTAAAATCCCATTCTCATTCACTTAGCCAATTAATTAAATAAATTATATTTATTTAATTAATTCCACATCATGTCTTATCTCATTTTATTCATTTATCCTATTAATTAAATAAATTTTATTTATTTAATTAATTTCCAACTCATATCCCAACTAATTCAAATATTTTATTTGAATTAAGCCCTCATCATTTATCACACTTCAACACTTGTCCATTTCTTATTTATCATGTGTTGTTATACAACTTTCATTTAAAATCCTTCACATGCACAACTAATTGGACCTAAATTTAGTAACTTTCAATCCTAGCCATTCATATAGCCTCTGAATCTCCACCGTTGATTGATCTTGGTTGAGTCCTATATAAACAGCCTCTCACTCCATATGAGACATCCAGCAATCATATAGCACCTACATTATCATCTTGAGCATCTAAGCATTTGAGCTTTTATCATCCATCATGGCATCTTTTAGCTTTGTAATTGCTTATTGTTAAAGAAGCAGTCCACATCTCTCTCTCAAACAAGGAATTGCACGGTCTAGGTGATGTTATGCTTGAATTGCAGTATCCTTTGATTTCATTTAGGTTAGATTCCTTGATGATGGTAGGGTTAGGGTTTCATGACTATGTCTGATCTTCCACACCTGACTTTCACCTATCACATTTTGGCACACCTGGTGGGACTCACTTCCCTGATTAACTTCATTTTTTGGAGTTGTTTCTTTGGAGATCAGATTTTGCAGGTGCTCGCAGGAAATTCCAGTCGCTTTTGAACGAAAATCCGCCGCTTCCAAATTTCTACGTCGCTTTTAAGCTGGAATAGGCCGCATTTTCCTCTCCGGATCGCCTTTAAACAAACAGTCATTGCTTGAGGTAAAAAGTATCGCTTTTGTTTTTAAAATGCTCGCCTGTGATTTTTGCGGTTGGTTTGACTGTATTTACCGCTTTTGACCTAACAGTCACCGCCTTTACACATAATCAGGTCGCTTTTGACATAACAGTGGCCGCCTTTGCAGATGTTCGTGTCACTTTTGATCTAACAGTACTCGCCTTTACACTGATCTATGTCGCTTATGAGCTAATAGTGATCGCCTGTGCAGGTTAGGGTTTTAGCTTTTGCTTGCAGATGCAGGTCGCTTTTGTCTTGCAACAGATCGCTTCTGGGTATATCTGGATCGCATATGAGTCGATAGAGGCCATGTTTGACTTCATTAGTATCACTTATGGACTGATAATACTCGCCTGTTAGACTAGGGTTTTGTTTGTCGGCTGTGTTTTTGCAGAAACAGTTCGCATTTAGCCCTCAATTGATCGCTCATGGACAATCTGCGTCGCTTCTGAGCTGACAGGTGTCGCATCCTGTGTTTTTACGCGTCACATATGATCCGCAGTATTTCACCTCTGGTATAATAGAGGTCGCTTTTGATCAGCAGTGAATTGCATCTGGTAAGTTCTGTTGTTTTCAAATCTGTTTCAGTTCCAATTTGATTTTTGGCTATTAACTGGGTATTTGCATAGCATCTTATCGATTTGTCCAAGAAAGGAGGTTATCAAACTACTGACATATCTATTGCAGGTTCGATCGGTCCAAGATTTGTGGTTTTTTTTTCACTAAATTAGGCATATTTGGGCTTGGTGCTTAAAATGAACTACTGTTTGCTCCGTGCTTGATTTATCTTTTTGATTGCTTGCATGTGCCTGATTGTAACCCAAATTTAATGACAAAAGTATCCTCTCCCCTTGCCTATCAAATGGATCTTGGGTGTATGAGAACTTGTCATTATCTTTAGAGGGCCTGCCTTCCCGCTGTGAGAAGGGATACGACCCAAGCGGTAACGGGCTAAAGCCAAGTCCTTCCGAACCGCTATATAAGAAAAGTGTTTGTGTCGAAAGCCACAAACAACGGGTGCAGTTGTGTTATGCCGACAGCCAACCTCCCCCAAAACCCTCCAAGGCACAACCCTTGGAGGCTGGGAGACTCCATAACGGAGAGTAGTGCTGCCGCATGTATAGCCACCCGAACGGATGCCCTTATTAGCAACTTTGTGTAGTAGCCAAAAACCTTCTATCTGTTGACGCAGAGGGCAAAACCCTTGAAGCGGCCCTGATTCATGCGGTTCTTAGCTAAGGTAGCAGGGACAATCTAAAGGTTTGGAGAGGGTCAAGCCTTATAAGAATCCCAGATCTTAGTATGCGTGAGAAGTGTGTGCAAATGTAAGGAGGAGCCGGTGCTACCAAGATCCTGGAGCTACCCGCTTTGAATAGGCGCAGCTAGGGGATTCAACAGATACTGTCCTATCCTAGCCTAGGTTGTATCAGTTTGTGCTTGTTGTGAGTGTGAGTGACTGTTATCACTGTTTTCTTGCTGGAAAAACTACAAAATCAGACAACTTTTACACAAACACAGTCGCTTTTGAACCTAAACTGCTCGCATAAACCACAGACATCGCTTCTGAATTGTAGTAATTCACTTTTTGCCTGAACTGCATCGCTTTTAAACAACAAATGCCCACATATTGCCTGAACAAGATTTCTTTTAAACTACAGTTGATCGCCTTTTGCTTGAACGGAATCGCTTTTGAACCTCAGCTGATCGCCTACTGCCCGAACTAAGTCACATCTGAGTCATAACCAATCGCATCTTGTCTGAGCCAAGTCGCTTTTAAACCGCAGTTATCCGCCTGATTCCTGAACAAGCTCGCCTCTGAACAACAGACTGTCACCTATAGGGATATCTGAGTCGCCTCTGATTAACAGGAAATCACCTTTGAACCAACAGTCATCGCCTCTGGCATAGCATTCGCTTCTGGTTAGCACTGTCATTTGTCTGTCAAAACTAAACCAGGTCGCATCTGAGCTATCATTAATCACCTTTAGCATCCTTTGAGTCGCCTTTGAGCTATCATCAGTCGCCTGTAGCTAAAATCCCTGCAAATCTCAGTGCATCAGCCGAGTTAGCCACAAGTCCAGCCTGCTTAAGTCTCAAACATTAGCTTTCAGACTTCTCTTTGATCAACAGCAAATACCTGGACTTTGTCTCCTATTTTGAGCTTATCAATCAATCACAACTCATTAGCTTTTCCATCTTTTTGAGACCCCAACCAGCAAATCAGACATTAATCCAATCATTTCAATCAGCAGACATCCTTCAGCTGTAGCTTCAACACACATCATCCTTCAGCTTTAGCTTCAGCAAACAACGTCTTTTAGCTTTAGCTCCAACAAACATCAACAGCAAACAATCTTTCCCTTGAGTGTTTGAGCTATCCTCTAGGGAAAACCAACAACAACCCAACAACAACAACTCAGCCAAAACAAACCAACCAAGTGAACTAGCAAAACTAGCAAACCAAACCAGCAAACCAAAACAACAACCAATCAACCAACTATCATCTTTTGGGTCTCAAGACTTTGACAAGCTTAACTTCATCATCAACATCATGCCTCAAACTAGGAGTCAATATCGAGCTGAAATAGAAGCCAAATTGAAAGCTGAAATGGACGCCAAATTGCAAGCTGAGATGAAACAATTCACAACACCCCTTAAGGACGCAACTCAATTCACAACTGGTATGCCTTCTCATATGTTTATACCTCAAGGATACACTATGGGCGAATCATCTTCACAACAAATGCAACCTCCACCATCCTTGGAAACTTTCGAAGAACAATCTCAAGACGACTCATCAGAATTCCAAGATACCTATCTATGGGACCAAGTTGAGAAACTCATGATATCTGAGCCTGATCGTTGTTTTCTCCAACTTGCTCGTATGGGTGCTAAACTACCTAAAGATTTTGACATATCTGCTATTAGAGAGCAAGATCCCAACACTACTGCTGTTGTTGCAAATAGACCATCTACTATAGTCACATCATCTCCTATTACATCGCAAACATTGTCCTCATTGCCTATTGTTGCTTCATTTGAGTTACCACGCTCAGAGCATACTTTAGAACCATTGATAGTGCCTACCAATGTGCTCCCTCTCATGTCACAAAATCTCAATATTCCACCTTTTCATGTCCCTCAACATATCTCTCCTTCTACCATGACTGTTTCCATGCCTCAAGTAACACAAGCTGTCCATGCAACACAAGCGCAAACACTTCGAGCATCACAAGCTAGTTCCATGTCTTATGGTGTGCATACCTCTCAAACCATTCCAACAACACATGTTGTCCATGCTTCACACCCATTACAATCTACCACATCTCATATACCAACTGCTAATTCCTCCATGCTATCCTATAATCCCAACATTAGTCTCATTGACATGAGTGATCCCCTCATTTCTCAAGCCAATCCAAACAATAAGATCGCTTATGTTGATCAGCTTACATCCATGCTGTCCTCTTCTTCCAATCCTTCACACACCATCAATCCATCTTATGCTACCCAAGGCTTCTCTAATATCACCCAACACATGACATATACCAATCCTCATATTGTCCAAAATACCAATCCCAATGTTCATCCTTCTGTTGTATCTACCAATCCCTCCGTCACTTACCATGTCACGAATTTAATCCCAACTTCCCAACCATCTGCTACTATCAATCCAACATCCACTTCTCATGTGATGCACACCCAATTGCCACTTGTGTCTCAAGGACAGCAATCCTCCAACACATACATGTCACATACCACTCCTTTGACATACATTGTGGGCACACAACCCCAACAAACAGTCACAGCTTCATATATCCCACAACCACAACAAACAGTCACAACTCCACATATACCACAACCGTAACCACAATATGTCTCATATCATACTCCACCCCCTTCGCAACAACAGCAGTTATCCTCAGCCGATATCCAACAGATGATCGATGAAAGGGTAGGACAAGGCAAGAAACCTTTCTCTCTCGAAAACATATGCGCTTATCCATTTGACAAGTCTCTTAATATGATACCTTTTCCGCCACATTTTGAAATCCCACAATTTGATAAGTACAAAGGGAAAGGAAATCCGGACGACCATCTTCGAGCCTTTTTCGTGGCATGTCTCGATGTTGCCTATGATGATACATATCTTTTGAGACTATTTCCTCGAAGCTTAGCAGGACAAGCTCTTGAATGGTTTTCCCATTTACCTCCAGGAATTAAGACTTTTTCAGAATTGGCAAACAAGTTTCGATCACACTATGCCTTCAACATTGAACATGAGGTAAACATGAATGACCTTGTCAACAACAAACAACGCAATGGAGAAACCTTTTCCTCATTTACCCAACGATGGCGTAATATGGCTAGCAAATTATCATGGGAAATCCCTGAGAAACAACAGCTTGACATCTTTGTTCAAAATCTTCATCCTAAGCTATCATTCCAACTACAATTGCAAAGTGCTAGCACCTTTGACGAATTAGTTTCCAAAGGAGTTATTATTGAATGAGCCTTAATTGCCAAAGGAACTATCAAGATCTTTCATGATAACAAAGATTCTCCCCAAAATTCCAATGATAAGTCTCACTTTTGGAACAAGAACAAGAATGTTGTCAATGACGATATTGTCGATACAAAGAATATTCAAACTATGAGAGCTCCCATCAACATTCAAGCAGCCTCTACACCAAGACAGCCTTTTCCACAATGAAGAAACCAACGCCAAACTTCTAATCAACGCCGACAATTTACACCATTAGTGGAACCCATGGAAGTTATTCTTCGAAAGCTGCTTCAAGCCGGAGACGTTATTCTACCTGATGCACCACCAAATGGCGAACCACTCTTTCGAGCTCCTTGGTACAAAGAGAATGAGTATTGTGATTACCATCGCGTTAAAGGGCACAAAACAAATGGTTGTATGCGCTTAAAACATGTTATCCAAGACTACATTGATCAAGGTCTAATCAACGTCACACCTTCAATAGCTCAACCTGCTCAACCATCCACATCAAACTATGATCTAGAGACTTTCAAGAATCCACTTCTGTCTCATGATCAGACAAATAACCTTCAAGCTGGAAATGCTATTCCCTATAACTATGCATCATCTACTATTGGCCGCATTGTCCATGCTCGCATTTCTACCATTACCGTCCAAGGGAGAGCACCTGATTGTGTCGTAACCACGCAAAGAGGTCGAGTTACCATCCAAGGAGCACCTCCTCATCCTCCTCGGCCTCTCTCTGACTATAATCTCTTGGATCACCTTGGTAAAACACCCGCACACATATCTATCCTTGAGCTGCTCCGCATATCCCCAGCACATAAAGCTATCCTTGATAAAGCCTTACAAGAGTCTTCGGTGCCTAATAATATTAATATCACACAATTTCAATCTATGGTCACTAGCATTGCAGCCCCTTGTCATTTGACCTTTTCCGACAAAGATCTTCAACCCTCCATTCATCCGTCACACAATGAGGCCCTCCATATTGAAGTATTTGTTAACCAACGCTGTATCAAACGAGTCTTGATAGATGGGGGAGCCGGTCTTAATATATGTTCTTTGAAACTTATCAAGCAATTGGGATATTCTGAGAAGGATGTTGACACTTCCAAAGTTATAACTATCAGAGCATATGATGACACTGAAAGGGATACGGAAGGGATCATCTTATTGCCTATTCAAGTTGGGCCGGTCATTACAGAAACTCGCTGTCAAGTCCTTGATATTGATCTGCCTTACAACATCATCCTCGGTCGCCCTTGGATCCATACCCTTAAAGCAGTTCCATCTACATATCACCAATGCCTTAAATTTCCACATAAGGGTGTTGAAGTTACCATTCACGCTGATCCCAATCCATTTGAGTTTTGCCGTGCCTTTCAAGCTAAATATCAGAGTCCAAACCGTATCCCTATCAACACCGAGGCATACCCATCTTCCTCCTATGTAGATCCATCCGATCTCCTCAAGCCCTCATCTAGCAAAGCCGCTTCCAACCTCCATATCAAATATACCGAACATGGCCCTGGTGAATACAAATTGCAGGAATCTTATTGCGTTGGTACCCTTCCATTATCTCCTAAATCCCATGGTAAGCCCTCTACCGCCAAGCCAATTTCATCTTTCGCTGTTATCAAAGCTCCCCTTACTGTATTCATTAAAGGTGGTTTCTTGGATGACGAAGACATTGAGGACATCAACTCTTGGATATTCTTTGATGAAAATGACCAAGTCCAACTTGAAGTAGAGCGATACAACAACGGGTTTCGTATCATAAAGAACATGGGATATAAAGGACATGGCGGCTTGGGATCACAGGAACAAGGACCTATTGAGCCCCTTATTGTGTCTAAGAAGTTTAATAAGCAAGGCCTTGGTTACCAACCGGAGGTACCGCGACCCAAAGACATTAAGTGTATTTCCGATATTGACGTTGGACCTTCTTCGGTAGGAGAGACTTCTAATTCGGATACCATCGATGACTCCTCTCTTCATATCACTGACCTTTTTCAAGAACATTCCATCTTCATGTTTTCCGCAACCTCCTCTAGTCATCACGATTCCTCCATTAGCCTTTCACTCATATATCTTGACCTCATCGATTGGGACCAACAGGGGGCACCGATATTAGATACATTTGAAAATGACGAAGCCATTGCCGAATTCATGGGTTTGAGACAAGGTATTCCACTGGGTGATCATAAAGTAGGTTTCATGATGGAATTACCTAAACTAGCATATTTTGGCGGAAGTATCAAATCCTTCAGTCGCAAAAGTGAAATAAACAAAATTCAACAAAATAGGTCACTAGGTGAAAACCGCAAGGCACCTCTTGACCGTGAAAAAGCAAAAATAAAGGACATATCCGAAGGTGAAAACCTCTCTGGGGCGCCTGAGGATGAGGGATTTGATCTTCCTGTTGCCACTGATTACCATGAGAAATCAACTGTGCTAGTTGAAAAATCACAAGACATGAACTTGGGAACAGAACAGAATCTGAAGATCACTTTTTTGGCAACATCACTATCAGAACAAGAATGAAAGAACTTCACAGCATTTTTTCTGAGAAGAGCTATAAATTTTGCATGGACTTATGCAGACATGCCAGGACTAGATCCTTCACTTGTGGTACATCATTTAGCAGTATTCCCTGATGCAAAGCCTGTCAAATAAAAATTGCGTAAAATGCATCCACAAGTTGCCTTATTGGTCAAAGTAGAAATTCAGAAGCTGTTAGAAGCAAAGTTCATAAAGCCTATTGATTATCCAGAATGGGTTTCAAACTTAGTACCTGTAGCAAAACCAGATGGACGAGTTCGCTGCTGCACAGACTTTAGAGATCTTAACAAAGCATGTCCTAAAGATGATTTTCCATTACCAAGCATAGACAACATCATTGATCTTACAGCAGGACATGAAATGCTATCTTTGATGGATGGATTTTCAGGTTATAATCAAATCAGAATAGCAGAGGAAGACCAAGATAAAACATCTTTTATTTGTCCATGGGGCACATATTGCTGGGTTGTAATGCCTTTTGGTCTCAAAAACACTGGAGCTACCTATCAACGAGCCATGACAGTTATTTTTCATGACCTTTTTCATACTATCATGGAAGACTATGTTGATGACATCCTGGGAAAATCTAAAACAAGAGAAGGACATCTACAAGTATTGGCACAAATTTTTGATCGATTAGAAAAATACCAAGTCAGACTAAACCCAAAGAAGTGTGTATTTGGCATAACATCAAGAAAACTATTGGGATATATTGTGTCTCGATGAGGGATAGAAGTGGACCCAGCTAAGGTAAAAGCTATCATAGAAATGCCTCCACCAACGAATCTCAAACAGCTTCACAGTTTACAGGGTAGGCTACAATCTATCCGCAGATTCATCTCACAACTAGCAGATAAATGTCATCCTTTTCAGCATCTTCTTCGTAAGGGTGAACCTTTTAAGTGGGATGAAAAGTGTCAATAGGCTTTTGATAAGATAAAGGAATACTTGGCAACACCTCCTGCGTTAATACCTCCTATACTTGATCGTCCATTACTGCTCTATATATCATCAACAACTGCAGCATTGGGCGCACTTCTAGCTCAACATGATGATTCAGGAAAAGAACAAGCCATCTACTACATTAGCAGAACTCTTGTGGGATATGAGCTCAATTACTCGTTCATGGAAAAAGCTTGTTTAGCATTAGTGTTTGCTTCCCAAAAGTTGCGACACTATATGCTGAACCAAACAACAAAGCTCATCTCTAATGTGGATCCCCTCAAGTATCTCCTTTCAAAAGCACTTCTCACAGGGAGATTAGCAAAATGGGTTATGATCTTGAGTGAATTTGACATACAATATGTGAACCGTAAAGCTATCAAAGGACAAGTCATTGCTGATCAATTAGCTGCAGCACCCATCACAGACATTCAGCCAATATATCCAGAATTCCCTGATGAAGGATTGTTTAATTTAAATTCTCCAGCACGATGGCAGCTATACTTTGATGGATCATACACTCAACACGGATCTGGAGCAGGTATCTTGTTTGTCACTCCCCAAGGAGACTGCATACCTAAATCATACAGAATAGCATTCCCATGTACCAATAACATAGCAGAGTATGAAGCTTTAATCACAGGTTTGCGCATGGTAGTACAATGGGCTATCAAACAGTTACAAGTCTTTGGCGATTCTCAGCTGGTTATCAAACAGGTCTTAGATGAGTATCAAACAAAAGACGAGAAGCTTCTTCCATACAAGCTAATGGTGGACGATTTTAAGCAATATTTTGAGGACATTACCTTTGAGCAAATTCCAAGACTACAAAATAGAGCAGCAGATGCCATGGCTATGATTGGATCCCTTTTAGACATGCCATCTAACACCCATAAATGTGAATTCTTGGTCGAACAGCTTTTGATCCCAGCATTCAAAGTTCCACAGTCTAAGCACATATGTGAGATTGTTGGTCCCAACTCGTCGTGGTACAAGGATATATACGAGTATCTCCGTAATCAAACCTTGCCTCTTCAACTATCCAACACCCAGCGTAAAACTTTTATCCGTCGAGCCTCTCGTTACACTATCTTAGGAGACACCCTTTATCGCCGGAGTCTGGATGGTATCCTTCTTAGATGTCTTGATTCCGAGGAAGTAAAAACAGCCTTACGTGAAGTACATGAAGGTGTCTGCAGTTCGCATTCCGCTAGCCCTGGCCTTGTTAAGAAACTTCTGCGAGCAGGATACTATTGGCCAACTATGGAAAAAGATGCCCAACAATTTGCAAAGCAATGTTTACAATGTCAGAAACATGGAGATCTAATACATGCACCAGCACATGAGCTTCAGCCTATTGTCACTCCATGGCCTTTTTCGCAATGGGGACTTGATCTCGTGGGTAAAATCCATCCTACTTCATCAAATGGTCATAAGTTTGTTATCATTGCCACTGAGTATTTCACAAAGTGGGTAGAAGCCATACCAATGACCTACATCACAGGTAAACAAATAGCTAAATTCATCTTACATTACATTATCTGCCGTTATGGAGTTCCTCAAGCTATTGTCACAGACAATGGTCGGCCTTTCAAGAACCAAGAGGTTAGAGATCTTTGCAATAAGTTCCATATTCAACATAGGTTCTCTACGCCTTATTATCCTCAGAGCAATGGTCAAGCTGAAGCCTCAAATAAGACAATCATCAAGATCCTTAAAAAGACTGTTAATGAAGCTGGTCGAGATTGGCATCTACAACTGCATCCTGCTTTATGGGCCTATAGAACAAGCATCAGAACTCCTACTGGCGCCACACCCTATGCTCTCGTCTATGGCACTGAAGCTATTTTGCCTATCGAGGTTGAGATCCCCTCTTTACGCATATCCTTGCAACATACTATCTCAGATGAAGAATATCGAGTGTCTAGACTCCATGATCTTGAGCTATTAGATGAACGCCGCCTTACAGCATTGAACCATCTTCAAGTCTATCAAAACCAGCTACGCCGCAGCTACAACAAAAAGATTAGAGAACGCAGATTTTAGGTTGGCGACCTTGTCCTTAAAGCAAACCAAAGGAATCAACAGCATCAAGAGAAACAGGGCAAGTTTGAACCAAATTGGCTTGGTCCTTTCATTATCACAGCAGTCTATGGATCCGGTGCATACACTCTGTCAACACCTGAAGGCATTCCCTTGGATGAACCCGTCAACAGCGTTCATCTCAAGAAGTTTTATCCATGAATCTCAGCTATCCCCCCCCCCCCAAAAAAAAGGCCAAAAAAAAAAAAAGCCAAAAAAAAAAAAAAAAAAAAAAAAAACAATATTCAATAAATAATCCGTCCTCTAGTGAAAACCTGGTAAACAGGTGCCTTGGATAAGTACCATAGTGAAAACCTAGCAAACAGGCGCTATGTGTAGTGACCAGCATCCCTCATTTGTTTGGTTCGTTTGATCATTTTTCTCACTGCATCTTGTATAAGCCATACTCATAAGCCCTATCGCAATCTCACACATAGCCTTTCATCTTTATCCTTTGCTAATGCTAGGTGTCATAATTGAGACATTGTCATGATATCTATATCTTTTGGCACCTTAGCATCTTGGCTACATCTTTTCTACATTGTCGCTTCTGCATAATAAACCTCATCTCGCACTGGGGGCATTTGTTGAGTCTTATTTGGAAGTGGATCCTGTTATCTCTAGCTCATAACACATCAAACAACTCAGCTTACAACACAGCACACCTTATCAACTTCAGCCATGGCACATGTCCACCGACAAATATGACCTAACGACTTGCAACCAGGACTCATACCTTCGCAATCCATCCACATCCATCCAACCATCGCAACAAACATCGCTTGATCAAACATCCAATCGATTAGCCATATCAATAAGAACTACATCTAGCTCTATCGTTGACGCCTTGATCCTGTGGATACAGGGTATGTAGGCAATCTGAGATGCGAAGGAAGCACTTTGATTCAGGCTAAGATGATAGCCCCTTTCATCAGTCATCTTTCATCTTTCTTCTAAACATCCTTCAATCTTTCAGCTCACATTCTTCTATCTTTCATCACTTACATCATCAATAAAACCCAAAACTACATATTCATCATGTCTCATCTTCATCGTAAATGTGCTTTGATCCCGTGGATACAGGGTATGTAGGCAGTCTAGAATACGAAGGAAGTTTCCAGTACTCAAGCACAGATGATCCACCCCATCTTCTTCATCTTCATGCATCCTCCACCTTCTTCTCTTTGATCAGCTCAAACAAGAAGCAATCCATGTGTATATTGCAAGCTCAAGAACTCTAATCAATCAAAGGTACGCCAGAAGCTATTTGTTCGCATGCCTTTAGCCAATATTTGCTATAGCCGTTTATCAACAACTTTAGCCTTCAACAGGATGTAGCTTTCCTTTTAGCAAGGCACCAGCTTGATCCATCCAAGAGCACCTAAAATTTGGCAAGAGAACATGATGACAGTATCTTTTGTTTTATCTTTTGTCCCTTTTTATAACTAATCAAGACTGCCTTGATCTATTTATATCTTGGTATGTTGCGATGAAGTAAGGACTGGGGCATGGTCGTATAGCTTTCGTATGCCGTGTTTGCGGGATGATCTTATTCTCTTCCTATGCGTATTGGTATCTTGTACGTGTTGGGATTAGCATCTTACATATCAATATCTCTAGCATCTGAGAAGCTAAACAGTCTCTTATGCATTTGAGACTATTCTATGTTAAGACTAACTCCATACATATAACCAGCAAGATATCATTATGTGTAGTGGAGATAAGCTCAAACCATTGTTTGTAGCATCAAAGTCCAACACTACCTGTTATTCATATCTTGTGCATGTTGGCTCCACATCTTGACCACATGCGTTCAGACAAGATTGTAACATGCTAGTTACGCATTGGATACCTCGACACCTTGGTTTCTTATACCCTGGTGCATAACATCCATATGCTATATCAAACATAAGGACTGCATTTCTTTTCATTTTGAGTAATTACTTGAAAGCTGCCCATCATCATCCTATCTATTCATTCTATCTATCCATTCGTTCCATCCTCCTCAGCCAAGGTCGATCATATCTATCATCTTTTCTCCATATTCCCGCTCCTGCAAAACAAGTGTGTTAGCCATACATGAGCCCATTATATATATCTTTCATTACCATCTACCTATATGCATACATCTATTCATTACCTTTTACATATTCAAACATTTTCTATCCATTACCATTTGCATAAACATCCATCCATAATCCCTATATAATCCATACACATAACATGCATAGCCATCATAATATCAACATCACAACCATGATAACATCATATCGATCGCCAAAACTACTATATATATATATATATACATGTGTGTCAAAATACAAGTGTCTACAATACAAGCTGAGCCTTGAAAAGAATGAATGTACAACAACGGCTCTAGGCCTCATCATAATACATGGTAAACAAGGTATGCCCTAGCGACTACTGCCAGCTCCCTCGCCCTGACCACCACCACCAACAGCTCCTGTACCTGGTCCCTCATCTCTCAGTGGCCCCATCACTGAAGCTACTGATCGAGATCCACCTGACCTCCATGAGCTCGAAGCCCCTGACCTGCTCCTGAAGCTCAGCTGTCTCTGCTCTACCGGCACAGCTCCATAATATAAGCCTCTCTAATACTCAGCCTCACCCTACACTCTCCGAAGCTTGGCCTGTACCACTGTCAACTGTGTGGCCAAGTACATGGTAGCTCCATTAGTCCCCAAGGCAGCCACTGCTCTATCCCGCTCACTAGTCATCCCCTGTAGCTGCTGCACTGCCCTATCTCTCTCTGCTCTCATAGCCTGCTCCTACTGTACTGCAGTATCTCGCTCAAGCCTCATCATCTGCTCATGCTACCTAGTTGTATCCCTCTCTCCTGTCACTCTAGTCAGAGCACCGTCATCTTGTCCATCCCCTCTCTGTGCTCCCAACTGTAGCTGAGCCTGATAAGTCTGTGCCTGTGCTCTAGCATGCCGCAGACTAATCACGGCCTGATGCCTATCCATCTCCACTCTCCTCAGCCTCATCTGTGCCCGCTGCCTCCATCTCCTCTCCTCTCTGATCCGTCTCTGCAGCTGCTGAATACCCACATCATCTCCTGCTCTGATCTGTGCCTGTGGCTGTGCTAATATAGCAGGCTGACCTGGCACCTGCCCTGGCATCTCTATCCCTGGTGCAGCTGGCACTACTGCCTGCGCTGGTGGAGCCCGTCGTCGTCGCCTCTGAACTAGTCTCTCCATCCCAATCTCCCCAATCTCCCCATCTCGTGTCAACCGAGTCGGCCTAGCTGTCGCCCAGTATACATCGTACTCTTGCAATGTGCCTGGATCTGCAGGCCCCTATCTCCACTGCCATGCTACTGGCTGCAGTCCATCTCTCTCTGCCAAGGCTGTGTCCACCACAACCTCTGGACCCCAATTGAACACCTCCTGCCTCATCCTCCCAAAAATGGCATCACCTACAGGTACTGCCTGTGCCTCTCCAAACTGTCTCAGGGCTCTCTCTGGCAAATAGCGCTCTATAATGTACACGCCGCGTCCAAAAATGTACCTCGCCTGTCTAGCATAGGCAAGCTCCACATCCTCCTCCTCCCACTGCTCACATCCTAGCCATGGCCTCCATACAAATCTGTCTATCTCATCTAATCTCTGCCGCCAGTATACCACCCCTCGGTGCTGTCGATAAGTCAAGGCTCCTCTATACATCCGTGCAAATGGCTCTCCTGCTGCTCTAGCAACCCATCCCTCTGGTCTCGTCACCAGAATGTGCTCATACGCCCATACATGCAAAACTGTCACTCCTGCTGACATACTGGCTCCAAACATGTACGCGCAATCATGCAGGTAACGATAGAGCTGTCCCAACACGCACTCTGCCCATGCATATCTCGTGCCATAGGAGAACATGCCCTCCATCACTGTCCCCCATCCTACAGGAAAACCTCTGGCTCTCTTATCACCCACTAGCCATCTAATGATAGCCACTACCACCCGCTATAATCTGTCACAGAGCTCCTCCATCCTCCCCATCGGTATCTCTGAACCCTCTGCTTCGATGTTTGGTGTCCCAAACAATCTCCTGAATGCAGCTGGACACATCTCCGGATCATAATCTACACGATCCCCATCTATCAGAATCCTCAAAATCTGGAATACATCCTCTAAGGTAACGGTCGCCTCTCCTGTCGGTAACAAGAATAAACTGTGCTCGCTCATCCATCGCTCCACCATCGCTGTCATCAGCCCTCGATGTGCCTGAACTGGCTCTAATCGGGATACATGCTCTAAGCCCAGGATCTCCAACACCAGTAGCTCCTGTGCATCCAACCGTCTCACCAGCCGCAAATCTCTCGGATGGGGCTCCCGTGATAGCAATGGCAGTAGTACATCCTGCATCATCCATTTACCCTTGTCAGTCCATTCCGTTAGCCATCCATATCAAAATTTGCCTATCTATCTGCTATTTTATCCTACACCTACTATAAGCGGTCCATTTTACTACATGCGATGTTTTCCTGCTAATTAGTGACCCACTTTACCATATGCGCCTCTGTTTTGACCAAACGCGAGCTATTTTACACATGCGCACCTATTTTGTCTATAGGCGACCTAAACTTCCCTATGCGCTCATTATTCCTTCATATGCGAGTCATATCCTATGTGCGAGTCCATTTGCCCTAAACGCGAGCTTTATTTTATATGCACCTCACTTCTCACTATTAGCAAGCCACCTACACATATGCGCCTCTTCTAGCCCTATAAGCGCGCTATCTACCGTATGCGAGTTACTTGCCTTCATATGCGAGCTCTATTACCCTATGCGACTACAATTTGCTTATAAGCGACTTGTTTTTCGCTATATGCGCATTTTAGCCGATATTTTCCTGCCGACGGGATGCGACCACTTTTTCCTAAGCGACCTACCCGCGCCCATATGCGAGCTGAACTACTCTAAGCAATTTCTATTCCTACATAAGCGACCTAACTGTGCCATATCCTAACCTAGTCGCTTTTGGTGACGTGTGTGAATTAATTACGCTTTTAGGCTATTAAATGCACGCTTTTGGGAAAAGTTTTGAAACATACTGGTGCGCCTGCTCCCTCTGGTCGTCCATGTGTCCTCACTCGCTCCGCCCGATGATCTCTGCGTGGAATCACCATCCTGCTAGCTCTGCCACTCTCACTCTCAGGAGCTCTGGATTTCTCTAATTTTCTAAGCACAAATGAGCACAAATGCGCCTATTTGCCATTGAAGCACCTACTTATAGCCCTTCTCAAAACCCTAATTCTTCTATGCCACAGCCTATTTTCTTCCATGCAACCCCCCTTTCCTTCACGTCTGCCCTCTTTTTAGCCTTTTCTTCTATCGAGAGCCAACCCAGCCCTTCCTGGTTAGCTTGGCTTACCTCTCGAGGGGGCATCACCTGCCAGTTACACTGGGGCATAACTTGTTTATCGAACGCATCTCACATCTTCTTTGACACAACGTTCTATCGAACATTGTATCAAAGAGGGGCAAAATGTAGACACCCAAATTTGTCCATGTCTAGCGACACCTTGTTAAATCACTAATCCATAAGCCAATTAATTAAATAAATTTTATTTATTTAATTAAAATCCCATTCTCATTCACTTAGCCAATTAATTAAATAAATTGTATTTATTTAATTAATTCCACATCATGTCTTATCTCATTTTATTCATTTATCCTATTAATTAAATAAATTTTATTTATTTAATTAATTTCCAACTCATATCCCAACTAATTCAAATATTTTATTTGAATTAAGCCCTCATCATTTATCACACTTCAACACTTGTCCATTTCTTATTTATCATGTGTTGTTATACAACTTTCATTTAAAATCCTTCACATGCACAACTAATTGGACCTAAATTTAGTAACTTTCAATCCTATCCATTCATATAGCCTCTGAATCTCCACCGTTGATTGATCTTGGTTGAGTCCTATATAAACAGCCTCTCACTCCATATGAGACATCCAGCAATCATATAGCACCTACATTATCATCTTGAGCATCTGAGCATTTGAGCTTTTATCATCCATCATGGCAACTTTCAGCTTTGTAATTGCTTATTGTTGAAGAAGCAGTCCACATCTCTCTCTCAAACAAGGAATTGCATGGTCTAGGTGATGTTATGCTTGAATTGCAGTATCCTTTGATTTCATTTAGGTTAGATTCCTTGATGATGGTAGGGTTAGGGTTTCATGACTATGTCTGATCTTCCACACCTGACTTTCACCTATCACAATTCATATTGCTACAGAGGATTTGTATTATGTAACATTCTAGAGACTTTGCTACTAAAACCAAGGGAAGTTATGAACATATCCGAATGGTTCCCCTTTGCTAATTTGTTGTTGTTGCTGGTGAAGAGTTTACCTAGATTTGAAATCAAATTCACACTAATTCATACATAATCGAAAAACCATTCCTGGTCATCTGCCCTGTTTTTGGCTTCAACACTAGTAACTTCCTCCGTCTACTGGGAAACATCTGAGGTGCTCTTTGTTCAACATGTCTCTTTTCTTTGTTTTTTTCTTTTTTTAGAGCCTCTTCCACATTCACCCAAAAAGATCATTGAGCCCATAACTTACTATCTAGATCAAACACCAAAACCTAATTGATAAATGAATTTTCTCTTCATTGTCTTTTCCCACGATGGCCATTAATGGGTGGGAGACCACCATAAACACCATGAACCTATGCAATTTCACAACTCCTCAATCCAATGTGGCAACATGGTTTATTTTGTAAGAAAGCCTCGAAGGCTACGGAGGAAACACAAAAGGTCATAACCACATCAACAAACTAAAAACTTAGCCACAATGACCTGAAAAACAAGCTAAAAAATAAAACACAAGAAAAACTAAAACTCCAAGAAGATGCCCCTACATCACAAAGCCAAATGGAACATCCCATAAGGTAGTATGGGACCAGATAGACCTTCATTGAGAACCCTAACACATTTCATCCATTTGCAGAGTATTACTATGAGTTGTAGGATGACCTACACGTTTCATCATGCATTGGAGTTTTAACCCTCTTGATGCTGATGCAGAGCATTATTTGAGCTAGGAGATGATATATAATCATTGATTTGATGTATTAGGAGTATATTGAACATGATAGAAAGTTATTACTCTTTAGTTATGGATTTGTGGAGGGCACTTCAAAGCTATATCCTATGTAATTTGTATTCTACCGAAGGACAGTTCTACGAGCCCATATTAGTTTGCATGTTACTGACATATGAGTATTGTAATTATCTAAGATATTGAGTCAATAAATCTTTCATTGAAATATATTCTTGTGTTGTTTCTATTGTGTTTACTCTAGTTGCATGGTTGGACAGTCCATTCTTTGGACCCTCCATCTATGACTCCACCAAGTGGTATCAGAGTGAAGTTTATGAATCCTTTGGGAGAGAAGGCACTCTAAAAGATCTTGAGGTGAACAAATCATTGACCTAATGTAACCTACTTGTGTTTGGCAATAGAGAATCAATTGTGAGGTAGTTGCAAACCTGTAGTCAGATCACTGAATTGAAGCAGTTGCACCGAATCTAAGGAAGAGATGCCGCCAAGGAGGATTCTTGCTATGGCTAATGTTGCTGGAAGAATGGAAGAAATGATAGAGATTGTGAGGACCGCCCTTTTTACTACTGTTGTTATGACTATTTACAGTACTGTTATTGTTACTTTCATATTTGTGGGATAGCAGTTCCCGGAATTTGTCAGACTATTAAACTTTATTATGTTTTTAGAAAAACTAATTGGGTGATGTTTGGATAAGTTTACTTTTCAGAAAAATGAATTAGGTGATGATGGAAAATTGTAATATGATTTTAATTATGTTAAATTGTACTATGTCATGAGAATGCATGTTTTATTTAAGTTGCTTCGGCTATGATGATTTTATGTGGTTACTGATCTTGTAATTGAGTGTGCAGGGATTACTAATCGAACCACAGATTTCGGAGATCATTCCACACCTTGTTATTTGTTATTCCCTGTTAAGCCGATCTGGTTCCACGAGGAACCAAGATCTCTTTGTGTTTGATGTCATGATGTAATGTGGTCTTTCGTATGGTCGAGTGGGTTAGGTTACCCTCATGTAACATTATTTTTATAATTTGTGTTGTAAAGAGATTGAATTTGAAATTTCTTTAAGTATTTAATTATGAGGCCCTTTTCTTGTGCTTTACCTTGACCAGGGGTGTCTTGTATGGGTTAAAGTTGACCCTGGGTTATACCCCATGGGTCCAGGGGCCCATTTGGCATGGGTAACCCTTGAGTAACCTCCATCTAGTCAACTTAACCTCCCCCTGAAGTTAAGTGGCGAAAATTGGAGGTAGGAGGGGACATGATGGGTTGTACCAACACTCAACCCATCCCCTCTACATTCCCCTAGATAAGAGATGCCATCCATTGTTGAAGGTCACCTCTTCTTTAGTGAGATTCCCCCATGTACTGTGGGGACACCCATGTGAAGAAAGGAGAAAGAGGCATGGGTCACCTGTCTTGTTCCCATTTAACTCTTTTTTTTATTTCTCCCATGAGAAAGTGGAGTCACATGAGAGGAATAAGGAGTACCCTTGGGAATGGAGAGTGACATAAGCCACCAAGACAGAATAGTGGTTTTGGGGAAGGGTGAGGAGGTGACAAGTGTCACTTCCCCATTTCTCAAAACTAAAAGAAAAAGAATTTGGGTTATTTATTTTCAAATTTTGGGGGATGAGAGAGAGTTAGTTGAATTTTGAGAAAACTTTCATTTTTGCCTTACCAAAAATAGAGAAGTTAGTTTGCAAGATAGAGAAGGGAGAGGGAGTTGGTGGCTAAGGTTGGAAGTGAACTCTGTGGACTCTGCAACAGCTTCATTCCAGGAGGGCTTTGCAAGGTTGGTCTGAATTTTACCTTTGTTTTTGTAGAACTGAAATGTGTATGAAATGTGTGTGAAATTTTGTGTTTAGATTTGTTTTCTGTGGGGTTATTGTCAGGTTGTTTGACAGAGCGTCTCCCACTTGGGAGAAATGCTCATCAAGTTTGGGGTAGGGGAGGAGAGATCCTCCTCGGGTGCATACCTGTTTCCATCTTTTGGGATGTTGAAAGCCTTGAGGGCATGTATCTGTGACTGCATTTTTGACTTGAGAGTCATATGCAGATTTCTCAAAAATTGTGATCACACTTGGTTTGAGACCAAGAGAAATTTATATTGGTTAACTTATCCGTCAGGGTGACACTCTGGAGTCGAGTGTGTCCACTCTCCTGCCCCTTATGAAACTCACTGTAGTTGAGTTTCCGTATTGTGTAAAATACCCACGGGTGTATGTGTGCTTTGGGATTGTTGTTGTTTCTGTTGTGAAGTGGAGCGTTTGAGTACCCAGGTGTGAGTATGGTCTCCCTAGCTCGGGGGTGACCCACTTGCAAGTCTACGGAAGGGAGGAGAGCTAGATGAGTGGTGTTTTCCTTTTTTTTTTGTTTGTCTTTGATACGCAGGTTTTCTCTTGGAGCTTCTGGTTGGATATTTATGAAGAAGCAGATAATCTTCTTGACATGAGAGTTGAGGAGAGAGTTCCTCTCTTGTTATTGTTGTAATTTAATGTTATTCTGGGAGTGAAGAAAATCACCTCCTTGATCTTGTATTACTGGACTTTTATTTGGTTGTCATAAGCTATCAGTTGTTTGTTGTTTGGGAGAAGGAAATCTAGGAAGCTAGTTGTTGTATCCCTGGTTTAAATTCTGTAATTTGAATGTGCTTAAATTTTCAAGTTGATTTTTGTAAACCTTGTTCAATAGCAATTTATTTGTGTTTCAAGTATTACTGAAAGGAAAAGTTCATTTTTTTAAACTGAGTTGTTTACGTTTGAAAGTTTGGAATTGCTTAACTAGTTGAAATGTTAGTTTTTATAGTTCAATGTTATAATGGAAAAGACAGTTTTAAATGTTTGAGTTATTCTCCATAGTTAGTGGATTCTGTTAATTTGGAAGGATTAGAGGAAATCTAGCATGTATATATATTTCTCTGTTTGTAAATTTAAGAATCTTAAATGTTTATGAAAATGGAAATATATACATATAATAAGTGAATATATATTTACCATTTCTACCGAATAAGTGAAATTGGGATATATATATATATATATATATATATATATATATATATATATATATATATATATATATATATATAATTGTTATGAGATTATCATTATAACAGGTTGAATTTGAGAAAATGAATAAGGTAGTGAATTTGAGAAATTTATGAATTATATATATATATATAAGAATATATATATATATAAGAATATATATATATATATATATAGATATATATATATTTCACATTTTGAGTAATTATCATTTTTTTAGAATAATAGAGAAATTGAATAAAACTAGAATGAATAATTGAGTAATTATCATTTTTATGAGATTGAATGATATATATCATATATAAAAATAGATATATATATATATATATATATATATGAATATATATATATATATATATATATATATATAAATATATTATCGTTGATATATATATATATATATATTATTGTTGATAGAAATCAACGAAAAGCACCATAAGAAATGTTTGTCGAAGTTTTAAGCCCGCGGATAACAAAAACACAGTCGTAGTTTATATTGGGCGGTGGGGAGAAATCCCCACCGCAGGCCCTAAGATATAAATGGAGGTGTGGGGAGGGGCGGAGCCCCACCCACACCCCACATCATGGGATGTGGGTGGGGCTCCACCACTCCCCACATTCCCCCCCTTCCCCTTTGACTCCCGCGGCCTGCACAGGCCTTCCCCTCCGCGGCCGACCCTGCTTCTCTGTCGCTGCGGCCGACTCTGCCCTCTCTGTCACTGCGGCCACCGCCGCCCATGGCCGCCGTCGGCTGTGGAATCACAAGCAAATAAAATGTTAGGGCTTTGGCCCTAACATATGATTGGTTTATTTGGAAATAAATACATTTTTATTGCTCTATATATAGGCATATATATATACTATATATGTCTATGTATATAGCCATATATATAATAAAATAATTATTATATATCTATATATATATACATAGAGATATATATATATATTGTTAAACCAATTTCGTCCTATACATAGACATTAAAATATATATATATTTATATATATATATATATATATATTTATATATATATAGATATATATATATATATAATATACATAGGAGTAAATCTATGAACCATTTTATTGGGCCCTCGTTTAAAATCGTTATAAAATATGTCTCATGGATATAGAAAAAAAAAAATAACAAATTATATTTTCACAGTAGTTTTTATTAAGTGTTGAACACAACAACCAAAGAAGTGATATTTCCAGGATCAGGGTTTTATAAAGTGGAGAGCCTCCTACATCTATTTACAACGTTATACGAGTCATAATCAGTGTATTAATAGTCATTAATAGTAATAGTAACAACAGTAATTATAAACAAGAGAAAATAAAATTATAATGGAAAAGAGAGTAAAGGAATATTCAGTGATACTCTGGAAAGAGTTTCTCAGAAGTTTCAACTATCAACGTAATATCAATCACCCGGAAAATGAAGAGGAAAATTACACATCACCTTGCTTAAAAGAACACTGGAAATAAACTTAAGAAGCCACCACTGACAATCCATGTGGCCATTTTAATCTCAACTGTAGTAAACAACGTCATAAGTAAACCTGTAAGAGAGTCCGAAGAAGAAAAACTAACATTGGAAAACACAGAGGAGAAAATGCGCGACATTTCTCACATGGGATAAGAGAACTAAGTTGACGGACCCTTCTGCCAAATCTGCTTAGGAACAAGTTGACTAAGTATATACGAAGAGGAGGAACCTAGATCGGGGAAGATTAGGAGACCGAGTCCAGCGAAATAGTAAACCAGCCTATGTGACCTAGATCATCCTGAAGTTAGGTTTAATATCAACAATAGCTGTAGTGATAACCCTGATTGACGTAAATCATGAAGAAAGGACAGGATGCACATAAAGAAAGCATAGAAAACGAAAGAGAGAGAGAGACCGAAATATAAACACACTAAATGAACAGAGAAATAGTTAAGGTAAGGGCGGTAAAAATACAATCAAAAGTTAAGAAACCGTGAAAAGGGAAGAGAGAGCAATCAAACCGCCTTGTTGAAAATGCTAAGTCATAGGAGGAGTATGTTTCAGGAAACAAGAGAGGAGACAGACAACTGTGCCTGGCTGAAAAATGACTAAATAGGGAGATCACTAGCCGGTTTAGTCAGAACAAGGCATCGTGGGAAGTTGTTAATCTATCAGCGAACCACGTGCGTAAATGAGTGCAGCGTAATTCCCACTAACGCCGTAAGGCATTATGCTACCGAAAATTGCCGAGGTTTAGATGTAGGAACTTTGGTAATCTCACTCTTGCAATGACGTTAGCGGCGTCGTACAGAACCTCTTGTTGATCTATATGCGTCTGGTTGCACGCAATTGTACTTATATCCCGCCGAAAATTGTAGTGGTTTGCCATGAGTGAACACCGTCAAGCATGCGTACGCATGCGAAGGGGGTTTTTAGGACAGTGTGAGAAAAGTTTTTCATATCTCGTGTCATAACCACATGACAGATGTGGCTATGACACGTGCGATGTGTGTTGTGACCACATGGAAAATGTGGGCATGACATTTGGTATCAGAGCACAGTTGTAAAAACTGGGCGTATTTGGGCACGTTATTATTCCGCAACTTTGACTAATTAGTTTCTACCTTGTTTTGTAGGATGCCTCCCCAACGTGTTCGACGAGCGCGATCACGCCACACAGCGTCAGTCGAGGTGCACAGCGATTCCTCAGCCGAGGGACTGGCACCCGTAGTTACAGCAGCACCACCTGCACCACCTGTACCACAAGCACTACTAGTACCACAGGTGACACCCGTAGTTACAGCAGCACCACCTGCACCACCTGTACCACAAGCACCACTAGTACCACAGGCGACACCAGTATTGGATATAGGGCCACAGATTTTACAGGCACTACAGACTATGTTAGACAGGTTACCACCAGTGATTCCTGAGCCACGTATAGAGCCTCGTGTTGATCCGCGAGAGGAGCCACGTGCCGAGTCACGTATTGAGCCACGTATGGAGCCCCACGTTGATCCACTAGAGGTGCCACATGTGGAGCCCTTCGTTGATATTCCTGACACAACAGTAGAGGAGGTAGGGTCAGCCTCCCGAGCACGGAGCAGGAGTCCTCCGAGACTTTTGAGACAAGAACAGGTTCAGCATGGATTATATGAGGATGGTGTGGAAGAGCCACTTGTGAGACTTAGAGACAGAGGGGACCCCATCAGAGATCTACTGAGGCTCAACCCACCCACTTTCGCAGGTGCTACAGAGGGAGCTGTGGCTGAGGCTTGGCTAATTAGCTTAGACAGGTGTTTCGCATTGCGACCATATGGGAGCAACACGAAAGCATGAGTGGCAGTTCATCTTCTTAGGGATGCAGCAGCCACCTGGTGGCGCACAGAGGAGTGCAAGCACCGACTCTCCGTGGATACACTCACATGGGACATATTCATTGAGCGCTTCAATGTGCGATATTTGTCCGAACATTATAGACAGTGCAGGATCGATGAGTTCCATGATTTACAGTAGAGGGGACTCACCGTTACTCAGTATGAGATCTGATTTATAGAGCTTTCTCGTTACGCGGAATACCTCCATGACAAGAAAATCTTAATACACAAATTCATCAGAGGGCTAAATCACGGGATAGCAAGACCAGTTCGTATGGCAAATCCCCATACCATGAGCGAGGCTGTTGAAAAGGCCCTTATATCAGAGGAAATTCAGGGACGAGGACAGAATCCACGCCTGCAGTACCAGGAACGTAATCCCCAACAACAGCAAAATTTTTGAAGGCCTCAAAACACAACATAGAGAGGAGGATATAATCCTTCATCATTACCTCCTAGGCCTCCACAGCAGCAGCAACAGCAGCAAAAATCCAAATTTCAACAGAGGGGACAGGGAGGACAGAACCGTGGATGGCAGCAGCAGGGTCCACGCAGAGATCAGAGACAGCAGGGTTCATCGGCAGGACCCGCAAGGTCCCAGCAGTCTTACAGAGGCTCACAGGGATCCACCGGACGGACTGGGCAACAACAATCGGGCAGAACACAGTCAGGGCAGTTACAGGTTAGAGGACCATGTTATGTATGTGGTGGGGCAGGGCATCTGGCTAGAGAGTGCCCGCAGGGATTTACTGCAGGGGGTCAACCCCGATTAGGAGGGTCTAAGCAGACCGTAGGTGACGTGGGCAGATCTCACCACATGTTTGCAGCGGTTGATAACCGCCAGGCTGATTTCCAGGCTTCTGTCATCGAGGCAGCAGGTACGATTAGAGACTTTCCCATCTCGATCCTTTTTGACTCAAGAGCTACTGACTCCTTTTTGTCTACATCGTTAGTGGAGCGTTGCAGGCTGGTGGCTTCTAGGCAAGACATTAGGTGGGAAGTTGAGTTGGCCTCAGGGGCCAGGATGTCAGTAGATACCTTGGTTAAAGACTATGAGATCACATTGGGATCATTCACCACAACATGTGACCTTAGGATTGTGCCATTAGGGTCTTACGGAGTAGTTCTGGGTATGGATTGGCTTGCGGCACATAGAGCCAAGCTTGATTGTCACCAGAGAATGATTAGCTGTTTAGACGATCATGGTTCATCGGTTGAGATAGTGGGCATTCAAAAGCCCACGGCTGTTCGTATGATATCCGTTCAGCAGCTTAAGTGCTGTATGCGGAAGGGATGTCAGATGTTTGCCATCACAGTCAGTGATAGAGCAGAGGATGAACCTGAGGCTACTTTAGATGATCACCCTATCCTTAGAGAGTTTGCCGATGTATTTCCACCAGAATTACCTGGTATGCCTCCACGCAGAGAAGTGGACTTCCACATCGACTTAGTGCCAGGTGCAGAGCCGATATCCCGCGCACCCTATAGGATGACGACCCATGAACTCACTGAACTTAAACTACAGTTAGAGAAATTACTTGAGAAGGGACACATCCGACCTAGCATTTCACCATGGGGCGCACCAGTTATCTTCGTGAAGAAGAAGGATGGGTCACTTCATCTATGCATGGACTACAGGCAGTTGAACAAGGTGACGGTGAAGAACCGTTATCCTCTGCCTAGGATTGACGACCTTTTTGATCAGATGCAGGGAGCCAGAGTGTTCTCGAAAATCGATCTAAAATCTGGGTATCACCAATTGCGCATCACGGAGTCAGATATTCATAAAACTGCTTTTTGAACCAGATATGGCCATTATGAATTCACAGTGGTACCTTTCGGGTTGACGAACGCTCCTGCAGTATTCATGAGTCTCATGAACGGGGTGTTCCGTACATACCTAGATCAGTTCGTGATCATATTCCTAGATGACATTCTGATTTATTCACAGACTGAGGAGGAGCATGTAGAGCACTTGCGTCAAGTTTTGCAGCAATTACGAGGGCAGCAGCTTTATGGCAACTTGGCGAAGTGTGCCTTCTTCAGGACAGAGGTGCAATATTTGGGACACATTTTATCAGGCGATGGCATCTCCGTAGATCCATCTAAAATTAGAGCAATTCAGGAGTGGCCGGCACCCACGAACGTGACAGAGGTCAGAAGCTTTATGGGGTTAGCCGGGTATTATCGTCGGTTTGTCAAAGGTTTCTCCAGGATAGCACATCCCATTACTTCCCTTCAGCGAAAAGGGAAGGGTTTCACTTGGACCGAGCAGTGTGAAAAGGCTTTTGGAGCCCTCAAGGAGCATCTTACTAGTGCTCCTATTTTAGCAGTTCCAGATCCTTCAGAGGAGTTTGTAGTTTGCACGGATGCATCATTAGAAGGTTTGGGAGCCGTGCTTATGCAGGATGGTCGAGCGATCGCATACGAATCGCGGAAACTAAAGACACATGAGTTAAACTATCCTACGCACGACTTAGAGCTCGCAGCTGTTGTTCATGCCTTGGTTCACTGGAGACACTTTCTCTTAGGTCGACGCTTTGAACTCCATTCGGATCATCATAGTTTGCAGTATATTTTTACACAGCCTAATTTGAACGCCCGCCAGCGGCGTTGGATGGAATTCCTATGCGAATATGACTTCGATGTCCACTTTATCAAAGGGAAGGAGAATGTGGTCGCTGATGCTTTGAGTCGAAGATGCCACGAGATCCAGACCCTGACCTTGAAGATGGACTTGAAGGATCGCATCTTACAGCATCTGCCGGAGGATGAATGGTTTCTTGAAGTGCAGCAGGCAGTACTAAATCAGAAGGCCCTTGAGGGTAAATTCACAGGATATACCCTTGAGTCTGATGGTATGCTTCGACATCGGCAGTGCATCTATGTACCCCGTGCGGGTAATCTTCGTACAGTAATCCTATTAGAGGCTCATAGAGCACCCTATGCAGCACACCCAGGAGTGAAGAAGATGCATGCTGACTTACGACAACTTTATCATTGGGCTGGGATGAGGCGTGACATTGCCGAATTTGTTGCTCGTTGCCTGGAATGTCAGAGGGTCAAGGCCAAACATCAGCATCCAGCGGGACTGTTGTACCCTCACGAGATACCTGAATGGAAATGGGACACCATTTCTATGGATTTTATCATTGGTCTACCTATGTCACCACGTCTCCATGATGCTATTATGGTGACAGTTGACAAGCTGACCAAAGTGGCGCATTTTTCACCAATATGCACAACATACAATGCACCATCAGTGGCCAAGGTGTTTCTTGATCAGATTGTTCGACTTCATGGGGTACCTTGCCGCATTATATCTGACAGAGACTCCGTATTCACTTCATCGTTCTGGAGAGCCTTACATCAGGCGTTGGGCACACAGCTCAACTTCAGTTCAGCATATCATCCAGAAACTGATGGACAGACAGAAAGAGTTAACCAGGTGTTAGAAGACATGCTTCGCATGTATGTGATGGACCACCAGTCTAGATGGGAGGAGTACCTGTATCTAGTTGAGTTCGCCTACAATAATGGGCATCATAGCTCGTTGGGTATGCCTCCTTTCCAGGCGTTATATGGTAGACCATGCAGAACACCTTTGAGTTGGGATCGGATAGAGGACAGAACAGTCATCGGCCCAGAGATAGTTCAGAATATGGAACTGCAAGTCAAACAGATAAGACAGAGGCTTCAAGAAGCACAGGACAGGCAGAAAAAGTATGCCGATGCTAAGAGGACAGACCGAAGCTTCTCTGTGGGGGAAAGAGTATTTTTGAGAGTGCGGCCGCATAAGAGCCCAATCCGTTACGGAAAAGGCTCTAAGCTCGCACCTCAATTTGTAGGACCTTTCAAAATCTTGGAGCGGATAGGACCAGTAGCCTATCGTCTAGCCTTGCCACCTAGCCTGTCACGTATCCACGATGTATTTCATGTATCAGTTTTACGTCAATATATTTCTGACTTATCTCACGTGTTGGATTGGAGTGCTCTTCAGGTAGAGGCAGACGGACAACTGGCATTGGAGCCAATTCGCATATTGGCTCGTCGGACGCTGGCCCTTCGAGGTCGAGAGCTGGACCAGGTTAGAGTCCAGTGGGACCTATACGACGAAGTCACTGCAACATGGGAAGATGTAGAGAGACTAAAGACCCTTTATCCTCACCTTTTTGACGACTTCCAGGAGGAAGTACCGTCTTAGGGGGAGAGGATGTGAGGACCACCCTTTTTACTACTGTTGTTATGACTATTTACAGTACTGTTATTGTTACTTTCATATTTGTGGGATAGCAGTTCCCGGAATTTGTCAGACTATTAAACTTTATTATGTTTTCGGAAAAACTAATTGGGTGATGTTTGGATAAGTTTACTTTTCAGAAAAATGAATTAGGTGATGATGGAAAATTGTAATATGATTTTAATTATGTTAAATTGTACTATGTCATGAGAATGCATGTTTTATTTAAGTTGCTTCGGCTATGATGATTTTATGTGGTTACTAATCTTGTAATTGAGTGTGCAGGGATTACTAATCGAACCACAGATTTTGGAGATCATTCCACACCTTGTTATTTGTTATTCCCTGTTAAGCCGATCTGGTTCCACGAGGAACCAAGATCTCTTTGTGTTTGATGTCATGATGTAATGTCGTCTTTCGTATGGTCGAGTGGGTTAGGTTACCCTCATGTAACATTATTTTTATAATTTGTGTTGTAAAGAGATTGAATTTGAAATTTCTTTAAGTATTTAATTATGAGGCCCTTTTCTTGTGCTTTACCTTGACCAGGGGTGTCTTGTATGGGTTAAAGTTGACCCTGGGTTATACCCCATGGGTCCAGGGGCCCATTTGGCATGGGTAACCCTTGAGTAACCTCCATCTAGTCAACTTAACCTCCCCCTGAAGTTAAGTGGCGAAAATTGGAGGTAGGAGGGGACATGATGGGTTGTACCAACACTCAACCCATCCCCTCTACATTCCCCTAGATAAGAGATGCCATCCATTATTGAAGGTCACCTCTTCTTTAGTGAGATTCCCCCATGTACTGTGGGGACACCCATGTGAAGAAAGGAGAAAGAGGCATGGGTCACCTGTCTTGTTCCCATTTAACTCTTTTTTTTATTTCTCCCATGAGAAAGTGGAGTCACATGAGAGGAATAAGGAGTACCCTTGGGAATGGAGAGTGACATAAGCCACCAGGACAGAATAGTGGTTTTGGGGAAGGGTGAGAAGGTGACAAGTGTCACTTCCCCATTTCTCAAAACTAAAAGAAAAAGAATTTGGGTTATTTATTTTCAAATTTTGGGGGATGAGAGAGAGATAGTTGAATTTTGAGAAAACTTTCATTTTTGCCTTACCAAAAATAGAGAAGTTAGTTTGCAAGATAGAGAAGGGAGAGGGAGTTGGTGGCTAAGGTTGGAAGTGAACTCTATGGACTCTGCAATAGCTTCATTCTAGGAGCGCTTTGCAAGGTTGGTCTGAATTTTACCTTTGTTTTTGTAGAACTGAAATGTGTATGAAATGTGTGTGAAATTTTGTGTTTAGATTTGTTTTCTGTGGGGTTATTGTCGGGTTGTTTGATAGAGCGTCTCCCACTTGGGAGAAATGCTCATCAAGTTTGGGGTAGGGGAGGAGAGATCCTCCTCGGGTGCATACCTATTTCCATCTTTTGGGATGTTGAAAGCCTTGAGGGCATGTATCTGTGACTGCATTTTTGACTTGAGAGTCATATGCAGATTTCTCAAAAATTGTGATCACACTTGGTTTGAGACCAAGAGAAATTTATATTGGTTAACTTATCCATCAGGGTGACACTCTAGAGTCGAGTGTGTCCACTCTCCTGCCCCTTATGAAACTCACTGTAGTTGAGTTTCCGTATTGTGTAAAATACCCACGGGTGTATGTGTGCTTTGGGATTGTTGTTGTTTCTGTTGTGAAGTGGAGTGTTTGAGTACCCAGGTGTGAGTATGGTCTCCCTAGCTCGGGGGTGACCCACTTGTGGGTCTACGGAAGGGAGGAGAGCTAGATGAGTGGTGTTTTCCTTTTTTTTTTGTTTGTCTTTGATACGCAGGTTTTCTCTTGGAGCTTCTGGTTGGATATTTATGAAGAAGCAGATAATCTTCTTGACATGAGAGTTGAGGAGAGAGTTCCTCTCTTGTTATTGTTGTAATTTAATGTTATTCTGGGAGTGAAGAAAATCACCTCCTTGATCTTGTATTACTGGACTTTTATTTGGTTGTCATAAGCTATCAGTTGTTTGTTGTTTGGGAGAAGGAAATTTGGGAAGCTAGTTGTTGTATCCCTGGTTTAAATTCTGTAATCTGAATGTGCTTAAATTTTCAAGTTGATTTTTGTAAACCTTGTTCAATAGCAATTTATTTGTGTTTTAAGTATTACTGAAAGGAAAAGTTCATTTTTTTAAACTGAGTTGTTTACGTTTGAAAGTTTGGAATTGCTTAACTAGTTGAAATGTTAGTTTTTATAGTTCAATGTTATAATGGAAAAGACAGTTTTAAATGTTTGAGTTATTCTCCATAGTTAGTGGATTCTGTTAATTTGGAAGGATTAGAGGAAATCTAGCATGTATATATATTTCTCTGTTTGTAAATTTAAGAATCTTAAATGTTTATGAAAATGGAAATATATACATATAATAAGTGAATATATATTTACCATTTCTACCGAATAAGTGAAATTGGGATATATATATATATATATATCTAATTGTTATGAGATTATCATTATAACAGGTTGAATTTGAGAAAATGAATAACGTAGTGAATTTGAGAAATTTATGAATTATATATATATATATAAGAATATATATATATATATATATATATATTTCACATTTTGAGTAATTATCATTTTTTTAGAATAATAGAGAAATTGAATAAAACTAGAATGAATAATTGAGTAATTATCATTTTTATGAGATTGAATGATATATATCATATATAAAAATAGATATATATATATATGAATATATATATATATATATATCAATATATTATCGTTGATATATATATATATAAATATATTATTGTTGATAGAAATCAACGAAAAGCACCATAAGAAATGTCTGTCGAAGTTTTAAGCCCGCGGATAACAAAAACACAGTTGCGGTTTATATTGGGCGGTGGGGAGAAATCCCCACCGCAGGCCCTAAGATATAAATGGAGGTGTGGGGAGGGGAGGAGCCCCACCCACACCCCACATCGTGGGATGTGGGTGGGGCTCCGCCACTCCCCACATTCCCCCCCTTCCCCTTTGACTCCCGCGGCCTGCACAGGCCTTCCCCTCCGCAGCCGACCCTGCTTCTCTGTCACTGCGGCCGACTCTGCCCTCTCTGTCACTGCGGCCACCGCCGCCCATGGCCGCCGTCGGCTGTGGAATCACAAGCAAATAAAATGTTAGGGCTTTGGCCCTAACATATGATTGGTTTATTTGGAAATAAATACATTTTTATTGCTCTATATATAGGCATATATATATACTATATATGTCTATGTATATAGCCATATATATAATAAAATAATTATTATATATCTATATATATATATACATAGAGATATATATATATATATATATATATAGTGTTAAACCAATTTCGTCCTATACATAGACATTAAAATATATATATATTTATATATATATAGATATATATATATATATATAATATACATAGGAGTAAATCTATGAACCATTTTATTGGGCCCTCGTTTAAAATCGTTATAAAATATGTCTCATGGATATAGAAAAAAAAAAATAACAAATTATATTTTCACAGTAGTTTTTATTAAGTGTTGAACACAACAACCAAAGAAGTGATATTTCCAGGATCAGGGTTTTATAAAGTGGAGAGCCTCCTACATCTATTTACAACGTTATACGAGTCACAATCAGTGTATTAATAGTCATTAATAGTAATAGTAACAACAGTAATTATAAACAAGAGAAAATAAAATTATAATGGAAAAGAGAGTAAAGGAATATTCAGTGATACTCTGGAAAGAGTTTCTCGGAAGTTTCAACTATCAACGTAATATCAATCACCCAGAAAATGAAGAGGAAAATTACACATCACCTTGCTTAAAAGAACACTGGAAATAAACTTAAGAAGCCACCACTGACAATCCATGTGGCCATTTTAATCTCAACTGTAGTAAACAACCTCATAAGTAAACCTGTAAGAGAGTCCGAAGAAGAAAAACTAACATTGGAAAACACAGAGGAGAAAATGCGCGACATTTCTCACATGGGATAAGAGAACTAAGTTGACGGACCCTTCTGCCAAATCTGCTTAGGAACAAGTTGACTAAGTATATACGAAGAGGAGGAACCTAGATCGGGGAAGATTAGGAGACCGAGTCCAGCGAAATAGTAAACCAGCCTATGTGACCTAGATCATCCTGAAGTTAGGTTTAATATCAACAATAGCTGCAGTGATAACCCTGATTGACGTAAATCATGAAGAAAGGACAGGATGCACATAAAGAAAGCATAGAAAATGAAAGAGAGAGAGAGACCGAAATATAAACACACTAAATGAACAAAGAAATAGTTAAGGTAAGGGCGATAAAAATACAATCAAAAGTTAAGAAACCGTGAAAAGGGAAGAGAGAGAAATCAAACCGCCTTGTTGAAAATGCTAAGTCATAGGAGGAGTATGTTTCAAGAAACAAGAGAGGAGACAGACAACCGTGCCTGGCTGAAAAATGACTAAATAGGGAGATCACTAGCCGGTTTAGTCGGAACAAGGCATCGTGGGAAGTTGTTAATCTATCAGCGAACCACGTGCGTAAATGAGTGCAGCGTAATTCCCACTAACGCCGTAAGGCATTATGCTACCGAAAATTGCCGAGGTTTAGATGTAGGAACTTTGGTAATCTCACTCTTGCAATGACGTTAGCGGCGTCGTACAAAACCTCTTGTTGATCTGTATGCGTCTGGTTGCACGTAATTGTACTTATATCCCGCCGAAAATTGTAGTGGTTCGCCATGAGTGAACACCGTCGAGCATGCGTACGCATGCGAAGGGGGTTTTTAGGACAGTGTGAGAAAAGTTTTTCATATCTCGTGTCATAACCACATGACAGATGTGGCTATGACACGTGCGATGTGTGTTGTGACCACATGGAAAATGTGGGCATGACAGAGATGATGATAACAATGAAAGCTAGATTAGATGTTGTAGAAGAAGATAGAAGAAGATGACTAAACCCTAGACATGAGGATGATGGTGATGATGATGAATTTCAAGCTACTGACCAAAATGAAGAAACCCTAGAAGAAGAAGAATCAGATTAGGTAAAGATGTTGAAAGCTATTTCTATGATTGGTAAGAGACTTAGAATGGAAAATTTAAACTATATCAGAAATTTAAAACTAGAGGAATTGATTGATTGGATAAATGATATGGAGGAATACTTTAAATATGAGGAAATTGAAGATCTAAAAAGAGTAAGATTTGTAAAAAATAAGTTGAAAGGACATGCTGCTATTTGGTGGAAAGAAGTTCAATTTGATAGAAATAGAAGAGGAAAAGAGAAAATCATAAAATGGGATAGGATGGTAAAAAATTTGAAGAATCAGTTCATACCTACTGACTATGAGTTGGAATTGTTGAAGAGATTGCAAAAACTAAGGGAAAAAGAGAAGACAGTGAAGGAGTACACTAAAGAGTTCCACAAGATGATTATTAGGACTAGACATAGTGAAGCAAGCAACGAGAAAGTGGCATAGTACATAAATGGACTAAGGATAAACATTTAAGAAGAACAAAGTTTGGTAAGGATGACAATAGTGGAAGAAGCATATCAATTTGTGTTGAAAGTTGAAGAAAAGTTGAATAAGAGACATGAGAAAAGATAGAGAGGTAGAACACATTCCAGAGAAGGAAGACCATATGCAGAGACAAATAAGGAGGCTAGTGCATACTAGAAAGAAGAAAGAGAAAAAAATTCATACCACTAAAGAGATGATAGTAATTTCTACCGCAATAGTAGAGGAAGTCATAATTCTTACCACAATGAAGGATACTGGAGAGATGAAAGAGGATTTCACAAGTGATCATTCAGAGGAACCTGTTTCAAGTGTGGAGGTGAATGACACCGATCATTTGAATGTCATCAAGGGAGTACTATAAAAAGGATAGAGAGTAGTGCAAGATTAGCATATGTGGAGGAGGAACTAGTTGGATCACCTAGTTCAGTGGGGAAGATGGAGAAGGGTGGATCATTAGTCATGAGGAGAGCTTTGTTCCAAGCTTAAACAATCGAGGAGCTACCACAAAGGAAAAGTTTGTTTAGGACAAGATACAAATCAAGAGGTAAATGTTGTAAGGTTAACATTAATAGTGGTAGTATAAAAAATTTGGTTTCAGAGGAGATGGTGACAAAGCTAAATTTGGAGAGGTTGAAACATTTGAAGCCCTACAAGATAGTATGGATTCAAAATGAAAACAAGGTATTGTTGAGTGAACAATGTTTAGTGAAATTCCATATAGGATCTTATGTTGATGAAGTATTGTGTGATATTATGTTGATGGATGTATGTCAAATATTGTTGGAAAGACCATGGCAGTATGATAGAATGACAATACATGATGGAAGGAATAATACATATACTATAACATAAAATGGGAAGAAACATATCTTGATACCTTTGGAAGAAGAGCCTAAAAGTAAAGTATGTAGCAATCCTAGGATCTGTCTAGTGGATGGAAGGAAATTTTTGGATGGATTGAGACATGAGAAAATTTGTTTTGTATTGATTCTAAAGAAGTGCGGTAACCTAAGTCTAGAAACCACCACTACAAAAGAAGAAGAACTATCGCCAC
The DNA here is from genome assembly GCA_027924645.1 of Cunninghamia lanceolata. Classification (NCBI taxonomy): domain Eukaryota; kingdom Viridiplantae; phylum Streptophyta; class Pinopsida; order Cupressales; family Cupressaceae; genus Cunninghamia; species Cunninghamia lanceolata. The sequence continues at coordinate 8,299,313 of BSBN01001054.1, forward strand.
AGAAGATAATTAAATTATTGACAGAATACCAAGATATCATATTAGAGAATGTGCCTAAAGGATTGCCACCAATCTGGAGTATCATTCATCATATGGATCTCATACCTGGAGCGAGTTTGCAAAATAAAGTGGCACATAGGATGACACCAATAGAAAATACATAGCTAAATAGAAAATTACAAGAGTTGTTGAGAAAAGGATTGATCAGAGAAAGTTTAAGCCCATGTCCAGTACTGATAGTACTATTACCAAAGAACGATGGAGAATGGAGGATATGTGAAGACACAAGAGAAATCAATAAGATTACTGTCAAGTATAGATTTCCATTGCCAAGGATGGACATCATGGATTGTTTGAGTGGAGCAAAATATTTCACAAAGATAGACCTAAAGAGTGGATACCATCATATCAAGATCACAGAAGGAGATGAGTGGAAGACTACATTCAAGACAAGTGAAGGATTGTATGAGTGGTTAGTCATGTCTTTTGGATTAACTAATGCACCAAGTACTTTCATGAGGTTGATGAATGAGGTTTTGAAGAGATTCTTGGGTAAGTTTGTTATTGTCTATTTGGATGATATTTTGATTTTCAGTAGAACAAAGGAAGAACATTTGCAGCATATTAGACAAGTACTTCAGAGGCTAAGAGAAGAGAAATAGTTGACTAACATCAAGAAATGTAGTTTCATGAAGACAAAACTGGTATATTTGGGATTTTTGATTTCTACGGAAAGATTGAAGACGAACCCAGAGAGCAATTATTGAGTGGCCAACACTTGTGAACATTGGAGAGGTAAGATCATTTCATGGACTAGACAGTTTCTATTGGAAGTTCATCCAAAATTTTAGTACTGTATACACACCATGACAGAGATAATGAAAGGTGACCATCCGAAGGATTTTAAGTGGACATCAACAACACAAGAGTTTTGAATTGTTGAAGTAGAATGTGATAGAGCAACCAATGTTACCATTACTGGATTTTGACAAAGTATTTCAAGTTGATTGTGATGCCAATGGAAATGCAATAGGAGCAATTTTAACTCAAGAAGGGAGACTAGTAGCATATTTTAGTGAGAAGTTGAATGATGCAAGGAGGAGATATTAATTTTATCATTAGTTAATTCTATTCCATAATTCAAGCCTTGAAGAAGTGGAGACATTACTTATTTCCAAAAGAATTTGTGTTGTACACTGACCATTAAGATTTGCAGTATCTGAATAGTCAAAGTAAGTTGAATCAGAGACACATGAGATGGGTAGAGTTCATGCTGAGTTACACATTTGTATTGAAGCACTAAAGTAAAAAGTCAAACAATGTTGTAGATGCATTGAGTAGAAGAAGGAACTTGTTTATAGAGATGAGGGTAGAAGTACTAGGTTTTGAAGAACTTAACCATATGTATGAGGATGAACTTAATTTTGTGGAAGCATGGAAAGCATGTAAGGAACATATTGTGACATATAGAAGCAAGTGGTTGGATTTATTTCATTTAGGAGGATATTTTGTTCAAAGGAAATCACTTGTATATACCTACAAGTTCAATGAGAGAGAATTAGATCAAGGAGAAGCATAGTGGTGGACTAGAAGGAGATTTTGACATTGATAAGGTAGTAGCTTTGGTGAGTGAACATTATTTTTGGCCTCAGATATATAAGGATATAAGGAAATTTGTTCAAAATTGTAGAGTTTGTCAAGTTGCCAAAGGGAGTAGTCAAAATACTGGATTGTACAAAACTTTGATAGTACCAGAGAGACCTTGGGAAGATATAAGCATGGATTTCATATTAGGTTTTCTAAGAACACAGAGGGGACATGATTCTATATTTATAGTCATGGATAGATTTTCATAGATAGCATATTTCATTCCCTATAAGAGGGCAAATGATGTTGTATATGTAGCTGACCTATTTTTTAAGGAGATTGTGAGATTGCATGGATTACCAAAGAGTATAATTTTAGACAGTGATACAAGATTCATAGGATATTTTTGGAGGTGTTTAGGGTTAAAAATGAAAAGGTTTGATTTTAATTGTTTGTTTTAATCCTCCTTTCACCACTAAACATTAAAGGACATTCAACTAGGTAGAGAACTCTAATACAAATCTCCTATCACTTGGAACATAGGGGAAGATTGGAAGTATGTAGATTTGTTGTTCAATTAAGTCCAATTATGCTCAAAACCCTAATTTAGTGAAATCATAAACAAATGGACAAATTACGAAAAATTATTGTACATAGAGATATCAAATGACAACCAAATCCATACTAGATTTCAAAGTTTAGTTTGTAGAAAAGTCAGGGACTAATGAGCGGGTGCCCTAGTCAAGTACCATAGTTTTTGTCAGGATCTGGGAATGTTGTCTGCAACCTGTTCCTACTATTCCAGAGATTTTATAGTTGTGGGATCCATAGGACTAATGAGCGGGCACTCGAGTCCAAGTCCCTATTTTCTTCTCTAATCTACAATTCAAACAGTCTGTACTACTCTCCTACAACTCCACTTCTTTTGCTTTCGCAACCTGTAACCTGCAATCATAGAAAAGAGGGTTTGGAGTTGTGTTGTTTAAAGGCTTGCCTCAGTCAAGCCCCAGAAAGACATTCAAGTATTCCAAACACCGTTGTCAGAGAAAGAGTGCATATCCCTATGGGATAGAGGCAAAATCCAAATCATAAATGATAGAAAACACAATTGATATCACCTTGTAGTGAAGATATCATGAAAGGAAGATGCTCTTCATGCCATGAGGAAATGGATGGCAAATCTGCAAATACAAACACAATAACAACAAAGTACTACTCTACAACACAATGAATGCCATGAATCACTTGCACAAAATCATAATGCTCATCAAATTTCCATCTGGTTTACAAATGAATCACTGATCATGCTTATATATGCAACTACAAACATTCCTGCTAGGAATTTGTAATTCAAACTTAGGATGTCAGAATAGGACCTAAGTAACGGTCATAAAATGACACCTAAAAATATGATGCAGAGGTAAATGCAACGGGAGCCTACAAATGGGAAGGAGGAGTCAATAATACAATCAGCATATTAAAAATCCTATCGGCTTAGCATCATCATCATATTTCGAACAAGCACAAAATATCCTCCTGCTGACTACTGTTCACCTCCTTATCGCCTTTCACCTTTCGCCTGTCAGCAGCATCATGATATTCGACAAGCGCAAACATCCTCCTGATGTTCACTATTCACTTAGCGCCAAACACTATCTTCATCATCATGATATTCAACATCACCTTCATCAGCAGGATATAAAATATCTGGTTCCCTTCAAATATCCTGATGACGACAACTTCAAGCACCCTTCCTTCGATGCTTACGTCACCCTGATATCCTGATGATGATTATCCTGATGACGATGACGTCACATGCAGCTCCCTCAATATCCTGTTGCTTCGATATCCTGATGACGTATATCCTGATGATGATGACGTCATATGCAACTCCTTCAATATCCGACTACTCGAACAATAGCATCATGATATGACTTATCCGGTCATATTGAAACATCCTGATGATGTTAACCAAACCTTATGCCGATGACTTACGCTGAAGCCAAAACACTTAGCGACAGCAGGATAAACTTGCATAGGGTGATATTCGCAATATCCTGATGATGACCTCTCCGATACTTAGTCAAAATATTGAACTTTCCTCCCGCATACGATAGCGATATGCGGGTGATGGGCACACACGGAAGATGATCCTGATGATGATATATATACTGAGTATATATCTGACTTATATCATCCTGATGCACTTGAAACATACAATCTTCATCAGCTTCACAACCCGATCCGGATAGTGATACACTCGCAGATGACGACGTGATTCACTTCATCTGGAAAAGCACATGCAGACTCCTGTATATCTGTCAGCTGCATGCAAACTCACAGAACCGCACAATTTTACAAAGGAAACATGATGATCGGGCTGGATCACTTTCAGATCAAAACTTAAAGATTTATCTTCCTAAATCCTAGCACATGAGGATGCTAGGCTGATTTAGAGCATGCTACCAACTGATCTCTCAAATAATGAAATGCAGAAAACTAAAATGCAAACTAATCTATCATACATGACCATTCCACCGATTCACAGAATCAACCGGTGGAAGGGTTGAAAGAATCCATCAACTTATAATCAGAACGGAAATCAAAACAGATACAGCTGATAAACCAGATAATGCAATTGATGAGATCTTATTCAGATAAAACACAAATGTCCTGAACAATGTTTCACAATGTCTGGACTGATCTCCGGATCACCAGTACAACATAACACAACACAACTCACATCAACATCTAATATGCAAAACCCTAACAGATTGAAGGTATATATAGCAATATCTTGCGAGTACTACCAACTTGATTCCCAGCGGCTGGGAGCTTCCAAGCGGCTGGGAGAGAGGACAGCTCATACTACCTGATCACGAACTCTAACTGCCTGCACATTCTCCTAGACTGATCTAATACATATGCATTGGTCCAATGGACCTTATTACATCATGAAGTCAAACATACTAAAAATAAACTAATGTCCTGTCATGCGGACAATTAACCTATATCCTGATCATGTAGGGGTGCTCCTGCACCATACTCCCCAGAAGAAGAAATCTCAAGTCCACTTGAGATGAGAGTATGAAGATCTGCACCATGTTTCTGTATCTGCTCTTCAGTCATCCATACTGCTTCAGAATTAGGTTTTCCCTTCCAAGAGACTAGATACTCCAAGTACTGTTTGTTCCAGGTCTATTTGATCACTCTGGTGTCCAAAACATTCTACAACTGTGGGGGATCATGCTTAGGAATGTCATCATTGACTGTATCCTATAGGAGTTCCTGATCTGCATCTGGATAAGACTTGTATGGAGTTAAATCACATACATTAAATATAGGGGACAAACCAAGATCAGGTGGGAGTTGTATCTCATAAGCATTCTGTCCATGCTTGTGCAAAATCTGACATGGTCCAACTTTTCTTTGCATAAGTTTAGTATACTTTCCCTTAGGAAGTCTGTCCTTCTTCAAATGAACCCATACCAAATCTCCAATAGCAAACTGAACATCCTTCTTCTTTTTATCAGCATATTCCTTATACTTCAAAGTGGTTTGCTGTAGTTGTGTCTTGACTTGGTCATGAACCTCTTTGATGGCTTTTGCAAAAGCTTCACCTTCAGCACTAACAGGGTCTACTGTAGGTAGATCTCTCAGTTCCAAAATTCCTCTGGGATGCATGCCATAAACTATCTGAAAAGGTGATTTCCCTGTGCTCCTATTGACAGTATCATTATAGGAAAATTCAGCTTGAGATAGAATATTATCCCACTTTTCTCCATGTTGTTTTGTCAAACACCGAAGCAAATTCCCTAAGGAACGGTTCACTACTTCAGTCTGTCCATCCGTTTGAGGATGATATGCAGAGGAAAAAGACAAATTTGTTCCAAGTTTCCTCCAAAGAGTCCTCCAGAAGTGACCAATAAACTTCACATCCCTATCTGACACTATACTCAATGGCAATCCATGGATTCTGACAATCTCCCTGAAAAACAAATCTGCAATGTATGAAGCATCAGCAGTGGTTTTGCATGGCAAGAAATGTGCCATTTTGCTGAATCTATCCACTACAACAAAAACACTGTCAAATCCTTTCCTTGTCCTTGGTAAACCCAAGACAAAATCCATACTTATGCTTTCCCATGGTCTGGAAGGAATGGGTAAGGGCTGATATAAACCTGCATTAGTTGATCTGCCTTTAGCTTTCTGACATATCACACATGTCTCCACAAACTTTCTGACATCTGATTGTAACTTAGGCCAAAAGTAATGTCTTCTGACCAGATCAAGAGTCTTATCTAGACCAAAATGGCCTACCATAGCTCCACAATGTTTCTCCTCGATGATGTTTAACCTCATAGAACACCTTGGAATACATAACTGTCCATCTTTGAACAACAATCCATCCTGAATCAAAAATTCAGAGAATTCAGCATGATATTTCTCCCCAAAAGAAGTACATACATGATATATCTCTCCAAAATCTTCATCAGTCTCATACATGGTCTTTAGTGAATCAATGCCAACACTTTCTAACTGAATCTGGTTGACTGTTAGAACTCTCCTGCTCAAAGCATCTGCAACTTTATTCTTGACTCCTTTCTTATGCTTCAATGTAAAAGTGAAAGATTGTAAGGTTTCTACCCATTTCATGTGCCTGTGGTTCAGCTTTTCCTGGCTGTTGATGAAACTCAGAGCCTGATTATCTGTGAATACTATGAATTCCTTTGGCATCAAGTAATGTCTCCATTTCTTGAGTGACTGGACTAAAGCATACATTTCCAAATCATATGAGGAATACCTCTTCTTAGCATCATTGAACTTCTCACTGAAAAATGCAACAGGTCTATCTTCTTGGCTGAGTACTGCTCCAATGGCCATGTGACTGGCATCACATTCTACCTGAAAGATTTTGTTAAAATCTGGAAGTGCAAGGACTGGCTATTGTGCCACCTTCTTCTTCAATGTTTCAAAAGAATCATCTGCTCCTTGAGTCCAAACAAATCTACACTTCTGTCCTCCTTTGATGGTATCCAGCATGGGTGCACAAATATGACTAAACCCTCTTATAAACTTCCTGTAGAAGGTTGCTAACCCATGGAAACTTCTGACATCATTCATAGTCTGTGGGGTTGGCCAAGACAATATGGCACTTACCTTCTCCTTATCCATCTGTAACTTTCCTTGTGAAATGACAAAACCCAAATAGGTGATCTCCTCTTGCATGAACAAACACTTGTCCAAATTTATCATCAGCTGCTCTTCATGTAACCTCTTAAGAACCAAATCTATATGTCTGAGATGTTCTTCTTTTGTGTTGCTGAAAATCAGAATGTCATCTAAATATACTATGACAAACTTACCAATGAACTCTTTCAAAACCTCATTCATCAACCTCATAAAAGTACTAGGTGTATTAGATAAACCAAAAGGCATAACCTTCCACTCATATAACCCTTCATTAGTTTTGAATGTTGTTTTCCATTCATCTCCTGGTCTAATCCTGATCTGATGATATCCACTCTTCAAATCTATTTTTGTAAAATACTTAGCACCTCCTAAACAGTCAAGTAAATCCTCTATCCTAGGGATTGGAAACCTATACCTGAGTGTGATCTTGTTAATAGCTCTGGAATCTGTGCAAAGCCTCCAGGTACCTTCCTTCTTTGGTGCTAGTACAGCTAGTACTGCACATGGACTTAAACTCTTCCCAATCAGACCTGAATCCAATAATTCTTCAATCTATCTGGCTACTTTTGCATCCTGTTCTGGAGTTAGCTTATAGGCTGCTTTGTTTGGAAGTGTTGACCCTGGAATTAAGTCTATGCAGTGACTGATATTCCTGACAGGTGGTAGGGATCTTGGCATTCCTTCTGAGATGATACCTTTGTACTTATCCAATAGCTCTTGGATAGCTGGGTCTATGAACCTTTGTTTTTTCTCTTCCTTGACTTCTTGCTGCTGTTCTTTATTCACACTCATACATGGGATTAGGGCATATGCAACTGCACCTTCTGCTGCTACTTCTTTCATGAACTGTTTGCCTTCCATCAGCATTACCTTCACCTCTTTTCCTTTAGATTTCTCCTCTTTCTCTGTCAGTGGGTGTAACTCTGTCACCTTACCATCTTTAGTGATTGTATAGGTATTTCTAACACCATCATGTTGTGCCTTCAAATCATACTGCCATGGTCTACCAAATAAAAGATTGCAAGCATCCATCTTGGTAATATCAAACAACAACTTATCCTTATATGCACCAATCTGAAATTCTACCCAAGCCTGCTCTTCTACAGTTGTCTGCTGACCTTTAGTAAGCCATGAGACTTTATATGGGGATGGGTGAGGTAGTCTCCTAAGCTTAAGCTTTGTCACCATTTCTTCAAACACAAAATTTTTAGTAGAACCAGAATCAATCAAAACTTTACATGCCTTACCTCCTGCTTTGCAAATAGTTCTGAAAAGAGACTTTCTTTGAGGGGATTCTTTGTCAAGTACCTTCATGGTAGTCACTGTTCTTCTCATCATTAGAGACTCTCCACTTTCTGGGTATCCATAATTATCAGGAGCATTCACACTCTAAAAAGTATTAGAGCCTGTCATACTTTGATTATCAGGTTCTTGGACCAGATTTGTTCTCCTTTCTCCTGTTGAACTTGTGGCCTTGTCTGGACATCTGCTGGCTATATGGCCTTCTTTGTTACAGTTATAACATCTGATGGATCCTCTGCCCTGGGATCTATTGTGTGGTTACACAACACGCCCCATTTTAACTTATCAAAACAGGGACCCAACTTTTGGCTTGGCTTGTGTTGTCTTCTTTCTGGCGGTTTGGTAAAAATAGGTCAGGTGCATGATCATCATGAAGGTCAGGATGAGGTTGGTCATCATCATGAGGTCAGTTTGTCAAAGTTCATATTTTGTTACTATGACCTCATGGTTAGAAAGAGCTTGAAATTCCATGCAGGTTTGCCTTTTTACATCACTCGAAAATTCATCCATATGAGGGAGTTATGCACAGTCAAAGTTTTGGTCAAACCTGATATCCGCATGATGAAGGTCATATGTTATAAACTCAGTTTTGCTGTATGATGAACATCATCATCATATTTGAAAAGCCCCCCGATAATATCCTGAGGTCAAAACATCCGGACGTCAACTTTAAGTCATAGTAAGCTTTTCCCGTCGAGCGGTCTTTTGTATCGCGAAAGGTCATCATCATGGTCTTGGTCTATAACCCGATATAAAAATCATGCAGTCCCGAAACATCCGGACGTCAATCTTAAGTGATAGTGTGTTTTACCCGTCAAGCGACCTTGGAAACATCGCGAGCATCATGATATTCTAACATCACCCGATATTATAATATCATGCTGATATTATAATATCACCTTACTTAAGAAACCCACCATCTGCATAATTTGCACGCGCACGTCAAAGTCCTGGTGATCATCATCATCATGATCTTTCAAGGCAGGATCACATTTCGTAATATCCTCCTGATCTCCTTTTGCGTGATCATGATGATCACCTTATCTTTCAAAGGGAGGGTGATATTTCATTCCTAAGTCATGATGTCAAGATCATCATGATCTTGTTTGTCTACCCGACATTTCGTAATATCCTCCTGCCGAGAAATATAACCTTTTGCAAACATCCTGATGACGTCATTCTGACCTAATAAACAAAGAAGCAAATATCAGGATGACGTCACCATCACCTTTCTCCTTCGGTAGGATATTTTCCAAGGCATGATCCTGTTCGCCAATATGATGATGGCGATGACGTCATGTTCGAAGATTAACAAAAGCCCCGGATATCCTGATGACGTCATCTGGACATTCAGCAGGATCATATTTTAAATCACCTAGTGCAGATATGATGATGATCATCATCATCATCTTGATCTTTCGAGAGGGTTACCTTGGCTGCAAAAGGGTTCATCATATTTTTAGCCTGATCATCTTCCTAAGGTGACCCGATATTGCATTTTATCCCTGATCTTAACGAAACATGACGGTGACGTCATCTTTTGCATTTTAATGAAGCCCGAATGTGACGATGACGTCACCATGATATTCCTTTCCTCAGCAGCAGGATCATATTCCAAATCCTCCTGTTTGTCTTCATCATGATGATGATGATGATGTCTTTCTTTCCCCAATATGCAGAAGCGAAACATCCTGATGTGCTTTTCATCAGAGCATTCGGAAAGGAGAGGAGCATCATATTTCATGATATCCTGCAGCTAGATAGAAGACATAGGGTTGGTCATCCTCATGATTTTTGGTGTCGGTAACTGTTGCCATCAGCCAAGTCTAATATTGTCACCCTGATCATATGTGGTCACACCGATGCGAATATGATGATGATGACCCGAAACATACAAACAGAGCATGCAAAGCCGGATTCGAAGGATGGTTAAAGGGCAGTTATTTCCTTGTATATTTTGAGATACCTGATCATATTTGAACCCGATACACATGGAAATGGGCGGGAAAACATGAAGCGATGGAAATTTGAAGACCCGATTGCTGATTTTTGGTCAACGATGGTTGACCTGGTTGTTTTATGCTGTTTATGCATTTAGTGCATAATTTCCCATTGATTTGGAGCCTGATTGCCTGTAGCTACACATTTTGGAGGCTTGTTTAATAAAATGTTTTACTTCCTGTTGTTTATCCACCTGATGATGAACTTATTGTTTGTCTGTTTATTTGCAGGAAGTCATGATGATGCTGCTGAAGCTGAGCATTGAAGTCATGATGCTGTTAGAGTTGCTGCTGAAGCTGAGCATTGCAAAGTTGCACATGGAGGCAACATGAACCAGAAATAAGGAGGATATTGTCAAATATGCTGTTCGCCAGCTGAGGACCGAATCAAGTTGAAGATGCTGGAATATTCTGTGCCAGCTGTACATTGGCCAACTGGCGAAGCATGTGCTTTTTGATGCAGAGTGAAACGCAACGGAGGCTTACTAACAGGAAGGAGTAGCCAACAATACAAACAGCATGATAAAATTCTCTATCGGCTGAACATCATCATCATATTTCCTAGAGACACCAACAGCATCATCATATTTCAACAGCATCATCATATTTCGGATGATCGCAATTATCCTCCTGCTGACTACTATTCACCTCCTCCGCCTGTCGCCTATCATCATCATCATGATATTCAACGGGCGCAAACATCCTCCAGTTGCACTGTTCATCGGGTGCCGAATACAAGCGGCATCATCATGATATTCAATATCACCTTCGTCAGCAGGATATCCAAATATCCGGTTGCTCCAAATATCCTGATGACGTTGCACTTCAACAACTTGCCTTCGATGCTCCACTGCCCGACGACACAAGCAACATCATCATGATATAATTTGTCCGGTTCTTCGAAACCTCCTGATGATGTTAATACAACTTCCTACCTTCGCCGATACTTATCCACTTAGCGACAACAGGATAAACTCGCATAGAGGGATTTCTTAATATCCTGATGACGATGACGTCATATCCTGATGACGATGACGTCACCCAATATCCTGATGAACTCTTCAACACTTAGCCAAAAACTTAACTTTCACACCCGCATCCGTTAGCGATATGCGGATGATGAGCTTCCTCTGAGAGATGATCCTGACTGCGATATATACACTGAGTATACATCCAACTCAAAACATCATGATGCACTTGCAACATGCAAACTTCAACAGCTTCATGACCTGATCCTGATGGCGATGGGTTCGCAGATGATGATGCGGCTCGTTCCGGCTGGAAACGCACATGCAGACTCCTGTGTATCCTTCCACTACATGTAAACACTTAGAACCGCATAATTTCACAAAGACAATGTGACGACCAGGCCGGATCACCTTCAAACCAAAATCTTAACAACTTATCTTTCTATACCTAGCACATGAGGATGCTAGGCTGATTCACAGCATGCTCCTAACAGATCTCTTGAACAATGTAATGCATAAACAGAAAACACAAATGCAACCTAAGCTATGATACAGGACCATTCCACCGATTTGCAGGATCAACCAGTGGAAGGGTTGAAAGTGCCCATTAACTTGCAAACAGAAAGGAAATCAACACAGATACAACTGATCAACTCAAATACTGCAAAAGATGAGATCTTATTCAATTGAGATTCAAATGTCCTGCTTTTACAATTCTGCTTCACAATATCTGGACTGATCACCAGTACAGCATATCACCAGTACTACTCTCCTGAACATAACACCTATCAAACCCAATATGAACTATCAATATCAATCTCAATGTCTCTAAACCCTAACAGATCGAAGGTATATATAACAAATCCTTCGAGTACTACCAACTCACTTCCCAGCGGCTGGGAGCTTCCAAGCGGCTGGGAGAGAGGACAGCTCAGACTACCTTATCCCGATCTCTAACTGCCTACACATACTCCTATGCTGATCTAATACATAGCATCGGTCTAATGGACCTTATTACATGATAAAGTCAAACATACTAAAAATAGACTATCCTGTCATCATGCTGATAACTATCCTATATCCTGATCATGTATGTCATCATGCGGACCTATATCCTGATCATGTGCGGGTGCTCCTGCACCATACTCCCCAAAAGAAGAAATCTCAAGTCCACTTGAGATGAGAGTATCAAGGTCGGCACCATGTTTTTGTAGCTGTTCTGCAGTCATCCATACCGCTTCAGAGTTCGGCTGTCCCTTCCAAGAGACGAGGTACTCCAAGTACTTTTTGTTCCTGGTCTGTTTGACCACTCTAGTGTCCAAAATCTGCTGTATCTGTGGAGGAGCATGTTGAGGAATGTCTTCAGCAACTGTATCTTGTAGGATAGCCTAATTTGCATCTGGATTAGCCTTGTATGGAGTTAAATCACATACATTGAAGATAGGAGATAAACCAAGATCAGGTGGGAGTTGGACCTCATAAGCATTCTGTCCATGCTTTTGCAAAATCTGACATGGTCCAACTTTCTTTTGCATGAGCTTAGTATACTTCCCCTTAGGAAGCCTGTCTTTCTTCAAGTGAACCCAAACCAAATCTCCAACAGCAAATTGAACATCCTTCTTCTTCTTGTCAGCATACTCCTTATACTTTAAGGTGGTTTGCTGGAGTTGGGTCTTAACCTGATCATGAACTTCTTTGATTGCTTCAGCAAAAGCCTCTCCATCTGCACTAACAGGATCTGCTGGAGGTAGATCTCTCAATTCCAAAATACCTCTGGGATGCATTCCATACACTACCTGAAAAGGCGATTTCCCTGTGCTCCTGTTGACAGTATCATTATATGAAAACTCAGCTTGAGACAGAATATTGTCCCATTTCTCTCCATGCTGCTTTGTCAAGCATCTAAGTAGATTCCCCAAGGAACGGTTCACTACCTCAGTCTGGCCATCCGTTTGAGGATGATATGCAGAGGAAAAAGACAAATTGGTTCCCAATTTCCTCCAAAGGGTTCTCCAGAAGTGACCCACAAACTTCACATCCCTGTCTGAAACTATGCTCAAAGGCAACCCATGAATTCTGACAATCTCCCTGAAGAATAAATCTGCAATATATGAGGCATCAGCAGTGGTTTTGCATGGCAAGAAATGTGCCATTTTACTGAATCGATCCACTACAACAAAGACACTGTCAAATCCTCTCCTGGTCCTTGGCAAACCCAAGACAAAATCCATACTGATGCTTTCCCATGGTCTGGAAGGAATGGGTAAGGGCTGATATAACCCTGCATTAGTTGACCTGCCTTTAGCCTTCTGACAAATTACACAGGTTTCTACAAATTTCCTGACATCTGACTGCAACTTAGGCTAGAAATAATGCCTCCTGACCAGATCAAGAGTCTTGTCTAGACCAAAATGACCTGCCATGGCTCCACAATGTTTCTCCTTGATTATATTTATCCTCATAGAACATCTTGGGATACACAACTGTCCACCCTTGAACAACAATCCATCTTGGATCAGGAATTCAGAGAACTTAGCATGGTATTTCTCCCCAAAAGAAGTACAGACCTGATATATCTCTCCAAAATCTGCATCAGACTCATACATGGTCTTGAGTGAATCAATACCAACACTCTCTAACTAAATCTGATTGACTGTGAGGACTCTCCTGCTCAAAGCATCTGCAACTTTGTTTTTGACCCCTTTCTTATGCTTCAAGGTAAAAGTGAAAGCCTGTAAGGTCTCTACCCACTTCATATGTCTGTGGTTCAGCTTCTCCTAGCTGTTGATGAAACTCAAAGCCTGATTATCTGTGAAGACTATGAACTCCTTTGGCATCAGGTAATGCCTCCACTTCTTTAGGGACTGAACTAAAGCATACATTTCCAGGTCATATGATGAATACCTTTTCTTAGCATCATTGAGCTTTTCACTGAAAAATGCAATTGGTCTACCCTCTTGACTGAGTACTGCTCCAATGGCCATGTGACTGGCATCACACTCTACCTGAAAGATCTTGTTAAAATCTGGAAGTGCAAGGACTGGCTGCTGTGCCACCTTCCTCTTCAATGCCTCAAAGGAATCATCTGCTCCTTGAGTCCAAACAAACTTGCACTTCTGACCTCCTTTGATGGTATCCAGCATGGGTGCACAAATATGACTGAACCCTCTGATGAACTTCCTGTAGAAGGTTGCTAACCCATGGAAACTTCTGACTTCATTCATGGTCTGTGGAGTTGGCCAATTCAATATGGCACTCACCTTCTCCTTATCCATCTGTAGCTTTCCTTGTGAAATGACAAAACCTAAATAGGTGATCTCCTTTTTCATGAACAAACACTTGTCCAAGTTTATCATCAGCTTCTCTGCATGTAACCTCTTGAGAACCAGTTCTATATGTCTGAGATGTTCTTCTCTGGTGTTACTGAAAATCAGAATGTCATCTAAATACACTATGACAAACTTACCAATGAATTCTTTCAGAACCTCATTCATCAGCCTCATGAAAGTGCTAGGGGCATTAGACAACCCAAAAGGCATAACCTTCCATTCATATAACCCTTCATTTGTTTTGAATGCTGTCTTCCACTCATCACCTGGTCTAATCCTGATCTGATGGTATCCACTCTTCAAATCTATTTTGGTAAAGTACTTAGCATTTCCCAAACAATCAAGTAAATCCTCAATTCTGGGGATTGGAAACCTATACCTGATTGTGATCTTGTTGATGGCTCTGGAATCTGTGCAAAGCCTCCAAGTGCCTTCCTTCTTTGGTGCTAGTACAGCTGGTACTGCACATGGGCTCAAACTCTTCCCAATCAGACCTGAATTCATCAATTCTTCAATCTGTCTGGCTACTTCTGCATTCTGCTCTGGGGTAAGCTTATAAGCTGCTTTATTTGGAAGTGTAGACCCTGGAATCAAGTCTATGCAATGACTGATATCTCTGACAGGTGGTAGGGATCTTGGCATTCCCTCTGAGATAACACCTTTGTACTTATCCAATAATTCTTGGACAGCTGGGTCTATCAACCTTGGCTTCTTCTCTTTCTTGGCTTCTTGCTGTTGTTTCTTATTCACACTCAGACATGGGATTAGGGCATATGCAACTGCACCTTCTGCTGCTACTTCTTTCATGAACTGTTTGCCTTCCATCAGCATGACCTTCACCTCTTTTCCTTTAGACTTCTCCTCTTTCTCCTTCAATGGGAATAACATTACTTCTTTACCATCTTTAGTGATTTTATAGGTGTTTTTAACACCATCATGCTGTGCCTTCAGATCATACTGCCATGGTCTTCCAAACAAAAGGTTGCAAGCATCCATATTGGTGATATCAAACAACAACCTATCCTTATATCCACCAATCTGGAATTCTACCCAAGCCTGCTCTTCTACAGTTGTCTGCTGACCTTGAGTAAGCCATGAGACTTTATATGGAGATGGGTGAGGCAATCTCTTAAGCTTCAGCTTTATCACCATTTCTTCAGACACAAAGTTCTCAGTAGAACCAGAATCAATCAAAACCTTACATGCCTTACCTCCTGCTTTGCAAGTGGTTCTGAAAAGAGACTTTCTCTGAGGGGCTTCTTTATCAGGTACCTTCATGGTAGTCACTGTTCTTCTCATCATCAAAGACTCTCCACTTTCTGGATATCCATAATTCTCAGGACCATTCACACTCTGAAATTCATTAGAGCTTGTCCTGCTTTGATTATCAGGTTCATTGACCAGATTTGTCCTCCTTTCCCCTGCTGAGCTTGTGCCCTTGTCTGGACATCTGCTGGCTATATGGCCTTCTTTGTTACAGTTGTAACATCTGATGGATCCCCTGCCCTGGGATCTTCCTCTGTAAGGTCTTCTACCTCTAAAGTTTCCTTGCTGACTGAAATTCTCTCTCTGATTCTGACTATTGTTGCCCTTGCTATTGTCTTGACTGGATTCTCCTTGATATCCCTGTCCATGTCCTCTGCCTCTGAAAGGACTTCTTCCACCTCTTTGTTGTCTTCCTCTTCCTCTGTTGTTTTGATCTTGTTTTCTCTTCAACTTTTCTTCCACTTTCAATGCCAACTGAAAGCTTTTCTGCACTGTATCTGGATTATGCAGACTCAGATCTTCCTGAATATTAAACCTCAATCCATTAAGGTATCTGGCTACCTTCTCTTCTTCACTTTCTTTCACCTTTGTCTTCATACAGAGTTTCATGAACTCTTCTGTATATGAGCTGACATCTAGCTCCTTCTGCTTCAGGTTCTGCTTCCTCTTGTGTAACTGGATACTGTAATCCAATGGAATATACGCTTCCTTCACCAATTCCATCATCTTCTTCCATGTGGCAACTCTACGTTTTCCCTCCTGCACTCTGTCATCTTGAACAAAGTTCCACCATGTCAAGGTAGCTTCTTTCATCTTTGACTGTGCTATCTTCACTCTCTGCTGTTCTAGTATCTCCTCTGTCACAAAGAAATTGTTCAAACAATCTATCCATTCCATCACTGAATCAGGGTCCATCTTACCTGTAAACACTGGCAAATCCAGCTTCACATCCATGGTTCTCCTCTCCATGGCCTTGAGGGCGTTCAACAGTGGTCTCTGGTCTGCAGGAACGACCTCCTCGCTCCAATTAGGGATATCTTCTTCTTCCCTATCATCTTCTCTACCAGAACCTACTTTGCTCCTCAACTTTGCTAACTCATCTTTCAACTCCTGATTCTGAGCCTTCACGACCTTGCTTTCTGCAATCTATTTCTTCACCAGAACTGCCAACTCAGCGTTGGTCATCCTTGTTGGAAACTCAGATGTTCCTTCTTCGTCTGACATCCTGCTTATCTTTTCCAAAAGATCCTAACCTTTGCTCTGATACCACTATGATGCAGAGTGAAACGCAACGGAGGCTTACTAACAGGAAGGAGTAGCCAACAATACAAACAGCATGATAAAATTCTCTATCGGCTGAACATCATCATCATATTTCCTAGAGACACCAACAGCATCATCATATTTCAACAGCATCATCATATTTCGGATGATCGCAATTATCCTCCTGCCGACTACTATTCACCTCCTCCGCCTATCGCCTATCATCATCATCATGATATTCAACGGGTGCAAACATCCTCCGGTTGCACTGTTCATCGGGTGCCGAATACAAGCGGCATCATCATGATATTCAATATCACCTTCGTCAGCAGGATATCCAAATATCCGGTTGCTCCAAATATCTTGATGACGTTGCACTTCAACAACTTGCCTTCGATGCTCCACTGCCCGACGACACAAGCAACATCATCATGATATAATTTGTCCGGTTCTTCGAAACCTCCTGATGATGTTAATACAACTTCCTGCCTTCGCCGATACTTATCCACTTAGAGACAATAGGATAAACTCGCATAGAGGGATTTCTTAATATCCTGATGACGATGACGTCATATCCTGATGACGATGACGTCACCCAATATCCTGATGAACTCTTCAACACTTAGCCAAAAACTTAACTTTCACACCCGCATCCGTTAGCGATATGCAGATGATGAGCTTCCTCCGAGAGATGATCCTGACTGCGATATATACACTGAGTATACATCCAACTCAAAACATCATGATGCACTTGCAACATGCAAACTTCAACAGCTTCATGACCCGATCCTGATGGCGATGGGTTCGCAGATGATGATGCGGCTCGTTCCGGCTGGAAACGCACATGCAGACTCCTGTGTATCCTTCCACTGCATGTAAACACTTAGAACCGCATAATTTCACAAAGACAATGTGACGACCGGGCCGGATCACCTTCAAACCAAAATCTTAACAACTTATCTTTCTATACCTAGCACATGAGGATGCTAGGCTGATTCACAGCATGCTCCTAACAGATCTCTTGAACAATGTAATGCATAAACAGAAAACACAAATGCAACCTAAGCTATGATACAGGACCATTCCACCGATTTGCAGGATCAACCGGTGGAAGGGTTGAAAGTGCCCATTAACTTGCAAACAGAAAGGAAATCAACACAGATACAACTGATCAACTCAAATACTGCAAAAGATGAGATCTTATTCAATTGAGATTCAAATGTCCTGCTTTTACAATTCTGCTTCACAATATCTGGACTGATCACCAGTACAGCATATCACCAGTACTACTCTCCTGAACATAACACCTATCAAACCCAATATGAACTATCAATATCAATCTCAATGTCTCTAAACCCTAACAGATCGAAGGTATATATAACAAATCCTTCGAGTACTACCAACTCACTTCCCAGCGGCTGGGAGCTTCCAAGCGGCTGGGAGAGAGGACAGCTCAGACTACCTTATCCCGATCTCTAACTGCCTACACATACTCCTATGCTGATCTAATACATAGCATCGGTCCAATGGACCTTATTACATGATAAAGTCAAACATACTAAAAATAGACTATCCTGTCATCATGCTGATAACTATCCTATATCCTGATCATGTATGTCATCATGCGGACCTATATCCTGATCATGTGCGGGTGCTCCTGCACCACTTTTCATCTGGACCGTCGATTATTATGAGAGGATCCTGATCCTTGGATCATTGTAACCGTTTTCTGGGATTTATTCTATATAAAGGCCAGAACCTGGTACATTAAAAAGGAGAGATACATTAGAATACACAGACGCATCTGGCGCATTAAGGCTAATTACTGTAGAATCAATTAGGAGATCGGATTACTGAGACTAATGAGGATAGAATTGTTGAAATGTCAAGGTTCTTTCTTCAGATCACTGTAAATGTACCTGTTCTTGAGCATACTGAATGGATATGAAGTTTCAGATTACATCCTGATTGTAAATTTTACGTAATCTTCTTGTTGATTTCTGGATATGTACTGGTGAATGCTGTGTTCAACTGGAAGCGCTTTCATTTCATTACATGTTGTTGTCAACTTTTCCTTTGAAGATTTGCACTAGATCATGCGGATTTGTGGAATGTCCTGGTGAAGTATGATTTTAGTTTCCTTCTTTTCATTGCATGTATGGGAGCTTGTATGTGAATCAGTGATCTAAGTCAGGTAGTTTTGGGAATCTCATTCTTTAACCCTTTTCCTTTTTTCAATTTCATAAATTCATCACCATAACTGCAAATCATGATAAATAACAAGCAGAACAGAGAAATATGCTGAAATCCCGTAGGTAACTGAAAATCATTAGCATATTTGAGTTAAATGCATGTAGTATTGAAAATATCATGCAAAGAATCATAAATAGTGGTAGAAATCATGCAAATATCAGCCTGTAGGCACATTATTTGAGTGAATTCATAGTGCAAAGGTAGAATTGTTGGAGATTTATGCAGAGCAGATATACAGAGCAGGATATTTGGAGAAATGATGATGAACTTTGCAGAAACACGTAAGGCCCCTGAATGGAAAACAGCAACACACATCAACCACTGAGTAACATCGGTAGATTAAGACCTAATCAACGGAGACTTGGGATCATGAATTCTTTGAATTCATCATATCTTTCAAGATGAGTAAAGGTTGTTGTGTAACTTTTATTCTATGTTTGTGAGTGATCAACATCATGACCAACATAAATTGGCGCTAGAAGGAGGGCAGAACTGGAAAGGACACCACTGCTTCAGTTATCATTCATTAATCTGCAGGCCCCTCGCTCCTAACGCAACATAAATTGGCGCTAGAAGGAGGGCCGAATAATAAATTCTTTTCAGTTGAAGTGATATCCCCTGCCTTAGTATAGCCACTTGCCCGATTTAAATCTGGCTAACATATCTGCAGGCCCCTCGCTTCTAACGCAACATAAATTGGCGCTAGAAGGAGGGCCGGACAGAGAATTTCTGGATTTCATTAGCAGAAGGAGGGCCAAACTGGAAAAGGCACCGCTGCTTCAGTCATCATTCATTTTATGCAGGCCCCTCGCTTCTAACGCAACATAAATTGGCGCTAGAAGGAGGGCAGAGCTATTTCTCAGCAAATAGATCCTGTTCCTGAACAAAGAATTTTTTGATTTCTGCAAATATTGCATAAATATTTCAGCATTTCAGTTAAATGTCTGCAAATATCTCTTACCTGAGATGTTTTGGTTAGACCTTTGCAAAGATCTAGCCCAAAGCATCAAATATTTGTTTGATTTTCTGGACTTTCAAGTTTTAGTCTGAGAAATGATATATCTCATCAAAATTTCAAAATATTAAAAAATTGAAGAATAGAGTCTCATTTTGATGGATGTATATGAAAATAATTGCCAAATTAACATTCCTTTATTTCAGGAAACTTTAAATAGGCAGCTTTACCCTCACAGTTTGTCTAACTTTGGTTTATCTACCTGTTGCAGGATACACCAGACTGCAGAACACAGTGAAATAAATTGTTTAACTTTCCTGACAAGGTTGGATCTATATTTGAAAGGACTAATATTCTTCCCGGATGTGTTTAGGGCCGAAATTTGCCAAGAAAATGAAGAAGTCTGGCAGGAAAATGAAGAAATTCTGGAGCAACAAGTAGATGCAGCACCAGAAGTTATTAATTGTCCAGACACTGAAGTACATCATTCTGAAGATTTTGAATTATACTTGTCTAGAAATATACAGTGTAGTCAAATATTAGGTTTGCCCATTGATGATGTCTTGATTGAAAGCTGGTGCAGATTACATGATGAAGAGCATTCAGAGAGAGATTGTTACCCTTGCTTGGTCATGTTGAAAAAGACTCTAGAAAATACAATAGCTGAATCAGTTCCAGAAGGTAATGAAGAGGAAACATCTTTCCTGGATTCATTCTATGGTGAGATTGATAGGAGTTCTCTACTTCCTAATACAAGTAAGGATCAGTCAGTATGCAGGTATGAATCTTGTGAAAATTTTAGAGAAGAAATCACTCATCAGGATAATATTTTTGATTCTGATCCTAATACTTTTGATAAAGAAGATGAAACATCTTTCCTGGAGTCATTCTATGGTAAAGAGAAGTGTAAACAGATAGTAGAGCAATTTAAATGCACTGCTGATGATGAAGTTCCTATGATGGTAACTCAGGGAGTCATAGAGAAGAAAATAAATGCTGATTTATTACCTGACTTCTTTGAATTAAATGATCAAATGCAAGAATGTTGCAGGTTAAAGGAACCAGATCCTCTAATAGATAGAAAATGTGAATTATTTAATGAACAATTCCTGAAAGATGAAGATGTAGAAGACTTTGGAGTTGTTGTGAATAATCAGATGTCACTCCAGGAATATTTTGAAAATGAAACAGGGGAGTGTCCTCATCAAGTGAAAGTTGTTTTTCCTTTACAGTCAAATGATTTAGAAATAATAAATTTCTGTATATCAGGTTGTGATAATAAAGATACTTATTTAGATGCTGATGTGCAGGAAATTGAAGAAAATATTGAGAAGTTTCCTGAACTGGAGGATAAACTGAACATCCAGAATGAAGGGATAAGGCTGGATAAAGATGAAGAATTAATACATCAAAGGTCATACATCCTTCAATTTGAAGGGGGACCAGGCACTGAGCCAAGCAGTGAAAATATAATGACAAATGGAAGACCAACTGCCAATGAAGAAGCATGTCCAACAAAATCAGAAGTACACCAGGTTGTATTTCTCCTTTCCACAGTAAATGATGTTGAATACTATTTTGATTATGGAAATTCAGGAGATAAGACATGCATATGGATTAATCATGAACATGATGAGCTTCCTCAGTTGTTGATCATCAAGAGTTGTTCTGTTGAATACAGTGAATTCAGAATACCAGAATATTTTTCAGAATATAAAGATAAATTTTCTAGGTTGAGAACCATAACTAATACCCTAATGCTCCTGCACAATCAAAAGAAGTATGCAAATACAGGTGTCTTTGGGTCTTTTACTGGTTTTTGTTTGCCTAGTAGTAGTTTGTATAATGTTGTAGGTTAGTTGTTTGTACAGTTTGCTTGTTTTGCTTTCTTGTTCTGTTTCTGTTGTTTCCTTTTTGTAGGTTAGTTGTTTGTATAGTGTTGCTTCTGTTTTGTGTTGTTTTGGTTGAGTTTTTGTTTTGGTAAGTCAAGATGATGCACTTCATCACCTAAGAAAATAACTAAATTGTTAGGATTCAAGTGATGAGATCAGATTTAGATATAGATTGTAATTCATTTTGATAAATACTCATGATCAGGTTTTATAATATCTTTTCATCAGGTGCCTTTTCTTGTCCAAAGTGAATCAAACACAATGAAACACCTAACAGCCTTGGGCTTGTTGAAGATATGAGTATAGGTGTTAAGTGAAAAATCTAAAGGGACTCCCTTGCTACCAATACAATCTCCAACATAAAGCTGCAAGTGACCATACCTTGTACAAATGAGCTGACATGATGATATCAAATTTAAATTTTTTAAAGGAAAATCAGAAACGAAATAAAATTAGGCCATCTAAGTAACTCTACCGGGGCTATAGATGCCTGCTGGTAGTGGGGCTCTACTTAGGGAGATTGTATAGATAACCTTGCCGGGGCTATGGACGCCTGCTGGCAGCAAGGCTCTATCCAGGTTGGCTATGAGGGATGATCTCCAACTATGTAGTTTAACACCAGTTACTTATGTTTTCAACTTGCTTTCAAGATGAGGATAATTAATCATATGCACACACATGATCCTTTGTTAGCACTGTTACCTTGATGAAACTTTATCATTCAAAGATCATGATGATTTTACTTAGAAAGAATTAGAATACTATAGATGAATATGATCATATCACTTGAATCATTTGAATTTTGTTGTTTTCTTTGGTGGCAAGTTGTTGTGTGGTTACACAACACGCCCCATTTTAAATTATCAAAACAGGGACCCAACTTTTGGCTTGGCTTGTGTTGTCTGCTTTCTGGCGGTTTGGTAAAAATAGGTCAGGTGCATGATCATCATGAAGGTCAGGATGAGGTTGGTCATCATCATGAGGTCAGTTTGTCAAAGTTCATATTTTGTTACTATGACCTCATGGTTAGAAAGAGCTTGAAATTCCATGCAGGTTTGCCTTTTTACATCACTCGAAAATTCATCCATATGAGGGAGTTATGCACAGTCAAAGTTTTGGTCAAACCTAATATCCGCATGATGAAGGTCATATGTTATAAACTCAGTTTTGCTGTATGATGAACATCATCATCATATTTGAAAAGCCCCCCGATAATATCCTGAGGTCGAAACATCCGGACGTCAACTTTAAGTCATAATAAGCTTTTCCCGTCGAGCGGTCTTTTGTATCGCGAAAGGTCATCATCATGGTCTTGGTCTATCACCCGATATAAAAATCATGCAGTCCCGAAACATCCGGACGTCAATCTTAAGTGATAGTGTGTTTTACCCGTCAAGCGACCTTGGAAACATCGCGAGCATCATGATATTCTAACATCACCCGATATTATAATATCATGCTGATATTATAATATCACCTTACTTAAGAAACCCACCATCTGCATAATTTGCACGCGCATGTCAAAGTCCTGGTGATCATCATCATCATGATCTTTCAAGGCATGATCACATTTCGTAATATCCTCCTGATCTCCTTTTACGTGATCATGATGATCACCTTATCTTTCAAAGGGAGGGTGATATTTCATTCCTAAGTCATGATGTCAAGATCATCATGATCTTGTTTGTCTACCTGACATTTTGCAATATCCTCCTGCCGAGAAATATAACCTTTTGCAAACATCCTGATGATGTCATTCCGACCTGATAAACAAAGAAGCAAATATCAGGATGACGTCACCATCACCTTTCTCCTTCGGCAGGATATTTTCCAGCTGAGGACCGAATCAAGTTGAAGATGCTAGAATATTCTGTGCCAGCTGTACATTGGCCAACGGGCGAAGCATGTGCTTTTCATCTGGACCGTCGATTATTATGAGAGGATCCTGATCCTTGGATCATTGTAATCGTTTTCTGGCATTTGTTCTATATAAAGGCCAGAACCTGGTACATTAAAAAGGAGAGATACATTAGAATACACAGACGCATCTGGCGCATTAAGGCTAATTACTGTAGAATCAATTAGGAGATCGGATTACTGAGACTAATGAGGATAGAATTGTTGAAATGTCAAGGTTCTTTCTTCAGATCACTGTAAATGTACCTGTTCTTGAGCATACTGAATGGATATGAAGTTTCAGATTACATCCTGATTGTAAATTTTACGTAATCTTCTTGTTGATTTCTGGATATGTACTGGTGAATGCTGTGTTCAACTGGAAGCGCTTTCATTTCATTACATGTTGTTGTCAACTTTTCCTTTGAAGATTTGCACTAGATCATGCGGATTTGTGGAATGTCCTGGTGAAGTATGATTTTAGTTTCCTTCTTTTCATTGCATGTATGGGAGCTTGTATGTGAATCAGTGATCTAAGTCAGGTAGTTTTGGGAATCTCATTCTTTAACCCTTTTCCTTTTTTCAATTTCATAAATTCATCACCATAACTACAAATCATGATAAATAACAAACAGAACAGAGAAATATGCTGAAATCCCGTAGGTAACTGAAAATCATTAGCATATTTGAGTTAAATGCATGTAGTATTGAAAATATCATGCAAAGAATCATAAATAGTGGTAGAAATCATGCAAATATCAGCCTGTAGGCACATTATTTGAGTGAATTCACAGTGCAGAGGTAGAATTGTTGGAGATTTATGCAGAGCAGATATACAGAGTAGGATATTTGGAGAAATGATGATGAACTTTGCAGAAACACGTAAGGCCCCTGAATGGAAAACAGCAACACACATCAACCACTGAGTAACGTCAGTAGATTAAGACCTAATCAACGGAGACTTGGGATCATGAATTCTTTGAATTCATCTTATCTTTCAAGATGAGTAAAGGTTGTTGTGTAACTTTTATTCTATGTTTGTGAGTGATCAACATCATGACCAACAGGATCTTCCTCTGAAAGGTCTTCTACCTCTGAAGCTTCCTTGCTGACTATAATTTTCCCTCTGGTTCTGACTATTGTTTCCCTTACTATTGTCATGACTGGATTCTCCCTGATATCCTTGTCCATGTCCTCTGCCTCTAAAAGGACCTCTTCCACCTCTTTGTTGTCTTCCTCTTCCTCTATTGTGTTGTTCCTGTTTTCTCTTTAACTTCTCTTCCACTTTCAATGCCAACTGAAAGCATTTCTGAACTGTATCTGGATTATGCAGACTTAAATCTTCCTGAATATTGAACCTCAATCCATTAAGGTATCTGGCTACCTTCTCTTCTTCACTTTCCTTTACCTTTGTCTTCATACAAAGTTTCATGAATTCTTCTGTATATGAGCTGACATCTAGCTCCTTCTGCTTCAGGTTTTGTTTCCTCTTGTGTAATTGGATACTGTAATCTAATGGGACATAAGCTTCCTTTACTAATGCCATCATCTTCTTCCATGTAGCGACTCTACGCTTTCCTTCCTGTACTCTATCATCTTGGATGAAATTCCACCATGTCAAGGCAGCTTCTTTCATCTTTGACTGGGCTATTTTCACCCTCTGTTGTTCTGGTATCTCCTCTGTTACAAAGAAATTGTTCAAGGAGTCTATCCACTCCATCACTGAATCAGGATCCATCTTTCCTGTAAACACTGGCAAATCCAGTTTCACATCCATGGTTCTCCTCTCCATGGCCTTGAGGGCGTTCAACAGTGGTCTCTGGTCTACAGGAATGACCTCCTCGCTCCAATTAGGGATCTCTTCTTCTTCCCTATCTTCTTCTCTACCAGAACCTACTCTGCTCCTCAACTTTGCTAACTCATCCTTCAATTCCTGATTCTGAGCCTTCACGGCCTTGCTTTCTGCAATCTGTTTCTTTACCAGAACTGCCAACTCAGCGTTGGTCATCCTTGCCGGAACCTCCGATGTTCCTTCTACATCTGACATCCTGCTATATCCTTATCTCTTCCAGAAGATCCTTCCTTTGCTCTGATACCACTATGATGCAGAGGTAAACGCAACGGGAGCCTACAAATGGGAAGGAGGAGTCAATAATACAATCAGCATATTAAAAATCCTATCGGCTTAGCATCATCATCATATTTTGAACGAGCACAAAATATCCTCCTGCTGACTACTGTTCACCTCCTTATCACCTTTCGCCTTTCGCCTGTAAGCAGCATCATGATATTTGACAAGCGCAAACATCCTCCTGATGTTCACTATTTACTTAGCGCCAAACACTATCTTCATCATCATGATATTCAACATCACCTTCATCAGCAGGATATAAAATATCCGGTTCCCTTCAAATATCCTGATGATGACAACTTTAAGCACCCTTCCTTCGATGCTTACGTCACCCCGATATCCTGATGACAATTATCCTGATGACGATGACGTCACATGCAGCTCCCTCAATATCCTGTTGCTCTGATATCCTGATGACGTATATCCTGATGATGATGACGTCATATGCAACTCCTTCAATATCTGACTACTCAAACAACAGCATCATGATATGACTTATCCGGTCATATTGAAACATCTTGATGATGTTAACCAAACCTTATGCTGATGACTTACACCGAAGCCAAAACACTTAGCGACAGCAGGATAAACTTGCATAGGGTGATATTCGCAATATCCTGATGATGACCTCTCTGGTACTTAGTCAAAAAATTGAACTTTCCTCCTGCATACGATAGCGATATGCAGGTGATGGGCACACATGGAAGATGATCTTGATGACGATATATATACTGAGTATATATCTGACTTATATCATCCTGATGCACTTGAAACATACAATCTTCATCAGCTTCACAACCTGATCTGGATAGCGATACACTCGCAGATGACGATGTGATTCACTCCGTCTGGAAAAGCACATGCAGACTCCTGTATATCTGTCAGCTGCATGCAAACTCACAGAACCGCACAATTTTACAAAGGAAACATGACGATCGGGCCAGATCACCTTCAGATCAAAACTTAAAGATTTATCTTCCTAAATCCTAGCACATGAGGATGCTAGGCTGATTTAGAGCATGCTACCAACTGATCTCTCAAACAATGAAATGCAGAAAACTAAAATGCAAACTAATCTATCATACATGACCATTCCACCGATTCACAGAATCAACCGGTGGAAGGGTTGAAAGAATCCATCAACTTATAATCAGAATAGAAATCAAAACAGATACAACTGATAAATCAGATAATGCAATTGATGAGATCTTATTCAGATAAAACACAAATGTCCTGAACAATGTTTCACAATGTCTGGACTGATCTCCGGATCACCAGTACAACATAACACAACACAACTCACATCAACATCTAATATGCTAAACCCTAACAGATCGAAGGTATATATAGCAATATCCTGCGAGTACTACCAACTCGATTCCCAGTGGCTGGGAGCTTCCAAGCGGCTGGGAGAGAGGACAGCTCATACTACCTAATCACGAACTCTAACTGCCTGCACATTCTCCTAGACTGATCTAATACATATGCATTGGTCCAATGGACCTTATTACATCATGAAGTCAAACATACTAAAAATAAACTAATGTCCTGTCATGCGGACAATTAACCTATATCCTGATCATGTAGGGGTGCTCCTGCACCAAAATAGGGTAGGACTAGGGTGCAGGCACCTATGTCCTCCCCCTATTTCAGGCAGGGATCATGTCAAGTACATCCTCTAAGTCCCATTTGCCATGAAACTTCAGGGTTTTCTCATCGAGAGTCATCAAAATCATGAAAGATGCTCTAAATGCATTCTAAAGGCCGTGAGAGCTAAACCTTAAGAGGAAAAAGTGCCCAAGGATACTTTTTCTGACATAACATTTAGCCCCCACTTTAATATATGTATAAATGCAAGGCCAATACATGCATTGAAGTACATTCAACAACCACAACAAACATGCCAAGCATGGAGAAGATGCGCCAATCACAATGAAGACAGTAACAGGCATGCAAAACATAGAAAATACAGTTACAGTCACACAAAACATAGATAAAGCAATATTGAAGACACACAAAACATAGTGAATACAGTGAATGTAGTGAACGCAGTGATGATTTTCTTTTTCTTTTCTCATATATGAAATGTAGATGCAAGTACAAAGAAAGTAAACACACCACCCATAATTTAGGAGGGACTCATTGCCAACAATCTTTAGATTGCTTATGGGGAAACAGACACGCAATACAAATCAAGCATGCCATACAAATCCCAAAGCATAGGAGGGACTCATCACCACCAGTCTTTAGACTATGCTTGTGAATAAACACATAATACACACACATAGAAGACACGCAGAAAACACGGCAGACAAGCAATGGAGTGTACCTATTTCTAGGTTCATCACCATCTTAGGCACATTACAGGCTCACACTAATGATTGGACTTTGCGACAACAATCACTAAAGACACACTTAAGGGTTGGATAGTCACAAATCTGCTCCCCAACTTTGCAAAAGACTTTTAAAAATGCAACCCCACCCGCATCATGGAGATACCTTACAGTGAAAAAGAGGTATGAGCTCAAAAGTATACAACCCAATCCACATCACAAAGATGCCTTACGATGGAAAGGGAGTATACACAATAGATTTCAATATTGTTCAAACATGCTTTACTAGCATCTAGAATAGACAACTTACCTTATATATGCTCCCACCTTAAGGTGGTTGATATCGTGTACCAATATCAAGCACGTTAAGGCAGGTAGAAAACACACAAGAGAACATGGGCTCTTGCAAAGCCCATGCCCGTCGGAGGTGAAATGTACTTTGTGATCGCCAAACAAACACATTCTTGCAAGAAAAGTGTTATCATCCATATAATCATGATAAACAACAATGCATATGATCATTCACATAGTGAGCCGAGGTTATACTACGGATTCAGGGACCAAGTATAATTGTGGGGCTATACCACAGAAATCTCAAAACTAAGTGTAACCAAGGTGAGATTTAAAGATAAACAAAGTGCATGGAGCAACGATATTATTATGGTTTGTAAGTGTGATAAGACAACATCCAGATCACACAGAGTGATTCTACTAGCCAAGTGTCGGATAATATATATCAACCCATTGTCATGTATGGACTTGGTCCATTTATTGATTTCTCACTGAAGGGACACTAAGTCTGTATTAGTATAATAAGTTTTTCATCATCCACCTGCTAGATAGAAGCACTAGAGGAAGGAAAACAATAAATCAAGAGAGGAGAAACAAGTGCCTTAGGGACAGTCCAATAGGAGGGTGCCCCTAAGTCACCAACCACAATGCTATGTCCATAAGACACAACACACAACAGTCAAAATAGAGGAGAAATAATATAGAAGAATGATGATATAAATAGAAGAAGGGTCACAACAGAGGTGGTCTCCTAGCATCTTGGACCTTATAAGAAAATGAAAGGTCATCCCAGGAGGCATGAACAACACATAACAAATCACAGGGGAAACACAACACGGATGTAAAGGGTTATAAATACTTACCTATAGGGACAACCAAACTAAGGGTTTTCATTTAGAAAATCATCATCTTCCCACTCCCAAATGTTAGTGGAAAGTTTGACATAAAACCATAGACCAACTCTTATTCTTGTCTTCAAGTTCTCCATTCTTAAGGTCTTCTTGGTTTGATTCAATGTTAGGTGAGATGTTGTCTTGTTGAGATGTGTTTATTTGGGCAAAATCTTGTCATCTCCTCCTCCTTTCTCTTGCTTGTCTATATTTATTTTTGTGTTACCACAAGTATCTCTTGTAAGATAGTGTTTTGCTCTTCAGTAGGTTTTTGTGTTTTAGAGGAGGAAGCACTAGGATCAAATCTCATTTGTCGAGGTGGAATGTTTTGTTGTTGACGACTACCTCCCAATCCTTGTAAGGATGGTGGGGGAGTAACCTCAACATAGGGTCCTTTTCCTTTCGGTCGGATTCTCTTCAAATGTGGGTTGTTCATCTCTTATTGTTTTTTGAATAGGAGGACCGACCACTTGATGTAATAGTTTTGTTTTGTAGTTTCTATAGCTCAAGAAGTTAAAATCTATCCATGGCTCTAGTTCCACTTTAGATCTTTCCCAAAAGTATTCAAGGATAAAGTGTTGTCTTGTAACCAAAGGTTTATACCTATTGCGAGGGATAGTATGCACTTGTCCATTCAAAGGAAATTTTACATAGTTATGAATTGTTGAAGGGATAGCTTTCATAATATTTAACCATGGATGTCCTAATTTTATATGAAAGATGTCAGAAATGGGGACAACATTAAACAATTGTTCTACATATTTATTAAATACAATAACCAATAAATATATCTTCCCAAAAGTGTTTATAAATGTTCCCTTATGTGTCTTAATCATCATGTTCAAAGGGTCATAAAAGCCTTGTATCAACCCATGTGAATACAGGAAATCTTCTGTTGCCACATTAGTCATGCAATTAGAATCAATAAGGGTTCCATCCATAGGATTTCCCATTATCTTCATAGTGATATAAAGAGGTCCTTTAGTGTCTCCAATTGTTCTATCATGAGGTGTAAACACAATTTCAGGTTCGAGGACCTTTCTTTTCATGTAAGGCCTATGAAGGAACCTATTGTTATTGTTGTGATTAGAATCCATGTGTACATGTTTTCAAATGAATGTGAAATCATATTTTAAAAGATTTTCAAAAGTTATGCAAGAGACAAGTGCAAAACTATGTATGAAAATGACCTAAAATGCTTGTTTTTTCAACTTTTTAATGCAAATAAGTGAAAGAAAAGGTGTTGTAAGTAAATTTATGAAGTACAGCAAGTAATATATCTAATATCAGCCCAATAAATCAACAATATCCTTCACAACATGCTTTTGATGCAAACCTATAATGATGACAAGTCAAAAGCTAGTGAAAATACACTAAAATATGCAATTTTTTAAAGATTTTCAATGCAAAGACCCAATAAAAATGGTGTTGTAAAGAATTTTATGAGGGGAAGCAGATGATAATAGTAATATCAGTCACCTAAATCCATAAAATTTGTCACAACATGCTTATAGTGCAAATCTAAGTTAAACCGTAGTGAAAATGTAGCCAAAATATGCAATTTTTCACAAATTTTCAATGCAAAGGCTTAAGAAAAAGGGTGTTGTAAAGAATTTTAGGAGGGTCAATAGATGATAACCCTGATAATGGCCAATTAGTACAAAAATATTCTTCACAACATGCGTATGATGCAAATCTAGAGAGACAATAAGGCCAAAATCTAGTGAAAAAATAAGGTTTTCAAACCCTAGGCATGAAATTTGCAAGAAAGCCACTATGATGAAAACCTACAGTTAGAAATTAGTCTTAATAATTGTTTTAAATGGGTAGTAAAATCTAACAAAATATTTTTA
Source organism: Cunninghamia lanceolata (assembly GCA_027924645.1). NCBI lineage: Eukaryota > Viridiplantae > Streptophyta > Pinopsida > Cupressales > Cupressaceae > Cunninghamia > Cunninghamia lanceolata. The sequence goes on from BSBN01001054.1 coordinate 8,330,715, forward strand.
CTAAAAACCCTAGCTAATGCAAACTAGGTTATATGGAAAAAAATGCACAATTTCCAGCAATTTTCAACTATTTAAGCATGAAAATGCAATCTAAATGAATGATGAATGAAAAATTTATGTCTTTTAAATCAGATATGATGATAATGGTAGAAATTTATTGAAATTCAATGCCAACTAATTCAAATTATTTAAAAATGCAAGCTAAGAAAACTAATTTTTTTCACTTTTTTCACTTTTTTAAAATTTTTTAGTAATTTTCTGAATGCAATAAGATGAACAATGAAATGAATGTAAATTTGAAGTAAAACACTCAGCAAGGTGTAAGAAAGTCCAAAAACATGGGTTCACCAAAATGTTTAGGGTTAAAAATGAAAAGGATTGATTTTAATGGTTTATTTTGATCCTCCTTTCACCACAAAACATTCAAGGACATTCAATCGAGTAGAGAACTCTATTAGAAATCTCCTATCACTCGGAACATAGGGGAAGATTGGAATTGTGTATATTTGTTGTTCAATTAATCCCAATTATGCTCAAAACCCTAATTTCATGAAATTGTAAACAAATGGACAAATTACAAAAAATTATCACACAGAGATATCAAATGGCAACCAAATGCGTACAAGATTTTGAAGTTCAGTGTGTAGAAAAGTTGGGGACTAATGAGTGGGCACCCTAGTCTAGTGCCATAGTTTTTTTCAGGATCTAAGAATATTATCTGCAACCTATTCCTATTGTTCCATAGATTTTACATTTGCAGGATTCAGAGGACTAATGAGTGGGCACCTGAGTCCAGGTCGATGTTTTCTTCTCTAATTTGCAATTCTGACAGTCTGCACTACTCTCGTATAACTCCAATTCTTTCAATTTTGCAACTTGTAACCTGAAATCATAGAAAAGTGGGTTGGGGGTTGTGGTGTTTAGAGGCTTGCCTCAGTCAAGCCTAAGAGAGACATTCAAGTCTTTTGAACACCATTGTTAGATAAAGAGTGCATATCCCTACATGATAGATGGCAAAATCCAAATGATAAATGATAGAAAACATAATTGATATCACCTTGTAGTGAAGATCTCATGGAAGGAAGGTGCTCTTCATGCCATGAGGAGGTAAATGTCAAATCTACAAATACAAACACAATAACAACAAAGTACTGCTCTACAACATAATGAATGCCTTGAATCACTTTCACAAAATCATAATGCTCATCAAATTTTGATCTAGTTTACAAATGAATCACTAATCATGCTTATATATGCAACTACAAACATTCCTGCTAAAAATTTTGTAATTCAAACTTAGGATGTCGACATAGGACCTAAGTAATGATAATAAACTGACACCCGAAATAGGTCTTGACCTAAAATAGGGCAAGACTAGGGTGCGGGCGCCCAAGTCTTACCCCCCCATTTTAGGTAGGGATCATGTCAAGTACATTCACTAAGTCCCATTTGCCATGAAACTTCAGGATTTTCTCAGCGAGAGTCATCAAAATCATGAAAGATGCTCTAAATACATTCTAAAGGACTCAGGAGCTAAACCTTAAGAGGAAAAATCCCCAAAGGATACTTTTTCTGACATAACATGAGGACATTGTGGAAGAAGATGAGGACAGACCTAAAGTTCAGTTCAACATTTCACCCATAGATTGATGGACAAACATAAGTGGTAAATAGGAGTTTGGGTAACTTGTTGAGATGCTTAGTAGGAGATAAGGCAAGAAATTGGGATATAATTCTACCACAAGTAGAGTTTGCATACAATAACTCTATGAACAAAAGCAAATGGAAGACACCATTTGAGTCTGTGACTAGAGTACAACCTGAAGGAGTTGTAGAGCTAATAGATGTCAGTATGGATAACAAGAGAAGTGTAGAGGCAAAAGAATTTGCAAGATACATGAAGACAATACACAATCAGGTCCGGAAGCATTTGGAGGAGATGAATAGTAAGTATAAGGGACAAGCAGATGAAAAGAGGAGACATAAGGGATTTTTTGTTGGAGATAAAGCTATGGTATATCTCAGAAAGGAAAAATTTCTAGTGGGGACATACAACAACCTGAAGATGAGAAATTTTGGGCCATGTCAGATTCTTAGAAAGTTTGACTTAGGAAATACATATGAAGTAGAATTACCAAAAGCATTTGGTATATCACCTATATTCAACATTATAGATCTATATTAGTATCATGAGGGAGAATCAAGTGATAGCACTAAATTTGGATTGAAGTATCAGTTACCATAACAACAACCAGAGCAAATAGAGTAGATTTTGGATAGTAGAATTGGATGTAGTACCAAAGGCAAGCAGTATAAAGAGTTCCCCGTTAAGTGGAAAGGAAGACCAGAGAAAGATTCATCATGGATTTCTCAGATTGAGGTAGATTGCCTTGGTTTTCATCTAGCCCCATCAAAGTGAAGGACCCACTTTTCAAACAACCCTAGGTGTTTGATGTAGGAGCATCCTAGGTTGAAAGGCAATCTTACATCAACCAAAAATATTTGCTTTCTTTCCTTTTTTAGCAATTTAGTTGCATTTCAGTCTATTGGGTGAATATTTTGTTTTCAACTAATTGATGACAAAATGGTTATATCAACCATAGTATGATGAGATAAATCTCTCCTCTTAGAAAGGGGAGGCTCCTTTTCTTATTGCTAACTAAGATCAACCAGTAATTAACTAAGCTTATTTACACTAAAACTATCCATGGGGTGTTTCTATATCATCTAATTCTCTTATTTTAGAATAGATGTTCTCTTACAAACTTACAACAACAATCTCGTGATGCTTACAACATGTAATGAACTACAAACTACTAACTAGAGCAATAATAACTGATATCCAATTAAGTTAATCAAAAGAGTAACTAAAATGATACCAGCAAGTGTTAACACCAAGAAACCTACAAAAGCACAAAGCCTTTTGTTGCTTCTTATGCTAATTGGAAATGAAAAAGTATAGAATATGATGCAGCCCATAGTCTTCACCATATGCCAAGAGAAGATCAAACAATCATAGACAATAACTTGCAGCCCAAAGTCTTCAAGTTACTTTCCAATCACAAACATGAACATAATTCCAAAGATGATATCGTAGCTCAAAGACTACAAAATCAGATTTAGAGCACCTACTAAAATAGTTGATTCCATGCTACAATTCAATAACATACACAGGAGAATGCAATATGAAAGACTTAAGAACATTCCCAATGCACTACAAGCTTAATCAAGGACATAGATTAGATGTTGACTTGCTTTCTTTATATTGATTGAAAAATGATTTACAATATGAACTCAAAGTTTCAATTTTCTCTTCTAAATGGCAATGCTTCACTTCAATAGATAAAAGTTAATATTTACAAACGAGCCCCATTTTATTTATAGGGAGAGGCTATGAGCAAAAAAAAGAAATCTACAACTACTTTGACTTATTCAGAAATAGAGTTCAATTTGATTTACAACTCTGTAATTCACCTACATGTAATTGCATATTACAAAAAGACATGTAGAATGTCATTTACAAATTACATAATAAAAGCATAGAAAAATGACTAAGTGTCTTAAGACACAAGAATTTCTTCTTCCTTATCCTTCTCCAAGAAATCTTTGTATCTCTTTATGACGGACTGGACTTCATTTTTGTCAGGTCGTGTTGTATGCTTGGAGATGGTGAGCATTCTAGTGATGGAGTCTGTTATGGTGACAAGCCCACTCTTGTGCTTGTTTAAAATCTTTTGCAATCTATCCAGAATCACCTGAAACTCCACCAACTTATTGATAGAAGCCAATGAAAAAGCTTCTATCTCTATCTTTGTATGTATCAGGGTGGTGAATTCTTGGATGATTGTATCAACAAGGAGTATTTGTTGATCATCATCTTTAACATATGACAAGAAAGTTAGGAAATCTTATTTGAAATATCAAAACATTTGTATATTGCCTTTAATTATGCTTAAGAGGGTAATAAGATCACCTACCTTCTCAATGAGATCACTCTAGTAAATGTTCTTTAGCCATCTTGCAAAATTGTGGGCCTAGGAGTCTTGAGCCACCAAGTGTTGATGCTTTTCATGCATTTCTCTAAATATTTATCATAGTGATCTTGTACTTTTTCTACGATGAGTTCAACATAATCATCAGTGTTGGGGCACATACAAACCTTATCAAAGAATTCTACATCCAACTTTATCACTATTTTACCCTCTACATCTAATATGCTTCTGCTTTCCTTGTCAAACTTAGCTGCCATTGCCAACACGAACTCTAGATTCTGAGCCAACATTGGGAAGGTGAAAACTAAATGGATGTTACTATCAAGGATGGCTTGCATATGTGTAGCGACGGGTTATTTATTCACTCTTTCTAGAAATTCTAGCATATCAACATGCCCAGTCTCGATGTCTCTAATATCATCCACATTGGACTCTATAGAGCTTATCAGGATGATGCCTTGATACTTGTACTTCATATTTTTCTTCTTCAGAGAAGGCTCAGACATTTGGAAATAGAGTGCAAAAATAATGATGTTAAAAAATCCTCCAGAGTTAGAAAAATTCCAAGTATCCAGCTTCATGCAGTTGTGGAAAAGTTCTGGACTTTTACACTTCAAGATAGTGTTTGTGTAAAGATAGAAAAATTCTCCACTTTTACACTAGAAATTTTTTAGGTGCAGTTCAGAGAAAATTCTCTATGTTGCAAGTATGTGCTAATCGGTGTTGTCATTGATGTCAACAAGCTTGTGTTGTCATTAGTGTCAACTATGTCTTCTGATGAGGTTATTGTTTGATTAAGTTGTCTTGCTAAAAGGGATTTTGTTGCTTTATAGAGGTGCTAAAGATGTTGAGGATATTCTTTTGTTGTTGGGTTTTCAAGTGCTTTTGAGAAAAATTGATTAATTATGGAAACATTGTGTTGAAGAAGTCTTCTAGCTCACAGAGTGTTGTTCGAGTTTTTTCTCCGTATTTCTTTTGTGTTGGAGATTTGAGTATAGAGTTTGGTTATGTTGTTTATAAGTCTTTGAAGATGCTAAATCTAGAATTTGGTGCTCCAAATCATTGTGCAAAGGAAATTGTGTTCACTAGTTTGAGAATAGTGTTTGACAGTGTTTGTAGTGTGTCTGGGAGAAAGTGTTTTGCTCCACATTTCTCTATAGAGTGGTTTTAGGTATTGTGGTTCTAGATGTGTTCTTATAAGGTGTTTATCTATCTTCAATCTAGAAGGTTTGTGATTTGATGCTCTGGAAAGTAATGTCTTATGTAGCAGAGCTCGACAATGTTGTTTGTAATCAAATTGTGAACTTTCTTTAGGTGAAAGATGTTGTGGTTAAATTTGTTGGTTTTCAGGTGACTTCAAGTTGTTCATGGTTGGTTCTAGATTCTGTTAAAGATTTGTGTAAGATCTATGAGGTGTGTTTACCCTTGAAGAAGCATGTGCTTCATAGTTCATAGTGTTTACACAAGTTTGGACAACTTGGTTGTTTACACTAATTGCGGTTGTGCTTCACTGATTGTGAAAGTGTGATGAAGCATGTAAGAGTGGATTTAGGTCCGTACTAAATTGTGATGTGGTATGTATTCATTCCCTTCCTTTGTGGGAATGTTTAGGTCTAAACCCAATTTGAATTTTATGGGTTAAGTTATGTTGCTGACTTTGGAGAATGTTTTTCATGATTGATGATTGTATAAATAAGTGTCAAGGATTCATGGATAGGGTGTGTGTGAGGGAAATGATGTTTGTCATGTGAATTTTGTTAGGGCAATGAGAGATTTCATGTGTTAGGCTACTAGATGTAGTGAGTAGAAGGTGTCTACTATTTTTAGTGATGCTGCGAAGATGTTGTTTGGGTTGTGATGGATATTGAGCTTCATTGGATCTGAACTCCATGCATAGGTTAGATGCAATTATATAAGTTCAAAGCCTAGAAGTGAGCTACTCTTTTCTTCTTTGATTCTTTCTTAGTGGGCAGTGAGTCCACTTGGACAGCAAGTCCACCTGTAGTGGGCATTCTCTCTTTTTTGAAGTGAGCCTTTGTAATTTAGTATTGATATTACATTATATGGTGAGATAATCCTCACCATGGTTTTTCCCTTTTAGGGTTTTCTGCATAAAACTTGGTGTTCTCTTGTGTGTGGTGTTGTCATGATTTAGTTTCAACTATTTACTTTTCATGCCTAATCATCATAACATGTGTAAATGTTAATATGGATCTGAATGTTTGTAATAGTTTGAAGTTTTATAACAACTGATTCACCCCCCCTCTTAGTTCTCTTGTGCATTCAACAATTGCTATTAGAGAAAGGTTCCTTTAAAGAAATCTTAACAACTTGAGGTAGATCCAAGATGACACACAAGAAGTAGATTCATTTGTTTGATGGATTAGACTATACACTCTGGAAGGTAAGGATGGAAGAATTTCTAGTTGCTCTTAGTTATGAGGTCTAGAAATCAATCAAGTCTAATTACACTGTACCTTAGAATGGCATAAGTACTAAAGATGATATCAAAGCTACTAAAATAGATGGTAAGGCAAAACATGCTCTCTTAAGTGGACTTATAATTTTGAGTTGGTGAAAGTTGTGAGTTTGAAGACTATTGATACGATTTGGAAACAGTTGGAAAGTATTTATGAATGAGATGATAAATTCAATCAAGATAAAATGTAGAATTTGAAGCTCACTTTTGAGACCATGTGAATGTCTAAAGATGAAAACATTACAATCTATTTACAAAAGGTGGATGAAGTTGTCAATGGCATCAAAGGACTTGGTAGAAGTATAGATGATAAAGAAGTGATATTGAAGGTACTCAGAAATATTCCTAAAGCTTACAGTCATAAGGTTTTTTCTATTGAAGAATTATAAAATTTGAATTAGTTTACCAAAGATCAGTTGCTTGGCACCCTAACTACTTTTTAAATAAGAGAGTTTGGCACAACTAGTGGAACTACAAAGGATGAGACTACTTTTAAGGCCAACAAAATAGAGAAGACTATGGAATTAGATTTGGAAAATTTTGATGAAATGGAAGCTAACTTTGTGGGAAGGATAAAAAAGGGTATTGGAAATTTTAGTGGTAAGTTGCCTTTTAAATGTTTTAGTTGTGGAAAAATAGGTCATTATGCTTTAAGGTATCTAGATAGAGCTATGAGAATTTAGAATAGGGAAAACAAAGGTAAGATTGTTAAGAAAAGCTACTATGTTAGAGAAGATGGAAGTATGTTTGATGATGAATCTAATTATGAGGATGGTAATGTTAATGAATTCTTATTCATAGATCTAAGAGATGAAACAATTTATACTAGCTCTGGAAACTATGTAAAGGAAAAGGGTCTGGAAGCAAGTACTAAGCCTAAAGGCACTCTAATGTCTACTTTTCATGCCAGAAATGAAAAAGATGACTGGATCATTGATAGTGGATGCTCAAATCATATGACAGGTGATAAGAGTAAGTTTGTTAAACTTGAAAATTATGATGGTGGTATGGTTAGATTTGGTGGAGATGAAGCTGCTAAGATTTGTGGAAAAGGTTCAATCAGTTTTGATGGAAAGCATAACACTAATGATGTTCTTTATGTCAAAGGTTTAAAGCATAATCTATTGAGTGTTGGATAGATGTGTGCAAGGTTTACAATATTAAGTTTCAGGATGATTGTTGTGAGATTAGAAAAGGCTCTGGAATAGTAATTGCTACTGGAAAGAGGACAGGTGGAAATGTTTATCATCTCAAAGGTGGTGCTAGTTATTGCCTTATGACTCAGATCAGTGAGAGTTGGCTATGGCATAGGAGATTGTGTCATATCAATTTTGATAGCCTGGTAAGGATAAGTTTAGTTCAAGATGTGAGAGATCTGCCAAAAATTACAAAGCCCATCAATGTTGTGTGTAAGGAATGCCAGATTGCAAAACAAACAAGAAGAAACTTCAAAAGCAAGGATCAGTCATCTATCAGATTGTTGGAATTAGTACATACAAACCTTTGTGGTCCAACAAGAGTAAGGAGTTTTCATAGTGGCATGTATTTCATGTTATTTATTGATGATTGTTCTAGAATGACATTGGTTACTTTTCATAAGGAAAAATTAGAAGCCCTAGATAAGTTTAAATCTTTTAAAGCAATGGTTGAAAATGAAATGGATATGAGGATCAAATGCTTGAGGTCTGATAGAGGTGGAGAATTTACTTCTAATGAGTTTAACATGTTTTGTGAGAAAAATGGGATAAAGAGACATTTATTTGCCCCTAGGACTCCTTAGTAGAATGGAGTGGTTGAAAGAAAGAACATGACTATTCAAGAGGTTGGAAGGACAATGATAAAATAAGCAAACCTACTAGAAGTATACTAGGGAGAAGAAATTCATATTGTTGTCTACATACAAAATAGAGTATAGGTAAGAGAAAATGACACAAAGACTCCCTATGAGCTATGGTATGGAAGGATTCCTACTGATAAATATCTCAAAGTTTTTGGAAGCAAATGTTATATCAAAAGAGATGAACTAGGAAATTTTGATGCAAGGTGTGATGAAGATATTTTCCTTGGGTACTCTAACAAAAGTAAGGATTACTAGTGTTATAACAAGAGGCTAAGAAAGATTGTTGAGAGTGCAAATGTTAAGGTTGATGAAGACATACAAAAGGTTTCAAAAATTAATGATTATGAATCAGATGAGTCTTCTTCTAGTGAAGATGAAGAAGCCAAAGAAAAGGAAGCGCATGTTGAAGAGGAAGAAGCTCTGGTGAAGTCTCCTAAAACTCCCAAGTATGTGCAGAGGCATCACATTGAAGACCAGATCATTGGTGATAAGAGAAATTTAGGTGTATTAAAAAGAAGCAGAGTGGCTGAAGAATAGGTAAATCTATGTTTACTCTCTAAAGTTGAACCTAAAACAGTGGTTGAGGCATGCAAGGATGAGTGTTGGATCAAGGCTATGGAAGAAGAACTAATGTAGATTGAGAAGAAGTAGACTTGGGAAATTACCCCAAGACTAGAGAACAAGAATGTGATTGGAACTAAGTGGGTATTTCAGAACAAATTGAATGAGAATGGATAAGTGGTGAGAAACAAAGCAAGACTTGTGTCTAAGGGCTACTCACAAGTGGAAGGAATAGACTATGAGGAAACTTATGCTCTAGTGGCAAGAATGGAGGCCATTAGGATGTTTTTGGCTTTTGTAGCACATAAGGATTTCAAGGTATATCAAATGGATGTGAAGTCTACTTTTTTGATTGGTGAGTTAGAAGAGGAAGTATACATAGAACAACCAGATGGATTTTAGTTATCAGATGAACTAGATATGGTTTCCAGGTTGAAGAAGGCACTCTATGGATTGAAGCAAGATCCCAGAGCTTGGTATGCAAGGTAAGACAGGTATTTATTATAGCAAGGTTTCATCAAAGGGTCCATAGATAGCAATTTGTACATCAAAGTAAGTGAAGATCAAATCTGGATTGTGGACGTATATGTTGATGATATAATTTTTGGTGGAAATGGAGATATGTGTAAATTTTTTGCAGAAGAAATGAAAAAAGAATTTCAAATGTGTGTGTGGGAAAATGAACTTCTTCCTTGGGTTACATATAATTTAGACAGAGAAGGGTATTTTCATTTCTCAGTCAAAGGATGTGAAAGAGTTGTTGAAGAAGTTTGGAATGGAAGACTCTTAAAGATGTGGAAAACCAGAAAGACAGAAAAACATGAAAGAAACACAAAGTAAAGTGTATTATACCTTCACAAGCTTCTAATTCTTCTTCACTCATTGATAAGGTGGAGGAGCTTGCACCAAAGATCTCCTAGCTTTACCCAAGTTGATGAAGTATAGATGTGGATTGCTCTTTGTTTGCTCAACACAATGAGGATGAAGATTTGAGAGGGATTTGATAAGAATTTGGATGGAGATTGAATTTGGATAGAGAGGCTAGAATGATTTTGGCATTATGATGGCATGATGAGAAGATTTGATAGAAATTAGGGCATAGTTATGATAGGATGAGGAAGTTGTTAAAATGGCTTGGGTTGGCCTTGTATTTATAGGCAAATTTCGAGGGATTTGAATCCAATGGCTAGGATTCAAAGTAGAGATCTCATCAACAAAGATGGAGGGTTGGGATTAAATGTGAATTTTAAATTTAGATTGGGAAAGAAGAGGAATGGATTAAAAATTCATTTCCATGAGATAGTGTGAGGATGATGTGGACTTGTCAATGAATTAAAAATTCATTTTTGTGGGGGAGTGTTTGAATAAAAAAATTAAGTTTTATTGAGGAGTGTAAGGACATGTGACACATGCACATTTTTGGGGCCTTACATTTGTAAGCTAATTTCATGGAGAATATTTTAACATGATAATTGAAAGATGAGTTGGAAGGGTCATGTGACATTTTGAATAAAAAAATGATTTTTATTCAAAGTGTGTGGGAGGATGGGTTAAGAAAGGTTTGACCATATTAATTAAGTGTTTAACTTAATTAATATGGCTGTAGTAAATTAGTTAGTAGGCTAATGAAGGATTAAAATTAATTAAATAATGATTTATTTAATTAATTTAGGGCTAGGGGTCATGTAGGCTAGGGTAGCTAATTAAATATTTGCTATTTAATCAACTAGGCTAGGTTTAGGTTGATTAGTAGGGTAGATTAATCAAATAAGTATGATTTATCTAATTAATCAAAATTAGGAGATGGAGAAATTAACTAAATAAATATTGAAAATATTTATTTAATCAATGAGGATATAGTTATAAGGTATAGTGATAAATTAAATGAATTAATTGATCACAAAGGATGGATAAATGGCTAAGGGTAGATGATTAGGGATAAATTAATTAAATAAATTGGATTTATTTAATTAATAGGAGGGATAATTGTTAGTGTAGAGATATGGGAAATTGGCTTGCAGAGCAAGTCAATTTTAGGTGTCTACAATACCACTAGGAAATGATTAAATAATGTGATACCGATCAGATCTGATACAAAAGTTAGAAATATATATCATGCTATAATGATCTAAAGATATGAAATATAGACAATGTGACAAATTTTTTTTTTTTCTAAATCTACACCAAATACTTGATTTTCTAATTTCAAAAGCAAAGATGCAAGAATGTTCTTTTCTTAAACAAAAACTTGATATGATACAACAAATGAAATCAATTAATCAACCAAACAATGCAACAACACACTAATCTACAAACCCTAGGTTCAAGACTAGCTAGGTTTTTTAAGAATGCAAGGTTTTTGTAAACCTTAACAATGAAACAATTTAAAATTAAGCTATGAAAGTATGCCAGATGTTGAATGAATGCAACCTAATCAGATATAGGGAAGAAAATAACTTATTGAAGCAAGAAGGATACCAAAGTGCAAGATATGATGGGTTCACCAAAATGTTAGATAGAAAAGAGAGACTTAGCCCAAGAGATTAAACTAGGTCAAACCCTCTTCCATCAAACATTGAGACACAAGACAAGCTTGGATTCTACCGTTGAAGGAGATCCAAACTACATGGGCTTTGTCCCTTTGTTGTATATAGGAGAATCAACCAAATCCAACCAATCAAACTAGGAAAAAAATGAAACCCTAATTGAGCAAGATAAGAGCATAAAATGTTGTTGGAAACAGATACAAAAAATCTAAAAGCACAACAAAGACCAGTGACTAGAGAGGAACCTCGATTGGAGTTTGGGGGAATAGAAGGACCAAGGTACTAGGTAGTCTAGACCCAATTTATGGTCTTATAGAAGCTCAGATCTTCACCCGACTTGTACCCAAAAAACCTCCCTTCTTCCTGAATCTTGTATCCTAAAACTTGTTACTTAAACCTGCACACACAAATGAAGGAAAGAGGGTTGGTACTATTTAGGATCTTTCCTAAGTCAAGCTCCATGAAATGGTGTTTCCACCTCCATAATTGAAATGATGAGAGATAAAGAGATTGGTAGAGGTAACTCTAAAGTAGAACGGAATGCTATAACAAAGCATAAAGGAAAGGAGTCACCATGATCATGGAAACCCTAGCTTTCTTGATGCAATGACCCAACTTGACTCAAGAAGTTGGTGTAACCCAAATACGTAGAGAGATCTTCACAAGACCTACAAGAAGTTAGTGCAAAAGCTATATTCCATCATAGAGAGATTTAGAGAAGAATAGAGAGCATGATAGAGAAAGATATCTAGAGTTCTTAGATTGCTTAGATGTTCAAATGAATAAACTAACTTGCTTATAATATGCATTCCCACTCACAAACAATGAATAAAACCAAATGGGTCCAACACGTATAATCCAAGGTGTTATAAGCTAACACCACACAAATAGGGTTGGGGCTAACATCTAGGACTAGGGCGCTAGGTGCCCTAGTCCTTTAGCCCCACAAAATCTGAAGAGTGCTATTTAAGGTGGGCATAGACTAGTCATAACTTTATTTTATTAGGTTTATTCATAGGGATCAAGATTTAAACATTTAATGTTGAAAAAGGTGTTAAAATAGGTCTTAATTAACAAGGGTAAACATTTTACTCCATAACACTTGGATCAAGACTGCTTCCCATGAGAATTTTAGACTTGGACAAGGTTTTTTACAAGTTGCCAACTCTAGTTTGGAGTCCAAACCTCAAGGCTCTGGTCATTCAATATTTTCCTTACAAAATTTTGGGAGTTTAAAAATTATGGTTCAGAGTCCAAACCTTGAGGACTTTGGAGTTCAAACTCCAAATGGGATGTTGAGACAATTTAGACTTTTACCCCAAGTTTTCAATTGTTTTAAAAGATAAAATCTTTAAAACTCCAAATCTTGAACTCCTATTTTGAACCTGGAATGGATTTGTAAGTAATGTCAAATTATTGTCAAACCTTTGAACTTTGAGATGCCAAAGTGGTTGAAGCATTAATGCCCCACATGAGAACCAAGTGTTTAACCTTATGTCACTTGCTTTTCTCCTAACTTTTCTATTCCTTCTACATTACTATGTGAATTTGAAATGTTCTATCTTGTTTGATCTTCTATGGTGGTTTGCATTTTAGATTAGGGAGATTTTGTGAAACATGGTAGAATTTAATGTTTTCTCCTCACTTTTTTCTAGGTTCATCCCTTTTGCTCATCTTTTCATATTTCTTTTGTTTTCTCAATTAGGGTTTTCACATTAGTTGAATTTTAAAATCCCTAATTTGAGCTTATATATTCAAATGCATTTTTTCAAGTAAACCTTGGTCATTTTCAAAGATTTATAAACTAAACTTAAATTAGGGCAACATGTGTATTATAGTTTCAAAGTAGTAATAATATTCCCTTATCATAATCTATCATTGTATTTTCCTATAGATTCTCTTTGGATTGGATTTTCAAAGGCATATATGTAGTCTTAATCTTGAAATTATATATTATATATGAGATTTTTTCATCAAATACTCATGTTTTATTTTAATGGCGTTTATATGAATATTGTTCCATTCGGGGTTTAAAATTCAAAAATTAAAAGGATTGGATAAAGATGTTTTATATTATTGTAAGTGGGAAGAGCGTTCTAAACCTTTTTACATAGATATTGTTGAACACACTAGGATACTAAGAGGATGGATGAATCAGTATCTAAACAAACTTCAAATCCTCTTGAGCAGATTAAGACTTAAGAACGACAACATTAACATTAACACAATGCACATCAACACAAAAGATCAACACAATGCACATCGACACATAACACCAGATATACATGGAAAACCTAAGAAGGGAAAAACCATGGTGAGGATTAACTCACAATATATGAATCTCAAATAACAACTTTGTTTTAGGGTTACAACCCAATGAAGCTACTACTCCCTGCTAACTTTGTTTTAAGGCTACAACCTAAGGAAGCTACTACTCCTTGAAGGCTTTGATTTAGTGTCACCCCCAAGGAAGCTATAACTCCCTACTAACTTTTTTTTATGGCTAAAACCTAAGGAAGCAACTACTCCTTGAACTAAGAATGAACTCAGAAAAGAGTACAGCATGACAATCCTTCTATTATCTAAAAATTGACATTAAAGCTCACACCTTTGATGATTGCAATTCTTCCTCTTCACACTTTCTTCTAATGATTGGATCAGTTAGGCACACTCTCCACTTCCCTCTTGTCACAAAAATATTGTCAAGATGAATCAAGATAGCCTCTACCACTTCTGCTCTTTCTCCTTCAGTCGCACATCACAAAGCATATGATATACATATTATGCTCTTTACACACTCATATGTTCATCTTCATAATCATACCTCACCTAGATCAACTAGGTTTAGAATATATACATGACATTACATTGATTTTCATTACAAGTTAGCCAATACAACAAGTATATTACATCTCACAAGCTTACCAGAGATTACAACATGAGACATGCATAGGGCAAGCCCTATCAGGAATAACACGCTACTCAAGAAGAAAAACATGCCTTACGGATCCCAATACATGCTTAGCCCAGTCCTAAACATCATTCATAGTTCATAATTCATTAAGGAATAACATTTGCATGTCACACCTATTTGAAAAACGGTCTCCCTTAAGAAAGAAAACATGAACCAAGTAGCACATCAGTCTTCAGAATCTTTGCAGTACTCATGAATGATTAAACATTTCTTGAACTCCTTCTAGATGGGTCAGCAGGACCTATAGATCATCTTCAAACACTTCTTGAACTCCACATAGCAACATGGTGGCACATACCTTCAACATTCTCCACTTGGCCATACAGAGGCATTGCCTAGCAAAAACAACATTCTAGACCACAACTAGTACTAGAGACAGAAGAAAAACAACTTGCGGAGAAAATGGAGACAATATAAGATCATCAGGGCCATCTTCCATCAGTCGATGTATTAGTTTAAGCCACAACAAGTTGGCACACATCATCAGCACATGTCCTAAGAATAGTTAGGCATCCAAAACAATCTCTATCACAACTGTCATTTGAAAGATAAGATTGTGGGCCTCCAAAACACCTGAAACTCATATAGATGTACTCATACACTTCTGTGAACATATCCTCAAAACTGCACAACCATATCTATCACTGTGAATAAATGTTGAGCATTCCAAACAATCATCATCATCACTTGATTCTATTAGAGCACAGACCAGAACATTGTCTTTCATAACTTTCACTACGGAAGGACAACTGATCTGAAACTTTAGATTTAGCACCTTTACATCATAATTATAGCTTCTGAACCGCATGATCATATCTTCAAATGTGGAGCATTTTACCAAATAGTCTTTCAGGCATCTCTCTATGGAAGAAACCTCCACCAACTTCTAGAAGCCAAAATCTTCATATAATTGTACATACATCCTTGGGAACAACATGAAGGATCATAAAACATGCCACAGATCCTCAGCAACATCTTCTCATCCTTAGCATAGCTTAATGTATCATAATTCATCTTAGTGCTTCTAATTCCCATCTTAATATCTCATCATTCACCTCTATACTTCTAATTCCCATCTTAATATTTCATCATGAAAACATCTTTGCTAACAAACAACTTGACCTGACATTGATTAGAACATGATATCCAACCATGAACATTGGGAACATTACTGCATCTTACTACTTTGCTGACCACAAGCATGCTTAATATACCTTGTCTTGACGTTAATTTGGGCATGACATCCAACCTTGAACATCAAATACCCACTATGAACCTCAGGGATATCACTAAATATTTGCAACCCTAAACATTAGCATCACTAATGAATCTCATTGCATCTCTATATCTCACTGGTATATCATCATCACAAGTTGAGTGCTAACCTTACTTTAAGTGTTGACATTAATGACAACACAATGAAAACACATATTTCCAACAATCTCCCCCTTTGTCATTGATGGCAACACATACTCTCCCTTAGATGTAAATTTCTCTCTCTCCCCCTTTGACATCAAGGACAAAGGGTAACTACTTCTTCTCCTTAGAGCACAAATTCTCCTCCTAAGGTGCACAATTTCTCTTTCTCTCTCTCTCTAATTATCTCTCTCTCTCCTTTTCATGTCCATACCTTCTTTCATAAAACAACTCAAGGCTCCCCCTATAAAAAACAACCACTACTTGCTCCCCCTGAGAAGTAGCCACCATCAGTCTAGGAAAAAGATATAACATGAACCACTCCCCCTAGATAGATGCACCACTATGCATCTAGCAAGGAGGGGAAATTACCCCTAACCTCTGTTGGAGATGCTCAAAAGTGTCCTTTGCAAGACCCATTATGAAAATATCTACAATTTTATCCTTTGTTGGAACATATTCCAATCTTACTTCCTTATCTACAACCTTCTCTCTCAAAAAGTGATACATGATTGAGCTATATGCTTGGTTCTAGAATGCATCACTAGATTCTTGGAAATATTGATAGTACTTATATTATCACACAAAATAGGAATAGGCTCATCATATAGTACCTTGATATCCTTCATGGTTTTCTTCATCCACAACACTTGTTTATAGTAGGATGTTGCTACAATATACTCTACCTCTATAGTTGATAGGAACACTAAATCTTACTTCTTGCTCTGCCATGAAACTAATCTACTTCCTAAAAAGAAAACACCAACACTTATACTTCTATCTTCAACACAACTAGCCCAATCAGCACTAGTGTAGGCACTCAAATCAAAGTCATTACCTCTTGCTATGATAAGCCATAATCCAGAGTTCCCTTTAAGTATCTGAATATTCTTTTCACTCCTTGTCATGTGTTTTCTTGGGATTAGTTTGATATCTAGCAACCACACATACTGCATGCATGATATTTGGTCTAGACACAGTCAAGTACAACAATCCTCCAATCATAGATCTATAGGAAGTTTGATCAAACTCCAGAGACTCATCATCCTTGCTCAAGTGACATCTAGTGACCATGGGAGTACTCACTGGTTTTGAATCCTCCATATGAAACTTCTTCAACTTCAGATAGATAGCAATGTGAACTGCTTCCTTCTAGTACATGTGATGCAGGAGCATCCAATGGTGTAAGGGCAAGCTTGCATCACCCAAAAAAAAAATGTGTTTCAAAATTGTTGATGTTCTACCCATTTCTTCTCAAAATCTGTGGTTCTAGTCCCATAATCGCCTGAATAATAATGTAGAACTTTCAGTTTTCCCAAACTGCTAAAAATAGTAAACTGCTA
Organism: Cunninghamia lanceolata; assembly: GCA_027924645.1. NCBI lineage: Eukaryota > Viridiplantae > Streptophyta > Pinopsida > Cupressales > Cupressaceae > Cunninghamia > Cunninghamia lanceolata. Next base: position 8,347,866 of record BSBN01001054.1, read on the forward strand.
TTTTTAGAAAGTTTGCATTTGGGCATGAAATGAAGTCAAAATTTACAGGAAGTTACATAATAGAAATATAAGACCTTTGGCAAAGGAATCACATGAAGATCATTTGTGACCTGAAAGATATTAAAGTTTCTGTTTCCCGAAAAATGCCTGAAAATTATTTAAACTCAGGTTTGAGGCACTAAATGGCCCCGTACGAGCCTAAAAATGGCCAGAACCTATAGAGCTAGTTTTTGACACGTAGAGTACTCTACGAGCTTTCTGACACATAAAATAGTTCATCAATCGGAGTCCCGGATCAAAAGTTATGGCTCCCGGAAGTTGACCTATTTTTGGAGGGAGATGCAAAATTTGAAATTAGGTTGTTGGCCGCCAAAAAGGCTATTAATAACCATTTTTGGGAACCCTGGGGGGAGGAGAGTTAAGGGGGCAAGTGTAGAGTCAAGAATAGGAGGGAAAATAGAAACCCTAGCAGATTTGGGGTTACAGAAGGCTGAAGATTCTAGAGTCTTGTGGTTGGGAAAGCTGTAATGTGTTGCAGCCAGTAGAGGATTTGTCCTCTCATTGTAATTGAGCTTCTGTAATGTAATGAGTTGTTCAGATCAATAAATGAAACTTCTATTTTCTATGTTCAATTTCTGTTGTTGTGTGTTTTGTGATTTAACCCCTTCATCAAGTGGTATCAGAGCAAGGGTTCCTAAGTGTGTAGATAGATCACTGACTGCGAGGCAGTTTGTACCAGGACCTAAGGTTGTGGGTTTGTTGCAGAGATCAAGATGCCTCCATGAAGAAATCATGTTGGGAGGAATGCTTTGATGGAAGAGGGTTTTAGAGCCCTACAAAGGCAAATCAATGCATTGCAAGAGGAGCTACGAAGAGGGTATGAGCCGAGGACAAGAGAAGAAAGTGAAGATGAAGTTGAAGAAGAGCTATCTGAGGAAGAACAAGAAGCTACCAAAGATGCTGTAGAACTAATGTTGTTGAGGGTCATTTCAAAGATTGGAAAGAGGCCTAGGATCAAAGTTTCTACATATTCTAGAGATTTGAATCTAGAACAGCTTATTGATAGGATCAATGACATGGAGGAGTATTTTGAGTATGAAGATGTCGAGGACCCAGATTGGGTTAAGTTTGCAAAAACAAAGTTGAAAGGCCATGCCAATATTTGGTGGAAGGAGGTCCAATTAGAGAGGAACAGAAGAGGAAAAGCAAAGATTACCAGATGGGATCGGATGGTGGAGAAACTGAAGAAGCAGTTCATTCTTGTGGACTATGAGATGGAGTTGCTGAAGAAACTGCAAGGACTGAAGCAAGGTAACAAGTCTGTTAAGGAGTATATAGAAGAGTTTTATAAAATCACTATCAGGATAGGCCATGTAGAGCCCAATAGGAGAAGGTAGCCCGTTACATTAATGGGTTGAGGCTGAGTATTCAAGAGGAGTTGAGCCTGGTCAGAATGACCACCATAGAAGATGCGTACCAGTTTTCCTTGAAGGTGGAAGAGAAGATGAATAAAAGATTTGACAGCAAGCATAGGGGAAGGGGTCAAGGCGGAAGGAGTGGTGGAAGACCCTATGGGGGCCGAAATGAAGATGCAAAGAAAAGTGAAGAAGCTGGTACCAGTTGAAATCAGAGAGGTGATAATACCTACCGCCCTCGTGACCAGAACAATGGTGAGCAAAGAGGAAGAGGAAGAGGCAGACTTGGGCAAGGACCTAGAAGAGGAGGTTTCAGAGGAACCTGTTTCCAATGTGGAGAAGAAGGGCATCGAGCATATGAGTGTCTGCAACATCAAGGAAGGACAAATAGAAGACCTGAAGGTAATGCATGAGTTGTACATGTAGATGAAGATGTACATTTTGAGCATTCTGAAGATGCTGAAAGGGGAGAAACCCTAGTTGTCAGAAGAACCTTGCTGAATGAGGAGAAAGAACCCAATCAAAGGAAGAGTTTATTCCACACAAGGTGCAAATGTGAGGGTAAGTGTTGTGATATTATTATTGACAGTGGAAGCACTGATAATTTGGTTTCAGAAGAGATGGTTGACAAGTTGAAGTTGACAAGAAGAAAGCATCCACATCCATATCAGATTGCATGGTTGCAAAAGGACAATAGAGCTTTGGTCAATGAGTAGTGTTTAGTGAAGTTCAAGATTGGTGACTACCATGATGAGGTGCTGTGTGATATCATACCGATGGCTACATGTCATATGCTGTTGGGGAGGCCGTGGCAGTATGATAGGAGCGCTGTCCATGATGGCCATGCAAACACATATTCCCTAACAAAGGATGGAGTTCATCATAAGTTGAAGCCCTTGAAGGAGGTGGAAGAAAAGGTATGTAGTACTGCCAGAATTTGTTTGGTAGATGGTAGGAAATTTTTGGAGGGTATGAAGCATGAGCGTCATTGCTTTGCATTGATTCCTAAGATTAGTCAAGAGAAATGTGAAGATGTACTTGTAGAAGTTTCAAATATGTTGGAAGAGTTCCAAGACATTATCTCTGATAATGTACCAGAAGGTTTACCACCAGTAAGGAAGATAAGTCATCAAATGGATTTGATACCAGGAGCCAATTTGCCAAATAAGGCAGCCCATAGAATGACCCCTGTAGAGAATGAAGAGCTAAACAGACAAGTTCAGGAGTTGTTGAGGAAGGGACTGATAAGGGAGAGCCTAAGTCCATGTGCAGTACTTGCAGTATTAGCACCAAAGAAAGATGGAGAATGGAGGATGTGTACAGACTCTCGAGCCATCATTAAGATAACAATCAAGTATAGATTTCCATTGCCAAGAATGGATGACATCATGGATTGTTTGAGTGGAGCCAAGTACTTCACAAAAATTGACCTGAAGAGTGGTATCACCAAATCTGTATCAGAGAAGGGGATGAATGGAAGATAGCCTTCAAGACAAAGGAAGGTTTGTATGAGTAGTTAGTCATGCCATTTGGGCTAACCAATGCACCGAGCACATTCATGCGGCTCATGAACGAGGTACTGAAAGAATTCTTGGGAAGTTTTGTTATTGTTTATTTGGATGATATTTTGATTTTTAGTAAGACTTGGGATGAACATTTGATGCATATCAGAAGAGTTCTAGAGAAGTTGAGGGAGGAGAAGTTATTGATCAATCTGAAGAAATGTAGTTTTGCAAAGAAGGAGTTGGTATACCTACGATTTGTTGTCTCAGAGGAAGGTCTTAAGATGGACCCAAAAAAAGTAAGGGCTATCATTGAATGGCCTATGCCAAGGAGTGCAACGGAGGTAAGATCTTTTCATGGTTTGGCGAGTTTTTACAGAAAGTTTATCAGGAGTTTCAGTAGCATTTGTGCACCCCTAACTGAGACAATGAGAGGGGATAGAAAAGAATTTAGATGGACTAAAGGAGCAAACAAGAGCTTTGATACATTGAAGCAGAAAGTCGTAGAACAACCTATTTTGGCACTTCCAGATTTCAATAAGGTATTTCAAGTAGATTGTGATGCTAGTGGTAGTGGTATAGGAGTTGTTTTGAGCCAAGAAGGTAAGCCCATTGCCTATTTTAGTGAGAAGCTTAATGATGCCAAGAAAAAGTATTCTGTTTATGATCAGGAATTTTATGCAATAGTTCAGGCTTTGAAAAAATGGAGACATTATTTGTTTCCAAAAGAGTTTGTTTTATATACTGATCATCAGGCTTTGCAGTATCTTAATAGTCAAGGGAAGTTGAACTAAAGGCACTTAAAATGGGTTGAGTTTTTGTAGAGTTATACCTTTGTTTTGAAGCATAGGAGTGGGAAGTCCAACAGAGTTGCAGATGCCTTGAGCAGAAGGCAAAATTTGTGATAGAAATGAAGATAGAGGTTGTTGGGTTCGATGAGCTCAAAAGTTTATATCTTGAAGATCCAAATTTTGCAGAGGCTTGGAAAGCTTGTCTAGAGCCTGTTACTTTGGATAGGACAAAATGGTTGGATTTCATAATCCAAGATGGCATGTTGTTTAGAGGAAGCCAGTTGTGCATTCTGAGGAGTTCCATGAGAGAGAACCTGATTAAGGAGAAGCATAGTGGAGGATTGGCTTGACACTTTGGTCGAGATAAGACCATTTCTATTGTTGGTGAAAATTATTATTGGCCATAGCTACAGCAGGATGTGAGGAAGTTTGTGCAGAGTTACAGAGTATGTCAGATGGCAAAAGGAACAAGTCAAAATATAGGATTGTATCAACCATTACCTATACCAGAGAAGCCATGGGATGATATTAGTATGGATTTTGTTCTTGGTTTACCAAGGACACATAGAGGGCATGATTCTATTTTTGTGGTGGTGGACAGATTCTCAAAGATGGCACATTTTATTCCTTGTAAGAAGACTAATGATGCTATTCATATTACAGAGTTATTTTTCACGGAAGTGGTGAGACTACATGGTCTACCAAAGAGCATAGTTTCAGATCGAGATACCAAGTTTGTTGATTATTTCTGGAGGACATTGTGGAAGAAGTTGAAGACAGATTTGAAGTTTAGTTCTGCACACCATCCATAGACTGATGGACAAACTGAAGTGGTGAATAGGAGTTTGGGTAACCTACTACGATGCTTAGTAGGAGATAAGCCCAAGGGATGGGATTTGATTTTACCACAGGTAGAATTTGCTTACAACAATTATGTCAATAGGAGTACTGCTAAATCACCATTCTAGATTGTATATGGCAATAGTCCAAGAAATGCTTCAGAGTTAAGGAATCTGGATAAGGGAGAAAAGACAAGCATCGAGGCTGAAGACTTTGCAGAACATATGAAGAATTTGCATGAAGAGGTGAGAAAGCACATTAATAAGATGACTACTCAGTACAAGGCTAAGGCAGATCAGAAGAGGAGGTATAAGGAGTTCCAGGTGGGAGATGAAGTCATGGTTCACTTGAGAAAAGAAAGGTTCCCTATTGGAACATACCATAAATTGAAAATGAAGAAATTTGGACCATGTCGAATCCTGAAGAAGCATGATTCCAGAAATGCATGAGGTAGAGCTGCTAAGTGGGATCAACATTTCCCCTATTTTCAACATCGCTGATTTAACAGAATATCATGAAGGTGGAACAGAGGATGGACCAACAGAAGTGCAGTGGAGTATTCCGGCATCTACTTCAATAGAGGAGATAGAAGAGATCTTGGATAGCCGTGTGGGAAGGAGTACTCGAAACAGGCAATATGAAGAATATCTAGTGAAATGGAAAGGAAGGCCTGTTCAAGATTCTTCTTGGTTGTCTAAGGTAGATGTTGACCGTTTGGGTTTTCCTCACACAAACACCTGAGACGTGACAAGGTCACTTCTCAAATTACCTTGGGTGTCTGATGCAGGAGCATCCAGTGGTGTAAGGGCAATCTTACATCACCCAAAAAAAAATGTGTTTCAAAATTGTTGATGTTCTACCCATTTCTTCTCAAAATCTGTGGTTCTGGTCCCATAATCGCCTGAATAATAATGTAGAACTTTTAGTTTTCCCAAACTGCTAAAAATAGTAAACTGCTATTTTTAGAAAGTTTGCATTTGGGCACGGAATGAAGTCAAAATTTATAGGAAGTTACATAATGGAAATATAAGACCTTTGGTGAAGGAATCACACGAAGATCATTTGCGAGTTGAAAGATATTAAAGTTTCCATTTCCTGAAAAATGCCTGAAAAATTATTCAAACTCAGGTTTGAGGTACTAAACAGCCCTGTACAGGCCCGAAAATGGCCAGAACCGGCAGAGTTGGTTCTTAGCACATAGAGCACTCCGTGAGCTTTCCAACGCATAAAATGGTTCGTCAATCGGAGTCTCGGATCAAAAGTTATGGCTCCCGGAAGTTGACCTATTTTTGGAGGGAGATGCAAAATTTGAAATTAGGTTGTTGGTCACCAAAAAGGCTATTAATAACCATTTTTGGGAACCCTGGGGGGAGGAGAGTTAAGGGGGCAAGTGTAGAGTCAAGAATAGGATGGAAAATAGAAACCCTAGCAGATTTGGGGTTACAGAAGGCTGAAGATTCTAGAGTCTTGTGGTTGGGAAAGCTGTAATGTGTTGCAACCAGTAGAGGATTCGTCCTCTAATTGTAATTGAGCTTCTGTAATGTAATGAGTTGCCCAAATCAATAAAAGAAAGTTCTATTTTCTGTGTTCAGTTTTTGTTGTTATGTGTTTTGTGATTTAACCCCTTCATCAACATGTTAGGTAGATCTGCTTCCTTCAACATTGCCCTAGCCATCTCTTGCATAGTTCTATTCTTCTTTTCCACTATCTCATTTTGCTGAGGAGTCCTAGGAGCTGACAGATGTCTCCTAATACCATGATCTTCAATAAACTTATCAAATTCACTTGAAGTAAACTCACCTCCTCTATCCAACCTTAAACATTTGATCTTAGTATCCATTTCATTCTCAACCATAGCTTTCAAAACCTTACACTTATCAAAGGTATCTATTTTTTCTCTTAAGAATGTAACCCAAGTCATTCTAGAATAATCATCAATAAGTAGCATGAAATGCCATTCACCTTGTTGACTCTTTACTCTTGCAGGGCCACATAGGTCAGTATGAATCAGCTCCAATGGCACTGAAGAAGAGTACTCCTTACTCTTGAAACTTGTCTTTGTCTACTTTCCCATTTGACATTCCTTGCATAATGTATTTGTAGGCTTGGTTATCTTGGGAATGTCTCTCACTGCATGTATAGAGCTGATCTTTACCATGTTGTCAAAGTTGTTGTGTCCAATTTTCTTGTGACATAGCCAACACTCACTATATTGAGCCAATAAGCATGTTCTTCCATTTACCTCCTTCAAATGATAGATATCACCATATTACTTGATGCTTTCGACAATAAGTTTTCTAGACCTGCCTTCCTGATTTCACAACCTTTGGCATGAAAGCTAAGATTGCATCCTTCACTACACATCTGACTAACACTAAGAAGATTATACTTTAGTCCTTTGACATAGAGAACATCCTCAATCATGTTCTTCCCATCAATAGTTATAACACCCTTTCCATAGATTTGTGTTGACTCATCACCATCAAACTTAACAGCTCCAGCATTCCACTTCTCAAGGCTGACAAACTTCTCCTTTTCACTAGTCATATGATTAGAATAACCACTGTCAATTACCCAAGCCTTGTCTTCTTCTCTTTCATGAAAGGTAGTTCATACCACCATTGATCTATCATTGTTTCAGTCAGCTTGTAGGGTATCAGTCTCTTCACATTTTTCTATATCATCCTTTTTGTTACCAACATTCAAGGCCAGGAAAAGTGTTTCATTATTTGAATCATCATGATCCTTGTCTTTTGAAGAACAATTGTTCTCTATCAAATACAAGCTTCTTTTGAGCTTGTCTCTCTTGTTACTACCCCTTGATTCTTTGGAATGACATTTAGAAGCAAAATGACCAATTTTTCCATAATTGAAACATTTAAAAGGTAACTTACCTCTGCATTTTCCTATTCCTTTCTTTAATGTTCTTACAAAGTTTTCTTCTACCTCATCCAGGTCATCATCTTGATCAACTGCTTCATATTCTATCTTCTTTCTTTCTTTAGATGTTGCTTCCTTCTTTGGAGTGCCTTTGTCAAATTCTCTCATTTCCAAAGTTGTGAGAAAGCCAAACAATTGATCTATTGTGTATGCATCCAAATCCTAGGATTTCTCAATGGCAGACACCTTATAAGATTTAGGAAGAGTTCTCAAAACCTTCTTCATAATCTCATATTCTTTCACTTCCCTACCAAGACCTTTGATGCCATTAACTATTTCATTAACCTAGAGCATGTAACCAGCAATGTCTTCATCTTATAACATTCTCAGGGTCTCAAATTTGCTCTTGAATATTTGCATCTTGGCTTGTTTCACTTTACTATCTCCTTCATAAATACTTTCAAGTTTATTCTAGACATCCTGAGCAAATGCACAACTCATTACCTTCACAAGTTCTAAATTAGCTATCCCACTCATGATAACATTCTTTGCCTTGGCATTGTTATCATACAACTTAATCTCATCTGCATATGTAGGATCACTACCAGGAAAAATTTAACCCTTCTTGACTGATTGTCAAATGCCATACCTTAGACAAGACAGATAGTTTTTGATCCTTAGCTTCCAAAAGGAATAATTTATTACACCAAATATATGTACCTTGAGAGATCCATTATTAGCCATCCTGGACCTTCCTCAAGTGATTAAGCTTCTTCTAAGTAACTTGGCCCTGATACCAATTGTTGAACACACTAGGATATTGAGAGGGGGGTGAATCAGTATCTAAACAAACTTCAAATCCTCTGGAGAAGATTAAAACTTAAGCATTACAGCATTAACAGAAACATGAAAGATCAACACAATGCACATGAACACATAACACCATATATACATGGAAAATCCAAGAAGGGAAAAACCTCGATGAGGATTAACTCACAATATATGAATCTCAAAATAAAAACTTTGTTTTAGGGATACAAACCAAGGAAGCTACTACTCCCTACTAACTTTTTTTAAGGCTACAACCCAAGGAATCTACTACTCCCTAAATACTTTGATTTAGAGTGATGCCTAAGGAAGCTACAACTCCATACTGACTTTGTTTTAGGGCTACAACCCAAGGAAGAAACTACTCCCTAAACTGAGAATGAACTCAGGAAATATTACAACATGATAGTTCTTATACTATATGAAAACTAACATTGAAGCTCACACTTTTGATGATTGCAATTCTTCCTCTTCACACTTTCTTCTGATGATTGGATTAGTTAGGCACACTCTTCACTTCCCTCTTGTGATAAAAATATCTTCAAGATGAATCAGGACAACCTTTACCACCTTTTCTCTTTCTCCTTGTTGTTCTCAAAATCAGCTATGCTCATTTTTGTAGACAACCCCCACGAAACTTATCTATTTCATGATCTACACTCTAAGTTCATAAATCGAGATGAGATTATCTTGATCCCATGTGAAGTCATTTGACATTTTAAACTAGTTTATGACATCTCAAATCAATTTCTCGATATTCTTGAAGATTGTTTAAGTCATAAATTGATTAAAATGTCAATTTTTAGCCATTTTCAAGAGTTAGTAAATTTTTGAGTTTTGATATGTAATGGCGGTATTTTTTGCCGCTCTTACATTTCTCTTTATTTTTTTGTTGCATATGTAATGATAGCATTTTTTTCCGCTCTTACACATGTTTTCTCTTTGAATATGTAAAGGCGACACGTTTTGTCGCCGTTACATATTTCTCCAAGGTGTATATGCACTGTCGGCGAATAACACCGCCTATGCATGTTTGTTGACACATGTGTGGGGTCGGCCAATTTTGCCACCTGAGCAAAGATTCTTGGGATCTCTAACTTGGAGTGCCATTAATGGCCACTTGTGCCACTCATTAAATGTTTGTTTTTTGAGTTTTAAATATACCTTTGGCCGTTCTTTTTGTTATTTCATTCTTCCTAGCCAATCTCTGGACTTCCCTCACACTGATTGATCATGCTAATTTGAGGCTCAATCAAATTCATCACCAACAAATCTAGGGTTTTCCTCCGTTTGACAAGTAAGTCTTTTTATCTGCTTTCATCTTCTTTTCTAGGGTTTCCATTAATAGAAAAGTTTGATATGACTTTGTTTGTTCTATTTTTGTTATAAACTTTTATCGAATGTTGTTTTCCTACTATTGTGGTCACTTTTGTTTTAAATCTTAGTTTGTTCTTTTCTGCGTTAGATATGTCTTTAGGTAGGATCTATCTTTTCATGCCCTAGTTTTTGTATCATCCTGTGTCGGCGGTTGTTTTGACCAATCAATTCTATAAACCAACCCATAGTTCAACCCTTGTGTGTGCTTTGCATTATGGGTTGTATTAGCCACTCTGCCAAAACTCTACATGCCAAGAAAGGTGTGAAAGCAGAGGTTTTTGCCGCTTAAAACCTTTTTAAGGTTTTTTTTAACATAAGGTGTATAGGTGGTGAAATCCGCCGTCCTTACACAAGATTTCTCAAACATCAAAACTTCTCCTGCGATATCAGCGAAAACACCCACTCCTACACCAAATTCTTGCGACCCTAGCCAAAGTGTATCGTCGGTAATTCCCACTGTTTGAACATCAGCTTACATGAAAATCTTGCAAGTAGTAATGGTAAATTTCCCTGCTCTGACATAATTTGTTCCCTAGCACATGCATGGACAGTAGATTTTGCCACTAATGCATATATAAGAAACCCCTCATATGCAAGGGCGAAGAATTTTGCTGCCCATGCAAACACTCTCCCAAATTTTTCTAACTTTGCAAAATTTTTAGTTTTAATTTTTTGAGCCCACTTTCCTCTAATTTTTGGACTGCTTGCACTCTAGCTCTTTCAAGCGCATCTCCATAGTCATTATCATCAACATGCAATTTTCCCAGATTGCCAGTATTTCCCCTAATTGCATGATCATGATTTTTGCTGCAGTTTCTTCTGTGGATCTTCATTCTTCATCGACAGCCTTCTGGTAACAGCTCGTTTAGATGACTGACTTGTCCCTGAAGAAATCAAAAGCGATGAAGTATAAATATCAAGGTGTTTTTCCAATCACCTCAGCCACTTCTAATGTTGATGACATTAGAGATACAGAGATTGGCCATGTGGACATGGCTGAGTTTGTAGAAAGGACCAAGTCAAGCAACCCCAGTGCTATGATGAAGAAGATAACTGACAGTAATATTCATTTGGTGTCATCTTTCCCAGTGGCAGCTCACAACACAGAATTTGTTCTTTAGTGTGCCCATTTCTATAACAAAGATATTAGAGCTGTGGTGGATACTAGTGGCAATGTAATCATCAGACTAGATCCTAAGTTCATTGATAAGTTGTTTATGTGCCCTCTTGCTACTGAAGTGTTAAAGCTTGATTTTGTCGAAGCACAGAAAGAATATGACAAAAAACCTGAGAAGACAGATAAAATGGGGAAAATAAGAGCGGAGCTTGATGACCTCATTGATGCTATTTCTCAAGATATTGAACGCACAAAGAAGAATTATGATAAATGGGCAGAGATGAGGAAATTAAAAATAAGCACCCTAATATCAATTGGCACCATCTCTAATAGGGATTCTTATATAGAAACAAAGGAGGCATTGATGTACAGGAGCCGTATGCTTAGAAATTTGATCAATGATCTTGAAGCTACAAAAGAAATTAGTGAACAAAGTGATGTCATCCTTTACATAAATTGGAGGAGTTGCCTTGTGAGCTTGTGTCACAGAACAATCATTTTCTCTCTGCAGAAGAAATGGTTCGGGAATTTGGAGATATGTTCCAGCAAGAATTCGAAGATAAAACATTTTCAATGACTTCTGTGGACAATATTTTGGACAACTAGTTAACTTTGGATAATCTGAAAACCAAGTTAATTGGTCATGCAAAATCGGCCACTACAGTGAGAGATGCCATAGTGAGAGCCAAGATGATCTTCACAAGCATGTTTAACCTGGATAGCATTGGGATGCAAGCGGCCTTTACTATGTGTTGACTTTTTCCCAGACTGGATGCTTATTCCCAGATTTCCCTACAAGGTAGCCATCAGTGATCAACAGGATCTCTGGGCCAGGGGGTCAACAGTGTAGGAGATAGACTCTATATTTTATCTCCTCTTCTTCTTTAGGCTCTGCAAGACCTAGGGGGGTATTCCCTACTCAACATCCATGAGGATATGCATGCAAGGCTGGGATGTTGACAGAAAGCAGATGAGTCCTCCTGTTAGTAGACCAAAACTGAAAGATAAGAGCAAAGGGGCTAGCTTTGGGCCTATTTGCAGTTGTAGACAGAGGACTGAGGTTCCTAAAACTAACTCTAATGTCCTAATTTTGGTTTTAGGTTTCGATTTGGATTTTAAGCTTGGATGCAAAGCTGGATATGGTTATAACACAAAACAAAGCATGATCGGTGCCTATCCAGGGCCTGGAGTCAGTAGACATACACTTGTGAATGATCAGCATGAACAGCTAAAACTATATTTCAAGGGAATATATGTGATACCTGTCTTACAGGTATCTCCCAATACAGAGTGTTAGGTTATCTCTACTTATGGTATCCCTACTGCAGTAAACCCTTCCCAATGCTCAACCTGAAAACAGTTTAATCTACCCCTTGAGTAGAAGTTAAAAGATCAGACAGTCAACATAGGAATTCTATGCTCTAGAATCTAAACATTACCAAACATCCAGATTCAAAAGAAGAATACATGCAATACTGGAGACAGAATTAACACAACACATGCCAAACAGCATTTCTCATATAAGTTTAATCATGAAATCAGTGGGTTCATGCCAAAAACAAACAACAAGAGATACATAAACTCACAGGTAAGCTGTACAGAGCAACCAGATCAGCTTCTTATGCATTACAGAGCCAAAATCATCAACTTTCAACAACCTTTCAAATGAGCAAGACAACCTGCTTATAACAGCCAGGTAGGTGCTCAGCAATTAATTACAATGTTGACCAAAACTCCCGCCAGATACACAGTACCAGGAAAATGGCGCTCAAACACAACCAGATTGGCGCCCAAACTTGAATGCAACAGGTGGGGGAGGAGACAGGAAGATTTATCGAGCCCTGCGCCACTATCCGCTGATGTACACCTTCAGTCGGGTACAGGATCCATCCACGCCATCGCCCATACCTCTGCAACAATCGCCATTAATGGTGCACCAACCCGCGGCCTTGGGAAGATCATCAGATCTGCAATCGCAACCATTTCCCACCGAGATTCATCATCATGATATTTGAAAATGCAGGATATCAATTATCCCACATGCACCCCGCGATGACCTCTTTAACACTTTATATACTAGGTCATGAGCATATATCATGTCGGTGCTTTTGCTCCTGACGACACTAATATAAGACTTCATCATCATCATCCTCCAGCAGCATGATATCCTGTTGTTCGAAATATCACCCTGACGTCATCATGATATTTGAAATATAACCTTCATGATAATCGGCACAACCTGATCCATCGGAGAAACATCCTCCTGCTGAGCTTATACCAAAAGTCTGGCCGATGAACATCCTGATGACGTCATCATCATATCCTGCTGACGTCATCATCATATCTGCCTACTGCGCACCTCCTCATATCCGGATGACATCATCATCATGTTTGCAAATATCAGGGGATCATCATAAGATGATCAGTGTTAGAAATATGACCCCCCCGGACCTTGATGACGTCATCATCATATTAACATCATCATGATATTCGGAAGACAACCGGATATTTGGAAATATCCTCCTGATGCACAAATATCAGGTTGCACTGTAGCTCCACTATAAGATCGGGGCGATAACTGAATATGATGATGCTGCTTGAAAAGATCACCCCCAGTAGATAATGCGCGAAGCCAGCAGGCGGATATCTCCTTGATATCAGCATCATCATGATGCTCGAACAAACCTATATCCAGGTGATATGAAAATACCACCCCCTCCTTCGAAAATATCATGATGCAGATAGGTAGAGAAACAAATATCACCCTGATATAAGGATGACGTCAGCATCATCAGGATGTTCAAAACAACGAACAAGAAGTAATACAACATCATCAGGATGATATTGACTAAGATCATCCTGACATTCAAAATATGATGACCCTAGTGAATATCGAGTCGCACTTAGAATTCTTCAACAATATCATCAGGATGATATTAACCAAGATCACCTGATGACAAAAATATCACCCTGGCGAAATATCATGAAGGCAGAAAATATGATGACCTCCGCAAGCAGCAGGATGATAACTGGAAATATCATGATGATGTCGACCCTTAGGAAAAAACAAGTTAGGTCGAATAACTTAGAGAATAACCCCTCCAGGATAACGGGGCAACATCATCATCATGATTGAGCAAGGTGATAAATGGAAGATCACCAGATACTTTGAAAAATCACCCTCGCAAGCAACTGAGGGTGCACTGTAGCTTATCAGCATCATCAGGACGATATCCAAACATCACCCGATAGTTGAAATATGATGATGACGTTGAAAAACAAGTCGACGAAGAACATGATGATGCAGACCATCATCGAAGACAAGATGATGATGATGACCTCCTCCTTAGGAAAATATGATGATGCAGCTGAAAACTGCTGAGGAGGACCAACACTTAGAACATTTTTTGGATACTTAGGGAGAGTGCCTGAATGAAAATTGCTCAAAAAACTACCAGTCAATCCAGGCACTAACACTATGTATGATGCTCATATGAGGAAAGATGGCAATACGAGTTGAAGCAGCTTTTTCCTTTAGTTTATTTTTCATTTTTTCAGATGTACTTTCAAAACAATTTTGAACATATTTACATGTACTTTTTCCATATGCAATTACATGTAAAAAAATAGGAAGTCCTAAGTCAAAAAAGAGTCCTATTTTTTAATAAGTCAAAGTAGTTGTAGATTTCCTATTTTTGCTCAAGGTCTCTCCCTATAAATAAAGAGGGCCTCTATTGTAAATATTATCTTTTATCTATTGCAACAAAACTCTGCCGAATTGAGAAGCAAGTTGAGACTTTGTGCTTATTTGTGTAAATCAATTTTCAAATATTTATCAATACAAGAGAGCAAGTTAAATTCCAAGCTTTGTCTTGGAGTGATTTGTTTTATGATAGAATTGTTCTTATGTCTTTTCTATCATATTATCTTTGATAAGTAATTGAAGTGTGAGGGTTTATTTCAAGTGATTAAGGAGTATTCTAAATCTGATTTTAATAGACTTTGAGCTATAAAATCATTTGTGCAAATTGTGTTGTGTTTGTGAATGAGAAATAGCTCGAAGACGTTGTGCTGCAAGTTGTTATCTTTAACTGTTCATCTCATCTTGTCGTATAGTGAAGACTTTGGGCTGTACTCTACTCCAAATCATTTTATTTTCCATTGGTGAATGAAGTAACAGAAGACTTTGTGTTTCTGTGGGTTTCATGGTAATTTATAGTTCTTTGCATTGTATTAGTTTTGCTAAAATCATTATCTTAAAGTGTAAACATATATTCTAAAAAAAGAGAATATGATGGAATGGAATAACCCCAAATATAGTTCTTAGTGTAAATAAGATTTATCAGTTATTATTTTGTAATAGCTAGCAATCAAAGGGAACCTCCCCTTGCTGAGAGGAGAGACTTTGTATCATCATAGCTGTTGCTGATATATCTATTTTGTCGTTAGTGAGTTAACGACAAAATATTCACGCAACAGTTTTTGGTGACTCTACTAGGGAAGGAACGCGCAACTTGAAGTGTCACACTCCGAGTTGAAGCATTTTTAGTTCTTTTCCATTTGTTCCAAAATTTTGTTGAGCATACTACATTCTGGCAGATTCCCGGTATACAAGAAGTAAGAGAGCTCAGGGTATTATTGATCCTGTATTTGAATTGATGCAGCAAAATAACTTTGGTCTTTTGCCTCTACGACCTTGCCTTTATTGAACCAAGAGTTTTCCTCCTCCCAATGCCAGGTCTCTAATACCACGTGAAGCTTCTAGTTCTAGTGCTAGCAGAGTTTTGACTGTTCATACTCCACAAAGGTTTGTTATCCCGCCTTTTAATTAGCGCATCATGGCAGCCCAAGGCCCTTGGGGTAACACTTTTGGTCCTTTGAATTTAATTGCACCATTACATGAACTACCTCACAGTTCAAGAAAGAATTTTCCCAAGTTCTATGGTGATGGGAAGGTTCACCCTGATGAACACACTATAGCTTTTTGTATAGCTTGTGGTGTGATAGGTGTTGAGCATGAAGATGTAGCCATAAGACTCTTTGTAGAAACACTGCAAGGTGCTGCTGTAGACTAGTTTTATCATCTTCAAGCTCAGACTATAACGAACTGGAATACTCTCAAAACCAAGTTCAAAGCCAGGTTTAAACCTACGGAAGATGCACATGCATTGTTAGCACAGCTAACTTAGATGAAGAAAGAGCCTCATGAACCTATGCGATACTTCATTGCTAAATTCAATAAGCTGAGAAATAGGATTCCTACAGCCACTCAATTGACAACGAAAAATCTCAAGTGTTTCTTTATCAATACTCAGCTTCCTAAAGTGAGTTTTCTGTTACGACATGCTGGCCCTGTGGATCTTCCTGTAGCTTAGATTTTGGCTAGTGAAGTGGAAGATGATCTTATCCTTGCAGGTAAGATAAGAAGGGACTCTAATAGAAATAAAGGTTCCTCTTTCACTGAAAATTCTTCCACAAGCACCACGGACCCTATGGTGCAAAAGTTAGCAAATGAATTGCTAGCTCTAAAAAGACAAATGTCCCAAGGTATGTTTGCCCCTCCTTCTTATCAGGATATACCAAGGAGGACATTTCCCAATAATTCATATCAAGGCAACGCTGCTAGAAATCAAGGACAACACAATCATCTTCCTCCTACATAGGGGAAGCTTGCCATTGAAGCAGCACCGGTCAACTCAGCAGTTGGCTATTATGAAGCTAAAAATGAACATTCTTTCCAACCTGAGTTGGATCATGAGAATGATGCTAATCTCTTCACAGAAGGAGAAGAAGAATTAGCTGGCGACTCTACCATCAGGTTTCTGAATTACCAAGATGAAGCTGAAAAAGGAGGAGAGATCTATGAAGGAGCATATGTTATTTTTACTAGGTCTCAAAATTAGACAACTCTTCAAGCTGATAAAGGAAACACAAGAGAAGAATCTCAACCAGTGGTTTCAATCACTAAATGGGGGACTCTGCTACCTTTCCAATCCAAGGACCCAGTAGGCAATAAACAAGTAAGTCCCTCTAATGACTCTGTATCTTCTACTTCTACTCCTCAGAAAAGTGCTATCTCTACCAAAAATTAGAATGGTGGATTTTCTTCCTCCATTTCTAATTCATTTCAGTAATTTGATATAATAGACCATGCTAGGAAGACTAAGATCCAAATGTCTAAAGTTGAGTATTTACAAGCTAATCCTAAACAATTTGATAGGTTAGCTAAATACGTCAAAAACAAGACCGTCCTTGTAGGACAAGAGTTTCCAAAAGTTGCTCATGACTCCTCAAAAAGAAAACCTAACCAAAATAATCTTGTCACCACTCCCCTTGAAACCTCTAGGAAAATTGAGCCTTTCTATGTTTCCCTATTAGTAAATGGTCATAAATTGAGCAATTGTGTAATAGATTCTGGAGCCTCAGACAATGTTATGCCTGCTAAAGTAGCAAACACCCTTGGCCTCACCTTAACTAAAACTTTTGGGAGGTGTTTCTCTATGGAATATAAGCAAGTTCCATTTTTGGGTCAAATCAAAGACGTCCAATTTGCATTTACATCTTTTCCAGACAAGAGGATTAAAATGACAGTCCTAGTAGCTGATGTTCCAGCTTCCTATGGTATTCTACTTGGGTGTAATTTCTGCAAAGATGTAGGTGGGGAGTTGAACATGGATCTATCTGAAGCAAGGATACCTGTTAAAGGTATCATGCAAAAGTTGCTTCCTGAGAAGGAGGCAAAATATATTGTTACCCAAACGGCAAATCCCAAAGCTTAAATTTTGTTTGAGTCCTCGGGAATGGGTAATTATTTCCTGTCTACCGAAGATGTTTCTAGTTCATCAGATGAGAGTACATCAAGTGATAGCTCAGACATTTCAGATGCAGAATCAAGTGAGTTTTCAGATGAAAGTTCAGGTGAAGGTATAGCAATGCCAGATTCTTCCCTCACTGATGAAGAGGAACCTTCTGGTAAAAGAAATTCCAAAAAATCAAATTCTAATGAAGTTTGGATTTTAGAATTTGATGGCAATTGTTCTTCCACTGGTTCTGGAGGCAGAGTGGTCTTGATATCTCCTCAAGGTGATATCTTACCTTTTTCATACAAGTTACAATTTGACAATACCAACAACACCACCGAATACGAGTCCTTATTGCTCGGATTGGAAGCTGCTCATGCTAGGGGTGTTAAAATTCTTCATGCTCAAGGTGATGCCGAATTAGTGGTTTGTCAAGTGAGGAATTTATACCAAACCAAAAATGAAAGATTGAGACACTATCGCAATCGTGTATGGGATTGCATTGAAGGTTTTGATGCTTTCAATATTTCTGCAGTGCCAAGAGAGTTCAATGATTGTATAGATTCATTGGCTGTTTCTGCCACTCTCGTGGTTCCTCACAAAGATTTCAAAGGAAACAAGTACACTATTGAGCTGGTCTTCTGACCAAGTGTACCTGATAATGCTGACCATTGGCAGGTGTTCAATGGTGATAATCAAATCATTGCTTTCTTGGAAAAGATGGATAGCTTTGATGAGCTTTACTTTGAAGGTAGTGAATCCCCACTGTGGAAATATGTTTCTGAGATAGATTCACAAACTGGCGAAGAGTTCCTTCAGTTGAAAGGAAATAAAATTCCAAAAGGTTTGGTTTCCCTTGAGAAACTTTTTGATAACCATGATAGGTATATCAAGCAGCAACAACAATAGGATTCAAGTTCCTCTATGGAATTTGAACAGGTAAATTTGAGTTCGGAGGTGGATCCCAAAATGGTCAATATTGGGAAATGTTGCACTGCCGATGAGCGATTCAAATTCATTACCCTCCTTCGCCATTACATTGATGTTTTGGTGTACTCCTATGATGATCTGAAGTCCTTTAGACCTAAGGAGGTTCAACATGAAATTCCCCTCAAAGCTGGATCGTCACCTCACAAGCAGAAGCAAAGGAAATACAATCCCAAAATATCAGGTACGATCCTTTTTGAGATTCAAAAGATGTTGAATGCAAGGATAATTTTTCTAGTTCATCATTCCACCTGGATCACAAACATAGTTCCCGTAAGGAAGAAGAATGGAGAAATCCGTATCTATGTTGATTTTAGGAATCTCAACCAGTCTTCCCTAAAAGATAACTACCCCTTGCCCATCATGGATCAAGTATTGCAAATAGTAACTAGTTTAGAAATGCTATCTATGCTAGATGGTTTTTCAGGGTATAACCAAGTGGAGGTCAATGAAGTAGATCAGTTCAAAACTACTTTCACTACACCATGGGGCACATTTGCGTATCACAGAATGCCTTTTGGTCTGATCAATGCTGGAACCACATTTTAGAGAGCAATGGATCTTTCTTTCAGAGATGAGATGGGAAAGTTCATCATGGTGTATCTCAATGATTTGATTATTTTCTCCAAAAACTATCATGATCATGTGCACCATTTATAACAAGTGTTGGAACGCTGTCGACAAAATGGTATTTCTCTCAACCCTAAGAAGTTAGTTTTTGGGGTCACAGAAGGTAAACTTCTCAGACACATTGTATCCTGAGAAGGCACTAAAATTGACTCAGAAAGAGTCAAATCTATTCAAAGTCTTACTCTACCTGGTAGTAAGACTGCAGTTCATTCTTTCTTTGGAAAGGTGAATTTTCTGCGAAGGTTCATTCCTAAATTTGTAGAGAAAACCTATCACATCATCAACATGATGAAGGGTAAGGCCACTTTCTATTGGACTGTGAAAGGCAAAGTTGTGTTTGAGGATATCAAGAGGGCTATTGCTCATGCCCCAGTGGTTGTGTGTCCCGACTACACCAAAGATTTCGTAGTTTACAGCTGCGCTTCAGAACACACACTTTCAACTATTTTGGTTCAGTAGAATGAAGAAGGTGTGGAATCCCCCATATCATTTATGAGTTGTCCTCTCAAAGCTCATGAATTGAAGTATTTGAATATGGAGAAGCATGCTTATGCCGTAGTCAAAGCAGTGAAGCATTTTAGGTTCTATATTCTGAATTCACACACTGTTGTTTTGGTTCCTCATACAATTGTAAAGTCTATCCTAACTCAACAGGAGTTCAGAATAAAGAGAGGTAATTGGATTGCTAAGATCCAAGAATTTGATCTAGATATCAAGCCCACCAAGCTTGTGTGTGGTAAAGGTTTGTGTCAATTGATCGCTGATAACGTGCCAAAAGAGACGGGGGATGAAGAAGAAGAGGTTGGAGATACACCAACTATTCTTTTTGTTACTACAACTGATGAGTGGTATTCAAATATCGCTCATTTTCTTATCTATGGTGAGTGTACTACCCATCTGTCTTATAAGGAGAAAAGAACTATTAAGTTGAAGGATGCTAACTATGTCTTGTGGGACAATGGTTTGTACAAGAGAAGCCTTGATGGGGTATTTCTCTGTTGCATGGATAAAGTGCAACAAAGTAAACTTTTGGAGTCTTTCCACAATCTGGCTTGTGGAGGACATTTTTCTCCACCTGTGACAGCTCACAAGATTCTGTGAGCTAGATACTACTGGCCCACACTATTTCAAGATGCGTACAATTGGGTACGTAGGTGTGATTTGTGTTAGCAATTTGTTGGGAAACTGAAGTTGGCCGCTCTACCTCTCAAACCAGTGGTGATTGAGGAACCTTTTCAGCAATGGGGCATCAACTTCATTGGCACTGTGAACCCACCATCGAGTGCGGGACACAACTATGTTCTCACCACGACACATTATTTTACCAAGTGGGTGGAAGCCATCCCAGTCAAACATGCTACTTCTGAAGTGGTATGCAATTTCCTTAAGGAAAACATTATTTCCAGGTTTGGAGTTCCAAACAAGATTGTAACAGATAATGCTACTTGTTTTTCTTCTCGTGAGATTACTGACTTTTGTTACAAGCATGGGATTATTCTTTCCCATTCTTCAGACTATTATCCACAAGGGACTGGTCAAGCAGAATCAAGTAATAAGAATCTGGTCACTATTATCAGGAAACTGGTAGATGAGAATTAGAGAATTTGGCATAAAGCACTGTTTGATGCTTTATGGGTAGATAGAATTACCCCCAAAAGGGCAATAGGCATGTCGCCATTTCAGCTTTTGTATGGCTTGAATGCGGAGATACCAGTTACCTTGGAATTGCCAACACTGAAGTTGGTAAAGGCATTGGAAGATAGAACTTTTGATAGTTCTATTGATAAAAGGATCATGTATCTAACTGAACTTGAGGAGCAGCGAACTATGGTAGTGAATCGTATTGCTAAACACCAAAGTCAGGTAAAGAAACTCTTTGACAAGAAGGCAAAGGCTCATGAGTTTCAGATTGGAGATCAAATCTTGTTGTGGGACAAGAGGAGAGAACCAAAGGGAATGCATGGAAAGTTTGATTCCTTGTGGAGAGGTCCATTCACCATTCGTCAGTTCTATGGTGAAAATAGTTTCTTGCTGGAGTATCAAGATGGGACACCATTCTTGCTGCCTCACAGTGGGCAACATCTGAAGCACTTCAATCCTTGAAGTATCAGATAAGTTCATTTGTACATTTGTATAGTTGTGCTTTTATTTTTGTGTTTTTATTTAGTCTTGCGTGTCTTTTTCTGTTTCACTTGACTCTATAGCCCAATGGCATGGATGAAAGCACTTAGAGACTAGATTCTACTCCCTTCAATCGTTTCAAAGTTTGATCGAAGGAAGTTCCCCAGTTAGAGCCAGCTGTTGTTCTCAAAATTAGCTACGCTCATTTTTGTAGACAACCCCCATGAAACTTGTCCATTCCGTGATCTACAATCTAAGTTCGCAAATCAAGACGAGATTATCTTGATCCCGTGTGAAGTTGTTTGACATTGTAAACTAGTTTGTGACATCTCCTCAAATCAGTTTCTCGATATTCGCAAAGATTGTTTAAGTCGTAAATTGATTAAAATGTCAATTTTTAGCCATTTTCAAGAGTTAGTAAATTTTTGAGTTTTGATATGTAATGGTGGCATTTTTTGCCGCTCTTACATGTCTCTTTGCTTTTTTGTTGCATATGTAAGGACGGTGTTTTTTGCCACTCTTACACATGTTTTCTCTTTGAATATGTAAAGCCAACACTTTTTGCTGCCGTTACATATTTCTCCAAGGTGTATATGCATTGTCGGTGAATAACACCACCTATGCATGTTTGTTGACACATGTGCGGGGTCAGCCGATTTTGCTGCCTGAGCAAAGATTCTCAGGATCTCTAACTTGGAGTGCCATTAATGGCCACTCATGCCACTCATTAAATGTTTGTTTTTTGAGTTTTAAATATACCTTTGGCCGTTCTTTTTGTTATTTCATTCTTCCTAGCCAATCTCTGGACTTCCCTCACACCCATCGATCGTGCCGATTTGAGGCTCAATCAAATTCGTCACCAACAAATCTAGGGTTTTCCTCTGTTTGATAGGTAAGTCTTTTTATCCGCTTTCGTCTTCTTTTCTTGGGTTTCCGTTAATACAAAAGTTTGATATGACTTTGTTTGTTCTATTTTTGTTATAAACTTTTATCGAATGTTGTTTTCCTACTGTTGTGGTCGCTTTTGTTTTAAATCTTGGTTCATTCTTTTCTGCGTTAGATATGTCTTCAGGTAGGACCTACCTTTTCGTGCCCTAGTTTTTGTATCATCCTATGTCACCGGTTGTTTTGACCGATCAATTCTATAAACCAACCCGTAGTTCAACCCTTGTGTGTGCTTTACATTATGGGCTGTATTGGCCGCTCTGCTAAAACTCTACATGCCAAGAAAGGTTTGAAAGCAGAGGTTTTTGCCGTTTAAAACATTTTTAAGGTTTTTTTTTAACATAAGGTGTATAGGCGGCGAAATCTACCATCCTTACACAAGATTTCTCAAACATCAAAACTTCTCCTGCGAT
Organism: Cunninghamia lanceolata; assembly: GCA_027924645.1. Classification (NCBI taxonomy): domain Eukaryota; kingdom Viridiplantae; phylum Streptophyta; class Pinopsida; order Cupressales; family Cupressaceae; genus Cunninghamia; species Cunninghamia lanceolata. The sequence goes on from BSBN01001054.1 coordinate 8,370,512, forward strand.
ATCGGCGAAAACACCCGCTCCTACACCAAAATCTTGCGACCCTACCCAAAGTGTATTGTCGGCAATTCCCGCCATTTGAACATCACCTTACATGAAAATCCTGCAAGCAGTAGTGATAAATTTCCCCACTCCGACATAATTTGTTCCCTAGCACATGCATGAGTGGCGGATTTTGCTGCCAATGCATATATAAGAAACCCCTCATATGCAAGGGCGACAAATTTTGCCACCCATGCAAACACTCTCCCAAATTTTTTGAACTCTGGGAAATTTTTAGTTTCAATTTTTTGAGCCCACTTTTCTTTGATTTTTGGCCTACTTGCACTCTAGCCCTTTCAAGTGCATCTCCATAGTCATGATCATCAACGTGCAATTTTCCCAGATTGCCAGTATTTCCCCTAATTGCATGATCATGATTTTTGCTATAGTTTCTTCTGTGGATCTTCATTCTTCATTGACAGCCTTCTGGTAACAACTCGTTCAGATGACTGAGTTGTCCCCGAAGAAATCAAAAGAGATGAAGTACAAATATCAAGGTGTTTTTCCAATCACCTCAGTCACTTCTAATGTTGATGGCATTAGAGATACAGAGATTGGCCATGTGGACATGGCTGAGTTTGTAGAAAGGACCAAGTCAAGCAACCCCAGTGCTATGATGAAGAAGATAATTGACAGTAATATTCATCTGGTGTCATCTTTCCCAGTGGCAGCTCATAACACAAAATTTGTTCTTCAGTGTGCCCATTTCTATAACAAACATATTAGAGTTGTGGTGGATGCTAGTGGCAATGTAATCATCAGACTAGATCTTGAGTTCATTGATAAGGTGTTTATGTGCCCTCCTACTACCGAAGTGCTAAAGCTTGATTTTATCAAAGCACAGAAAGAATATGACAAAAATCTTGAGAAGACAGATAAAATTGGGAAAATAAGAGTAGAGCTTGATGACCTCATTGATGCTATTTCTCAAGATATTGAACGCATAGAGAAGAATCATGATAAATGGGCAGAGATGAGGAAATTGAAAATAAGGACCCTAATATCAACTGGCACCATCTCTAATAGGGATTCTTATACAAAAACAAAGGAGGCATTGATGTACAGGAGCTGTATGCTTAGAAATTTGATCAATGATCTTGAAGTAGCAAAAGAAATCAGTGAACAAAGTGATGTCAGCCTTTTACATAAATTGGAGGAGTTGCCTTGTAAGCTTGTGTCACAAAAGAACCATTTTCTCTTTGCAGAAGAAATGGTTAGGGAATTTGAAGATATGTTCTAGAAAAAATTTGAAGATAAAACATTTTCAATGACTTATGTGGACAATATTTTGGACAACCAGTTAACTTTGGATAATCTGAAAACCAAGTTAATTGGTCATGCAAAATCGGTCACTAAAGTGAGAGATGCCACAATGAGAGACAAGCTAATCTTTAGGAACACATTTAACCTGGATAGCATTGGGATGCAAGTGGCCTTTACTATGTATGATGCTCATATGAAGAAAGATGGCAATACGAGTTGAAGCAGCTTTTTCTTTTAGTTTATTTTTCATTTTTTTAGATGTACTTTCAAAACAATTTTGGACATATTTACATGTACTTTTTCCATATGCAATTACATGTAAAAACATAGGAAGTCCTAAGTCAAAAATGACTCCTATTTTTGAATAAGTCAAAGTAGTTGTAGATTTCCTATTTTTGCTCAAGGTCTCTCCCTATAAATAAAGAGGGCCTCTATTGTAAATATTATCTTTTATCTATTGCAACAAAACTCTGCCGAATTGAGAAGCAAGTTGAGACTTTGTGCTTATTTGTGTAAATCAATCTTCAAATATTTATCAATACAAGAGAGCAAGTTAAATTCCAATCTTTGTCTTGGAGTGATTTGTTTTATGATAGAATTGTTCTTATGTCTTTGCTATCATATTATCTTTGATAAGTAATTGAAGTGTGAGGGTTTATTTCAAGTGATTAAGGAGTATTCTAAATTTGATTTTAATAGACTTTGAGCTATAAAAACATTTGTGAGAATTGTGTTGTGTTTGTGAATGAGAAATAGCTTGAAGACTTTGTGCTACAAGTTGTTATCTTTAACCTGTTTATCTCATCTTGGCGTATAGTGAAGACTTTGGGCTGTACTCTACTCCAAATCATTTTGTTTTCCATTGGTGAACAAAGTAATGGAAGACTTTGTGTTTCCGTGGGTTTTGTGGTAATTCATAGTTCTTTGCATTGTATTAGTTTTGCTGAAATCATTATCTTAAAGTGTAAACATATATTCTAAAAAAAGAGAATATGATGGAATGGAATCACCCCAAATATAGTTCTTAGTGTAAATAAGCTTTATTTGTTATTATTTTGTAATAGATAACAATCAAAGGGTACCTCCCCTTGCTGAGAGGAGAGACTTTGTCTCATCATAGTTGTGGCTGATATACCCATTTTGTCGTTAGTGAGTTAACGACAAAATATTCACCCAACACTCCTTTAGTCACACATCACAATGCATATGATATACATATTCTTCTCTTTACACACTTATATTCTCATCTTCACAATCATACCTCACCTAGATCAACTAGGTTTACAATATATACATTACATTACATTGATTTTCATTACAAGTCATACAATACAACAAGTATATTACATTTTACAAGTCATCCAGAGATTACAATATGAAACGTGATATGGCAAGCCCTATCATGAACAACATGCTACTCCAAAAGGAAACACATATGCTTAGCCTAGTTCTAAACATCATTCACAACATCATTCATTAAGGAATAATATTTACACATCACACCTATTTGAAATAGGTCTCCCTTAAGCAAGAAAACATGAACCAACTAGAACATCTATCTTCACAATCTTGGTGGTAGTCATGAATTATTAAGCATTGCTTACACTCTTTCTATATGAGTTAGTAGGACCTACACATTATCTTCAAACACTTCTTGAACTATGTACATCAACAACATGGTGGCGCATAACTTCAACATTCTCCAGTCAGCTAAACAGAGGCATAGCCTAGCAAAAACAACATTTTGAACCACAACTAGTACTAGAGAGAGTAGAAAAACACCTTGCAAAGCAACTGGAGACAACATAAGATCATCAAGAACATCTTCCATCAATTAATATATTATTTCAAGCCACAACAAGCTAGCGTACATCATTAGCATATGTCCTTAGAATAGCTAGAAATCTGAAACAATCTCTATCACAAATGTCATTTGAAAGCTAAGATTTTAGACCTCTAAAACACCTAAAACTCATATGGATGCACTCATACAATTATGTGAACATATCCTCAAAACTGTACAACCATATCTATCACTGCAGAGAAATACAGAGCATTCCAAATAGTCATCACCATCACTTGATTCTGCTAGAGCACAGACCAGAACTCTATCTTTCATAATGTTCACTGCAGAGGGACAACTGATCTAAAACTTTAGATTTGGCATCTTTACATGATATTTAAATTAACTTCTTAACCACATGATTAGATCTTTAAATGTGAAGGAATGTAGAGCATTTTAGTAGACAATCTTTCAGGCATCTCTTTGTGGCAAAAACCTTCACCAACTTCTAGAAGCCAAAATCTTCATATAAATACACATACATCCTTGGGAGCAATAGGAAGGATCATAAAACATGCCACATGTCCTCAGAAACATCTTCTTATCCTTAGCATAGATTAATGTATCATCAGTCATCTTAGTGCTTCTAATTCCCATCTTAATATCTCATCATTCATCTTTGTGCTTCTAATTTCCATCTTAATATTTCATCATGAACTCATCTTTATGCTTCTAATTCCCATCTTAATATTTCATCATGAAAACATTTTTACTAACCAACAACTTGACTTGACAATGATTAGCACATGACATCCAACCATGAACATTGGGAACATCACTGCATCTTACTACTTTGTTGACCACAATCATGCTTAATATATTGTGTCTTGATATTAATTGAGGCATGATATCCAATCATGAACATCAACAACCCACTATGAACCTTAGGAATATAACTAAATATTAGTAACCCTAAACATCAGCATCACCAATGAATCTCACTTTATCTTTGTATCTCATTGGTGTATCATCATCACAAATTGAGTGTCGACCTTCTTTTAAGTGTTGACATCAATCACAACACATATTTTCAACAAATACAACTAAGTAGAATTCATCTAAATATACTGACATACATATATAATCTCCTAGAACTAAACTAGGCAGGACAAAGAGAAGAATAGGCAAAAAACAACAAGAAAATAGCTACTACACAACTCTAGAAATTAAAAATAGACACCCACATGAAGATCAGATTTGTCTTTTGCTAAGTGGAGAATCCCAGTCCTTTCTAATCGAATCTAGAGTCTCCTCCTAGTTTGAGACTCCCAGCATCTACTTCTTCTTCTTCAATCCTTATAGATTGTCCTATGGAGTTTTCTATTTTCTTAGCTCAGACTGAATAGACACAATATCTAAAATAGTCTTCTTCATAACCTCATTAGTGAATTGTGCTAGCTCATGCATAACCTTCTCAACCTTGATCAATCTATGTTGATACATTTTCATAGTATCATAAATATTTGCCCAATTATCTTTACATGTAGTGTAGTCCATCTTTTTATTATAGGTATCCTCCAAGTAGTCAATACTCAATGTTAAATATGTTAAATATTTGCACCTTCAAAGTTAAACTCTAGTGTTGGAGTTATCCTTTACAAACAATACCATCAAAATTTTGAACTTTGAATCTCAAAGTTACAATATGTAATTTAGGGGAACAAATTAGACTTCAAATTCATTTTCTAAAAACTTCCTACATATTCTTGTGAGTCTAAACTCTGAAGTCATGTCATATCTACATTTTAACTAAAAAATTACAATTGCATAATTATCCTCATGAAACCTAAAATTCCAAACTCTGAGACCTTATAACTCTGAATTCAATGAAGCTTAGGCCTAAAACTAAAACTAAAAGGGAGACCAAAACTACAAAGTAGAAGTTTTATCTAAAAATCTAAATTTTGAGATCTCTTAATAAAAATTTGTATCTCATGGTTTGAACTTTAAATTTGTGTCACAAATCTTTGAAGAAAATAATTGATTTTGTCATTTAGCTACATGACAATGAATCTTGCTCACTCTCTTTACTTCAAATTATAAAATTAGATTTTAAACTATGAAAATCAAGGTCAAAAGTCTAAACATCGAGGCCTTTTGGTAAAGCAAGTATTTTTGGCCCATTCTTAACCTGCATCTTTATAATTGGGCCTAAAACCCCAAATTTCACTCTTGAGAAAGGGTGGAGACAATCTAAAATGCTTATAGAATATCCCATGCACACTAGATCTTCTACATTTGGACATTTAAAGCCTAAACTCCTTCACCATTGGATCCTTTTGACATGAAAACTCATAATAAAACTTTGAAATCTCTTTAATAATAAAATGTTCGACTTTAAGAACCCATAGAGGGAATTTAATTCTAATGTTGTCCTGTCTTGGTAGCGTAAGTACTATAATCACATTAGGCCTACATGGAATTCTGATGATGATAAAGAGGTCCTAATCATGGCGACATAGGCATGAATTATATGTAAGAGTCATGGATGGACTAAAGCTCCCAAGGTCAACTGCAAAGACAAATATTTCCTTCTACAAGAGAGAGGTAAAGAGGATAAATTTGTATCAAAAGGATGGAATAATGATATTGGATTACAATAATTATATATGAGATCTTTCTTATATATTTGTAAGATAGAAAATCCTAAGTAACTTAAAAAAGGCCTAAAGTAAACTTAATAAATTGTAATTAAATAAATAATTACACCAACAAACCCCCTTAAGAGCAACTTAGGGAGAATGAAAAAATGTAAGGATGCAAAGATGGGTCCTAACTACAAGGCCATATTAGGTACCCATGTACAAAAAATCTCTTACAAATGGAGAAAAAGAGATGTAGATCACAAAAAATTAGGAAACAAGCCTGAATCATAAAATAGCAACCACCAACTATCTAATTCAAGCTGAAAAGCCCTAATCCAATAATGGAGCACAAAATAGACATAAAAATCAAATGATAACAAAAACTATATCTAATTTGCTATGCTAAACTTGGCTCTCCTCCATTGCTCTTCTCCATTTTACCCTAAATTGCTCTCAGATTTTCAACATGCAAGAGAGATGTGGATATGAGATGAGAGAGAGAAATTAAGCTAGAGGGATTTTGGCAAGGTAAGGATGCTTTGAGAGATGGCTAGAGAGATTTCAGCATAGTGGTGATGCTAAAAGAATAAGATGAAAATGTCTTGGATGAGGGTTGTATTTATAGGTATTTTTGGACGGATTTGAATCCAATGGTGGTGATTCATAGTTGAGATCAATGGTGGAGATGAAGAGATGAGATCAAGGGTGGACATGTGATCAACAATAATGGATGGCTCCCATTATTTGTAAATTTGAAATTCACATTGGGAAGTATGACGAATGAATTAAAAATTAATTTCCATGGGAGAGTGTGAGGATGATTAGGACTTGTGTAGTGCCCCTCCGTTCCCACCTTGAATGTACAGGTGAGCTAATCAAGGCACATGAATATGAAGATATAATAACAGGAATAATTAAGGTAAGGTAAATAATTGATGTTGTACAATATTGATAGATGTTTCATCCATGTGTGGTTTCATATGATAGTTAATGTGTTCTATTGATAATCTCCATTGCGACACTGATAATGCAGGCTTTGACATTGTTTTGCATTCCAATGATTAAGATGCTGATCTTACTACAATTGTTATATGTTAGAATGGATCTCATGGATTGATTCTGTTAGATTTAATTGTTATGATGGTACTTCTGAGACTTATTCAATTTCATGCACCTATATGTTCAGTGTATGGGTCTGTTCAGATAATGAGGTAGATTCGATTTGGTTATGATTATGTGTTATCTAACCTAGATTGATATGATGTGGAAAGGACGATGCCGTATCACTTGCTTGCGAGTGCCCTACGATGTTGTGATTCCTTTTTCACCTAGTGTCAGATTATATGCACCTATACATGCTTGACTGTGTCATTTGTTGTAGGATGCAGGTATCTGGCATTGACTCCACCTGAATTAATAGGTCGGAGCATGCCTTGAACCCAATGGATAAGTTGTTCTAGAGATAACTTAAGGTCCCACATCTCAAGTCATCGTCCTCGATCAGGATGCATGACATGTCTAGTTCAACCTGTCAGTTCTGTCAGTATGTCAGGTCTTGCAACTGACTGATATTTGATGGAGCCTGTTGGTTAAGTGCGTGTTTGGCCTTGGCTTGTGAACATGTTTGATTTGGCTTTTAATGGCTGTCCTACTCAGTGGGTTATGTTGTATGCCTATATTTTATTATATAGTCATACTAATATTTGACCCACTTTAATATTTAATAAGGTCATATAATATTCTTATTATTATTATTAATATTTAATAAGATTAAATTGGTAATTGATAATTACCTAGTTCAAATAACTATTTAAAGTTTTTTGAATATGAATTATTTTATTACTACTATTAAATTGATTTAATTAAGGGAAGGTCACTGAACACTATTAAACGCACTAACTAGACCCTAGAGTAGAGAGGAGACAGTCCTATCATCCAATTGTCGAAGCCTAACAATTGGATCAAGAGTGTATTGATTCAGCGTTACACTATGGTTACTTATGGATTTGTGATAATATGTTATTTATGATGGATATATTTTGGCTACATATTGTACTAACACTTCTTGTTGAGTGTACATGTAGAATTATTATGTCAATGGATGATGGTGGTCATTTAACCACTTTATGTCTTTCTGTGTGATGTTTGACCTAGGCATGGGGCCCTAAGGTCTATTGGCCATGATGTTAAGAAATATTATTTTTAGTTTTATGTGATGAAATGATTATGTTCTTGTGTGGGATTTAACCTTGTAACTTTTAAAATGAATTTTTAAGTGTTTTTAAGAGGTCTATGTTGTATGTTATGTTTGGAAAATTGTCTTATGTCCAAGGTACATAAGTAAGAAGTTTATTTTTGTCATTTATAATATTTTAAAAGGTTTTTAGACCCTCCTTTAAGCCCCACTTACAAAAGTGACGAAAATGGGAAGGTGGTTGATTGAATTAGTTGGGTGGTTGAGTTGGTTGGGTGGTTGAGTTAGTTTTGGGTAGGAAGTTACTCTTTTCTTCTCTTTAAAAACTCTTCATGGAGTGGGGGTGACTTGCTCATTTTTATGATTTTCATTCAAGGATTCTACCATTAGTGGGATATTGTGATTGAGGTATCATGTTTTCTTTATTAATTAAATATAAATATTATATGTTTTTCTTTATTGATTAAATGTAAATTTTATATGTTTTTCTTTATTGATTAAATATAAATATTATATGTTTTTCTTTATTGGTTAAATGTAAATATTGTATGTTCTAAATATTATATGTATCCTTTATTTATTAAATGTAAAGGTTGTTTTTCTAAGGGTTGTTGCTTGTGAAACTGGAAAAGCAAACATTTCAATGTAAATCTTGAAAGAAGCATATTTGTTGCCTTATTTGCATGTCATAAACCTAGATCATCATAGCATGAATTATATTTTTGATTTTTACATTAGATCTTCCTATAATTATAAGATAGTAATTGCCATATATATTGGCATTAAGGTTTGCATATAATCATATGTTATCTATATATTAGTATTAAGATTTCTATATAATCTTATAATTGCTAAATGTTGGTGTTGGATCTTAGAAACGATGGTTTTTATTTGTTTTTAAAAGGGGTTACGAAGTCATCTTACTAAGGATCTGTTAGTTTGTTCATAGCCTCTAATAGATAAACTAATGATGTTCTTTATGTACGTAAGTATCTTTGAACCTTTTCAAATAGTTCAAGTACCTTGTCCATTAGAGTATTCCTTACTTCTGCCTTCTATTAGATCTAGATGGAAATATTTTTCTTATGTACATTAAGGTATCAAATAAATATGGACTTTGGATCCTATAAAACTGCCCACTTTTGCATAGATTCTTCAAGATCCAATTCTTATAGTAGATTGTATTAAACATCTTATTAGCTCTTCATCTAGTCAATTTATATTTTGGGTGTCTTGTTCTTTGGTTGTTTAAATCTTCACAGTATTCTTGATCGACCATAATCAAAATCTAGATAACCCATTTAATATGGGGTGCATACTCCTTAAGTCTATCAAACTCCATCCTCTAGGTGAGACTCCAGCCATGTATAAAAAAGGTGTTTCAAATTGGGTGTGGTGGTCTATGAAGTTGTCACTTGAAGAAATGGAAATGGTGTGGCTGCTACTCAAAGGCAGAGTGGTGTTGTTTATAAACTGTCCAAAATTTGAAGGTTGATTGACCAAATCTTACCTTGAGGATAGGAATAACCTACACAAGTGCATGAACATGTATATAAACATTTATGTCATATGGATATTTGTATAGGTATCAATTATTAATTATAAATTAAATATGAATCCATGTATAGTTAAGATACACGATTCAGTAGATGAGTTGTTGGAGTATATATATATGATATAGATATTAACTTATGAAACAAAAGAAACGTAGTTGTTATAGTTTAATACGAATGTTTATTAAACTAATCGATATGATCGCATATTTACTGTAATATGGCATTGATTCTATTATAATGGTTTTGTTAGTAGAAATATGATATATGGGTTTGGATTATAAATGTTGTAATTAGCATTTAAGTTATAAGTATTTGTAATTAATATTATCTATGCATTGTTTAGCTTGACAATTATATGTAATTGATGAGTGATTAATATAATAGATAGAATTAATATTAATTAAACTAGACCTAGGTTTTATGAAATTCTTGGTGGAGATATAACTTGAATCCAATTGCTAATTTGACTAAATAGAATTGCTCTAGTAAGAAGAATTTATGTTGTCAATGAGTTGATTAGTTGAAATTGCTTATTGCAAGCAAAATTTTCATGTGAGTTGGTCTATGTGTAAATTGTCAAGTTTAGGTTCCAGAGGCATAAGGTAATATGATTTGGTTGTATGTATTCTATCCATAGTTGTCTTGAGATGAAGATGTTGTAAGAACATGATTTCTCTTGTCTACATATGTGGGTCTTGGTAAATAATAATGTGAGATGTTGTACATACTGTGTTGTGAATATATTATGATGGGTTTAAATCTCCTTCACATATGTGTTGATATCAAGATTGTGTGTAGTATTGTAATGGGGAGCCCTTGGAAATTGTAATGAGAAACTATTTTGTTCATGGTTGAGATTTGGGAGGAAGATGACCCATACCTTTCTCTGGATATGTGTTGTTATGGTTATTGCGATTGATTAACTGAAAGTTTTGGGGACAATGAAGTAAAGGTTGGTCCTTGTGATTATGTTTAATAAGCAAGAAGGTAAATGCCTTGCATTGTTTATGTATACTTATCAGTATGATAGTGATTGTCTTGCTTGATGGTTAGGGTTTCTAGATGCAGGTAGGGGAGTGGCTTTCAATGTGGGACTGGCACCCAAAGTGGCTAGCCAGGGTAACCCATTGAAAGTTAGTAATCAAGTGATAACCTAATTAATGAATTAGAGGGTTGGGTAGTAATTCACATTAAACAAGATAATTGGATTCCTCACCCATGCTTGTAGTGCTTGTTTAGACTAAGGATGGGATTGAGAAGGCCTGGTTGGCAAGTTTGACCTCCTTGTCTCCATGAAAGGGTGTGTCAGATCTACATGTGTCACCCTGTGGGGCCAGTGCCTAGAGAGAGGCTGTCAGGGTAACCATAGATGGGGGCCAGTTACTAGTGAGAGATAGCCTGGGTAACCCATGCTAGGACCATGCGATGACACTCTCCCTACTGCAGCCTAGCATTCCCTAGATGTACTCTCCCCATTTGTTAAGTGTATGCCTCTGGAAGTACTGTTGTGTTGCCTCTAGAAGTGATGTTGAGTTGTTTATGACATTGACTTGTGTTGTTGGAGTCATGTGTTGTCTTTGTTCTTATAGCCTTCTATCTACCTAGCTGTATTGTGTTGTGGGAACCTTATGTTAACTCCTAGCTCAGGGGGTGGACCTCAGGGTTCCACATGGTCAGGTGGAAGAGCTTTTATCCATTGGTTTTTATTCCTTGCTGATGTTCATGTACGAGGAGGATATACCTTGTGCATCAGGCATCAGATCTTGTACCTGTTTATGAAGATAGTTATTATGCTCATGTACTAGCATGTGTATCAGTTGATTTATAATGTATGTATTCAGATGTATTCAGAAGGTGATAATGTAACAATGTATTGATGTACTCTTATGTATGGACTTGAATATGTACATGTAATCTTGATCAAGTTGATTATCTAACTGATGTCATGAAATGGAGATGTATATGTATAATCATCAGTGTAATAGAATTAGAATGTTCTGTCGATATTAGTTAGTGAAGCATGCAAATTATGTTGATTAATTTTTCAAGTAATGCAACCATGGGGACCTTAGAAGACAAGTTGTTAGTTAATGATGTGTACCAACTTGTTAAACATTACTTTGTTATCTTATACATAAAAAAAAAAAAAATCCGCATTGCATAGCATAGATGTGTTGTCCTCTAAGGTGTTCATTGCGGGACGTTACATCTGGTATCAGAGAAAAGGTTTGCAACACTGGGATCTCTGGTTCTTGTCGTTGTTTTAGGTTAAACATTTTTCTCCTTATGGTGAGTTGGTAATAGTACCTCTCACTTAAGAGCTTTAGTATGGTATTAGAAGGAAGATAAATTTACAGACTTGTTCTTGACTGTAGAAGAAATAAATCCTTTATGCTTTGTTCTACTTGTGTGTCTGTTATGCAAAAATGTGATGGTCTATCTAACCATATATGTTCCCTGAACACTAGTGTTTGCTGATTTTTGAGGCCTCAAGTTCCTATTGTGGTCTCTAGTGCTTCCTAAGATAGAAGCCCAGGTACTTTTAGTGCATGGAATCAAGAGAATGGAATTTGCCCCTCTAGTGATGTGAATATCTTGAACCCATTTTATGTGGGGTATTGTAAAGGGATAGTGGTGTTTGTCTTCCCTGGTTTGGTGAAGTAACCATACCTTGTGAGGTTATGTTTAGGGTGTGGAAGCACCATACCATCTATATGTTAATGACATTATTTGTGTAAGTATTGGAATGATTTAAATATTTGGAGGCATCATGCATTGTAAGACATGTGGTTAAGAGGTATTGTCGTGTGTGGGCATCTTAAAGTAGTAGTTTGACATCTATTTTTTTTAGTGGCCATGACTTCATGTGGAAGTTCCTTTGTGGATTATGAAAGTTATCATTGTGTATGTATGTAAAAACCAAATGCAGGAGATCAAATTGGAGCTTGTGTTAGACCCATCGCATATAGAAGTGATACTTTAAGTAAAATGTAGCCTTGATTAAGTATGTTTTTGTGTGCAATATTATCTATTCTCCCTCACATAAAGAAATTGTATTGCATTAAAGGTAGAGATTGTTGTAAATAAGTAATTATTTTGTTGCCATAAATCCTTGTATAAAAGTTGTTTAGGTATAAGGATGTAGATAACCTAATTATCTATGTGTTGGTGTATGTTCTCTAATGCATTCTAGACCTTGTGTCCTGGGTGTTGTGTAGCGGATACTCCCTTTTTGTGGCTAAAATTAGCTACTTTGTGATGTGGGTTTGTTTGCAATTTGGTTAATTTGAAATTTTTGATGGTTGTTTCATGTGTTGTTAGGGGCTAACAGTGAATTTGTTTTCTTTAAAAATTCTTATAATAGGAGTGGTCACCAAAACTATTTTCTCTATACTTGAGTTATTGTTGGAAATTACCAGCATTTTTGTGACTTAAGATTGGATTTGGTTATTTTCCCACTTGGGTTTTCACCTTCTTTAAAACTTTGTTGGTGACTATTCCGAATGTTTGTTTTTGTTAGCCCTGTATTGTGGCAAGTGTTGTTTCTATCATGTTCATTTCGAACCTCTGATAGTGTGTACAAGGGAGGACTCTGCAGAGAATTGTACTTGAATGCTTGATAATTAGTCAGAACCATGGTGGAATTAGGAAATAAGATGTGATTTTTCTTGATAATATGTAAACACAGATCCCTGAACTGAATGAAATGCTCAAAATACGTGCGATTGGTTATAAGTAGATTACATGATACACCTTAAGGGTAAGGAATCGATGTCTTTTATGCCTGTATTGAATGATTCTGCTTGTCTTGGGAACAATTGCTTAATGTGAATGCATATGTTGGCAATATAAAATTGTAATACTAATGTGTTATGTTTCCACCCTAGTCTATGACTTCCAGGAGTAAGTCAAGTTTTAGGGGGGGAGGATGTAGTGCTCCTCTGTTCCCACCTTGGATGTACAGGTGAGCTGATCAAGGCGCATGAATATGAAGGTATAATAACAGGAATAATTAAGGTAAGGTAAACAATTGATGTTGCACAATATTGATAGATGTTTCATCCATGTGTGGTTTCATATGATAGTTAATGTGTTCTATTGATAATCTCCATTGCAACACTGATAATGTAGGCTTTGACATTGTTTTGCATTCCAATGATTAAGATGTCGATCTTACTACAATTGTTATATGTTAGAATGGATCTCATGGACTGATTTTGTTAGATTTAATTGTTATGATGGTACTTGTGAGACTTATTCAATTTCATGCACCTATATGTTTAGTGTATGTGTCTGTTTAGATAATGAGGTAGATTCGATTTGGTTATGATTATCTATTATCTAACCTAGATTGATATGATGTGGAAAGGACGATGTCGCATCACTCGCTTGCGAGTGCCCTGCGATGTTGTGATTCCTTTTTCACCTAGTGTCAGCTTATATGCACCTATACATGCTTGACTGTGTCATTTGTTGCAGGATGCAGGTATCTGGCATTGACTCCACCTGAATTAACAGGTCAGAGCGTGCCTTGAACCCAATGGATAAGTTGTTCTGGAGATAACTTAAGGTCCCACATCCTAAGTCATCATCCTCGATCAGGATGCATGACATGTCTAGTTCAACCTATTAGTTCTGTCAATATGCCAGGTCTTGCAACTGATTGATATTTGATGGAGCCTGTTGGTTAAGTGCATGTTTGGCCCTAGCTTGTGAACATGTTTGATTTGGCTTTTAACGGCTATCCTACTCAATGGGTTATGTTGTATGCCTATATTTCATTATATAGTCATACTAATATTTGACGCACTTTAATATTTAATAAGGTCATATAATATTCTTATTATTATTATTAATATTTAATAAGATTAAATTGGTAATTGATAATTACCTAGTTCAAATAACTATTTAAAGTTGTTTGAATATGAATTATTTTATTGCTACTATTAAATTGATTTAATTAAGGGAAGGTCACTGAACACTAGTAAACGCACTAACCAGACCCTAGAGTAGAGAGGAGATAGTCCTATCATCTAATTGACGAAGCCTAACAATTGGATCAAGAGTGTATTGATTCAGTATTACACTATGGTTACTTATGGATTTGTGATAATATGTTATTTATGATGGATATATTTTGGCTATATATTGTACTAACACTTCTTGTTGAGTGTACATGTAGAATTATTATGTCAATGGATGATGGTGGTCATTTAGCCACTTTATGTCTTTCTGTGTGATGTCTGACCTAGGCATGGGGCCCTAAGGTCTATTGGCCATGATGTTAAGAAATATTATTTTTAGTTTTATGTGATAAAATGATGATGTTCTTGTGTGGGATTTAACCTTGTAACTTTTAAAATGATTTTTAAGTGTTTTTAAGAGGTCTATGTTGTAGGTTATGTTTGGAAAATTGTCTTATGTCCAAGGTACATAAGTAGGAAGTTTATTTTTGTCATTTATAATATTTTAAAAGGTTTTTAGACCCTCCTTTAAGCCCCACTTACAAAAGTGACGAAAATGGGAAGGTGGTTGGTTGAATTAGTTGGGTGGTTGAGTTGGTTGGGTGGTTGAGTTAGTTTTGGGTAGGAAGTTACTCTTTCCTTCTCTTTAAAAACTCTTTATGGAGTGGGGGTGACGTGCTCATTTTTATGATTTTCATTCAAGGATTCTACCATTAGTGGGATATTGCGATTGAGGTATCATGTTTTCTTTATTAATTAAATATAAATATAATATGTTTTTCTTTATTGATTAAATATAAATTTTATATGTTTTTTTTTATTGATTAAATATAAATATTATATGTTTTTCTTTATTGGTTAAATGTAAATATTGTATGTTCTAAATATTATATGTATCCTTTATTTATTAAATGTAAAGGTTGTTAAACTAATACGAATGTTTATTAAACTAATCGATATGATCGCATATTTACTGTAATATGGCATTGATTCTATTATAATGGTTTTGTTAGTAGAAAAATGATATATGGGTTTGGATTATAAATGTTGTAATTAGCATTTAAGTTATAAGTATTTGTAATTAATATTATCTAAGCATTGTTTAGCTTAACGGTTATATGTAATTGATGAGTGATTAATATAATAGATAGAATTAATATTAATTAAACTAGACCTAGGTTTTATGAAATTCTTGGTGGAGATATAACTTGAATCCAGTTGCTAATTTGATTAAATAGAATTGCTCTAGTAAGAAGAATTTATGTTGTCAATGAGTTGATTAGTTGAAATTGCTTATTGCAAGCAAAATTTTTATGTGAGTTGGTCTATGTGTAAATTGTCAAGTTTAGGTTCCAGAGGCATAAGGTAATATGATTTGGTTGTATGTATCCTATTCATAGTTGTCTTGAGATGAAGATGTTCTAAGAACATGATTTCTCTTGTCTACGTATGTGGGTCTTGGTAAACAATAATGTGAGATGTTGTACATACTTTGTTGTGAATATATTATGATGGGTTTAAATCTACTTCACGTATGTGTTGATAGCAAGATTGTGTGTAGTATTGGGGAGACCTTGGAAATCGTAATGAGAAACTATTTTGTTCATGGTTGAGATTTGGGAGCAAGATGACCCATACCTTTCTCTGGATATGTGTTGTTATGGTTATTGCGATTGATTAACTGAAAGTTTTGGGGACAATGAAGTAAAGGTTGGTCCTTGTGATTATGTTTAATAAGCAAGATGGTAAATGCCTTGCATTGTTTATGTATACTTATCAGTATGATAGTGATTGTCTTGCTTGATGGTTAGGGTTTCTAGATGCAGGTAGGGGAGTGGCTTTCAATGTGGGGCCGGTGCCCAAAGTGGCTAGCTGGGGTAACCCATTGAAAGTTAGTAATCAAGTGATAACCTAATTAATGAATTAGAGGGTTGGGTAGTAATTCACATTAAACAAGATAATTGGATTCCTCACCCATCCGTGTAGTGCTTGTTTAGACTAAGGATGGGATTGAGAAGGCCTGGTTGGCAAGTTTGACCTCCTTGTCTCCATGAAAGGGTGTGTCAGATCACATGTCACCCTGTGGGGCCGGTGCCTAGAGAGAGGCTGCCAGGGTAACCATAGATAGGGGCCAGTTACTAGTGAGAGATAGCCTGGGTAACCCATGCTAGGACCATGCGATGACACTCTCCCTACTGCAGCCTAGCATTCCCTAGATGTACTCTCCCCATTTGTTAAGTGTATACCTCTGGAAGTACTGTTGTGTTGCCTCTGGAAGTGATGTTGAGTTGTTTATGACATTGACTTGTGTTGTTGGAGTCATGTGTTATCTTTGTTCTTATAGCCTTCTATCTACCTGGTTGTATGTTGTTGTGGGAACCTTATGTTAACTCCTAGCTCAGGGGGTGGACCTCAGGGTTCCACATGGTCAGGTGGAAGAGCTTTTATCCATTGGTTTTTATTCCTTGCTGATGTTCATGTGCGAGGAGGATATACCTTGTGCATCAGGCATCAGATCTTGTACCTGTTTATGAAGATAGTTATTATGCTCATGTACTATCCTGTGTATTAGTTGATTTATAATGTATGTATTCAGATGTATTCAAAAGGTGATAATGTAACAATGTATTGGTGTACTCTTATGTATGGACTTGAATATGTAAATGTAATCTTGATCAAGTTGATTATCTAACTGATGTCATGAAATGGAGATGTATATGTATAATCATCAGTGTAATAGAATTAGAATGTTCTGCCGATGTTAGTTAGTGAAGCATGCAAATTATGTTGATTAATTTGTCAAGTAATGCAACCATGGGGACCTTAGAAGACAAGTTGTTAGTTAATGATGTGTACCGACTTGTTAAACATTACTTTGTTATCTTATACATTAAAAAAAAAAAATCCGCATTGCATAGCATAGATGTGTTGTCCTCTAAGGTGTTCATTGCAGGGCATTACAACTTGTCAATGAATTAAAAATTTATTTTTTGGGGGGATGGTGTGAATAAAAAATTAAGGTTTATTGGTGAGTGTGAGGACATGTGACACATGTGTGAGCTCTTTGCATCAAAAAGAGATCTTACATGGAAAAGGAAAGGTGTGGTGGAAGGGTCATGTGACCCTTTTGAATAAAAAATTACTCTTTATTCAAAGTGTGGGGATAAGGGTTAATGATGGTTTGACCATATTAATTAAGTATTTAACTTAATTAATATGGCTATTGGAAATTAGTGAGGAGGCTAAGTAGAGGTTAGAATTTATTAAATAATGATTTATGTTTTAATTAATTTAGGTCTAGGGGTTATGTAGGCTAGGGTAGCTAATTAAATAATTAGTATTTATTCAATTAGGCTAGGTTTAGGCTATAGGCTATGGTAGATTAATTAAATGAGAATGTTTTATTTAATTAATCAGGATTAGGGGATGAGGGAAATTAATCAAATAAATATTAGAATATTTATTTAATCAATTGGAAGATGATGTTCTAAGGTATAGTAACAAATTAATTGAATTAATTCATTTCAAGGGATGAATAAGATGAATGGTTAGGGATAAATGGTTTAGGATAAATTAATTAAATAAATTGATTTTATTTAATTAATTAGTAAAGAGTAAATTAGTGATGTGAGGATGTGGGAAGGTGACTTGCTAGGGCTAGTCATTTTTAGGTGTCTACATTTGCCCCTCTTTGAAATGATGTTATGACTAAGTAACATTATTTCAAATAAGTTTAAGGGATAGTGTTGGATTGGATAGAAAAAAACTTTAGTTTAGAAAAATAGGATTAGGTTTAGAGATGAGGTTAAGGGTGATGCCCCCTCGAGAGGGCAGGTAGGTTGCAAGAACACGAGTGTGCTCTTAAAATGGATGAACATGTTGATAAAGGGGATGGAGGGTAAGGGGGTGCATGATTATAAAGGATGTGGGTAGGTGATGATAAGTTGATTTTGGATATTGGATAAATTAGAGATGGATGATTATTGTGCTGGTATGATTTAGAGCAATCCTAGGTTTGTTATAGCAAAGAGGATATTTTCACCAAGGTATAGAAAACCAGGGTGATGATGTATATCTATTCTTTGTATGGACTAGACCTGCAAACAATAGGATGATCCCATGCATGCCCAAGATAGTACAATATTATCGAGACGAGTGAAGGGGACTTATAGCATAAGTCCTTAGTACACAAAAGGTATGATGAACCTTAGATGCAAAAGGAAATCAATATGCTAGAATCAACCCTAAATTTCATAAGATATAAATACTAAATTGGAGTAATCAGACCAACCCACAAGCACAACATACAAAAGAAATGACCATGCCCTAGTCTATGTATTGTTTTCCATATACCATGATAAAGTGAGATCAAGGTAATTTTGAAATGATCCTTGGAATGATACAAAAGATAAAAATAAATAACCAAAAGACTAATGAACCAAACAAACAACCATTGTATGTCTTGCCAAGATGGGTGATGATTTGATGATGGATTCTGCCTATTGTAGGAATGATATATCTGTTAGTGTAGGAATCGATGGATGATTAGGATAATTCAAAGGATGGGCTCAAGATATAGGCTATAAAGTTATTGTTGAAATTGATTTGATGATTGATTTTTGTGTGAAAAAATGATGCTCTTGATAGTATACCTAGCAAATGTATTGCATTTGGATCTAGTGTAAGATTACGGGAGAGGGACCATTCAAGCAGGTTGGATGGGTGCATCTTATGTACCTGAGTATTGGATACTTCCTTCCTATTCAAGAATGCCTACATACCCTGTATCCATAAGATTAAGGCACATTAAGATGTGGGTGGTGATGATATGTAGTTCTAATTTGTAATGATGATGTGGGATGGTTTAGGATGTTTTGATGATGATGTCAGATGTTTTGGGATGATGATGGGGTTTTGGGTTTTTTTGGATTTTTGGATTTTGTCATTTTATTATGGGGTGGTTACCTTGGATTGTGTTTGGATTGCCTACGTGTTGGATACCAATGATGAGGGAACACCAAGTCTAAAGGCAAGGGTGATGGTAAGATTGGAATAATGTGATAGGATTGGGTGGGTGCATTGGCAATGGAAGGTAATGGCTAGGTGATTCATGATATATGGATGGATACATGGTGATAAGGCATAGGATGGGGGATACATGATAGGTTGATGGAGGGGTTTAGGATGATCTCTAAAGACTATGTTGCATACTAATCATATGCCCCACTTTAGGTATGATGCTTAAGCTTTTATGTGATTGTGCTTATGAGAATGTTGGATGGGCAAATGCTTGGAAGGGATGGGTGGACTTTGTAGTAGATGGATGTATGGAGGATATGCGTGGAAAGGGATGTATGCTGAGAGATGTCCAAAGCATGTTTTTGATATTTTGCCCCTGTCCTTATCAAGATCTAATAGAAATAAGATAAGGAGGAAGATATGGAGATAGGATGGATTTGAGACAATAGGATAGATATGAAGATGGTAGATATGAATATGATAGGATAAGGATACATAATAGATAGGATATGAAAAAGGATATTATGTATGTGGATGAATGGCTTGATGTTGTCCCCAAGTATGGGATACAAATGAATGGAAAAAGGATTATGCATGATGCCCACAAGGGGTTTTCATCATTGTACTTCACCAAGGCACCACAAGGAGTGATTTCCACCATTGGATGAATGATTTTTCTTTATAGTTTTCATGCATGGATGTTGATGGATGTTAATGGATTGTGGATATGTGGATTACGAATGGATGGAAGATGACATATTATGATGTGGATTATGATATGGATGGAGGATGATGGATTATGATGTGGATGATGTGGATTATGATATGTATTATGATGTGGATTATGTGAAAGCATGGACCATAGGGATGTGATGGGGAAGCTATGTGGGATAGGGGATGTAAGATGGGATAATGGGGGTATATGGGAAAGCCAAGGGGTGGAGGAGAACCATGACCAATGGTAGCACACATTGTAATGTATTTTGAAGATTATATATTGGATGTGGAGTGGGGAGTAATGCAGATTGTTGATTTGGGGACTTAGGGACCCAAATAGACTTAATAATTGTGGGATTTGGTGGGGAGTGAGATGTTTGGCATTTTGAAATGAAATGGGACATGGATGCTCCACTTGGATTGAGTGCTTTTTGTTTAAGGACCCACACCATTTTTGTTTTTTCTTTTTCTTTTAATGGTGTGAGGTTTGGTAGCCTTATAGATGGATTGTTATTGTATATTTTGTATTGATGCTCTATGGCATTATACTCTTGAGGCTTTTGCAGATTTTGTGCTTTATGATTGGAGGCATCCAGATTTTTACTTTTGAATCCCATGGGGTTTGTGATAACTTCAAGTTTGGTCGATGTGTGCTTTTGTTGGTCATGATTAGGGATGTTAGGAGATCATGATTTATGGGATGAGGATTTATGGATGGGAGTTGGATGGATAGGAGGATAAAGAGATTTGAGGATAGGATATATTAGTTGTTGGGAGGATAAGAGGATTTGGGGATAGGGATATTAGGAGTTGGGAGGAGTGGAGGAAATTTTGATGGGGGGAGATGTATGGTCAGATGCTTTTGCGTATGATATGATAATGGAGGAGGGATGGTGACATATAATTTGGATGCGCGATGAGGTGCACTAGGCTTGGAGTTATAAGGAGATGCTTTATGAGGTGTGTGAGTGCTACCAACATGGGCGGATTGTTTTTCTTGGGATGTATCACCAAGGGCATGCGAGGATGGATGGAATGTGGTATGGATGGGTTCAAAAATACCTTGTGTTGATATGCATCAGACAACTAAGAGGGGGGGTGAATCAGTTGTCCCAAAAACTTAAACACTTTCTATATTTAAACATTCATTACTTATCCACGATTATTATGATTAAAAAATGAGTGCATGAAATCAGAAACTTTACCACAGATACAACATCAAACACAAGAGACCATATTTTTACGTGGTAAACCCCAAGGTGGGGAAAACCATAGAGATAATTAGCACTCAATATATATTGCAATCTTGAAATAATGATGTCCAGGCTTGGTCACTGCCATGAAGAACAACTAGGTCTAGCAGGCTCACTGCCTCAACCCTAAACCTAGCAAGATTACAATAAGGGTTGTTAAACCCTGAGGGTTGTTAAACCCTACTGGCAGCTTACTGCCAGAATCACTACCATGATTAACACCTTTCTGTATTTGTGATTGAAGTACAATAATTCCTCTGCTATGCTTTTCCTCTGCTATATTCTTCCTCTCCTTTCCTCTACCTCTTCTCTTCTCTGCCTTTTGGACCTTTCTTATTATCTTTCCATCTTCAGTCAAGGACACTTTTTCCATGAATCAACTACAAGTATTTATACACTACATCAACCTTGGAATAATCATCAAGGTTAGCATCACAATCATCCACCATTGGAACAATCTCCAAGGTCGGTATTACAAACATTTATAAAATAGGTCCTGACCTATTACAACATTATGCAAATGAAATGAAATACGGATCATGTCATACATTAGATGGGACTCAAACATGATCTTCCATGCCACCACATGCTTCCACAATCTTCCAAGATCTCTGTAATCATTGGGATTAACCAGGTCAGCTAAGACTGGTTACACGCTACATTATCTGGGAACAATCTTCAAACACATTCTCAATTTCTTAACACAGACCAAAGTCTAGATAGAAACATCATTAGGAGACATCCACAAGAATGTTATAATCATCAAGAGTAACCACATGAACATTAACCACTTTATCCATAGGAATCTTCTCACCATAACACATGAACTTTACTATCTTCAACTGTCATAGAAGAAAGATAGCTTGTGGACCACCAATCCATGAACCATTACAGCCGTAGGCACTTATCATCATCCCAAACTTCCTTCTAGAATTGCAAAGCAAAATACTTTATTGCGAATGAATGTGGAGCAGAATACTTTCTTCCTGTCCCAACTGAACTTATAGAAAAAGCAAGTTTTACTCTGGTGAACACAACTCACTCAGATCTTCATGTGGAGGGCTCAAACCCAGAATGTAGCATCCTTAGGCATACCTCTAACATACTTCCAATCTACAGACCATGATCTTCAAGTAGAAGTAAATGTGGATCAGTTTACCAGACTGTTCTTCAGCATAGAACTCACTGTCTGTACTGTACTTCTCTGTAACTCACTTGTTCCTTCCGGAGAGGCTAATTTTCTCAATATCCTCAACATACAAGTCTTCTAAACAAGTAATAGAATAATATATAGTTGACACCAATGACAACAAGGATATTTTGACATCAATGACAACACTGATTAGGCATATACTTGCAACAATCTCTCCCTTTGTCATTGATGGCAACATATGATGTGAAAAATTACATCAACCATCAAGACAAGATTCTCCCCCTTTCTCTTACACATCTTCACTCTAAGTTTTTCACATGACTTCTCTCCCCCTTTGACATCAATGGAAAAGGGCACATACTTGCACTCATCTACTATGATCTAATCTCTCTTCTGAACTCTCTTACTACTCCCCTTGAGAAGTAGCCCTAAAAAGCATCAATCTGAACCTCTGAGCACCTCTAGACTAATGCACTACTATTCATCTTAGTTTAGAGAAGGAGGGGTGATAACCCCTAACTTTTCTTTGAGATACTCAAAAGTATCCTTAGGCAGAGGCTTGGTAAAAATGTCTGCGATCTGATCCTTGGTAGAAACATACTCCAACTTGACTTCATTCTCTATCACCTTTTCTCTCAGAAAATGATACCTGATGGATATGTGCTTTGTCCTTGAATGCATCACTAGATTCTTTGATATGTTTATGGCACTTGTGTTATCACAAAAGATTGCAATGGGATCTTCATACACAATTTTGATGTCCTTCAAAGTGTGCTTCATCCATAACACTTGAGTGCAACTAAATGCTACTGCAATGTATTCTGCTTCTGCAGTAGATAGGGATATTGAATTTTGTCTCTTGCTCAACCAAGATACTAATCTTTTTCCCAAGAAGAATGTACCTCCACTTGTACTTTTCCTATCATCCACATCTCTAGCCCAATCTACATTGGTATATGCGCTGAGAGTAAAGTCACAGTCCTTAGGTTACCACAAACCATAATCTATTGTACCTTTTAAATATCTCAGAATTCTCTTGACTGCCATCACATGTGATTCCTTGGGTTCTACCTAAAATATTGCCACAAGACATACTGCATGCATTATTTCAGGTCTTGTTTGAGTCAGATTATATTATAATATTATATAATATAAATATAATATTGTAATATTAATAATATAATAATATATAATAATATAATATAAATATTATATTATTATATAATATTATATAATAATAATATAATATAATATTATATAATATATATTATAATATTGTTCCTATCGGCGTATTCCTTGAGCCTCTCAACTAAATCCTAAAAATCCCAGAAACCTACAAAGCCCTAATGATGAAACCCTAACACTAAGAGAATTGTGTGCTTTTGCGGCCATGAAAAGAGCTTCTAAAGAATCAGCCTCGAATTCCCAACAACTAGTAGAGATTGTCGTGGTTACAACAAAGGAACAAGAAACTGTTGAATCCATGGAGGTGGATGATCAAATTTTGGAAAAATTAAGGTCCATACCATATTTTCTCTAGAGGGTTTTGTCTGGAAGTAGGGATGTGAATTAATGGAGCCATGTTGTTCTTGTCGGTACTGATGTTTGTGAAGAAAATTATTTTATAGTTTTTAATTTTTTATAAAAAATTATGTGAGTGGTGTTGTATTTTAGTTATGCACTTAAAAAAATATTTTATTTAATTAAATCTATTTGATACCATTATATAAAGCCTTGGTGTAATTAAAAGAACTCAAAAACAAACTTATCCTCATCTTTAAAATGCAAAACCTTAAATTACTTAATAGTGAGCTCTTTGTGAGACAAAAATTCTCACAATGGACTAGAGAACTTATTTTTCAATCACACCAAAAAAAATGGCAGAGAAAAATTACTTTAAGACTTTAATCTTCGCACTCACTATTGTTCTTCTAGCCTTCTCATGTGCAACTATGTCAGAATCACAAGACTCACAAATAATTTCTAGATTCCAACAGTATCTGCAAATCAGCACAGCATAGCCCAATCCCGAGTACAAGCCAGTAGCAGACTTTATACTCTCCCAAGCCAAATCCATTGGCCTAGCTGTCCAAGTCCTTGAATATGTCAAATCAAAACTAGTCATACTCCTCACATGGCAAGAAAAAGAGAAGTCCCTACCCTCCATACTTCTCAACTCCCACATAGGTGTTGTTCCTACAGAGAAAGAGAAGTGGGTTCATGACCCCTTCTTAGCCCACAAAGATTCCAATGGTGACATCTATGCTAGGGGCTCACAATACATGAAGTGTGTGGGGATGCAATATCTTGAGGCTCTTAGAAATATGAAGAATAGAGGCTTTGTTCCTCTTAGGACTATTCATGTTTCTTTTGTCCCTGATGAAGATATTGGGAGCGGTGATGATGAAAAAATGTTTGTGGTTTCCAAGGATTTTGAGAGTTTGAATGTGGATGTTATTTTGGATAAAGGGCTTGCTTCCCCTAATGGGAATTATAGAGTTTTCTATGGGGAGAGGGCTCCCTGGTGGCTGGTGATAAAGGCAGTGGGGGCACCAGGTCATGGCTCAAAGTTGTATGATAACAATACAATGGAGAACTTATTGAAGAGTGTGGAGACTATTATGAGGTATAGAGCTACACAGTTTGATCTTGTCAAGGCAGGATTAGCTGCTGAGATGGATTTGATTTCTGTCAATCTAGTTTTCCTTAAAGTAGGGATTCCAACTCCCACAGTATGTTTATTGAATTTATTCTTTGGGTGATTTTTTTCAATGGGGTGATATTATTTGTTGTAACTTGTTATAATGGGCTGGGTAGAATTGACAATGGGAGTAGTATATATTATAATATTATATTATTATATAATATTTAATATATTATAATATTATATAATATAAATATTATATTATATTATAATATTATAATATATATAATATTGTAATATTAATAATATAATAATATATCATAATATAATATTCTATAATATATTATATATTATTTTATAATATTATATAATATAAATATTATATTATATTATAATATAATAATATATAATATATTATATTATATTGTATAATAATACAACCCACTCCCTCAATTCGAAATATTTTTTTGGTTATCCACTTTAATATTATATTGTCTAATTTTTATTTGTGTGACTAATTATTTAATTGTGTTTTTTGCTCAATGACCAAATTAGTCATTTATTTGGTCATTTATTTAGTCATTTATAGTTGTGTTGCAAAAAAATTTGGTCACGTGACTAAAAGTTTGTCACCTGGTCATTTATTTGTCATATTTCTACTAGTGATATGAGGGTATAATCTACCTAGTCAGTTCCAGTAATATTATCTTATCCGTGGGATACCTTGGCAACCTGAGGGGTTGCCCATTGAATCCTTCCATCTGAATGTAAGTGAAAGTTTAGAATTGGATGAACTAAGTTCTATTTCTTGTGATCATTGCTTGTGCTTCTGATCTCAACCTCTTTGCTCTGTCATTATCCATCAATCAAACCAAATGATTGATAAAACAATCATTAACCCTCCTATAATACTATGTGGTGGCCTTCCTTATGAGTTAGGGATAATGATCCCATATGTTTACATCTCCTAGAATTCTACCTACTCTACCTACTATCTGTAGGCCAGAGAACGTTGATTGTGCAACACATGCATATACAACATATGAATTATTATAAAACAGGCACTTCTTGCCTCCAAATATCCCCATGTTCTCATCTAAGTTGTCACTGATCAAGGATTCCCACTGAATCTGGGTGTCAGTCGTCTCCACCACCCTTATCAATCCATACATCCAAGGCTCAAAACTTCTAGCATCAGCCTTTCCCCTCATCTGGCTCAACATCACCATTATATATTGAACCTCTGGAGTGAAGTCAAATGTATACAAATTAACCGGCAATTTAGCTCCTACCTTGACATTAATACCCCGTGCTCTCCAACATGAGAATATTATCTTCTTACAATCAGTGGTGTTGTTCTTATATTGTTTTTTCCAGTTCCTCTAGATTTAACTTGAAAAGATTAAGACCTAAAGGCAAAAGGAATGCCTTTGTAATTCCTTTCATAGAGAAATCCACATATACCCTGTCATCTTTCTCTACTCTTCTGGTCTACTTATTATAATTTTCTACACAGGCCACTATCAATTCAATGGCACTTGCTGCATATGGGAGTCCTCCTACATGCCACATCCTAGAATTGTATATCTTTTGTAGAACAAGGTGTCCACTACCTTGAATAGATCTTTTCATCCATTCATCCACATCGGTGTTACCTGCATGTGTGTGACCCATCTTTCTAAAATGGAAACCTATAGCTCCTGGTGATGAGAACATGGTAGTCTTGAATTCTGACTCATTTTTGAGCTTCCTAACCTCTATTATATCCTGTAATGATAGATGTGCATGTCTCAAGATACATTTCATGTTATCAATTTTATGTCAATTTTCTCAATATCCTCACATTTTATTATTTACAGAGCACAATACATGCATATGCAGCTAAGATTTACCCTAGTTGCAAAATTTACCTTTTACTATGTTACCATAAATGACAAAAGCAAGGTTTCACCATCAGATACCTTTTTACTAAGATTAAACCTAATTAAAGATATCTAGATGTGCACTTTACACTATATAATCATTGTTTACTGGATGTTGTTCAATATGCACATTGTTCCGTTCGAGGTCACAATTTTTGTAATAGTCACTGTAATTTGTTGGAGCTCTATAAATCTTTGTTGTGAATTCTTAGGTGAGTTTAAAATGATCATATTTCACCTTTTATGTGTTAAAATTATGAAATTATGGCATAATTAATGCTAAATTCATTGGGTATGGACATTTGTTTAAAGTTCTGAGAGATCAATACAGATGGCGACCTCTAATTTGAAATTTTGAATGGCCCACGACCCCTTTTCATAGCATTAATTACAAGGCCAAGATATAAACAAAGGTCTAGATATTTGAATAATGTGTGTTTTTCTTTTCAAAATGTCCATACATTTAGATGACATCATACAGATGTTTGGTCAATGTTGACCAAGGAATGGGTATCAGGGGATGCTAAGATACGAAGGTATTCTCTTTTGATCTTAAATGTCTGGACATTAAGATGTCTACCTTTGAAAAGTCAAATCCATGTCATGTGGCATTGTCAGATTGGTTTTGGCATGTCTTAATTTCTGTTCATAAACAACAGGGATATGGATATTAAGAAATATCAAGATGTTATACCTTTTGAAATATCCTTGGGTCTAAGTATGTTGATGATGTCATGGTTCAAGGTGGTTCTTTTAGCAGGAGGAAAAATGACATCATAAGGATATTGGCAAAAGTTCAGACATTAAATTAATGTTTGGATGTTAGGAAATGTTCAATATCCCTTCCTCTTAATGTCTGGATGATGTCATCATCTTTTTTATTTCTCTAAGATGAGATTAGATGACATCATCAAGATATTGGGCTAGGTCCTGATGTTAAATGTTTAAGCATAATGTCCATAGTCTAAGTCAAGTTGAAAAGTCAACCGAGACACGTCATTAAGATATTAACAAATGTCTGGACCTTAAGTTAAGGTCTGGATGTGAAGTTAACAAGAATACCTTCTAGCATCCATAGTAAGTGAATTATACGCATGACATTTAGCTAGCACAATGGGTTTAGTTTGACGTCCACACATTTGCGTATGTCTGAATATTTGGTTTTACTTAGCAAATTTGTGATCGGGACATTAAGTTAATGTTTGGATGTTAGGATAATGTGAACATCCCTAAGACCATTTGACTAAACTTTGACCAGGCATAACTTCTTGGTCTTAGGAAATCTCTTGGTACTTCAAAAGGCAAACCTGCTTAGAATTTTATCCTCTTTCATTTGGTAGGGTTTAGGATGAAAATTTTTAACTTCAAAAAATTGATCTATATCTCAAGATCTTGACATCCCAAGGATAAGATCTTGACATACATCTGCTACTAGTTTTACCATACCACCGAAAAGCAAAGGAAAACAAACAAGCCAAACTGAAGCAAGAAAAAGTTGGGTCCCTATTTTGTTGGGGCAAAATGGGGCATGTTGTGTAACCACACAACAAATTGCCACCAAAGAAAACTACCAAAATTCAAATAATTCAAGCAAGGAGGACAAATTAGGACATAAAATTCTAACTCCTACTGGATACTTAAGCATCCTGACCTTTTTGAGTGAGATCATATTCATTAACACAAAAATGTAATGAGAAGGAATCAGATGTGTACATGTGATTCATTTCCTTTATCTTGAAGAGAGGTTGAAAATAGTAGTAGTTACTGTTAAGCTACATAGTTGGATTTAACCCTCTAAGACAATCTTGGATAGAGCTTTGCTGGCAACAGGTGTCCATAGCCTTGACAAGGTTATCTTTGAAATTCTCCTGAGTAGAGCCCCACTACCAGTCAGGAGTCCATAGCCTTGATAGAGTTACTTAGATGACCTAAGAATTTATTTCTTTTCTTTTATTATTTTTAATATTCATAAGATGATCTTGTAAGCTCATTTGCAAGGTGTAGGCACTTGCTTATTTAGGCTAAGAATTGCAATGGTAGTAAAGGCAAACCTTTAGATTTTTCACTTAACATAGACACTAGTATCTTCAACAAATCCAAGGCTATTAAGTGTATTCATGTGATGATCTCCTTGAACAAAAAGAGTTACTACTGATGAACATGATTTCACAAACCTGATCAAAAGTGCCTAAGCTAATAGGAGTTACAACCTATGTGAGAATTTGTAGTTCTCTCTTGAATTCTAACAATTTCACTAGTTTTCTGAAGTAGAAAGGTGCTCTATCTTACCTAATCAAAACTAGGACTCAACAACACACAAACAAAGCAAAGCACACAAAGCAAGCTATATAAGCAATTGTACAATATACACATATAATACATGGTTTTGACCTGACCTACTTAGGCTTGGAAATAGTACTTGAGGAATTGCCCATTGACATGCAATTGAACATCGTCACCTATTAAGGTCTTAAGACTATAGGTGTTGTCACATAATATCTCTAATATCTGAAAGGAACCAATCCATAGTTTATCAAACTTGCCTTTCTTCTTGTGGGCTTTATCCTAAGATAATACAACGTTTGAGATCCTGAATGCCTTTACCCCATCTCTTTTGTTAAACCAATGTTTGACAATAGCCTAATGTTTGGAAAAATGATCTATTTCCCTATCTCTTTTCTCTTCTAAGTGTAGCAATTGTAACAATCTGACTTCCATTTTATTGTTTATGCTTAGATACTCCTAGGCAAACTGTAGGGTTGGGATTTTCAAGATGAGAGGAAGGATAAGATCTACCCCATACACTAATTGATAGGGGGAGTTGACTAAGGAAGTCTTAACTCTTGTTTTGTCTACCCATGGGGCATACTTAAGCAAAGTGTTCCATTCCCTAGGGTTCTTTTCAATTAACTTCTTAATGATATTCAACAGATTTTTGTTAGTGGATTCAGCTAAACCATTACCTTGGGGATAATAATTTGATGAGAATTTTAAAACTATGCCATGATCAAATGCCCAACTTGAAAATTTCAAAGATACAAATGTAGGGCCATTGTCAGAAACTAAAGCATATGAAATTACATATCTTGTGATGATATTGCCCTCCAAAAACCTGATCACATCATTAGATGTGCATGTCTTGTTGCTGATGGCCTTTGTCCATCTGGTATAATAACCTATGATAGTGAGCATGTACCTATGTCCAGAAGAGGATGGAGGATTGATAGGTCTGACGACATCCATGCCCCATTGTACAAATGGGTGCATCTCCATCACAGGCTGTAATAGTTGAGTTCCATACTTCTCTTTGTTAGAAGTAGTTTGACATCTGTGACAAAACTTGATGTGTTCAGTTGTATCCATAAAAATGGTGGGCCAATAATACCCAACCCTCAAAATAGAATGTGTGGTGGCTAGATGTGATGATCCATGGGCAGTACCAAACTTTTTTCGTGTAACTCAAGAAGAACTTTTGCAACTTCTTTTTTATCTAAGCATTTGAGATATATCCCCTCATAATTTTTCTTAAATAGGACTCCTCCTTTGATTTATGTATCTCTATGTTTTGATCCTTAGAGCTCTTCTTTGGGATGCCAGCATATTAGGTGGACATCTTCTTGTGATCAGGACGTGTCTTATGTTGGAATACTAGTCATCATGCATTTCAGAATCTACTTCATATTGTTGGCTTGTCAAGTTAGGATCTATCTCTACAATCATCTAACTAAGATCCTATCCTTTGACTAATTTCATGGCTGTGATGTCCATATCATACTCTTGTAGTACAGTAATCCATTTAGGTCATTTTTCACTTGGTTTACTCTTCATTAACAACACTTTCACGGTTGAATCAGGTACTACTACAATGAATTTACTTCTCAGGATATAGTGTCTGAACTTCTTTATTGCTCTGACTAAGGCAAGAGCCTATCTCTCTACATCCATATACCTTAGCTTGACATCTCTAAATAGGGTACTCATGAATGAAATCAAATTTTCTTCTTTTATCTCACTCCTCTGAGTTAGGACAGTTGCACATGTGTGCTTTGATGCAAAAGGAAATTTGTAAAAGTCCTTTGTGTAATTAGGACTGATCAACATTGGAGCACCTGCAATTGCTTTCTTAATATCCTCAAAGATTACCTTTTCCTCTGGAGGCCATTCAATCTTAGCATCTTTTTTTAACATAGCGTTCAGAGGTCTTACTATCTCTACAAATCTAGTGATAAACTTCATAACAAAGTTAATCTTACCAAAGTAAGACTTCAATTCTTTCTCTCTTGCTAGAAGCTGCAACTTCATGATTGAAGCTACCCTAGCAAGGTTGATTGTTATTCCATTCTTTGATATGACATGACCCAACAACTTGCTTATGGTCACTCCAAAAATACACTTCTTTAGATTCAGGGATATGCCATATTGATCGCACTTCTTTAACACTTTTTGAGGTCTTCAATGTGATCACCTATTTGTTTTCAAAACACTATTAGGTCATCCATGTATATCACAATGCATTGACCTACTAGTCCTCTAAATTCTATATCCATGGCTCGCTATAAAGTTGCTCTAGTATTGATTAATCCAAACGGCATGTGCCTATAAGAGAAGATTCCCCATTTGGTGGTAAAGGTTATTTTTTGTAGGAGCATCCCTGGTTCAAGAGAAATCTTGCATCAACCAAAAATCATTTGCATTTTAGTTTATTTCTTTTCATTTCTAGTTTAGTACAGTTAGTTAAGTCAGTAGCAGTTTATGTATTTTGGTCCGCATTCTACTGCAATTTCATTTCAAGCCTTATGGAGCTCGACTTAGCATCTAGACACATTCATGCACATCATATCCAAAATTTAAATCATTTGGATCAGGTACCGGTAAGATATCACTATCAGAAGATTGACTATTTTCTCATAATAGAGCATTCTAATAATCTCAAACAATCAACTAAAGGGGAAGACTTGTGCAACATTCCATGACTTGTGGAGCTAAATGACACATCATTCAATGTTGTTTGGATCATGGATGACCTTCCCTATGATCTGCACACCATTCCATTCATTTGTAGAGGAGTTCTAAATGATTAGGCCTAACCTATCCATGTACACATGTTACATCTCTTTATTGGATTTTGTGATCTTCCTTGACCAACGTAGAGGAATCTTATGTACCAGAGATGATATAAATTGATGTAATAGATACATAGGAAAGTAGTGAATTACATAGAGATAGTTTGATAGTTTGAATTTCTTGTGAAGGAGCTTCAAAGCTATATCTTGTGCATATTTTGTAATTGAGGAATCAGGCATGTGAACCCTAATTGCAAGTCCGCATGTTGCCAACCAATTTATATTTGAATTCTATGATATACTAAATGACTGAATCTGCAATTACATTCTATATTTGAGTTGTTTCCTTTGTGTTTACTCTTGTTGCATGATCTAGACTGTTCACCTTGTAGGCCCTCCTAACCATGACTCCACCAAGTGGTATCAGAGCAGAAGTTTGAATATTTGGGAGTGAATTGAGTGAACTTGGGGAAGGAATTCTATAAGATCTTGTTGTGAATAGATCACCAAATCTAAGGTAGACTACTTGTGTTCTCAACTAATCGTCGATTGTGAAGTAGTTGTCACCTTGTAGCCTAATCACCAAATTTGAGGCAGTTACACTTGATCTGAGGAAGATATGCCATTGAGGAGAATACCTATTGCTGGTACAATGGCTAGAAGAATAGATGAGATGATAGAGATGATGAAAACAATGTGAGTTCTCTTGGATATTGTTGAAGAAGATCGGAGAAGAGGATTGAGACCTCAACCTAATTTTGAAAGTGATGATGATGATGATGAAGAATTTCAATTCGCTGATCAAAATGAAGTAACCCTAGGAGATGAAGAAGAAGAATTAGATCAAGTCAAGATGTTGCAAGCTATTTCAAAGATTGGGAAAAGACCTAGAGTTGATTTACCAAACTATATTAGCAATTTGAATCTTGAGGAGCTGGTTGACTAGATAAATGACCTAGAAGAATACTCTGAATATGAATAAATTGAAGATCCGGAGAAGGTGAAATTTGTAAAGACAAAGTTGAAAGGACATGCTGCTATATGGTGGAAAGAAGTACGATTGGATAGAAATAGAAGAGGAAAATAAAAGATTACAAAGTGGGATAGAATGGTGACAAAATTGAAGAATCAGTTTATACCTGCTAACTATGAGTTGGAACTGTTGAAGAGATTGCAAAACCTAAGAGAAAAGGAGAAATCTATGGAGTACACTGAAGAATTTCATAAGATGATCATAAGGATAGAACACAATGAAGCAAGCAAGGAGAAAGTGGCTAGATACATCAACGGATTGAGATTGAACATTCAAGAAGAGCTAAGTTTGGTGAGGATGACAACATTGGAAGAAGCATATCAGTTTTCCCTGAAGGTTGAAGAAAAGTTGAACAAGAGGCATGATTAGAGTTAGAGAGGCAGAGGAGATAAATTTTAGAGAGGTAGAACATTTTTTGAAGGGGAGAGATCATATGCAGAGTGGAATAGACAAGAAAGCACATTCAAGAAGGAAGATAACGATAACAATGCATACCGGAGAGATGACAAAACTTTCTACCGTAGAGGAAACCCTATTCCATAACTGAGTGAAGGATATAGAAGAGAAGGAAGAGGACCTAATAGGAGAACATTTAGGGGAACCTATTTTAAATGTGGAGGTGAAAGACATAGAGCATTTGAATGTAATCAAGGAATACAAGCAAGAGGACAAAGAATAGTGGAAGAGCAGCCTATGTTAAAGAAGAACTTGGTGGATCACTGAGTTTAGTTGGTAAACCTAAGAAAGGAGAATCACTTGTCATGAGGAGAAGACTATTTCAAGTAGAGACAAATGAGGAACCACCACAGAGGAAATGTTTGTTCAAAACTAGATGCAAATCAGGAGGTAAATGTTGTAAAGTTGTAATTGATAGTGGTAGTTCGAATAATTTAGTTTCAAAGGAGATGGTGACTAAGTTGAAGTCAGAAAGATTGAAACACCCTAAGCCATATCAGATAGCATGGATTTAGGATGATCATAAGGTACTAGTGAGTGAAAAATGTTTGGTGAAATTTCATATTGGATCTTATCATGATGAAGTATTGTGTGATGTTATGCCTATGGATGTTTGTCATATATTGTTGGGTAGACCATGGTAGTATGATAGGAAAGCTATACATGATGGAAGAAAGAATACATATACTATAACATCAAATGGAAAGAGAATTACTTTGATTCCTTTGGAAGATGATCCTAAGAGTGATGTATGTAGGAATGCTAGAATCTATTTGGTATATGGAAGAAATTTTATAGATGGTTTGAGACATGTGAATATGTGTTATTCTTTGATTCCTAAGAAGCTTGAAAATATAAAGGCTGAAGAATCACAACCGACAGATATAACTGACTTGCTGACAGAGTATCAAGAGATCATATCAGATAATGTACCTGAAAGATTGCCACCAATTAGGAGTATTGTCATCACATGGATCTTATACCTAGAGCTAGTTTGCCTAACAAAGTAGCACACATAATGACACTAACAAAGAATGAAGAATTGAATAGATAGATACATGAGCTATTGAGGAAAGGTTTGATTAGAGAAAGCTTGAGTCCTTGTGCAGTACCTGTAGTGTTAGCACCGAAGAAGCATGGAGAATGGAGAATGTGTACAGACTCTAGACCAATCAACAAGATCACAGTTAA
This sequence comes from Cunninghamia lanceolata, assembly GCA_027924645.1. Taxonomy (NCBI): domain Eukaryota; kingdom Viridiplantae; phylum Streptophyta; class Pinopsida; order Cupressales; family Cupressaceae; genus Cunninghamia; species Cunninghamia lanceolata. The sequence continues at coordinate 8,405,407 of BSBN01001054.1, forward strand.
GTATCGATTTCCTTTACCTAGGATAGATGACATTATGGATTGTTTGAGAGGAGAAAAATATTTTACAAAGTTAGACTTGAAGAGTGGATACCACCAAATTAGAATCAGAGAAGGCGATGAATGGAAGACTACTTTTATGACAAATGAAGGATTGTATGAGTGGTTAGTGATGCCTTTTGTATTGACAAATGCACTAAGTACTTTCATGAGGTTGATGAATGAAGTTTTGAAGAAATTCTTGGGTAAGTTTTTTATTGTATATTTGGATGATATTTTGATTTTTAGGAAGACAAAGGAAGAACATTTGTGGCACTTGAGATAAGTATTGCATAGTTTGAGAAAAGAGGAATTGTTGATAAACATCAAGAAGTGTAGTTTCATGAAGGAAGAATTGGTATACTTGGGATTTGTGATTTCTATGGAAGGATTGAAGATGGATCCTGAGAAAGTAAGAGCAATTGTTGAGTGACCTACACCCAAAATCATTGGAGAAGTCAGATGATTTCATGGAGTGGCTAGTTTCTACCAGAAGTTCATCAGAAATTTTAGTTCAGTATGTAACCCTATGACAGAGACAATGAGAGGTGATAGAAAAGACTTTAAGTGGACATCAAGAGAAGATAAAAGTTTTGAATTGTTGAAGTAGAAAGTGACAGAGAAACATGTGTTGGCATTAACATATTTCAATAAAGTATTTCAAGTAGATTGTGATGCAAGTGGAAATGCAATAGGAGTAGTATTAAGTCAAGAAGGTAGACCTGTAGCATATTTTAGTGAGAATTTGAATGATGCAAGGAGAAGTGGAGACATTATTTGTTGCCTAAGGAGTTTGTGTTGTATATAGATCATCAATCTTTGGAGTATTTGAATAGTCAAGGAAAGGTGAATCACAGACATATGAGGTGGGTAGAGTTCATGCAAAGTTATACTTCTATGTTGAAGCATAGGAGTGGAAAATCAAACAAAGTTACAGATGCCCTGAGTAGGAGAATGAACTTGTTGACAGAGATGAGAGTCAAAGTGTTGGGATTTGAGGAGTTGAAGAATATGTCTGAGAAAGATCTTGATTTTGCAAAACCTTAGAAAGCATGTAAGGAACCTATTCTAATAGATAGAAGTATTATTTAATTTAGGAAGATATGTTGTTCAAAGGAAATCACTTATGCATACCTAGAGTTCAATGAGGGACAATTTGATCAAGGAGAAGCATAGTGGTGGATTGGCAGGACATTTTGGTATTGATAAGATAGTGGCTTTGGTAAGTGAAAATTACTTTTGGCCTTAGATACATAAGGATGTTAGTAAATTTGTGCAGAGTTGTAGAGTTTGTCAAGTAGCAAAGGGGAGTAGTCAAAATACTAGTTTGTACAAATCTTTGATAGTATCGAAGAGACCTTGGGAAGACAAAAGTATGGATTTCATAATGGGATTGCTGAAGAAACAGACAAGACATGATTATATATTTACATAGTGGTGGAAAGATTTTCAATGATGGCACATTTCATACCTTGTAAGAAGACAACTGATGCAGTGCATGTGGCTGACCTATTTTTCAAGGAGATTGTGAGATTGCATGGATTACCTAAGAGCATAATTTTAGACAGAGATACACGATTTCTTGGATACTTTTGGAAGACACTTTGGAAGAAGATGAAGACAGATTTGAAGTTTAGTTCAACATTTCATCCATAGACAGATGGATAGATAGAGGTAGTAAATAGGAATTTGGGAAACTTGTTGAGATGTTTGGATGGAGAGATGGCAGGAAACTGGGATTTGATTCTTTCACAAGAAGAGTTTACATATAATAATTTAGTGAATAGGAGTACCGAGAGAACACCATTTTAGATTATGATAGGAACTAACCCAAGAAGAGTAGCAGAGTTGAGAGAGATCAGTATGGAAGACAAGAGAAGTGTAGAAGTAGAAGAATTTGTAGGACACATGGAGACAGTGCATAATCAGGTGAAGAAGCATTTGTAGGAGATGAACAATAAGTACAAAGAGCAAGCATATGCGAAGAGAAGACACAAAGAATTTTAAGTGGGAGATGAAGTGATGGTGTAGTTGAGAAAAGAAAGATTTCTAGTTGGAATATATAACAAGTTGGAAATGAAGAAATTTGGACCATGTAGGATACTCAGAAAATTTGATTCAGGAAATGCATATGAAGTGGAGTTACCAAAGACATTGGGCATATCACCAATTTTCAACATTGCAAGCCTATATCAGTATCATGAAGTAGAATTCAATGACAACATTGAAGTAGACTTGAAGAAGTAGTTACAACAACAAGCACTAGAGTAGATTGAAGACATCATGGACAACAGAATTGGATGCAACACTAGAGAAAAGCAATACAAAGAATATCTTGTGATGTGGAAAGGCAGCCCAGAAGAAGATTCATCATGGATTTATCAGGCTGAGGTAGACCATCTTGGTTTTCCTCCAACCCCAACAAAGTGAGGGACTCACTTTCTTCAACAACCCTAGATATCTGATGCAAGAGCATCTCTAGTTCAAGAGCAATATTGCATCAACCAAAAAACATTTGCATTTTAGTTTGTTTCTTTTCATTTCCAGTTCTATACAATCAGTTCAGTTAGTAGAAGCTTATGTATTTTGGTCTACATTCTACCATAGTTTCATTTCAGACCTTGTGGAGCTAGACATAGCATCTAGACACATTCATGCACATCATATCCAAAATTCATATCATTTGGATCAGGTACCGATAAGATATTGCTATCAAAAGATCGATTGTTTTCTCATAACAGAGCATCCTGACAATCTCAGACAATCAGCTAAAGGAGAAGACTTCTGGAGTATTCCATGACTTGTGGAGCTAAATGACACATCATTCAATGTTGTTTGGATCATGGCTGACCTTCCCTGAGATCTGCATGCCATTCCATTCATTTGCAGAGTAGTTGTAAATGATTAGGCCCGACCTATCTATGTACACATGTTACATCTCTTCACTGGAGTTTGTAATCATCCTTGGCTGACATGGAGGAATCTTATGTTATGGAGATGAAATAAATTGATGTAGTAGATGCCTAGGAAAGTTGTGAATTGCATAGAGATATTTTGATAGTTTGAATTTCTTGTGAAGGAGCTTCAAAGATATATCTTGTGCATATTCTATAATTGAGGAATCAGGCCTGCGAGCCCTAATTGCAAGGCAACATGTTGTTAGCCAATTTGTATTTGAATTATATGATATACTTGTTATGTTAGAAAATGTCCCCTTGGGGGTTTTTCTGTCTTAAGGTTTAGCTCCTAGGTTCTTTTGAATGCATTTAGGTCATCTTCCATGTTAACGGTGACTCCTAATGAGAAAACCCTAAAGTTTCATGGAAAATAGGACTTAGAGGGTGTGATTACCATGATTCCTACCTAAAATAGGGGTAGGACTTAGGCGCCCATGCCCTAGTCCTACCTCATTTTAGGTTAGGACATATTTTTGGGTGGCAGTTTTATGACCGTTATTAGGTCATATGCTGACATCTCAAGTTTTAATTATGAAATTCTTAGTGGGAATCTTTGTAGTTGCACATATAAGAATGATTAGTGATTCATTTATAAACTAGATGGACATTGTGAACTTGTGGCTTTATGTGAATGTGATTCAAGGCATTCATCACGTTATAGAGCAGAATTTTGTGTTGTTATTGTGTTTGTAATTCCAAATTTGACTCCATCTCCTCATGGCATGAAGAGCATCTTCCTTCCATGAGATCTTCACTACAAGGTGATATCAATTATGTATTCTATCATTCATCATTTCAATTTTGCCTCTATCCCATAGGGATACGCACTCTTTATCTGACAACTGTGTTCAGAAGACTTGAATGCCTCTCCGGGGCTTGACTAAGGTAAGCCTCTAAACACCACAACCTGCAACCCAATTTTCTATGATTGTAGGTTACATGTTTTGGGAGCAAAAAAAGTGGAATTGTAGGAGAGTAGTGTAGACTATTCAAATTGCAGACTTGAGAAGAAAACTAGGGCTTCAACGTGGGTGCTTGCTCATTAGTCCATTGGATTCTGACGTAGTGAAATCTCTATGACAGCAGGGATGAATTACAGACACTCTTTCAGAGATCCCAATAAAAATAGGTATAGTGGACTAGAGCACCTGCTCATTAGTCCTTGACTTTTCCACACACCAAACTTTGAAATTTGGTATGCATTTGGTTGTCATTTAACATCTCTGTGTGCGATCACTTTCTGTAATTTGTCTGTTTATTTAAAATTTCATGAAATTAAGGTTTTGAGCATAATTAGACTTAATTAAACAACAAATTCACACAATTCCAATCTTCCCCTATGTTCCAAGAGACAGGAGATCTATAGTAGAGTTCTCTATTTGGTTGAATGTCCTTGAATGTTTAGTGGTGAAAGCAGGATCATGACAAACCCTCAAAATCATCAACCCCTCTCTTTTCCTATTAAAAATTTTGGTGAACCCGTGTTTTTTATAAATTTTGGACTTTTCTAAGTGTTGTACTTTATATTTACATTCATTTCATTCATTCATTTCATTGTTCATCTTATTGCATTTGAAAAATTACAAAAAAATTGAAAATATTGAAAAAATTAGCATTTTTAGCTTGCATTTTCAAATAATTTGAATTAGTTTGCATTTAATTTCAATAAATTTCTGTCATTATCATCATATCTGATTTAAAATATAGAAATTCTTCATTCACCATTCATTTACATTTCATTTTCATGATCAAATTATTAAAACTTGCTTCAAATTGTGCATTTTTCCATATAACCTAGTTTTGCATTAGCTAGGGTTTGTAGTCAAAATCTTGTTTCATATTTTACTACCCTTTAAAAACACTCATTAGGACTGATTTACTACTATAGTGTTTCATCATAGTGGCTTTCTTGAAAATTTTCATGTCTAGGGTTTGAAAACCTTGCATTTTCACTAGATTTGGCCTTATCGTCTCTCTAGAATTGCATCACAAGCGTGTTGTGAAGAATTTTTCTACATCAATTGGCTTTTATCAGGGTCATAATATTCTTTCCCTCCTCAAATTCCTCACAACACCCTTTCTATTGGGCCTTTACATTGAAAATTGGCAAAAATTACATATTTTAGTTTATTTTCACTAGGTTTTGACTTGTCATCATTATAGGATTGCATCAAAGGTGTGTTGCGAAGGATATTATTTCTTTATTGTACTAATATTAGACATATTATTTTCTTTCCCTAATCTTTTTCCTTACAAAACCTCTTCTTTCACTTCTTTGCACTAAAAAAGTTGAAAACATCAAGTATTCTAGGTCATTTCGCACATAGTTTTGAACGTTTTTCTTGTATAACTTTTAAAAAGCGTTTAAAATCTGATTTCACATTGATTTGAAAACATATGGAATCTTCATGTTATTTTTCTTTCAAATATTTGCATGAGTATATCCTAGATTTTGAAAAATTCTCTAATTTTACTAATGAAAATCCTCATGTTCTAGAGCACATAGCTTCTACAAGTGGTATTGATGTTTCTATATGTTCTGCATATGAGCCAAAATTACTTTTTTATACACATGATTTCAATAGATTTGCATTACTCATAGGAGCATATCCTTTGATATTAGAAGATTTAACTAAATTCATCTCTAGGATTACTCATGAGAAAGATGAGAGTGAAAGTTCTTTTTCTGTCAACAATGATGATGATTCCATAGGTTATCCTACTTCTCCTATAATTGAATGTCCAAGAACTTTAGATGAGAATACTATAGGTAACTCTATTAATGATACAATACCTAGTCTTCCTAAAAACATCATACCTTCCTCTGATTCCAATGCTCTCCCTGGCCAAGATGTAGCATTAATGGATGAGAAAGGTCTCTCACATTAAATCCTTTAGGGATAGGTGTTGGTTATAATTGAGAGGAAAACAATGTTAATTCAATATTCATTAATATATTTTGTAGAAATATTCCTAAGCTAGTTGTGTGGGAGGTACCTAGTGCACCTTCTTGCTTAAAACCAGTGATTACGGTTCAAGGTGTTCAACAACCACCTTGACCCTCGGATTACGTTTTAAATTATGTAAGACAAATCACTCAAAGAAATATAGGTGTTCAAAATGTGTCACAACAACCACACCACAATGTAATTTCTCACACATACAACACCCATAATAACAAGCAAAGCAAGCAAGCACCTCAAGTGCCTATCTCTCTTCCATGTTCTCAATCTATGCTCCCCCTGCCACCTCGTCTTACTAACAAAAGTGGTCAAGAATATGATCTTGTCGAGCAGCTTCGCGCTACTCTAGCTAAGATCTCTCTTTGGGATTTAATACAAACATCACCTACATACCATGGAATGCTCCAAGAAGCCTTGCAAACCATGATTGTGCCACCTGCTGTTAAGTTGAATGATGTAGTAGCCTTGTTAGATTGTATGCATACGACAAAAATAGATATCCTCTTTCAACCACATGAGATACCATCAATAAAAGATGAATACGATACACTTATGATCTTTATCACACAAAATAAAATGCTGATAAAATGAGTTATGATTGATAATGGATCAGCTCTTAATGTTTGTGGTATTGACCTACTACACAAATTCAAGGTTGACACATCTTCAATCAAACTGGATAGAACTAGCATTTGTGGCTTTGATAATGTTACAAAACATGTGCGAATGATAACCTTACCCGTAATGGCTGGACCTATGACATTAGATACTCTTTTTCATGTTATTCTAGGTTCTCTCTCATATAGTATGATTCTAGGTAGATCGTGGATTCATGCCATGGGGGAAGTTCCATCTACCCTTCATAGATCAATAAAATTTATTTATAAAGACAAACTCCATATTATAGATGCTAATCCTAAACCTGATAACTGTTTACATATTGAAATGCAAAAACAAGTTTACAATCATATGAGTCTAAACAACTTACAAGTTGATTCATCAAAACCTCTTGCCACATATAATGTTGTCCAAGACCCTAGAACATCGAATGCACTTTTTGGTGATGATTGGGGTTCATTAGATTTTAATTCTTGCAGTATAGGGGAATATAAAATTAATAACCCTGACACATCAAAAATCACATTGGTCTCATCCAAGCAATCTTTTGAAACACCTAAGGGACATAAATCCTCCTTTGTAGAAAACAAAGATAATACACTTACTTATACTACAAATTACTAGACCTATGAGGCTTCACCATCTTCTAAGAAAATAACATCCCTCTATGGTGGAGGATTTAAAATCCTTTATAACAATTTTGTGACTATGTAGGTAAGGGATGTGGTGTAAATCAACAAGGGATTCAAGTACCCATAGAATCCACTTCAATACATTACTCAAGTGGCATTGGATATAATCCTTTTAAAGAAAAGAAAGCCTCTCGTCATCCTAAACTCAATGTTAATGCAATTTCAACAAGACCAAAACAACATGTGAGATATCCTAGGATGATAGACAAGAATTTTCTACCGAGAAGCATCCCTTTGAATCAGGTAAATATTTATCCATCTTTAAGTCACACTCATTGTAGCCAATACTATAATTGCTCTCAAAAGTGGCCTCTTCCTAGATATGTATGTTCTTAACATTGGGATGAAATAGGTAAGTATTTCTAACCTTGGTGGTCACCTATGTCATAGCATTATCGGATCATTATGTGACCTCCCCTCTCATGTTGTGCTTCCCTCGTGATGTGTTATGTGTTGTTTAGGCCTATTAGGATGACTCTTGATTCTCTTGTAAGCTCAAGGATACCAGGAGACTACCTTTGTTGTGACCCTTCTATTTGTATAATCATTCTTCTACATTGCTTCTCTTATACTTTCACTATTGTGTGTTGTGTCTTATGGACATAGCATTGTGGTTGGTGACTTGGGAGCACCCTCCTACTTGATTGTCCATAAGGCAATTGTTTATCCTCTCTTGATTTATTTTTTACCTTCCTCTAGTGGTTCTACCTAGCTGGGGGATGATGAAAAACAAATTTATACTGATACAGACCTAGTGTCCCTTCAGCGAGAAATCAAAAAATGGACCTAGTCCATACTTGACGATGGGGTTGTTATTTATTATCCAACACTTGGCTTGTAGAATCACTCTGTGTGATCTTGATGTTGCCGTATCACACTTACAGAACATAAGAAGACCGTTGCTCCATGCACTTTGTCTATCTTGGATCTTGCTTTCCTCGGCTCTTTATGTTAATGATCATATGCATTATTGTGTATCATGACTATATGGATGCTAACACCTTTTCTTGCAAGAAATTGTGTGTTTATGGGAACATTTGGAAATTGTAAAGTACATGTCACCTTCGGAGGGCATCGTCATTGTGAGAGCTCATGTTCCCTTATGTGTTTTCTTCCTACCTTAGCATGCTTGATATCTGTACATGATATCAATCACCTTAAGGTGGGGGCATATATAAGGTAAGCTATCTGATTTAGATGCTAGCAAAATGTGTTTGTAAAGCTTGAAATCTACTGCAATCACTTAATCCCTCTACAGAGGTGGTGTATCATGCATATCCTTTTATTTTAAGCCCTTTTGTGGAAGGCAGGGATGGTGTATTTCTCAAGGAGATTGCACAATCCTATCATTTTCTAAAAAGTCCTTCAAGTAGGCGAGGAGCGGATCTGAGACTATCCTAACCCTTAAGCATGTCTTCAGTGATTTTTGTGGTGAAGCCTAATCTTCGGTGTGTGCCTATAATGTGCTTGAGATGGCTGCAAACATAGCAACAAATTTCTTCCATCACTTGTTTGTCGTGTTTTCTCCATGTCTTCCATGTGTGTGTATGGCATGTTTGTTCCCAACCATAGTCTAAAGACTGGTGGTGATGAGTCCCTACTATGCTTTGGGATTTGTATGGCATGTTTGTTCTCAAGTGTAGTCTAAAGACAGGTGGTGATGAGTCCCTCCTGCATTTCGAGATTTGTATTGTGTGTCTATTGCCCCATATGCAGTCTAAAGACTGGTGGCGATGAGTCCCTCCTGCATTTTGGATGGTGTGTTTACTTTCCATGTACTTGCATTTGGATTCATATATATGAGAAAAATAAATAATCACTAAATTCACTATATTTACTATGTTTTCTGTGTCTTCAATGTTGTCTTCTCTGTGTTTTGCATGCCTATTACTTTCTTCATTGTGATTGGCATGTCTTCTTCGTGCTTGGTGTGTTTACTATGCTTGTTGACCATACTTTAATGCATGTATTGACCTTGTATTTATGTACATTTATTAAAGTGAGGGCTAGATGTTACATCAGAAAATGTCCCCTTGGGGGCTTTTCCCTCTTAAAGTTTAGCTCCTGGGTCCTTTTGAATGCATTTAGGTCATCTTGCATGTTAACAGTGACTCCTGATGAGAAAACCCTAAAGTTTCATGGCAAATGGGACTTAGGGGGTGCGATTAGCATGAATCCTGTCTAAAATAGGGGGAGGACTTGGGCACCCGCACCCTAGTCCTACTCTATTTTAGGTCAAGAGCTATTTTTAGGTGTCGGTTTTATGACCTTTATTAGGTCCTATACCGACATCTCAAGTTTGAATTACAAAATTCTTTGCAGGAATGTTTGTAGTTTCACATATAAACATGATTATTGATTCATTTGTAAACTAGATGGACATTGTGAACTTGTAGCTTTATGTGAAAGTGATTCAAGGCATTCATTGTGTTGTAGAGTAGTATTTGTCATGTCTCAGACTTTCATAATTACATAAATTGGTTAATTTCAATAGAAATCATAGAACATTAGTTAATGATATTGGATGATATATGATTGGGTTAAATTTCAATTGTTTTGGCTATGTTTTGGAACTAACCTATTGATGTTGTAATGAGTTTGCTTGTTCGTAAGTCTTGTCGAAGGACAAGAGCATGGCTCGGGTAGAGGAGTTTATCTTCTTGGCAACATGTGTCAGGCTCTAACTGGTGTTGTTTCACACACACTCACGTAGACTTCATATTGTCACAATGAAAGTTGCATTCCATGTTTAGTCTAATGCATGTTGCATTTGCATGATTGTTTGACAAAAGTGTTGATTTTGCCTTAAATGAAAACGTCGATTATCTTTGTCTATTTTATATGTAAGCTCGATACCTTTTTTTGCATAAAAACAATAATTTAGATTTATAATTGATATTAATAGATATAAGAAATTAAAATATTGTTTCAAATTAAAATAAAATATCCATTTTATTCTAATACTGATTCTATATAATGATATAAGTGGTCATTCTATATATAAGAATAAATATCAAATACTTGTTTAAATTATGTAAATAGCATTTCATCTATTCTTGAGAGATAAATATATATAAATAATAAACACTATTTTTGCATGTAAACTAAAAAGATTATTTTAATTATTAGAATTAAATATTGTAGATACTCCCTTTGGATAAATAAATCATAGCTATAAATTGTTGAGAAATAGATATTAAATTCTCTATTATAATTGAATTATTAACACATAAAATGAAGAGTAAGAGGGAACGACATGCAAAAATAAGGGAGTTAACTCAAAGATAAGGGTGAGTTCTTGCATGGATGCTACAGAGGAGGAAAAATTAGGTTTCTGAGACAATAAGAAGGAATCGAATAACAAGAATAGAAAGTGAGAAGAATAGGGGAGATACTACGGCATAGGAGATAAGAGAGAAGTTAGGAGGATTTAGACATGCATTCACTCAAGAAAAGATCAACTCATAACATCAGATCTAGGTATTATTTTCCTTTGTTTAAATTTCTTATTGATCTAGACATATTGTTTCTTTTCCACATTGTGCTTGATGATTTCTTCTCATAAGGAATTGGGCTTAAGATGCTATAGATTTTATTAATTGTTTTTCCTCCACTTCTAGCCAACAACTTTTAACTGTCTCCATGCCATTCACATGAGGATTTTTTTTAGTGTATAAATTGAGTCAGCATATAATCAAGAAATCAACCATTTTTAATTGGCTTAACTTTTCAACCTTACTACAAATCCACCCTCTAATAAATAGATCGCCTATACCAACGTTGCTATGCTATTTTTTTTCTTTCTTTTGGAAATATTCTACTCAAAGAAAAATGTAACTATTGGCTTTAGAGTGGTATTTGGTCCCAGTGGTTGATCCGTACCAAGATTGTTAACATTCTCCTGGTATACAACTGACACTTCTTGAATATCATTTTTGTCATCCTAATACCATCATCCTCTCTTATTTGTTGTGGTCATTTGTGTTTGACTTCCAATCATTTAGGAAATCCTTGTAAAGATTCTAATAAGACTATTTTTCCTTCTTATGCAAGCAGAAATTTGTTAGGACAAACAAGCAACCTCTCTTTAGTTGTGTTTACTTTGCTTATAATTCTTCTATCCTGAATTTTCTCTATGAAATTGTTTCTTAATGCAAACTAAATCTGATCTGGCCATTTGCAAATCTAGACATTTTTTTTAGAAGGCCACCACTTCTTTCTTCAGAAAAATTAGAAAATGGCCCAAGGGAATTGTCTTTTGTGAATTCTTTTATGGATCGGCATGTGCCTTCCTTTTTCTCCTAGATCTAAATTAATTTTGTGGTTTCCCACATAAGTTTAATCAACTGGAATAAACTTTTATGCCCAGCTATGGTTAAAATTAGAGTCATAGAAACTGTTGTGAATACCATTAGCTTTTGCTTGATGTAATAACCAAGGTTTCAAAGGAACGAATAGCCACGAGTTTTCCTGTTAGTCTACAACAACCTTAGTAGCTGAAAAATACATGTCTTAACAGTCTATAGGACTTGTGGTAGTTCATAATGCTTCTACCTTTAACTAGAGAAAATTATTTAATCTTTTTGCAGTGCACATTAAAGCATCCCTCACACCATGAGTACAGTCTGCGTAATCGACCTCATAGTGAATTCTTTTACTCTTTGAATCAAATGTCATTTCAATAGCTGATCCATAATGGAAATTCTTCCATTTAAACATAATCGTTAACGTCAAGATAAAGACTCAGAATAGTTGTGTGGGTGATCAATGAGTCCTCTAACTTTCTCTTCCTTAGTAGAAACTTCCAACAGATAAGAAATTAACCACTCAATATTCTTTATATTTATTATTATTTTTATATGTTTACCAGAAAATTATTTGAATCGGCGATGTATTCCTGCATGTTTAAATTATAGAGCACCAAGCCAAAAACAATAAGTTTCTTGACAAATAAGTTAGTTTGGCTATAAACCAGTTCCAAGTCGGTCTCTTGTTTACTCAGAATTAACCAAAAATTGTTTTCTAGATAAAGAACTCTTAAGTTAATCTCCAAGGTTAGTCTATCGAAACTCTACTCTTAGGAAAAATAAAAGGGCCCAAGTTTTCATTCTTTAAAGTTGGTCTTTGCTATTATATATTAAATTCCTCAGCTATGTGAAAATAGTAATTCTTTGAATGGGTATATCCGAAGTAACTTATCTATAGAGATAAAAATCTCATTTATATGTAATTGATTTACTTTACAAATGATATGTTCTTGATTTTTACTTTAAACAAGGAAAGAGTCATATGCATATTTTTGCAATTCAAAACAGATTAAATTGAACAAATCATGTTGAAATTCATGACTAGGAATATGATCACCTATTGACTATCAAACCATTGAATAGCTGAAATGAAATATTACTCCTGAATTAATACATGCATGAGTTGAGCTTGATGTCATAAAATGTGCAAGAAGGAGACTAGACATTTGTTTTGTGTGATCTATTTTTCTTTTCCTTGTGTCTTTGAGAAAGATTGCCTTCTGGGACGGGTATCGAATATGGGCTATCAGGGAAGTGAGTTTTCTTTTTCAAAACTTACATGCCGTTACTACGGTTAAATGCTTTGGCCAAAGGGATTGGAATGTTGAAACATACATATGCACCATTGAAATAGATGGTCAATTGCCTAGTTATTTATGTTATATTTTTCCCTACCATATCCTATTGATGAGATGTTGCATTTATAGTAGAAATGCATGTAGATTGATAGGCACACACCGGATTCCACCCTACACTTGTTTACAGGTTGCTAGGCCCTTCAAGTAGGGTCAGGTATTCCTTAGTTTGAGGGATTCTGGGTAAGAGCAAACTTCGTGGTTGGGCAAAAAAGTGCCTGAACCATGTTCTTGTCCTCTGACGCAATAGATGACCAGTTGGTCAATGACAGTTGAGGACCATTTTTTGGATTTACATGATGTTGATCTCCTTGTACTCTTTATTGTTTCAAAAGAATTGTAAGGCTCTATGCCATTATCTGAAACTTGTAATATTATTGACTAGATATACTCTGTAATCGATTTCAGATGGATATATTGTAATCATGATTGCATATTAAACTTATGAATTCAAAATTACTTGACACTAGAAATTACAAATGTCTTTTCTTCTAAATGATGTATTAGAATTTAATTTAATTACTTTAATTTACTGGTCGTAATTATGTTTTACTTTAGTTATGTGTGCATGTGAGATTTTCGTACTTTACATTTGGTATCAGAGTGATGGTTCTACTCTAGGCCTTTTGGACCATTATGCTAAAGTTGTAAACTCTTTGCAGATAGTTCATCATGAACACTAGGAACTCTAGACATAGGGGAGAAACCTTAGGATCTAGCAATAACCCAGACACTAGAAATAATGAAGAAGCCAATGCTGGGAATAACACTAGCGCTGATGCAGGAGGGGCTAGTGCTGGGAATAATGAGGGGAACATAAATGAGGCAAACAATAATAATAATGATGGACAGAATAACCAATTGACTCAAATCCTAGCTCTTCTGACTTAGCAAGGAACTCTCTTGACTTAGCAGGGAACCTGAATGAACACCATGGAATAGGAAATCAGAGGAATAAGGGGAAATAGGGTTGAGGGAGGTCTTGAGGGGGAAGTAAATAGAAACAATAGAAATAAGATTGCTGAGGAGTTAGGAAAGGATCTCAAAAAGGTTACACCTCCTAAGTTTGACGGTAAGACTATAGGTGACGAAGCAAAAGCATGGATTATTGATATGGAAAAATACTTTGATCTCTATGACTTGTCTGCTAAAACTAAAGCCATATGGGGATCCTATCAGCTTACTAGGGAAGTTGCGACTTGGTGGGAAAATGAGAAGGTAGAAAAGAAATTGTTACTAGGGGAAGTCACATGGGATTGCTTCCTTGAGCTCTTTAGGAAGAGGTGGTTGCCACAACTCTATTTTGACAAGAAAATGATAGAATTCAAAAACTTCACTCAAGGAGGTATGACTGACTCAGTATTGGGAGAAATTCTCTCACCTGTTGAAATATGTTCCACAGTATCAACTTGATGAAAGATTCAGGATTCATAAATTCATCTTGGGGTTAAGGCCACATATTGGATTAGATGTTGCTATTCATAATCCATTGACCATGAATGAAGTGTTTGAAAAGGATACTAAATAGGAGCAAAAATTGCAACAGATTTCAAATTACCATAAGAGTCAGGATGTGAAGAATGGGAATAAAAGGTTTTATAATGACAGTCATAGTCAGGGTAATAGCACCAATCAAGGGAATAGTACGCACCAGATAAGGAATCTTAAGAGAGGCAATAACAACCAGGAAAAGAACAATGGGAACCAAGGTGGAAATAACAATAAGAGAGGTAACTATGGCAACAATGGTAATAATAACAAGAGGGACATGCCAGCTAGAGACAGAGGACCCAGAGATGGATGTTACACTTGTGGAGGAGAGCACTATGCTAGTGCATGTCCTCGTCGAATAGAGAATCAAAGAGAGAAATCGACAGGGAGCTCCTCAATAAAAGATTCATGCAGTTGTAGATCATCATCAGATAGATTTCCAAGCTACACCTATACAGATGTCTAGTAACCTATTTGGCCTTCTAGTTTCTATTTTAATTGACATAGGAGCTATGGAATGTTTTGTGGATCCTAAGATTGTAGCTAAGTTATCTATCAAACCTGGACACATGGAAAATTCTTGGATGGTGCAGTATGGTAAGAATGCAGAGAAAAGAGTAGATTCATGTCTAGTATGTAGTGAATTAGATCTTCCTACTTTCCAAATGCAAGTCAATCTTTATGTTGCACCTCTAGAATCTTATGATGTGATTCTAGGAATCAATTGGCTATCTAAACATAAGTCCTTAGTAGATTGTGAAGAGAAAGTAGTGAAATGCCTTGATGACCTTGGGAATCAGGTAGAAATTCATGGATCAAGAACACCCCTTAAGCTAAAATAGATATCAACCATGTAATTGAAAAAATCTAAAAGAAAGGGATGTTCCATCTATGTAATGAATATAAGAGATCTAGATAATCAAGAACCATCTTTTGACAACTATCTTATTCTTAAAGAATTTAAATATGTCTTTCTTGATGAGTTGACAGAACTACCGCCTAAAAGAGAATTTGATTTCTCTATATATCTAATGACAGGAACAGAACCATAGTCGAAAGCACCTTACCAAATGACAACAACATAACTATATGAAAATAAGACACAATTAGAAGAATTGTTAAAATAGGGGTTTATCAGACCTAGTGTGTCACCTTGGGGCACACCAGTCATCTTTGTAAAAAAAGAAGGATAGAAAATTGTGGTTGTGCATTGATTAGAGAATGCTCAACAAGGCAACTATTAAGAACAAGTAGCTGCTTCCAAGGATAGATGAGTTGTTTGACCAAATGAAGGGTGCTAAGGTATTCTCCAAAATAGACCTTAGATCTGGTTATCATTAGTTATGGTTTAAGGATGAGGATATCCATAAAATGACATTTAGAACATGATATGGTCACTATGAGTTCACAGTAGTACCATTTGGGTTAACTAATGCACCAGAAGCTTTATGAACTTGATGGATAGTGTGTTCAGGGATTGTCTAGATGAATTTGTGTTGGTCTTCCTAGATGATATTCTGATTTACTCAAAATTAGTAGAGGAGCATGAAAGACACTTGAGAATAGTCTTGTAGCATTTGAGAGAAATAAAACTTTTTGGTAAGTTATCTAAGTGCACATTCTACTAGAGTAAAGTGCACTATCTTGGCCATGTAATATCAATAGATGGAATAGTGGTAAGAAGTTTGAGTGGATAGATAAATGTGAACAAGCTTTTCAGTTATTGAAGGAGAAACTCACATCAGCACCTATTCTGACCATACCTAATCCAAATGGTCATTTCACATGATTATAGATGCTTCTGGTAAAGGTGTGGGAGGAGTGTTGATGCAGAATGGGAAAGTAGTGGCATATGAATCAAGGAAATGGAAACAACATGAATTAAATTATGCACCTCATAATCTCAAGTTATCTGCCATTGTTCATGCACTATAAATGTGGAGGAACTACCTCTTGGGTAAGCCATTTGAACTTAAAACAGATCACTTGGGCTCAAATATATCTTCACCCAACCTAATCTCAATGCTTGATGGAGAAGGTGGCTAGAATTCCTTAGCGAATATGATTTTGGAATCTAGTACATAAAAGGCAAAGAGAATAGGGTAGTAGATGCTCTTAGTAGGAGATGACATCTCGCTACTATGGTGACTACTAGAACTAATTTGAGATAGCAGGTAATCCAAAACTTGCAAGGGGATGAGCACTATGAGTGGGTTAAACAAGCATTAGAAGCAAACCCCATAGATCATCAATTTGATGGGTATGTGATAGAATCAGATGGGCTTCTGAGATATCAAGGATGAATGCATATCCCAGATTCAGGTGAATTCATAAAATTGGTTCTCGAGGAGATTCACAGTGCTCCATATTCTGGACACCTAGGAGTGACCAAGACTATGGAAGGATTGAGACCATTATACTTTTGGCCTAAACTCAAGAAGGGCGTGATAGAGTTTGTCGCATGATGTTTAGAGTATCAACGCGTCAAGGTAGAACATCTCCATCTTGTAGGACTACTTTATCCACACAGTATACCTAATTACAAATGGCAAGTGATTAGCATGGACTTTATTTAGGGATTGCCCATGTCAAAGAATAGGCTGATGTTATCTTAGTGGTAATGGACAAACTAATGAATGTGGCTCATTTCATTCCTAGAAATCTCTTAGATGGGTTACTAATGTTAGCAAAGAAGTTTATCTAAGAGATCTTTTGGTTACATGGAGTGCCAGAGATGATAATTTCAGATCATGACACTCACATGACCTCTAGGTTTTGGACCACACTAATGCAGATTTGGGGACTAAGTTGAACTTGAGTACAACTTATCACCTAGATACAGATGGCCAGATAGAGAGAGTCAACCAAGTAGTGGATGATATTCTAAGGATGTATTGTATGGACCAATAGTATAAATGGGAGGAATATCTACCTTTGGTAGAGTTAGCATATAATAATTCTTACCATGCATCATTGGGTATGGCTCCATTTGAGGCTCTTTATGGTCGCATGTGTAGAACTCCAATCATTTGGGATAGGATTGAAGATCGAATAGTAGTTGGACCTGACATGTTAAAGGAAATGGAAGATCAGATGAGGCTAATCAAAGAAAAATTGAAACAAGCCTCAGATAGATAGAAAAGTTATGCAGATAAAAATAGGACTTTTAGGAAATTCTCAGTGGGTGACAAAGTGTTTTTAAAGTCAAGCCTCATAAGAGTTCGATTTTGTTTGACAAGGCATCCAAACTAGCTCCAAGATTTGTAGGACCCTTCGATGTGTCAGAAGTGATTAATCTAGTTGTATACAGACTTGCACTGCCACCAGCTCTAACCAAGATCCATAATGTTTTTCATGTGTCATTGCTCAAACCTTATCATCTTGATGTATTGCATATTCTTGATTGGTGTGCTCTGCAGGTATAGGATCCAGGAGTGGTGCTAGTGGAGCCCATTCAAGTCTTGGAGAAGCGCAATGTTAAGTTGCATAAATGAGACATAGTGCAATATAAGGTCCAGTGGGACCAATATTCAGTGGATAGTGCCACTTGGGAGGATGCTTCTGATATTGATAGATCGTTTCTGCATTTGGGAAATTAGAATAGATGTTTTATTTACATGCATAATAGAGATACTTGATACTCAGATGATGATACATTATTATTTGATACTTTTGTCTTGATTTGATGTAATAAGACATCGAGACAATGTCTCTTCCAACTGGGGAAGGATGTCACACTTAGACTTTCACAATTACTTAAATTGGTTAATTTCAATTGAAATTGTAGAACATTAGTTGATGATATTGGATGATATATGATTGGGTTAAATTTAAATTGCTTCGTCTATGTTTTGGAACTAACCTATTGATGTTGTAATGAGTTTGGTTGTCCCCAGGTCTTGTTGAAGGACAAGAGTATGGCTCAGGTAGAGGAGTTTAGCTTCTTGGCAACATGTGTTGGGTTCTAACTGGTGTTGTTTCACACACGATCATGTAGACTTCATATTATCGCAATGAAAGTTGCATTCCATGTTTAGTCTGATGCATGTTGCAATTGCATGATTGTTTGACAGAAGTGTTGATTTTGCGTTAAATGAAAATATCAATTGTCTTTGTCTATTTTATATGTAAGATCGATACCTGTTTGTACATAAAAACAATAAGTTAGATTTATAATTGATCTTAATAGATATAAGAAATTAGAATATTGTTTCAAATTAAAATAAAATATCCATTTTATTCTAATACTGATTCTATATAAAGATATAAGTGTTCATTATATATATAAGAATAAATATCAAATACTTGTTTAAATTATGCAAAAAGCATTTCATCTATTCTTGAGAGATAAATATATATAAATAATAAACACTATTTTTCCATGTAAAGTAAAAAGATTATTTTAATTATTAGAATTAAATATTGTAGATACTCCCTTTGAATAAATAAATCATAGCTATAAATTGTTGAGAAATAGATATTAAATTCTCTATTATAATTGCATTATTAACACATACAACAAAGAGTAAGAGGGAACAACATGCAAAAATAATGGAGCTAACTCATAGATAAGGGTGAGTTCTTGCATGGATGCTATAATGGAGGAAAACTTAGGTTACTGAGATAATAAGAAGGAATCAAATAACAAGAACATAAAATGCGAAGAATAGGGGAGATACTATGGTGTAGGAGATAAAAGAGAAGTTAGGAGGATTCAGACAAACATTCACTCAAGAAAAGATCAACTCGTAGCATCAGATATGGGTATTCTTTTCCTTTGTTTAAATTTCTTGTTGATCTAGACATATTGTTTCTTTTCCATGCCGTGCTTGATGATTTCTTCTCATAAGGAATTGGGATTAAGATGTTGTAGATTTTATTAATTAATTTTCTTCCACTTCGAGCCAACACCTTTTAACTGCCTCCACGCGGTTCAGATGAACTTTTTTTTTAATGTATAAACTGAGTCAGCATAAAATCAAGAAATCGGCCATTTTCAATTGGCTTAACCCTTCAAAGATAATACAAATCCACCCTCTAAGAAATAGATCACCTATACCAACATTGCTATGCTATTTTTTTTTCTTTCTTTTGGAAATGTTCTACTGAATGAAAAATGTAACTGTTGGCTCCAGAGTGGTATTTCATCCCAGTGGTTGATCTGTGCTAAGATTGTTAACATTCTCCTGGTATACAATCGATGCTTCTTGAATATCATTTTTGTCTTCCTAATACCATCGTCCTCTCTTATTTGTTGTGTTCATTTGTGTTTGACTTCCAATCATTTAGGAAATCCTTATAAATATTCTAATAAGACTTTTTTTCCTTCTTATGCAAGCCAAAATTTGTTAGGACAGACAAGCGACCTCTCTTTAGTTGTGTTTACTTTGCTTATCATTCGTTTATCTATGAAATTGTTTCTTAATGTAAACTAAATTTGATCTAGCCATTAGCAAATCCAGACATTTTTTTTTAGAAGGCCACCACTTTTTGCTTTAGAAAAATGAGAAAACAACCCAAGGGAATTGTCTTTTGTGAATTCTTTTATGGATCGGTCTGTGCCTTCCTTTTTCCTCTAGATCTCAATTCATTTTGTGGTTGTCCACGTAAGTTTAATCAACTAGAATAAAGTTTTATCCCAAGCTGTGGTTAAAATTAGAGTCATAGAAACTGTTGTGAATACCATTAGCTTTTGTTTGATGTAATAGCCAAGGTTTCAAAGGAACGACTATCCACATGCTTTCTTGTCAGTTTGCAACGACCTTAGTAGCTGAAAAATCCATGTCTTAACAACATGTAGGAATTGTGGTAACTCATAATGCTTCTACCTTTAACTAGAGAAAATCATTTAAGCTTTTTGTAGCACACATTAAAGCATCCCTCACACCATGAGTATAGTCCGCGACATTGACCTCATAGAGAATGCTTTTACTCTTTGACTCAAACATAATGGAAATCATTCCATTTAAACATAGTCATTAATGTCAAGATAAAGACTTAGAATAGTCATGTGGGTTGATCAATGAGTCCTCTAACTTCCTCTTCCTTAGTAGAAACTTCTAGCAGATAAGCAATTAACCACTCAGTATTCTTTATATTTATTATTATTTTATATGTTTACCAAAAAATTATTTGAATCAGTGATGTATTCCTGCATGTTTAAATTACAGAGTGACCAGGCCAAAAACAATAAGTTTCTTGACAAATTATTTAGTTTGGCTATAAACTAGTTCCAAGTCGGTCACTTGTTTACTTAGAATTAACCAAAAATTGTCTTCTAGATAAAGAACTCTTAAGTTAATCTCCAAGGTCAGTCTATCGAAACTCTTTTCTTGGGAAAAATAAAAGGGCCCAGGTTTTCATTCTTTAAAGTTGTTCTTTGCTATTATATAATAAATTCCTCATCTATGTGAAAATAGTAATTCTTTGAATGGGTATATCCGAAGTAACTTATCTGTAGAGATAGAAATCTTGTTTATATATAATTAATTTACTTTATGAAGGATATGTTCTAGATTTTTACTTTAAACAAGCAAAGAGTCATATGTATATTTTTGCAATCCATAATAGATTAAATTGAACAAATCATGTTGAAATTCATGACTAGGAATATGATCACCTATTGACTATCAAACCATTGAATAGATGAAATGAAATATTACTCCTAAATTAATACATGCATGAGTTGAGCTTGATGTTGTAAAATGTGGAAGAAGGAGACTAGACATTTGTTTTGTGTGATCTATTTTTTTCCTTGTGTCTTTGAGAAAGATTGCCTTCTGGGACGGGTGTTGAATATGGGTTATCAGGGAAGTGAGTTTTCTTTTTCAAAACTTACATGCCATTACTGTGGTTAAATTCTTTGGCCAAAGGGATTGGAATGTTGAAACAGACATATGCACCATTGAAATAGATGGTCAATTGCTTAGTTATTTATGTTATATTTTTCCCTGCCATATCCTATTGATGAGATGTTGTATTCATAGTGGAAATGCATGTAGATTGATAGGCACACACCAAATTCCACCCTGCACTTGTTTACAAGTTGCTAGGCCCTTCGAGCAGGGTCAATTATTCCTTACTTTGAGAGATTTTAGGGAAGTGGAAGCTTCGTGGTTGGGCAAAATAGCACCTAAACCATGTTCTTCTCCTCCAACTCAGTAGATGACCAGTTGGTCAATGGCAGTCGAGGACCATTTGTTGGATTCACATGATGTTGATCTCCTTGTACTCTTTATTGTTTCAAAAGAATTGTAAGGCTTTATGCCATTATTTGAAACTTGTAATATTATTGATTGAATATACTCTGTAATCAACTTTAGATGGATATATTGTAATCATGATTGCATATTAAACTTATGAATTCAAAATTGCTTGACACTAGAAATTACAAATGTATTTTCTTCTAAATGATGTATTAGAAGTTAATTTACTCACCGTAATTATGTTTTACTTCAGTTATGTGTGCATGTGAGATTTCTGTACTTTATTGTATTTTGTGTTGTTATTGTGTTTGTGATTGTAGATTTGACTCCATCTCCTCATGGCATGAAGAACATCTTCCTTCCATGAGATCTACCCAAGCTGTGCCTCTATCAAAATTAAATCATCTGGGATATGGATATTCAGACCTTTCTTTTCTTCTAGCATCTGGTCTAAATAATGACATGTATTATCAGACTCTCTTTTGCTCTTTTTGTGACTTGATTTGGCCACTTTTTGACAAGTTTCTAAGTTCTCATGCTGTATTTTTTCATGTTTTTCTACATCCTGATGAAGCAATAGGTTATTACTATCATCTATAGGTAAATTCTCATTCACTCCTGATAGCAATTGTTTTCTTTTCCAACATAACCTCTCTGCCTTTTCTACTATGTCCAGACATAGTTCACATGTGTTCTCTAGATGTGACTCCTCATGTAACCTGCACCATCCTTTCATTAGGATATCCTTGGTAGGTGTTCCTGTCAAGTGGCATTTATGAACTTATTTAGATAGGTACCTTTCAAATGCAAGGAAGAGATCACCCTCATCTTCATTAGATGAATTATTGTCATATTCTACTATCAAACTTGTAACATAAATAACTTCATTCTTGTTGTCTTTTTAATGTGTCTGCATGCATATTAACACCTCTTCTATCTTGATTGTTTGAAGCTTCAACGAGTATAGTCCTGGCTCCACATCTAGATACAGTACCTCATTATTGTGATGGTACTTAGTTATGATATGTTTCATCCTAGGTTTTGCCTCAATTTTGAGCTAATTAGGAATTCCTTTCCATGGCAACCACATGTGGGAAAAGTCAGTGACCATGTATCCATTGAAAGTCTTAGACTAGTCTCCACTGAGGAGCATGCCATATGTATCAAGAATCTCCATGACCTATATCTCTATATAATAATGGACCCTAGGATCAGATGCTAGCTACATGTAGATGTGAGTTAATTCCCCTACCACACTAACCTCAGACTTGTCTAGATGGATGACCTTCTTGAGTGACTTTGTAGGGGATAGAACTAATGCCTGGCAAATGGACAAGGGCATGACATTAGTAGAAGCACCTGAATCTACAAGGCAATTGTGCAAATTCTTTCCAAAAATTCTAAGTGTGAGCAGGAAGGGAAGTGACTCAGATTTCTCTTTGTATAATGTCACCTATGTTGTATCTATAGTATGGACTATAGCCTTTTCTTTAGGTTTGACATCTATATCCCTAGATGTAGGTTCTTTAACAAGAGTATTTCTAGGGATGTCCTATTTGACTATAGGGTCTTCTATAGACCTAAGGAAATCTCTCTTAATAGTAGGGGTCTAGTAGGGGTCTTAAACAACTCAGATAATGATAAACTGATCTTAATCCTTCTCATTTCATCAATAAGATATGCAATTAATTTATCTATTTCAGGTAATTGACTCATATCTTTTATCATTGTTGCTTGTGATGTAGTTGGTGTAAAGTGCTACTGGTTTACCCTAGGAGGTCCATGATTATTACTGGCCTTAGGATCTAATGGTGCATTGAAATTGTTAGAAGGAATAGAACTAGCCAAAGGACCAGTAGGTCAGTTAGTATTGCTCCTTAGATTATAGTTATGTCCCCTCTAATACTGTTGATATGCATGAACTTCCTCAGTCTCTTGTTTAGGGTCATTTTCATCTTCAAGGTGAAAGAAATAAGTTGTTTCCAATGTCATGGCTAACTCTTCACAAACCAAGGTGTAACTCTCATGTGTCATATCTGTATGATGTTGGTGATCTAAGGAACTCTCAAGTACCATAGCAAATTCATATCCTAGAGGCACTATCTCATTACCTTCAGGGAAAGATACCTCCCTTTTTCAAGTCTGGGAGTATGGTGCAGGAGCACCTCATAAGAGTTAAGACATTCCCGGTTATCATTTTGATCTATTGTAAGGCCTAGAGCCAAATTGAATTTTGATTGGACCAATGTGTCCCATATTGTAAGCCAAATGGCACATATTGTAAATGGATAGGAAGTTTAGTAACTGTCTGAGTTATAACTATCTTGTAACGGATGGCAGAGGTGACGAATTGATTGAGATTCCACCGTGTGTAACTGCCAAGATGTGAGTCTTTAAATAGGCAGTCCATTGTTTGTTAAAGAGAAGAGAAGAAGAAGAAGAAGAAGAAGGAGAGAAAGATTTTGGGTTTGAAAAGCATTTTGATGTAAGAAATAGTTTGGAATAAAAATCCAATTCATCAGTTTGACCAATTTGTGTATTTTTGTACAGTTTTCAGTTTGTTATTCTGAAGTAGATTAGTTATTTATTTTTCTGCAATTTTGTTCTCTTTTGCAAACCATGACTCTGTATTGATGCTCCTCAAGTTCCTCTGTACAGTATGGAGGCCATCAAGCAGAGTCATGCTTTTTGTTTGTTTTTCTTTTATGGGGTGGTCAGATTGTCAACTAGAGGAAATGCATGCTTGTCCTAGGTGAGCTCAGTAAGGATTCCAGCTAGATAGACAAGTAGGAGAATAGACTTGCAGGGGTGGAAAATAGAGGCGAAGAAAATGAGCACCAAGCAGTCCAGACCCTTGAACAGAGAGAGAAGGGTGGACAATGGGCTCAGAAGAGTTATGTGTCATTGAGGTAGTATCTTGGAAGTAGTGAGGATAAGGTATGTGTTCCACACCAAGTAGAGTGATAGAGTCTTCCATCTCTGCAAAGAGTTGAGGAATTTAGCTGACATTTTTGTGTAGAAAGATGTCATGAGCACTTGAATTGGTAGAGAGGCTAGAGTTGTCCAGAGTCTTGAATTGATTCAAGATAGGTAGAACTGACATTCTAGAGTCCCTCCCTATCACTCCCCTTTAGTGTTGGACACTTCTGCTTGGAATATGCTTGCTAGAATCTTGAACTATGGATAGTCTAACTCAACATGTAAACTAGTGTTATGTATCCTACACCAATTGTTAAGTGTCACCTCTGCTAAATTGACCCTTGTAGTTTGTTTAGGTTCAGGAGGGGGTTGGTTATCTAGAACCGAAGGTAATGAACCATTTTTAGGTCTAGTATTCCAAACTCTAAGAGGCCTAGGAGCAGTGTTATTATTGTTAAAGTTTCTTTCATTGTTATATCCCCTATCAGGATATCTAGATCTTTCATTGTTATTACCATATCCTTTGTCGACATATCCCTTATTTTGTTAGTTCTATGAATTGGACTAAGAATAGAAGTTCTAATTTCTCAAGTTAGTCATTTTCTTTAGTTGAGCTAATATTTCTTTAATATCTTCATTTTCCTCCTGTGCTTTAGCTACCACATTATCTTGACCAAGAGAAAAGAATAACGTACCATTTCTATTTACTCTATTCTCAGAGGAGCAAATCCTATATGTGGAACTATCTGGCCATTCCCCTGAGGTGGAATTGCATTAATTAGAGGGACTTGTAGGGGATTAGACAAAGGGACATGATGTGAAAAAGGTCCAGTCATATGTCGCATCTGGTTAGGGAATGCAGGAGGTCCTATACTAGGTATAGGTCTATGACCTACCTGCTTCATCTATGTGTTAACTTCCACAATCTCTACATAAGCCCCAAATAATTTTGTGGGAGGAGTAGCAACTCTTCTCACAAACATAGAAGTTAAAGGATCTAAAGCTGAATAATAAACTAGTAATGCTGCATCTTGAGTGATGATGTAAGGGGCTAAAAGATTAGCATAAGCCTTTTGAAATCTATCATTAAAGTTAGCGATGAGTTCACCTTCTCCTCGCCTAATCTCAACAAAGCAATGGTAAACTATGGAAGCATCTACATGAATCCTGTATCTAGCCTTAAAGGTGTCTTCTAGTAACTGTGAGGAGTTGATTGAGTTCCTAGGTAGATTCACATACCATTGGTATGCCTCTTCTCTTAGAGAGTTGAGAAACAACCTAGACTACATCTTCATGCTAAATTCTTGTTCTAAAGCAAGCCTCCTTGATGGTCCTAAGATGATCCTCTGCATCTTGATATGGATGATATCTAGGGCAAAGCTTGTCTAGATTCTTTGGAAAGGCATTGTAATTTCCAAAGGTTAAAGGTGAGTCATTGTTAAAGAAAGTCATCAGAACTTGCACAATGGCTAGTATTGGTGGTGCAATTGGTGAATTAGAACCTATAGGTCTGGATTGGATACTAGTCGAATGTGTCCTAGGTCTGATCGCAGGTAATTCTTGTAAGGGTCCAACAGATCTTGACCTAGTGGAAGGGTGGTGAGCCAGTTCAACAGTGTAGAGTGAACATTGGATATCCTAACTGGATCTTCACAAAGATGTGGATAATTCCTTCACAAGAATGGATATTTATGGACAATTATCTCAAATAATAAGGTATTTTCAAAGTATTTCCAGAGAATGCAAATTTTCAACTTGAACTTAAAAAAATCTAGACAACTGTCAGTAAATATCCACAAGGAAACGATATTTATGATCAAATTCCTCAAATTCTTGATTATTGACAGAAACTTTGTGGGAGATTGAAAGCCCTAGAGTATACTGAGAAATTCCCAAAATATTTCTTCATAGGAACACGGGAAAATACATCCGAATGATAAATCCTTGTGAATTTCTAGTGATCGAGCCCTCTTTCTAGAGCTAAAAATTGTTGATACAACTTTTAGTCATATTAATAGAGATAAAAATTTATACAACAAACCTTTATCCTCTTGAAAGATACAACAAATTCGGGGTGAATTTGTGATCCCAAGTCTCTGATAGTTAGTACATAACCTTCTGACGTTACTCAATGGTTTGATGTGATGATGTTGTTAATCATTCAGGGGCCTTATGTCTAGATTTTGCAGAAATCTTGTCTTGATGTTTGTCCTATTACCTGTACTTTACATGAATCTCCACAAATTGCATCAAATATGATAATCCTACTCTAGCATATGCATGTCTTCATGTATATTTATCATAAGTTTGATCAATTCTTCTAAAATTTATTCTAGTTGAGATTATTTGTAGTGATCTAGATAATTTTGATTAGTTCTTCTAAATTTTCTTAAATCTAAAGTAATCTTTACTTCCTTACTTCAAATTTATTCAAATGAACATTTATTTCATTGTTATTCTTCAATATTTGCATGATGTTCATGAAGACTATAATATTATGATCAAATATACTAAGATGTTCATTTATCTATGGGAATTCTACATATTTACTATGTTTTTGCTTATCATGTGTCATTATTTATAGTTGATGATGATGATTAATGAAATTTAAAAGAAAATGAGCTAAATTTCTAAAATTATTTGAAATGATTGAGTTTTGACCACTGGTCCATATGCACAATTCAATACTTCATGAAAAGAGATAAAATCAAACCATGTTTCACTAGGATATTCCACAATTACACATAGTAGATGCTAATCTTCAAAGGAATTGGATAACATCAACATTCACCAGTTCAAATGCACCTCAGAGAGCACAACACTCCATAATGACTTGTCCAGATATCATCCACAAAGATTACTTAGGATTTACAATTGATTTGTAATTTGGATCTCTATTTCATTCAATATTCAAATGTATGCATATTTATAATTGGTCTTGAGAAAAAACCATGGGGAAACACTAAGTCACAAAATATATACTTAGTGCTCACAAATCTCAACAATTCTATCTCAATTAATCTCCTAATAATTACAAAATGGAAATCCATCTCCTTTTATAGACCAAGGATAGGATGCGGTTACAATAGATCCAATGGCCATGATCAATTCAGTATGATCTAATGGTTAGGAGGAAATGTGGCACATGATTGCATTTTGGTAATCAATTTGGTGGAATACATGTGGCACTCTAGAATACTCCCTAAATCTTTGACTTGGTCAATATGACCTTCTCACTCTGCATTGCCATCAAATTCCTCATCTATGGATGGTTCCTCTATTATTCTACATCTGATGCCTTGGATGAGCTCATATGCCTAGATGGCCATTTCTATCTCTGCTCTATTTGGTACTTTTGCCTTCTCAATAGCATGCTCTTGCGCCTTTAACTATTCTTGTAGGTAGGGCTTAAATCTGATAGTCCACCTTGCCTATCAAGGAATTTTTATCCTACAGTTTAGTAGGAATTATTGCCTTTCACATGAGCATCAATTTTTTTAAATGCAAGTCAAATTCTAATTCTTTCTATTTCACTATTTTTGATGTGCAACAAAAGTTTAAAAAGCTGTGTTGAAAAAGCCTAGAATAAATAAAATATTTTATTAAAAAACAAATCCAAGAATTTTTTTTTAAAATAATAGTTCCTATTAAAAATTAAAAAATAAAAGAATATATATATAAAGCTTGGAGAATTGTGCTAAAAAATTTGAGATTTTTTTCTTAAATAATAGAAGTTCCTATTAAAAATTTAAAAATAAAAGGAAAAAACTAGAAATTTAGAATGAATATATTCTATAAAAAACCAAATCTAAAAATTTGGGAAATTTTTTCTTATAATAGAGGTCATATTAAAAAGTTTGAAAATAAAAAGAAAAAAGATATGTATTATATAATTTAAAATGAATATATAATTATATTCATTAAAAAACAATGTTAAAATTTGGAAAATTTTTCTTATTAAAAATTTAAAAATAAAAAAGAAATTATATATATTATATAGTTTAGAATGAATATATTCTATTAAAAAACAAATCTAAAAATTTGGAGTTTTTTTTTAAATAATATATCCTATATATATACACAATCAAATTTTCATATTAATTATTTTTTTAACATTTCAAAAAATAAATTACAAGTATATCAATACAGTCAAATATTTATTCTTATTGTATTTTACAACTAAAATCTTTAAATACATCTATACAACTATCAAATTTAAGTCCTACTTGCAGGGATACCCACTTATTGGTTTTACTATCTAGCTCTTCATTATATGCCTCAACATTAGCCTTCATGTGCATTGCTTTATCAATAGTATCCTAGTTTTCAATCTTTCCTTCTACCTCACCTTCAAGGGCCTCCAAAATCCCTAGCTCCTCTGCTAAGAGTTCATGTGCTTTGACACTAATATCCATAGTCTTAGTGTTACATCTTTTCAATATGTCAACCTCAAACCTTATGTCTTCAAACTAGGTATCTACCTGTGGTAGCATTTGGGGTGTCAGGATCTTATTTGTCATGAGGGTGCTGACATCTACCTTCCTCATATCCTTTAGTGTAGTCAGATTCTGACCACTCTTTATTAACCTCTGGCGAGCCACTTTCTTCAGGTTATCTACTTTGCTCTTTAGGTTGCTAAGTATGTCCCAATTAGACAATGAGGTCTTTATTACTTGTTCCCCTTCATTCAAAAATCTATTTAACCTATAACGTTGGAAAATGCCCCCTTCGGGGCTTTTCCCTCTTTAAGTTTAGCTCTCAGGTCTTTTGTGTGCATTTATGACATTTTACATCATATTTCAACATCCTGATGAGTAAACTCCTAAGTGTCTTGACAAATAGGACCTAAGGTGACTATTTGAGATAACCCCTACACAAAATAGGGGGAGGACTTTGGTTCCTGCGCCCTACTCCTGCCCTATTTTGGGGTAGTCCCAATTTTTGGGTGTCAGCATGTGACCGTTATTTGGGTCCTATGTCGACATGGTAAGTTTGAATTATGAAATTCTTGGAGGGAGTGTTTGTAGTTTCATATAAAAACATGTTTATGCATTCATTTAGAAACTAGATGGCAATTGTGATGTTCATGCATTCTCAAAGTGATTTAAGGCTTTTATTGTGTTGCAACAAAAAATTTGTGTTGTCTATGTGTTTGTGTTTGCAGATTTGAGCATCCATTTCCTCATGGAATGAAGAGCTTCTTTCTCCCATGAGATCTTCACTACAAGGTGACATTTATTGTGTTTGTGATCATTATTCATTTAGTTTTTGCCTTTGCCTCCCTAGGCACACACTCTCTATCTTACAAAGGTGTTTGGAAGACTTAAGTGTCTTTTTAGGCCTTAACTAAGGCAAGATCCTAAACACCACAACCCCTCCCCAAAGTTTTATGATTACAGGTTATAGGTTGATGATGCAGACAAAGTGAAGTTGCAGGAGGGCATATTGGAGTCTTGAAATTGTAGAATAGTAGGAAAAAGGGCACCCTGGACTTGGACGCCCGCTCATTAGTCCTCAAAGTTTCATGACAGAAAAACCTTCAGTACAGCAGGAATAGGTTGCAGATCTTGTCCGTAGATCCTGAAAAAAAGCAAGGCACTAGACTTGGGCACCTGCTCTTTTGTCCCTGACTTTTCTACCTTGGAACCTTGAAAATAGTTGCATAGTCATTTGTAATTTTACATATTTCTACAGAAGTATTTTTTGTTATTCATCTATTTACTTCTGTATTTGCATAATTAAGGTTTTGATGTGTAATTGAGCATAAGAGAAGGAAAATTGATAATCAAATACCCTAATACATGTTTCCCTACATTTGTAAGTGACCAAGGACCTGATAGTTCTCTGTCATTAGATCCTAAGGTCCTTGAATGTAACAGCTGAAAGGAAGATTTAAACACTAAACTAAACAATCCAAATTTTACTCTAAACATTTGGACTTAATTGCAACTTACTAAGTGTTTATCTTCAGATTTGGGTTGATTTCATTCATTCATATAGTCATTCATCTTATTGCATTGAGGAAATTAAAAAAAACTAAAATTTTTGAAAATTTTGGAAACCCTAACTTACATTTTCATATAGGTTTCTAATTTGCATCAATTCATTCTAATTTTTCCTAATTCATTATTTTTGCATCAGATATGATATAAACTATATAAAATTACAAAAATACAATAATTTGCATTGCATTTTCATCATATAATTGTTAGGCTTTTGTAGAAATTTTGATAATTTTCATATAACCTAGTAATTCCAAAATCCAGGGTTAGTAGGAAAAAAAATCTTGTTTCAGATTTTTCTACTGATTTTAGAGACTCATTCAAAATTTCATTTGGCTTTAGTCTTTTACTTTAGTGTAAAATTGCATTTAGATTTCAAATATTTGCATTTTTGCATAGAAAATTTCAACAAAAAACTAGCAATTTTCATGCATTTTCATTAAATTTGCATTTGCATTTTGCATATTAGATCTTGGAATTCATTTTCATATCTGAGTACACTTCATTTTCATCATAAATCAGACTTTAAAACATTCATATAGCATTTTGTGTCAAGATCTCAAACCTAGGGCTTGAAAAACATCGATTTTCACTAGATTTGGCCTTATCGACTCTCTAAATTTGCACCATAGGCGTGTTGTGAATAATATTTTTGCACTAATTCATTTTTATCAGGGTAATTATTTGCTTCCCATCTTAAAAATATTCACAACACCTGTTTATTGGGCTTTTGTATTGGAAATTTGGTGAAAAACTACACATTTGTGCTATTTTTGCCCTAGGGTTTGGCCTAGTTTGCACTCCAAGTGTATTGTGACAAATTTTATGGATTGAGGTGACTAATATAATTGATTTTATTTTCTTCACCTCATAAAATTTATTACAACATCCCTTTTTCTAGGTCTTGGAGTTGAGAAACCGTGAAAAATTGTCTATTTTAGCTACATGTTCACTAGAGTTTGACCTTAAGTGGCACTAAAAGCATCTTGTGATGGATATTTGACATTAATTGGCTTTTATTACTGATGTAATTTTATTTCCATCATCATTTTCCTCACAACACCCTTTGTCATGCTTTTTTGCATCACGATTTGGTGAAAAAATTGCATATTTTGACATATTTTTCACTATATTTTGACTTATCATCATCTTAGATTTGCATCAAGAGTGTGTTGTGAAGGATATTATTGCTGTTTTGGACTGATATCAAACATATAAATTTCTTCCCTTGATCAAAATCCTTACAACATCCTTTGTTTCATTCATTTGCATTAAAAAAGTACCCAAAAAAATCAAGCATTTTAGGCTATTTTTGCATATAGTTTTGCGCTTGTCTTTTACACCAATTTTGAAAAGCTTTCAAAATCTGATTTTGAATTGATTTGAGAATATAAACATGGCCTCTAATCTCAACAACAACAATGGGTTCCCTCCTAGGCCTTACATGAAAAGAAAGGCCCCTGAACCAGAAATTGTGTTTACACCTCATGATAGAACAATTGGAGACTCTAAAGGGCCTGTTTACATCACTATGAAAATAATGGGAAATATTGTGGATGGAACTCGTATTGATCCTAATTTCATGACTAATTTTTCCACTGAAGAGTTCCTCTTTTCACATCAATTAATGCAAGGTTCTTATGACCCTTCGAACATGATGATCAAAACACATAAGGGAACCTTTATCAAGCCTTTGGGTAAGATATTATTGTTGGTAACACTATCTGGAAAACATGTCAAACAATGGTTTGATGTTGTCCCTATTTCTAACCTCTTCCATATTAAATTGGAACACCCTTGGTTAAAAGAGATGAAAGCTAGCCCTTCGACAATACACCATTGTCTAAAATTCTCTTTTAATGGATGTGTGATTACTGTCCCTCGCAACAAGTATAAACATTTGGTTGAGAAAAAGAATTACATATTGGATTATTTTAGGGATAAAACTAGAAAGAAATTGGAGCTGCGAATAGACTTTACCTTTTTGAGCTATAGAAACTACAAAGCGAAACTTTTACACCCAATGCCCAGTCCTTCTATGCAAGAAATGGTAAAAGATAAATAACCCGCATGTGAAGAGAACCTTAGACTGAAAGGACAAGGTCCCTATGTTGAGGTTCCTCCCCCAAAATTGTTACAAGGATTGGGAGGTCATTGTCGATAACAAAATATTCCACCACGATAAACGAGGTTTGATCCCAATGCTTCATCTTCTAAATTGCACAAACCTATGAAAGAGAAAAGCCCTATCTTACAAGAGATAAGTGGTAAAAGAAAATGAAATAGAAAAGCAAGAGAAAGTAGAAGAAGAAAAAGAAAAGCTTATGCCATAAACCTTGCCTCTCAACAAGAAAACATTGATCCTAACATTGAACCAAACAAACATGATTCTAACAACGAACAACATGATGAGAAAGACATGAATTGGGCTATGGTACCTTATGTCTCACTTTCCTCTAACATTAAGGAGTAGGAGGATGAAAATGATTTACTTGATGATGAGACCTAGCCTGGACAAACCTCAAGGTAAGTATCTCTAACCCTTTATCTTTCTAGTGATGTTCTTCCCCCGTGATGTGTTATGTGTTGTTTAGGCCTCCTGGGATGACCCCTGATTCTCTTGTAAGGTCCAAGATACTAGGAGACTGCCTATTTTGTGACCTTGTTCTATTTGTATCATCATTCTTCTATATTGCCCCTCTCTCTCTAATTTTATCATTGTGTGTTGTGTCTTACGGACATAGCGTTGTGGTTGGTGACACTGGGGGCACCCTCTTACGTGATTGTCCCTAAGACACTTGTTTCTCCTCTCTTATTTGTTGTTTCCCTTCCTCTAGTGTTTCTATTTAGCAGGTGGATGATGAAAAACATTTATACTGATGCGGACCTAGTGTCCCTTTCGAGAGAAATAAAAAAATGGACTTAGTTCCTAATATGACAATGGGGTTGTATATTTTATCTAACGCTTGGCTAGTGGAAGCACTCGTGCATTCCACGTAGTGACTATGATGATGCTTCTATCTCATTTACAAACCCTAACAATACTACTACTCTGTGCACCTTTGTTTGTCTTTGAATCTAGCCTTGATGGTACTCGATTTAGAGAGATTCATGATATAGACCCATGATTATCCTTGAACTTCAAATTCATTGTATAGACACTAACATGTTTCTTGCAGGGATGTGTTTGTGGGAACATTTGGAAATCATAAAGTACATGTCACCTCTGGAGGGCATGGGCTTTACAAGAGCTTGTGTTCCCTTGTGTGTTTTCTTCCTACTTTAACATGCTTGATATTGATACCTAATATTAACTACCTTAAGGTGGGGGCATATATAAGGTAAGCTATCTATTGTAGATGTTAGCAATGTGCTTATCCTCAGATGCAGTCTAAAGACCAGCGCGATGAGTGCTTCCTCCATCTTGTGTTTGTTTACAATCAATTAATCAATAATGTAAGCCGTCTACGAAGGTGGGATATTAAGCATATCCTTTTTCTTAAGCCTCCTGTGGAGGTAGGGATGGTGTATTTCTCATAGCAAATTACATCATCCTATCATTTTCAAAAGTCCTCTACAGAGGTGGGGAGCGGTTGTTTGACTAACTCAACCCTTAAGTGTGTTTTTGAAAATTTTTGTGGAAAAGCCCAATCATCGGTGTGTGCCTGTAATGTGCCTAAGATGGTGTTGAGCCTAGAAATAGGAACACTCCATCTCTTTTCTTCTATGTTTTGGCCATGTCTTCAAGTGTGTGTGTTTCGAGTGCTTTCTTTGTGTGGTGTGTTTGTTGCCCCATATGCAGTCTAAAGACCTGCGTGATGAATGCATCCTACATTTTGGGAGATTTTGCATGTCTTGTGTGTGTGTTGCCCCATATATACAGTATAAAGACTTGCGTGATGAGTGGATCCTATATTATGGGAGGTTTGTTTACTTTCTAGTACTTGCATCTATATTTCATATAGATGAGAAAAAGGAAAGAAAGAAAATCATGCATGTCTTCAATGCATTTACTGTATTCTCCATGTTATGTGTGACTGTAACTGTCTTCTCCATGTTTTGCGTGCCTCTTATTTTTTTCCATGTGTCTTCTCCGTGCTTGGCATGTTTGTTGTATTTATGACTGTACTTTAATGCATGTATTGGCCTTGCATTTATACATACATTAAAGTGGGGGCTAAATGTAATGTTAGAAAATGTCCCCTTGGGGGCTTTTCCCTCTTTAGGTTTAGCTCCTGAGTCCTTTATCTGCATTTAGGACATTTTACATCATATTTCAAAATCCTGATGAGAAAACCACTAAGTGTCTTGACAAATAGGACCTAGGGGGCATATTTGAGATAACCCCTGCCCAAAATATGGGGGAGGACTTGGGTACCCGTGCCCTAGTCCTTCCCTATTTTGGGGTAGTCCCAATTTTTGGGTGTTGGCTTGTGGCCATTATTTAGGTCCTATGCCGACACGGTAAGTTTGAATTACAAAATTCTTGGCGGGAGTGTTTGTAGTTGCATATTAAAGCATGTTTAGGCATTCATTTAGAAACTAGATGGCAATTGTAATGTTCATGCATTCTCAAGGTGATTCAAGGCTTTTATTGTGTTGTAAGAGCAAATTTGTGTTGTCTATGTGTTTGTGTTTGTAAATTTGAGCATCCATTTCCTCATGGAATGGAGAGCTTCCTCCCATGAGATCTTCACTACAAGGTGACATTTATTGTGTTTGTGATTATTATTCATTTGGTTTTTTCCTCTGCCTCCCTAGGCACGCACTCTCTATCTAACAAAGGTGTTTGGAAGACTTAAGTGTCCTTCTGGGGCTTGACTGAGGCAAGCTCCTAAACACCACAACCCCCTCCCAAAGTTTTATGATTACAGGTTACAGGTTGATGATGTAGACAAAGTGAAGTTACAGGAGGGCATGTTGGAGTGTCTAAATTATAGAATAGTAGGAAAAAGGGCACCTTGGACTTGGGCACCCACTCATTAGTCCTCGAAGTTTTGTGATGGAAAAACCTTCAGTACAGCAGGAACAAGTTGTAGATCTTCTTCACAGATCCCAACAAAAAGCAAGGCACTAGACTTGGGCGCTTGCTCTTTTGTCCCCAACTTTTCCACCTCAGAACCCTGAAAATAGGTGCACAGTCATTTATAATTTTACATCTTTCTGCAGAAGTATTTTCCATTATTCATCTGTTTACTTCCGTATTTGCATAATTAGGGTATTGATGTGTAGTTGAGCATAAAAGAAGGAAAATTGATAATCAAATACCCTAATCCAAGTTTCCCTACATTTGTAAGTGACCAAGGACCTGATAGTGCTCTGCCACTCGATCCTAAGGTCCTTGAATGTAAAGGGTGAAGGGAGGATTCCAACATCTAACAACTAAAACATTAAACAATCCAAATTTTCCCCTAAACATTATGTAACTAATGTTTTTAATTCTACAAAAGTGCATTTCTCAACCTTAGTCTTCTTTCTGTCAATAATTTAATCTTCTGTCCATTCTCCTAATCCACGAGGTAGTGAATTAAGGTAGAATTTCTTTGTTGTGGTGTCATGAAGCTTGTGGGAGGGAACCAGGTATTTCTCCAAAGTGAGATTATACTGATGCAATTTTCCTAAATTTTTAAGTTTTAAAGAACCTAAAATATTTTATGCTTTAAGGACATCATTTTTTCTATCTCTACAAAATAAATCGATGATAAAAAGTTTTATCTATGCAAATCCTTCTGCATAAGTATCATTTTTGCCCATATCCACTTCTTTAACATAATCTTTGTTTCTTTGTGGATCATGAGTAATTAGTCCATTATCTAGTGAAGAATTCCACCACTCTCAAAGTTTTCTTGACATTATCCTTACTGCATAAAGACCATGTTAGCCTTAGACCAATTAGAACTTCTAGTGTCAAAGAAGTTGTCTAAAGTTTCACACCAAGTGCATATAACATCATAGGGATCAACTATTTTAACAATATTGGGAATATAACCAAAGGTAGCATAAGCACGCAATTGATCTAGTCTTGCATTTTCAGAAATAGTTTCTTTCATCTCAACATCATAGTTACTCCCTACTAACTCATGATTGGTCATATATGTTTCCCAATCTTCTGAATGATTTATTTGATCAACAAAAAATTCTAAATCAGGGATTTCTTGTCCCTCTTCTACTTCTGATGCCTGAGACGAATCTATTTCTAGCATGACTTCTTCATCAGAATGTGAAGGATCTATGTGTACAGTAACTGGTTCATCCATATAGATTGGTTTATTATTTTGTTCTTCAACTTGTAGTTCTTCTATCCAATCCCTAACTTGTTTAGACTGTTGCATGACATGCTCTTTATGTCTAGAAAACACTAATTTAGAAGGATTTGGGTCAGGTTTTTTTATGATTTTGGTTGTTGGAATGATGGTTGTTGCTCCTCAAGACCATTAGTGGAAATTAATCTCTTCCTCCTCTAAACCTTGATCCTGATGGGTTTTTGAAGTGGTACAAAATGTTGTGATCTAGCTGGTTCAACTTCATCTTAAAATCTATCTTTCCCTTTCCAAGAAACTCTAATTTTCATTGCATAATCTGTAATCTTATCTAATTTTTAGGACATAGATTCTTAAAGGGATTTATTTTCTTGAGCTTCTACATCTTTTTTATGCTCAGAAGTAGCCAATTCACTAAACATTTGGGTGACATAAGTATCAATTCTTTGAACATATGCTTGAATATTTGTCACCATAGTACTAAGATTTCTTATCTGGTAAGAAATCCCTGATGTATCACTAAGAAGCAAAGTAGTTTATTTCTCAATTTTTTGAAGACTAGAGCCTAACTTATTTACATTATTTTCTAATAAAATCTACTTGCCATTAGAATAACTAGTATTATACACTGTTTGATTAACCTCTAAGTCTATATCATCAATATTCTCTTAAATGGACATCAACCACTGAGCTTGCCAATTCCTCTAAGCCTCTAAGTTTTTCTTCCTAGTTCCTATGGCTGTATAAAGCCTAGATTCATATCTACCCCACACTTTTTTTTTATCTTCATTTACTATTATGAAGGATTTAGGGGTAGACCACCTACCTCGTTCATACCCTGTAACTTCTTGGGCTGTACTAGAATCCACTTGGATTTGTTACTTTTTTCTTCTCAGAGCCATATTTGAGAAGGGATTCTCGTAGCATGCAAGAAAGATCATCCATCTTTTGTATCAAGATACCTTTTTGCTTCTTATAATCATCTTTAGGTGTCAGGTGTAATCTCATAATAACTTGTCTCACTAATTTTTCATTAATTCAGGTTCATTTCTCAAGTCAAATGTGGAAGCAAAAGATGATTTGAATATATAAAGGTTGATTGAAGGATTTTTGGATGGTAGGATAGCTGCTGGAAGAGATTCTTCAAGATTACAATCCATGAATTGTTTATTTTAAGAACTAGAAAAAGAATGAGCCATAGAAAAGCTTCTTTTAAGAGGATATAAGTGAGCTTCTATCTCATCTATAACTAGTTTCTCAAGGGTTGTTTGCTTAGGAGATGATTTGAGAGTTATGTTGGCCACACGCCTAGACTGGAATAGGGGTTTGTCAAAAAAACTATTTATTTGAACATGGAGTTCTTGGAAATGAGGTGCTTGCTAGTTGAGTAATTTCTCAATAATTAGAAATCTTAAATCAAAACTAGATTGCAACTAGATCTTCATACACAACTCTTATGATGCACGGGCATCTAGTCAACTTTCAAAATTTGTGGTTTATGTGTCAAGACAGTGATAGAAGCATGAGAAAGGAAGCTATTGTCACCAAGGCGAAAGGAAAAATAATAATTAATTATTAAATTCTAGAAAGTGGGATAACGAAGAAGGCGGTGATTATTAAAATCAGTTACATTGCTATTTTGAGGAAATTGGCAGAATGAAGGTTCATTGGAGGTGCCGGCCATGATGTTGATGGTGTCATAAAAAGAATTTCTATATTTATCCAAGGAAGGTGGTAGTAACTAACAATGAAAGGTGGTGAAAAAGGTAGAAAGACTAAAAAATAGACAAAGCAAGCCACATGCATATGAGAAGTGGATGATCGAGCAATGCAAAGAAAACATGGATTAAAGGCATGACTAAGAATAGATAGTGTGGCAGTTTGTGACAATGCAGAAAATCAAGCATAGTGGAGAAAGAGGGAAGAAAAGAGAAGCGATAGAATACCATTGGTGCAGGCCACATACAATAAGGAGGCTACAGTTATTAATGGTGTGGTAGCCATGATAGGAAGAAAAGAATAAGCGGAAGAAGATAATGAAAGAGGCCACATATGTAAGTGAATAGAGAGGTCGATAATGAGAAGGAGGCCGTAAACTATAGAGGATGCCGATTAATAAGAGCAGGCCGCATGTTTAGCAGAGGAGGCTGATAGGCAACTAGAAGAGGTGGCATATCTGGAAAGAGGCCGATAGGAACAGAAAGAAGAGAGCAGTAGAAAAGGAGAGGCCACCAGTCAAATAGTGGAGCAAGGAAAATCTAAAGACAATCAGAAGAAGCTGATGCTGAGAGCAAGGGTCAATATGTAGTAGAAAGCAAGCGATAAACAAAAGAGAGAGACTGAGGAAGGAAGTTTGAGTTATATATGAAGGAGGAATAAGAGGAGGCCGATTAGATGTGGCCGAGTGCAAGAGAGAGGAGGTAGATTTTGTTGAAGGATAGATATAGCGAGAGAGGCCAAAGATATACCTAACAAGGAGAGGCCAAGAAAAGTGTAAGGATGATTGAAAATAAGGAGGAGATCAAATGTGACCAAGGGCCAAATAGTATAGACCAGCGATAAGGTAGAGGCCGATGAGAGACCAAAGAGATAAAGGAGTAGATGTGATTTTGAATAGTTTTGTAATATTTGTAAGAGGCCAAGTTGGCTAAATGAAATGAAAGATAAATTTCTTATGCACTATGTCTCTGTATCATTTGTGTGGACAACTCTTGTAGCTAGTTAGAAATAAGTTTGAATTCATGTCATTCTGTCTTTAATGTGTTGCAAGTTAGTTCCTGTCACTATTTTGACAGTAAGCTGTAGCAGTCCATCTAGATGAAGGAGGAAAATTTGTTAAGAATCATAGAATTGTTGGATCACTATGCTATCATATTGCTATCAGAGCACAAGGTTGGTCTTGAGTGCTAAGTAGATCACCAAAGAGAGGCAACTTAGCCAGGACATGTGGGTAGTAGAAGAAAGAATATTGTGAGTACTATAGTGTGTATGTGTATCACCAAAAGACCAGGGAGAGTGAAAAATGAAGAAGCCCTAGGTGAGGTGTCTAAAGGATGAAAGAAGATAGAATGGTATGTGATGCCCCGTCATGCAACCCTAGAGTGTTAGACTAACAAGTGCAAAATTACAGATTTTTTTTTTAAAAGCAAGTAAATGCATTTGCACTAGATAAAATAACACTATAAAAAGTATTTAAACCAAATGATCAATTAACACCTCTAGGGAAACATAACTGCATCAGTAAAATATAAATTCATAATAATACAAGTAATATACATTATAATACACCAGAAGAGGATTACATTATACATTTAAAGATATGAATAATTACAAAGGTTTAAATACAAGATTACATGACTAATCACATCAGTTTACAATATACAACAATATAATACAATTATGAAGGTATACTACAAATCTAAAGATGCAGAACAAATCTAGAACTGGAAGCACTTCTACAATGTCCTCGAACCAGTACATCCAAGAAAACCAATGGATTAATCTCTTCCACCCAACCATGTGGAACCCTAAGGTCCACCCCCAAGCTAGGAGATAACAATGAGGTTCCACTAAGTCAAGGATACAAGCAAATACATAAAGGTTTGACATAAACAACTTAGATCATCACAAATCATCCAGACTACTCAAGCATCAAGACAAGTCAAATCATCAAGACAAGTCAATCATCAAAACAAGTCAAATCATCAAGATAAGTCAAATCATCAAGACAAGTCAATCCTCAAGATAAGTCAAATCATCAAGACAAGTCAATCATCAAGATAAGTCAATCATCAAGATAAGTCAGTCTTCAAGATAAGTCAAACCATCAAGATAAGTCAAATCATCAAGTCAATACTCTAGAGGCTAGAACAAAAGATAAATAAGAAGTAACTAAGTTGTAGTAGGAAGAGTGTCATTGCATTGTCCTACCATGGGTTATCTAGGCAATCTCTCACTAGAAACTGTCCCCCATCTATGGTTATCTTGGCAATCTCTCACTAGGCACCGGCAACATAGGGTGACACATCTGGAGCCAACACATCCTCTCATGGAGACAAGGAGGTCAACCTTGCCAACCAGGTATTCTCATCCCATCCTTAGGCTATGAGAGCACTCAAGGCATGGCTGAGGCATCATACTTATCTTGTTATGTGAATTACTACCCAACCCACCTAGATAAATTATTAAGTTATCACTTGATTACAACTTCCATGGGGTTACCTAGGTAGCCACTTTGGGCACCGGCTGCACCATGAAAGCCACTCTCCTACATACAACTAGCAACCCTTAACCAACATCCAAAAACCAATAACATGCATGGACAAGGGACTACGAGGAATCTATCTTTTACAATCCAAAACATTACATAGACCATTTCAAATCCAAAACTCTCAACCATGAAACTTTCCCCTATCCATTTCAAATCAAATAAAACATTTAATCAACAATTATCAAATTCAAAACAACAATCTTTCCCAATCCACATCAACACCTCATACCAAAAGACACATCGTCATTACATCCTTGCTACAATATGTCACTCGATTTCAAGGTAACAAGCCTCTAGAGCTAAAAATATTTTAACACAAATATCAATAGACAACTATCCAAAGCATGACACTTAACAACCTTGACCTCTCACAAAACTAACATGATCACCATTACATTTGGCTAGTCAAAATCTAACAGCAACACTCAAAACCAAAATAAATGTAAGGACTCAATTACATCATTGATACACATCGTTTCAAAATCAGCAATAAACATCAAGGAATATATATATATCCAAGACCCAATTACTACAACACATCTCAGACTAATTAACATGGATTCAATAAAAGACTTTAACTCTCTCTTTTTAGTTGAATCATAAACTTAAGATAGCAATATTCTAATCAAATCTCAAGATCTATAATTCCCTCTATGATTTATTTAATAACTTACTACTACAATTCACATCTATTCACTTTTAAAAAGAATAACTATAATCATCCCAATCTCAACTCAACCTGCAAGTAACTCTATTACCGTAAGAAGATATAAAACAAAAATGATTTTTAAAAGAATAAAAAACATTAAGATTCAAATCATGACATCAAGCTCCTACCACCTTACTATCAAGAATATTAATCAAAGCCATGATGCATTAAAGTCCTATTCCCACTACTAAGAACCCTCAATATAAAAGGTTACTAACAACATTAGATAACTCTATCCCAACCATCCAAAACATAAGGGATCCTAAGGTAGATTTAAAACTGAACATTCATTTAAATCCTTGGAAGGTATACGGGTTAAATACTAAACACTTTACATTATCAATGTTCTACACACAATATGATCATACATCAGAGTACACAATGCAAGAGAATGAGTTTACAAGATTATAACATAACAAGATTATAACATAAAAGTACATTATATATAATGTAAGAATTTGCCTTAATATGGATCTCTATCTACCAAATTTAACAAGCTAGCATTCTAATTAGAGTCTCTATCGAAATTATTCTTATTCTAATATGATATTGATTATTTGAATGAGTTTACATGTTTAACAAAACTACAAACCTCCATTACTATAAGACAATAATAATTGACAATGGCATTACAATCACGACCATAAGCCATAACATAGTCAAGCAATCTAAAAGAATTTTAAGACACTATTCCTATATTATTCGCTAACAATGACACTATAAAAATTTCAACTCTGTTTTAAATAAAATTCTAATAATAATAACATATACTATTCTATTCTAGAATTTTAATTTCATCTATTATTTGTTTAATCAATACCATAATAACTCAACTCACAATGAATCTCTAATTTATTATTTATTAATTAAAATCAATGTACCACAAGATAGTATATTACTAAATCATAATTAAACAAATTTATATTTAAATAAGATAAAAAGAATATAACTAATACTTAACTCGATATATTTCATTCTAGAATTATAATATTATTTATCATTTGTTTAATAACTAGCATCACCATAAAATCTACTTTACATTAAAAGAAAAGCTAATTTATTTATTTAACGAACTTGCATCTACTAAAACAACTTTATTTAAATAAAATTAATTTTAAAATAATACCACTCTATCCTAATATCTTAAGATAAACTATTATTATCTCATCACTATTGCCTTTTAATGAGTTTGATAAAAAAGAAAGTCAAATTAACAATTTTAATAAATCAAAATGTACAAAGCAATATTTATGAGTTGCTCAAGGAGTTTCAACATAGAAGTTTTCCTAATTCTTAGCTTACAATTGCATACATTCTAAAAAAAACTTATTTATTAAATACTCTTACATTTACTAATTCAATTCCATTCTTCATGAGAGCATTTATTCTAAAGAATAAAATACTACAAATTTATCCCATCAAATATATATATATATATATATATATATATATATATATATATATATATATATATATATATATAATCTCCTCATTTTTAATTCCTATAGAGAAAACTAGATTCTATTTAACAATTTTTTAACTAACTCAAAAAGATAATCATTTATGCAAGGTAACTAAACCTTCCTGGAGTCTTTTTTTATTAGAAACATTTTAAATAAATTTACTTGCCTATCCTTCTATTTAAATGGACTCTTGCTTTAACTTCAATATGAGGAAAGAAATAATATAATTTTATTTGAGAAGCTCTAAATTCAAAGAGGAGAAATGAAAGAAGACTTTTGAGGTTTTGAACAAACAATGGAGAATGGTTTACCAGAAGAGAGCCATGAGAGTAAGATGTCAATACAGATTTCAAAGATAGGGAATGAAGCCATTACCAAATTTTCTGAGATTCAAGGATTTAATAGAGAAACTAGAGTATTTCAAAATGTCAGGCAGAGGAGAAGAAGATGGTAATAGACTTAGGAAGGCAAGAAACAAGTTTTATTATCTTCTATTATTCTTTATTTTTATTTTTTATTTTATAGACTGAAAATTTCCAGCAAATTATAATAGACCTAATTTTACCTACATTGTATGGTCAGTAATAGCATGAAATAAAGAGCAGAGGAAATTTTAAGAATGAAGGGGAGGAAGCCGTACGGCGGCGTCCAGGGGAGAGGAAAGTTGCAGAAACTAGAAGTTTGACCAAAAGGAAAAACCTCAACGTCACTAATCTTTATAACAAATTTCAGGTAGAGATAATTGAAATAAATATAGAGGAGGCCGTACAACGGCAGTAGAAGAACAATGATGTTTACAGTTTAAAAGTTGACCAAGTTGACCCAATAAAATCTGGTAGAAAAGAGGATGAAAGATGAACAACATCAAGCAGAGGTTGAAATATTTTATTAATGCATTCGTGTTAAATGAAGAACCTCATCTTCAGGTAGTGGAGTCTGAGATTCAAACGTAGGTAAGCCTCCTAAAGGTACTGAGAGAAAAAAAAATAGATAGGGTCTGGTAAAGGTTTGATTAAAGCATTTTTAAATGTTCTATTTGTTTGATACAAAGAAATTTGTAGAATTCACATATGGATCACTGAGGCTTCAAGAAAAGAATGGACTTAAATTTTCTCAAGCACTCAGGTGATAAAGCAAAATTATGAAGTTTAGAGTTATATAAGACTTGGCTTCAGATGGCGACAAGAAGATAGGACCAATGGAATAAGTAAACATGTTCAAATTCTACTCAAGAATTGAACAGAGACATACTAGATTTATCAAATTTAAGCAAAATTACAAGTAACCATACCCGCATTTTCGATCCAATGCTTCAAACTTTCTTTATCTTCCCTTCACAATTTTCTTTTCTC
Source organism: Cunninghamia lanceolata (assembly GCA_027924645.1). Classification (NCBI taxonomy): domain Eukaryota; kingdom Viridiplantae; phylum Streptophyta; class Pinopsida; order Cupressales; family Cupressaceae; genus Cunninghamia; species Cunninghamia lanceolata. The sequence continues at coordinate 8,450,006 of BSBN01001054.1, forward strand.
AAATTTTCTATCCCCCCTTTTCTCAGAATCCTTTTCCTCAATATAACCCCCCAGAAATAAAAATAGGTAAACTCCATTAATTTTCCACTACCAGAAATGCATTACAGAATCCCACTACCTCCCTAAAAAAAGAAAAAAATTAAATTTTAGTTTTTAGAGAGTTTCCCCAAATCTGGAATCTTTATATGACAACTCTCAAGAATTAATTTGCTGACTAAAATAATTTTACTAATTGCCATATACTATTTTAACCATAATAAATAATTATGACACATATTGTAATAAAAGCATTAAAATAATGAACTCAATTTATATTAAAAACAATATACCACAACTCATTAATAATATATGACTAAGAAAATACCATTATATTTGACAAAATAACATTATTATAATAATAATAAATTCAATAATGCATTACCAAAACACACATAGGCTTAACAAGCAAAACTCGACAATACCTCAACAACCACATGATGACCAAAAACTGAGACAAGAATCTTAGAGTGACTTCAAGACCCATGACACAAACTAAAAAATGGGAATTAACCTAGGGAAACCCCATGTTATCTCCCATCAACGTTATCCATTGGTGCAAGGACCTGCTTAGACCTGCTAAGTTAGGTGGAGTCGAGGCCCGGTACCTGCAAACCTACATCAAAACAATATGTTGCATTCGAGTATATACACATATAGCACACACACAGAGTTAGGGATTTACAGTATAGTAGGGTGCTCGGAATGAGCAATACTACACTGTCCCCTCTCTGAAAGCATAACAATAACATAAGCACCTCCAACTATAAGTCAGATACCAACAAATCACATAAAGCATGATAATATCTAATCATTATTGATCATGTCAATCACATCATAAACTAGAATATATCAATAATGTCATCACAAGTCAATAATCACCTTAGTCAAACATAGTCCAACATGAGCATAAACCATAAGTATAACAACTCAAATGTCTCAAAAATGTCAAGTGCAATAAAAAAAATAACAATTGTCACAAGCCAAAAATGAGGGGCATTACATCCTTCCCCCCAGGATCAGGCTTACTCCTAGAAGCCTGCAACAAGATAAGGATAGGAATCTTGTATCCTGACCTCGACCTCGACCTCTAGGCAACTTCTTACAACACCAAAGGATAATTTATTACACGTAGAGAGGGATGAAAATTAATCTATAGAGTTTAAGAACTAGGTCACATAATGGGCTCAGTTATAACCAGAGTACCCAGTGTTCAAACCTAGCTCTAATACCAAATGTGATGCCCTGTCATGTAACCCTAGAGTGTTAGACTAACAAGTGCAAAATTACAAAAATATTTTTTTAAAAGCAAGTAAATGCATTTATACTAGATAAAATAACACTATAAAAAGTATTTAAATGAAATGATCAACTAACACCTCTAGGGAAACACGACTGCATCAGTAAAATATAAATTCATAACAATACAAGTAATATACATTATAATACAATAGAAGAGGATTACATTATACATTTACATATATGAATAATTACAAAGGTTCAAATACAAGATTACATGACCGATCACATTGGTTTACAATATACAACAATATAATATAATTATGAAGGTATACTACAACTCTGAAGCTGCATAACAAATCTAGAACTGGAAACACTTCTGCAATGTCCTCAAACTAGTACATCTAAGAAAACCAATGGATTAAGCTCTTCCACCCAACCATTTGGAACCCTGAGGTCCATCCCCCAAGCTAGGAGATAACAATGAGGTTCTACTAAGTTAAGGATACAACAAAACATATAAAGGTTTGACATATACAACTCAGATCATCACAAATCATCTAGACTACTCAAACATCAAGACAAGTCAAATCATCAAGACAAGTCAATCATCAAGACAAGTCAAATCATCAAGATAAGTCAAATCATCAAGACAAGTCAATCCTCAAGATAAGTCAAATCATCAAGACAAGTCAATCATCAAGACAAGTCAATCATCAAGATAAGTCAATCATCAAGATAAGTCAAATCATCAAGACAAGTAAATCCTTAAGATAAGTCAAATCATCAAGACAAGTCAATCATCAAGATAAACCAATCATCAAGATAAGTCAAACCATCAAGATAAGTCAAATCATCAAGTCAATACTCTAGAGTCTACAACAAAAGATAAAGAGGAAGTAACTAAGCTATAGTAGGGAGAGTGTCATCGCATGGTCTGAGCATGGGTTATCTAGGCTATCTCTCACTAGAAACTGGCCCCCATCTATGGTTATCCTGATGACCTCTCACTAGGCACCGGCCCCATACAGTGACACATGTGGAGCCAACACATCCTCTCATGGAGACAAGGAGGTTGACCTTGCCAACGAGGCCTTCTCATCCCATCCTTAGCCTGTGAGAGCACTCAAGGCATGGATGAGGCATCATACTTATCTTGTTATGTGAATTACTACCTAACCCACCTAGATAAATTATTAAGTTATCACTTGATTACAACTTCCATGGGGTTACCTAGGCAACCACTTTGGGCAACGGCCCCGTCATGAAAGCCACTCTCCTAAATACAACTAGCAACCCTTAACCAACATCCAAAAACCAATAACATGCATGGACAAGGGACTATGAGGCATCTATCTTTTACAATCCAAAACATTACATAGACCATTTCAAATCTAAAAGACTCAACCACGAAACTTTCCCCTGTCCATTTCAAATTAAATAAAACATTTAATCAACAATTTATCAAATTCAAAACAACAATCTTTCCCAATCCACATCAATACCTCATACCAAAAGACACATCACCAGTACATCCTTGCTACAATATCTCACTGGATTTCAAGGCAACAAGCCTCTGGAGCTAAAAAGATTTTAACACAAATATCAATAGACAACTATCCAAAGCATGACGCTTAACAACCTTGACCTATCACAAAACTAACATGACCACCATTACATTTGGCTAGTCAAAACCTAAGAGCAAGACTGAAAACCAAAATAAATGCAATGACTCAATTATATCGTTGATACACATTGGTTCAAAATCAGCAATAAACAACAAGGAATATATATATATATATATCCAAGACCCAATTACTACAACACTTCTCGGACTAATTAACATGGATTCAATAAAATACTTTAACTCTCTCTTTTTAGTTAAATCGTAAACTTACTTAAGATAACAATATTCCAATCAAATCTCAAGATCTATAATTCCCTCTATTATTTATTTAATAACTTACTACTACAATTCACATCTATTCACTTTTAAAAAGAATAACTATAGTCATCCCAATCTCAACTCAACCTACAAGTAAATCTTTGACCCTAAAAAGATATAAAACAAAAATAATTTTTAAAACAATAAAACAATATTAAGATTCGAATCATGACATCAAGCTCCTACCACCTTACTATCAAGAATGTTAGTCAAAGTCATGATGCATTAAAGTCCTATTCTCAATACTAAGAACCCTCAATATAAAAGGTTACAAATAACATTAGATAACTCTATCCTAACCATGCAGAACATAAGGGATCGTAAGGTAGATTTAAAACTGAACATTCATTTAAATCCTTGGAAAGTATACAAGTTAAATACTAAACACTTTATATTATCAATGTTCTACAAACAATATGATCATACATCAGAGTACACAATGCAAGAGAATGAGTTTACAAGATTATAATATAAAAGTACATTATATCTAATGTAAGAATTTGCCTTAATATGAATCTCTATCTTCCTAATTTAACAAGCTAGCAGTCTAATTAGAGACTCTATCGAAGTTATTCTTATTCTAATATGATATTGATTCTTTGAACTACTTTCCATGTTTAACAAAACTACAAACCTCCATTACTATAAGACAATAACAACTAACAATGGCATTAGAATCATAGCCATAAGCCATAACATAGTCAAGCAATCTAAAATAGTTTTAAGACACTATTCCTATATTATTCGCTAACAACAACACTATAAAAATTTTAACTCTCTTTTAAATAAAATTCTAATAATAATAACATATACTATTCTATTCTAGAATTTTAATTTCATCTATTATTTGTTTAATCAATACCATAATAACTCAATTCACAATAAATCTCTAATTTATTATTTATTAATTAAAATCAATGTACCACAAGATAGTATATTACTAAATCATAACTAAACAAATTTATATTTAAATAAGATAAAAAGAATATAAGTAATACTTAACTCAATATATTTAATTCTAGAATTATAATATTATTTATCATTTGTTTAATAACTAGCATCACCATAAAATCTACTTTATGTTAAAAGAAAAGGTAATTTATTTATTTAACAAACTTGCATCTACTAAAACAACTTTATTTAAATAAAATTAATTTTAAAATAATACAACTCTATCCTAATATTTTTAGATAAACTAATATTATCTTATCACTATTGCCTTTTAATGAGTTTGATAAAAAAAAAGTCAAATTAACAATTTTAATAAATCAAAACTACAAAAAGCACAAAGCAAGATTTATGAGTTGCTCAAGGAGTTTCAAAATAGAAGTTTTGCTAATTCTTAGCTTACAATTCCATACATTCTTAAAAAAACTTATTTATTAAATATTCTTACATTTACTAATTCAATTCCATTCTTCATAAGAGTATTTATTCTAAAGAATAAAATATTACAAATTTATCCCATCAAATATATATATATATATATATATATATATATATATATATATATATATATATATATATATATATATATATATATATATATATATATATATATATATATATATATTATCTCCTCATTTTTAATTCCTACAGAGAAAATTAGATTCTATTTAACAATTTTAACTAACTCAAAAAGATAATCATTTATGCAAGTTAACTAAACCTTCCTGGAGTTTGTTTTTATTAGAAACATTCTAAATAAATTTACTTGCTTATCCTTCTATTTAAATGGACTCATGCTTTAACTTCATTATGAGGAAAGAAATAATATAATTTTATTTGAAAAGCTCTATATTCAAAGAGGAGAAATGAAAGAAGACTTTTGAGGTTTTGAACAAACAATGGAGAATGGTTTACCAGAAGAGAGCCATGAGAGCAAGATGTCAATATAGATTTTAGAGACAGGGAATGAAGCCATTACTAAATTTTCTGAGATTCAAGGATTTAACAGAGAAACTAGAGCATTTCAAAATGTTAGGCAGAGGAGAAGAAGATGGTAATAGATTCAGGAAGAAAAGAAACAAGTTTTATTATCTTCTATTTTTTTTTTTATAGACTAAAAATTTCCAGTAAATTGTAATAGACCTGATTTTACCTACATCGTATGGTCAGTAATAGGATGAAATAAAGAGCAGAGGAAATTTTTAGAATGAAGGGGAGGAAGCCGTACGGTGGCGTCCAGAGGAGAGGAAAGTTGCAGAAGCTAGAAGTTTGACCAAAAGGAAAAACCTCAACATCACTAATCTTTATCACAAATTTTAGGCAGAGATAATTGAAATAAAGACAGAGGAGGCCGTACAATAGCAATAGAAGAAGAATGGTGTTTACAGTTTAAAAGTTGACCAAGTTGACCAAATAAAATCTGGCAGAAAAGAGGATGAAAGATGAACAACATCAAGCAGAGGTTGAAATATCTTATTAATGCATGGTTGTTAAATGAAGAACCTCATCTTCAGGTAGTGGAGTCTAAGATTCAAACGTAGGTAAGCCTCCTAATGGCACTGAGAGAAACAAAAATAGATAGGGTCTGGTAAAGGTTTGATTAAAGCATTTTTATATTTTCTATTTGTTTGATAAAAAGAAGTTTACAGAATTCACATATGGATCACTGAGGCTTCAAGAAAAGAACGGACTTCAATTTTCTCAAGCACTCAAGTGACAAATCAAAATTATGAAGCTCAAAGTTACAGGAGACTTGGCTTCAGATGGTGACAAGAAGATAGGACCAATGAAATAAGTAAACATGTTCAAATTCTACTCAAGAACTATACAGAGACATACTAGTTTTATCAAATTTAAGCAAAATTACAAGTAACCATACCCGCATTTTTGATCCAATGCTTCAAACTTTCTTCAGCTTCCCTTAACAATTTTCTTTTCTCAAATTTTTTGTCCCCCCTTTTCCCAGAATCCCTTTCCTCAATATAACCCCCTAGAAATAAAGATAGGAAAACTCCATTAATTTTCCACTACCATAAATCTGTTACATAATCCCACTAACTCCCTAGAAAAAAGAAAAAAATAATTAAATTTTAGTTTTTAGAGAGTTTCCCCAAATCTGGAATCTTTATTCAACAACTCTCATGAATTAATTTACTGACTAAAATAATTTTACTAATTGCCATATACTATTTTAACCATAATAAATACTTATGACATATTCTAATAAAAGCATTAAAATAATGAACTTAATCTATATTAAAAATAAGATACCACAACTCATTAATAATATATGACTAAGAAAATACAATTATATTTGACAAAATAACATTAACATAATAATAATAAATTCAATAATGCATTACCAAAACACACATAGGCTTAACAAGTAAAACTCGACAATACCTCAACAACCACATGATAACCAAAAACTGAGACAAGAATCTCAGAGCGACTTCAAAACCCATGACACAAATTGAAAATGGGAACTGACCTAGGGAAACGCTATGTTTTCTCCCATCAACGGTATCCATTAGTGCAAGGGCCCACTCATACCTACTAAGTTAGGTGGAGTCGAGGACTGGTACCTACAAACCTGCATCAAAACAATATGTTGCATTTGAGTATATACGCATATAGCACACACATAGAGTTAGGGATTCATAGTGTAGTAGGGTACTTGAAATGAGCAATACTACACTATCCCCTCTATGAAAGCATAATAATAACATAAGAACCTCCAACTATAAGTTAGATACCAACAAATCACATAAAGCATGATAATATCTAATCATTACTGATCATGTCTGTGATCTATGAATCAAAATGAAAGTAGAAATGTAAATCAAATGCAAATGCAAATGATTATACCTTCCTTTTGACTCACAAATCCAAGAGAGGGAAGGAGTTGCACTGACGAGCTCCTTAGATTTTACCCAAGACTAGAATGTATGTGGATTGCTCAATGTTTTTCAACACAATAGGATGAGAGACAAGTGGACTCAGATAGAGATTGAGATGAGGATGAGGGATAATTTTGACATTATGATAGTATGATGATGAGATTGTGGAGAGATTTTGGTAGAGGTTTGATGCATGAAGAAGTCCCCCCAAATGGCTTAGAGAGGGGTCTCATTTATAGAGTTTTGGAAATGAGGATGGAGGGTGAGGATTAGAAGATAAGATCAAGGGCTAGGAATAAAAGTAAATCTTTTATTCATTTTGGGAAAAGGGGTGATAAATGAGGTATGGGTGTGAAAGAATGGGAAATGAATTAAGAATTCATTTGGGGATAAGAGGTAATGAATGAGGATGGGTGAGGAAAGGGGTTTGTAAGGGAAGTAAATGTGATGTGTGATTTGTTTTAATTTTTTATTTGGAGGATGTGGGGAAGGGTGTTAAACTAGGTTTGACCACCCAAATGAGAGGTTAGGATTAATTAAATAGATGTTTTGTTTAATTAATCCTAGGGCTAGGATGAGATAGGCTAGGGTAGGCAATTAAATAATAGCTATTTAATTGTTTAGGGTAGGGATAGGTCAATTAGTAGGCTGGATTAATTAGTTAACATGGTTTTAACTAATTAATTAGATTTAGTTGAAAAGGGGAAATTGATTTAATAAATATTGCATATTTATTAAATCAATTGGCTAAGGTTTGGACTATTGAATTAATGAAATTAATTCAATTGTTGGGATAAAATGATAGAAATTAGGGTAATGAAGGGATAATTAATTAAATAAAAATTTAATTAATTGATTAGAAGGGAAATAGATGTGTTTAGGGTTGTCGGGAGTTGGTTTGGTGGAAAAAGACATTTTTAGGTGTCTACAATGTCAATCACATCATAAACTGGAATATATCCATAATGTCGACACAAGTCAATAATCACCTTAGTCAAACATAGTCTAACATGAGGATAAACCATAAGTCTAACAACTCAAATGTCTCAAAACTATCAAGTACAATAGAAAAACTAAGAACTGTTACAAGCCAAAAATGAGGGGCATTACATGGTATAGAAGCAAATAGAGGAAAAGAGTCTCATGAAAAGAGACAAGAGGAAAGAAGATAAGAGAATGACAAATGTAGAGTTTGAAAAAGAGTTGGCAACATTGAGGAGAGATTTGATGCCAGTAAAACAGTGGTATGAAGAACAGGAAGAAAGCCAAGGATATTATTGGGTTTGGCCAATTAGTAAGAAAGCAAAATGGCTAGTAAAATAGATTGCTAAGCAAAGAAAAAGGCAAAAGATGAATGCCTTAAGAAAAGAAGAGAAGAATGAAAAGAGTGCCCACAGAGATTGGGATAGTAGAGAGTTGCCATTAGAGCAACATGGACTGGAAGAGGTCAAAGAGGTTCTCATTGAAGAGAACATGAGAAAAGAGGAAGAGAAGAAAGTTCAACACTTGAAGCAGAAAATGATGAAGAAGGAAGAATGTCTATGAGGAGGGCATTGATAGAGACACTGGGGTCTCTCATTTTATTTGCTAATATTATGTTTATAGATTTGTATGCAGGTATAAATAAAGTGATGAAGAAGGTCAAGGATGAGACCTTGAAGGTAATGAAAGGTGGGGAAAGAATAGATCCTGAAGAAAGAATGGAAGATATGAATGAGAAGAGATTGAGAATATTGTAGTAGGGGAATGTTGCAGAGAACCTGAGAATGAAGACGAGATTGATGCTAAAGGTGTTCAGTTTGATGATGAAGATGAAGAGGAAACCATAGAGTTTCATGATGCAAGTGAAGATGTGGTAGTAGTAGCACAAGATGCTTGTAAAGAAGAACAGTTAAAAAGCTAAGAAGCTGAAGGTGGATGCAATTTGGGATAGCGGGTCCTTACATAGAAGGATGAAGGTAAAATTCTTATTTTTAATCATGAATGTAAAGATAAGAATATGGATAGACAAGTTGATAAGAAGAAGAAATTGGAAAATGTAAATGTGATTGAGGATCATGGATATGTAGTGCCATGTTGGCAAAAGAAAAAGATTGATGAAAGGTAATAGTTGAGTTGTAAAGAAGTGAATGCTTAGAAAGAGAGATGTGCAAATGAAAAGTGGCAGTATGATGCAAGTTGAATTGGCTAGGAAAGAGGCCTAAAGGAAATGATTAGAGGATGAAGATAGAGAAAGTGAAGAGAAGCTTGAGTGTAGCAAGGAAAGGACATCAGTCCAGTGCTAAACTGTGGGTGATAAAGCAAGCAGGAAACCAATGTGTTGCAGAAAAGACAAAGGATTGCAGACATGATAAGGAGAACAAACTCCAAGAAACTAGAAGCATGATGAATCCAATAGAGGATGGCAAGAAAGAGAAGAAGCATACAGTGAAGTTGCAGAAAGAGAAGTCAAGTGTAGGTAAGGTAAGAGAAAAGAAATATGATTTTTATATTGATGAAGCTTTGAATGAAATTCATAATAATGAGGAAAATATGAGGAGATTATTAGAAGAAAAAGAGATAAGAAGAAAAAGAGATAAGGAGAAATAGATATTTGAGAAGACAAGAATGTAGGCAAAGGCAAATTGCAAGATGCAGGTATGACAAAAAAGAGGATAAGTGGAATAGAAGAGTTCTCTAGAAAAAGAAGACAGTAGAAGCATGTGTTGAAGATGCAGATTTGACCAAGCAAGCAACTATAGAGGAAGAAGATGAGGATGGAGCAGCCATAGTTCTAGAGAAAGAAAGCAAACAAATAAAATAATGAAAGCAAAAATGAGATAAGATTAGAAGATGGAGTAGCAATAGAAAAGGCTAAAGAAGATTTATGGAAGCAGTTGGCAGCCATTGAGAAAGAATGGTATGAAAAGATGGAAGGTTTGATCATGAGTAGGATAGTAGTGAAGATTGAAGACCATGATGTAGAATTGGTTGTAGAAATAAAGCTTGAAAATGATATAGATTTGGAAGGTAAGATAGTAAAGGATGAATTTGAAAATGATGTGGTGTTGCAGTAGTTGACTTTGAAGGATGAATGGCAAAAATATATGATAGATGAACATGTGGAGTATGATGAAGGAATGGTAAGTATTGATAATGCATTGGATGTTGTTATAATTTTTCCATGTGATTATGATTTGTTTAATGAAAGAAGAATTGGAGATTGCAAGTGGATTATAACTAACGCAGACAATCATGTGAGAGCAGCCCATAGCGTTGCACAAAAATGTTGGAAGATTGAAGCCTATGAGATAGAGAAATTATGGAAATGGTAGAAGATTTGATTAAGTTTGCAGAGGAACACATGTGACAGAACACATGCTTTTTTTGCTTGGGGAGTTTGATGCAAGGTCATCCAGTCAACTTTTGAAATTTGTGGTTTATGTGTCAAGATAGTGACAGAAGCATGAGAAAGGAAGCTCTTGTCACCAAGGCTAGAGGAACAATAATAATTAATTACTAAATTCTAGAAAGTGGGATAATGGAGAAGGCAGTGATTATTAAAATTAGTTACATTGATATTTTGAGGAAATTGACAACGTGAAGGTTTGTTGGAGGTGCCAGCCATGATGTTGATGGTGTCATAAAAATAATTTCTATATTTATCCAAGGAAGGTTGTAGTAACTGACAGTGAAAGGTAGCGAAAAAGGAAGAAAGACTAAAGAATAGACAAAGCAAGACATATGCATATGAGAAGTGGGTTACTGAGTAGTGCAGAGAAAAGGCTGATTAAAGGCACGACTATGAATAGATAGTGTTACAGTTTGTGACAATGCAAAAAATTAACGAGCATAGTGGAGAGAGGTGAGAAAAGAGAAGCGACATAATACCATTGGTGTAGGCCGCATACAATAAGGAGGCAATAGTTATTAATGGTGTCGCAACCATAATAGGAAGAACAGACTAAGCAATAGAATATAATGAAAGAGGCCACATATGTAAAAAAATAGAGAGGCTGATAATGAGAAGAAGGTCATAAACTATAGAGGAGGCTGGTTAATAAGAATAGGCCGCATGTTTAGCAGAGGAGGCCGATAGTCCAAACAGAAGAGGTGGCATATATGGAAAGAGACTGATAGGAATAGAAAGAAGAGAGCGGCAAAAAAGGAAAGGCCGCAAGGCCAATAGTGGAGCAAGGAAAATCTAAAGACAATCAGAAGAAGCTAATGCTGAGAGCAATGGTCGATATGTAGTAGGAAGATGTTGATAAACAAAAGAGAGGGGCTGAGGCATTATAGAGGAAGGTAAAGTTATATAGGAAAGAGGAATTAGAGGATACTGATTAGATTTGGCTGAGTGCAAGAGAGGACGTAGATTTTGTTGAAGGGAAGATATAGCGAGAGAGAGGCCGAAGATATACCAAACAAGGAGAGGCCAAGAGAAGTGTAAGGTGGATTGAAAATAAGGAGGATATCGAATATGACCAAAGGCCAAATAGTATAAACCAGCAAGGAGGTAGAGGCCGATGAGAAGCCAAAGAGTAGATGTTATTTTGAATAGTTTTGCAATATTTGTAATAGAGGCCAAGTTGGTTAAATGAAATCAAAGATAAATTTCTTATGCATTATGTCTTTGTATCATGTGTGTGGACAACTCCTATAGCTGGTTAGAAATAAGTCTAAATTCAAGTCATTCTGTCTTTAATGTGTTACATCTTAGTTCTTGTCACAATTTTGATAGTAAGCTATAGCAGTCCATCTGGACGCAGGACGAAAATTTGTTAAGAATCATAGAATTGTTGGATGACTGTGCTATCAGATTGGTATCAGAGTGCAAGGTTGGTTTTGAGTGCTAAGTAGACCACTGAAGAGAGGCAACTTAGCCAGGACATGTGGGTAGTAGAAGAAAGAAGACTGTGAGTACTGTAGTGTGTATGTGTATCACCAAAAGACTAGGTAGAGTGAAAAAGGAAGAAGCCCTAGGTGAGGTGTCTGAAGGATGAAAGAAGATAGAATGGTACATTAGCAAATGGAGGAAAAGAGTCTCATGAAAAGAGACAAGAGGAAAGAAGATAAGAGAATGACAAATGTAGAGTTTGAAAAAGAGTTGGCAGCATTGAGGAGAGATTTGATGTTGGTAAAACAATGATATGAAGAACAAGAAGAAAGCCAATGATATTATTGTGTTTAGTGAATGAGTAAGAATGCAAAATGGCTAGTAAAAGAGATTGTTGTGAAAAGAGAAAGGCAAAAGATGTATGCCTTGAGAAGAGAAGAGAAGAATAAAAAGAGTACCCACAAAGATTAGGACATTGGAGAGTTGCCATTAGAGAAACATGGACTAGAAGAGGTCAAAGAGGTTCTCATTGAAGAGAACATGAGAAAAGAGGAAGAGAAGAAAGTACAGTAGAAAGCACTTGAAGTAGAAAATGATGAAGGAACAATGTCCATGAGGAGGCATTGATAGAGATACTGTGATCTCTCATTTTATTTTCTAATCTTATATTTACAGATTTGTATGTAGGTATAAAGAAAGTGAAGAAGAAGGTTGAGGATGAGACCTTGAAGATAATGAAAGGTGGGGCAAGAATAGCTCTTGAAGAAAGAATGGAAGATGTGAATGAGAAGAGATTAATGACAGCAACATGTCAAGAAGAGTTTGAGAAGGTTGCAATAGGGGAATGTTGTAGATAACCTGAGAATGAAGAGGAGATTGATGCTAAAGGTGTTCAGTTTGATGATGAAGATGAAGAGGAAACCATAGAGTTTCATGATGCAAGTGAAGCTGTGGCAGCAGTAGCACAAGATGCTTGTAAAGAAGAAAAGTTGAAAAGGCAAGAAGTTGAAGGTGGATGCAATTTGGGACAGTGGGTCCTTACACAGAAGGATGAAGGTAAAATTCTTATTTTTAATCATGAATGTAAAGATAAGAATATGGATAGACAAGTTGATAAGAAGAAGAAATTGGGAAATGTAAATGTGATTGAGGATCATGGATATGTAGTGCCATGTTGGTAAAAGAAAGAGATTGATGAAAGGCAATAGTTGAGTTGTAAAGAAGTCAATGCCTTTGATTGTGTTTATGCTAACAAGAAAGTGTGTAGAAAGAGAGATGTGTAGATGAATAAGTGGTAGTATGATGCAAGGTGGAGTTGGCCAGCAAAGAGGACTAAAGGAAATGATTGGAGGATGAAGACAGAGCAAGTGAAGAGAAGCTAGAGTGCAGCAAGGAAAGGACATCAGTCTAGTGCTAAAGTGTGGGTGATAAAGCAAGCAAAAAAACCAACATGTTGTAAAAAAGGTAGAGGATTGGAGACATGATAAGGAGAACAAACTCCAAGACACTGGAATCATGATGAATCCAGTAGAGGATGGCAAGAAAGAGAAGAAGTATACAGTGAAGTTGTAGCAAGAGAAGCCAAGTGTAGGCAAGGTAAGAGAAAATAAATCTGATTTTATATTGATGAAGATTTGAATGAAATTCATAATAATGAGGAAAATATGAGGAGATTATTAGAAGAAAAAGAGATAAGAAGAAATAGATATTTGAGAAGACAAGAATATAGGCAAAGGCAAATTACAAGATGTAGGTATGACAAAAAAGAGGAAAAGTGGAATAGAAGAATTGCCTGGAAAAAGAATATAGCAGAAGCATGTGTTGAAGATGTAGATTTGACCAAACAAGCAGCTATAGAGGAAGAAGATGAGGATGGAGCAGCCATAGTTCCAGAGCAAGAAAGAAAACAAAAGAATAATTAAAGAAAAGAAGACATAAGATTGGAAGATGGAGTAGCAATAGAAAAGGCTGAAGAAGATTTATGGAAGCAGTTGGCAGCCATTGAGAAAAAATGGGATGAAAAGATGGCAGGTTTGAGCATGAGTAGGACAACAATGAAGATTGAAGACCATGATGCACAATTGGTTGTAAAAATAAAGTTTGAAGATGATACAGATTTGGAAGGTAAGATGGTAAAGGATGAAGCTGAAAATGATGTGGTGTTGCAGTAGTTGACCGTGAAGGATGAATGGCTGAAAGATATGATAGATGAACATGTTGAGTATGATGAAGGAATGGTAAGTATTGATAATGCATTGGATGTTGTTATAATTTTTCCATTTGATTATGATTTTTTTAATGAAAGAATAATTGGAGATTGGACATGGATTATAAGTGATTCAAACAATCATGTGAGAGCAGCCCACAGAATTGCATAAAAAAGTTGGAAGATTGAAGCCTATGAGATAGAGAAATTATGGAAAAGGTGGAAGAAAAGGTTTGATTAAGTTTGTAGAGGAACACATGTGCCGGAGCACATGATTTTTTCCCCTAGGGAGTCTGATGCAGGGGCATCTAGTCAACTTTCAAACTTTGTGGTTTAAGTGTCAAGACAGTGATAGAAGCATGAGAAAGGAAGCTCCTATCGCAAAGATGACAGGAACAATAATAATTAATTATTAAATTCTAGAAAGTGGGATAATGGAGAAGGTGGTGATTATTAAAATTAGTTACATTGCTATTTTGAGGAAATTGGTAGTGTGACGGTTTGTTGGAGGTGCCTGCAATGATGCTTATGGTGTCATAAAAAGAATTTCTATATTTATCCAAGGAAGGTGGTAGTAACTGACAGTGAATTGTGGTAAAAAAGGAAGAAAGACTAAAAAATAGATAAAGCAAGCTGCATGTATATGAGAAGTGGGTGACTGAGCAGTGCAAAGAAAAGGCTAATTAAAGGCATGACTGAGAATAGATAGTGTGGCAGTTTGTGCTAATGTAGAAAATCAATGAGCATAGTGGAGAGAGGGAAGAAAAGAGAAGCGGTAGAATACCATTGGTGTAGGCCACATACAATAAGGAGGCGATAGTTATTAAATAAGGTGTGGCGGCCATGACAAGAGGAACAAACTAAGAGGCAGAAGATAATGAAAGATGCCACATATGTAAAAGAATAGAGAGGCCAATAATGAGAAGAAGGAGGCCGTAAACTATAGAGGAGGATGATAAATAAGAGCAGGCTACACATTTAGTAGAGGAGGCTGATAGGCTAGATAGAAGAGATGACATATATGGAAAGAGGCTAATAGGAATAGAAAGAAGAGAGTACCAGAAAAGCAGAGGTCACCAGGCCAATAGTGGAGAAGGAAAATATGAAGACAATCAGAAGAAGCCGATGCTAAGAGCAAGGGTCAACATGTAGTACAAACTGGCCGATAAACAAAAGAGAGAGGTTGAGGCATTATAGAGGAAGGTTAAGTTATATAGGAAAGAGGAATTAGAGGAGGCTGATTAGATGTGGCCAAGTGCAAGAGAGAGGAGGTAGATTTTGTTGAAGGGCAGATATAGTGAGACAGAGGCCAAAGATATACTAGACAAGGAGAGGCCAAGAAAAGTGTAACGCTGATTGAAAATAAGGAGATCGAATATGACCAAGGGCCAAAGAGTATAGACTAGCGAGGAGGTAGAGGCCCATGAGAGGCCAAAGAGATAAAGGAGCAGATGTGATTCTGAATAGTTTTTTAATATTTGTAATAGAAGCCAAGTTGGCTAAATGAAATGAAAGATAAATTTCTTATGCATTATGTCTCTATATCATGTGTGTAGATAGCTCATGTAGCTGGTTAGAAATAAGTCTGAATTCATGTCATTCTGTCTTTAATGTGTTGCATGTTAGTTCCTATCACTATTTTGACAGTAAGTTGTACCAGTCCATCTGGACAAAGGAGGAAAATTTGTTAAGATTCATAGAATTGTTGGATGACCATGCTATCATCTTATGTCCTTCAAAGTCTTCTTCATCCATAACACTTGACTACAACAACATACTGCTGTAATATACTCTGCTTGTATAGTTCACAAAGAGATTGAATCTTGTTTCTTTCTCATCTATATAAGGGATTTATTACAACGTTAACCACCATTTACAACCCTTTTTTATGATTAATTATAACATACAACTTAAGTTGCATCATTTTATTCACTGTATTAGCTATAACTAATTGTATTTTAACATTAACCCAATTATAAATGCATTTGGATACATACCTGTGTTTGGTTTTCTAAACTATTATACCATTGTATTCAACACGCCCTTACCGTTTGCCTGTAGCACTGCCAATCTTACTCTGTTATTCCTAAGTTTTCCATTCTTCATATGTGCTCTGCAATTTTCTATCTCGATGCAATTAATGAATAACAAACCCCTCCTCTATTTTCTTTTATTTCTCCCTTTACCTAATTTTACTACATTCGAGGACATTTATTGCAATACATACACTTGTTAAAAACATATCAATTTCAAATTTGTATCTGTTGGTGATGTGTTTTCCATTTTTTGTATTTGGAATACAAATGTATCACTTAAGTTGTGACAAATACTTTTTGGTATATTATAACCCTTTTTTACAACTTACTTTTGTATATCAGATACAAAAATACCTGCATATGAATCTGGACCACAATCGTTAATGAACTAGAATGACATAAATTTTAGTTTCGGGCTTGCACTTTATTACTTTTACATTAGTAAATGTATATTACTTTGTATATCAAATTCAAAACCACATTTATACAATTCACATATTTCAAAAACATTTACTAATCAGACAAGAGTAATTTCAATTCTGCCTATGTATCTCTATTTATGTATCACCTATTTGTATAATGAATATAAAAACACAAACATACAAAAGGTGTGGACCTTACCATGTTATAAATCCTATTTTACCTGCTTTCAGGGCTGCCTTCATACATCCATTGTGCATATCTTATACAATTCACATAATGTACCATATCAGACTCCAACCATTTTCCTAATCAAATTGTAATTAATTTCTTGCCCGATATTGCATTAAAGCTTTTGTATCATCTTTCAGCATATCGTGTTCATCTCGATTATATACTAATAGACCCCACCCGGTGTATGTGCTACTTAAACTTTTCTTCCGTCAAGTCTTTGTATGTAATTTTTTTGTATGTCACTATGTATATCAACATGTATATGCCAATGTATATCATATTCATGTAAACATGCAAATTTCTTCATAATATAATTTCTCTCTATTCTGATATAAATGACTATACTCTCTCCTATAATTAATGCTAAATTAAAAAATTATGATTTAAATCTAAGAATATCTATGATATTTATTCCCATTAGACTTTTGGCATGTATAAAATTATTTATTCGGCACTAGGTATCGAGCTCACACAAACTCTATTAATGGCATTTAATTTTGCACATCAGGCTGAGCTTTATTTAATGGCAGTAATTGTGAAGAATTTTCATGTCATTTTCAGAATTACTGTGCCTACAATTATGGATACTCCCATTTGTCTCCATAGTGCAAGAAGGAAGACAACTTTCCTTGGTTTTATTTCTAACACTCGTCTAAGGAAACTCATCATACAACATGATGATCCTGGATTTCATGACCTGGAACTAGAAGCTGTCAAAATGGTTCTAGGTAAAGACTTTCTTGTTAATGAGGACAAATATAGAGTGAACTCTAATATTGCTTCTTGGTTTCTTGCATCTCTATTGGACCTAAGTGTCAACAAAATTGAGGTATTTCTACTATTTTAGGACATTTTCAGGGCAAATTACTGACTTAGAGACATGGATATAATAATTGGTGTAGAACAATGATGTTCCATGAGCCTCAGAGATTGCTCTGGTTTCCACCCCTGGTGCTCAGTATCAAAGACTACCTTTCCTCATAAACATGTCTAACCTGGCTCTGGCGTGCCATTGCTATTGGGTGACAATTGGTCTAAGCTTTCTATGTTTATCTAGGGGACTAGACATAGTGCAAAATAGAGACTGGGTGGCACACTTTGCAGAACTGGTTAGAATTAGGAATTTTTATAGGAATCCCTAGCTGGTACACTTAACCTCAACAGTTTTGCTCTTTCTATCTATTGATTTCAAATTTTGGCAATGGTGGGTAGCAATCCCCCTTTTGAATGTAAATCCCTTGTATATGACGAATATAAGAAATACCTGTTAAAACATTTTATTAATTTCACAGTGTTCTATTTGATCTTTGTATGCACTTTTACTTTGTGTTTAAGCATGTGAATTATTTACTGTAAATGCGGATGTAGCCTACATTTCTATTTTATATAATTTGCAAGTCTCTTCTACCTTTGTATTTGTTCTCCCCTATGTTTATTTGGACCTTCTTTTCAAATCTAGGTATGTATCTCCAATTATGTATGTGGTATGCAAACAAGCATGTATTTTCATTATATGTTGTTTTGACATTAACCTTGACATCTGTGCATGCACATTTCACAATCTACATACTGGATACATGGGTGTATACATGCAAGTTGATATACAAATGCGACTGTGGAACTCAAAAATTTACTTGTTTTGCTTTTAAACTCCATCGGGTCCAAGCTTGTACATATTGTTTTGACTCTTAAGGTATATAATCAAAGGATGACGTGACCACATAACAAAGCATATCAAATACAAAGGACCTCGTATGTCAAATACAAATTAAATCAACACTGCACCTTTCAACCAAGTTTGTATATCTCTCAAAAAATAAGGCACTTTTAAGTCAATTCATCAACAACCTTAGATCCATTATCATGCAAATTCCCTAGCAACTTCAACCTTTTATAGTACCACACATTTTGAGCTTTTAAACTTTTCAACACCAACTACCTTTTCTTCTTTACCACCAAGCAGGACTAGACCCCAAACAAAAGCAAAAGCCACAGTAGGAGTCCTCATTTTGCTAGAGTAAAATGGGGCATGTTGTGAGCATCACAACAATAGTACTAATAGATTTGTTTATTAGATCCTACCTCTATAAAACTGCACAATAATTAATTTAATAGTCTCATGTGTAGTTTAGATCTTTGTCCAAAATCCATCACATGCTCCACAATATATGTTAACACATATTTTTTAATTCTAATTAGATCATTTATATGAATCATAGAATCTTCATCATTACAAATAACAAATTTGAATAAAAAGAAAAGAAATTATAATCCTTCTTTCACAATTTATATATTTTTGTCTTAGAAAGTGGATAAATTCAAATATGATTGATATTTTCTTCTTAATCATCCAATTAGATAGGTCATCAATTAATTGTAGCCTGTTGTTTCATTTTCCTACATTTTGGTCGACCCCTAATTTAAATCCTATCCTAGTTCTTGGTAAATATACAAAAAAATTTCAATTTGGAAACATAAATCCTAAAAAATATGAGACATCCTAGTTAATTGAGTCAAATAAATGGCCTAGGTTGGGATATCGTCTAGGAAGAATCAAAACAATAATAAAAATCATCCCTTAATATGAGTGCCTACTTGTGAAATTTAATATAAAAAACATTCTAGGTTCATAACAAACTCATTAGAAGCTATAAATTTGAATTATTTAAGAATTTAATATACCAATGTTCTTGAGGGAGAGCAAGGAAAAGATATTTTTTCTATTTTTGAAGAGGGTTATACTCTTCTTGAAGGGAGTGTGGTTTTAGAGCATTGGTCAATTTTTCATTTGGAGCCTAATTTAAAAATATAATTTAAAAGGTAAAGTCTATCCATGTTCATTTATTTCTATACATTCCTCATTTATTGCATGCTATCGTCTTCTCATTCATACTTATTCCCATATATTTGTCATCTTCATATCATTCATTGCACCTATGTTTGCACCTATCCCCATACATTTATTCAATGTCTTGAGATTTGCACTTTTACACTAAGGGTCATTCTTGAGCCACTTGGGATTAATCCCAAGTTTAAATTTTAAATTTTTGAATTCTTACCTCTTCCTACTAGTCATTATGGGCCAACTAAACAAATGTTTGTGCAACCTCTTGCTATGTGCTTGTATTTTAAGGACATCAATGTACAATTAATTCAAAGGTTAGTTTAAGGAGAAATTATTCTAGGAACATTTCAATTTGGAGCCTAAAAAGAACATTTCTATGAAGTAGAATCTTCATCATAATCACATAGTCCATCTACATGCTTCAGAATGTTGTCTTCTTATATTAGAATCATAAATTTCAATAGATGTAGGAGCATCCCCCACATATAAGAAATTTTTCATCAAACACAAACTTCCTTTATGTTTATTTGTGTTGTGCTTATTTCTTTAGTAGTCATTTTGGTTGATTGCAATTAGATTTTATAACTAAAGTTATTAGTTTATGTGCCTAGACAAGTAAAATAGAATAAATTGTATGGTAATGCATATGCAACAAGTTATCATGAGATTTTATCTAGAAAACCATCAAAGTACTTAGAGCATGTTCACTTGTCTATTTTGTATTTCATGTTATATCATATGACATGGCTTCCCATATGAACTAACAGAGGTCTATGAGTTGTGTGTCATTTATTTAAGATTTATGTCAATAGTTAATGTAATTTATGGTATTATTGGTCTCAAGGTGGTTCATGTTTAGAGTTGCATTGAGATTAGAGTTGTATTTCTTACTTCATTTGAAGAGAAGGTTATTTACATGTTCTTAAGATATGTGGCTAACTCCAAGAAGCAGTTCATGGAGAAATAATTAAATATTGGTTCCATGCTACTTATCTAAAGTGCATGGGGATCCATACACTATTTTTTTGTCAATGTAAACCTATTGGATAAACCTTCACTATAAGAATGTGGTAGATTCATTGAAAGTAATACTAGCAATAGTGGGAAGGAGAGAGAGCAAATCAAATTGGAGTCCAACGGTTGAGAGAAGAGCTATTGAAGATCAATTATCTTAAGGATTTTTTTAATTTCCTGTTGGACTCTTGTTAAGCATGTGATTTGTATTGTAATTTAAGAATGAGCTCTAAAAATAATTGTAATCCCTAGAGGTAGATTTTTTTGATGTAATTTGAGACTATTGAAGGATGAAGTATTGATTTAGATTTTTACATATTCTAATGCCCAAGATTTTTCACAAGACATTAATGGTCAATGAATAGATGAAATAATATTTCTTATTGTGACTGCAACATTAACATGTCATAATTACATGTGAACTCACAAGGACTACTTTGACATGACACAATCATAGCTAAAGAGTGCATAGTTAGTGCACTAAGCATGCCTATACAACCAGAAGAATGACTTAGTAACAAGAAAGTACCACCATGACAAACCTATAGAAGGTAGAGTTCAGTCTAACCTTGGAGATTATGTACTAGACCACAATCATCATCACACATGAATGGGAAGGATAGGGTGAGATTAGTAAAAGAACTCATTACTCAAACCCAAACTATTCATAACACACATCCACAACAAGGTGGAAACAATATCCAAACCTTAGGTTCACTCACTTTAGAGGTAGGATAATTAGGAGTTCCAAGATCTCACCAAACCACATAATGAATAGTCAACCTCACAACAAGATTCAACTTATAATGAAAAAAGAGGAATAAAATAGGTAAGGTACTTAAATTACTAATAAACCAAGAAGATGGGAATCTAAGGAGACCCTAGGGAACAACTTACCTTTAGGAAACATTTTTGAAAAATGTTCAAAAGTGCTCACTATATCCAAATCATCCCTATTGGGGCTAGATCACATTTATTGTAATTCAAATTCACCTATGTGATTCTCCATATCATCCTTATTGTATAAAAACATTTTCAAATAGAAAACATGGCTCAAGAGAATACCAAGGTTCCTAAAAATATAAAAATTGGTTCCAAGATCAACCAAAGGATCTACAAAAAGACTAAAGACATAAATAGCTTACAATACTAATTACAACCTTACAAGAAAAAACTCAAGGTTACAAAACCTATGACAAGAGAAGGGCTAAGCCTAAGAAATCCTAAAGCAACTAGAAACTAACATGATTTAAATTTCATGATTCAAGGGATATTTGCAAATGGTTTGAATGACAAATTCCATGATGTCTAAGGTTCATTTAGCCACATTAAACATTCATGAATTCCACTAATTCAACTTTAACCAAAATCACTTTTCTATTCATAAGCATTGACACCATACATCAAATGCAAAAAGCATGTAAAAGAGCAATATAACTCCTAAACATAATATAAACTACAAAACACCATATTATTGATTCTATCTACTCATAGCATTCAAATGATAAACATATCATATAGCTTCTAGTTTTTTTTTCAATTTCTTAATAAAATTAGATATATTCATCTTATTATCATGATTTCTCTAAACATGTTCAATCCTTCATAAGATAATAAAAAAATTAACTAAAATAATGACACACATATTACAATAAATTAAATATCATCCAAAACATGAATGATTCAAAGTCCATATAGTAGTCCAATAATATAGTTAGTCACTCTCATATAGGATCACAAGACCCCACTTACACATCCATTTTCTACCAAAATATGAAACATAATAAGGATAACAATTACAAGCCCACATCCAAAAAATACAAGGGTGGGCATAATCTAAGATCAAAGACATGATTAATACAATTATTACATGATTACAACCTTCTACTTAAATTCAAGGCATAAATGCAAACTAAGAAACATACCAAATTTAAAACACTTTAAGCTCCAAAGAGATCTTCAAGCTCAAAATAAAAAATTTCCCAATTTTCAAAATACAAAATTTCCCAATATAAAATGTCTTCAATTTTTAGAATACAAAATTTACCAACTCAAAACCCTAATTAGCTTCAAGAATTTCTATATATTACTGTATCGAAAAATGAGACCAAAAATGTTAGATTTTAATTAGAGAGATCATTAAAGAAATCATATTCAAACCATAATGTGACAAATCACAATTTAAGATCTGTAATATGACACCATAATGTAAAATGTATATAACATGTGAAGATCATGATCTAAGAACCATAATGTGACAAACCATGTAATCTAAAATGTATAACAAATCATGTGTCTACATGTAAAAGAAGTCAAAGAGGAGGATGTCTAATATGACTATGGATAGATCTTTTTCCCAATCCCTTTGTGGATCCATGTCCTAATCTCTCTCTCAATCCCTATCCTTATCCCTATCTCGATCCCTATCTAGATCCCTGTCCTAATCCACCTCCCTGCACAAGAAAGTACATAATTTAATTTAAAGTACATGTGTTTGTATATATGTAAAGTCATATTAAAGTTTTGTACTTTCAACATACATGTCTGAATTTATGAAGTAATTTATATATTATAAATTATGTACCTCAAATGTACCGTGTATAGGATCTTCTACATGCTCCAAATCTCCAAAGTGTGACAAATCCACATATTGCTAGCAATTTTCAAATACAATATTTTAATGAATAGTGAGAACTACTTTAAAGTCAATTTTATTTAATATAAATGTGAATTTTTAGAACACAAAATATATAAATTATTCAACTACCTATGCATCTTGGAGCACTCTATGAATCCCACTTATGTCGCAAGAATGAATAGTCACATCAGGAACACTCGTATCAGGTAAAGGACTAGTGTCATAGAGAAGTGTGCTATATGTGCCATGTACATTAGGTGTAGTAACCTCAACTCAATGCTCTGTGGGGGCTATAGGCTAGTATGGAATATGTTAGTCTTGTGAAGCTGCCTCATCCTGACTCGACTGTCTAGGTACATAGTGTCATCTAATATTAATTGATACATCTAAAGGAATCCCATACTCATCACTAATAAACTAGTATGCTGATAGTAAATTAGTGATAGAAGTTGAACACACATTACACATAGTGGCATCACTCATGTGGGGCACATTTGATGGTGATTGTAGCTCTGCACGAATGTGGGGATCATAGTTGGCAGATGTAGCCTTAGTGGGAGGAAGGCAAATCCATGGATGTAATAAGTATCTACCTACACACTCAGATGACATATGATCAACCTGAGTAGCAATCATGGTAATATTGTCAAAAAGGATGGATCTAGTAAGTGCTACTACTGCATCTCTTTCTGTTGCTAGTTCCAAACATTCTGGAAGAACCAAAATGTTTGGACCAACTAGTGACCTCTTGTTGATGGGCGGTGGCAAATTTGCATGTCTAAATTGAGGTTTTTAGGCAAACCCCCCCTTGCCATGTCCAGTATGTGTAGGCATAGATGTGTAATCCACATCTAATCCTAAATGGAACTCAGCATATAATTGTTTGCAAAAATAAAGTGGCAACTCATCATTATGAGGCCATTTATGATTGGCTACCAACTACCTGGGATATATAAATGGAGCAACAAGAACATTTGTACACCTTGTAATAGTATATCCTCTCACTTTTTCTCATCCCATATAATAAGGGAACATGGTATGTACATTATGCAATGAAACTCTCTGAGAAATAGATTTGTTTTCTCAGTGTCAGCTATAGTCCTAGAAAGGGACCTATAAAAGTCCTCAGTGCTTATGTCATCATATGGATTGTATGATCAAATTGTGTCAATCATACATCTAATCTCCTACTGAATATTTATTAATCTATCTCTATTACCCAAATTGGGTGTGTTGTGTATAGTTCTATCCAAACATCTCAATGCAGCCCCTAATCTATTAATGCTATTAATATGAAAATTTGTCCTAGCCTCAACTTCCTATTGAGACTATGTGGAATGATGAGATCCCTGATCATCAGCCATATGTATATAAATACAAAGAGATATGCATTTAATTAAAACAGAAAAATTAAATTTTACAAATATATGTACTTATTTTATTTTAGTAATTTAAGCAAATATGCAATATAACCATTTTTCTAATAAGATGCTCCAAAGGAAATTACAAAGTACATAGGAAATATACGTAATGATTTGAGTACCTTTCGTCATGAAGTACAAAAATAAGAACAATTTTATGTTGATGAACAACTATCTATGAAAATGAGGGAGAAAGGAAGAGAACTTAGGATTATAAAATTTTAGCTATAAAAAAAGTGGTACTAAAATATCTTAATGAAACATTCACATGTATTGAAAAGTAATATACAAGCATACAAATTTACATAAATCATGTGTAAATTTAAGTAATGTGTCATATGTAGCATCAAACAACTCAAAACTCAAAGGTAAATTTTAGCGAATAAAAATAGGGCAACTATTTATCACTTTTGGTGTGGATGTTCAATATTAATTAATTTATAATTCATGCCATGTCTATGGTGCTTCTAAATTTTTTCTTAAATTTTGAGTTATATAGATACAATTGTTTTCTTTTTGGCAACTACATAAATATATTTTTAAATTTTTTTGAGTTATATCTAAGTTGTTTTCTTTTCAACAACTACATAAATATATTGCAATTTTTTTTAGTTTGTGTTAGTCTAAATAACTTTGGTTGCATTATCAGTCCTCTAAGATATTGCTTCCACCTATCACATAAGATTATTATGCCCATAATTGATCTTGATTTATTTAATATAGGTGGTTTTGTAAACTAGGCACATTGGGTGCACATAATCTAACTATATTTTTCTTTCCTTGAGGATTGTGATGGTGTCCTCCTCCATGAGAATATAAAACTTCAAAATAGGAAGATCTCTTTCAAAAGATAGTTCCTTGGCATCATTCAGTCCTTTTTCCCTATTTCTTATTCGAAAGTTTGGGTTTGTTTGTATGTTCGGACCCCTAT
The DNA here is from genome assembly GCA_027924645.1 of Cunninghamia lanceolata. Classification (NCBI taxonomy): domain Eukaryota; kingdom Viridiplantae; phylum Streptophyta; class Pinopsida; order Cupressales; family Cupressaceae; genus Cunninghamia; species Cunninghamia lanceolata. Next base: position 8,475,635 of record BSBN01001054.1, read on the forward strand.
AGAGTTTTGGAGTGAAGTTTTTCTTAGGTACACCACAAATAGGACTAGAATTGGATGTGTATTTTATCCAATTCCAACCACCACACACGGGACTAGAATTGGATGTGTATTTTATCCAATTCCAACACTTTAACATGTTTCTTGGGGGTTTGAACCTAGGGTTCTTTTGTGAAAACTATGATGATTTACTATTAAATTTCATCCAGTTTTATGTAGAGACACCTTAATTTAAGAATGCCACTACCAGTGACTTTTATAAGTTTAATTCAACCATGATTTGCTTCTATCATTGACCATTGGAATAGGTGACATGCATACCACTATATTAGAAATGAGATGAAAATGATTTTGAGCTATTGATGCCTAGTTTTATTTTTTGTCTTATTACTTTTGCATATTTTTAATAGAGCCATATTTTATTTAGTACTTAACTACTATGGGGCTTATGTTCCCTCATGTTTAACTTTTACTGCTATAAAATTTTGTTTTGAAAATGTTAGTAGGATGCAGGGATCTAATATTTGAGAAGAGGATAGTTTAAGGGCATAATATTATGCAATTCTATGTCAGAAGATTTATATTTCAGCCACAAGCCTCACCAACTCAAGAGCATAATGGTTTGCACTTTGCAAATTTTGTTTTAGATTTTCTTTTAATGTGGCACACTTCTATGAAGCAAAGATTCACCTGAAGTCGAGTCTAATAAGTTCCTTATGGGGGGTGCACCCCTATGAGGGACAACCAACTTCACAATTTAAAAAAAAATAGAAAATTTGTTTAGTACAGTTTTCAAGTAAATTGGCATAGTACAATTTTCACGTGCACCCCTAACTAAAGGAGATCAATGTGTACAAATGTAGTAGATAAGTGCACCCCTGTGTGAAGAAGGATCAGTCCATGATTACATTCAAAGGTACACACCTACATGAGCAAATAGAGGGATAGGGTTGTGAAGTGTGCACCTCTGAATGGAGGCATTCAAATTAGAAAATTTACTAAGTATAAAGTTAAACTGTACACCCATGTTCAAAGGAAATGGTCTATATAGAGAGTTGTATGCATGTATAAAGGCAAAGGTGATCTCTGTTCTAAAGGTGCACACCTGAAAGAGGTTTGAACTAAGTTTCAAACTAAATTATAAAGGGCATGCCTAACAAAGAAAATTCAAAAGTGTAGACTATGCATTTAGGTGTGTGCCTCAAAATGAAAATTCAAAATTTAGAAATGCATGCACAGGTGTACACTTGATAGTGTAGATTTCAATAAGTGACATTCAAATCATAGAACACTATTTGGTGTGCATGTGTAAAGATTGTTTCAGAAGAAGATTTTAATCTAGAAGGGCACACTTGGGTAAAGAAAATTTAGTTTCAAGTGCTTAGTCTTAACACAATAGACAAGCGTGCACCTAAAAAGATGATCTGCAAACAAAATCAAAGTTCTAAACAAAAATAGAAGTTGGCACATAAACATAGGGAAACCAAAGGTGAAATTCCACTATCAGGTGCACTTTTAAAGATGGAGGTATTCAAATTCAAATTCAAAGATTGTGTTGATAGGCATGCACATGAGAAGGACTTGGCCTAAAGATATCATGAGAAATAAACTCTCAAGTGTATAATTCAATAAATAAAATTAAATTAAGCATATGGTGAAGGGTATCCCTAAATGTATAAAAGTCAAATTACAAAGTGTGTAGACAAGGGCACACTCAATAAAGTGAAAGTTGTGTTTTGAAGCTCCAAATTGTAATATACAAGTGTGTTCTCAAATAAGGGAGAATCTAGTTTAAAACTCTATATAGAGGTTCATACCTCTATAAGGTTTCAATATATAGAATTTCAAGTTGGTGACTACTAACATAGGGCTCTACCTAAAAGAAATCTAATTATAATGTATAGGTGCAAGCTTCACTAAAGAACACCCTCAAAATAAAATCAAATGAAATCCAATGTATACAGGTGCACCTCTATATCAAGATTTGAAGATAAAAATAAAATTTAAATTGCTATTGTCAAGCATGCATCTGACTATGGGAGAAATAGATGTTGTTTCCATTGAGAGATGCTCATAAAGTTAACAAAATTCAAGGTTCAAATTTAAATCAATTTTTTTGTGAGCTGTACACCTCTATATAGGATCTAAAGCTAGATTTCAAAGTTTAATTTATTTGTTTTTAAGGGTGCACTTATCCATAGGTGGTCAACTGAGTTAACAATTGAAGGATGAAGAGTTGTTTATACATGGCATGCTTATCCACATAGCCAATCAAATTTGTGGAAAAGTCTAAAATCCTTTATTAATAGGCATCTAAGTTGTAAACACAACCAATGAGCATTCAATAAAGAAATATATCTATTAATAGAATAGGTGCTCATTCTTGGAGTTAGATTGGAATCTCTTGAACATTGATATTTTTGAAAGACCTAGGCACCTGATTTAAGAACAAGTTTATTCTTAAACAAGTCTCTTGTCCTCATTACAACTGGTCACAGGGAAAAATACAAATTTCAAAGAAGAAAGCTATCTTAAACAATATAAGGTTTCTACCACAGCTAAATACAGTTTTTGATATCAACAGAATGCCTAAAGTCAGTCATAGTTTATCATGGCGGCTAGGGTTTTAAAAGAGTTTATATATTTGCAAGTCATTTCAGTATTTTTAGAAGATTAAGCCCTAGCCAACTATCTCTAATTAAAACCCTACGCCATTTTGGCCAAAGAATTCCATTTCTTTTTCCCTAGTTCAGTCACTAATCATGGTGGCTAGGGTTTTAAAATAATTTATATAAATTTAACTCTTTCTCCAATTTGCATGTCATGAAAAGTAGTCTCAGACATAAATGAAATTGGCATAAGACAAGAAAAGCATCCACAACATCAAAAAAAGAACAAAACTTATCAGGTAACATACATAACAAAAAAAAAGCACTACAACATAATTTTTAAACCTAAAAAAAACAACTCTTTTCAAAGAAACAAACAATGTTAAATGAAGAGTTTATAATGGGATCTTACGTGGGTCCGACAGGGATTTGTAGGCTCTGGTCTTAGGTGAGCAGTCTCCAAATGCAAGAAATTTGGCCAAATAAGTAAAATACCCATGGCCACTACTTTTTTTGTTTTTATATTTAATGGATTCGACCGAAACTTACTCGACCGAAACAAACTTGATCAAAACTTAGTCATATTTTAAGGCCATCCCAGTGCCAAAGAAGTGCCACGTGGTTTTGGTTGAATTTTACTTAGCTGAATTCTACTCAGTTGAAATTATTTAGTTGGCCCAAAGTGTGACATGAGTTTGTACTTTTACCGATAATTAAAATCAATATCTACATATGTATAAATGCTAGGACACATGAAAGCGTTATTGAAGAATTATACATCCAACCTCATCATTACATTCCCATTGGAATTAGTGACACTCTAGTTATCTCTATTCCACTTGAAGAACAAACTTTGGATTGTGCATGGTTACAGGGAAGGCAACCACCAGTTGAATATTACTTTCCACTACACGCCTCATGGCTAGATTGAGTGGTTCTTGTTTAGTTTTATCTACAAACTCAACCATGTCAACATGACTGATCTCAGTGTCCTTTATTTCATCCACATTGGATGTCATTAATGTAATAAAAAAGAATCCTTGGTATTTATACTTCATGGCTTTTGACTTTCTCAAAGAGGGATCTATCATCTGAAGCACAACTATCCTTTGAAATTCAGACCTAGAGATGCATGTACAAGAGACTACAACACACAATCAAGGGTCTTTGTAGTGTTAGGAAAATTTGCTCGAATAGAGAAAGCAAGGATGGGGAAATTTTGTGCAATGGAATGAGCTTTGAGGGGCTAGATAGCAATGGAGGTGAAAAACTGAGCAAAAGTGGGAAATTGGTTTAAAAGGGAAAATTTCCCAATGTTAGAGAAACTTTGGGAAAATGAGTATAAGAGCACTAAAATCTAGTGCCTCTGCACACTAGAGGTATTGTATTAGTTTTGTGTAAGGTTGGCAGTTTTTTCCACCCTTGCATATGGGTAAAATTGCATGTTTGAATGTTTGGCAAAATTTTCCATTTGTGCATATAGTAAAGCTTTGTGGAAGGATATGCATACTTGGTGAAATTCACTGCTTCTACATGGAGTAAAATTTTTGAAGTGTTTAGCACAGGTTACAAATTTTGTCGAGCACTGCTAAGGGTAAAATAACAAGTATATGCATAGTCGGTGATATTCGCCACCCATCCATGATATCTAAAACTGATTTGTAGGTTAGGTTTTCAAAATTCTTACAGGGTCAGCAAAATTCACCGACCTTGTATAGAGGTAAAAATAACTTGACCTTACATGATCGGTGAATTTCACTGACCCTATGTGGAGATAAGACCAAGGCTTTTAAATACCAAATGTGTGAAAATTGATGAAAGTGATTGACGTAAGATTAGTTATTTTTTCCAACTTCACATAGGTTGAAATACTTTAATCTAAAGCACATGCAGTAAACATCACCGCCCCCACAAAAAAATTGACAACAAACTTAGAACTCAAATCCCCTCCCCATCTATGGGTAAAGGAGACCTGTTAACAAACAAAAAAACAAAAATCTAGGGTACTCTAAACTAGGTTTTAAGGTGCTTACTAAACATTGTGAGGAACACAAACTTATAAGATCTAAAAAAAGAAAAACATTACAAAAGAACCCTAGGAATACAAACATATTAAACAAACCCAAAAGAAAATTTTAAAGTAACATGAATACTAAGTATTAATAACGAAGACAAACAAAGGAGAAAGGAAAAGAAGAATACCCAACGACAAAGGAAAAAAAATGGTGAAACCCTAACTTGAATTGTCATTTGAATCCACTCAATATTTGTACATTGGAAAAATCAAGGGTTCTTTGAAGACATAGAGGAATAATGAGAGATAAAAGAAATAAAAAATAAAAACAAAATTGACTTTAAAAAACCCAAAAACACCATTAACGGGATGCATTAATGGCACTCATGTGGACAGACAGTTGCACGGTCGGCCTCTTTTGCTGACTATGTAAATTAGTTAAAAGGATATGCATAGTAAAAAAAAATTGCCTACCTTGCATCAAAAAATTTCCTTTAACATGTAGTGGCAGAAAAAAATGCCAACCATACAATAACAATTTTTTTCCTAAATCCCGAAAAGCTGAAATTTGTAATTAGACTTGTTTTACAAATTTTGAAAAATTGACATAAGTTGATGCTCAGAAGAACATTCTAATCCTAAGAGATTACACACGAGTGCAAATGTGAATTCCTCATTGTATGTTCTTAAAGTTGTAGGCTATGAAATAGACAAGTTTCATAGGGGTCATCCTACAAATTGAGCATAGCTACATTTGAGGATAACAACTGGATTTAACTGGGGAGCTTCCTTCGATTATCCTTTGAAATGATCGAAGGAAGAAGAATTCCAATCTCTAAGTTCCTTCATCCATCCATTGGGCTATAGATTTAGGTGACACAACAAAAAGAAACAAAAACACATAAAAGAAAAACACTCAAAACTATACAAATATTTACAAACTTATATGTCGCTATATGTTGAGAAAAGATTTAGATGTCCACTGTGAGACAACAGAAAAGGCATCCCATCTTGATACTCTAGAAGAAAACTATTTTTACCACATAACTAATGAATTACAAAGGGCCTCTCCATAGGCAATCAAACTTCCCATGCATTCCTTTTGGCTCTCTTCTTTTTTCACAGAATAGGACTTGATCATCAACTTGAAAACTCTGAGATTTCACCATCTTGTCAAATAGTTTCTTTACTTGACTTTGATGTTCCGCAATGTGATCCACCACCTTTACACATTGTTCCTCAAGTTCAAAAAGGAACATTACGTGTTAGTCAATAGAGCTATCAAAAGTTCCATCTTCAATGGCCTTAGCCAACTTCAAAGGAGGCAACTCCAATGTGATTGGTATTTTGACATTCAACCCATACAAAAGCTGAAATGGTGACATGCTGATTACTCTTTTGGGGGTAATATGATCCACGCAAAATTCATCAAATAATGCTTTGTGCCAAGTCCTTTGATTCTCATCAACCAATTTCCTAATGATAGTAACCAAGTTCTTATTACAAGACTCAGCTTGACAATTCCCTTGAGGGTAATAATCAGACAAGTGAGAAAGAATGATCCCATAATCAAAGAAGAAACTAGTTATCTCATGGGAAGAAAAACAAGCAGCATTATCTACTACTATCTTGTTTGACACACCAATCCTTGAAATGATATTCTCCTTGAGGAAACTACAAACCACTTCGAAGTAGCATGTTTCCCCAAAATAGCCTCCACCCACTTGGTGAAGTAATTAGTTGTCGTGAGAACATAGCTATGCCTTGCACTTGACTATGGATTAAGCACACCGATGATGTCAATGCCCCACTACCGAAAAGGCTTCTCAATCAATACTGGATTGAGGGGTAATGCTACCAACTTGGGCTTTCCCACAAACTATTAACACAACTCACACTTACGCACACAATTGTATGAATTTGGGAAAAGTGTGGGCCAATAATATCTAGCTCACAAGATTTTGTGAGCCATCACTAGTGCAGATAAATTTCCACCACATGCTAAACTATGAAATGACTCCAATGGTTTGACATATTGTGCCTTATCAACACAATATAGAAAAATTCCATCAATACTCCTTTGATACAAACCATTATCCCATAGGACAAAGTTTGCAACCTTGAGTTTGATCATTCTCTTCTCTTTGTAGGACAAGTGTTTAGGACATTCCCCATAAGTGAGGAAGTGTGCAATATTGGAGTACCATTCATCTATTGTACTGACAAATAGAACTATGGGAACAACCTCATTCTCCACTTCTTCCTCGTCACCAGTTTCTTTTGGTACATTATCAGTAATTAGATGACATAAATCTTTGCCACGTACTAAAATGGTGGGCTTGATGTCCAGATCATACTCCTAGATCTTATCAATCTAGTTGCCTCTCTTAGTCCCAAACTCTTATTGAGTCAAGATATATTTTACTGTTGAATCTAGTACCAATATAGTGGTGTGAGAGTTCAAGATGTAGTACCTCAAAAGTTTAACTGCCTTGACGAAAACATAGGCATGCTTCTCCATTGCTGAATACTTGAGTTTGTGATTCTTAAAAGGGAAACTCATAAACATAATCAGAGATTGCATGCCTTCTTTTGTTGCACCAGAATTGCTAACAAAGTGTGTTTGCAAGCATAGCTATACATAATGAAATCCTTAGTATAATCTAGGCAAACCAAAACTAGAGCATGTGCGATGGCTTTCTTGATGTCATCAAAAACTTCTTTTCCTTCTAAACTCCATTAGAAAGTAGACTTTCCTTTCATCATATCAACAATGTGACAAGTCTTCTCTACAAACTCTAGATCAAACCTCCATAGAAAATTTACTTTCTGACAGAAAGAGTGTATGGTTGTCTTACTTGAGGGCAAAGTAAGACCTTGGATAGATTTGACATGCTTAGGATCAATCATGGTACCTTCTTTGGACATGATGTACCCAAGGAGCTTACCTTTCGTTATCACAAAAAATGATATCATGGGATTAAGGGAGATACCATGCTGACGACATCTTTCCAGAATTTTTGGTAAGTGATATGCATGATCTAAAAGATTCTTTGAAAATATGGTTAGATCATCATGATATACAACAATGAACTTACCCATTTCTTCATGAAAATCTAGGTCCATTTCTCTTTGGAAGGTAGCACCAGTATTGATCAGTCCAAAAGGCATTTTGCGGTACGTAAAAGTACCCCATGGAGTTGTGAAAGCAGTTTCATACTAGTCTTTTTCACTAACCTCCACTTGATTGTAACCTGAGAAGCAGTCTAATATAGGCAACATTTTTTAACCTAGCACTATTTAAAGGACTTGATCCATTACCGATAGTGCATAATTATGTTTTAAAGATGACTGATTCAGATTTCAAAAATCCACACAAATAAGGATGTCTCCATTATTTTTCCTCACTGGGAAAAGATTTGCAATTCATGTAGAATGATGGATGGGGAATATTATTCTATCATTCAGCATCTTCTAAATTTTAGTGAGAATGGTGCTTTAGATTTTTGGATTATACTATCTTTGCTTTTTCTTGTGAGGTGAAGATCTTGACTTGAGTAGAATTTCGTGCTAGACTTCCTTCAGACAAAAATATTTCAAGTCATCATATGAGTATGCCAACACATCAATGTATTGACATAAGAGTGTTACAAATTGAACTTTTCTTCTTCCATGCAACATTTCCCAATATTGACTAATTTGGGATCAATCTTCGTGCCCAGATTGACTTTATCAACTTCATTTGATGACTCTAAACATGATTACTAGATATGTAGCAGTCATGTTTATCAAAAATCTTTTCAAGAGAAACCAAACCTTTAGGAATATTATTCTGCTTGAGTTGCAGTATTTCTTCACCAATCTCTAGATCTACTTGAGAAATAGATTTTTGAGAAGGAGAGTCACTTCCTTTGGAATACAACTTGCTGAAATTTTCTGACTTCTCCAACAATGAGATGATTTGATCATCACTATTGAAGATTTACCAATGGGTAGAATTGTTTGGAACACTTGGTCGAAAGACCAACCCAATGGTGTATTTACTCCCTTTGAAATCCTTATGTGGGACCATAAGAGTAGCTGATACAACCAAAGAGTCTGCTCTATCATTGTATTCACTTGGAATGATGAGAATGTTGAAGGTGTCAAAATATTCTACACAATCCTAGACTCGGTTGTGGTAATGCCTTAGTCTTTCATTCTTTGACTAGTAAAGGTTCCTTACCTAGAAAACAACCAACTTAGCATCACCTTGTGCACAAATATTTTTGATTCCCTTATTCTTTGCAACATCCATGCCTAACAACAAAGCCTCATACATAGTGGTGTTGTTGGTATTGTCAAACTACAATTTGAAGGAAAAAGGGTAAATTTCTCCTTTGGGGGATATGAAGACTATCGCCACTCTAGATCCAATGGGGGAACAACTACCATTAAATTCTAAAGTCAAGACATCATCTGAACCTTTAATTCTCATAGTTTTAGAATTTGGATTTTCTTCTATTGAATAATAAGAATCTTCTATCATGAGATCCTCATTTGAATCTTCATAAGGAGACTCAGGTATTTCAATAGTTGCTAGAAAATAATTATCCATTCAAGATGACTCAAATAAAATGTAACCTTTGGCTCATCATATTTTGTCACATTGTATTTGGACTCTCTTTCTTGAAGGAGCTTTTGCATAATACCCTTGGTAGGTATTCTAGATTTTGACCAATCCAAGTTTATTTCCCCACCAACATCCTTACAAAAAATTTATCCTAGAAATATCCCATATTAGGCCAGGACGTCAGCTACCAAGACTATCGTTTTGACCCTCTTTTCTGGGAAAGTTGTGAATGTGAACTGTGCATCATTGATCTGCCCTATTAGAGGCACTTGTTTTGTCTCCATGAAAAAATAACAGCCAAATGTTTTAGTTAATGTCAAGCCTAAAGCATTGGCTACTTTGGTGGGCATTACATTATCAGAAGTACCTAAGTCTATGATGCAATTACTGATCTTATGGCCATTAATAAGCAAGGAGATATAAAATGGTTCTATTTTCCCTATGGTGGATGCAAGAGAACAAGCTAGGTTGCTCTAGGTGGGTTTTTCTTTAGGAGCAATAGGGGCAACTTTGGAAACATCCTGGCTATTAATGGCAACCTTACTTTTAATAAATTTTGCTAACCTATCAAATTGATCAGGATTAGCTTGTAAGTATTCAAACTCTAACATTTGAATTTTTGTCCTTTTGACATGGTCTATAATATCAAAAGATTGATAGGGACTAGCTATAGAAGACAAAACATTCTCATTCTAAGGTTTGGAATTTGAGGTACTAGTCCTAGGTATAGAAGATGAAGTAAGAGAATTTGATGCACTTACTTATTTGTCATCCATCACGTCCTTTGATTGAAAAGGAAGAGGAGTACCCCTCTTAGCAATGGTAACTATAAGTTAAAGATTTTCCTTTGACTTCCCTTTAGCAGCCACTTGTTGATGACTAAATTGATTTTAAGACCAAGTAAAAACAACTAAGGATTCACCATATGCATCTTCTTCTTATTCTATTTCATCTTCAAAGTTCAAGAACCCAATGTTAGAGTGACCAGCTACTTCCTCTTCACCCTTTGTGAAGAGGCTAGCATGATCTTCTTAATCATGCTTTGTTTGAAGAAGATTATATTGCTTAGATTCATAATAACCAACTGTTACATTCACAGGCGGTGCTTCCAAAGCAAGTCTTCCTTGTGATGGAGGAAGTCTATTTTGATTCTGATTCCTTGAAGCATTACCTTAGTAATTTAGAGCATTAGGAAATGTCCTCCTTAGAATGTCCTTATAGGAGAGAATAGAAAACTTGGGGACATCTACTTTTTGAGAGCCAACAACTTGTTAGATAGCTTTTGTACCATCCGATCCATGGTATTTGTAGAAGGTACATTTGAAGAAATCTAACCTTTGGATCTACTTGTATCTTTCCTTATTTTTCCAGAAAGGATTCTATCATCTTCAATTTTAGTAGATAGACTTTTGGAAGCCTCCAAGTTAGCTAGAGTAGCCCTTCATAATAGAAATCTTACATCTAGCAACTGGGTGTTAATGAAGAAACACTTCTAGTTTTTAGCTGTTGGTTGAGCAGTGATAGGAATTCTATTTATTAGCTTATTGAATTTTTCTATGAACTCACATATGGGTTCTTGTAGCACTTTTTTCATTTGGGTAAGCTGAGCCAATAAGGCATGTGTTGTTGATATGCACTAGACAACTGAGAGGTGGGGAATCAGTTGTCTGAAAAACTTAAACACTTTCTATAATTAAACATTCATCACTTATCCACAATTATTATGATTTAACAATGAGTGCATGAAATCAGAAACCTAACCATAGATACAACATCAAACACAAGAGACACCAGATTTACATGGAAAACCCCAAGGTGGGGAAAAACCACTTCAAGGATTAACTCTCAATATATATAGGCTTGGTAACTCCACGGGCCTAAACATACTAGCTTACTATCATGAAGAACAACTAAGTCTAGCAAGCTCACAGCCTCAACCCTAAACCTAGCATGATTACAATACGGGTTGTTAAACACTGAGGGCTATTAAACCCTACTAGTGGCTTACTGCCAGACTCACTACCATGATGAACACCTTTCTATATTTGTGACTAAAGTATAATAATTCCCCTGCTCTTCTCTTCCTCTGCTATGCTCTTCCTCTTTGTTCCTCTACCTCTTCTCTGCTCTGCCTTTTGGACCTTTCTTAATATCTTTCCATTTCTACTGAAGGACACTTTTTCCACGACTCAACTACAAGTATTTATACACTACATCAACCTTGGAATGATCATCAATGTCAGCATCACAATCATCAACCATTGGAACAATCTCCAAGGTCAGTATTACAAACATTGACAAAATAGGTCTTGACCTATTACAACATTGTGCAAAGGAAATGAAAAGAAGATCACACCATGCCTTAGTTGGGACTCAAACATGAACTTCCATGCCACAGTACCCTTCCAGAATGTTCTAGAGATCTCTACAATCACTGCGATTAACCAGGTCGGCCAAGACTGGTTACATGCTACATTATCTGGGAACAATTTTCAAACACAATCTCAATTTCTCAACACATACCAAAGTCCAAATAGGTGCATGATTAGGATACTTCCACTAGCACACTATAATCATCAAGAGTAACCACATTAACCTTTACCACTTTATCCATGGGAATCTTCTCACCGGAACACATGAACTTCACTGTATTCAACTATCATTAAAAAAAAGATAGATTGTGGACCACCAAACCATGAACAATTACAATTGTAGGCACTTATCATCATCCCATACTTCCCTCTAGAATTGCAGAGCCAAATACTTTATTGCAGAGGAATGTGGAGCAGAATACTTTCTTCCTGTCTCAACTAAACTTACAGAAAAAGCAAGTTTCACTCTGGTGAACACAACTCACTCAGATCTTCCTATAGAGGCTTCAAACCTAGAATGTAGCATCCTTAGTCATACCTCTAACTTACTTCCAATTAGAAGACCATGAACTTCCAACAGAGTAAATGTGGAGCGGTTTACCGGACTGTTCTTCAGTATATAATTCACTGTTTGTACTACACTTCTCTATAGGTCACTAGTTTCTTCCGGAGAGGCTAATTTTCTCAATAGCCTCAACATACAAGTCTTCTAAACAAGTAATAGAATAAGATATAGTTGATACCAATGACAAAAAGGATATGTTGACATCAATGACAACACTGATTAGGCACATACTTGCAACAATCTCCTCCTTTGTCATTGATGGCAACATATGATGTGAAAAATTGCAACAACCATCAAGACAAGATTCTCCCCCTTTCTCTTTACACACCTGGACTCTTTCTTTCTCCTAAATTCTCCCCCTTTCTCTTACACATCCACACTTTAAGTTTTTCACACGACTTCTCTCCCCCTTTGACATCAATGGAAAATGGCACATACTTGCACTCTTCTGCTCTATTCTAATGTTTCTTTTGAACTCTCTGGCCACTCCCCCTAAGAAGTAGCCCTAAGAAGCATCAATCTAGACCTCTAAGCACCTCTAGATGGATGCACTACTATGTATATTAGTTTAGAGAAGGAAGGGTGATAAACCCTAAATTTTCTCTAAGATACTCAAAAGTATCCTTAGGCAAAGGCTTGGTAAAAATGTCTGGAATCTGATCCTTGGTAGAAACATACTCCAACTTGACTTCATTCTCTATCACCTTTTCTCTCAAAAAATGATATCTAATGGATATGTGCTTTGTCCTTGAATGCATCACTAGATTCTTTGATATGTTTATGGCACTTGTGTTGTCACAAAAGATTGCAATGGGATCTTCATACAAAATTCTGATGTCCTTCAAAGTCTTCTTCATCCATAACACTTGAGTGCAAATACATGTTGTTACAATGTATTCTTCTTTTGCAGTAGACAGGGATATTGAATCTTGTTTCTTGCTCAACCAAGATACTAATCTTTTTCCCAAGAAGAATGCACCTCCATTTGTACTTTTTCTTTAATCCACATCTCCAGCCCAATCTGCATCAGTATATGCATTGAGAGTAAAGTCACAGTCCTTAGGATACCACAAACCATAATCTATTGTGCCTTTTAAATGTCTCAGAATTCTCTTGACTACCATCACATGTGATTCCTTGGGTTCTACCTAAAATCTTGCCACAAGACACATTGCATGCATTATGTCAGGTCTGGTTTGAGTCAGATAAAGTAATCCTCCAATCATAGATCTATACTTTTTCTGGTCTGCCATGGGTGAGTTATCATCTTTTCTCAATTTACAACCAGTTATCATAGGTGTGCATACTAGTTTAGAGTTTTCCATCCCAAATTTCTTTAACAACTCTTTCACATACTTAGATTGAGAAATGAAAATACCTTTATCTAATGGACTTATTTGTAGACCTAAAAAGAAGTTCATCTCTCCAAACATAGGCATTTCAAATTCACTTTGCATTTCTCCAAAAAAAACTGAGCACATACCTTCATTGCCTCCAAAAATAATATCATCAACAAAAACTACAACAATCAGGATTTGTTCATCATTGATCTTGAAGTAGAGATTAATATCTATAGTACCTTTATTGAACCCTATCTATATCAGGTACCTTTCTAACCATGCGTACCATGCCTTGGGAGCTTGTTTTAATCCATACAATGCTTTCTTCAATCTCATACCATATCCCCTTGTTCTAATGACTGAAATGCATCTGGTTGTTCTATATAGACTTCCTCTTCCAACTCTCCATTTAAGAAGGCAAACTTCACATCCATTTGATAAACCTTGAAATCTTTGTATGCTACAAAAGCCAAAAACATCCTTATTGTTTCAATCCTTGTCACTACAGCAAAACTTTCTTCAATGTCTATTCCTTCAACTTGAGTGTATCCTTTGCATACTAACCTTGCTTTGTTTCTTACCACTTGACTATTCTCATTCATCTTGTTTCTGAAGACCCACTTTTTACCAATTACATTCTTGTCTACTGGTCTGGGAACAAGTTCCCAAGTCTAATTCTTCTCTATCTGCATCAATTCCTCTTCCATAGCCTTTATCCAATTCTCATCTTTGTAAGCCCCATCCACAGTTTTAGGTTCAATCTTAGAAATCAAACAAAATTTACTTGTTCCTATGTAGCTTTTCATCTAGTTAAGATCCCTTTGCTCTTGTCTCCTATGATTTAATTTTTAGAATGACTGATTCTTACATATCTTGGAGTTTTGGTAGCACTTACTAGAGCTTGTTCTTCTTCATCTGTGTTGTCTTCATGCTGCACCACATCTAAAACATTTGGATCATCTGACTCATATCCACTTGACTTTGAAGACCTTTCCTTACATTCATCAACTTTAACATGTGTGCTTTCAATGATCTTATTCACCCTCTTATTATAGCACCAGTAGACCTTACTCTTGGTGGAGTAACCAAGGAAGATTCCTTCATCACATCTAGCATCAAACTTGCCTAAATCTTCTTCTATTTTGATGTAACATTTTCTACCAAAAACTTTGAAATATTTCATAGTAGGAACTCTACCATGCCACAATTCATAAGGATTCTTTGGACTATTACCTTTTACTTGAACTCTATTTAGGATATATACTGCAGTGTGAATTGGCTCTCCCCAATATGCTTCCAGAAGCTGAGCTTCCTTCATCATGGTTCTAGTAGCTTCTTGAACTGTTATATTTTTCCTTTCAGCAACTCCATTTTGTTGTAGAGTTCTAGGTGCACATAGCTATCTCTTTATTCCATGTTCTTCATAAAAGAAATTGAATTCATTTTATGTGAACTCTCCTCCTCTATCAGACCTTAAGCATTTGATTTTCAAATCCATCTCATTTTTCACCATTGCCTTAAATGCCTTGAATTTATCTAGAGCTTCATCTTTCTCTTTTAAAAAGGTGACCCAAGTCATTCTAGAATAATCATCAATGAGCAACATGAAATACATGTATGCTTACAAACTTCTTACTCTAATAGGTCCACACAAATCCATATGCACTAGCTCAAGTAGTCCTCCAACCGATTGGTCCTTGCTTTTGAAACTTGTTCTTGTCTGTTTCCCAAATTGACACTCCTTGCAAATAGGATTAGCAGGCTTCACAAGCTTAGATAGATCTCTGACAATCTGTGTAGTACTTATCTTCATTATATTATCAAAATTTATGTGACACAACCTTCTAGACCATAACAAACTCTCATCAATATGAGTCAACAAGCAATAGTTCTCAGTTCCTTTCAGGTAATAGATATTATCTCTGGTCTTCTTACCAGTTGTAATGATTGTTCTAGATCTTTCCCTAATATTGCATCCATTGTCCTTGAATCTAAATCATAGCCCTTGTCACACATAAAAGATTGTGCTTTAATCCTTTCACATACAAGACATCTTCAGTATTATGCTTTCCATAAAAAGAAATAGATCATTTCCCACAAATCCTACTAGCTGTATCATCTCCAAACCTAACCAGTCCACCATCATATCTTTCCAAACTCACAAACTTACTTTTATCACCAGTCATTTGGTGAGAGCAGCCACTATCAATAACCCATTCATCCTTGTCCTTAAAGACTTGAGCAGCCAAAGCACTTTCCACTGGTTTTTCTTCCTTCACATAGATAGAAGAATTAGTAGACACAGAATCTTCCTTAATAGAAATGAATAAGGATTCATTTACAGAGGAACTAGCATTATCCGGTTCACCATTATCTAATACTCCATCATCATCAAAATCTTCAACATAATAACAATTCTTTTGGGTCCTAGGCCTGTTCTCATATTTTCTTCTATTTCTTTCAATTCTTTCAGGACATCTAGAAGCAAAATGACCTACTTTACCATAGGAAAAACATTTGAAAGGTAATTTGCCTTTATACTTACTAGATCCTCTTTGCAGTCTGTCCACAAAGTTGGCTTCAACTTCATCTAACTCATCACTGGATTCTACCTTGTACTTTTTTGATCTGGAAGTATTTTGAGGAGTACTTGTAACACCCCGCAATGAACACCTTTGAGAACAACACATCTATGCTATGCAATGCAGAATAATTTTTTTTATGTATAAGATAACAAAGTAATGTTTAACAAATCAATACACATCATTAAACTAACAACTTGTCGTCTAAGGTTCCATGGTTGCATTACTTGACAAATCAATTAACATAATTTAACATACATTATTAACTAATCGTCAGTAGATCATTTTGAATCTATTGCACTAATGAATACACATATACATCTCCATTTCATGACATTAGTTAGATAATCAACTTGATCAAGATTACATGTACATATTCAAAAGCCTATACATATGAGTACATCATTATGTAGTTTACATTATCACCATCCTGATTACATCTGAATATATACAATATGATACAATTGATACACAAGACTAGTACATGAATATAAATCACTTCCTTCATAACTGGTACAAGATCTAATGCTTGATACACAAGATAGATCCTCCTTGCACATGAACAACGGCAAGGGAAAAACCAATGGATAAAGCTCTTCCACCTGAGCATGTGGAACCCTGAGGTCCACCCCCCGAGCTAGGAGTTAACATAAGGGCCCCACTACAACATACAGTCAGGTAGACAGTAGACTATAAGAACAAAGACAACACATGACTCCAACAACACAAGTCAATATCACAAACAACTTAACAACACTTCCAGAGGCAACACATAACGAATGAGGAGAGTACAACTAGGGAATGCTATTTTGTATTTAATGGTCCCATATATGAAAGGTGAAATTTGCGGACATGATAATCCAACCCCCAATCAATGGACAATTTTATTAGGTAAGGAATCAAATCTTATATATCTGATCATATCAGCAAGACTACTAAAAATTGCACCAACACTACACACAAACTCCATACAGTAGAACATTCAAAAGTTTCATACAACAAGATATCCAAATGCCTATAGTAAATAGTTATAAACTGTGTTAAAAGAAATATATAGTTAATATTTAAGGCAGGGCGTTACAGTACTGGCTTTGAAGGCCATCTCAACTTTCAGTAGAGCATCATCTAACTCCCTCATTTCAAAAGCAAGCAGCTGATCCCTATTAACCATTTTTACTTGCATGAATTCTTCAATCCCGGCTACCTTGTGACAGTAGGACTTGGGCAGAGATCTAAGAATTTTCATAACAACTTCCTTTTCTTCAAGAGTTCCACCTATATCTTTTATCCCTATAATAGGTTCATCAACTCTTTGCATAAAGGATGATATGTTCTCATCATCATTCATCTTCAATCTTTCATATTTCACTTTCAGACTTTGTAACTTGGCTTCCTTCACAGAATCATCTCCTTCATAAAGATTTTTCAACTTTTCTCATACCTTATTTAGAGTTTCAAGATCCACAACTTTTGTTAATATTGATTCGGTTAATGAGATTAGCAGAGCATCCTTTACCTTGCTATCTATCTCATATTCTTTGATTTCATCTTCAATTGTCAGACCATTTAGAAGTATGGTGTATTATGTTTCTGTAGCTTTCCAAACTTTGTAACCAAGAGAAAGAACATGGTTTTTCATCTGAGCCTTCCAGAGAACATAATTCATTCCATCAAAATGCAACATTTCCTTCTTGTAAGACATTTTGGATCTTCCTCAAGCTATTGAACTTTCTTTAGAGGAACTTGGCTCTAATACCAATTGTTGATATGCACTGAACAACTAGGAGCGGGGGGTTGAATCAGCTGTCACAAAGACTTAAACACTTTATGCAATTAAACATTCATCACTTATCCACAATTATTATGATTTAACAATGAGTGCATGAAATTAGAAACTTAACCATAGATACAACATCAAACAAAAGAGACACCAGATTTACGTGGAAAACCCCAAGGTGGGGAAAAACCATGGAGTGGATTAACTCTCAATATAAATTGCAATCTTGAAATAATGATGTTCAGGCTTGGTCACTCCATGGGCCTAAACATATTGGCTTACTGCCATGAAGAACAACTAGGTCTAGAAGGCTCACTACCTCAACCCTAAACCTAGAAAGATTACAGTAAGGGTTGTTAAACCCTTTTGGTGGCTTACTGCCAGACTCACTGCCATGATCAACACCTTTCTATATTTATGATTGAAGTATAATAATTCCCCTACTCTGCTCTTCTTCTACTCTGCCTTTTGGACCTTTCTTAATATCTTTCCATTTCCACTCAACAAAACTTTTTCCATGACTCAACTACAACTATTTATACACTACGTCAACATTGGAATGATCATCAATGTGAGCATCACAATCATCAACCATTGGAACAATCTCCAAGGTTAGTAATACAAACATTTACAAAATAGGTAATGACCTATTACAACATTGTGCAAAGGAAATGAAATGTGGATCATGCCATGCCTTAGCTAGGACTCAAACATGATCTTCCATGCCACAACATACTTCCAAAATCTTCTAGAGATCTCCACAATCACTGGGATTAACCAGGTCGGCCAAGACTGGTTACACACTACATTATCTGGGAACAATCTTCAAACACAATCTCAATTTCTTAACATGGACCAAATTATAGATAGGAACATGATTAGGAGACATCCACAAGCATGCTATAGTCATTAGGAGAAACTGCACAATCCTTAACCACTTTATCCATGGGAATCTTCTCACCATAACACATGAAATTCACTATCTTCAACTATCATAAAAGAAAGATAGCTTGCGGACCACCAAACCATGAACCATTGCAACTGTAGGCACTTATCATCATCCCAAAATGCCCTCTAGAACTGCAGAGCCAAATACTTTATTATAGAGGAATGTGGAGCATAATACTTTCTTCCTGTCCCAACTGAACATACAGAAAAAGCAGGTTTCACTTTGGTGAACACAACTCACTCAGATCTTCATGCAAAGGCTCCAAACCTAGAATACATCATCCTTAGTCATACCTCTAACTTACTTCCAATCCACAGACCACAAACTTCCAACATAAGTAAATGCAGAGCAATTTACCAGACTGTTCTTCAGCATACAACTCACTGTCTATACTGCACTTCTCTGTAGCTCACTAGTTTCTTCCGGAGAGGCTAATTTTCTCAATATCCTCAACATACAAGTCTTCTAAACAAGTAATAGAATAATAAATAGTTGACACCAATGACAACAGGGATATGTTGACATCAATGACAACATCGATTAGGCACATACTTGCAACATGTGCATCTTCATCTAGTTTGAACCTTGCTCCAAACTTGGTTCAAAGTACATTCTAACCAGTAATAGCACTCGCTAGAAGGTGATAGAACCAAACAACAGCCACTCCTTGAAGTGTTTCAACAAACAACCTCATGAATACATATTCATGTTCCACTCTGATAACACTACATTGAATATAGAAAGATGCAATGTGTTCATCAGGATGTTGTTTACCGTCGCTGTAGAACTTGGGAAAGTTCTTACAAAAACTACGTGGTAATACATGTAGTGGTTGAATCAAATTCATTTTCCCAAAAGCATTACCCCATAGACCTTGAATGAAAGGAGGAATAAAAAACCTCTAAACTATTGTGGTAGGTAGAACTCTATGAACACTAGAAGCTTCACTTGGTATAGGAGATACCACATTAGTAGGAGGAAAACTCTGTGTACGCTGAAAAGTTGATCTCGTGAGTGTAGTAAGAAGATTGAAGTTATTCTGTTGCATAAATTCAAAAATAGTATCTACAAATCCTTGAGCTCTTCTACTTCATGTATAGCTTCATTCTGCTACAGTGCAATGTTACAAATAAAAGATCAACAATACAAAAACTTATTACAAAAACTGAGGCCAGTATACTTCAACCAAAGGCAAGAGGCTCCCTGTTGGGTAAATATTTTATCATCAACTAACTGATGACAAAATGGTTAGATCAACCATAGTGTGATGAGATTTAATCTCTCCTCTTAGAAAGGGTAGGATCCCTTATTTCTAACTAATAACAACCAGTAACTAACTAGACTTATGTACACTAAAAACTATCCTTGGGGTGGTTCCATATCATCCTATTCTCTTTTTTCAGAATAGATGTTTATAATTCAAGATAATAATCCCACAAACCTTATAATATGAAAAGAACTGTAAATTAATAACTTGGAGCAATAATAACCAATATCCACTTAAGTTACACAAAATAATAACTAAATGATACTAGCATGTGTTAATCACCAAGAAGCCCACAAAAACACAAATTTTCTCGTTGCTTCTTAAAGGCCAAATGAAAATGAAATATTTTGGAATAGAGTGCAGCCCAAAGTCTTCACTATGTGCCGAGATAAGATAACATGATCATGAACAATAACTTGCAGCCCAAAGTATTCAAGTTACTTCTCATTCACTAACATAAACACAAATCTCAAAAAATGATATCGTAACCCAAACTCTACAAGATTAGATTTGAATAACCTTCTAAACACTTGATGTCCATGCTCACAATTCAACCATACATACAAGACAAACAAGATAATGTGATAGAAAGGACATAAAAAAATTCTATAACATTACAAATTTGATCCAAGATAAAGATTAGATGCGAACATGCATTCTTTATATCAATTGAAAACTAATTACAAAATAAGCTCAAAGTCTCAAATTGCTCTTCAAAATGAGAGTGCTTCTCTTCGATAGACAAAATATAATATTTACAAAAGAGGCCCTCTTTATTTATAGGGAGAGGTCAAGAGCAAAAATAGGAAAACTATAACTACTTTGACTTATTCAACACAAAAGTCCAAATTGATTTAGGATTCCTATGTTTTTACATGTAATTATATATTGGAAAAATACATGTAAATATGTCCAGAGAAAAACACAAAAAGCATGAAAATATTGAAAAATAAACTAAGGCATGTTCAACTTTCTCGACCATCATTTTCCATGAAATCTGCATACTTCTTCATCACTGCTTGCATTTCCTTAGTATCTGGTACTGAAGTATGTTTATAAATGGCGAGGAACCTTCTTATTGAATCCTTCATGGTGCAACAAGCTTTCTCATGCCTTCCTAGGAACACTTTTAGGTTGTCCAAAGTTAGCTGAATGTCCTACAACTTATCCATTGAAACCACTAAAAAGACTTGATCCTCAAATTCCTTCTAGATCATGTTGTTAAACTCATGTAGAATTGCATCTACAAAAAGAAAGTTCTGGTTGGACCATCCAGTAACATGCAAGGAATTTCTTCAATCTTGTTAACAAGATTCACATCATTATCTTCACCAACTTCAAGTGCACTTTGCAAATCCTTGATTAATTTCTTGATGACACTTATTATGTGAATCATATTTTCTTTGATTTCCACAAACATTTCTTGATTCGGAATTATCCTGATTCTACCAATGTTCTTAGCATGAGTTTCTTCATTTTGATCCAATCCTGTAAACTACATTCCAAGTTTTGTTGCTCTTGAGGCAAAGTGTCAACAACCTCATCTAATTCAACTCTTAAACTTTCTATTTTCTTCTTTCTTTCCAGAGAGGTTTTCAAAATATGTGATCCTTGCACAATCATCCTATCCAAGAATTCACCAACCACTCTACCTCTTGTATGAATCTTTTCAACCTTTTAAATAATAGGATCTTCCATGGTGATAGCCACATGTTCCATTGATTTAGAAGGCAAAGTAATCTTTTGAAGCATTGAGGTCAACTATTCTACTTTAGTTTTATACTGATCTTTCATCTTCTTGTCGTGATCAAACTTCACAATCAGAGAATTCAAAGTAGATTGAGCATCAACTTTGGCACTCTCATGAGTGATCTTTACCAATTCAACTCTTGAAATGGAATAATCATTCATATCAAACTCTTCAATAGATATGTTAGGAGGAGGCTGAGCTATTTTTACATACTTGTGACATTTTTCTTCAAATATCCTTGAAAGAGTTTTCAACTTCTTCTTAGTCATCACCTTTGTAGGTGCTAATTTCTCAAAGTCAAAGTCATTTGGGGAGACATCTTCCTTCTTCCTCTTCGGTGTATGAGATGAGAGCCAAGGGGCAGGTGTAGACAAACTTGCATCTAAACCAATAGTCATGATTGGTGTTGGAAAAACTGCACTCACAAAAGTTGAAGTTACAATAGGTGAAGTATTAGTGAAAACAACACCAAGAACATCTACATTTGGAATTCACCCAGAATCAATCACGAGTTGTTCAAAATGAGATTGAGAGCTTATATCAAATTAAGGCAAAGACAAACTTGGAAAAGAGGAAGAAGGACCAAAAATAGTTTCCAAATTTTACTTAAGACTATCAAAATTGGTTCGAGAGGAGGGTGATGAATGCATAGACTAAATTGACATAGAAGATGGAATATTTATCAAGGAAACAAGAATAACTGTGGTAGAGGGAGTAGTAGTAGAAACTAACAAAGTATCTAAGGAAGAAGAAACATGTGGCTCCTTTGCAATGTTCTCATGTGGAGACATTCCAGGTTCGTCATATTGTTCCTCCTCTTCTTACCTTTCCTCTCGATCAATTTCTTCTTGCTCCTCTAAAGATGGTTTCCTAGTAGATGGATCTTCAACAACTATCTTAGCCTTTCCACCTTTAGAAATAAATTTGATTGTAGACTTAGTAGTTTTGCTTGAACTTGACACATCACTCTTATTCTTTGTTCTCCACTCTGTGTTCTTACTAGTGGGATCCTAGTTTTCCTCCTCTAACCCAGTTACAAAGTCTTTCAACTAAATTCATTTTCTTACCAACCATACATTTGTATTAGCTAGAATTATTTGAAACCTTTGTCAGATAGAAGTTACCTCTTTCTTTGACAATTGAATGTCTTGTAAAGGAGAGTTTGCAACATTATATGTCACATAGGTGGGATCCAAGATATCACCATCATCAACCATGCCTTCAGGAATATCTACCAAGTCAAGATCCTTTTTCTATCCTCTTCTTATGTCCTTATCTCTTCTAATGTCCTCAAATCTATCCAAACATCCTCAACTCTGTTCACATGAGTTAAAGATCTCTTTTTTATTTTATCCTTTACCCTTCTGAAATCAAATTGGCTCTTTTCTTGTAAAATTTCATTGTGACCAATTGCATTTTAGAATATATAGCTTTAGCCTTTAGAGATGTAGAAATAGAATACCTTCCAATTCAAATTGGAAATCTTAAACCTGGTTTATTAGACTCCGTTTGTTTACTATGTATTGCCATGATTTGTCTGCATAGTTCCATTAGCACAATCTTATCACTAGGGTACCTGGGAAGAATGTAAGGATACCCCACGAAGAAACCAACCCTCAAATAAGTAAATGTGGGGAACTAAAGGTATAAGCAACCATATTTATTCACTTCTACCCATGCTTCATCAGAAACCCTCTTCTTTTCCAATTGAGAATCAAATAAACACAAGAAAGTAGAAAAGAAGGCATCAGTAACTCTCCTGAAGTGATGAATACTTCCATCAAGAGTTAATTGAGGATAATATTGATAAACTAGAACTACTCTCCTATCCCCCTTTGATATCAATCCTAGAAAGTTCCTCATTGAGGTAGCAACATAGACAAGATACGATGTCATATACAACTTAAATTAATTCTGCACCTTTGTTACTTGTTCATGAATGGCATTACTTATTTGAAATCCTAGAATATCTATTGCTTTGTCCTCATTATGATCCTGATGTATAGATACATCCATTCATTGAAGGTAGAAGATGTAGGCAAACCCCTCACTCTTGTTAGAGGAGTAATCAAATCACTGACTTCTTCAATGAAGTCACTACATGGAAAGTTCTTAGGCCATCTTGAAAGATTCAACCTGGTAGTCTTCAACCACCTATTGTTGATTATCTTCTTATCATACTCCTATACATAATCAAAATCAATATCCACATATGTATCAATGCTAGGACACATGAAAGATTTATCGAATAATTCTGCATCCAACCTCATGATTACATTCCCATTGGAATCAGTCACACTCTGGTTATCTCTATTGAAGTTAGCCACCACTTGAAGAACAAACTCTTGATTGTGCATTCCTATAGGGAAGGCAGCTACCAGTTGAATATGACTTTCCACTACACACCTCATGGCTAGATTGAGTGGTTCTTGTTTGGTTCTTTCTACAAACTTTGCCATGTCAACATGACCGATCTTAGTGTGCTTTATTTCATCCACATTGGATGTCACCAATGTCACCAGAAAGACTCCTTGGTATTTATACTTCATGGATTTTGACTTTCTCAGAGAGGGATCTATCAACTGAAGCACAACTATCCTTTGAAATGCAGACCTCGAGATGTGTGCATAAGAGACTGTAAGACAAAACAAGGGTTTTTGTAGTGTTAGGAAAATTTTCTTGATTGAAAAATGTAAGGATGGGGAAATTTTGAGAAATGGCATGATCTTTGAGGAGCTAGAGTGCCATGGAGGCAAAAAATTGAGCAAAAAAGGGCAATTGGTTGAAAAGGGAAAATTTCCTAATGTTATAGAAATTTTGGGAAAATGAGTGTAAGAGCACTAAAACTCAGTGCCTCTACATACTGGAGGTATTGTATTTGTTTTGTACAAGGTCAAAAAAAAATTTCCACCCTTTCATATGGCTAAAATTGCATGTTTGAAGGTTTGACAAAATTTGTCGTTTGTACATATAGTAAAGCTTTGTGGAAAGATTTGCATACTCGGTGAAATTCACTGCTCCTACATGGAGTAAAACTTTTGAATTGTTTGGCATGAATAGCAAATTTTGCCAGGCATGCCTAAGGGTAAAATAATAAGTATATGCACGGCTGGTAAAATTCATTGCTTATGCATGATATTTAAAACTGACTTCTGAGGTAGGTTTAAAAAATGCTTGTAGGGTCAGTGAAACTCACTGACCTTGTATAGAGGTAAAAAGAAATCAACCTTGCATGGTCGGTGAATTTCACCGACCCTACACAGAGTTAAGACCAAGATTTTTAAAAACCAAACATGTGAAAACTGATGACAGTCTCAACCTAATATTGGTTATTTCTACTGACTTTGCATAGGTAGAAATACTTTAATCTAAAGCACTTGTTGCAAACATCATCGTCCCCACGGAAGATTTGACAACAAACTTAGAACTCAAATCCCCTCCCCACCTATGGGTAAAGGTGACCTATCAACAAACAAAAAATGAAAATCCAGGGTACTCTAAACTAGGGATTAAGGTGCTTACTAAATGTAGGGAGGAACACAAAATTACAAGATCTAAACAAAGAAAAATGTTACAAAAGAACCCTACGAACACAAACATATAAAAAAGACCCCCCAAAATAATGGAAGGTAACATGAATCATAAGTATTAATAACACAGACAAACAAAAGAGAAAGGAACAGAAGAATACTCGATGACAAAGGTTAAAAAATGACGAAACAGTAGCTCGAATCATTGTTAGAGTCCACTCAATATCCACACACTAGAAAACTTGGTGGTTCTTTGAAGACGCAAAGGAATTTTGAGATCTAGAAAAAAGAAAACAAAATAAAATAAAAACTGTAGATTAGGTAAATGCAATAAGGCAAAAACACTAAATTAAATGCAAATAAAACACATGATTATACTTTACAAAACACCACCTAATCCCATCAAGGGAAGAAGGAGCCTTTGCACCCTAAAGAAGCTCCCAAGACCAAGATTATCCCTAGACTATGGATTCAAATGTGAAGTGCTCTTCAATTGTGCAACTCACTATTTACTCAAAGGTGATTTTGGCATGGTAACTTTGCATGGAATTGGATGATGAAAATGACTTGTGAGACGTTGTATTTATAGACTTTTTGAGAGGATTTTGATCCAAGGGTGGAGATTGAATGGAGAGATCAATGGTGGAGGATGAAAGTGATGTGGAGGGCCTAGATTTGATCTTGGAAGATGGAGGGCTAGGAATAAAAGTAAATCTTTTATTCATTTTTGGAAAAGGGGTGAATAAATGAGGTTGGGTGAGATGGATTATATGTGAATTAAAAATTCACATGGGGAAGGGTAAAATGAATTAAAAATTCATTTGGGGAAGAGTGGATATGACATGTGTAAGGGATGTGTAAGAGGAGTAAATGTGATGTGTGATTTATTTGAATTTTAAATTTGGGGGATGTGGAGAGAAGTGCTAATGAGGGTTTGACTTACTTAATTAGGGTGATTAACCTAATTAATGTGGCTGGAATAAATTAGTATAGGGATTAGAGGGGGGATAAGATTAATTAATTAGTGATTTTAATTAATTAATCCTAAGGCTAGGATGAGGTAGGCTAGAGTAGGCATTTAAATAATAGCTATTTAATTGTCTAGGGTAGGGATAGGCTAATTAGTAGGCTGGATTAATTAGTTAATATGGTTTTAACTAATTAATTAGATTTAGGGAAAATGGGGAATTGATTTAATAAATTTTGCATATTTATTAAATCAATTGGCTAAGGTTTGGACTATTGAATTAATAAAATTAATTCAATTTTGGGGATAAAATGGTGTGGATTTAGATGATGAAAGGGGTAATTAATTAAATAGAAATTTAATTAATTGATTGGAAAGGAAATTGGTATGTTTAGGGATGTCGGGAATCAGTTTGGTGGTCGAGACATTTTTAGGTGTCTACATTTGCCCCTCTTTGACATGGCATCAGGACCTCAGAGGGAAGTGGCGTCAGGTCGAAGAAAAGTATGCCCCAACTACCAGGAAGGAATGAGATGGATAGGGGATTCCCCCTCGAGAGGTTGGTAGGAAAAATAACAATTTTGCAGTTAAGCTCTTGAAAGGATGTGACGGACGTGAAAATTGGAGAGGTGCTGGAAAGAGAAGATGGTAGGAGGAAAAACGGAGGAAAAAGGCTGAGATCTGCACCCTGGAAGAAAAAAGAAGAGATGGAGGGATGACATGGCCCACTATATTAGGCAAAGTGGGCCCAAAGAGTGCCACATTGGCACATTTTTGACTTTGTAGAAGAAAAGACAAAGGAGAGATGGGCGAGCGCAATCCACAGTTCCCGCGACTTCATCACATTTCAGAGCGATTCCGAGAGGTTAGGCGGTCACCCGAGGATGGACCCCAGGTAGGGCCTAACCCAAACTTTGTGATTTTTTATTTTATGCACCTTTTTCTGGGTTTTGGGATATGGGTCAAGAGCGCGTGGCGCCAAAGATAAGGCGAATTAGCGCAATCCTGTGGATTAGTGCTATCCTCCAGGGTAGGGTAAGGCGATTTTGTCGCCATTTGGGAGAAATATTGGTGCCATCATCCGAATTGGCGCCAAAACTCAGGGAGAAAAAATATGGCATTTTGACGCCATATTATGGCTAGAACGGCGCTATCTTCTGGAATAGCGCCATAATGGGGAATAGTGCTATTATTAGTTTTAGCGCTAAAAGGTGAATTTTGACATGAAAATGGCATGCGTCACCATCATGTGGATTGGCGCGATATAGGGCGTGCAGTAGCGCCAATGTCTGCATTGGCGCGATACAGGGTGCACAGTGGCACCATTGTCTGTATTGGCGCGATGGGTAGGGAAAAGTAGCGCTATTTGAAAAATAGCACTAGGGACTGTCTGTGTGGGGCCACATGATTTGGGCCTGTGAGACATTTAGAAGAAAAAAAGTGTGGGGGGAAATAAGTTAGTATCTAACAAAGAACTAGTGGCTGCAGGATACAGAGTGGTTTATACTGCAGTCGCGGGAGTGATGAGTGCGATCCGTGATGGCACTGTTTGATGAGGAGTGGCGGCCTTGACTGGCGAGGCTAGGGCTTTGGACGGTGGCAGCGATGCCAGTGCTGCGAGCTCATAGAGCTCTGATGACGGCCGCAGTGGAGCGATACCGCAGCGAGACTTCCAGCTTTTTGCTGCTGACAGGAGAGATGACTATCACACTTGAGGATGTTTATCACATCCTCAAGCTGCTGATCTTTGGTCGACGCGTGAGGTATGACATGAGGAGGGGGCGGGCTACATTGACCAGAGTGTTCGGAGCAGAGCATGTGGTGTTTTTGGCAGATGGGAGGGAGATGGACTATGATAGGACGCTGGCGGCAGGTGCAGATCCCTTTGCCTTATTTTTGTGTGCGCTGATTGGAGGTGTGGTGCTGCCAGATAGGCGAGGCAGAGGTTTTCCTGTGGGTTGGGGTGGGATGATAGAGGGGATGGTGAGCCATGATATTGTCTACGCATGGGGGCCGGTGATGCTAGCACAGCTGCTACATGAGATGCACACGGTCGCTTATCTTCATGACAGGGCTTTATCTACTGGGGTTATACTGCTACACGTATGGCTTTGGGAGTATATCCCTGTGACTCGGTTGACATGCGGTTATTATCGGCGGTCGTTTGAGGTGTTTGTCTTCTTGTATCGGGATGCAGTGTATACCTATACTGGATAGGTCCGCCACTAACGGAGGATACTGGATGACGTGATTAGCGTGGTCTATCATCCATATATTGGTTGTGAGGAGTGGCCTAATGATGTGACCCATCTCCCATACACATTTCAGTAGAGATTTCTTATGGGTCGTGGAGACCATACCATAGAGATGTACCTACCCTCGTGGGTTATGCGTCAGTTTGGACTGGTACAAGATATGCCTCAGTAGATGGTGATATATGTGCAGACGCCACGGGATACAGCTCATTGGCCCGCACCATTACAGCCACAGGTTGCACTGAATGATTGGGCAGCACTTCGGCCAGTCGGTAGACATGATACCGAGGCAGGGAGTTCAGCGGGAGGGATGGAGGCAGAGGTTGAGAGGCTGACACCTCAGCGATGGTCACAGGAGGAGATGGAGGAGGTAGAGACATTACGTGCTTAGGTGGCCAGCCTAGAGGAGGTGTTAGGGCGCCGAGAGGCCAAGTTGGGACAGCTGCAGGGAGTGGATGGGCAGGTGGCAGTGCTATAGGCTCAGCTAGCTCAGGCTCGAGAGGGCATGGAGGATTTGAGGCTAGAGCGGGATGCAGCGCTCGTCAGAGCACATCAGGCAGAGACCGTGTTGAGCAGTGCACAGGCTGTGGGTGGGGGCCTTGCCCTGATTTTGGCAGGGATGCAGACCCAGCTGGCTCAGGCTCAGACACATGCACATTAGATACAGGGGTAGTTGAGCCAGGCACAGGGACAGGTATCCCAGGTATAGGGAGAGCTAGCAGAGGCCAGAGCATGGACAGAGTATTATCAGGGGTTATACTATGTAGCCATACCTGTAGTGCAGTGAGCACCGAGTTATAGCCAGGTCAGGGGCATTGAGATCACATAGATCGAGATCTGTGTAGTCAGTACAGCAGATGATGCCTCCGCCCTCACATGTGCCCTAGCAGGGTCCTCAGGTACCAGTAGCGCCACAGCCACAGCTGCCATCAGGATCACAGGCTCGACCAGGGTCAGTGTCTCCTACCCCCTCAGAGAGAGGATCCTCTATGTGAGTTATATCATGATAGCCCTTAGAGGCATTGTATCATGACACTTTATTTTTTGATGATGTGAGCGATGTACATTTTTTGCGGTGATTATATATGATGCGAGACTTCTGATGGTTTATGCTGTCTTATTATGATGATGCTTATATGATGTATGCACAGGTTATGTTTTTTGCAAATGATGTGTATGATGTGATGGATGCAAGGATGCTTATTTGATGGATGCATGGTGTTTGTGATTTTATGGACTATATGATGTAACTAAATATGCAGACTAATGATCATTTATGATGGATGGAAATGTATATGCCACTAGATGATTTAGATGTTTCAAATGGTAATGCTGGTGATGTTTGTAATGCACTAATTGTTTATGAGATGTCTATATGTGTGGGATGCAATGTGATGATACTAATTTTAATTTTATCATGCGCTTATGTGGTAAATGAGTGTGATATGATGTTTTAATGTTATGCAGTTAAAATGAATCTATTTTTGTTTTATGCAAACTTAAATGGATTAAGATGCAAACCGGATTAAAATGAACCTATATGTTATGCAAGAATGGATTAAAATAAACCGACAATGATATGCAAAAATGGATTAAAATGAACCTAAAATGAGATGCAAAAATGGATTTAAAAATGAACCTAACATGATATGCAAAAATGGATTAAAATGAACCTAAAATGATATGTAAAAAATGGATTTAAAATGAACCTAACATGATATGCAAAAATGGATTAAAATAAACCTAAAATGATATGTAAAAATGGATTTAAAATGAACCTAACATGATATGCAAAAATGGATTGTGACGTGAAACCTAATGATATGCTTAGATGCAGTTTAGGCGAGAGATGGTATGCAAGTTAGATGATAGGTGAGATGGCCTAGTCCTGATACACATGATGTTCCTTGTGTTGACCCTGAGTGGTGAGACTGTGGGAGAGCGTGTTAGGATGTGAGGATGATAGGGGTGGGGAGTGTCTAGGGGATGGCAGTGGGGAGATTGGAGGATGGTTAGGTCATAAGATACCACGTCATTGAGGGGAGGATTTGGTTTGGTTCAAGATGTGTTAAGTGGAGATAGGGTGGGAAGATGGGGTTAGTGCGGGAGTTAGATTGGTGGGGGGGGAAAGTGATTATCAAATCTAGGCCGATATGGGATGGGTGGCTGAATGATTAGGAAGATGATTGTGAGCTAGTAACAATAGTTGCACAAAATTATTTGAGAGCATTTCTTAGTTTAATGTAGCAATGTAGGATACAGTTCACGAAGGTATTAAATGACCTAGGTGATGATGTATATCTGACGATTGCATGGACTAGACCCACAAACAATAGGTTGGTTTCATGCATGCCCAAGGTAGTATAATCTTGTCTAGTAGAGGAAGGGGACTCATAGCAGTGAGTGTTAATAATGCATATAAGGTGTTGATACCTGTATATGCAAATAGGACACATCATGCTAGAACCGACCTAGACTTCAAGATATGAATACTATTCTTGGAATAATGAAACCAACCCACAAGCATAGCATACCAAAACAATGACTATGTCTACTCCAAGGGCTATCCACTATGTACCATGATATAATGAGATCAAGGTAGCTTTGGAGATTACTTGGAGCGAGACAAAAAGATAAAAATCAATAAGCAAAAAGACCAACGAAAGATACAAATAGCCTTTGTGTGCTCTTGCCAAGAGACGGGATGATAGAATGATAGACTTTTGTCCATTGTAGGAAAGGCATATCCTAGGACGCAGATCTGTTTTGATTGGAGAGTTTTGTGGAAGATGGGCAAAAGAACATTTAGGCCAAATGGAAGATTATAGTTGGTATATTGCTTGATGATTTTTGCGCGAGGGACTATGTTTCAATGGTATGCATAGCATGCGTATCATTTCATAGATCTAGAAAGCTCAGTGAATGGGAACCATCCCAATGGGTGGGATGGGTGCATCTTAGATACCTGAGTACTGAAAACATCCTTCGTATTCCAGACTGCCTACATACCTTACGTCCACGGGATCAAGGTACTTTTAAGATGCGGGCGAAATGAATATGTAGTTCTGGCAAGACTTGATGATGTGGGAATGGTTTGCGATGGGATGTGATGAGGGTTGATGTGTGTGTAGATGATCGTGATGGGATATGAGATTGATGCAAGGGGGGATTGTTTTTGGATTTTTTTATTTTTATGATGTTTTTGGATTTTCTAATTTTTATGATGTTTTTGGATTTTCTGATTTTCTGAACTGTACAAAGGAGAGCTTACAAAGATCCTTGTTCAATGGATGGGGTTGTGGGTGGGTGAGGTAGTACGGAATGGGGGAACAAACTGGATGTTTCAGAATTTCAAGCCATGGGATGCACGGGTATGGAATGTTATGATGGAAAGAGGACTTATTAGATGGTAGAACCGGCCACTATGCATGGCACCTGAAACAGGTTTTCACCATGGTACTTATCCAAGGCGTCACCGAGGTGATTTTCACCATTGGAAGTTTTTATTGCACTTTGATTTTTCTTGATTTTTTGATTTTTTTGGTGTTTGATTAATTTTTTGTATTTTTTGGATTTTTTGACTTGTGGTATCAGATGGGTTATGCATAGAATCGCTTGAGATGCAATATGTTTATTGGCTCATCTAGAGGTTGCCCCTCAGGTGTTGCAAGCTGATAAGCTCCTGACCCATAGTCGACAGTGACAACATAAGGTCCTAGCCAATTAGGTTTGAATTTTCCTTGCTTCGGACGCTCTTGCAGGTTCTTTTGATTTTCCATTAGGACTAGGTCACCTACCTCAAACTTTTTGGTTTTGATCTTTTTGTTGTAGCTTCTTTTGAGGCAGTTTTGGTATGCCTGTAAGTGATTTAATGCATTTAGACATTTCTCATCCAACAATTCAAGTTGATGCAACCTTGCGACGCGATAGTCTTCATTAGAGATAATATTTTGCAATGATACTCGGAGGGATGGGAGCTCGACCTCTATAGGTAAAATGGCTTCTGATCTGAATACTAGTGAGTATAGAGTGGCTCTAGTAGGAGTGCGGATACTAGTGTAGTAAGCCCATAGGGCGGGGTTGAGTTGGAGGTGCTAGTCACGGCCAGCTTCATTGACTGTCTTTTTCAAGATGCGGAGGATGGTTTTGTTAGAAGCCTCTGCTTGACCGTTTCCTTGGGGGTAATATGGCGTGGAGAATCGGTGTTTGATGTCGAACTTTTCGCACAAAGTGCAAACTTCTTGGTTTTTGAATGGCTTCCCATTATCAGTGATAATGGAATGGGGGATACCGTAGCGACAGATGATGTAGTGGAGAATGAACTTGGAGATTTGGATGCCTGTGGTGAAGGTGAGTGGTATTGCTTCCACCCACTTTGTGAAGTATTCGGTAGCAGTGATTATGAATTTATGGCCATTAGAAGATGGAGGATGAATTTTCCCTACGAGGTTGAGTCCCCACTATGAGAAAGGCCATGGTGTTATGATTGGTTGCAGTTCCTGTGCTGGGGCGTGGATGAGATCGCCATGCTATTGACATGGGAGGCATTTTCTGATAAACTGATGTGCATCTCTGTCCATGGTGGGCCAATAATAACCAGTCCTTAGGATCTTTTTAGAAAGAGCTGGTCCACTTGAATGTGCTCTGCAAATACCTGCGTGTACCTCTTCCAAAACTGCCTCAGCTTCCCTAGAGTCTAAACATTGTAGAAGCGTACCATCAAGACTCCTTTTGTAGAGGGTGTCACCTACAAGGATGAAATGGGAGGCTCAACGGATGAAGGATTTTTTCTGTGATGGGGATAGGTTGTTGGGGAGGATGTTATCATGAAGGTAGAGGTACGTTTCCTGATACCAGGGGGATAAAGGACCAATGATTTCGCACACTAGTTCAGATTGGGGAACGTCATATGCTGGGATGGGGAGCTCTTCGATTAGGAATTTGCATTTCTTGCTGCCTTGCTTCATGTCAACCAGAGATCTGATGGTTGCCATGGCATCTGCCGCTTTGTTGTTTAACCTTGGGATCTACTCAAAGTGAATGTCACTGAAATAATCTTTAAAGTCATCGACCATCTTCTTGTAGGGAAGGAGCTTATCATCCTTGGTTTTGTATTCATTATTGACCTGCCTGATGACTAGTTGAGAGTCACCATACACAGTTAGCTTTTCAATTTTCCATTGGATGGTCATTCGGAGACCTGTGATGAGGGCCTCATATTCTGCTACATTATTGGTGCATGGAAATGTGATTTTGAATGATTTAGGGATCGTGTCACCTTGAGGGGTAACAAACAGGATGCCTGCCCCTGAGCCTCTGTGAGTGTAGGATCCATCAAAGTACATCTTCCATGTATCCGCGGCTGGTGTGATTGTCAAGATGGCCTCGTCTGGAAATTCTACTATTGTAGGATGTTCTGCCTGAATAGGTGCCTCAGCCAGCTGATCTGCTATGACTTATCCTTTGATTGCCTTCCTCTCTATGTATTCTATGTCAAATTTGGTGAGAATCATGACCCATTTTGCCATCCTTCCAGTGAGAGTTGCTCTGTTTAGCAAATATTTGAGTGGGTCGATCTTAGCAATGAGCTTGGTCTTGTGATTGAGCATATAATGTCTTAACTTTTGTGATGTGAAAACCAAGGCAAGACATGCTCATTCAATTTGTGTGTAGTTAAGCTCATAGGAAATTAAGGTGCGACTGATGTAGTATATGGCTCTTTCCTTCCCTTGCTCATCATGTTGTGCTAACAAAGCCCCAATTGTTGTGTCGGTCGCAGAAATATACAAGAGGAGGGGCTCTCCTTGTCTTGGTGGAGATAGAATAGGGGGATTGGCCAGATATGCTTTTAGTTGGTCGAAGGCATCCTGACACTGAGTAGTCCAAGTGAAAGCTATATCTTTCTTGAGGAGATGCTGGAATGGTTGGCATTTGTCAGCAAGTTGAGCAATGAATCGGCAGATAGACTGTAGTTTACCCTGCAGGCTTCTCAGTTGTTTCAAGGTTTTAGGAGGTGGCATTTCAGTAATAGCTTTGACTTTCATCGAGTCCACCTCGATTCCTCGTCTGGAGACTATGTATCCCAACAATTTGCCTAAAGTGACGCCAAAGACACACTTTTTTGGATTTAGACGAACATTATATTGTTCTAGCCTGTCAAAGATCTTGGCTAGCACATCTAAGTGTTCTTCTCAGGTTTTTGATTTGCCAAGTAAGTCATCAACGTAGTCCTCCATGATGTGGTGAAAGAGGTCATGGAAGATGACAGTCATTTCTCGTTGATAAGTAGCTCCTGCATTCTTTAGGCCGAACGGCATTACTACCCAACAGTATGTCCCCCATGGGCATATAAAGGATGTTTTGTGCTGATCTTCTTCAGCAATTTTGATTTGATTGTATCCTAAAAAGCCATCCATGAGAGATAGCATCTCATGCCCTGCGGTAAGATCAATGATCATATCAATGTTGGAAAGGGGGAAGTCATCTTTTGGGCAGGCCTTGTTGAGGTCTCTGAAGTCAGTGCAACAGCAGATTCTGCCATCTGGTTTAGCAACAGGTACTAGATTCGAGACCCATTCGGGATAATCAATTAGACGTATGAATCCCACATCTAGTAACTTTTTGAGCTCTACTTTGACAAGAAGGGCCACCTGAGGATTCATCTTGCCGAGCTTCTATTTGACTGGTTTCGTATCAGGACGCATGGCAAGATGATGTACAACCAAGGCAGGATCTAGCCCTGGCATGTCTGCATAGGTCCATGCAAAGTTATGATTTCTACATGTGAAGAATGCCAAGAAGTCTTCCTATTCGAACAGGCTGAGAGATTCTGCTCTATATGTTATTTTCGGCTCTTCCTCTGTCCCTAGATTCATTTCCTGTGCCGGTTCAACCAAGATGGGTGATCTGTCAGGATATACTTTATCTATTTCAGGGAGGCCCATGCTTCCATCCCCTGGCGCCTCATGGAGGTTTTCACCAGGAGATACATCCTTTATTTTTACTTTTTTAGGATCTGATACTGCCGTGGAACGGTTTTCACCATCAGATCCATTTTTTGTTTTTGTATTTTTGTGACTAGAAGCAGGGGTTGTCTCCCCAAAATAGGCAGCTGGATTGAGTTCCATGATGTATCCAGCTCTGTGATCTCCCAAGGGGAAGTTTTCTCTTACTCCCATCATTTCAGCAATGGCTTCGTCATTAGGTGCGATATCAAAAATAGGAGGTCCTCGTTGGTCCTAGTCGATGAGGTCAGGGTATACTAATGGTAGGTCATTGGATGATGAGGCGAGAGTAGTGATGGAGTAGATGGTGCAAATGGAGGAGGCAAAGAAATCGGCAAAGTTGCTAAAGGAGTCTTGTAAGTCTGTTTCGTTAATATTGTTGACATCTAGAGAAACTGGAGCAAACTCGGCTAAGACACATTCGTCGGTATTAAGGATGCGTTGTGGTTGACCATACCCTAACCATTGAGTATAGGGGTTCCTTGTTGCTTGCAGTGGTTCCACAATGCCCTGTTCATGAAGGCCAATGCCGCCTTGTCCTTTGTAACCCATGCTTTTGACTATCTCAGAACCTTTGCCGTAACTGTTTGCTAGGATGGTGGGGATGTCTTGTTCTGTTTCCTCGTCCTTGTAAAGCCAGGATGAAATATCTTCAAGTATGTCCTGATCCAGAAGGTGTTTCTTCTCAAAGATGGGCGAGGGTTTGCATTTGATGATGACTGTGTCGATTGCCTCTATGTTCGGAGTGCCAAATGTCTTAGGGGTGGGTAATAAGCCCACGCAAAAGGTGCTGTGGAGGTTGTATTCCCCACAGCCTTGGTCGCTGAGCTTGATCTTGACCTTAGGTGGTGAAGGTGTTTGTGATGAAGTGGTGGCGATGTTGGTGGGGTCCATGTATGAAGTGGAAGCTGTTGGAGTGATTTGGGTGGTGGCTTTATTGTATGGATAGAAGGTTTGGTTGTGTCCTTCCAGAAAACTACAGTATTGGAAGGGACGGGGATCAGCATAAATAGTGACTTCGGTGCCGTTGTGGGGGAATTTGAGACATTGATGGAAAGTGGAGGGGACGGCTTGCATGGCATGGATCCATGGGCGGCCGAGAAGAATGTTATAGGGGAGGTCAAGATCAAGAACCTGACATTTGGTTTCAAGGATTTTTTGTCCCACTTGAATAGGGAGCTTTATGGTACCCTCGGATAGCCTCTCGGTGTCATCATATCCTTTGATTGTTATGCACTCACTAGCATCCACAACCACATCTGAGTACCCCAATTGTTTTAGTAATTTTAGAGTGCATATATTTAGGCCAGAACCACCATCTATTAGGACCCTTTTAATGGTGTGTTTGTGAATGCGGACCTCGATATGTAGTGCATCATTATGTAGGTGTTCGGAAGCAGGGAGATCTTTTTCAGAGAACATGATATGGTGTGGTGTAGCAATATGGCCGACCATGGCTTGAAATTGATTGACATCCAAGTTTGTAGGGACTTGTGTTTCCAAAAGGGCCTTGTCGAGAATGTCTTTGTGGCGGGGTGATGTGCGAAGCAGCTCAAGGATGGAGATTTGCGCGGGTGTCTTTCCTAGATGGTCTAGGAGGTTGTATGGAGTGGTGGGTGATGGACGAGCATTTGGACGAGGGGGGAGGGGGTCAGATGTGGATGGGGGTGTTGGTTTAGTGGGAGGGGCAGTACGGATTGAGACACGGCCTCGACGGGTTGTGACGGCGCAATCAGGTGCTTGTGCCCGAATGGTGATTATGTTGATAGAGTGGGATGAGGGTTCGATGCGGCCGACAATGGAGTCGTAGTTTGTGGGTGGTGGAGTGACATTGTACGTTTGATTGGATGACGAAGCTTTGTTATGGTTGGGCAAAGGATCCTTGTAAGCTCCAAGGTTAGCATTTGGTGATGGCTATGCACTGTGCTTAAGGTTGACAAGATTTTGATCTATTAGGTCTTGGATACAATGTTTTAATTGCATGCATTCTGCTGTTTTATGGCCTGCCACGCGGTGGTATTCGCAATAATCATTTTCATTATACCATGCTGCCTTGAGGTCATTGTCTTGGTGTGGTCTAACAGGCAGGAGTGTGATTTCCCCTTTCTTGAGACATCTATCGAGGATGTCCTCAATAGGTTCTGCTAACGGCGTGAAATTTCGGCGAGGTTTGCGGGGTTTATTTGGTCCTCTTGTGTTATTTGTGTTTGCTGCATACGTGTGTGCTGGTGTGTGATTTTGGATGTGTTGGACGTCCTTTACATCAGTGACGCCGTCGTTCAGATTATTCTTGTTCTTCCCCCAATAACGTGATTTATCATTAGGTTGCGTGTTGGTATTGTTGTTGGTACTGGGGGTGTTATGATTGGATTTGTGGTTGTTGTTATTGTTGTTGTTGTTGGACTTGGGATCGTAAAGTTTGATGGAACCATTGGCAATGAGGGCTCATTCAACAGTAGTGCCTTTGTCAATAACCTCTTCAAAGGTAGATGCACACAGAATCTGTAAGTGAAAACCTAATTCCTGATTGAGATTGGCCACGAACATGGTGACAAGTTGTTTTTCAGGAATAGGCCATGGGAGCTTGCTTGCTAGGCCCCTCCACCTTTGTAGGAAAGAAGCGAAAGCTTCGCCGTTCTTTTATTTGGTGTTACAAAGGTCAGTCATAGACACCTCATGTTCAAAGTTGTAGGAGAAGTGATTGACAAACTTCTCCGCGAGCTCGGGAAATGTTCAGATTCTAGGTGGAAGATGGGCAAACCATTCAGTGGCTTGGCCACCAAGGCTTCGTGGAAAGAGTCTCATAAGATATGTGTCATTGTTAGAGACTTCGAGGCAAGCAATGTAGAATTCTCTAAGGTGGTCCCTAGGGTCTCCCTTTCCCTTGTATTTGTCAAATTTTGGCGTTTCAAAGTTTTTAGGGAAAGGGGGCATATATAATGTGCGGTCAAATGGGTAGGGGCAAATATCCTCAAAAGAATAGTATTTGCGTTTGCCCCCAGTTTGTAGGATGGTACTGATATCTTGTGGTTGTTGTGGTTGGAATGCGTAGGGTTGTTGGTTGGTGAGATATGGGAGATGAGGCAGGATTTGATGTTGGGGATTGATTTGGTTGAGATGTTGGTATTGCGGGTTGGGGTTTGGATTGATTGGTGGCTGTTGTTGTTGGTGTACGTATAGTTGTTGGAGAACATGTGGTGGTATTTGGGGATTGGGATTATGTTGACCTGTGAGATTGACGTTGGGTATGTGGACGTTGGACAAGTTAGATGTGTTGTGGGATTGTTGGTGCGCATAGAGTTGTTAGAGAATATGTGGTGGTATTTGGGCATTGGGATTATGTTGACCTGTGGGATTGACATTGGGTATGTGGACGTTGGACGGGTTAGCTGTGCTGTGGGGTTGTTGTGAGAATAGTTGTCGTAGCTAAGCAAGGGTGTGAGGGTTTGGTGGGGGCACACTGGTGGAGGTACTTGCTTGTGTGATGTTGCCTGGTATGCCCATTATGTTTGAAGCGGAAGGGTTGACGGTAGTTGTGGTAGTAGAGGTGATGACAGGTTGGGAGATGTTAGGCACAGCAGTGGATGTGGAAATTGTAGATGTGGTAGCGGTTGAGGTTGTGGAGGTGGTAGATACATTAGGTGTTGACGTTTGAGAGATAGTGGGTTGGGTGTGCGATGTAGATGCTTGGGTATTGGATTGGGTAGGGACGA
This sequence comes from Cunninghamia lanceolata, assembly GCA_027924645.1. Classification (NCBI taxonomy): domain Eukaryota; kingdom Viridiplantae; phylum Streptophyta; class Pinopsida; order Cupressales; family Cupressaceae; genus Cunninghamia; species Cunninghamia lanceolata. The sequence continues at coordinate 8,514,938 of BSBN01001054.1, forward strand.
TTGTAGAAGTGGATGGTTGTGATGATGTTGTGATGGGGGGAAGTTGAGCACCAAGCTTGAGAAGATGGTCAAGATATCTCTTTGGGTCCGATCTTAGGACTTTATCAAGTAGGTCCATATTATCGGCATCTTGCGTGAAGCTTAGGACATCTTGGTCATCTTGGGATATGGTGGGGACATTTTGTGGTGGTGGTGGTGGTAATGTTGGTGCTTGTGGTAAGAATTCAAAAGGGTCATTGGCGCCAAATGGGGGGATGAAGGAATATGTAGGTGGATTGTATGTTTGATAAAAGGGTATGTTGCCACTATTGGTGTTAGGTGGGCCAAGTTGCCATTGTTCTGCCATTTCTAGATTCCTTTTGTGTTGTGATCTCGTGGTGGGCATACGCGTATGGATTTGATTTCTAGATGTGGGATGAGGTGGAGACCTTAGAGAATCGAATTGATTTTGTTGGACCCAAGGATGTGGTAGTGAGATGGAGTAGAAGGGTATGGTAGAGATCGATATGTTTTTCCAAAGGTTTTATCCTAAGGGTGATATGAATGGGTGATATTGATTTATTGCACAAATTTTGGACCAAAGATAGATGATGAGAAAAGGATTTGGAATTGTGATGTTTTGATTTTTTTGATTTTTGGATGATGAGGATGATGTTCTTGATGTTTTTTGAATAGAGCTTTTGGATAAGATCTAGATTTTGATTTGGCACAAAAAGGATGATGATTTTCTTTGTTTGGGGTAGACTAATGACCTTACACAAAGAGAGGTGATTTGTTTTTCTTGAAAGGTAGACTAATGACTTTTCAAGGAAAATGTGATGTTAAAGATACGCTCTAGATCTAACTTTGGCTCAAAAGGGTGACAAGATTTGATTGGTGATTTGTTGATGGGGTTTTGATTTGGATGTGGATTTTTGAAATGATTTTATATTGGTCCAAGGAGATATGCAAAAGGACTAAATGGGGATGGATAGATATGTATTTGGGCTGATTATGATGTATCAAAAGGGGTCCAACAATGGTGGTGATTGATCCTCTAAGGTCAAAAAGAAGGTGCAATTTGGAAAACTTTGGAAGAAAATGGCTGGACTGTTGGCGGATTTCTATGAGATGGATATGGATTATGGCAGAATAGAAGGTGTAGATCACAACAAAAATGGGTCTTTCCTTCAGGCAAGTCAATCTAACAATAGCACCAATCCATGGGTGAAAAGGCGCTCTAATCAGATAGATATAGCGCGCTGAAACAGGTTACACAGATTTTTGATGGCAAAATTTTGGATTTCTAATGGCAGAATTTTGGTTTTGTCTGTTTGGGATGTGGCTAACTGATTTGTTCTGTCTCAGGCACGTCAATCTCAAAATAGCACCAATCCACAAGTGAAAAGGCGCTACAATCAGACAGATATGGCACTGAAACAGGGTTGAACAGATTTCTGTAGGCAAAATTTTGGATCTGGTTGTTTGGAATGTGACTAACTAGTTTGCTCTGTCTTAGGCACGGCAATCTCAAAATAGTGCCAATCCACGGATGAAAAGGCGCTACAATAAGATTGATATGGCGCTGAAACAGGTTTTGACAGATTTCTGATGGCAAATTTTTGGATTTGTTTAATTGGAATGTGACCAACTGATTTGTTTTGTCTCTTGGCAAGTTGTTTGTGAAAAATCAAAGCACTTTAACACACATTTGAATGCAAAACAAGTAATGATTTTTGTTTGTGAAATGACATGATTTTGTGTAGAACAAGCACACTTTTACAACCTAAGGTGAGATTGTGACAATATTTGTTGAATCCCCTAGCTGCGCATATTCAAAGCGGGTAGCTCCAGGATCTTGGTAGTACCGGCTCCTCCTTACAATTGCACACACTTCTCACACATACCAAGATCTGGGTTTCTTATAAGGCTTGACCCTCTCCAAACCTTTAGATTGTCCCTGCTACCTCGGCTAAGAACCGCATGAATCAAGGCTGTTTCAAGGGTTTTGCCCTCTGCATCAACAAATAGAAAGATTTTGGCTTACTACAACAATGGCTCTTAGTAAGGGCATCCGTTCAGGTGGTTATACGTGCGACAGCGCTACTCTCCATTATGGAGTCTCCCAGCCTCCAAGGGTTGCACCTTGGAGGGTTTATGGGGAGGTTGACTGTCGGTATAACAAAACAACACCTGTCGCTTGAGACTTTCGTCCCAAACGCCTTATTTTATATAGAGGCTTGGAAGAGCTTGGCTTTAGCTTGATGCTGCTTGGGTCATTCCCACCTTTCGAAGCAGGGTGGCAGGCCCTCTGAGGATTACAAAAGCAATACAATCATGAAAACACTTTTGATCCCCAAGTTCATACAAAGATGCGAGGGGAGAGCATACATGTTCCCTATGATTATATCACACTCAACATGGTTCAATTTTAGATCTTTGGATTAGATGGGGGGTGATTAATGTAAAGTTTTGTGAGAAGTTTTTGATTCCCAAGATCACCAAAAGGTGCGAGGGAAGAGCATACACTTCTCACTCTACTTGACACAATCATGAAGACACTTCACACAAGTATTTAGATTGTCTTGATTAAATGCGTGTAAATGCAAGTTTGTTGTTCTTTTTATCCAATGAAGTATGCAATTTGTTGTTCTTTTTATAGCCCAAATTGAAATGTTTGATTGTTTGTTTGTTGGCACACAAAAGAAGTATATTTTAGAGCACCAAAATAAATGTTATGATCACACACACACTTCAATCAAGGAGTTGTTTGGATTAATTTTTTAAACACCAAATTGAAATGTTTGTTTAAGACAAAGCAAACAAGGGTTCATTTTAGTTTCCAAATTGAAATGTTTGCTAACTAATTAACAAACCATCCTGCAAAAAGATTTGTTAGTATCCGTAGTACCTGCAACAAACAGAAAGGTAGATTATCAAAATAGCGCTAAATCAGACATATACAGGTGCCACTGCGGGCAGAAGAACCTGACTTATGAAAAATGACGCTAAACAATTTTATGGCACTAATTAAAATATAAGATAGCGCTAATTAAATTAATGGCGTTGATACAGATGATAGCGCTAATAAATCCTAAGTTAGGCATTGATACAGACGATAGCGATGATCCATTGTAGTGAAGGTGCCACTACACGGTGTTTCTGAATCTGGGGAAAACACCGATGGCGCTAATCTGAAGGATGGCGTCAAAACGTGGAACTGATGCTGCTTTGTCGTTTCTTTCAAAAATTTGCCATAACCTCCCCCTGTAATTCCTAATTTTCCTGCAAAACAGAGAACAAAAAACACAGAAAACAACAAGAAAAGCAAAAAACACATGTGAGTATGGTTAGCATATAAAAGAAAACTGCGCAGAAATAGCGCTAAAAGAGGAATAGCGCTAAAAGACTATAGTGATGGCGCCGCTGCGACAGTTGAATATTGTTGAACCTGCAAAAAGTTGAATACTAACACAAAAACTCACAAACAAGGATTAGATTGGACCTTGTGGGTCCCACCGGGCGTGCCAATATAGATTAGGTAAATGCAATAAGGCAAAAACACTAAATCAAATGCAAATAAAACACATGATTATACCTTACAAAACACCACCTAATCCCATCAAGGGAAGAAGGAGCCTTTACACCCTAAAGAAGCTCCCAAGACCAAGATTATCCCTAGACTATGGATTCAAATGTGAAGTGCTCTTCAATTGTGCAACTCACTATTTACTCAAAGGTGATTTTGGCATGGTAACTTTGCATGGAATTGGATGATGAAAATGACTTGTGAGAGGTTGTATTTATAGACTTTTTGAGAGGATTTTGATCCAAGGGTGGAGATTGAATGGAGAGATCAATGGTGGAGGATAAAAGCGATGTGGAGGGCCTAGATTTGATCTTGGAAGATGGAGGGCTAGGAATAAAAGTAAATCTTTTATTCATTTTTGGGAAAGGGGTGAATAAATGAGGTTGGGTGAGATGGATTATATGTGAATTAAAAATTCACATGGGGAAGGGTAAAATGAATTAAAAATTTATTTGAGGAAGAGTGGATATGACATGTGTAAGGGATGTGTAAGAGGAGTAAATGTGATGTGTGATTTATTTAAATTTTAAATTTGGGGGATGTGGAGAGAAGTGCTAATGAGGGTTTGACTTACATAATTAGGGGGATTAACCTAATTAATGTGGCTGGAATAAATTAGTATAGGGATTAGAGGGGGGATAAGAATAATTAATTAGTGATTTTAATTAATTAATCCTAAGGCTAGCATGAGGTAGGCTAGAGTAGGCATTTAAATAATAGCTATTTAATTGTCTAGGGTAGGGATAGGCTAATTAGTAGGCTGGATTAATTAGTTAACATGGTTTTAACTAATTAATTGGATTTAGGGAAAATGGGGAATTGATTTAATAAATTTTGCATATTTATTAAATTAATTGGCTAAGGTTTGGACTATTGAATTAATAAGATTAATTCAATTTTGGGGATAAAATGGTGTGGATTTAGATGATGAAAGGGGTAATTAATTAAATAGAAATTTAATTAACTGATTGGAAAGGAAATTGGTATGTTTAGGGATGTCGGGAATCAGTTTGGTGGTCGAGACATTTTTAGGTGTCTACAAAAACAACAATGACTTAAAAAACCCCAAAAACACCATTAATGAGATGCATTAATGACACTCATGTGGACAGACAATTGCACAGTCAGCCTTTTTAGCCAACTATGTAACTTAGGTAAAAGGATATGCAGGGTCAACAAAATTTCCCGACCTTGCATCAAAAAATTTCCTCTAACATGTAGTGGTAGAAAAAAATGCCAATCCTACATTAACAAAAAAAATTCCTAACTCCCAAAAAGGTGAAATTTGCAATTGGACTTGTTTCACAAATTTTGAAAAACCAAAATAAGTTGACACTTGGAAGGACATTCTGATGCTAGGAGATTACGCATGAGGGTAAATGTGATTTCCTCATTCTGCATGCTTAGAGTTGTAGGCTATGAAATGGACAAGTTTCATAGGGGTCATCCTACAAATTAAGCATAGCTGAATTTGAGGATGACACTTTGGTAGTTGAAAAAATATATAAAATATGGTATATCATTGGAACTTTAAAGAAAATTAAATAAAAAGCCTTTGGTGGCTAGAAAAATTATCAGCATTTTAAATATATTTTGGCCCATGGGCCATTCTATATGTGTATACATCTTGTAACTGCAAAAAATTTGGTAGTCCTTCCCTTTTGGTAGTCCATCTCAAAAAAATCAACTTTATTTTATTTTATTTATCCATGTTTAGAGATGCATTGACACTTAGAATATTATTCTTGACAACTATTTATGAGAAGTAGAACAATGAAATGCCTCTATTATAATATTCTATTTTCACATTTATTTCTTACATGTGAAAACTAATCCCTCCACTCAAACATGTTTTTCTATCTTAATCACAACGATGGAAATTAGATTGTAACCATTCATTCTCTCACTCTAGAAAACAAATTAGGTAACACCCTATTATTTCAATGAGTGGGGATGCTCATTATGACATGCATAGAAGGATAGAGGTAGGTTTTTAACCATTGAAAGAACATTTACTAGAGTAAACAATCACTTGGTATTGATCCAAGGACCTCCGAATATGGGCAATCCACTTCCAACTTTGTAATTTTTGGGTTTGGTAGTCAAAATAGCCACATGCCTAATGAATTTTCTGTAAATCCAATTGTAACTTGAATAGTAATTAAAGACAATCTTTCTGTATTTTATAGTTTTTTGTAGTTTCCAAATGCCATATATGGTGAATTCACGTGTTTTTTCCTTTATTTTCATGCAATGTGGGTGGATTTGCTTACTAAAAATTTTTCTATAAAGTTTATTATAGTTTATGATCCATTATGGATTAGGATTTCATGTTGGTTTCCCCTACATGAGCTATAGAAAGCCTTAGAATTTTTAATAAATTTCATGGGTTAAGGTTTTTGGTGTATGTTAGTTAGAATAGGCTACAATGGATGCCATCATGGGCATGATGTCATAAGAGTCACTCACACAGTTAATAATTTACAGTATATCATGTACTTAGTGTATTCCATGACATTATATCTGCATAATGTCTTTTGTTAAAAAATTGATGTACCTTTTGTATACTCCAACATTTTGCATACATGTCTATCAAGGCATTTGCAACAACATTTGACAAACACATTCTTTCAATTATATTTTGGTGTATCTCCATACTCTGTTTGAAAGCTCCCATTTGGGCACACACTAGGAGGATACTGGAAAATGTTGCCAAGTTTGTCTGTACACCTGCCAACTGGATCTGCTTGAAAATTTCTAAGGCTTTTTCAATGAATTCATTTTTTTGCATGTCATGTAAACATTGCATTCCATGTGACTACATTTTGTTGAGGGTTCTTTGAAAAGGATTAATGTCTCCTTAAGATTACCATTTTGTGCATATATTGTAACCATAACATTCCTTGAGACTAGATTTCGTTGAGGCATTTTGTCAAACAATTTGCACGTTGTACATGTTTAAAAGAGCATTCAAAACCACTTTTGATATTTAAATACATTATTCATTACTTTTTGATGAATCTAAGTACCATGCTCCAAAGATTTCATTTTGGCACATGTACGGAGCATGATGGCAAAGGTTGCTGAGTTTACATTTATACCAGCCAACTACATTTGATTAATAAATTTCAAAGACTTCATTAACAAGCCCATTGTCTATATACCCTGCAATCATTGCATTCCCTTAAACAACATATCATTTAGTTATAATGTTAAATAGTTTAAGTGCCTTCTCTATGATGCCACATTTTGCATACATGTCTATCATGGTAGTTAAAACTAACAATCCTCTTTAAATTATATCTTGATGGAATTCCATGCTCTATCCCAAAGCTTCCACTTTAGCACAACTAGAAGTAGGTAGGCAAAGGTGGTTGTATTTGTTCGAAATGGTATAGCTCTTATATCACTCTAATGGAGGAATATTAAACAAATAGAGAGAGATGACACAAAACCAAGTACACAAACAAAGATTTCTATTAACAATAAAACTATTTTACATCAAACAAATACAATCTACAGAGTTACAACTTTGTATGCTTCTATCCCTACAAATACTACTCACACTAGAGCTTGATAGACATTACAATTGTCCCTTTCTGTTTGGAGCTTCTCACTACGCATTCACTAATAGTTTGTTGTGCATGTCTAGAGCTGCATGGAGCTCTATCCTCTACACTCTCTACAATATTCTTTCCTGTTGTTGTTGCACCAAATATTTCTTTTGCTTTGCACTTTTGTACTACTACTACTACTACTTGCAATCTTATTCACTCTTCTCTTTTCTAACTTCACATTCTTTTCATTTGTCTTTTCTATGACATAAAAATTCTGCCACTCAAATTCAAACTCACCTAACCACATTCAATAGAAACTGACCAACAATAAATGGAAACTAACAAGTGAGCAAAGGCATTAACTAATTTGGTGAGGGGTAGTAGGAAGGAGATCTATAGAGATCTATGAAGGGGTTGGTGCATTAATTTCCTACTCAAGATTAAATTTTCTAACACTCCCTCTTAATCTGGAGCCACATAGATCTTTCATTCTATATCTCCGAAGATGTCTATAGTTGTCTGGAGCTGTTTAGAGCTTTCTTTCTAGAACTAAAATCTGGGGCTGCCCACAATGCCCAAGCTATCTCTTAGGCATTCAAAGTTCTCTTTTTACAATGCCTTAGTAAAAATGTCAGCGAGCTACTGCTCAGACCTACAAAACTATAGTTCAACCTCTCCATGCTCATTTAGCTCCCTTATAAAATGATAACAAATCTCAATATGTTTTGTTTGTCCATGGAAGACTGGATTCTTCATCAAAGCTATGGTGGAAACATTGCCACAAAATATGGTTGTACCATCTTCTTGCCACTCATTCAAATCTACAACCTCTTCTCAACCAAATAGCCTGACATGTTGTTGGATTTGCTACTATGTACTTATCTTCTGCTATGGAGAGGGAATCTATGGGTTGCTTCTTTGATGACCATGAAGTTGGTCCTTAACCCATGTGGAACACATATCCAAATGTTCTCTTCCTATCATCTACACTTCGTGCCCAATCACTATTTGTGTAACCAACCAGCTCAAACTCACTAGTTGTGATGTATAATATGCCATAGCCTTGTGTGCCATTCACATATCTCAGGATTCTCTTTCCTACTTGCTAGTGTGTGTCCTTAGGTTTCTCCATGAACCTAGATATCAAGATTACTATGTACATTAAATTATGAATAGTAGTAGTCAAATACATCAGACTTCCAACCATACTCTTGTAGAGGGCTAGATTCACTTCAATGTTGCTATCCTCCTTGCTCAGTTTCAGACCTGTAGCTGTTAGTGTTGGTGTAGGCTTGCTATTCTACATCTTAAATCTTTTCAAAATCTATTTGGCATAGTTAGTTTGCAAAATAAATATGTCATGCTCAGTTTGTTGTAAGTACTCAATGCCTAGGAAGTACCTTAGTGGACCTAAGTCTATCATCTCAAACTCTTTCTTCATCACCTCTTTGAAATAAGCAATGAAGAGATCACTATTACCATTAAAAATCAGATCATCTGCATACAAAATAGTAATTAAAATCTCACCATTGGCTACTTTGATGTAGAGTGTGGGTTCATAGCTACTTTTGCTAAAGCCATTACTCAGTAGATAGGAATCTATCCTACTGTACCATACCCAAGGTGCTTGCATAAGGCCATAAAGATCTTTTTAGAGCCTATATACTTTGTCTTCTTTCTTTGGGACTTCGTAGATAGGTGGCCACTTCACATACATCTCCATTTTCAATACTCCATTTAGGAAGGATGACTTTACATCCATTTGATATACCTTCCACTTGTACTGGGCTACAATTGCTATGACTAACCACATGGTTTCTATCCTTGCAACTAGTGCATATGTTTCATCATAGTCTCTTCCAGGTTGTTGTTTGTATCCCTTAAGAACCATCCTTGCTTTATGCCTTTCTATCTTTCCTTCAGTTGTACTCTTAGTCTTGTAGACCCACTTAACTACAATCACTTGTTTACCCTTGGGTAAAGCTATTAACTCCCATGTCTCATTCCTTTCTATTGCATCCAACTCCTCATCCATGGCCATACACCATTTTTTTTTCTTTCATAGCATCTTCAAAATCTCTTGGATCACCATGAGACAACAAAGCAAAGTCCAAATTTTCATCAAAATCATCATACCTAGTGTCTTAATAAATTTTCCTCATGCTCCTTGTCCTTCTTGGCATTAGAGAAGCATGTGTAAGATCTAAATTACTTCTGGAGTTACTACTTCTTGACTCTAGAGTGCTTTGAAGCTGACTCTGCTACTACAGTCTTGAACTGACTAAATATAAACTATTCAGGGGATGGCTCCAAAGAGCTCCAAAGTTGGATCTAGAGTGCTCTGGTTCTAGTTCTACTTCACTACAGGAAGTTCTTACTTCATTTACACCATCTTCATCATCTATGGGTATAGTTGTTGAGATACCTATGGTTGTGTCAATCGTGCCATCCCATGATTCATTCTCTATGAACTCAACATCCCTACTAATTATAACATTCTTGGTAACATGGTTGTACAGCCTATAGCCTTTGGATTCTTCACTCTACCCAATGAAGATGCACTAATCTCCTTTGTCGTCAAACTTTTGTCTCTTCTCTTTAGGCACAAATGCATATGCCACACAACTAAAATTTCACAAGTGCTCCACACTACATTTGTCATTTGTCCATGCTTCTTGTTGAATTTTGTCCCTTAAAGCCTTTGTGGGACTTCTATTTAGCAGGTATACTGATGTTACTACTACCTCACCCCAATAATCATTTGGCAATCCCTTAGCCTTCAACATGCTATCTGCCATCTTTGTGATTGTTCTATTTTTCCTCTTAGCAACTCTATTTTGTTGTGGAGTGTACCTTGTTACAAGCTATTTTACAATGTCTTTATACTTGCAGAAATTCATAAATTCTTTAGAGATGTACTCTCACCCTCTATCCGTTCTGAGGACCTTGATATAACAACCACTTTGCTTCTCATATGTGGCCACACAAATCTGAATGCACAATGGTGCTCTTGCCCTCCTAGAATGCCCTCATTTAAAGGGATGCTTGTGTTGCTTTCCTAAAATGTAGTCTTCACATTTCCTATCGGGCTCTACAATTGTTCGAAGCCCTCTAACTATGCCTTTTTTGTATAAAAGACTTAAACTAGAAAAACTCAAGTGCCCATACCTCAAACGCCAAAGCCTGGATGGGTCTTGGATAACTATCTTGAGATCTAATTGATGTGCCACTATTGAAGACACCATCTGGTTGACTCCAGAGCTATCTGGAGCCATCTGGAACTTGACAGGTGCAGCTCCAGAGAGCGCTGGGAACTGCAACCTAAGGGGAAACATTCTATTTTTCATCATCTATGCTACTGCAATGACCTTCTTTCTACCATCATTGTCATAGATGATGCACTCCCCTTTCTCCATCAGGATTCTATAACCATTTTGGACCATCTGTCTAATGCTTAGTAGGTTATGTTTCATGCTTAGGGCATAATAGACATCCCGAATCTACATTCTCTCACCTTGCTTGTATAGGATTGTGATGATGCCTCTTCCCATGAAAGGAACTTTTTCACTATTCCCCATCATGATCTTAGACCTGACATTCTTGTCAATGGAGGAAAACAAATTTCCATTACCACTCATGTGGTTGCTACACTCGCTATCCAAATACCATATTTTGGCACTACTCTATTCAGTAAGGTTGCACACAATCAACACCTTAGACTATTTCTCATTTCAGACTTATCATCATTTGCTACATGAGCATTCTAACTCCCTTGGTCATGCTATTTCTTTTGATACTCATTTGCAAAATGACCAAACTTGTGATAGTAATAACACTGCACATTTGACTTATCATACCTCTAGTTGGAGCTTCTACTCTTCTTGTTGTGGGAGTCCTACTGTGAGGTTTTTGGTCCATCTTCTTGGCTATTTGAGCTACCTCTTCTAAAGTTGCTTCATCCTCTGCCTTTACCTCTGTTGTTTCTTCCTCTTCCCCTGCCTCTCACACGTCTCTAATCTTTGAAGGCCTATTCTAGGGAAGGAGTGGATCTATTCAATCACTCCTCATGGTTTTGAAGGTAACCCATCAACTCATCCACTGTCATCTTAGAGAGGTCCTTGGCCTCTTCTATGGCTATGATAATAGGGTCAAATCTCAAGGGCAAACTTCTAAGGATTTTCACAATAATCCTTTGCTCTTCCATGGTTTCACCATTTATCCTCAAGTGATTCATTAAGGTGGAAACCCTTGTATGGAAGTCTAAAATAGACTCTCCATCCTTCATCTACAAGGTCTCAAAATCTCTCTGCAGCAACTAGAACTTTACCAACTTCACCTTATCAGTTCCTTTGTAACTGTTTTGCAAAATCTGCCAGGCCTACTTTGCATAGTTAGTTGATGCTATTCTGGGAAAAATGGCCTCTGTCAAGGCTACCTCAATCAAACTAAGGGCGTTTGCATCATTTCTCCTTGTTTCTTTTAGCTGGTATTTTCAGGCATTCGTTAGGGCTGCAAAGGCATTTGGGTCAGTCACATCTATGAACCCACTGACCACAAGTTCCCATAAATCATTTGCAACCAAGATGGTCTTCATCTTCTTTGACCAAACATCACAATTTTTCCCATCAAACATAGGTGGTTGCTGCCAAATCTTGCTATCTCCTCCAACCATTTTCTAAAATAGGGGAGATTGATAATACCCAGAAAAATATAGGGCTTTCCCTCAATACCCAGAAAGCTAAAAACTCTAGCTATGCCAAACCTTGGCTCTGATACCAAACTCTTGGAAATAGTATAGCTCTAATACCACTCTGATGGAGGAAGAATAAACAAATAGAGAAAGAGGACAAAAAACCAAGTATAGAAATAGAGATTTCTATTAGTAATAAAACTATTTTACATCAAACAAATACAAACTATAGAGTTACAACTTTGTTTCCTTCTATCCCTACAAATAATGCTCACTCAAGAACTTGCTAGACATTATAGTTATCCCTTTCTATTTGTGTTGATGGTGGTTTTAGCACACAATAACGTAGGTATGATTGTTGGGATCACACCTCTCTTGAAAAGGTATCATATCTTCATAGGACTACACCAAGGATAACACAGATAGGTCTTAGCTTGCTTGGAATGACATAGTGGTATGTCTATCTATGCCTACAAGGGGTCTTACATGAAATGTAGGGTTTATGAAAGATGGCAGCAATGTACATGTAGAAACCCTAGGTGGTTTAGATTGTGAAGTCTAAAATTTCAGTAGATGGGCAATCTAATGCTGCTCAAACCCTAAATCTACCAAATTTTATGTAAAGAAAATGCAAAAGGAAAAGGGAGAGAGAGAAGGAATAAGAGAAATCCTATAGACAATTGCATAAATGATAATCAGATAGATAGATAGATTCCCAATAGTAAACAAATCTCTTCTTAACTAGGCAACCCACAATGGCACAAAGATTATGCAATCTTCTAAGGAAACATAATGATTTTCAAACTGTAGAGGGTTCATCAAACACCCGATCCTTGGTGCAGCTCAATGAAATCATACAATCAAACTTATCTCATAAAATGTGCCCAGACTAACCATGCACAATGATATACAATCAACAAGCCATTAATGGTATGGATAGTAAATCCATCAAATATCTGAGTGATTAATCACAAATGTAACTGAATATCAACTAATTTCAGATTGACATGAACCATGAAATCTAAAATGAGACAATAAAATGATGCAAATTCTCAGCAACCTGCAAAACTTGCTTTGTATTGACTAAATTTTGACAAAGTCTCAACAATTCATTATCAAATCTTACTTACAATGAGAATAAAATGATGGCCCTTTTATAGACAAGGAACCATACTAAGTTTTTCAATGGACGGTGGAGATTAACTCAACACCAATAGTCCATCTTACATGGCATTTAATGAGATATATCAGTTAGTTACATTTTCAGATTTATTTTTGTCCTCTAGGAAAAAGATAAAAACAACTTGCAAATACATTGAATCTGGACAAAATGGACACCCATTTGGCTGTATATGATGAGAATTCAATATTCAAGGCCTAGTAAAGCCAAAATGGAGTCACATGACACTTGAAAATATGAGTTGATGTGGATTCACAGGATTCCAACTATTGACTGGACCAAGAGGTAAGTGCTGACTAGACCAAGAGGTGTATGTGGCACAATTTAGTGAAAGTGTATCCAATTGGATGCTTGTTGGATCATCATTGCATGACTGGACTGCTAGGATAATTATGAAGTAGACTTGATATTTTATGTCTTTAGCTCGTGTAGCTCATCTCCATCATCTTGGACATCATACTGACTTCCTTTTACATGTGTAATAGCAATTTGGTTCATAAAATGTCAATTATGTATTTCTGGGTTAACATGGTATCTCCGTGCATTCACCTTCCAAGACAGCTCTAACAAGCTCATGTGTCCTCCAAGACCTACAATTCATAATGAAAAGCATCAATTTCATCATAAACAATTATTTTTCATCAATTTGGATCAAAATATGTCCATTTGTAGTCACGGATTGGTCTAGGACATCTTATCGTCGATGCCACCTTACAAGCAACCTCTTAAATCCAATGATTTTCACATGATTTTCACATGATTTTGGGGTGCAATGCAATGCTAGCGCAAGTCAGAGAGGTTCATTTTTAGTGCAAAATATTTTCGGTGTTGACTTCAGGTCCAACTGACCTTAGTGTGGATTTCAGGGTCTGCCGACAAAAGTTGGTGCATCGCATTTTCCACGCAAGTCTGAGAAGTCCATTTTTGCGCTAAACATCTTTTTGTGCTACTTTTGGGTATGACTGATCTATCACAGTTTTAAAGTCAGTCAGAGGCAAATTTAGTGCTAAGGTTGGTGGATGATGATTTTCACACAAAAGTCAATGGTGAATTTTTTTAGCGCTGAGAGTCGGTAGTGATTGTTTTTAGCGCAAAGTCAGTGAGTTCAATTTTTAGCGCGAAGGTCAGTAGGGGCTAGTTTTGGCGTAAAGTGCAGTTGGTGTCATTTTTAGGGCTATTTTCTTATACTTTAAATATTTTTAAATATACTTTCAAGATGTTTGAGATAGGTTCTAGATCCATAGGATTTCATATGTAGATTCTAGAATTTTGTGGTTTCACCAAATTTTAGACTTAAGCATTTTTCAAGCTTTTCAAGGTTTCAGACTTAGCCAAATCAGGGCTTTAGGACCATGTGACAGGATGAAAGTATATGAACCCCTTAGTGAAATCTAGTGGAATTTGACATGATTTTCCAAATCTAAGACCTGGAAACTAGGAATTTCAACATGAAACATCCTATAGAAGCAATTTCAAGGACAATATCCAGTGACATGGGATTTTGGAGCAAAATACAGTAACACCCAATTTTAGTGCAAAAGGCAACAAATGGCTATTTTTTAAGCACAAGAGCACTCAAGACACCTCCAAAACAATTATGAAAGACATCAAATCACTCCAATCATGCAAAATACTCAAATCTAGAATAAATTATGCAATCTAAGCACAAATTCACCTTCTCATCATCACAAGTAACAAAGGTGGAGAATCCAAGCCAAAGCAAAAGAGGGGGTCTCCATTTGGCAAAATGGGCTGTGTATGCAAGGCACAACAATTTGGATTTGCTCACTGCTCATTCACTAATAGTTTTCTATGTGTGTCTGGAGATGCCTGGAGCTCTATTCTCTGCACACTCTACAATAGTCTTCCCTTTTGCTACTGCAACAAATCTTTCCTCTGCTCTGCACTATTGTGCTGCTACTACTTGCAATATTCTTCACTCTTCTCTGTTCCAACTTCACATTCTTTCCTTTTTTCTTTTTTATGACCTCAAAATTCTACTGCTCAAATTAAAACTCACCTAATAGAATTCAATAGAAACTGACCAGTCGGTAAAGGCATTAACTAATTGGTCAAAGGTAGAAGGAAGGAGATCTACGGAGATCTCTAATAGGGTTGGTACATTAATTTCCATCTCTAGATTAGATTTTCTAATAGTTTTTGTCTTTACGTCTCCTAACTGCATTTGCTTAAGAATCTCCAAGGATTTTTTAGGAAACCTAAATTGTGCATAGCCTTTAATCATCGCATTCCATGAAATCACATCTTCATTATGCATTTTGTCAAAAAATTGATGCTTCTTTTACATTCTTCCACATTTTCCATAGACCTTTATCAAGGTATTCATGAAAATAACATGACACTGAAATCCACATATCACTTTCTTTCCATTGATCTATACTTCAAGTTAGTAAAATGTTTTTAATTCCTTTTGTAGTGTACAAAGTATTTTTTGATGTTCTATCTGAGGACTTCATTTCAATGGTGGTCTTAGAAAGATTACTCTCAATCTATCAAGGTTTTGTGGGTTTCTTAAACAACCTAGTCTACTTAAATATCATCCACTTCCATGGTCAAACACTCAATAGCAATTTTACACCTCATTCACAATATAAGTGGTAAATATTTATCTCATTTTTACTGCCAAAATGAACATTTGACTCTCTAACTTGATGATATTTAAGAATAGCCTCTTCAGGTGGCCATATCAATCACAATTTGCATTAGAATTCTACAACTGGTTCTCTTAATTTGAATTTGTATATTAGTGCATCCTTGTTCATAGAAGAATAGTTTACACCATTTACAAAATAGGGACTATTGTTGTTACTTTAATATTAATATCAGTCATTAATCCCTTTTTCATCTTGGCACAATAGGGTTGGATACCCACAAATAGCTATGCAAAATCATCTTTCAATAAATTATAATTGTACACTCTTTAAGCCACATTTTATAGAATTACTAATATTTTGTCAAAGACAATTGGTTTTGTTATTCAATTGTGTATATACCTACCAAAGTCATCACACACATATTTTTGTTAAGCTTAGGGTTCAAACACACACATAGATGCACTTCAAAGAAACTGAATGCTAAAATTTACTTTTCACACACGCACACACACACACACACACACACACACACTTTAGACAAAGTGAATACCAAAATTTACTTTTCACACACAAACACACATGCACCTCAAACAAAGTGAATGAAAAAATTAACTTTTCATTGTCACACACACATGTGCATGCACATAGAGTGAATGCTAACATTCATTCACACACAGAGTGAATGCCAAAGTTAACTTTAAAAACCACACACACATAATGAAATCCAAAGTTAGTTCAAACACACAAACTCAACATCATTGGAGTTTGACAATATTTTTATACATATCCTTCACATAAAGTGAACATCAAAGTACTTTCATTAGAGTTAGGGTTCAAACACACACATACACATGCACTTCAAACAAAGTGAATGCCAATATTAACTTTTCACACACACACACACACACACACACACACACACACACACACACACACACACACACACACTTTAGACAAAGTGTGTCAAAATTAACTTTTCACACACACACACACGTGCATGCACATAGAGTGAAGGCCAACATTCATTCATATACACAGTGAATGCCAAAGTTAACTTTCACAACCACACACACACACACAATAAACATCAATGTTAGTTCACACACACACATGCACTTCAAACAAAGTGAATGCCAAAATTAACTTTACAAACACATACACACATCTATTTAGATAAAGTGTGCCAAAATTAAATTTTCACACACACATGGATGTGCATGTACATAGAGTGAATGCAAACATTTATTCACACGTTCATTAAGCTTATTGTTAGGGTTAGAATTAGAATAAGGATTAGGGTTAGAATTAGGGTTAGGTTAGGGTTAAAGTTAGGGTAAGAAATAAGGTTAGAATTACTGTTAGGGTTAGAATAAGGATATCTCAAATTATGTAGGATGCAAGAATGGTAAGATAAATCTACATTATAGAGTTCATGTAAAATAATTTACAACATTCATCAAACACATGTTTCTAAGGCATACTTCAAAAGGTATTATTTTAATAAGAGAGTTCAACTGGAAGTATTTTCTTCCATCCTTTTAAAATTATGCTTTAGAAATAAAATCATCAACTAATAAAATCATGATGACACATTACAAGGAATAGTTACACCATGCATATCAAAATAGCCAAAACACACAAAGTACACATTACAAAGAATAGTTACACCATGCGTATCAAAATGGCCAAGACATACAAAGTATAGTTAAGTGTGCATATCAAAATATAAATATATACTATTTGCTGTAGAAATGTTAAATAATAAAATCTTTGGTAGTTGAAACAATATGTTAAATCTCATACATTGTTGCAACTTTAAAGAAAATTAAATAAACAAACTCTGGTGGTTGCAAAAATTATTAGCATTTTAAAGATATTTTTAAAACTGATGAATCATACAATCTTTGGTAGTTGAAAAAATATATAAAATCTCCTACATTGTGGAAATTTTGTCGAAAATTAAAGTAGCATATTTATATTTTTGAAATATATCTAAATTACACCTAGAGATATCAAATATAAAATTTACCCATCACTTTTTACTTTATCTTTTATAATAAAATATATTGTTTTAAGAAAAAAATTGAAATTAGTATAATAGAAATAATGTAATAGAATTTAAAATAATAAAAAGGCTTTGGTTGTTGGAAAAATTGTTAGCATTTTCAAGATGTTCTCGAAGCTGTTGAATAATAGAATCTTTGGTAGTTGAAAATTGATCTCCTAAAAATGTTGAATTATAAAATCTTTGATAGTTGACAAAATGTTGAATAATAGAATCTTTTCTAGTTGCAAAAATTACATAAAGAGAAATATGGAATAATAAAATCTTTGTAGTTTGGAAAAATTATATAAAGAGATCTCTTTGGGTTTACAAAGTAGGGACATCGACTCCAACCAAAGTGTGATATGATATTTATATCTATTCTTAGAAGGTTTGAAAAATGGAGGAAATGTATTTATATTGGGAGCCATGGTGTTACATCGCAATTTCTGACTTGCTTTACTTTTACTTTTTACTTGGGCATAAGTAAAATTTGTTGTGATGTTATAGATTTATGACAAGATATGACATGGAATTATATTGAATATCATTTATGAAATCATGGAAATAATTATCTTATTGTCGATTTTATATCTATATGATGAGATTTGATTTATTAGTTGAATTAATTAAATAATGATGCACTGATCGCATATTGTGTGATGACAAGTGAAACAGGTTACAAATTATCAGATGACTCTCAGAGTAGAGAGAGAGAGAGTATCTTTTGAGAAGAGAGATATAGACCTTGGATTACGAGTGGTCTATTTTCCAAATGAGTTTAGTGTTAAATGATAATGTGAACCAATGAGTCATAAGAGGTAAGTCTTGTCTTGCTATTTTTCTTTTGAATCTAATCGACAGGCAGTCGATATCTTGATTATCATCTAGTCAAGTCGATGGTGAGTCGACATAGCCATTCGTTAAGTAAACAATGTCATAGACGTAAAATGGTTGTGTTATTCTTCTTGAGTCACTTGAGGTTTTATTATCGCTTCTTAACATCAAAACGTTCTCATCAAGTTAGATGACGTGAATATTGTCAACAGATTGTGATGGGGAGGTAAACTCGACCCATTCACACCATCTATAATCCTTAGTGATCAAAATGAGACAAATAGAGGAGGTTTTAACAACTTCAGGTAGAGGTTTTTCACAAGCTATGTGATATCTAAACGAAATCTTGAGTCTTGTTCTACGTTTGTGCCCAAGTCGTCTTTATCGTCGTAAATTGCTTCAAGCATATGTCATAAACTCCTTTTGCAAAAATTTGACGGACGTCGAATTAGAGACCAAGGTGTGTTTTAACCTTTGTCGTAATGTAAAGGAATATGCTAAATTATATAGTTATATTTTAATAGACGTTGAGGAATTCTTTTATTCTTGTTTGTTGATGGAATCGATTTGAATTTCGAAGAGGAACACTTTTTAGTTCTTTTTATGATGTCGTTTCTTTCGAATAACTCTTTTTATGTTCTAGTTATAGACCACCAATTAGTATCGACCAAACTATTTTTGCTAAGGTGGCAAATGTCTATACTCGTGGTAGGTTTAGAGTATGGGGATGTTTTTATTATTTAAATCTGCCACTTCATAAGAATCTTGGCACCACTCTTATGTGTAGAGGTGAATCAAACAGCATTGTGGTCCTTAACTCACGAGTAGTTGATGGGTCGATACCCTATCCAACCACCACCCTGCCATAGGAAACTCCATGATGAGGAGTGGTTACTAAGTTTTAGGAACTAACCTTGCATGCCATAAGATGTTCCATCTTATTTGGCATGGTCGATAGCTTGGGGGCGGATTGATTGCTTCATGGTGGGAGTTATGTGAGCCATTATTTCTTTCGCCGTGGGTGGAGTTTAAGAGGAGGATGCCACGATCGGAGAAGGGGGTCCTAACGATTTGAGGGGAGTCTCAATGACTGTGAGACGTGAGAAACAAGAAAAATAACTCATAGCTGAGTCATGGGGAAATGTTTTGGGTGGGAGAATGACTATTTCTTATGAATGAGACACACACAGAAGAGTGGGGGTTATTCTTAGGAGGGCACAGACTATGGTATCTGACTGGGAGGATTAAGAAGAGATTCATTTTACAAATAAGAGGAGGGGATTCACATCATAGTCATAGACGGAGGAGTGTCTAATAAGAATATAGGCTCAGGTATGAGCCGACTCTATTTCCTTGTGCCCTTCCTTTTATAAATATTGTTGTTTGAGAACTATTGATTAATGGTAGTTCATTTGAGAATGGAGAATCTCATTAGAAATGTATGTAGATTAATGATCTTTACATACCGTAAGCCAAAGTATGTTAGAAACTTCTTTTTTTTCACGTCAAGAAGCTCTTATCTGATACAACACTTTTCATTGCTTCTAGTTATTATTATTATCTTCTTTGAGCAGAGTTAGAGCCAATATTTTGGTCTCTTTATGACTGATTTTCTTAGGGCATGTTAAGGCCGAATGTATGAAGGTTAGCTTGTGAATTTGATGGTCGAGGATAGATATATCATTAAGTAATTATGTAAGCATTTTATATTCATGTCTATATATTTCTTACAATGTAAGCTTTTGTAATAAGCAAAGGCGCTATGAACAAATAGTATTTGCATGTTTTTGAGATATTATGAGAACATGAGTAACGAAAACTCTGACAAATCAGAGACAACTTTCCATATATGGTCATTGGATAATTATAGGTTGAGATAGATAGAATGCTTATGCCGAGAACTAACTACGTTGTGTAAGTGGTTTTATAGATATCCTTGTTGAAGGGTAGGGTTCTATAGAAATATAAGTATGATATAGATGCTTTCTATTTTGCATTATCATTATTTAAGCAAGCAACTATATAAATCATGATAAATGATAGTAATATCTCAAGGAGATTACCTTGTTTCTAAAGGATATATGAGTGAATTGTTCCCTACATAACTTAGATGGAATTGCTCATATATCTATGATTAGATAGAGCATAGTACGTCAATATAAGAGTAATTTTTTGACATTTGAACATAGTGAATTACAAATTGAAATATTCCATCTTCTGATTTAAAACAAAACTTAGTCTTGAAGTTTAAGCTTGTATAGGACCTTTGGTTTAGGAAAATCTAAGGTTATAATTGTATAAAGAACTATCTTGGTTCGTGAGAATAAATGCCTTCGTAGTCGGGAAAGACTACTGAATAATCTCTTCCATCGGATATTCTTACTCCCTAGAATATGCATGTTCCTTATTCCCTTGGGTTGGAAGAAGTTAAATAAAACCCTACTTCAACTTAGAGGGATTAAAAGATTACTGATGGCACTCTTATGATTATAACCTATTTTACTTAATGCATGTGAGTAGACATGATTAGGGTCACGAACCCTAATTTAATAAATGTTCATAACTATCTTTTTGAAAAGAGATTTGCTTTTAGTTGACAATGTTTAACCTTAGGTAGGAAAAACTATTTATTGGGCTACAATTTGACTTGAAACACAAGTCGTAAGCCTCAGACTTTGCAAGTATGCAAGAGGTACCATTAAATGGTTAGTCAAACATTAAAATCATTATACCTTTTTATCACGACTTCTCTAAGCTATTACTTGTCGACAAGGAGGTGAATCTCAAATGTTGCAAAGATGCAAAGAGAGATACCTAAGAATGGATAGTCAAGCCATAATGATTAATAGAGCAACGATAGTGTCTTGTGAATTCACCTAAGTTAGAAAGACTAGATTGGAGTTGGATAAAACTCTTTAGTTAAACCTTGACTTAACCTAGATATGGTAATTATTATATTAAGACATTGAGATCATTATTTAGATTGTGATTGAAGGGACATGTGCCCTGACTATGTGTAATTATTCTTACTTGTAAGAAGGGAATTAGATTCCTAGACTATATTGCTTAACCTGGGTAAGGTTATCATCTTAGTCATAATTAATCTATCTATATTTATTATGAGACAATAAGTCATGGACCTCAGGTATTGCAATGATGCAATGAGAGTCCTTGTAAAGGAAGAAAGACGAAAGAAAAAGTCTATGGATTTTAGACAGTGAAAGAAAACATGTATTGGGTCGGGAAGACTAGATTGATGAAATCATCATGACTTCATAAGTTAAACATAGTTGACCAAGGCGAACTGTAGGAATATGATAGTATCCAAGTTGAGTTGGAGTGGGTGAACATTACAACATCGTTCATTGCGAACATCAATTTATATTGAAAACTATGGCCATAGTAATGCATATGTCTCTACATGCATTATCGGTTCACTGTATCTGGATTGCACATCCTATCAGGAATCATACTTAGCTAGAGGGTATCTAGGGTTGTATGATATATAGAGTTGTGTAAGATACAACACTATGTACTCGGAAAGGCAAATTACCACTGGTCACCTTGGTCTATACTTCTCGTGAAGGGTAGGGCCACTTTCGGTTAGGAAGGAGTGCGGGAGACCGATGGTCTGTGGTTGGAGGTAAATCACTTGAAAGATACTCTCTCTCTAGCAGAAGACATGCTGAGGCTTGCAATAAACATGTCAGTTTCCGGATGCAATATATCTCTGAGACTTGTGTTTATTGAGACGAAGTAAAACATTATCTGATTCAGGTATTTATAATTGATTTATTTTTGTAAACATTGTACTTGAGAAAGACAATAAGGTTGATTGTATTTGTAATGAGATATCTTGTAATTGTAGTTACTCGACTATATGTTGAATAAAAGAAAAATTTTCTCTGTCTCATTTTTACCTTGTGAATTTACCTTATGGTGAATTTTTGGTTTTTACTATGTTTTTAGAACGTGGATGTTACATATGGTATTAGAGCTACTAGGTTCGACACTAGGGCTTATGAGTCCACTGTGCTAACCTGTAGTCAACATTATGTGATTAGCTAATGTTCAAATTTTCTTGTGCCAGAATGACTTGGAGAAGAACCAAGAAAATAGCTAGGAAGTCTGTTCCCCAGTTTTTGCCTAATTTAGTGGTCAAGAAGAAACCTATCGAGGAGGTTGAACTTAAAGAGCATATTACTTACTTTGAAGGTGCATGGCTGGAGGATTCAGAGACTTTTGCTGATGCGCTTAAGCGTATTCGGCTAGAAAGAAAACAATGTTTTGAACTGACCAAGAATCCTACTAATTCTACTGGTGTAGTAAAACCTAGTAAAATGTAGCCAGTTACAACATGTCACTTGAACGTTGAGGTGATGTTTCTATTTTAGGAAAAACGTGTTGGAGTACTTGTGTGTACATCCACCCTCTATGTTTGTTAAACTGGAAGATTGTAAACCGACAGTGACATATAGTCTTGTCGTATCAACAATATAAATAAGGATGTGGTTACTCCTAAATAAATTATAATAAAGATGATAATGTTTTGTAACAAGCTACTGATTTTTATGAGATAAATATATGTCTTGATGTTTTGAGTCGCTTTAGATTCAGAAAAACTGTTAGATAACTTAATTATTTGGTATGAGGAAAATGAGAGCATGTATCATACTAGAACAAAACTAGGGTGAAAGTATAAAAGAGAATAAACCACTAGTTCATCTCTGGATCAAATTGGAGCAATCCTAACCATGTTTAAAACCAAGGAGATACCTAGTATTTTGGAAAAGAAAGACTTTCCGCCAAGGTTGATGGACCAGTGTTTGAATCAAATGAAAATCTTATTCCTCTTAGAACTTTGGGATGAGTTACCTAGAAAAGTACCTTACCTTATGACAACTATAGGATTTATCGAATCAGAAAGCCCCTTTACAAGAATTATTGGCTAAAGGTTTGATTAGATCCAGTATTTTACCATGGGGTGCACTAGATATCTTTGTCTAGAGAAAGGACATAACTCTGCAATAGTGTATTTAGTATTATATGATCCTTAAAGCAATGATAAGAACAAATATCCTTCACCATGTATTGATGACTTTTTTTTTTGATTAGATGCATGGAACTGAAGTGATTGATTAGCAATCAATATATCATCAGTCTAGATTGAAGGATGAGGGTACCCTTGAAATAACTTTTAGACAAAAATGGGCACTGTGAGATTGCAGTGTTGTCTGTTGGATGTACAAATGCCTTGTCGCATTCATGAAACACATGAACAATGTGTTTAGAGGTTGTTTAGACTTGTTTGTTCTAGTCTTTAGGAAGATATACTTATTTATTTTTAGCATGAAGGAGAACTTTATCCTTTTGTGCAAGTGATTCTATAATGGTTAAGAGAAATTGCAATAGCACGAATGCTATGAAATTCCTATTCTGAAGGACAGTTTGAGGGAAAAATTTATGCCTTAGGAGATGGTTTAAGGGTGTACCTTTTCATGATGAGTAAATTTAGAAAGCTCTTGTGGTAAAATTTAAAAGATTCAAGGTATGATAGGTTTTCAGTTTGAGTCTCACAAACTATTGAGTTTCAGAGAAAGAATATGAGTTTCTAATTCTTCTGAAATAAGAAAACTGGTGTGGAAAGAAGTTCATATTCCACCATACCTGGGACATCTAGGGTTAACCAACTACTAACAGATATAAAAAACCTCTTTAATTCTTGAAAAGAATAAAGAGTGATGTTGCAAGATTAGTAGCATATTGTCTGGAGTGCCAGAGGGAAAAAGTAGAACATCAACACCTGTAGAATTGTTGTACCCACATGATGTGCCATAGAGGAAATGACAAGTTATTAGGATGGATTTTGTACAAAGTCTTTCTATGTCTGGGAAGAGACACGATGCCATTTTGAGATGATAAACTCTCTAAGGTAGCACATTATATACTAGGGAATTGGACTGGTGGAGCATCAGTGTTAACTCACAAATTTATGCACAATGTGTTTAGATTGCATGATTTCCTGAGAAGGTTATCTCAGATAGAAATACATGTGTAATGACAAGATTTTGGCAAACTTGTTCTCTATGCTAAGGATTGAAATTTAAAAGAGTATAATTTATTATCCTGTGAACAGATGGTTAAACTAAGGAAGTTAACCAGGTTTTAGAAGATTTGTTCCAAACATGTTGCATGGATTAGCAATACAAGTAGGAAGACTACTTATCATGTGAAAATTTTGACAATACCTAACTTTTGCTATTTAAGATGGCTTGAATTGAAACATTGGACAGAAAGATGCTGAACTCCTATAAGCTGGGTAAGCTAGAAGATAGGATTAGCATTAGTCCAGAAATGTTATTAGAAATGAATGAAAAGATTTAACTGATCAGGAAAGACCAGAGGAAATGGATAATGAATAGAAAATTTACGTTGAAGTTAAGCGTACACCAAGGCAAATCTCAAATAGAGAAGGAAAATTCTTTTAAGGGTTAAACCCCAGAAAATGTTTCATAAAGTATGGAATGTATTCCAAACCAGTTCCTAAGTATAAAGGACCCTTCAAAAATTTTAAGGTTAGAAATTGTATTGATTTCAAGAATCAATCTATTACCAGTTATTGCCAGGAGGCATAATGCTTTTTGAGAATTATATATGAGAAATAGATTTATGTAATAGATGAATGTTATAATCTATGGATGATTTAAAAGTACAAGAACCTAGGAAAGGTTATGAACAAGCTTCTAAAATACTTGAAGATCGCAAGCAATGCTTGTGTAACATAGAGGATATGAAGTGTAAGGTCCAGTGGGACCAGTATGCATAGAATAGTTTTGCATGGGGGGAGATATTACCATGAATTCTAGCAGAAATTTCCTCATTTACTTTATGCTGATAGCAGTTAAACAATGAATATGCTTTTAAGTTGCATTTTGATGCCTTATATCATCGAGGACGATGAATCTTTAGGGGAAGGATATGTTACATCCCAATTTCTGACTTGCTTTACTTTTACTTTTTACTTGGGCATAAGTAAAATTTGTTGTGATGTTATAGATTTATGATAGGATATGACATGGAATTATATTGAATATCATTTATAAAATCATGGAAATAATTATGTTATTGTCGATTTTATATCTATATGATGAGATTTGATTTATCAGTTGAATTAATTGAATAATGATGCACTAATCGCATATTGTGTGATGACAAGTGAAACAGGTTACAAGTTATCAGATGACTCTCAGAGTAGAGAGAGAGAGTATCTTTTGAGAAGAGAGATATAGACCTTAGATTATGAGTGGTCTATTTGCCAAATGAGTTTACTGTTAAACGATAATGTGAACCAATGAGTTGTAAGAGGTAAGTCTTGTCTTGCTAGTTTTCTTTTGAATCTAATCGACAGGCAGTCGATATCTTGATTATCATCTAGTCAAGTCAATGGTGAGTCGACATAGCCATTCGTTAAGTAAAAAATGTCATAGACATAAAATGGTTGTGTTATTCTTCTTGAGTCACTTGAGGTTTTATTATCGCTTCTTAACATCAAGACGTTCTCATCAAGTTAGATGATGCGAATATTGTCGACAGATTGTGATGGGGAGGTAAACTCAACCCATTCACACCATCTGTAATCCTTAGTGATCAAAATGAGACAAATAGAGGAGTTTTTAACAACTTCAGGTAGAGGTTTCTCACAAGCTATGTGATATCTAAATGAAATCTTGAGTCTTGTTCTACGTTTGCACCCAAGTCATCTTTATCATCGTAAAGCGCTTCAAGCGTATGTCGTAAACTCCTTTTACGAAAATTTGACGGACGTCAAATTAGAGACCAAGGTGTGTTTTAACCTTTGTCGTAATGTAAAGGAATATGCTAAATTATATAGTTATATTTTAGAAGACATTGAGGAATTCTTTTATTCTTGTCTATTGACGGAATTGATTTGAATTTCGAAGAGGAACACTTTTTAGTTCTTTTTATGATGTCTTTTCTTTCGAATAACTCTTTTTGTGTTCTAGTTATAGACCACCAATTAGTATTGACCAAACTATTTTTGCTAAGGTGGCAAACATCTATAGTCGTGGTAGGTTTAGAGTATGGGGATGTTTTTACTATTTAAATCTGCCACTTCATAAAAATCTTGGTACCACTCTTATGTGTAGAGGCGAATCAAATGGCATTGTGGTCCTTAACTCACGAGTAGTGGACGGGTCGATACCCTATCCAACCACCACCCTGCCGTAGGAAACTCCATGATGAGGAGTGGTTGCTAAGTTTTGGGAGCTGACCTTGCATGCCATAAGATGTTCCATCTTATTTGCAATGGTCGACAGCTTGGGGGCGGATTGATTGCTTCATGATGGGAGTTATGTGAGCCGTTATTTCTTTCACTGTGGGTGGAGTTTAAGAGGAGGATGCCACAACTGGAGAAGGGGGTCCTAATGGTTTGAGGGGAGTCTCAATGACTGTGAGACGGGAGAAACAGGAAAAATAACTCATAGCTGAGTCATGGGGAAATGTTTTGGGGGGGAGAATGACTATTTCTTATGAATGAGACACACACAGAGGAGCGGGGATTATTCTTAGGAGGGCACAGACTGTGGTATCTGACTAGGAGGATTAAGAAGAGATTCATTTTGCAAATAAGAGGAGGGGATTCACATCATAGTCATAGATAGAGGAGTGTCTAATAAGAATATAGGCTCAGGTATGAGCCGAGTCTATTTCCTTGTGCCCTTCCTTGTATAAATATTGTTGTTTGAGAACTATTGATTAACGGTAGTTCATTTGAGAATGGAGAATCTCATTAGAAATGTATGTAGATTAATGATATTTACATACCGTAAGCCAAAGTCTGTTAGACACTTCTTTTTTTTTCACGTCAAGAAGCTCTTATCTGATACAACACTTTTCATTGCTTCTAGTTATTATTATTATCTTCTTTGAGCAGAGTTAGAGACAATATTTTGGTCTCTTTATGACTAATTTTCTTTGGGCATGTTAAGGCCGAATGTATGAAGGTTAGCTTGTGAATTTGATGGTCAAAGATAGATATATCATTAAGTTATTATGTAAGCATTTTATATTCATGTATGTATATTTCTTACAATGTAAACTTTTGTAGTAAGCAAAGGTGTTATGACCAAATAGTATTTGCATGTTTTTGATATATTCTGAGAACATGAGTAATGAAAACTCTGACAAATCAGAGACAACTTTCCATATATGGTCATTGTATAATTATAGGCTGAGATAGATAGAATGCTAATGCCGAGAACTAACTACGTTGTGTAAGTGGTTTTATAGATATCCTTGTTGAAGGGTAGGGTTCTATAGAAATATAAGTATGATATAGATGCTTTCTATTTTGCATTATCATTATTTAAGCAAGCAACTATATAAATCATGATAAATGATAGTAATATCTCAAGGAGATTACCTTGTTTCTAAAGGATATATGAGTGAGTTGTTCCCTACAGAACTTAGATGGAATTGCTCATATATCTATGATTAGATAGAGCATAGTACATCAATATAAGAGTAATTTTTTGACATTTGAACATAGTGAATTACAAATTGAAATATTCCATCTTCTGATTTAAAACAAAACTTAGTCTTGAAGTTTAAGCTTGTATAGGACCTTTGGTTTAGGAAAATCTAAGGTTATAATTGTATAAAGAACTATCTTGGTTCGTGAGAATAAATGCCTTCGTAGTCGGGAAAGACTAGGGAATAATCTCTTCCATAGGATATTATTACTCCCTAGAATATGCATGTTTGTTATTCCCTTGGTTTGGCATAAGTTAAATAAAACCCTACTTCAACTTAGAGAGATTAAAAGATTACTGATGGCACTCTTATGATTATAACCTATTTTACTTAATGCATGTGGGTAGACATGAAAAGGGTCGTGAACTCTAATTTAATAAATGTTCATAACTATCTTTTTGAAAAGAGATTTGCTTTTTGTCGACAATGTTTAACCTTAGGTAGGAAAAACTATTTATTGGGCTACAATTTGACTTGAAACACAAGTCGTAAGCCTCAGACTTTGCAAGTATGCAAGAGGTACCATTAAATGGTTAGTCAAACATTAAAATCATTATACCTTTTTATCACAACTTCTCTAAGCTATTACTTGTCGACAAAGGGGTGAATCTCAAATGTTGCAAAGATACAAAGAGAGATACCTAAGAATGGATAGTCAATCCATAATGATTCATAGAGCAACGATAGTGTCTTGTGAATTCACCTAAGTTAGAAAGACTAGATTGGAGTTGGATAAAACTCTTTAGTTAAACCTTGACTTAACCTAGATATGGTAATTATTATATTAAGACATTGAGATCATTATTTAGATCGTGATTGAAGGGACATGTGCCCTGACTATGTGTAATTATTCTTACTTGCAAGAAGGGAATTAGATTCCTAGACTATATTGCTTAACCTGGGTAAGGTTATCATCTTAGTCGTAATTAATCTATCTATATTTATTATGAGACGATAAGTCATGGACCTTGGGTATTGCAATGATGCAATGAGAGTCCTTGTAAAGGAAGAAAGATGAAAGAAAAAGTCTATGGATTTTAGACAGTGAAAGAAAACATGTATTGGGTCGAGAAGACTAGATTGATGAATTCATCATGACTTCATAAGTTAAACATAGTTGACCAAGTCAAACTATAGGAATATGATAGTATCCAAGTCGAGTTGGAGTGGGTGAACATTACGACATCATTCATTGCAAACGTCAATTTATATTGAAAACTATGGCCATAGTAATGCATATGTCTCTGCATGCATTGTCGGTTCATTGTATCTAGATTGCACATCCTATTGGGAATCATACTTAGCTAGAGGGTATCTAGGGTTGTATGACAGATAGAGTTGTGTAAGATACAACACTATGTACTCAGAAAGGCAAATTACCACTGGTCACCTTGGTCTATACTTCTCGTGAAGGGTAGGGCCACTTCCAGTTAGGAAGGAGTGCAGGAGACCGATGGTCTGTGGTTGGAGGTAAATCACTGGAAAGATATTCTCTCTCTCTCTCTCTAGCATAAGACATGCCGAGGCTTGCGATAAAGATGTCAATTTTCTGGATGTAGTATATCTCTGAGACTTGTGTTTATTGAGACTAAGTAAAACATTATCTGATTCTGGTATTTATAATTCATTTATTTTTGTAAACATTGTACTTGAGAAAGACAATAAGATTTATTGTATTTGTAATGAGATATCTTGTAATTGTAGTTACTCAACTATATGTTGAATAAAAGAAAAATTTTCTCTGTCTCATTTTTACCTTGTGAATTTACTTTATGGTGAATATTTGGTTTTTACTATATTTATAGAACATGGCTGTTACACATGGGTTCTGATAGGAGTAGTATTGTGTGTGACATTGCTTGTGTCAAAAATAATATGGGTTGGAAGAGGAAGCAGCAAAAACCAGAATATATCACTGCCACTAGGGTCTACTGGATGGCCACTCATCGGAGAAATGATTAGTTTCAATCGATCCCTGAAATCCAGTCACCCATGACAATTCGCTCAAGATCATTAGAAGATGTAACAAAATCTACATTCTATACTATTATGTATATAAAAGTTGAAGATCCAACTCACCTAGAAAATAAATAAACTTGAAATAGCTGAAATGAATACGAGTTTAGTACATTGAGCACTGAGCAATTATCACTGAGCAGTGTGAGATTCTTTTCAATTCAGCATACTTGACTATCTTGCTACAATTTGTATCCACATTTAATATAATATAAAACCAACTTACGTTAAATTTATATTTTTTTCCTTTGGTTTAAAAAACAAAAACGTGTTCATTTCAAAATTGATTCAGATGTTGTTATTCTAGGTTTCAAGATGGGCTGTCGCTTTTGGTTAGTTAATTTTGTCTCATTATTGACTGCTATGGCTGTAGCAAGTTAAAAGAAAGTGTGAATAGAGGTGCTAAAATCTCACTAATATTACATATTTAAGTATAATACAAACTTTTTACGGTCTCAACAAATGAAAGATCTAAAGTTTGAGTATTTTGGCTTTTGATTTTTTAAATGATATATTGATGAAGAGAATATAAATTATTTGTAATGTAGGTATGGGCAAATTTTCTCATCATGTCTACTTGGATGGATATATGCTCATATGGTTTTTTCTAGTATGTGTTTACTTCTCCCCGCTTTTGTCTTGGGCTATATGATGGGGACGAGGAACTTTTTGGTGCTTGGTTCCACATAACTTTTTTTGTTTGGATTGAAGGACTTGGTTGGAAGCTCTTTCTAATTGTGGATGAGTGATTTTCTTACAGCACTTTACTTAAATATCATCCACTTTAATGGTCAAAAAATCAATAGCAATTTTACACCTCATTCACAATAAAAAGTGGTAAATATTTGTCCTATTTTTATTGGCCAAAATTGCCCTTTGACTGTTCAAGTGAATGATATTTAAAAATAACCTTCTTACAGTGACTCTACGTGGCGAGTGAATGCTAAATGAGTTGGCCATGCAGTTCTGCCAATGGTTACTTTCTTCGTGAAGTCATGGTCCATCCAATTTGTTGATCAACTTCTTCAGAGTAATTACATAACTTCTGAAATCTACCTCTTTTGTGGGTATGTGAGAAGATCGATATTTAAAAGTTCCTCAATCCATCCACTTGTTGTTGGTTTCATGAACTCATGCGGGGGATACCTTTTATCTTCCCTTCTTTACGGTCTTTGCTTTGTATGACCGTTGTATGACCTCTTTTCTAGTGCCACTATCTGTTTCTCAAGATTTTGTTAGCCGCTTTTACTTTTCCGGTTACAGAGCTTGTTTGGCATGTTGATTTGGGTGCAGCTCTGCCCCTTTATGGTCATATCGATATATTGTCTACCTTCTGTTCTTTTTATTTATATATTTCTTTCGTATCGGTGCCTTTGGCACCTTTTGTTTTTAAAAAAAAATGTTGAATGATATAATCTTTGGTAGTTGAAAATATATAAAATCTGGTGTATCATTGGTATTTTAAAGAAAATTAAATAAAAAAACTTTTGTAGTTGGAAACATTATCAGCATTTTAAATATATTTGTAAAAATGTCGTTTAATGAAATTTTTAGTAGTTGAAAAAATATGTAAAATCCTATATATTGTTGCAATTTTAGACAAAATTAAATAAACGAATTTTGGTGATTGGAAAAATTATCAGCATTTTAAAGATCTTCTTAAAAAGGTTCAATAATCGAATTTTTGGTAGTTAAAAAAATATAAAAAAATATAAAATCTCGTACATTGTTGGAATTTTGTAGAAAAATAAATAGAAAAACTTTGGTAGTTAGAAAAATTGTCAACATTTTAAAGATGTTCTAAAAACTGTTGAATAATACAATCATTGGTAGTTGAAAAAACTACATAAAGAAATCTCCTAAAAATGTTGAATAATAGAATCTTTGATAGTTGAGAAAATGTTGGATAATAGAATCTTCGATAGTTGAGAAAATGTTGAATAATAGAATCTTTGATAGTTGCAAGAATGACATAAAGAGAAATATTGAATAATAAAATCTTTGTAGTTTGGAAAAATTATATAGACAGATCTCTTTGGATTTACAAAGTAGGGACGTCTACTCCAACCAAAGTGTGATTTATATCTATTCTTGGAAGCTTTGAAAAATGGAGGAAATGTATTTATATTGGGAGCCATGGGTTCTGATTGGAGTAATCTTGTGTGTGACATTGCTTGTGTCAAAAATAATATGGGTTGGAAGAGGAAGCAACAAAAACCAAAATATATCACTACCACCAGGGTCTACTGGATGGCCACTCATCGGAGAAATGATTAGTTTCAATCGAGCCCTAAAATCTGGTCGCCCACGACAATTCGCTCAAGATCATGAGAAGAGGTAATAAAATCTACATTCTATACTATTATGTATATAAAAGCTGAAGATCCAACTCGCCTAGAAAATAAATAAACCTGAAATAGCTGAAATGAATACGAGTTTAGTATGCTGAGCACTGAGCAATTATTACTGAGCAGTGTGAGATTCTTTTCAGTTCAGCATACTTGACTATCTCCCTACAATTTGTATCCACATTTAATATAATATAAAACCAACTTACGTTAAATTTATATTTTTTTCTTTTGGTTTAAAAAACAAAAATGTGTTCATTTCAAAGTTGATTTAGCTGTTGTTATTCTAGGTTTCAAGATGGGCTGTCACTTTTGGTTGGTTAATTTTGTCTCATTATTGATTTCTATGGTTGTGGCAAGTTAAAAGAAAGTGTGAATAGAGGTGCTTAAATCTCACTAATATTACATATTTAAGTATAATACAAACTTTTTACGGTCTCAACAAATAAAAGATCTAAAGTTCAAGTATTTTTGCTTTGGATTTTTTAAATGATATATTGATGAAGAGAATATAAATTATTTGTAATGTAGGTATGGGCCAATTTTCAGATCTAAATTATTTGGAAGAGCACGTACAATTGTATCAGTGGATCCAGAGTTCAATAAATATGTTTTGCAAAATGAAGGCAGATTGTTCGAAGCTAATTATCCTGCCTCTATAAAAAATCTCATTGGAAAATATGGTATACTCAATATCCACGGTGAGCTTCATAGGAAGCTCCATGCAACTGCAGCCAATTTGTTGAAGCGTGACAACCTCATCTCGGGATTCAGGGATGATATGCAAAATGCCTTCGTTGCAGGAATGCAGAGATGGCAACAAAAGAATGTCATCCATCTTCAGGAGGAATGCAGTAGAGTATGTTGCATATCTTTATTTCATGAAGTCTTCTTACCATTTATTAGTTGTTAAAATATAGCATAACATTTGTTATTAAGATTTTGGATGCCCCAAATAACAAAAAAGTTTCCAGATTATTTTTAACTCATTTAAAAAAGTTAATTTGAAACTATAGCTCCTACAATAATGTTTAGATTGAATATCTCAAAACAGTGCCTGACTAATTATTATTTAGCAATAATAATTTAAGTTGTTTTCTTAGGTGGGGCATTAAACGTTGTAACATCCCCTTTATATCATATAAGAAATAAATCCTAAACATAAGTTCTCAACTGAACAAATCTTCTTCCTATGTTAAGGTTGAAGTCCTCGGATTGATGTGGTAAAACTATTTTTCTATACTATTAACAGTAAGATAATAAGATATGATTATGTCAGCTCTTTCTAACCTTTGATTGGTATTTATATGATTTTCTAAATTTATAGTTATGTAATACAATATTATATTATAATTATTAGAATTTACTTTACATTAATATACCCTTGTCAACTCTTTCTAGTTTTTATTGTTATTTATATAATTTTGTTCATTTACAATTATTTATTATGATATTATATTGTAATTACTAGAATTTATTTAACATGGATAACCTCTTCCTAAATACATAGGTTCTTTTGAGCATAATGGGAAAAAAATTGTTCGACTTACCTCCTTATGAAGAGATGGAAGAAATTTACAAGGCTTTTGAGGTATTTGTGGCAGCTATGTTTCGAATCCCCATCAACTTCCCAGGATCTCATTATGCAAGAGGCATTAAGGTACCTAGTCTAATTCTATTAATGTTTGAGGAGTATAAATGTATTTGGATATAATACTAATTTTGGGTCATGAGGAATGCAGGGACGAGAAACCCTCATAAGAAAGATTAAAGAGTGTATAGAGGAGAGAAGGCAACATCCTAAAGTGATCCGTAATGATTTGTTGACCAAAATTTTAAAAGAAGAATCATTACCAGATGAAGTTATTGCTGATTTTTTATTGTCCGTGTTTTTTGGTAGTTATGAGACTACTTCCACAGCAATATCATTTTGTATAAAATATCTGACAGAATGTCCACAAGCATTGAAGGAGCTACGGGTGAGTTTTTAGTTATAATCTCAAAATGAAACTATAGATTACATAATACTAATACTTATTAGGCATAAGCCTAAAAAGTGTACTAAGTCGTGTTTCAACATAGAAAAAACTTAAACAGATGTGAGTTATGTTTGTTGTTTTAGTCAACATAAAATCTATTATTCATGGAAATTATTTAAAATCCTTTATACAAATGACTTGGTAAAGGGTCCAACATGAAAAGTTAAGGTTAAGGGTTCATATCATGATATGAGAATTTTTTAGTTCTAAAAGTAATTTCAAGACATGCTATTTAGGTGTATCATATTAAAAATAATAATAAGTATTTTGGATAGTAGACACATATTATTCTCTTCATTTATTTGGTAGATAGTAGAAACACAATTTCCATGCCCTAGACTTCATTATACTTAGAATACATAGTGCATACTATTGTCCACCTCCAGGATTCAAGTCATCTTTCAATAGTCATGATAAATGGATTGTTATAAAACACCAACTATTAATAATAAATTCATCCCTAAAGTAATATTTCATAAGATATCATATTCAATTTTTGATTATGTAGGATGAACATGACTCTTTGTTAAAGGACATTGGGAATAAAAAGATGACATGGGACAACTATCAATCAATGAAATTCACTCATTGTGTGAGTACATATTTATTTTATTTTATTATTTTCTTTCCTTCTCCATGGCATTGGAATGCTTATCCCAACAAATTAACATCCATGTGTTTGATTTGGTTCACTTGACAAGTGATAAAAGAAACTGTTCGATTAGGTAACCTTACCCTAGGGCTTTTTAGAGACACAAAAGAAGATGTTAAATTTAAAGGTACCATTAAAGAAAAATATTAGTCTGAATTTAGTATTTCTTAAGGTGAGAAAGTTGAATAATTTAATGTTGTTCTATTATAAACTATTTAAGTGTAAATGCAGATTTTATCATTCCTAAAGGATGGACAATTTTTTTGTTCGTATCTAGCACAAGTAGGGATGAAAAATACTATTCCGAGCCATTCACTTTCAATCCATGGCGTTGGCAAAATGAGCTTCCTCTAGTATGTTAAGGCACCAACCTTATTTGTTTAATTGTGAATTTCTAAAAATTATGGGTGATATTATGTACTACAGAATTCTAAGTTTATTGAACTTGTTGATTTAATTTGTAGGAGTTGTCTGACAATCCATGTTATATGCCATTTGGGAGAGGTGCTAGGCTTTGTCCTGGATACCACTTGGCTAGATTTGAAATCGCTCTATTCCTACATAACTTTGTCACTATGTTTAGGTGAGGTTGTGTAACATTCTTAAAAATAAATGCATCATAAGATTATTGTAGATAGAAATCATGTGATTGTTGGAGTAAAAGATCATGAAATGACTAATTTCATCAATTGATGGAATGTGCATGCAGGTGGGAGCTAGCTGAAGATGATCAAATTTGTTACTTTCCTATTCTTAGCTTTGTAAAGGGTCTTCCAATTCGCCTATATGCTTGCAAATGACATACAACTAGGTGGATAGCTTCATGACATAACAAACTTTGATTTTGGTGACATATGAACATCTAAAATAATAAAACATAAGGCCTCTATAGACAC
The DNA here is from genome assembly GCA_027924645.1 of Cunninghamia lanceolata. Lineage (NCBI taxonomy): Eukaryota > Viridiplantae > Streptophyta > Pinopsida > Cupressales > Cupressaceae > Cunninghamia > Cunninghamia lanceolata. Next base: position 8,550,935 of record BSBN01001054.1, read on the forward strand.
CAAATAATATTTATGGTCACATGTAGTAATCATGCTAGTTGAAATCAAGGCATAAATTGGATTTGCCAAGTATTTTTCCTTTACAATTAATAACAAATGCTTATATATATTTGTTGCATAAGAAATTATAAAATCAATAACAAATGTTTAGATACGATGCTTTTTTGTTCCAAATTCTTATGTATATTAGATTATATATGAATATGTAATACCAAACATAAATTGGTTTCATAGGATTGAAAATTTTGTGCAATGATATTTAGAGTTAGAGTTCAAAATAAATTATATAAAAAGAGAAAAAGATACCTAAGAATGTATGAATCATATAAGAAGAAAACTCTAGAGGGATCCACATTCTCATGAGTGAGAAAATAACACTCAATTTCCTCCCCTCATATTTAAGGTTATATATATTAGATTAGATCAACGATATTCAATTTGTATCATGTGGGATTCATAGAGTGAGTTTACTCATTACAATTCTATTTTTTTTTTTACAACCATATTTCTTTCAAACTAGCCAAAAGAATGGCGTAGTGAGTTAGATACTAGTCCATGTAAGGCTTCTTTTACTAATGTCTACATTACATGGCTCATCTATTGTTGAAAGATCTACACATTCTAATTTTCATGAAGGATCAGAAATGATGATAGACCAAGCTATGGCTTCATAAAGATATATTTATACTAATCTTAGATTTCATTATCTAAGAAGGATGTAAGATATATTTTTCTTCCAATTTTGATTTATGTCCCATAGCCTACATAGACATGATTTGTTTGAAAATATAGTGGTCAAATTCCATGTGATCTAGTAAGAGATACATTGAGGCTCAACTTAGTTTGTCTAAATTATATGTTCTTTTGGACCAATTCTTATTTTGATGCACATAGGCCTTACACCATTATGTATCGGCTTATGAGCTTTGTTATAGACTATATTAAACAATGATGTTTAGATTATAGTAATTTAAATAATTTGTATATGATGATGATTTTATTAGAAGTTGGCTGTGATGTATCTCATTCAATTCTTATATTGTGAAATGTATGTTGTAAATTGAAATATTATATATGATTTTTGTTCATAAATATAAATGATTTGTTTACCAACCTAAATTGTAATTAAATGTGTTGGGATAAGTTGCCATTAACTTGCAATTCTAACCAATTCATGTGTCTCCAAAATTCTTGGAATGTGTTACCCAACAAATAAGGACTTTGAGAGATTAATTAATATTTAATTTTATCACTTGGCTTATTGTAATTAACTCCTAAATGATAGGGGCAAACTTGGGCGTCCACTTTTGGGGTGGGGTTCATGAAGACTTGTTGACAACTCAAAGTCTATATTGAGTGTTTGATAACTCCTAGTGAGTGGGAGTTAACTTGGGTGTCCCCTTTTGGAGGTGTCTTATATTTAGACTTGGAGTTTGTTTTTTTATGTACATGAGTGGATATTGTTGAGACACTTTGCATGGATATAATGTTGGAGTTAAAAGAAAGTGTTATAGATGCATGATATTGGAATATTGCTTGCATGAGTTCATAAAATATTGCATGGACTTGCATATTTCTTCATGTGGTTGCATGAGCTCATAAAAGCTTGCATGTACTTGAATGTTGTTGCATGTCACTTGCATGTGCTTGCATGTTGTTGCATGTTCCTTCTATGGACTTGCATGTGCAAGTGCATGTTGTTGCATGTTACTTCTAAGAACTTACATGGGCTCGCTTGTTGTTGCATGTCACTTGCATGTGCTTGTATGTTGTTGCATGTTGCTCCTATGGACTTCCATATGTTTGCATGTTGTTGCATGTCAATTATATGGACTTGCGTGTTGTTGCATGTTAGTTTTGTGAAGTTGCTTGCAGAGCACTCCAACTCCAAAAACTTGCAGGACAGTTCATCTCAGAGTTTTAATTAATGGGTATCTCTTGCATGATGCTATAGGTATTTGCATGTCACTTGCATGTACAAAACAAGTTAATCTAAAATAATATTGGGGACACCAATTGTGGGAGTTATTGCATGAGAATTGGTATGTGTTGATCACTTCAGTTGACTGAAAATACACTGGGCTAACTTGGGTGCCTAATCTTGGGACTTTTAGTTGTTTCTTTTATTTGGAGATATGTTTGATGTTGGCTAAGTTCACTTGGGTAAACTTCAGCACCCACATTTAGAACAGGAAGTTAACAAGAAGCTTTGGATTGTTTAACTCCAGTCTTCTCTCTTTGGAGCGCTTGGTTTTTTAATGAGGACTTGTCTCATGTTATCAATTACAATTTATTGTAATTTGAGTTTCAATCTTTTCAATTAAGAATATTTTGAATTAAGAAGCTTTTGTAATTAATTAAAAAGCCCCATACATTTTCCAAAGAGCAAGATTTCAAAGACGTAGAAAAAAAAAACAAGAAATTTTTATAAAGTTCATCAAGGATAAAGGGGAATTTTAGTATTGAATGTAATCTTTTCCAAAGAGATTTAATATAAGCACAAACACCTTTGAGTGTGGATTTTTTCCCTCCTAGGTTTCTCCATGTAAATACTTGTCTTCTTCTTGCAAGTTATTTTCTTCTCTTCTACATTAGATTGAAAGTGCAAAATCATTTACACATTAATTGTTACAGATTAATTTTATTTTCAACTTTGTAAACACATAATTTTAATGCTTATAGTAGCATTTCTACCTTAAATTTCAACAAAAAAGGAATACCTATGTTAAGTATATTAGAATGATGGACATGTGATGTCTATGAAAGATAATATGAAAATTATATTTTTGTAGATATATGCATTGTGATGAGTAAATTGAGATTGAATTATCATTGATCTGTGAATGCTTGAATACTATGTTTGATTGCATTTCAAGTTACTTCAGGTATTTATTCAAACAAAATAATGGGTACAATTTAGTGTGTAGTTAATTTCCATGGCCGATGAAAATTCGCAGGTCTATCAAATAACCCCTGTGAATTAACCTTGTGACACATACCCTACTCCCCAAGGTGGACTAAGGTCCTTGGTTGATTTTTAATGTTTAAATGTTCATAGTCCTTTGTAATTTTTATTATTAGTGTGTCTCTAGGCACCAAAATCATGCACAACCTCCACAAGGACCCTGATGATGGCTCACAATCTTTGTCACGTATAAGTAACTATTAAATAATGTCCTCTCTGAAGTAATTCTCTTAGTAACATGTGTTTGTCTTCCTCCTTGTGTCGTTTCCCTCTTGTCATTTTATCTCTTTCTTCACTTTTGACACTTTTTGACACTTGTTGATTTGCATTTCCTTTTCTTGTGAACTCATCCTTGAGCCTTATATTCATCCATTTGTTGTGTTTTCACCTCTCCCTAATGTTTTTCATCCATTCCCACCCCTAGACACCTTCTAGAGGTGCTCCCAAGCCATCTTCCGCTTTCAGTTTTCAATCTAGGTTAACCAATCCAAATCTTCCCCTATTATTTCTATATCTCCCCTGGGAGATCTTACATTTGCAAGTGGAGATTTGGTTTTTGACCCCTGATTGAACTATTTCCTAAGGCAAATCCCTCTCTTTTCTCCTCCTCTTTCATCTCCCATACTGCACTTTTACCTAGGTGTCCTCCTCTGAGGGTCACTATGGGTCGCCCCCAGGAGACCCTAATTAGTGAAAGGGATGACCCATGGGTGACCCTACCATTTTTCCCCACTACAAAATAACTTTAGTTTTTTGCCAAAAATAGCTCCATTTTGCCTATTTTTCTTCATGTTTGTATGGAATTTTGTGCCAAAGATAGAGTTAACTATTTCATGCACCCAAGCATACATATTTAGCTCTTTTTCATATTTATTTATCAACCCATGCATTCCCATGCATTATTTTTCTTCATTTTTTCTTGAGTGATAAGTTATAAATGGTTAGATCACTCCAATTTTAGCCTAGACCACTCTTGTGTCTTCTAAGTTATAACTTCAATCAAATTAGTTAACTGTTCGTCATCTTCACCTCTCATCCCTTCTTCAAACCTATAAATACCCCCTCCCTCAAGCACAAAGGGAGGCAATTTCATTTTTAGACACAGTTCTTGCAGGTTATCAAGGTCTCCAAATCAAGCATCCATATGCTGAAATAGGACATTAGAGAATTTTTATTTTATTTTTCATCTCATCTAGCTTTCCTAAAATCTTATTTTGCATCGATTTGCTTCTCACATCACAAGCCAAAATTCTCATCAAGCTCTCATTGAGCTCATTTGAAAGCTTCAAAAAGCTTCTTTTTTCTTCTCTTTTCTTATTTGTTGCCAAGAGGATCACCTCGTTGTTGCAAGAGGATTAGAGGTTGCCATATAAGGATTTCTGAGGGTAGTGGAGACTCACATGTCTCTTTTATTCTAGGTTCCTTCATGTTTTTTTTAAATTTGTATTAGTTAGATAATCAAACTTTTCTCTTTGGAATAGTAAATACATGTTTATTTTTCCTTGATAGGCTAATTAGATTTGCATTGTTAAAGTAGTTTCCCTTTCAAGAGTTCATAGATTAATTTAAGCAGATTCCCTTTTCCTAGATTAAATTGTTCCACTTATTTAGAAAATCAAACCAAAAACATAGATTCAATTGCATTAGGTAATCTCATACTAGTTTGCATACATTTTCTAATTCCTAGAATAGGAAAAAGTACTTCCATTTCCATAAATAGAAAAAAGAACAAAAATATTGTTCTGCACTCATATAGGCTTGCATGCATACAAAAATAGAAAAGAACAAAAACATTAGTAGCATAGAAGGTTTATTAACCCTTGTTCCCAACCCAGGGTTAAGTTTAGTCAATGTTAGTCAAAACCCTTGGTTTCATTATAGGGTCAAAACAAAAGTCAAGGTTAGCTTTAACCATCTCTCTTGTTTAGGCTCATGAATGTGTCATGGACTTAGAGGTGAGTGGGTGAAGGCAATCTTTGATGACATAGAGGAAATCTACCCTAGACAATAAAAAGACCAATTGGTCATTAAAACACAACAAGAAAGGTTAAGAGAACTTTGAAAATACAAGGAATCATCCAAAAGTTTGAATAAAAACTCCAACTTGAAAGGAACATCAATGAAAACAATAGTCAACCCACTCAACGTTGGAACATTAGAAACCCAAATAGAAGAATGGTGACTGGTGACCCTTCAAGTCATATAGCTATATTTACAACAACAGTCACATAACACTACATCCAAACAAATGCACAACAAAGGCCCCAAGACTAGCCAACCACTCTTTAAGAAGTCTAGCACCCCAACAAGCCAGACCACCCCCGTGTCTCACCTCGTCTTGACTTGATACTTCCATGAGAGAAAGAGTGATATGGAGGTTCACCCCATGGCAAGGAGAGAGAGTCTATGTGCACGTCAAAGCTGACTCAACCACACCAGGCCATCGAGTCAAGTTTTTGAGTGTATAGTGTTCTAAGGTTGTTTTAGGATGAATAGGATGATGAGTTGTCAACCTTGTTCAATTTTGAATTTGTGATTAAAGGGATTTTAAAATAGTGTTACTTGGTCCTTTTCTTGATTATTTAATTACTTTTAGGGCCCTACATCAAGTACCTATGGTATAGGTACATTTTGGACCACAAATCTTTGGTCTTAACAAAGATTTGATCCTTCCAAATTGCCTTGGAAAGGGGGTGACTAAATTTGGGTTTGGGGAAGAGGGATGAGTGAGTTATCACCATACCATTCCCATTCTCCAAGGTTCATGTATGGGCTTGGGTTGATCCCAAAGCCTCACACATGTGTGAGCACACAATGTAAGCCTTTCATGGGAAGAGAGCCCAAGTACTTCCCACTCCCCAATACCTCACACATGTGAGCATTTATAGGGAGATGTGCTCTTGAGAATGAATGGAAAGATGACAAGTCTCACCTACCCATTCAAGGGTTTTATAATTTGTATCCATGTTTATCTCCCTCTTTGGGGGGAGAAAAGGGATTTTTATTCTTTTTCTTTATGTCTTGGGTTGTATAGGAAGAAGTGGATAGTCACATACTTGGCTTGAGAGAAGATCTTGGAGGAAAGTATTGGAAGATAATTCCACCAAATTTTCACCAATCTCTTGAAAGCTTAGAGAGGTAGGCTCCCAATTCTCTCATAATGTTTTGTTATTGTCTTCTTTGTTTATGTTTATGGGTGTGTTGTTGAGGATTTATTGTTGCTATTGGATTGGTAGTATTTTTTTTATTTGGTGTTTGAGTTTTGTGTAGTATTAAGGAGGATGTTGTGATGGGTTGGGCTCTCACTCTAGTTGAGAAATGCCCAAGTATTAGAGTAGGAAGAGAAGTGATTTACTCTTTTTCCATTAGTGGATTTTGTTAAAGTTTTCAAGTTTTGTCTATTTCCTTGTGATGAACTTGGTTATGAGGTTTTCTTTGAGTGTTGAGTCATTCCCTTCTTTTGTGTTGTTCTCGGGTTACCCTGATGGCCTCCTAGCTTAGGGGTACCTTGTAAACATGCCTTTAAGGTATGGAGGTGATAAATCCATTGGCTTTGGTTTGGTTTTGTTCCTTCTATTTTACAAGTCTAGTGAAAGTATAGAAAAAGAAGGATTCAAGATGGATAGTCTCCATACTTGGGATTTGCATCGATATATTATGTGAAGGTTTAATATGTAATAATGACTTTATAAAAGACTTGTGAGTAGGAGAGAGAATTTTATGTATGTAAGAATGGGGTGTCAAGTTGTAAACATTATTTTGTTTGATCATTTGTTTTATTAAAAAAGAAAAATATTATCATCCCCATAAGACTTAGGTTACCTAATCCTTGTTAAGTTGGATTAAATGTTTCTTATGGAAGCTTCCTACCTTGGATGTGAATTTTCTATTTGAACAAAAGAATAAATAATATTCATCTACTTTATTTTTACTAATAAATGTTTAATCCTTTGTATGAAAATAAGTAAGTGTATTATTTGGCTATTACGAAAAGAAAGATAGAGTTATTTTTCTTCTCTCCCTTAGTAAGTTGTAAATGTTTAAATAAACATTAACTCTCTTTGTCTATATGGTGAATGGAATGAAGAAAAGAAAAAAAAAACTATATTGCACCTGTATTTTTGCTAACAAGTTTATTCAGGCTATGTAAGAAAATGAATGATTGTGTTATGGTTCTTAAGGGGCTAGATTTTATGTTTTTCTTCTCTCTATCTCTCTCCTTCACTCATATTTCATTAAAAGAAGGAAGAGGATTTCCCCTGGTTTACTAAGACTTTAAACAAAATTTTTTTTGACTTGTTTAATGTTATTTCATTAAAAAAAATAGTTATTATTCTTTAATACCCTTTTGAAAGATTTTGTTTTTATTAAAAAAATTCTCTTTGACAATCTTTTATTGGTAGAAGATTATGTTATATATATAGAATAGAGTCACTTGAGTTTTTAATCTCCCATGGATTTATTACCGAGATTACTACTACAAGGTCTCAGTTCCTAAGGTATTATCACCGAGTTCAAACCCATGAGCTCATTAACCCAATGAAAGTGTACAGCCTATGAGCAGACCAACCCAAGGAAGACACATATACTATGAGCTCTTTGGCCAAATAGAGGGTTTAAAACTTGGTGGCCACCACAACAACCTTCTGAATTGACCACTGAGCCAGACCCTTATCAGCTATATATGTGTGTGTGTGTGTGTATCTGTATATATATATGTATATATATGTGTATATATATGTATATATATGTGTATATATATATGTATGTATATATATATACATAGATATGTATATATATATATATGTATCTATATATATGTATATATATGTATCTATATATATACATATATATGTATATATATATGTATATTTATATGTGTATATGTATATGTGTATATGTATATCTGTATATGTATATATATGGATATATGTGTGTGTATGTGTATGTGTATATGTACACACACACATATGTGCAGAAAAGGGGATCAAGCCTAAAGAGTTAAAGTAGGTCAAATCCTCTGCTACAAACATTAGGACACAAACCGAGCTTGGCTTCTACCAGTGAAGGAGAGCCAAACTACAAGGGTTCTTCCCTTTTGTTTTATATAGAAGAGTCAACCAAATCAAACTAAAATTGACTAACTAAACTAGGGATAAAGATGAAACCATAATTGGAAAAGATTGACATATGTGTGATAGTTAGAAATGGAAAAAAAGGTTAGAAAGTACAGTAGAGTTCAGGAAGTAGATCAGAACCTGGATCTAAGTTTGGGAATACCAAGAGACCAAGGCACTAGGCACCCTAGACCCTTTCTAGGTTTTACAAAATCTTCAAGCTCCATAGACCTATACCTGCAAACCCTTTCTTCTTCCCAGATCTTGCCTTTAGAAACCTATATCTTCAACCTGCACACAAGCAAAGATGGAAAAGGTTGTTTTGTGTTTATGGGCTTGCCTAATTCAAACCCCGTATTGGTTTTTCCACCTAAACTATAGTGATGATTAGTGATCCAAGAGTGCATTCCCTAAGAGGTCAGAGGAAAGATCAGCAATAGATGATAGAAATATGAATGAAAGTGATAATGATTACCACAAGATCTGAAACCCTAGTTGATGTAGATAACTCAAGATCTTGAATCAACAAGGAGATAGCTTGAACTTCCTTCAAAACTTGTAAATGAGAATCATAAAATCCAAAAGCATGTAGCACATCCAATCATGAAGAGCACTTGAGAATAGAACATCAAAACATGAGAGCAAACTCTAATTTTGCATTAGGCATCTTCCTATAAAATGAATTGTAAAACTCCTTTATATATGCATTCACGGTCACTAATGAAAAATAAAACCAAATGGGGCCAATAAGTAAAAGTTAAGGAGGTGTTCTAAGTTGACACCACAAAATAGGATCGAGGCTAACTTCTGGGACTAGGGCACTAGGTGTCTTGGTCCTTTAGCCCCACAAACTCTAGAGAGTATCCATTTAAGTGGGCTTAGACCAGTCGTAACCTTAATTTGTCATGTTTATTTATCGGGATTGAGATTTGATCATTTAATGTTCAAAAAGGTGTTAAAATAGGTCCTGATTAAAAACATAAACATTTTAGGTTCAACTAGGTGCTAAACTAGGTGTAAAATGCCAGTGTACACATTTTACTCTACAACATTTAGTCCCCACTTTAGCATGGGTATGAAATTACATTCAAAATCATAGTAAAGTAAGGAGAAGATAAATTTCAAATATGAAAACATAAAAGCCAAAGAATTATGCCAAGTTGTGGACCATTAGTAGCCACCAAACATAGGATTCTAAGGCTGCAAACGCTTAAGCAATGAAATTTTCAAACATGCAAGAAATTGTACCATAATTTACACATACATGGAGTACTAAAATAATACATAATAATACACACAAGAGACATGACATACACAAAGTTAATGCATGCCATACACAATGCATACACACTTGACATGAAGAAAATGCATAAGGCATAAAGAATACATGAAAAACACATGGAAAGCTTGATGAAGACACATAAGACACATGGAATTATTAAGGAAAACAAGTTCAAACATAATGCATCAAACAAACAAACATAGAAATAAACACACAAGGCACATGACTCTGATGCTAGCTTGCTCTGTCACTAGGGGTCATGTGAAAAGAAGTGCCTTCATTGATCACAAACGACTAAGGACTAACGAATTAATAGGTGACCACAACTAGTCACATGAAGCACATAGGCTAGCAAACTTAGTTGTACTATGTGTCACATAAACCAAAAGGAAACATCATGGGCTAGTGAGGATTGTTGAGTCACTAGGTGAGTTCCATGCCAACTATAATAAACAAGTATGTAATCAATAGAACATAGCGTGATGTATACCCCCACCTTAGAGTGATTGCTAGATCCTATTAGGGACCAATTTCTTTGAGGTAGAATAAACCACAAGATAGGTATAAGAGCTTTCTGGAAGCACGTTCCCATAAGATATGTGTTCCCCAAAAACTACATCACAAGGGGTTGCCCCCACAAAAGGCAAACCATGACAATGCTATGAGCATGATACACAATGGCTTATGTAGTCATGGTATGATGTCAAGCATAGAAACAATGTGCCACATAAATCAAAACATATAAGTAAAGAGAAGTAACATAGAGGGATCTACCTGACTGGTGTCAATATATGAATGGTTGTATAATAGGAGATATATCAAGATTATATATGGAACTGTCATCATCCACTAGCTAGTAGAACTACAGAGACAAAGGAAGAAATAACACATGAAATCAAATAAAATCCCTTTGGGTCAACAAGGTAGAATGCTAAAGTATCCTATGTCTTGCATCATCCCCAAGAGAAACAACAACAATGCAACTTACGACATATAGAAGACTAATGATAGAAATATAAAGAATGTCACAACAAATTTTAGTCCATTTGTATCCTTGCATCCATAAGGGTGTCAAGGGTCATCCAAAGAGAGCTTAACAACAACAACATAAATAAATAAAGCATAAAACAACACATTATGGGCAAAAAAATCACATGCACTCATGACATAATGGAAATAGGAGTCCACACTTGTGAGTCAACCTAAAGAAAATCATCCTTCTCCTAATCTATCTCATCGCCAATTTGGATAGGGGTACAAGATGCAAGAGGAACTATAGAAAGTGTGGTGTAAGGAACAAGAACCATACCTATGTCATACTTATCTTGAGATTCACTATCAAAATATAGTACAATAGGTTCCATAGCAGTTTGTGAAGCTTTATCCTTCTCTATAGGAGATCAAACACTAGTAGATGTCTCTTTCATGTTTGTTGATGATAAATGCTTGCAAGGAAGGAGATTCTCATCTCTTATAGAAAGGTGAGCCATAGCATGATGATGCTTGTTTCTTTCCCTCATAATTATTTTTCTTAGCTTTATTTGTGATGTTTATTAAGGGAACCATAGTATCTTCTAACGTGGGTTCCTTTTCTTCCTTTGCTTCATGAACATTAGAAGAAATAGGAGGAACCACCAAAGGTTGGGAGACTACAAGGGAAGGGTTCCTCAACATGGGCTACTCTTCCTTCTCTACTTGTGAAATAGGTGGAAGTACTTGAGCATCCACAAGTGTTTGAGAGACCTCAGGAAATTATATACACACAATTGATTGATTTCCACTAGTCTTCATACAAATAGGTGGGACAAAAGTAATATTGTGATTGTGTTGGGTATCTTTTGTTCTTTACGGTTGCCTTGTTGTCCTTGAAGGGATGGAAAAGAGGGAACCTCAACATATCTATGAGACACTTGGGGGCAAGGAAGAACCTTCAATTCAAGCTTATCTTTGTTCACCACTTGTGGGACAGTGGGAACTACTATTGTGGCATCAGAGGATCAAGGAGGTTTGGGGACATCACAAGGAGATATGTTACTAAGTGATAATTCTTCTATTTTATTTACTTTAAATTTTTGATATGATAAGAAGAATAAATCCTCCCTAGCTCAAACAACTCCAATTGGTTTTGGCTAGAACTAATCAACTATAAACTATCCATGTCGAGCAACAGGAAGGTATCAACTGTGATGTATAGTGTACACACAAACCTCAAATGGGAACTTTAAACACATATGAACCATATAGGGGATCACCTTCATGGAGTAGAGCCATGGGTGACCCAACTTCACATGAAATAAGTCTGATTTAGGAATGATGATAAATGTAACATCCAAGGTTCTTGGGCCAACCTTGAAATCAAGGGTTAAGGCACCAAGAGTTGGAAGGATGGACCCATCATGTGCTCTAATCATGATTTCTACTACATCATGTGATCATAGTGTAAATTGTACATGTAGAGAAACTCTTTAGTTACTACATTTACCATGCATATATTATCTATCATAGAACCTCTTATAGTTTTATCATTGATTCAAATAATGATGTATAGAGGTCCATCAAGAGCTTCACTATTAGTATCATGAGGAGTAAAAGATATAGATGGTTCATGTTTTTCTCATGCTCTTTATGAGGGCAGGCATCTACCATACAAACATCACCTTCATAGTCTTGTTCTTGAGATGTGTCCACAACATTAGATTCATGATAAGGTAATGGATTTTTATATATTTGAAGATCGTGATTAGGTGGAGCTGCTAATTTATTTCCTTTTTCATTCACAATAGCAACCTAGATGACATTGGAATCAATGAGGTCTTGAACTTCATGTTTAAGACACATACATCTTTCAGTGTCATGACCAACGGTGTAGTGGAATTGACAAAAGGCCTTTGAATCAAATGAAGATGCTTGCAACTTACTTGGATCGAGAGGTCTAACAGGTAGAAGCTTGATGAGATTGTTGTTCAAAAGTTGTCATTATAGAGTACAGAGACTTGAATAATGGTGTGAAATGTCTTATTTTTGGTTTCAATTTATACGGGGCAGGAGTAGGAGATGACGCTACTGCCACATGTTTTCTTATGTTATTATTTGAAATTGCATTGATCTTGATGAATTTTTTATTGTGTGTTTTGAATGAATGATTATGTGATACTTCAGATTGACCAATTGGAGCTGATGAGGGATTATTCTCATACTAACTAAGCAAAATTTTGTAATCATGGAGATCTATGCAAAGATGAGTGAAAGAATAGTAGCATGTCAACAATATCTTATCATAGATGTGAGGATGTAAGTTTCCAATAAATATTCTTTGTACGTCAACATCCTGAAGAGAGTATTGAACTTGTAAAAATAGGGCTTGATAATGACCCATAAAATCTATTACTTTCTCTTTTACTCCTTGTTTGCAATGGACCAAGTTGGTAAAAGAGACTTGAGGTCTAATGTTTTCTTGAAAATGTTTGAGGAATTTATTGACGAGTTGTGAAAAATAAGTGATTGAATTAGGAGGTAAAGAGAAAAATTAATCCAAGGATGTGTCTTTGAGTGACCTAGGAAAGATTTTTACCAAAATTGTATCTTCAAATATGAAATGACTACACATAGTTGTAAAGGCCTCCACATGGTTTTTAGGGTGTCCCTTCCCATTATACTTCTCAAAATGAGGGGTTTCAAATGTTTCAGGCATATGAGCTCTTAGGATAGGAAATGATAGGATAAAGGGCTATGAATGTAATGAGATGTCAAAGATGGTTTGGTAGGACTTTGGTTTTTGCGTGCTAATTGTTGTTGGATGGAGTTCATGTTTTGCAAAAGTTGATTAATGGTTCGAAAGGTGAACTAGGTTGAGATTGGTATGAATGGATAGGGATAACCATAGGTTATGACACTATATGATTGGCCTTTTAGAAAGTGATATTAGACCTATATTGAGTAGGCAAGGTGACACTAGGTGTGGTATTAGTATAATTGAAGGGAACAAAACTATAATGGTGAATGAGATTCCTAGTGGATAACCAAACACATGTGGTAGAACTATTATGTGGCTATGTAGTTGTAGTGAGAATAGTATAATTGTATGTAGGAATAGGAAGTGTTGGCATGGGTACCAACACTTGAGTCCCTATTTGATTAGAAGAAGTGACATTAGTGACAGTTTGAGTGCAACTAGAAGTACATAAAATTTTGTTATGTACTATATGAACAAGGCCATGCAAAACTTCTAATCCTTCTTGGCCTTCAAGGAAAATACTTCTTATACTTTCAACAATGGGGAAAGCCTCTTCAACTATATGTTTTGAGCCTACAAGGTCATCAATGTTGATGGATTCATGAAAATTTGATGCTTCCGACATATGCGAAGAAGCAATATCAGGAAGAAGTGATTCACCTTCTTGGGTGATTAGATTAGGGAATTAGGGTTCCAATGTGTTGTTACCATCATTATTGAAAGCATTATAACCCATAATTTGAAGGATTCTTCGCACAAGAGTGTTAGAATTAGGGTACCAAGTCACAAAACTCATAAATTGTTTACAAGCTTTAGTGACACACAAGATCCACAAAAAGAAGAGATGAATTAGGTGATGAAAGAAAAGTTTGACTTGTTATTTAAATGATGTAATGTTTTGTACTTTTGATCAAATGAAAACACATATAATGCAGCAATAAATGCTTAATCAATTTCTAATCTACTCAGAAAATTAGATAGATCATCCATAATCATCTTCAATTCAAACCCTAAATTTAATCCTTTTCTCAAAATTTATCAATGCAAAAAAATAAATTGTTATTCTTTTCAATATTCATAACCAAGATGACATATATCATGTATGAGAAGAATGTAACATCATATTTCAAATGCAAATGTCATCATAAAAATATAAAACAAGATATGAATCACAAACCCTAAATTTCACCAAAAACTAGGTTTTCCTAAAAATGCATTTTTTTCTTAACAAAACCTAGCAATGAATAGTTTCAAGTGTAAAATAAAACACTAAGGAATGACTAATGAATGCAATCAAGGATTAAATTTGATAGTCAACCTTGCTTGTCGAGCAATTTTTTTATGACAGTTATCTATTCAATGGTGCCTTTAAAATACTATGACATACTTTAGTAGAAGTAAATTAAATATAAAAGCCAAATATATATATCATCATAATCCTATATAAATTTTGACAGTTTGTCCAAAATCTCTCCTTTCATATGATACAGTCTTTTCAAAATTTTAATTCTATTTTACAATTAAAATGTCTAAATAAAACAATAAAACTGTCAAATTTAAGCCCTGGATGTAATATCAATCAGATCTAACGCAAAAATAAGAAATGTGAATCTTTCTATGATGATCTAAAACTTATGCAATGAAAACAATGCAAAAAGTATGCTTTTTCCTAACCATAAAATGCTTGATTTTTTCACTTTTCAATGCAAGTATGTAAAAAAATATTTTCTTTCAGATATGCAAAAAAAAATGAAATGAATTTAATAATGCCATAAGTATTTGAAACAAATCACTAATCTCCAAACCCTAGGTTCACGACTAGCTAGGTTTTCTAACAATGCAACTTTTTATAAACCCTAATTTTGAAACTATGCAAAAAAAAGCTATGTAGGTATGCAAAATGATAAATGAATTCAATCCTAATCAGATCTAGTGTAGAAAAAAACTCAGATCTAAAGAAATACGGATTGCACAGTGGAATAAACAATGGGTTCCCCAAAATGTTGTAGGCAGAAAAGGGGATCTAGCCTCAAGAATTAAACTAGCTCAAACCCTCTTCTAGAAACATTAGGACACAATCCAAGCTTGGCTTCTGCCCATGAAGTAGAGACAAACTATAGGGGTTCTTCCCTTTTGTTGTATAAAGAAGAGTCAACCAAATCCAATCAAAATTGACCAACTAAGCTAGGGCTAAAGATGAAACCCTAATTGAAAACGATTAGCAGATATGCGACAATAAAAACACAACCAAAAAGTTGTTGGGAATTAAGGTGTCTCAACCTTGGTAATTCCTTGTATTAGTACATTGTATTTATTCATTGATTGCCTATTGTATTAATTGGATGCAAATCCTATGTTGTCATGTTGTGGGAGTTGGCACAGTGATGTGTCATCCTACATGACATATAACCACATGTAATTTTATCCTCACATGAGGAGATAGGTGTCCCACTTAGTGGTAGGAATATTTTTCCATGTGTCAGCATCTTGGATATTGTGTAAGGGAATATTGATCAAAATGGTCATGACAGATTCCTTTGATGAAGTTATGACATGTAAGAGTCAAAAATAGGAAATTCTATGATAGGTGAAGACATGTGTCGAAGAGCATCTTTGAAAAAGGCATCTTTGGGCACCCCAAGGTGGACTATGACATGTTGTAAGAGAATATGCTATTTATAGCTCATGTATGACAGATTCTCTTACAGTTGTAAGTTATGACAGCTATGATAGATTCTATGACGGTTGTAAGAGTCGTAAGAGCATCTTTCATAGCCCATTTTGGAAATAGGCGACCTCCTTGGGATGGGGTAACTTGACAAGTGTTAGGAGCATCCTATAGTGTTGGACAAGTGTCCATAGGAGTGGTTTTCGGGCCATAAGGCCATGCTGGATGCCCATCTCAATGAGGAGCCATTTTTACCTTGTATTTGTTATATAAACAGGTGCTTTGTAGAGGAGATGGATTACAGGTTTGACAAGTACTATTATGCTGTCGGTTTGTCTCCAAATACGAGTGTCAAAGACTCCTCATATCTTGCATTGCAAGTGTATTGTAAACCATTTCAGTTTTGATAATACATTGTGCAAGTTTTGGAGTGTGGGGTTTTTCACCTCATAAGGGTTTTCCCCACGTATATCTTGTGTCTCTCTCTTGTGTCTCATTTATGTGTGTATGTGTATTGCTACAATATCTCCATTGTTGTTGTTAACATTCTGTAATTGTAAAGATAAAATTTAATTTTCACACTTCTCTCCTCTTTAGATTAGTGTAGGAAGCGATTTCCACACACCTAGCTTCCTTTTACTTGGTATCAGAGCCTAGCCAATTTTGGTTCTAGCTACTAGGTATAGATTTTTTGAGCTAATCTTAGGTTGAGTGGGAGTCTGTGCAGAATATTCTATATCTTGTTGCAAGAAGGAGATGGAAACCACATCTAGAAGAGTAGAGGTGGAGAAGTTCAATGGCATAAATTTTGAGTTGTGGAAACTCAAGATGGAAGACCTACTTGTTGATCATGACCTATAGGAAACCATTAATGGAACAAAACCTACAACAATGTCACAAGCTAATTGGGACCTCAAAGATTGGAAGGCTAATGGTCTCATAAGACTATATCTAGCTGAATTTGTCTTGTTGAATGTCTATGAGGAGAAGACTACTAAAGAACTTTGGAAGAAGCTGGGATTTGTTTATCAGGCCAAGTCCCTGTTGAACAAGCTCTTTCTAAAAAAGAAGTTGTTTTCTCTAAAAATGGAAGATGGAGGATCTATTACAGACCATTTGAATGCTTTTAACATGATTGTTGCATAGTTGGCATCCGTGGGTGTGAAAATGGAAGAGGAGGGTCGATGTATGACCCTTCTTTGTTCTTTACCAGATTCATGGGATCATCTCATCATGGCTATCAGAAGAACTACAACCACCTTCACAATGGATGAAGTAGTATCTTCACTATTATCTGAAGAATTGTGGAGAAAGACATCCGAGTCAGCCAAAGAAGCTCTTGCGGTTTGTGGAAGACCTAAAGAGAAAGGGAAGAAGAAGGACAAGAAAAGTGAAAAGGGCAGATCCAAATCTCGTGGGAGATCCAAATCTCTTGGAAAGTCCAAGGCTCTTTATTGGAACTATGGGAAAAATGGGCATTTCCAAAAGGAATATAAAGAGGAGAAGAAAAAGAAGAAGAAGAATGCTCCTGATTCAAATTTTGACAAGTCACAAGATGATGGTAATGCCTTCATCACAGCCCTGGCCACCCATGCATCTGATGATGTGTGGTTGATAGATTCTGGTGCATCATTCCACATGACCTCACATCGAAGCTGGTTCACGAAGATGAAGAGTTTAATGGTCGAAGAGTGTACATGGGTGACGATTCTCATCTGAAGATTATAGGTCATGCAAGAGTCTCAATCTAATTCCCTAATGGACAAGTGAAGGGGATCACTGGGGTTATGCACATCCTAGGCCTAGCATGAAACCTACTTTTTGTAAGTATGTTGAATGATGTAGGTGTGCAAATTGTCTTTTCGAAGGATGGATGCAAGATGACTAGAGGATCTATGGTGCTTGTGAAGGGTACTAGGAGAGGTACTCTATTTCAGCTGGAGGCATGCACTTCATAGTGCAATAGTTCTTCTAACTCGAAGAAAAGAGCTGCAGTCACTTCATCCCCACCATCTGAACGAGTAGTGAAGAAATTTGTTGTAACACATTCTGATGGTAGTCCACATGCTTTGGAAGTTAAATTTCCTGGTGAAAAGACTATGTTATGGAATTTGAGATATGGCCACATTGGTGAGAAGGGTCTATGTACCCTGAAAAATATACACCTTGTTGAGGGGTTAAATGATTGTAATCTCAAGTTTGACTTTTGCATTTTGCGAACATTGCATTTATGGAAAGAAAAATTGTTTTCAGTTTTACTCTAGTTCTCACAAGTCTTCTGGTGTATTGGATCTTATTCATTCTGATGTGTTTGGTCCTGTTAATGTTCCTTCGATTTCCAAATCTGTATATTTTGTATCTTTCATAGATGATTACAGTAGGACATGGGTCTATTTTATCATAAGCAAGACTGAAGTCTTTATTCGGTTTAAAGAGTTTAAAGCCTTTGCTAAAAATTAGACTAGTCAAAAGATTAAGTGTTTGAGAACTAATAACGGTGGTGAGTTTTGTTTGGTAGAGTCTGATAAGTTCTGTTACGAGAAAGGGATTGAAAGACATAAGACAACTCCATACACCCCGCAACAAAATGGAGTTGCAGAGAGGATGAACATGACATTGACAGAGAAGGCTAGCAGTATGCTTAGTGGAGCAAGCCTCGAACAAAAGTTTTGGGCTAAAACTGTAGACATTGCTTGCTATCTGGTAAATAGATCTCCTACATTAGCTCTTGTTGGTAAGACACCTATGGAGGTGTGGTTTGGTAAGAAGCCTTTAGTTAGACATATTCATGTTTTTAGTTGTGACGCATATGCACATGTGCCTAGGGAGAAACGGCCTAAATTGGAGAACAAGGCTATTAAATGTATTTTCATTGGCTATGGTGTCGGTGTGAAAGGATACAAGCTTTGCAATCCTGTGGCTGAAAAAGTGTTGTATAGAAGTGTTATCTTCAGAGAGCTAACACATTCTTCCATTGTTCTACAGCCAGAACAGATAGAAAAGAAAGAGGATGCAGTTTAGTTTCCTTCTACCCATGAGAAGATTGAACAGACAGACACTATGAGACCTAATGATGAGGAGAGCTCTAGCAGCTCTAAAAGTTTAGAAGAAGAAGCAGAACCTCAACCTCAGCCATTGAGGAGGTCTACACAAATGAGAAAGCAACCTGATAGGTTTGGTTATTCATTACTTGATTCTAGTTGTGCTTTTGCTTTACTTAGTACTTTTGCTTGATTCTAGTTGTGCTTTTGCTTTACCATATTGGGACGGGGTGATATGACAAGTGTGATGACCATGCTGTAGTGTTGGACAAGTGTCCTTAGGCATGGGTTTTGGGCCATGAGGCCATGTTAGACGCCCATCTCAAGGAAAGCTCATTTTTGCCCTGTAAACTTCTATTTAAGCAGGTGCTTTGACAGGAGATGTATTATGTGATTGACAGGTACTGTTATGCTACCAGTTTGTCTCTAGATATGAGTGTTGAAGACTCCTTTAAAGACTTACATTGCAAGTGTGTTGTAAACCTTGTTGTTTAGATAATACATTGTGCAAGTTTTGGAGTGTGGGGTTTTTCATCTATAAGGGTTTTCCCCATGTTATATCTTGTCTCTCTCTCTCTCTCTTCTAGCTTACATTCTTGTGTTGTGTATTGCTGTAATATCTCCATTGTTGTGTTTAATATTCTGTAACTATAAAGTTTAAAATGAATTTGCACTCATCTATCCTCTTTAGATTAGTGTAGGAAGTGATTTCTGCACACCTAGCTTCCTTTCACCTTCTTGACTCAAAACAACTCCTATAGCACTGCCACTAGCATCACAATCTACCTAAAATACATTATTGAAACCTAGAAATGCCAAAACAGGTGGCTTTGTGACTTTCTGCTTCAATGTATCAAAACTCTTGTTTGCTCCTGTAGTCCATCTAAACTCTTTTCTATCCCCTTTTATTGTCTCAGTTAGGGGTGCACAAATGCTACTAAAATTCTTGATAAATTTTCTGTAAAAACTTACCAAACCATGAAAAGATCTTACCTCTGTAGCACTCCTTGGTGTAGGCCATTCAATGATAGCCCTTACTTTTTCTGGGTCCATATTTAGACCTTCCTCTGAGACAACAAATCCTAGGTATACCAACTCCTTTGTAAAACTACATTTCTTCATATTAATTAGCAACTTCTCCTCCCTTAGCTTCTCTAAAACTCTTTTGATATGCATCAAATGCTCATCCCAAGTCTTACTAAAAATCAAAATATCAATCTAAATAAACAATAACAAAACTTTCTAAAAATTCTTTCAATACCTCATTCATGAGCCACATGAATGTGCTTAGTGCATGGTTATCCCAAATGGCATGACTAACCACTCATACAAACCCTCCTTTGTCTTGAAGGTTGTCTTCCATTCATCTCCTTCTCTGATTCAGATTTGGTGATACCCACTCTTCAGGTCAATCTTCGTGAAGTACTTGGCTCCACTCAAATAATCTATTATGTTATCCATTCTTGGTAATAGAAATCTATACTTGGTCATGATCTTATTGATGGCTCAAGAATCTGTACACATTCTCCCTCTCCATCTTTCTTTTGTGCTAGTACTGTAGGTACCGCACATGGACTTAGGCTCTCCCTTATCAGTCCCTTCCTCAACAACTCCTGAACTTATCTATTCAGCTCTTCATTCTCTGTAGGGGTCATTCTATGGGCTGCCTTATTCAATAAATTGGCTCTTGGTATCAAATCCATTTGATGACTTATCTTCCTCACCGATGGTCAACCTTCTGGTACATTATCAAAGACAATGTCCTAAAATTCTTCTAACATATCTAAAACTTCTACTAGTACATCTTCACATTTCTCTTGACTAATCTTAGGAATCAATGCAAAGCAATGACACTCATGCTTCATACCCTCCAAAAATTTCCTACCATCTACCAAGCAAATTCTGGCAGTACTACATACCTTTTATTCCACCTCCTTCAAGAGCTTCAACTTATGATGAACTCCTCCCTTTGTCAGGGAAAATGTGTTTGCATGGCCATCATGGACAACACACCTATCATACTACCATGGCCTCCCCAAAAACATATGACATGCATCCATCAGTATGATGTCACACATCACCTCATCATGGTAGTCACCAATCTTGAACTTGACTAAACACTATTCATTAACCAAAGCTCTACGATCCTTTTGCAACCATACAATCTGATATGGATGTGGATGCTTTCTTCTTGTCAACTTCAACTTGTTAATCACCTCCTCTAAAACAAGATTGTCAGTGCTCCCACTATCAATAATAATATCACAACACTTACCTTCACACTTGCATCTTATGCAAAATAAACTCTTCATCTGATCTAGTTAGATTACTCATCATTCAACAAGGTTCTTTTGACAACTAGGGTTTCTCCCCTTTCAGCATCTTCAAAATGTTTAGACTTTGCATCTTCGCCTACATGTGTAACTCGTGCATTACCTTCAGGTCTTCTGTTTGTTCTTCCTTGATGTTGCGTACACTCGTATGCTTGATGTCCTTCTTCTCCACATTGGAAATAAGTTCCTCTGAAACCTCCTCTTCCAGGTACTTTCCCAGGTCTACCTGTACCTCTTCCTCTTTGCTCAACATTATTTTGGTCATGAGGGCAGTAGCTATTATCTCCTCTCTAATTTCAACTGGTGCCAGCTTCTTCACCTTTCTTTGGATCTTCATTTTGGCCTCCATGGGGTCTTCCACCAGTGCTTCGGCCTTGAACTCTTCCCCTTTAATTGCTTTCAAATCTTTTATTTAGCTTCTTTTCCACCTTCAGGGAAAACTAGTGTGCATCTTCTATGGTGGTCATTCTAACCAGGCTCAGTTCCTCTTGAATACTTGACCTTAACCCATTACTGTAATAGGCTACCTTCTCCTTGTTGGCCTCTATATTGCCTATCCTGATAGTAATCTTATAAAAATCTTCTGTATACTCCTTAACAGACTTGTTACCTTACTTCAATCCTTGCAACTTCTTCAGCAATTCCATCTCATAGTCCATGGGAATGAACTGCTTCTTTAGTTTGTCCACCATCTGATCCCATCTGGTAATCTTTCCTTTTCCTCTCCTATTTCTCTCTAACTGGACCTCCTTCCACCAAATAATGGCATGGCCCTTCAACTTTATTTTTGTAAACTCGGCCAATGCTGGGTTCTCCACATCTTCATACTCAAAATATTCCTCCATATCATTGATCCAATCAATAAGCTGTTCTGGATTCAAATCTATAGAATCGGTAGAAACATTGATCCTGAGCCTCTTTTTGATCTTCGAAATGGCCCTCAACAACCTAACTTCTGCAAGATCTCTTGTAGCTTCTTGTTCTTCCTCAGACTGCTTTTCTTCAACTTCATCCTCGCTTTCTTCTCTTGTTCTTAGCTCAAACCCTCTTCGCAACTCTTCTTGCAATCCATCGATTTGCCTTTACAAGGATTTAAAACCCTCTTCCATTAAAGCATTACACCCAACATGGTTTCTTCATGGAGGCATCTTGATCTCTGCAGCAAACCCACAACCTCAAGTCCTGGTGCAAATTGCCTCATGGTCGGCGATCTGTCTACACACTCAAGAACCCTTACTCTGATACCACTTTATGAAAGGGGTAAATCAGAAAACAAATAACATTAGAAATTGCACAAAAAAATAGAATGTTTTTTTATTGATTTAGACAAATCATTACATTACAAAAGCTCAAGTACAATAAGAGAATCAATCCTCCATAGGCTGCAACACATTACAGCTACCTATCACTAGGTTTGAAATCTTTTACCTTATATAACCCTAAATAAGCTAGGGTTTTGGTCTTCCCCACTATTCTTGACTCTACACTTTCCCCATTAACTCTACTACTACCAAGGGTTCCCAAAAATAGTCATATATAGCCCTTTTTAGCAGCCACCAGCCAAATTTCAAAATTTGCATCTCCCTTGAAAAATAGGTCAACTTCTGGAAGAAATAACTTTTGATCCAGGTGTTCAATTGATGTGACATTTAAAGCATTGGAAAGCTTGTGGAGTTCTCTACATGGGAAGAATTTGCTCTGCCAGTTTCAACCATTTTTGTGCCTGTATGGGACCGTTTAGTGGCTCAAACCTGAACTTGAATTTTATAATCATTTCCTCCAACTAATCTTAGATCCTGAATTTTACCACTTTCCTTCCCTACATTTTTAATGAGTTCCAACTATATATGCACTTATTTATATAATCATTTCCACCACTAACCCTAGATCCTGAATTTTACCCTTTTCCTTCCCTATTTTTCAAAGAGTCCCTCAATTATACATGTACTATGTACTTATACATGTACTCTGCACTCACTTCTCATTGCCATGCCACTGCAATTTGAGCTCGGAGGATGTTGGCCTATGGTCACAGATGCCAATCACATTCTCAGAGCTGCAACGATTGCGGGTAGATCAGCAGGAATAATTGCACCACACCCCAACTCTGGCTGCGTAAATGCAGTGGGGCCTAAAATCATATCAGAAGGTTTTTTGCGTGCCAGAGGGAGTAGGAGCACAGAGTTACAGGCCATGGAGAAGGCCTGCAGGCGAGCCAAGGGAGCCACAACCTATTTAAATCTGGAACCCTTTACAAACGAGGCCGTGAGTGCTCTGTGCGAGGTGGAGCTTTCCATAGTGGTGGTGGGTTTCACAAGCCTAGTTTTAGACCAAAGCGGGAAAGTTGTCAAAACCCTAAAAAGCGTCAGCATACCTATTCATGTCCTTGGAAAATGACCTGAGGCCGTCAATGTATACATCAAAGAAGCCATGAAAGCCTATGAAACTGTTAATGCCCCACTGCTTTATGCATCCTCACATGGGATTCCTTATTCGACGCTACTTACAATGAAGGGTGGTCATATTCGAAGGGAACTCTTGTCTGAATTGCATGCCTGGAACAAAGCTATTATGTTGGAGCAGAACAGTTTGTGATAGGTATTGTATGATGTAATGGTAAACCATATGGAAGTGGGGCAATCACCTGTATGGATCATTGTCTCACCGTCATTAGATTTTGTGCCTGAGGATTCGTGGCTGTGGGATGTGTCTATGAGTATGATGCTCGTTGCTACTTGTAGGGGCTTGGAGCACAGGGAGTTTTGGTGGAAGTTGGCATTCAGAGGTGTGGAAGTGGTGGAGTTGGAGGTGCTATGTGAAGTTAACATTCTGAATATGAGGTTTTAGGTAGTATTGTACTATGTGTTTTGATTTGGGGAAATAGAAGAAAATAGTATATAAATTGGTGTTCAAATTTATAAGACAGTATTACTTTCAAAATATAATACAAATATCATACTGGTTATGGGATCCTTTCTATGTTGCATGTGATGGAGTTGATATGAATTTTAGATATCAAGGGTATTTTAATTCATCTTTACAATTTTCTGTATTGTGTGTATTTTCTTTTGCTTTCTCTCAAGGATGGGAATAAATGCTTGGAAAATATTGTGTCAAATGTTGTATGCATTATATAGTCACAAAGGATAATTCTATATTACTAAGTATAAGAGGTGTTAATACAAGGTGTTGATACCATTAGTCTATTAGCAAGGAGGTGATATCGCTTGAATGATACATTGATTTTATGCAATTTGACTCTATGGTCGATTGGATTAAGCACCGGTCTCTCACTAGGTTAATTCATTGATTTAGATCCATCCCAAACAAACCAAAATCATTTCTATATCTGTTATTCTATTAAGAATGTATTTGGATTAATATTAGTTCTCAATCATGGTCTGAACTGTGTTAGCATAGGATTAAGCCAATCTAAGTGGAATCAGTTGTTTCCTTGGTAAATTGTTATTGAGAACCCTCTATTTAAATACAACATCATAGGTAAATCCTTGAGATATTTTATGTGTTGTAGAGGGTACACCCACCTTGGTCTTGCAAAACCAAAAGTGCAGAGGATTTTTTAAATCTTAGGTGTTGTAATCCTATTCGTTGACTACTGACCTAAAGCCCTTAAGCATAAGAAATTGGCTAAATTCTTAGAGGACTTTGACAATCAGTTGGAGGAAGAAACACACCCAAACAATCCAATTGATTTTGTGAATTGTGTTATCCATTGGAGACTTTTGGAGGTTTCCCCCTTGAAGTGGCATATTAATATCAAGTATTTTCAGTATATTTACTATTATATTCTTCTATTGTGCAAGTTGTTTCATTACAAATGAAACTAAAGCATGTTTGTCTAAGTCCGTGTCTAATTCAGATATGCATAACATGGCTTTCCTTATGATTTGCCTTGTTTAATGTTTCTCTTAAACCAAAGATATTGCATTCTAAGCATTCTTCAATGCTTTCCCCTAAGAGTTGCAATTTTTTATTGTGTGTGCAACACACCCAATGTTCTATTAGAATATTGTGGTCCTTTTTTAAACTCTAGGCTTTCATTTCACAATGCCTTGTATCCTCATGCGGCCCATGTCATATTTGTGATCTCGAGCACCTTGTTGTGAATCAATTTGCATGATCTTAATGGATCTTGATACCCTTGTATTTTGCTTGATAGTTGCTTCAAGCATGTGAGTTTACATGATCGGCGTTAAGCCTCTATTTATATGTATATCTCCTTGCTAGAATCTTGCGAACATGTTGCACTCAATTGTAATGGTGGAAATTGCATACCAATGCCATTTTCCCTTATTTGAGCCCACTTAAATTAAAATGTCCTTTATGGACAAATTGAACTTTTTCTTTTAAAACATAAAATAGCGTTGCCTATTTTGATGCATAATTGATTATATATATAACTAATTTACAATCGTAATGGTGGAAATTGCATACCCATGCCTTTTTCCCTTATTTCAACCCACTTAAATTAGAATGTCCTTTATGGACAAATTAACCTTTTCCTTTAAATGGAAAAAAAAATTGCCCATGTGGATGCATAATTGATAATATATATGTGCATATGTGTGTGAAACTAATTTACAATTGCAATGGTAGAAATTGCATACCCATACCCTTTTCCCTTATTAGAACCTACTTAAATTAGAATGATCTTTATGTAACAACAAACAAACAAACATGCAAAAAAATAAAAATAAAAACAAAAACACAACCTAATCCTTATTTATAATAATTTCCTCCAACTAATCTTAGATCCTGAATTTTACCCTTTTCCTTCCCTACGTTTTTAATGCGTTCCAACTATCTATGCACTTATTTATATAATCATTTCCACCAACCAACCCTAGATCCTGAATTTCACCCTTTTCCTTCCCTATTTTTCAAAGAGTCCCTCAATTATACATGTACTATGTACTTATACATGTGCTCTGCTCTCACTACTCATCCCCATGCCACTGCAATTTGAGCTCGGAGGATGTTGGCCTGTGGTCACAGACGCCAATCACATTCTCAGAGCCGCAACGATTGCGAGCAGATCAGCAGGAATAACTGCACCACACCCCAACTCCGGCTGCGTAATTGCAGTAGGGCCCAAAATCATATCAGAAGGTTTTCTGCGCGCCAGAGGGAGCCGGAGCGCGGAGTTACAGGCCGTGGAGAAGGCCCGCGGGCGGGCCAAGGGAGCCACAGCCTATGTAAATCTGGAGCCCTTTACAAACGAGGCCGTGAGTGCTCTGTGCGAGGCGGAACTTTCCAGAGTGGTGGTGGGTTTGACAAACCCAGTTTCGGACCAAAGCGGGAAAGCCATCGAAACCCTAAAAAGCGCCGGTATACCAGTTCATGTCCTCGGAAAAAGATCCGAGGCCGAGGGCGGCAATGTATATGTCAAAGAAGCCGTGAAAGCCTGTGAAAATGTTAATGCCCCGCTTCTCTACGCAGCCTCACATGGGATCCCTTATTCGACGCTACTTACGGCGGAGGGTGGTCGTATTCGGAGGGAACTCTTGTCTGAATTGCGTGCCCGGAACAACGCTATTGTGCTGGGGGAGAACAGTTTGCGACAGGTATTGTACGATGTAATGGTAAACCATATGGAAGTGGGGCACTCGCCTGTGCGGATCGTTGTCTCGCCGTCGTTGGATTTTCTGCCGGAGGATTCGTGGCTGTGGGACGTGTCTATGAGTAGGACGCTCGTTGCTACTTGCAGAGGCTCGGAGCGCAGGGAGTTTTGGCGGAAGATGGCGTTCAGAGGCGTGGAAGTGGTGGAGTTGGAGGTGCTCACACCCAGGGCTCTCATGGAATACTGTTGGGGCAAACTTGGCTTTACATCCGTGCTGTGGGAATGTAGCGGCGAGTTCGCTGCGGCCGGGATTATCAGCGGTGTAATTCACAGGCTCATTACGGTTGGTGGAGAAAGTAAGCTAATTTCCACAGCACCGATTCCAATTGACCAAAAAGTAGAGGCTCCTATTTTCAAAGACAAGACGGGGACCCTCCCTCGGTGGGGGAGGCCAATTCCTCCTCCTCGTGTATTTAATATTAGGATGGGTCCATGGAGGGGGCTGGCTTCATGGTCTGTTTTTATGATGAAAAAGGAGAGGTTTTATGAATTGAAGTCTTGTCTTTGAAAATAGGAGCCTCTACTTTTTGGTCAATTGGAATCTTATTCTTAAAAATAGGAGTCTTTGTTTTTTCCGAAATTGGAATTTTGTCCTTAAAATTAGGAGCCTTTGTTTTTTTTTCGGAAATTGGAATCTTGTCCTTAAAATTAGGAGCCTTTGTTTTTTTTGGGAAATTGGAATCTTGTAGTTAAAAATAGGAGCCTCTGCTTTTTGGTGAATTGGAATCTTGTCTTTAGGAGCCTCTATAGCCTTTGTTTTTTTTTTGTAAATTGGAATCTTGTAGTTAAAAATAGGAGTCTCTGCTTTTTGGTGAATTGGAATCTTGTCTTTAGGAGCCTCTATAGCCTTTGCTTTTTTTGTAAATTGGAATCTTGTAGTTAAAAATAGTGGCCTCTGCTTTTTGGTGAATTGGAATCTTGTCTTTAGGAGCATCTATAGCCTTTGTTTTTTTGGTAAATTGGAATCTTGTAGTTAAAAATAGGAGCCTCTACTTTATGGTAAATTAGAATCTTGTCTTTAGGAGCCTCTATAGCTTTTTTTTTTTTTGTAAATTGGAATCGTGTAGTTAAAAATAAGAGCCTCTGCTTTTTGGTGAATTGGAATCTTGTCTTTAGGAGCCTCTATAGCCTTTGTTTTTTTGGTAAATTGGAATCTTGTAGTTAAAAATAGGAGCCTCTACTTTATGGTAAGTTGGAATCTTGTCTTTAGGAGCCTCTATGGTTTTTTTTTTTTGTAAATTGGAATCTTGTCCTTAGGAGCCTCTATAGCTTTTTTTTTTTTTGTAAATTGGAATCTTGTAGATAAAAATAGAAGCCTCTACTTTTTGGTGAATTGGAATCTTGTCTTTAGGAGCCTCTATAGCCTTTGTTTTTTTTTTTGTAAATTGGAATCTTGTAGTTAAAAATAGGAGCCTCTACTTTTTGGTGAATTAGAATCTTGTCTTTAGGAACCTCTATAGCCTTTGTTCTTTTTGTAGATTGGAATCTTGTAATTAAAAATAGGAGCCTCTACTTTTTGGTGAATTGAAATCTTGTCTTTAGGAGCCTCTACAGCCTTTGTTTTTTTTTGTAAATTGGAATCTTGTAGTTAAAAATATGAGCCTCTACTTTTTGGTGATTTGGAATCTTGTCCTTAGGAACCTCTATAGCCTTTATTTTTTTTGTAAATTAGAATCTTGTAGTTAAAAATAGGAGCCTCTACTTTTTGGTATATTGCAATCTTGTCTTTAAAAATAGGAGCCTCTACTTTTTCATAAATTGGAATCTTGTCTTAGAAAATAGGAGCCTCTACTTTTTGGTATATTGCAATCTTGTCTTTGAAAATAGGAGCCTCTACTTTTTCATAAATTGGAATCTTATCTTTGAAAATAGGAGCCTCTACTTTTTTGTAAATTGGAATCTTGTCATTGAAAGTAGGAGCCTCCACTTTTTCATAAATTAGAATCTTGTCTTTGAAAATAGGAGCCTCTAACTTTTCGTATATTGGAATTTAGTGCTTGAAAATAGGAGCCCCTACTTTTTAGTTCTAAATTTTTAACTAGTGTCTTTAGGGTGGGGCCATGACCTAAATTTGATGTTCATATGGTCGTATTTAGACATTTTGGTTGTAGCATACAATCAAAATTTTAATAGGATTGTATCACATGAAAGGAGAGATTCGTTGTCAAATTTTATATAAGATTATGATGATATATATTTAGTTTATATATAATTTTACTTATGCTAAGGTATATCATAGTATTTTAAGGGCAACTTTGAATACATAACCTTCATAAAAAAATGGTTGACAAGTAGGGTCAACCGTCAAATTTAGGCCTTGGGTGGGGCCATCAACATATAAGATTTTTTGGTGACATGTCATACATTTACAATTTTTCACATTAACTATAGTTAAAAAATAATTTAGTGAAAATTTTAACATTAGTTGTAAGAAAAATGATGAAATCACTAACATCCTAAAATTTTTGAACTTATAATTTTATGTTTTCTCATTACTATAAATCTATGAGTTCACCTACTTATGAAATACTCTTAAAAGCTATCTAACAACATTTGAAACATTTTTACAAACATACTTTGTTGGAAAGGAAATGAATGATATTATTCCACTTCCTCATATGACAATGTTACAATCTTACAAGCATAATGCTAAATCCCCGCATACGATGTCATTAACCATGATAAATAAATTTATTCAAAATTAGATAAACTAAAGAACTAGTGAAAGCACCTAGAGGTTCTATTGAATGGCCAATAAGCACATATATAAATAGTCTATTGGCCAAGCACTACACATTTATGTTTTTTTCAAATTAATTTCATGTAGTGCTTGGTTGATAGGACTTTTTATATATGTGTCTATCAACCATTTGACAGCACATTTAGGTGCTTTTACTAGTTTAATTTAGTTGCTTTTATTAGACATCTTATTATTAAAGATTCTCCTTTTATTATGGTCATTAATTAAAAATTATCTAAAGCATAAAGAAAACCTATATATGGTTAATCATGTATTGAGTCCTTTGGTTTACCTCTAAACAAAGATGAAATTTAACCCTTAATTGATCATTGTACATAGTGCACTCTAAGTAGAACCATTCTAAAATAAAAATTAAGAATCACAAAAGATAATTATATAATTTTATTTTGAGAATGGTTCTCTTATTTTAGGTTCACTCCAAATGAACACAATAGATGGTGTATGATGCATGTGAATGGTGTAGGAACCCTTTCATTTTTCTCATCACTTAAAAAGCTCAATAGAAGTTGAAATCTTCACAAAGAAAAGAGTCAAGCCTTGTGCCTTCTTTAACATTTTAAAGGAAAACCTATTTTCTTGGTGTTCACTAAAGTTGCACAAATTTCTAAACATATAATGTGTGGATTCAATCAAGAAAACTTTGAGTGTATTCCATATCTCTTGGAGTGCATGTACACTATCCCATTTAATATATTTGACAAGAAATTTTAACAAATTTAGGAAACTCCATGTTTTATTGATTCAAGGTAGTTTGAATCTAATTAGATTTAGAATTTCCAAGATTGTAAGTATTAATTATGTTTTGGTCATCATGCAGGTATGAAAGAACCTTTTTGACCAACATTCTTGGAGGAAATAAGGTGTTTATACAAAGAGCAGAAATGAAATTTATGTGGACATCAAAATACTATATGAATCTCATTATTATTTGGTTAGTCCAAAAGGTTCTTATTTGGTTAAGAGCCTAAATTTGATGGTTGTATGGTTCTATTTAGGCATTTTTGCCTATAAAATAGAATCAAAATTTTAGGAAGACTATCACATAAATTGGAGATTTTGGACAACCCATCACAATTTATATAAGATTATTCTAATAAATATTTTTAGTTTATATAATTTTATTTATAACAAAATATGTTTTAATGTTTGAAGGGTAGCTTTGAATGTGTAACCGTGATTAAAAAAATTTACTTGACAAGAAGGGTCAACAATCAATTTAGGTCCTTAAGACTTGTTGGTTACTCTTTTTAACTAACCAAATAAGAATAACAATTTGGGCTAACCACTTGTAGCATTAAATAATTTTAATGTAAACAACAATGAATGCTTTGGTGGAGAACTTAACCATTTTCTTGCAATAGTTACCATGTAACCCTCATTATAAGATTTAAAGACAACCATCAATTGAAGGGCCAAGTGATTTCTCATAGCATTTATATGACTATAGAGCTAACTTCCTAAAAACAAGTGTTCAAAAAACATGAATACAAGAATCATGTAATGTAACCAAACAACTTTGCAATTCATCAAACAATAGAATTGACAATAAAAAATTTCAAACAATAAAAATGGAAATAAAACTTTCAAAAATAAACACAATGAGATTGAAGCTAAAATGATAAAGCCTACTTATTTGAAGAAAAGATTTTAACTTGAAATGTACAAGTTGATTTTTACTTTCTTTGCCAATGAATTGCTGATCTTACCCAAAAATTAGTAAGGTTGTAAAATTAAGTACTTTACATCAAAATTTTAGTATCAAATGCGAATATTTGAATAAAAATAATTAGCCAACATTTCTTGATCAATTTTTGTTTCAAACCTATGAAACACTATGCTCATGGTTAGCCTTTGGTTAGCTACCTTGCTAGTGTAAGCCAATGCAATTTCAGCCAAATTTACAACGTCCATAACACAATATTATCCATTATGGCTTGGATCGATGAATTCTTCTACTTTGGTGATTTTCACCAGTGATTTGGTAGTATTGCATGAGGCATAGATAAATGACAAATACCCAAATACCTTTACCTTCACACCAAGTCCTCACACTTTGATAGAATAGAGTAGATGCAACCTAATCTACTAGCTATGTTCTTTATGATAGGTGATAGATGATGATATGTTGATTGCTCATAATTCTTGTAGCATAACATTACTTTATTGTGTCCCCCCAATGGCCTAGTTGAGGCTAGATTTATAGATTTTTTATGAGGATAAGGATAAGGATGGAAGCTTCTAGGGCTTTCTAAAAGGACAAAAGGATAAGGTAAAAGATAACTGGATTTTTATGAGATAAAGATGGAAGTTTCTAGTTAGTCATGTGATGAGTTGGATTTCTTTTTAAATTTATTTATTTATGGTAAATGGATGAGGATGAGAAAATATAGGAATAATTAATCAAAATAGAATTATTTAATTCATTATTGGAGAGGGAGGATATGTGAGGATAAAATTAAATAAATAAATAAATTATTTAATTAATTATGGCTATGGGTAATAATGGATTTAAATAAATATGGGTGTGTGTTAGAAGTTGATTCCATTTTTTGGCCAAAAAGTGGAAGTGTTTTCCTTGATTTTTATAATTTGTCACATTGGACCTAAAATTTTGAAGCACTTATTGATTGAATCTTAGAAAAAGTTTGTAATATGAAATGTAGTATTTGGAGTCTAGTTTCTAAATATGTAATTTATTTTAATACTTAGATGATACAAATTGATTTTTAATAGGCATGTCTTAAAACCACTATTTAAAAGTCACTTTTTTACCATACCATGCACATGTACGTCAACCATATTTTGACCTAAATAATTGTAGTTTTTTGAATCCTTTTGGGAAAGGATCTATAACACACTGAAGATTGTGTATGATATTTTTTGTAATTTTTTAAAATATTTTTTTATTAATTTTTATTGGGGGGAATTGTTGTTTTGAAAATTTCTTGTGCATGCCACACATATGATGGGGTAATCCCACAATAATGAGTCTCACTTTTTGGCTAAGATGGACATTGATATCAACATTTTTAACTAAATCTTCACTTTCTGGGACCTATAGGAGCTAAACTATTAAGAATTTGAAGATGATGTGAACTAGTGATTTGTGGCGATTTGTGTGTAGATTTTAAATATATCTTTAATTTTTTTTTAAATAAATAGTGAATCTTTCAACATCTCCTTTAATAAATAGTTTTTAATAGTAAACAACATTTTCAAAAAGTAACGTTTATGTCATCAAACATAACTTTTTTTCTATAAAGGATAAAATTCTAATTTTTTAAATATATGTTTTTAACATCAATATCCAGTGCATAGATATTTTTTGATAATTTTTTGTTACATATTTTTTAAATTAATTTTTGAAGTTAGGGTAACTATAATTTGGACACAGGTGTATGTCGTCAAGCATAACTTGTTGTGTATCTATCGAAAGTCAATTTTTTTGGGTGAAACAATGTCATCAATAGCTAGTTTAAAGGTATTTTTGGATTTTTTTTCAATGTTTCACTACTTTTCCACTTGTGTGTAATGAAGAACTTGATGTTCAATGAAAAACCTATGTTCAGTAAAAATTAAAAATTAAATCCATAATAAAATGAAAATATATCAAAATTATATTTGTTGGAAAGCTTATTTCGAGGACTATTGTAATACCCTGCCATGAAACCCTAGAGAAAATCTCAACTAAGCAATGCCAAAGGGAAAACATTTTTTTAACAAAGGAATATCAACGAAATGAAAATCATGTTTATTTATAACATCTAAGTTAAGCTTTTAACCTCTATGGATTACATGACTACATTACTAATTACTAACATGATCTAACTAACAACCATGGTTTGCTCTAAATCCAAATGCACCAATGAATACACACACATATTTCGTAAATCCTACCAAAGAAAATACTAGTAAATAACAATAATGAAATTAACAGGATGATAGGAAAACAATTTACAAAATTAACTTAGTAAACTTCAAATTAAGTATCAGAGTATATCAACATTTATTGTAAGTAAAATGTAAGATACAAACATTTTCAAATTAATTTATACGCATTTACCATAATGCCAGATAATCATCTATTCGCCAAGTGGAAAAGTACTTTCTTAGCTTTAGAGTCCTGCATGGCTTATAGATCTCAAACTGCATATCTAATGAAACACTAGTTCTGCATAACTATTAATTACACAATACAACTATCAATTGCATAAAATGACAAGCCTAAGGCCCTAAGGGGCCAACCTAATGTCTCAGGGGCTCATGATGGCCTTGCCTATGTATGTGTAGTGTAGAGACTTCGTAGTTTGGGGACTTGATCTTACAACCACAAGATGGTATCAAACAATTCAAGACTCTTAGAATACTATTCATAAGACATCAACTCCTTCTTAAACAAAGATTCACATTCACATTTGAAACCATACATGAGGATAGTAGAAGATGAGGGTTCACTTATCCCACAACATTCTCAATAAAAATCACACAAAACAAGCATGATCTAAGGTTTTAGCTTCCTTGATCAATTACTTAATCATCCCCAAGGTTTGAAGTAACTAAAATAAGAATTTTATCTCACATTAGTATACCACATGAAATAATATAATTTAATGAATTTAAGTACACAAAGATGAGGGACCAAAATGGGGTCTTAAGATGCCACTTTTTTTCTGAAATCATAAAGCATTGATGTTAGATGAGAAATTGAAGATAGTTACACTCAAAATTTGAAGATACAACAAAAACAAGAGTCGTAGTGCTCTAAATCTAGTTTCTAAACTACTATTTTTTTCAAAAATGGTTAAGATTAAGGGGTTCAAAAAGGGGGAGTACACAAATTGGTCCTATTTTTCTCAAAAAAACATAACATAGCGTCTGGTGTGCTCCCCCTAAAATGTTAACTTTTTTTAAGTATTCCATAAATCGCTTCAGTGGAAAATTAGCTAACATCGTGTAGTTTATGCCTGATTTTTCTGCTAATTTTTTTAATGAATATATGATTTTTTCTGAATTTTCAAAGTGGACACATCCTGAAAAATAAAGTTGAGCGTGCTCCCCCCTAATTTTTTTGAAAACTAATTGAAATTTAGTTTCTTTTTTTAATGTGTATAGAATAGAGTCGAGAATGTAAAAATGTATTTTTTTTCAAATTTGGATGAATGGATAAAAATGACATGAAAAATACTATACATAGGTTTTTGGCAAAAAAGGAAGACACTAGAAAAATAAATTGAAGATCAAAACCTTAACGTATTCGAAATGTAGAAAAAATTATATGGTTAGAAAGTTAAGAGAGAGATTGACATTACTGCGGCATTTTTTCAGATTGACATTGAAAAATGTGCAAACCCAATGGAGAGCATGCTCGACATTTAGTTATTTTTCTATATTTTATAAAAAACACGTCTTTGGGCATTGACATGCAAGTCCAACCCTTTGGGTTAGATACCCAAAGAAAATCCAACCCTAAGGGTTGGTAGTTTCCAAGGCAAGTTATAACGCGAGCGTGTTAAAACATACTCGTGTTCTAAAAGATTTAAAAAATGCGCTCACATTATTAAAAACATAAAAAATAGTGTATTTTTTATGTTTTTCATAACGCGGGTGCGTTATGAAAAACATAAAAATACACTATTTCTAATGCATGTTATAAAAACATAAAAAATAGTGTATTTTTTATGTTTTTAATAACACGAGCGCATTATAACATGCTTGTGTTATAACCTGAGCACATTATAATGTGCTAGCGTTATGGCTTGGTAGTGACCGAGCCACTACCGAGCCATAATGCGAGTGCGTTATAACACGAGCACATTATAACGCACTCTTGTTATATGCACAATGGACCAAAAAATGATTTTGGCAACTTTTTGGTCCCCCATCTTTGTGCACATGCCCATGATCTTCATCTTCATCTTCATCTTCAAAATACCAAACCTTGACATTAGTACAAAATGTGCAAAGTACAAAACATGCTTGGTTACTTTTTCTTCTTTTCATCATGTACACTATTAATGAGGAGGTTTAATTCTCATACCATATAATTGATACCTTAAATATAAAATATACTCTTAACATTTCCACTTAAAAGATTCTAACCAATCACCTGAGTAACCGAGTCTCAAACAACACCTAATTATGACATTAAGATAACTAACTATTAATTAAATAGTAAAATCTCTTAATTTCATTCCAAGCGACATAATACAAAAGTATAAATCTATCTACCACATAGCTTTTTCTTAATCTAGCTAACAGTAACTTCATTTGACACAAGCATTCAGTTCTACTTATGAAAATTGTAATTCATGTTTCAAAGACTAGTTTGATACCTTCTTATTTGAAGAAGAAGAATACTAGCTTTATGATAAGAAATGCTCAGGAAAGATAATTTAGTCCTTTCAGCTATAAATATAAAAATAATGAATATTAATCCTTACTCCAATACATATAACATTTTTACACCATAAATTCATATCCATGCTTTTTATTGCACCTCAAACTAAGTTCTAAAATTTCTATAATTATGACATATTAACCCAGTAGATGAATTCAAGCTAAACCTCATAATTACAAGCTATAAAAATATACATTGTCTTAACTAGAGACAAAAGTCTTATTAACTCTATGCCTTATTAACTTCAACTACTTCTTTAGAGCATTTCATCATCTAAAACCTTATATATACAATATAATAAAGAAGTAGATAATAACAATATTAGATAATAAAATAACTAATTAGTGAATGGGGTTGTGCTTGAATGGCAAAGGCCAAAGGTTGTCATGATGGAGATCCAAGTTCGAATCCCCCAAGTAACATGTGGCTTCTATGTTGATTAAGTTGGTTCTGTGGATATGTTTTTGGGGAGGAGGTCCCCCTTGTGACCTCCAACACTTACGAATCAAAAAAAATATTATGTGTATTGCTGATAAGGGCGTAGTTCGGTGGTTAAGTCACTCGGTTGTAGTGGCAACCAATAGAGTTCAAACCCCCGCTGGACCAACGAGCTCGCAAGCTTTACACCTTCATTGGGCCAACAAGCTCACAGGTTTAAAGTGTTCTCTCTTGGGGATGAGGTCCCCCGTGTTGTGGCCTCACCAGTTCATAGCTTCAGGAAAAAGCGTCGTGGAGCCGGAGGGCATGTCGCACTAGAATCACCGGTCACGTTAAAAAGTTTACCAGGCACATTGAAAAATAAAATAAAATAAAATAAAATAACTAATTAGATGCTCTCATAAGAGTTCTAGACCCAGAATTAAATATGAAAACAATAATCTATCTTGTATGGAATATGCATCTACTACTACCTAGAATGTTTATAAGACTTTGTAAATAGTATCCCATGTTTCTTGTCTATGTTATCCTTAGCAAACAAAGTTGTTTGGGATAGTGGAAAATAAAGAATACAGGTTGACGGATTTAGACCACACAATTCTGCATGATTATTAGAGAGAAGATCATATTCATTCAACAATTAAAGGATCTAAGATAATAAGGAGATGTAAAGTCACATTCTACATCCTTCACTAGTGCACAAGCATGCATATTTACACACAAAAGTCTCTAAATATTTGAGTCACAATACAAGATATAGTTTAGGTGGGCTTCAACCATTTCTTGAGCACAAAAGAACAATGAAGAACCTTGATAACAAGGACAAACTTCGCTATAGCAAGACACAATTTGGGTGCTAAGGAGACTCTCACGGTTTCCTAAAAGGACCTATTGAGAGACTAGTTGTATTACTCCAAGGAAATTTTCTCTCAATGTTCCACAAAATGCAGGATACCAAATAATTAGCTGCATAATAATTTGAGTTGAAAGTAACGTCAATTCCATTTAGCATGCTGACAAATTTGCTTCAAATTAAAATAGAAGGTTTGTATACGCAGGAATATAATAGTACTATTCACTTACAAAAATAAAAGATAAGTAAGAGGATCCATAACGGAGCAAACTGATAGCCTTTAAGGCCTTTCTTGTCTAGAACCTTTTCACATGCAATCTTCTCATCATAACTTAGAAGATTGCACTGACAATTCCTTGGCAGAAGATAGGGAAAAAAAAACTTAAACAAGTATTGGACAAAAGTGGAGCACATAACATAGTTTGATAGGCCATATGACTGACACCTTAGGTTTGCATGATTTCTAAATTGTCAGGCCTTGTTTTAGGAATAGATAAAAGTTCTTTAACTTAAAGATGAGATAAAAGGAGGAATTAACTATCTCTTTGGCTACAATGTTTAGTTGGAAATACTTTGGTTGACATGAATGCAAAATGTGATTAGTATAGACAAGGAACACGAACTATTTGAAAGAATGCCTCAAAGAGATGTCATCTCATGGAATGTAATGATCACAAGTTAAGTGCAAAAATGGATTTGTAGATATTATAGATGGAAAGACTCTGGTAGACATAAGGCATTGTGCTAAACAACAGACAATTAAATAGTTATTATAATAGTAGAGTCCATGCAGGATAAATTAAAATCTCAATCCATAGATCATAGCTTTAATGGATAGAAATAAAACATGTTGAACTCCATGCCTTTGTAAAGTCTAATAAGATTAGAATGACTTGGTTTATTACATGCGCCCAATGGAAAGAGAAATAGAGCTGTTAAGAATCCTCTGGCACAAGGTAATTGTATACTCATATCTTTTAAATAAGACAATTAATATCTTGAGCACCTTCTATTCCTAGACTGGAAAGTTTAACATGTTCTCTCTTATAAAATGATAACCTTTCCCAAAGTTCAAAATAATATACCGTTTTGTCTCTCTAGCTCTCCAAATCTTGGTGTTGAATCTAATAAGTATTGTAAAAAGACAAGGATTAAATCATACTCCTATTCAGCTTTATATAGAGTTTAATACCTCTTTGGCACAAAGATATTCAACCTATATTCATAAGACGTAAAACACAAGTTTATACAAAGATATGTATATGCATGGTAAACGGAAACAATACATATACTCACATATCCTTCTATTTACATGGTATCATAACAAGACCTTAGAAGTCATTCGACTCTAAACAGTAAATAATTTCCAATGCTAGAAATAAGAGTCAACCTCAAAGACATTAAAATAGTGATAATCATAGTCCCACTCCTCTGATTTAGCAACTAAACTGAAGGGTTTTGAAGGCATAATAGGTTTATAAATGCCTGAGGAATATTATCATATTTCAAAATACCTTTGCTACTGTGTGGAAAATCTTCTATGTTTTCTCATATTCATAATCATATTCTCCAAACACACAGATAGTATGATTTTCTAGACATAGCAATCCCTTAAAACTTACAAAGAGATACTGTTCTCATACTATTGAGTATCTATGAAGTATTTTTTCAAAAGGGCATACCTGCATAAAGCTAAAATCCATCGTTTCCTCACTGGTCTACTATTCTTTTCGATCCCCTATTTCCTTCATCGTCTCCACACACTCATAAGCCTAGATTCTGTTTGACAGTTTTCTTGGATATGTGTTTGGATCCTCCATTAATTCTAAAGGGAATGAGCATGGTAAGAAGATTGAATGGCGCAAAGAGGGTTCTGTAACATATTGGTCTCCTACACCACCTATTGAGAAAAGATGACTCGAGAAATTCAGTGAAAACATAGAGTTGCGAAGACTGGAAAACAAAATATGGGAGCACCAAGTTGTCATAAAACAATAGATTGAATGTCTCTAAGAGAAGTCATTCCCTAGATCACAAAGATTGTAGGAATCACCCAACATGGATTTGAAGGCTTTAGAGTTTTTCATGATATAAAAGTGTAGACAAGCATGCAAACTTGTTTGGCAGAAAGGACATAGAGTATTTATCTCAGGAAAGAAATAATCAAAGAATACACAAATGACAACTCATTCTTAAATATATTCACTGATTCAATGAACCAGAAAATAGGAATTGAATATTCACACAAATCTAGGATTTTTTCTACAAAAACCAAGAGCACATATATACCTGGATTTTCTCTGCAACTCATTGATTTCTGCCTTTCACTAATTCTTCTCTCTATCTTTTCTTGCATGCAGGCTTCTTTTTCCCTTTTCTCTTTTCCTTCTCCCAGAAAGAATGCCTCTCCCAAAGATTTCGTGATCTTTTTAAAAACCTACAGAAGACTTTTCCTCTTCCACTTCTAGAAGATTCCCCCCAATAACTCCTATCTGATTTTATTTTAGTCTTTGCTAAATATAGGTTTTATGACAACACATAAATGAAATACATTTACTTTTATAGTTACATAATAACATATTACTCCTTTATATATTTGTTTATCTCTAGTTGGCTCTTACATTAATTATTTTTATTTATTAACTTAACTTCTAGAATAATATATTTTCCATAAACTATATTTACATAAAGGCATTTATATTTATTTAATTACCAAAAATGTCTTTATAACTAATAATATTATTTTAATGCCATGATTAACCAAAGCATCAATCAAACAATCCAAACTAAATAACCCAAATGCCAAACATACCTGACACAACCAAAGTGAAAATGGAGGGGCACTACAATCTCCCCCCAAAAACTTGAGTTACTCCTAGAAGTTACAAAATAGGGTGGAAACATAACACGTTAGTACCAACATTAAAGCTGATTCATTTCATGAAAATAATATACACTAGTTTGCCTATAGGAAGGATTTATCTCACTAAAATATAAACTTATATACTCTATTTCAAACATAATCTACCCTTTTAGTTTTCAATGTCTCAACAGTAACACAATCAAAACTTGCATTTTAGAAATGGTTCCATAGTACAAAAACCACTCAAAATACTTACATGTTAGCATTAACACCCATCAATTTCTTCAGGGCAAAGGGAACATTGCACCCTTTTTAATCCTGACTAGTAGAAATCCTCACATCATAAACATATAAAGTATTCAATTTCAAATACACCACCATTGCAATTCTTCTTCCAATTTTCTGTTAAGCAATCAATAGGTCAGAATGCTACACTTTCACAAAATATCAACATATTTATGCACATGAAACATACATTTTCCATTAAATATCCAACACTAAATTTCATAACATATTCAACAAAAGATCATGATTTTTCACCTTTTTGAAGCATGTAAACACAATTTATCATTTCATAGGTACAATTTTCATGATTTCCCATACATTCTTCACATACACACCAATACACATCACTGGGAATCACATCACAAGGCTACACAAGGATCCATCTAGATATCGGAAAGCAACATACTACTCCATGATACATAATCCATGAGCAAAGAGCCAAAATCCATCTCACATAATCCATACCTCACACTCAGTGACTTGTTGGTGTTAGGCCACACTCACAGGGTGAGACCATCCAAACAAGCCATAATGACCTCTCTCTTGTTGTATAAGGTGATTAGCCTACAAGAGATAGTCATCACACATAGGTGGTACTGGGTCCTAGCTATATAACGGCCTCACATACCCCCATCTTCAAGGTTCCCTGCGTTTGCTTCCTTATATACACTCACCAAGTCTGCCTCATACACTAGTTTAGCCACCAAAGTCAAAGA
The DNA here is from genome assembly GCA_027924645.1 of Cunninghamia lanceolata. NCBI lineage: Eukaryota > Viridiplantae > Streptophyta > Pinopsida > Cupressales > Cupressaceae > Cunninghamia > Cunninghamia lanceolata. Next base: position 8,592,028 of record BSBN01001054.1, read on the forward strand.
AAGATTAAATAAAAATTCAATTTCAACTATAAAGCAAGAAATACGTGCAATTTCAACACTAAATCCAATGTAACCATGAGGGCTACAAGAAAATAAGATCACAAGGTGTGGCTAAACCATCAAAATCATCTATAAACAAAGTGTCGGTCTTCACAATCAATAAAAAATCATTAATAACCATAAAGAAAGTCCACAATCTTCGAAATAGCACTGTACAACATTGTGTGACTAGATACTAGCCACCAAACAAGGAAGGAGGGAACAACGGTAGGCTATAGCAGTAGCCCTCATGTGGTGCGGAGTGAGTATGCTATCCACATGGCTTAGAGTGTACTCCTCGTGTACACCCTGTATCGCGTCATCATGTGGCACAGACTAGCCAAGTGGCCCATGCACTCCTTGGTTGCCCACATGGATTGTACACCTCAGCCACATCACGCATCGCGTCTCAGCATGGCATGGTCATATGCCAGCTAGAAAAGGCATATACTGGTCATATACCGCATGGCAGTGTGTCTGTTGGTTCACGGAAGTAGGTACGCACAGAACACACCCCACATAGCGACACGTGGTGGAAAAGGCAGATATAGGTACTCATTGTAGCCAAAAGTATACATGGCTAGGACATACCCATATGCCAACCGACCCAAAAACTGTCGAAAGAAAACATGAGTATCCCTCTACAAATGTGTGAGGCCCCATTATACTCATCGCACAAGTAGGCTATCATAACACAATCTCATAGTGCACCTTCACGTGTCTATGCACATGGCATCATGTCCTCAAGCCCAGCTTGTTACCATCAGCAACAGGGCATCATCACCAGCATTGTGTCGAAACATCAATGAGGTGTGGCATCGTACCTATTACATCATATCAGAACATGTGCAGATACAGAATTTGTCTCAGCATGGGTAACAAACCTCCCTCCACATGCTAGACCTCAAAATATACATGGGGCACATGGTCTCACTTGGGTTATCCATGCAGGTCCCTTTCACCCTAGACCCAGACCGCCAAGTGGTGAGACATGACATCATATAGTTTCAATTGGGTTGTCCATGTAGATCCTAGACCTCGACCCCCAACTGAAAACTCATGTGGCATATCATACCTTTTGTGAAGACAAGGTAAATGATCCTCCAAGAAATACCATCAAGATGCTCCAGAACTGTGGGGATTAGGCTAACACGTATGGATCAAGTACACTGATCCATCATAAGGGAAAGTAGTGAGCACTTTTCCTCAGGTTTGGTTGATCAGGGAACTGCTCTGTGCTGCAATATGCATACGCTGCATACTCTGCCCAAGGAACTTTGAGGCTGCTACTACCCCTTCATGGACTAAGGGGCTAGAGAACCAAAAGAAGAGAGTCTATGAATCTAACTTTTGGCTAATCTTATATATATTTTTAACCACACATGGGTTGGCTCTCAGTTAGGTAAGAAATATACAAACACACATAATGGTATGGTTAATCCCACACCTAAAATACACATATTCCCCATGGATGGGTACCCAGTATCACCATCCTAGGGGCACACAAAGCAAGTACAGGGTATTCACAACACTCAACCAATGAATAGTTACTGGTTTCTCACGTTTACAGGGGAAGATCACATTTACATACACAATTCTATTATTACCATAAGTACATTTATTTCCATAACCAATGTGATTCCCTTTTGCAAAATCATAACATTACTTGTTATCCACTTCCCTTTTCCAGTTTCCTTTCACTCTACTTTTTTTACATATCACATGATGCTGAAAGTTAATATCATGATCATCTATCCAATATATCAAGCTAGGTGTTTAGATTAAAGCATGGTATCCAACACAAGAGTCCCTATCACATGCATAAGAAGAATTACTATAACTAGACATGGGTGACAACATCAACCAGAGATCCCAGTGCTGCAACTTGGCTTTGATACCAAATGTAATGCCCCACCACAGAACCCTAGAGAAAAGCTCAACTAAGCAATGCCAAAGGGCAAACATTTTTTATAACAAAGAAATATCAACGAAATGCAAATCATGTTTATTTATAACATCTAAGTTAAGCTTTTAACCTCTAGGGATTACATGACTACATTACTAATTACTAACAGGATCTAACTAACAACCATGGTTTGCTCTAAATCCAAATGCACCAATGCATATACACACATATTTTGTAAACCCTACCCAAGAAAATATTAGTAAATAACAATAATGAAACTAACAAGATGATAGGAAAACAATTTACAAAATTAACTTAGTAAACTTCAAATTAAGTATCAGAGTATATCAACATTTATTGTAAATGAAATGTAAGATACAAATGTTTTCAAATTAATTTATACACATTCATCATAATGCCAGATAATCATCTATTTGTCAAGTGGAAAAGTACCTTCTTCGCTTTAGAGTCCTACATGGCTTATAGATCTCAAACTGCACATCTAATGAAACATTAGTTCTGCATAACTATTAATTACACAATATAATTATCAATTGCATAAAATGATAAGCCTAAGTCCCTAAGGGGCTGACCTAATGTTGCGGGAGCTCATGATGGCCTTGCCTACATACACGTAGTGCAGAGACTTCGTAATTCAGGGACTTGATCTTACAACCACAAGATGGTATCAAACAATTCAAGTCTCTTAGAATACTATTCATAAGACATCGACTCCTCAAACAAAGATTCACATTCACATTGAAACCATACACGAGGATAGAAGAAGATGAGGGTTCACCTATCCCACAACATTCTCAAGAAAAGTCGCACAAAACAAGCATGATCTAAGGTTTTAACTTCCTTGATCAAGTACTTAATCATCCCCAAGGTTTGAAGTAACTAAAATAAGAAGTTTAGCTCACATTAGTATACCACATGAAACAATATAATTTAACAAATTCAAGATACCAAACATTGACATTAGAATAAAATGTGCAAAGTACAAAACATGCTTGGTTACTTTTTCTTCTTTTCACCATGTACACTATTAATGAGGAGGTTTAATTCTCATACCGTATAATTGATACCTTAAGTATAAAATATACTCTTAAAATTTCCACTTAAAATATTCTAACCAATCACTTGAGTAACCGAGTATCAAACAACACCTAGTTATGACATTAAGATAACTAATTATTAATTAGTTAGTAAAATCTCTTAATTTCATTCCCAACCACATAATACAAAAGTATAAATCTTTCTACCACATATCTTTTTCTTAATCTAGCTAACATTAGCTTCATTTGACACAAGCATTAATTTCTACTTATGAAGATTGTAATTCATGTTTCAAAGACGAGTCTAATACCTTCTTATTTGAAGAAGAATAGTAGCTTTATGATAAGAAATGCTTACAAAAGATAATTTAGTCTTTTCAGCTATAAATATAAAAATAATGAATATTAATCCTTACTCCAACACATATAACATTTTTACACCATAAATTCATATCCATGCCTTTTATTGCGCCTCAAACTAAGTTCTAAAATTTCTATAATTATGACATATTAACCCAGTAGATGCATTCAAGCTAAACCTCATAATTACAAGCTATAAAAATATACATTGACTTAACTAGAGACAAAAGTCTTATTAACTATATGCCTTATTAACTTCAACTACTTCTTTAGAGCATTTAATCATCTAAAACCTTATATATACAATATAATAAAGAAATAGATAATAAAATAACTAATTAGATGCTTTCATAAGAGTTCTAGACCCAGAATTAAATATGAAAACAATAATCTATCTTGTATGGAATATGCATCTACTACTACCTAGAATGATTATAAGACTTTGTAAACAGTATCCCATGTTTCTTGTCTATGCTATCCTTAGTGAACAAAGTTGTTGGGGATAGTGGAAAATAAATAGTATAGCTTGACAGATTTAGACCACACAATTCTGCATAATTATTAGAGAGAAGATCATATTCATTCAACAATTAAAGGATCTAAAATAATAAGAAAATGTAAGGTCACATTATACATCCTTCACTACTACACAAGCATGCATATTTACACACAAAAGTCTCTAAATATTCGAGTCACAATACAAGACATAGTTTAGGGGGGCTTCGACCACTTCTTGAGCACAAAAGAACAAGGAAGCACCTTGATAACAAGGACAAACTTCGCTATAGCAAGACACAATTTGGGTGCTAAGGAGACTCTCACAGTTTCCTAAAAGGGCCTGTAGAGAGAATAGACATATTACTCCAAGGAAATTTTCTCTCAATGTTCCACAAAATGAAGGATACCAAATAATTAGCCACATAATAATCTAAGTTGAAAGTAACATCAAGTCCATTTAGGATGCCTACAAATTTGCCTCAAATTAAAATAGAAGGTTTCTATATGCAGGAATATAACAACACTATTCACTTACAAGAATTAAAGATAAGTAAGAGGATCCATAATGGAGCAAATTGATAGCCTTTAAGGCCTTTCTTGGCCAGAACCTTTTCACATGCAATCTTGTAGTGCCCCTCATTTTTTTTGCTTTTGATTAGTTCGATAGTGGTGTTTTGGAGTTAGACTTTATGACTCTCTTTTGATGTTAGATACATGGTTATGTGAATAATTTGATGATACCTTATTATTGTTAGATGACATTGATTATGTTGTTAGTAATGATGTTTTGTGTTGATGTTATGCTTACTTGCATACTCAATTGTTTATATGGAATAATTTTGTTTTGAGTATTGTGTGATTTAGTTGATAATGATTCATATTTATTTGATTAGTGATTGAATGTTTAATATGCTTGTTAAATAGTTAAATGGTTATGTAATGTGATTTATTTGATTGATGTATTGGTGAGAGGGATAGTATAGTACATCTCATGCATGAGTGCCATACTATGCTATGAATCTCTCTCACGGTGTGTTTGATGTTATGGTCATATGTATTGTTCAACCTTTTGATCTAATGCAGGATGCAGGTACATGACACTGACTCCACCTGGTTAATTAGGTGTGAGCATGTCTTAAAATCCAATGGATAAGTGCAACAGAGATGACATAAGGTCCCTTTTTGCTTTGTTATTATCTTTGGAATGGATGAGTACCTTGTTTTGTGTCTTGTCAATTGTTGGTTTGGGCATACTTGTAGGTCAATGTTATTCGATCAGGTTGAGGTCGTCATCTTTGTTCTAGATGTGATCCTTCTTGTAGCAAGTATGTGATTTTGGTTTGAGTAATTAGTTCATATGGATTGAAATTTAGTAATACTTCTTGAGTAGTAAATAAATAACAATAATAAATTAGTATGGTGATGTCATTATAATGTAATAATTTGTAATTGGGTGATATTTAATTAGTGACCATAAACAATATAACCCAATTATTTTAAATATATGATATTAGAGTTTTTATTTGTAAAAAACCGTCATATAACTCAAATATTGGATATTAATTTATAGGAAGATTCTCCAGGGGTGAAAATAAATGATTTGTGCTTTGGAAAATAATGGAGGTGCAGAGAGTGGGTTGTTGTAATGGGAAAGGGAATTTATTGTCTTTTACTATTTTCTATCTGGGAAGGATATTTAGGGGGTCTCAATTTCTCGAATCAGGGGGAGATTGGTAGATTGGTATGCTTTTGCAGAAGTTCATCTCGGCATCTTTAGCCAATCAAGTGTTAGGATTCTAGGTTCCAATATCTTCAAAACTCTCTCTCTCTCTCTCTCTCTCTCTCTCTCTCTCTCTCTCCCCTATGAATTTGATATATTTATCTGTGACATTTGTTTAAGGGTTTTGTTTGGAAGTTTCTTTCATCTGATCTAGCTTGTCTATGTCTGTGAATATCTGTCAGTTCAACCCATGTAGTGTTAATTCTTTGGGGCATATGACAGCCATCCACATTTCTTATCTATGCTTTTAGATTTTTTTTGTTGTTTTACAAATCCTGTAATCATGGTATTTCGTGAGAAAATATCTCTGTGAAGAATCTTGTGAATCAGATTTCATGCATTATCTATGATTCCACTTTTCACATGCATATCTGCTGATACCATACAATATTGATTTTTATTTCTTCTCATACTCTGGCGAATGTCCATGCCCTGCTCCAAACGCCTATCTTGTATCTACTTAGATGTATTTGATTTAAGTCCATTCAACTATTTATTTTGTGACTTCCTTCAACCTCTTTATCCATGAAAATCTAGCCTTATAAGATGTGTTACCTTCAGCTTTGAAATGAAGTTGTCAACAAATCTAATTTGTGAGTACTCTGCTATCATTCTGTACATTTTTTCTTGTTATTTCTATGTGATTGCTACTATCAAAATGAGTTTCTTCACAACATTAGGTCTTGCATATCTTAGTGTCTATCTAAGCTGCACTTTATGGCTCCAGTTCTTATGGAAAGTTACTAAATACCATTATTCTCGAACCTATGTATGTAAATATGCTATTTTCCTTTTAATTGAAGGTCGATTATGTTGGAACAACGGCTGGGCGAGTTGTTTGATTTCAGTTGTTTCCTTTCTGTAGGGTCGTAATCCATTGTAAAGAGCTTACCTTAAATACATTTTCTCATTCCGATGTATCTTGTCAAAATTTACGTACTCCAGACTTGGGTTAGTCGCCAGGTATAGATAGAGGTAGCTCTCTGGTTTTTGCCAGACATAGAACTGATTATACATTTGACCTTGCCAGTAATATTTTTAATATCAAACTATTTAGCTTGTAAAAGGAATATCTACCGTATACCTAATTCTTCACCTTGGTTTAGTTTAAACAGAAAACACCTATAAATTATACCTTTTGCCCTTTGGGAAAGCGCTGATTTAAATGACAGATATTTCTGACCAATACTCATCTGAGTTCTTGCTATGTGAGTCTGATTTGTGATTACAAACACATAAAAATCATTGGCTAATTTATCCTGTAGCGATGTCTGAAAACGTCATCTTTCGAGAATGTATTATCTCATCATTCCTCTATCGCTATATCAATTATTTATTTGTGAATCCTGCAATCATCTCTTTGAGCAAATAATACCTCTTACCCGTACAAATTGCCAACTTACATATCGCTATATTCATGATATCTATATAAGACATTGTTATGGATTAAATTTGTTGGATTTTATACCTGCGAATCAATTATCTAGCTCTACAAATTGTTGCAATCATGTTCTATTTTTACCAAGCCATTATTGCTGTAAAATTGTCATTGCTGCAGTTTATAGGAGGGTGCCTAAAATCGTGGCATCATGAATCATAAATAGATATTTACTTTCTTTAGAAAGTAGAACAATCAGTACGTTAGGAGAGAATTTTGAATTGATAATTATTATAAGGAAAATCTATTTTGGAAGATAGAAGTTGCCTTATATATATATATTGGTTGAGAATCAAACTTTGTGATTTAATATATATGAATCAATGTATAATTTGAGTAAGGTGCTACTATATGTGAATGTATATGTATTTTAATTCCTTTTCTCTATACACTTACATAGAGGTATATTACTTATTACTTGGGAATTATGTTAATATTTATATATATAAATACGTCTTTTAATACATGTGAATAATGGAGTGAAGGACTATGTATTTAATTATTGTATAATTACATTGGAAATGAAGATGGGAGTTTTAGATTAATTTCTTTTTACAATAAGATTAGTCATAATCTTCTTATTATGGAGTTATGGAGTTATAATATTGTGTTGTCTATTTGAATTGGAAGACGGTATTGTTTACTTGATTTATCAATAAAGAATTTTGTTAATAGGTATAGTAAGTTAATTTTGTTATTGGTTTTGTTAGGGGTCTTCATTACAAGTTCTTAAGTTGTAGTGTTGAGGCCTAGTCTATTCATATTTTTAATTCAGCTAATGTTGTTATGTGTTTTGGAAATAATCTGATGTAAGAATATTGCATCTCCTGCATGAGAACCTTGGTTTCATAAATGGGGAAAACATGGTGTATGGACAATGATTTGAGTTAGTCCTTGTGGTTATGTGTGGATGCAAGAGGGATATGCCCTGCAACGTATATGACTACTTATCATTATGTGGGTCTTTATTTTTTTGATAGGGTTTTCTGGATGTAGATAGGGGGGAGTGGCTTCCAATGTGGGGCCAATGCCCTAAGTGGCTGCCAGGGTAACCCATTGGGAGTTATTAATCAAGAGATAACTTAATAATAAACCTAGGGGGCTTGGGTAGTATTCACACTAAGAAAGATAATTGTTTCCCTCTCCCATACTTGTAGTGTTCGTTTAGACTCAAGATGGGGTGAGAAGGCCTAGTTGGCAAGATCAACCTCCTTGAACTCATGATAGGAGAGTTGATTCCACATGTGTCATCCTATGGGGCCGGTGTCTAAAAGAGACTGCTAGGGTAACCATAGATGGGGGCTGGCATCTAGTGTGAGACTGTCAGGGTAACCCATGTCAGGGCCATGCGATGACACTCCACCCTTCTACAACCTAGCATACCTTTTTTTGTACCCTCTTGTTATTTGTGTGCCTTGGAAAGTGGTAGTCTTGTTGTGATATCTTGAATGTTCTTGGTATATTTGAGTTATGGTTAATTTTTGTAGTCTTGTTTCTTTATCTGTTGTCGTCTTGGGATCTTATTTTCATCTCCTAGCTTAGGGGGTGGACCTCAGGGATCCACAAGGTCAGGTGGAAGAGCTTAAATCCATTGGTTTGTTGGCATCATGGTTCGTGTGTTGGGTAGGTGTGCTTCTCCAGTTTCCCGCTCTGTATCTACATCTGAAGACTTATATTGTACCTTATGGATCTAGTTTTGTGTATCTTGTTAATCATTTTGTAATTTTGATGTAATCAGTTATGAAAGCCTTGCACTTATATGACTATGTATTATGATCTCCTCTTCATTGTAAATAGTATTGTAAAGGAATAATGTAAGCTTTTTGTAATGTAACAAAGGTTGATAGTGGAATCCTATGATCACTTAGATGGTTTATGTATGTTATTGATCTATGTTTATTTTCCCTTAATGTAGTTGTGTTTCCCTAGAGATGTTAGTTTGATAGGCAGTTAATTTTGTTGATACTATCCTTGATCATTACTTTCTCTTGTTAAAAAATAAAAAAGAAAAAAAAAAATTCGCATATTATTTTTTAGTTTTAGCCTAACTCTCTAGGGTTGCATGACAGGGCATTACATTTGGTATTAGAGCCAGGTTTAAATACTGGGTACTCTAGTTATGATTGAGCCCATTATGTGACCTAGTGCTTAAACTCTATAGATTAAATTCTTTCCCTTTTTAAGTTTTCCTTGTTTTGAAGTTGTCCTTTGGAGGTATGAAGGAAGATGCCTAGGGGTAGAGGTAGAGGTCAAGGTCGAGGTAGAGGACATGGAAGAGGTGGTGGCAGACACCTCCTCCCAGTTCCCCTCATGAGAGTGCTCATGAAGGTGGGGGACAAAATATGGAGAATCAGGGTCAGCCAGAGGGAGCTCAGTTGCGTTAGTTTCTTGAGGAATCCCTTTCCTGTCTAGGTCCTAGAAAGAAGGTAGAGTAGGTAGGAGGTGGATAGGAGGTAGATCAGTCAGAGGGTAGGGAGAGAGATCTACTAGAAGGAGAGAGTTGACAGTAGAACAGGAGGCCACCTTAGCTAGCCACATGAGAGATCTTTTGAGGGTATGCCCTCCCACTTTTGATGGATCTGGTAGTGGCTTGGAGGAAATGACCTGGTTACTGGATTTGGGTAGGTGTTTTTACATGCATCCATATGGTAGTAACACCAAGGCTAGATGTGCCATCTTGAATATAGAGGTTTTACGTCGACATGGTGGTGTTTAGAGGAACAAAAGTTGCACTTGGACATTAGTACTATTTCTTGGGAGTTGTTCTTAGAGAGGTTCAGAGCTCGCTTCCTGTTGGATCACTAGAAGCAGTGCCGCATGGATGAGTTCCATGATCTGAGACAAATGGCCATGTAAGTAGAGCAGTATGAGTGCAGATTCTATGAGCTTAAGCAGTATGCAGGCATCAACAATGATGAGGCTATGTTAGTTCAACACTTCATTAGGGGCTTGAATGCCCACATTAGTGGAGGAGTTCATGTTTTCAAGCCTAAGACCATGGAGGTATCAGTTGAGAAGGCTTGTGATGTAGAGGCACTAGGATAGATAGAGGATAGCACAAATTGACAAGGTTTTCATTACACTCTAAACCCCAAATTCAAAGGTCAACTTGCAAAAGTGGGAACAACAGTTAGTGGCTCTAAAATCATCATGGAAAGGTTGATTTGACATGCCATGGGACCCATCCAAACCATTGGCAAAGGTGGAACAAACTTGGTTTTGGTACTTCCTTCTTTAGACCTCTAAATCCCTTGTAGCCCTTGAAACAGAGACAGCCACTAATATCTTTTGACACAGGTGTTGATAACTGAGAGGGGGGGTGAATCAATTGTCTTAATTATTTGAATTTCTTTTCTTCTTTAATAATTAGTGCAGTATCAAAACATATAAGCATACATGAATATGAGAGCAGAAAGAAATCAACACACATAACACAAGGATTTTTACATGGAAAACCCTATTAAGGGAAAAACCATGGGGTGACTAACCCAAGATTGTATTCTTTGTTAAAAGAATAGAAGTACAAAATGACACTTTCCAATTAGGGCTCATTGCCCGAGCACATTGCTCACAAGAGGCTCACTGCCTACAATAGTTTATAGAAAGAAACCGGGTACTTGAATTGATGAGAAGCATCCACATATGCGAAGGTTTAGTTCTGATTAGGCTCAATATACTGATCTACTACACTTCATTCTTCCTCTACTTTAGTGCTACTGTTCTGTCACATATCGAACCTGTATTGCTACTTCCACACTGCTCTCTACTTTTCTTTGCACTTCCCAACACACCATATCACACTTCACATCGAAATCCATCTGGTATATATATCCGCACAAAGGATTTCAACATCTTTCTAGTCGACATCTAGAATACTCAAGATTTTCCCAAACTCTGGTCTATCGGCTGAATCCATGCTTACTAAGAGATGCGTATCAAAAAGATAGTTATAGGAGTCATCAATCATGTCGGCCAATCATGAATGATCCCTCAAGAAAGTTGATCACCATCAATTTCTCATCTGGATTAAGGTCTGATGCTCTGTCGGTCAGTTCTTCCTCAGTCTACTCTGCCAAACAGGAACCCAACACTTAGGTGCTCATATCTTTTCACTCTTTCATCATCGGAGGCTTAATCTCTGGAATGTATCATTCATGGTACTCCTCTTGACTTCCCCAAGTCTGTACTTTGCTGAGATACTTCCTTTGAGAGATCCGGACCTGATTTTTAGACCTTACTGCATGCTCTGTTCTTGCTCACCAGACCAAAATACTCTTCAATCTGACTTTTGGTATAGACATACCATGTCCTGTGGATGTGTGGGATGGACTTTGTTGCCATCAATGACAATACTCATGAAGCCACACAGTGTCTCTTGCCAACAATCTCCCCCTTTGGCATTGATAGCAACACTTAGTGAAAAATGACGAAGTGTTATAACAAACTCCCCCTTGGCTGATGCTCTATCTTATGTACACTTTTACCGAAGCTCCTCCTTAGATGGATTTCACATTTTTCACTGCTCCTTACTCCCCCTTTGACATCAATGGAAAAGGTTGGAATCCGCACACCAAAATTTGCAAAATTTAACCTATACATAGTTGCATAAGTATATATACAAGTCATACTTACATATACTTAAGTATATCCACAAAAGTTGTTTTCAACTAGACAAATTCTATTGTCCAACTCTGCTTCATCTTGTCTAAGATTGAAATGTGACCACTTAGCAAAAATGCAAAAGATTCTGCCATCTTTAAGTCTACCGAATCGCTGGTCCGGGCTGTGGTCTGGGCATCAGTTAGGGCCTCATGCATTGCCTCTAACTTAGGGATAATTATTCCTGTTAGTTCACTTAGCCTGGTTATTTTATTTTTCTTCTCTTTCTCAAGCTTCTTTATTTCATTTATAGCTGCAATAGTATGACAATCTTGATTCATTATGGAAGAGGTGAGAGGATCAAAATTTTGAGATAAACTTGACAGCTTGCTCTCTTTTTCTTCCATCTTCTTGGCAATGTTTGCTGTCATGGTGGACCAGGATAGACAAAATTTGTATAAATCTCTACCATCTTTAAGAGCATTTTCTAAGCTCTTTATCCCAATATCCATATTTCTCCTATCATTTGTTATTAGCCCCTGTACTTCAGAGAATCTCTTACCCAAAAATTCTTTCCAAACTTTTTCTTCTGCTGATTTCTCTGAAGAATCAAAATTTGTGCTAATAGAATTAACAAGAGATTTTAGATTACCGGATGAGGAGGCTGTAGGATCCTTTTGAAAGGATGGCATGATTTTCTCTAGCACACCAGATGCAATCTCTATTAGCTCACAGTCTTCCATGTGAGACTTTAGAAGCTTTTCTTTTTCTTTAGCTTGAGCAAATAGCTTGAGCAAAAGATGCGACCTTCATTGTTTGAACCGGAGAGAGAGTCAAAATTGAGTGGACCTTGAAATAGCTCTAGTTCATCTAATTCCATCATTTCCTTGGTCAGGAAATCTTTAACTACTTCTGTAATGTCTCTTGCTAGAGACAAAGTTTTCTTTCCTTCTACAGCCTCAGAACTATCACCTAAGGTCTTCTCTATTTGAACTTCTTTTCTTCTATTTTTCCCTTCTTCTTGACTTGCTTTCTCCTCTTGTCTTGCTTCTCCTTTAGTTTCAGAGTCTGTTGGGAGATTCAAAAGAGAGATATTTACTTATTCATGGACTTCCTCTTGCGGAATAGAGGAATCCATGTCCTTAGTCTTCTCCTCACTTGTCTCCTTTGACTCTTCTGCAATTTTCTTAGTGGAGTCTTCCTTTGATGCACTTAATCCTTTGACATCAGAAGGTTCATCACTTATGTCCTCTATAATAGGAAGATTGAATATTTTATATGCATTCTAGAGGATGTCTTTAGTCTTTTTTACCACTTGATCAGTCTCTCCGAGCATAAGCTTGTTTATTCTAGCTTTGCTCCAGAACTCATCCTTGCAATCCTTGAAGATCATGTTCATTTGTTTAGGAGTGATGGAAGGATAGAGCTGACTAGCTATCTGTTCCCAGATCTCCATATCCTTTTCCCTAGCATTGTTCTTTCTCATTTCAAGTTCCTTCTCTAGGCTTTTGGGAATTAGAGATATGATTTCAATGAATGCTTTGTTATAGATGTTTAGATACCTAACTGTAGCATCTTGCAAGATCTTCTAGTCAGATTCATTGTATTCATCATAGAATTCTATCATTGGTTGCAGATTTCCATCCATAGTAACTGACTTGATGACATCATCAATGGAGAGAGTAGGCCTTTCAACAAATTCTTCTACTTCTTCTTCTTTATTCTTGCCAATAGAGAATTCCACAGATGTTTTCTTTTTCTTCTTCATTTTCTTAACCTCCTCATCTATCTCTGTCTCTTCATCATCCTTGTGGCTTGTGTATGACCTTGTAGCCTTTGTATTTGTTCTCTTCTCTCCTTTTCCAGATGTCTTTACTTTTGGTTTTGAGGCTTTTGAGCTCTTAGAGGTGGTAGGTGTAGATCTCTTTGAGGATCTGGTCTAGGAGGGGGCTTGCACTGGAACACTTTCTTTTTCTGCTTCTTGTCTCTCTTTTTCTGCTCTTTCTACATTCTCTCTATTTGCATCGACTGCTTCTTTAGAAATGCCAAATCTTTTGGCAACTTCCTCTAATTCTCTTCTCACTTTTCTTTTCATCTCTGGTTGTCTTAGCTCAACATGAATTTTCACACTCAACTCTTGAAAGGTTCCAAACCTTTCTGTCTTAGGGTCCTTGGGCTGACTCAGCAGGTGTTGGATATGCAGCTCTAGGATTTTCTCATCAACCTCATACCCCATTGGCATAATCTAGACAATCCTTGGCTCCACTGTCTCCATTAGGCATTGATCAGTATCTACCATAAAGCACACTGTATCCTTGTATTTCTCAACCAATGATTGGGGGATTCTTTCTCTGGCCTGCATCATACTTTGAAAGTTCTTGAAGCATCCCCAAAGTGCTATACTTTGAGCCTTGGCATCACCAAGCCCATACATGTAATCTTTGATTTGTATGGCAACCAGTCTGTCATTTTTGCATACCCAACCACTAGATCAGGGGAGCTCATTCATGTAGTAAAAGAAGAGACATAATATCAAACCACCATATTTGAATGAGTTTGTCTTGTCCTTTTTGATCTTTTGCAAGTTTTCGAACAGTTGGCTCAGAAGAAGCTCGCAAAGATCATAATCTACATTCTCCCTTAGCATCTGATAAGTAGTATAAACTACAGTTCTGGATACAGAATTCTCCCTACTGGAGTGATATATCTTGTACCCAATTATCATGGAGGCACACTTGATTTCTGGATTAGTGATATCTTCTATTGTCATTGCTCTCTTGTCAAATTTTGATCTGGTAGCCTCACTTACAATTTGGTTTTTGACCGATTTGAGAGCAGGTAACCCATTGGATGAGTACAATCTGGTTACCGCTCTAATAGCATCTTTTGTGATCTTAAATGGCCTCATCAACCACATGAAGTTGTCATGCACTCTGCTCAGAACATACCGGACCCATTCATCTTTTGCAAAATAGGGGAAATGGATGCAATGTCCAAAATGCTTGTCCCAGATGGCCTTGTACTGAGGTTTGAGTTCAAATGATTCATCTATTAACTACTTGTGATAGATATCCATTAGCTTGGATTCCCTAAATTCCTCAATATTTGCATGAATGTATTCCCTAACATCTTCTACATGCAAAACCCCATGCAAAATGCTAGAGAAGGCACCTAAAGGATCAACTTCTAGAGATTTGTAAGGGTGTTTCTTGAACTTAGGGCGTGGCCTATGAGTGATTTTGACAACATTTAGAGTAGCCATCTTTCAAAAGATTCAGAGAGAGATATTCAAGAGCAAAAATACCTTTTTACGCCTCTAGGGTTCACGATATGAGCCGGATAATATTGCTGGTTGAATCGACTTCTGCGATTGATCTTTGAGAGGTTTTGAGACAATTTTGTTGCAGAGCTCCTTCTTTCTTCTTCTTGAATGCAAATGTGTAAATGATGAGCAAGATAACCCTTATATTTCTGCGCAAACCCTAAATCCACATTACAATAAATGCATAATTTAAGTCATTCCGGTTGCCTTGTTCTCCTTGTTCTGAGAGAGATCTTTCTAGATTACTGAGATGCAATTAGAGTCATTCTTGGTGATAAATGACAATCTATCTCCCTTTTTTCAATCATTCCATTTATCCACAGATCAAGATATTTGTATTTTAAATCATACTGGATCTAACTGTGGGAATCCTGTTTTTATCGGATGACTGTTAAACCAGATCAATCTTGGATGCTTAACCTCTTGAAAACTTCTTGGGGATCTTCCATATCTTTACCAAGGCTTATTTAGATATTTCTTTGAGAACCCTTTAATCCGCAACTTTCCATGTGCCAATTTTAGGCACCAATTGACTGGCTGGGGGAATTTGTTTTCCTTTTTGACTCCTATTGAGCCAGAGCTCATCTATTTAGTTTCTGGGAGGAATATCAGCACCAAATTTTGGTGCGGATCCATCCCCGTCATTTTATGTACTTCTCTTTACCTAAATCTTGTTCATCTCCCTTTGAACTTCATCCGCATTCACTTTTCCTTTTCCTTTGTCTTGATTTTGATTATGATGCACCAGACCCCTTTTATCCTAATTCTTACTTCGACAAAATTTGGCAATATGACCGTATCTATTGTAATTGTAGCAAATAACATTTCTTTGCAGATTTGACTAATATCCTCTTGATCTGCATTGATTAGCCATATGTCCCATTCTATTGCATGCAAAGCATCTACCATTGAATGAATTGTTTATTTGCATATTTCTACATTCATGAGATTTGTGACCATACCTTTTATAGTTAAAACACTGTCCAGAGAAGGATGAATTAGTCTGATTCATTCTTCTTCTGCATTAATTTGCTTTATGACCGAAGTTATTGTAGTTATAGCAGTATCCATTGAAGGATGGATATCTTTGAGCATTTGGTTGCCTTACCGGAGGTCTTCTAGTCCTGTTCCTTGGATTTCTTGATCCAGAGTTCTTCTGACTGGATCCAGTGCTTTCCCCTTTCTCATACCCCAAGCCTTGCTTGTCATCTACCCTCTTTTGGCTTTCAAGAAGAACTTCAAGTTGAGCAGAGCTTATCTTGAATTTCTCTTTGTATTCATTTGTGGTTTGAAGATCCCTTTTAAGAGTGTCTATTTGATTCTCAAGTTGTTCTTCATTGTCTCTAGCTTCTTCAAGATTAGATTCCAGATGCCTGATTATTCTATCCATTTTGTGGCAGTCTTCTGACTTCTCCTTGAGAGATTGTTTTAGATTATCTTCACTTTTTCTTTTCTCTTCAATTTCTTGGGTGAATTTCATAACTCCTAATTCCATTTCATGTCTTACCATAATGACATCTTTTGATAACTTCTCACATAACTTGGTTTTCTCATTCAAATCTTCATTAGTATCATTGGCTTCACTTTGACTTGCTAATTGTTGAAGTAGTTCCTTTCTTTTCTTCATTGAGATACTTAGTTTTTCTTTGAGTTCATTTATGAAATCATTAGCTTGTTTGAGTCTTTCCCTCAGGTTATTGACTTCAGAGTGAGATTACTCAAGATCATCTAGGGCAGACTGAAGTTGATCCCTCATACCATACATATCCATTGAGATTTCCAGATCTTCCTCAAGCTGTTAGGCTTTGTCTAGAGGAACTTAACTCTATACCAATTGTTGATAACTAAGAGGGGGGGTGAATCAGTTATCTTAATTATTTGACTTTCTTTTCTTCTTTAATAATTAGTGTAGTATCAAAACATATAAGCATACATGAACATGAGAGCAGAAAGAAATCAACACACATAACACAAGGATTTTTACGTGGAAAACCCTATTAAGGGAAAAACCACAGGGTGACTAACCCAAGATTGTATTCTTTGTTAAAAGAATAGAAGTACAAAATGGCACTTGCCAATTAGGGCTCACTGCCTGAGCACACTGCTCACAAGAGGCTCACTACCTACAATAGTTTATAGAAAGAAACCAGGTACTTGAACTAATGAGAAGCATCCACATATGCTGAGGTTCAGTTCTAGTTAAGCTCAATATACTGATCTATTGCACTTCATTCTTCCTCTGCTTTAGTGCTATTGTTCTGTCACATATCAGACCTGTATTGGTACTTCCACACTGCTCTCTGCTTTTCTTTGTACTTCCCAACACACCATATCACACTTCACATCAAAATGCATCTGGTATATATATCCGCACAAAGGATTTCAACATCTTTCTAGCCGGCATCTAGAATACTCAAGATTTTCCCAAACTCTGGTCTGTCGGCTGAATCCATGCTTACTAAGAGATGCGTATCAAAAAGATAGTTATAGGAGTCATCAATCATGTCAGCCAACCATGAATGATCCCTCAAGAAACTTGATCACCATCAATTTCTCATCCAGATTAAGGTTTGATGCTCTGTCAGTCAGTTCTTCCTTAGTCTACTCTGCCAAACAGGTACCTAACAATTAGGTTCTCATATCTTTTCACTCTTTCATCACCAAAGGCTCAATCTCTGGAATGTATTATTCATGGTACTTCTCTTGACTTCCCCAAGTCCACACTTTGCTGAGATACTTCCTTTGAGAGATCCAGACCTGATTGTCAGACCTTACTGCATGCTGTGTTCTTGCTCACTGAACCAAAATACTCTTCAATCTGACTTCCGGTATAGACAAACTATGTCCTGTAGATGTGTGGGATGGACTTTGTTGCCATCAATGACAATACTCATGAAGCCACACAGTGTCTCTTGCCAACAACAAGCCTGCAAACTCAGATCTTAGACAATTTAGATATACCCATTTGGACTCCGCGTGACATATTTCAAAATGGGTATGGGTTGTTTTGGATAGTATGGTCCAACCTATAACCCCTTCTAGTGACCTAGAGCCTCAATTAGGCCAAATTTGTGAAGCAACCACCCTTTTAGAGACTCACAGAACTCAACCAACCATTTAGACATCTCAATTTCATGTCCAAACCAAGACTTCTTCAAGTTTTGAGACCCCACCACCAACTGTAGTAGATTTGACTTAGACTTTTCTTTTTCACATTAGCCTAGCACATGATCTGCTAGGTCTCATCAATAGAACTCCACCAATAACAGACTCTTGCCCAAAATGCTTTTGAAAAACATTAAAGCAAACATTAAGGAATCCATCCCATTGATCAAAGAGACTTGGAGTCAGTGGAATGGCGAGGACATCGTAGTTTTCTGCCAGAACCCTAGATGAGGGTTTTTCAGACCACGTTACAGAAAAATGTGAATTTATATGTTCTAAAGAAGTGTCAAGAATTCAATCTATATGCATTTGAAAGGTTACTCATAGTGCTACCAACCAATCATATCAAAGAGTCACCACTCGTCCGTACAAAGGCAAAGTATGTACAACAACAGATAGAAAAACATAATACACAGGTAGAAAACTGTTATAACTTGTTTATTCCTTCACCAAAATGCTTCTCCTTTCACAATTGGCATCTGCAGTGTTTTATGAAGCTTGTCTTAGGGTCTTGGAGCAGTTGGAGGGTAGTTTGGGTTGATGGGAGGACTGCTAAACTGTCCCCAACCATTGAACTGCTATGTTTGTTTAGAAACAACAACTAATTACAAAGTTTAACATAGGCATCAGTGTGTAGTTTAGACTTGACAATGCCTTCAAACACCTCTACAATGTAAATAAGCTTTTGACAAGGTCTATCACTCCTTGACACATGCCAAAAGGCTTATAATGCATGACAATGTATGACTGTCCCTATGATTCTATGACTACCTCTTACATCTTATGACTGCTCCATCATAACATGACATCAACAAGAGATGTTTTTGGATGTGGTCCTTATTACAACATGAGAATGGTCTTCCAAGACCTTATTACAACACAAACAAACATGGAACAAACAAAAAAAATCATGGATCTTCATGATCCTCTTGGTGCTCTTGTACCATACTCCTTGGGTGGAAAAAAAACTCAAGTCTCTTGAGGAATCAGATCAGCAACTATGAAACCATGATTCAAGATGTCTTCTTCACTCATCTAAGTGGCATCTTTAATGGGTAAGCCACTCCACTTGACAAGGAACTATTTGTATGTCTTCTTTCTAGTCTTTTTGATGACCTTGGTATCAAGAATGCATTCCAACTTCAATGGTTGATTAGGTGGAAGACCCTTAACCCATTCTTCATCTCCTGCTGCTGTCATATCTACCTCTAAATCTGCATTATGATCACCTTTGAAAGGAAACAAGTCTAAAACATTAAAGATAGGAGATATGGCCAAGCCTTGAGGAAGCTCAATCTCATAGGCATTTGGCCCAAATTTATGCACAATTCGTCATGGACCTATCTTCTTCATGAGGAGTTTGGTTGGCTGCCCCTTTGGAAGTCTCTCCTTCTTCAAATGTGCCATGACCAAATCCCCAACCTTGTATTGTACATCTCTCCTTCTCTCATTGACTTTCTCCTTGTACTTCTCATTGTTCCTTTAAAAAGTTTACATTATCATGAATGTCCTTCATGACCAATGTAAAGTCTTCACCTTGAGCACTCTTCCTCTCCAATCCATGGAGATCTCTGAATTCAAGAATACCTCTTGGGTGAACACCATAGACAACCTCAAATGGACTCCTTCCTATGCTTCTATTGGTGGAGTCATTGTAAGCAAACTTAGCTTGAGGGATGATCATATCCCATGCCTCTCCATGCTACTTTGTGAGACATCTAAGGAGATTTCCCAAAGACCTATTCACTACCTCAGTTTAGCCATCAGTCTGAGGGTGATAGGCTGAAGTGAAAGACAATTGAGTGCTCAACTTCTTCCACAAGGTATGCCAAAAGTGGCCTACAAACTTTGTATCCCTGTCAGTCACAATGTTAAGAGGCAAACCATGGATTCTAACAATTTCTTTGAAGAACAAACTAGCAATGTGTGAAGCATCATTAGTGCATTTACATGGCAAGAAATGAGCCATCTTACTGAATCTATCCACCACAACAAATATGCTATCAAAACCTCTTTGAGTCCTAGGAAGACCCAAGACAAAATCCATGCTAATATTTTCCCATGGCCTATGAGGAACAAGAAGTGGCTGATATAGACCAGCATTGCCCTTTGACAAATACTACAATATTCAACAAATTTTCTGATATCTAATTGCATTTTTGGCCAAAAATAAAACCTCTTCACCTGATCCAATGTTTTATCCAGCCCAAAGTGACCTCCTAGTCCACCACAATGTTTTTCCTTTATGATGTTCTCCCTCATCGAACACCTAGGGACACATAATTGGCTACCTTTGAACAACAACCCTTGCTGCAACAAAAACTCAGAAAAATTAGAATGATAAGAGTCTGAAAACTGTGAACAAATTTCATATACCTCCTTGAAATCTTCATCTTCCTGATACATATGTTTGAGAGAATCAATCCCTACACTTTGCAACTGAATTTCTTGAACCATACACACCCTTCTACTCAATGCATCTGCCACTTTGTTGGCCTGCCCCTTCTTGTGTTTGATTGAAAAAGTATATGCTTGGAGTTGTTCAACCCATTTCATATGCCTATGATTGAGTTTCTCCTATGAATTCAAAAAACTAAGGGCATGGTTGTCAGTATAAACAATAAATTTTTTAGGTAAAAGATAGTGCCTCCATTTTTTCAAAGATTGTACCATTGCATACAATTCCAAGTCATAAGTAGAGTACTTTCTCGTGGCATCATTCAATTTTTCACTAAAGAAAGTGACTAGCCTACCTTCTTGACTTAGGACAACCCCTATAGAAAGGTTACTAGCATCACATTCCACCACAAACAACTTGTTAAAGTTGGGCAAAACAAGAATGGGCTGTTGTGCTACTTTTTGTTTCAGAATTTCAAAAGAATCATTGGCTACCTTTGTCCAAAAAAACTTACATTTCTGCCCCCCTTTGATGGTATCCAAAATTGGTGCACAAATATGACTAAAACCCCTTATGAACTTCCTATAAAATGTTGCCAAACCATGAAAACTTTTTACATCACCTGTTGCTTTTGGAGTTGGCCATGACAAAATAGCCTCTACCTTTGCTGGATCCATCTTGAAACTACCTTGGGAAATGACAAAACCAAGATAGGTGAGTTCTTCCTTCATGAAGATACCCTTTTCCATGTTGATCATCAATTGTTCATCATGTAACTTCTTCAAAACCTGATCCAAATGTTGCAAATGCTCTTCCTTAGTCCTACTGAAAACAAGAATGTCATCCAAGTATACCACAACAAATTTGCCAATGAAATACTTCAACATTTCATTCATGAGACACATACAAGTACTTGGGGCATTAGATAGACCAAATGGCATCACCAACCACTCATAAAGACCCTCATTTGTTTTGAATTTTGTCTTCCATTCATCTCCTTGCTTTATCATAATTTGATGATACCCACTCTTAAGATCAATCTTAGAAAAGCATCTAGCCCCTCCTAAACAGTCCATTAGGTCCTCAATCCTTGGCATAGGAAACATATATCTTATAGTAATCTTGTTAATGGCTCTAGAATCTATACACAACCTCCATTTACCATCCTTTTTAGGGGCTAGGACTGTTGGGACAGCACATGGGCTAAGACTCTTTCTTACCAATCCCTTATCCAACAATTCTGGCACTTGCTTGGCAATCCCTTCATTTTGAGAAGGTATCATCTTGTAGGCTGCTTTGTTTGGCAAAGTAGATCCTGGTATGAAGTCAATTTGATGGCTTATGTCCCTAATAGGTGGCAACTCATTAGGCATTTCTTCTACCATAATCCCCTTATACCTCTCTAACAATTGCTGCACCTCCTTGGGAACCTCTCCCTCACTAGGATCATGCAAATTAGGACTATTTTAGGCTTCAAAATCAGAGCATACCCTCGGGTTCCTTCCTCCTTAAGGGTGTCTAGAAACTCTTTACAACTCACAATCATGACACTTGACCCAACACTCTTCTCTACATTCTCATCAGGTAATGGATCCATTCTATACTTCCTACCATTCTTGGTTATGATGAATGAATTAGTTTTACCATCATGTTGAGATTGGACATCATATTGCCATGGATGTCCTAACAACAAATGACAAGAATCCATGGGAATTATATCACAAAAAATCTTGTCCTTATATTCTCCTATCTCAAACTCTACCCATGATTCTTCATCTACCAAAACTTGTTGTCCCTTATTCAACCATGATACTTTATAAGGACTAACATGAGGAAGTCTTTCAATTTGAACTTGTCTACCATTTCAATAGAAACCAAATTTTTAGTTGAGCCTGAATCAATAATTACCTTGCAAATCTTACCATAGGCCTTGCATGTTGTCCTGAACAATGTCTTCCTTTGAGGGGGTTCTTGTGTTTGAGGCACCTTCAACATGGTTCTTCTCATCATCAAACTTTCTCCTTCATGGACTGGGGCTGCACTTCTAATTGGAGAGTTAACACTTTGGCAATCTTCCTCTTGGATCAACTAGTTCCTTCTCTCTCCTCCATGAGAGCTTGAGGCTTGCTTTTTAGGACATTTGAAGGGTGGATGTCCCACTTGGTTACAATTGTAGCACCTTCCTGTGAAGACATTAGGACCTCTCCCTGGTCCACCAAATCTACCCCTTCCATTGGGTCTCCTTCCTCTAAAGCCTCCTCTAGAACCTAATTCTCCACTTTTCTCTTGGGAACTAGATTCCCCTTGACTCCTTTGGGACTAATTTCTGTCTCCAAAACTGCCCCTACCTCTGAAATTTCTACCACCTCTTCCTCTATTTTGCTGCTCACCTTTCCTCTTCAACTTCTCTTCAGCCCTTAATGCTACTTGAAAGAATTTATCCATGGTTTTAGGGGTTAGTAGACTGATTTCATGTTGGATATCAAACCTCAAACCATTTAGATACCTTGTCACTTTACCTTTTTGATCCTCCATGTATCCACAATGAAGAGGGAACTTGTGAAACTCTTCGGTGTAGGTGGCCACATCCAAATCTCTTTGTTTGAGATTTTGCATCTTCTTGTAGATCTGTAACTCATAGTCTGATGGAAGGAATTAGGACTTGATCCTCTCCAACATTCTACTCCGTGAAGAGATCATGCTCTTCCCATTCTTTACCCTCTCACCTTGGGTGTAATTCCACCATGTAAGGGTAGCACCTTTGAGTTTAGTTTTTGCAAACTTCACCCTCTTATTCTTAGGAACTTCTTTGTATTCAAAGTAGTTGTTTAGGGCCTCAATCCAATCCATGACTTCATCAGCTTTCATCTTGCCACTAAACATGGGAATCTCCATCTGAGCCTCTGAATAATCTTTGCTAATTGCCTTGATGGCTTCAAGGAAATGTTTTTGATCTGCAGGTACCTCTACCTCTTCTTGATCTTCTTCTTCCTCCTCTTTTTCTTCTTCTTCCTCAGAACCTTCATCTATCCTCTTCCCTATCCTCAATGCCTTCAACTCTTCTTGGAGTGCTTCCTTGACTCCACTTTTGATCTTTTCTTCCATCTCCTTGAACTTCTTAACCACCTCAGTGGTCATCCCCTTTGGAGGCATATTCTGAGCCTCTCCTTCACTCTCCTCTGCTAACATATACCAAGTCTTACACAACCAACAACAAAACCTTTTATGGCTTTGATACCACTATGATGTAGAGGCACTAGGATAGATAGAGGATAGCACAAATTGACAAGGTTTTCATTACACTCTAAACCCCAAATTCAAAGGTCAACTTGCAAAAGTGGGAACAATACTTAGTGGCTCTAAAATCATCATGGAAAGGTTGATTTGACATGCCATGGGACCCATCCAAACCATTGGCAAAGGCAAAACAAACTTGGTTTTGGTACTTCCTTCTTTAGACCTCTAAATCCCTTGTAGCCCTTGAAACAGAGACAGTCAGCAATATCTTTTGACACAAACCTACAAACTCAGATCTTAGACAATCTAGAGATACCCATTTGGACTACCCATTACATATTTCAAAATGGGTATGGGTTGTTTTGGATAGTATGGTCCAACCTATAACCCCTTCTAGTGACCTAAAGCCCCAATTAGGCCAAATTTATGAAGCAACCACCCTTTCAGAGACTCATAGAACTCAACCAACCATTTGGACATCTCAATATCATGTCCAAACCAAGACTTCTTCAAGTTTTGAGACCCCACCACCAACTATAGAAGATTTGATTTAGATTGTTCTTTTTCACATTAGCCTAACACATGATCTTGCTAGGTCTCATCAATAGAACTCCACCAATAACAGACTCCTACCCAAAATGCTTTTGAAAAGCATTAAAACAAACATTAAGGAATCCATCCCTTGATCAAAGAGACTTGGAGTCAATGGAATGGCGAGGACATCCTAGTTTTTTGTCAGAACCCTAGATGAGGGTTTTTCAGACCACCTTACAAAAAAATGTGAATTTATATGCTCTAAAGAAGTTTCAAGAATTCAATCTATATAGATTTGAAAGGTTACTTAGTGCTACCATCGAATCATATAAAAGAGTCACCACTCATCTGTACAAAGGTAGAGTACGTGTAGCAACAGTTAGAAAAATAGAATACATAGGCAGAAAATTGTTATAACTTGTTTATTCCTTCACCAAAATGCTTCTCCTTTCACAATGGGCATCTATAGTGTTTTATGAAGCCTGCCTCAGGGTCTTGGAGTAGTTGGAGTGTAGTTTGGGTTGATGGGAGGACTGGTAAACTGTCCCCAACCACTGAACTGCCCTGTTTGGTTAGAAACAACAACTAATTACAAAGTTTAACATAGGCATCGGTTGTAGTTTAGACTTGAAAATGCCTTCAAACACCTCTACAATGTAAATAATCTTTTGACAAGGTCTATCACTACTTGACACATGCCAAAAGGCTTATAATGCATGGCAATGTATGACTATCCCTATGATTCTATGACTGCCTCTTACATCTTATGTCTGCTCCATCATAACATGACATCAACAAGAGATGTTTTTGGACATGGTCCTTATTACAACATGAGAATGGTCTTCCAAGACCTTATTAAAACATGAACAAACATGGAACAAACAAAAATAATCATGGATCTTCATGATCCTCTTGGTGCTCCTGCACCAGCTCGCTTAGTAGAGGTGAATTTGGCTATGGCTCTTAGAGGACATACATGTGTGCAGATTGGTAGTGCACCTCCAGTAGGCATTGAGTATCATGGAGGTTAGACACTGGTAGCAGATTCTTCTAGATGGCATCATGCAGCCACTAAGGGTGAGCAGCAGTAGTGGCAATATTCTCAGACACAACCAAAGAATTCTCAACCTCAACAAGCTAATAGATTTTAGTCCAAGAAAGATCAGTCTTGGAAGTGGAACAAGCATAATCACAATGATCAGCCAACTCAGGGCACACAATCTACAGTTAGTAGAGATAGTTTTTAGTAGTCCAATACTTTCTCGGGTGGCAGAGGTT
Organism: Cunninghamia lanceolata; assembly: GCA_027924645.1. Taxonomy (NCBI): domain Eukaryota; kingdom Viridiplantae; phylum Streptophyta; class Pinopsida; order Cupressales; family Cupressaceae; genus Cunninghamia; species Cunninghamia lanceolata. Next base: position 8,617,640 of record BSBN01001054.1, read on the forward strand.
TCGACAGAGGTGCAGGGTATTTCTCTTGTGGACAACAGGGCCATATAGCCAGGTAGTGCCCACAAAGAAACCCTTCAAGATTTGGTCAAAGGCCAGCAACTTCAGAGCTAACTGTAGGTGATGTAGGGAGGTCTCATAGAGTGTTCACAGTAATTGATCACCACCAGGCAGAGCATCAAGGGACAGTCATGGAGGCCGCAGGTAGAGGACGTGCAACTTTCTTTGGAGCTTGTGCACATTAAACAACATCAAGGGTTGACCCTCAGGAGTAGGGGATTAGAGCAAATAAGGGTCCAATGGGACTCTGATGTTGAGTCTTTAGCTTCTTGGAAGACTATGTCGGGATGAGAGATCTTTACCCTTTTCTTGTTGTAGGCTTCCAAGAGTAATCCTAATTCAGGGGGGAGGATGTAGTGCCCCTCATTTTTTTGCTTTTGATTAGTTTGATAGTGGTTTTTTGGAGTTAGACTTTGTGACTCTCTGTTGATGTTAGATACACGATTATGTGAATCATTTGATGATACCTTATTATTGTTAGATGACATTGATTGTGTTGTTAGTACTGATGTTTTGTGTTGATGTTATGTTTACTTGCAGACTCAATTATTTATATGGAATAATTTTGTTTTGAGAATTGTGTGATTTAGTTGATAATGATTCATATTTATTTGATTAGTGATTGAATGATTAATATACTTGTTAAATAGTTAAATGGTTATGTAATGTGATTTATCTAATAGATGTATTGGTGAGAGCGACAGTATAGTACCACTCATGCTTGAGTGCCCTACTATGCTGTGAATCTCTCTCATGGTGTGTTTGATGTTATGGTCATATGTATTGTTCAACCTTGTGATCTGATGCAGGATGCAGGTACATGACATCGACTCCACCTGGTTAATCAGGTCTGAGCATGTCTTAAAATCTAATGGATAAGTAGAATGGAGATGACATAAGGTCCCTTTTTGCTTTGTTATTATGTTTGGAATGGATGACTACCTTGTTTTGTGTCTTGTCAATTGCTGGTTTGGGCATACTTGTAGGTCAATGTTATTCAATCAGGTTGAGGTTGTCAGCTTTGTTCTAGATGTGATCCTTCTTGTAGGAAGTATGTGATTTTGGTTTGAGTAATTGGTTCATATGGATTGAAATTTAGTAATACTTCATGAGTTAACAATAACAAATTAGTAAGGTGATGTCATTATAATGTAATAATTTGTAATTGGGTGATATTTAATTAGTGACCGTAAACAATATAACCTATTAAATATATGATATTAGTATTTTTATTTGTAAAAACTATCATATAACTCAAATATTGGATATTAATTTATAGGAAGATTCTCCAGGGGTGAAAATAAATGATTTGTGCATTGGAAAATAATGGAGGTGCAAAGAGTGGGTTGTTGTAATGGGAAAGGGAATTTATTGTCTTTTACTATTTTCTTTTTGGGAAGGATATTTAGGGGGTCTCAATTTCTTGAATTAAGGGGAGATTGGTAGATTGGTATGCTTTTGTAGAAATTCATCTCGGCATCTTCAGCTAGTCAAGTGTTGGGATTCTAGGTTCCAATATCTTCAAAACTCTCTCTCTCTCTCTCTCTCTCTCTCTCTCTCTCTCTCCTATGAATTTTATATATTTCTCTGTTACATTTTTTATAGGGTTTTGTTTGGAAGTTTCTTTCATCTGATCTAGCTTGTCTATGTCTATGAATATCCATCAGTTCAATCCATGTACTGTTAATTCTTTGGGGGCATATGACAACCGTCCACATTTCCACTCTATGCTTTACATTTTTTTTTGTTGTTTTACAAATCCTGTAATCATGGTATTTCGTGAGAAAATATCTCTGTGAAGAATCTTGTCAATCAGATTTCATGCATTGTCTATGATTCCACTTTTCACATGCATATCTACCGATACCATACAACATTAATTTTTATTTCATCTCATACTTTGGCGAATGTCCATACCCTGCTCCAAACACCTATCTTGTATCTACTCAAATGTATTTGATTTATGTCCATTCAACTATTTATTTTGTGACTTCCTTCAACCTCTTTATCCATGAAAATCTAGCCTTATAAGACTTGTTACCTTTGATTTTTAAATGAAGTTATCAACAAATCTGATTTGTGAGTACTCTGCTATCGTTCTGCACATTTTTTCTTGTTATTTCTATGTGATTGTTGCTATCACAATGAGTTTCTTCAAAACATTAGGTCTTGCAGATCTCAGTGTCTTTCTAAGCTACACTTTATGACTCCAATTCTTATGGAAAGTTACTAAATACCATTTCTCTCAAACCTGTGTATGTAAATATGCTATTTTCTTTTTAATTGAAGGTCAATTATGTTGGAACAACGGCTGAGCGAGTTGTTTTTTCGGTCATTTCCTTTCTGTAGGGTCGTAATCCATTGTAAAGAGCTTACCTTAAACGCATTTTGTCATTCTGTTGTATCTTGTCAAAATTTGGTTACTCCAGACTTGGGTTAGTCACCAGGTATAGATAGCAGCGGGTCTCTGGTTTTCGCCAGACACAGAACTGATTATACATTTGACCTTGCCGGTAATATTTTTAATATCAAACTATTCAGCTTCTAAAAGGAATATCTACCATACACTTAATCCTTCGCCTTGGTTTAGTTTAAACAGAAAACACCTATAAATTATACCTTCTACCCTTTTGGAAAGCGCTGATTTAAATGACAGATATTTCTGACCAATACTCATCTAAGTTCTTTCTATGTGAGGCCAATTTGTGATTAGAAACACATAGAAATCATTAGCTAATGTATCCTGTAGTGATGTCTTAAAACGTTGTCTTTTGGGAATGTATAGTCTCATCATTCCTCTATCGCTGCATCAATTATTTATTTGTGAATGTTGCAATCATCTCTTTGAGAAAATAATGCCTCTCGCCCTTGCAAAATTCCATCTTGCATATCATTGTATTCATGCTATCTATAAGACATTGTTATGGCTTAAATTTGTTGGATTTTATACCTACGAATTAATTGTCTGGCTCTGCAAATCGTTGCAATCATGTTCTGTTTCTACCATGCCATTATCGCTGTAAAATTGTCATTGCTACAGTTTATAGGAGGACACCTAAAATCATGGCATCACGAATCATAAATAGATATTTACTTGCTTTAGAAAGTAGAACAATCAATATGCTATGAGAGAATTTTAAATTGATAATTATTATAAGGAAATTCTATTTTGGAAGCTAGAAGTTGCCTTATATATATAAATTCTATTTTAGAAGCTAGAAGTTGCCTTTTATATATATATATATATATATATATATATATATATATATATATATATATATATATGATTTGGTTGAGAATCAAACTTTGTGATTTAATATATATGAATCATTATATAATTTGAGTAAGGTACTACTATATGTGACCGTATATGTATTTTAATTTCTTTACTCTATACATTTACATAGAGGTATATTACTTATTACTTGGGAATTATGTTAATATTTATATATATAAATACATCTTTTAATATATGTGAATAATGGAGTGAAGGACTATGTATTTAATTATTGTATAATTACTTTGGCAATGAAAATGGGAGTTTTAGATTAATTTCTTTTTACAATAAAATTAGTCATAATCTTCTTAGGGAGTTAGAATATTGTGTTGTCTATTTGAATTGGAAGATGGTATTGTTTACTTGATTTATCAATAAAGAATTCTGTTAATAGGTATAGTAAGTGAATTTTGTTATTGGTTGTGTTAGGGGTCTTGATTACAAGTTGTTAAGTTGTAGTCCTGAGGCCTAGTCTATTCATGTTTTTAATTTAGCTAATGTTGTTATATGTTTTGGAAATAATTTGATGTAAGAATATTACATCTCTTGCATGAGAACCTTGGTTTCATAAATGGGGAAAACATAGTGTATGGACAATGATTTGAGTTAGTCCTTGTGGTTATGTGTGGATGCAAGAGGGATATGCCTTGCAATGTATATGACTACTTATCATTCTGTGAGTCTTTGTTTTTTTGATAGGTTTTTCTGGATGCAGATAGGGGGGAGTGGCTTCCAATGTGGGGCCAGTGCCCTAAGTGGCTGCCAGGGTAACCCATTGGGAATTATTAATCAAGAGATAACGTAATAATAAACCTAGGGGGATTGGGTAGTATTCACACTAAGAAAGATAATTGTTTGCTTCTCCCATACCTGTAATGCTCATTCAAACTCAGGATGGGGTGAGAAGGCTTGGTTGGCAAGATCAACCTCCTTGAACTCATGATAGGAGAGTTGATTCCGCCTATGTCACCCTATGGGGTCGGTGTCTAATAAGAGATTGCCAGGGTAACCATAGATGGGGGCCGGCATCTAGTGAGAGACTGCCAGGGTAACCCATGTCAGGGCCATGCGATGACACTTCGCCCTTCTACAACCTAGGATACCTTATTTTGTATACTCTTGTTATTTATGTGCCTTGGACAGTGGTAGTCATGTTGTGATATCTTTAATGTTCTTGGTATATTTGAGTTATGGTTGATTTTTGTAGTCTTGTTTCTTTATCTGTTGTCATCTTGGGATATTATTGTCATCTCCTAGCTCGGGGGGTGGACCTCAGGGTTCCACATGGTTAGGTGGAAGAGCTTAAATCCATTGGTCTATTGGTATCATGGTTCATGTGTTGGGCAGATGTGCTTCTCTAGTTTCCCACTCTGTATTTGCATCTAAAGACTTATATTGTACCTTACGGATCTAGTTTTGTGTATCTTTTTAATCATTTTGTAATTTTGATGTAATAAGTTATGAAAGCCTTACACCTATATGACTATGTATTATGATCTCCTCTTCATTATAAACAATATTATAAAGGAATAATGTAAGCTTTCTGTAATGTAACAAAGGTTGATAGTGGAATCCTATGATCACTTAGATGGATTATGTATGTTATTGATCTATGTTTATTTTCCCTTAATGTAGTTGTGTTTCCCTAGAGATGTTAGTTTGATAGGCAATTTTTTTTGTTGATATTATCGTTGATCATTACTTTCTCTTGTTAAAAAAATTTTTAAAAAAATTCTGCATATTATTGTTTAGTTTTAGCCTAACTCTCTAGGGTTGCATGACGGGGCATTACAAATCTTCTCATCATAACTTAGAAGATTGCACTGATGATTCCTTAGCAGAAGAGAGGCAAAAAAAAACTTAAACAAGCATTGGACAAAAGTGGAGCACATAACATAGTTCGATAGGCCATATGACTGATGCCTTAGGTTTACATGATTGCTAAATTGTCAGGCCTTGTTTTAGGAATAGATAAAAGTTCTTTAACTTAAAGATGAGATAAAAGGAGGAATTAACTATCTCTTCAGCTATAGTGTTTAGGTGGAAATGCTTTGGTCGACATGAATGCAAAATTTGATTAGCATAGACAAGGAACATGAACTATTTGACATAATGCCTCAAAGAGATGTCATCTCATGGAATGTAATGATCACAGGTTAATTGCAAAAATGGATTTGTAGATATTATAGATGGAAAGACTCTGGTAGACATAAGGCATTGTGCTAAACAATGGACAATTAAATAGTTATTATAATAGTAGAGTCCATGTAGGATAAATTAAATTCTCAATCCATAGATCATAGCTTCAACAGATAGAAATAAAACATGTTGAACTCCATGCCTTTGTAAAGTCTAATAAGATTAGAATGAATTGGTTTATTACACATGCCCAATGGAAAAAGAAATAGAGTTGTTAAGAATCATCTGGCATAAGGTAATTGTATACTCATATCTTTTAAATAAGACAATTAATATCTTGAGCACCTTCTATTCCTAGACTAGAAAGTTTAACATGTTCTCTCTTATAAAATGATAACCTTTCCCAAAGATCAAAAGAATATACTGTTTTGTCTCTCTAGCTCTCCAAATCTTGGTGTTGAATCTAATAAGTATTGTAAAAATACAAGGATTAAATCATACTCCTATTCAGCTTTATATAGAGTTCAAAACCTCTTTGGCCCGAAGATATTCAACCTATATTCATAAGACTTAAAACACAAGTATATACAAATATATGTATATGCATGGTAAATGGAAACAATACATATACTCACATATCCTTCCATTTACACAGTATCATAACAAGACCCCAAAAGTCATTCGACTCTAAACAGTAAATAATTTCCAATTCTGGAAATAAGAGTCAACCTCAAAGACATATTAACATAGTGATAATCATAGCCTCACTCCTCTAATTTAGCAACTAAACTGAAGGGTTTTGAAGGCATAATAGGTTTATAAATGCTTGAGGAATATTATCATATTTCAAAATACCTTTTCTAATATGTGGAAAATCTTCTATGTTTTCTCACATTGATAATCATATTCTCTGAACACACAGAAAGTCTGATTTGCTAGACATAGCAATCTCTTAAAACTTACAAAGAGATACTATTCTCATACTACTAAGCATCTATGAAGTATTTTGTCAAAAGGGCATATCTACATAAAGCTAAAATCCATCGTTTCCTCACTGGTTTACTATTCTTTTCGATCCCCTATTTCCTTCACTGTCTCCACACACTCATAAGCCTAGATTCTGTTTGACAGTTTGCCTGGATATGTGTTTGGATCCTCCATTAATTCTAAAGGGAATGAGCATGGTAAGAAGATTGAATGGTGCAAGGAGGGTTCTGTAACATATTGGTCTCCTGCATCACCTATTGAGAAAAGATGACTCAAGAAATTCAACAGAAACATAGAGTTGCGAAGATTGGAATACAAAATATGGGAGCACCAAGTCGTCACAATGAATATCTCTAAGACAAGTTATTCTCTAGATCACAAAGATTGTAGGAATCACCCAACACAGATTTGAAAGGCTTTAGATTTTTTCATGATATAGAAGTGTAGACAAGCATGCAAACTTGTTTGGTAGAAAGGACATAGAGTATTTATCTCAGGAAATAAATAATCAAAGAATTCACAAATGAAAACTCATTCTTAAATATATTCATTGATTCAACAAACCAGAAAATAGGAATTGAATATTCACATAAATCTAGATGTTTTTCTACAAAACCAAGAGCACAGATATACCCGTATTTTCTCTGCAACTCACTATTTTTTGCCTTTCACTAATTCTTCTCTCTATCTTTTCTTGCATGCAGGCTTCTTTATCCCTTTTCTCTTTTCCTTCTCCCAAAAAGAATGCCTCTCCCAAAGATTTCTTGATCTTTTTTAAAACCTATAGAAGACTTTTCCTCTTCCACTTCTTGAAGATTCCCCCCCCAATAACTCCTATCTGATTTTAGTTTAGTCTTTTCTAAATATAGGTTTTATGACAACACATAAATGAAATACATTTATTTTTATAGTTACATAATAACATATTACTCCTTTATATATTTGTTTATCTCTAGTTGGCTCTTACATTAATTATTTTTATTTATTAACTTAACTTCTAGAATAATATATTTTCTATAAACTATATTTACATAAAGGCATTTATATTTATTTAATTATCAAAAATGTCTTTATAACTAACAATATTATTTTAATGCCATGATTAACTAAAGCATCAATCAAAAAATCCAAACTAAATAACCCAAATGCCAAACATACCTGACACAACCAAAGTGAAAATAAAGGGGCACTACAACTATGATCTTGCAAATTTTCTTGTCAAGTTAATTACATTTGAAGGTCTAACCCGAGGTTTGAAACTGAATTTTCTAAGGAATTTTTAAAGCAGACACAAAAGTGTCTAGTTTAGCACTTTTGCTCGAAGGTCCTTCAAATGAAGGTACCTACAAATGGAGATTCTTCCTTTGTTCACAGGTACTTTCAAATGAAGGTATGTTCCAAAAAACCTAGATGGAAAATAATATTTAAATACCTTCTAACGAAGTCCATTGAATAAAAATATATTTGCAGATTTTTAGCGGTTGACCTTAGAATGAAGGCTAAATTAGTCAACATTTAACAAAATGTATGTATTCGAATTACATGTATATATACAAGTTCATTTTGTGATTTTAATATCAAAAGATAAAGGAAAATTCGCTAAGTCTATTTGAAAGGTCAATTTTTCTAGTGCTTTACAAATTTGGAAAGTGGAATTGGAAAATAAATTATCAACATCATATTTTGCAAATCCTTGAAGAAGATGGGAAATAAAGGGACAAGGCTATATAAGACTACATGATATTATTCAACAGAAAGGGAACAAAAACTGCATGAAGAAAGGATGCAAAGATATTATGCTTAAAGAGAAGGTATGTATATTTTATATAAATTATGAATTTTTTTCAATTAAATCATTTTCTAGATAAGATTAGGATCAATAAGATCAAATTATTTTCAATTGAAGTAATTTTTTAAATTCAAGTATGTTTTAAATATATTCATTTATTTAAATGTTGTGGATTCTATTACCACTCTTAATTCCTCTATTAAAACCATTATGTTCCCTAAGTCTACTTAACTAAACCCTAAACCCTATTTACCCTAGAAACCCTAAATCCTAAACCCCAAATATTATTGAGTGAAATATATGATTAGATGTTTTGGCTAAATTTTCTTCCACTAAATTAACTAATGAAATTCCTTTCTACTATATTTTTGTACCTTATTTGCCAAGTGAATCTATGATAAACCCTAGGTCCTATCTAGGACCTTGCCCCAATGAAGACATACATGTAATTTGATTATCCTTGAAACATCCATAGTCCTAACTTGCCTAAGTATTAAACCCGAAACCCTAACCCCTATGTTCCTTAAATATTATAATTATAAATAAATTATAGTTACAAATTAAAGACTTGTGAGAGTTTATTATATACCCTAGATTGCTAAACCCTAAACCTTATTTGTTCCTTAAATATTAATAAGTTTTAAATCTATATGTATATATAAAAATATTAAACTAATATTTTATATGTACATGCATGCATATATATAATACATTGAACTAATATTTTATATACATGTGCATATACGATTATTGTAGCCCTCTAGGAATTTTGCAGCACATTCGTGAACCATGGTTCTAAGATTGATTATTTATTCATAGGACACATAGTTAACATTATTCAGTACAACATGTAATATTATCTCCTCCTCTACTACTATATTATATTTTAATGTATAATTTTATAGGTACACACTTAAATATTTATTACATTGAATCTCTTTTTAGGTTAAATAATCTATTAATTGAATATGTACCCATAAGTTTACTTTACCTTAGAGACATATAAATTATAATTTGACAAATTAGCAAGTAGTTGTTAATGAGATAATTTAAAATTTTGATTAGATGATACTCCTAGAATTTTTTGATTGTAACATAAATCTAGGACATGAAAAGTTAACTTTAGATGGAACTTGTGCATATGACCATCCATACATGTATATACCATTCTAGATGTTATATCCATTTACATGTTCATTTTCTCTTCTTATACAAATACTTTGACATGCATGCACTTGACCGGTAGTTTAATTGTAATTCAAAGTTGGAGAAAATTGTAAGGATGAATACTACATCCCTAACACTTTCTCATTATATGCACTCATAATCACCTTCATGATTTATCCATGTAGTTTAATAATTTTACTTTTATATATATTCTAAAATATTCTCTTTTATATGATATGTGTAGGGGCTCAACATACGAAAACTAGAGTAGAGGTCCAACCTAATTTACTTACTAGAGCAAATGACACTGAGACACACATAGTTGATGTCAAGGAGGAGGCCCATACACACTTGTATGTTGGACAGGGGTTAAGATCACTTCCTTCTACTAATATAAATATTTTGTATGGTCTAATGGGTGTGCATCACAATTCAAATAATCAAGGTAATTCTATGTACTATGTAGATATCATCAACAAGATAATATACCACATGTTTGGAGTTTCTTTAAGAGTGGGCATCAAAAGGGCAGACATGATGGCGTAGGAGGTTGCATAAAATATGTTCTAATAAAACTTCAAATGAATTATGAGGGAGATCATATAAATGATGCACATGATGTTGTTGAATGGTGTAAGAAACACTTTGCATGTGATGTCGGCACATCTTTAGGGAGGAACCCATGTCCTAATAGAGTTTTTGGGAGATATCAAGTATGTAATTTATTGTTTGAAAAAAGTTTCACTTGTTTATGTTATGGAGTAAAAGGTAACCTCATGTGTTTTACCTCCTAGTTTAGCTCCTAGGTCCCCATGTTTACACTATGCAAGCTAAATATTAATCCCAGAGTAATTTCCTTGAAAACCCATGTCAAATGCAACTTAGTAGTGTGTTCTAAACCTTAATCAAAACCAAATTAGGGCCTTGGGTGCCCAATTCTAGCCTAATTTTCTAGGATGAAAACAATTGTATGTTGTCTTGGGCCCTCTCAAAAGGTATCCCTCTATTAGCCTATTTAATTTAAATTACAAATGTTAGTGGGAAAGCATATATAAGTGAGTTTATGAATTCATTTTACACCAAGATGGATAAGGTGAACTTTTGATATGGAGCAAAGAGATTCCAAGGTATTCACTATGTTGCAGAGTAGAATTGTGTTGTGTTTTTTTGTTACAGATTTGGCTGCCACAAACCATCTCCTCATGATTTGAAGGATCTTCATCTCCATGAGGTGTTTACCTCTAAGGTGACATCTATTTGTGTTTTAATCATTTTATTTCATCATTAGATTTGGCCTCTCCCCTCCTTGGGCATGGATACTATCTAGAAATGGTGTTTAAAGACTTGAATGTCCTTTCGGGGCTTGACCAAGGGAAGCTCCTAAACACCACAATCCCCAAACTCCTCTCTTTATGATTGCAGGTTACATGTGTGGGAGTTGGAGAAGTACAGGTACAAAGAAGTAGGTTAAAAGATAAAGATTCAGGATATGGAAGAAACTTAATGATATTCCTCCCTCTTGGACTATAGTGCCTACCCTATAGTCCTCCTGACAAGCTTGGCCTCAAACTTAGGATTTGGATACAATATAAAACATCTCCCTAGTTCAGATCTATAGAAAAACTACCCCATTGGACTTGTGTTCCCACCTCGTAGTCTGCAAAGTTTTTGTTTCAAAAAAATCAACTTCAGGTATGTTTCTAATCCTCCCTGAGTATCTTCCCATATGGTTTCCTATAGCATTCTGTCTATCTATACCTAATTGCATTATAATTATGGTTTGAGGCTTATATGATTTGGGGTTTGACAAATCTCTCAATCTAATCTATCTTTCCATATCATTCCTGAGTACATAAACCTATAGTTGAGTCTTCTTTCATCTATAGTGACTTGGCTTGGTTATTGTCCTTGAATGTTATTGTGAAAGGAGGGTTTGATTTGATATACTTTAACACTAGCCACAACCTTCCTATATTTCATCTATAACAGTTTCTAAAAATTTAAGTTTAAGAACTCTATATTTATTTTATTTTGAAAATTATATATAATTTGTAGGTGTGGATAGAAGAACAATGCATGGATGCAAGAGGGTTGAGAAAACAAGATCTTTACATCGTGTCATGAGTATAGATAGGTACCCATGGATGTTGTGGACTAGGAATTACTCTTTTTTTTTATTATGACTACATTCTAGGAAATTATGATAATTGCAACAACAAAGAATGTGGATATGTCAGTGAATGGAATTAGGTGCCACTAGTTGTTACTGCCACATACAATGAAGATGAAGAGGAAAGGTGTAAGAATTTTGACAACTTTATATATATATATTTCATTGAATAATTTCAAGTATATAAATTTTGATAGTATATTAAGAGCGAGTCATTTGAAGTCTATGTAAATTGATATATACACATAGTGATTTCATAATAAGATACACAACAAATTATGGTATATCAATTTACATGATATATTATCTAATTGTCTCCAAAATGTTGCTACAATGTTGTATTACTGAATTCTGGAAAAGATACCAACAATGATAGTATGTATGTATCATGATATATATATATTCACAATTGGATACACAAAAAATTAGGGTATATCAATTTACATGATATATTATCATAGAATTGTCTCCAAAATACTGCTACAATGATGCATTACTAAATTCTAGAAAAGATACCAATAGTTCAGAACTAATATAAAATTCTACAAAATGTTAGTTTCTCCCATTAGGGAAATTAGGGCTGAATTAGGGTTTTGTATTACCATTTTCTTAGGTAAACAAACAAAGAACAATAGTCCACCACCATTTTCAAGGTGGCAGACTGTAAACTTCCCTTAGTCTACTAAAACCTTCATTTGAATATCTGTATCCTCTAGCATTCTCTGTTGGGTCTACCTTGGGTTCCCTTCACCATGTCTACTTCTCCACAACTCAAGTGTTAGCTTTTGCTAAAAATGAACTGACAAGTTTGTTTTGTCAGATCATAGAAAGATTAAAAAATATTATAATACTACTTTGGAGTGAAGATTTTCTTCTTTCAAAGGTATTATTTTAATACTTTTTAATTGACGAGAACCTTCATTCAAAGGTATTATTTTAATATTTTTCAATTAACGAGAACCTTTGTTTGAAGATGCCCTTCATTCGAAAGATTTCTGCACAAGTACCTTCATTTGCAGGTACCATCGTTCAAAGAAAAACTTTCAAATGAGGGTACCTAGTAAAATTTTCTCCCTCTGTCCCATTTTGTTGTCCCATGTTTAGGACCCATTATTGTGGGATTACCCATTACCTAAACTTATCATTTTTTGATTTTTTTTCAAATAAAAAATAGTCGTCTAAAGATTATGCACGTATAATTTGTTTTGCAATAAATTATTTTATAAAAAGTTATTAAAATAATAAGAAAACATAATATTTCAAGATTATGGACCAGTTTCATAAAAAAATATTTGAAAAATAATCCAATTGTAAAAAAAATTACATATTTAGAATCTACACAATCTCATCTATAATGGGTTTTAATTTCATTAAAATTTTTTGCAAAAAACATCTTCAGACATATGTCCAAAGTCACTCTTTTCTAGTGACACTGACATGACCTTTAAGTTGCAGGTCAAAGTAGGTCCAAATCTAAGGGTCAGCTCCCCAATCCTTTTTCCAACTTGAAACCCATAGAAAAAACTAGGCCAAAAATTGAAAATTTTAAAAATGGGATCCTGTATAATTTTTTTAAAAAATTAACCCTTTATGAAATAGGATCCCTTTTCTAGAAAGCTCCCAAAGAAAAATGGGATCCCATTTCATAAAAAGTGGGGTCCTGTTTCACTTTTTCCAATTTCACGTTTTTGGCTAAGTCTAAAACTTCCTTGTGGACTCATCTTCTTGCTTTTACCCATATAATTTATTTAATTAATTTGGGAATTAGGATATAAGGATTTATTTAATTAAATAAAAATTATTTAATTAATCTAGGTGATGGAGAAAAATAGATAATTATTTTTTGGATTGTGAACCATGCACAAATTATATTCAAAAGAATCCAAGAGTTACAACCTTGTGATCAAGCATACCACAACAAAATAGTTGCAGCTTACATCAATCCAAAAAACATATAGCTTCACTAATACATATAGACAGTTTTAAAATTTTAAAACATAAGTACATATTAGAGAGATAAAAAATTCATCATAAGGACCCTAAAATCTAGCTTCTATCACTGTAACACTATAATGTTCAAAATGCTCTTAAATCAAAACACTCTTGTTTTCTTTCCTCTTCTAGAGATCTATGCTAGTTACCACTGGTTGCACCAATTTCCATGTCATCTGCATCAACTCTTTGCCCCTAAAAAATGGATTCATCTTCCTGATTTTCAAATTGATTGTAGAAACCTTGGCTGTCAGCCAATTCTGAGTCTTCTACTCTTGGTCTTCTCATTTCATTCCAAAGATTTGCTCCCCTATCTTTAAGCTTTGCTTAGTCTTGAATCATCTTGTTTCTTAAGTTGTCATAGTTCTTATTGGGTGAGTTTCCCCCTTGATAAGTGCTAGTGCCAAAATTTTGAGACACAATCTCCCACTAATTATCTAGTTCACTTTTGGCTAGGTCCTTTTGTAGATTATTGTAGTATGGTTTCTAAAAATCAGTGTACAAGTTATAGAATCTAAGATCAAATCTTTTCATCTTCCCTGCACAAAAATATGATTCTTTGATATCTTCTTTGTGAAACACAACTCTAGTCTCCATTAGTTCTTTGAATTTGTCAATTGTCATTTCCATTGTAACTGCCACCTACTCAAGAAAGTTATAGTTTATGAGATTAAAGAAAATCCTAGTGAGTTGCCTTACCCTACCCTAGAAACATTCCTCGTTCCCTTTTTTCCAGATAAACCATAAAATCTCAGTAGACAAAACAAGCCAGAAAGAGTTACGCTTTTTGTTCAAGGCATCTACATGACCACAAATAATTTCTTCTTTATTTGCATGAAAGGAAGGATTCCATTGAGAAATATTACCCATGAAAAAGAGCCAAACTTTTTTAGCATATAAACATTTAAAAAAATGTGGACTGCAGACTCTTTAACATTACACATTGGGCACCAGACATCACCAACACCAAGATAGAGTTTATTGAGGAGAAGCAACCATTTAAAACAAGCTTTTTTTGGTTCAAGGATATTAGACCAGTTCCATTTGAGCAGTAATAACTTTAAGGAACCCCCCCTAAAAAAACATATAAAATCCTGGTGAATCCTAGCTTTATGCCAAAAAAATGCTTGCCAATCTATGCCTATTTTAGTAAAAAAATTAATTTCATTGGCATTTTTTTTCAAATTTGTTGACACTGTCCTTTTTGCAAGTGAATTGTATATAGTTTTTTAAAAAAAATAATTTCCTTGGTGAATTATAGTTGTATTCCAAAAAGTAAAATAAATTGGGTGGTGAATTATATAGATATTAAAAAATCTAAAATAAATTAGGTGGTGAATTATATAGATATTTAAAAATATAAAATATAATATTTGGCGATTGTGCTGGTAATTTTTTGAAAAGTTATAGTGTGGTTGGCAAAAATATCAAATTCTATATTATAATGTCTAATCTTCTTGGAGAATTTATAGTTTGTTCAGTATCAGAATTAACGAAAATCAATGGCATTAGTTGAAGTTCCATTCCGAGCTGCAGTTCTAACACACCCATCTTGCTACATAGTGTCTAGAATAGAGACAAGTGTCAAGTAACAACGATTTTGATTAAAATTAATAGATAATTATTTAAAAAAGAAAATTCAAAAGGATACATAAAAAGAATACAAGTTCATCCACTATAACACAAACTTTACGACTTTAGAAATCAACTCATCAAGCTTCCATTCATAATACATATATTGAAAATAAGAGAAATATATAGTAACACTAAATTATATAAATATTGAAATATATAATAATAAGTCTTTTGCCATAAGAGAAATCAGAGCATGTTTAAAGAAATAACATAAAACTAAGAAATGTCATCACATGGTAGTCGTTTGGTCTTCCTCCTGAGTTGCTTCATTTTCCTTGTCCTGTTCACCAGTGGCAGTCGAGTGCACCTGTGCTCTTAGTTTCACCTTGTATCTCCTGAACCTACTAATTATGGGTTTTAAAGTCCTGGAACTTGGTTTATAGGTGTTCTTTGTCTAAACTTTCCACTTATCTATCATTATCTCCGCATCTGTTACTCTCATATAGATATCATCAATTCCACGCTTGAAAGTTGTGAGATATGATGCTATATGCTCAAGCTTCCCTAGTGATTCACCATTAACTATGGAAACATGCTCTTCAGTAAGCCTCTTCTTAAAAATTTTCTTTACTTCCTTGACATCAAGCAAGTTCTCTCCACTTTCATCTAAAATCTCTACATCTAAGATGGTACAATTGATTTTAAGATCAGCCATAACAATGAAATGTTCAGCCAAAATTCTTCTTATTTGTCCACTAAAATCCCCTAGCACAGATCTCTTCCACTCTAGTGCATCTAGCCAAGACACAGAATCATTCTCATTTGGATCATTAAAAACTTTCTTATCTACAAGAATATTTGTATCAATTTTTGTCATTTCTTGTATCTCTGTAAAGTCTGTGAGGCAATTTTTGTCTTCCCTCTTTAAATTTCATAACTCTGCAATTAACCCTTTCCTTTTATCAGAAAGGAGGGGATATAGTTTCATGACCTCCTTGATGTACAACAAACCATCGATGGTGACTTGCTCTACCCATTGCTCAGTGGCCTTACCTAGAGTTTGATATCTCTTGATTTGTTACAACATGCTAGGATCCATTCCATCAACAGAAACACTTGCAGTTGCATCAAAGGATTGAGAAGTAATATTCAAAGTAGATTGAATGAAAGATGTCATAGAATTCACCTGGGCTTGCATCTTTGTGTTCTCCTATTGCTGAGCTTTAACTCTCTTTGCTAGCATGTGTTGAGAAAATTTTAAATGATATAAATCTGTTGCAAGTATGGGTCTAACCAGTGTTGTTATTGATGTCAACATACTCCTATTGCACTAATGATAAGGACTGGATGAGCTGTGAGCTAAGGATATTGAGAAAATTAGTCTCAATCAGGAATAGTGAAGAATAGTGATGACAGTAAAGTAAAAGTCCAAGATAGGATGAAGATCAGAGGATGCAGATTAAAGGGTTTGTAAATATGTGTCTTAAGGTGGTCTAGTAGAGATTGCAGAGGTCCGCATGAAGATTTGAAGAAGGTGTGGCAGTTCAAGTAAAACCGGTTCCGGCAGATGTTCAGTGGTGACAGAGTAATACAGATAGGTCCAGTGAGATCCGAAAATGAAAGATCCTACTCTACGAATTTGAGGGAGTAATAAGGAAGTCTCTGTGGAGTGTTATCTAGATTAGTTCATGGTTTGAATGTCCAGAAGCGTGTATTCTTCTGTGACTGTAATGACAGATTGTGTTCTTGAGGTTCCAGATGAAGAAGAGATGGTTTTCAGTAAACAGATAAAGTACAGATGTTCTTGGTGAGTCAGGATTTCTTGTAAAGATCTTTGGATCATGTCCAACCTGTATTGGTGATCCGCATTGGAGTTGGAGCCCGCAATTGAAGAATAACCTCCGGATGATGATGTTCTTCTTGAGACATGCTGTTTGGATGAGTTATCCATCTAGTGGACAATCTTATGAATGTTTGCCAACTTAGATGATCATTCCTAAGTTGATGCCTTGTATAAATAAGGGATTGCGAAGTTAGTTTGAAGTTGTCCTTGTGGTGATGAGTGTGGAGTAGTGAGGAGGAGAGAGAAAAGTAGAGCTGAAGTATTGGGCTTAAATGGAGCTGATTCAAGCATGGTGAAGATGCTATTCTCCAGTTCATGTATGTGATATTTATTTCCTTGTAGATAGTGTGTCTCTTGTAGGCAGTGAGCCTCTTGTGAGCAGTGTGCTCGGGCAGTGAGCCCTAATTGGCATGTGCCATTTTGTTCTTTCTATTCTTCTAATAGAGAATACAATCTCGGGTTAATCACCACATGGTTTTTCCCTTAACCAGGTTTTCCACATCAAAATCTTGGTGTCTTATGTGTTGATGTGTTTCTGCTCTTGATTTGAATACAATATAATTCATGATTAATATACTGCTAATCACTAAAAGGTTTTTAAGTGTTTGAAGAGAGAAAGTTTTGTACAACTAATTCACCCCCCCTCTCAGTTGTCTGCCCTAAGTCTAACAATTGGTATTAGAGCCAAGTTCCTCTAAAAGGAGCTTAACCGCTTGAGGAGATCTAGGATTTCATCATTCAAGAAGGATAGCCTGAATTTTGATGGATCAAATTTTAATCTATGGAAAGGTCGCATGAAGTGTCACTTGCAATGCATGGGTATGGCATACTAGACCATGGTTACAACACAGAATGTACCTCCACAGGGTGGTCCAAAAGCTGCAAATGAAATCACAGATGCTGAAAACAATCTATAGACTATAGAAGGCCTTCTAAGTGCATTATCTAATTCAGAGCTCTCAAATGTTATTGACCTACCAACTTCTTTTGAGATTTGGAAAAAATTGGAACTATTGCATGAAGGAGACCAGTATGTCAAATGTGCAAGGTTACAAAGTCTGAAAGGAAAATTTGAAAACCTGAAAATGAGAGATGATGAAACTATTACTACTTTTATGCCAAGAGTAAATGAGCTTGTTTGTGAAATTAGAAATGCTGGTGGAGTCTTGGATGAAAATGAGATTGTTGGCAAAATTCTCAGATCCCTTCCTACTTACAAAATCAAGGTTGCTGCCATTGGTGAATTTAGAGCCCATACAACTGTCTCAAGAGATCAATTGGCTGGAAAATTGGCTGCATTTGAAATGATAGAGTTTGGAGATGACCCCCCAAGACTGAATCTGCATTCAAAGCCAGTGCCTCTGTTAAAGGTAAACAAAGGTTTGATCTGGGAGAGAATTCATCAAGAAAACTGTCATGGTATGAAAAAGCAAGAAAAGATCTGGAGGAAGAAGAAGTAGAAACTGCTCAACTTGAAGCCCTTATTGCAAAGAGGCTGCCAAGAGGATCCAGTAAGTATGAAGGAAAATTGCCTTTTAAGTGTTTCAACTGCAATAAGATTGGTCATTTTGCCTCAAAGTGTTCGGAAAGATTTTCAAGGCCAAATCCTAACAGATCAAGGTTCCAAAAGAATTGCTACTATGTTCATGAAGAAGATGATAATGAAGGAGTTACAGATGATGAATCAGAGATAGGAAACATATCCAGAAGTGATTGGGTGTTTATTGCCATCAAGGAAGAAGAACCAATGTCCTCTGAATTTGTCAATCATAAAATTGTAGAAAGAGCTCTGGCTGCTCAAATTGAAGAAAAGGATGACTGGGTCATTAACAGTGGTTGCTCTCACCATATGACAGGCGACAAAAATAAGTTCATAGATTTGGAAAGGTATCAAGGAGGAGTAGTAAAATTTGGTGATAATTCTACTGGTAGAATCAAAGGAAGAGGAACTATTTCTTTTGATGGAAGGAACAAAACCAGTAATGTACTATCTATTGAAGGTTTCAAGCACAATCTTCTCAGTGTTGGATAGTTGGTGGACAAAGGCTATGATCTCTAGTTCAAGAATGGAAAATACAAAATCTTTGAAAGTTCTGAAACAGAGATTGCATCTGGTACCCAAACTAAAGGTAATATCTTCCACTTGGTTGGTACTAGTAAAAGTTGCTTATTTACTCAAGTTGATCAGAGTTGGTTGTGGCATAGGAGAATGTGTCATGTGAATTTTGATAATATCATCAAGATAAGCAATACTCAAGCTGTAAGAGATCTTCCAAAATTGGTGAAACCTACAAATAGCTTGTGTAAAGAATGTCAGTTGGGCAAGCTGAGCAGGGTCACATACAAGAGCAAGGAATTGTCTTCTACTAAATTATTGGACTTAGTTCATACTGATCTTTGTGGTCCGGCAAGAACTAGGAGTGTGCAAGGTGATAGGTACTTCATGTTGCTAATTGATGACTATTCCCGGATGATGTGGGTAACCTTTCTGAAAGAGAAATCAGAAGCTCTTGAGAAGTTTAAAATATTCAAAGCTATGGTAGAGAATGAAACCAGATTAAAATTGAAATGTCTGAGGTCTGATAGTGGTGGAGAATTCACATCCAGAGAGTTCCTAGAATTTTATGAGAAGCATGGAATAAAGAGACAGTTGTCTACTCCTAGGACTCCACAGCAGAATGGAGTAGTGGAAAGAAAGAACCAGACCATCCAGGAAGCATCTAGGACCATGATGATGGAAGCAAATGTTCCTCAGATCTATTGGAGAGAAGCTGTCAGCACTGTAGTCTATACTCTCAATCGAGTTCAAATTAGAAGCAATACCGGTAAGACTCCTTATGAACTCTGGTTTGGCATTTCCTCTACTGTAAGGTACTTTAGAGTCTTTGGTAGAAAATGTTACATCAAAAGAGATGAAGATCTAGGAAAGTTTGATGCTAGAAGTGATGAAGGAATCTTCTTGGGTTACTCTACTTGAAGCAAAGCATACCGGTGTTATAACAAGAGACTGAGAAAGATAATAGAAAGTACAAATGTGAAGGTTGATGAGGGAATTGAGAAACCCTCAAGATTTTATGAACATAATGAAGATGATCAGAATGATGTTCTAATTCAAGGAGCCCAAAACTCTTCTAAAAATTAGATTCAAACTGATCCGAAAGAAGAGTTAAGTTTGAATGAGCCTGATCAAGAAGTAGAAGTGCAAGATACTCCCAAAATTCTAAGGTATGTAAAACTGAACCACTCTGAAGATCAGATCATAGGTGACAAAAACAAAGGTGTGCAAACTAGAAGAAAAATTGCTCAAAACTCAGATGAGTATTGTCTGATGTCAAAGATTGAACCCAAGACAATAAATGAAGCTTGCAATGATGAAAAATGGACCAAAGAAATGGAGGAAGAGTTGATGCGAATTGAGAAAAACCACACTTGGAATCTTGTTCCTAGACCTAGAAACAAGAATGTGATTGGAACCAAATGGATCTTCCGGAACAAACTAAATGAAGTTGGTGAAGTAATTAGAAATAAAGCCAGATTGGTCTGTAAAGGATATTCTCAAATAGAAGGAGTTGATTTTGAAGAAACTTTTGCTCCGGTAGCAAGAATTGAAGCAGTTAGATTATTTCTTGCATTTGCTGCCTTCAAAGATTTCAAAGTATATTAGATGAATGTCAAGTCTGCCTTCCTAAATGGTGACTTGGAAGAAGAAGTGTACATTGAGCAACTGGATGGATTTCAATTGTCTGATCAAGGTAATATGGTCCGCAAGTTGAAGAAAGCATTGTATGGACTGAAGCAAGCCCCAAGAGCCTGGTATGAAAGATTGGATAAACACCTTTTGAAGATTGGTTTCAACAAAGGTATTGCTGATAGTAATTTGTATTTCAAAATTGATCATGAAAACATTTTGATTGTTGAAGTATTTGTTGATGATATCATTTTTGGAGGAAGAGGTAGTATGTGTAAAACTTTTGCAAATCAGATGAAAAGTGAATTTGAGATGTCCATGCTTGGTGAAATGAATTTCTTTCTGGGTCTGCAATTCACTCAAACAAAGAAAGGAATCTTCATTTCTTAGACCAAATATGTGAAAGAATTGTTGAAGAAATTTGGGATGGAAGACTCAAAACCAATGAATACTCCCATGGTAACTGGATGTAAATTGAGCAAAGATGATGATTCTCCTAAGGTTGATCAGAAAAAGTATAGTTCAATGATTAGAGGGTTGTTGTATCTCACTCAAACCAGACCTGACATAATGCAGGCTGTTTGTCTTGTTGCTAGATTTCAGGTTGATCCTAGAGAATCTCATGTCATGGCAATCAAGAGGATTTTTAGATATCTAAAAGGGACAGTTGAGTATGGTCTATGGTATCCTAGAGATCATGATTTCTCTCTTCATGCATATACAAATTTTGATTGGGCAAGAGATGTGGATGACTACAAGAGTACCAGTGGTGGAGCATTCTTTCTAGGGAAGAGATTGGTGTCTTGGCTAAGCAAGAAACAAGAGGCAATATCTCTATCTACAACTAAAGCAAAATATATTGCAGCAGCAGGTAGTTGCACTCAAGTTTTGTGGATGAAGCAGATGCTAAGAGATATCAGAGTAGAGTATGAGAAGCCTTTCACAATCTTCTATGATAATTCAAGTGCAATAAGTATATCCAAGAATCTGGCGTTGCATTCAAAGACTAAGCATATATCTACCAAGTTTCACTTTCTGAGAGAGCAAGTGAACAAGAATGAAGTCAGATTGGAGTTTGTGTCATCCAAGGATCAGATTGCAGATATCTTTACTAAACCTCTGCCTAAGGACTCTTTTGAGTATCTCAGGGAGAAGTTAGGGGTTATTACCCCTCTGGTGATGAACTAAGGTACACTGATGTGCATCAGTCTAGTGAGTATGACAGTCACATCCTGTGATCTAGATTAATGTTGTGAAGCTTCTAATCAGGAGGAGCAGCAGGTATGATTTTAAGATGGCAGATTTGCAAGTATGTGCCCTTTGCCATTAATGTCAAAGGGGGAGAGAAGACATGTGAAAAATAAGTGGTTGATGATCAAAGGGGGAGAAGTAAAGGGAGAGAAGACATGTGAATGGTTGTTACTAATAGGGGGAGTTGTGATAGTAAAGAGAAGTTCTTGTCTTGATGGTTTTCACATCATATGTTGCCATCAATGACAAAGGGGGAGATTGTTGCAAGTATGGGTCTAACCGGTGTTGTCATTGATGTCAACATACTCTTGTTGTACTAATGATAAGGACTGGATGAGCTGTGAGCTGAGGATATTGAGAAAATTAGTCTCAATCAGGAACAGTGAAGAACAATGATGACAGTAAGGTAAAAGTCCAAGATAGGATGAAGATCAGAGGATGCAGATTAAAGGGTTTGTAGATATGTGTCTTAAGGTGGTCCAATATAGATTGCAGAGGTCTACATGAAGATCTGAAGAAGGTGTGGTGGTTCAAGTAAAACTGGTTCCGGTAGATGTTCAGTGGTGACAGAGTAATACAGATAGGTCTAGTGAGATTCAGAAATGAAAGATCCTACTCTGCAGATTTGAGGGAGTGCTAAGGAAGTCTCTGTGGAGTGTTATCTAGATTAGTTCATGGTTTAAAGGTCTGGAAGCATGTATTCTTCTGTGACAGTAATGACAGATTGTGTTCTTGAGGTTCTAGATGAAGAAGAGATGGTTTTCAGTAAATAGATAAAGTGCGGATGTTCTTGGTGAGTCAGGATTTCTTGTAAAGCTCTTTAGATCATGTCTAGCCTATATTAGTGATCCGCATTGGAGTTGGAGCCCGCAATTGAAGAAAAACCTCCGAATGATGATGTTCTTCTTGAGACAGGCCGACCGGATGAGTTATCCATCTAGCGGACAATCTTATGAATGTTTGCCGACTTAAATGATCATTCCTAAGTCGATGCCTTGTATAAATAAGGGATTGCAAAGTCAATTTGAAGTTGTCCTTGTGGTGATGAGTGTGGAGTAGTGAGGAGGAGAGCGAAAGGCAGAGCAGAAGTATTGGGCTTAAATGGAACTGATTCAAGCATGGTGAAGATGCTATTCTCTAGTTCATGTATGTGATATTTATTTCCTTGTAGATAGTGTGTCTCTTGTAGGCAGTGAGCCTCTTGTGAGTAGTGTGCTTGGGCAGTGAGCCCTAATTGGCATGTGCCATTTTGTTCTTTCTAGTCTTTTAATAGAGAATACAATCTTGGGTTAATCACCCCGTGGTTTTTCCCTTAACCAGGTTTTCCACATCAAAATCTTGGTGTCTTATGTGTTGATTTGTTTCTGCTCTTGATTTGAATGCAATATAATTCATGATTAATATACTGCTAATCACTAAAAGGTTTTTAAGTGTTTGAAGAGAGAAAGTTTTGTACAACTGATTCAGCCCCCCTCTCAGTTGTATGCCCTAAGTCTAACAAAATCACCTTCCACCATAGGAAGACCCATGTCAAACTTGGTCATATTGAAATCCTCTTCTATGACATCATTTTCATTTTTATCCCTGATGGGGTGTGCAATCTCCAAGATCCTATGCCCTAAAGAAGAATCTATTACAATCTGAGACATCCTCTTAGCCTTCTTAGGCTTAGGTCTAGTTATAGCATCAACCTTTATGTCTACTATTGGGGGATATCTCCTCTTTTTCTTGAAAACTTTCTTTGGCCAGGAAGGGGAAGACAAAACTATGCCGCTCTCACTTGCACCTAGGACAACTCTCTCTAGCTGATTAGGAGTATCTTGCATGTGAATTTCATTTCATATTAGGGAAGCTAGATTCTCAAACAAGGAATGAAAACTAAAAGTACCCTCATCAACAATCTGTTGATAAATGGAAGAATCATTACCAAGTGAAGGAGACACAACAGAAGTCATGTGATCTTCCTGCAATTATTGTAAGGCATCCAACTTCTTCTCCACTCATGGTGTCATGAATGCAAGCTGACCATCCTGTTCACATACACCTTTTAGTTTTAGTTTCCTATTATCTTCAGGCTGCTCTCCATCCCCACCACTACCAAATTGTGAACCAACTCTGTGATGAGGTTTCTCCACACCATTTGAAATTTTTTGAATTTTGGAAGCTTGGGAGGTTCCTTGCTCTCTTATTCCTGATTGTTTATGCACAGAAGAACCAGCTTACTCTTGAAATTTCCCCTTAATATTAGGATAATAGTTCTTTGCACATGCAACAACTAGGTTTGGACATGCAACAATAGGTGGGAAACCTCGAGCACAAGCGAACCCGCTTGTAAGGATTTTCTGGGCTATAGGTGACTTAGGGTTTTTCTCTAATTAAGCCTAGAAATCCTCCAAGTCAAAATCTATATGACTTAGATCAGTATCCTTCACCTTAGCTAAATCATTCTCAATAAACAAAAGCTTCATCTTTACTTGTTTGAGAAACCAGTAAACAAAACCTTCTGTAACTGCTAAGGGTGACAAATAAATCTCCAAAAGATTTTGGGTAAACAAATAGTCTGGACTCATGAAAAATAATTATTCTTCCCAATTCCCACCCAGTTGACTTAAAGTATTCAAATTTGTCACTATAAGAAATGGGCAAGAAAGAGCACAAATTAACCAACCTAGTTGTGAAATCTTGTGTTCAACACCTATAGAAGACGTAGTCCAGAGCTCCTCCAAACTCAAAGCACACTAGTGAAAAATTGAAAATGCAGAATAACGTGTCTGTGAGGGTTGCAAACCCAATGAATTGTTTCTATAAATTATATTAATTTTTGGTGGCATGTACTATTGTATGATTCATAATTGAGCCACATAAATTGCCTTCTTAAAAATGTCTAATTGTGCTTTTCAGACATTCCTTATTTATTACAAAAGGACAAAGGTCACTTCCGCCACATGGATGTCATTAAATGGAAAATGTCCTATTATATTTTGATTGTCAGATGATCACAAATCGATGGCATAAGTTCGATTTGGGGAAAAAAGTACTGACACACCCAATTTCAATTTCCCAAATTTGTAGTTGTACAGTCAAGGACTTGTGCTCTGTCACGCTACCACCTTGACCTTTGCACAATACTCAATATAAATATATTATATATTTTATATATATGTCAATTTGTCAACCATTGATCTAATAATATCTAACGGTTGCTAGTTGATTCTGGAGGATTTTGTTAGCAATGTGCAGCGTTGGAGATCTACCTTTCAGAATTGAACTACAACCGTTCATCTTTCATTCTAGGGTTCATCAAATGGTCAGTGGTGGTACAATTGATTTTATTGAACACACTTAACCACATAGATTAGCCAATGCTCAATTAAGTTTATTAATGGCAAGTGAGTACTGAGTCATGACAAACTGCACAGATTAGCCAATACAAATTTCTATGGTACAACAGAGGCAATTAAATGGAGTTGCTTGTTATTTATTACCCATTTTTCATGGAAGTACATGTAATGTATATATGATAGTCTTTATTGTTTCAACCTTATATTGCATTACTAAGTTTCAGATAGGTCAAGAATCAATAGACTGTAAAAGTTCAAAGTAATGGTTTTCATTATAGCAGTTGTGTGAAGAAAGTAAGTTACCAAGTATTTAATTTGTGATCATTCATGATTTTGAATTTAACTGTGTGATAGAGTTCTCAGTTCACAGATGTAGAATAGTAATAAGATGATGGAAAATTTTGTTTGTGTGTGGCTATGCAGGATGTTATTGCTTTGCATGTCTTAGAATGAAGAAATACAAGCATTCATCAAGTGGAATAAATCATGTCAAGAATCAACACTTTTAACATTTGCAAATGATGCATTCTATTTTGGGTGGTGGGTTGAATCTCCCACACATGCATGCATGTATGAGAAACTGGAAATTTGAATTGACGCATGGAATTGGTATTGTAACTCAATTGCTAGTGACCTCGAGAAAATCAATTTAATTCTCCTTTGCTGGCCTTATTATTACCCATGCCTAGTGGTTTCCTGTACATATAAAGCAAGGTTCTATAGTGAATCATTGATTGTCATTGTGAATGAGGACATAATTAAGTTTGTAACAGACTCATTGCCTATTAATAAGATAATTATGGACTACAATGAAATATTCGTTACGCATCATCGAAAAGAGGAACCAAAAAGATTTTGGAGGATCAAAGAAAGGTTTGAAGGTTGAAGGATAAGAGTTTTGTTTGGAACTTTGAGGTTGGTTAGAGGTTCATGTACGATGTAATTCCCCAATCTTTTTGAAGGGTGAAGTTAAATTTTACTAAATAATATAGAAGTAATTATGGTTTGGAATTGACATGAGTTCAATGGCAAATTGTAATGTATACAGATCATAGATGTTTCAAAGAATCAAATTTTCAATATTAAATAACACTGTGGCTATTTTTGTCTAAGGTGTTTAGGGTTTATCCTTCTAATTCATCATTGACCCATGTAACTGGTTTCCCCAACTTAAGTTGTTCTTTTATCCCCTTGATTGTCATCGAGTTACTAGCCCCTTTTCTCTAAGTTACCAGCCCTGAGCCCCTCTATTGTATTCTAAGTCTGACTATATAATAATAATAATTAAATTATATGATTAACATCATATATTATATTGTTATCAGATAATAATATAATATATGATAATAATTATATAATATATGATATTACATATTATAATATATATAATAATTATATTATATTAGATATGATAATAATAATATAATAATAAATTATAGTTATATTATATAAAATATGATATTATAAATATATATATTGATATCGATTTCATTTGGTGGGCTGTAAAATACTTTTCCCAGGCATTAATTTTTAATTTATTAAATAGTTCTGACAAGTTTGTTGTTGGTCGATCCTTACACAAGCCGAAGATTGACGCTACAAAAAATTTAGACAATGAATAAATGCATTTGTTAGTTGAGGTGTGTGGTCATTAACGATCTTCCTTTAAATCTTGGAGGTCTCCAGCAAAACAAAACTCAGTTGGCTTGCTCAAAATATAGCATGGAGACTCCCATAAGGCTTTGTTGCAATAAGTGCTAGGTCACCTTTCTGGGCCATATCAGAGATGGCAGACTGATGAACATATGTAAACAGCAAAACTGATTCTTCCTTGAGGCAGTGAAGATGGTCCTCGGTAAAGACTTCTTGGTCTCCGAGGATAGATATAGGGTAAATTTAGACATTTCCTCACGCTTTTTGGCTTCTTTGTTGGACCTAGGAGAGGCAAAGGTAGATGAACTGATGATTCTACGTGATGTATTCACTCCAAATATTCTTTTGGACAATGTAGATGTGTTGATTTATGTAGAATTGGGGGTCGGCATCCTATGGCTAAGAAACCTGGAGAAGCTGCGGGAAGGATAGGAGGGTGTAGCTAGGCAGTCGTTCCTGCTAAACATGAATGAGCAACAACTAGGAAGGAACAGGTTTTGGGTGGCTTATGGGAGACACTTTCTTCGGTGGGAAATTGGAATGGACATAGAGGAGACTCCTGTATGGCTTGAATACTTTGCACCCATTTTGAATGCAGGGGGATTCTACTTGTAGTGGTCGTAGGAGTGGTCAGGCTCCCAGGGCCACTTTTTTTGGTGATTTCCGTGTTGGGGTAGTAGGGTGGCAAGTTTTTGAGGAGTCGCTCAGTCAAGGGGCTAGGGATTTCTATGGTACTATGGTAGCCTCTCTAGTGCTGTGTGTTTTTTGGAGCCTAGGTTGGCTGCTGGAGTGGTTTTTGTATTGATATAATTTGCCGAGTGTAAATCTTTTCAAGTATTAATATAATTACCCAAGTGTAAATCTTTTTGTATTAATATAATTACCCAAGACTCAAGTGTAAATATTTTTGTATTAATATAATTTCTACTTTATTATTGATGCAATGATGTCAATGTGTTCATTTTATTCTATTATTTATTATTATATTAGTTATTATATCATCAAAGTGGGCCCGACTTCATATAAATATTAAAGGAGCTGCAGATTCTAGCGAAATGTTTCGATGCCAGATGGACAGGTGTAGTTGAATTTTGGAATGAAAGTCTGGAGCACAAGACTTGCGATCTCAAACCTCTAGAATCAATCAAGAGCCATTATATTTACAAAGATCAATGGTTGAGATTAGACAATAGTTTTAAAATTTTCAATTCCCTGCTCGATGTACGTGCTGTATTAAATAATTAATTTAGGCTGCAGACTTGGATGCCATCCTTAAATTTTGTTTGAACTTTAAAGTGGGAGTACTCAGTACAAGTGTACAACTAAAACTACATACTTGTACTGAACTTTAATAAAAGAAATTACCAGGTTTCACTCGCTTTACTTAACAATTGGCACTTAGAATTTAGCAATTTTAATTGATACTACTTGGAAGTGAGAGGGTCAAGGACTCAAGTGACAAGGAGATTGCAGTGCACTAGAAATTTTAATATCAATTGTGCAATGCCACGGATTCACTCAGTTCCAGTCTTTGTATTCATCTTATCTGGGTAAGTGAAATACATATATACTTTATTACTATTACTATTGTTGTTATTGTTGTCCTTGAGACTTCAATTTTTTCAATCTTGGGGTTTAGGGTTGAGTGTTACAAACATGTCTACAACACTACCAGACCCAAAATTGAGAAAACCAAAGAAAAAGAAAAAATAGACTATGTCGGTCTACTTAAAGCCCCAGGTTTTACAGATGAATACCATGATATTTATGACCCTCTAATTTTTTGAAGGTTTACCTTAGTACTCAGGTTTTCATTAGAGAATAAGGTACATCAAGCGCAAGCTAAGCAACCTGACCCCAAAAAAACAATACCAATTAATGGGATGACTGCACCATGGTTGGTTGGATTGGGATGCTTGATGTTACCTGAGGTTTTCCATTAACCTAAATTTATCATGGTCTATGCCTAGAATTATGATGAAAAAAGAAAAGCAATAGTTCAAAAAGATAGCCAGGAAATAATTCTTCCCATTTTGTCAAATTGTTGGGTTTTACTGCTGAAGAATATGGAGCAGTCCTCATAACCCTAGAAAAACTTGCTAATACTTATGAAGTAGTTAGTGAAAATAACAAAATAAGATTTATCAAATCTCTAACAGCAGATGGTGTCCAACTCAATCAGAATCATAAGCCTCCTTATAAAATTCTACAATATACTGTCCTAAGATTTTATGGATCAAGAGTACAGCCCCACAAACTTCCAATACATGTGATAGAGAGGGTTTTTGCATAAGAATGCATATGGCAGATGGAGAGTACTGATCAGTTGTACTTTGTTAGTCAGCAAAAGAAGAGCATATTTCCTTCCTTACCTTTTTCATGTGGAGGGTTCACATTTGAGAGAAAAGCATTCACTATGGCATATGAAATTCGACAACTTTTTAAATTTGATGTTGACTCTCACTAGCAGTATGACCCATGTGACTGATTAAAAGAAGGCTTGTGGCCAATAAGAATGCTCCAACTAAAATTCAACATGAAAGTAAACCCTTGCTAGAAATGTTGAAAAACAAGAATTCTTGGGAGGAGGTGAGAAAAGTCATGGAAGAAACTACTGCTCAAAGAGGTATTTCTTTTGAAAAATTGTCATCAAAAATAATAGGATTGCATCCAATTCCAAAAACACAGAGAGATGCACTGGCAAACAAGATATTCAACAATTTCTATACAAAAGCTACTAAAAAATCTAAGTGTACAAAAATTCCAGAGACTCTAAAACAAGCTTGTACAGAGGAACGTTGGACGCCATAAAAAATTTCTGCCTTTTGGTCTATGAGGAAGGATCTCAGTGATCCAAAAGCTATTGCAGATCTCGAAGATGTCTCAGAAGATGAAGAGCTCAACAAATTGTGGGATAAAGAGCATCCCTCTGAAGCTCAAGAAACCAATGTTGAAAGTGATGATGAGGATGAAAACCAACCCAAATATCTTAGTGCCTATATATTCAAACCTCATATGAGTGAGACTGCAAGACAAACATATACTAAAGGGGCATCAATAGCCCAAAAATTGGGTTATGAAGGTGGTGGTTTGGGGCCCACAGGAGAAGGCATTTGGATGGTACCAGAGGTATACCCTAGAAAACCTAATGATATTCTACTCAGCATTGGAGGTGATGAACAAGCCAAAGGGCATACACATACAGATAAGGAGATTAGATTTGTTCCAGCTTTAAATACTCAAAGTTAGATTCAATCACTAACAGTACCACAAGGGTCTTCTGCTCTACATGTTTCTCATTCTTTTTTTGTAGGAGATGGTGGACATTCTATTGCTACTGATGGCAAATCTAGCGATGGTACATGTATTAGTAGTAGTAGTGGTTAGGAAGAGATGCAAAAAAAAAACTTAGAAGAGGCCATCAACAACATTAAATGAAAGTATAGACAAAATTAAAGAGCAAAGCCTTGTGAAGACTAAGAAGTAGAAGGTTATGGCAGGTTTTGATTCCACATCCACATCAAAGTAGTTGTTTTCAGAAGGCACCCCCCCTCCTATCGTTAGTGTGACTGGGACAAGAATGGCTAATACTCAGCCATAATTAATTAGAGATGCCGCCAAAACTACAACTACTCCTTCACCATTCAAAGTTATGTCAAGTGTCACAGATTGTGATTACAAAGCTGAGTTGGAAAAGAAAGCAAAATTATCTAAAAGTCACAAGAAGCAAGTGCTAGAGATAGAGACTACTACAACTTCAAAGCCTGTAACAACCAGGGTATTGACTACATTTGACCTAGAAAATGAAAAAATGGCTTACATGATTATTGTACCCAAAGTTCAAGATAAACTAGAAGACCAGATGCAATGATCTAACCATGAGGTGAGCTCCATCCAAGTGGATTTTTCTGGAATGAAAAATTCTAAAAAAATTAATGTATCAAAAAAGAACAATGAAGTGGTGTGCATATCATTTTTAAAGCAAGAGAGAGAAAAAAAGGTATGATTGTTTTTAATTTCTTGGTAACCTTGTTGAATATATTGTCTACAAATCAAAGTTGTATGATAGACAAGTCATATCTTCTAGTAATTGAGTTACAACAGAAGAAAAATATATTCAGTGATGTTAATTCCATTCATACTGCTCTTTTTCATTTGACTTTGTGATTTATGTAACAGGTTGGAGACTCTTATAGGAAATTTACAGGCATACATAGCAAGTGAAAAATCCAAGAGGAAAGGAGCAGAGAACAAGACCAAAGAATTAGAGAAAATCATAAAAAAATCTGACTCTACATCTACAAATGAAGTGAACAAACAGACACAGGAGGAAGTGAACAAACTAAAGAAAATGTTAAGTGAAAGTAAAAAAAAATATTATATTCAAACAACCAATTCAAAAAAATTAGGACAATCCTTGATTGAAGCCAATACCAAACTGGAGCAATTAGAAAAACCAGGACATATGTGGCAAGAAAATGTGGAGAGAGAGAGAGAGAGAGAGAAAATTCTCTGAAAATTTACAGAACAAACTAAAGAATGCAGAGAATGAAATAAAATCCTACCAAAACAAAGTATCTAAATTATATAGAAACACAATGGTTTATATAAAAAGTAACATTTGGGAGAAAATAATGAAGAGCATTGATGATTTGTCTAAAATGTTTGAATTCATTGATGATCTAGTATTATGTAGTAATACACTCAAACTATGCATTGCTGAAAATGGGGACATGGCACCTTCAAGACAGTCAGATGCAAACAAAATTTTGCAATCAATCTACATAGCTAGTGGTGAAGAATTGGAATCCAAGGGAATTTAGAACCATATTGATGCCACAATAAAGGCTTCAACTATCATTGAAAAATGTACGAAGCTGGAACAAGCACATGAACTTTTGGTACAAGCTACATTATTGACAAAGCAACTATAAACAAATGTAGAACACTTCAAAAAGATTAGTTTGCCAGTGGCTTTTAACCCATCATACCGATACATTGGAAAGAATGCTTACAAAAAGAAAATGGAGGATAAAATGAACTTCGACAAGGACCAATTTCCTCAAAATCTTGATGAGGCAATTTTTATGGATTCCATCCTACCACTAATAACCTTGAATGCAACTTTGAGTGTTACATTCAAGTCAGTAACAATATTAGTTATTAAATAATATCATAGTTACAACTCAGTAACCATGGGTTAAGAAAAATTACACTTCCATCAGATGAAGAGTGGAGCACTCTACAAAAGCTGATACAATGATTTAGTAACATGTGTTTCCAATGACATCAATACCAGAATGACTAGGTTGTTGGACTGTTGTCTCTGGTTTTTTGGCATCTGTTCTTTTTGTTGTCTATTTGGATTGCCCTAGGGGATGCTCTGTAATGGGTTCGGCACCCTTGGCTTGCCACTTATCTAAAAAAACATGTGTTTCGTAGTTCCAACAAAGCATTGTGCAGAGTTGGTTTTGAGCAAGTTATTATACATTGTAAATGTAATTCTTCAGTCTTCAATGTATTCTAATTTCGTTTGGACCTTCAATGTTCATTTGAAAATCAATATAACATAGAAATCCTTTTATGTGTTGAAATTGTCTGTATTATTTAATTGCCCACTTCATATTAAATATTTGCAATGGTGTATATTAATAATATAATATGCTACAACATTATTCATATATTTCAATCTAGAACTGATAAAATGCTCATGAAAAATCATGTAACATGCAAGAAACTGAAACTTACAACTCCAAAAATATGGGCAACCTATCAGAATTGTATTATATTTCAATGTTCAAAACTTCCCCAATCTTCCAACAACATTACAAAGTAGTACTTGTATCTTATTTACTTCTCAAAATTTCCAAAATCTTCCAACCACACAAGAATGATTAACACAATTATTTTATAAACCAAGAATGTGTACTCAACATTGATTACATTGTCATTTCAAATAGGTTCTAGATACAAAGCACTGCCAACATGGCGTTGAGAACATTAATTTCATTTGAGAGAAGAAAAGAGAAGGAGTAGATGGACTTTGGGAGATGTGTAGCCACCTAAAGATCTACCTCATTAATGCTGGGGAAAAGGTGGTTGGCATGTTCAATCATGTGACCCATACCTATCCTTCCATTCACTGTATGTCTTTTCAAGTGGCTAGGGGAATGAGATAACCTCTGTGATCTTGCCATTATGACTGACATAGTTGGCATCCAAAATAGACTTTACTTTCTTGTAGAATATATCAAAAGTAAATTCAAGCAAATGCAGCTTATCAAGTGATAAACTTAGCACCTGCATGGTTGCATCGCCTTCATCACAACAAGAGGGAATTAATTGATGACCATTATCTATTATTTCTCTCTTCCACTTGTCTAGGTCCTTAGGCTTCCCATCAACCTCCAAAATATGTGGCAACCATTTAGTGTCCATCATTTCTATTGCCTGCATCTTTTCCCTCAAAAGTGTATCCAATTTCAATTGAAAACTGGCCACATCCTTGAAATGTTTCAGTATATCTGACACCAATATCAACTCACAAGGTTCACTTGCATCAAATCTAGAACACCTAAGAAAATCTCTGACCTCTAAAGTTCTTGGTAGCCACTTAGCTTTCACACTTGATAGTCTCTGCTTATCAGGTTCATGCTTCTCATAGACTTTCCTTAATTTTGAGTAAGTCCTCTAGGCCTCCTCCACTCTGGCCAAGATTTTGGTCACTCTATTTTTTATCAAATTGGTGACCATGTCCTTTAATTTGTTCTCCTTTTCTTCTTTGAATTTTTTGCTATCCTCCAATTCTCTGATTTCTGAAAGGAGAGGTTGTATGTCAACTAGAAGTGACTCTACAATCTGAATGATAGGGGGACTCTGAGATGGACTAGGGTCTAGTTGTGGTTTCCCTTCATATTTGCTCAACCTGGCCATGACCACTACATATTTCTCTAACAATTCATTATAGTTTTTATGCAGTTTAATTGTCATTGCCTTAGCAAATTGTGCATTTTGCACATTTAGACTGGCAGCTTGAGGGACAGGGGTCTCTGACACCCTTCTAATTATGACATTGCCATTTAGTTCCTTCAAACCAACTTTTGGTTTCTTATCACTAGGGGCCAATGCCCAAATTGCCAAGGTTTCAAACCTTGGGTCAAATGTAGTACCCTACAAAGATTTTCTAACTTATTCCTCTATCATATCAGAGTCATCCCTTGTTATGGTATTAAATGCAATTGCATCTGATAGAGTCCAATGTGGTATCTGTAAGATGTTTCTTCTGGCTACAAGAGCCCTGCCCTCCTTTGGGGTTATTGCACTGATATCCTTATTAACCTCACTCAAAACCCTTTGAGTAATAGTATCATACTCAGAGGGGTCAACACCACTCCTTGCTTCCTCATTCTCCTTTGAAATTCTTCATTCTTTGTCCTTAGCATGAATGACCCGAATTCAAGTGTGCTAAAAAATGCATCATCTGCAATAAATTGGTTACATGCCAGTACTTTCATATCTTCTATATCAACTTCATTGTTAATTGTTGACCTTGTCAACCTATTATGTGGTGAAGAGTATGGCCTTATCCTTAATGGGGAACTCACCTAATGAGGAGGCTCCTAAATTTGTTCTTCTGCTGCTTCTTCCATATGTTCCACAACTTCTGTCTCCATGTCTGCCTCAAGGTCAATGATTTTTGCTCTCTTTGGAGTAGGGGAATAAGGGGATTCTTCTTCTCTTACATACTTACCCCTAGAACTGCTTGGTTGGTAAGATGGCCTCTCCTCACCTGTAGTTGCACTAGATATCAATTCATCTGCCTTGACAAAGATCATCTCAATTCTCCTTATGGGATCTTGCACTTCAGCAAAAGCCCTAGGGTATGCAAGATTGGCATTTCTCTTCATCCTCTCTCCCTCAATCACTGCATTCCATTTATTTCTCAAAAGATATATCTCCTGCATTGATTGGTAGTTTCTTACTATATCTTCATCAAAGATGACTCAATGGGGGTAACCAGGCCTACTGACCTTCAACCTTGTTTTGTGAATAAAACCCTCAGGGTCAAATGCTCTAACTTGCTCCGTATCCATCCTGTAACACTGAAGCATGGAGCCAATATGATCTAATCCATTCTTATCAATTGTTATAAAATCACTAAGCATCAATGAAGTAGGGATGAGTGACCCCTTCTTGTGCTTTCTGAAATTCTCCTTATCAACTTCATTTAATTGCCTTATGATTTCTATGAAGGCAAGCCTCTTGGGTACAAACTTAGGTAGAGTGTAAGGTGGAGCCTCACAACCATAAATCCTGATGCAAGTAGTGTTTGCATTCAGAAACCAATCTCCCCAGTTGTGTTCTATGTTCAAGTGTGGGGCTCTTTCCAAAGGTCTTAAGAAATCCTTAATTTCTTTATGTATTTTGTCCCCCTTAGGTTTCAAGAAACCTAAGACCTTCCTTACAAAATGCTCCTCAAAAATAACATAACTAGCATCCTTAAAATGCATGTCAAGCATGCAAGTCCACATTTGCACTGGCATCATGTTGCCTTGTTCATCTATCATCCTCACATGTAAATCTTTAAGCCACTGGCAGTGGCCTAACAGAGAGAATAGGATCATGTGGCACATCAAAGAATACCATGTGAATTCCACATGGGGACCTACAATATACAAGTTATTTTTTATTGTCACCATCTGCTTGTGAATTTTCTCAGTCAAGTAACTTGCATAGTCATATGGATGTCTAGTTCCAAGATCTTGAATGCAAACTACCATCATCATCAAGGATGCTGGCATTCTATCAGCTGCATCCCTCCCAAGCACATGGCATAAACTATGGTAAGTTTTGACAAAATCTTCCATGAACAAATTACAATGGAACGGCTCCTCTTCTCTATCAAAAATTTTTACTAGGCCTCCATCAACTCCCCTTGGTCTATGTTTGGCCAGTTTGAATGATCTATAGTCATATCTAACAATCTTATACTTTTCTTTGAAGGCATTTAGGTCAATGGGCATACTGGTAGTAGGGCCTAAATTGAACGTAGTTGAAATATAGGCTTTTGTGAATCTAATTATGACAGAACCATTTCCAGACAGAACAGACCTAGTTTTGGGGTCATATCTACTTGCAATTACTCTGACCAGGTCTGGATTAACAAAGACATTGGGGCAAATCAACTTGGCCAAATCAAGCTTCCAGGCATGGCAAATAGGGGATCTATAGTCTTCTCTATTATGTCAATGCTCAAATAGGCTCCACGCTAATACGGGTATCCTAGCATCTCTACAATTCACACACAAGTCATAGATTTTATCATTTTTTCCTACTTGTCCTAGCCCTGTTACAACTTTCCTCAATAACTCGAGACATTGGATCATGAGGTCTTTGTCTAGACTATGTTACGAGGTGGAAGGTTGACTAGACTGACTCATCCTTCTAAACTATGTTTATGCAATTGACTTAAGGCTTCTGCAGCTATAAATTACTTCTTAACGCTTTGAAATGAATGGATAGCTTAATTGATGAGACACAGAGGAATAGAAGCCACTTACTAGTTTTTAACACTAACAGAGGTTTGGAATCACATCAACTTGCTCATTTCGCTAGGAATGCAATTGTGCTCTCAAAAATTATAGACAATGCCTTAAATTATGCCCTTATAATGCTGGATTTCTTGCCATTTGCAGTATTAATGGTGGCGACGATGACCATTATTAAGTTCATGCAGCGGACAGTTGAAAAATCCTCATTCATAGGAAATTTAAAATGGGGCCATTGATCCTTTCCTTCCATTTTGCAATCGATGACTGAGATCATGTGACTAGATTTGAAAATATTCATCACCATGTTTGAAAAGACCTTGACCAATTAGAATAAGCTGAATTAGCTATACCCTCTCCACAGATCACATCACCTTTTTGTCTAGACTCGACGGCTGGGGCCTTGCTTTTGAATTCTTTAATAGAGGAGCATCACGTGTCACCATCTTGTGACAACATAGTGAATATTCCCCTCAAAGAGATACATCTGTAATGGAGAGTAGCCGTTGGATCAAAATTTCTTCTATGGACCACTGTCATATCAGTTGACAGATGACAGTCATTTGGCATCATCGCGGGGAGGGGGGGTGTGACATCATGAAAAAGGTGCTGCGAAGCTACAAAATGTGCTGTATTAAGCTTTAACCTAAGAATTAAGGCTTTGATTTTTATGGGTGACAATAGGTAAGGCTAGGATTAGGGGCCAGTCAACTCACGGGTGTGAAGACATTAAGTTGTGACTTAAGTGACCGATAACCTTTGACAAACAGTCAATATAGGGAAAGAAGAAAAAGCGCAGGAAGCATAAAGAATAAACACTTAGAATTTTAGGGATTCAAAATTCAAATAGATGAAACCAAGAAAACTAGAAGCCCTAAATCCTAAGGAAGCACCACCAGGATGTTCTGCTGGACATCATGGAACAATCTGCTGGGGTCTGCTATTTTAAAATTGATAAAATACTATGACCGAGGAACCTAAATTTAGTGTTTGAATATTTATCTTAATGGTTATACTTAGAGTAAATTTAATTCTTTAAGAAGATATTGAGTGTTCTGAGTGATTACATTGATTCTTAAGTAGAGTTGGTTTAGGAACTGATCAAAGTATGGTAATGCAATGTGTTCTTCTATAGTTTACAAGAGTTGGAGCCTGGGAATTTTAAAAACCATCACAATGCAATAAAGGAAAACAAATGAAACACTACTGTGATTATATAGAAGAAAAATTACTTCACATTTAGTTGAATGAATGTAAAAATTATCAGAATCACACAATAATAAATGAAAATATTAATTTTTTTGATCAAAAATAAAAAATGTACATCACAGATAGACAAATTGAAATAAAATGCCATCAACAAAATTTTGGAGTTTACAACATGTAATAAAGTATAAATACCTAGTAGCTTCTAAATCCCTTCAAATTGCCAAATCATCTTGTCATTCAAATTCTCTTGATACTCCCTGTGACCATGATATCTAGAATCATCCTAATCATGTTCTTCAATTTCTTCTATCTCCATATCTCCACTTAAGAGCATCTCATCATCACCACTACCACTACATGTGGCACTGGTATTGATTGTGTCACTATCCTATATGCTATTATTGTTTGAAGTGCTGCACAACCCTCTTCTTTCACATGAGGACCTCTATATTGCGAGTGGCCTATCAAAAGGAAAACTCCAGATATCATGTCTAGTTGTATACATCCTCAAGCAATTTCCAAATTCTTGTCAAGTTTATTTCTTATCTCTGATTTCAAGAACCCCAATACACTAAAAACTCTCTCATCCTCCACGGACCCCAATATCATGGTTTGACATAAATCAACAAGTTTGAAAATTTTTGATAATGCATCATGTAATATTTCACGTTGACTTAAGGTTGCCCAAAGCTTTGTTATCAATCCATGTTGGTGGGGAGCCTCCATGAGTTTAAACTATTCCCTCATTGAAATTCCAAATCAACCTAATTGATCATTGAACTTAGTTTGATTTAAAATTCCTTCTATTACTTGTCCATTGAATTCTATACTTTTGCAAAACTAATTGTTTAAGGTCTTTATCTTGTTGTGAAAATCAGTTGGATCATAGTTGACGCAATATTGAGGATACACTATAGACATGGCTTCAAGTAGTTCCTCATGAGGGAATCAATCTCTAATATCTGAGAAAAGAGATCTTGCAATACTCTTTAAAGTAGTACTTACAGAATTAACAATCTTGTCAAAAGCTTCCCTTGAAATGGGTTCTTCTCTGATAGTGCGCTTGACCTTGTTTAAATAGTACATTGGTATCTCAAATCCATTTACAAAGACACATAACTCCCCACTACCATTAAATAATAAAAAATTAGCATTATTGGTCACATTTGTTATCAAATGCTAGCTACTAAATTTTAGACTTATGAAGGATTGGTTTGATAGATATAGATTATCGAGGGTCATGCATATCATTCTACGTAGTCTAGTATATTTAGAAATATACATAGTCCTTTCTTGGGATTTTTTCACAAGCATGTTCATTTCCTCTAGCATGGGAAGAATACCAGCTAAAATGAGGAGTGTTTCTATGTCACTTAACCTATGTAAGAGGTTAGGAGCCCTGTCAACTATTGATGCAGAGTAAAACCAGTTGGAGCATAAATACAGGTTGAATAATCCTTGAAAAGCCCACAAAATAGCCATTATAGTGTGAATCAGCCAGATAAGGTAGAAGTCACACCGAAAAATACATATTCTTGCCTATCGGCAAGACCTTTTAACTTTCTCCCTGATATAGACTTATCGGGCTAACGACTATCGGCACATCAAAATGCAACTCACCCCGATTTCCAGGTCACACCGATGAAGTCTTCGTTAGATTTACCTATCGGCATGACATCGCCTGTCGGTGAATCCCTTAAATCTTCGGCCGACATCGCAGGTTACGCCAATAGACTTACCACCCTCTTTACTGTCGGCAAGACACACATCTTCGGTCAAACATTTCTCAACCTCGCCGATGGGATCACTTACACCGATGTCTTTGTATCTCTTTAACTTCCATCACCCAGACATAGCCTTTCAGCGAAGATGTTATCTCTTCCGCCGATGTCCTTGGTCATGCCAACCTCTTTCATCGGCGACACTCCATAATGATCTCCCCGATCGGTGAGAACATAAACTATCGGTTACCACTCAAAACTTTACGCTGATATACCTTCTTACGCCGATGTCTTCAGCCAAGTCGATCATCGGTGAGACCTTCCGCATCGGGCTAGTACAACTCTTCTTCACTGATATGTTTAGTCAGACCGATAGACCTAGCATCCGCTCCATCATCGGCAAGACTTTTGTCTATCGGCGCCACCTTTCTCCTTTTCGCCGATGGTAATCCTTACACCGACGCATACCTATAATTCATTCTGCAATTGAAGGGGTCCACAGTCTTTGACCCAACCGGTTAGATGTCTTACTAAATACAAAGGACAATTACATATAAGTTATTCTGTTATACGACTGACGTATACACACCGATTGATCTCACGTACATTTGTATACACATGAAGTGCTAATTCCTTCTTTGCACATTGTAACTGAACAGAACACACAAAAATAACTAAAACTTAACAAAACATAAATAGATCTAACTATCGCGGAGATCATTCCACTGGTTTCGAAGAAACCCACCAATGGAATGACTCCAAATTGATGTTCTAGTAATTAGACCAAGAACAAAACTATTTTATTCCTTCCAGAGATTTTACATACAAATTCTTTTCTCTTTCTGTTTGTTTGCTTCTTCTCCACGAATAGAGACCAACTATATAAAGACTCTCAATTGACAGTTACACTTCTTGTTCAGTTATAAGCTTTTAACCTGTTTCTTGACATACATGTCATTATTCGGCCAACTAAGACTCAAAGTGGCCTAAGGCCTTACAATATAACATTGTGGACATAACATAAAATGTATAGAATCCTCAGATTCTTAATGTCTTCGAGGTGCTCCTGCACCATACTCCTGGACTTGAAAAATTTCCATGTCCCATGGAAATGCTCAGTGAAAAGCCTGCAATATCTGTTGGCTTTCTTGATGTCTTCAATGCTAACTGGATGCCTCTACTGCTTCCTCTATGTTTGTGCCTTCTATCAATGGCTGCCTCCGAAATGTAACAACTGAAATCCACTCCTTCATGCTACACCAACACTTCTGTCCCTCACCTGGGAGTCCTCTTTGGCCTCTCTCCCCAGGACTTTTGGCGACACCAACAAGACCTCCTTCTTAGGCCCTTGAACCATCTCCTATGGCTCCATGACAGATCTCTGATTTGCCCACTGTAGTGAGTGAACTGCACCTGCAACCGGAAGTCAGCAAAATTCCTTTCTAGCACTCTTTTCAGCTTCTTGCTTCTCTCTTCTTCTTCGTTCTTCTTCTGCCTATTCAGTGACAGAATACTCACAACTTTTTCTGCCTATTCAGTGACAAAATACCAATACACAAATAGCCCAGTTCTTTCGTTGAGCTCTGATACCAATTTGATGTAGAGTAAAACTAGTTGGAGCATAAATACAGGTTGAATAATCCTTGAAAAGCCCACAAAATAGCCATTATAGTGTGAATCAGCCAGATAAGGTAGAAGTCACACCGAAAAAATACATATTCTTGCCTATCGGTAAGACCTTTTAACTTTCTCCCCGATATAGACTTATCGGGCTAACAACGACTATCGGCACATCAAAATGCAACTCACCTCGATTTCCAGGTCACACCGATGAAGTCTTCGTTAGATTTACCTATTGGCATGACATCGCCTGTCGGTGAATCCCTTAAATCTCTGACCGACGTCGCGGGTTACGCCGATAGACTTACCACCCTCTTTACTATCGGCGAGACACACATCTTCGGTCAAACATTTCTCAACCTTGCCGATGGGATCACTTACGCCGATGTCTTTGTATCTTTTTAACTTCCATCGCCCAGACATAGCCTTTCGGCGAAGATGTTATCTCTTCCGTCGATGTCCTTGGTCATGCCAACCTCTTTCATCGGCGACACTCCATAATGATCTCCCCGATCGGTGAGAACATAAACTATCAGTTACCACTCAAAACTTTATGCCGATATACCTTCTTATGCCAATGTCTTCAGCCAAGTTGATCATCGGTGAGACCTTCCGCATCGGGCCAGCACAACTCTTCTTCACCGATATGTTTAGTCAGACCGATAGACCTAGCATCCGCTCCATCGTCGGCAAGACTTTTGTCTATCGGCGCCACCTTTCTCCTTTTCGCCGATGGTAATCCTTACACCGACGCATACCTATAATTCGTTCTACAATTGGAGGGGTCCACAGTCTTTGACCCAACGGGTTAGATGTCTTACTAAATACGAAGGACAATTACATATAAGTTATTCTGTCATACGACTGACGTATACACACCGATTGATCTCACATACATTTGTATACACATGAAGTGCTAATTCCTTCTCTGTACATTGTAACCAAACAAAACACACAAAAATAACTAAAACTTAACAGAACATAAATAGATCTAACTATCACGGAGGTCATTCCACTAGTTTCGAAGAAACTCACCAGTGGAATGACTCCAAATTGATGTTCTAGTAATTAGACCAAGAACAAAACTATTTTATTCCTTCCAGAGATTTTACATACAAATTCTTTTCTCTTTCTGTTCGTTCGCTTCTTCTCCACGAACAGAGACCAACTACATAAAGATTCTTAATTGACAGTTACACTTCTTGTTCGGTTACAAGCTTTTAACCTGTTTCTTGACATACATGTCATTATTCGGCCAACTAAGACTCAAAGTGGCCTAAGGCCTTACAATATAACATTTTGGACATAACATAAAATGTATAGAATCCTCAGATTCTTAATGTCTGTGAGGTTCTCCTACACCAACTATGAAGTGATTTTCATACATTAAACCAATCAAGGATTGATATTCTACAAAAACTCTTTTAGCTAGTTCAATCAAGGAGATCCATATGGTATCAACATCCTTAAGAAGCTTGTTTCCTATAGTTATTCCCTTAGCAAAATGTTGAAAT
Source organism: Cunninghamia lanceolata (assembly GCA_027924645.1). Classification (NCBI taxonomy): domain Eukaryota; kingdom Viridiplantae; phylum Streptophyta; class Pinopsida; order Cupressales; family Cupressaceae; genus Cunninghamia; species Cunninghamia lanceolata. Next base: position 8,660,181 of record BSBN01001054.1, read on the forward strand.
TCCAAAAACCTTTTGGGACTTCGGTAGAAGTATGAGTAGAGCTCATGGACTAGATCTTCAACTTTTGATACTGCAAGAAACTTGCTCACAATTTTAAATGCTAAATTCATTTTGTGGGCCATGCAGTGAATGACAATGATGTATGGTGAAATAGAAGTTTGTATCTTCACACACAGACCATTCCTATGACCTTGCATTACTGAAGCTCCATCTGCCCCTACACACACCAACTTTCTCGCAATTTTGTAGTCATTCATACCTCCAATTTCATTCAAAGATTTCTTAACTATCTCAAATAGATTTTGTGATGTTGCATTCTCCTTCATTTTAAAAACAAAGAGTAGATGAGGTTGGCGGACATGATTTTCCATAGTATACACATGCATACATACCCAGGAAGTATTATCTATTGTTGTAACTTCATCTAGAGATAATGCAATAAAAATTTGACTCTTTTATCTTTTCCTATAAATCACATTTTTCCACCTCAGCAAGAGAACTTGCCCATTCCCATCCACTGTTTATTGACCAGTGTGTGTTGGGAAAATTAGGAATGCCCATAAAAGATAATAAACTATTATATTTAGGGTAGTCTATCATAGGACGTCCTTTGCTCAAAATATGAAAAACAACACCCAACTAAACAGTTTTTTCCATTTGTAATTCTCCCATTATCTTTCCAAATTGAGCTTCAATTAAACCTCCACTTGCATGAATATTTGCCTTCTTTTGCAAATGCGCTTCATATTCGAAGGCATTCTTTACATGAAGACATGCTTCCTTCATTTTCCATCTTATCACTTATTTTTCCTGTCCATTTATGATTTGTTTTTCATAAACTTTGCCACAATGTTTTTCTATGGTGTCAACTTTTAACTAGAACCTCTTCTCCCTATGATATTTCCAACTGCAAATATTACACTTGCATTCTGTGGGAGGTTCATCTTTGTTTTTATTCTCCACCAGTTCAATGAATGGGAATTTTGACACCAATCAATCTGAAAACTCCTTGACATTTCCCACTCATGTCCCTTTTTTGATTTGGATTTTCTTTTCCCCTTGCGTGCACTTGCAGGATCTTCATCTTCATTGATTTCTATAACTTCATTAGCTTCATTGTCATTTGTTCTTGGAACATAATATGTGGAATTGTCATGATTTCAGCTACCTTGGGTACTCCCTCAAACATCATCTGTGGTATTCTCATCATTCCTAGTACATTGGGTATTCCCTAGATTTGGAACATCATCTGCGGCATTCTCATCATTCCCAGTACATTGGGTATTCCCTAGAACATCATTTGTGGCATTCTCATCAATCCTAGTACATTGGGTATTCCCTGGAATATCATCAATGTCATTGTCATCATTCCTGCTACATTGGGTATTCCATGGAATATCATCCATGCCATCATGATGCAAGTCAATAGATGGTATAGGTTCTGATGTTGTAGCTACATCCGATGGACCACCAACATTGCCAAAGTATGACTTTATGTTATTGTTTATCTATTTTGATGGCCTTGACCTCCCTTCATCTTGAGTCCCTGCACCGCCCTCAGACAACTTCTTCTTTCTTGACATCTCTCACAAATTAAAATCTATATAAATAATGTCATTTTGTTCAAGATGCAATCATAGATGATAGAATATAGATCCCTGGGTCCTACACTCCTAGATTAAGACATCTCCCTAGTCCTAATTCCTACTCAATCAATATCATCTGTAACAAAGACACAAATAATCAACATGAATCTTATGTTATTACACAGTAAACTTGTAAAGAAATGATCACTTATCTTTTAGTGACTTGCCAATGCCTGTAGCTATAAGTTCTCTATGATCCGAAATGAATCGAGGATTCAAGAGCTAAGATGAACAAAATGTGTAAAATTAAAGCATTAATTAGAGTTTCAAATGCATTTATATCAATGCATATTTGGCGAATAACGTGAGATTTTCAAATGCTATTATAATAATATGGCGATTCCTACGAACAATTAATAGGACACTTATAAATGTTAGGCGAAATGGACCTCTATCAAACACATATATAATAATTTTCTAGGAGAATATGGCCCTACAATTAGCATGGAGTTGTAATGGTATTGGTGAAGTAGGTCCTTATACATGTGAACTATTTAATTATATTAGCAAAATTGGTCCTTGTGCATGCCAACCATTTAATGATATTGGTGAATTGGGTCGTCATGCGTGTCAACCATTTAATGATATTGGCAAATAAGTTGGTGAATTAAAACATGCCTCTGAAATTCTAGGCGAATCACCATTAGAACCGCGTAGTATACCATGGAAAAAATACTAACTATAAATGACTCAAAAATTAATAGGGTGACAAATTGAAATTCATTTGACAAAAAATCCATAAAAACTGGGTGAATTGGCCCCCAGTCGGTGGTAATGTATTCGCTAATTCCTCATTCATGAAAATGAACTATTCACCAATGGGCGAAGATTTACCACTCTAAAAATCCCTATTGAGGTTGTTTGATAAGGATTCTAGGCAAAGAGTGTCACCCCAGGTCGCAGAGATGTGCTGGAGAATTCCCTACGAGCTAGAGAGCATATTATAGATTAATCTTGGCTTTGTTAGTACAATTGTGTTTGCATCTATCCAACACAATATGTCTATATCTTCTTCCTCTTTGATGACCACCCCTGATTGAAACTTACAAAGCATGGTCTTGAACAAGGTTAAGAAGGTTCTAAATTGTTTACCACTTACATGGAATTCCTCTTTAATTTGGATCCACTTTTTTGGATATCCATCTTTAAATAGATCAGTGAGTTTTAAAATCCCAATAGAGTTAAATTTCTGATAAGAGCACCCTTGTAATAAGGCTAGAGGTTTATTTTTATGCTTGATGTTCCACCAGATTGATCTCTAACCCCATAAGTAGTGGTTATCAAAATCAATAGCTGCCCTTTGTGGGATAAACAACTTGATTTGCTTCCAGGCTTTCAAAATGTTCTTAAAGATAGCAGATCCCCCAGGTTTAACAATGAGATCCCCAAATAGAGTATTATGGAGATGCAATGTGTCCCAAGACTTCTTTTTTACTAGGACAACTTTTAACATATTTGATCTTATTAACACCTTCCAAGGTTCTTCACCTACCAAAGAGTTGATAATCCATTTGGCTTCTAGGGCAAGACCGTGGAGTCTCAAATCTTTAAGCCCCAGACCCCCCAAATCTTTGTTTAGGTAGCACCAACTCCACTTAACTAAGTGCTTTTTGATTTACCCTTTCAATCTGACCACAAAAAAACTCCTTATTAACATATGAATTACATCAAACTGATAGTTGGCAAAAAGCCACATAGAACAATAGTATATTGAATAAGGTGGCAGGATTTTTTGGCACACCTACATTCTGCCAGCTAATGATAGATGCAATTTTTTCCAATTTTGGTAAACAACCAATGCCACATGAGTTTCAAAGAAGGGTTAATAGCAAATGGGATTCCAAGGAATCTGACCATTACCTCAGGGCTCCCATTGCAATTTCTCAAGATCAAGGCAGTCAGGTGCAATAGGTTCCAAGGACAAGAGAATAGATTTTGAGGGAGAGATCTTTGTTGGCAAAAGACACTGTGTGGTTTCATTGGTGTTGTCATTGATGGAAACAAAGACCATTCCACACATCCGCAGGACATGGTGTATCTTTACTGGAAGTCAAATTAAAGAATACTTTGGTCCAGTAAGCAAGAACAGAGCATGCAACAAGGTCTAACTGTCAGGTCCGGATCTCTTAGAGGAAGTATCTTTGTAAAGTGTGGACTTGGGGAAGTCAACAGGAATACCTTGACTGATAGATTCTAGGGATTGGGCCTCTGGTGATGAAAGAGTGGAGAGATATGAGCATCTAAGTAGTGGGGTCCGATTTGGCAGAGTAGACAGAGGAAGAATTGACCGATAGAGCATTAGAATTATTCCGGATGAGATATTGATGGTGATCAAGGTTCTTAAGGTATCATCCATGTTTGGCCAACATGTTAGATGACTTCTATAAGTATCTCTTTGATATGCATCACTTGATAAGCAAGGATTCAGTTGACAGACCAAGAGTTTGGGAAAATAATAAGTATTCTGGATACCGACTAGAAAGTGGATGAAATCTTTGGTGCCGATATATATACCAGATGGATTTAGATATGAATGTGTGTTGGTTGTGGTGTGTTGTGAAGAATAGCAGAAGAGTAGTGTGAAGGCATTAAGACAAGTCCAGAATGTAACAGGACAGCAGCACCTAAGGAGAGTAAGAATGAAGTGCAGCAAATCAGTATATTAGGCTTAACCGGGATTGAACTTTAGCATGTGTGGATGCTTCTCATCAGTTTAAGTATTCTATTACCTTCTTTTCTTGTAGACAATGAGTCTCTTGTAGGCAGTAAGCCTCTTGTGAGTAGTGTGCTTGGGCAGTAAGCCCTAATTGGCAAGTGCCATTTTGTACTATTCTATTCTTCTAACAGAGAATACAATCTTGGGTTAATCACCCCGTGGTTTTTTCCTTAACCAGGTTTTCCACGTCAAAATCATTGTGTCATGTGTACTAATGTTATTTTTGCTTCCATGGTAATGCTTGCTTGTATGATTTGATTCTGTACTAATTATTAATGAAGGACTGAAAATCAAAATAATTAAGATAACTGATTCACCCCCCCTCTCAGTTATCAATAATTGGTATCAGAGCCAAGTTCCTCGAAAAAGATCCTAACAGCTTGAGGAAGATATGGGAACTCAAATGGATGTGTATGGTATGAGGGAACAACTTTAGTCTGCCCTAGATGATCTTGAGCAATCAAACTCTGAAGTTAATGAATTGAAGGAAAGACTCAAACAGGGTAATGATTTCATAAATGAACTAAAAGGGAAACTAAGTATCTCTATGAAAAAGAGAAAAGATCTACTTCAACAATTGGCAAGTCAATGTGAAGACAATGGTACAAATGAAGATTTGAAGGAAAAAGCCAAGTTATGTGAAAAGTTATCAAAAGAGGTCATTATGGTAAGACATGAAATGGAATCAGGAGTTATGAAATTCACCCAAGAAATTGAAGAGAAAAGAAAAACTGAAGATGATCTAAGACAATCTCTCAAGGAGAAGTCAGAAGATTGCCACAAAATGGATAGAATAATCAGGCATCTAGAATCTGATCTTGAAGATGCTAGAGATAATGAAGAAAAACTTGAGGATCAAATTGACACTCTTAAAAAGGATCTTCAAACAACAAATGAATACAAAGAGAAATTCAAGATAAGTTCTGCTCAACTTGAAGTTCTTCTTGAAATCCAAAAGAGGGTAGATGACAAGCATGGCTTGGGATATGAGAAAGGTGAAATCTCTGGATACAATTAGAAGAATTTTGGATTAGGAAATCCAAGGAACATGCCTAGAAGACCTCTGGTAAGGCAACCTAATGCTCAAAGATATCCATCCTTCAATGGATACTACCACAACTGCAGTAACTTTGGTCATAAAGCTAATCAGTGTAGAAAGAGAATAAATCAGACTAATACATCCTTCTTTGGATAGTGTTTCAACTGCAAAAGGTATGGTCACAAATCTCATAAATGCAGAAATATGCAAATGAACAATTCATTCAATGGTAGATGCTTTACATGCAATAGAATGGGACATATGGCTAATCAATGCAGATCAAGAGGATATCATTCAAATATGCAAAGAAATGTTGTTTGCCACAATTGCAATAGATCCGGTCATATTGCCAAATTCTATAGAAGCAAGAATCAGGACAAAAGGGGTCCAGTGCATCATAATCAGAATCAAGACAAAGGAAAAGGAAAAGTGAATGTGGATGAAGTTAAAAGTGAGATGAACAAGATTTAGGTGAAGAGAAGTACAGAGAATGTAGGGGATGGATCCACACCAGAATCTGGTGTTGATATTCCTTCCAAAAATTAAAAGGTGAGATCTGGCTCAGGGGGAGACACAAGGAACAAACATTTTCCCCTAGCCAGTTAATTGGTGCCTGAAATTGGCAGATGGGAAGTTGAGGAATAAAAGGATTCTTAGAGAAACATCTAAAGAAAGCTTGGTAAAGATATGGAAGATCCGTAGGAAGATTTGAAGAGTAATCTTCCAAGATGGATCTAGTTTAATAGTCATCCGATAAAACAGGATTAGCACAGTTAAATCCAGAATGATTCAAATTTGAGGCATCTTGATCTGCGGATAGATCAAATGTTTGGGGAAAGTAAGATAATTTGTTATTAACCACCAAGGATAACTCTAAGTACATCTCAGTGATCCAGAAAAAGATCTTTTTCAAGATAAGAAGAACTAGGCAACTAAAATGACTTAAGTTGTGCATTTATTATAGTGTGGATTTAGGGTTTTTCTTAGAAATAAAAGGGTACATTTGCTCATCATTTGTACATTTGCATTCGAGAAGAAAAGAAAAGGGGCTCTACAACAAATTGTTTCAAATTTCTCAAAGATCAACCGTTGAAGTCGATTCATCCAACAAATCAATCCAGCTCTCTTCGTGAACCCTAGAAGCATAAAAGGTATTTTTCATTGTTGAAAATCTCTCTGTAAATCTTTTGAAGATGGCTTATCCAAATGTTGTAAAGATTTCTGATAGGCCTTGACCCAAATTTAAGAAACATCCTTACAAATCTCTAGAAATGGATCCCTTAGGGGCTTTTTCTAGCATTTCGCATGGGGTTTACATGTAGAAGACATTAGGGTTTACATTCACGCAAACATTGAAGTTTTTGGTGAATCCAAGCTGATGGACAACTACCACAAGGAACTAATAGATGAATCTTTTGAACTAAAACCTCATTATAAGGCCATCCGGGATAAACATTTCGGTCAGTACATCCATTTCCCCTATCTTGAAGAAGATGAGTGGGTCCAGTATGTGTTGAGCAGAGTGCATGATAACTTCTTATGGTTGAATAAACCATTCCAGATCACCAAGGATGCAATTAGGGCAGTAACTGGTTTACACTCTTCCGAAGGGTTACCTATTCTCAAATTTGTCAAAAACCAAATGGTGACTAAGGCCAGCGAATCAAAATTTGATAAGAGAGCAATGACCATAGAAGATATCACTGATCCAGATATCAAATTTGCATCTATGATAATTGGCTATAATATATATCATTCCAGCATGGAGAATTTAGTATCTGGAACCGCTGTGTCTACTACTTATGAAATGTTGAGAAAGAATGCAGATTATGATCTCTGTGAACTCCTTCTAAGCCAACTAATGGAAAACTTACAAAAAATCAAGAAGGACAAAAAGAACTCTTTTAAGTATGGTGGACTAATATTATGTTTGTTTTTCTACTTTATGAATGAGCTACCTAGATCTAGTGGTTGGGTATGGCAGAATGACAGACCTGTTGTAATTCAAATCAGAGATTACTTGCATGGGCTTGGGGATGCTAAGGCTAGAAATACAGCTCTATGGGGTTACTTCAAGAACTTTCAAAATATGATGCAAACCAGAGAATGAATTCCCCAATCATTGGTTGAGAAGTACAAAGATACAGTGTGTTTCATGGTTGATACTAATCAATGCCTAATGGAGGCAGTGGAGCCAAGGATAGTTTGGATCATGCCAATGGGGTATGAAGTAGATGAGAAAATTGTAGAGATGCATATCCAACATCTGCTGAGCCAACCCAAAGACCCTAAGGCAGAAAGATTTGGAACCTTCCAAGAGCTGAGTGTAAAAGTTCATGTGGAACTTAGATAGCTTGAAATCAAGAGGAAAGTGAGAAGGGAAGTTGAAGAAGTTGCCAAGAGGCATGGAATCTCAAAAAAGGCACTTGATGCCCACAGAGAAAAGATGGAAAGAGCAGAGAAAGAAAAGGAAGAAGCAGAAAAAGAAAGTGCTCTGGTAAAAGCCCCCTCCCAGACCAGATCTTCTAAGAGCTTTGCACCTACAACTGCTAAAAGCTCAAAGGCATCTAAACCGAAAGCAAAATCATCTGGTAAAGTAGAGAAAAGAACTAAAACAAAGGCCACAAGGTCTTACATCAGTCAGAAGGATGATGAAGAGACAATATCAGATGAGGAAGTAAAGAAAATGAAAAAGAAAAGGAAAACATCTAGTGAACCCTCTACTGAAGAAGTAACAGAGGAATTTGTTGAAAGGCCCACTCTGTCCTTAGATGATGTAGTTAAAGCAGTTACTATGGATGGGAACCTGCAACCAATAACAAAATTCTATGATGCAGATAGAAAGATCTTGGAGGAAGCCATAGTTAAGTACTTGAACATATACAATAAGGCTATTATTGAAATCATATCTCTCATTGCTAAAAGCCTAGAGAAGGAATTAGAGATAAGAAAGAATAATGCTAGGGCAAAGGATCTTGAGATCCAGGAATCGATAGCCATTCAGCTCTTTCCTTCAATCACTCTGAAGCAAATGAATATGATCTTCAAAGATTGCAAGGAGGAGTTTCGGAGCAAAGCTAGAATGAATCAACTTATGCTTGGTGAAACTGACAAAATAGGAAAAGAGATAGAAGAGATTCTCTGGAATGCATACAAAAGATTCAACATTCCCATTGTTGAGGACTTAGATGATGAAACCTCTGCCATGGATGACAAAGAAGAATCCATTAAGACAGTAATAGAAGAGGCAAAGGAGACTAGTGAAGAAAAAGCTAAGGACTTAGATTCCTCTATTCCAGAAGAGGAAGTCCAAGGAAAAGTAAATCTAGTTTCTCCAGTAGTCTCCGGATCTAAAGGATAAGAAAGAATAGAGGAGAAAGAAGAAGAAGTGAAGGGAAGAGAAGTATATCAAGCTGAGAAGATCACCAGTGACAGTACAGAAGAAAAGAAAACTCTGTCTTTGGCAAGAGACACTGCAGAAACTGTCAAGGATTTCTTGACTAAAGAAATGATGGAGATTGATGAAGCGGAGTTACTTCAAGGACCATTTGACTTTGATTCTCTCTCCCCGGTTCAAACAATGAAGATAGCATCCTTTACCCAAGCAAAGGCTAAAGAGAAACTTTTAAAGTCTCACATGGAAGACTGTGACCTGCTAGAAATTACATCCAGTGTGCTCGAAAAGATCATGCCATCCTTTCAGAAGGATTCCTCAGCTTCTTCATCTAGTAATCTCAAGTCTTTTGTTAGTTCTGTCAGCACTCATTTTGAATCTTTAGAGAAATCAACTGAGGTAAAGGTTCGGAAAGAGTTTTTGGATAAGAGATTCTCTGAGTTACAAGGCCTTATAACTAATGATAGGAGAAATATGGATATTGGGATAAAGATCTTAGAAAATGCTCTTAAGGATGGAGGAGAAGTATATAAATTTTGTATATCTTGGACTAAAGTAACAAAGGATATTGAGAAGAAAGTGAAAGAACAAGAGGATAAACTGTCAAGCCTCTCTCATAATTTTGATCCTGTCACTGTATCCATAATAAACTAGGAATGTCAAACTATTGTAATCATGAATGAGATTAAGAAGCTTGAGAAGGAAAGGAAGAACATATTAAGCAAAATGGGTGAACTTAGAGGGACGATTATCCCTAAATTAGAGGCCATGCATGAGGCCCTAACTGATGCCTAGACCACAGCCTGAACTAGTAATCCAAGAGATCTTAAGAGGGCAAAAGCTTTTGCATTCCTATTGAGTGGTCACATCTCAATTTTGGACAGGATGAAGCAGAGTTGGGAAACAAAATTTGCCCAGTTGAAGACATCTTTTGTAGATATACTTCAGTATATGTAAGTATAGCATGTATATATACTTATGCGGCTAAGTATAGATTGTTTTTTGGAAATTTTGGTGTACGGACCCTACCCTTTTCCATTGATGTTAAAGGGGGAGTGAGGAGAAGTGAAAAATGTGGAATCCAGCTAAGGGGGAGCTCCGATAAAGTGTACAATAGAACAAAGCATCAACCAAGGGGGAGTATAGTATAACACTTAGTCATTTTTCACTAAGTGTTGCCATCAATGCCAAAGGGGGAGATTGTTGGAAAGAGACACTATGTGGCTTCATTGGTGTTTTCATTGATGGCAACAAAGACCATTCCACACATCTGCAGGACATGGTGTATCTTTACCGGAAGTCAGATTGAAGAATACTTTGGTCCGGTAAGCAAGAATAGAGCATGTAGCAAGGTCTGACAGTCAGGTCTGGATCTCTTAGAGGAAGTATCTTTGTAAAGTGTGGACTTGGGGAAGTCAACAGGAATACCTTGACTAATAGATTCTAGGGATTGAGCCTTTGGTGACGAAAGAGTGAAGAGATACGAGCATCTAAGTATTGGGGTCCGGTTTGGCAGAGTAGACAGAGGAAGAACTGACCGATAGAGCATCAGAATTATTCCGGATGAGATATTGATGGTGATCAAGGTTCTTAAGGTATCATCCATGTTTAGCCAACATGTTAGATGACTTCTATAAGTATCTCTTTGATACACATCACTTGATAAGCAAGGATTCAGCCGACAGACCAAGAGTTTGGGAAAATAATAAGTATTCTGGATGCCGACTAGAAAGTGGATGAAATATTTGGTGTGGATATATATACCAGATGGATTTAGATATGAATGTGTGTGTTGGTTTTGGTGTGTTGTGAAGAATAGTAGAAGAGTAGTGTGAAGACAGTAAGACAAGTCTGGAATGTAACAGGACAACAGCACCTAAGGAGAGTAAGAATGAAGTGCAGCAGATTAGTATATTGGGCTTAACCGGAACTAAACTTTAGCATGTGTGGATGCTTCTCATTAGTTTAAGTATTCTGGTACCTTCTTTTCTTATAGACAGTGAGTCTCTTGTAGGCAGTAAGCCTCTTGTGAGCAGTACGCTCGGGTAGTGAGCCCTAATTGGCAAGTGCCATTTTGTACTATTCTATTCTTCTAACATAGAATACAATCTTGGGTTAATCACCCCATTGGGTTTTCCCTTAACCGGGTTTTCCACGTCAAAATCATTGTGTCATGTGTACTAATGTTATTTCTACTTCCATGGTAATGCTTGCTTGTATGATTTGATTTTGCACTAATTATTAAAGAAGGACTGAAAATCAAAATAATTAAGATAACTGATTCACCCCCCCTCTCAGTTATCAACAATTTTTTCCCCAGAAGCCAAATAGAAGATATCAAGTCTATGATCCAGCCTTTCAAATTCCAACTTATTTATCTTAGGAAAAAGGGTAGTATCATGTGTAAACTGAACATTGAGCAGTTTCTCACCATTGGGTAAGAGGATTCCTTGTAAATCTCCTTGAATACATTCTATTCTCAAAAGAAAATGCAAAGCTTCTGATGCAATTACAAATTAAGAGGGAGCAAGGGGACAACCCTAACGAATTGATCTCCCCATACCAAAAGGAGCAGACAGTTCCCCAATAACTTCTAGGGTTGAGGCATTCCTAAACAACATCATGACCATATTGCAAAACTTACTAGGGAATCTTATAGCCTTAAGAATTTTAAATATAAATGACCATTCAACCCAATCATAAGCTTTTTCAAAGTCCAAAAGAAGAATACTAGCATTTTGATTAGAATCCTTAGCCCATTGTAGTTCTTCCCAACTTGTAATTAAGTTCTCAAGAATGTATCTTCTTTTAATAAAACTTGTTTGACTGGAGCTTATTACTTCTAGAAAATATCTCTAACTCTTAATGCAAGCACTTTAGAAATGATTTCAAGGTAGAATATCTCTAACTCACACATAGTCCATGACCTTAGCCCCATACAAGATAAGGAGATGTCAAGTGAAAAATTTGTTGAAACCAATTTAAATAGTGGCAGAGAATTGCCTTCCGTGGTTTTTGACAGTGAGCAACAAATAGTAGGTGAATCTGATAGCACCCATGATGAAAATTTAAGCCTCTTCTCTGAGATGATTAGGGGAGATGGACTCGATGGATGAGGATCCTACTCTCATCTCCCAAATCAAGGAGACTCAACCTATAACACATTCTTTTAATTTAGAAAGAGTTGATGAGCTTGAACTACTCGAGAAAGATCAAAATAGACCCTCAGAGGTTAATAAACCTGACATCCCTTCTGAAGATGGATTCATCATAGTTAGAAAAAAGAAAAATGTGTAGCAGCTAGCCCTAGACAAAATTAGGGAGGTTGCTGACCAAAGAAAGAAGTTGGAGATGCTTAAGTTTGAAGTCGTCAAAACTAAAGAGGCAGATCCCCTAGGGTTAGCAATTGACCTCCAAAAGAAGGGCAGTAGGGTTACCTTGTTTGTAAGAGATGTAATCCACAACAAAGCTTTGGCTGAAGGGAAGAAAGTTACCCTGGATATTGAGTCCTCTAAGGAGGAAAACAAGAAAAAGAAGAATATGAGTAGATCAAATAGCTGAGTTAAGCTAGGCAAGAAAGGCAAAGATGAAATGTCTTAGCTTGTAGCTCTTAAGATTAAGGGTTAAATAGACTTTGTTTCTAAGCCTCTATGAATTGCTTGAGATGTTTTAGCTAGAATATCAGAGGATTGGAATCCTCTAAAAGGAAATATGCAGTGAGAGACTTCTGTAATAAAAATAAAAATACAGATATCATGTTCCTCTAAGAAGTCAAAGTAGTAGGATTTATGATGGAAAATACCTTAAATTTTATCTAGAAAGATGATGTGTCTTTTACTACTAATCATGATAGGGGCAAAGGTGGTAATGCTATTTTACTAAATAAGAAGTGGGAAAAGCTTATCCAAAGCTCAGGACACTCTCCATGCAATAGATGTATCTGGATCACTTTAGATTTGAAACTTGGAGGACTATTGGTCTTTGCTCAATATATGCCCCTAATGAATATTATAACAAAGCAAAATTATGGAATTGGTTGACTTCTAAGTTGCCAAGGGTCCCTTGGATGTTTGGGGGAGATTTCAATATGATAGAACATCTAGAAGATAAACAGGGGGTAACCCCATGGGGTGGAAAGGTAATGAAAATTTTTTTGGTGGAGATTAAAGAAATATTTAAATTTGCTTGACCCACTAGAAGGTGAAAAGAGAAATAACAGTGGAATCTAGTTCTCTTGGTCCAATTGTCAAAAAGCAAGAAAAAGAATTCACTATAGGCTGGATAGATTTTACTTTGATAAAAATACCTTCTTGTGCCAGCCCATAAAAGATGCAAACAAAGTGCAATTCATTCTGAACCCTCTCTCAGATCACTATCCTATCAAAATTGTGTTGCAAACCAAGAGTTAGGAAGAAAATCTAAAAAAAAGAAGAATACCTCCTTCAAGCTAAACTATGAGCTTCTTAATGATCAAGACTATCTAAATGCGATCAAAACATTTAAAAACTTTTGTAAAACCTAGTTTAAGAGTAAAGGAGCCTCTATTTATTGGATTAGATTGGATGCAGCCTGTAAGGCTATCTTTCAAATTGTTGGGAAAAATTATGCATTAGACAACAAAAAAGAGGAACTATTCTTGCAAGAAGAATACCCTAGAATTAAAGAACTAGTCCAAGATAATCACAAAAATGAAAATTTAATTGAAGGTTGGGAGAGATCAAACACAAGCTAAGAAAGGTGTAGATTAGGAAGGCTCAAAGTTCTAAGATCAGGGCCAAACTCAACTAGCTAAAAGCTGGGGACAAAAGCACAAAATAATTTTTTAATCTCCTTAAATCTAAAAACATCAAAGAGAACATAGGAGTAATTGTTGATAATGGAGTCATCTTGAATAACCAAGAAGATATTCTAAATACCTTCAAGAATTTCTATGAAAATCTATTTAAACCAGAGGATTCAAAGATTGGTTGCAAAGAGGCTCAGGAGCTATGTGGAAGAATTTGCAAGTAAAAAGTAAATGAGGAGATGAAAAGACAACTTGACAAAGAAATTTCAAAAGATGAAACTGAGACATTAATTAAAACTATGAAGAATGGGAAATCCCCTCGTGCAGATGGCCTCCCTGTGGAATTTTATAAGGCTAACTTGGATTGGATAGTAGATGATCTATTTGAGTTGTATAATGAATCTATTGATAGAGGCTCCTTGGGGGAAGATATTAATAAAGGCATCATCAAACTCCTTCCCAAGGTAGGTGACAAGACTCATAAAAAAATGGAGACCCATAAAAAGGGATAATTCACTAAATTAATATAATTTATTTAATTAATTAAGAAGGGGACATGGTAAAGGGGGCATGGTAAAGGGAAACATGGTGGGATGGAGGTGATGTTAGTATAGTGTTAGGATGATGTCGAAAGTGATGGTGAAGGTGGAGTCAATTCTAGGTGTCTACATCTTGTCCCTCTTTGAGATGGTGTTGTGAAGCAACATCATTTCTGTTACGTTGGAAAATGTCTCCCTAGGACTTTTTCCCTCCTATGTTTAGCTCTTGGGTCCTTTAGAAAGAATTTTAATCATCTTGCATATCCATGTTCACTCTTGATGATTAAACCCTGAAGTTTTATGGAAAATAGGACCTAGGGGGTGCTATTGAGACAAATCCTAACTAAAATAGGGAGGGAGGACTTGGGCACCCGCGCCCTAGTCCTACCCTATTTTAGGCAAGACCAAAATTGAAGTGTCGGTTATGTGACCGTTAATTAGGTCCTATGCTGACACCTTAAGCTTGAATTACAAAATTCTTAGAGGGAATGTGTTTAGTTGCATATATAAGCATATTTAGGGATCATTTGTAAAATAGAAGATAATTGTGAACTTTTGGCAAACTTGTGATTTCAGAGCATTCAATCTTGTTGTTATATGGAGCTTAATCAGACTCAGAGGTTATATTTACCCCACTTTTATCAGCGCGGTTTCCCCCCAAATTCTTACAGAGTCAAGGGGCAGCGCCCCTTGCGGGTGTTTGGGGGCAGCGCCCCTTGCAGGGTCCAGGGGTAGCGCCCCTGGCGCGTTCCCTATCGAGATACAGGGCAGGATCGAGGGGCAGCGCCCCCGTGGGGGCTCAGGGGCAACGCCCCCGAAACCTCACATGGTTTTTTATTATTTTATAATGTACTGGGAGTTATTTTTCCATTAACCAACATAAGAAAACCCTATTTTTGTAACTGACAAAAAGCTTGATAAAAAAGTAGCTAAGGGTTAGGGTTTTGGTATTGTATTGTGGCATTTGCAGTGGTATTGAGTTGCAGGGATTGCTGTTTGTAATCGGTTTGATTTACTAGATAATAATATTGGACTCTCTGTTTGGTGGATGTAGCCCGAGTTTGGGTGAACCACATTAAAACTTGTCTCTCGCTGTTATTATTTCTATGTATTTCCATTCCTTTGTTTAATCTCTATTTACATTTAATTGATATCTTCTGCCGGCTAACCCTAACAAGTGGTATCAGAGCGGGTTGTGTTTGATTATCGTCTGCAGGAAAGTCTCACAGTTGAGTGGGAGCAATGGCGGACGAGGGTAGATTGAAGGTCGATAAATTCAATGGGAAGAACTATCAGTTATGGAAGATGTAGATGGAGGATTACCTCTATCAAAAGGATTTATGGATGCTGTTGGAAGGAGTAGCCAAGAAACTAGCAACAATGTCTAATGAGGATTGGAATCTTCTTGACAGAAAGGCACTGGGAACCATTCGGTTGTGCCTGGCACCATTGGTGGCATTCAATATAATGAAAGCAAAGACAATAGATGGTTTGATGAATTTAATACGATTGTCAGTCAATTGCCTTCTAAACTTGATGAAGTTAGAGCTCTTTTGATATTATGTTCATTGCCTGAAAGCTGGGATAGTTTGGTAATGGCGGTTAGTAACTCTGTTTCTGGTTCAACTACCCTAAAATTTGATGATGTTGTTGGTGTTATTCTGAGTGAGGAAATTCATAGGAAAACCTCAAGTGGATCCACATCAGGCAATGTTTTGAATGCAGAAAGCAGGGGCAGATCAAAGGAGAGAGGAAAAGGTTCTAGTGGTCATGGGAAGTCACGAGGAAAATGAAAGGACAAAAGATCCCAAACCAGAGGATAGAAGGATTGCTGGTACTGTGGAAAACTAGGTCATTTGAAGAAATATTACTGGTCTCAGAAGAACAAAGAAGGAGACAAACAAGAAGGCAATAAGGAAGCAAATGTGGTAAGTAATAAGTCTGAAGATGATGCTTTGATTCTTTCCCTCGATAATGCTGGTGATTCATGGGTTTTAGATTTAGGGGCCTCATTTCATGCTACGCCCCATAGAAGTTATTTCCTTGATTATGTCCAAGGGGATTTTGGGCTGGTTTATTTGGGAGATAAGGAACCTTGTCAGATTGTTGGAAAGGGAAGAATCAAGATTAAGTTGCAGAATGGAAATCATTGGCTACTACAAGAGGTAAGGCATGTTCCAAGGCTCAGTAGGAATTTAATTTCAGCAGGGCAGCTAACTGAACAAGGTTACACTGTTACATTTACTGATAAAAATTAGAAGGTTTCAAAAGGTGCCTTAGTAGTAGCAAAAGGTGTGAAAGTAGGCACCTTATATCTTTGTACAGGTCATACTGTTCCTTCTACTTTAGCTATTACAGAGAAAAAACAAAAAGGTTCAGGAATAGTTGCTGCAGGTTTGCAGGAAGAGACTAGAAAAGTTGTTGCAGGTTCTGAGACAACACTGTGGCATAATAGACTTGGGCATATGAGTGAAAAAGGTATGAAGGTACTTCATTCTAAGAAAGTTTTACCAGGTCTGAAATGTATTAATATGGATTTCTATGAAAGTTGTGTATATGGAAAACAAAAGAGAGTCAATTTTCTCAAGGATGGGAAGCAAAAGAAAAATGAAAAATTGGAGCTTGTGCATATAGATGTATGGGGACCAGCTCAGGTATCTTCTCTCGGTGGCTCTCGGTATTATGTTACATTCATAGATGATGCAACTAGGAAGGTCTAGATTTATTTCCTTAGACAGAAATCTGATGTATTTGAAACATTTAAGAGATGGACAAGCTTGGTTGAGAATGAGACGGGTAAAAGATTAAAATGTCTCAGATCTGATAATAGCGGTGAGTATTGCAACAAAGAATTTGAAGATTATTGTTTCTTTAATGGAATTCATAGGCAGAAAATGGTTCTAGGTACTCCACAGGAAAATGGAGTGGCTGAACGCATGAATAGGACAATAATGGAGCATGCAAGGACCATGAGATTGCATGCTAGGCTGCCTTTAAACATGTGGGCAGAGGCTATCAACACTGCTGTATATTTAATTAATAGAGGTCCTTCAATTCCTTTGGGCTGTGGTATTCCAGAGGAAGCATGGACAGGCAAGAAGGTGAGTTATTCTTTTCTGAAAACATTTGGCTGTGAAGCATTTGTACATATAGATTCTGAAAATAGAACCAAACTGGATGTGAAATCAAAAAAATGTACCTTCATTGGATATGGCATTGATGAATTTGGTTATAGGCTTTGGGATTTTGAAAATCAGAAAATTGTGAGAAGCAGGGATGTTATATTCAATGAGAAGGTGTTGTACAAAGATCAGTTGTAGCAGCATGAGAATAAAGAAAAGGATTATGTGGTGCTGGATGATACTCCAAATAGTGATGTTCCAGTGGTTCCTCATGCTCTGCAATAGCAACCAGAAATACCAAAAACTCCAGTGAATGTTAGATGGTCAACAAGGATAAGTAGACCTCTTGAAAGGTTTTCTCCCTCTTTGTATTCTATTTTGTTAACAGATGCTGGTGAACTAGAAGGGTATGATGAAGCTATGCAGGTGGATACACAGGTTCAGTGGGAGCTTGCAATCAAAGAAGAAATGGACTCCTTGCTAAAAAATTAGACTTGGGAATTATGTACGTTACCTGCAGGTAAAAAGGCTTTACCAAATAAATGGGTTTACAGGCTGAAAGAGGAAGATGGAGGTAAGAAAAGATTTAAGGCCAGGTTAGTTGTAAAAGGATTTGCACAAAAAAAGGGCATTGATTTTGATGAGATATTTTCTCTGGTTGTCAAGATGACTTCTATTCGTACTGTTTTAAGTATTGTGGCTGCTGAAGATTTACATTTGGAACAGCTAGATGTTAAAACTACCTTTCTCCATGGTGATTTGGAGGAGGAGATATATATGGAACAACCCCAAGGATTTAAGGTCAAAGGTGAGGAGAAATTAGTGTGCAGATTGAAGAAGAGTTTGTATGGCGTGAAACAAGCACATCGGCAATGGTATTTGAAATTTGACAGTTTTATGGCTGAGCAAGGCTACAACAGGTGTAATTCTGACCATTGTGTTTATTTTAAGAGGTTGGATAATGACAGCTACATTATTTTATGTTTATATGTTGTTGACATGCTTATAGCTGGGTCTAACATGGATCACATAAGAGAGTTAAAATAGCAGTTAGCACAGTCATTTGATATGAAGGATTTGGGGGCAGCAAAACAAATCCTTGGTATGAAAATTTGGAGAGATAGGAAGAACAAAAAATTGACTCTATCTCAAGCTGCTTATGTTGAAAAGGTGTTGCAGAGATTCCACATGGAGAATGCAAAAGCTATCAGCACACCTTTGCCTAGTCATTTGAAATTGACCAAGGAGATGTGTCCTAAGACACAAGAGGAGGAAGAGAAAATGTCCAAGGTACCCTATGCTTCAGCTGTAGGAAGTTTAATGTATGCCATGGTATGCACCAGACCAGATATTGCACATGCTATAGGAGTCATTAGCAGGTATATCAGTCATCCTGGATTAGAGCATTGGAATGCGGTAAAATGGATTCTCAGATATTTGAGAGGTAAATCCAATAAACACTTATGTTTTGGGGGCTCTAATACTGATTTAGCAGGTTATGTAGACTCAGATTTGGTAGGGGATATTGATACCAGGCGGAGTACTACAGGTTATGTCTTTACTATAGGTGGAACAACAGTGAGTTGGATTTTCAGGTTGCAAAAGGTGGTTGTTTTATCCCCCACAGAGGCAGAATATGTAGCTGCAACAGAGGCAAGCAAGGAGATGATATGGCTGCAATCTTTCATGACAGAATTGGGCATACAATAGGTTAACAGTTATTTGTTTACAGATAGCCAGAGTGCCATACATCTTGCAAAGAATTCTGCCTTGCATTCAAAGACCAAACACATACAGTTGAGGTATCACTTCATTCGGTCCATATTGGATGATGGACAATTACAGCTAGCAAAGATACATACAGATGACAATCTAGTAGATATGTTTACAAAGGCAGTAACAAGGGAGAAGCTGAGATCCTCTTCAGCTTTGGTTGGTCTTCTAGACTAAAAACAACAAAAATAGAATAGCAGAGTCCAGGGTGCTTATTTCTAGTGGGAGCTACAGGGTCAGTGGTGTTATGATCAGTCTCTAAGTGGGAGATGATATGGTGTGAAGTTTGATCAGTCTCCAAGTGGGAGATTGTTGTTATATGGAGCCTAATCAGACTCAGAGGTTATATTTACCCCACTTTTATCAGCGCGGTTTCCCCCCAAATTCTTACAGAGTCAAGGGGCAGTGCCCCTTGCGGGGGTTTGGGGGCAGCGCCCCCAAGACGGGGTCAAGGGGCAGCGCCCCTTGCAGGGTCTAGGGACAGCGCCCCTGGTGCGTTCCCTATTGCAATACAGTGCAGGGTCAAGGGGCAACACCCCTGTGGGGGCTCGGGGGCAACGCCCCTGAAACCTCACATGGTTTTTTATTATTTTATAATGTACCGGGAGTTATTTTTTCATTGACCAACATAAGAAAACCCTATTTTTGTAACCGACAAAAAGCTTGATAAAAAAGCGGTTAGGGGTTAGGGTTTTGGTATTGTATTGTAGCATTTGCAGTGGTATTGAGTTGCAGGGATTGCTGTTTGTAATCGGTTTGATTTACTGGATAATAATATTGGACTCTCTGTTTGGTGGATGTAGCCTAAGTTTGGGTGAACCGCGTTAAAACTTGTCTCTCGCTGTTATTATTTCTGTGTATTTCCATTCCTTTATTTAATCTCTATTTGTATTTGCCGGCTAACCCTAACAAATCTATTCATTGTTGCAGAGTAGACTTGTTATTGTGTTTGTTATGTAGATTTAGCTTCATCTTCTCACGATGTGAAGGATTTTCATCTACATGTGAGTTACACCTCTGAGATGACATTTATTTGTGATTCAATCATTTATCATTTGGTTTTTGCCTCTATCCTGCAAGGATACACACTCTTTATTTGAAAACAGTGTTTGGTAGACTTGAATGTCTCTTCGAGGCTTGACTGAGGCAAGTCTCTAAACACAACAACCCCCAAGCCCTTTCTCTGTGATTACAGGTTATAGGTTGTGGAAGTGGAAGAAGTGGAGTTACAGGGAAGTAGAATAGAGTGTCAGAAGTGTAGAGAAAAGTAGAAAAGTAGGACCTAAACTAGGGTGCTCTCTCATTAGTCCTCCAGATCCTAAAACATAGAAATCCCTGGAACAACAAAAACTAGTTGTAGACAATCTTCAGAGATCCTGATAGAAACTAGTATCTTAGACTAATTCTCCAACTCATTACTCCCTAACTTTTCCATACACTGAATCTTGAAACCTAGTAAGTATCTAATTTTAATTTGAGATCTCTGTGTGTGAGCATTTGTCGAGTTTCGTCTATTTGTTTACAATTTTACAAAATTAGGGTTTTAAGCATAATTGGGCTTTAATTGATAAATTAGTTAGCAAATTCCAAGTTTCCTCTTCATTTGAAGGGACACTAAATCTGTAGCAGAGCCCTCTTACAAGAGATTGTGGCTTCACTTGATTTATATCCTTGAATGTTAGATGTGAAAGGAGGATTTACTCTTGAAATTGAAAACCCCTCTTTTCCACAAAACAATTTCAAAGAAAGATAAAATATAGTGCTTGGTTGGATAGAAGAAGATGGTAGGATTAGGGATGATGATGGCCCAATCACTTGAAGTGAAAGTGACAAGTAAAGATGATGTAGGGATGGTATGCCCCCTTGAATAGATGAAAAATATTGGTTAAGGTGATGAAGTAAAGATAAGGAATTGATGAAATGAATGACTGATCCATTATGTTGCATTGAGTGAGCAATCATATAGTTTGATATAGCACTAGATATTATGTACCAAGGTATAAAGACCATGGTGACAATGTGTCCTATGTATAAAAGTTAAAAGGTCACAAGCAAACATATGTCGTTGGGCACCATGATGTTGTGGTGACAATATGCTGCCGGGATTGATACAAATGCAAGATAAAAAAGATAAAACACACAACAAAACAAGCATGCATCCACAAATGATTTAAAAATAAATAAGGTGATTTCCCCTGCCAAGCTAAAAACCAAGGATTGATTGGATTGATTAAGAATAATTTTGTCATTGTGGGAAACGATATATCCCTAGAACACAAGGACACCAGAATGATATATCCCATTGATGATGATTGGATAAATGATCAATTGATATGTTTGATAACTAGGTTGGGAAAAAAAAAACTAATATGCTTTTCGATGATTGGCTAGATTACCTTATTGGAATGGTATGGATTAAAGATGACTTACATTTGGATATATTGCTTGGATTTTTGGAATGTTGTAATTTTTTTGGATTTTTTGGATGTTTCGATTTTTTGGATTTGTTTTGGATGTTTTCATTTTTTTGGACAGTTTTGGATGTTTTGATTTTATAAATTTTTGTAATGTTATGATGTTTTTGGATGGCATTGGATTACAACTTGGATAGCCTAGATGCTAGATACCAATGACAAGAGAAAACCAAGTTTAGATGCAAAAGATGGAGATGGGATTGGATTAATGGATAAAAGGATGGGAGATAGTAAATGGGATGAAAGACTCATGATAGATGGATGGATAAAATGATAGGCAATAGTGGATGGAATGGATGAGGCATTTAGGATTTGATTTCCAAAGACTATGTTGCATAGGAATAACATGCCCCATTCTAGGTATAATGCTTAATATTTTACATGAAAATCTTATGACAATAGGATTGATTGGATTGGTTGGAACAGATGAGGTATATCAAGAGATGTCCAAAGCATTTTTCAACATTTTGCCCCTATCTTTATCAAGATCAAAAAGGAGGAAAGGAGGAAGGATTGGATCTAGGGGATAATTATGTGGATATAATGGATAAGGAAGATATGGTCTAGGAAGGATAGGTAGAAGGAATGGTAGGATGGGTAGATGAGACAACATGCCTCCAAGTGTAAGGTACATAGATAATCGATCTACTCATGACACTTGTTTTCTATCTTTTTATCACGGTACTTATCCAAGGTGCCACCAAGGTGGTTTTCACCATTAGATGAATGATTTCTCTTTACTTTTTTTTTAATTTTTTTTTTTGTATTTCGATGGGATGGGTGGATGGGGGGAAAGAGAGATTTGGATGGAGGATGGGGACTCAAGTGTATTTTTCCAAGAGGAGGTGATAATGTCCCATTTTTGGATGTTTGTGGCACATAGAATATGTCAAGTGTTATACACACATGGATGTTGGTATATGATTGGATGAGATGGATATGGAGTGGGTTATGATGTAATTATTGGTTGATGAGAGTTAGTGGATTAAGAATGGATGGAGGATAGTGGATGTGATGTGGATTATGAATGGATGGAGGATAGTGTATATATGATGTGGATTATGATGTGGATGAGGGGTAGGGATTGATGGATTTATGTGAAACAATGGACCATATGAGTGTGATAGGATATATATTTGGGATAGGGGATAAAAGATGGGGGGATGAAGGTATGTGGGAATATCACAGTGTTGAGGGGAACCAAGACCAACTATTGCACACACCATTTTGGATTTTGAATCTTTTGATTGGGATAATGTGTTGGGAATAATGAGGATTTTTTATTTTTCTGATTTGAGTATTTAGGGATTGAAATGGACTTAGGATTTTTAGAATTTTTAGATGGGGTGGGATTGTTGGGATTTAGGATTTTTGATATAGTGGGATTTGGATGCTTCATTTAGATAATTGATTTCTTTTTTCATGGGGACCCACATCATTTTTGTTTTTACTTTTGGGCATGTGGAGGTTTGTAGACTTTTGAATTTTTTATTTTGATTTGTGTATCGATGCCCTTCGACATGATAGTTTTAACGCTTTTGTAGGATTTTACCTTATGTGGGGAAGCATGAAAATGATTATTTTGGGACCCCATGGATTTTTGATAGCTTCATGTTTGATCGATGTGTGCATTAGTTGATCTTGATTAGGAATGTTAGGGGATTTAAGGGAACGAGACATGTGGATAGATGGGTTAGGGGATTAAGGATACGGATATTATGAGTTAGGAGAAGAGGTAGAGTGGATAGAGGGAGATGTATGGTCACATGATTTTGGGATTGTATGACAAGGGAGGAGGGATGTCGACATATGATTTGGAGGTGCAATAAGGTGCAACTATCTTGAGAGTGGAAGGGGATGACTTATGAGGTGTGTGAGTGATACCAACATGTTTGGATTGTTTTCCTTGGGAAGTATATCGAAGGCCATGTGATTGTGGATAGGTTGTGACATGGACAGGCTCCAATATACCTTATTCAAGAAGGCCTAAACCTTTGCCTTGATAATTCATGTTTTGGAGCATGCGATTAGCAATGGGATTTTTTTTTATTTTGGAAACAATATGCGAGTCCATTATTAGATGGAGGATAGGTGGTGGATATAGTTTTCTCCTCTCTTATGAGAGAACCACCACAGATGAAGGTAGCAAGACCAAGAGTATATGATGATGGATTTGGGATATGTTCGATAAGGGATGATGAAGGATCTATAGGATCTTGATTATCATTATTCTCATTAAGATCCAAGCTATTTATTTGATCATCCATGTTTACTTGGGAGCCAAGTGTCTCATAAAGGGAAGTGGATTTTGTTGCATCATGGATAGGGCTAGGTGGAGAATAGATAGGAGTAGTTTGGATATCTTGATCATGAATACTTTTGGGATTATGGATAAGTGGAGTGATAATATCTTGATCATGGAATGCATAAATTTGGCTAAGAGGATCATCATGGTTTTCTGTTAGCAATATGTGTTGTGATTGATGTCAACACTCAGAGTAAGGTCAACACTTAGTTTGTAATGATGATATGCTAGTCTAGTAACAAATATGTAGTGAGATGCAGTGATGTTCCTAATTTTCATGGTTGGATGTCATGTCTTGATCAGTGTCAAGTAAAATTGTTTTGAGGATGCTTGGGGTTAGCAGAGATTATTTCACAATGAAATATTAAGATGGTAATTAGAAGCACTAAGATGAATGATGATATAATAATATGGGAATTAGAAGCTATAATAAGGATATGAAGATGTTGTTGATGATATGTGGCATGTTGTATGATCCTTTTTGTTGTTCCTAAGGATGGATGTGTTGCTATATGAAGGTTTTGGCCTCCAAAAGTTCGTGAAGGTTTTTGACGTAGAGAGTTGCATGGAAGATCACCTAGTAAAATGTTTTGCATTCCTCCACATTTGAAGATATGGGCATGCAGTTCAAAGGTTAAGTTTAATATGATGTAAAGGTGGCAAATCCAAATTTTTAGATCATTTCCTCCTCCATGGTGAAAGTTATAAGAGACAAAGTTTCAGTCTGTGCTTTGGCAGAATCAAGTGATGAAGAAGACTATTTGGAATGCTCCACGTTCCTCTACAATGAAAGATATGGTTGTACAGTTTTCAGGATATGTTCACAGTAGTGTTTAGTAAATCCATACAAGTTTCAAGTGTTTTGGAGGTTCTGCAAGTTTCTTTTTCAAATGATAGGTGTGATACAGAGAGTTCCAAATGCCTAGTTGTTCTTAGGACATATGCTGATGATGTATGCCAACTTGTTACTAATTGAAATGGTAAATTGGTAGATGGAAGATGCTCTTGATGATCTTGTGATATTCCTTTTTCTCCATAAGATGTTTTCTACTATCTCTAGAACTAGCTGAGGTCCAGAATGATGGTGTTGCTAGGTTATGCTCTTACCTGGCTGACTGAGGAAGGTTGATGATGTGCGCCACAAATTTCTTGTTGTGTGGAGTTCAAGAAGTGTTTGGAGATAATGTATAGGTCTTTCCAACTTATCTGGAAGGAGAACAAGTAATGTTCAACCTTTCATGAGTACCGCCAAGTTGAATTGACCGTTGTGCTACAAGCTTCATGTGTTCTTGCTTAAGGATGACCTAATTCAAGTTTGTGAAGTGTGCATGTGTTATTTCTTAAAGAATGATGTTGTTAAAGATGTTTAGGATCAATCTGGGCATGAGTTGGGATATGCAAAGTGTGTACTTCTTCTTGGAGTAGCGTGTAGTTCATGTTAGAGCTTGCCCTCTGCATGTTTCAAGTAGTGTGATCTCTGGCCGACTTGTAAATTCTAATATTCTTGTTGTATTGGCCAACTTGTAATGTAATAAATTTAATGTCATGTATATATTGTAAACCTAGTTTGTCTAGGTGAAGCATGATTGTGAATATGAATATGTGAGTGTGTAAAGAGCAGAATATGAACATGTTATGCATTATGATGTGTGACTAAAGGAGAAAGAGTAGAAGCAATAAGGGCTGTCCTAATTCATCTTGAAAATATTTTTGTGACAGGAGGGAAGTGAAGAGTGTGCCTAATTGATCTAATCATCAGAAGAAGTATAATTTCAATCATAAAAGGTGTGTGAGCTTTAATGTCAGTTTTCAGATAGTAGAAGGACTATTATATTGTATTCATCTTTGAGTTCATTCTTAGTTTAGGGAGTAGTTTCTTCCTTGGGTTATATCCCTAAAACAAAGTCTGCATGGAGTTGTATCTTCCTTGGGGTGTAGCCCTAAAACAAAGTCTATAGGGAGTTGTAGCTTCCTTGGGTTGTAGCCCTAAAACAAAGTTAGTAGGAAGTAGTAGCTTCCTTGGGCTATAGCCCTAAAACAAAGTTGTAATTCTAAGCTTGATATATTGTGAGTTAATCCTCACCATGGTTTTTCCCTTCTTGGGTTTTCCATATATATCTGGTGTTATGTGTTGATGTGTATTGTGTTGATCTTTCATGTTTATCTTAATGTTCTAATGCTTACGTTTTAATCTACTCTGGAGGATTTGAAGTTTCTTAGATATTGATTCACCCCCCCTCTCAGTATCCTGGTGTGTTCAACAATTGGTATTAGAGCCAAGTTACTTAGAATAAGATTAACCACTTGAGGAAGGTTTGGGATGGATACTAATGAATCTCTCAAGGTACCTATGTTTTATTGAACAAATTATTCCTTTTGGAAGCTAAGGATGGAAAACTATCTACCTTCTCTAGGGTATGGTATTTGGCAATCAATCAAGAAGGGTTACACTCCTCTTACTAGTGATCCTATAGATGCATGTGAGATTAAGTTGTATGATAACAATGCCAAGGCAAAGAATGCTATCATGAGTGGGCTAGTTTATTTAGAACTTGTGAAAGTAATGGGTTGTACATTAGCTCAGGATGTCTGGAATAAACTTGAAAGTATTTATGAAGGAGATAATAAAGTGAAGCAAGCCAAGATGTAAATTTTAGAGAGAAAATTTGAGACCCTAAGGTTGATAGAAGATGAAGATATTGCTAGTTACATGGTCCAGGTGGATGAAATAGTCAATGGCATCAGACGCCTTGGTGGGGAAGTGAAAGTAGATGAGATTGTGAAGAAGGTTTTGAGATCTCTTCCTAAATCTTACAGTCATAAGGTATCATCCATTGAGGAATCTCAGGATTTGAATAAATATACATTAGATCAATTGTTTGGCTCTCTAACAGCCTTTGAGATGAGATAATTTGACAAAAGTGCTCCAAAGAAGGAAGGAACACTCAAAGCAAGTAAGAAGACAAAAGATAAAGTAGCTAATCAAGATGATGGCCTTGATGAGGTAGAGGCAAACTTTGTAAGATGATTGAATAAGGGAACTGACAAATACAAAGGTAAGTTACCTTTCAAATGTTTCAATTGTGGGAATATTGGTCATTTTGCTTCTAAATGTCCTTTTAAATAACCAAGGGGTAGTAACAAGAGAGACAAGTTCAAAATAAGCCTATATTCCATAGAGAGCAGTTGTTCTTCAGAAGATGAGGATCATGATGAATCAAATGATGAATTACTTTTCATGGCCTGAATGTTAGTGACAGAAAGGATGATTTTGGCAATTGTGAAAAGTATGATACCTTGCATGTTGATCAAAATAATGATAAATCAATGGTAGTATGGACTGCTTTTCATGCAAAAGAAGACAAAGCTTGGTTAATTGATAGTGGTTTCTCTAACCACATGACTAGTGATAAGGACAAGTTTATCGGCCTTGAGAAGTGGAATGATGGAGCTATTAAGTTCGGTGATGATGAGTCAACACAAATATGTTGAAAGGGCGCTATAGTTAGTGATGGGAAGAATAGGACTGAGGATGTCCTCTATGTTAAAGGGCTAAAGCATAATCTTCTCAGTGTGAGTCAGATGTGTAGTAAAGGATACAGTCTTACCTTTCATGCCAAAGGTTGTGAAATCAGGAAGGCAGGGTTTGGAAAATTAGTTGTAGAAGGCATCAAGACATATGGTGATACCTATCATCTAAATGAGGTAAATGGAAGAGCTTTCTTACTGGCTCAATCTAGTGAGTGTTGGTTGTGGCACAAGAGAATAGTCACATCACATTTGATAATATGGTAAAGATTAGCTCTATTCATGTAGTGAGAGACATGCATAAGATAACCAAGCCTGCAAACACATTATGCAAGGAATGTCAAATGGGAAAGTAGATAAAAAAGATTTCAAGAGCAAGGAATAATCTTCTTCAATACCATTGGAGTTGATTCAAACTGACCTATGTGGTCCCACAAGAATAAAGACTCAACAAGGTGAAATGTATTTCAGATTTCTTATTGATGATTATTCTAGAATGACTTAGGTTACCTTCTTAAGAGAAAAATTAGAAGCCTTTGATAAGTCTAAGATTTTCAAAGCTATAGTTGAGAATGAGATGGATGCTAAGATAAAGTGTTTAAGGTCTGATAGAGAAGGTGAGTTTACTTCAAATGAATTTGAATTTTTTTGTGAAGATCATGGTATGAGGAGACATCTCTAAGCTCCTAGCACCCCTCAACAAAATGGGGTAGTGGAAAGGGAGAATAGGATCATGCAAGAGATGGCTAGGGAAATGTTAAAGGATACAAATCTACCTGACATGTACTAGAAGGAAGCAACTCATACTGTTGTCTATCTAATTAACCAATTGCAACTAAGGGTCAATAACACTAAGACCCGTTATGAGCTATGGTATGGAAGACCTCCCATTGTCAGATACTTCAGGATCTTTGGTAGAAAATGCTATATCAAAAGAGATGAAGAAGACCTAGGAAAGTTTGATTCAAGAAGTGATGAAGGGATCTTTCTTGGTTACTCAACTAGAGCAAGGTTTATAGATTCTACAAAAAGAGGTTGGGAAAGATGATTGAAAGCACAAATGTCAAGGTGGATGAATAATTGTACCAAATTTCACAAGAACTGGAGGACCATGTATCTAATATATTTCCCTAAATTAAAGAAGAAGAGAAGGAATAGAAGGAACAAGCACCAGAGCACATACCTGACTCTAGTAAAGTATGTTTAGAAGAACCATTGAACAGATGAAATCATTAGAGATAAGAATGGAGTGTAGTCTAGGAGAAGGTTTGCAAAGGCAAGTGAGCAAGTGAACTTATGGTTGTTATCAAAGGTAGATCCCAAAACCTTTTCTAATGCTAGCCAAGATGATGGATGGATGAAGGCAATGGAAGAAGAATTGAATTAGATAGAGAAGAATCAGACATGGGAATTGGTTCCTAGGCCAACCAAAAAGAATATTAAAGGAACAAAGTGGGTGTTTCAGAACAAACTGAATGAAGATGGTGAAGTTGTGAGGAACAAAGAAAGATTGGTGTGCAAGGGATACTCACAAGTTGAAGGCATTGATTTTGAGGAGACTTATGCTCTGGTAGCTAGGATGGAGGCAATCGGGATGTTTCTTGCCCTTGCTTCTAACAAGAACTTCAATGTTTATTAGATGGATGTCAAGTTAGCATTTTTGAATGGTGATCTAGAGGAAGAGGTATACATTGAGAAACTAGATCATTTTCATTTGTTAGAAGCTCCAAACATGGTGTGCAGACTCAAAAAGGCTTTATATGGTCTGAAGAAAGCACCTAGTGTTTGATATGCTAGATTGGATAAATACTTACTTCAACAAGGCTTCAAGAAAGGTACCACAAATAGTAATCTTTACATCAAGGAAGAAGGAGATATGATATTAATATTTACAGTATATGTTGATGATATCATCTTTGGTGGAGATGATAGTATGTGTAAGTGGTTTGTAGAAGAGATGGAGAAAGAGTTTAAGATGTCTATGATTTGTGAGATGTCTTTCTTCCTTGGGCTTCAAATTTCTCAACAAGATGATGGTATTTTTATTTCTTAGGCGAAGTATGTTAGTGAGATGTTGAAAAAGTTTGATATGGAGGACTCCAAACCAGTAAGTACTCCTATGGTTACTAGTTGTCACTTGAGTAAGAATGGTGAGTCTCTAGAGGTTGATCAGACACTTTATAGATCTATGATTTGAGGATTTTTGTACTTGACTACTTCTAGACTTGATATTATGCATGCAATATGTGTGGTTGCCAGATATCAACCTAATCCTATGCAAACACATGAGAAGGTAGTGAAAAGAATATTCAGATACTTGAAGGAAAATTTGGATTATGGCTTTTGGTATCTAAGAGGTAATGACTTTGATTTGAGTGGTTACACTAATATTGATTGGGAAGGATGTGTTGCTGATAGAAGAAGTACAAGTGGTGGTGCTTTCTTTTTAGGAAGTAGATTGGTTTCATGGAAAAATAATAAACAAGATTCAGTATCATTATAAACTACAGAGGTAGAGTACATTGTAGTAGCATCCTAGTGTACACAAGTGTTATGGATAAAGCAAACTTTGAAGGATATAAAGGTACTGTATGATGAGCCTATTCCTATCTTGTGTTACAATACAAGTGCTATCAATATTTCCAAGAATCCAGTGATGCATTCTAGAACCAAGCATATATCCATTAGGTATCACCTTTTTAGAGAGAATTTTGTAGACAATGAATTAAAGTTGGAATATGTTCCAATAAAGGATCAGATTACAGACATTTTTGCAAAGGCTCTTGCAAAGGACACTTTTGAGTATCTTCAATAGAAGTTAGGGGTAATTACCCCTCCTTCTTTCTAGATGCATAGTTGGTGCATCTATCTAGGGGGAGTTCATGCTATATCTTTCTTTTCTAGACTGATGGTGGCTACTTCTCAGGGGAGTAGGTAGTGTGGTTGGTGCTGATAGGGGGAGTCAGTGAGTTGCTTCAAGAAAAGTGTCTGAACATCAAAGGATGAGAAAGTCAAGAAAATGTGCACCTTAGGGGGAGAGTTTGTGCCCTAAGGGAGAGAAGAAATTTCCCTTTATCCTTGATGTCAAAGGGGGACATGGAGGAGAATGAGGAGGTGTGTGTGTGTCGCCATCAATGAAAAAGGAGGAGATTGTTGGAAATATATGTTTTCATTGATGTCAACACTCAGAGTGAGGTTAGCACTTAGTTTGTGATGATGATATACCACTATAGTAACAAAGATGTAGTGAGATATAGTGATTTTATTGATGTTCATGGTTGAATGTCATGTCCTGATCAATGTCAAGTAAAGTTGTTTTGAGCATGCTTGTGGTCAACAAAGATTATTTCATGATGAAATATTAAGATGTGAATTAGAAGCACTAAGATGAATGTTCAAATATTAAGATGGAAATTAGAAGCTATGATGAGGATAAGAAGATGTTTTTGATGACCTATGGCATGTTGTATAATCCTTCGTGTTGTTCCTAAGGATGCATGTGTTGTTATATGAAGGTTTTGGCCTCTGGAAGTTGGTGAAGGTTTTTGCTGCAGAGAGTTGCTTGGAAGACTACCTGGTAAAATGCTCCGTATTCCTTCACATTTAAATATATAGGCATGTGATTCAGATGTTCAGTTCAATATGATGTAAAGGTGCCAAATCCAAATTTTTAGATTATTTTCTCCTCCGTAATGAAAGTTATGAGAGACAGAGCTCTAGTCTGTCCTCTGGCAGAATCAAGTGATGATGAAGACTATTTGGAGTGATCTGCATTCCTCCATAGTGATAGAAATGGCTATATGGTTTTGCGAATCTGTTCATAGTAGTGTATGAATGCATCCATATGAGTTTCAAGTGTTTTAGAGGTTCGCTAGTTTATTTTTCAAATGACAGGTGTGATATACAGAGTTTCAGATGCCTAGTTGTTCTCAACACATATGCTGATGATGTGTGCCAACTTTTTGCTACTTGAAATGGTAAATTAGCTAATGGAAGATGCTCTTGATATATTGTGACATTCATTGTTGCTTCACAAGATGTTTTTGTATTTCTCTAGAACTAGTTGAGGTCTGGAATCATGGTGTTGCTAGGTTATGCTCTTGCAGCTTAGCTGACTGAGGAAGGTTGATGATGCACGCACCATAATTTTCTTGCTATTTGGAGTTCAAGAAGTGTTTGGAGATAGTGTATACATCTTTTTGACTTATTTGGAAGGGGTACAAGTAATGTTCAACCTTTCATGAGTATCACCAAGTTGAATTGACCGTTGTGCTACAAGCTTCATGTATTCTTGCTTAAGGGCAATCTAATTCAATTTTGTGAAGCATGTGGATGTTATTCCATTGAAGAATGATGCTATGAAGGATGTTTAGGACTAGGCTAAGCATGTGTTGGGATCTACAAAACATGTATCTCTTCTTGGTGTAGCATGTAGTTCATGTTAGATCTTGCCCTCTACATGTTTCATATAGTGTGATCTCTGGCTGACTTGTAAATTGAAATATTCTTGTTGTATTGGCTGACTTGTATTGTAATCAATATAATGTCATGTATATTTTGTAAACCTAGTTGGTCTAGGTGAAGCATGATTGCAAAGAAGAATATGTGAGTTTGTAAAAGAGAAAAATAAGTACATGTTATGGATTATGATGTGCGACTTAAGGAGAAAGAGAAGAAACAATAAGGGCTATCCTAATTCATCTTGAAGAGATTTCTATGACAGGAGGGAAGTGAAGAGTTTGCCTAATTGATCCAATCATTAGAAGAAGTAGAATTGCAATCATCAAAGGTGTGTGCTTCAAAATCATTTTAAAGATTTTATACAGACTATTATATTGTATTCATCTCTGAGTTCATTCTCAACTTAGGGAGTAGTTGCTTCCTCAGGTTGTAGCCCTAAAACAAAGTTTGTAGGGATTTGTAGCTTCCTTGGGTTGTAGCCCTAAAATAAAGTCTGCAGGGAGTTGTGGCTTCCTTGGGTTGTAGCCCTAAAAGAAAGTCAGCAAGGAATAGTATCGTCCTTGGCTTATAGCCCTAAAACAAAGTTATAATTTTGATATTCATTTATTGTGAGTTAATCCTCACCATGGTTTTTCCCTTCTTGAGTTTTCCATGTATATCTAGTGTTATGTGTTGATCTTTCATGTTTATGTTAATGCTGTAATGCTTAAGTTTTAATCTGTTCTAGAGAATTTGAAGTTTGTTTAGATACTAATTCCTCTCCCTTAGTATCCTAGTGTGTTCAGCATTTTCTTGATCATAGATAGGATTTGGATCATAGATGGGAGCTTGACCATAAATAGGATTAAGTGTGCTATGGATGGGATGCATTTTCTCATGAATTTTGATTAGATTTAGGGTAGAAAAAAATTGGATATAAAAAAAGGACACAAGGGTGCAAAATATGTCAGGTTCACCAAAATGTTTGTGTTACATCAGAAAATGTCCCCTTAGGGGCTTTTCCCTCTTAAGCTTTAACTCCAAGGTCCTTAAATTGCATTTAGAGCATCTTGTTTGATTTTTTGACTCCTGATGAGAAAACCCTGAAGTCTTATGGTAAATAAGACCTAGAGGATTACACTTTGATGAATCTTGAACAAAAATAATAGGTTGGACTTGGGCTCTAGTGCCCTAGTCCTGCCCTATTTTTGGTCTGCGCTAATTTCAAATGTTGGTTTAGTGACTGTTATTTATGTCCTATGCCGACATCTCAAGTTTGAATTACAAAATTCTTAGAGGGAATCTTTGTAGTTACATATATAAGCATGTTTAGGTTTCATTTGCAAATGATATGGACATTTTGATTGACAAGCTTATGTGAAAGTGATTCAAGGCATTCATTGTGTTGCAGAGAAGTACTTTTTTGTTATTGTGTTTGTTATTTGTAGATTTGACATCCATCTACACTTCTAGTTGATATCTATTATGTTTTCAATCATTTATCATTTGGATTTTTGTCTCTATCCCACTGGGATATGTGCTCTTATCTGGCAACAATGTTTAGAAGACTTGAATGTCTTTCTGGGGCTTGACCAAGGCAAGCCTCTAAACACCACAACCCCCTCCCACACTCCTTGTGATTCTAGGTTATAGGTACTGAGTTTCACGGAGTGGAGTTGTAGAAAGGGAGTGACAGATATCAAAGATTAAAGATCTAAGAAGGAGAGGACTCTAGTGAACATTCCTAGACTAGGGCACTAGTCTCTATGTCATCTAGTTTTCCTAAGGCAAAAATGGAAGTTGCAGTGCAGATCACTATCAGGTGGAGTTGCAGATTCTGTGACAAAAAGTGTACCTTGGACTTTGGCACTAGTCTCTATGTCCCCAACTTTTCTGCTTTCCGTATTTTGAAAAATAGTGAGTTAAATATCTCTATCCTTCACCTTTGTCTGATAGGATTTGCTGTGATTCAATAATTTGCTTATTGTTTTGCATATTTAGGGTTTTAAGTGAAATTGAGCATTCAATTGAGATGTTGTTTGAAACATCTAGGCTTCCACATCTTCCCAAGTGGCAGCCCAACCTAATAGGTGAATCCTCTTGAACAAATTGGAGGTTCAACTTGGTTAATATGCCCTCGAAATGTTTTGTGTGAAAGGAGGATTCTGCATA
Source organism: Cunninghamia lanceolata (assembly GCA_027924645.1). NCBI lineage: Eukaryota > Viridiplantae > Streptophyta > Pinopsida > Cupressales > Cupressaceae > Cunninghamia > Cunninghamia lanceolata. Next base: position 8,694,115 of record BSBN01001054.1, read on the forward strand.
AACCCTTGAAACTCAACATCTCCCTTTTCATATAAAACATTTTGGTGAACTCATGTTTTTGGACTTTTTGGCACCTTGATGAGTGTTTTTTGATATATTTTCATTCATTCATCTTATTGCATTCAAAAAATTACAAAAAAATTAATTTTTTTGAAAAAATGGCATTTTTGGCTTGTATTTTAGCATAGTTTGAATTATTTGGCATTCAATTTCATTAAATTTATATCATTTTCACTAGATCTGATTTAATTTATAGAAATTCATCATTTAGTATTCACTTGCATTGCATTTTTGTGCTTAAATTGATAAAAATTGGTTGAAATTGTGCATTTTTCATAAAAACCTAGTTTTGCATTAGCTAGGGTTTGTAGTCAAAATCTTGTTTCAGATTTTACTACCCTTTCCAAACACTCATTAGGACAGATTTATAATGGTAATGTTGCATCATACTGGTCTTCTTGCAAAATTTCATGTCTAGGGTTTGAAAACCTTGCTTTTTCACTAGATTTGGCCTTATCGTCTCTTTAGAATTGCATCACAAGCATGTTGTAAGGGATTTTTCTGAATTAATTGTTTGTTATTAGGGATATTATTTTCTTCCCCTCCTCATATTCCTTACAACACCCTTTCTACTAGGCCGTTGCATTGAAAATTTGTGAAAATTTGCATATTTTAGCTATATTTTCACTAGGGTTTGACTTTGATTGGCAGTATAGGCATGTTGTGATGGATTTTATTGCATTAGGTGACTGATATTACTATTATAATCTGCTTTCCATCACAATTTTCCTCACAACACCCTTTCTCTTATTCATTTGAATTGAGAATTGTTGAAAAATTGCATATTTTAGCAGATTTTCCCTAGGTTTTAACTTGTCATTACTCTATGTTTGGATTAAAAGTGTGTTGTGAAAGATATTTATGAATTATTGGACATTTATTAGGCATATTATTCATTACCTCTCTTGAAATTTTTTGCAACACCTTTCCTCCTAGTGATTTGCATTGAAAAAAGTTGAAAAATCAAGCATTTTGGATCTTAAACATATCTTGTTCCTGGGAGTCACTCTATTAGTTTGTGCATTAATAGTTGTATGTTGTTGTATGAGTATTATAACTCACTGCTCTAATAGAAATATCCCTTTAAGAAGAAGTAGGAGACTCATGGGATCTAGTGCTTTTGAAGAATTCAACATGCCTGCCTCTGAAAATCCATTGAATACCTTCTTTACAAAAGGAGAGACACAAATTTTGCAAGATACTATACCACAAAAAACCACTATGGAAGATCAATAATTTCATGATGTCAAAGACAATATTGAGGTGGTAACACATGTACCTAATCAACAAATAAACAAAGTTGATAAAGAGTTAGCCAATTTTCAAGCATTTGTTGGAAATGAAAGGATAGTAAAAGAAGTTGTCCCTGTGATCCACCATATAAGAGAGTTAATAAAAGAAGGCCAAGATGGTATTAATGCAATTCATGGATTAACGCATATAGTACACCATAATGTCATGATGACAAATGAATGTGTGAATGGTATCAAGAACATATCATCACCATCTCATATGCAAGTATTGGCACCTATACCGACCATGAGAATATCTACATTTACATCAATGATTTTAACCACTAATGCAAATGTTTGTAGTAATGCTACCACTAGTATTGGAGTATCTAATGGCACAAATTCACAAAATTACAAGGCTGTCAGATTTAACTATCAAAACTTGGTATCTAAGGGGATCTCTTCTATGAATAATTACTCTCAACCACCTCTCCATCCCAGTTATTCGCAACCACCTTCCACCTATCTAATGTAGAGGCAAATTGGATAGGAGAAGGTGAACAAACTAAATAAGGTTCTACTTCACCTACAAGCCCAAAAACAAAGATCTTTACACAAAAGTGGGAACAATAGTTAAGGGCTTTGAATTCTTCACAAAAATGGTGTTTAGACATGTATTGGAACCCATCCCATCCATTGGAAAAGGTGGATCAAACTTTGAACTAGTACTTCCTTCACAAACCCCCAAAATGGCTTATAGCCCTCCAAAACAACAACAGTCCTAATAAATTTTGACTCAAACCTCCAAACCCAGATCTTAGACAATCAATAGATACCCATTATAGCCCTCTATCACATATCCCAAACTTAGCATAGGTTGTTTTGGACGGAATATCTCAACCAATAACCCCTGTTAGTGACCTAAAACCCCAATTAGGCCAAAATTACAAAGAGAGTACCTTCAAATGCAAGCCCAGAACTCAACCTAGGGTTTGAACACTTATAATGCATGCTAAAATAGAGGATTTTGTGGGTTTTAGGATTCTACTCTCAACTATTCCCAAAAATGCATCCTTGGTTTCTTCAATGTGCCTTGAAACATCACCTGACACATGGTTTTGTTAGGTTTCCTCAAACAAAACTCCTTATCTTCATATTTTCTTCCAAGAAGTCATCATATCCTACTAATACAGATCTATTAAATCCCATTCCACTGATCAAATCAGTTCTACATCAGTGGAATGGTAGGAAATACTTAAATCACAGTCACAACCCTAGGTGAGGGTTTCCTAGACCAGTTTTAGAAAAAACCTTGTATCTTCCTACCACAAAAATGTCAAAGCACAAAAATGAATTCAAATGAAATATAACTCAATTATCTAACTGATAAAACCATGAAAAAGTGGAAACAACCTTGTACCTTTGTACAGTATGGACTGTAGCAGCGTGGAAATTCAGAAAACAGGGTTTCAGGATAGGTTTTAGAAAAATGTTCACCAAATGCACAAATCTCAACCAAATGTCACAAAATTAGTCTTGAATGAAAGGTAAGACATAGATATTTCGACAACATTAGGACTTACCTTCTAATTCATCCGTATGAGAAATTTATGGACATTATAGTATCAAAAAATGCAGAAAATTCTGGAAAATGACAAAAGGACAACAGAGAATGGCATTTTTATTGCTTGAAACTTCTCCTCTTTTTACAATCAACATTGTAGGGTTTTCAAAAGAATTCCCTAATCACCTTTGGATGGTTATAAAGTAGTTTAGGTTGATGAAACTATTTCAATCATTGAATTCCCTTTTGTAACTACTTCTGTGTTTAGGACAGCAACTATCCTATTTTAACATTGAAACTAATTACAAGTTTCCAACATAATGCATCGATGGTTTATGACTTGTCAACCCCCTTGACAAAGTCATTAAACCTTTGACATACCTTCCTAAAAATTTGACATTCCTTTACAAGGCTTACATCATGAAATATATGATTGTCCCTATATGCCTCAACAAAGGCTAACATAAATGACTCATTGCAAACTGCCTATTACACCTTAAAACTACTCCATCATACCATGACAACAATAGATATTTGGACATAGTCCTTATTACATGAATGGTCTTCTAGGACCTTATTGGAATTAACAAAAATAAACATCAAACAAAACATGAAGTTAAATGCCTCATGGAGGCCACCTTGTGTTAGGTGCTCCTGCACCATACACCCCGCCTAGAAAAGAACTCATGCCACATGAGTTGATCCTTTGTCCTGATCCACCTTTATCCTTTGCTGCCTCATGTCTTCCCCATGATATTTGGACTACAACCTACTTTCATGGAATCAAAAACTCATGCCTAGCATTGCAGACTCTACTCACACCTTGCCATGAGTGAGTGCTTGCAACCAAACCTATATTTTGTTTGTCATTCTTCCTTATTGTCATCTCTACCCAAACACCTACATTCAAAACCTTGGTTGATACTTCTTGTACTACTGCTATGGTGGAATATGTTTTCCTTTTAACTCTTGTTGGCTCTAGAGGACAAACAATGGTCCCTACTATGATAGCATCTTCTTCCTTCCAACCACCTTGTGGCTGCTTGCAGACTTGCTCTTTGGCCTTCTTTTGATCCATCTCAAACATCACCATCTGATCTCCATCATTCAAATCTAAAACCACCTTTAAACTTTGATCTTTGGCAACCCCACTCCTTGAGGTATCCTCAACTTGCCTTGTCTCTTCTTCATTGCTCTTCACAAACTCTTTCTTACCCACCAAGATGACCTTGGCTACCTTCTTTGCTTCAACATCCTCCTACAATGGTGTCATCATAAAAGTCCTCCGATCCTTCTTGATGGTGTATGTGTTAGGATATCCATCATATAATGCTTGCCTATCAAATTGCCATGGCCTACCTAAAAGTAGGTGACAACATTCCATGGGTAATGTTAGCACAGTAAAATTTTCAAAATTTTACTATTTCCTTACTCCATCATATTTGAATAAACCCTAAGAAATATCCCAAAAGGACCACAATATAAAATTTTTGTATCTCATAAAATGTCTAGGAATGAGCAGTGTCAAATTTCATCAAAATCAATCCATCGGCAAGAGGTCGTGTGGCTTACACCGATACACAAGGAACTGTTTGAAAACAACCATCGGCGTGAAAATAAAGATCGGAAGAAGAATTATGGAGCTCACTGATGGAGTAAGCAACACCGATGACTTTACATCGGCAAGAAAGGTAAGTGGTCATGCCGATCGGTATGACAAATATCTATCGGATGATCTTTTTGAAGTTGCCCTGACGGTATATATCATACCGATGAAGCATTTTCGGCAAGAGTTTCACCGAACAGCATGCGAGGGTAACAAAGCAGTAGTCATCGGTGAGAAATGAACCATCAGAATAGAAAACAAGTGAGTCCCCGACGATCAAGAGTCCTGGCGATAAAAAAGCTATCGGCAAGACTCACAGCGATGCATCTTCATCGGGATAGCTTGACATATCAGAACGAAAGAAATAAGTCTTGCCGATTCATAAGTCACGGCGATCAAAAGATATCGGTGACACTTACTAAACTTTGCCCGATGAAGGATATGATAAAGGGCATCGGGGAGATGATTTGGATCGGAATATCTTGAGAAAGTTATCCCGATAGTGAATGTCACTCCGATAAAGATAAAAGTTCATACATAAAGAGACTATCGGTAAGACAATAAAGATCGGGGAAACATAATTTTAGTATCCCGATGGTCTCAATCTTCCTGATAAGCAAAGCATATCGGTGGGACTTGCCATATCGCGGAGAGACCTAAAACCCTTGGCGATGAAGGAAGTCATGCCGATGGTCGCACCCATTTGAAATATGATACCACATGGCGTCGGGGATACAGTTGAGGGGTCACGCCGATTGACTGTCCGCGCCATAAAAAAGACGTTGAGGTCGCCCAGACATTTCAAAAATCACGCCGATGAGAAGAGTTATGGCGATGTGACACTTCACAGCGATGAACATTGAATTGATCAGATAATTAATACAAAACGGCTACGAAGTTCATACGATCATTGTAATTGCAAAAAACCGTCTGAAAGCAGAATACAGGAGAATTCTCAGGGCAAAAGCAAAGGCTTCCAATTCCGGCCGTCGAACAACAGGTACACATACACAAACCACTATATTGCCTGTATTTGAAATTCCTGCCAAATTTTTCAAAAATGGAAACTCCGGGGAAAGGAAAAGGAAGAAAATCACAAGGGGAAACCAGTAAACCAAAGAAGCAAAAAACTGATCAAACCCCTGAAGAAAAGGTCAAAGACAGAAAACTAAATCAGGACTTGATTGATCAGTTGCCTGGGTCAACTCCCAAGGCCAGGAGGTCTGCCCAACTCAGGGCAGAAGTAGAGAAATTGGAAGACAAACATAAGCGCCTGGGAGATATTTGGACCCCAATTAGGGGATATGAACTCTTCAGATTCCACTACAACAGAAGATTTAGAAATGCTCCTGTGTCAAACCCATGGCACATGAATTTAGGCAAAATGGTTGTGCCTAATGTATTCTTGAATGTAGAACTCCTGCAACTGTTAGCCAGGCATTACAATTCAGGCCTGAAAGCTATATGCAACCCTCAAGGAGAACCAATTGTACACCTATCAAAAAATGCTATTTGTGAGGTGTATGATTTGGATGATTTGTGCACTGTCCCCATTGTTTATGAAGATTTGGATAAAGAATACTGGAGAATGGATACAACCTACAATGGATGGAGGTTACCCATTCATAGACCCAGGATTGAAGGAGAAGTGATACCCTTGACTGAGAATGATGGCCCTCCCTTTCATGTGTCTATTTTTGAACCATACATTCAATATACTTACTATTCTGTAGGCCAAGTCCTTGGCTCAGAGGTCCCTGAGTTCATGACTATTCCTCTAATGGTCATAACCTCTGACATTCAATGTCACAATGCCAGACAATTTGATTATGCCTCCTATGTTGCTACTAGAATAGACTCTGGTCTATCTGCAATAAGAAGCAATGCTCCAGCATGCTCTTTTGAGCATTACTCGATGCTCATGCATATGGTCTTATACTATGGCTAGGAGATAGGATTGTGGCCAAATGAGTTTCAAATTGTTGCTGCGGATAAGAAAGGGGAGAAGATACCTGTGCAAATGTGGACCAGAATCTGGGATAGCAGGTATGCTAACTCCAGCTATGCTCAATTTGAAGAGCATTGTGTTAAAGTGCTATATAGGTATTTCAACCACCCCTGTGAGTATTCAATTTCAGATGAAATAAAAAGATTCCTCAGACCCAAAGATTTTGGTGGCCCCCCTACTGTCACTCATAATTGGGGAGATTGGTATTGTTTTGAAGATGCTACTATGATCAGAGTGTATGGTTTTGAGGATGCCCCGTTTATATTGCCTAAAACTGTCCCTGACAGAATTGCATATTTGGAAATAATTAGGCAAATGCATTGTTCAAATGTCATGCATCTAAGTTCGCATGATAAACAATCATTCATGCCCAGTACTCTGTGTTTTGGAGATTTTACTGTGGTTTCAAAAGAAGGATACAACCTCATTTTTGATAAACTAATGCATTATAACATGGTGACTGCTGAGGTGAGGAAAGGGTTTGACCCTGAGGGTTTCATTGACTATGCAAGAAGAAAACAAAATCTCAGTGGATACATGCACATACATTATCCACATGATGATGTCATTAGAAATTTGGAAGAGGCTGAAGTTGACTTGGTGGTGGAGAAATATAACAGAGATTTGAATGAAAAGAAAAAGCAGTTGGCAGAAGTTGAAGTGGTATCCTCTGAAGAGGAAGAATTGACTGAACAACCACAAGATAAGACAATAGAAATGTCTAAAAGAAAAATGCAACAATATCAGCCTCCAGTTGTGATACATGATGAGGAGGGGTCTGCTGATGAGGATCCACGCCAAAAGGCTTATGATTCTTTTGTGTCAGATGATACATTCATTCATTCGAAGGAATTTAAATCATTCCTGTATAAATATAAGGGAAAAGAAATTAGAGAGTCAGTAGATAATGTTTCTGCTGACAATGAAAAACAGTTGTTAGAAATGTTAAAGGAGACAGTGGACAAGGAAATGCAGGATATGACACCAAGCAGAGGCAGACAGCTGCTTAAAGATGCAGGGGTTATGATTTTTCCCGGTTTGGATTTAAATTCTGCTCTGGTTTTTGATAGTTTTTTGAATAATGCTGATGATAAGTATAAGCTTACTCCTGAAGGAGTTAATGAAGTCTATATGGGAACGAGATACAATAATGATGAAAATTCTTTAATGATATGGGCATTGTATCCTCCCCATAAGAAGACGGCCATCATAGACACTGAAAAAACTTTTGGCCATGTTATGACTTTCAGAGCAGGTGAAACTGATCCCATAATTACTGCAGACATTGGTATCAATGTTGCAAAGTTGAATAAAGCACAAGCTCAGATGTTAATCAAGGAAAGAGATGCTTATAAGCTGAATTGTGAAAGATTAACCAAAGAGAATGACTACTTGAAGGACGCTGTTAAAAGCACCTTTGGCCAATCTACGAAGAGAATAACTCAAGAGCAGGTATGCAAACATGGTACGGTGGTTAAACCAATTTTGGGATAACTACTCGGAAAATCATAGAGCAGTCAAAGAACATGAAAGGCTTGATCAGAGGATACAAGAAAAGGTGATCGAGTTGCAAAACAGAGGTACCCCTGACAGCACAGATATCTCTGATGCAAGAGCATTGCTCAAATGGCACCAGAATTTTTATGATAAACTCAAAGCTGATGCTAAGGAAGGGACTGATGCATCAAAAGCAGGGGTGCCCAGGATATTCAAAGATAATGGAGAGGTAAAGAGCAAAGAAGAGTGGACTGTTGATTGTCAAGTAATATTGCACAAAGCCACAGGAGCTCTAAAAGATAAAGCCTCTGTATCTACAGAAGTTTGTAAGCAACTGGAGGAAATGATCACCCTCAATATAATCACCAGGAGTGCAGTCAAGCTTACTGATTCTCACCGTGCTCAGGAGTACTTAGATCATCTGACAAAAGTCTATTTATGGCTAAATAGAGCCTAATTAAGCTTATGTAATTATTGTTTGCATTGGTTAAAATCCCAAGAGACTTATTGAAGAGTTGTATCTCTTCATGAGAATATCTATATAAGTTCAAACAATCTATGCTGAAAAAGGATCAGCAGTAGAAGATATTCATATATACATATACATAATATTCCAAAATGACCATGTTGCATATTTTATTTTAAAGAAGAAATTTGAAGTTTTCTGATTCAGTATTTCTATTTTGGTATCACTTATTTGTTGAAATTATTCAATTGTGTGGCTGTCTCCATTTTTGCATTTCCCTGTTATTCAGATTAAACTATCAAGTATATATTTAATCTGTCAATACACATTCGCTGTATCTGTGTGATTAATTTGGTTGGTGTCCATCCTAAGGAATTAAAACCCTTCTGATTTATTCACAGTAACCTGGAAGTAGTAAGTTGGGATTACTAAGTAGGGCCATACAGTTAGGATTGATACACTGTCTCCAGTAAAGTATTATCTGTCAATCTTGTATATTCATTTCATTTGGTTCCTTCAAGTAAGGATTAAAATACCTTCTGGTGAATTATAGGATATCTGATTTTATTTAGTTGGATTATCAAGAAGAGTCTGTCAGTCACTTACTTGCACGTTTATACAAGCTATAAACCTGAACTGTGCCAAATATCTAGAATTATTACCATTTAGAAATTACTGTTTTTAGTTCTTCAAATTGACTCTGTTACCCAACAAGGCACTAGTCTCATTTAACTCATTAATTAAAACCTTTTTTGATATTGCTTATACAATTTCTGCCAATCACTTATTAAACATTACACATAGAATTAATTAGTCAGCTTTGTCATTTATCCTACATCCTATGCCATTGTAGATAGACCTAGTTAGTCCATTCATCCACACTCAGACTGCTTTAATATTTCAAGGTTTACCCACCTAGGTGTAGCAAGACCTAAAGTGTAGGAAATCATTAAACCTTGAAGGTTGATTTCGTCGAGTTAGTTCAAAAACGTTGCAAATCCAAATATAGAGCCTGGCATCCTCTTAGGATTAGCAACTTGCATTTTTGAGACCTAACAAATTGGCGACTCTACTGGGGAGCTAGTAAAAAGACCTTAGAAATTAATCCTTTCTGTCATAGAGTCATTTAAAATTTCTTTTTGGTAACTCTGCTGGTGACAAAGAACCTTACAGATAAAAATATAAACTTTTCCTATTCAATAGGTGGCGACTCTAGTTACAATTATAACAAAAATTTCAAATGGATGGTAGGAGATCCAGGATGGAAGGCAGAAACTTGCAGTCATCTCCACCACTTAGAAACATCTCCAAAAGAAATGTGAATCCAAAATATTCCCATCAAGATAATAATCTAGACATCCAGGAGAATGATTTAGAACAAAATATTGCAATTCACAACAAATTCACACCTCTGCATGATTCAAACGAGAACCTCAGTGGAGCAACTGATGATATTTTGGCAAGATACAGACCCACTCCTCAAGAACAGCGGGATCATGATGCAAAGGTCATGAGGGATATTGATAGAAACCAAGCTGAACATGATTTCAAGGTCTCATTTGACCAGGGAGAGGAGATAGGATATGAACTGTCAAATCAGGGAATAAATGACAATCCAGAATATCAGGAAATAAATAATCAAGACATGAGTGATGAGAAACAGGAAATACTCATGCTCAGGAAGGAACTCGAAAGGTACAAAATACAAGAGGAGAAGGAGTTATTGCAGCAAGAAATTCAACAGAGGAGAAATAAAGCCAAAACAGCTCCCCCTAAATATGTACCCCCGCATAGAGGGAATATTTCAAGAAATACACAACAAAATACAAATAGTGCTCAAAACTCACATGCTTCTGGAAGTCATCAGAACACTGTTCCCCAAATCCCCAGACCACCTCCCATACGTAATGCATCCCTACATATGGCAAATAATTACCCACCCCCTGGTCAACAATATTATAGGCCACAAAATCAACACATAAATCCCCATATGAACCAACATCAACAATATGCATATCATCAGCCACCAGGTGGATATAATTACTATCCCAATCCACCACATCTCAATTTTCCTCCCCAAAACCTTGCTAATATATGCAGTCAATTTGATTTGACCGGATATCAGTTATATCCATATCCTATGGATAGTACTTGGAGAAACATGGTTCCCAAGTTTACTGGAAACAATGCAGTATCTGCAGAAGATCATATCAGAAGTTTTAATGCTTTTGTACAGGATATAGGTATGGACTGGGAAGACATTAGAATGAGGTTATTTATGATGTCCCTCACTGAAGATGCCAGAGATTGGTTTAATAGCTTGCCCGATGCATCAATCAATTCAATGACTGATTTCCATAACCAGTTTAAGGATCAGTATGGTAACCAATACGCTCCTGAGTTTGCACTACATGAACTAATAAGTATACAGAAGTATCAAAATGAATCAGTATTTGATTTCAACCTGAAGTTTTCCAAGTTACATAATAAGGTACCACATGGAGCCAAGTTATCTGACCAGGCAGCACTGAGTATCTATATGAAGGCATTTGACCCCAAAACAGGATATGAACTCAGAAACCGGTGTCCTGCAACGTTGGCTGAAGCACAGAAAATAGCCATAACTATTGAAAATAATAGAAAAGCTGCAGGAATGGTCAGTAAAAGGGAAAATCATAGAAATCTTCAGAATCCAAATGCTCAACAGATTAAACCAGAGGGTCAGCATAGGCAGGATAGACCTAGGTTACATGATATGCCTTACAATACAAATTGGAAGGATGGAAGACCTATTGACAACAACAGAAAGCAGCCATATGGAAAGGATACTCCTGATCCATTGAAGAGAAACATGGCACATATGGCAGAAAATAAACCTTGGTGTTCTGTATGTAACTTGCCACATTCACCTAAATACTGTGAGGTAGCTAAATCAATACAGCAAGAGGAAATGCTATACAACTATAATAGGGATAATCACACCATCAATATGATGCAGGATACACCATGTGTGGTAACAGAAGATTATTCTTCTTCAGAGGAAGAAGGGTATGAGTATGATGTAGGTAACCAAAAATATCATGTTAACATGGGAGAACAGCAAGTATTCTCAGACCAGGAAGATATTTATGACAATAAACCATATGGTCAATGGAGAAAACCTACTGAGGATGAAAAAGAAGCTCTCACAATAGCTGCAGTGGCTCAAGCTAGAAACACTTATAACTTAAGGAATAGAACAACAAATACTGGGCAAGGAACTCCTGGGAGTGTATTCATAAAAGATCAGAATAACAAAGGGAATAATACAAAATCATCACCTAAAGAACCAGAAAAAGGGGATAAAAATAAAATGAAGGAAAGTATAGAAAAAGAGAATACAAAAACAGAAAAGAATGACCATATCATAACCCCTTCTTTTGACATTGCACAGGCAGTGTCTCAGGTGAAAATATCAGTCCCACTCCTAGAGATGATGAAAATAGATAAATATAGGAGTACAGTTGTCAAGATGATTTCTGATACACCTAATCCAAAACATAAAGGATTTGAAAAAACAACAAATAATGTGCATCAGGAAAATTTTAAAATGCCTGAGGTTTACCTTGGTGATACGCTTACAAAAAATCCCTCACAGGTAGATCCATTCTATACTACACTAGTAATCAAGAACAGAATAGTCAGGAATTGTATGATTGATTCAGGTGCTGCTATGAATATCATGCCTATAGCAGTGATGAAAGAATTAGGGATGTGGGTTGATACTACATATGGCCAATGTTATGCAATGGATAACAGATCTATTCCAGTAGTTGGTATTATGAAAGATGTAGAAATAAAACTTGCTTCGTATCCTGAGGCAACATATAACATTGACATCACTGTGGTTGATATCCCACCGTATTATGGAATGCTGTTATCAAGGCAGTGGGCTGCAATGGCAGGAGGCAATGTTCAATTAGATCTATCATATGCCACCATACCAGTAGGTGACAAGGAAATCAAGTTGTGCAGAGAACCAAGGTATGACAATATTATAGAAAGAATGGACCGGCATCAGGTGAATTTCTTTTGTGACACAGATTTAGGGGTTTTCAAAGTTGGAGAAACTACCCCAGAATTCCATAACACTGACCCAATACACACTGAATCTATGAAAAGAGAAAATGATTTGTGGAAAATGTATTTCGATGGTGCATGCAGCAAGATAGGAAATGGGGCCGGAGTAGTTTTTATCTCACCAGGAGGTAAAACATTCAAATACTCTTTCTTACTGACATTTGAATGCACCAATAATGTAGCTGAGTATGAAGCCCTACTCATTGGCCTAGACATAGCCACCAAATACAAAATAAAAGAATTGGCTGTCTATGGTGATTCTGAATTGGTCATCTCCCAAGTAAGAGAAAAATATTTATCTAAGAATAAAAGATTAAGACAGTACAGGAATGCAGTTTGGGATAGTGTTGAATTATTTGATGCTTTTTCAATCAGCTGGGTTGATAGGTCTAAAAACATCATGGCAGACTTTTTAGCAAACATTGCATTAAAGAGAGATGATCTAACATTAGGAGGGATCACAGAAGTAGAATTTAAAACTAGACCTACCATCCCTGATAATATACAGAACTGGCAGGTGTTTGACAGCGATGCTGATATAATCAATTTCTTACATTGTGCTGATTATTATGAAAATCAAGAAATTGATTTCAGTGCATTTGTGGAGAAGCACGATGGGAAAGAAACCCTATTTGGCCAAGAAGTGGTTCAACTGAAGACAAATAAGATACCCAAAGGGCTTATTGCATTAGAAAAAGCATTTGATGGGCATGATAGATACAAGAAGAAAGAAACACCAGTGATACCTGAGAATCTTGAGGAAGTGAACTTGGGGACTCAGACAACCCCAAAAAATGTATATATTGGGAGGAATCTGGACCAGAAAATCAGAAGTAGAATTATCAATCTACTTAGGAAGTATAGGCATGTGTTTGCTTGGTCATATGATGACTTAAAGGCATATAGAGAGGATCTATTTCAACATGAGATACCACTCAAACCAGATGCAAAACCATTCAGACAGAAACAAAGGCCGATTAATCCTACATTGGCTCCGAAAATGCTGGAGGAACTTACAAAGTTAAGGGATCGAGCTATAATCAAGCCTATTAGACATTCTTCCTGGGTCTCAAACTTAGTACCTGTCAGGAAAAAGAATGGTGACATTAGACTGTGTGTGGATTTCAGAAACCTGAATAAATCTTCTCTCAAAGATAATTATCCTCTTCCCAATATGGAGGCAATATTACAGAAAGTTACTGGATGTGAATTACTATCCATGATGGATGGTTTCTCTGGCTACAATCAGGTAAAGGTTAAGGAGTCTGAACAATTCAAGACCGCATTCACCACTCCGTGGGGAACATATGTATACTTGAGAATGCCATTTGGATTAACTAATGCTGGGGCAACCTTTCAAAGAGCGATGGATGTAGCTTTTGCTGAATTGATCAATAAGATTATGATAGTTTATCAAGACGACTTAATAGCATATTCAAAAAAGGCTGAAGATCATTGCACACATCTAGAACAGATATTTGTCAAAGCCCTAGAATATGGAATATCATTAAATCCTAAAAAATGCCAATTTGCAGTAACAGAAGGAAAATTGCTTGGCCATATAGTCTCGAAGGAAGGAGTTAAAATAGATCCTGAAAGGGTGGAAGCAATTGATCAGGTCCCTATTCCAAAAAATGTAAAAGCTATACAATCATTTTTTGGTCAGATAAATTTTGTCAGAAGATTTATACCAAATTTCGCAGAGATTGTTTGTCCTATATCAAGAATGCTGAAGAAGAACTCAGATATGAAATGGACAACAGAAGCAATGGAAGCATTTGGTAACATTAAGGAGGCCATCAAACAAGCTCCAGTCTTAATATCCCCTGACTTCGGCAAACCTTTCCAACTTTTTCATTTGCTTCCTATCATACAGTGGCAGCAGTATTGTTGCAGAAAAACAATGATGGATATGAATAGCCAATCTCTTTCTTTAGCAAGTCCCTTCAGAATGCAGAGTTGAAGTATGACATTATTGAAAAATAGGCATATGCATTGGTAAAAGCAGTAAAAAACTTTAGACCATATTTGGTAGGGGCTAAAATCATAGCATATGTTCCTAATGCTGCAGTCAAGGATGTACTGATCCAAACTGAGGTCACCGGTAGGAGATGTAGGTGGATCAATAGGATTCAGGAATTCAATATTGAAATCCAAATCACTAAATTAGTAAGAGGACAGGGTCTTGCCAAATTGATGACTGAAAATAATCTTGAAGCTTCCCATATATGTAATGTTGATGCAAGTACCAGTATTGAACGTACTCCATGGTATACTGATATAGTATATTATCTAACACATATGAAGAGTCCTGAAGGATATGATGATAACAAAAGAAGGACACTCAAACTACAAGCTTCAAAATATGTACTCATTGGTGGAGATCTCTATTGGAAAAATAGAGATGGGGTTCTACTATTATGTTTGGATGAATATCAATCAAAACATATTATGAAGGAATTGCATGAAGGCATGTGCGGAGGACATTTCTCAGCAAAACCCACAGCCCACAAAATTTTGAGAGCAGGGTACTATTGGCCTAAAGTCTTTAACGATTCATACCAGTACACTAGAAAATGTGAAGCATGCCAAAAGTTCTCAGGGAAGTTAAAGTATCATGGAGCACTACCTTTAAAACCTATGCAAGTTGAGGCTCCATTTTATCAGTGGGGTATTGATTTTATAGGTGAAATTTCAGAGAAATCAAGTGGGGGGCACCGATGGATTTTAGTAGCTACTGATTACTTTACAAAATGGGTGGAAGCAATCCCAACCAGACAGGCTACTAGTAAAGTTGTGATAAATTTTCTAATGGATAACATTATATGCAGATTCGGTACTCCTGTAAGACTGATTACTGATAATGGGATGTGCTTTAGATCTGATGAATTCAAAGGTTTTTGCAGCACACATGGTATCACTGTTTCTTATGCTGCTCCTTACCATCCACAGGCCAATGGACAAGCTGAATCAAGTAATAAGAGTCTATTGAAGATCATAAAAAGAATGTTGGATAGAAATAAGAAGGCTTGGGATTCAAAATTAAGAATGGCAGTATGGGCTGACAGGATTACTATAAAAAGGGCAATTGGGAGATCCCCTTATGAATTGGTATATGGAACCCAAGCAAGATTACCATTAGAAAATCTTATACCAGTATACAAATTCATTCTCCAGGAAGACTTGAATATCCCTGAACCAATGGAGGAAAGGTTGGAACAATTGGCAGAGCTTGATGAAACAAGAAGAATGGCTCAGAAACAGAATATTAAATTACAATCACAGGTAAAATATCTCTTTGACAAAAAGGCCAAAGAAAGAAAGTTTGAAATAAATGATCTGGTACTAATGTGGAATGCAAGATGTCAAGACAAAGGAAAACATGGAAAATTTGAAGCCCTGTGGTTGGGTCCTTTTGTTATCACTGGCAAGGGAGGTGATGATTCTTACTATGTACAGAATATGTCAGGAGAGGAGCAGGAATTGCCAGTACATGGGCAATAATTGAAGCAGTTCTTTTCGTAAACATGTACAAAGAGAATTGAGTGTTGCCAATGCATGGACAACATTCAAATAATTCTCAAAAATATCTTATTCCATGGACAGTAGTCTAGGAATCATTCCCGCTCCCCATCATTTGTTCCTTTCCTTTTTCCAGTTTCATAAAACCTCACCCCAAAAATAAAAGATGTGGTCTACCTCCCCAGGAGATCTGGATCCTTGTATATTCACAGGGAGTATACATCCCAGACAGAGCCACTGTTAGCACAGTAAAATTTTCAAAATTTTACTATTTCCTTACTCCATCATATTTGAATAAACCCTAAGAAATATCCCAAAAGGACCACAATATAAAATTTTTGTATCTCATAAAATGTCTAGGAATGAGCAGTGTCAAATTTCATCAAAATCAATCCATCGGCAAGAGGTCGTGTGGCTTACACCGATACACAAGGAACTATTTGAAAACAACCATCGGCGTGAAAATAAAGATCAGAAGAAGAATTATGGAGCTCACCGATGGAGTAAGCAACACCGATGACTTTACATCGGTAAGAAAGGTAAGTGGTCATGCCGATCGGTATGACAAATATCTATTGGATGATCTTTTTGAAGTTGCCCCGACGGTATATATCATACCGATGAAGCATTTTCGGCAAGAGTTTCACCGAACAGCATGCGAGGGTAACAAAGCAGTAGTCATCGGTGAGAAATGAACCATCGGAATAGAAAACAAGTGAGTCCCCGACGATCAAGAGTCCTGGCGATAAAAAAGCTATCGGCAAGACTCACAGCGATGCATCTTCATCGGGATAGCTTGACATATCGGAACGAAAGAAATAAGTCTTGCCGATTCATAAGTCACGGCGATCAAAAGATATCGGTGACACTTACTAAACTTTGCCCGATGAAGGATATGATAAAGGGCATCGGGGAGATGATTTGGATCGGAATATCTTGAGAAAGTTATCCTGATAGTGAATGTCACTCCGATAAAGATAAAAGTTCATACATAAAGAGACTATCGGTAAGACAATAAAGATCGGGGAAACATAATTTTAGTATCCCGATGGTCTCAATCTTCCCGATAAGCAAAGCATATCGGTGGGACTTGCCATATCGCGGAGAGACCTAAAACCCTTGGCGATGAAGGAAGTCATGCCGATGGTCGCACCCATTTGAAATATGATACCACATGGCGTCGGGGATACAGTTGAGGGGTCACGCCGATTGACTGTCCGCGCCATAAAAAAGACGTTGAGGTCGCCCAGACATTTCAAAAATCACGCCGATGAGAAGAGTTATGGCGATGTGACACTTCACAGCGATGAACATTGAATTGATCAGATAATTAATACAAAACGGCTACGAAGTTCATACGATCATTGTAATTGCAAAAAACTGTCCGAAAGCAGAATACAGGAGAATTCTCAGGGCAAAAGCAAAGGCTTCCAATTCCGGCCGTCGAACAACAGGTACACATACACAAACCACTATATTGCCTGTATTTGAAATTCCTGCCAAATTTTTCAAAAATGGAAACTCCGGGGAAAGGAAAAGGAAGAAAATCACAAGGGGAAACCAGTAAACCAAAGAAGCAAAAAACTGATCAAACCCCTGAAGAAAAGGTCAAAGACAGAAAACTAAATCAGGACTTGATTGATCAGTTGCCTGGGTCAACTCCCAAGGCCAGGAGGTCTGCCCAACTCAGGGCAGAAGTAGAGAAATTGGAAGACAAACATAAGCGCCTGGGAGATATTTGGACCCCAATTAGGGGATATGAACTCTTCAGATTCCACTACAACAGAAGATTTAGAAATGCTCCTGTGTCAAACCCATGGCACATGAATTTAGGCAAACTGGTTGTGCCTAATGTATTCTTGAATGTAGAACTCCTGCAACTGTTAGCCAGGCATTACAATTCAGGCCTGAAAGCTATATGCAACCCTCAAGGAGAACCAATTGTACACCTATCAAAAAATGCTATTTGTGAGGTGTATGATTTGGATGATTTGTGCACTGTCCCCATTGTTTATGAAGATTTGGATAAAGAATACTGGAGAATGGATACAACCTACAATGGATGGAGGTTACCCATTCATAGACCTAGGATTGAAGGAGAAGTGATACCCTTGACTGAGAATGATGGCCCTCCCTTTCATGTGTCTATTTTTGAACCATACATTCAATATACTTACTATTCTGTAGGCCAAGTCCTTGGCTCAGAGGTCCCTGAGTTCATGACTATTCCTCTAATGGTCATAACCTCTGACATTCAATGTCACAATGCCAGACAATTTGATTATGCCTCCTATGTTGCTACTAGAATAGACTCTGGTCTATCTGCAATAAGAAGCAATGCTCCAGCATGCTCTTTTGAGCATTACTCGATGCTCATGCATATGGTCTTATACTATGGCCAGGAGATAGGATTGTGGCCAAATGAGTTTCAAATTGTTGCTGCGGATAAGAAAGGGGAGAAGATACCTATGCAAATGTGGACCAGAATCTGGGATAGCAGGTATGCTAACTCCAGCTATGCTCAATTTGAAGAGCATTGTGTTAAAGTGCTATATAGGTATTTCAACCACCCCTGTGAGTATTCAATTTCAGATGAAATAAAAAGATTCCTCAGACCCAAAGATTTTGGTGGCCCCCCTACTGTCACTCATAATTGGGGAGATTGGTATTGTTTTGAAGATGCTACTATGATCAGAGTGTATGGTTTTGAGGATGCCCCGTTTATATTGCCTAAAACTGTCCCTGACAGAATTGCATATTTGGAAATAATTAGGCAAATGCATTGTTCAAATGTCATGCATCTAAGTTCGCATGATAAACAATCATTCATGCCCAGTACTCTGTGTTTTGGAGATTTTACTGTGGTTTCAAAAGAAGGATACAACCTCATTTTTGATAAACTAATGCATTATAACATGGTGACTGCTGAGGTGAGGAAAGGGTTTGACCCTGAGGGTTTCATTGACTATGCAAGAAGAAAACAAAATCTCAGTGGATACATGCACATACATTATCCACATGATGATGTCATTAGAAATTTGGAAGAGGCTGAAGTTGACTTGGTGGTGGAGAAATATAACAGAGATTTGAATGAAAAGAAAAAGCAGTTGGCAGAAGTTGAAGTGGTATCCTCTGAAGAGGAAGAATTGACTGAACAACCACAAGATAAGACAATAGAAATGTCTAAAAGAAAAATGCAACAATATCAGCCTCCAGTTGTGATACATGATGAGGAGGGGTCTGCTGATGAGGATCCACGCCAAAAGGCTTATGATTCTTTTGTGTCAGATGATACATTCATTCATTCGAAGGAATTTAAATCATTCCTGTATAAATATAAGGGAAAAGAAATTAGAGAGTCAGTAGATAATGTTTCTGCTGACAATGAAAAACAGTTGTTAGAAATGTTAAAGGAGACAGTGGACAAGGAAATGCAGGATATGACACCAAGCAGAGGCAGACAGCTGCTTAAAGATGCAGGGGTTATGATTTTTCCCGGTTTGGATTTAAATTCTGCTCTGGTTTTTGATAGTTTTTTGAATAATGTTGATGATAAGTATAAGCTTACTCCTGAAGGAGTTAATGAAGTCTATATGGGAACGAGATACAATAATGATGAAAATTCTTTAATGATATGGGCATTGTATCCTCCCCATAAGAAGACGGCCATCATAGACACTGAAAAAACTTTTGGCCATGTTATGACTTTCAGAGCAGGTGAAACTGATCCCATAATTACTGCAGACATTGGTATCAATGTTGCAAAGTTGAATAAAGCACAAGCTCAGATGTTAATCAAGGAAAGAGATGCTTATAAGCTGAATTGTGAAAGATTAACCAAAGAGAATGACTACTTGAAGGACATTGTTAAAAGCACCTTTGGCCAATCTACGAAGAGAATAACTCAAGAGCAGGTATGCAAACATGGTACGGTGGTTAAACCAGTTTTGGGATAACTACTCGGAAAATCATAGAGCAGTCAAAGAACATGAAAGGCTTGATCAGAGGATACAAGAAAAGGTGATCGAGTTGCAAAATAGAGGTACCCCTGACAGCACAGATATCTCTGATGCAAGAGCATTGCTCAAATGGCACCAGAATTTTTATGATAAACTCAAAGCTGATGCTAAGGAAGGGACTGATGCATCAAAAGCAGGGGTGCCCAGGATATTCAAAGATAATGGAGACGTAAAGAGCAAAGAAGAGTGGACTGTTGATTGTCAAGTAATATTGCACAAAGCCACAGGAGCTCTAAAAGATAAAGCCTCTGTATCTACAGAAGTTTGTAAGCAACTGGAGGAAATGATCACCTTCAATATAATCACCAGGAGTGCAGTCGAGCTTACTGATTCTCACCGTGCTCAGGAGTACTTAGATCATCTGACAAAAGTCTATTTATGGCTAAATAGAGCCTAATTAAGCTTATGTAATTATTGTTTGCATTGGTTAAAATCCCAAGAGACTTATTGAAGAGTTGTATCTCTTCATGAGAATATCTATATAAGTTCAAACAATCTATGCTGAAAAAGGATCAGCAGTAGAAGATATTCATATATACATATACATAATATTCCAAAATGACCATGTTGCATATTTTATTTTAAAGAAGAAATTTGAAGTTCTCTGATTCAGTATTTCTATTTTGGTATCACTTATTTGTTGAAATTATTCAATTGTGTGGCTGTCTCCATTTCTGCATTTCCCTGTTATTCAGATTAAACTATCAAGTATATATTTAATCTGTCAATACACATTCGCTGTATCTGTGTGATTAATTTGGTTGGTGTCCATCCTAAGGAATTAAAACCCTTCTGATTTATTCACAGTAACCTGGAAGTAGTAAGTTGGGATTACTAAGTAGAGCCATACAGTTAGGATTGATACACTGTCTCCAGTAAAGTATTATCTGTCAATCTTGTATATTCATTTCATTTGGTTCCTTCAAGTAAGGATTAAAATACCTTCTGGTGAATTATAGGATATCTGATTTTATTTAGTTGGATTATCAAGAAGAGTCTGTCAGTCACTTACTTGCACATTTATACAAGCTATAAACCTGAACTGTGCCAAATATCTAGAATTATTACCATTTAGAAATTACTGTTTTTAGTTCTTCAAATTGACTCTGTTACCCAACAAGGCACTAGTCTCATTTAACTCATTAATTAAAACCTTTTTTGATATTGCTTATACAATTTCTGCCAATCACTTATTAAACATTACACATAGAATTAATTAGTCAGCTTTGTCATTTATCCTACATCCTATGCCATTGTAGATAGACCTAGTTAGTCCATTCATCCACACTCAGACTGCTTTAATATTTCAAGGTTTACCCACCTAGGTGTAGCAGGACCTAAAGTGTAGGAAATCATTAAACCTTGAAGGTTGATTTCGTCGAGTTAGTTCAAAAACGTTGCAAATCCAAATATAGAGCCTGGCATCCTCTTAGGATTAGCAACTTGCATTTTTGAGACCTAACAGGTAAAATGTCACATAAAACCCTATCCTTATATTCTCCAATCTAAAAATCAACATATGCTTGTTCATCTACCAAAAGTGATTGACTACCACTTACCCAAGATGCTTTGTAAGGAGTTTGATGAGGAATCCTTTCTGTGTTCAATTTATCCACCATTTCCCTAGACACCATATTATCTATTAAACCAGAATCTATTACTACCTTGCATATTTTACCTTTGCTTTTGTAATTGGTCCTGAAAAGTGCTCTCCTTTGTGTCATCTCCAAGAGTGTTCTCCTTAGCATCAATGCTTCTCCATCTTGAACTGAGGCTGCACTCCCAATTGGAGAGTTAACACTTTCATCTACCTCCTCTTCTTGCACATATTGAACCCTCTTTTCATTCTTCCTATCACCTCCTAATGGTGAACCTTGCCTTTCTGGACATTTGAATGCTATGTGACAAATTTCATTACAATGATAACATCTCCTAGTGAAAACATTAGAACCTCTACCTCCACCTCTTGTGCCTCTAAATCCACCTCTAAAATTAGAAACTTGGCCCTTACCTCTACTTGTGTCTCCTTGGTCTTCTTGAGACTGATTTTTGTCTTC
The DNA here is from genome assembly GCA_027924645.1 of Cunninghamia lanceolata. NCBI lineage: Eukaryota > Viridiplantae > Streptophyta > Pinopsida > Cupressales > Cupressaceae > Cunninghamia > Cunninghamia lanceolata. Next base: position 8,716,265 of record BSBN01001054.1, read on the forward strand.
AAAACTGTCCTTACCTCTGAAATTTTTGCCACCTCTTCCTCTACTTTGCTGCTCACCTTTCCTCTTCAACTTCTCTTCAGCCCTTAATTCCACTTGAAAGCATTTCTCCATAGTTTCATCGGTTAATAAACTTATCTCATCTTGGATATTAAACCTCAAACCATTTAGATACCTTGCTACCTTAGCTTTTTCATCCTCCATGTACCCACAACGAAGAGTGTATTTGTGAAACACCTCGGTGTAAGTAGCCACATCCAAATCTCTTTGTTTGAGATTTTGCATCCTCTCGTAGATCTACACCTCAAAGTCTGATGGAAGGAATTGGGACTTGATCCTCTCCAACATTCTGCTCCATGAAGAGATCATACTCTTCCCATTCTTTACCCTCTCTCCTTGGGTGTAATTCCACCATGTAAGGGCAGCACCTCTGAGTTTAGTTTTTGCAAACTTAACCCTATTACTTTTAGGAACTTCTTTGTATTCAAAGTAGTTGTTTAAAGCCTTAATCCACTCAATGACTTCATCAAAATTCATCTTCCCACTAAACATGGGAATCTCCATTCGAGCCTCCGAAGAATCCTTGCCAATTGCCTTGATGACTTCAAGGAAATGCCTTTGATCAGCCGGTACTTCTACCTCTTCTTCTTCTTCTTCTTCTTCCTCTTTCTCTTTCTCTTCATCTGAACCTTCATCTATCCTCTTCCCTATCCTCAATGCCCTCAACTCTGCTTGAAGTGCTTCCTTTACTCCACTTTTGATCTTCTCTTCCATCTCCTTGAACTTCTTGACCACTTTGGTGGTCATCCCATTTGGAGGCATATTGCTAGCCTCTCCTTCACTCTCCTCTACTAACATATACTAGGCCAACAACAAAACCTTTTATGGCTCTGATACCACTATGATGTAGAGGTAAATTGGATAGGAGAAGGTGGACAAACTAAACAAGGTTCTACTTCACCTACAAGCCCAAAAACAAAGATCTTCACACAAAAGTGGGAATAGCAGTTAAGGGCTTTGAATTCTTCATGGAAATGGTGTTTAGACATGTACTGGAACCCATCCCATCCATTGGCAAAGGTGGATCAAACTTTGAACTAGTATTTCCTTCACAAACCCCCAAAATGGCTTGTAGCCCTCCAAAACAACAACAATCCTAATAGCTTTTGACTCAAACATCCAAACCCAGATCTTAGACAATCAGTAGATACCCATTATGGCCCTCTATCACATATCACAAACTTAACATAGTTTGTTTTGGATAGAATATCTCAACCAATAACCCCTGTCAGTGACCTAAAGCCCCAATTAGGCCAAAATTACAAAGAGAGTACCTTCAAATGCAAGCCCAAAAATTAGCCCAGGTTTTGAACACTTAGAATGCATGCTAAAACAAAGCATTTTGTGGGTTTTAGGCTTCTACTCTCTGCTATTCCTAAAAATGCATCTTTGGTTTCTTCAATGTGCCTTGAAACATCACCTAACACATGGTTTTGTTAGGTTTCCTCAAACAAAACTCCTTCTCTTCAAATTTTATGCCAAGAAGTCATCATATCCTACTAATATAGATCTATTACATCCCATTCCACTGATCAAAGTAGTTCTACATTAGTGGAATGGTAGGAAATACTTAAATCACAGTCACAACCCTAGGTGAGGGTTTCACAGACCAGTTTTAGAAAAAACCTTGTATCTTCCTACCACAAAAATGTCAAATCACAAAACTAAATTCAAATGAAAGATAACTCTATGCTCTAACTGATCAAACCATGAAAAAGTGGAAACAACCATGTACCTTTGTATAGTACAGACTGTAGCAGTGTGGAAATTCAGAAAATAGGGTTTCAGGATAGGTTTTAGAAAAACATTCACCGAATGTACAAATCTCAACAAAATGTCACAAAATTGGTCTTGAATGAAAGGTAAGACATAGATATTTCTAAAAAGTCTAGCTTCACCCTCTAATTCATCTGTATGATAAAATTATGGACGTTATAGTATCAAAAATGTAGAAAATTATGGAAAATGACAAAAGAACAACAGAGAATGGCGTTTTTATTGCTTGAAACTTCTCCTCTTTTTACAATCAACATTGTAGGCCTTTAAAAAGCCTTCCCCAATCACCTTTTGATGGTTAGAAAATAGTTTAGGTTGATGGAACTATTTCAACCATCGAATTCCCTTTTGTAACTACTTTTGTGTTTAGGATGGCAACTGTCCTATTTTAACATTGAAACTAATTACAAGTTTCCAACATAATGCATCAATGGTTTATGACTTGTCAACTCCCTTGACAAAGTCATTAAACCTTTGACATACATTCCTAATAATTTGACATGCCTTTACAAGGCTTATGTCATGAAATATATGACTGTCCCTATATGCCTCAACAAAGGCTTACATAAATGACTTATTGCAAACTGCCTATTACACCTTAAAACTACCCCATCATACCGTGACAACAGTAGATATTTGGACATAGTCCTTATTACATGAATGGTCTTCTAGGACCTTATTGGAATTAACAAAAATGAACGTCAAACAAAACATGAAGTTGAATGCCTCATGGAGGCCACCTTGTGTTAGGTGTTCTTGCACCACTATCACTATGTCCAACCACCACTAAACTATTCATAACCTCCACCCATCACTACTCAGGCTCAATCACCTCCTCACTTTGGTTGTAATTCCTCACAACAAACCACATCTCCTAATGAGAACTTATATTGACAGTGTCATTGTATGAGAACTTTGCCTGAGCCAAAATTGAATCCCAACTAGCACCCTGCTCCTTGGTTAGGCATCTTAGGAGGTTGCCAAGTGACCTATTAATCACCTCTGTTTGTCCATCAGACTGAGGGTGATAGGCAGATGATAAGGACAAATTTGTACCTAGTCTCTTCCACAGTGTCCTCCAGAAGTGTCCTATGAACTTGGGGTCTCTGTCTGAGATTATGGATAAAGGTAAACCATGTAACCTGACTATTTCTTTGAAGAAAAGACCTGCTATGTGTGAGGCATCATGTGTGGTTTTACATGGGATGAAGTGAGCCATTTTTGAGAACCTATCTACAACCACAAAAATGCTGTCATGTCCATTCTTTGTCATAGGCAAACCAAGTACAAAGTCCATACTTATGGAATCCCAAGGCTTTGAAGGAATAGGTAGAGGAGTGTATAAACCTGCATTTGATGTATGCCCCTTTGCTCTTTGGCAAATTTGACAAGTTTCAACAAACTTCCTTACATCGGTTGGCAATTTTGGCCAAAAATAGTACCTCCTAACCAATTGTAGGGTCTTATCAATACCAAAGTGACCTGACATGCTGCCACAATGCTTTTCCCTAATTATATTCTCTCTAACAGATCCTCTTGGGATACACAACATGCTACCCTTGAAAAGATATCCATCTTGCAACAAAAAATTAGAAAAATCAGTATTATACCTTCCTGTCATGGCCTTGCAAGAGAGGTATGGTTCTTTGAACTCTTCATCTACTGTATACTGATCTTTAATGGCATGAATACCTGTACTTTCCAACTGAATAGTTTGCACAACAAGATTTCTCCTGCTTAAGGCATCGGCTACCTTATTGGCCACTCCTTTCTTATGTTTTATAGAGAAGGTGTATGCTTGGATGTACTCCATCCACTTGACATGTCTGTGATTCAACTTTTGCTGCTTGTTCAAGAAGCTTAATGCATGGTTATTAGTAAAAACTATAAATTCCTTTGGCAATAAGTAGTGTCTCCATTTCCTCAATGACTGAACCATGGCATATAACTCTAGATCATAGGTGGAGTAGTTTTGTTTTGCCTCATTTAACTTCTCACTAAAGAATGCTACAGGCCTCCCATCTTGACTTAGGACTCCCCCAACAGCCCTCTTACTTGCATCACACTCTACCACAAAGACCTTGTCAAAATTAGGTAGCACTAGGACTGGTTTTTCTGAAATTTTTTTCTTTAACAGTTCAAAGGCTTTGCTGGCCTCATTTGTCCATACAAACACACATTTCTTGCCCCCTTTTATGGTGTCAACAAGTGGAGCACAAATGCCACTAAACCCTCTAATGAACTTTCTATAAAAGCTGCATAAACCATGGAAACTCCTTACCTCCGAGGCTGTTGTAGGTGTTGGCCAATTAAGAATGGCTGCAACCTTACTTGGATCCATTTTTAGGCTGCCCTTGGAGATGACAAACCCCAAAAATATCAACTCTTCTTGTAGGAAGACACATTTGTCAAGATTGATTCTCAACTTCTCCTCTTGAAGCCTCCTGAGCACTTGATGGATATGCCTTATGTGGTCTTCCTTGCTGTCACTAAAAATCAGTATATCATCCAAATATACAACAATAAACTTGTTAAGGAAAGGTTTTAGCACTTCATTCATCAATCTCATGAAGGTGCTTGGTGCATTTGACAAGCCAAAAGGCATAACAACCCATTCAAATAGTCCTTCATTGGTTTTGAAGGCGGTTTTCCACTCATCCCCTTCCCTTATCCTGATTTGGTGATAACCACTTTTTAGATCTATCTTGGTAAAATACTTAGCCCTACCCAAGCAATCCATTAAATCTTCTATTCTAGGCATTGGAAATCTATACCTGATAGTAATCTTGTTGATGGCCCTGGAATCAGTGCATAGTCTCCATGTTCCTTCCTTCTTGGGTGCAAGCACTGCAGGTACTGCACATGGGCTAATACTCCGCTTGATAAGTCCTCTATCCAACAAGTCTTGGATTTGTCTTGCCACTTCAGCATTTTGCTCTGGAGTCAACTTGTAGGCTGCTTGGTTTGGTAGGGTGGATCCAGGGATGAGATCAATGCAATGACTAATCTCCCTCTTTGGTGGAAGGGCATCCTTGCCTTCATCGGCTATCACATCCTGAAACTTCTCCAATAGTTCTTCCACTTCCTTTGGTCCAATCCTCCTAAGAGGTTGCTGCACTTTGACCTTCTTGGGATTCACATCTTTTGGCTTGATGACTACTGCAAAACATGGCACTTTCTCTTCCTTGAGGTTAGCCAAAAACTCTTTTTCACCTACCAACATAACTGAACTAGAAATGACTTTCTCTTTGCAATCATCAATCAAGGGAGTCATTGTAAACTTTTCACCATTCTTGGACAAATGAATCACATTGTTCTTACCATCATGTTGGGCACTTGTGTCATGTTGCCAAGGCCTTCCAAGAAGAAGGTGGCATGCATCCATATCCACTATCTCACAAAGAACCTTATCATGATATTCACCTATCTTGAATTCAACCCAACATTGCTCTTTCACCACAATTTGTTGTTCCTTGGTTAGCCAAAAGACTCTATAGGGGTTAGGATGAGGCATTCTTTCCAATCCTAACTTAGTCACCATTTCATTAGAAGCCAAATTTTCAGAAGAACCTGAATCAACTATTACCTTGCACACTTTTCCTTTCACCTTGCAAGTGGTTCTGAACAAGTTGTTTCTTTGGGGCTGCTCCTTGGTGGCTGGCATGATGAGTGACCTGTTGAACATGATGCATTCTCCACTCTCAGGTGCTGCAGACTTGGAAGAGGCTGTTTGGTAACTTGTGGTGCTTTGACAGTCCTCTTCTTGAAGGAGTTGTACTCTTCTTTCTTTCTGATTTGCAGCAGTGTTTCCCATCTTCTCCGGGCACCTAAAGGACTGATGTCCAATCTGATTGCAAGAGAAACACCTTCCAGTAAACACACTAGGACCTCTGCCCCCACTTCTTCCTCTGCCATTACCTCTGCCCCTAAACTGACCCTTATCAGCACTATTTTTATCAGCCTGCCCTTGGCTGCCTTCTTGTGATCCGCCACCTTGGAATCTAGAGAAATTATCTCTATTTTGAAATCTGCCCCTACCCCTAAAGTTCTGATTTCCTCTGCGCCTCTGCTGCTGCTACCAAAATCTCCTTTTCTTCTCTGCTTATCCTCAATCCTTAGTGCCATTTGAAAGCACTTATGGACTGTCTCCAGGTTAAAGAGAGTTAATTCATCTTGAATGGAGAACTTGAGGCCATTAAGATACCTTGCAAGCTTCTATTTTTCATTCTCAGGCATCTTGGCTTTCAATGTCATCTTGTGAAACTCCTCTGTGTAGGTGCTCACGTCCATGTCCTTTTGTCTCAAGTTGTGCAACTTCTTGTTCAAGTTGACCTCATAATCCTCAGGGACAAATTGCTTCTTGATTTCAAGTACCATCTTCCTCCATGTAGAGATAGGATTCCTATCATCTTCTATCCTCTCATTTTGAATAAAATTCCACCAACTCAAGGCTGGCCCTTTCATTCTTGATTTGGCAATCTTCACTTTCTAATTTTCTGCCACTTCTTCACATTCAAAATAGTTCTCCATTGCCTCAATCCAATCAAGGCACTCCTCTAGATTCATCTTACCAGGAAACATAGGTAAGTCCGCCTTAGTGTCCTTCCTACTCAACTTTCCAAGTGCATCTAGGAATTGTCTCTCTGACATGCCTCCTTGTGGCTCTTCCATAGGCACTTCTTCTTCCTCATCTTGATTCTCTTCATCTAAATCTAAGATGACTTCTGGCTTCTTCTTCTTGTCTTTGTCTTTCTTCAACTTTTTTATCTCAGCCTCCATCCTTTTGTTCTTGGCTGCTTGCTCTCTCACTATCTTTGCCAATTCAGCATTTGTCACCTTTGAAGGAATTTCCTCCTCTTCTTCTCTATCTCCCATCTCTTTGATGGCTCTGATACCACCTGATGCAGAGTGGCACAAGGGAAGCAACACACAAGGGTTTACTCTATTGTCCTTTGCCCACTCACCCACTTCAAATAGCCTTCAACCAAGCAACCAAAGGCACATTCAAGGGTGTATGAAGGATTTGGTATCCTAGTGATGGATCCACCTTCTAGGCTTCTCCAACACCTCAGGACAGATCAACAAACACCTTCTATGCAGTTGGTTTGGTCTCCAACTTCCCAAAACTCTTCAACCTATACCTTGACTAGTAAGGCTGCTAGCCCTCCAAACTAGGTTTTCTCAACAAAACTTGACAAAATCCCAAAGGTCTAGGCAAAAAAATGATGGAATTGAACACCTTTCAAGGGACCCTAACAATCCTCCAAATCTCCTGCTCCAACTCTACTCCAGCAATCCAGAACGCCTACTAGGTCTCTAGGCCTAATTGATCAATTTAGGCTAGGTTACAAAGCAAGTGCTCAAAATTGGGTGCATAGGTCAGGGGCAGGAACTTGGAATGCTTCTACCATGTCCCTACAACACAAATCCATCATTTATTTGCTCACCCTAACAGGATTCTATCATCTACAACCTCAAATAGCATGAAATTGGCCAAATACAATGAAATACTTGACCTAGGGCATCACCTTAAAAATAGAAGACTGCATTTTCTGACAAAAGTCTTTTGGAATCTTATTGTACATACCCCTAGCCTACATTTCACCAGTTTTTGCAAATTTTCAACAGTGGAAATGCATTCTAGGGCCGGATTTCTATGGCTGCCCTAGAAAACAGGGTTTCTGGACCTGTTTTGAAAGAAAAATCTATAGCTTTTGATCTTGACCACTTCAGGACCTCAAACTAGTTGCATTGGAACCCTGACTCCAAGAGCTTTCAGAAAAATATCATTTGCACATGTGAAAAATCCGTACAGTCCGTACACAACAAGAAAAATAGCGAAAAATAGTCAGTTTTCTTGATTTTTGTGCCCAAATTCCATACAAAAACTTCCTCCTCCATACTGGAGTTAGATATTCACCATATTAACCCATCCAAGTCAGTTTACAACTTCTACAAATAGTTTGAATAACCAAAATGAAGTTGCAACCGGTCAATGTGTCATTGACACCATTGACAACACTTGACACTATGGAGTTTTTGCATTTTCCAAAGGATGGCAATTTGTTTTTCTTGTCCAATGGAATGAAAACATCCTCCATACTCCCAAAACATGATAAAACACACAAACAATAAAAAAAAACTCAAAAACCAACCCTTATACCTTCTAGGCCTAAGTGGCATAACAAGGATCCAAGTGGACTAAGCATGATTGAGGTTTATATGGTTACCTCAATCATCTTGACCACACAAAAAGGACCATATACTCATGGCTAAAGCCTTATTACAATCAAAACCACAACTTTCAAAAAAAATGCAAACAAAGTGACTATAGGAACCAAGGTGCTCCTAGGTGCCCTACACCAGTTCTCCTTAGCATCAATGCTTCTCCATCTTGAACTGGGGATGCACTCCCAATTGGAGAGTTAACACTTTCATCTACCTCCTCTTCTTGCACATATTGAACCCTCTTTTCATTCTTCCTATCACCTCCTAATGGTGAACCTTGCCTTTCTGGACATTTGAATGCTATGTGACCAATTTCATTACAATGATAACATCTCCTAGTGAAAACATTAGAACCTCTACCTCCACCTCTTGTGCCTCTAAATCCACCTCTAAAATTAGAAACTTGGCCCTTACCTCTACTTGTGTCTCCTTGGTCTTCTTGAGACTGATTTTTGTCTTCAAAACTGTCCTTACCTCTGAAATTTTTGCCACCTCTTCCTCTACTTTGCTACTCACCTTTCCTCTTCAACTTCTCTTCAGCCCTTAATTCCACTTGAAAGCATTTCTCCATAGTTTCATCGGTTAATAAACTTATCTCATCTTGGATATTAAACCTCAAACCATTTAGATACCTTGCTACCTTAGCTTTTTTATCCTCCATGTACCCACAACGAAGAGTGTATTTGTGAAACACCTCGGTGTAAGTAGCCACATCCAAATCTCTTTGTTTGAGATTTTGCATCCTCTCGTAGATCTACACCTCAAAGTCTGATGGAAGGAATTGGGACTTGATCCTCTCCAACATTCTGCTCCATGAAGAGATCATACTCTTCCCATTCTTTACCCTCTCTCCTTGGGTGTAATTCCACCATGTAAGGGCAGCACCTCTGAGTTTAGTTTTTGTAAACTTAACCCTATTACTTTCAGGAACTTCTTTGTATTCAAAGTAGTTGTTTAAAGCCTTAATCCACTCAATGACTTCATCAAAATTCATCTTCCCACTAAACATGGGAATCTCCATTCGAGCCTCCGAAGAATCCTTGCCAATTGCCTTGATGACTTCAAGGAAATGCCTTTGATCAGCCGGTACTTCTACCTCTTCTTCTTCTTCTTCTTCCTCTTTCTCTTCCTCTTCATCTGAACCTTCATCTATCCTCTTCCCTATCCTCAATGCCCTCAACTCTGCTTGAAGTGCTTCCTTTACTCCACTTTTGATCTTCTCTTCCATCTCCTTGAACTTCTTGACCACTTTGGTGGTCATCCCCTTTGGAGGCATATTGCTAGCCTCTCCTTCACTCTCCTCTACTAACATATACTAGGCCAACAACAAAACCTTTTATGGCTCTGATACCACTATGATGTAGAGGTAAATTGGATAGGAGAAGGTGGACAAACTAAACAAGGTTCTACTTCACCTACAAGCCCAAAAACAAAGATCTTCACACAAAAGTGGGAATACCAGTTAAGGGCTTTGAATTCTTCATGGAAATGGTGTTTAGACATGTACTGGAACCCATCCCATCCATTGGCAAAGGTGGATCAAACTTTGAACTAGTATTTCCTTCACAAACCCCCAAAATGGCTTGTAGCCCTCCAAAACAACAACAATCCTAATAGCTTTTGACTCAAACATCCAAACCCAGATCTTAGACAATCAGTAGATACCCATTATGGCCCTCTATCACATATCACAAACTTAACATAGTTTGTTTTGGATAGAATATCTCAACCAATAACCCCTGTCAGTGACCTAAAGCCCCAATTAGGCCAAAATTACAAAGAGAGTACCTTCAAATGCAAGCCCAGAAATTAGCCCAGGTTTTGAACACTTAGAATGCATGCTAAAACAAAGCATTTTGTGGGTTTTAGGCTTCTACTCTCTGCTATTCCTAAAAATGCATCTTTGGTTTCTTCAATGTGCCTTGAAACATCACCTAACACATGGTTTTGTTAGGTTTCCTCAAACAAAACTCCTTCTCTTCAAATTTTATGCCAAGAAGTCATCATATCCTACTAATATAGATCTATTACATCCCATTCCACTGATCAAAGTAGTTCTACATTAGTGGAATGGTAGGAAATACTTAAATCACAGTCACAACCCTAGGTGAGGGTTTCACAGACCAGTTTTAGAAAAAACCTTGTATCTTCCTACCACAAAAATGTCAAATCACAAAACTAAATTCAAATGAAAGATAACTCTATGCTCTAACTGATCAAACCATGAAAAAGTGGAAACAACCATGTACCTTTGTATAGTACAGACTGTAGCAGTGTGGAAATTTAGAAAATAGGGTTTCAGGATAGGTTTTAGAAAAACATTCACCGAATGTACAAATCTCAACAAAATGTCACAAAATTGGTCTTGAATGAAAGGTAAGACATAGATATTTCTAAAAAGTCTAGCTTCACCCTCTAATTCATCTGTATGATAAAATTATGGACGTTATAGTATCAAAAATGTAGAAAATTATGGAAAATGACAAAAGAACAACAGAGAATGGCATTTTTATTGCTTGAAACTTCTCCTCTTTTTACAATCAACATTGTAGGCCTTTAAAAAGCCTTCCCCAATCACCTTTTGATGGTTAGAAAATAGTTTAGGTTGATGGAACTATTTCAACCATCGAATTCCCTTTTGTAACTACTTTTGTGTTTAGGATGGCAACTGTCCTATTTTAACATTGAAACTAATTACAAGTTTCCAACATAATGCATCAATGGTTTATGACTTGTCAACTCCCTTGACAAAGTCATTAAACCTTTGACATACATTCCTAATAATTTGACATGCCTTTACAAGGCTTATGTCATGAAATATATGACTGTCCCTATATGCCTCAACAAAGGCTTACATAAATGACTTATTGCAAACTGCCTATTACACCTTAAAACTACTCCATCATACCGTGACAACAATAGATATTTGGACATAGTCCTTATTACATGAATGGTCTTCTAGGACCTTATTAGAATTAACAAAAATGAACGTCAAACAAAACATGAAGTTGAATGCCTCATGGAGGCCACCTTGTGTTAGGTGTTCTTGCACCACTATCACTATGTCCAACCACCACTAAACTATTCATAACCTCCACCCATCACTACTCAGGTTCAATCACCTCCTCACTTTGATTCTAATTCCTCACAACAAACCACATCTCCTAATGATGCCATCCCAAACCAAATCTTGCAAGGCATGAGTTCTTTACAACAAAAGGTGACAAACTTGACAAATTCTTCACAACCTAATATACCAACCTATCATGCCCGAAATCCCCTATCTTATGGAATCTTGAGAACTCCTATGCCTAAAAAGTTTGAGACTCCTCGCTTTGCAAAATATGGTGGAAAAGGTGATCCTAATACTCATGTGGCAGCATTCATGGCTATGTGTAGTGACTTCTATTTTAAAGAGGATTTGTTAGCAACTTTTCCTATGATCTCTCAAAGATATAACTCTAGAATGGTTTTTCTCTTTACCTCTAAATTCAATACATTCCTTTTTGCAGCTAGTTGATCAATTTTGAAAACATTTTCAAGCAAACATTGGACCTCAAGTCTCCTTGATCAATTTAGTTCATTACAAGCAAGGTCTGAAAGAGAAGTTAACTAAGTTTATCAGTCAATATCAATCTCTCTATGCACAAATTCAATATCAAATGAAGTACGAGGATGTTTAGAAGGTTTTTATTACAAATCTACAACCTAACATCCATGATAAGATTCTCTTGATGAAGTATAACTCCTTTCAACATTTATGTAATGCCCTTCATGACTATCAACTTTCATCTAGTCAGTATGAAAATCAAAACTCATCAGCTCAAGTTGGTCAATCCATGGGTGGACCTTCACAAAATAACTTTAAGAGGAATAATAAGTGTGTTGGGTAAAATTTAACAAAGATCAAAACAAATAAAAGATCAAGATCCAACCCAAACTCAAGAAATCAAACCCAAAAATGAAATAAAGACATGCAAACCAAAATGACATCACATGAGTTGAACGATTCCATGTTGAAAATGTGGGTTGCTCACAATCTACAGTATGACGGTGATAGTGATTGATGGATGAAAGGATGGATAGATTGATGATGGATGATGGGGAATAATTTTAACAGAGTAACATTGCATGCAAGATTCATCCATGCCAAATGGCTTGGAAATGGATCAATTTATAGACAAATTAGAAAATGGAGGATAAAGTTTCCATTTTGTGAGTGATAATCAGATTAGAAAGTTGCTTATGCAACTTGGGAGAGAAAAATGGAAGCTAGGTGAGTGATTTGGGAGATGGAATTGGTAAGGTGGAAGAGATGAGTTGAAAGGAAATTGGAAGGTGGAAGAGATAACTCGAGAAGATTTGAGAGATAGAAATGGTAAGTGGGTGAGTCATAATTAAATAATTTAAAAATAAATTATTTAATTTATGATGCATGTGAGGATTAAAATAAATAAATAAAATTATTTATTTATTTCAAGAGGAAATTGGATAAAGTGATAAATTAAAATAAAATAAAATATTTATTTTATTTTAACCAAGAGGAAGGGGGATTAAATAAATAAATAACTGATGTAACGTTATAGGTGCTTAGGGCAAAAATGCTACAAGATGCCTAATTGATGTAACGTTGTGACAAGTGGACATTTTTGAGTGTCTACATTTTGCCCCTCTTTAAGATGATGTTCGACATGATGAGATTTGTGTCGAGTAACATCATTTCAAAGAAGCTAAGATATGGATAGAGGGAAAATATGATGAAGGGAAGATAGGATGAGGATGAAATGATAGGATGATGATGCCCCCTCGAGAGGATAGGCGGGTTGAACAAACACGGGTAGGCTCTCAAAATGAACTAGATTGGTCAAAAAAGATTAGAGGAGGGAACCGATAGAAGAAAAGGAAGATGCATTATGCTGCAATGAAATTGAGCAAGCATATGTTTGATTTAGCACAAAACGTTATGCACCAGGGTATAAGGACCAAGGTGACGACATGTCTCATGCCCCAATATAATACAACCTTGTCTAGATACAGGATATGAATATTAGCTAGGAACATACAAATGTAAATGTAAGATAAAAATGATAACACACACAAGAAAGCAAGAAAACATACACAAATGATACAAAAACAAACAAGGTATTGCCCTTGTCAAGCTGTAAACCAATGATTAACTATTGATTGATTGATGATGATAGTGTTGTCATAGCGGCGAACGATATATCCCTAGATCAACACAAGGATGATTGATTATTGATGATGACTGATTGATTGATTAAATAATTGATTGGGTTTACAAAAAGATTAGGATCAAGATCGAGGATGCGATTGGATAATCTGACAAGCTTGATTGACTTGGTTGGTATGGATAAATGATGACTTCCATTTGAGCTTATTGGATAGATGTTTGAATGATGAATGGAAGAAGATGATGTGAAGAAGTGATTGAATGATTGAAATGAGGAGATTGATTAGAAGAATTGTTTTGAGAGATTAATGAATTGATAAAGACATATGATAGAAGAAGATGATGAGAGAAGAAAGAGAATATCACCTGTGCTTGAATCTGGGCACTTCCTTCATACTCCAGACTAACTACATACCCATGTACATAGGATCAAGGCAACTAATGATAGAGATGAGATGTAGTTCTGATAGTGTTTTATTGACGATGAGATGATAGGATGAGTGGATTAATGTGACGACTTGCAGTGATGATTGGATTGGAAAAAGTGATTGATTTGATTTGATGATTGGATGAAATGATTGCATGGATTTGATGTAGATGTGACGATATTGAGGTGATTTTGATTTGATTTTGATAGATTTGATGATTGATAGACTTGCTTGATTTGATGGATTTATTTTGATGATTGAATTTGATGATTGGAAGAATTGATTTGGCATGATTGCTTTGAAGAATTGATTTGATTTGATGATATGATTAGTTAATTCTATTGCTTTGGAATTTTGGTGGATATATGATTTTTTTTGTATTTTTGACATATGTAAATTTTTTTATATTTTTTTGGGACTATTTATAATTTTTATGGACTTTTTTCAGGATGTTTTATGATTTTTATGGATTTTTTCAGGGCTTTTATAATTTTTTGGACTTTTTCGAGACATTTTATAATTTTTTGGGATTTTTTAAATGTTTTGGGATGTCAATGGATTTACAATTTGGGCAGCCTTTATGCGAAATGCCAATGTCAAGGGAGAAAACCAAGTCTGGGTGCAAGAAAGGATATAGGATGGATTAGGATGAATGGATTAAAGGATGGGTGGTAAGGGATAGAAAGGAAGACTCATGATAAATGATTGGATAAGAGGATAGTAGGCTCATGAAAGATGGATAGATAAAAGGATAGGCTATAGTGGATGTATGTATGCATAAGAAAAATGATGTGATCTCAAAGACTATATCGCATAGGAAATAACATGCCCCATTCTAGATAGTATGGTTGGGATTTTTCATGACAAGGCTCAGTACAATAGGATAGTTATAGGATTGGGCTGATGACAATGGGATTATGATAGGATGACATGATGGATTGGAAGGGATAAGGTATACCAAGAGATATCTAAAGCATGTTTCAACATTTTACCCTGAGTTTTTAGCAAGATCAAGATGAGGAAGTGAGGATAAATGGACTCAATGGGATGGGTATGCAAGTAATGGATAAGGATGGTAAGAAATGGTATGGTAGGATATGATAGGATGGGAAATGATAGGTAGGATGAGACCAGGTGCCCCCAAGTGTAGGTGACATAGAAGATCAACTTACACATGACATCTGTTTGCCAAGTTTTCATCATGGTACTTATCCAGGGCGCCTGTTTGCCAGGTTTTCACTGTTGGATGAAGGGATTTCTCTTTTTTTTTCACTTTTTTCATTTTTTTGACTTTTTTTTTAATTTTTTTCTTTTTTGACTGGGATAGACAGATATGGATGAAAGAGACTCAAGTGTCTAGCTCCATGAAAGGTGATAGTCCTGCTAGAAAGATGTCATTGCATGGACCATGTCAAGTGTGCTCAGAGATGTTTATAGGGGATTTCATGAAAGATAGATTTGGTAGATGGTGGATTATGGAAGGAATGATAGTGGATTATGGATGGAAGGTAATGGATTATGATGCGGATGATGGATTATGATGTGGTTTATGAAGGGAAATAATGGAGTATGGATCATGTAGGACTTATGGATGGAGGGTTTATGCAAAAGCATGGACCACAGGGACGTGATGAGGAAGATATGTAGGATAGTAGATGAAGGATGTGGAGATGGAGGTATGTGGAATTAATAGAATGCAAGGGAACCATGACCAATGGTTTCAAACACCATGATAAACTTTGAAGCTTTTGGGGAGATGGTGGTGTAGGAAGCAATGGGGATGTTTGTTTAGTAGATGGATGGTGTAAGCACTTGGGGATTCACATGGACTTAGTGTTTTTATGATTTTTTCTTTTCATGTGGGATGGAGGATTTTTTTGCTTTTGGATGGAATGGACAGAAGGAGATGGTTGGGATTCACGAGAGGTGAATGCCTCATTTGACTTGATGGATTGTTGCTTGAGGACCCATACCACTTTAGTTTTTGACTTTGCTTGTGGAGGTATGGGTTGGGATATTTGCATCTTTTGTGCAATTTTTGAGGTAATTGCTTGTTGCTTGGAAACCCACACCTTTTTCATTTTTACTTTGAGGTGTGTGGGTGTATACAACTTTTGAGATGGATTTTTCTTTGATTCTTTGCTTTTGTACCCTAAGGCATGAGGACCCTTAGGATTTTTGGTTTTATAGGTAGACGCATAAAAAATTTTGCTGTTGAATCCCATGGGTTTGGTGGAATGAGTGGGGTAGGTAGAAGCTCCTTGTTTAGAAAATGTGTGCATTTTTTGGCCATGATTGGGATTTTTACAAAATTTATGGATGGGTGGATAAGGTGTTGGGAGTAGTGGAGGTAGATTTGATAGAGGGATATTAGGAGTTGGGAGAAGCGGAGGCAAAGTGGATGGTGGAAGGTGTATGGTCACATGCTTTTGCGATTTATAGGATGATGGAGGATGAATGGACACATATGTCTTGGGAATATGATGGTATTTGCAATGGAAAGAGGTGGATTTAGGATGGACAAAGGATTTACTAACATCTTTAGATTGTTGACCTTGACGTGTGTATCCAAGGCCAAATGAGCATGGAGGGACCTTGACATGAATGGGCTCCAAAATACCTTGTTCAAGAAGACCTAAGCCTTTACCTTGATAATTCATGTTTTGGAGGATGCGATCGACAATGGGACTATGTGTAGGTGGAACACTAGACATGAGTTCCTTATTGGATGGAGAAAGTGAGATAGATAAAGGTTGTTGGTGTTCTAAGGAGGAACATTCATGGATGAAGGTGGTAAGATCAAGTGGATATGATGGTGGATTTGAAATGGGGTCAATGGTGGATGATGGAGGATCATTAGGATATTGCTTATGTGCATGTAGATCCAAGGTGATTGTTTGATCTTCTATGCTTATGTGTTCTTGGGAGGCACATGTCTCATTACGAGAAGTGGAAGGTGTCTCATTAGGGTTGGATGGAGGATGGATAGGAGCAATTTTTACATCTTTCTCATAGATGGGTGAGGGATGATGGATAAGATCAAGGTGTTCATGGGTAGCTTCTTCATAGATAATTTCATCTTGATCATGGAAGAGGTAAACGTTATGGATGGTTTGCATGAGTGGAATGTAAGGGATTTGATCTTGACTCGGATTGAGACTAATGTTTTCACATGTACTTAGGATCATGCTCTTGATAGACCTCTTGGGTGGCTTGGATGGCAATAGAAGGCTCTTAGATGATTTCTTGGTCAACAACATGAGAGGGCAATGAGCTCACAGGAAGAAAATTTTCAATATGCTCAAGGGGTTGTGAACCACATGATGGGGTTGTAGAAGTGGACATAACATTCAAAGGTTCTTTGGTAGGCTCATCGATGGGTGTCTAACATGGGGATTGTTTATTCCTTGCTAGTAGTCCTTAAATCACATCCTTTTTTGGTGGAGGGTTTATGGGAGATGAAGGCTCATGATTGGGATTAGGTAGAAAGCTAATTGGATTAGGGCTTGTGAGATGGATAGTGGGATTAGATGGGCTAGGATTTGGGCTAGACAGAATGATAAGGGGATTAGATGGATTGGTTTTATCTAACCCAATCTTACCACAATCTTCTAGGTTCTTGATCAATCTTTTAAATTGTCTACAAGTGGATATGAGATGACCCTTACACCTATGGTATGCACAATATTCATCATCTTTATACCAATGGGGTTTAAAGTAGATTTCCTCAAAAGATGTTATTAGTGGTAGCTCAATCAAATTTTCTTGGACCAATTATTGTAGGATCATCTCTAAGGGATCCTTTAGTGGAGGGCTTGATGGATTAGAAGGTTGACATGAAGGTGTTGGGAGAGGACTAGTTGACTCA
Source organism: Cunninghamia lanceolata (assembly GCA_027924645.1). Classification (NCBI taxonomy): domain Eukaryota; kingdom Viridiplantae; phylum Streptophyta; class Pinopsida; order Cupressales; family Cupressaceae; genus Cunninghamia; species Cunninghamia lanceolata. The sequence goes on from BSBN01001054.1 coordinate 8,733,813, forward strand.
TGTGTTGGCATGTGCTCAGATGGTGATGGAGGATGCTCATAAGATGCAATGACTAGAATGGTGTTTGCCTCGTCAAAGGCTTTTAAATATTTTAGCATAGGCAAACTTAAGGATACATGGTTTATGTACAAAGGGTGATTTAGACTTGAGTCAAAGGTTATTAGGTCTTGCAACATATGTGGACTTAAGTCTATTAGGTCTTATTATAAGAGTAGACTTGTCATGCCCACTTTTTCCATGTGGTTATAACACGCATTACACACGTGTCATGTCCACATGCACCATGTGGTCATGATACAAACTATCAAAATTTTCCCTTACTACTCTGAAAACCCCCTCGCATGCATAAGCGTGCTCGGCGGTGCATGCTTAAGGCAAAAGCAATACAGTTGACGGCGGCATACCAAATACATGTGCGCACACCCTAGACAAGGAAACGCGTGGTTCCCTGACTTAGGTAAATCTCACGAATTATATTTGAACAAAGTTTTTTTACGTGATAGAACATTCTTCAACAAAGCACGATCATCTGTTCATTTGCCCTCTCTTCCTTTTCTTGGAATTTAATTTTGATTATATTTCTATCTCAATTTCATTAATGAGTTCCTTAACTATAAAGAAAGTATAGAATAATTCATTAAAAATAGAGCAATGAGTTAATTTTGTTTTTGCAAATATAAACATTGTATTTCTGAATTGTAACTCTGAGTTTAAGCATCTATTCAATTCGTATTATACATTATGCATAATTCAATCCCACTTTCCTTGATTTAAGATTTCTATTTCAAGTCAAATATTTTAAACTACATATAGTTTGCCTTCAAATGAATAGTGAATAGTGAATAGTAAAAGTAAATAGTGAATAGTGAATAGTAAAAGTGAATAGTGAATAGTGAAAAGTGAATAGTGAATAGTGAAAAGTGAATAGTAAATAGTGAAAATTGTATAGTAAAAGTGAATAGTGACAATGAATAGTGAATAGCATCATAAAAGTGAAAAGGTTCCCATCCTAGGAAGAGACCCTCAAGGTGGCAGTAATTTCAAAAGCAATACTGTAACCCAAATTTCATTTATTTCATGGTGGGCATATTTTTTTAAGACTTTTACAAACTTAATTAAAACATCAACTAACTCATAACGTTGCAAGTAGAAGAAGAAGGAACTAGATAATTTTAATATCCTTTTAAAAACAAATTTTCTTTTCCTTTTTCTTAATTCTAAATGGTAAAACTTAATGAACAAGAAAATTACAACTATCAGCCTAAGAAAAGAGAGAATTTCCTCACAACTCCAAAAATAACAATTTATACAACAATAGGGAGATAATTTTCTCCTTTTGGAAAAATGACAAGGAAGGAGCTATTAAAAGATCAGGCTCTCCTTAAGACTTAAGGAAAATAAAATATTTTCTAAGATCCAATAATCTTCTCCAAGCTTCACAATAAGCTCCAAGAATACCTGCATAACACACAAAGAAAGAAACACCACACAAGCTTCTCTCCTCCCTACCGTAGACCCGCAAGTGGGTCACCCCTGAGCTAGGGAGACCATCCACATACCCAGGGTAAAATAGACTATACACATCACAACATTGATCAACAACAACAAATCAAATAATACACACACCCTCAAGGTTTGACTCACAATACAATGAACCAGCTTAGGTGAGTTCAGGAGGGTAGGGGAGTAGACAATCTCTACCTCTAGGTGCCATCCTTTCACAAATTATCACAAGGCCTCAAGCCAACAGTATAATCTTCCACAAGGCCTCAAGCCTTCCAATGAATCAAGTAACCAAGGATATCCAAACAGGCTCTCAAAGCTAATAAGCCCTCAAGGCTAAAAACAGTACCAATTTGCCCTCAAGGCATATCATGTAACCAGAACCAGGATGACACCCGAGGAGGGTCACACCTCCCCTCCCTAAGCATGATGAGCATTGCCTTCCAACTAGAAGGAGCTCTCTCTACACCCCAAAACAAAACCCAAAAATAAACAGAAAAGCTCAAAGAAGACATTGCAAGACTCTTTCAACAACCAAGATATAAAGATGCATATCAACATTAGATCACACAAGAGGATAGAATTTGTTCACCAACCTTCCAAAGCCCAATTATGGAAGAATCTGATGAAGAGCTCCTCTCTACTTCCTTCTCCAAAATCTCCTTCTTTTTCCTCCAAGATCCAACCCCAAAAATAATCTCTCTATGATCACAAGCAAGGGATAATGTATGGAGGATATAGGATGGCTAGAATAATTTTGGCATTATGAGGCTATGAAGAGAAGAATAGAGAAAGAATTGGGCATTATGAGGATGCCAGAAGAAGAATTCCTAGAGGAAATTAGACATGATGAGGATGCAAGAATGAAGTCCCCCTACAAGAATGAAGTCCTCTCCTGCAAGAATGAAGTTCACCTGCAAAAAAAAAATGAAGTCCCCTGCAAAATTCCTGTCTTCCTAATTACTTAGAGAAGGGTCTCATTTATAGATTTTCAGAGAAGGGAATGGAAGGTGAGGATCAAGAGTTGAGATCAAGGGCTCACATTATTTGTGAATTTTAAATTCATAGTGGATGACTTAAAAATTCATTTTTTTTTAAAGATGTAATATTTAAATAACCCCACTATCCCAAGTGGAATTAATAAAATATCCCCACTATCCCAAGTGGAAATAATAAAATATCCCCACTATCCCAAGTGGAATTAATAAAATATATCTACTCATGAGGTCCCCCATTATAGCCCACATGTAGAAATAAAATACAATGAGAAAACTTAAAATAACATAGAGTGGGTGACACATCACCCACATAAAAGGGAACCCCACCAAAAGAGATCATGGAGTGCTCCATGACTTGGAAGTGGGCATGAGTGGGGATTCCACTCATCCCATGTCCCCCAAGCTTCCAATTTTCGTCACTTAACCTCACCCCCAAGTTGAGGTGACCCTATGGCAGTTAACCCAAGGTTAACCTAGTCCAAAAGGTCCCTAAACCCAAGGCATACAACCTAGGGTTGTTTTTACACCTAGTTAAGACTCCCAGAGTCAAATAAACACATGAAAAGGGTCAAAAATAATTAAAGTTAAAACAAGATTCAAAACATCAACTTATAACACTTATCATAAAAGTAATTCAGATAAAAGCCATTATTCCCTTAACCTCATGCAAAAATAACACATTACGACAGTACCACAATTTTCCAAAACAAGAGGTTGATCTCAGTTCCTCATTGAACTAGATCAGCTCACAAGGGAACAACATAGGTATGAGATGGTCTCCTGTAATAGTGGTTTTGTTAGAAATACCTGCACACTCAAACTCGAAGTCAATATCACATATAGATATCATAGCCGAAGCAAAACTAAATGCATGCATCTTAAACATTCAACCATAGAATCATATTGAGTTTTCCCTTTCCATTCTTCATTTTCTTCAAAACAATATCTAAATTTATCATTACACAATTATTTCCTTAAAAACAAATAGGTTCAATAATCTAGAATGCAGAAAATAACATCTAATATCATTGCACAATTATTTTCTTAAAAATCACATAAGTTCAATAATCCAAAATTCGGAAATCAATAGTCTCTTAACATAATAATAATAACAAAAGCACTGCAAATAGTCTCATAAATAGTAATGTAAAAAGGTAGGCCTCACAAGACTTGGGTTCACTTGGTTTATGTACAAAGGGCCACTTAGACTTGCATGTTCATGTTGTGGGGGCCATTGATAGTCTTGTGAATGGGTTTGATGAAGAGATGAAATGGTAGGATGTGTAGGTAAAATATCTTGGGGTATGGGTTGTTGTGGATAATGGTAGATATTTGAAGAAGTGGGATAGGTTGATGAAGGGATGACATGACATGTAGGTAGATGAGGTTGATATGATGGTATAGAGGACACATAGGATTGATGTGGCATTGGTTGATGATGTGCATGTTGTATTTGACAAGTGGCCAAGAGGTTTTGGATTTGTACTATGAGGTGCTGCATGTGAGGTGATTGGATTGCTTGAAGTTTTGGGATCATGCCATGGACTTTTTGAATGATTTGTTGGTCTGGAGGTTTTGGTATTTCATGAAGTATGTGAATGATCTCTTGTGCTAGGTCCTCTAATGTTGGCATGGTAGAAAGAGGATGATGTGTAATGATGAGGTTGGATGACTTAGGTTGATTGGGATGATGTGGTAAGGATTATGATATGTGTTATGACAAGTAGGTTGAGGATGTTGTGGTGATATCAAACACAAGATCTCACATACACATGCATGCACACCAAACACAATGATCAATGTGTACACCCTAGGCTAGGCAAGTACAATATCTATTGGGTTCTCACTTGGTTTTACTCAGCCGCGCCTACTTATGGTGTATAGCTCCAAGAAGTTGGGGCACGGGCTCCCCCTTATAGTGCACTCACTTCTCAGGCACACCAAGTTCCAAGTCCTCAAGATGCACAAATCTTGAGGTACCTTGCTATCTCTACCATAAGCCACAAAAATGTGGGATGGCTATTAGAGTTTCCTCCTATACCAATAGATAAAGGTTTTTGGCTTATAAACATGGTTTTTTGTTAGGGTTTCCATTCAAGTGGCTATACATGTGGTGATTTGCTCCATTAAGGAGGCTTCCTAGCATGCAGAGGTTAGGCTCTACAGAGTTTTGGGGGAAACATTCGTTGGTATAGCGGAACAACACCCATCGTTTGTGACTTTGGGCACAAACGTGTTATTTATATAGTAGCTTGGAATGGCTTGGCTTTAGCCTATTTTTGCTTGGGTCACACCCCTTCTCACAATGGGAAGGCATGCCCTCTAGAGTTAGAACAGTTTCTCATGCACCCTAGATCTGTTGGATAGGTGGGAGAGAGGATACTTCTATTGCTAAGTCAGGTTACACATAGACTCAATAAGAAAGAAAAGAAAAGAAAAGCAGACACAATGAAGATGGATTGTTCATTTTAGAGCACTAATTTGAAGTGTGCCTACTCTAGCAATAAAATATTGTTTGTCTTGGACTGATCGAACCTGTAGAAGATAGATCAGTAGTTTGTTTTCTCCATTCTTTGACAAGTGTGTTTTGACAACCTGCACAAATAAATAATTAGTTTCTAGAAAAAGAAATGTGTTAAAAAGATAGAATAAATGATCTGATAGATAAAAACATATTGTATAAATAGAAAATTTAGATGATTCCATGCAATTTTTAAAAAAATCATTATATTTGGATGTGTTTTGCTCTAGTTATGTGCATTTTATGTGTCAATGAGAGCTGATGTTCAATTGAGAAATTACCTACCAAAATGAATAAATTACCTAATGAAATCTTCACAACTATGAAGTTCATCTTCTTACCTTTCCGATGAGTGTTTGTTTGTGAAAATCCGCTACTGTATGCTCCTGTTATGATGAAAAGAGAAAAGATACCCCCTTTGGCATGCATATGAAACTTAGGTTTGACTTGTTTAGTTGCAGTTTAACTTTTTTGGCTTTTTTTTTAATTTGGATTTGATGTTTTGCCAAGTTTTTAGTGGCACATGCTGTGGTTGCAATTTTAGATTGACAATTTAAATTAAACGTTGAGTCTCAACATTAAACCCTAACTGTTGAATTGAAATATTGAATATCAAATATTAAAAACCCTAAATACAAAGTTGACACCTAAATGCAAACTTTAAGATACTAAGTCAAAAGAGACACTATTAGGGTTTTGGGGTTGGTTGGGGCCTATCGATGAACTGCGACCAAATGGAGGGGTCTAATGGTGAAGCTAGGTTTTTTTTTTATAGCTGCGACTAAAGATTTTAGTTCTACGACTTAAGACGTTTACATTGTGACCTAGGATAACGTTGATTGCTTCACATTCATCCATGCCAAACATTTTTAGTGGTTGATTATCTGGAATGTGGTCGGCTTAGGCTCTAAGTAGGGTTGACGGAGTTCAAAGGTTGCAACAACATATTTGGTAGGAGTTCAAACGTTGACATTTTAAAGGAAGAGAGTTGATGTTTTGAGAACCGATGGTTCTATGGGCAACGACAACGACCGGACTTCAACAACAAAAGCTGTAAAAGCTAGGTCAGCAGGAGGTTAGTTGGTCGAAAGTTGAAGTCTAAAGAGAAGGATTTAGTGATAGCGATGTTTTAGAGATGGTGATAAAGAGGATTTTGAGGTGGTGACAAAGAATATTTAAGGTGGTCGATAGGAAACATAGGGAAAGCGATGGGGTTAACTACAACCACAAGTTGTGACTAAGACCAGGGATTGACTATGACTAAGGTTTTTTAGTGCATAGACTGCGACCATGACAAAGGCTGAGCGAGGAAATTTTTACCATTATTAACCTACAAAATATGTATTTTCCTACAGTACAAGAGTTAGACACCACCAAAACCAAAGACCAGTAATGAGACCTTAAACTCGTGTCCAGGCCATATGGCAGACCCATACGGATTCGTACAGTGGTCTGCAAATTTTTTTTAAAAAAAATTTACAAGAAATTCTTCTATGAGCAAACCCTGATAAATTTATAGTAAAAATTCACTGAATCAGTGTCCCAGACATAATGGCGTAGTCCTTTCTTGTCCTAGACATCACCTCTAGTAGGTTCTTGCAAAAACTCACAAACGAGGGTTAGAAAGCACAATTTTTTTATAACGAAAACTTGCAAAAAACTAATGATTCGGTCCCACCAAACGTACCAGAATGTATATACAAAAAATTCAGGTAAAATGGAAGATAAACAATAACATGCAAATTACTTTCTTACCCAAATTTCACGAATACCTCAGATACCTTGAAACAACCGATGCATGCATGTTTGATCAATGAAGCCGATTTAATTGTTGATTGTTCATGTTCTGCAGCTTAACAGTTGATAGGATGATAGTTTTATGGGATTGAGGTTGATAGAGGAAAATAGGTAGATTGATAGATGAGAGGTAATTTTGACAGAGTGACCGTGCTTAGAAGATTCATCCATGCCAAATGGATTGGAAATAGATCCATTTATAGGAAAATGAGAAAATGGAGGGATAAACCTTCCAATTTGTGAGTGATAGTGAAATTGGAAAGTTGTATTGTGCAACTTGGGAAAAGAAAAGGAAAGTGCAAAAGTTCACTTGAGAGATAATTAGAAAGTGAGAAATGAGTGGATATGAAAATGGAAGGTGGAAGAGTGATTAGAGAGACTAGTTGAGATGGAAATTGGAAGGTAAGTGAATTAACTAGAGAAGATTTGGGAGATGAAAATGGTAAGTGATTTTAATTAATTAAGTGGCATAAATGAATAATTAAATAAATAGTAAATATTTATTTAATTATAGGATGAAAGGAAATTAAATAAATACATAAAGTTTATTTATTTAGTTATGTGAGGGATGGGATTAAGTTAGATAAATGTTGGATTTATTTAATTTGTTAGAGGAAGATGCTAGATTAGGCGACAATATAGGTGCTTAGGGAAAAAATGCTACAAGATGCCTAACTGATGTAATGTTGTGATAGGTGGACATTTTTGGGTGTCTACAATAAGAGTTTCATTAAAGTTAATAGACAAAATTCAAACAATTTTTCACAAGTGTTTGCTATCACAAATCCAAAGAAGATACTGTATCAAGAAAGAAAGTTTACTTCGATATCTAAATCCTATCATTCTGTAATGAATCAGGCTATGAGTAATAACCTCATGAAGCTTCCCCCAATTAAACCTTTGGATCCTAATAAAATGCAAGGACCTTATTTCAATTCTAATGCTTGTTGTCACTATCATCCACAACAAGGACATGATACTAAACAATGTATGCATCTTAAACATGAAATACGAGACCTCATTGACTCAAATATTATACATGTATCGAGTGTGAATGATAATTGAAATAAGTCAGTTGCTCTGCCAAATCAGAATTTATAGATTTTCATGAATCCCTTTCCTAAGCATAATGAAAATAACATGATGGAACAAAATACAATTGAAATTGTAAATAAGTGCCTGAAGTACGATGAGATTATTTCTACAATTGAAATGGATAAGGAAAATACTGAAGTATTACCTCGTCCATGAAAAAATGGTATTTATGTTGAGGTTCCTCCTCCATTATCCCTTCAAGGATTGGGAGATAACCAAAATGCATCAGAAAGACAAATGGAGCAACTAAAGCGAGAGACTTTGACAAAAGAAAAGATTGAGATAGTACAAGATAGTCCTTGTCACTATGGTAGACGAACTCAACAAAGAAAGCTAGCTAAAAATCAGAAAAGAGTAAGACGATTATCATCAGTTGGAAATAATAGTGGTTCTCCTCATAAGCAACAAAAGATTTCATATACACAAGGATATGAGAATCAAACATCACATGGACTTCCCGACAACAAACAAGACTGTCATAAGAACCACTGAATCTTCACACAAAACTTGATAGAGCATCTCTCCAAGAGGCTCGCAAGTTCCAAATTTTAGTACAATTGTACTGGTAGGTAAGTATTTCTAACCCTTTACCTCTGTGTTGTGTTTCCCCTGTGATGTGTTATGTGTTTTTTAGGCCTCCTAGGATGACCCTTGATACTTTCATAAGGTAAAGCATACTGGGAGACCACCTTTGTTGTGACCCTTCTATTTGTTTCATCATTCTTCTATATCACTTCTCCCCTATTTTCATTGTTGTGTGTTGTGTCTTATGGAGATAGTGTTGCGGTTGGTGACTTGGGGGCACCCTCCTACATGACTATCCCTAAGGCACTTATTTCTCCTCTCTTGATTTATTGTTTCCCTTCCTCTAGTGGTTCTATCTAGGGGGTAGATGACAAAAAACATATTATATTGATGCATACCTAGTGTCCCTTTAGCGACCAATAAAAAAATGGACCTAGTCCATACATGACGACATGGTTGATATATGTTATTTGATGCTTGGCTAGTAGAATCAATCATGTGATCTTGATGTTGTCTTATTGCACTTAAAAAACATAACAATACTGTTGCTCCGTGCACTTTGTCTATCTTGAATCTTGCATTCCTTAGTTCTTTATGTGAATGATCATATACATTGTTGATTATCATTATTATATGGACGCTAACACCTTTTCTTGCAAGTAATTGTGTGTTTGTGGGAACATTTGGTGATCATAAAGCACATGTCACCTCCGTGGGGCATGGGCTTTGTGAGAGCTCTTGTTCCCTTATGTGTTTTCTTCCTACCTTAGCATGCTTGATATCGTTACATGATATCAACCACCCTAAGGTGAAGGCATATATAAGGTAAGCTGTCTAATTTAGATGCTAGTAGGTGTGTTTGGGAATCTTGAATCTATTGCAATCATTTAACCCCTCTACAGAGGTAGGATATCACGTATATCCTTTTTATATTAAGCCCTCTGTGGAGGTGGGGATGGTGTAATTCTCGAAGAGAGTGCACATCTTGTCATTTTCTAAAAGTCCTTTGTAGAGGTAGGGAGTGTATTTGAGACTATCTTAACCATTAAGCGTGTCTTCAGTGATTGTTGTGGTGAAACGCAATCATCAGTGTGTGCTTGTAATGTCCTTGAGATGGTGATGAACCTAGAAATAGGTACACTCCATCGCTTATCTTCCATGTTTTCTCTGTGTCTTCTATGTGTGTGTGTATGGTGTGTTTGTTCCCAAGCGTAGTCTTAAAGACTAGTGGCGATGAGTCCGTCCTATGCTTTGGGATTTGTTTGGCATGCTTGATTTGTATTGTATGTTTGTTCTCAAGTGCAGCCTTAAAGACTAGTGGTGACGAGTCCCTCCTGTACTCTAATATTTGTATTGTGTGTCTGTTCCCCCATGTGTAGTCTTAAAGACTAGTGGCGATGAGTCCCTCCTACACTATGGGTTGTGTGTTTACTTTCCTTGTACTTGCAACTGCATTTCATATATGAGAAAAAGAACAAGAAAATAATCACTGCATTCACTGTGTTTTGTGTGTCTTCAATGTTGTCTTCTCTATGTTTTGCATGACTGTAACTATCTTCTCCATGTTTTGTGTGCTTGTTACTATCTTTAATGTGTTTGGCATGTCTTCACTGTGGTTGGTGTGTTTGTTGTGTTTGTTGACCTCACTTTAATGCATGTATTGGCCTTGCATTTATATATACATTAAAGTGGGGGATAAATGTTATGTCAGAAAATGTCCCCTTGGGGGACTTTTCCCTCTTAAGGTTTAGCTCTCGAGTCCTTAAATTGCATTTAGAGCGTCTTGTGTGATATTTTTGATTCCCGATGAGAAAACCCTAAAGTCTTATGGCAAATAGGACCTAGGGGATTACATTTTGATAAATCTTGAACAAAAATAGTAGGGTGGACTTGGGCGCTAGTGCCCTAGTCTTGCCCTATTTTTGGTCTAGCCTAATTTCAAATGTCAGTTTAGTGACCATTATTTAGGTCCTATGTCGACATCTCAAGTTTGAATTACAAAATTCTTAGCGAGAATCTTTGTAGTTGTATATATAAGCATGTTTAGGTTTCATTTAGAAATGAGAAGGAGATTTCGATTGACAAGCTTATGTGAAAGTGATTCTTGAGGCATTCATTGTGTTGCAGAGTAGTACTTTGTTGTTATTGTGTTTGTTATTGTAATGTCAAAAAATGTCCCCTTGGGGGATTTTCCCTCATAAGGTTTAGCTCCCGAGTCTCTTAGCTGCATTTAGGACATATTACATCATATTTTGGCATCTCGATGAAATGAACCTTGGGTTTCATGACAAACGGGTCCTAGGGGGATCCCTTGAACCTAATCCTGACCAAAATAAGGGGGCAGGACTTGGGCTCCCGCACCCTAGTCCTACACTATTTTGGGTTAGTCCCAAATTTTGAGTGTCAGTTTGTGACCATTATTTGGGTCCTATGCCGACACGGTAAGTTTGAATTACAAAATTCTTGGTGGGAGTGTTTGTAGTTGCATATAAAGCATGTTTAGGCATTCATTTGTAAACTAGATGATAACTAACTAGAAATTTGGATTCTCAATTTTATGTGAAGGTGATTCAAGGCATTCATTATGTAGTTGTAGACACCTAAAAATGTCTTCTACCATCTAACCGACTCCATACAACCCTAAACACATCAATTTCCCTTCTAACCAATTAATTAAATTTTTATTTAATTAATTAACCCATTCATTTTTCAAATTCACACCATTCTATCCCCAAAATTGAATTAATTTCATTAATTCAATAGTCCAAACCTTAGGCAATTTATTTAATAAATATGTAATATTTATTAAATCAATTTCCCCTTTTTCACTAAATCCAATTAATTAGTTAAAGCCATGTTAACTAATTAATTAATCCTATAATTAACCTATCCCTACCCTAGACAATTAAATAGCTATTATTTAATTGCCTACCCTAGCCTACCTCACATAGCCCTAGAATTAATTAAATAAAACCCCTATTTAATTAATCCTAACCCCTTCATTTGGGTGGTCAAACCTTGTTTAACACCCTTCCCCACATCTTCCAAATAAAAAATTGAATTAAATCCACTTAAGTCAATTTTTTATTTAAAAACATCCCACATCACATTTATTTCTCCTTACAACCCCATACTCATTTATTTCCTCTCTTCCCCAAATAAATTTTTAATTCATTTACATTCCCCCATATGAATCTTTTATTCCAAAATAATCCTTCACCCCCATGCTCATTAAATAACCCCTTTTCCCAAAATGAATAAAAGAATCACTTTTATTCCTAGCCCTCCATTCATTCAAGATTGAATCTAGGCCCTCCACATCACTTTTATCCTCCACCATTGATCTTCAAAATCAATCTCCACCCTTGGATCAAAATCCCTTCCAAAAATCTATAAATAGAACCTCTCCCAAGCCATTTTCATCATCCAAGTTTATGAAAAGTTACCATGCCAAAATAACTCTTGAGCTAGAATAGTGAGTTGCCACTTTGAGTAGCATTTTACATTTCAATTCATTATCTAGGGTAATCTTTGTTAAGGAGCTTGTTTGGGTGCAAAGGCTCCTTCCTCCCTTGATGGGATTAGATTTGTATGTAAGGTATAATCTTGTGTTTATTGCATTTGGTTTAGTATTTCAACCTTGCTTGCATTTCTAATCTACATTGGCACACCCAGTGGGACCCACAAGGTCCAAATATAACTTGTGTTGTGAGTTTTTGTTGTGAGGTACGTGTGTTTATAGGTGCAACGCCATCCTACCCTCTCAGCGACGCCATCACTGGCTAGTTTCAACACCATTTCCTGTTTTGCGCTATTTTTGCGCAGCACATTTCTACTCTTTCACTCACTCACATTTCTTTTGCTCATGATCTCTCTGCCACTTTTTGTGTTAATTGGCTCTCAGTTTTGACAGAGATATTGAAATTGCAAGGGGAGATTATGTCAAAAAATTTATAAGAGGTCTAAAAATGCATTTTGGCTTTATTTTTATCTTGTTTTTCATTTACTCAGACTAACGAAGCTAACAGGACCTTGATTTTGCTATTTAACCCTTTGTATTGTGTAGAAGAAACCACTTTTGTAGGTCAGACGTATCCAGCCCCACATTGATGCTATCTCCCAGATTGACACTATTCGCAGGTGTAAACTAACTACCTGAGACATTACGCAGTGGCACAATCACATAGTTATTTTAGCGCTATGTCCTAGTTTAATGCTATTAGGGTCTTTGGATAGTGCTATTTATTGGATTATCGCTTTCCTTGTAATATTGTAATGCCATCATTTAGTTTGGCACGTTCATGGTCTATAATCAGCGCTATATTTTTAATTAGTGCCATCTGTGTAAGTCAGGTTGTTCTACTCACAGTGGTGCTATTATATATCTGGTTTAGCACTATTCGTCAAACTGACTTTGCTATTTTTTTTTTGGCAGGTATTGACAGGTGTTTGCAGGTCTTTTGCTATCATTTTTGGAGTTAGTAACTAACTTTTTGCAGGGTGATTTCATTTCTATTTTAAACACTTCAAATTTGCAACTTAAAATGAACCCTTTACATGATTAGTTAGACAAATATTTTGACTTGGTGCATCTGAAATTTGAACAAAGCAAACAAATCCTTTGGGTGAAGTGTGTGTCAAAACATTTACTTTGGTGTTCTAAAATTTACAATTTGTGTGCCAACAACTAACAAATCCAAACACTTCAATTTGGGCTTTAAAAAGAACCACAAATTGCCTAAATCAAAAGCATTTTGGTTAAAAAGAACAACAACTTGCATCTTTATTGCATCTAATCAAGAAAATCATTTTAAAAAGTGTGTGAAGTGTCTTGTGCTCTTTTTTCTTGTGGTGCGAAAGCATATGCTTTTCCCTCGCACCATTTTGGTGACCTTGGGAATCAAAAGCTTCTCACAAAACTTGCATTAATCACACCCAATCTAATCCAAAGATCTAAAATGAACCATGTTTAGTGTGATGCAATCATAGAGAATACATATGCTCTCCCCTCGCATCTTTGTATAAACTTGGGATCAAAAGTATTTTTTGTGATTATTTTACTTTTGTAAACCTTAGAGGGCCTGCCACCCCACTTCGAAAGGTGGGAATGACCCAAGCAGCATCAAGCTAAAGCCAAGCTCTTCCAAGCCTCTATATAAAATAAGGCATTTGGGATGAAAGTCTCAAGTGATAGGTGTTGTTGTGTTATACCGACAACCAACCTCCCTGAAAACCCTCCAAGGCATAACCCTTGGAGGCTGGGAGACTCCATAATGTAGAATAGCACTGCTGCACGTATAACCACCTGAACAGATGCCCTTACTACGAACCATTGTTTAGCAAGCCAAAATCCTTCTATTTGTTGGCGCAGAAGGGAAACCTTTGAAGCGGCCCCGATTCATGCGGTTCTTAGACGAAGTAGCAGGGATAATCTAAAGGTTTGGTGAGGGACAAGCCTTCTAAGAAACCTAGATCTTGTTATGTGTGAGAAGTGTGTGCAATTGTAAGGAGGAACCAATGCTACCAAGATCTTGGAGCTACTCGCTTTGAATCAGCTAGGGGATTCAACAAATACTGTCTCATTCTCACCTTAGGTTGTTCAAAGTGCTTGTTAAATGAAATCACACATCCTTTTTTCAAAATAAAGCAAAATCTTGATTGTTGTGTGATTATTGTGCTTGAATTATTTGCAACAAACTTTTCCAAGAGACAAACCAAATCATTTGATCACATTCCAAACAAAGAAAATTCAAAATTGCAAACAAAAATCTATCTTTTTAGGACATTGACAAACATGGTCTTGTTTTAGTGCCATATTTGTCTAATTGTCGTGCCATTTCACTTGTGGATTGGTGCTATTCTTAGATTGACTTTCCTTAAACAAAGACCTATCCATTTGTGAGCTTCACCATCCGCACCGCCATAATCCATAGTCACATCCCAAAAATCTGACAATAGTACATCCATTTCCTCCAAAAGTTTCCAAAATCACACCTTCTCTTTGATCTTAGAGAATTAATCACCGCCATTGTTGGACCCTATCTCATTTTTCGACCAAACCAAGATTCTTGTCATAAGAAAATCATTCCCAAAAATCCCCAAAAAGTTCCCAAAATCAACACATCATCAAAACTGTCATCCTTTTGAGCTAAAGTTAGATCTAGATTTCATCCTTCCAATCACATCTTACTTGGAAAGTCAATAGTCTACCTTCCAAGTGAAATCATTACCTCTCTTTGCATAAGGTCATTAGTCTACCCCAAACAAAGAAAAACATCCATTTGTGCAACCACAAATCTAGGTCCTACCTAAGCTCAATTTGTTGACTATCAAAATCATCCACATCAAAATCAAATATCAACAAAATCTCTTCAAAACAAATGTCATCCATCACCTATCTTTTGGTCCAAAAATTTGTGGAGAAAATTAATATCGCTCATCCATATCATTCTTAGGTTAAAACCTTTAGAAAGACATCAATCTTCCACCACATCCTTTCCTCTACTCCATCTCACTACCACATCCATCTTTGGGTCCAACATAATCAATCCAATTCTCTAAGGTCTCCATCCCCATCTCATCCTATTTCTAGAAATCAACCATACACGTGCATGCCCATCACGAGATCACAAAGCAAAAAGAAGCAAGAAATGGCAGAACATTGGCAATTTGGCATGCCTAACACCAATAGCAGCAACATACCCATCTATCAAACATACAACCCATCTTCATACTCGTACCTCCCCCCATATGGTCCCAACGAAAATCCTTTCAATTACTTACAACAAAGACAACCAACACCACCACCACCACCACCACCACCACCACCACCACCACCACCAACACCACCAACACAAAATGTCCCCATCATTTCCCAAGATGATCTCGATGCCTTAAGCTTCATGCAAGACGCCGATAACACGGACCTCCTTGACAAAATCCTAAGGTCAGACCCAAGTAGATATCTTGATCATCTTCTCAAAATTGGTGCTCAACTCCCCCCCATCATGACATCTTCACAACCATCCACCTCTACAATGAATGTCTTAGGATTGGGTAATGTGCCCACACAAAAGGTGCCGTGTAGGTCATATTCTCCACATCCCAAAAATAGAGGCAGCCAATACAGTCATCATCAAGTACAAACCCTTGCCCATCTTTGAGAAGAGGCATCTCCTAGATCAAGATGTACTCGAAGATATCTCATCTTGGCTTTACAAGGATGAAGAGCCTGAGCAAGAAGCCCCCACAATCCCAATAGAAATCTACGGCAAAGGTTCTAAAATTGTCAAAAGCATGGGCTATAAAAGACAAGGCGGTATTGGCCTTCATGAGTAGGGAATCATAGAACTGTTACAAGCAACAAGAAACCCCTATACTCAAGGGTTAGGGTATGGACAACCACAATGCATCCTTACTACTGGCGAATGTATCTTAGCCGAGGTCACTATGGTCTGCTTAGACGACAACAATAATGAAACGGGCCTTCAAGACTCCTTTAGTCACTTTGCCGACTTCTTTGACTCATCCATTTGTACCATCTACTCAGTCACCACTCTCGCTTCACCCTCCAATGACCTACCACTAGTTTACCCTGACCTCATTGATTGGGACCAACGGGGACGTCCTGTCTTCGACATCGTACCTAATGATGAGGCCATCACTGAAATTATGGGGGTAATAGATCATTTTCCTTTGGGAGATCATCGAGCAGGATACATAATGGAACTCCACCAGAATGCCTATTTCAGGAGACAACCCCTGCTTCCAGTCACAAAAAAACAAGAATAAAAAATAGATCTGATGGTGAAAACCATTCTACGGTAGTATCAGATCCCAAAATAGTAAAAACAAAAGACGTATCTCCTGGTGAAAACCTCCACGAGGCGCTAGGAGATGGAAGCATGGGCCCCCCTGAGATAGACAAAGTCTATCCAGACAGATCACCCATCTTGGTCGAACGAGCTCAAGAAATGAATCTGGGGACAGAGGAAGAGCCAAAAATCACATACAGAGCAGAATCTCTTAGCATACCGGAATAAGAGAACTTCTTGTCCTTCTTCACATGCAGAAATTGCAATTTTGCATGGACCTATGCGGACATGCCAGGGTTAGATCCTGCTTTGGTGGTCCATCACCTTGCAATACGCCCCGATGCGAAACTAGTCAAACAGAAGCTCAGAAAAATGAATCCTCAAGTGGCTCTCCTCATCAAATCCAAGCTCAAGAAATTACTAGATATTGGGTTCATTCACCCAATCAATTATCCTGAATGGGTTTCAAATCTTGTACCAGTTGCTAAACCAGATGGCCAAATCCATCGGTGTACCGATTTCAGGGATCTCAACAAGGCCTGCCTGAAAGATGACTTCCCACTACCCAACATCGACATGATATTGGATCTCATGGCAGGATATGAAATGTTATCCCTCATGGATGGTTTCTCAGGATACAACCAAATAAAAATCGTTGAGGAGGATCAGCACAAAATGGCCTTCATATGTCCATGGGGAACATACTGCTGGGTGGTAATACCATTCATCCTGAAGAATGCAGGAGCCACCTATCAAAGAGCTATGACCATCATTTTTAATGACCTCTTCCACCATGTCATGGAAGACTATGTGGATGACTTTCTAGGAAAATCCACGACTAGAGAAGAACACTTAGATGTGCTGGCCAAGATCTTCGATAGGTTGGAGCAATACAATGTCCGTTTGAATCCAAAAAAATGCGTCTTCGACATTACCTCAGGCAAACTTTTGGGATACATAGTCTCGAGAGGAGGAATCAAAGTTGATCCTACAAAGGTGAAGTCCATCACTGAGATGCCACCTCCAAAAACACTGAAACAGCTGCGGAGCCTACAGGGAAAAGTCCAGTCTATCTAACGATTCATTGCCCAACTTACGGATAAGTGCCAACCATTCTAGCATCTGCTCTGAAAAAGACATAGCTTTCATTTGGAACACCAAGTGCCAGGATGTCTTTGACTGACTAAAAGAATACCTGGCTAATCCTCCTATGCTAACTCCACCAAGGTAAGGTGAACCCCTCCTGCTTTACATCTCCGCAATAGAGACAGCCATCGGAACCTTGCTAGCACAACTCGATGAGCATGGGAAAGAAAAACCCATTTACTATATCAGCCACACCTTGATCTCGTATGAGCTCAATTACACACAAATTGAATGAGCATGTCAAGCCCTTGTCTTTACGTCACAAAAGTTGAGACACTACATGCTCAATCACAAGACCAAGCTCATTACTAAGATCAACCCACTAAAGTACCTCCTAAACAGAGCTACTCTTATTGGCAGAATGGCTAAATGGGTCATGATTCTCATAGAGTTTGATATAGAATACACTAAGAGAAAGGCCATCAAAGGGCAAGTTATAGCAGATCAGCTGGTTGAGGCACCTATCCCAATAGAACATCCTATAATAGTGGAGTTTCCTGATGAAGCCATCTTGACAATCACACCAGCCATAGACACATGGAAGATGTATTTTGATGAATCATACACTCACAGAGGCTTGAGGGCAGGCGCCCTGTTTGTTACCCCTGAAAGTAACACAATCCCTAAATCTTTCAAGATCACATTTCCATGCACCAACAACATAGCAGAGTATGAGGCCCTTATCACAGGTCTCTGCATGGCCATCCAATGGAAAATTGAAAAGCTACTGGTGTACGGTGACTCTCAACTGGTCATCAAGCAGGTCAATAATGAATACAAAACCAAGGATGATAAGCTCCTTCCCTATAAGAAGATGGTCAATGATTTCAAAGACTACTTCAAAGACATCCATTTCAAGCAAATCCCAAGACTCAATAACAAAGCAGCAGATTGCATGGCAACTATCGGATCTCTGGTAGACATGAAGAAGGACAACAAGAAATGCAAATTCCTGATCAAAGAACTCCCCATCCTAGCATACGATGTTCCTCAATCCAAACTAGTGTGCAAAGTCATTGGTCCCTTGTCCCTATGGTACCAAGAAACATACTTATACCTCCATGACAACATCCTCCCCTCTAATCTGTCCACCTCACAAAGAAAATCATTCATTTGTCGAACCTCTCGATTCATCCTTATAGGCGATACATTATACAAAAGGAGTCTTGATGGTACACTTCTACGATGTTTAGACTCTAGGGAAGCTGAAGTAGCCTTGGAAGAGGTGCATGCAGGCATCTGTGGGGTGCATTCAAGTGGACCCACTCTTTCCAAAAAGGTCCTCAGGACCAGATATTATTGGCCCACAATGGAACAAGATTCCCACAGGTTTATCAAGAAATGCCTCCCATGTCAATAGCATGGCGATCTCATCCATTCACTAGCATAGGAACTGCAACTGATCACAATGCCGTGGCCTTTCTCACAGTGGGGACTCGACCTCATAGGGAAAATACATCCTCCATCCTCCAATGGCCATAAGTTCATTATCACCGCTACCGAATACTTCACAAAATGGGTGGAAGAAATACCACTCACCTTCACCACAGGTATCCAAATCTCAAAATTCATCCTCCACTATATCATCTGTCGATATGGTATCCCCCATTCCATTGTCATTGACAATGGAAAGCCCTTCAAAAACTAGGAAGTTCACACCTTTTGCGAAAAATTTGACATCAAACACCACTTCTCCACACCATATTACCCTCAAGGAAATGGTCAAGCAGAGGCTTCTAATGAAACCATCCTCCGCATTCTCAAGAAGATAGTTAATGAAGCTAGCTGTGACTGGCACCTCCAACTCAACCCCGCCTTATGGGCCTATTGCACAAGCATCCGCACTCCTACAGGAGCCACCCCATTCTCACTAGTATTTAGATCTGAAGCCATTTTACCTATAGAGGTCGAGCTCCCATCTCTCCGAGTGTCCTTACAAAACATTATCTTTGATGAGGACTATCGCGTTGCAATGTTGCATCAACTGGAACTACTGGATGAGAAATGCCTGAATGCATTGAATCACCTACAGGCATACCAAAACTGCCTCAGAGGAAGCTACAACAAAAGGATCAGAAATAGAAAATTTGAGGTAGGTGACCTTGTCGTAATGGAGAATCAGAAGAACCTGCAAGAGCATCCTAAGCAAGGAAATTTTGAACCTAACTGGCTAGGACCTTATGTCATCACGACCGATTATGGGTCAGGAGCTTATCAGCTTGCAACACCTGAGGGGCAGCCTCTAGATGAGCCGATGAACATCTTGCATCTCAAGAAATTCTATGCATAACCCATCTGGTACCCCAAGTCAAAAAAAAAATCAAAAACACCAAAAAAAATTAGAAAATCAAGGAAAATCAGTGCAATAAAAACTTCCAATGGTGAAAATCACTCCAATGATGCCTTGGATAAGTACCATGGTGAAAACCTATTTCAGGCACCATGCGTAGTGGCCGGTTCTACCATCTAATTAGTCCTCTTTCTATCACATCACTCCAAATTTCACGCATCCCATGGCTTGGAATTCTAAAATATCAAGACCTATCGCCCAACCCATCCTATCCCATCCCAAGGCAAACTCATGGAATGAAGATCTTTGTAAGCTCCCATTGTACATAAAAAACAAAAAATCCAAAAACATCGCAAAATCATAAAATACAAAAATAGTAAAAAATACAGAAAACCTAAAAAAATAACACATCTCATCACGACCATCAAAAAACACATCAATATTCATCACATCAAACCCATCATAAACCATTCCCACATCATAAGGTCTTGTCAAAACTACATATTCATTTTGCTCGCATCTTAAAAGTACCTTGATCCCGTGGACACAGGGTATGTAGGCAGTCTGGAATATGAAGGATGTTTCTAGTACTCAGCTATATAAGATGCACCCATCCAACCCGTTTGGATGGTCCCCATTCACTGAGATTTTTGGATCTCATAAATAATACACATGCTACGTATACACTCCAAATAGGTCCCCCAATGCAAAAATCATCAATCAACATACCAACCATAATCCTACACATGGCCAGACTGTTATTTTGCCCATCTTCCAAAAATTCTCCAATCAACACCAACGGATCTACGTCCTAGGATATATCTTTCCTACAATGGACAAAAATCTATTATTCTATCATCACGTCTCTTGGCAAGAGCACACAAAGGCTAGTTGTATCTTTTCATTGGTCTTTTTGATTATTGGTTTTTGTCTTTTTTGTCTCACTCTAAGTCATCTCCAAAACTACCTTGATCTCATTATATCATGGTATGTAGGGGATAGCACCTAGAGTAGACATAGTCATTGTTTTTGCATGTTGTGCTTGTGGGTTGGGTTCATTACTCCAAGAATAGTATTCATATCTTAAAGTCTAGGTCAGTTCTAGTAGGATGTGTCCTATTTGCATATACAGGAATCAAAACCTTATATGCATTATTCGTACTCATCGCTATGAATCCCCTTCCTCGACTAGACAAGATTATACTACCTTGGGCATGCATGAAATCAACCTATTATTTGTGGGTTTAGTCCATGCAATCGCAGGGTATACATCATCACCTATGTCATTTCATACCTTTGTGAACTGTATCCTACATTGCTACATTAAACTAAGAAATGCTATCAATTCATCTTTGGTAACTACTGTTACTAGCTCAAAGTCATCATCCTAATCACTCAGTCAACTATCCCACCTTGGCCTAGATTTGATCATCACTTTCCACCCACCCCTTCCCCCCAAATCCAATCCCCTCACTAACCCCATTCCCCCACCATATCTCCACTTAACACATCTTGAACCAAACCAAACCCCCCCTTAATGACGTGGTGTCGTATGACCTAACTATCCTCTCATCTCCCCACCGCCAACCTCTAGATGCTCCCACCCCTATCCTCTCCTCACTTAATCCCATTTCCCACAGCCTCACCATTCAGGGTTAAACAAAGAACATCATGTGTATCAGGACTGGATCATCTCACCTATCACCTAGTTTGCATACCACCCATCACCTAAACTACATCTAGCATATCATTTAGCTACATGTCATAATCCATTTAATTTGCATATCATTTTAGATTCATTTTAATACATTTTGCATGTCATTTTAGGTTCATTTTAATCCATTTTAATTTGCATATCATTTTAGATTCATTTTAATCCATTTTGCATATCATTTTAGATTCATTTTAATCCATTTTGCATGTCATTTTAGGTTCATTTTAATCCATTTTAATTTACATATCATTTTAGATTCATTTTAATCCATTTTGCATATCATTTTAGGTTCATTTTAATCCATTTTGCATGTCATTTAGATCCATTTATCTATTTAAATTGCATATCAAATAGATTTCATTTATCCATTTTAATTTGCATATCATTTTAGATTCATTTTAATCCATTTTGCATATCATTTTAGGTTCATTTTAATCCATTTTGCATGTCATTTAGATTCATTTTATCCATTTAAATTGCATATCAAATAGTTTTCATTTATCCATTTAAATTGCATATCAAATAGATTTCATTAGACCATTTAAATTGCATGTCATTTAGAAAACCATTTTTGCATATCAATTAGGCTCATTTATCCATTTAAGTTTGCATAATAATTAGGTTCATTCTAGAATCATTTAGTTGCACATTAGACATCATATTTCACAAAGCACTTAGTCACATTACATCATCATAATAAATGCATTTAATAAACATCTAACTGCATATGCATATTTTCATATATAAACATACATTTCCATCTTAAATGCATCCATAAAATCAAAAACATCATCACATAAACATAACACATCCATAGCATATAAAATCCATAAAGAAATACTGCATCCATCACATAAGCATCATCATAATCATAGCATCATAAACCACCAGAATGCATCGCATCATATAAAATCACCACAAAAAATGTACATCGCTCATATATGTATACAAAAATAAAGTGTCCTGATACAAAATGCCTCCAAGGGCTAACATGATATGACTATCACATGGATGATCCTCTCTCTGAAGGAGTGGGGGACCCTGACCGTAGTCGAGGCTATGATCCTGTCGATGGCTGTGGCTGCAACTGTGGTTGTGCCTGCACCTGTGGACCCTGCTGAGGCACGTGCAAGGGAGGAGGCATCATCTGCTGAATGGATTGAATAGATCTCGATCTGTGAGACCTAGAGGCCCCTGATCTACTGACCTGGCTATAGCTCGGGGCACGCTACACTGTTGGCATAGCTGCATAATACAAGCCCTAATAGTACTCCACCTGTGCTCTGGCCTCTGTCAAATCCCCTTGTACCTGCATCAGCTACCCCTGTGCCTAACTCAACTGTGCCTACAGCTGATAGGTCTATGTCTGTGCCTGGGCCAACTAAGCCTGCATCCCTGTCAAAACTGGGGCAAGTCCACCACTTGAAGCCTGTAGACTACGTAATGTAGTCTCTGCTTGCTATGCCCTACCAAGCACTGTATCCTGCTCTCTGGTCAACACCTCTATATCACCCTGCGCCTAGGCCAATTGGGCCTACAATGCAGCCACCTGTCCATCTATCCCATCTAACAAGGCCAGTGCCCCCCACAAATACACCAACTCTGCATCCTATCCATCTAGTGCCTCTTGTAGGCTGGCCACCTGTGCCCGTAGGGTCTCCATCTCCTCCTCCCCATCCTGAGGCCGCTGACGAGGTGTCAGCCTCCCCACCTCTGCCTCTCCAGCTGTCCCTGAGGGACCTGCCTGCTGCCCTACAACCTGCTACCCTCCCCTAGTAGCCTACTGCTATGCTACCTATGGTGGCGACAGATGTCCCCCACGCTGTCGAGGCCCTCTAGGCTGTCGCCCTGCTCTAACCTGTACCTCCTCAATAGGAACCTACTGTGCAGGTACCTACTGCCCCACTTGCCCCTGCCTTGCTGCCATCCCTGCCAGCACATCTATCGGTTGGCCATCCTTACCAGCCACTCTCTCCTCTCCATCATCTCCAACCTCCACAAGGAAGTCCTCAATGATAAATTCACCCTCCTCCATGTGATCCTCCCCATCTGAGTTGTCTCCACCATCTAAATCATCGCCCCCTGAACCTACTGCCTCCGCTGCTAGATCCATCAACTGAGTAGGCCGATGCATATGCCACCATATATCATAGGCATCCATAGTCCCTGTATCCCTCACTGTGCTCCTCCAATCCCACGGTACTAGCCGTAGAGCTATAAAATCTGCTAGGGTGATCTGTGGCTGTATAGCTACAAGCTAATAGGCCGCATCTCAAGGTGTCTGTGCAAATATCACCATCTGCTGCGGAGTGTCCTGTACCAAACCAAACTGTAGCATAACCTGTGAAGGGAGATACACATCTATCGTATGGTCTCCTCGACCCATCAAGTACCGCTGTTGAAACGCAAAAGGGAGATGAAGGTCATCATCTAGCCATGGCTCTGCACTGATGTATGGTCACTGGGTCACACTAATCACATCATCTAACATCCTCCTCCAATGCCGCACCTGCCTAGTATATGTGTACTCTGCATCCTGATATAAAAACACAAAGGCCTCAAACTGCCATCCATAATACCCGCATATCAGCTTGGTAACTGGGATGTGCTCCCAAATCCATACGTGAAGCAGAGTAACTTCAGCTGATAATGCTCTATCATGCAGGTAGGTGACTGTATGCATCTCATGATATAACTGCCCTAGCATAGACGATCTCATGTGTCACCATCCCTTCTATCACCCCCCAAGCCAACTGGAAAACCCCTGCCTCACCTGTCAGTCATTTCAAACCCTCCAATCAACGCACAAAGGAATAAGGTAAATGGATCTGCACCTGCAACCAGTGTCCCCTCATAGTCCATCTCCCTCCCATCTAGAGAGAGAACAAGATGATCCACACCAAACACCCTGACTAATGCACTCCGCCCTCTCCTTGTGTCATATCTAACATGCCAGCCCTAGATAGGCAGCTTGAGGATGTGATAAACATCCTCAAGTGTGATGGTAATCTCTCCAGTAGGCAACAAAAAATTGCAGGTCTTAGAGCAATACTACTCCACCATCGTTGTCATAAGAGCTCAATGAGCTTGCAAAACTGGCATCAAGGACACCATCAAAAGCCCCAATCTCGCCAGTCAACCTTGCGTTGCATCATCAAAACTGTCAAAAAGTGCCATCACAGATGGCACCGGTCGCTCTTGTGAGGCAAGTATAAATCACTCAGTATCCTGCATACACAACTTTCTGGTCAGACATTAACCCATCTTTTTCTAGATCACACCTTTTCTTATACTGTCTAGAAGCCAAAATACTTGGCACTAACATAGGCAATCTTTTGCGCCATTCCAAAAATGGTGCCATGATTTCTTCTTCATAGCATTATTATAGAGAATAGCGCCAATGAGTCCCCCCTTTCGTACTAAACCCCATGATCGCACTACTGCGTAATACCTTTGGCACCAATTTGAAAAATGGTGTCGAACTACCATTTGGCGCTATTCCACCTAATAGCGCCAATTTGCCCAAAAGCCCTAACAGAGCGCCACTCCCTTAGATAGTGCCATTCTAGACAATCGCACTACTATAACCCTAGTGTGGTACTGTAGAAGTCAAACCCTATTCTCCTAACAAATAGTGCTAAACTAGAAGATAGCACCAAAACACCCTCTAAATGGAGACAAACCGCCCTACCCTACCTAGGCGGATAGCGCCAATCCTAATGATGGCATTAATCTGCCTTACCATTGGCGCCATACGCTCCTACCCCAAATCCCAAAACCTAAAAAATGCATGTAAACCAAAAAAATTACAAAGTCAGGGTTAGGCCCTACCGGGGGTCCAGTGCTTGGTGCCTGGCCAAACTCTCAGAACTGCTCAGAGATATGTCGAAGTCGTAGGAACTGGGCGTTGCAGTCAGCCATCTCTCCTTCATCTTTTCTTCTCCAAAGTCAAAAGTATGCAAATGTGGCACTCTAAGGGCCCACTTTGCCTCATATATTGGGCCATGTCATACCTCCACCCCCTCCTTTTCCCTCCAGGGTGCAGATCTAAGCCTTTTTTTCTCTGTTTTTCTTCCTGTCATCATCTTTTCCCATCACCTATCCAACTTTCACTCCCGTCGCATCCTTTTCGAGAACTCACCCAGAAAAATTTTATTTTCCCTCTGACCTCTCGAGGGGGCATCCCTTATCCATCTTATTCCTTCCTGACAACTGGGGCATATTTTTCTTCAACCTGACGCCACTTTCCTCCTAGGTCCGGACGCTCCATCGCTTATCATCGGTGTGTGCTTGTAATGTCCCTGAGATGGTGATGAACCTAGAAATAGGTACACTCCATCACTTGTCTGCCATGTTTTCTCTGTGTCTTCTATGTGTGTGTGTATGGTGTGTTTGTTCCCAAGCGTAGTCTTAAAGACTAGTGACGATGAGTCCCTCCTATGCTTTGGGATTTGTTTGGCATGATTGATTTGTATGGCATGTTTGTTCTCAAGTGCAGTCTTAAAGACTAGTGGTGATGAGTCCCTCCTACACTTTGATATTTGTATTGCGTGTCTGTTCCCCGATGTGCAGTCTTAAAGACTAGTGGCGATGAGTCCCTCCTACACTATGGGTTGTGTGTTTACTTTCCTTGTACTTGCAACTACATTTCATATATGGGAAAAGGAAAAAAAAATAATCACTGCATTCACTGTGTTTTGTGTGTCTTCAATGTTGTCTTCTCTATGTTTTGCATGACTATAACTATCTTCTCCATGTTTTGTGTGCCTGTTACTGTCTTTAATGTGTTTGGCATGTCTTCACTGTGCTTGGTGTGTTTGTTGTGTTTGTTGACCTTACTTTAATGCATGTATTGGCCTTGCATTTATACATATATTAAAGTGGGGGATAAATGTTATGTTAGAAAATGTCCCCTTGGGGGACTTTTCCCTCTTAAGGTTTAGCTCTCGGGTCCTTAAATTGCATTTAGAGCGTCTTGTGTGATATTTTTGACTCCCGATGAGAAAATCCTAAAGTCTTATGGCAAATAGGACCTAGGGGATTACACTTTGATGAATCTTGAACAAAAATAGTAGGGTGGACTTGGGCGCTAGTACCCTAGTCTTGCCCTATTTTTGGTCTAGCCTAATTTCAAATGTCTGTTTAGTGACCATTATTTAGGTGTTATGTTGACATCTCAAGTTTGAATTATGAAATTCTTAGCGAGAATCTTTGTAGTTGCATATATAAGCATGTTTAGGTTTCATTTAGAAACGAGAAGGAGATTTCGATTAACAAGCTTATGTGAAAGTGATTCTTGAAGCATTCATTGTGTTGTAGAGTAGTACTTTGTTGTTATTGTGTTTGTTATTGTAATGTCAGAAAATGTCCCCTTGGGGGATTTTCCCTCATAAGGTTTAGCTCCTGAGTCTCTTAGCTGCATTTAGGACATCTTACATCATATTTTGGCATCCTGATGAAATGAACCTTGGGTTTCATGACAAATGGGTCGTAGGAGGATCCGTTGAACTAAATCCTGACAAAAATAAGGGGGAGGACTTGGGCTCCCGCGCCCTAGTCCTGCCCTATTTTGGGTCAGTCCCAAATTTTGAGTGTCAGCTTGTGACCATTATTTGGGTCCTATGCCGACACGGTAAGTTTGAATTACAAAATTCTTGGTGCGAGTGTTTGTAGTTGCATATAAAGCATGTTTAGGCATTCATTTGTAAACTAGATGATAACTAACTAGCAATTTGGATTCTCAAGTTTATGTGAAGGTGATTCAAGGCATTCATTATAGCTATAGACACCTAAAAATGTCTTTTACCATCTAACCAACTCCATACAACCCTAAACACATCAATTTCCCTTCTAACCAATTAATTAAATTTTTATTTAATTAATTAACACTTTCATTTTCCAAATTCACACCATTCTATCCCCAAAATTAAATTAATTTCATTAATTCAATAGTCCAAACCTTAGCCAATTTATTTAATAAATATGTAATATTTATTAAATCAATTTCCCCTTTTTCACTAAATCAAATTAATTAGTTAAAACCATGTTAACTAATTAATTTAGCCTATAATTAACCTATCCCTACCCTAGACAATTAAATAGCTATTATTTAATTGCCTACCCTAGCCTACCTCATCATAGCTCTAGGATTAATTAAATAAAACCCCTATTTAATTAATCCTAACCCCTTCATTTGGGTGGTCAAACCTTGTTTAACACCCTTCCCCACATCCTCCAAATAAAAAATTGAATTAAATCAACATAAGTCAATTTTTTATTTAGAAACATCCTACATCACATTTATTTCTCCTTACAACCCCATACTCATTTATTTCCTCTTTTCCCCAAATGAATTTTTAATTCATTTACATTCCCCCATATGAATCTTTTATTCCAAAATAATCCTTCACCCCCATGCTCATTAAATAACCCCTTTTCCCAAAATGAATAAAAGAATCACTTTTATTCCTAGCCCTCCATTCATTCAAGATTGAATCTAGGCCCTCCACATCACTTCTATCCTCCACCATTGATCTTCAAAATCAATCTCCACCCTTGGATCAAAATCGCTTCCAAAAATCTATAAATAGAATGTCTCCCAAGCCATTTTCATCATCCAAGTTTATGTAAAGTTACCATGCCAAAATAACTCTTGAGCTAGAATAGTGAGTTGCCACTTTGAGTAGTATTTTACATTTCAATTCATTGTCTAGGGTAATCTTTGTCAAGGAGCTTGTTTGGGTGCAAAGGCTCCTTCCTCCCTTGATGGGATTAGATTTGTATGTGAGGTATAATCTTGTGTTTATTGGATTTGGTTTAGTATTTCAACCTTGCTTGCATTTCTAATCTACATTGGCATGCCAGGTGGGACCCAGAAGGTCCAAATCTAACTTGTGTTGTGAGTTTTTATTGTGAGTTTTTGTTGTGAGATATGTGTGTTTACAGGTGCGGCGCCATCCTACCCTCTCAGCAACACCATCACTGGCTAGTTTCAGTGCCATATCCTGTTTTGGTGCTATTTTTGTGCAACACATTTATACTCTTTCACTCACTCACATTTCTTTTGCTCATGATCTCTCTGCCACTTTTTGAGTTAATTTGCTCCCAATTTTCACAGAGATATTGAAATTACAAGGGGAGATTATGTCAAAATTTTTATAGGAGGTCTAAAAATGCATTTTGGCTTTATTTTTATCTTCTTTTTCATTTACTCAGACTAACAAAGCTAACAAGACCTTGATTTTGTTGTCTGACCCTTTGTATTGTGTAGAAGAAACCACTTTTTATAGGTTAGATGTATCTAGCCCCGAATTGATGCTATCTCCCAGATTGACGCTATCCGCAAGTGTAAATCGACTACCTGAGACATTACGCAGTGGTGCAATCACATAGTTATTTTAGTACTATGTCCTAGTTTAACGCTATTAGGGTCTTTGGATAGCGCTATTTATTGAATTATCACTTTCCTTGTAATATTGTAATGCCATCATTTAGTTTGGCACGTTCATGGTCTGTAATCAGCGCTATATTGTTAATTAGCACCATCTGTGTAAGTCGGGTCGTTCTACCTGCAGTGGCTCTATTATATATCTGGTTCAGCCCTATTCATCAAACTGACTTTGCTTTTTTTTTTTGTAGGTACTGACAAGTGTTTGCAGGTCTTTTGCTATCATTTTTGGAGATACTAACTAACTTTTTGCAGGGTGATTTCATTTTTGTTTTAAATACTTCAAATTTGTGACTTAAAATGAACCCTTTGCATGATTAGTTAGACAAATATTTTGACTTGGTGCATCTAAAATTTAAACAAAGCAAACAAATCCTTTGGGTGAAGTGTGTGTCAAAACATTTACTTTGGTGTTCTAAAATTTACAATTTGTGTGCCAACAACCAACAAATCCAAACACTTCAATTTGGGCTTTAAAAAGAACCACAAATTGCATAAATCAAAAGCATTTTGGTTAAAAAGAACAACAACTTGCATCTTTCACGCATCTAATCAAGAAAATCATTTTAAAAAGTGTGTGAAGTGTCTTGTGCTCTTTTTTTTTGTGGTGTGAAAGCGTATACTATTCCCTTGCACCGTTTTGGTGACCTTGGGAATCAAAAGCTTCTCACAAAACTTGCATTAATCACACCCAATCTAATCTAAACATCTAAAATGAACCATGTTTAGTGTGATGTAATCATAGAGAATACATATGCTCTCCCCTCACATCTTTGTATGAACTTGGGGATCAAAAGTATTTTTTGTGATTATATTGCTTTTGTAAACCTTAGAGGGCCTACCACCCTGCTTCGAAAGGTGGGAACGACCCAAGCAGCATCAAGCTAAAGCCAAGCTCTTCCAAGCCGCTATGTAAAATAAGGCATTTGGGATGAAAGTCTCAAGCGCCAGGTGTTGTTGTGTTATACCGATAGCCAACCTCCCCCAAAACCCTCCAAGGTGTAACCCTTGGAGGCTGGGAGACTCCATAACAGAGAGTAGCGCTGCTGTACGTATATCCACCTAAACAGATGCCGTTACTATGAACCATTGTTTAGCAATCCAAAATCCTTCTATTTGTTGGCACAGAAGGGAAACCTTTGAAGCGGCTCCGATTCATGCAGTTCTTAGCTGAGGTAGCAGGGATAATCTAAAGGTTTGGTGAGGGACAAGCCTTATAAGAAACCCAGATCTTGGTGTGTGTGAGAAGTGTGTGCAATTGTAAGGAGGAGCTAGTGCTACCAAGATCCTGGAGCTACCTGCTTTGAATAGGCGCAGTTAGGGGATTCAACAAATATTGTCTCATTCTCACCTTAGGTTGTTCAAAGTGCTTGTTAAATGAAATCACACATCTTTTTTTCAAAACAAAGCAAAATCTTGATTTGTTGTGTGATTATTTTGCTTGAATTATTTGCAACAAACTTTTCCAAGAGACAAACCAAATCATTTGATCACACTCCAAACAAAGAAAATCCAAAATTGCAAACAAAAATCTATCTTTTTAGGACATTGACAAACACTGTCTTGTTTTAGCGCCATATTTGTCTGATTGTGGTGCCATTTCACCTGTGGATTGGCGCTATTCTCAGATTGACTTTCCTTAAACAGAGACCTATCCATTTGTGAGCTTCACCATCTGCACCGCCATAATCCATAGTCACATCCCAAAAATCTGACAACAGTATGTCCATTTTCCTCCAAAAGTTTCCAAAATCACACCTTCTCTTTGATCTTAGAGAATTAATCACCATCATTGTTGGACCCTATCACATTTTTTGACCAAACCAAGATTCTTGTCGTAAAAAAAATCATTCCCAAAAATCCCCAAAAAGTTCCCAAAATCAACACATCATCAAAATCTGTCATCCTTTTGAGCTAAAGTTAGATCTAGATTTCACCCTTCCAATCACATCTTACTTGGAAAGTCAATAGTCTACCTTCCAAGTGAAATCATTACCCCTCTTTGCGTAAGGTCATTAGTCTACCCCAAACAAAGAAAAACATCCATTTGTGCAACCACAAATCTAGGTCCTACCTAAGCTCAATTTGTTGACTATCAAAATCATCCACATCAAAATCAAATATCAACAAAATCTCTTCAAAACAAATGTCATCCATCACCTATCTTTTGGTCCAAAAAATTGTGGAGAAAATCAATATTGCCCATCCATATCATCCTTAGGTTAAAACCTTTAAAAAGACATATCAATTTTCCACCACATCCTCTCCTCTACTCCATCTCACTACCACATCCATCTTTGGGTCCAACACAATCAATCCGATTCTCTAAGGTCTCCATCCCCATCTCATCCTATTTCTAGAAATCAACCATACGTGTGCATGCCCATCACGAGATCACAAAGAAAAAAGAAGCAAGAAATGGTAGAACATTGGCAATTTGGCATGCCTAACACCAATAGCAGCAACATACCCATCTATCAAACATACAACCCATCTTCATACTCGTACCTCCCCCCATATGGTCCCAACGAAAATCCTTTTCATTACTTACAACAAAGACAACCAACATCACCACCACCACCGCCACCACCACCAACACAAAACGTCCCCATCATTTCCCAATATGATCTCGATGTCTTAAGCTTCACGCAAGACGCTGATAACATGGACCTCCTTGATAAAATCCTAAGGTCGGACCCAAGTAGATATCTTGATCATCTTCTCAAAATTGGTGCTCAATCCCCCCATCATGACATCATCACAACCATCCACCTCTACAACGAGTGTCTTAGGATTGGGTAATGTGCCCACACAAAAGGTGTCGTGTAGGTCATATTCTCCACATCCCAAAAACAGAGGCAACCAATACAGTCATCATCAAGTGCAAACCCTCGCCCATCTTTGAGAAGAGACATCTCCTGGATCAGGATGTACTTGAAGATATCTCATCTTGGCTTTACAAGGATGAAGAGCCTGAGCAAGAAGCCCCCACAATCCCAACAGAAATCTACAGCAAAGGTTCTGAAATTGTCAAAAGCATGGGCTATAAAGGACAAGGCGGTATTGGCCTTCATGAGCAGGGAATCATAGAACTGCTGCAAGAAACACGAAACCCCTATACTCAAGGGTTAGGGTATGGACAACCACAACGCATCCTTACTACCAGCGAATGTATCTTAGCCGAGGTTGCTATGGTCTCCTTAGACGTTGACAACATTAATGAAATGGGCCTTCAAGACTCCTTTAGTCACTTCGCTCACTTCTTTGACTCATCCATTTGTACCATCTACTCAGTCACCACTCTCGCTTCACCCTCCAATGACCTACCACTAGTTTACCTCGACCTCATTGATTGGGACCAATGGGGACCTCCTATCTTCAACATCGCACCTAGTGATGAGGCCATCACCGAAATGATGGGGGTAATAGATCACTTTCCTTTGGGAGATCATCGAGCAGGATACATAATGGAACTCCACCTGGATGCCTATTTCTGGGAGGCAACCCCTGCTTCCAGTCACAAAAACACAAGAATAAAAAATGGATTTGATGGTGAAAACCATTCTACAGTAGTATTAGATCCCAAAATAGTAAAAACAAAAGATGTATCTCCTGGTGAAAACCTCCATGAGGCGCCAGGAGATGGAAGCATGGGCCTCCCTGAGATAGATAAAGTCTATCTAGATAAATCACCCATCTTGGTTGAACCAGCTCAAGAAATGAATCTAGGGATAGAGGAAGAGCTGAAAATCACATACAGAGTAGAATCTCTTAGCATACCGGAACAAGAGAACTTCTTGTCCTTCTTCACATGCAGAAATCACAATTTTGCATGGACCTATGTGGACATGCCAGGGTTAGATCCCACTTTAGTGGTCCATCACCTTGCAGTACGTCCTGATTGCAGTATGCCTTGACGTGAATCCAGTCAAATAGAAGCTTAGAAAAATGAATCCTCAAGTGGCTCTCCTCGTCAAAGCTGAGCTTAAGAAATTACTAGATGTTGGGTTCATTCGCCCAATCGATTATCCTGAATGGGTTTCAAATCTTGTACCAGTTGCTAAACCAGATGGTCGAATCTGCTGTTGTACTGATTGCAGGGATCTCAACAAGGCCTACCCGAAAGATGACTTCCCACTACCCAACATCGACATGATAGGGTATCTCATGGCAGGATATGGAATGTTATCCCTCATGGATGGTTTCTCAGGATACAACCAGATAAAAATCGCTGAAGAGGATCAGCACAAAACGGCCTTCATATGTCCATGGAGAGCATACTGCTGGGTGGTAATGCCATTCGGCTTGAAGAATGCAGAGCCACCTATCAAAGAGCTATGATCATCATTTTTCATGATCTCTTCCACCATGTCATGGAAGACAATGTGGATGACTTGCTAGGAAAATCCAAGACTAGAGAAGAACGCTTAGATGTGCTAGCCAAGATCTTTGATAGGTTGGAGCAATAGAATGTCTGTTTAAATCCAAAAAAATGCATCTTCAGTGTTACCTCAGGCAAACTTCTAGGATATATAGTCTCGAGAAGAGGAATCAAAGTTGATCCTGCAAAGGTCAAGGCCATCACCGAGATGCCGCCTCTAAAAACACTGAAACAGCTGCGGAGCCTATAGGGAAAACTCTAGTCTATTCGACGATTCATTGCCCAACTTACAGATAAGTACCAACCATTCCAGCATCTGCTCTGAAAAGATATAGCTTTCATTTGGAACACCCAGTGCCAGGATGCCTTTGACCGACTAAAGGAATACCTGGCTAATCCTCCTATGCTAACTCCACCAAGCCAAGGCGAACCCCTCCTGCTTTATATCTCCGCAATAGAGACAGCCATTGGAACCTTGCTAGTACAACTCAATCAGCAGGGGAAAGAAAGAGCCATTTACTATATCAGCCACACCTTGATCTCGTATGAGCTCAATTACACACAAATTGAACAAGCATGTCTATCCCTTGTCTTTACGTCACAAAAGTTGAGACACTACATGCTCAATCACAAGACCAAGCTCATTGCTAAGATCAACCCACTAAAGTACCTCCTAAACAGAGCTACTCTTACTGGCAGAATGGCTAAATGTGTCATGATTCTCATAGAGTTTGATATAGAATACACTGAGAGAAAGGTCATCAAAGGGCAAGTTATAGCAGGTCAGCTGGCTGAGGCACCTATCCCAATAGAACATCCTATAATAGTGGAGTTTCCTGATGAAGCCATCTTGACAATCACACTAGCCATAGACACATGGAAGATGTATTTTGATGGATCATACACTCACAGAGGCTCAGGGGCAGGCCTCCTATTTGTTACCCCTCAAGGTGACACAATCCCTAAATCCTTCAAGATCACATTTCCATGCACCAACAACATAGCAGAGTATGAGGCCCTCATCATAGGTCTCTGCATGGCCATCCAATGGAAAATTGAAAAGCTACTGGTGTACGACAACTCTCAACTGGTCATCAGGCAAGTCAATAATGAATACAAAACAAAGGATGACAAGCTCCTTCCCTATAAGAAGATGGTCAATGATTTCAAAGACTACTTCGAAGACATCCATTTCAAGAAAATCCCAAGACTCAATAACAAAGTAGCAGATGCCATGGCAACTATCAGATCTCTGGTAGACATGAAGAAGGATAGAAAGAAATGCGAATTCCTGATCGAAGAACTCCCCATCCTAGCATATAGTGTTCCTCAATCCAAACTAGTGTGCGAAGTTGTTGGTCACTTGTCGCCATGGTACCAAGAAACATACTTATACCTTCACGACAACATCCTCCCCTCTAATCTGTCCACCTCACAAAGAAAATCATTCATC
This sequence comes from Cunninghamia lanceolata, assembly GCA_027924645.1. Lineage (NCBI taxonomy): Eukaryota > Viridiplantae > Streptophyta > Pinopsida > Cupressales > Cupressaceae > Cunninghamia > Cunninghamia lanceolata. The sequence goes on from BSBN01001054.1 coordinate 8,768,497, forward strand.
TATTGAACCTCCCGATTCATCCTTATAGGTGATACATTATACAAAAGGAGTCTTGATGGTACGCTTCTACAATGTTTAGACTCTAGGGAAGCTAAAGTAGCCTTGGAAGAGGTACATGCAGGCATCTGTGGGACACATTCAAGCGGACCCACTCTTTCCAAAAAGATCCTCAGGACCGGATATTATTAGCCCACAATGGAACAAGATTCCCACAGGTTTATCAAGAAATGCCTCCCATGTCAACAGCATGGCGATCTCATCCATTCACCAGCATAGGAACTGCAACCGATCACAACGCTGTGGCCTTTCTCATAGTGGGGACTCGACCTTGTAGGGAAAATACATCCTCCATCCTCCAATGGCCATAAGTTCATTATCACCGCTATCGAATACTTCACAAAGTGGGTGGAAGCAATACCACTCACCTTCACCACAGGTATCCAAATCTCAAAATTCATCCTCCACTATATCATCTGCCGATATGGTATCCCCCATTCCATCGTCACTGACAATGGAAAGCCCTTCAAAAACCAGGAAGTTCGCACCTTGTGTGAAAAATTTGACATCAAACACTTCTCCACACCATATTATGCTCAAGGAAACGGTCAAGCAGAGGCTTGTAACAAAACCATCCTCCGCATTCCCAAGAAGACAGTTAATGAAGTTGGCCATGACTGGCACCTCCAACTCAACCCCCCCTTATGGGCCTATCGCACAAGCATCCGCACTCCTATAGGAGCCACCCCATTCTCACTAGTATTCAGATCTGAAGCCATTTTACCTATAGAGGTCGAGATCCCATCTCTCCGAGTGTCCTTGCAAAACATTCTCTCTGATGAGGACTACCGCGTCGCAAGGTTGCATCAACTGGAACTACTAGATGAGAAATGCCTAAATGCATTGAATCACCTATAGGCATACCAAAACTACCTCAGAAGAAGCTACAACAAAAGGATCAGAAATAGAAAATTTGAGGTAGGTGACCTTTTCCTAATGGAGAATTAGAAGAACCTGCAAGAGCATCCTAAGCAAGGAAAGTTTGAACCTAACTGGCTAGGACCTTATGTCATCACGACTGATTATGGGTTAGGAGCTTATAAGCTTACAACACCTGAGGGGCAGCCTCTAGATGAGCCGATGAACATCCTGCATCTCAAGAACTTCTATGCATAACCCATTTGGTACCCCAAGTCAAAAAAATAAAAAATAAAAAAAAATCAAAAACACCAAAAAAATAGAAAATCAAGAAAAATCAGAGTGCAATAAAAACTTCCAATGGTGAAAATCACTCCAGTGACGCCTTGGATAAGTACCATGGTGAAAACTTGTTTTAGGCACCATGCGTAGTGGCCGGTTCTACCATCTAATAAGTCCTCTTTCTGTCACATCACTCCATATTTCACTCATCCCATGGCTTGGACTTCTAAAACATCAAGACCTATCACCCAACCCATCCTATCCCATCCCAGGGCCAACTCATGGAACGAGGATCTTTGTAAGCCCCCATTGTACATAAAAAATCAAAAAAGCCAAAAATATTGCAAAATCATAAAATACAAAAATAGTAGAAAATATAGAAAACCCAAAAAAACAACACATCTCATCACGATCATCAAAACACACATCAATCTTCATCACATCAAACCCATCACAAACCATTCCCACATCATCAAGTCTTGCCAGAACTACATATTCATTTCGCCCAAATCTTAAAAGTACCTTGATCCCATGGACACAGGGTATGTAGGCAGTCTGGAATACGAAGGAAGTTTCCAGTACTCAAGTATATAAGATGCACCCATCCAACCCGTTTGGATGGTCCCCATTCACTGAGCTTTCTGGATCTCATAATTAATACACACGATACGTATACACTCCAAACAGGTCCCCCAATGCAAAAATCATCAATCAACATACCAACCATAATCCTACACATGGCCAGACTATTATTTTGCCCATCTTCCAAAAATTCTCCAATCAACACCAATGGATCTACGTCCTAGGATATATCTTTCCTACAATGGACAACAATCTATAATTCTATCATCACGTCTCTTGGCAAGAGCACACAAAGGCTAGTTGTATCTTTTCATTAGTCTTTTTGATTATTGGTTTTTGTCTTTTTTGTCTCACTCTAAGTCATCTCCAAAGCTACCTTGATCTCATTATATCATGGTATGTAGCAGATAGCACATGGAGTAGACATAGTCATTGTTTTTGCATGATGTGCTTGTGGGTTGGGTTCATTACTCCAAGAATAGTATTCATATCTTAAAGTCCAGGTTGGTTCTAGCAGGATGTGTCCTATTTGCATATACAGGCGTCAAAACCTTATATGCATTATTCGCACTCATCGCTATGAGTCCCCTTCCTGGACTAGACAAGATTATACTACCTTGGGTATGCATGAAATCAACCTATTGTTTATGGGTCTATTCCATGCAATCGCAGGGTATACATCATCACCTAGGTCATTTCATACCTTTGTGAACTGTATCCTACATTGCTACATTAAACTAAGAAATGCTATTAATTCATCTTTGGCAACTACTGTTACTAGCTCAAAGTCATCATCCTAATCACTCAGTCAACTATCCCACCTCGGCCTAGATTTGATCATCACTTTCCACCCATCCCTCCCCCCCAAATCCAATCCCCTCACTAAGCCCATTCCCTGACCATATCTCCACTTAACGCATCTTGAACCAAACCAAACCCCCCCTCAATGACGTGGTGTTGTATGACCTAACTATCCTCTCATCTCCCCACTGCCAACCTCTAGATGCTCCCACCCCTATCCTCTCCTCACTTAATCCCCTTTCCCACAGCCTCACCATTCAGGGTTAAACAAAGAACATCATGTGTATCAAGACTGGATCATCTCACCTATCACCTAGTTTGCATACCACCCATCACCTAAACTGCATCTAGCATATCATTTAGCTACATGTCATAATCCATTTAATTTGCATATCATTTTAGATTCATTTTAATACATTTTGCATGTCATTTTAGGTTCATTTTAATCTATTTTAAGTTGCATATCATTTTAGATTCATTTTAACCCATTTTGCATATCATTTTAGATTCATTTTAATCCATTTCGCATGTCATTTTAGGTTCATTTTAATCCATTTTAATTTGCATATCATTTTAGATTCATTTTAATCCATTTTGCATATCATTTTAGGTTCATTTTAATCCATTTTTCATGTCATTTAGATTCGTTTATCCATTTAAATTGCATATCAAATAGATTTCATTTATCCATTTTAATTTGCATATCATTTTAGATTCATTTTAATCCATCTTGCATATTATTTTAGGTTCATTTTAATCCATTTTGCATGTCATTTAGATTCATTTTATCCATTTAAATTACATATCAAATAGATTTCATTTATCCATTTAAATTGCATATCAAATAGATTTCATTAGACCATTTAAATTGCATGTCATTTAGAAAACCATTTTTGCATATCAATTAGGCTCATTTATCCATTTAAGTTTGTATAGTAATTAGGTTCATTCTAGAATCATTTAGTTACAAATTAGACATCACATTTCACAAAGCACTTAGTCACATTACATCATCATAATAAATGCATTTAATAAACATCTAACTGCATATGCATATTTTCATATATAAACATACATTTCCTTCTTAAATGCATCCATAAAATCAAAAACATCATCACATAAACATAACACATCCATAGCATATAAAATCCATAAAGAAATACTGCATCCATCACATAAGCATCATCATAATCATAGCATCATAAACCACCAGAATGCATCGCATCATATAAAATCACCACAAAAAATGTACATCGCTCATATATGTATACAAAAATAAAGTGTCCTGATACAAAATACATCCAAGGGCTAACATGATATGACTATCACATGGATGATCCTCTCTCCGAAGGAGTGGTGGACCCTGACCCTGGTCGAGGCTATGATCCTATCGGTGGCTGTGGCTGCGACTGTGGCTGTGCGTGCACCTGTGGACCCTACTAAGGCATGTGCGAGGGAGGAGGCATCGTCTGCTGAATGGATTGAATAGATCTCAATCTGTGAGACCTAGAGGCCCCCGATCTACTGACCTGGCTGTAGCTCGAGGCATGCTGTACTGTTGGCATGGCCACATAATACAAGCCCCAATAGTACTCCACTCGTGCTCTGGCCTCTATCAAATCCCCTTGTACCTGCATCAGCTGCCCTTGTGCCTGACTCAACTGTGCTTGCAGCTGATAGGTCTGTGTCTGCGCCTAGGCCAACTGAGCCTGCATCCCTGTCAAAACTAGGGCAAGTCCACCACCTGAAGCTTGTAGACTACCTAATGCAGTCTCTACCTATTGTGCACTACCAAGTGCTATATCTCGCTCTCTGGTCAACACCTCCATATCAGCATGCGCCTGGGCCAACTGGGCCTGTAATGCAGCCACCTATCCATCTATCCCATCTAACAAGGCCAGTGCCCCTTTAACTACACCAACTCTACATCCCGGCCATCTAGTACCTCCTGTAGGCTGGCCACCTGTGCCCATAGGGTCTCCATCTCCTCCTCCCCATCCCGAGGCTGCCGACGAAGTGTCAGCCTCCCTCTGCCTCTCCAGCTATCCCTAAGGGACCTACCTGCTGCCCTGCAGCCTGCTGCCCTCCCCCAATAGCCTACTGCTGTGCTACCTATGGTTGCAGCAGATGTCCCCCACGCCACCGAGGCACTCTAGGCTGTCATCCTTCTCCAACCTGTACCTGCTCAACAGGAGCCTACTGTGTAGGCACCTGCTAGCCCACCTGCCACTGCCCTGCTGCCACCCCTGCCAGCACATCTATCAGCTGGCCATCCTTGCTAACCACTCTCTCCTCTCCATCATCTCCAAGCTCCACAAGGAAGTCCTCAATGATCAACTCACCCTCCTCCATGTGATCCTCCCCATCTGAGTCATCTCCACCATCTAAATCATTGCCTCTTGAACCTACTGCCTCCTCTGCTAGATCCGTCAACTGAGTAGGCTGATGCATATGCCACCATATATCATAGGCAGCCATGGTCCCTACATCCCTCACTATGCTCCTCCAATCCCATAGCACTGGTCATAAGCTGCAAAATCTGCTAGGGCGACCTGTGGCTAAATGGCTGTAGGCCAATAGGCTGCATCTCGAGGTGTCCATGCAAATATTACCATCTGCTGTGGAGTGTCCTATACCAAACCAAACTACCGCATAACCATCAGGTACCACTGCTGAAACGCAAAAGAGAGATGAAGGTCATCATTTGGCCATGGCTCTACACCAATGTATGGTCGTTGGGTCACACTAATCGCATCATCTAACATCCTCCTCCAATGCCGGACCTACCTAGTATATGTGTACTCTGCATCCTGATATAAAAACACAAAGGCCTCAAACTACCGTCGATAATACCTGCATATCAACTTGGTAACTGGGATGTGCTCCCAAATCCATACGTGAAGTAAAGTAACTCCAGCTGATAATGATCTATCATGCAGGTAGGTGACTGTATGTATCTCATGATATAACTGTCCTAGCATAGATGATCTCATGTGTCACCATCCCTTCTATCACCCCCCAGCCAACTGGAAAACCCCTACCTCACCTGTCAGGCATCACAACCCCTCCAATCAACGCACAAAGGAATAAGGCTAATGGATCTACACCCGTAGCCAGTGTCCCCTCATAGTCCATCTCCCTCCCATCCGGAGAGAGAACAAGATGATTCGCACCAAACACCCTAACTAATGCACTCCGCCCTCTCCTCGTGTCATATCTAACATGCCAGGCCCAGATAGGCAGCTTGACAATGTGATAAACATCCTCAAGTGTGATGGTAATCTCTCTAGTAGGAAACAAAAAATTGCAAGTCTCAGAGCAATACTGCTCCACCATCGCTGTCATAAGAGCTCAATGAGCTCAAAAAACTAGCATCAAGGACACCGTCAAAAGCCCCAATCTCGCCAGTCAACCCCACGTTGCAACATCAAAACTGTCAAAAAGTGCCATCACAAATGGCACCCGTCACTCTTGTGAGGCAAGTATAAATCACTCGGTATCCTACATACACAACTTTTTGGTCAGATATTAACCCATCTTTTTCTAAATCACACCTTTTCTTCTACTGTCTAGAAGCCAAAATACTTGGCGCTAACATAGGCAATCTTTAGCGCCATTCCAAAAATGGCACCATGATTTCTTCTTCATAGCGCTATTATAGAGAAGAGTGCTAATGAGTCCCCCCTTTCATGCTAAACCCCATGATCATGCTACTGTGCAATACCTTTGGCGCCAATTTGAAAAATGGCGTCGAGCTACTGTTTGGCGCTATTCCACCTAATAGCACCAATTTGCCCAAAAGTGCTAGCAGAGTGCCACTCCCTGAGATAGCGCCATTCCAGACAATCGCGCTACTATAACCCTAGTTTGGCATTGCGGAAGTCAAACCGTATTCTCCTAACAAATAGTGCTAAACCAGAAGATAGCACCAAAACACCATCTAAATGGCAATAAACCGCCCTACCCTACTTGGTCGGATAGCGCCAATCCTGATGATGGCGCTAATCTGCCTTGCCGTTGGTGCCACGCGCTCCTACCCCAAATCCCAAAACCTAAAAAATGCACGTAAACCAAGAAAATTACAAAGTCAGGGTTAGGTGCTACCGGGGGTCCAGCGCCTGGTGCCTGGCCAAACTCTCTAAACTGCTCGGAGATATGTCGAAGTCGCGGGAACTGGACGTTGCGGTCAGCCATCTCTCCTTTGTCTTTTCTTCTCCAAAGTCAAAAGTATGCAAATGTGGAACTCTAAGGGCCCACTTTACCTCATATAGTGGGCCATGTCATACCTCCACCCCCTCCTTTTCCCTCCAGGGTGCAAATCTATGCCTTTTTTTCTCAATTTTTCTTCCTGTCATCATCTTTTCCCATCACCTATCGAACTTTCACTCTCGTCGCATCTTTTTCGAGAACTCACCTGAAATATTTTTATTTCCCCACCGACCTCTCGAGGGGGCATCCCTTATCCATCTTATTCCTTCCCGACAGCGGGGGCATATTTTTCTTCGACTTGACACTACTTCCCTCCTAGGTCTGGACACTCCTCGCTTATTATCGGTGTGTGCTTGTAATGTCCCTAAGATGGTGATGAATCTAGAAATAGGTACACTCCATTGCTTGTCTGCCATGTTTTCTCTGTGTCTTCTATGTGTGTGTATGGTGTGTTTATTCCCAAGCGTAGTCTTAAAGACTAGTGGCGATGAGTCCCTCCTATGCTTTGGGATTTGTTTGGCATGCTTGATTTGTATGGCATGTTTGTTCTCAAGTGCAGCCTTAAAGACTAGTGGTGACGAGTCCCTCCTGCACTCTGATATTTGTATTGCATGTCTATTCCCCGATGTGCAGTCTTAAAGACTAGTGGCGATGAGTCCTTCCTGCACTATGGGTTGTGTGTTTACTTTCCTTGTACTTGCAACTGTATTTCATATATGAGAAAAAGAAAAAGAAAATAATCACTGCATTCACTATGTTTTGTGTGTCTTCAATGTTGTCTTCTTTGTGTTTTGCATGACTGTAACTATCTTCTCCATGTTTTGTGTGCCTGTTACTATCTTTAATGTGTTTGGCATGTCTTCACCATACTTGGTGTGTTTGTTGACCTTACTTGAATGCATGTATTGGCCTTGCATTTATACATACATTAAAGTGGGGGATAAATGTTATGTCAGAAAATGTCCCCTTGGGGGACTTTTCCCTCTTAAGGTTTAGCTCTCGGGTCCTTAAATTGCATTTAGAGCATCTTGTGTGATATTTTTGACTCCCGATGAGAAAACCCTGAAGTCTTATGGCAAATAGGACCTAGGGGATTACACTTTGATGAATCTTGAACAAAAATAGTAGGGTGGACTTGGGCGCTAGTGCCCTAGTCTTGCCCTATTTTTGGTCTGGCCTAATTGCAAATGTCAGTTTAGTGACCATTATTTAGGTCCTATGTCGACATCTCAAGTTTGAATTATGAAATTCTTAGCGAGAATATTTGTACTTGCATATATAAGCATGTTTAGGTTTCATTTAGAAACGAGAAGGAGATTTCGATTGACAAGCTTATGTGAAAGTGATTCTTAAGGCATTCATTGTGTTGTAGAGTAGTACTTTGTTGTTATTTTGTTTGTTATTGTAATGTCAGAAAATGTCCCATTGGGGGATTTTCCCTCATAAGGTTTAGCTCCTAAGTCTCTTAGCTGCATTTAGGACATCTGACATCATATTTTGGCATCCTGATGAAATGAACCTTAGGTTTCATGACAAATGGGTCCTAGGGGGATCCCTTGAACCTAATCCTGACCAAAATAGGGGGAGGACTTGGGCTCCTACACCCTAGTCCTCCCCTATTTTGGGTCAGTCCCAAATTTTGAGTGTTAGCTTGTGACCATTATTTGGGTCCTATGCCAACACGGTAAGTTTGAATTATAAAATTCTTGGTGGGAGTGTTTGTAGTTGCATATAAAGCATGTTTAGGCATTCATTTGTAAACTAGATGATAACTAACTAGCAATTTGGATTCTCAAGTTTATGTGAAGGTGATTCAAGGCATTCATTATGTAGCTGTAGACACCTAAAAATGTCTTCTACCATCTAACTGACTCCATACAACCCTAAACACATCAATTTCCCTTCTAACCAATTAATTAAATTTTTATTTAATTAATTAACCCTTTCATTTTCCAAATTCACACCATTCTATCCCCAAAATTGAATTAATTTCATTAATTCAATAGTCCAAACCTTAGCCAATTTATTTAATAAATATGTAATTTTTATTAAATCAATTTCCCCTTTTTCACTAAATCTAATTAATTAGTTAAAACCATGTTAACTGATTAATTTAGCCTATAATTAACCTATCGCTACCCTAGACAATTAAATAGCTCTTATTTAATTGCCTACCCTAGCCTACCTCATCATAGCCCTAGGATTAATTAAATAAAACCCCTGTTTAATTAATCCTAACCCCTTCATTTGGGTGGTCAAACCTTGTTTAACACCCTTCCCCACATCCTCCAAATAAAAAATTGAATTAAATCCACACAAGTCAATGTTTTATTTAAAAACATCCCACATCACATTTATTTCTCCTTACAACCCCATACTCATTTATTTCCTCTCTTCCCCAAAATTTAATTCATTTACTTTCCCCCATATGAATCTTTTATTCTAAAATAATCCTTCACCCCCATGCTCATTAAATAACCCATTTTCCCAAAATGAATAAAAGAATCACTTTTATTCCTAGCCCTCCATTCATTCAAAATTGAATCTAGGCCCTCCACATCACTTTTATCCTCCACCATTGATTTTTGAAATCAATCTCCACCCTTGGATCAAAATCCCTTCCAGAAATCTATAAATACAACCTCTCCCAAGCCATTTTCATTATCCAAGTTTATGCAAAGTTACCATGCCAAAATAACTCTTGAGCTAGAATAGTGAGTTGCCACTTTAAGTAGCATTTCACATTTCAATTCATTGTCTAGGGTAATCTTTGTCAAGGAGCTTGTTTGGGTACAAAGGCTCCTTCCTCCCTTGATGGGATTAGATTTGTATGTGAGGTATAATCTTGTGTTTATTGCATTTGATTTAGTATTGTAACATTGCTTACATTTCTAATCTACAGTAGCAAGAGCAGATTTGTGTTGTCTGTGTTTGTATTTATAGATTTGAGCAATCATCTCCTCATGGCATGAAGAGATTCTTGCTCTCATGAGATCTTCACTACAGCGTGACATCATTTGTGTTTGTGAGCATTTATCATTTAGTTTTTGCCTTTGCCTACAAGGGCCCACACTCTCTATCTAACAATGGTGTTCGGAAGACTTGAATGTCTCTTTGGGGCTTGACTGAGGCAAGCCTCTAAACACCACAACCCCCACCCAAAGTTTCTATGATTGCAGGTTACATGTCAAGGATAAAAGAAAAGTGGAGTTGCAGGATGTCATTATAGAGTGTCAGATTTGCAGATCAGAGTTGTAAACAAACCTTGGGACTTGGGCGCCCGTTCTTTACTCCTCCAAATTCTATGACAGGAAAATCTTTCTGACAACAGGAACATGTTACAAATTGATTTTCTAGATCCTGACAAAAACCTAGGCATTGGACTTGGGTGCCCATTCATTAGTCCCTGACTACTCTTCTTTCGAACCCTTAAAACAAGTGCACAATTATTTGTCATTTTACATCTTTCTGTAGTAACATTTTCTGATATTCATCTATTTGTTGTTGTATTTGCATAATTAGGGTTTTGATGTATAATTGAGCATAAGTGAGTATAATTGACAATCAAATTAAACAAATGTAAATTTCCCTACATCTCACAGAGACCTATGGTATGATAGTACATTGCCACTCGACCCTAGGTCCTTGAATGAAAGGGTGAAAGGAGGATACATATACAAAACTACCAAAAACTCAACTATCCAAATTTTACCATTTACATTTTGGTGAACCCATGTTGTTGGACTTGTTTGCACCTTGCTGAGTGTTTTGCTTCATATTTTCTATGATTTCATTCATTCATATATTTATTCATCTTATTTCATTGGAAAACTTTAAAAAAATTGGAAAAAAATTGCATTCTATTGTTTGCATGTTGCATTAATTAATTATAATTTCATCACATTTATGATCTTTGAAATATATCTCAGATAAATTTTAGAAAATTACAAAAATTCAATAGCTTGCATTGCATTTTTATCACAAAATCGCTAGGGTTTTGTCAGAAATTTTTCATTTTTCATATAACCTAGTAATTTCAAAAACTAGGGTTTGTAGGTAAAATCTTGTTTCAGATTTTTATACTAATCTTAGAAACTCATTAAAATTTGAATTTTTTTTTAGTGTTGCATTTTAGTGTAAATTTTCAATTAGATTTTAAAAATTTGCACTTTTACATAGAAAATTTTAACAACAAAAAACAAACTAGCATTTTCATTAATTTTTCCTTAGATTTTCACTGGAATTTTGCATGGTATAGTGTGAAAATCATTTTTAGATCTAAGTGGACTTAATTTTCATCATAAAATAGATTACAAGACATTCATATAGCATTTTGCATCAAGATCTCAAACCTAGGGATTGCAAAACCTTGATTTTAACTAAGATTTGACCTTATCGACTTTCAAAATTTGCACCATAGGCATGTTGTGAAGAGTATTTTTGCACTAACTAGCTTTTGTCAAGGTAATTATCTTCTTCCCCTCCTAAAAATCTTTACAGCACCTTTTTATTGGGCTCTTGTATTGAAAATTTGGCAAAAAATTGCACATTTTTTCTATATTTGCCCTAGGGTTTGACCTAGATTGCACTCCAAGCATGTTGTGACAAATTTTATGATGGTGTAGATTGTCATTGATGTCAAAAAGGTCTTGCAGAAGGTAAGTGCAAGAGGTTGATGCTTCATATGTGTGTTCATGCTTCATCAAGGGTTGTGTGAAGTTGTTGACAGGAGTTGTCATATCATAGCTTGTTCAGTATGGTAAAGTGTTGTGTCATTCAGATTGAGTTGATGATAATATTGATAAGTGAAAATGTTGCTTTAAGGATATCAATTGTGTTTGTGCAAAGTCTTCTTGAATAGATTCTCAAGATTGAGTTACATCAGAATGTCAATGATGTGTTGAGGATGTTGATCATATAGGAGCACAAATGGTTTACATGCATGTTCATATTCAAGAAATATTGACACAGGTGGTTGATCATGTTCTTGCCTTACTTTATCGTTGGTGTTACAATGTATGTTTCAATCAATCTTGGTTTGGCAAAGTTCACATGCTTCAGTTTTACAAGACCAGTGCAGATCAGGTATTTATGTTGGAGGTTTCACTTTGTGTGTAGTACTTGATCAAGTCTTTATCATCATTTTTTAAGGGCTTTGTGAAGCTCTAAAATCTACATCCTTAAGCCGTCACTAAAGTTTCTTAATGTTGATGACTTGGGATCGATGGGTTAGTCTCTCATGCTCAAGCAAGAAAAAGCACATTAAAAAAATTTAAATTTGAAGTAGAGAAAGGGAGCTTAATTATTGAGCATTGAAATTTTTATAAGGAGCATGTTTAATACACAAGGCATCAAATGTGGTGAGCGGTCATCAAATAACTTGAATATTTTATAAAGCTTTGAAGAGTTTTTCAAATGTATCTAAACCTTATGGAGCCCAATTTGAATATTCTTAAGGAAAGCATATTTTAAATTCGAAGGGAATTGCTTTTATTAAAAAAAAGAAAAAAAAAGAGAACAAAGTGGAGCCCGATGCATTTTAATTTAAAATATGTCTTCATAAGTAAAAAGGCATCGAGTTGCCTTTTTTTTAGGGGAATATGTAATATGTTTTTTTTAAGTTTCTATTATGCCCGATCACTAAGCCTTTTTTATGGCTTTAGTCTATTGTTTAGAAACTTTTCTCAAAACCACTATGTGGTCGGCCATATGCATGATTTTTTAAAATGGTAAAAGCTATCAAGTTTTTTGTGATAAATTTTTTTAAAATTAGAAATTGCTTTTTTCTAATTTAAAGCTTCTTTGAGGAGATCTTTTCAAGGCAATCAATTCCATCAGAGAAATAATTTTCTTTCTTAAGGCAGATTTTATTGGTGAGTTTTTTGAGGGACTAAAAAGCTGAGAAGGAGATTTTTGTGATATTATATTTTTTTATATAAAGGGGAAAGTTTTTTTTTGATATTATTCTTGAGAGTAATATGCAAGGAGTTAAATGATTTTATTTTGAAAATCATTTTGAGAAGACAAAGAGAGTTCAAGAATTTGAAGAATATTTTTTTGTTTTGCAATCACGGAATGTATTTTTGCAGAGAAGATCAAGAGCTTGGAAATGTGTTATTGTAGAGAAGATCAAGAGTTTGGGAATGTGTTTTTGCAGAGGGAAATTGTAAAGTTTTTGAAATAAATATGCACAGATAAATATGAAGATATATATTCTTGGAGAAAATGGTTTTTGCAGGTGAAGATGAATGGATCAGAGCAAAAGGAAATTTGAAGATGAAATAAATTATTTCATATCAATCTGATTTAATTCTAAATAATATTATTATTGTAATTTATGAAGAAGAAATTGCAAGAGTCTTTGAAGTGCAAAGAAAATATGAAGTGTTTTTGAAGATATATTTTGAAAAATAGAGATTCCAACAGGGAATTGAATGGGTGCATTAAATGGAAGACATTTACAGATATAAGGGCAAAAATAAGATATTGAAAATCATTGAATTTGTTTTTCAGAATATGAAAGGTTTTATGCTCACTAAAATAGATTTGCAGGACAGAGAATTTGAAGTGACCATATTTGCAAATGCAAGAATATCAAGGATTGAAATAGTTGTGGAGTGAAGACAAAATATGAATAGTCATCTTGTATATATTGGCTTGGCAGATGGATTGATGTAGAGTGGATCAGGATACAGGATTGATCTTGAATATCTGAGTTTGTACATGATTTGGGTTGATGAAAAGAATGGCTATTTGATAGACACATGGGAGAGAAGAAGTGTTTTGTATTGAAACAGAGAAACCCTCTGAGTTTTTAATTTGTTTTGTATTAGGGGTTGGTGCTCCTGGAAGTTGGTGCTTCCAAACATTGTAACCAGTGAGGTTTTTCACTTAAGCCAGTGAGGCAGTTTTGAGTGGTTTTTTACCCAAGAAGGGTTTTCCACTCGTGAAAAGCATGTGTCATGTTTAATGTTGTTTTTCATTTGTATGTGTGTATATTAGTTCTCTGCTTATTTTCACATCCTTCATTATTAATCTTGTGCACAAATAATTAATGTATTCCCCTCTATTTGTTCTGTAAGAGAAAGTTTGCAAGAAGTTGTAAAAAGATTTGAAAATTCACACAACACTGATTCACCCCCCTCTCAGTGTTGTCCTTGACTCCTACAATTGGTATCAGAGCTTCATAATTATGTCTTCATAATTTTGCTGAGAGCTTCTTGTCTTTACATTGATACAAGTAAAGTTGATTGTGCTGTCAAAAGGTGTTTGATGGTGCATGGATGGTTTGATGTCAGTAATTGCATGGTATACTTCAGGTTTATATGTTGCTTTAGGGCTAAGTCAGGAAGTGGATAAGTGTTGAGTTGAGTTGAGTTATGTTGGTTAGTCTTGTCAAATGTTTACCAATGGTATTTCTGAGTAGTAATTTGTTTATGATCTCTAATACATGAAAGATCTTTGAGATTTGTTATTTCAGGTCAAAAAGGTTGTTGATTGAAGAAGAACTGTTTGTTTTGAAAGTTTGTGATGTTTTTAGGAAGGAATGTGTCAGTCGTCTTCATCTTCACAGTGGTATTGTCATATGGCTTCAAAGATTTTGTGGAGTTGTTCTCAGGGGGAGATAATAGTCTTTGTCATCCGATGTCAAAAAGGGGGAGAAAGAAAAATATGCATCAGGTGGTTTTGCCATCAATGACAAAGGGGGAGATTGATGGTGTTAGGTTGTCATTGATGTCAAAAGTGTTCAGGAGCATGAGACATCATCTTGCAGATATAGAGAATGGTTTTATACTTCACAGGTTTGATCTTGCATCATCAGGAGATGTGTTCTTCACAATGTCATATCAGTGAACATGACATATTCTTGGTAGGCATGGTCTTCATTATTCATCAGGTTCTTGACAAGGTTGATGATATCAATTGTTAGTATTCAAAGGTTTGCAATGTGTTGGTTCTTGACAAGGTTAATGATATCAGTTGTTGGTATTCAAAGGATCACATGAATACACTTGATGTGTGATGTTGAGATCAGGATATATGCTTTTCATGTGGTAGTTGAAGATTAGGATGTATACTGTTCATATGGTATCCAAAGGTGTGCATGTGATTTGTCTATTGTCTTCGTATTTGTTGATCATGTATAAGATGCTTTACAGGAGATGGTATATGTTCTCACAAGAGATGTTGTATGAGCTTAGACTGCAATGAGTTGTGATATCTGATCTTGGTCTACCAAGAGGAATGGATAGGTTCATACATGTCATGTCATATGATTGAGTGATTTTTGTTGAAGAAACTTGTGCTCATTTGAATGGGTTTGTTGGTAAGGGATCATTGATTTTGATGTGGTTATTCAAGGTTATCTTGAAGATAATACTGTGCTTCATGCCTACTGTCTATTGGTGCTTCTTGTTCTTAAGTCTTTATTGAGAAAAAGGGGGTCTTCAAGATTTGTTAAAGTCCTAATATCCTAAAGACTAGAATTCTTTTCTACTTCACTTTCTGCCCGCTTAGCTTTGTGATATAAATCTTCATTGACCTGTCATAAAAGGTGACCGACCACTTAAGTAAACACTTAAGGGGGTCTTCCTCATAGTATAACCGGCCCCTTTTGCTCTTTTTACCGATAGAGCAAGTCGTTCACATTGGCGGGCTTCCAAGTTTTTTGAATTTAAAACTACCTTCACCAAAAGTCTAAGAGGGCAACGGTTTGGCCTAATGCATTGGAGGCCGATTCATATTGCATGTAAAATGGAAGTTTATGCAAAAGGCTTTTAGTAGTATTTAGAATTTTTCTTTGAAGCCCGAAATCAAGGATAGAATTTCTTTTTTAAAACTTAAGAAATTTCCTTATAATATTTTTGGTCGGTCCTCTTTTTAAGGAGTTTTTTAATAAGGAAATTTTATTATCTTTATGAAGAGATTTTTTAAGAGGATGAAAAATTTGAAGAATAATTTTTTTTGTAGAAGATGTTTTGAAGTTTTTTTTTAGTGTGAAGAATAAATTTTTTGAGAAGATTTATGATGGATTTTTATGAGGAAAATTGACAAATTTTCTTTTGGATCTGAGGAGAAAAATAAACAGGGGCAGATGAAATTTGTGAAGAAGATATTATTTCTCTTAGGAGCAGATTGATTAAATTTTTGAAGACAAAGGAAATTTTTTTTTGTAGGGAAGATGAAGGGTTTGTCTTGAAGATGATTTGTTACAGGATATGAATAAGAGAGATTTTATTTTATCTTTAAAGCAGATTGACAAAATTACATGAAGACAATGGATTTGAATATAAAATCATGAATTTTTTTTAAGGAATATGAATCAAAATTGAAGAGTTTATTTGCAGGGGAGATGAAGAAAAGGAAATGTGTTTTTGCAGAGAAGTGAAATTTCAAAAGTCTTGTTGTTTATAATTGCAAAATTTGTGTGATCAGATGAAGGAATGTGAAAGGTTCCAAGGCAGTGAAAAGACATTCAACTTGTATAAATTTGTTTTCCAGGTGCACTGATGGGAGATTTAAGAAGGATAGAGATGAAATATACAGTGTTGTGAAGTGTTTGATTAGAATACAGATTTGATATGCAGTGTTGTTGAATGGATTAGAATGTAGTGTTGGTTGGATTAGAATAAAGGATTGTTGAGTATATCCAGATGTCAGATTGAATAGAATGGGTATTTGACAGATATATATTTGTATTGAATGAAACAGAGTATCCCTCTGATTTGCTTATTAAATTTGTTGGTAATTTGGTTTGCCAGTGAGGCACAATATGCCAGTGTGGCTTGTGGTCAGTGAGACCATTCTATGCTAGTGAAGTTTATGGTCAGTGAGACCTTAATATTTGTCAGTGAGACAATTTGTATTGCCAGTGAGGCATGTTTTTCAGTTAAGCCAGTGAGGCACTTCATGAGTGGTTTTTCTACCCCTGAGGGTTTTCCACTCGGTAAAAAGGTTGTGTCTTAATTTCTTCTATGTGTGTGCATATTATTGGTTTGATCATGTTTTGTTTACATCTGTTATTGTAAGTCTTGTGCATATAAACTCAACAAATCATTAATGTATCAGTTCTGTAAAAGAAAGCTTTTAAAAAGGTTGTAAAATGTTTGAAAATTAATACAACACTGATTCACCCCCCCTCTCAGTGTTGTCCGGACTCCTACATTTTATGTGTTAAGGTGACTATATTTAGTGCTTTTATTTTCTTCACCTCCTAAAATTAATTACAACACCCCTTTTTCTAGGTCTTGGAGTTGAAAAATTGTAAAAAAATTGCCTATTTTTGGTATATTTTCACTAGGGTTTGATCTTGAGTGGCACTATAAGCATGTTGTGATAGATATTTTAGCATTAGGTGGATGTTATTACTGATATAATTTTTTTTCCATCATTATTTTCCTCACAACACCCTTTGTCATGCTCTTTTGCATTGAGTTTTGGTGAAAAAACGTATATTTTAGTTTCTTTTCACTAGGCCTTAACTTGTTGTCAACCTAGATTTGCATGAGTCTCATAACTTGCTACTCTAAGAGAAATATTACTTTAAGAAGAAGAATAAGGCACATGGGATCTAGTGCTCTTGAAGAAGTGGGTACATTGAACACCTTTTTTACAAAAGGAGAGACACAAATGTTACAAGATATTACACCTATCACAAGTAAAATGGAAGAGCAAACTTTTCATGATGTTGATGATACTATTGAGGCAATAGGACATGTATCTGATGAGCAAATAGATAAAGTTGATAAATACCTAGCTGAATTCCAAGACTATGTGCAAATTGAGAGGATAGCTGAAGAAGCTATACCCGTGATTCACCATGTAAGAGAATTGATAAAAGAAGGACAAGACGGTGTTAATGTAATCCATGGTTTAGCACATATTGTACAAACCAATATCATGCTAGTAACTGAATGTGTATAAGTGATAAATAACACTTTATCACCATCTCATACTCAAGTATCGGTACCTATACTGACTACGGAAATATCTACCTTTACATCAATGATCTTAACAACTGATGTTGTAACGTTGGAAAATGTCCCCTTGGGGGCTTTTCCCTCATAAAGTTTAGCTCCCAGGTCTTTAGCATGCATTTAGGACATCTTAGTTTATATTTTGGCATCTTGATGGAATGAGGCCTAGGTTTCATGGCAAAGTGGACCTAGGAGGATCCCTTGAGCTATACCCTACCCAAAATAGGGGGAGGACTTTGGGGCCCGCACCCTAGTCCTACCCTATTTTGGGGCAGCCCTAATTTTTGGGTGTCAGTTTATGACCATTATTTGGTCCTTTTGCTAACACGATAAGTTTTAATTTTTAAAATCTTGGCAGGAGTGCTTGTAGTTGCATATATAAGCATGTTTAGGCATTCATTTGTAAACTAGATGGAAATTGTGATGTTCAAGTGTTCTCAAGGTGATTCAAGGCTTTCATTGTGTTGCAAGAGCAGACTTGTGTATGTTTTGTGTGTTGATATTTGTAGATTTAAGCATCAATTACCTCATGGAATGAAGAGCATCTTCCTCCCATGAGATCTTCACTACAAGGTGACATAATATTGTGTTTTCATCATTGATTCCTTTAGTTTTTGCCTCTACCTCAAAAGGGCATGCAGTCTTCATCTGACAATGGCGTTCAGAGACTTAAGTGTTCTCCGGGGCTTGACTGAGGCAAGCCTCTAAACATCACAACCCCCAAACCAAGTCTTGTGATTATAGGTTATAGGTGTCACACTTGGGAAAAGTGAAGTTGCAGGAAGGATTAGCAGGCATCAAGGATTTAGGATCTAAAGAAAAACAGGACACAGGAGCATTTCTAGGACTTGGGTGCTTGCTCTAGTGTCCTCCACAGATAGATTTTCAGAAATAGAAGTTACAGGGCTGATCAGTGTCTGAAGGAGGTCTAGATCCCATGAAGAAACTAGTACCTTGGACTTGGGCACCCGCTCCAGTGTCACTGACTGTTCCGCCTCAAAACCCCAAAAACAAGTACTCTATGATTTGGTATTTTACTCTTGTCTGCAAGAGCTTTTTTTTGTTATTCATCAATTTATTATCGTCTTTGCATAATTAGTGTTTTAATGGTCAATTGAGCATAGGAGAAGGAAAATTGATAATTAAATTCCATAATCCAAGTTTCCCTAGATCTCACAGCTACCTAGGGTATAATAGTGCTCGCCACTCGACCCTAGATCCTTGAATGTTAAGTGGAAAGGCAGATTTAAACATCTAAACACTAAAACATTAACAAGTCCAATTTTCCACCTAAACATTTTGGTGAATCCATGTTTTTGGACTTAAATTGCAGTGTGTGTCTTCAAATTTGGATTGATTTCATTCATTCATTTTATTTCATTGAGAAAAATTTAAAAAAATTGCATTGTTTGGCTTACTAAATTACATCAATTCTTCCTAAATTTTCTTAATTCATGATTTTTACATCAGATCTGATATAAACTACTGAAAAATCCAAAAATTTAGAAATTTGCATTGCATTTTCATTATTAATTTGCTAGGTTTTTGTAGAAATTTTGACAATTTTTTATAACCTAGTAATTCCAAAATCTAGGGTTAGTAGGCAAAATCTTTTCTTATATTTTTCTACTAATTTTAGAGCCTCATTTAAATTAACATTTGGCTGTAGTCTTGCATTTTAGTGTAAATTTGCATTTAGATTTAAAATATTTGCAATTTTGCATAGAAAATTCTAACGAAAACTAGCAATTTTGATGCATTTTCATTAAATTTGCATGGGCATTTTGCATGTTCAATCTTTAAAATTATTTTTATATCTAATATTATTTAATTTCCATCTTAAATCATACTTCCAAACATTCACATAGAATTTTGTCCCAAGATCTCAAACCTAGGGCTTCAAAAACAATGATTTTCACTAAATTTGGCCTTATCGACTCTATAAACTTGCACCATAGGCATGTTGTGAAGAGAATTTTTGAATTAATTTGGTGTTATCAGGGTAATAATTTTCTTCCCCTCATAAAAATCTTCACAACACCTTTTTATCGGGCTTTTGTAGTGAAAACTTTGCAAAAAACTACACATTTTGACTATTTTTGCCCTAGGGTTTGACCTAGTTTGCACTCCAAGCGTGTTGTGATCAATTTTATGGATTGAGGTGACTAATATTATTGATATTATTTTTTGTACCTCTTAAAATTTCTTACAACACCCCTTTTGCTAGGTCTTGGAATTGAAAAACCATGGAAAATAGCCTATTTTTTCTATATTTTCACTAGGGTTTTACCTTAATTGGTACTAAAAGCATGTTGTGCTAGGAATTTTGGAACCAAGTAGCTATTATTACTAATATTATTTTCTTTCCATCATAATTTTACTCACAACACCCTTTGTTATGCCCTTTTTCATTGAATTTTGGTGAAAAAAGTGCCTATTTTGACATATTTTCACTATATTTTGACTTGACATTAACTTGAAATCGCATCAAGAGTGAGCTGAGAAGGATAACTTTTTTGTTTTGGTCTGGTATTAGACTTATAACTTTCTTCCCTTGATTTAAATCCTTACGTTCATTCATTTGCATTAAACAAGTACAAAAGATCAAGCATTTAATATCATTCTTGCATATAGTTTGCACTTGTCTTTTGCATACTCTTGGAAATTGTTAAAATCTGATTTTGCATTTCAATATACCATCTTCATGTTATTCATCTCTGAAATATTTGCATTAGTATATCCTAGATTTTGAAAATTTCTCTAGTTTCATTAATGAGAATCCTCATATTCTAGAACATATAGCTTATATCAGTGGTATTGACGCTTCTAAATGTTCTACATATGAGTTGCAATTACTTTGTTACACACATGATTTTAGTAGCTCAGTTTACTCATAGGAGCATATCCTTTGATATTAGAAGATTTAACCAAATTCATCTCTAGGAATACTCATGAGAAAGATGAGAGGGAAAAGCCCTTTTCCACCACAGAGTATGATGATGATGATGATGATGTACCTTCCTCTCATCCCACTACTCTCCCAGGCTAAGATGTAGCGTTAGTGGATGATAAAGGTCTCTCACATTAAATCCTTTGGGGATGGATATTGGGTGCAGTCATGAGGAAAGGAATGTTAATTCAATAATCATTAATGGACTTCATAGCAATATTCCTAAATGATTGTCTGAGGGGCATCTAGTGCACCCTCTTGCTTAAAACTAGTGATTACAGTTCAAGGTGTTCAAAATGCATTACAACAACCACACCATAATGTGATTGCTCATGCATACAAGACTCATAATAAAAAGCAAAGTAACCAAGCACTGCATGTGCCTGTCTCTCTTCCATGTTCTCAACCTATGCTCCCTCCACCACCTCGCCTTACTCATAAAAGTGGTCAAGAGTATGATCTTGTCAAACAACTTTGCACTACTCTGGCTAAGATCTCTCCTTGGGATTTAATACAAACATTGGCTACATACCATGGAATGCTCCAAGAAGGTTTGTAAAAGGTGATTATCCCACCTACTGCTAAGCCTAATGATGTAGCAGCCATATTGGATAGTATGCATGTGACAAAAATAGGTATTCTCTTTCAACCACAAGAATTACCATCAATTGAAGTTCAAAACCAATATGATCCACTTATGATTTCTGTCATAATAAATAAAACATTGGTAAAATGAGTTATGATTGACAATGGATCAGCTCTTAATGTTTGTAGCATTGACCTACTACACAAAATCAAGGTTGACACATCACAAATACAATTGAATGGCATTAGCATTCATGGATTTGATAATGTTGGACGACACTCCATGGGCACTATAACTCTACCTATATAAGTAGGATCTATGCTTGTGCTTACCCTAATTCAGGTCATGCCTTGTTCTTTATCTTACAACATGATTCTTGGTAGACCTTGGATTCATGCATTGGGGGCAGTTCCTTCCACCTTGCATTGTTTAATCAAATTTATATTCAAAGGTAAACTTCATACTATTCATGCTGGTCCTGAACCAGATAACTGTTTACATATTGAAATGCAAAAACCAATTTACAATCATACAAGTTTAAACAGTTCGCGAGCTGATTCATCAATAGGTAATGTTATACAAGACTCTAGAACATCGAATGTACTCTTTGGTGATGATTGGGGCCCATTAGATTTTAATCCTTGCAGTATGGGGGAATATAAAATTAACAGCCTTGACAAGTCAAAGGTGGCATCAATACCACCTAAGCAATCTTTTCAAGCACTTAAAAAACCTAAAGTCCCCTTGGTAGAAAATAAAAACAATACTCACTTATACAACAAATTACGGCACCTATGAGGCTTCACCATCTTCTATGGAAATGACATCCCTTTATGGTCAAGGATTTAAGATCCTTTATAACAATTGTGAATATGTAGGTAAGGGATGTGGTGTAAATCAACAAGGGATTCAAGTACCTATAGAATCTACTTCAACACATTACTCAAGCAGCATTGGATATAATCCCTTTAAATAAAAGAAAGCTTCTCGTCATCTTAAACTTAATGTTAATTCAACAAGATCAAAACAACATGACAGATATGTTTGTTCTTAATGATGGTGCTAACAGGTAAGTATCTCTAACCCTTTATCTCTCTCATGATGTGCTTCCCCCGTAATGTGTTACGTGTTGTTTAGGCCTCTTGGGATGACCTTGAATTCTCCCGTAAGGTCTAGGATACAAGGAGACCACCTCTATTGTGAACTTCTTCCTTTTGTATCATCATTCTTCCATATTACCTCTCTCTTTGATTTCATTGTTGTGTGTTGTGTCTTACTGACATAGTATCGTGGTTGGTGACTTGGGGGAACCCTCCTACATGATTGTCCCTAAGACACTTGTTGCTCCTCTCTTATTTATTGTTTCACTTCCTCTAGTGTTTCCATCTAGCAGGTGGATGATGACAAACATTTATACTGATGCAGACCTAGTGTCCCTTTCAAGAGCAATCAAAAAATGGACTTAGTTCCTAATATGACAATGGGGTTGTATATTTTATCTGACGCTTGGCTAGTGGAAGCACTCGTGCTTTTCGCATAGTGAATTTCATGATGTTTCAATCGCATTTACAAACCTTAACAATACTGCTGCTCTATGTACCTTTGTTCATCTTTGAATCTGGCTGCCTTTGTGGTACTCGATTTAGAGAGCTTCATGATATAGCCCCATGGTTATCCTCAAACTCTGAATTCATTGTATAACCTTGGCTCTTTGTGTGGTCAATCATATGCATTGATGTTGTTGTTTATCATGATGTTGTAGACACTAACATGTTTCTTGTAGGGATGTGTTTGTGGGAATATTTAGTGATCATAAAGTACATGTCACCTCTGGGGGGCATGGGCTTTGTGAAAGTCAGTGGTCCATTGTCTGTTTTATTCCTACCTTAATGTGCTTGATATTGTTACCTGATATCAACCACCTTAAGGTGGGGGCATATATAAGGTAAGCTATCTATTATAGATGTTAGCAATGTGCTTGTCCTCAGGTGCAGACTAGTGCGATGAGTACTTCCTGCATCCTAAGTTTATTTGCAATTAATCAATTTATCTTAAAATCTATTACGTATACCTCCTTTTCACTGTAAGGCATCTTTGTGATGTAGGTGGGGTTGTATACTTTTGAGCTCATAACTCCATTTCAACATAAGGCGTCTCCATGACGCGAGTGGGGTGGTATGCCATGCTTCCTTTTTACTGTAAGGTGTCTCCATGATGTGGGTGGGGTTGTATTTTCAAAAGTCCTCTATAGAGGCAGGGAGCAGTTTTGTGACTAACTCAACCCTTAAGCATGTCTTTGGCGATTGTTGTGGCAAAGCCTAATCATCGGTGTGTGCCTGTAATGTGCCTCAGATGGCGTTGGACCTAGAAATAGGTACACTTCATCAATTATCTGCCATGTTTTCTTTGTGTCTTCAAAGTGTGTATGTTTGGCATGCTTACTTTGTTTGGCATGTCTGTTACCCCATATGCAATCCTGTATTTTGGGAGGTTTTGCATGTCTTGTGTGTGTGTTACCCCATATATATAGAGACATGTGCCCTAATGTAGTGCATCCTGTATTATGGGAGGTTTGTTTAATTACCAGTACTTGCATTTGCATTTCATATATATGAGAAAAAGAAAAGAAGAGATATCATTTCTGTCTTCGATGCATTAATGTGTCTTCTATGCATTAACTATATTCTTCGTGTTCTACGTGACTGTAGTTGTCTTCTCTGTGTTTTGCATGCCTGTTACTATCTTCTCCGTGCTTGATGTGTTTGCTATGTTTGTGACCTTACTTTAATGCATGTATTGGCCTTGCATTTATACATACATTAAAGTGGGGGCTAAATGTAATGTTAGAAAATGTCCCCTTGGGGGCTTTTCCCTCATAAGGTTTAGCTCTCAAGTCTTTAGCATGCATTTAGGACATCTTAGTTCATATTTTGGCATCCCGATGGAATGAGGCCTAGGTTTCATGGCAAAGTGGACCTAGGAGGACTCCTTGAGCTATACCCTACCCAAAATAGGGAGGAGGACTTGGGCACCCACGCCCTAGTCCTACCCTATTTTGGGGCAGCCCTAATTTCTGGGCATCGGTTTATGTTCGTTATTTGGTCCTTTTGCCGACATGGTAAGTTTTGATTTTTAAAATCTTGGCGAGAGTGCTTGTAGTTGCATATATAATCATGTTTAGGCATTCATTTGTAAACTATATGGAAATTATGATGTTCAAGTGTTCTTAAGGTGATTCAAGGCTTTCATTGTGTTACAAGAGCAAACTTGTGTGTGTTTTGTGTGTTGATATTTGTAGATTTGAGCATCAATTTCCTCATGGAATGAAGAGCATCTTCCTCCCATGAGAGCTTCACTACAATGTGACATAATATTTTGTTTTCATCATTGATTCCTTTGGTTTTTGCCACTGCCTCACAAGGGCACGCACTCTTTATCTGACAATGGTGTTCAGAGACTTAAGTGTCCTTTGGGGCTTGACTGAGGCAAGCCTCTAAAAACCACAACCCCCAAACCAAGTCTTGTGATTACAGGTTATAGGTGTCGTATTTAGGAAAAGTGAAGTTACAAGAAGGATTAGCAGGCATGAAGGATTCAATATCTAAAGAAAAATAGGACATAGGAGCATTTCCAGGACTTAGGTGCTCGCTCTAGTGTCCTTTGCAGACAAATTTCTAGAAACAGAAGTTACAAGGTTGATAAGTATCAGAAGGAGGTCTAGATCCCGCAAAGAAACTGGTACCTTGGACTTGGGCACTCGCTCCAGTGTCCTTGACTATTTCTCCTCGAAACCCCAAAAATAGGTACTCTATGATTTGGTATTTTACTCTTGTCTGCAAGAGTATTTTCCGTTATTCGTCAATTTGTTGTTGTATTTGCATAATTAGGGTCTTAATGGTCAATTAAGCATAGGAGAAGGAAAATTGATAATTAAATTCCCTAATCCAAGTTTCCCTACATCTCATAGTGATCTAGGGTATGATAGTGCTTTCTACTCAACCGTAGATACTTGAATGTTAGGTGGAAAGGCAGATTTAAACATCTAAACATTAAAACATTTACAAATCCAATTTCCCACCTAAATAGATGCGAACACTTTTAGTAATGCTACCACTGGTATTGGAGTATCTAATGGCACTAATTACAAAGCTGTGGGATTTAATTATCAAAATTTGGTTTCTAAGGGGACCTTTTCTATGAATAATTGCTCTCAACCACCTCTTCATCACACTTATTCTCAACCTCCCATTACATATATCTATTCTCAACCACCTTCTACCTACCATTATGTCCAACCACCATTGACCTATCCACAACCTTCGCCTATCATATCTCAAGCTCAATCACCTCCTCACTTTGGTTCCAATTCCTCGTAGCTAACTACATCTCCAAATGATTCCATCCTAAACCAACTATTGCAAGGCATAGCTGCTTTACAACAAATGGTAACAAACTTGACAAATCCTTCGTAACCTAATATACCAACATATCATGCCCGTAATCCCCTTTCCTATGCAATTTTGAGAACTCCTATATCCGAGAGGTTTGAGACTCCTCGCTTTGAAAAATATGGTGGAAAAGGTGATCCTAATACTCATGTGGTAACATTCACATCTATGTGTAGTGATTTCTATTTTGAAGAGGATTTGTTGGCAAAACATTTCTTGTGATCTCTCAAAGATACTGCTTTAGAATAGTTTTGCTCTTTTCCTCTGAATTCAATACACTCCTTTTCGTAGTTGATTGATCAATTTTTACAACATTTTCAAGAAAACATTGGACCTCAAGTCTCATTGATTTACTTAGCTCATTGCAAGCAAGGTCTAAAAGAGAAGTTAACTGAATTCATTAGTCGGTATCAAGATTTATATACACAAATTCAGTATCAGATGAAAGATGAGGATGTTCAAAAGGTGTTTATTACAAATATACAACCTAACATCTGTGATAAGTGTTGGCAAGAGACACTATATGGATTCATGGTTGTTGTCATTGATGGCAACAAAGGTCATCCCACATATCCGCAAGTCATGGTGTGTCTCTACCGGAAGTCAGAATAAAGATTGTTGTGGTCTGGTGAACAAGAACAGAGCATGTGGCAAGGTCCAACAGATTGGTCCGGATCTCTCAGAGGAAGTGTCTTGGTGCAGTGCGGATTTGGGGAAGTCAAGAGGACTACCTTGAGTGGTATATTCCAAGGATTTAGCCTCCGGTGATGGACAAGGAAAAAGATATGAATAGTTGAGTACCGGATTCCTGAGAGAGTGAAAACAGAGGAAGAACTGACTGACAGAGTATCAGACTACTTTCCGGATGTGTTACTGTTAATGATAAAGGTTGTGAAGGCATGAATCATGTTTGGCCGACATGATTAATGATATCTACAAGTATATGCTTGATCCGCATTGCTTGGTGAGCAAGGATTCAGCCGACAGAACAGAGTTTGTAAGAAACTAGACTGTTCCGGATGCAGACTAGAAAGGTGATGAAATTACTTGTGCGGATATATATAGAGGATGGATTTAGTTGTGAAGTGTGTGAGAGTGTCAAGACATATGCGAATAAGTGCAGAATAGAGCAGAAGTAGCAAGAAAGATCCGGTATGTGAAAGGATAGCAGAAAAAAAGAACAGAGGAAAAATGAAGTGCAGCAAATCAGTGTACTGAGCCTAACCGGAACTGAACTCCAGCATATGTAGATGCTTCCAATCAGTTCAAGACTATGATTCTTATCACTTTGTAGACAGTGTGTCTCCTAGTAGGCAGTGGGCCTCTTGTGAGCAGTGTGCTCGGGCAGTGAGCCCTAATTGGCAAGTGCCATTTTGTAATTTCCTATTCTTCTAACAGAGAATAATTTTTGGGTTAATCACCCCGTGGTTTTCTCCCTTAACAAGGTTTCCACGTCAAAAATACTGTGTCATATGTTTCTTATTTCATGGTAATGTTTTTGTTTGATTCAATGCTGCATTAATTAATAAGAAAGTTCAAAAAGGGAAATAATTAGGATAACTGATTCACCCCCCCTCTCAGTTATCAACAATTGGTATCAGAGCTAAGTTCCTCCTAATAGAGCCTAACAGCTTGAGGAAGATCTGGGAGTTCAAATGGATGCATATGGTTTAAGGGAGCAACTCAAGACTGCCCTTGAGGATCTTGAACAATCAAATTCTGAAGTCAATGAATTAAAGGAAAGACTCAAACAGGCTGATGAATTCATGAGAGAATTAAAAGACAAATTAAGTCTCTCTATGAAAAAGAGAAAGGAACTGCTCCAACAATTGGCAAGACAAAGTGAAGAAAGCAATACAAATGAAGAATTGACTGAGCAAACCAAGTTATGTGAAAAGTTATCAAAATAAGTCATTATGTTAAGACATGAAATGGAATCAGGAACTATAAAGTTTACTCAAGAGATTGAAGAAAAAAGAAAGGCTGAAGACAATCTAAGACAATCTCTTAAAGAAAAATTAGAAGAATGCCACCAGATGGACAGGATTATCAGACATCTTGAATCTGATCTTGAAGATGCCAAAGATAATGAAGAAAAACTTGAGGATCAAATTGCCTCTCTCAAAAGAGACCTTCAAACAGCAAATGAATATAAAGAGAAATTCAAGGTAAGTTCTGCTCAACTTGAAGTTCTTCTTGGAAGTCAAAAGAGGACAGATGACAAGTATGGTTTGGGATATGAGAAAGGAGAAAGCTCCGGATCCGGTCAAAAGAATTTTGGATCAGAAAATCCAAGGAACAGGCCTAGAAGACCTCCGATAAGACAGCCCAATGCTCAAAGATATCCATCTTTCAATGGATACTGCCACAGCTGCAACCACTTTGGTCACAAAGCTAATCAGTGCAGAAAGAGAATGAATCAGATTAATTCATCCTTCTCCGGACAGTGCTTCAACTGCAAAAGGTATGGACACAAATCCCATGAATGTAGAAATATGCAAGTAAACAAATCATTCAAAGGTAGATGCTTTACATGCAATAGAGTAGGTCATATGGCTAATCAATGCAGATCAAGAGGATATCAGTCAAATATGCAAAGAAATGTTATTTGCCAAATCTGTAATAGGTCCGGTCATAATGCTAAAGTCTGCAGAAGCAAGAATCAAGACAAAAGAGGTCCAGTATATAATCAGAATCAAGACAAGGGTAAACAAAAGATGAATGCGGATGAAGTTAGGAATCAGATGAGCAAGATTTGGGTGAAGAAAAGTTTAGAGAATGTAGAGGTTGGATCCACACCAGACTCTGGTGCTGATATTTCTTCCAGAAATTAAAAAGTGAGCTCTGGCTCAGGGGGAGACTCAAAGAAAATCCTGTTCCCCCAGCCAATCAAGTGGTGCCTGATGTGGCACAAGATGCGGAGTAAAGGGTTTAAAGATATAAGTCTTGAGATGATCCAGATAAGATTT
Source organism: Cunninghamia lanceolata (assembly GCA_027924645.1). Taxonomy (NCBI): domain Eukaryota; kingdom Viridiplantae; phylum Streptophyta; class Pinopsida; order Cupressales; family Cupressaceae; genus Cunninghamia; species Cunninghamia lanceolata. The sequence continues at coordinate 8,797,215 of BSBN01001054.1, forward strand.
CAGAGGTCCGCATGGAGTTATGAAGAAGCTGTGATCGATCAAGTAAGACTTGTTCCGGGAGATGCTCCGGTATGACAGAGGATTACAAAAAGGTCCGGAGAGATCTGGAAGTGCACTATCTTATTCTGCGGATTGGACAGAGTGTTTGGGATGTTCTTGTAATGTGTCACCTTGATTTATTCATGATTAAAAGATCCGGATGATGTTCACAGATCAGGACTGATCCGGGATACTCCAAGCTATCCGGACAAGGCAAACCGGAATAATATAGGTGAAGCATTTATTGCAAACAGATATTAGGGTTTGCGGAGCAATATAAGGGATTTCTCAAAAATCATTTGCTCATTCTGCACTCAAGAAGAAGTGAAAAGTGGAGCTCTGCAACAAGATTCATCAAGCACACCAAAGATCTCCTGCCAAAGTCATTGCATAAAGAAATCAATCCAACCACTCCGTGCAAACTGAAGGCGCATAAGGTATTCTCTGTTTTCATTATCTCACTGCAAATCTTTGAAGAATGGCTACTCCAAATATAGTTAAGATCTCTGATAGACCTCGCCCCACATTCAAGAAACATCCTTACAAATCATTGGAGGTAGATCCACTAGGAGCCTTCTCTAGTGTTCCTCATGGTGTATTGCATACGGAAGATATTAGGGTTTACATCCATGCGAATCTTGAAGACTTTGGAGAATCAAAACTGATGGATATCTATCACAAACAATTGATAGATGACTCCTTTGAGATCAAACCTCAATACAAAGCCATCCGGGACAAACACTTTGCACAGTGCATTCATTTCCCCTGTTTTGAAGAAGATGAATGGGTCCGGTATGTACTAAGTAGAGTACATGACAACTTCCTATGGTTGAACCAGCCCTTCAAGATCACCAAAGATGCAATTAGGGCTGTAACCGGTCTGCACTCATCCGGTGGATTACCTGTTCTCAAGTCTGTCAAAAATCAGACAGTTAGTGATGCAACCGGATCCAAGTTTGACAAGAGAGCCATGACAGTTGATGACATCACTGAACCGGATGTCAAATTTGCAGCTATGATAATTGGTTACAAAATCTATCACTCCAGTAGGGAAAATTCAGTACCGGGAACTGCAATCTACACAGCTTATCAAATGTTAAAGGAGAATGCAGACTATGACTTGTGTGAGCTTCTTGTGAACCAACTCTTTGAAAATCTGTAGAAGATCAAGAAGGACAAGAAAAACTCCTTCAAGTATGGCAATCTGATCCTTTGTCTCTTCTTTTACTACATGAATGAGCTTCCCGGATCCAGTGGATGGATATGGCAGAATGACAGACCGGTTGCCATCCAAATCAGAGACTATTTGCATGGACTTGGGGATGCTAAAGCAAGAAATACAGCTCTATGGGGATACTTTAAGAACTTCCAAAGCATGATGCATGCAAGAGAAAGAATACCCCAATCCCTTGTTGAAAAGTACAAAAACACAGTATGCTTCATGGTAGAAACAGATCAGTGTCTAATGGAGGCAGTGGAGCCAAGGACTGTCTGGATCATGCCCATGGGGTATGAAGTGGATGAACAGATAGTAGAGCTGCATGTTCAACACATGCTAAGCCAGCCCAAAGATCCTAAGGCAAAAAGGTTTGGAACCTTTGAGGAACTGAGTGTAAAGATACATGTAGAACTCAGGGAACCGGAGACAAAGAGGAAGGTAAGAAAAGAAGTTGAGCATATTGCTCAAGGCCTAGGCATCTCAAAAGAGGCACTTGATGCCAGCCGGGAAAAGAGGAGGAAGGCTGAGGAAGAAGAGAAAAGTAAAGAAAGTGTTCCGGTTGAAACTCCCACCCGGACCAGATCATCAAAAAGATCTGCACCTCCCACAACCAAAAGTTCAAAACTGGAAGTCCAGGCATCCGGTAAAAGATCCAAGACAAAAGCCACAAGGGCTTATGAAAGCCAAAAGGATGAAGAGGAAACAGAGTCAGATGAGGGAGTAAAAGAAATAAAGAAGAAGAAGAAGAAAGGATCCGGTAAACCCTCCACAGGCCAAGACAAGGATGAAATGGCAGAGGTATCTGTTGAAAAGCCCACTCTGTCTCTAGAGAGTGTAATCAAGTCGGTTACGGTAGATGGAAACCTTCAACCAATGACTAAATTTTATGATGACTACAATGAGGCTGACCAAAAGATTCTGCAGGAAGCCACAGTCAAATATCTAAACATATACAATAAGGCTTTCATTGAGATCATATCTCTTATTCCTAAAAGCCTAGAAAAGGAATTAGAAATAAGAAAGAATAATGCTCATGCAAAAGATCTTGAGATCCGGGAGCAGATATCTATTCAGCTATATCCTCAAATTGATCCCAAGACAATGAACATAATCTTCAAAGACTGCAAAGATGAGTTCAGAAGTAAAGCCAGGATGAATCAACTCATGCTTGGTGAGACTGACAAAGTGGCCCAAGAGACAGAAGAGATCCTCCGGAAGGCCTTCAAAAGGTTCAATCTTCCTGTTGTAGAGGACTTAGGTGCAGAAACTGCTGCGGATTTGGAATCATCTGTTCCGGAAGAAGTGGGCCCTGAACAGACAAACATCTCTCCTCCGGTTTCCCCTACAGTCTCCGGATCCAAAGAAGAAGAGAAATTACAGGAGAAGGAAGCAGGGGTGAAAGATAAAGAGGTTGACAGTTCCAAGATTGCAGAAGAAAAGAAACATTTGTCTCCGGCAAGAGACACTGCACAAACTGTTCAACAATTTTTGAGCAAAGCCACTATAGAAATTGATGAACCGGACCTGCTAAAAGGACCATTAGATTTTGACTCTTTGTCACCGGTGCAAACAATGAAAATAGCCTCATTTGCAAATGAGAAAGTCAAAGAGAAGCTGCTGAAATCTCACATGGAAGACTGTGAGCTTATGGAGGTAGCATCTGGAGTGCTAGAAAAGATCATGCCATCCTTTCAAAAGGATCCCACAGCCTCCTCTTCCGGTAATCTCAAAACCTTAGTCAGCAGTGTTAGTACACATTTTGAATCTCTAGAAAAATCTGCTGAAGAAAAGGTCCGGAAGGAATTTTTGGATAAAAGATTTTCAGAAGTATTAGAATTAATCTCTAAAGATAGGAAGATTGTGAGTATTGGAATAAAGAGCTTAGAGAATGCTCTTAAGGATGGCGGTGACATTTACAAATTTTGTATATCCTGGTCAAAGGCAACAGCAGCAATTGATAAGAAAATAAAAGAGGAACAGGACAAGCTACAAAGCTTATCTCAAAGTTTTGATCCTCTCTCTTCCTCCATAATAAATCAAGAATGTCAGACTATTGCAGTCTTGAATGAAATAAAGAATCTTGAGAAGGAAAGGAAGAATATCACTAACCGGATGGGAGAACTTAGAAGGATTATAATCCCTAAGTTGGAAACTATGCATGAGGCCATCAGTGATGCTCAGACCACCGCCCAAACAAATGATCTGACAGATCTCAAGTGGGCAGAAGCTTTTGCATTTTTGTTGAGTGGTCACATTTCAATTTTGGATAGAATGAAGCAAAGTTGGGCTACAGAAATGATCCAATTGCAGACATCCTTTGCAAACATTCTTCAGTATATGTGAGTATGTAAATATGCGGCTATGTATAGAAATTTTTTTTGAAAATTTTGGTGTGCGGACCCTACCCTTTGCCATTGATGTCAAAGGGGGAGTGAGGAGCAGTGAAAAATGAGGAATCCAACTAAGGGGGAGTTCCAGAAATTGTATATAAAGACAGAGCATCAGCAAAGGGGGAGCATAGTGTAAACACTTAGTCATTTTTCACTAAGTGTTGCCATCAATGCCAAAGGGGGAGATTGTTGGCAAGAGACACTATATGGATTCATGGTTGTTGTGATTGATGGCAACAAAGGTCATCCCACATATCCGCAAGTCATGGTGTGTCTCTACCGGAAGTCAGAATAAAGATTGTTGTGGTCCGGTGAACAAGAACAGAGCATGTGGCAAGGTCTGACAGATTGGTCCGGATCTCTCAGAGGAAGTGTCTTGGTGTAGTGCAGATTTGGGGAAGTCAAGAGGACTACCTTGAGTGGTATATTCCAAGGATTTAGCCTCCGGTGATGGACAAGGAAAAAGATATGAATAGTTGAGTACCGGATTCCTGAGAGACAGTGAAAACAGAGGAAGAACTGACTGACAGAGTATCAGACTACTTTCCGGATGTGTTACTGTTAATGATAAAGGTTGTGAAGGCATGAATCATGTTTGGCCGACATGATTAATGATATCTACAAGTATATGCTTGATCCGCATTGCTTGGTGAGCAAGGATTCAGCCGACAGAACAGAGTTTGTAAGAAACTAGACTGTTCCAGATGCCGACTAGAAAGGTGATGAAATTACTTGTGCGGATATATATAGAGGATGGATTTAGTTGTGAAGTGTGTGAGAGTGTCAAGACATATGCGAATAAGTGCAGAACAGAGCAGAAGTAGCAAGAAAGATCCGGTATGTGAAAGGATAGCAAAAAAAAAGAACAAAGGAAAAATGAAGTACAGCAGATCAGTGTACTGAGCCTAACCGGAACTGAACTCCAGCATATGCAGATGCTTCCAATCAGTTCAAGACTGTGATTCTTATCACTTTGTAGACAGTGTGTCTCCTAGTAGGCAGTGGGCCTCTTGTGAGCAGTGTGCTCGGGCAGTGAGCCCTAATTGGCAAGTGCCATTTTGTAATTTCCTATTCTTCTAACAGAGAATGATTTTTGGGTTAATCACCCCGTGGTTTTCTCCCTTAACAGGGTTTCCACGTCAAAAATACTGTGTCATATGTTTCTTATTTCATGGTAATGTTTTTGTTTGATTCAATGCTGCATTAATTAATAAGAAAGTTCAAAAAGGGAAATAATTAGGATAACTGATTCACCCCCCCCTCTCAGTTATCAACAATAAGATCCTCTTCATGAAGTATAACTCCTTTCAACTTTTATGCACCACCATTTGTGATTACCAACTTTCATCTAGTCAGTATGAAAACCAAAACTCATCGGCTCAAGTAAGTCAATCCATGGGTGGATCATCATAAAACAACTTTAAGAGAAATAATAATAATAGGAGTTTCATAAAGATTAATGGACCGAATACAAACAACTTTTCTAATGTGTCTGTTATCAAAAATCTGAAGAAGACATCAATCAACCAAGAAAGTTTACTTGATATCTAAATCTTATTATTCTATCATGAATCAAGCTGTGAGTAATAACATTTTGAAACTTCCCTCAATTAAGCCTATCGATCCTAGTAGAGCACAAGGACCTTACTTCTATGATAATGCCTTTTGTCATTTTCATTAGACACAAGGACATGATACTAAACGATGTATGCATCTTAAACATGAAATATAAGACATCGTTGATTCAAATATCATACAGGTATCTGGTGTGAATTATAACAGAAATAAGTCAGTTGCTCTATCGAATCAAAATTTACAAATCTTCACTAATACTTTCCCTAAACATACTGATAATAATATGTTGGAACAAGGACTAATAGAAATAGTTGATGATGATTAGTTGGAATATGATAACATCATGGGTATGATTGAGGTGGATAAGGAAAAGTTGGATAACCCACCTCATCCACGAAGAGATGGAATTTATGTTGAGGTTCCTCCTCCATTATCCTTATATAGATTGGGAGATAACCAAAATGCATCAGAAAGACAAATAGAACGATAACCAAAATGCATCAAAAAGACAAATAGAACAACCAATATAGATGAGTGAGATAGCACAAGATGATTCGTGCTACTGTGTTAGACAACATCAACAATGAAAACTTGCTAAAAATTGGAAAAGAGTAAGACGACTGTTAGCAGCTAGAAATAATAGTGGTTGTCCTCCTCATAAGAAACAAAAGATATCATTTAAACAAGGATTTAAGGAACAAGAATCATATGATAATAAACAAGAATTTCATAAGAACCACTCAAACTTTAAACTAAACATGATCAAGTACCTCTCCAAGAGGTTCGTAAGTTGAAAAATCTGATACAAAGATCCTACAGGTAAGTATTTCTAACCCTTTATCTCTCCCGTGATGTGTTTCCCCCATGATGTGTTATGTGTTGTTTAGGCCTCCCAAGATGACCCATGATTCTCTTATAAGATCCAAGATACCAGGAGACCACCTTTGTTGTGACTTTCTTCTATTTGTATCATCATTCTTCTATATTGCCTCTCTCTCTAGTTTCATTGTTGTGTGTTGTGTCTTATGGACATAGCATTGCAGTTGGTGACTTGGGGGCACCCTCCTACATGACTGTCCCTAAGACACTTATTTCTCCTCTCTTGATTTATTGTTTCCCTTCCTCTAGTGTTTCTATCTAGTGGGCATATGACAGAAAAAACATTTATACTGATGCGGACCTAGCGTCGCTTTAGCAAGAAATAAAAAATTAGACTTAGTTCCTAATATGACGATGGGCTTGTATATCTTATCCAACTCTTGGCTAGTAGAAGCACTCCGTGCTTTTTGCGTGGTGATTTTTATGATCTTTATCTCACTTAAAAACCTTAACAATATGATTGTTCCACGCAATTTGTTTGTCTTTGAATCTCACCTTGGTGACACTCAGTTCTAAGATTTTTGTGATATAGCCCCATGGTTATCCTTGATCTCCAAATTCATAGTATAACCTTGGCTCTTTGTGTGATTGATCATATGCATTGTTGTTTATCATGATTATGTAGACACTAACATGTTTCTTTTAGGGATGTGTTTTCGGGAACATTTGGCAATTGTAAAGTACATGTCACCTCCAGGGGGCATGGGCTTTGCGAGAGTCCATTTTCCCTTGTGTGTTTTCTTCCTACCTTAATGTGCTTGATATCGATGGGTGATATCAACCACCTTAAGGTGGAGGCATAATAAGGTAAGCAATCTATTGTAGATGTTAGCAATGTCCTTGTCCTGGGGTGCAGTTTAAAGACTGGTGGTGATGAGTCCCTCCTACACTTTGAGTTTGTTTACAATCAATCAATTAATCAATAAATCAATCATCTTAAGCCCTCTGCGGAGGCGGGGGTGGCATATCTCTTGTAGAGAGTGCCCATCTTGTCATTTTCAAAAGTCCTCTGTGGAGGCAGGGAGTGGTTCTATGACTAACTCAACCCTTAAGCGTGTCTTCAGCAATTGTTGTGGCGAAGCACAATCATTGGTGTGTGCATGTAATGTGCTTGAGATGGTGATGAGCCTAGAAATAGGAATACTCCATCGCTTGTCTGCTGTGTTTTCTCTGAGTATTCAAATTGTGTGTGTTTGGTGTGCTTGCTTTGTTTGACATGTTTGTTGCCCCATATGCAGTCTAAAGACTAGCGTGATGAGTGCTTCCTGCATTTTGGGAGGTTTGATGTTTCTTGCATGTGTGTTGCCCCATATATGCAGTTTAAAGACAAGCGTGATGAATGCTTCTTGCATTGTGGGAGGTGTGTTTACTTTCCTTGTACTTGCATTTGCATTTCATATATATGAGAAAAATAAAAGAAAAGAAATCATTCATGTCTTCCATGTATTAACTATCTTTATGCATCTGTTGTTTTCTCTGTGTTTTGTGTGACTACAATTGTCTTCTTCATGTTTTGTGTGCTTGTCATTGTTTTCAATGTGTCTACCATGTCTTCTCCGTGGTTGGCATGCTTGCTATGTTTGTCGACCGTACTTTCATACATGTATTGGACTCACATTTATACATACATTAAAGTGGGGGCTAAATGTAACATCAAAAAATGTCCCCTTGGGGGCTTTTCCCTCATAAGGTTTAACTTCAAGGTCTCTTTGATGCATTTAGGACATCTTACATCATAATTTGGCATCCCTATGAAATGAACCTTGGGTTTCATGACAAATGGGATCTAGGAAGATCCCTTTAATCTAACCTTGACCAAAATAAGGGGGAGGACTTGGGCACCCGCACACTAGTCCTGCCCTATTTTGGATCAGTCCCAAATTTTGAGTGTCAGCTTCTGACCGTTATTTGGGTCCTATGCCAACATGATAAGTTTGAATTACAAAATTCTTGGCAGGAGTGTTTGTAGTTGCATATAAAAGCATGTTTAGGTATTCATTTGTAAACTAGATGATTACAAGCTAGCAATTTGGATTCTCAAGTTTATGTGAAGGTGATTCAAGCCATTTATTGTATAGCAAGAGCATATTTGTGTTGTCTATGTGTTTGTATTTGTAAATTTGAGCAATCATCTCCTCATGGCATGAAGAGCTTCTTCCCCTCATGAGATCTTCACTACAAGGTGACATCATTTATGTTATTGAACATTTATCGTTTGGTTTTTGCCTCTGCCTACAAGGGCACACACTCTCTATCTGAGAATGGTGTTCAGAAGACTTGAATGTCTCTCCAGAGCTTTATTGAGGCAAGCCTCTAAACACCACAAGCCCCTTCCAAAGTTTCTATGATTGTAGGTTACAGGTCAAGAATACAGGAAAAGTGGAGTTGTAGGAGGGAATTACATAGTGTCAGATTTACAGATCAGAGTTGAAAACAACCTCCTAGACTTGGGCGCCCACTCTTTAGTCCTCCAGATTTCGTGATGGGAAAATCTTTGTGACAGCAAGAACAGGTTGTAGACTGAGCTTCCAGATCCTAACAAAAACCTAGGCATTGGACTTGGGTGCCCACTCATTAGTCCTCGACTACTCCACTTCCGAACCCCAAAAAATGTACACGGTTATTTATCATTTTACATCTTTCTGTAGCAACATTTTCTGATATTCATCTATTTGTTGTTGTATTTGTATAATTAGGGGTTTGATGTATAATTTAGCATAAGTGAGCATAATTGACAATCAAATCAAACAAATCCAAATTTCCCTACATCTCATAGAGACCTAGGTTATGATAGTACATTGCCACTCCACCCTAGGTCGTTCAATGAAAGGGTGAAAGGAGGATACATACACAAAACTACCAAAAACTCAACTATCCAAATTTTACCCTTTACAATTATTTGCAAATTTGACATCCATCTTCTCATGGCATGAAGAGCATCTTCCTTCCACGAGATCTACACTTCAAGGTGATATCTATTGTGTTTTCAATCATTTACCATTTGGATTTTTGCCTCTATCCCACCGGGATACACACTCTTATCTGACAATGGTGTTTGAAAGACTTGAATATCTCTCCAGGGCTTGACTAAGACAAGCCTCTAAACACCATAACCCCTTCCCACACTCCTTGTGATTATAGGTTACAGGTACTGAGTTTCACAGATCAGATTTGCAGAAAGGGAGTGGTAGACATCAAAGATTTGGGATATGAGAAGTAGTGGACTCCGGTAAACATTTTTGGACTACGGTGCTAGTCCCTGTGTCATCCAGTTTTCCTGAGATAGAAATGGAAGTTGTAGTGCAAATCAGTGTCAGGTGGAGTTCCAAATTTCATGATGAAAAGTACACATTAGACTTGGGCACTAGTCCCTATGTCTGTAAGCAAAAAAATAATGCACTGCCTCCACAAGGACTGCTATGATGATTCAAATCCTTGTCACGTACATGTAAGTGTGAAAATAAATCCTTTGGGAAGAATGCCTCTTGATGACGTGTCCTCTCTTCTTGTTTTGTGTCGTTTCTGCTTTGTTGATTCTCCTTCTTCCCCATTTGTGACACTTTTTGACACTTGTTGTGACACTTCTCAACTTGCATTTTCTAGCTTTTGACCTTGATCCTAAGCCTTGTGATTATCTTGTAGGTGTGTTTTCATCTCTCCCCTTTGTATTTCTTCTAGTGCACCTCATAGAAGCCTTCTAGAGGTCCCCCGATCCATCTCATGCTTTCCATTTTCAATTTCAACCAACTAATCAAAATCTCCCCCTATTATTTCCAGATCCCCACTGGGGATCCTGAAGATGCAAGTGGAGATTTCAATTCTTCCACATGATTGACCTATTTCTTGATGTAGAAATCCCCCTTTTCCTCCCCTATACCTTCTGCCAGCCTAAATTTTTGTATTCTACACTTTTGATCCCAGATCTCCCTAGGTGACCTAGGGTCACCCCTGGGGAGACCCATGGTCTCCCTAGGTGACCTTGTCTGATGAAGGTAGAAACCTTGTCGTCTTTTGACCCAAGGAAAAAATTGAGTTTCTCTCTCATTTTTGCTTTGTTTTCACCCATTTTTCTTTCTGTTTGCATGATTTTTGATCCTTTATATAGAGTTAACTATTTCATGCACCCACACATGCATAATTATCTCTATTTGATCTATAATTAACTCTCTAATAAATCTCATGCATTCCCTCACCTCCATTTCTTCTTCAGTGATAAGCTATCATTGCTTCATCACTTCCTAATCAACTAAGTTCACTAGGTATTCAACCTTGTTAACTCCCCAATCTATTCTTGTTAACTCATCAATCAAATGAGTTAACTCTTCAATCAATCCCTTCTTCAAACCTATAAATACCCCCCTCCCTTAAGCACAAAGGGAGGCAAATTCATTGTGCACCAGCTCTTGCCAAGTTTTCTCTCCAACCGAACATTCATATGCTCATACATGATGTAAGTGCCTTTTACTTTCTTTGTTTCAATCAAGTAACACTACGTTGCTCAATTATTAGCCATTCTGTTCAATTCAAAGCTCACATCAAGCTCATACAAGCTTCACAAAATCTTCTTTTTACTTCTTTGGGTCATTTTGTTGTCAAGAGGATCACCTACTGCCACAAAAGGATTTGAGGTTGCCTATACAAGGATACGGAGGGTAGTGGAGTCAACAAATCTTCATCTCTTTCAGGTTCTTTCATTACTTTCATAGTAATTAGATAATCACTTTGCTCTTTGGAATAGTAACATTTTGCTTTTTCCTTGATAGATTAGATCTTGCATGCTAGATTAATCATTTTTACATTCATAGATCTATTTTGTTAGAAAATGCATTTTCCCTTTTTATTAAATTAGATTGCATTGAAAACACCAAAAACCCACAAAAACATAGCTTAAACTTTGCATTAGAAAAGTCATATAGGAGTGCATACACATTTGTTTCATAGATTAGAGGTATTTTCCTTTCCAAAATATTCTAAAAAATACCAAAAAGATGTCTTGCATGTTATCATTTAGTTTGCATTCATATAGATCTATTAAAATAGACAAGATTGCAAACCCTCGATTCCATCACGAGGTAATCACAGTTAAATGAAAGTCAAACCCTAGGTCAAACAAAACCCTAAGTTAAAACCCTAGATCTGGTTAGTAATTATACAATTCCCTCTATCCTAATTCACGAATGTGTTTAGAAGTATGAGGAGAGTGGATAAAGGCTATCCGCGATGAGATTGAGGAGTTACATCTGCAACCTCAACAATAGATACACATTCAACCACAAGAGGACCCATTTGTTCTCTTGTTGATTGAAGAAATTAGACAATTACGATTACATAGAGCATTTCTCAGAGACATAGAAATAACAGAAGCCATCAATGAAAACAACTGATTGCCCACACAAAGGTGGAATTCAAGGAATCTAAATAGATGAAGAGAGACTAGTGACCCTTCAGGTCATAGGGTTATCTCAACTACCACATCAACTAAGAGAAACATTCAACAAAATGCACAACAACACAGGCCACAGAACTTGCCGACTCCCCTTTGCAAAGTATATCTCTCCAACGAGCTAGACCCCTACCGTGTCTCTCCTACTCTCAATTGGATACTTCCACGTGAGTGAGAGTGACGTGGTGGATATCCCCGTGGCAAGGAGGGAAAGGGTCTATGTACATGCCGAAATCTGACCCAATAGCCCCAGGTAACCAGAGTCACTATTTTGAGCATACAGTGTCCCTAGCTTTTCAGCTTTCTAGATTTCAAAAAATAGTGAGTTAAATATCCTTGTCCTTCACCTCTGTTTGACAAGATTTGACATGATTCGATAATTTGCTTACTGTTTTGTATATTTAGGGTTTTAAGTCAAAATGAGCATTAAATTGAGATATTGTTAGACACATCCAAGATTCCACATCTTCCCAAGTGGCAGCCCATCTAGATAGGTGAATCCTCTTGCACAAATTGGAGGTTTAACTAGGTTAATATGCCCTTTGAATGTTTTGTGTGAAAGGAGAATTTTGCATAAACTGTTGAAACTCAACATCCCCTTTTTCGTATAAAATAGTTTGATGGAAATGGGAGACTTAGCTTAAAACCCTAAACTAGGCCAAACCCTCTTCTATGAACACTTGAACATAAAATGAGCTTGGCTTCTACCTTTGGAGGAGAGCCAAACTACAAGGGTTTTGTCCCTTTGTTGTATAAAAGAGTGTTAACCAAATCTAACCAATCAAGATAGGGTAATGTAGAAAACCCTAATTGAGTAAGATTAGTAAATATATAACTAATTTAGAAACTATTATAGAGAAATTGAGAGGACAACAGAGATTAGGGGATAGAGAAGAACTATAACCTAGGTTTTACGACAAAGAGGAACTAGGGAATTGGGTCCCCTAGACCCAAATTAGGGTTTTGTAGAATGTTTTGATGTGGTTGTCTTCATCTGTCTACCTTCATGTTTCCTATCAATTGTCTTCTGACTCCTTCGAATGCAACCTGCATAGAAAAAAGAAGGCAAAGGGTTGTAATATTTTTAGGGGCTTCCCTTAGTCAAACCTTGTGTTAGTGTTTCCACCTCCACCATAGCAATGATTAGATATTAAAGAGCCTATGCCCTAGGAGGGCAGAGGCAAGATCTGCTATAAGTGATGAAAGAATGAATATAAATAGTAAATGTTACCACAAGATATGAAATTCTTAGTTGGAGTAGGTGACTCAAGACCATACACCAACAAGGAGATAGAGAATGAAGTGTAGTGAGGGAAAATCAAATTTAGTATAAAAAAACAACAAACTAACTAAACCTTAACAAGCACCATAAAACACAAAATAGCATGAAAATGAAAATAGAAATGTAAAGCAAACTAATTTTCAAGCTAGGTTTGATTGATCTCTATGGCTCTTCTCAATCACACATAAGAATGTGTGATGTCGAAGGATTGTTGATTGCTCACTGTTGTAGCATAATAGAGCTCAAGCGTTGTATGAAAATGACTTGTATGAGTGAGTCAATGAGAGAGCGAGAGAATCAATGAGTGAGAGAGTGAGAGAATCAGTGAGGGTTTGAAATTGAAATAAGAGTTTCAATTTATAGAAGGAGAGGGAATCAAATGAATGGCTAGGATTGAAAGCCAATTATGTGATGTGGATGGTTCAGATTAAAAGGCAATTTTAGTGCTTATGATGCACATTACATAGGTATGACAGGAGGCCAAAATTAGGAGAATAGTGGGAATAAATGGGATTTTTTATTTATTTTGGAGAAGAAGTGCTTGTGATGCACAATGAATGAGGTTAAAAATAGAGATGTGAGTGGGAATAAGTAATGTAAATAATAAAATTATTTAAATCATGAGAGACAAATGGAACTTAAATAAATATTTAATTTATTTAAATTGGATGATGGAGGAAAATGAGATTAAATAAATAAGATTTATTTAATTTGGTGAAAATGGAGGGCAAATGGAATTAAATAAATAGGATTTATTTAATTTGATGGAAGAGAAGGATAAATGGATGAGAGGAATTAGTTAAATAAATATAATTTATTTAACTAATGGGAGTGATGGAAGGGGTCATGGAAGAGGACCTACGACAAAATATGTCAAAATGTAATGTCGTAAGATATAGTCAATTGTAGGTGTCTACATTTTGCCCCTCTTTGAGATGATGTTCGAGATGATGAGATTTATGTTGAGTAACATCATTTCAAAGAAGAAAAGGTATGGATAGAAGATAAAAGGATAGGATGATGATGCCCCCTCGAGAGGATAGGCAAGTTGGACAAACACAGGTATGCTCTCGAAATGAAAGGGTTTGGTCAAGAAAGAAAGATAGGGGAATGGATAGAAAAAGGAATGATGCGTTATGTTTCAATGAAGGTGAGCAACCATGATGTTTGATATAGCACTAGACATTATGCACCAAGGTATAAGGACCAAGGTGACGATGTGTCTCCTGCCCCATCATAATACAACCTTGTATAGATACAAGATGAATATTAGCTAGGAATTATTCAAATTTGATGCAAGTGCAAGATAAAATGATAACACATACAAGCAAGCAAGCATGCACAGAAATGATACAAAAACAAACAAGGTATTACCCTTGTCAAGTTGTAAACCAATGATTGATTGATTGGTTGATTGATGATAGATGTCTGGTTTCAGGAAATGAAACATGCCATATAAAATGCCTGGTCTGGTTTTGACAATGCAACATCCTGTATAAGACAATTGATTGATTGATACTAGTATTGTCATTACGGGGAATGATATATCCCTAGATGAACATAAGGATGTGGGAACGATATATCCCATTGATTACGATGATGATTGATTTATTGATTTGGTTGACAGCAAGATTGGAACAAAACTAAGGATGTGATTGGATGATGTGTGTCGATTGGTTTGACTAGATTAGTATGGATTAGGAATTGACTTGCATTTAGATCATGGCTTGGATTGGTTTGATTGATTTTGATTGGATTGAATAATGATGATGAATTGAATTGATTAGAAGAAGTGATTTCATAAAGGTTGTTTTGATTGATTCAATTGATTGGAAGAATTGATTTGAAGAAATGATTTGATGATTGGGTTGATTTTTTTGCATAGATTTTTGGAATTTTGTAATTTTTTTTGGATTTTTAGAATGTTTTGATTTTTTTGGAGTTTTGGAATGTTTTGATTTTTTTAGGATTTTTGGGAATATTTGATTTTTTTGGAGTTTTCTAATGTTTTGATTTTTTTGGATTTTTTGGAATATTTGATTTTTTTTGGATTTTTGAATGTTTTGATTTTTTTTTTGTATTTTTGGAATGTTTTGGTTTTTTTGTAGTTTTGTAATCTTTTTATTTTTATTTTTGAATTTTTGGATAGAAGGGGAATATGGATAGGAGGGACTCAAGTGTCTAGTTCCATGAAGGGTGATAGTACCATTAGAGGTGGATGCCATTGCATGGACCATGTCAAGTCATTATGCTCATAGATGTTGGTATGGGATTGCATGAGAGGAAGAGGGATTAGGTAGATGGTGGATTATGAAAGGAAGGATAGTGGATTATGATGTGGATTATCAAAGGAAGGATACTGGATTTTGATGTGGATTATGAAGGAATTATGTAAGGATGGATGAAAGGTTTATGCAAAAGAATGGATGAAAGGCTTATGCAAAATCATGGACCATAGGAAGATGATGGTGAAGATATGTAGGATAATAGGTGAAAGATGGGGAGATGGAGGAATGTGGAAATATTGCAGAATGGAAGGGAACCATGACCAACGGTTGCACACAACTTGATAAACATTGAATATTTTGATTTGGATGTGGTGTAGGAAGCAATGGAGATGTTTACTTAGGATATGGTTGACGAAGTGCTTTAGGTACCCACATAGACTTAGTATTTTTATGATTTTTGTTTTGCTTATGGGATTTAGGAATTTGAAACTTTTGAATGGAGTGGGCTTTTTTTATGGAAGAGGATGGTTGGGATTTTTGAGATGTGGATGCCTCATTTGACTTTATTTCTTTTTTCTTTGTTACCCAAACCATTTTAGTTTTAGCCTTTTCTTTTGAAGGTATGGGCTTGGATAGCCTTTTAGATGGATTTTTGAATGTACTTTCCTTTGACTTTTTAAATTGATGTCCTAAGTCATTGGGACCCTTAGGATTTTTGGCTTTATAGGTAGCGGCATGCAAATGTTTATTTTTGAATCCCATGGACATGGTGGAAGCTTTATGTTTAAACTGTTAGAAATTAAGGTGTCTAAACCTTTGCAAGTTTCTAGCATTTATTATTTAATTGTATTTATTTTTTTCCTATTATTGTAATTTGGATGCAAATCCTATTTTGTCACTTTTTGGGAGTTGGCACGGTGACATGTATCATCCTACATGGAAGGTGACCACATGTATTTTTGTCCTCATATGAGGAGATAGGCATCCCAGTTTTTAGTAGAAGAGTTTTGCCATGTGTTGACATCTTTTGGCTGTTGTAAGAGGTTTATGAAGTGTAAGAGTTATGACAGATTCCTATGACAGAATCTATGACATGTAAGAGCCAGATATGGAAGATGTTATGATAGGTGAAGACAAGTGTCTGAAAGCATCTTGCATGGAGGAAGTAGGTGCCCAAGTTTGACTATGACAAGGTTGTAAGAGAATTTTCTATTAATAGTCAGTTATGACAGATTCTTTTACATCTGTAAGATTTGTCATATATGACGGATTTTATGACATTGTAAGAGCATCTATCATACCTTAATTGGGAAAATTTGGGGCACCCAAGTTGGGGGGTTGTAAGGGATGAAAGAGAATCTCTTACAAGTGTCATATGCATGTTTTATGGCCTTAAAAATTGGGCCACATGGATTTGGACGAGTTCCTTGTGTGACTTGCTCTAGAAGCTACCTTCATTCGTACTACTTTTATTTATATATAGGTGCTTAGAGTTGGAGATGCATAGTGATTTGATAGGTACTGTTATGCTACAAGAATATCTCTAGATATGAGTGTCGAAGACTCCTATAAAGACTTGCATTGTAAGTGTGTTGTAAACATTTCTCTGTTTGATAATACATTGTGTAGGTTTTCGAGTGGGGTTTTTCACCCATAAAGGTTTTCCCCACGTATATCTTATCTCTCTCTCTTCTGTCTACATTTTGTGTCTATGTGTATTGCTGCAATATCTCTGTTGTTAGGTTAATAAGACTGTAATTGTAAAGGTTAATTTGAATTTTCATACTACTTCCCTTATTAGATTAGCGTAGGAAGCATTTTCCACACACCTAGCTTCCTTTCAGTTGGTATCAGAGCCTAGCCATTTTTGGTCTTAACTGTTGGGTAGGGTTTTTTGAGCTAATCTTAGATTGAGTGGGAGTCTATGCAGAGTATTATGAAATCTTGTTGCAGGAAGGAGATGGTAGGCACATTCAGAAGATTAGAGGTGGAGAAGTTTAATGGCACAAATTATGAGTTGTAGAAACTTAAGATGGAAGATATGCTTGTTGATTGAGACCTATGGGAAACTGTTAATGGCACAAAACCTACAGCAACTCCACAAGTTGATTGGGATCTAAAAGATTGAAAGGCTAAGGGTCTTATAAGACTCAGTTTAGCTAACTCTATCCTAATGAATATCCATGAGGAGAAGACCATGAAAGAACTTTGGAAGAAGTTAATAGATGTTTATTAGGCCAAGTCCTTGGTGAACAAGCTTTTCCTAAAAAAGAAGTTGTTTTCTCTAAAGATAGAAGATGGAGGTGTTGGAAACAATGTAGATAACTGAGAGGGGGGGTGAATCAGTTATCTTATAACTTTTCTATTTTCTTTCTTTTTCTTAACTTATCATTTAATGTTATGCCAAAACAAGACAATCATAAGAGCTAAAAAAGAAATTAACACATGACATAAGGATTTTTATGTGGAAACCCTGTTAAGGGAAAAAACCACAGGGTGACTAACCCAAGATTGTATTCTCTATTAAAAGAATAAAGAGTACAAATTTGGCACTTGCTAATTAGGGCTCACTACCCAAGCACACTGCTCACAAGAGGCCCATTGCCTATAGGAGACTTATAGTCTACAAATGCTTACAAATGATACCAAGGTGTCTGAACTGATGAACAACATCTATGTATGCATGATTTTAGTTTTGGTTAGGTACAGTATACTGATCTGGCACATTTCATTCTTCCTCTTCTCAATATAACTTTTCTATCACATTTTGGGCTTGAATTACTGCCTTCGCACTTGTCTCTACTTTTCTTCATACTTAACCATGCATATCATCACTATCACACACTTACAGGCTTGAATCCATCAGGTATATATATCCGCATCAAGAATTTCCAACAACTTCCTAGTCGGCAACAAGAACACCTAAGATATTTGCAAGTTATTAATCTATCGGCTGAATCCATGCTTGATTAGTGATGCACATCAAAAACATAGGCATAGAAGTCATAAATCATGTTGGCTAACAATGTATAATATCACAGATTGCTTGATCAAGACCTTTTACACATCCGGATTGAAGTCTGATACTCTGTCAGTCAGTTCTTCCTCTATCTGCTCTACCTGATTGGAACCCAACACTCAGATGCTCATATATTTTTCTTGCTTTATCACCGAAGGCTAAATCTTTGGAATACAGTAGTCATGATACCCCTCTTGACTTTTCCAAGTCCACAACTTACTGAGTTACACCATCTGAGAGATCTGAACTTGATTGTTGGACCTTGTTACATACTCTATTCTTGTTCATTGGACTAAAATAATCTTCAATCTAACTTTCGGTATAGGCATACTATGTACTATGGATGTGTGGGGTAGACTTTGTTGCCATCAATGAAAACACTTATGAAGCCACATAGTGTCCCTTGCCAACAATCTCTCCCTTTGGCATTGAAGGCAACACTTAGAGAAAAATGGCTAAGTGTCGTAGTAACTCCCCCTTGACTGATGCTCTATCTTTTGCACTGTTTTACTGGAGCTCCTCCTTAGATGGAATCCACATTTTTCACTACTCTTCACTCCCCCTTTGACATCAATGGCAAAGGGCGGAATCCGCATACCAAAATTTTGCAAAAATTATTCTATACATGGCCGCATAAGTATATATAAATCATATGTTATACTTACATATACTTAAGTATATCTGCAAAGGTTGTCTTCAACTGGATGATTTATGTGGCCCAACTCCTCTTCATTCTGTTCAAAATGGAGATGTGTCCACTTAACAAAAATGCATATGCTTCTACCCTCTTTAAGTCTTGTGGATCACTGGTCTAGATTATATTTTGTGCCTCTATCAAGGCATCATGCATTGTCTCTAACTTAGGGATGATTATCCCTCTGAGCTCATCCATTCTATCCGTTATGTTCTTTTTCTCCTTAACCAGTTCTTTAATTTCATTTATTATAGCAATATCTTGACATTCATGATTCACCAGAGAGGTAGTAAGGGGATCAAATTTCTGAGATAGACTTGACAGTTTTCCTTCTTGTTCTTTCACTTTCTTCTCAATGTCCTCTGTCACTTTGGGCCAAGATAAACAGAATTTGTATATGTCCCCACCATCTTTAACAGTGTTTTCAAGGCTCTTTATGCCAATGTCTAAGGTGTTAGATTCAAGACAGACAACTGAGACGGGGGGGTGAATCAGTTGTCCCAAAGCATTCTTCCTATTAATCACTTAGATCCTCTTTGTAATTCAGCACCATATAAATCAATCATGGAAACATAATGCAACAATTCAAGAGTAGAAGCACATTAACACATATGACACCAAGATTTTAACGTGGAAAACCTAGTTAAGGGAAAAACCACAGGGTGACTAACCCAAGATTGTATTCTCTGTTAAAAGAATAAGAACAAAATGGCACATGCCAATTAGGGCTCACTACCTGAGCACACTACTCACAAGAGGCCCACTGCCTACAGGAGACACACTGTCTATAGAATGATAAATATTACATACTTGAACTGAAGAATAGCATCTTCACCATGCTTGAGTCAGTTCAATTTAAGCCCAATACTTTTACTCCGCCTTTCGCTTCTCTTCTCTCTACCACACTCTCATCTTCACCTTGATGATTTTGAAATGACTTCACAACTTCTTATTTATACAAGACATTGAGTTAGGCATAATTATCCAAGTCGGAACACTTTACAAATCACATACAACTTGACTAATTACAAAAGACTTCATGCGGATCAACACACTGTCAGCTACACAGATCTAAGACTTTAATCTTCTTTTGGGAACACGCCATGCTTCACAAAACATCTTCAAGATCATCTGCAGGATGTGTAGCTCATCTGGTCAGCTAGACTTAGGAAGAACATCATCATCTAGAAGTAATTCTTCAATTATGAGCTCAATCTTCAATGCAGACCACCAACACGAACTAGACACAATCCAAAGACTTCCACAAGCTTGCCTAAATCAACAAGAACATCCACACTACTTCTAATTACTAAAATCATTCTCTCCATCATCCAGAACCTCAAGAACATAGTCTGTCATCACTGCCATATTGGAATAGATGCTTGCGGACCTCCAGACCATGAACCAATTGAGTTGTCAATTCATGTTGACTTCCTAAACACTCCAAATCTTTAGAACAAGATATTGCATTTTTGGATCTCACCGGACCTATCTGTGTCACTCTGTCATCTTTGAACATTTTCCAGAACTTGTTTTACTTAAGTGGCCATAACTTCTTCAGATCTTCATGTGGACCTCTCAAATCTTTACTGGATCATCTTAAGACACATATCTACAAACCCTTTGATGCGCATCCTTTGATATTCATCTTAGTTGGGATCTTTACCTTACTATCTTCACTATTCTTCTCTGTTCCTGATAGGACTAATTTTCTCAATATCCTCAGCATACAACTCATCCAATCCTTGTTCATCAATGCAATAGGAGTATGTTGACATCAATGCCAACACCGGTTAGGCCCATACTTGCAACAATCTCCCCCTTTGTCATTGATGGCAACATAAGATATGAAAAACTATTTTAACCATCAAGACAAGAACTTCTCCTCACTGACTGACATAATTCCCCCTACCAACAACAACCATTCACATGTCTTATCTTCCTTTACTGCTCCCCCTTTGATCAGCAACCATTTTTTTTCACATGTCTTCTGTTGCCCTTTGACATCAATGGCAAAGGGCACATACTTGCATCACTTCAGAATCATACCAACTACTCCCCCTGAGTAGCAGCTTCCCATCATCAATCCCAAACCACAAGATATGATTGTGAGATCCACCAGAATGATGTACATCTATGCACCTTAATTTAGAACTGGAGGGGTAATAACCCCTAACTTCTCCTTGAGATACTCAAAAGAGTCCTTAGGTAGAGGTTTAGTAAAAATGTCTGCAATCTAATCGTTGGAGGCCACAAACTCCAATCTGACTTCATTCTTGTTCACTTGCTCTCTCAAAAAATGAAACTTGATGGATATATGTTTTGTCTTTGAATGTAACACCAGATTTTTTGATATATTTATTGCACTTGAATTATCATAGAAGATTGTGATAGGTTCCTCATACTCCACTCTGATCTCTCTTAGCATTTGCTTCATCCACAATACTTGAGTGCAACTACCTACTGCTACAATATTTTTTGCTTCTGCAGTGGACAAAGATATTGCCTCTTGTTTCTTGCTCAGCCAAGAAACCAATCTTTTCCCCAAAAAGAATGCTCCACCACTGGTACTCTTCTGGTCATCCACATCTCCTACCTAATCTGCATCTGTATATGCATGAAGAGAGAAATCATGATCTCTAGGATACCATAAACCATACTCAACTATCCCTTTTAGATATGTAAGAATCCTCTTGATTTCCATGACATGAGATTCTCTAGGATCAGCTTGGAATCTAGCAACAAGACCAACAACATTCATAATGTCAGGTCTAGTTTGAGTAAGATATAGTAGTCCTCCAATCATTGACCTGTACTTTTTCTGATCAGCCTTAGGAGATTCATCATCTTTGCTCAATTTACATCCAGTTGCCATGGGAGTACTCATTGATTTTGAGTCCTCCATCCCAAATTTCTTCAACAATTCTTTCACATATTTGGTCTGTGAAATGAAGATTCCTTTCTTTGTTTGAATACTTGCACACCTAAGAAGAAATTCATTTCCACAAATATGGACATCTCAAATTCACTTTTCATTTGATTTGCAAAAGTTTTGCACATACTATCTCTTCCTTCAAAAATGATATCATCAACAAACACTTCAACAATTAAGATATTTTCATGATCAATTTTGAAGTACAAGTTAATGTCAGCAGTACCTTTGTTGAAACCAATCTTCAAAAGATGCTTATCCAATCTTTCATACCAGGCTCTTGGGGCTTGTTTGAGTCCATACAGTGCTTTCTTCAACTTACAAACCATATCACCATGATCAGACAATTGAAATCCATCTGGTTACTCAATGTATACTTCTTCTTCCAAGTCACCATTCAGGCAGGCAGACTTGACATCCATCTGATATACTTTAAAGTCCTTGAAGGTAGCAAAGGCAAGAAATAATCTGACTGCTTCAATTCTTACCACCAGAGAAAAAGTTTCTTCAAAATCAACTCCTTCTACTTGAGAATAACCCTTGCAGACCAATCTGGCTTTGTTTCTGACTACTTCACCATCTTCATTCAGTTTATTCCGGAAGACCCATTTGGTTCTAATCACATTCTTGTTTCTAGGTCTGGGAACAAGATCCCAAGTGTGATTTTTCTCAATTTGCATCAGCTCTTCCTCCATTGTTTTAGTCCATCTTTCATCATTTCATGCTTCATACACTAACTTTGCTTCAATCTTTGAAATCAGACAATACTTTTCTGAATCTTGAGCAATCTTTCTTCTTGTTTGAACACCTTTCCTTTTATCACCTATGATTTGATCTTTAGAGTGATTCAATCTTACATAGCTGGGAGTTTTGGGACTTTCTTGCACTTCTATTTCTTGTACAGGTTCATTTAAACTTGTCTCTTCTTCCTGATTCTCCAGATCAGTCTGTATCTAAATTTCAGAAGGGGCTTGGAATTCTTGGACCAAAAAATCATTCTAATTATCTTCATCATATTCATAAAACCTTGAGGGTTTTTCAATACCTTCATCAACCTTCACATTTGTACTTTCTATAATATTTCTCAATCTCTTGTTATAGCACCGGTATGCTTTGCTTTGAGTAGAATAACCCAAGAATATTCCTTCATCACTTCTAGCATTAAATTTGCCAAGATCTTCATCTCTTTTGATGTAACATTTGCTACCAAAGACTCTGAAATACTTCACAGTGGGAGTGATGCCAAACTAGAGTTCATAAGGAGTCTTACCAGTATTGCTTCTGATTTGTACTCGATTAAGAGTATAGACTGCAGTGCTTACAACTTCTCTCCAGTAGATCTAAGGAACATTTGCTTCCATCATCATGGTTCTAGATGCTTCCTAGATGGTCCGGTTCTTTCTCTCCACTACTCCATTCTACTATGGAGTCCTTGGAGCAGACAACTATCTTTTTATCCCATATTTCTCACAGAGTTCTATGAAATCACCGGATGTGAATTCTCCACCTCTATCAGACCTCAAACATTTTATGTTCAATCCGGTTTCATTCTCTACCATAGCCTTGAATATTTTGAATTTCTCAAGAGCCTTAGATTTCTCTTTTAGAAAAGTCACCCACATCATCCAGGAGTGGTCATCAATTAATAACATTAAGTATCTATCACCTTGTAGACTCCTAATTCTTGCCAGACCACATAGATCAGTATGTACCAAGTCCAACAATCTGGTAGAAGATTGTTCCTTACTTTTGAATGTGACTCTGCTCTACTTAACCAACTGACATTCTTTGTACAAACTATTAGTAGGTTTCACTAGTCTTGGAAGATCTCTTACAGCCTGAGTATTGCTTATCTTGATGATATTATCAAAATTCACATGACACATTCTCCTATGTCACAACCAACTCTGATCAATTTGAACAAATAAACAACTTTTACCAGTACCAACCAAGTAGAAGATATTACCTTTTGTTTGAGTACCAGATGCAATCTCTGTTCTGGAACTTTCAAAGATCTTACATTTTCCATTTTTGAATTGGAGATCATAGCCTTTGTCCACCAACTGTTCAACACTGAGAAGATTGTGCTTCAGACCTTCAACATATAGTACATTATTGGTTTTGTTCTTTCCATCAAAATAAATAGTTCTTCTACCTTTGATCTTGCCAGCATAATTATCACCAAATTTTACCACTCCTTCATATCTTTCCAAATCTATGAACTTATTTTTGTCACCTGTCATATGGTGGGAGCATCCACTCTCAATGACCCAATCATCCTTTTCTTCAACTTGGGCAACCAGAGCTCTTTCTATCACTTTATGATTGACAGATTCAGAGGGCATTGGATCTTCTTCCTTGATGGTAATAAACACCCAGTCACTTCCGGATTTGTTTCCTACCTCTGATTCATCATCTGTTACTCCTTCATCATCATCTTTATGAACATAGTAACATTTATTTTGGAATCTTGATCTATTTGGATTTTCTCTTGAAAATCTTTCTAGACACCTTGAGGCAAAATGACCAATCTTATTCAAGTTGAAATGTTTGAAGGGCAATTTTCCTTCATACTTACCAGATCCTCTTGGTAGTCTTTTTGCAATAAGGGCTTCCAGTTGAGTAGCTTCTGCTTCATCTTCTTCCAAATCTTTTCTTGCTTTTTCATACCATGATAGTTTCTTTGAAGAGTTCTCTTCCGGATCAAACTTTTGTTTGCCTTTTATAGAAGCACTGGCTTTGAATGCAGATTCAGTCTTGGGGGTGCATCTCTAAACTCAGCCAATTCAAATGCAGCTAATTTTTCAACCAATTGATCTCTTGTGATATTTGAAAAAGATCTAAATTCTTCAATGGCAACAACCTTGTATTTGTAAGAAGCAGGTAGGGATCTGAGAACTTTGGCAACAATCTCATCTTCATCCAGTATTCCACCAACACATCTAATGCCACAAACAAGCTCATTTACTCTTGGCATAAAAGTAGTGATATTTTCATCTTCCCTTATCTTCAAGTTTTTGAATTTTCCTTTCAGACTCTGTAGCTTGGCACATTTAACATACTTGTCTCCTTCATTCAAAAGTTCTAGTTTTTCCCAAATCTCATATGCAGTATTTAGATCTATAACATTTGTTAGCTCTGAATCAGATAAGGCACTTCGTAGAGCTTCTTTCACTCAAAGATTGTTTTTAGCATCTTTGATTTCATCTACGGTTCTCGAACTATTCTGTGGAGGAACATACTTCTTTGAAGTTATGATCCAATATTGCATTCCCATACATTGCAAGTGACATTCCATGTGGCTTTTCCAAAGAGTGAAATTGGTTCCATCAAACCTCGGACTATCCTTCTTGTAGGAAGACATCCTGGATCTGCTCAAGCAGTTAAGCTCTTTTAGAGGAACTTAGCTCTGATACCAATTCTTAGATTCAAGACAGACAACTGAGAGTGGGGGTGAATCAGTTCTCCCAAAACCTTCTTCCTATAAATCACTTAGATCCTCTTTGTAATTCAGCACCATAATAATAAATCAATCATGGAAACATAATGCAACAATTCAAGAGTAGAAACACATTAACACATATGACACCAAGATTTTAACATGGAAAACCTAGTTAAGGGAAAAACCATGGGGTGACTAACCCAAGATTGTATTTTCTGTTAAAAGAATAAGAAGAACAAAATGTCACATGCCAATTAGGGCTCACTGCTCGAGCACACTGCTCACAAGAGGCCCACTGCCTACAGGAGACACACTGTCTACAGAATGATAAATATTACATACTTAAACTGAAGAATAGCATCTTCACCATGCTTAAGTCAATTCCATTTAAGCCCAATAGTTTTGCTCTACCTTTCGCTTCTCTACTCTCTACAACACTCTCATCTCCACCTTGATGATTTTGAAATGACTTTACAACTTCTTATTTATACGAGACATCAACTTAGGGATAATCATCCAAGTCAGCACACTTTACAGAGTAAATACAACTTGACTAATTACAAAAGACTTCATGCGTATCAACACACTATTGGCTACATAGATCTAAGAATTCAATCTTCTTTTGGGAAAACATCATGCTTCACAGAACATCTTCAAGATCATTCCCAGGATGTGTAACTCATCCAGTCGGCCAGACTTAGGAAGAACATCATCATCCGAAAGTAATTCTTCAATTACAAGCTCAATCTTCAATGCGGACCACCAACATGAACTAGACACAATCCAAAGACTTCCACAAGCTTGCCTGAATTAGTAAGAACATCCACACTACTTCTGACTACTAAAATCATTCTCTCCTTCATCTGGAGCCTCAAGAACACAGTCTATCATCATTGTCATATTGGAATAGATGCTTGTGGACGTCCGAACCATGAACCAATTGAGTTGTTGATTCACATTGACTTCCTAAACACTCCACCAAATCCACAGAACAAGATATTGCATTTTTGGATCTCACTAGACCTATCTGTGTCACTCTGTCATCTTTGAACATTTTCCATAACCAGTTTTACTCAAGTTGCCATAACTTCTTCAGATCTTCATGTGGACTTCTTAAATCTTTACTAGATCATCTTAATACATGTATCTACAAACCCTTTGATGTGCATCCTCTGATCTTCATCTTAGCTAGGATCTTTACTTTATTGTCTTCACTATTCTTCTCTATTCCTGATAGGACTAATTTTCTCAATATCCTCAACATACAACTCATCCAATTCTTGTTCATCAATGCAAATGGAGTATGTTGACATCAATGACAACACCGGTTAGGCCCATACTTGTAACATAACATTCTTCTATCATTAGTAATTAGCCTTTGTACTTCATTGAACCTTTTTCCAAAGAACTCCTCCCAAACCTTAGTTTTTGCCGATTGCTCTAAGGATTCAAAATGAATGTTAACAAAATTGACTAAGTTTTTCAGATTACTGGATGGAGAGGCAAAAGGATCCTTTTGATAGGTTGGTATAATCTTCTCTAGCATCCTAGATGCAATCTCCAATAGCTCACAATCCCCCATATGAGATTTTAGAAGTTTCTCTTTTGCTTTGGCCTGAGTAAAAAATGCTACCTTCATTATCTGGACTAGAGATAGAGAGTCAAAGTTTAGTGGCCCTTGAATTTGTGAGGTCTACCCTTTTCATTCGCATATATTCGACTACTTTATTTTTACTATAGGTGATACATATTAGACTTATGTGACTGTTGATCCCGATTTGGAGAACTATTAGACTTTATGCTGTATGTGGATTTATTATGTTTAGCATGATTATGATGTGATTAGAACTTGATATGGATTTATTGATGATGTTAGACATATGATTTACATTATGTTGTTATTTGGATACTATGCATGTGATTTTAGTTAGAAATTTATTATGTGATTCTATCTTGGGATGAATGTTTGAAATGTAGAATTTAGAATTTAACTATAATGTGATTTCCTTGATGCTTATATGAACATGTGATGTTGTATGTGCTTGTTTCACTTTTCTTTGGCTATCATATACATGTCAGATTAACATTTCAATTGAGTGCACATGTGTTTCTAACGAAGCCACAGAAATTCAAAGATCATCCCACACACTGCGTTGTTTTCCCTTGTGAAGCTGATCTAGTTCTAAGAGGAACCAAGATCAATTGTGTATTACATGATGAATTTTCGTAATGTTTGTGTATGGTGTCCTTTGGGCTAGGTCTACCCTTTTTTAGTTGATTGTATTATGGTGTTGTGAATGTGTAATATTTATTTGACTCAATTTTTGTTTTATTTTTTTGTGACCCCTTTTCATGTGATTTTCTACATCCTAAGGTGCTAAATTTGGGTTAAACTTGACCTTGGGTTGTACCCCTAGGGTCTAGGGTCATTTGGGCTTGTGTAACCCTAGGTAAGCTTCCATTTGGTCACTTTAACTTCACCCTAAAGTAAAGTGACGAAAATGGAAGCTTGGGAGGGAGAGGATGAGTGGGTCAAACACTCAACCTCTTCCTTTCCTCTTCCCTAGGTTGGGGGAGTCTCCAAGACCCCTTAATTGTGGAGGACTTTACTCCAAGTCTATCCAACAATTGGTGAGGGTACCTTGGGGTTGTGTGGTCCTTCTTAGGAGGAGAGGATTGGGGCACATGTGGCACCCACTCCCTCTTAAGCTCCACTTTTCTCTCCCACATGTTTTAGAGAGGACAAGTGAAAGGGAGAGAGACTTCGTGGATTGGTGAATGACACGTGTCACCACCCATTCCAAGGGTCTTGCTTGTAGTTAGGAGAAGGAGTGAGGAGGTGAAACGTGTCACCTCCCCATTCCTCAAGGCTCATGAGAAGAGCCTATTTCAATCCCTCTTGGAGAGAGGGATGGGGTTGTTGAATTTTTGGAAATTTTATTGACTTTAATTATTTTGGGGAAAAAGTTGGAGGAAATTTGGTGGCTCAACTTAGAGAAGGAGTTAGAGGAGCTCTTCTCAACCATCTCCCAATTGGGCTCTATAAGATAGGAATTCAAGGCTAATGCATTCCCTTATGTTTTTATTTACTTGTGTGATGCTATGTGTGAGTTTCCATTTTATGTTTCTACTTGTTGTTGTGGGGAGAAATTGTAAGGGAGTTGTAAGAGCCTCTCCTACTTGGGATAAGATGCTAACCATGTGTAGGGTGGGGGAGGAGTGAACCTCCTCGGGGTCACATCCTAGATTTTTGTGGAGTTGTAGCCTTAGGCCAATATGTGTATTTGTGTAATATGTGAAATGGCTTGAGAGCCAAATGAAAGCTTGTGAAACTATGTTTAAAAGTGTTGGCTTGAGGCCTTGAGAGGTATTTGTATTGGCAAGTTTTGGAGTGGCACTCTTGAGTTGAGTGATGTCCACTCCCCTACCCCATTGAACTGACTTTGAGTGAGTTTTGTGTTGTGTTATCCATGGGAGTAAATTGTTTTTGGGTGTTGAATACAATGTTGTGTTGTGGTGTGAGTTTTCCTAGTGTGTGGATGACCTCCTAGATCGGGGGTGACTCATGAGTGAGTCAATGGTAGGGAGGAGAGCAAGTTGTTGTGGCTTCTTTCCCCTTTTTTTGTTATTGTAGGCTCTTTGAGCTATGAAGTGTAGGAGAAAATGAAGCTTCCTTCTTGTGTTGTCATTTTGAATCTCATGAGAGAATATGGCCAAGTTTGGCCTTATGTAAATGTTTTAGTTAGAAGAGAGAAGAAATTTTCCTCTCTTGGAATGTATAGTCCTATATTTTAGTTTTGAGTTGGATTTAAACTTATTGCACTTGGAAATAAAAGTTTTATTGCTGATTTTAGTTGATTTGTGAATAAAGAAAAAAAACTATATATATAGAGTAATGAAAGAATGATATGGTCTCATTGCCATTTGGTTTGTATGTTACTTTTAAAATAAAGAAATTTAGTTGATGCTATGTATTAGATGTATTTAATTAAATGCATTTGTTTATTTTTAAAAAAAAATACAATGAATAAATTCTTTGAAGGAATGATTATGTGGAAATATGTTATTACAAAAAAGAAAAAAATTCCTTTGCTTTATATAAATTTGAAAAAAAATATATCTTTTGCTTATTGTTCTTAAAAGAAAATTTGTGAGTTTTTGAAGGAAAATTATATTTGAAAATATAGTTATATATAAATATATATATATATATATATATATATATATATATATATATATATATATATATATATATTTGGAGGTATATATTTATATATATTTAAATATAAATTCTTTTTATTTATTCTATCAAACAAAAAGAAAGAGGCTGCATTACATATACAACAGTATATACATATATATATATATTTGTTATATTTTAATATACAATAAACTGTATTTGAATTAAAACTATGATTTTGAATTAAATTGTGTTTTGTTGTGTATAAATTTTATATATATATATATATATATATATATATATATATATATATATATATATATATATATATATATATATATATATATATATATATATATATATATATATATATATATATCATTAAAAAAATGAATGTTGTGTAACGAAACGGAAATAAATTGGGTTACTGTATGCATGGTTCATAGTTTTTAGAGAAAAAAAATATATGTGGTGGGGGGGGTTGGAACACCCCCCACCATTGTTGTTTTATACATATGGGTGTGGGGAGGGGGCAGAGCCCCCACCCACACCCCACTGTGTGGGATGTGGGTGGGGGCGGAGCCCCCTCCCCACACTCCCCCTTCACCTCTCCAACCCCCACTGTCGTAGCCCTCCTCAGACCACTCCACTACCGCCACTACACACAGCTCCACCTCTCTCTTTTTGGCCCCTTCTGTGGGCAGTAAGCTCCACAACACAGCCAAAAAAAAAAATCCCTAACCCTATTTTATCCAATCTCATCTTATATAAATATATATAAAGCATTTTCACTACTTGGTGTGGCCATGAATGGTCCTCCATTAAACCTGCAATACAAATCTAAGACAAAATAAGAGAAGAAAAAAAAGAGAGAGAAGAGGAGAAAAACAAATAAGAGAAAAGAAGATGAGATTAGAGAAAATAGGGATAGGGCTTTTTGCCCATAAAGAAATTGTTTTTTTAATTGAGGGGATTTTAGGGATTACATTTAAAAGTGCCTTATTTTTTTATTCCCACTCTTTTATTATTTCTATTTCTTTTGTTTTCAAATTTATTTTTAGAATGGGTTTTTGTGATAAATATAAAATGGGAAGCTTTATTTCATTTGGGAATGACCTATTTATTTGTTAGTGGCATGGGAGTAAATAGGTTAGAATATGATTAGAGGGATTATATATTTTATAGATTTTTTAATTTGATTTTTGAAAAAAAGAATTTATTTGTTTTATTTAAATTTTACAAAATTTAATTATTTGAGATGTATTTATTTTAACAATTGGGTCAATCCTTGTTTTCAAACCTAAATCGACGAGGACAATATAAAATACATCATTATTAATTTAATTAACCTAGAGCAATTTCATTAGTTTAATGAAGACATCATTTTAACCCAACTTGGAAACCTAGTAAACTATCCAAATGAAGTTAGTATAACATGTTTCCATAATCTAGTCTACCAAGAAATTGGGAATAACGTAAAGGATGCAGTGATAACTCTGATTGATAGAAAACAAGAAGAAGAAAAAATTGATCGAGCTTTGTTGAAAAAAAAAAGTTTTAAATTATAGAAAATGTGAAGAAGAACAAATTGATTGAGCTTTGTTAAAAAATGTACAATTAATCTATTTGACTGATCTACCAATTTAACTGATGTTATGTAGGTAATTTAACACCAACCCAGTAAAATTTTGATCAAGATTAGTTTTAGTATAATAAACCCTACTCACGCCCATGAGGCGTTATGCTGCCAGATTTTTCCAGAATTTAGGGTTTAGCTAGGTTAGTGAAAATTAACCTTGTTTAGGATTATATTATTGTTTTTGCCAATTATCGACATTAGATTTTTTGTAATAAATTATATCTTTCTCATGCACTTGAATTTGGCTTTTGATTTTGACTTATGTCAAAATCCCATCATTCACATAGGTTAACTTAGGGTTTCGATCGTTGATCCTAACCCTATTGGTGACGTTAACCGCGTCGTATCGACCCTCTAGTTGGCCTTCATTGCGAATGGTATGTGCAAGTGAATGCATTACCCCACATTCAATTGTCATGTTTATGCCTTATGTGCAATACCACCGAGCATGCTTACGCATGCGAGGGGGTTTCTAGAGAAGCATGGTAAAATTTTTGATATTTCTTGTCATGACCACAAGACAAATGTGGACATGACATGTGTGATGCATGTCATGACCACATGGGAAATGTGGGCATGACATTTGGTATCAGAGCCTAAGTTTAAACAATGGGCTTATTTGGGCACGTTACTTATTCCACAACTTCGATTAATTAGTGATTACATTGTTTTTGTAGGATACCTCCCCGACGTATTCGGTGAGCGTGATCACGTCACACTGCATCTGCCAAGGTGCACAGTGATTCCTCTATAGAGGGTTAGGGACCAGCAACCTTATTGGATCAGCCGGTACCGTAGGCACTACCAGGACTTGATATAGGACCTCAGATTTTATAGATGTTATAGGCCATGTTAGAGAGGCTACCGCCAGTTGTACCAACACCATGTGATGAGCCCCACATTGATCCATGAGAGGATCCATGTGAGGAGCCGCATGCTGAGTCATGAGCTGAGCCACGTGTAGAGCCCCACGTCAAGCCACGAGAGGTGCCACGTGTGGAGCCTTTTGTAGAGATACCAGATACTATTGTGGAGGAGGTAGGGTCAGATTACAGAGAACAGAGTAGGAGTCCTCCACGACATGCGAGATGAGATGAGACTGTGAGGGTAGAGTAGGTACATCATGGACCCTATGAGTATGGTATGGATGAACCAGTCATAGGACATAGAGAAAGAGGAGATCCCATCAGAAACCTACTTAGGCTTAATCCACCTACCTTCGTAGGAGCTACAGAGGGAACTGAGGCTGAGGCTTGGCTCATCAGTCTAGACAGATGCTTTGCGTTGTGACCTTATAGGAGCAACATGAAAGCATGCGTGGTAGTACACCTCCTGAGAGATGCAACAGCTACTTGGTGGCGCACTGTGGAGTGCAAGCGTCAGTTATCATTAGACACACTCACATGGGACACATTCATAGAGTGCTTTAATGCGTGTTACTTATCAAACCATTATAGGCAGTGCCGAATAGATGAGTTCCACAACTTGCAGTAGAGAGGACTCACGGTTGCACAGTATGAGATCCAATTTATTGAGCTTTCTCATTATACAGATTATCTCCACGATGAGAAACTTTTGTTGCATAAATTCATTAGAGGTTTGAATCAGGGGATAGCAGGACCAGTGCGTATGGCAGACCCAAAGACTATGAGTGAGGCTATCGAGAAGGCTTATATTGCAAAGGAGATCTAGGGACGAGGGAAGAATTCACACCTGTAGTTTCAAGACCGTAGTCATCAGCTGCAGCAAAACTTTCATAGACCACCACCACCACCACAGAGAGGAGGATTTAGTTCTCCATCATTACCTCCTAGGCCTCCATAGCAGCATCAAGAACATCAGCAGAGGTCTAGACCCCAGTAGAGGGCACAGGGAGGACAAAATTATGGTTGGCAGCAGTAGGGCCCGCGTAGGGATCAGAGATAGCAGGGACCACCTGCGGGACCCGCGAGGTCACAACAGTCGTATAGGGGTTCACAGGGGTCCATAGGACAGACTGGGCAGCAGTAGGGTGCTAGGACTCAGTTAGGGTAGATACAGGCTAGGGGCCCATGTTATGTTTGTGGTGGGGTAGGACATTTGGCCAGAGAGTGTCCACAAGTTTTCATGGCAGGTGGACAACCCCATTCAGGAGGGTCAGAGCAGATGGTAGGAGATGTGGGCAAGTCCCACCGCATGTTTATAGTGGTTGATAATTGCCAGGCTAAGTATCAGGCATCCATGATTGAGACATGAGGTATGATGGGGGGTGCCCCCATTTCTATTTTTTTTAATTCTGGCGCTACTGATTCCTTTATATCTATGATGTTAGTGGAGCATTGTAGGTGTTGATGATTGTTTTTACACAATCATAACAAAAGTTAAAATTCATAAATGAACCTAAATATCTTGAAAGATATAAAGAAATTAGTTAAGATTACTTAATCCCAAGTTTCCATATGGTCAGGTCTTGACCTGTTAGATAGTTCAGTAGGTTACTATGAAACTGTAATATGCAAGGGGCCTTATGTGATTTAAGGTGATCACTGACTTGCTAGACTCTATTTATGCAAATTACTACAAATAACACCAAATTATCTATAACTTTGCACAAATTTGTTACAATATATCAAAAGCTCTAAATGATCTATGTTAAAACAAGTTTTTCCTTTCCAATATGTATAAAGATTGCCAAGTATCAACTCAATTGCTCTTAATTCATTCAAATGTTAGACAATCTCTTTTAGATTTCTGTGTTTCAGCTAATTATTTCAAAGTTTGGAAAAAGTTAGAGAAAAATTAAATTCAACATCACTTGCTACAAGATCTAAATGCTCTGCTATGCACATGGTAAAGATTATAGCAAATTCAATTAACTCAGCAGATCAAATCATTAAATGCAAATGTTCTGAATATTTTCACAAAAAAGAATCCAAGATTGTGAGCTTTAAGAGAAAATGTTTCAAATATAAAGAAGAGCTAGAAGACACTCAGAAATAGATGCAGACCTCCAGATTCATTTATATTCAAAACACATAGCCATATATGGTTTACAATGTAGGTATGACTCTTAGCTTTATTAACCGAATTCACAAGAACTTACAATGCTTTACAGATAAAGTAAGAAAGATGGACATTTCCACGCATTCCTTAATGTAGACACAGGCGACCTCCTCTATGCTAAAATACTCCTTTAATTCAAAGTCTCAGAATGAATTACAATTGCTATACTATTTTCTACAAATCCCTGTGTAAATAATATACAAGTAGCCATGTCTCTTCTATAGAATTTGAACTTTCAAATGGCTATGGCTACTACTTTAATCCATGGTTGAGATCCTTTTATTTCTAATCAACGGTGTATTTTTGATACAAACTGTCTGCCCAAAATACCTATTTGGCATCTTTTCCCTCGCTCAAAGGATGCCATTGGAATCTTTACAAAATAAGATTCCCCTTTCTCTTTGTTGACTCTTTCCCACCAAGGCATCTTTACTTGACCTTTTTCAAAAAACCCTTTACACTTGTTTGTCCTTTCACCTTTTCAAATATTTTTTGAAATTATCAACTACACCTTCTACAAAGGTGCAGTCTGCTCCTGGACTTTTGCTGAAATATATTCTTGCATCACCACCCTTTCTTTCAACTTTTTCTCTTCATTCTCTGAGCCTTCTCTTTTCTTCTTGTATTTGTTCATTTTAGCCCGCTCTTCCATTAATGTATCTATCATTTTCTTACTGAGAATTGCATTAGGATTTTCTATACAGGGTATGAATATGGCCTTGAATTCTATTAAGGCCCTCTCCAAATCATATGCTGGCATCTCAACACATTTATATTGTAGGAGTCTTTCTATGATCCTTTTATGCATTTTTATCATGTCTTCTACCTTTTCTTCCAACTCCTGTATAATTGTTGTACATCTTTTGAGGTTATCTTCCTCAAATTGAAGCTCCATTATTGTTCCTAGAAATCTATTCGTCAATGCAACACTAAGTGCTCCTTCATGAATCAATTCATCTGCCCTTCTTTCCATTTCCATCAACTGCTCAATCTCTGACCTGCATTCTTCTTTTCGGACTTGGTAGTTATGTATGAATATCATACATTTATTCTTCTCTTCTAAACTTATCTTCCAGCTTTCCACAACTTGCTTTATTATTTTCTTTTCCTCTTGCATGAAATCATCAAACCACTCATCAAAAATATTAGCTTTAAACCTTTTATTTTCCATATCTTTTATCTCCTCTTTGGACACTACTGCTATGTTAGTAGGTAAATCAAGAACTGTGGCATTGGGATCAAATATCCCCTTAATGAACTGCTGCAGTTGGATAATGTGTCCTTTTAAATGTTCCAATTTATTTTTATCCTTCCTTAGGATATCAGCTGTTACCTAGTGCATATCCTCCCATTCATGGAGGTGCTGTTCTCTTGTTGAATGCCCAAGATCAATATTCAATATCTTATATTCTTCTAAGGCTATCTCACCTTTTGCCTTTCCTTTCTGTGATATAGCTAGGTTTAGAGTTCTTGATCCATCTAGACCTCTCGGGATTGCTAACATTGTCCTAGCTTTTCTTTTCTCTTTCCTTGGAGTTGTCTTTTCTCCCAATAAGCTCTTAATATCAATTGGAGCTAACTGCATTTCTTTCTTTTCTATCCTTATCTCTCCTTTAAGCCATGTAGGAACCTCTTTTGTGCCCTCTGCATCTTTCTCTTGATCAATTACCTCCTCATAGGTTTGTCTATCTCTACTTCTCTTTGTTACTGCTCTTGCTGTTGTTGTTGCTCAGGTAGCTGTTCTAGATTTTGTTGTTGTTGTTGATCTTGTTGTTCCTCTTCTGGATCTTGCTGTTGTAATGGAGGCTCTTGTTCTTTTGACTCCACTTCATTTTCTTCCTCTTCTACCTCAGTATCCTCCCCTTCTTGATCTTCTTCTTTAGGAGCCCTTTCTGCTAATGATTCTTCCTTTTGATCAGCTCCTGCCTGCTCCTTAGGTTCATTCTCATCTATTTTTTCTCCTGCTTCTTTGTCTTTAGACCTTCTAATTTCTTCTTCTAATTTGTCTATGTTTTCTATCTGTGGCTACTCTGTATGTATTGGTGAACTAGCATTTACATCATCCTCTTTTACTTCTTCTTCTTGCTCTTGCATGATTTCTATATTTTTCTCTTCTTCCCCAGGCTCACCATACATGTTTAGCCTGTTTAAAGCATCTGTATCTAAAGTTTCTTGTTTTGTTTCCTCTTCTGCTGAGGTAGATGTTTCTATAACTATTTCCTCTAGTATCTTCTCCCTTTTAGCCTTCTCAATTTTATGTGCTTCTTCCTGTACATCTTTAATAATTTCTCGTGGAACTAAAGTATCAAAGGGATCTGTTGACTCTGCTTCTTCCTGTACTTTTCCTTTCCCTTGCTTTGTTCCATGTCCAATCTCCATTTTAGTTGGATTGCTGGGCCCTTCCTCTTCACTCATGAATTCACTCGAATCCTCTTCTATATCAATTGCCTTTCCTTTATACATCGTTTCTTCTTCACTATCACTGCTCTCAATGTGTACAGTTTCCACAGATTGTTTGGCTTTTTTGCTTTCTGCTTCTTGTTGCATTTTGCCAGCTAATTCTGTCTTTACTTTAATGAATGCTTGTCTAGGGTCTATAGAAGTGGAAGCACCTTGTATGTTGCTCAGTTTTTCTCTTACTTCCTGTGCTCCAATTACCCTCTCTGATTTAGAAGTTTCTCCTTTATTCAAACCTATTGGTATTGCTCTCATAATTGGTTGTCTTGCTACTCCTTTAGCTGTTTGTGCCTCCTCTGCACTTACTTCATGGATTGTAGATTTTGCCTCAACAAAAGTTTCAGATGCCACTGCAATTGTTATGCCTAAGGCATATGGATCCATTAATGTGGCATTTTTGTCTTTTTCCACAATTTTGGCTTCAACAAATTTCCTCTTCTTTTCATAAAAACATTGCAAGTCCTCACTGAGCTTTGCTTTTCTTTTCCTTCCCTTCTTGGGATATGTGACCTCCTTGCCTTCATCTTTTAACTCTTCAACTCTGTCCTTCAGCCATGTTTTTGAAAACAATATTACCAGCTTAGACAATACATCCAATGATGTGTTCCAAGGCTTTGACCAATCAGGCTTTGTAATAGGAGCCAACCTTGCCTCTTTATAACTTTGATGTAATAATTGATCATCTTCCTGTACCTTTGGAGGAACATATATATTGCCAATAGATTTCATTTGTTCCACAGTTAATCTTTTGTGAGCTCTTTTCTTCACCTCCCTGTTATTTTGGCAATCAGCCTAGAAATCTTCAATATATACTTGTTATTTATATTTTTTATCCACAAAATTCTGAATTCTTTGGAAAGGGTCAAATCTTCTTGCTAAATCGAATTCCTTGAAGCCATAATACCCTAATTCTTACTCTAAATAACTTGCCACTTCTTCACTAAAACAAGAATATCTGCCAATTGCCCATGGAAATTTCACATTTCCCTTGTTATTGAATTTCCTTTTGTACATTTTGAACACATTCAAATTTTGTCTTGAAAAATCTAACACAATTAATTTGTCAGAAGAATATCTGGGAAGCATGAATGGTTTCCCTTCAAAACCCTTAGTCCTTATGTAAGTGAAGTTTTCAAATTGAAAGAACCATGAAATGTGCAATCCAATTGCACTTTCTACATCCTTAGACAATCTTTTATCCGGTTCTTCCCTCAATATTCTTAGTAGGTAGGTATAAAAAACATCATTCACTAAAGAAAAATTCTTTAAGGCATTCATTTCTTGTAATATAGGGTAATGTTCATACACTAGCTTATGATTAAGGCCATTTCCTAAAACACCAATCCTCTCTATCCCATGAATAAAAGGCCTAATCTCTGTAGCACAGGAATATAACACATAAGATGATAAACAAAATGGCAAGCCCTTCTGTTGTCTCTACATGGCTTGCCTCCAAATAGCTGTACTAATGGCCTTTGCCCAGTGAATTTGTCCTTGTTCCTTTTCCCCTGTTCTTATGAACTCGATGACAGTGAACATCCATGGTTTACATTTGGTGGCATCCCTCAATCCAACTAGTCTGCTCAGCATAGTGATCATCAAATAGATCTCCTCCCTGAAATGTATCCTCATCAGATTTTTAGGAATTCTGGCCACTGCCTTTCGTTTATTTTCTGGACTGTACCAGTTGCAAAATATTTTACCCTTACATTCTCCCTCATTTATGTAGAAACTCTCATTATATTTATCAATATCAATATCACTCATCTTCTCTTTTATTTATAAGCCAAAAGTTCTTGCAATCCCTTCTGGAGTCAGATCAACAATTAATCTGTCATGTAACATTACCTTTCTTGTATTAGGGTCATATAAAATTATACAGTCCAAACACAAATCTCTAGCCTCCATTGCCAGAGGAAAACCTGTAGCTCTATACAGTCCACTATCCCAAATACATTTCATATCAAATGAGGCATCTGTAGCAGTAATCTTTTTTAACACATCCTCCGCATCATAGTTCCCTATGTTAGTATCTGTCCCCACTCAATTTGTATTGATCAGGGTCGGATACCCTCTGTATATCGATAATTCCTCTTTCTCCACCTCTTTCCATGGTTTTCTTTCTTTTTTATATCTTCTCCTGTATCTTTCTTCAGTTTAGGGGCCATCCTGTAGAAGCATACATCTTTTAAACCTCTCATTTTACTTCATGTTTAGGGTTTTTTTTACTGTGAATATCTACTTTTACCATTTACCCTAGCTTGTTTTCCATTTCTGTTTTAACCTCTTTGAATTCGTTAAGCTCTATTCAACTAATGAACAATTAAAATAGTAATTTGACCAATGCTTACGTTTTTTCAACGAAATTACTAAAATTAATAATATATCTTAACAACTAAAACTAAACGGCGTTTTGGGTAAATACCTATTTGTCGCGACCGTTTACCCGTTGACTTACTTTACCGTTTTCACCTTTTTCCAGCTACTATAACTTTCTTCTCCTCTGGTAAATTCTGCTCTTTCACTGCAACAACTCTTTTTCTACAATTTTCAGTCTTACTAGTATATTCAACAGTGCAATAACATTGAAATAGTTCTAACCCTCATTAAATTTCCTTTTGTTTGACTGTTAAATTCACATTAATTATAGTAATTAATGCATTACATCCTCAACCTTTAGTACAGTCTTTGTCTTTTGAACTTTTCAACCGTTAGTTAAATTCTGCATACATTACTTTTTCCTTTGTATATTTCCTTGTATGTTCCCTTTGTATATTTCATTGTATCTTTAAACATACAAACTCCTTATGCAAAGAACTAACTAACCCCTCTTTACCTTTTTTCACTTTACCGTACACCTTTGTAAATTTTGCTTTGTATATCGCACTTGTATATTCTGTTGTATAAGCACACATACAAACCCAGCATACAAACACTTCCTTTACCTTTTTTCTCTTTTGTGATGCATTGATTCTTTGTATATTGGGAATGTATATTATAAATATACAAATGCCAAATATACAAGGACTTTACTGTTTTTAACTTCTGCAACAAATCCGCCTTGCATATGTATAACTGCTTGTATATCTTAAAATATGCATGGTTATTATACAAGCAAACATGTACATACAGTGGGGTCCACCTTACCTCTCAATAGTGCCTTTTCACGATGCTTTTACTTCTTATTTAATTTTTGGACTTCAAATTGTTATAAATCATATTGCATTTACCTTCGCATCCGTAATGTATATAAAAACCTTGTATATTTTGCCTTGTATATTTAGAACATACAAAGACAAAAACATATAACAGTTTAACTTTATTCCATAATGATTTCAGTTCCGGCTTGTATAAAGTGCAATGTATATCGGTGTTGTATATAAGAAATATACAAAGCGCAATATACATCGACTTAATTCCTTTTGATAACTCCTCAATTCTGGCTTGTATAAAAACTGCATCACCAAATATACATTAAGTCCAAAATGCATCATTTATATCATATTCCAATCCTCTTTTAATTCTGTGTTGTATATTTCACAATGTATGTTTCCCGATACCTTATATGCAAACCTAAAATATACAACGATTATTCATTATTTCATACTTTTTTCGATTCCGCTTCATACATAAACGTAATGTATATAACCGAACATACATATACAAAGTGCAAAATATACAAAGACTAAGTCAAATTTAATACCTTTTTAGTTCTGCGCTATGTATAACCTGTTGTATATTTACCTTGTATGTCTGTCGTTTAGCAAATATACAAACCATAATATACATAGCGGATGTCAATGTTTATTCATTCCAATTTTGATTCGTCTAGGGCTTGACTTGTATATTTAGATAAAAGTGTTAGTGATAAGTATACAAGTATAACAACATACATTAAAAACCTGATGACCCTCTTTTTGCGACTAAGGCAATAACCTGATATACAAATGCATTTGTATATGAAACGACTTTGTACATACAAAAAGCTTTGTATATACAAAACACAAACCCTCTGATTGTACATTTACCAAAAAACCTATAACTTGCAAAATACAGGGAATTTTGAGATGGTTCAAAAAGCAACCTTTATTCATTTTTCACAACGAATTCACCTGTACTATGCACTGGCACTCAATGTTATTTTTTCATTATTTTTTAACAAGGTTTATACTTTCAGTTACCTTTTTCCTTTACCACCAAGCAAGCCCACATAGTAGCAACCAAAAGCTAGCTACAGCAAGGGTCCTCATTTTGCTAAGGAGTAAAATGGGGCGTGTTGTGAGAATCACAACAACTAGCAACCAAATAAAATAATTAAATTAAAACCATTAAATAAAATAAAATGAAATAAATTCATAATTTCTAACTATCTTTTATGCAAATCATCATTCAACTTGAGACCTAATGTATTCAATAAGGTGCATGAATTTTCATTTTCAGTTTAAGTGGGTGCAAGTGATTAATAAGCCTCATCTTAAAAATTAGTTGAACAAACCAGTGACTAACATTAGACTACCTAGTTGATGTCATTTCCTCATAGCCGACCAGATAGAGCCTTGCTTCCAACAGGCATTCATAGCCCCGACAAGGTTATCGTTACAATTCTCCTAAGTAGAGCCTCACTGCCAGCAAGCGTCTATAGCCCCAGTAGAGTTACTTAGGTGACTTAACCTAGATTTTAGTAAAATCCATTTTATTTATTTATATTTTATATTTTGTACTTTGACAGACATCTCATAAGATATTTCAGTTGTAACTTCATGATGCAAGGAACAGTCACTTGCTAAAATTAAGCTGAGAATTGTAATGGTAGCAAGGGTGACCTCTGATTTTTCACCTAATATATACACTGGTAAGTTCAACAAACCCAAGGATTTTAGGTGTGTC
Organism: Cunninghamia lanceolata; assembly: GCA_027924645.1. Taxonomy (NCBI): domain Eukaryota; kingdom Viridiplantae; phylum Streptophyta; class Pinopsida; order Cupressales; family Cupressaceae; genus Cunninghamia; species Cunninghamia lanceolata. The sequence goes on from BSBN01001054.1 coordinate 8,838,562, forward strand.
ATTGTGAGAACTTCCCTTGAATACTCAACTCATTCTTATTGAATACAAAATTTCTCAAGTTAACTAACTTTCTACATTCATGACAGTCACAACAAATTATGCACGAATTTCAAATAATTCACTTGAATGCTCTGAATTTTATATTGTTTTTAGTGGTTGTTAATCTGCTCCTGTATACTCTAAAACAAAACAAACATCTCTGCTACAACAACACAACACACAAACCAAAACAAAGCAAACAAAACCAAAACACACAAAACAAAAACAAAATAAAAAAATAAAAAACAACTGTACATTATTCACATTATGATACAACAGACCAACCACCCTCACCTCAAGCTTGAAAGTAGTGCTTCAAGTGTTTTTGACACTTGTAATGGACCTAACCATAACCTGTCAAATTTTCCATGATTTCCCTTTTTCTCATGTGCTTGTCCCAGCACAGCACTAAGTCTAAAATTCTAAATGTTTTGACTCTTGCCCTTTTGTCAAACCATCTCTTTACCACTACTTGATGTTTAGAAAACTTTTTGATACCTTGATCTCTTTTTTCATCTAATTCCAACAGTTGGATTATTCTGGCTTCTCTGTGGTCACCAAAGCCTAAGTATTCATTAGCAAATTTCCAAACTGGTATTCTTAAATTAACTGGAAGTATGGGATCAGTCCCATAAACTAAGTGATAGGGTGCATTGCCTAAAGATGATTTAACCCTGGTCCTATCTACCCACAGTGCATACTTCAGTAATGTGTTCCATTCTCTGGGGTTCTTTTCAATGAGTTTCTTGATTATATCTAATAAAATCTTATTCGTTGACTCAGCTAACCCATTACCCTGAGGATAATAATTTGAAGAAAACTTTAAAACAATTCTATGTTCAAATGCTCATTTAGAAAACTTTAAAGAAGAAAATGCAGGGCCATTGTCACATACCAGCGAATAAGGAGCCCCAAACCTGGTTATAATGTTCTCTTCGAGGAATTTGATGACTACCTCAGTAGTAGAGAATTTGCAACATTTGGCTTCAGTCCACCTTGTACAATAATCAGTCACAGTTAGTATAAATTTGTGTCCCATAGATGATGGAGGATTTATGACTCCAATGAAATCCAAGCCCCACTGTGCAAATGGCCTAGACTCAATGATTGGCTATAATGGATTGGCTTGATTTCTCGCTTTATCTACTGTAGTTTGATAGATGTGACAACTTCTGATGTGATTCTCTATGTCTTTAAACACAGTAGGCCAATAGTAACCTGCCCTCAATATCTTATGTGTTGTGGCTAAATAGGAACCATGAGCAGTTCCATACTTATCATGTAAATCAAGCAACACCCTGTTTGCTTCATCTCTATTTAGACATCTTAAATAAATTCCTTCGTGGTTCTTCTTGTATAGAAGACCTCCTTGTACCATGTATTTTTGTGCTTTGATCTTTAAAGCCCTTCTTTGTGAAGACTTCATCTTGTTTGGATATTTTCTAGATATCAGAAATGTGTTCAAATCGTCATACCACCCTGATGTCTCATTAGTATTCAATACATATTGCTGTTTTACCAAATTTGAGTCTGTATTGGCTATGGTTTAGACTAGAGCTGGTCCTCTGACTAACTTCATAGGAATGATTTCCATGTCAAATTCTTGTAAAGTGGTGATCCACTTAGCTCTTTTCTCTCCGGGTTCATTTTGCATCAGCAGCATCTTCACTCCTACATCAGGTACTATAGCCTTAACCTGACTGCGTAAGATATAGTGTCTAAACTTTTTTACTACTCTTACTAGTGCAAATGCTTGCCTTTCTGTATCCAAGTATTTCAACTATGCATCTTTCAGAGGTACACTCATAAATGCTATTAGCTTCTTTTCATCATTTTCTCCTTTCTATGTCAAAGCAGCTGCAATAGAATGTATGGATGCAAATGAATAAATATAGAATGGCTTTGCATAATCTGGACTTGCTAATATAGGAGCTTTAGAAATTGCTTCCTTGATATCTTCAAATGTAGCTTTTGCTACTGGTGTCCATTCTATATCTGCATCCTTCTTTAACATGGCATTTAATGGTCGTACAATCTCTGCAAACCCTGTAATGAACTTCCTGACAAAGTTAATTTTACCAAAAAATGATTTTAATTCCTTTTTAGTATTTGGTAATTGCAATTTTTTAATTCCTTCTATCCTATTAGGGTCAATTGATATTCCATTCTCAGAAATGACGTGTCCTAGTAGTTTTCCTTCTGTTACTCCAAACACACATTTCTTAGGGTTTAGCGAAATTCCATACCTTTCGTACCTCTTGAGGACTCTTCTCAGATCTTTAGCATGAGTAGATGCATCCTTAGAATACATAGTTAGATCATCCATATAAATTACAATGCACTTACCTGTCAGTCCACGGAATGCAATATCCATAGCTCTCTGAAAAGTGGCACCTGCATTGATTAGTCCAAACGGCATTCTTCTGTAAGCATAATTACCCCATTTACATGTGAAAGTGGTTTTCAACCTATCCTCCTTATCAACCAGGACCTGGTTATACCCTGAAAATCCATCCAGGAAAGACATCATTTTGGGCCCATTCACTGCTTACAACACTTCATCCATGGGAGGCAGAGGATAATTATCTTTCTTAGATGCTTTGTTTAAATTCCTAAAATCTATGCATAACCTGATATCTCCACTTTTCTTTCTAATAGGTACTAAATTAGCTACCCAAGTTGAGTGTCTAACAGGGAAAATTATCCTAGCAGACAGTAGTTTCTTCACTTCCTCAAATATCAAAGGTTCTAAGATTGCATTCATAGGCCTTTGTTTTTGCCTGAATGGTTTGATATCTGGCTTTAAAGGTATCACATGAGTGATGATGGACGTGTCACAGGTCTTCAAATCTTCATACGTCCATGCTATAACATGTTTATAGTCTTTCAAAACATCAATAACTTCTTTTCTAATCTTCTCAGAATAGGCCTTTCTAATTTGTACATTTTGGGGATTCTGCTATGTTCCTAAGTTGTAGGGATCACATTTACCTCCCTCTATTTTAGGCAAATCCTTCTATTTCACTACTTCGTCAAAGTCAAAGATTTGTTCCAACTCAATCACCCCTTTGGGAAAGAAATTTCTCTTTAAATTGATTATGTCTTCTTCATCCCAAGACATATCAGGCCTCTCTTGTTCATCAATAATTTGGGCCTCAAATACTTCATTGCAAGTTAGAAAATCTACAATTTGTTGATCTGCCTAAAATACCTGAAAATGAGTTACATTATCTATCACACTGGGCACATTCACTAATTCTACAGCAAATCTTTTCAATCCAGACAATGTTAAAGGTTCTAAGGTGCTAGCAGCAATTGCTAGCGCATCTGGCCTATGGTTTAGTTCTCTAGGGATATGCTCTATATTGAAAGCATCAAATGACTCTATTAAATCCTATATCCTATGCCTGTAACAAACCATTCTGTTATAATTGCAAGCATATACTTTCCTTACCTGTCTGACTACTAGCTCAGAGTCTAAAAACACTCTGATCATTTTACCCTTTTCTTTATAGCCATGACCAGTCCATAGATTAAAGCTTCGTACTCTGCAACATTGTTAGCACAAGCAAACTGTAACCTATATGCTACTAAGTATGATTTGCCATGAGGATCTATTAGTTCTACACCAGCACCTGCACCCTATTTAGATTTGGAATCATCACACTTTAGTGTCCACATGCCATTCCTATTCTTTTGACATTTTGCTTTAGCATGTTTTACCTTTTCTATCACCTGTGCAGAGCTATCCTGTTTGTTCCTAGGCAATTCATTTTGGCCTACTTGTATAGTTATCTTTTCAGTTTGAGGATCAGAATGATAGACACTTTTACCTTTTGATTCTTCTCTTAAATCTGGGGTTGATTCCTTTATGTTGTTCTGAAAAAAACTCTCTGAGTGATTAACCTTTCCTTCTTGGGGTTCCACCCCTTTTGTGTATTTTATATACTGATGTTCAATAATGTCTCTGCACATGCCACAATTTTCTTCAAAATGTGACTTATCGTGAACTCTACACTTATTTTTGTATAACTTGCATTGAACTGGAAGATTTTGTTCTATGCACTTTTCTATTTCTTGTCTGATGACCTGACTAAAATTACTCAGTGCATTATTTTCTTCATCAGAAGAGTTTCCATTAGACTCAATAAATAATTTTGTTTCTTTACTAACAGGGTTTTCTCCAAAATTTAGCATTAAAATTTCCTCAATCTGTACCCCTTTGTTAGTAACTTTGTAAACACCAGGCTCAACAGAAGCATACAATATTTCATTAGTCCTATTGTACTCTGTGATCATATGTTTCATCCTAGGTTCAGCTTCTATTCTAATTTGATTTGGTACACCTCTCCAAGGTAACCACATATGTGAGAAATTGGTGGCCATATATCCATTCAAAGTCTTTGACCAGTCTCTACTCAATAACATCCCATAATTTATAGGTATATCCACTACTTGGATGTCAACGAACTGACTTACCCTGGGGTTTGAAGCTAACTACGTCTACATATGCATTAATTCTCCAATCACATTAACTTCAGTTTTGTCTAGTTAAGTAACAACTTTGGCAGATTTAGCAGGGGTCAGCCCTAAAGTTTTACATATCCCTAATGGCATTACATTAGCTGAGGCACCAGAATCTACCATACAATTGTGTATGTTCTTTCCACACAATCTAATAGTTAGTAAGAAAGGAGGAGCATCCTTTTTATCGACATACATTACAACATTGATGTTGGATGGCTGCTCAACCTTCTTACTCTTTTCTTTGGACTGTGTATCCCTATTAGGAACATTTACCTCAGTAGAAACTTCACCTATCACAGATGCATCCAAGGATTTAACAAAAGCATTTCTAACCCCTAGAGTTTTCAACAATTCACACAAAGGTATACTAACCTTAATTTTCTTTATTTCTTCTAACAGATAATTCATCAGTCTCATCATTTCTACAGTCTCTGTTTTATCTATTTGTACCTTTTGTGCAACTATTCCATTTCCTGTCTGATGATGTGATTTCAGTATAGTAGGATTGTTGCTAGCATTTTGGTATGGGGGTGTGTTAAAATTGTTAGGAGGAGTGGAAGTGGTGAAAGGTCCTCTTGGCCTAGGGTTATTTCTTAGGTTGTAAGTATAATTCTTACTTGACTATTGGAAGGCTTGCACCTCCTCTGTCTCATACAACACCTCATTTTCAGTTTCAAATGGAAACTGAAAAGCATTCAGTACTAAGGCTGTCTCAGGATATAGATTTCCACAACAATATGGTTCATCATCTAACAATTGGTCATCATCCTCTTCTCTAAATGTGAAAGTTTCTAAGACTAGAGTAGTATCATACCCTGAGGGTACTATTTCATTACCTTTGGCAAGTAAGAACTCAGAAGTAGGAGCCTGTACATCCACATTAAAAATACTTGCTACCAGATGAACCTGAGGATAGTCTAATTTAGCATGGGCACTAGTATTATGGATCCTACACCAATTCTTTAGTGCTACATTTGCCATTTAAATCCTAGTTGTTTGCTTGGTATCCTGGTTATCTACATTCTCAAATGGAGAAGCTAAAGTGCCATTATTAGGCCCTGTGTTCCAGGTTTTAATTGGCCTAGGCTAGTTCTGATTCTTGTTATTGTTGTTCCAGGCTCTGTTGTCTATAGCTGGTCCTCTATTTTGCATCTGTTGCCCTTGATTATGACTCTGATGCTGACTATGATTTTGACCCTGACTAGAACTCTAACCCTAATTATAACCCTGATTCTGATTTTGGTTATGGTTGGGGTTGTAATGCTGGTTTTGACTCTGATTATAGTTCTTGTTATACCCCTGGTTATTTCTACTGTAGAAATTCTCATTTCTCAACTGTGTCATCTCATTGGTCAATCTTCTTAGATGTACAGTGATTTCTTTTATATCTTCCCTTTCCTCTTGTGCTTTTGCTATAAATGTATCCTAAGGTGGTTGGAAGAAAGATTGGCCATTGTTCTAATTAAGATTGGCAGTATTACCAGTGTAAGGTACTATAGCTTGAATTGGAGCACGATTGTACACATGTGTGTATGTAGGGACTGGATTTAGCATTGGAGTATTCTGTGTAGGAACTCCATTCCAAAGTTGTGCCTAATTTTGCATTCCTAGATTTCCTCCATTGAGGAATGGATTATAGGTTGTCTGCCTCATTTCCTGGTTAATAGACGCTGCCTCTTTGTAGGCTTTGGATATTGTGTCTATGTTAGGCTTTCTCTTGACAAACATGGCAGTTAATGGATCTAAAGCAACATAGTACATAGCTAACAATGTATCTGGGACCACTGTGTATGGTGCAACTAACCTAGAAGATGCCTTTTGAAATCAGTCATTAAAGCTATCAATTAGTTCCCCTTCACCTCTTTTGATTGTGGCCAATTTATGATACAGGATAGAAGGATCCATTGGTCCCCTAAATCTAGACAAAAATCTTCCATAAGTGTCCAGGAAGAAACATAGCCACTAGGCAAATTCACATACCAGTTAGATGCTTGTTCATTGAAAGTGTAAGGAAATAATCTGCACACAACATCTTCATGTTCCAGTCTGGCTCTAAAGCATGCCTTTTTAAATATCCTGATATGATCCTCTGGATCTTGATGTAACTGATATTTAGGACATATTTTCTCAAGGTTCTTTGGCATATCATGGTAATCCACAAAATATATGGGAGAGTTGACATTAAAATAAACCATTGCATGTACTTGTGCTTGACCTAGACCTGTAGGAATACCTATATTTCTAGGTGGACTCAGATTTCTGGGAGGACTAGGACCTCTAGGAGGACTAGGACCCCTGGGAAGACTTGAACCAAGATTTAGGAATCTATATGAAGAACTGTCAGGACTCACAATATTGTGGATGTTAAAAGGTGATCCAGGAGGCATTCCAGATGAACTTCCTGTATTTGATATTTTAGGATTCCACACTAAAGGACCTTTACTTTGTCTCTTGTCAGGTAATTGCATAAATATATCTTCTGAATTGGATATAGACTTGGTCACTCTACTGTTATTATGAGCCAGCTTTACTTAAATTCAACCTTAAATCAAAACAAGCCCTCCTTCCAGTGCCAAAAACTATTTATGATTGTTTTTACATAGTCATAACAAAAGTTAAAATTCATAAATGAACCTAACTATCTTGAAAGAAATAAAGAAATCAGTTAAGATTACTTAATCCCCGGTTTCCATACGGTCAGGTCTTGACCTGTTAGATAGTTCAATAGGTTAATATGAAGCTATAATATGCAAGGGGCCTTACGTGATTTAAGGTGATTACTAACTTACTAGACTCTATTTATGCAAATTGCTACAAATAACACCAAATTATCTATACCTTTGCACAAATTTTTTACTATATATCAAAAACTCTGAATGATCTATGTTAAAACAAGCTTTTCCTTTCCAATATGTATAAAGATTGCCAAGTATCAACTCAATTACTCTTAATTCATTCAAATGTTAGACAATCTCTTTTAGATTTCTACATTTCAGGTAATTATTTCAAAGTTTGGGAAAAGTTAGAGAAAAAATCAAATTCAACATCACTTGCTACAGGATCTAAATGCTCAGTTATGCACATGGTAAAGATTATAGCAAATTCAATTAAATCAGTAGCTCAAATCATTAAATGCAAATGTTTTGAATATTTTCACAAACAAGCATCCAAGATTGTGAGCTTTAAGAGAAACTGTTTCAAATATAAAGAAGAGCTAGAAGACACTCAGAAATAGACGCAGACCTCCAGATTCATTTATATTCAAAACACATAGCCATATATGGTTTACAATGTAGGTATGACTCTTAGCATTATTAACCAAATTCACAAAAACTTACAATGCTTTACAGATACAGTAAGAAAGCTAGACATTTCAACGCGTTCCTTAATGTAGACACAGGCGACCTCCTCTATGCTAAAATACTCCTTTAATTCAAAGTCTCAGAATGAATTACAATTGCTATACTATTTTCTACAAATCCCTATGTAAAGAATATACAAGTAGCCATGTCTCTTATATAGAATTTGAACTTTCAAATGGCTATGGCAACTACTTTAATCCATGGTTGATATCCTTTTATTTCTGATCAACGGTGTATTTTTGTTTCTAACCATGTGCCCAAAATATCTATTTGGCATCTTTTGCCTCACTCAAAGGATGCCATTAGAATCTTTTCAAAATAAGATTCCCCTTTCTCTTTGTTGACTCTTTCCCGCCAAGGCATCTTTACTTGACCTTTTTCAAAAAACCCTTTACACTTGTTTGTCCTTTCACTTTTTCAAATATTTTTTGAAATTATCAATTACACCTTCTACAAAGGTGCGGTCTGCTCCTGGAATTTTTGCTAAAATATATTCTTGCATCACCACCCTTTCTTTCAACTTTTTCTCTTCATTCTCTGAGCCTTCTCTTTTCTTCTTGTATTTGTTCATTTTAGCCCGCTCTACCATTAATGTATCTATCATTTGCTTACTAAGAATTGCATCAAGATTTTCTATACAGGATGTGAATATGGCCTTGAATTTTATTAAGGCTCTCTCCAAATCATATGCTGGCATCTCAACACATTCATGTTGGAGTCTTTCTATGATCCTTTTATGCATTTTTATCATGTCTTCTACCTTTTCTTCCAACTCTTATATAATTGTTGTACATCTTTCGAGGTTATCTTCCTCAAATTGAAGCTCCATTATTGTTCCTAGAAACCTATTCGTCAATGCAACATAAGTGCTCTTCATGAATCAATTCATCTGCCCTTCTTTCTTTCCATTTCCATCAACTGCTCAATCTCTGACCTGCGTTCTTCTTTTCAGACTTGGCAGTTATGTATGAATATCATACATTTATTCTTCTCTTCTAAACTTATCTTCCAGCTTTCCACAGCTTGCTTTATTATTTGTTTTCCCTCTTGCATGAAAACATCAAACCACTCATCAAAAATATTATCTTTAAACCTTTTATTTTCCATATCTTTTATCTCCTCTTTGGACACTACTGCTATGTTAGTAGGTAAATCAAGAACTGTGGCATTGGGATCAAATATCCCCTTAATGAACTGCTACAGCTGGACAATGTGTCCTTTTAAATGTTCCAATTTATTTTTATCCTTCCTTAGGATATCAACTATTACATGGTGCATATCCTCCCATTCATGGAGGTACTCTTCTCTTGTTGAATGCCCAAGATCAATATTCATTATCTTATATTCTTCTAAGGCTATCTCACCTTTTGCCTTTTCTTTCTGTGGTATAGCTAGGTTTAGAGTTCTTGATCCATCTGGACCTCTCTAGATTGCTGACATTGTCCTAGCTTTTCTTTTCTCTTTCCTTGGAGTTGTCTTTTCTCCCAATAAGCTCTTAATATCAATTGGAGCTAACTGCATTTCTTTCTTTTCTATCCTTATTTCTCCTTCCAACCATGTAGGAACCTCTTTTGTGCCCTCTGCAGTTTTCTCTTGATCAATTACCTCCTCATGAGGTTTGTCTATCTCTACTTCTCTTTGTTGCTGCTCCTACTGTTATTGTTGCTCAGGTAGTTGTTCTAGATTTTGCTATTGTTGCTTATCTTATTGTTCCTCTTCTAGATTTTGTTGTTGTAATGGAGGCTCTTGTTCTTTTGACTCCACTTCATTTTCTTCCTCTTCTACCTCAGTATCCTCCCCTTCTTGATCTTCTTCTTTAGGAGCCCTTTCTACTGATGATTCTTCCTTTTGATCATCTCCTGCCTACTCCTCAGGGTCATTCTCATCTATTTTTTCTGTTGCTTCTTTGTCTTCAGACCTTCTAATTTCTTCTTCTAATTTGTCTATGTTTTCTATTTGTGGTTGCTTTGTATGTATTGGTGAACTAGCCTTTACATCGTCCTCTTTTACTTCTTCTTCTTACTCTTGCATGATTTCTGTATTTTTCTCTTCTTCCCTAGGCTCACCATACATGTTTAGCATGTTTAAAGCATCTGTATCTGAAGTTTCTTGTTTTGTTTCCTCTTCTGCTGAGGCAGATGTTTCTATAACTATTTCCTCCAGAATCTTCTCCCTTTTAGCCTCCTCAATTTTATGTGCTTCTTCCTGTACATTTTTAATAATTTCTGGTGGAACTAAAGTATCAAAGGGATCTGTTGACTCTGCTTCTTCCTGTACTTTTCATTTCCCTTGCTCTATTCCATGTCTAATCTCTATTTTAGTTGGATTGCTGGGCCCTTTCTCTTCACTCAGGAATTCCCTCGAATCCTCTTCTATATCAATTGCCTTTCCTTTATACGTCATTTCTTCTTCACTATCACTGCTCTCAATGTGTACAGTTTCCATAGATTGTTTGGCTTTTTTGCTTTCTACTTCTTGTTGCATTTTGCCAGCCAATTCTGTCTTTACTTTAATGAATGCTTGTCTAGGGTCTATAAAAGTGGAAGCACCTTGTATGTTACTCAGTTTTTCTCTTCCTTCCTATGCTCAAATTACCCTCTCTGATTTAGAAGTTTCTCCTTTATTCAAACCTATTGGTATTGCTCTCATAATTGGTTGTCCTACTACTCCTTTAACTGTTTGTACCTCCTCTGCACTTACTTCATGGCTTATAGATTTTGCATCAACAAAAGTTTCAGATGCCACTGCAATTGTTATGCCTAAGGCATATGGATCCATTAATGTGGCATTTTTGTCTTTTTCCACAATTTTGGCTTCAACAAATTTCTTCTTTTCATAAAAACACTGCAAGTCCTCACTGGGTTCTGCTTTTCTTTTCCTTCCCTTCTTGGGATATGTGACCTCCTTGCCTTTAGCTTTTAACTCTTCAACTCTGTCCTTCAACCATGTTTTTGAAAACAATATTACTGGCTTAGACAATACATCCAATGATGTGTTCCAAGGCTTTGACCAATCAGGCTTTGTAATAGGAGCCAGCCTTGGCTCTTTATAACTTTGATGTAATAATTGGTCATCTTCTTGTACCTGCAGAGGAACATATATATTGCCAATAGATTTCATTTGTTCCACAGTTAATATTTTGTGAGCTCTTTTCCTCACCTCCCTGTCATTTTGGCAATCAGCCCAAAAATCTTCAATATGTACTTGTTTGTATTTTTTATCCACAAAATTTTGAATTCTTTGGAAAGGGTCAAATCTTCTTGCTAAATCAAATTCCTTGAAGCCATAATACCCTAATTCTTGCTCTGAATAACTTGCCACTTCTTCACTAAAACAAGAATATCTGCCAATTGCCCATGGCAATTCACATTTCTCCTATTATTGAATTTCCTTTTGTACATTTTGAACACATTCAAATACTGTCTTGAAAACTCTAGAACAATTAATTTGTTAGAAGGATATCTGGGAAGCATGAATGGTTTCCCTTCAAAACCCTCAGTCCTTATGTAAGTGAAGTGTTCAAATTGAATGAACCATGAACTGTGCAATCCAATTGCACTTTCTGCATCCTTAGACAATCTTTTATCCAATTCTTCCCTTAATATTCTTACCAGGTAGGTATAAAAAACATCATTCTCTAAAGAAAAATTCTTTAAGGCATTCACTTCTTGTAATATAGGGTAATTTTCATACACTAGCTTCTGATTAAGGCCATTTCCTAAAACACCAATCCTCTCTATCCCATGAATAAAAGGCCTAATCTCTACAGCATAGGAATATAACACATAAGATGATAAACAAAATGGCAAGCCCTTCTGTTGTCTCTGCATGGCTTGCCTCCAAATAGCTATACTAATGGCCTTTTCCAAGTGAATTTGTCCTTGTTCCTTTTCCCTTGTTCTTATGAACTCGATGACAGTGAACATCCATGGTTCACATTTGGTGGCATCCCTCAATCCAACTAGTCTGCTCAGCATAGTGATCATCAAATAGGTCTCCTCCCTGAATTGTATCCTCATCAGATTTTTAGGAATTCTGGCCACTGCCTTTGGTTTATTTTCTAGATTGTACCAGTTGCAAAATATTTTACCCTTACATTCTCCCTCATTTGTGTAGAAACTCTCATTATATTGATCAATATCAAGATCACTCATCTTCTCTTTGATTTCTAAGCCAAAAGTTCTTGCAATCCCTTCTGGAGTCAAATCAGCAATTAATCTATCATGTAACATTACCTTTCTTGTATTAGGGTTATACAAAATTATATAGTCCAAACACAAATCTCTAGCCTCCATTTCCAGAGGAAAACCTAAAGCTCTATACAGTCCACTATCCCAAATACATTTCATATAAGGCGAGGCATCTGCAGCAATAATCTTTTTAACACATCCTCTGCATCATAGTTTCCTATGTTAGTATTTGTCCCCACTCCATTTGTAATGATCAGGGTCGGATAGCCTCTGTATACTAGTAATTCCTCTTTCTCCACCTCTTTCCGTCATTTTCTTTCTTTTTCAATATCTTCCCCTATATCTTTCTTCAGTTTAGCGGCCATTCGGTAGAAGCATACATCTTTTAAACCTCTCATTTTACTTCATGTTTAGGATTTTTTTACTATGAATATCTACTTTTACCATTTACCCTAGCTTATTTGCGGTTTCTGTTTTAACCTCTTTGAATTCGTTAATCTCTATTCAACTAATGAACAATTAAAACAGTAATTTGACCAATGCTTACATTTTTTCAACGAAATTACTGAAATTAATAGTATATCTTAACAACTGAAACTAAACGGTGTTTTGGGTAAATACCTGTTTGTCGCGACCATTTAGCTGTTGACTTACTTTACCATTTTCACCTTTTTCCAGCTACTGTAACTTTCTTCTCCTCTGGTAAATTTTGCTCTTTCACTGCAACAGCTCTTTTTCTACAATTTTCAGTCTTAACAGTATATTCAACAGTGAAATAACATTGAAATGGTTCTAACCCTCATTAAAATTCCTTTTGTTTGAGTGTTAAATTCGCATTAATTATAGTAATTAATGCATTACATCCTCAGCCTTTATTACAGTGTTTATGTCTTTTGAACTTTTCAACCGTTAGTTAAATTCTGCATACATTACTTTTTCCTTTGTATATTTCCTTGTATGTTCCCTTTGTATATTATGTTGTATCTTTAAACATACAAACCCCTTATGCAAAGAACTAACTAACCCCTCTTTACCATTTTTTGCTTTACTGTACACCTTTGTATATTTTGCTTTGTATATCGTACTTGTATATTCTGTTGTATAAGCGCACATACAAACCCAGCATACAAGCACTTCCTTTACCTTTTTTTCTTTTGCGATGCATTGATTCTTTGTATATCAGGAATGTATATTATAAATATACAAACACCAAATATACAAGGACTTTACCGTTTTTAACTTCTGCGACAAATCTGCCTTGCATATGTACAACTGCTTGTATATCTTAAAATATACATGGTTATTATACAAGCAAACATGTACATACAGTGGGGTCCACCTTACCTCTCAATAGTACCTTTTCGTGATGCTTTTACTTCTTATTGAATTTTTGGACTTCAAACTATTATAATTGTATTGCATTTACCTTCGCATCCATAATGTATATAAAAACCTTGTATATTTTGCCTTGTATATTCAGAACATACAAAGACAAAAACATACAATGGTTTAACTTTATTCCATAATGATTTCAGTTCCAGCTTGTATAAAGTGCAATGTATATAGACGTTGTATATAAGAAATATACAAAGCACAATATACATCGACTTAATTCCTTTTGATGACTCCTTGATTCTGGCTTGTATAAAAACTGCATCACCAAATATATGTTAAGTCCAAAATGCATCATTTATATCATATTCTAATCCTCTTTTAATTCCATGTATATTTCACAATGTATGTCTCCCGATACCTTATATGCAAACCTGAAATATACAACGATTATTCATTATTTCATACCTTTTTCGATTCTGGTTCGTATATAAATGCAATGTATATAACCGAACATACATATACAAAGTGCAAAATATACAAAGACTAAGTCAAATTTAATACCTTTTCAGTTCCGCGCTATGTATAACCTATTGTATATTTACATTGTATGTCTGCCGTTTACCAAATATACAAACCAGAATATACATAGCAAATGTCAATGTTTATTCATTCCAATTTTAATTCCTCTAGGGCTTGACTTGTATATTTAGATAAAAGTGTTAGCAATAAGTATACAAGTATAACAACATACATTAAAAACCTGATGACCCTCTTTTTGCGACTAAGGCAATAATCTGATATGCAAATGCATTTGTATATGAAATGACTTTGTACATACAAAAAACTTTGTATATACAAAACACAAACCCTCTGATTGTACATTTACCAAAATACCTATAACTTGCAAAATATAAGGAATTTTGAGATGGTTCAAAAAGTAACCCCTATTCATTTTTCACAACGAATTCACTTGTACTATGCACTGGCACTCAATGTTATTTTTCCATTATTTTTTAACAAGGTTTGTACTTTCAATTACCTTTTCCCTTTACTACCAAGCAAGCCCACACAGCAGCAACCAAAAGCCAGCTACAGTAGGGGTCCTCATTTTGCTAAGTAGTAAAATGGGGCGTGTTGTGAGCATCACAATAGTAGGTTGGTGGCTTCTAGGCAGGACATTAGGTGGGAGGTTGAGTTCACCTCTGGGGCCAGGATGTTAGTAGATACCTTGGTTCAGGATTGTGAGATTTTTTTGGGGTCCTTCACTACATTTTGTGACCTTAGAGTTATGCCATTAGGATCCTACAGTGTGGTTTTGGGTATGGACTGGCTTGTGGCTCATAGAGCCAAGCTAGATTATCTCTGAAAGGAGATTAGCTACCTAGATGATCATGTTGCACCAGTTGAGATAGTGGGTTTTTGGAAGCCCACAATAGTTCATATGATATCTGCTTAGCAGCTTAAGTGCTGCATGCAGAAGGAATGTCAAATGTTCACTATCACAGTTAGTGACAGATTAGAGGATGAGCCTGAAGCTTCATTGGATGATCACCCTATCTTGAGAGAGTTCACCATCATTTTTCCACTAGAGTTACTAGGGATGCCACCCAGTCATGAGGTGGAATTTCATATTGACTTAGTGCCAGGTGCCAAGCCAGTGTCTCATGCACCCTACAAGATGACCACTCATGAGCTTACCGAGCTCAAACTGCAGTTAGAGGAGTTGCTAGAGAAGGGGCACATCTGCCCTAGCATTTCAGCATGGGGTGCACTAGTTATCTTCATGAAGAAGAAGGATGGGTCTCTTTGCTTGTGCATGGACTATAGGTAGTTGAATAAGGTGATGGTGAAGAACCACTACCCTTTGCCTAGGATTGATGACCTTTTTGACCAGATGCAGGGAGCCAGAGTGTTCTCAAAAATTGATCTAAAATCTGGGTATCACCAATTGCACATCACAAAGGCAGATATTCATAAGACTGCTTTCTGAACTAGATATGGCCACTATAAGGGTAAGTGCAAGAAGTTGGGTCCACATAGAGGGGAAGTCGCCGGCAAAAAAACATCCTGATAGAAACGAGTGCCCGAGCCTAAACGAGTACCCACTTAGAAATGGGTACCCGTTTAGGAACGGGTACCTGATCCTAAACGGGTATCCGTTTAGGAACCGGTACCCATTTCTTTAAAGATATTTGAATTTGGAAAAAAAGCCTGTGCACTTTTTTTTCCCATACAAAAGGAACGGGTACCCGTTCATAATGGGTACCCGTTCCTAAAAGATTAGGCTTGGGAAAGGCATGGTAAGCCAACCCCTTGCCTTGGACCTGCAAGTTTTTTTCTAAGTACAGAACAACATAAAAGATTGAGTTTACCTATATGGCTGATGACATTTTTTTCTAAATTTGTTCACTAAATTAAAACTTATTACAGATGACAGTGTCTAGTTTTCAAATTTACAATTTTTTTTATTGGACTTGTTTTTCTATTTATTATTTAATTTATGAGCAAACTAGTCCAAAAACTTAAAATGACAAGTGTTTGTGTTTTTTTAATAACTTTTAATTTTTAAAGTTTTTTGAAAAAAAAATTATATGTCATCAATCTACACATCATTCTGTACACAATGAAAAAAATAATTTTTATTTTACGATTAGTTTTTCTTAAATTATGTTGGCCGTACACAAGGGTTTTTGAAAACAACAATTAGGGCCAATAAAAAATTAATAAAAAAAATAATTTGGAAAAAAATTATAAAAAAATATCCTCATCAAACTTCACTATACTACACATCTTTCCCTAAAAGGGTTTAGAAAAATACTTTTATTTAGGTCACATTATGTTGGTCATACACGTGCACGGTATGGTAAAAAAAAAGTGACTTTTAATCAGTGGTTTTTAGAAATGCCTATTGAAAATCAATTTGTATCATCTGGGTATTAAAATAAATTACATATTTAGAAACTAGACTTCGAGTACTACATTTCATATTACTAACTTTATTTGAGATTCAATCTTTAAGTGCCTCAAATGTTTATGTCAAATGTGACAAATTCTAAAAATTAGGGAAAACACTTCCACTTTTTGGCCAAAAAGTTGACCCAACTTCTTGCACTGACCCACAAGTTCACAGTGGTACCCTTCGGTTTGATGAACGCCCCTGCAGTGTTCATGAGTCTCATGAATGGGGTGTTTTGTACTTACTTAGATAGGTTCGTGATCATTTTTCTCAATGATATTTTGATCTATTCACAAACCAAGGAGGAGCATGTGGATCATTTGTGTCAGGTTTTGCAGTGCTTGTGAGAGCAGTAGTTTTATGGTAACCTAGAGAAGTGTGCCTTCTTCAGGACAGAGGTACAGTACTTGGGGCACATCCTATCAGGTGATGGCATCTCCGTAGATCCATCAAAGATCAGGGCTATCAGAGATTGGCCAGCACCCACTAGTGTGACAGAGGTCAGGAGTTTCATGGGATTAGCTAGTTACTACCGCAGATTTGTAGAAGGCTTTTCTAGGATAGTGCACCCCGTTACTTCCCTTCAGTAGAAAAGGAAGAGTTTCACTTGGACCGAGTAGTGCAAGAGGGCCTTTGGGGTCCTCAAGGAGTATCTTATCAGTGCTCCTATTTTACCGGTTCCAGATCCTGCAAAGGATTTTGTAGTTTGCACAGATGCATCACTTGAGGGTTTAGGAGCCGTGCTCATGCAGGGTGGTAGAGTGATTGCACATGAGTTGCGTAAGCTCAAGACACATGAGCTGAACTACCATACTGATGATTTAGAGCTTGCAGCAGTGGTACATGCTCTTTTTTGTTGGAGACACTTCCTTTTGGATCGTCGCTTTGAACTTCATTCAGATCACCATAGTTTGCAGTACATATTCACATAGCTAAATTTGAACACCCACTAGCGGCGTTGGATGGAATTTTTATGCGAGTATGACTTTGATGTCAACTACATCAAAGGGAAGGAGAACATGGTCACTGACGCCTTGAGTCGGAGGCACCAAGAGATCCTGACCTTGACCTTGAGTGTGGACTTGAGAGAGTGCATCATTCAGCATCTACCTGAGGATGAGTGGTTTGTTGAGGTGCAATAGGAGATCCAGAAATAGAAGGCCCTTAAGTGTAGATTTATAGGATATTCCCTTGAGTCAGATGGGTTGCTTAGACATTGACAACCCATCTATGTACCCCGTACGGGTGACCTTCATGTAGTAGTTCTTTCAGAGGCTCATAAATCATGTTATACAGCACACCCAGGGGTGAAGAAGATGCATGCTGACTTGTGGTAGTTATACTATTGGGTAGGTATGAGACGGGATATTGCAGAATATGTTGCTCGTTACCTTGAGTGCTAGAGGGTCAAGGCCGAGCATCAGTATCCAGCGGGTCTTTTATACCCTCATGAGATACCTAAGTGCAAATGGGACACCATTTCCATGGACTTCATTGTTAGTCTTCCTATGTCATCATGCCGCCATGATGCCATCATGGTGATGGTTGACAAGTTGACCAAGGTGGTGCATTTCTCACCTGTATGCACAACGTACAATGCACCATCTGTGGTGAGAGTGTTCTTGGATTAGATTGTTAGGCTACATGGGGTACCTCACCATATCATTTCTAATAGGGATTCAGTACTTACTTCAGCCTTTTAGAGGGATTTACAGCAGGCGTTGGGCACACAACTCAACTTCGGTTCCGCATATCATCCTAAGACTGATGGATAGACAAAGAGAGTTAATCAGGTTCTTGAGGATATGCTTAGTATGTATGTCATGGATCACCAGAGTAGATGGGAGGAGTATCTATATCTAGTTGAGTTTGCCTACAACAATGGGCATCACAGCTCATTAGGTATGCCTCCTTTTCAGGCCTTGTAGGGCAGACCTTGCAAGACACCTTTGAGTTGGGACCGTATTGAGGACATGGTTGCGATAGGGCCAGAGTTGGTTCAGGATATGGAGTAGTAGGTGACTTTGATTAGGCAGAGAATTCAGGAGGCTCAGGATTGATAGAAGAAGTGTGTCGATGCTAAGAGGGTAGATTAGAGCTTCTCAGTTGGGGACAGAGTGTTGTTGAGAGTGTGACTACACAAGAGTCCAATTCATGACAGAAAGGGCTCTAAGCTTGCACCTCATTTTGTTGGACCTTTTGAGATCTTGGAGTGGATAGGACCTGTAGCCTAGTGTATAGCCTTGCCACCTAGCCTGTCACGTATCCACGATATTTTTCATGTTTTCATTTTATGGCGTTACATATCTGATTTATCTCATGTATTGGATTGGAGTGCTCTTCAGGTAGAGGCGGACAGACAGCTGGCTTTGGAGCTAATTCACATATTAGCTTGTCAGACGCTGGACCTTCGAGGTCGAGAGCTAGACCAGGTTAGGGTCCAGTGGGACATGTACGATGAGGTTACGGTGACATGGGAGGATGTAGCGAGATTTAGGTCCCTTTATCCTCACCTCTTTGATGACTTCCAGGAGGAAGTACAGTTTTAGGGGGAGAGGATGTGAGGCCTACCCTTTTCATTCCTATATATTTGGCTACTTTATTTTTACTATAGGTGATACATATTAGACTTATGGGACTGTTGATCCTGATTTGCAAAATTATTAGACTTTATTTTGTATGTGGATTTATTATGTTTAGCATGATTATGATGTGATTAGAACTTGATATGGATTTACTGGCGATGTTAGACATATGACTTACATTATGATGTCATTTGGATACTATGCATGTGATTTTAGTTAGAAATTTATTGTGATTCTATCTTGGGATGGATGTTTGAAATGTAGAATTTAGAATTTAACTATAATGTGATTTCCTTGATGCTTATATGAACATGTGATGTTGTATGTGCTTGTTTCACTTTGCTTCAACTATCATATACATGTTGGTTTAACATTTCAATTAAGTGCGCAAGTGTTTCTAATGAAGCCACAAAAATCCAGAGATCATCCCAGAGATTGTGTTGTTCTCCCTTGTGAAGCTGATCTAGTTCCAAGAGGAACCAAGATCAACTGTGTATTGCATGATAAATTTTTGTAATGTTTGTGTATGGTGTCCTTTGGGCTAGGTCTACCCTTTTTTAGTTGATTGTATTATGGTGTTGTAAATGTGTAAAGTTTATTTTTATTTTTTTTTGTGACCCCTTTTCATGTGATTTTCTACATCCTAAGGTGCTAAATTTGGGTTAAACTTGACCCTGGATTGTACCCCTAGGGTCTAGGGGTCATTTGGGCTTGTGTAACCCTAGGTAAGCTTCCATTTGGTCACTTTAACTTCACCCTGAAGTAAAGTGACGAAAATGGAAGCTTGGGAGGGAGAGGATGAGTGGGTCAAACACTCAACCTCTTCTTTTCCTCTTCCCTAGGTTGGGGGAGTCTCCAAGACCCTATAATTGTGGAGGACTTTACTCCAAGTCTCTCCCACAATTGGTGAGGGTACCTTGGGTTTGTGTGGTTCCTCTTAGGAGGAGAGGATTGGGGCACATGTGACACCCACTCCCTCTTAAGCTCCACTTTTCTCTCCCACATGTTTTAGAGAGGCCAAGTGGAAGGGAGAGAGACTTGGTGGATGGGTGAATGACATGTGTCACCACCCATTCCAAGGGTCTTGCTTGTAGTTGGGAGGAGGAATGAGGAGGTGACATGTGTCACCTCCCCATTCCTCAAGTCTCATGAGAAGAGCCTATTTTAATCCCTCTTGGAGAGAGGGATGGGGTTATTGAATTTTTGGCAATTTTATTGATTTTAATTATTTTGGGGAAAAAGTAGGAGGATATTTGGTGGCTCAACTTGGAGAAGGAGTTAGAGGAGCTCTTCTCAACCATCTCCTAATTGGGCTCTATAAGGTAGGAATTCAAGGCTAATGCCTTCTCTTATGTTTTTATTTACTTGTGTGATGCTATGTGTGAGTTTCCATTTTGAGTTTCTACTTGTTGTTGTGGGGAAAAATTGTAAGGGAGTTGTAAGAGCCTCTCCTACTTGGGAGAAGATGCTCAACATGTGTGGGGTGGGGGAGGAGTGAACCTCCTCATAGTCACATCCTAGATTTTTGTGGAGTTGTAGCCTTGAGGGTAATATGTGTATTTGTGTAATATGTGAAATAGCTTGAGAGCCAGATGAAAGCTTGTGAAACTATGTTTAAAAGTGTTGGCTTGAGGCCTTGAGAGGTATTTGTATTGGGAAGTTTTGGAGTGACACTCTTGAGTTGAGTGATGTCAACTCCCCTACCCCATTGAACTCACTTTGAGTGAGTTTTGTGTTGTGTTATCCATGGAAGTAAATTGTTTTTGGGTGTTGAATACAATATTGTCTTGTGGTGTGAGTTTTCCTAGTGTGTAGATGACCTCCTAACTTGGGGGTGACTCATGAGTGAGTCAATGGTAGGGAGGAGAGAAAGTTGTTGTGGCTTCTTTCCCCTTTTTGTGTTATTGCAGGCTCTTTGAGCTATGAAGTGTAGGAGAAAATGAAGCTTACTTCTTGTATTGTCATTTTGAATCTAATGAGAGAATATGGCCAAGTTTGGCCTTATGTAAATGTTTTAGTTAGAAGAGAGAAGAAATTTTCCTCTTGGAATGTATAGTCCTATATTTTAGTTTTGAGTTGCATTTAAACTTCTTGCACTTGGAAATAAAAGTTTTATTGCTGATTTTAGTTGATTTGTGAATAAAGAAAAAAAAATTATATAGAGTAATGAAAGAATGATATGGTCTCATTGCCATTTGTTTGTATGTTACTTTTAAAATAAAGAAATTTAGTTGATGCTATGTATTAGAAGTATTTAATTAAACGCATTTGTTTCTTTTAAAAAAAATAAATAATACAATGAATGAATTCTTTGAAGGAATGATTATGTGGAAATATGTTATTACAAAAAAAAAAAAAATATTCCTTTGTTTTATATAAATTTGAAAAAAAATATATATCTTTTGCTTATTGTTCTTAAAAGAAAATTTGTGAGTTTTTGAAGGAAAATTATATATAAATTATTTTTATTTATTCTGTCAAACAAAAAGAAAGAGGCTGCATTACATATACAATAGTATATATATTTGTTATATTTTAATATACAATAAATAGTATTTGAATTAAAACTGTGATTTTGAATTAAATTACGTTTTGTTGTGTATAAATATATTTACATATATATAATAATAATAATAAATAAAACTCATTAAAAAATGAATGTTGTGTAATGAAATGGAAATAAATTGGGTTACAGTATGCATGGTTCATAGTTTTTAGAGAAAAAAATATATATATGTGGTGGGTGGGGTTGAAACCCCCCCACCGTCATTGTTTTATACATATGGGTGTGGGGAGGGGGCAGAGCCCCCACCCACACCCCACTGTGTGGGATGTGGGCGGGGGCTCCGTCCCCTCCCCACACTCCCCCTTCACCTCTCCAACCCCTACTGTCATAGCCCTCCTCAGACCACTCCATCGCCGCTGCCATAGTCTCCCGCCGCCACCAGTCCCTTCACCCTCCCATAGCTCTCCCTACTGTCGTCCCCTCCGCCGACGATGCCACTGCCTAGCAGCGCTACCACTACACACAACTCTGCCTCTCTCTTTTCGGTCCCCTCTGTGGGCAGTAAGCTCCACAACACAAAAAATAAAAAAAATGTCCATTTTAACATATATATATATATACATATATATATATGTATATATATATATACATATATATATATATGTAGATACATATATGTATATACATATACATACATATATGTATATACATATACATATATGTATATACATATATATACATATATGTATATATACATAGATATATATATATGTATATATACATAGACATATATATATATGTATATATACATAGACATATATATATATATGTATATATACATAGACATATATATATACATATATGTATATATACATATATATATACATATATATATACATACATATATATATATATATATACATATATATATATATATATATATATATATATATATATATATATATATATATATATATATATATATATATATATATATATATATATATATATAGCCTTTTCACTACTTGGTGTAGCCATGAATGGTCCTCCATGAAACCTACAATACAAATCTAAAACAAAATAAGAGAAGAAAAAAAAAAGAGAAGAGGATAAAAACAAACAAGAGAAAAGAAGATGAGATTGGAGAAAATAGGCTTAGGGATTTTTGCTCATAAGGAAATTGTTTTCTTAATTGAGGGGATTTTAGGGCTTACATTTAAAAGTGCCTTATTTTTTTATTCCTACTCTTTTATTATTTCTATTTCTTCTTTTTTAAAATTTATTTTTAGAATGGGTTTTTGTGATAAATATAAAATGGGAAGCTTTATTTCATTTGGGAATGACCTATTTATTTGTTAGTGGCATAGTAATAAATAGGTTAGAATCTGATTAGAGGGATTATATATTTTATAGATTTTTTAATTTGATTTTTGAAAAAATAATTTATTTGTTTTATTTAAATTTTACAAAATTTAATTATTTGAGATGTATTTATTTTAACAATTGGGTCAATCCTTGTTTTCGAACCTAATTCTACGAGGACAATATAAACTACATCATTATTAATTTAATTAACCTAGAGTGATTTTATTAGTTTAATGAAGATGTCATTTTAACCCAACTTGGAAACCTAGTAAACTATCCAAATGAAGTTAGTATAGCATGTTTCTGTAATTTGGTCTACCAAGAAATTAGGAATAACATAAAGGATGCAATGATAACTGTGATTGATAGAAAATGTGAAGAAAAAATTGATCAAGCTTTATTGAAAAAAAATATTTTAAATTATAGAAAACGTGAAGAAGAACAAATTGATCGAGCTTTGTTGAAAAATGTTTTAAATTATAGAAAACGTGAAGAAGAACAAATTGATCAAGCTTTTTTGAAAAATATACAATTAATCTATTTGACTGATCTACGAATTTAACTGATGTTACGTAGGTAATTTAACACCAACCTAGTAAACTATTGATCAAAATTAGTTTTAGTATAATAAACCCTACTCATGCTCATGAGGTATTATGCTGTCAAATTTTTCTAAAATTTAGGGTTTAGCTAGGTTAGTGAAATTTAACCTTGTTTAGGATTATATTATTATTTTTGCCAATTATTGACATTAGATTTTTTGTAATAAATTATATCTTTCTCATGCACTTGAATTTGGATTTTGATTTTGACTTACGTCAAAATCCCATCATTCACATAGGTTAACTTAGGGTTTTGATCATTGATCCTAACCCTATTGGCGACGTCAACTACATCGTATTGACCCCTTAGTTGGCCTTCATTGTGAATGGTATGCATAAGTGAACGCATTACCCTGCATTCAATTGTCATGTTTACACCTTATGCGTAATGCTACCGAGCACACTTACGTGTGTGAGGGGGTTTCTAGGGAACCGTGGTAAAATTTTTGGTATTCCGTGTCATGACCACATGACAAATGTGGACATGACATGTGTGATGCGTGTCATGACCACATGGGAAATATGGGCATGACCAAATTAGCTCAGGTTCATCTAGCTCTTTTATTTCTTTATCCAGGCAAATTTTGTACTATCTCTGCAGTGTCTCTTGTAGACTCTACTTCCTTCCTTTTGGGGACATCTAGACTGCCTTGCTTATTGATCTTTGTTTCTTCTTCTTGTCCTTCCTTTTCCGGAGCAGAGGAGTCTAATGCCTCAGATGGCTCTTCATTATTTTTCTTTAATCCTTCGACATCCTTCTCAGAAAATGTTTCTTCTTTCTGTCCTTCCTCTTCCAGAATAGAGGAATCTAATGCCTAAGATGACTCTTCATCATTTTTCTTTAATCCTTCAACATCAATGTTAGAGGGCTCTTCATCTGTTTCCTCTATAATGGGAAGATTGAATCTCTTCAAGGCATTCCAGAGGATTTTTTTGTTTCATTGGCTATTTGTTCAGTCTCACCGAGCATGAGTTTGTTCATTTTGGATTTTCTCTGGAAATCATCTTTACACTCCTTGAAAATCATGTCCATTTGTTTTGGAGTGATGGAAGGATAAAGCTGAATTGTTATCTGCTCCTGAATCTCTAAGTCTTTTGCCATTGCATGCTCTTTTCTTTGCTCAAGTACCTTTTCTAGGCTCTTAGTAATCGGTGATATAATTTCAATGAAAGCTTTTATTGTAAATGTTCAAGTACCTGACAGTAGCCTCTTCCAGAATTCTCTTGTTAGCATCACTGTATACATCATAGAACTCAGTCATCGGCTGTAGGTTCCCATCCACAGTAACTGCCTTGATGATGTTATCAATGGAAAGAGTGGGCTTTTCAACAAATTCCTCTGCCTTCTCTTCATTATTTCTACTAGCAGAGAGCTTCCCGGATGTTTTCTTCTTCTTTATTTTCTTGATTTCCTCATCAGATTCTATTTCTTCATCATCTTTATGGCTTGTATATGTCCTTGTGGCTTTGGTCTTCATCCTCTTTTCTCCTTTTCTGGTTGTCTTGAATTCTAGTTTGGTTGACTTTGAGCTTTTGGAAGTGACAGGAGCAGAGATTTTGGAGGATCTAGTCCGAGAGGAGGTTTGTACAGGAGCACTTTCTTTCTTTGCTTCTTATCTTTCTTTCGCTACTTTCTCTATTTTCTCTCTATTAGCATCTACAGCCTCCTTTGATATGCCAAATCTTTTGGCAATTTCTTCAACTTCCTTTCTTACTTTCCTCTTCATCTCCAGCTATCTTAACTTAACATGTATTTTTATACTTAGCTCTTCAAAGGTGCCAAAGCTTTCTGCTTCAGTGTCCTTAGGCTGGCTCAATAGGTGTTGAATATGTAGCTCTAAGATTTTTTCATCAACCTCATATCCCATAGGCATTATCCATACAGTTCTTGGCTCAACTGCCTCCATTAGGCATTGATCAGTGTCAACCATGAAGTAGACTGTATCTTTGTATTTGTCGACTATTGTTTGTGGTATTCTTTCTCTGGCTTGCATTACGCTTTGAAAATTCTTAAAGTAACCCCAGAGGGCTATGTTTTGGGCTTGAGCATCACCAAATCCATACATGTAATCTTTGATCTGAATTGCAACGGGTTTATCATTTTGCTAGACCCAACAATTCGATCCAAGTAGCTCATTCATAGAATAGAACATACACAGTATTAGACTACCATATTTAAAGGAAATTTTCTTATCCTTTTTTATCTTCTGCAAGTTCTCCAATAGCTGATTTAGAAGAAGCTCACACAAATCATAATCTACATCTTCCCTCAACATCTGATATGCAGCATAGATTGTTTTACCAGACACATAATTCTCTCTACTTGAATGGTAGATTTTGTAGCTGATTATCATTGAAGCAAACTTGACATCCGGATCTGTGATGTCATCCATAGTCATTACTTTTTTGTCAAATTTTGATCCAGTGGCTTCAGTTACCATTTGGTTCTTCATAGATTTGAGTGCAGGTAACCCACCTGATGAATGCAGTCCAGTCACTACCTTGATGGCATCTTTAGTTATCTTGAATGGCCTCATTAGCCATGTAAAATTATCATGCATCCTACTTAGAACATACCAGACCCAATCATCTTCTACAAAACACAAAAAATGTATGCAATGTCTAAAGTGTTTGTCCCGGAGGGCCTTGAATTCAGGTTTGAGTTCTAAATTCTCATCTATTAGCTGTTTGTGATAAATATACATCAATTTTGAGTCTCCAAATTATTCAATGTTTGCATGGATATAAACCCTAACATCTTCTACATGCAGGACTTTGTGTGGAATGCTAGAAAATGCACCCAAGGGATCAACTTCTAGAGATTTGTAAGGGTGTTTCTTGAATTTAGGTCTCGGCCTATCAGAAATATTAACAACCATTGGAGTATTCATTTTGCAAGAGATCCAGAGAGAATTTTTAGAAGGGAAGTACATTTTCATGCTTTAGGGTTTGAAGCAGAAATCAGAACGATTCTCTGGTTGAATTTGATCTTGAGTTGAACTTGAGTGAATTGTAGGATCTTCTTCGTAGAGCTCTTCTTTTCTTCTTCATGAGTGAAAGTGTGTAAATAATGAGTGAAAGAACCCTTTTATCCTTACATAAACCCTAATTTCCTTTTATAATAAATGTACAAGTTTTTAAGTCATCTGGTTACCCTACTTCTCAAATGAGGTTTTCTTGGATTGTCTTGTGGATCTTCCAATCATTTGTTTATGAGGATTGACAACATATTTTCACCTTTTCAAACATCCCATGAGTCTGCAGATTGACATATTTCAATTTTGGATCATACCAAATCTATCTGTGAAATTTTTCTTTACCGGATAGCTACCGATACAGGATCTCCTCATAACTAGCTCAAATATGCATGCGGATTTGTCAAATTTAGATTGGATGATCTTCAAGTGAGTCTCCTCAAACCTTTTAAACTACAACCTCTTATTTTGACTCAAAGTACTGAATTTAGGAACTTACTAACTGGCTGGGGGAAAAAGATCTTCTCTGTAGCTCCCCCTGAACCACAACTAGTCTTTTAGTTTTCAGAAGGAATATCAGCACTAGATTCTGGTGCAGATCCATCCCCAACATTTATTGTACTCCTTTTTACCAAAATCTTGCTCATTTCTTTTTGAACTTCATCCGCATTTACTTTACCTTTGCCTTTATCTTGTTTCTAATCATGTTCCACTGGACCTTTTCTATCCTAATTTCTACTTCTACAAAATTTGGCAATATGACTAGATCTATTGCAATTATAACACACCACATTTATTTTCTTATTTGAATGATATCCTCTTGATCTACACTCATTAGCCATATGTCAAATTCTATTGCATACAAAGCATTTACCACTAAAATAATTGTTCATTTGCATATTTTTGCATTCATGAGATTTGTGACCATACCTTTTACAACTGAAACATTGACTAGAGAAGGATGGATTGAATTGATTCATTATGTTTCTACACTGGATTGCTTTGTGACCAAACTTGTTGCAATTGAAGTAGTATCCATTGAAGGATGGATATCTTTGATCATTTGGTTCCCTTACCAGAGGTCTTCTAGGCCTGTTTCTTTGATTTCCTGATCCAAAGTTCTTTTGACCGGATCTAGAACTTTCACCTTTCTCATATCCCAAGCCACACTTATCATCTACCCTCTTTTGGCTTTCAAGAAGAACTTCAAGTTGGGCTGATCTTATCTTGAATTTTTCTTTCTATTCATTTGCAGTTTGAATCTCTTGCTTAAGAGTGTCTATCTGATTCTCAAGTTGTTCTTCATTGTCTCTAGCTTTTTCAAGATTAAATTCAAGATGCTTGATTATTCTATCCATTTTGTGGTAGTCCTCTATTTTCTCCTTGAGGGATTGTTTTAGATTATCTTCAATATTTCTTTTTTCTTCAATTTCTTGGGTGAATCTCATAACCCCTGATTCTATTTCATTCCTTACCATAATGACTTCTTTTGACAGCTTCTCACATAGCTTATTTTTCTCATTCAGATCTGCATTAGTGTCATTGACTTCACTCTGATTGGCTAATTTTTGAAGTAGTTCCTTTCTCTTTTTCACAGAGATACTAAGTTTTTCTTTTATCTCATCTATGAAATCATCAGCTTGTTTGAGTCTTTCTCTCAAATTATTGACTTTAGAGTGGGATTGTTCAAGATCATCTAGGGTAGACTAAAGTTCTTCCTTCATACCATATGCATCCATTAAGATTCCTAGATCTTCCTCAAGTTGTTAGGCTTTGTTCAGACAAACCTTGTTCTGATACCAATTGTTGGAAACAATGCAAATAACTGAGAGGGGGGGTGAATCAGTTATCTTATAACTTTTCTATTTTCTTTCTATTTCTTAACTTATTATTTAATGTTATGCCAAAATAAGACAATCATAAGAGCTAAAAAAGAAATTAACACATGACATAAGGATTTTTACGTAGAAACCCTGTTAAGGGAAAAAACCACAGGGTGACTAACCCAAGATTGTATTCTCTATTAAAATAATAAAGAGTACAAAGTTGGCACTTGCCAATTAGGGCTCACTTCCCAAGCACATTGCTAACAAGAGGCCCACTACCTACACGAGACTTATAGTCTTCAAATGCTTACAGATGATACCAAGGTGTCTAAACTAATGAACAACATCTATGCATGCAGGATTTTAGTTCTGGTTAGGTATAGTATACTGATCTGGTAGATTTCATTCTTCCTCTACTCAATATAACTTTTCTGTCACATTTCAGGCTTGAATTACTACCTTCGCACTTGTCTATACTTTTCTTCATACTTAGCCATACATATCATCACTATCACACACTTACAAGATTGAATCCATCGGGTATATATATCTGCATTAAGGATTTCCAACAACTTCTTAGTCGGCAACAAGAACCCCTAAGATATTTGCAAGTTATTAATTTGTCAACTGAATCCATGCCTGATTAGTGATGCGCATCAAAAACATAGACATAGAATTAATAAATCATGTTGAATAACAATGTATAATATCACAGATTACTTGATCAGGACCTTTTACACATCCAGATTGAAGTCTGATACTTTGTCAGTCAGTTCTTCCTCTATCTACTTTGCCTAATTGGAACCCAACACTCAGATGCTCATATCTTTTTCTTGCTTTATCACCGGAGGCTAAATCTTTGGAATACAATAGTCATGATACCCCTCTTGACTTGTCCAAGTCTGTAACTTATTGAGTTACACCATCTGAGAGATCTAAACCTGATTGTCAGACCTTGGTACATACTCTGTTCTTATTCACTGCACCAAAATAATCTTTAATCTGACTTTCCGTATAGGCATACTATTTATTGTGGATGTGTGGGATAGACTTTGTTTCCATCAATGACAACACTTATGAAGCCACATAGTGTCTCTTGCCAACATGAGGATCTATTGCAGATCATATGAATGTTTTCAACATGATAGTTGCACAGTTGACATCCATGGGTGTAAAAATGGAGGAGGATTGATGTATGACCTTGCTTTGTTCTTTTCCAAATTCATGGGATCATCTTTTAATGGCCATCAGAAGTACTACAACCACCTTCAAAATGGATGAGGTAGTGTCTTCACTGTTATCTAAAGAGATGTGGAGAAAATCAACCGAGTCGGCCAAAGAAGCTCTTGCGGTTCATGGAAGACCCTAGGAGAAAGGGAAAAAGAAGGACAAGAAAGATGGGAAGGGTAGATCCAAATCTTATGGGAGATCCAAATCTCCATGAAAGTCCAAGGCTCTTTGTTGGAACTGTGGTAAATCTGGACATTTCTAAAAGGAATGCAAAGAGGAGAAAAGAAGAAGAAAAAAAATGTCATAGATTTCTAACAAGTCACAAGATGATGGTGATGCTTTCATTGCAGCCTTGGAAACCCATGCATTTAATGATGTGTGGCTGATTGATTCTGGTGCATCCTTCCACATGACCTTGCATTGAGACTAGTTTACAAAGTATGAAAAGTTTGATGGTGGAAGAGTGTACTTGGGTGACGATTCTCATCTAAAAATTGTTCGTCATGGAAGAGTCTCAATCCACTTCCCTGATGGATGAGTGAAGGGGTAATCTGAGGTCATGCACATCCTAGGCTTAGCATGTAACCTACTTTCTTTAAGTAAATTGAATGATGCAGGTGTGCAAGTTGTCTTTTTGAAAGAAGGATGCAAGATGAGTAGAGGAGCTATGGTGCTTGCAAAGGGTACTCAGAGAGGTACTCTATTTCAGCTAGAGGCATGCATTTCACAATGCAATAGTTCTTCTAACTCAAAGAAAAGAGTTGCAGTCACTTCATCCCCACCATTGGAACCAGTAGTGAAAAGATCTGTTGTAACAAATTCTAATGGTAGTGCATTTTGGGTACCTAAGAGTGCTCATGCTTCAGAAGTCAAGATTCCTGTCGAGAAGACAATGTTATGGCATAAGAGATTTGGCCACATTGGTGAGAAGGGTCTTAGATTTCCCTAAAAAATAAAAACCTCATTGAGGGGTTAAATGATTGTAATCTCGAGTTCAACTTTTGCAAACATTGTATATATGGAAAGAAAAACCATGTTTAGTTTTACTCTAGTTCTTACAAGTCTTCTGGTGTGTTGGACCTTATTCATTCTGATGTGTTTGGTCTAGTTAGTGTTACTTCGATCTCTAAATTTATATATTTTGTATCTTTCATAGATGATTAAAATAGAAGGACATAGATTTATTTTCTCAGAATCAAATCTGAAGTCTTTAGTCAGTTCAAAGAGTTTAAATCTTTTGTTGAGAATCAGACTAGTAAAAAAGATTAAGTATTTGAGAATTGACAATGGTGGTGAGTTCTGTTCCACAGAATTTGATAAGTTCTATAAAGAACATGGGATTGAAACACATAAGACAACTCCATACACCCCGCAACAAAATGGAGTTGCAAAGAGGATGAATAGGACACTGATGGAGAAGGCTAGGAGTATGCTTAGTGGAGCAGGCCTCGAACAAAAGTTTTGGGCTGAATCTTTTGCCACTACTTCCTACCTGGTAAACAGGTCTCCTACGTCATCTCTTGTTGGTAAGACACCCATGGAAGTGTGGTCTAGTAAAAAGCCTTTAATTAGACATCTTTGTGTTTTTGGTTGTGAGGCATATGCTCATGTGGCTAGGTTGAAGAAGTCAAAATTGGAGAACAAGGTTGTTAAGTGTATCTTCATTGACCTTAGTGTCAGTGTGAAAGGATACAAGCTTTAGGATCATGTGACTAAAAAAGTGTTGTATAGAAGAAGTGTTATTTTTAGAAAGATAACACCTTCTTCTACTATTCTACAACCAGAAGAGAAAGAAAAGAAAGAGGATGTGGTTCAGTTTCTTTCTACTCCTGAGAAGACTGAACTGACAGACCCTATGAGACCTGATGATGAGGAGAGTTCCAGCAGCTCTGAAAGCTCAGAAGAAGAAGTAAAACCTCAACCTTAGCCTTTGAGGAGCTCTACACAAACAAGGAAGCAACCTGATAGGTTTGATTAATCATTACTAGATTCTAGTTGTTCTTTTGACTTGCTTACTAACACTGATGAGCCTAGAACTATGACAAAGGCTATGGGAATGAAAGATGAAGGTTCCTAGATGGAGGCCATGGAAGATGAGATGGCTTCTTTGGGGAAGAATAAAACTTGGGACTTGGTACCTTTGCTTGAAGGATGGAAACCTGTTGGTTGTAAATGGGTGTTCAAGAAGAAATTTAGTGTAGATGGTAGTGTTGAAAAGTACAAGGCCAGACTGGTTGTGAAGGGGTACTCACAAGTGGAAGGAATTGATTATGGTGAAATTTTCTCTCCCATTGCAAAGCTAACATCTATTTGGTTCTTGTTATCTCTTGCAACAACTTATGACTTAGAGGTGGAGTAGATGGATGTGAAAACAACATTCCTTCATGGTGATTTGGAGGAAGAGATTTACGTGTCACATCCAAAGCACTACATAGAAAAAGGTAAAGAACATTTGGTTTGCAAGCTGAAAAAGTCTTTGTATGGTTTGAAGAAATGTCCTAGGATGTGGTATATGAAATTTGATGCCTTTGTGTTGTCCATTGGATTTCTAAGATCGAAATCAGATCATTGTGTGTATTTTAAATTTGACAATGATCGCATTCTCATCATTGCATTGTATGTTGATGATATGTTGTTAATTGGGAATAGTAAGAATATGATTTTTTATTTGAAGTCTCAGTTGTTAGCATAGTTTGAGATGAAAAACTTAGGGGTACGTATGTACATTATGGGAATGGAAATCAGAAGAGATAGAGCTAACAAAAAACTTTGGTTAAGCCAGAGTATGTATGTGAAGACTGTGTTGGATAGGTTCAGCATGGCAGATTGTAGACCATTGTGTCTTCCTGTTTCTTTGGGGACAAAGTTATCTATTAATGATTGTCCAAAATCTTCTTCTGAGTTGGAGGACATGAGGAGAGTACCTTATTCTAGTGTTGTTGTCATCTTGATGTATTCTATGGTCTGTACTAGACCAGACATTGCCGAAGTAGTGGGAGTCCTTAGTCAATTTAAGGCTAATTCTACATGAGTACATTGGGATGCAGTGAAGTGAGTGTTCAAATAATTGTGGGGTACTTCCGAGTATTCCTTATGTTCTCATGGTCATCCTATAAGACCTCCACATTTTGTAAGTATTTGTGGATTTGTGGATTTAGATTGGGTAGGTGACATTGACAACAAGAGATCCACCAGTGCTTATGTGTTTACTATGTTCGGTGGTACAATTAGTTGGATGAGTAAGCGACAACCTATGGTCCCTTTGTCTACAATAGAAGCAGAGTATATGGAAGCTACTCATACTTGTAAAGAAGCCATTTGGCTTAAGAGATTGTATTCAGATATTGGTGTTGATGCAAGATAGATTACTATTTGTTGCGACAGTCAAAGTGCGATTTGCTTAGCAAAGAATCCAACTTTCCATGCCAGAACAAAGCATATTGATGTAGAGTTTCATTTTGTATGAGACATGGTAGAGGATGGGAAGCTGACATTGGAGAAGGTAGACACTTTGAAGAATGTTGTAGATGCATTGACGAAACTAGTGGGCACAAGGAAGTTCAGATGGTGTTCAGAGTCTATGGGCCTCTCAATCTATAGAAGTTAAATACTATTAGTTCCATTGGCTCTTGAAAGGTGTTTGACAAGTGGGAGAATTTTGTGAATTAAGGTGTCTCAACCTTTGTAAGTTTCTAGCATTTATTATTTAATTGTATTTATTTTTTGCCTATTATTGTAATTTGGATGTAAATCCTATTTCGTCACTTTGTGGGAGTTGGCATGGTGATGTGTCATCCTACATCAAAGGTGACCACATGTATTTTTTCCTCATATGAGGAAATAGGCATCCCACTTTGTGGTAGAAGAGTTTTGCCATGTGTCGACATCTTTTGGGTGTTGTAAGAGGTTTATGACGCGTAAGAGTTATGACAGATTCCTATGACAAAATCTATGACATGTAAGAGACATAAATGGAAGATGCTATGACAGGTGAAGACAAGTGTCTAAAAGAATCTTGCATGGAGGAAGTAGGCACCCAAGCTTGACTATGACAAGGTTGTAAGAGAATCTATTATATTAATAGTCAGTTATGATAGATTTTCTTACAACTGTAAGAGTTGTCATATATGATAGATTTTATGACATTGTAGGAGCATCTGTCATACCTTAATTGGGAAATTTTGGGGCGCCCAAGTTGGGGTTTGTAAGGGATGAAAGAGAATCTCTTACAAGTGTCATACACATGTTTTATGGCCTAGAAAATTGGGCCAAATGGATTTGGACGAGTTCCTTGTGTGACTTGCTGTAGAATCTACCTCCATTCATACTACTTTTCTTTATATACAGGTGCTTGGAGTTGGAGATGCATAGTGATTTGATAGGTACTATTATGCTGCTGGAATATCTCCAGATACAAGTGTCAAAGACTCCTATAAAGACTTGCATTGCAAGTGTGTTGTAAACATTTCTCTGTTTGATAATACATTGTGCCAGTTTTGGAGTGTGGGGTTTTTCACCCGCATGGATTTTCCCCATGTATATCTTCTCTCTCTCTCTCTCTTCTATCTACATTTTGTGTGTATGTGTATTGCTGAGATATCTCTATTGTTGGGTTAATAACACTATAATTGTAAAGGTTAATTTTAATTTGTATACTACTTCCCTCATTAGATTAGCGTAGGAAGCATTTTCCACACACCTAGATTCCTTTCATAGATGATGTGTGCATTGATTGGTCATGATTAGGAGTGTGAGGGAATGTGTAAATGGATGGATTTGGTGTTGGGAGAAGTGGTGGTAAAGTATATGGAGGGATATTAAGAATTGGAAGTAGTGGAGATAAATTGGATGGTGGAAGGTGTATGGTCACATGCTTTTGACACGATGGAGGTGGAATGGCAACATATGTTTTGGTGGTATGATAAGATTTGTGATGGAAAGTGGTTGACTTAAGAGGAATGGAGGAATTACCAACATCTTTAGATTGTTTACCTTGGGGTGTATATCCAAGGCCATATGACTGTGGAGGGACATTGACATGTATAGGCTCTAAAATACCTTGTTCATGAAGGCCTAATCCTTTACCATGGTAGTTCATATTTTGGAGTATGCGATGGACTATGGGACTAGGTGTAGATTGGACACTTGACATAATCTCATTATTGGATGGAGGAGGTGAAGTGGAAGACAAAGGTTGTTGTTACCCCAAGAAATAACATTCATGGATGAAGGTGGTTTTACCAAGTGGACATGTTGGTGGATTTGAAATGGGGTTGATAGTGGATGATGATGAAGGATCCTTAGGATCTTGATTATGTGCATGTAGATTCAAGCTATTGGTTTGATCTTCTATGTGTATTTGGGAGGCATGTGTCTCATCATGAAAAATAGATTTTTGTGAATCATGAATAGGA
Organism: Cunninghamia lanceolata; assembly: GCA_027924645.1. Lineage (NCBI taxonomy): Eukaryota > Viridiplantae > Streptophyta > Pinopsida > Cupressales > Cupressaceae > Cunninghamia > Cunninghamia lanceolata. Next base: position 8,873,474 of record BSBN01001054.1, read on the forward strand.
CTAGTTGGAGGATGTGTAGGAGTAGTAATAGGCTCTTGACCATGGAATGCATAAAGTTGGATAAGGGGATCATCATAGCCTTCTTGATCATAGGTAGGATCTAGATCATAGATGAGAGCTTGATCATAAATAGGACCAAGTGTGTTATGAGTGGAATCATTAGAAGGGCTTAGACCTTGATTAGAACGAGGGGTTAATGTTTCCTAATGCTTAGGATAATGCTTTTGACATAGCTCTTGGCTTGGTTGAATGGAAGTGGATGACTCTTGGATAGGTTCTTGGTCAACAACATGAGGCAATGAATGTTGACATGGACTCATGGTGGGAGACTCTTCAATAGACTTAAGGGGTTGTGGATTATATGAAGGGGTTATACGATTAGGCAAGGTGTTTGAAGGCTCTTGGATAGACGTAGGGATAAATGTATGATGACATAGGGATGGTTTATTCCTTTCTAGTAGCCCTTGTATCACATCCTTTGTAGGTGGAGGGGTAGTGGAAGTTGAAGGCTTATGATTAGGATTAGGTGGAAGGATAATTGGATTAGGTGGATTAGGACTAGGAGTGGATAGGTCCCATGGTGGAGGGACAAGAGGGGAGTTAGATGGATTAGACTTAGGGATTGGACTTCAATTAAATGGAGGGTCAAAGGGATTAAATTGATTGGTGGATTTGGATAACTCCATAGTTTTTGTTTTGCTTATAGATTTTGCAAAGAATCTTTTGAGAAAATCATTCAAGTATTTGTTGGTTGATGGATTAGATCTTGGAAAGTTTGATGGTGGTGTTGGTGTAGGACTACTAGGCTTTGAGATAGGCATTCTATTGGATGGTGATGGAGGACTGGTAGATGGATTGGTGTATGATTCCAAACTTAAGGTGGCATTTATTTTGTCAAGAGTAGCATTAAGATGGCTTAAGGATTTGTAATCTTGGTTTCAGAAGTGACTAGTACTAGCATGCTCATGTTGTGGAGTATTTGGAGATGGATATTACATTAGTTGTTGGATTTCAACTAGGAGTTGTTGTATTTGTGGTGATTTGTTTTGTTGAAGTGGTTGGATGATGGTTTGTAATTATTGAATAATTTGTTGGTTTAGGGGTTGTTCTAGTTGGTGGAAGGTTTGGACGATGTATTGTAGTTCTTGTGCTAGGATCTTTTGCTCTAGTGTTGGGATAGAGTTACACATAGATTGAAGTTTTTAGATTTTGGTTTGTTCTTCCAAGTATGCCTTAAAATCTACAAGATCCTCATCATCATTAGGAGTGAATTTTGGGTCACCTCAGAGTATGTATGGTTTTGGATTTGGCCTAGATTTGTGATGATCACAACAATTTTGATGAATGAATATTGGACTAGGTAACGATGAGAATATGAGTAATATGAGGAATATGAGTAAGGTTGGAATCACTACAACAAATCCCTGTGATTAGCTCCCTTTTTTGCCTCATTTTTTTCTTCCACCCATTGTTTTCATGTATTTTTCTTCAATTTTTTAAAAAAATCAGTGCTATTTATCAGGATCAGGCTATTTTTGGTATTTTTTGTGCCAATTAGAACAAGTAGGTGCTAAATTAGGTGCAAATTAGCACCTAAATTAGTGCCTGATTTAACACCAAATTTAGCACCTACTTTAGAGCTTGCTTTAGCACCTAATTTAGCACTAATTAGGGTTACTTTGGTTTAGGGGAATTATTTAGGGTTTAGGGTTTATGGTTTTGGGGTTAGAGGTTAAGGTTTAGGGTTTGGAGTTTAGAGAAAGATAAAGGACCAATAGGGAGATAGAGAGTGAGGGACATGGCCAGAGACATAGGGAGAGAGATTGAGAGGTAGAGGGACAAATGTGATAGGGAGATAGGGGAGAGATAGGGAGATAGAGGTTTAGGGTTACTTGGGTTTAGGGTTTAGGGGTTTGGGCTTTAGGGTTTCTTAGGTTTAGGGGTTAGGTGTTAGCATTTAGGGGCATTATTTAGGGTTTAGGGTTTATTGTTTAGTGGTTAGGGGTTCAAGTTTAGAGGTTTAGGGTTTAGGGTTTATAGAGAGAGATGAATGATAGGGATATATATAGGAGACTGAGGAGAGAGATAGGGAGATAGAGAGTGAGGTACATGGCTAGGTACATAGGGAGAGAGATTGAGAGGTAGAGGGATGATAGAGATAGGGAGATAGGGGAGAGATATGGAGATAGAGGTTTAGAGTTGATTGGATTTAGAGTTTAGGGGTCTAGATAGAAATAGGGAGATAGGGGAGAGATATGGAGATAGAGGTTTAGAGTTGATTGGATATAGAGTTTAGGGGTTTAGTTTTGTTTAGTTTCAGAGAGAGAGAGAGAGAGAGAGAGAGAGAGAGAGAGAGAGTTGCTCAGGTTTAGGGGTTAGGGGTTTCATTAATGGAAATTGAAATAAAAAATGGGCCTCCTAAGGATGACATCATCAGCTTTTTGAGTTATCAAAAATCAACTAAAATATGACATCAACCTATACAGTGACATCATCCAAAATAAAAATAAAATTATTTATTTTATAAAATAAAACTTTCTAAAATCCTATGAAATAACTCATGATGGTTAATTTAACTCTACATATCCTATTCTATCTCAATAATCTTTCTAAATAATAAAGATTCTTTTTGTTTTTGATTTATATTCTTAAGTTCTATTATAGAAATTATTATGTTTTCTAAAAAATACTTTCATTCTCTAGGAAAATGAAAATCTAAAAAGCATTTCAAAAATATTTCAACAAATATTTTCTTAAAAATTTTCTTTTATTCCTTAATAGCATTAAAAATCATAAAACCTACTATAAACATATTTAATATATTAATTCTAAATCTATAGAATCATAAATTTATATATATATAAAATTATAAATATATAAAATCATTAACTATTATATAAAATGATAATATGAAACTTGATTTAATATATAAATTATAAAAATAAAATATTAAATATAAAATAAAATATTTAAGCTACTTGTACTTTGCTACTATTTATAAATAATATAAATGTGTTTATTTAAACTAGTATATTTATATTTAAAAATATATATCTAAAAGTACACTGAGGGATATCCTTTTTCCATAGTTTCTTTCATTTTTTTCACTTTTTTTTGGTTTGCAATTTCTTTTCTGGTTTTTATTTTATAATTTTTCCAATTTCTTTTTTGGTTCCATAGTTTTCATGATTTTTCCAACTATTTCTCCTTCCAACAGTTTCCAATTAATTTTTTGGTTTTTATTTTTTATTTTTTCCAATTTGTTTTTTAGTTTTTATTATTTATTTTTTCCAATTTTTTTTTTTCATTCCATAGTTTTTCTGATTTAGCTTTTTCTCCTTCAATGGTTTTTAATTTCTTTTTTTAGTTGTTTTCTTTGATTTTCTTAAGTATTATTCTTTTTTTCCTTTTTGATATATATATATTTAGGCAGAAAAAAATGAGTGCTCTCATCCCCACCCCACTATGACTATATAATGCCTCTCGGCATAATAAACATACATAAAAAAATAATAGATGAATATTTTAAAGATACTTTCAAATTGTTTAGAAATAAAAATTCTTCTCACAAATTTTTAAAAAATTATCTTCAAAATAACTCAATGCAGAATGAAAAATAAAAATTTATTTGAAAAAGAAAAATAAAAATCTAACAAATATTCACAATAAAAATATTATTGAAGAGAGAAAAATAAAATAAAAATAAAAAATAAAAAAACTAAAAAATATTCATGACAAAAATTTATTGGATAAAAAAAAGCTTACAATTTTTATTTATATTTAGAGAAAGAAAACAAAAAAGCTATTGTAAAATATTATTTCATATATATACAGGTTCAAAAAAATTAAAAATAAACTACTATAAGAGTTTGTTTTAAAATTCAGAAGTGTGGCTTTTTAAATATAACTTTTAGATAAAAGAATTTTTGAATAAAAAATAATAATCAAGAAAAGAAATAATCTAAAATGAAAAGTGAACTTGATTTTTCAAATTATAATAGAAATATATGTTACAACTTTAGAAAAACAATGAACTTGAGTTTAAGACTTTATAAATAAAAAATTATAAATAATCAAGAAAATAGAAATAATCTAAAATGAAAAATGAGAGTTTTTAATAAATTATAATAGAAATATATGTTATGACTTTAAAAACAATGAACTTGAGTTTTCTAAGAAATTATAATAGAAACATGTGTCCCCGCTTAACTCATGTAGTTAAGTAATATATATTTATTTATATTTAAATAATGTATTATATAAGATAATTTTTGCTTTTTAAAAGTTTCATAGGAGGCCCATTTTTTATGTAAATTTCCTGTAATGAGGGTTTAATGTTTAGAGAGAGAGGATCAATAGGGAGATATAGAGAGTGAGGGAAATGGCCAAATACATAGGAAGAGATATTGAGAGGTAGAGGAATGCTTGAGATAGGGAGATAAAGGTTTAGGGTTGCTTAGGTTTAGTGTTTAGGGTTTAGGGGTTTACGGTTTAGGATTTAGGGGTTTAGGGTTTCTCAGGTTTAGAGTTTAGGGGTTAGGGCTTAGGGGCATTATTTACGGTTTATAGTTTAGGGGTTAGTGGTTGGGTGGGTGCAAAAAGTTGGGGGGCCAAAAAGTGGCCAACTTTTTTTAAAAATTAGTAATAATGTGAGCGCGTTATAACATGCTCACCTTATGGCTTGGTGTTACCGAGCCTACACCAAGCCATAACACACTCATGTTATTTGCTACTTTATATAAAAAAAAGCAGCATTCTATTTTAGCATTTCACAACAAATTCCAAGAAACCCACGGCTTGAAAAAAGAAAGGAGCACGCTCGCATTATTTGATGTCCAATCATTGGCTATTTCTCACTGATTCATCATCAAAATGGCACCATGACATCAGGGAAATTGAAGAAAGTTTTATTTACTTTCTTGTGTGAATTTGTTGCTAAATAGGTAGGTTAAAATAGTTTTTGATGTAAATTTCTTTAATTTATAGGAGTTGATAATACACCTCCTCCTCCTCCTGAAAATCCACAAAATCCTCCAGCAAATGAACAACAAATACCTACTGAAGAAGAACCCCAACCACAAACACCTCCATTTATTCCTGAATATGCCCCTGGAACAGAAGAAAATCTAATGGGGCAAATTGAAAATAATAAGAAATAAATTGAGGACATAATTACAAGGTTGAAAGAACTTACAACTTCAACCTTGCATAGATCCATGCTTGCTCAATCCCTTGAATCTATGTTAACAAATGTAGATTCAATAAGCAAGCAAATCACTAGTTGGACAGAAAAGAGGAGAGAATTTAGAGAGTATTATGCTGACAAATTATCATATGAACAAGTGAAAAAGGAACAAATTACAAAACTCGACTTTTGTTCTATTTTCATAGACCCATGAACAAATGAATCTCTACCCCTTACATGCAAGAGGTTCCCTATCCATTGGTTTAACAACCAAGCAATAAGGGACAATTTTGCGTAGAGGTGGTGGATGGTTTTTGACCATCCTCCATGTAACAGTAATGAGGTCCCACAATACTTTTTGAGGAAACTCTACTGCGAGTTTGTCAAAAATAAACTGCCAAATTATTTTGATATGTGGGAGTTTCAGGGTAGAGGTAGGAGGTCAGTACAAGATAGACCAGGGGCACGTGTTGACCTATAGTAGCCAGCGAGATGAGCACTCACTAGACCAGCCCATGAGCACATTTCTATCCCTTCTATTGTGAAGGAGAGTGTTGAGGTTGAGGCACTTCAGTCCATTAGTGTCTTGACCCAAACCATCTTACAGCATGCTAGTCCTGCAGCACAACATGGGTCGGGGGAGAGTTTGAGTACTGTTCCACCCCATACTTGTCAGACTTGAGGGTCAACATGTGGTTATGACCCCACAGACAGTCATGATGCAGGTGCACAGGCTACATCTACAGCTGAGTAGATGGTGATGATAGATGCCCTCTTGAGTGAGACTTTCAGGCTTGATACTTAGGTAAATCTTAGCAAGTTCATTGAATTTAAGTTATTAAATTTTATTTTTGAAATGCAAGATTAACTAATTTAGTTTGACGATTTTAATGAAATTTAAGGGTCATAGCGTTGATACAGTTTTCAGTGGTTCTCCACTTGCATATTACACTACATCATCTACTGTCGGGGTATGTAACTAGTAAACAATTATAAATATTACATGTGAATAGCATCGTTATATGAATGGTTTTCTAATATATGATTTTGGATGTTGAATAGGTTAATATTGGAGATTTCATGGCAACACCTACCAGTGATGGTGGACTTCAAAGCTTCACAGAGGTAATAAAATAAATAGTTTAATGAATGAATTGTACTTACTAGATTTTTGTATGTGACTTGTGTGCTTTATTGTGTGTACTTCCATGTTTAGGTGAACGTGTATGTATGTTAGGAGCCATGATTTGCATCACTATTATAGTTTTCATAATTGAATAATGTTGTTTTATTTCTAGATGATGCAAGGTGCAGAGACAGCTCCCAATGTTCATAGGGCAATGGAGCATGGTGTGACCTCTGCGATTCATAGCTCTATGCCATTGACAGGGGTATGAGGTAGATTAGTAAATTTCAATTTACATTCATTGTTATAGTTGTTTATTTTTAAAAAATAAAAAGATTATTGATTTGAAGTTTAATTTCTATCTGGATGGTTTCTATAGGACATCACATCACCATAGCATAATCCTGCTACTAAGGCAAGTGAGGAGATAGATTATATGGTAGCGATAAGTGATTATTTTGTTAAATGTTTCATTTTTTATAACATGTAATTTCTATATATTAATGTCTATACCTTTTATTGTAACAACTACAGATGCAGGAAGAACTAAATAGGAGGAGTAGCCCTTGGGTTCATAGTAGACCACCCATATATGCGTCTCCATCCCCTAGAAGATCAAAGGCCCGGCCAGAGGGGAATGACTTTTTATTGTGTTCCTTTGTTGTATGCCTATATGGCATTTGTGGACATATATTTTGTATTACATATAGTTGACATTGTATGCCTATATGGCTATTTTGTATATATGTTATACTTATATCGACATATATTGATGTATGCCTATATGGATATTTGGTTAATACAAATCTTTTTTATTGATGGCATCCATACTTGCATTATAAATCCATGTTTGAATGGATATTTGTAGATGGCTACTTCAAATATTTAAAGTCCAATTATATTACATAGGATGTTTGTTGATCCAATAAGCCAGCTATTGTTAAAGTATCACCTAAACCTCATTTTGGAACTAAAAGATAAAAGTTCTTTTTAAAATAAAAATGAATCATCATGTTGAACAGAAAATATTCATATTCTTTATGAGTTGCTCAATTAAAAATATTCAAATGAGTATGTTGATCTATATTCTTTATGAGTTGGTCAGTTGAAAATATTTCTTAATTTCTTGTTATTATACCATATTGGGATGCAAAGAGTATGTTTGTTGTTTTGAATAAGATAGTCAAAATCATATGCTTATGAGCACCTGATGACCATTGTGGTTATTAAATGTAATTCCTCTTGCATATAAGGTGAGGTTATGAGATTACATTGAGTCTTACCTAATTTTAGTATGTAACATAACATTGGGGCTACAGGCTTCCATAAGTCATCAACAATCAAGGTTCAAGGTTGTCATTGAAGCGAAAGGGTCAAGGCTGTTTGTCATTGATGTCAAGGTTGATGCCATGATGTTGATAAGGTGATACAGTGATTCAAGGTAGGTGATGGTCATGAGGTGCATGATGTTGTGAATATGGTTTTCATGATAAGGTCTCTCAATTCATGTTGATGTTGCACAAGACAAACATGGTTCATATGATGCAAGGTTCATGTTCATGGTGGATGTGGTTTTGTTCATGCAAGGTTTTATTGTGAATATGGTTTTCATGATAAGGTCTATCTTGAAAGGTTGATATGATGCAAGGTTCATACTCATGGTGCATGTGGTTTTGTTCATGCAATAAGAAGTTAGAGAAGACACAAGATTTCATAATCATAATCTTATTGCTAGTTAGGGTTTGCATATTGGGCATTAAACCCTAAAAAGAATCTACTTTTCTTAAGACTTTAAAGCCCTCAATTACCTGTTGTGTGTAAAGTGCACTTTTGTTTTAATTTAATATTGACTTATAATCAGAAGTTACTATCACTTAAATCAACCTACTAAAGGGTCTTTAAGTCATTAGTTCACCAACCCTTCAACCTAACTCAACCAGCGTCTCTGGTAAACTCTCATAAGCTCGAGCGCCATATCATAATCGAAGGTCATATTTAATTGATATGAGGGTAGGAAAAAGGATTGGAAGGTCAGTATTTTAAAAGGAATCTTGAATACAAATAATCATCTCTATGTGGTTGAATTTGATGGGCATGCCTTTATAAAAGGCTAAAAGACAGCTTTATGTAAGATATCATGGTATTTGTAGTGTTTGAAGATTGAAGACTAGTTAGTGTTTGTAGCTCAGACTGTTTTAACATGTTTGGGTGTGAAACATGACCATGCCTAGCCTAAACGTACCCATCTAGATGTGTTGGAATTATCAGTTTGTCTGCACGAGGAGAAGAACAAAAGTTACACCCCTTTGCAACTTTACACTGCCTCCTTTTGACGATATTTGGGGCAACAGAAAAACTTTCACCACGGGCAAATGCCTCAGAGATATAAAAAATTGAGAGAGGTTATTGTAGAGGGACCCTACATGATCATGTTCCCTCAGACAAAATGTATCTAAGTGAGACAATTTCTGAGTAACAACTTGTCAAAGATTGCTGCCTTTTTGCACTTTGGACTCTTCAGGGATATCACCGGTACAATGTAACTCAGACTATTTCGGCATGTTTGGGTGCAAAAAAGGACCATTCCTAGCCTAAACATACCCATCCATATGTGTTGGAACTGTCATTTTTGCCACACAAGGAGAAGAACAAAAGTTACACCCCTTTGCAACTTTACACTACCTCCTTCTGATGATTTTTGGGGCAATAGAAAACCTTTCACCACGGGCAAACGGCTTAGAGATATAAAAAAATGATAGAGTTTATTGTAGAGGGACCTTATGTGATCGCTTTCCCTCAAATGAAATGTATCTAAGTGACACGGTTTTTGAATAACATCTCATCAAAGATTGCTACCTTTTTGTACTTTGGACTCTTAAGGGATATCGTCGGTACAATGTAGCTTAGATTGTTTCGGCATGTTTGGGTGCAAAAAAAGAGCATGCCTAGCCTAAATGTACCCATCTAGATGCATTGGAACTATTAGTTTAGCCACACGAGGAGAAGAACAAAAGTTACGCCCCTTTGCAACTTTACACTGCTTCCTTCTGACAATTTTGGGGTAGCAGAAAACCTTTCACCATGAGAAAATGCCTTAGAGATATAAAAAAAAGAGAGAGTTTATTGTAGAGGGACCCTACATGATCACATTTTCTTAGATGAAATGTATCTAAGTGACATGGTTTCTGAGTAACAACTCGTCAAAGATTGCTACCTTTTTGCACTTTGGACTCTTTAGGGATATCACTGGTACAATGTAGCTCAGACCATTTCGACATGTTTGGGTTCAAAACAAGACCATGCCTATCCTAAACATACCCATCCTGATGCATTGGAACTATCAGTTTGGTCGCATCAGGAGCAGGATGAAAGTTGCACACCTTTGCAACTTTACACTGCCTCCTTCTGACAATTTTTTAGGCAGCAGAAAACCTTTCGCCATGGGAAAACACCTCAGAGATATAAAAAATTGAGAGAGTTTATTATAGAGGGACTCTACATCATCGCGTTGCCTTAGATGGAATGTTTCTAAGTGACATGGTTTTTGAGTAACATCTCGTCAAAGATTGCTACCTTTTTGCACTTTGGACTCTTCAGGGATATCGTCGATATAATGTAACTCAGACTATTTTGACATGTTTGAGTGAAAAAAAGGACCATGCTTAGTGTAAATGTACCAGTCTAGACATGTTGGAATAGTCAGTTTGGTCACATCAGGAGCAGGACGAAAGTTACACCCCTTTGCAACTTTACACTACCTCCTTCTGATGATTTTTGGGGTAGCAGAAAACCTTTCACCACGGGCAAACACCTCATAGATATAAAAAAATGAGAGAGGTTATTGTAGAGGGACTCTACATGATCACATTTCCTTAGATGAAATATTTCTAAGTGACACAATTTTCAAGTAAAATCTCGTCAAAGATTGCTGCCTTTTTACACTTTGGAGTCTTCAGGGATATCATCAGTACAATGTAGCTCGGATTGTTTCGGCATGTTTGGGTGAAAAAAAGGACCATTCCTAGCGTAAATGTACCCATCCAGACATGTTGGAATAGTCATTTTGGTCGCATCAGGAGCAGGGTGAAAGTTACACCCCTTTGCAACTTTACACTACCTCTTAACAATTTTTGGGGTAGCAAAAAACCTTTCACCATGGGTAAACGCCTTAGAGATATAAAAAATTGAGAGAGGTTATTGTAGACTAACTCTACATGATCACATTACCTTAGATAGAATATTTCTAAGTGACACAGTTTTTGAGTAACATCTCGTCAAAGATTGCTGCCTTTTTGCACTTTGGACTCTTCAGGGATATCATTAATACAATGTAGCTCGGACTGTTTCGACATGTTTGGGTGAAAAATAGGACCATGCCTAGCGTAAATGTACCCATCTAGACACATTGGAAAAGTTAGTTTGGTCACATTAGGAGTACGACAAAAGTTACACTCCTTTGAAACTTTACACTGCCTCCTTCTAAAGATTTTTGGGGCAGCAGAAAACCTTTCACCATGGGCAAACACCTCAGAGATATAAAAAATGAGAGAGGTTATTATAGAGGTAGTCTACATGATCGTATTTCCTTAGACAAAATGTTTCTAAGTGACATGGTTTTTGAGTAACATCTCGTCAAAGATTGCGATCTTTTTGCACTTTGGACTCTTCAGGGATATCATCGGTACAATGTAGCTCAGACTGTTTCGACATGTTTGGGTGAAAAATAGAACCATACCTAGCCTAAACATACACATCTGGATGCATTGGAACTATCAGTTTGGTTGCATCAAGATTAGGACAACAAAAATGTAAAAGTTGCTTTGTGCAACTTGACAAGATTGACACTTTTTTGCAATAGGACTTAAAGACTCAAACTGACCCCAAATGACTCAAAGTGACTTAAAAACAAATGAAATGGTCCTAGAACACCTTATTACATACAATTGACTCAATCAAAATAAAATTTCATTTTTTGACCCCTCCTGGAGGCATGACAACCTGGGTGCCCCTGCACCATTAGTGCAACTGAAGTCAATAAATTTTTCCTATTAAGAAAAAGAGCTTCCCTTAGCTTCAAGAAATATAAATATTCTATACTGACAAGGCCAACCATGTGAAGGTGGAAGCTCATGTGGCCTCACCTAAGACCTAAGACACATGTAGTCTAGTAGACATAGGACACCTAAGACACCTATTTTCTAGTCTCTATCTACCTAGTTGACATATCGTATATACCTAAGACACAATTAGAGACCCCTATTATCTATTTAGAAACCAAGACACCTAGAGACAACTATATTTTATACATTACCTAGATTTTATACATTATTCTCAGGATCAACTTCATCCATCACTTAGGTCTAACCCCATGAAGCATAATATGATGATGTAAAAATGTGTATATGTGTAAAAATATAGTAGCAAATAAAAAAAGAGAAACCTTACAAATTAATGTGCATACTTACAACTCAATGTAACATGACTTTACCAAATCAATGTGAATACTTACAAATTAATCCGATGAACCATCTAGGTTTGCTTTACTCTTTATTGTGTCAAATATTGCTTCATGGTCAGACTCATGCACCTTCCACAAGGTCTTGTTCAAAGGTCTACCTCGATACTATATCAAATAAACATTGGATGCCATGACAAGGTTTGAATAATGAAGAATCTTCTGATGCATGTCAAAGTCCTGAAACAGCCAAACATTAACACTCTTATGTGGGTACCTTCTAAGCCATGTTCCAGTAATAACCACTGAGCCTATAGGGTATTCGATGTTTTCTCCATCTGTAACTGGGGCCTCTAATTTATTTTTGCCCTTAGCACAACATAAGTAGTAATATGTTCCCTCTTCATTATCTTCATCTATAATAATAGCATATACGTGCCCTACATTGATATGTGTAGCAAATTAGATGAAATTAGTCAACATTACAAAAACACTACAAAGTAAGATGACATTAGGAATTTCAAAAACTATGCAAATAGATATATTATCTAGTTGAACTAGATCTAATATGTGGTCAAAGTCAACTGATGATTCCATTTGTGTTAGTTCCAGTGTCATCGGGGGTTGATACGTGTCAAGTGGGCTAAGATAACTTAATTGCCATTCATCAACCCACTCCTTTGACTCGTACTCATCCCAGGCTTGAATTGTATAGGAAGAACAAAAGCATGACATCTTTCATGTATGGATACTCCATGAACCTGCAATTAAACTTCTAAAAGAGTGCATCTCACTTGATCCTGTCAGTGTAGAATGGTCCTCATATGGTGCAATGTTAGTATCATCTATCAACCAAAAAAAATCTACGAACTAAAGACTTACATTCATTACCTGGACCCATGGAATCATTACACCACTCGATGATTGATTTTGCATCTGTCAAATTTAAATTGTCTTTATACTTTAACTCTTCTCGTGCTATGGCTCTTTTGATACATGCTCATGCACCATCGTGCTCCCCCTTTCCATGCCTGACCTCACAAAAGTTCCACATATGCTGAATATCTATAAAATTATGCCTCCTACTCAGCCAATAGAAATTCTATGAGTTCTTGAATTGTGACGCACAATTATCTGACCATATGATATGTTGACTGAACGATATACACCTTCTAGCCAAATCATTGTAGAACACCTAAAAGAAACCTTGCACGAACTCTATAGAATGTGCATGATCATCATTGATATAGAAATTATAATCCCTTATGATCTTTTTGTCATCCTCTATACTATCATTTGCATGAATGAATGTGATGTGCACAAATATAGAAACCTGTGTGGAGTTGTAATATTGTGATTGCATCTCACGATGTGGCTATAGACTATAGTTCTCTACAAAGTTGACGACTGAAACAATGCTACCAACCGGAAATGTGTCCTTGCATAACTTGAATTAAAAGTCCAACCATCGAGATCTATGGGCATGTCTTGCATACTCATACACTATGCTATCAAGAAATATAGGCATAAACTGATACACTAGAATCTTTTCAATAGCCAATTCACACCTCTTTGCTTCTTTACCATCTTTTGTATTGTATGCCACTATTTTATACTTGCCAAACTCTACCAGTTCATTTCCAACCGCATGTGTTCTTTCCATGTGTTCGCATATTGGCAAACATTGCAAGCCACCGTAACGATGACATGTGCCATCCAAGCATAATTTCTTGTAGAATATTTGACCTTCCTCTCTTTCACATAAAATTCTTGATATGAAGTCTCTTGAAGATGTTGGTGGGGTACGTATGGCACAACCCTGCAAAATATTGTCAGTATGCAAATCTAAACATATAGACCTATAAACATCAAAATGGTTAGAAAATTTAATATGTAATCTACAACAATAAGTAGTGCATGTGTGATTTATCTTGACATAGAAAGGTTTTAACATTTCAAAATATCTTTGACAAATTTTAATTTGAGGATAATTCTCTAGAAATTTACCATAAAACTATGTTTGAGTCTCATCCAAAAAAAGCTTTGGATGTGGCTCATGGTTTCGACTACCAATTCTCCTTCTTACCGCATCCCTTTGATTTGGAGATACCCTTGTGTAGTTCTTCCAAAAGTCTTCAATTAGTGATCTCAATGCTTTAACAATTGGTTTATCTTTTCATGGTAGTCTCCTCGAGAATGCCTATAATTCATTGGCATTAGTGTCCTCAATTCTTTGGTGTCTTCCAACGGCTCTTGATAAATTTTTCCTATTAATTCTCAATTCTTGACTCGTCTTTCTAATGAGACGAGCTTTCCTCATTTGACTACTTACTATAGTCGATGTAATCACACGCCGTGTTGCATTACTATCTTTTGTGCGTGAGGTGTTACCCACACTCTCATACACACTAATTAGATTCTTGACAATAGATTTTTCATTTGAAGCCTCTGATGTTCTCAACCCAAGAATCTTCATGATGGGCCTATACTTTATACTTCACATCATTTCAAGAAATAGTTGACATCTTGCAGTCTCATTTAACTTTTCAAAGAACAATCTCCAAATCTTATGAGCATATCTTCTACAAGTGTGTTTTAGAATCTTACCTTCCATTGGCTACAAAATATTCTGATCAATATCAATCAAATACTTTAGCTTTCTATGCAAAATTCTAGGTGGTGTTAAGTTAGGTAAATTCATCTCAACATTAGGAATTTCATCAATATTTAAATGAGATGGGCTAGATGGCATACCTTTCTATCAAAGATCGAATAGATGACATTCCTTGAGGTTGAGGTAGGAACGATGGCGTACCTCCTTCATCACATGTGAGTGATGATGTACTCTCAACTTGAGATGTGGTAGATGGTGTCCCTACATGTTGACTTGTAGTAGAGGATGTGTCTCCAACTATGGTATTCAAATCTCTCATAGCACGAAGTTTTTGCATTCGTTCTCTTTGTGCCGCCAAAACCATATTTCTTTGTGATGGTTGCAATTCCTCTTCAATTGGCATGTCTTCATTTATCATGTCCAATTTCCTCTTCTCATGAAGGTCCCTCATAGCCACTGCTTTCTTTACATTCTTATCTTCTATCTCTTCTTATGTTGGTTTAATTCTTGATTGTTTCCTTGGCATGACGGAGAATTTGTCTTTAGCATGATAAAGAGACCACTATTAGTTCCCAAGAAATGAATCCATACAAATAACTAAAATATATGTCATTCAACCCTTCATAGTAAATGTGCATACAATCATCATGTAAAAGAGTAAATGTCACTCAACCAAAATAGGTACAAAGCATACAAAGCAAATTATTGCATCCATACAAAGCATTATTTGACAATGTTATTACAGCCATACAAAGCATTATGGTACAAAGTTCACTTCAGTCCTAGATGAGGATAAGGTCAAAGGAGAATCACCTATTGAGGCTACAAGTGAAGAGTACATGGGTCTTCATGCTTGAAAAGGTTGAGGTATACCCAATTTGACATGTTTGTTGTTACTAGGGCTACTAGGATTTGAAATTGAGGTGTTTTGTTGGTACTAGGGATACTAGGATTTGGGTGGCTTGTGAAGGAATAGACAACAATTGAAGAGTGTAGACTTTAGTAAGGGTTTAGAATGGTTGTGTCTAAGTTCCTGAGGGGTAAGAAGACCTCTAGTAGCCTTGTTAGGTTTCAAAGTATTGAAGACCCTCTTTGTACCTTTGTATAGGGAGATTGCTTGAGAGGAAAGCTTATGAAATTTGAATAAACTATTGGTATGATCCCTTTCAATTGAGTTGAACCCTACCTTTGCATCACATACGTAGGATTGTCATAAAAATCATTAGACCAATCTTTGTAATTTAGGGTATTGAATGGTATATAGTCGATCAAGGTAACCACCATCATGTGCCAACAAAGGACAATTATGAAATTTTGAAATATTGTTGTGTCATGTGCATGTACAAACAATCATGAATAGGTGCATAAGGAATGTCCTAGCCCAAGATATATGCATATAATCATCATGTCATTTGCATACTTGTATGATCTTGGCACCTATTCATTTGTATTTTAACTTGTTAATATGACAAGATAATAGTGGTATTGTTTTTTATTATGTTGTAAGGATTTATTCTTGTATAGTTTGACATCATGGTATGTTAAGGTCTGTTTATTACACATAATTATTAAAGAGCCCAAGTGTAGAAAATATACATGGCATCATGTGAGATTGTAGGCTTCTTTCTTGATTGGGAATGTGTCTATTTTAAACATGTATGATAAAGCATGATAAAGTAATTCAAATAGAACTAAGGAAAATGTAAAGAACATGCATGTAAAGACTTGACATACCTAAAAAACAAAGATTCGAATGGAGAGAGTACCCAGTTATGTAGTGTTTTTTTCTTCTTGCATCAAACTCCTCAACAATTTGAGTCTTTCACCACTTGCTTCATTTTCAATGTTAAATTGAATAACACTCAAATATAATTAGTAACAACAATACTATTAACCAATCTATAATGTTAAATTTCTAAAATTGAATCACAATTAATATTGTAACAATACAAAAACTGAAACTTGAATAGATATATATCAAATTTATTGTGAAAACTATGTTATTTCCCCCTTCTCAAGTTGGCAAAGTAGAAAAGGTGGTGGAAAGATCATGCAAAGGTGGTAGAATGTGTAAAACGTGCATGTGAACTTCCCAACAATGTGAATGCACTTCTTTTTTATCAGAACATGCATATAATCAGCATGAAAATAGAGCATGTGGGCCTAGATCACGGGAGTCAACACTTTTTTATCGTTTCTATAGCAGGACAAAATATGCTCGCATTATAACGCACTCACGTTTTGTCCTGCTATAGATTGATCCATAAATATTTGTGCCTATCTCACCTCTAGTTCCATTAGCTCATGTTCTATATCTCACTTATCTCTCCCCCTCACCTCTCTACCTCTCCCCTCTATATGTCTCTCAATCACTCCTTGTCTACCTCTCCATCCATACTTAGCCATCTGGGTCTCACTTAATTCTAAACCCTAAAGCCAACTATCCTCAATGGGCTTGATACTATACCTTAAACCCTAATCCCTTATCCCTAAAGCCTCTAACCCTATCCCTAATCCTTATACCCTCGACCCTCAACCCTATCCCTAAACCCTCAACCCTCGAACCTCAACCCTTAATGGAAAACCCTAATCCCTCAACCCTTAACTCTAATCCCTTGACCCTTCAACCATATCCCTAAACCCTAAACCCTAAAACCTCAACCCTTAACCCTTAATGTCAAATCCTAATCCCTCAACCTTTCACTCTAATCCCTCAACCCTAAACCCTATCCGTAAACCCTCAACACTATACCTTAAACCCTAATCCCTCAACCCTAAACCCTAAACCTTATCCCTAAATTGTAATCCCTCAACCCTCAACCCTAATCCCTCAACTCTAATCCCTCATCCCTAAACCCTAAACACTATCCCTATTCCTAAACCCTCAATGGGCTCAATACTATACCTTAAACCCTAATCCCTTATCCCTAAACCCTCCAACCCTATCCCTAATCCTTATACCCTCGACACTCTACTTTAACCCTAATCCCTCAACCCTCAACCCTATCCCTAAACCCTTGACCCTCGAATCTCAACCCTCAACCCTCAATATCAAACCCTAATCCCTTAACCCTTAACTCTAATCCCTTGACCCTCAACCCTATCCCTAAACCCTAAACCCTAAAACCTCAACCCTCAACCCTCAACGTCAAATCCTAATCCCTCAACCCTTCACTCTAATCCCTCAACCCTAAACCCTATCCCTAAACCTTCAACACTATACCTTAAACCCTAATCCCTCAACCCTAAACCCTAAACCTTATCCCTCAACCCTCAACCCTAATCCCTCAAACCTCAACTCTAATCCCTCATCCCTAAATCCTAAATGCTATCCCTATTCCTAAACCCTCAAGAAGCTTGATACTATACATTAAACCCTAATCCCTTATCCCTAAACCCTACAACCCTATCCCTAATCCTTATACCCTCGACACTCTACTTTAACCCTAATCCCTCGACCATCAACCCTATCCCTAAACGATCAACCCTCAAACCTCAACACTCAACCCTAAACATAAAACCCTAATCCCTCAACCCTTAACTCTAATCCCTCGACCCTCAACCCTATCCCTAAACCCTCAACCCTAAAACCTCAACCCTCAACCCTCAACGTCAAACCCTAATCCGTCAACCCTTTACTCTAATCCCTCAACCCTAAACCATATCCCTAAACCCTCAACACTATACCTTAAAACCTAATCCCTCAACCCTAAACCCTAAATCCCATCCCTAAGCTCTAATTTGTCAACCCTCAACCCTAATCCATCAACCCTCAACCCTAATCCCTCATCTCTAAACCCTAAACACTATCCCTATTCCTAAACCCTCAACGGGCTCGATACTATATCTTAAACCCTAATCCCTTATCCCTAAACCCTCCAACCCTATCCCTAATCCTTATACCCTCGATACTCTACTTTAACCCTAATCCCTTGTCCCTCAACCCTATCCCTAAATCGTCGACCCTCGAACCTCAACCCTCAACCCTCAATGTCAAACCCTAATCCCTCAACCCTTAACTCTAATACCTCAACCCTCAACCCTATCCCTAAACCCTCAACATTATACCTTAAACCCTAATCCCTCAACCCTAAACCCTAAACCCTATCCCTAATCCCTAATCTATCAACCCTCAACCCTAATCCATCAACCCTCAACCCTAATCCCTCATCCCTAAACCCTAAACACTATTCCTATTCCTAAACCCTCAAAGGGCTTGATACTATCCCTCAACCCTTAACCCTTAAAACTTGAACCCTAAAACCTATCCCTACACCCTCGATACTCGACACTATATGTTAAACCCTAATCCCTTAACCCTCATCCCTAAAGCCTCAACCCTAAATCCTTAAACCTTCAACCCTAAACCCTATCCCTAATCCCTCTACCCTCGACACTCTACTTTAACCCTAATCCCTTGACCATCAACCCTATCCCTCAACCCTCAACCGTCAACCCTCAACCCTCAACCCTCAACTCTCAACATTAAACCCTAATTCATCAACCCTAAACCCTAATCCCTCAAACCTTAAACCCTAATCCCTATCCCTCAACCCTTAACCCTTAAAACTTAAACCCTATCCCTACACCCTCAACACTCGACACTATATCTTAAGCCTTAAACCCTCATCCCTAAAGCCTCAACCCTCAATCCTTAAACCTTCAACCCTAAACCCTATCCCTAATCCCTCTACCCTTGACACTCTAACCCTAACCTTGATATTAAATGCTAATCTGTCAAATCTAAACCCTAATCCATCAACCCTAAACCCTATCCCTAAACCCTCAACCCTCAACACTATACCTTAAACCCTAATCCATCAACCCTAAAACCTAATCCCTCAACCCTCAACCCTAAACCCTATCACTAAACCCTCAACCCTCAACACTATACCTTAAACCCTAATCCCTCAACTCTCAACCCTAATCCCTCAACCCTCAACCATAATCCTGTATCCCTAAACCCTAAATGCTATCCCTATTCTTAAAATCTCAACACTCAACACTATACCTTAAACCCTAATCCCTAAACCCTATCCCTTAACCCTTAACCCTTTAAACTTAAACCCTAAAACCTATCCATAAACCCTTGATTCTCAACACTATATCTTAAGCCCCAATCCCTTAACCCTCAGCCCTAAAGCCTCAATCCTCAATCATTAAACCTTCAACCCTAAACCCTATCCCTAATCCCTCTACCCTCAACACTCTACTTTAACCCTAATCCCTTGATCCTCAACCTTATCCCTAAACCCTCAACCCTCAACTCTCAACATTAAACCCTAATCCATCAACCCTAAACCCTATTCCTAAACCCTCAAGCCTCAACAATATTCCTTAAACCCTAATCCATCAACCCTAAATCATAATCCCCCAACCCTCAACACTATTCCTTAAACCCTAATCCCTCAACTCTAAACCCTAATCCCTCAACCCTCAACCCTAAACCCTATCCTTAAACACTCAACCCTCATAAAGTTATACCTTAAACCTTAATCCCTCAACCCTCAACCCTCACCCCTAATCCCTCATCCCTAAACCCTAAATGCTATCCCTATTCCTAAACTCTCAACCCAAGACACTATACTTTAAACCCTAATCCCTTACCCTTAAACCTTAAACCCTATCCCTCAACCCTTAACCCTTAAACCTTAAACCCTAAAACCTATCCCTAAACCCTCAACCCTATACCCTCAACAATATACTTAAGCCCTAATCCCTCAATCATCAACCCTATACCTTAAACCTGAAGCCTACACCCTCAAACCCTCATCCCTAGACTATATAACCTCACCCTTGTATCCTAAAACTCAAATATTGTGCCTCAACCCTATACTTAAATTAAACCTAAACCATACGTGCTCTCAACCCAAGTCAGCCTATGCCTTATATACCCTCAATCCATATAGTAAACCCTAAACCCTAATCCCCGTGCCTTACACACTTAATCTTATACACTCAACAACCTAAATATTAACCCTCAACTGTAACCCTCAACCCTCTACCCTCTACCTATTACTTAAGTGCTAATCCCTCAACCCTCAACCCTCATCCCTCAAAACTATATAGGCTCAGGTCCTTATATACACTAAACCCAAAACACTTACATACATGCATACATATAAACATACATACATACAAAGATGCATACATACAAGCATGCATACATGTACATACATACAAGCATGCATACGTGTACATGCATACATACCTACAAGAATATATATAAACATCCATGAAACACACTTATGAAATTTAAACATATCTCATTCAAAGGAAGACATAACACAAGCGTGTTGTCGAACTAGGAAAACACTGGCAAACATGCAAAAAAAAAAGCACAACATAATGTGCTTACATTATATTGTGCTTTTGGAATCCCAATCCTTGGGCTTGGAATTTGCTTTAGATTTCCAATCCAAAGGCTTGGAGTGCCTTTTCAACATCCACAGATGTGTTTTTGCAAATTCTACAAGATTTCACATAATTTTGTTCATGCTAACCCTCAGATTTGCATGTGTTTCAAGGTCAAACAAATCAAACACCTGGGTAATGTTAAGCTTTCTCTTATCTATTCAATGATGTAATTTTTTTCACATTTTGACAATGTTAAGCCTTTCATCTTTAATTTCTTTTGTTTGTGTCTAGTTTCAAGCAAAAACCACTGTTTGGTCTTTTTTTCATTGTAAATTAACCATTCATTGAAATTTTAAAAAAATTACATATTCAAAAACTAGACTCCATTCTACACATATTAAAAAAAGAAAAAATCATTTTAAATTAGTTTTCAAAATTTATAGGGGTAGCACAGCCAAAATTCTATTTTTTAGGATGTGTCCACTTTGAAAATTAGTAAAAAATCAAATATTCATCAAAAAATTATCAGAAAAATTAGACATAAACTACATGCTGTTGGCTAATTTTTCACTGAAGCGAGTTTAAAAATACCCAAAAAAAGTTAACCTTTTGAGGGAGCCACAAAACATGCTATGTTATGTTTTTTTGACAGAAACAACACCAATTTCTGTGGCTCCCTCTTTTGAACCCCTTAGTCTATACCATTTTCAAAACAAAATTAGTAGTTTAGAAAGTAGACTCGGAGCACTAGGAACATTGTTTTGGTTGCATCTCCAAATTTTGAGTGTAACTATGCTCAATTTCTCATCCAAGGCTAGCATTTCTTGATTTGAGAAAAAAAGTGGCCACTTAAGACCCCTTTTTGGGCCCCCATCTTCTTGCACTTACCCAGTTAGGGTTTAGGGTTTAGTGGCATTATTTAGGTTTTACGGTTGCATGTCAAAAGAAGTCTCTCTCTCTAAATCTCTCAACCCTAAATAATGCCCCTAATCCCTAGCCCATAACCCCTAAACCCTAAACCTGAGAAACCCTAAATCTCTATCTCCATGTATCACTCCCTTATCTCCCTCTCTTTATCATCCCTCTACCTCTCAATCTCCCTCCCTATCTCTTTGGACATCTCACTCACTCTCTATCTCCCTATCTCTCTCTATCTTCTGTATATCTCCCAATCTATCTCCTCTCTCTCTACCTATATATCTCTCTCCCTATCTCTTGTCTCTTTCTCCCCTATCATTCCTTTATCTCCCTATCTCTCTAGACATCTCACTCACTCTCTATCTCCCTATCTCTCCCCTCTATCTCCTCTATCTCTCCTTATTTGTCTCCTCTCTATCTCTCTCTACCTAGCTATCTCTCCCTATCTCTCTCTCTTGCCTCTCTCCCCTATCATTCCTATATCTCCCTATCTCTCCCCTCTATCACTCCCTCTCCCTTATTGATGAAGGAAATGGAAATAAGAAAACTAGGACTCTCTCTCTCTCTTAATCCTCTCTTTCTATCTATACCCCTCTATATGTATATCTCTCCATCTCTATATCCCCTCTCTATCTCTACCCCTCTCTATCTCTATCTCTATCTCTATCTTTGTCTCTATCTCTATCTCTATCTCTATCTCTATCTCTCTCCCTCTCTTTCTCTCTATTGCTATCTATCTATCTCTCTCTATCTCTCTCTCTATCTATATCTCTCAATACCCCCCTCTCTCTCCATATATATATATATATATATATATATATATATATATATATATATATATATATATATATATATATATATATATATATCCATGCACATACCCATTAGGTAGGCTATTTTGCATATGGTGGTCATATCCTTTAGGTCCAATCACCTCAAAACTTCACAAATAGACATAGAACATAATTCTAATCATCTTTCATAAAGACCACTTCTGTACATAGGTGCAACTAATACCACTTTTTCATTTTTTTTCACATTTAATACTAATTCTTTTCCATTTTCCGAGTCCTACATGTGTCCAAGTTGTATTTTTTGTCAAGTTTTTAGTCTAATTATTAGTCCTAGCTCTCATGGTTATTAAAATGTTAGTATAGTTAGATTTATCCTTAGGTAACATTAATTTACACATTGTTGCACAAACAACCACACTAAAAAATAACCTTACCTAATTAAGGTTAACCTTTAAGGTTCTTTCATTTGGTGAGCCTAACAGATCCAACTAGTTCAATCTTCTTATAGGCCATGCTTAGCCTTCCAAGAGAGTTCATGTCATGTTAACTTTGCATTATGTCCTCACTTTCCTCTTGCTAGTTATAGTATTCTTATTTTCTAATCCCATCCATATATCATACTATTGTTGTTGAATTTTCTTTCCATCTTCATCATCATAGTCCTAGTTATCCTATTTTGAGCCTACCATTTCCTATCTTGTACTTCTTCTATTCATGTCAATTTTAATGACCAAGCCAAATTTTCCATAAATTCTTCTCTACCAAACCCTAGACCCTCACCCAAATCCATACTTTCCTAAGAAAATCCGTTCCCCAAACATCATTTCATCATGTGGCTCCTTCCATCACTAGACAGGTGCCTCTACTTTCCATTATTCATCCAATACAATCCTAATGTCATAGCTTAAATTCCCACGCCTACATTCATAGACTCCATTCCCCCTATCGACACCATCATTGATAATAATTTTAAGGAGTCTCCCTTGAATAATCATTAAACCATGGATTATCCCATATCCCCATCTTACACTTTCCTCACCTTTGAACCCTTAGAAGATGACAATTAGCTATCCCCACCATTACCAATCACACTTTCTAGCATTCCCACATAAGACACCTTACCTATCACTTCACCTAGGTCATCACTAATTAAACCACCTCATTACTCCATTCAATCATGCCCATACCACCTCTTTCTCACTCCACAACCTATATTAACACATGATTCACCCCATGACATGCTACAGTTACCACAATGCCAATTCACTCTACCATAATTCTTCATATTATCTTATGAATCACCATCCTTTCTTCCCATTCCTTAAGACATCATACCATGACACACATCCCTTCCTCCATTACATCCTCCCTAACCCTTTCCCAACATTGATAGCCCACTACCCATGCCACCTCATTTTCATAAAAAATTTGACCATAACATTGCCACAACAATCATCACTCATCCCGACACCATCCTCCACCATGTGACATTTATCTAACATAGATAGGCATTAAAGTAGGTGCATTTTGCACCACCTTTGCTACCCCAAAGAGATTACATTTAGGCTTAAAAGTTGGCACTAAAGTCAGCGTTAACTATGCTGACTATAGCACCAACTAATGATTCAAAAACAAAAAAATAAAAATTCCTGCCTACGTTAAAACATACCACATGACAAAAAAAACAAAAACAAAACTTTCATAGTTATTGGTGTTCATCTTGCGTTTGTTGGAGATCGAGCGTTTTGTGTGTAGAAATCTTGTCTTCATTTCAATGAAGGTTTTTTGTGTTCACCCTTGTTTTGGGTAGATCCTTGATGTAGCCGACTCACTATTTTTTTTGAGAAGTAGTTCTTCACATTGCTTCCACAGACATTTTGAAGTTCACCAGACACGGCTTCAAGCATCTCCAATCTTCGGTTCATTGGTGCTAGTCACACATTCAAATCCCATTGTGTTTGATAGTCGTTCAAAGCTTCCAAAAGGAGGTGTCTTGTTTCTTTCCATTGTCGAGGTCATATCTCACGCCATACACAACAAAGCCAAGGTTTTCAAAGATCATTGTTCATTGTTTGCACCATTCAAGATTTGGTAGTTTCTGGTTCACACACCATTCATTTCTTGCTATCTAATTAAGGTATTTCTTTGACAAACTTGTTTTTGAGCATTGTTTTGTTCCTAGATTGAAGTATTTGAATGATGCCACCATTATCTTGTCTTGCTCATTAATCGCCCATTTCTTTTAAATCATCCATTTCTTTTAATTTCTTTAATTGTTGGCTTTCTTTCATACCACAAAACAAAACTTTCATACCACAAACTAGATAAAAACTTTCATATCTGGTAGTGTGTACTTCATTTTCCTCCATAGACTAGACAAAAATAATTTTCCCTAGGTTGCTTCAAAATGTCAAGCAATAGAGGTAAGGGAACAAAGGGAGTAGGATCTAGCCACAATGGGGTAATTCATTGTCAATTTATAGATTTGTAAATGATTCCATTGTTTCTTTGATTTTTATTTTTTTATTTCTAAATTTAAAATAAAAAATATATATATATGGACATGAGACTAACAAAGATAATGATAGGGAGGGACTCTAGAATGTCAATTCTACCTATCTTGAATCAATTCAAGACTCTAGACAACTCTAGCCTCTCTACCAATTCAAGTGCTCATGACATCTTTTTACACAAAAATGTTTGCTAAATTCCTCAACCCTTTGTAGAGATGGAAAAGTCTATCACTCTACTTGGTGTGGGACACATTCCTTGTCCTCACTGCTTCCAAGATACTGCCTCAAGGGTACATAACTTTTTTGAGCCCGTTGTCCACCCTTCTCTCTCTGTTCAAGGGTCTTGACTGCTTGGTACTCACTTTTTCCCTCTCTGTTTTCCACCCCTGCAAGTCTATTCTCCTACTTGTTTATCTAGCTGGACTCCTTACTAAGCTCGCCTAGAACAACCATGCATTGCCTCTAGTCGACAATCCAACCATCCCACAAAAGAAAAACAAACAAAAGGCATGGCTATGTTTGATGGCCTCCATACTGTATAGAGGAACTTGAGGGACATCAAGACAGAGTCATGGTTTGCAAAAGAGAACAAAATTGCAGAAAAGAAAATGACTAATCTACCTCAGAATAACAAACTAAAAACTGTACAAAAATACAATATTGGTCGAACTGCTGAATTGGATTTTTATTCAAAATTGTTCTTACATCAAAATGCGTCTCAAATCAAAATCTTTCCCGCTCGAACCCCTTATAGAGAGAATTCTACATCTTATAGTTATCTCATGTCCATTACAAGATGTTTCAGTTCTCAGACCGGTTCGTATTCTAACTACCCTGGTTCAACTTCTATGCTATCGTTCCATCGTGGGAACTCTATTTTCAGTCTAGGTGATAGCCCAATATTAGCTTTCCTTCTCCGTGACCGGAAATGGTCACCGTTGTGGTCTCTTTTTCCACCTTTGTTCTCCCCTTCTTGCAAATATCAGTGAGAGTTCACACTATCGGTCAACCCGAAATCTCTTTCATCGATTTACCATATCACTCCAATGGTTCCTTTAGACTACCTTCATCGATGTGACTAAGACCATCAGTCGGACTCTTTGCCCACCTTCCGACAATACAACTCTTACCGATAACTCAACATAATACTTTATTTTTGGCAAGACACTACCATTTGTCACACCGACACAAACACGATCGGCAAGATAAATGTTATCGGCTCAATGCACCTTTATCTATCTGATAGCCATAGTCAGTCCAATGACCTTACGCCGAAACAATAAACACCAAACCTTGCCTTTGGTGAGATGAATGTCTCGCTCTCCACAATGCTCCTTCTATCGGCATGACTCCGTCGAGCGGCATAACTTCCCAAGCTTCTCCCAATGTCCATTGTTACTTTGATGAGCCTTACACCCACCTTCATTGGTCAGACTGCATTCCATCGGCAAACTCCAAATTTGTTACCTCGATAGCATCACTCTTACCGATATGCCAACGAAGACTTTATTGTCGGCCAGACTTGCTTCTTTAGCTAGACTTTGACCTTATCCTCCGATGGGCTATATTACGCTGAAAAGCATATCATCAACTTAGTCGTCGGTAAGATGGCCTCTATCGGCAGTGTCTCCATTTCTCTCGCTGACACGCTGATACAATTGCCATCGGCCAGACCTTGAGCATCGACAACCTTCAAACTTGTTATCCCGATAGCCTTTCTCACACTAACATGCATGTTCCCACTCTGTCCTATTTGAAAATTCACAACATCACACCAAAATGCAACTATTGGTAAATTCACAACATCACACCAAAATGCAAAAAAAATATATACATGGGCTCCAAGCCCGTGGTGCTCCTGCACCATACTCCCCCTGTGTGAAAGAAGTCAAGTCACCTTCGGTGACAATGAGGCAAAATCAATGCCCCTCTTTTTGAATTCTGACTCTGCAACCCAGGTAGCTTCTGCCTCAGGCAACTACTTCCATTTGACCAAATGCTCCATGTAGATGCCATGTCTGGTCTGCTTCTGTACCCTAGAATCCAGTATTCTCTCTACCTGTAATTTGGGTTTTGGTGGCAAAGTCACATTTTTGACTGTCTGTTCCTTCTCTAAAATGGATCCATTTGTTGCTGACTAAGGACCCTTGTATTGCACCAGGTCTTGAACATTAAACACTGGTGAGATTGCTAGGTCTTCTGGCAATTTAATCCTATATGCATTGTTACCATACTTGTTCAGGATTTTGCAAGGACCAATTCTTCACATTTGCAATTTGGTTGGCATTCCTTTCTGCAGTCTGGCTTTGTTCAGGTGCACCATAACCAAATCACCAACTTCAAACTGGATGTCCTTCCTGTGGGCATCTTCTCTATCCTTGATCTTTTGTGTGTTTTCTGTCAATGTTTTCTTCACCTGTTCATGCACTTCTTTCATGGATTATGCAAAATCCTCTAAATGACCACTTTTGTTCTCCATGTTTCCCATATTCTTGAGCTCACATACACCTCTAGGGTGCATTCCATAGACTATTTCAAATGGACTCTTACTAGTAGTCCTATTCACACTGTCATCATAGGCAAATTCTACCTGATGAATGACTTGATCCCAACTCTGCCCATATTCCTTGGTTATACATCTTAACAGGTTACCCAGTGTCCTGTTTACCACCTCTGTCTGACCATCTGTTTGTGGATGGTATGCTGAGCTGAAGGATAAATTTGTCCCTAGTCTCTGCCACAAAGTTTTCCAGAAATGCCCCATGAACTTAGCATCTCTGTCAGACACAATGCTTGCTAGAAGTCCATGAATCCTTATCACTTCTCTAAAAAATAAGTGTGCTATATGACTGGCATCATGAGTCACTTTACAGGGAATGAAATGACTCATCTTGCTAAACCTGTCCACAACTACATATATGCTATCATAACCAGTCTTAGTCTTAGGCAAACCAACCACAAAGTCCATACTTACACATTCCCATGGCCAGGAAGGAATGGGCAAAGGTTGGTATAGTCCTGCATTTGAAGTGGTTCCCTTGGCCTTCTGACATATGATACACTGCTCTACATACCTTCTGATGTCTCTGTGCATCCTTGGCCAATAATAGAACCTTTGGACTAGCTCCAGTGTTTTATTCAGATCAAAATGGCCACTCAGACTACCATTGTGCTTCTCCTGTATGAGATTTTCTCTCATAGATTCCCTTGGCACACATAATTGTCCACCTTTGAATAGAAATCCTTGCTGCAAGGTGAAATCTACAAACTCACTATGAAAGTGATTCTCCAAATCTTGACATACCTTGTATGCCTTAGCAAAGTCTTCATCATCTCTATAGAGATCCTTGAAGTCTTCAACTACACTTCCTGCACTGTGAGCAACCTCCTGCTCAAAGCATCTGCAACTTTGTTGAGCTGCCCCTTATTATGCTTAATTATAAAAGTGTAGGATTGCAGGTACTCCATCCACTTGATATGTCTGCTGCTCAACTTATCCTGTGAGTTTAGAAAACTCAAGGCTTGGTTATCTGTGTAGACAACAAATTCCTTAGGTAGGAGATAATGTCTCCACTTCCTAAGTGCTTGGACTAGAGCATACAACTCTAAGTCATATGAAGAGTACTTACTCTTTGCTTCATTCAGCCTCTCACTGAAAAAGGCTATAGGTCTATTCTCCTGATTTAACACTGCTCCTATAGCTATGTTACTTGCATCACATTCAATAGTAAATAGCTTATCAAAACTAGGTAGCAATAGTACAGGTTGTGTTGCTATCTCTTTCTTCAACCGTTCAAAACTTCTATCTACAGCTGGTGTCCATCTGAATTTTGCTTTCATTCCACCCTTAATTGTATTCAACATGGGTGCACATATCCCACTAAAATTTCTAACAAACTTTCTGTAAAACTGGGCTAAGCCATGGAAACTTCTCACCTCTGTGGTTGCTCTGGGAGTAGGCCAGCTCAAGATTGCCTCTACCTTTGACTTGTCCATCTTCAATTCTCCTTGGGACACCACAAAACCAAGGTATACCAATTCCTGCTTCATGAATTCACACTTCTCCAGATTGATGGTTAGTTGTTCATCATGTAATTTTTGCAAAACAGTATTTACATGTTCTAGATGCTCTTCCTTAGTCTGACTAAAAATTAGAATATCATCTAGAAAAACAAGTCCGAATTTACCAATATAATCCTTTAGGACTTCATTCATGAGTCTCATAAAGGTGCTAGGTGCATTTGATAGACCAAATGGCATAACAAGCCATTCATACAGTCCTTTTGTGGTCTTGAAGGCTATCTTCCACTCATCACCTTCCTTGATTCTTATTTGGTGGTAACCACTCTTCAGGTCTATCTTAGTAAAGTACTTTGCTTTTCCAATACAGTCCATGAGATCTTCAATTCTGGGAATTGGAAATCTATACCTTATAGTTATCTTGTTTATGGCTCTGGCATCTATGCATAATCTCCATGATCCTCCTTTCTTCGGTGCCAACACTGTGGGCACTGCACAAGGACTAATACTCTTCCTGATCAATCCCTTATTGAGCAACTCTTGCACTTGTCTGGCAATTTCTTTGTGCTGGTCTGGAGTCATCTTGTAAGGAGCCTTGTTTGGCAAAGATGCTCCTGGAATCAGGTCTATTTGATGACTTATTGCTCTCTATGGAGGCAATGTGGCTGGTGTACCATCATTGATTATGCCCTTATACTTCTCCAGTATAAGCTGCATCTCCTTGGGAATCACTGTCTTCTTATCCTGCTGCTCTTCTTTTGGTTTTACAATGATGGCATAACCAATACCATCCTCCTTAAGAGTATTCAAAAACTCTTTTCCACTCACAACCAAGATATTGGGACTCTTTGTCTGAACTGCATCCTCATCCTCCAATGACTGAATCTTATAGGTGACACCATCCTTCTGAAAAGAATAGGCATTCTTCTCACCATCATGTATTGCCTTTCGGTCATACTGCCATGGTCCGCCCAATAAGAGATGGCATGCATCGATGGGTAGTATATCACATAATACCTTATCCTTATAGCCATCTATACTAAACTCTACCCAACTTTGTTCATTTACTACCACATGTTGACCCTTATTCAACCATGTGACTCTATATGGGTTTGCATGAGTTATTCTTTTCAAATTCAGTTTCTTAACTACCTCATCAGAAATAATATTATCAGTAGATCCTAAGTCTATGATAATTTTACATACCTTATTCAAAATCTTGCATTTGATTTTGAATAGTGCTCTCCTCTGGCTTGGTTCAGACTTTACTGGTTCCTTCATCAAGGTTCTCCTTATCATCAAGTTCTCTCCATCTTCTGAGTTCAGACTAACCTCAAGTGACTGCTTGCTGGATGCATTATCTTGGACATAGTGATTTCTCTTATCACCTCCTTGAGAAGAGGATGTGGCCTTTTCTGGACACCTATATGCTGGATGACCTAGATTACCACAGTTATAACACTTCATGGTGGTGAAATAGGATCCTCTGCCTGATCCTCCTGACCTTCCTCTGTTAGAACCTCTTCCTCTGTGCTATCCTCTACCACTCGACTCCCCACTCTACTCTGTGAATTTGGATTCTGCTTGGGATCTATTGTCAGTATTCCTTCCACCAAAACTTCCTCTATGTCCTCTATTATCTCTACCTCTTCCTCTTCCTCTGCTATTTGAGTCTTGTTTCCTCTTGCTCTTTTCCTCTACTTTCAATGCTAGTTGATAGCATTTGTGCACTGTTGTAGGACATAACAAACTAATCTCTTCTTGTATATTCCACTTCAAACCGTTAAGGTACCTTGCTACCTTTATGCTTTCATCCTCCATCACTTTGGACCTTAAGCATAGTTTTTGGAATTCTTCAGTGTATGCACTGACATCTAATTCCTTCTGTCTCAGATTCTGTCTCTTCCTGTGCAGCTGTATTTCATAATCTTCTAGCATATATGCTTCTTTGGTTTTAGCTACCATCCCCTTCCAAGTAGCTATGAGCTTCTTATCTTCTTTTGCTCTTTCAGTTTGCACAAATTTCCACCAGGTTAAGGCAGCTCCCCTTAGTCTGGATTTGGCCACCTTTACTTTTTGTGCCTCGCTTACACCATCACATTCAAAGTGATTTTCAAGTCCTTCTATCCATTCCATGACCAAATTTGGGTCCATTTTCCAACTGAAAAGTGGTACTCCTTCCAATGTCTTACCACTCATTGCTTTCAAAGATTTCAAGAATGGTTCTTCTTCCATCTTAGGATCAGGTGTGGGCTCTTCATCTTCTATAGACACACCTTTTTCCTTGTTTACTTTCTACCTGACTTCTTCAGTCTTCTCCATCATTACACCCAGTTTACTTTCCATTTCTACCAATCTTTCCTATAGGAGACTATTCTCCTCTTCTTGATCCTCAACCTTCTTTGCCAATTCTGCATTAGTCACCATCTTCTTGGATGAATCTATAGACTCACTTGAACTCGATGATAACATACAACTTCTTCTATTCCAACCTAGGAATAGCCCAAATCTTTAACTTGCTCTGATACCAATTTGATAGGGAGGGACTCTAGAATGTCAATTCTACCTATCTTGAATCAATTCAAGACTCTAGACAACTCTAGCCTCTCTACCAATTCAAGTGCTCATGACATCTTTCTACACAAAAATGTCTGCTAAATTCCTCAACTCTTTGCAGAGATGGACAAGTCTATCACTCTACTTGGTGTGGGACACATTCCTTGTCCTCACTGCTTCCAAGATACTGCCTCAAGGGCACATAACTTTTCTGAGCCCATTGTCCACCCTTCTCTCTCTGTTCAAGGGTCTTGACTGCTTGATACTCATTTTCTCCCTCTTTGTTTTCCACCCCTGCAAGTCTATTCTCCTACTTGTTTATCTAGCCAGACTCCTTACTGAGCTTGCCTAGAACAAGCATGCATTACCTCTAGTTGACAATCCAACCATCCCACAAAAGAAAAACAAACAAAAGGCATGGCTCTATTTGATGGCCTCCATACTATACAGAGGAACTTGAGGGACATCAAGACAGAGTCATGGTTTACAAAAGAGAACAAAATTGCGGAAAAGAAAATGACTAATCTACCTCAGAATAACAAACTAAACACTGTACAAAAATACAATATTGGTCGAACTACTGAATTGGATTTTTATTCAAAATTGTTCTTACATCAAAATGCTTCTCAAATCAAAATCTTTCCCGCTCGAACCCCTTACAAAGAGAATTCTACATCTTATAGTTATCTCATGTCCATTACAGGACATTTCAGTTCTCAGACCTGTTCATATTCTAACTGCCCCGGTTTAACTTCTATGCTATCGTTCCATCGTGGGAACTCTATCTTCAGTCTAGGTGCTAGCCTAATATTAGCTTTCCTTCTCCGTGACTGGAAATGGTCACCGTTACAGTCTCTTTTTCCACCTTTGTTCTCCCCTTCTTGCAACTATCGGTGAGAGTTCACACTATCAGTCAACCTGAAATCTCTTTCACCGATTTACCATATCACTCCAATGGTTCCTTTAGACTACCTTCGTCAATGTGACTGAGACCATCAGTGGGACTCTTCGCCCACCTTTCGACAATACAACTCTTACCGATAACTCAACATAATACTTTATTTTCAGCAAGACACTACCATTTGTCATCCCGATACAAACACGATCGGCAAGATAAATGTTATCGGCTCAATGCACCTTTATCTATCCGATAGCCATAGTCAGTCTGATGACCTTACGCCAAAACAATAAACACCAAACCTTGCCTTCGGTGAGATGAATGTCTCGCTCTCCATGATGCTCCTTCTATCGGTGTGACTCTGTTGAGCGGCATAACTTCCCAAGCTTCTGCCGATGTCCATTGTTACTCTGATGAGCCTTACACCTGCCTTCGTCGGTTAGACCGCATTCCATCGGCAAACTCCAAATTTGTTACCCCGATGGCATCACTCTTACTGATATGCCAACGAAGACTTTATTGTCGGCCAGACTCACTTCTTCAGCTAGACTTTGACCTTATCCTTCGATGGGCTATATTATGCCAAAAAGCATATCATCAACTTAGTCATCAGTAAGATGGCCTCTATCGGCAGTGTCTCCATTTCTCTCGCTAACACGCTGATACAATTACCATCGGCTAGACCTTGAGCATTGGCAATGTTCAAACTTGTTATCCCGATACCCTTTCTCACACCAACATGCATGTTCCCGCTCTGTCCTATTTGAAAATTCACAATATCACACCAAAATACAAAAAAAATATATACATGGGCTCCAATCCCATGGTGCTCCTGCACTAGATAAAAAGGCATTGGCTTCCATATTGGGGGTAGAAGTAGTGAATTGGATGGTGTGGACTTGAGAATGCTTGCCAGATACATAGAATAATGATCTAGTAAAGCCCCTAAAACATTGTAACCAAAACAACCATGTAAAAGGGAATTAATTGATTCCCCAGCTAGTCCAAGATTGAGAAAAAGATCTAGGAGGAAATCAATAACAATAAACTCTAAGAATGTGGAATAGGGAGTAGAGACTTCCAATGTTGCAGCCACTCCTGGGACACAGACTTCTTCCACCACTCCATGTTATGCATCTTGCATTGGTAGCTATGATACCAAGATAGAATACGATGTGGTTTCAAAGGAAGTCTGAATGATAGATGTTGGAAAAACATTTGTGAATAGGTTGAAAGAATCATGCCTTCAATGGTTCAAAGACCATCTACATTTTCCATTCTCAAAGATATCCATGCACCTGCAAAATGTAGTTATCCATGACATGGAGATTGAATTTGGCATAGGTTGGTTTGTAAAGAAGATAAAGCTATGAATGTCTCAAAACAGCAAGAGATTTCGGTGTAGCCAAACAAAGAAGATAAAAAACTCCCTCCCAAGCTAAGGCTCAAAAAAAGGCCAATTGATGTAAGTGTGAAAGTATGGAAAGAGCTTGTAAAAGCATATGAGAAGTCTGATGCACAGAGGAAGTCTGGTGAGGAGAGTATGTAGGTATTTGAATTTGCTCATAAGATTATATCAAATTTATTAAACAATTTTAATATTTTATTTGTGTATAGTTAAATTGAATTAGTATATGTTTGAGGAAAAGGCCTCCAAGGCTAGGATTGACAAACTTCATGCCACGCATCATAGTGGCTAGAAAGGTTTACATGCCTTGATCTGTACATTTGTAAGTATATTTAATATGTTAAATGATATTTTTTTAATTTCCTAGGAAAAAGTAATTGATTGCATAGTTTAACTAGTCCATGTGCCATGTTTTGACAGGAGGAGAAATATGGCTGACATCCAACACAATTTGAAAAGGAAATGTTACAAAGCAAAAAGTGGACTGATTTTGTAATCTGGATGGAGAACGAGGTATCAATAGTTGACTTTCAATAACTTAGTTGGATATTGTTTTGTTAATATGTCAATTTGCATTTCTTGTGTTGAGTTGTTTATTGATGTGTAGGATGAGTTCTAAAGTGCTTCTCTATTGGCCCTAGATCCCACTCAATTGTCCCATTATTTCATGTTGAGGAAAAAAATGTTGTTTGCCTTAAAGGGAAGTGGGTGACATTCATGCTTTATTTTCATCGCATCTCTTAATTAATGACCATGGTCTTTTAATATCTCTTAAGTGTCCTCACTTAAGTTATGAGTTGTATCATTTGAGTAACTTAGTCCCATGTTGATTTGATTTATCTTCTTTTCTCTCAAACATGGTATCTCAAGGAGTGCTTCCTTGTGATGCAAAGCAGGGGTGGTTTCAAGATTTCAACATCTCACAACAAGATTTGGTGTTTTCTTGCTCATAACCTTGAGTGGATGCAAACTAGGTTTCAACCCCTAATGGGTCATTTATGATTCAACATGTAAATCAAAACTAGGAGGACTCTTAATGGAATAATGATGACAAACAATAAATGTTAGGAATGTATAAGAATTTAGGGCTAGCAAACTTCAATTGTACTCTTGCCAAATTGACTCTAGGCCAAGTAGGATAGCAAATTGGCTTTTTCTGACATAACATGCAGACCAGGCCTCAAACCTACAATCCAAAAACTATTTTGAGTACCCTTTTGGGATTTCTTGAACATATCCAAAACTTAGGTATGGTTTTTTTGTAACACAAGGCTCTAAAATTGACTATCCCATTTGACAAAAGGTCTAATTAGGCTTGTTCAACTAGGTCACCACAAGGTCTTCAACCCCTCAGTTTCAAAACTTCATGCCAATGGCTCAGACATGTCTTATGACATCTATCAATACCATTCCAAGCAATCCCAACCACTATTTAAGAGTTCTACTTCAAACCCTAACTCCTTTGCACTTCTATGCCAAATACATGAGGTTAAATGGACTAGGGCATCACCAAATTTGCACATAACACCATCCCCTTCTCCTACAATATTGTGAACATGAAATACACCCTACCTACATCCATTTCACCATGTTGGAGGCCTTTTCACTGGTGAAATGTAGAGAAATACATTATTTTCAGTCAAAGCACACCCTTGTAAGGGTTTCAAACCACTTTCAGTAAATCTACCCTAACTCTCTTGAAACTTAATGAAATCAAATGAAATCAATTGCAAAGTACAAGGATTCAAGGCACCATTAATTCCAATCAATGTTTGACTACTTCCAGGCTATACAGAGTTGTACAATATAATTTAGCAGCAAATTAGGCTTCCAAAATGTAGAAACATGGCACCTTGTTATTCAAAATTCAAAATTTTACAACTTCTAACTCTTGTTCCAACATGTCCCACCAAAAACCAAAGCCTAACCATTCAACTTCACCAAAAATGTAAAAGTTTCTTTGACAACTTTTTGCAACTTTTACAAATTTCACCAAATTGACTCCAAAATGAACCAACCGACACACAAAGACATAAAACACGGTCTTAAAAACCTTATTACAAAATGAATTCACCACACCAAAATACTAACACTCTACAATTTTTATATTAAGACCCAAGGGCCCTGCACCACCTTTGTATCCAAGAAGTACTTCCTTGAATTCATATTGCCATTCTACTAAGTGATCCACATGCATCTTTGCCATGCTTCCTCACGATGCTGCCATTCTTTTAACATGTAAGAATGTTTTGATGCATCTTGGTAGGCATCCTATAGATATAACACATCCTTGTAGAACTCCTTTTGTACCAAGGTCAAGTCATCATGGATTTCTAATGCATATTCCATGAAATCACCTATGTCATACCTTGCAGCCTTGTAGTATTGCACTTGATGTTTCAAGTGCTTAATTTCCTTCTTATGCACTTTCATTTCTCGTGTCATTTTAAGGATGCTTGATTCATTTGCTTGTGTTGTGGTGACCCTATTCATAGCCCTAGACACTAGATACATATCATCTACATTCATTACCATTGTTTCCATGGCTTCATTAAATCTCAAGAGTATAGTATGACATGCAACTTCTTGATCAACAACATGTCAGGTACATGCTTGGGAAAAGTATGGGGTGCCTTTGTGATGCCATAGATCTTCCTATATGTTCACAACTCATATAGGGAGTAATATTTTAGGTTCTCTAAGATTCTGATCATGTCTTTAGACAACCTAGGGAACCTTTTCTCAAATAATAGCTCATGCAAGGGAGCAAAGAATTGGTCACAAATGTGCTCATATTTGGATGAATATTTGTGCTCCCATTGGTCCTAGAAATACACATGGGCAAAACAACATGGGATGCTCCATGTCCAATTCATCCCCAAAGCATTTATTAGCTGCACACAAATAATATAACACAAGTAAGAGGTTGTATAGAATTTTGGCTTTATGCCCACTGGAGGATACTCGACTCGTTATTTCATTGCACAAAGTGAGTGATAAAACAACTACGTAGTTTAAAATTCACCCTTTTTTAAGCAACATATGTAGCAATGAGACTTAGGATTATTGAAAATGAGAAGCATCCTTCTCCTCAAACAACCTTCTAACTAGGGCCACTATGTTTTTAACTGAACCCTTGAGGCTAATGGAAGGGTACCATTTAGTGTTCCTAGAAGTTAATTGTCTAACTCCTCCTCTTGAGGTTTAGGCTATGTTTCAGGGTTGAAAACTAGGCACTTTTGTTGTAACATCCACTTATAGAACCCATGGGTGATGTGGCATAGGGCCTTGAACCACCACGTAGATCTTATAGAGAGAGTGTTTGGTGTAAAAGCCAAACCTAAGTCCTATAGGGAGAGGGCATGGTGCTAGACTCCAAGCACCAAAAACCCATAAAATAGTCCTCTCATGCATGAACATGTGTTTTCAAATGCTAGATCAACCCCACACCTGTGGAAGATAAAGGGCCACTCCACATAGAAAAGTAATAAAGTATCTTTTGTGGGTCAAGTAGACCAAAGAATCCTTGCATGAACCAATATACAACCTCCATGATGCCTCAACATGTGTGCAAGGCTGCTATGTCATTTCTATCATGCCTCTACATATGTGTCAATGCCAAATCAAGTCCCATGTGTGATGATGAGAAGGTCGATCTATGTCAAAAACTGATGAATGAACATGTGTGAGCCAATGGAGACAAAGTGCTCCATGAACTAATCTCATATAATTTGTAGTAGAAACGTATCATTTGTAGTAGACCCAACAAATTTAACATGCACTTCTTGAGGCAAAAGGTGATATTCAATTTTAAGTCCCTCAAATATTTCCTTCATTTTCAGTAGCAAATTAGATCTTCTATTTGACTTCACCCCTATGTTCTAATAATTCATTATATGTTTGAGGCAAATGCCCATTCTCATTCTACTAATGTTCTTAATCTCCTTAACGAACAAACTATACTCTGGGTGGCAATGATGAGGCTTGCTTTCAATATAGTTCCATGAACAAACACAACATTTAAATATTAAAACAAGTTATGGAAATATTTATCTCATAAATAAGATAAGCTAAGCTAACTTTATTGGCCTTTAGGCCAAAATGGATCAAAAGACCTATGAGAGTTTGTTTATTATTTCTATCACTACTTAGTTTTAAGAATAAATTTCCAAAAACTTTTCATGGATATCCCAATTAAATATTTCATATGTAAGGCTATTTTCAAATGTATCTATAACAGTGCTTAATATTATTACCATTGCTAAAGAAACAAGCAAACACAAATAAAAGGACCTGTGTATTCTCTCTTTAAGTGCAGTAATTTTGTCCATAGTAGTAGTAGCATTCACAAAGAAATCAATGCTTTCTCCCATATTTGAACTCCTATAATAGTTAGTGATTGGTTTTGTAGATAATATAGAGTTGGGGTAGTATACTTTCTCATTATCAGTGTACAAAAATACTATTGTGAAGATGTTCATTTCTTCTACAACCATTTGTACTATTCAAAAACAAATTAGTCGTATGGTGTAGAATTGAAAACTTACACTGATTAGCTGAGACAATATGTTTGTTCAAGTGAAATAAGATGAATTTAAAAAATAAAAATAAAAGTGATTGTTTAAGCTATATCTTCATATCTAAGCCCCCTTTATAGAAGTAAACCAAGGTGTTTAAGCTATATCTTCATATCTAAGCCCCTTGTACAGAAGAAAGCCAAGGATAATTTCACTAGCTCCCTTTAGCCCAGGTCATTTTTTAAATGACATTTTAAAACTATTTTTGAGATATCATTCATCTGACATATGGTTGAGAGTAGTACAACATCCATTGGTTGTATTCTCTATGTGATGGGTGAAATATTTTCTACTTTTCTACTTTTTCTTATATAGTTCATTGTTGAATCAACACTCCTATTATCTACTTTAACTAGATGTATTTTTATTACCCATTCATGCATTTTAGTCATTTGTGAAAATTAGTAAAATATTCCAAGCTTCTTCAAGGAGTTAAAGGTGACTTTTACATGAATTCTATCAACAACACACCGATCACCCAACATCAAATGGATGCATGATAAATACAAACACAATTTCTCAAAGATTGTTTCACATGTATTTCCAAACATGAATGCCACAAGCAGCAACTGAGATAATATAATAATAATAGCATGGGATCTGGCAATGCCCAGAAGAACCAAAGAAAGCAACAGTAGATTAGTGGATGAGAGCTATACATACTTCAATCACATTTGTAACCCTTACTGCATTACACCTATAGTTCATCATTATGTGTGCATGGTTGACCTCCTTGCTCATGCTAGCTATCTTGAAGACACCATAAACTTTGTCATTGAGATACCTTTTAAATTTGTTGAAAAGGCATGTGAACTATTTGACAAACTCCCTAAAAGAAATGTGGTCTAATAGACTGCAATGATTGCATGATATGCATAAAATGGATTTGTTGAAAAGGAATTGCAAAGAAGCTCTCAAAATTGTTGAATTAATTAAGTACTCTGGAACATATCCTCACATTGTAAGCTTTGCTTGTATTCTAGGTGCATGCAGCCATGTAGGTTTAGTGGATGAGAGATATACATACTTCAACCACATTTGTAACCCTTATTGCATTGCATCTACAGTTGATCATTTTGTGTGCATGGTTGACCTCCTTGCTCATGCTAGCTATCTTGAAGACACTGTAAACTTTATCATTGAGATACTTGTTAAATCTGTTGAAAGGTATGTGAACTATTTGACAAAATCCCTGAAAGAAATGTGGTCTAATAGACTGCAATGATTGCGTGATATGCACAAAATGGATTTGTTCAAAAGGATTTAGAAATTTTAAAGCAAATGCAATTTACTGGTGTGAAGCCAAATTCTACAACCTTTGCTAGCGTCCTCCGTACCTATGTCAAAATGGGAGCTTTGTAGTAGGGTATGGACATCCATCAAAACATAAAGAATAGAGTAATTTTGTCAAATATTGTAGTTGCAACTACCCTATTAGACATGTATGCAAAATGTGGAAGCATAGACAAGGCATGTGAACTATTTGACAGAATGCCTCAAAGAAATGTGGTCTCTGTTGTTTTTTTAACTGACTGGATGTTCATTCCCAGATTTCCCTACAAGGTAGCCATCAGTGATCAATAGGATCTTTGGGCTAGGGGCCAACAGTGTAGGAGATAGACTCTATTTTTATCTCCTCTTCTTCTTCAGGCTCTGCAAAACCTAGGGGGGTATTCCCTATTCAACACCCATGAGAATATGCTTGTGGGTTGGCTTGGAATGTTGATACAAAGCAGATAAATCCTCCTGTATGAAGACCAAAAATGTGAGATAAGTGCAAAGGGGCTAGCTTTGGGCTTATGTTCAGTTGTGAATCAGAGGATCTTGGTCCTAAACTACTTCTAATGTCCTAATGGTTGTTTTGGAAGTATGAGTTTGATTTGTATGTGGATGCAAAACTAGGACCTGGTATGTAATCTCAATGCAGATCTAGATTGGTGCCTATCCAGGGCTTGGAGTCAGTAGACATACACCTATGAATGATCAGCATGAACACACTAAAACTGGATTTCAAGGGGATGTTATGGTATCTGCCTTACAAATACCTCCCAAAACAAAGTGTTAAGTTATCTCTACTTATGGTATCCCTACTGCAATATATCCTTCCCAACACTTAATCTAAAAATAGTTTAATCTACCCCTTGAGAAGAAGTCGAAAGATCAAGCATTCAATACAGGAACTCTATATCCCAGAATACCAGACACCCCTTAGCTATCTAGATTCAGAAGAAGGACACATGCAATACTGGAGATAGAATTAACAAAACACATGCAAATACAGCATTACTCATATAAACCAATCATGAAATCAGTAGATTCATGCATGAGGCACACAACAGGAGATACATAAACTCACAAGATCACCAGCACAGAGCAACCACAACCAGTTGTATCTTATTACAGAGCTAGATATGTCCAGTTTTCAACAAGCTTTAAATGAGCAACATAACTTGCTATATATAGCAGGAAGGTATTCTGCATTAAAAGTACATGGTTGACTCAAAAATTTGCCAGATACATGCATTGTGAGAAAATGGCGCTCAACGCATTGAATGCAACAGGTGGAAGAGGGGATAGGAGAGGTTCTCGAGC
This sequence comes from Cunninghamia lanceolata, assembly GCA_027924645.1. Classification (NCBI taxonomy): domain Eukaryota; kingdom Viridiplantae; phylum Streptophyta; class Pinopsida; order Cupressales; family Cupressaceae; genus Cunninghamia; species Cunninghamia lanceolata. Next base: position 8,914,487 of record BSBN01001054.1, read on the forward strand.
CATGTGCCGCCATCTGTGGATGTACATCTTTAGTTGGGTACTAGATCCATCCACGCCATCGCCCATACCTCTGCAACAAGCACCATTAATGGCGTACCAACTCACGGCCTTGGGAAAAACATCATATTGTGCATCGCAACCGTTTCTCACCAAGATTTATCATCCTAATATTTCACATCATGCAGGAACAAATTATCCCACATGCACCCTGCAGTAACCTCCTCAACACTTTATATACTGGGCCATTAACATATATGATGTCGGTGCTTTTTCTCCCGACAACACCAGTATAAGCCCATCATCATCATCCTCCAGCAACATGATATCTGGGTGCACAAAATATCACCCTAACGTTAGCATCACCCGCCGGGCTCATCCGGATAATTCGCACCACTTGATAAAAGAGATCACCCTGATATGAAAAAATCACCCCGCAGAAAATATCAGCCTGATGACCAACCCTGCCTTCATGTGAAATATTGCCTGCATGATAATCGCCTTCATCAGCACAATCTGATGCATCGAAGGAAAATCCTCCTGCTTAGCCAATACCAAATGTCTGGCCGATGAAAATCCTGCATGTCCACAAAAATCCTGATGACATCATCATCATGTCCTAATGATGTCAGCATCATATCTGCATACCACGCAACTCCTCATATCTGGATGATGTCATTATCATATTGGCACTAGGGTGATATTTGTAAGATCACCTGATATTTTAGAATATCACCCCCTATGCAAAATATCATGATGCACTGTAGCTCTAATGAAACATCCGTGTGATGTATGAATATCACCCGATAAAAAAGGTATCGCCCCTCGACAAAGGTCGGGATACAAAACATGATGACCCCACAGGATATTCAGTCATGATGATAAATGACCCTCGCAAGAAACATCAGGGGGATGTCTGGGAACATAATGATGATGACGATGACCCCCTTGCTTCGAAATATGATGATGATGTTAAAAAACACTAATAGGGTCCAAGACTTAGAAACTTCATGAAAACCTGGGAAGGTGTTTGTAAACTTATAACCTAGAACCTGATAAATGATGTAGGCACCAACAGTGGCTCCGATTGGGGACGTGCAGGCACAAGGCTACAGCGAGAACCAAACCTCCAGGCAGACTAGACAAAACACAAAAAGGCACCAACTATACAAGATATTCACAATATATGCATACTTTTATAAATGTGCACAGAGGCAGATCACTTATGAAAAATAAAACTTGAGGAATTGACCATGTACAGGCAATTCTAGCATCTGACCATCTAGGGCCTGGAGGATATAAGAATCCTCCCCATGAGTATTGCAAACCTGATATGGGCCCATCCATAAAGGTTCAAACTTACCATGTTTGCCCTTATCCTCACTTCTTGCATTCCAGATGAGCACCCAATCATTTATCTAGAACTTCCTTTCTGTAGCTCTCTTGTCAAACAAATACTTCACATTTTGTTGTTTCTTGAGATTGATTTGGTGGGCTTCCCTTCTGCTTTCATCCAGTGCAACCAGCTGGTTTATTCTTTCTGTCATGGAGTCTTCAATCTCTTCATCATTCTCTTGGATGAATTTATAAACTAGCAGGAGATTGTTTACAGGCATCCTGGCCATTGTACCATACATCAACTCAAAAGGTGACCTACCAATATCTTTTTTAATTGTTACCCTGTCAGCCCATAATGTCAACTTTAACTTTGAATCCCAAGCTCTCTTGTTCTTATCCACTATCATCTTGATGATCTTCATGAGGCTCTTATTGCTTGACTCTACCTGACCATTTCCTTGTGGGTGGTATGGTGATGCATATGATAAATTTATCTCATATTTGTTGCAAAAATCAACAAATTCACCAGATCTGAAGCACATAGCATTATCTGTGACTATCTTGAATGGTACTCCAAACTTGCTGATGATATTCTCCAGTATGAAATCCATCACCACCTTTCTTGTAGCTCTCTTAGTTGGAATGGCCTCAATCCATTTGGTAAAGTAGTCAGTAGCTACCAAACTCCAACTATGTCTGCCACTTGACTTTTCTGCAATCTCCCCTATGAAATCAATTCCCCATTGTTGAAATGGAGCATCCACAGTTATAGTTCTAAGGGGTAGTGCACCATCATATCTTAACTTTCCTGAGAACCTTTGGCAAGGATCACATTTCCTTACCAACCTTTGTGCATCTGAAAAGAGAGTGGGCCACCAATATCCTGCCCTAAGGATCTTATGAGCTGTTGTTTGGGCAGTATAATGTCCACCACACAATCCTTTATGCATGTCAATCAAAATATTGTTAGCTTCATCTTCATCCACACATTTTAGTAGCACACCATTAGGGTTCTTCCAGTACAGCTCACCTTGAACAATAACATACCTGATTGCATGTAGTTTTAAGGTCCTCTTTTGACTATCACTAAGACGGGAAGGACAATTCAGACTTTGCAAATAGTATATGATGTCCTTATACCATTTAGATTTTGATACATTGACATTCTCATTGTGGACTGCATTGACTTAGCATGCTTCCAAGTTTGACTGTGCCATCATCTTGGCTAACCCTTGTCCCCTTACCAACTTGGTAATTTGTATCTCTAAGTTGAATTCTTGCAGTTTATTTATCCATCTGCACCTTCTTCCAATCACCTCCTACTAAGTGAAAATGTCCTTGACTGCTCCATGAGGCACATATGCAACTATCTGGGATCCTACCAGATATGGCCTAAAACTCTTGACTGCTCTGACTAGTGCATATGCCTGTTTCTCCATGATGTCATACTTTAACTCAGAAGCCTGCAAGGACATACTGAAGAAAGCTATGGGCTGTTCAAATCCATCTTCATTTTTCTATAATAGACATGCAGTAACAGTATGGAAAGAAGCAAATGAAAATAATTGAAATGGCTTAGAAAAATCAGGAGATTTCAGCACCGTAGCCATCTTGATTGCTTCCTTGATGTCCTGGAAAGATCTACTTGCTTCACCTTCCCAACTGACAGTCTCACCCTTCTTCAGCATTTTAGAAATGTTTCTTGTGGTTTCTACAAAGTTGGGAACAAATCTTCTGACAAAATTTATTTGTCCAAAGAAAGACTAGATTCCTTTCACTATTTTTGGCATCTGGATCCTGTCAATTGTAGCTACTCTTTCAGGATCAATCCTAACTCCATCCTTGGAAACAATGTGCCCCAGGAGTTTTCCTTCCATTACCCCAAAAGCATACTTCTTTGGATTTAGAGAAATGCCATACTCTAGTGCTCTAATGAAAATCTGCTCTAAGTGCATACAATGCTATTCTTCCTTCTTTGAATAGGCAGTCAGATCATCCTGATAAATAACCAAGATTGAATCAATCAACCCTGCAAAAGCAACATCCATTGCCCTTTGAAATATAGCACCTACATTTGTTAGTCCAAATGGCATTCTCACATATACATAAGTTCCCCATGGAGTGGTGAAGGCAGTCTTGTATTGTTTTGATTTCTTTACCTTCACCTGATTGTAACCTGAGAATCCATCCATCATGGATAGGAGTTCACAACCAGTCACTTTCTGCAACATAGTTTCCATATTAGGCAATGGGTAATTATCCTTTAAGGAGGATACATTCAAATTTCTAAAGTCAACACAAAGCCTAATATCACCATTCTTTTTTCTGACTGGGACAAGGTTAGACACCCAAGTTGAGTGTCTAATTGGCACAATTATTCCAACCTCCCTAAGCTTCTTGAGTTCTTCTTGCATTTTTGGAGCTAAGGTAGAATTAATAGGCCTTTGCTTTTGTCTAAATGGCTTAGCTCCAGGCTTCAATGGGATCTCATGCTAGAATAGGTCTTCTCTATAAGCTTTGAGGTCTTCATATGACCAGGCAAAAACATGCTTATACCTTTTCAGTAATGCAATCAACATGCTCCTAATGTGTGGTTTGAGCTGTTTGCCAATGTATACCTTCTTGGGGGCCTGAAATGTCCCCAAATTTATCTCCTCTAAGTCATCTTTATTTGTGGGAGATGTCTTTGTGACCAATTGGTCTCTATTGTCAAAAGCTCTTTCCAAAGCTACTAACCCTCTAGGGATTTTGTTAGTCTTCAATTGAATTACTTCTTTTCCCATAAGAGTTTCTTTTCCATCTATAATTTCTACAAGATTTTGAAAGTCAATTTCTTGGTTCTCATACTCATCTATGCAGTACAAGAATCTTAACAAGTCCTTGTCATCATCAAACACTTTCCAACTGCATATGTTCTTTGGTACTACAGGTCTAATTTTAACTTCAACATTTGTAACACCTGATAGAGTGATATCATCTAGCCTTATTGCTACATTGGCTAAGAAATCAGCCAGGACATTTTTTGATCTCTCTATCCAGCCTATTGAAAATGCATCAAATAATTCAACTGTATCCCAGACAGCATGCTTGTATTGTTTTAATCTTTTGTTTTTTGAGGCATACCTATCTCTAACTTGGGACACAATTAACTCAGAATCTCTAAATACCCTCAACATCTTAATTCCATGTTTGAGAGCTAGATTCAAACCTAAGAGTAAGGCTTCATACTCTGCAATGTTGTTTGTGCAAGCAAATCTTAGCAAGAAGGAGAATTTTAGGAGCTTACCACCTGGAGACTGGAATACAACTCCAGCTCCAGAGCCTTCCTTTGCACAAGCTCCATCAAAATACATGGTCCATAGACCTTGCTGGTCTAGCTCTTGAATGCAAAGGTCTTCCTTTTGGTCTTCTTGATCACTTGAGACAACTCTGAAGTTATCACAGTTAGTGTTCACAAAGCATACACTCCTCTAATTCTTGATCTTCAACTGTCTCTGGTGATCTTTCTTCTCTGATCAAATTGACATCCCTACCATTCATTGGAATCATAGCATATGACAGGTCCAACTGCATACTTCCACCAATAAGTGCTGCCCATCTTCTTGACAACAGCATACCATACTATGGCTTGATGTCAACCACTATTATGTTCATCTTGTATGTCCTTTTAGGATACACTGCTAGTCTAAAATCTACATCCTTCATGATTCCAATAACTGGTACCTCCCTGGCATCCATAGCATAACATTTCCCACATGCCTTATCTATTTTTAACCTAGCTTGCTGCATGATGGCTAAAGGCATGATATTTGCGGATGCTCTAGAATCAAGCATACAATTTCTGATTACTTTTCCATTTATAACCAGGGATACATAAAATGGCTCCACTTGTGAAGGGCACTTTGTCATAGTCACCCCTAGATATACTTCACGAGATTCATCTTCTTCATTGCATATAGTATGCCTCTTACCTTGAGTCTCATCATTCTGTTTGGCTTGACAAGGTATTCCAGAAATTAGGGATACTGTCCTATTCCTGATTTCTTCAACCCTCATAAGTTCCATCAATGGGACAAAAATCTTTACCTGAGAGAGGACTTGAGTTATATCAAATGGAGCATAATCTTGTATCATAGTTGTAGTTTGTGTCATGGCTTTGTTTTTATATTGAGATGAGCCAGCTTTAATCTTTACAGTTCCCTGATCATCATTCTTATTTTGGGAACTTTTGCTTTGATCCTCAACTTGGGGGATTCTATTTTCTGGTCCTTGAGATTCATGACCTATTTTTTGCTTAAAATTCTGCTTGTTGTTGTTCCATTGTTTCTTATATGTTTCAGCCCCCTTATGACTATGCACTGGCTGACCTGTAGAAATGCTTTCTAGCTGATGTGGGCTGCTTATCTGAGCTTTACCTCTGAGGTTATAGTTACTCTTGACCTAGGCTACTGCTGTAGCTGTGAGAGCTCTAATATTTTCATTAGAAGGTCTCCTTAGGCTACTCAAAAAATTGTGTGAGCCCTAAGCATACACATAGTTATCTTCATTATCTTCATCATGGAAAACCTGCTGATAGGCCTGGATTTCAACAACTGTACTCTCATCTGCATCATGAGAATGATGTTCCTTGCTTATGGACAGCATATTAACATCATCATCCTGTACATAATGTGGCTCATTGCATTCATCACAAGAAATAGCATTGTCATACAAAGATTGAGCAATCATGCATTGTGACTGTGAATGTGGCATCTGATAGATTATGCACCATGGAGTATCATCAGCAATATTTACATCTTTCTTCAAAGGATCAGGAGTTTCCTTGGTATGTTGAGCTCTCTAATTTGTGTTGTTATGTGGCAATATAGGTTTACCATTATGCCAATTGGTATTATATGGCATATCATGCAATGATGGCCTTTTTTCCTATCTTTGATAAACTTGCCTAACAGGACCTATCCCTTTTTCACTTCTAGCCAGTCTATAGCTTAGGTCCTTAACAACATTTGCCAATTTATCAATTTTGTCTTTAGGGGTAGATGTATTACCTTGAATATTCTGAGGTTTGTTTGGATTATGTAGAATTCTTACATCATCCCTCCTATTTGTCTTGCCTGATGCTTTCCTGTTATTCTCAATATTTATTTCTATCTTGAAAGCTTCCCTGAGAGTAGCAGGACCTTTATCTCTGAACCCATATGTTGTTTTGGCATCAAAAGCATTTATAAATAATATTATGCACATAGGTTCATTTGGCCTCATGTGATGTGGCAATTTGTTCGACACTTTAGTAAATCTTGCATTAAAATCTGTAACCTACTCATTTGACCCCTTAGTGATACTAGTGAACTCATTTACAAAAAAGCTAGGGTCAGTTTTGTCACCATATTGCTCCTTAAACATCCTTTTGAAATCATCCCATGATGAAATACTCCGGTTAGGCAGATTCTTGTACCATTCTCTAGCTTCATCAACAAGGGATTGCATAAATGACTTCATAAAAACATCCTCATGCTCAACCTCAAAGTTGTCCATGACATTTTGAAAAGCTTTTAAATGATCCTCCCCTGACACAGTATTATTTCCTAAAAATTTAGTCACTTGCAACCTCACATGCTTGTCAATGGGGTTAGGATAACTAGGAATGCCATCAAAAACTAGTTGTCTGAATCTGTTCAACTGCATGGGTTGTCTATCAAACTGATTAGCATTAATATTTCTGTTAGCATTTTGATGTTTTGCATTATTTAATGGTATCCTAGCATCATTAACATTCTATCTTTGATCATTATGCTAATAATGTACCTCATTTCTACACTGATTTCTCTGCATATTTACATTTTCAAGGGTAGGAACTGCATTTTGGTGAGTAGTCCTCAGAGCTTGTACTTTCTATCTCATGTCATCTCTGATTCTCATTGCCTGCAGATATTCTAATTCTACTCTTAGGCTTTTGATTTCTTTAGCTAATTATTCTTCTTTAGGCATGGAGGTAGATGGTCTCATACCATTCTGATCATCATCTTTATCATCTCTTGGAGACTCAACCTCTTCAAATCTATCACTGGGATCCAAGAAAGGGCATTCTTGGAACACTTCTGACCTTATTTTTAGACCAGCATCCTGCTATCTTTCATATACATTCTAGATTTCAGCCTCAGTGTTTGAAAAATAAGGTATTGTCCTCTCCGAAGATCCTGGATTGTTTTGAACATTATCACTTCTGGGAGAACCCTCTTGACTAGCTTGAGTAATCCCCTTTTTCCTATACATCATTCTCATGGGTAATTCTTCAGATAGAGGATTACACTGGGATCTTCTCCCCTACATATAAATTTCACTTTGACCGGTTGGGAGATTGGTTCAGAGTCACCACCTATTACTAGGAATTATTTTTACTAGGGATGAAAAGGCAATTTCTTTACTGCATATTCCCTAGTAGAGTTGCCAAATCTGTTGTTTTTTTTTCTTGACTAGATGTTCATTCCCAGATTTCCCTACAAGGTAGCCATCAGTGATCAATAGGATCTCTGGGCCAGGGGCCAACAGTGTAGGAGATAGACTCTATTTTTATCTCCTCTTCTTCTTCAGGCTCTGCAAAACCTAGGGGGGTATTCCCTATTCAACACCCATGAAAATATGCTTGTGGCTTGGCTTGGGATGTTGATACAAAGTAGATAAATCCTCCTGTATGAAGACCAAAACTATGAGATAAGTGCAAAGAGGCTAGCTTTGGACTTATGTTCAGTTGTGAATCAGAGGATCTTGGTCCTAAACTACATCTAATGTCCTAATGGTTGTTTTGGAAGTATGAGTTTGATTTGTATGTGGATGCAAAACTAGGACCTGGTATGTAATCTTAATGCAGAGCTAGATTGGTGCCTATCCAGGGCTTGGAGTCAGTAGACATACACCTGTGAATGATCAGCATGAACACACTAAAACTAGATTTCAAGGGGATGTTATGGTATCTACCTTACAAATACCTCCCAAAATAGAGTGTTAAGTTATCTCTACTTATGGTATCCCTACTGTAGTATATCCTTCCCAACACTTAATCTAAAAATAGTTTAATCTACCCCTTGAGCAAAAGTTGAAAGATTAAGCATTCAATACAGGAACTCTATATCCTAGAATACCAAACACCCCTTAGATATCTAGATTCAGAAGAAGGACACATGCAATACTAGAGACAGAATTAACAAAACACATGCAAATACAGCATTACTCATATGAACCAATCATGAAATTAGTAGATTCATGCATGAGGCACACAACAGGAGATACATAAACTCACAAGATCACCTGCACAGAGCAACCACAACCAGTTGTATCTTATTATAGAGCTAGATATGTCCAGTTTTCAACAACCTTTAAATGAGTAACACAACCTGCTATATACAGTAGGAAGGTATTCAGCGTTAAAAGTACATGGTTGACTCAAAAATCTACCAGATATATGCATTGCGAGAAAATGGCGCTCAACGCATTGAATGCAGCAGGTGGAAGAGGGGATAGGAGAGGTTCTCGAGCCATGTGCCGCCATCTGTGGATGTACATCTTCAGTCAGGTACTAGATCCATCCACGCCATCGCCCATACCTCTGCAACAACTACCACTAATGGCGTACCAACTCACGGCCTTGGGAAAAACATCATACTGTGCATCGCAACCGTTTCTTGCCAAGATTTATCATCCTGATATTTCAAATCATGCAGGAACAAATTATCCCACATGCACCCTGCGGCAACCTCCTCAACACTTTATATACTGGGCCATTAACATATATGATGTCAGTGCTTTTGCTCCCGACGACACCAGTATAAGCCCATCATCATCATCCTCCAGCAGCATGATATCCAAGTGCACAAAATATTACCCTGACGTTAGCATCACCCGTCGAGCTCATCCAGATAATTTGTACCACCTGATAAAAGAGATCACCCTGATATGAAAAAATCACCCCGCAGAAAATATCAGCCTGATGACCAACCCTGCCTTCATGTGAAATATCGCCTGCATGATAATTGCCTTCATCGGTACAACCTGATGCATCAGAGGAAAATCCTCCTGCTTAGCTGATACCAAATTTCTAGATGATGAAAATCCTGCATGTCCACAAAAATCCTGATGACGTCATCATCATGTCCTAATGATGTCAACATCATATCTGCATACCGCGTAACTCCTCATATCCGGATGACGTCATCATCATATTAGCGCCGGGGTGATATTCATAAGATCTCCTGATATTTCAGAATATCACCCCCCGTGCAAAATATCATGATGCAGTGTAGCTCTAATGAAACATCGGGGTGATGTATGAATATCACCCGATAAAAAAAAGTATCACCCCCTGACAAAGGTTGGGATACAAAACATGATGACCCCACGGGATATCTTGTCATGATGATAAATGACCCTCGCAAGAAACATCAGGGGGATGTCTGGGAACATGATGATGATGACGATAACCCCCCTGCTTCAAAATATGATGATGATGCTGAAAAACACTAATAGGGTCCAAGACTTAGAAACTTCATGAAAACCTGGGAAGGTGCCTGCAAACTAATAACCTGGAACCTGATAAATGATGCAAGCACCAATAGTCTCATGGACTGCAATGATTGCAGGGTATGCACAAAATGGATTTGTTGAAAATGCTTCACAAATTTTAAAGCAAATGCAATTGGCTACTGTAAAGCTAAATTCCACAACCTTTGCCAGTATCCTCCCTACCTGGGTCAAAATGGGAGCTTTGGAATAGGGTATGGACATCCATCAATACATAAAGGATAGAGGAATTTTGTTAGATGTTGTAGTTGCAACTCCCCTGTTAGACATGTAAGCAAAATGTCGAAGCATAGACAAGGCATGTGAATTTTTTGACAGAATGCCTCAAAGAAATGTGGTCTCATGGATTGCAATGATTGCATGATATGCACAAAATGGATTTGTTGAAAAGGCTTTAGAAATTTTAAAGCAAATGCAATTGGCTAGTGTAAAGCCAAATTCCACAACCTTTGCTAGCAACCTCCCTACCTGTGTCAAATGGGAGCTTTGGAATAGGGTATGGACATCCATCAAAACCTAAAGGATAGAGGAATTTTGTCAAATGTTGTAGTTACAACTACCCTGTTAGGCATGTATGCAAAATGTGGAAGCATAGACAAGGCACGTGAACTATTTGACAGAATGCCTCAAAGAAATGTGGTCTCAAGGACTGCAATAATTGCAAGATATGCACAAAATGGATTTGTTGAAAAGGATTTAGAAATTTTAAAGCAAATGCAATTGGTTGGTGTAAAGATGGAAACATGAAAGAAAATAAATGCAAAGTCTTTCCTATTTTAACTAGTGGTATCATGGTAGGGGGTTCATGTGAGATAGACATGTATGCAAAATATGGAATCATAGACAAAAAAATGTGAACTGTTTGACAGAATTCCTCAAAGAGATGTCATCTCATGGAATGTAATGATTGCAGGATATGCACAAAATGGATTTTGTAAGGATGCTCTCAAAATCTTTGAATTAATTAAGCACTCTGGAAAATATCCTAACATTGTAAGCTTTGCTTATATTCTAGGTGCATGCAGCCATGCAGGTTTAGTGGATGAGAGTTGTACATACTTCAATCACATTTGTAACCCTTGTTGCATTACATCTATAGTTGATCATTATGTGTGCATGGTTGACATCCTTGCCCGTGTTGGCTATCTTGAAGACACCCTAAAATTTATCATTGAGATACCTATTAAATCTGTGCTGATTGTATGGATGTGCTTTCTTGGTGCTTGTAGATCACATATGAATATATGCTTAGGAGTATTTATAGCAACATTGCTTTTTGATTTGGATCCTAAAAATACTACACAACTTATGTTCTTCTCTCAAACATCTATCCAGAAGCGGGCAGGTGTGGTGAGGTAAGGAGATTGATGAAAGATAGAGGAATTAAAAAAATCCCCGTATGCAGTAAGATTGAAGGGCATAAAATGGTACATGTTTTTTGTGTAGGAGATAGATCACATCCATAGACAAAGGAGACCTATGCAAAGTTGGAGAAATTGGCTTGGAAGATGAAGGCGGCAAGGTATTTTCCAAATTCAAGAATTTACTTAATGTTGTGGAAGGATGGGAAAAAGAATTATTTCTCTGCCATCATGGTGAAAAGTCAGCAATTGCATTTGGTTTGTTAAACATGCCCCATGGAACAATTATTAGAGTTGTTAAGAACCTTTAAGTATGTGTTGATTACCACACTGCAACAAAATTTATCTCCAAGATTGTCACAAGAGAAATTGTTGTGAGATGTGAACCCTTTCCATCATTTTAAATAGGGACAATGTTCTTGTGGAGATTATTGATGATTGTAAATGAAACAATATGAAAAATAGGCTTACACTATAATAATGTGCATCGTGTCAGATTTCCAACTGGTAGTTGCAAAGTCCAACTCCTCAACCTTTGCTAGCATCATCCTTGCTTGTTCACAAATTGAAGATTTTGATGAGGATATGGACATCCATCAAAGCATAACTGGAAGTGGGATTTTGTCAGATGTTTAGTTGCAAGTGCCACTTTCAATCATGAAAGCCTTCACAAAGTCTTATGCACAAAATTTAATAAAGAAGAATAGAGTATATGCACAAATTCTCTCATGAATGATTTCAAATTGTAATCAATTTCTTTGTAGCTTATAATGTGTGGATAAGAATTGACGTTCCTTGTAGTTTCCTATGCCATTAATTAAAAGGAATCTAGATCTACACATTCATTTTAAATGCATTTGCACAGTTGAAGCCTGTTGTTTAAATCCTTTACACAAGTTTTCCATGGGTTAACCTATGATAACATATCTCCTAGAAAAATAACAGAAATCCTCCCAAGGGGTTCTTAAATACCACCAATCTAGGTTAATTTATGTTGAGTTGTGTGCATAAGATAGATTACATCCCTCAAAGAAATGTGGTCTCATTGACTGCAATGATTCCACGATATGCACACAATGGATTTGTTGATAAGGCATTAAAAAATTTCAAGAAAATGCAATTGAATATACATACACAAAGAGAGAGATGTATGTGGAAGCATAGACAAGGCATGTGAACTATTTGACAAAATCCCTGAATGAAATCTGGTCTAATAGATTGCAATGATTGCATGATATGCACAGAATGGATTTGTTGAAGAGGCTCTAGAAACTTTCATGCAAATGAAATTGGCAAGTGTAAAGCCAAATTCCACAAACTTTGGTAGAATACATCAAGGCATAATAGAAGGCATATTTTTGTTAGATATTATAGTTGGAAATGCTCTGATAGACACATATGAAAAATGTGGAAGCACAGACAAAGCACATAAACTGTTTGACAGAATGCTTCAAAGAGATGTCATCTCATGGAATGCAATGATTGTAGGATTGCACAAAACAGATTTGTTGAACAGGCTTTATAAACTTTCAAGCAAATGCAATTGTCAGCTATAAATCCAAATTCTGCAAACTTTGTTAGCATCCTCCCTACCTGTTATTGGGATGAAATATTGGACCCTTTTTATACTATTTTCATATGTTTTAAGACCTTTTCTATATGGTTTTGCAAATACTTCATAGACATTATCTCTATTTTATGTTGTTTCATATAGACTTTCCAAAGACTTTGACCCTATTCTAATAAATGAAATAAGGTGGTTATATTATCAAATGGATGGTTTAAATTGTTGATATGCATGTAATACATATAGGATTTCATAAGTTTATTATGAGAGGTTGTTTTGTATATATATGCTAGAATGATTAACCTTGTGCAACCAGATAAAGAATCCAAGGAGGAGTAATTACAACAGGATGTAGAATAGAGGAATCAATGAGAATGCAGTCCAAGTGCCAGACATAGCAATCAGTGGAGACAAACATGGTCATCATGGGAGAATAAATGCAGGGGAGAAAGAAGACTTATTCTAGAAGTCTCACTGAAGTTTATGAATTTTATTTATGAGATGTTTTGGTTAGAATTTCTCTTTGGATAGGACTATGTTTCCTTTGTTCCAGTTAATAAGTTGATCTCAAAATGATATCCTGATGTTTAGGGCTGAATTGATGATCACAATTAGTTAGAAGGTTGCTTAAGACTCTTCAATCTTTATATAAGTTAGGGGATGAGTTCGTTGATTAAGTTGGTTGTTATATTTTACTTTCCATATAGATGTTACTTTGTTATAATTATCAGTTATTCCAAACATGTTCTAATTTTGAATAAAATCTGAAGAAGATTCTGTCTTTGATGTGATTTGAATTCAACTGTATGTTATGGGATGTGTGAAGATCTGAAATAGATTTAATCTCCAAAAAAAGTGAGATAGTTCCTTGAGCTAGTCACTCAAGGTACTAACTCTCACTTTGTGTATTCTCTTATTTATTTATGCATTTTTAGTTAAACTGTTTCATTCCATCTCATGTGCTATATTGTGAAGCTAGTAAGAAATCTTGATTGATATTTCTAGTAATTGTGATCCATGATCAAAGTGCATGTTTTTAATCCTCCGGAGGTTAGTGTTAGCCTTTTCATCATTTTGAGTTGTTTAGATTAAAACTGTAATTTTTCATTGAATATAGTTATCTTCAGCTTCTACTGAGGGTACCCGTAGCAACTAGAAGTTTAGACTATTTTTGTTGTTTTCCATTTCTATTTATTGTTTTACATTCCTATGCATTCTAGTAAGTAGAATTGAACAAAATAAGAATTGTATAAAAATGAGTCTTGAAGGCATAGATAATGTAGGCATCATCAAAAGCTTACGCTCCTTGGTTGGTGATTCAATGTAGGAATGCAATGATAGTGGACTGTTCAGTTAGGTTAAACCCTAAATTTTATTTAAGTCTACAAACATTAGTTTTCCTCTACATTTGTACCCAAATGGGAGCTTTGGAATAGGGTATGGACATCCTTCAAAGCATAATGGTAGGGGGATTCTTGTGAGATATTATAGTTTGAAATGCTCTCATAGACATGTATGCAAAATATGGAATCATAGACAAAAAATGTAAACTGTTTGACATAATTCCTCAAAGAGATGTCATCTCATGGAATGCAATGATTGCAGGATATGTACAAAATGGATTTTTCAAGGACACTCAAAATATTTGAATTAATTAAGTAGTCTGGAACATATCCTAACATTGTAAGCTTTGCTTGTATTCTAGGTGCATTCAACCATGTAGGTTTAGTGGATGAGAGTTGTACATACTTCAATCACATTTGTAACCCTTATTGCATTACACCTACAGTTGATCATTATGTGTGCATGGTTGACCTCCTTTCCCATGTTGGCTATCTTGAAGACACCCTAAACTTTATCTGTTTTTCTAAATCCCCAAATTTTCCCTATTCTCACTCACATTGAAGACATGTGAGCAGGAATAGGGCTAACATTTTTTCTTTCTAAAATTAGTCGGATAAAGCCATATTGCTAACTTCATTTTTTTTTCAAACAAAATAGACCTTTATCTTAAGGTTGTTCATGAACCTTTAGATAAATAATTATTGAAAAAAAAATTGTGCATTCCTTAATGACATGTAGGAGAATTTAGTCAACTGCTACTTAAAAACTCTTTAATGTTTCTGTCTAATGCAGGTTATTAGATTAATAGTGAAAAAGAACATACATGGACCAAGCAATTTGTGGCACTTAAGGTTATGTAATAGAATTTACAATTAATAGTTAAACTGTATAACAAATTTTTTTATGATCTTTACTAATGTTTATTATAATTGTTGCATGTTTACATCATTGGAATGACATATTAGCTATAACTTTTTTGAAATTTTATTATGGTATGTGCACTTTGATATGATGTAATATGATTATGGTTTGGTTTCATATGTTGTAATATTAGATATATAATAGAAAAATAAATTATTGCATGAAATAAATAATAACTTTTCATTTTAAATATTTTTTTTTACAGAACATGGATCTTCCAAAAGATCAAGATGATACTCATGATATAGATCCAAAATATGTTGGTTCTAGTACAGATCACATGGCAGAGGATGATGATGACACAGACACAGAAGACACCGAGGCTGATGACAATGATGATGATGATGATCATCATCATGATGATGATGACGATGATGATGATCATGATGATGATGATCATGCTGGTGATGATGATGATGAGGCAGTTGTTGGTAGTAGCCAGTGACATTCACGATCATATAGACTACATCATGGATCATTGTTGATATATCATTATGATGCCTCTTTTCATGGTTACTATCATATGTATCATTTTCACGACCTGCAGTACCATATTATTGAGTTATATCATTTTGACACATATCATTTTGACACATATCATTTTGACTTATATCATTTAGACATGTATCATCTTGACTTGCATCATTTTGAGTTAGATAATTTATCATTTTTACTAATATCATTTGTACATGTATCATTTTGACTTATGTCGACTATTTGACATGTATCATTTTGACATGTTATTGATCTAATGGCATAGTTGACTTTCACTTGTTTTAGTTATATACGATGATGATCTTATCAGTATTGACTTGTCAATTTATATATATTGAAAGTGGTTGATGATTTTTGGATGGATATTTATTATGTATGATGATTTTAATTTACTGCTCAGGATGGATGTTGTCAAATTCAATTAAATTATTTTATTTTGATGGAGATTTAATAAGTATAATGATGTTAATTTGTATGGATGTCCATTTACCTTAAAATTCTTTATAAATGTTATCCTATAAAATATTTCAAATGCTTCAGGGGTTTTCAGCTGGATGGAGTGCAGATCAGTGAGTTAGAGAGTATTCTGTCAAACATGTATGTGAGCTTGTCTCGCAAAGAGGATAGAATAAGATGGAGCTGCTAAAAGAATGGGGAGTATCAAGTTAAGCTAGGCTATAAGATGAAAGATGGGGTGGTTAGAAAGTAAGATTGGCCCACTCACCTTTTTTGGAACAAAGATGCAAAAATTGAAGCAAAGCTAGATGCAACAAGCAACGCTATATCGGAAGAAAAATTGGAAGCAAATCTAGAAGCAAAACTAGAAGCAAAATTGGAAGCAAAATTGGAACAAAAATCAGAAGTAAAACCGGAAGCAAAACTAGATGCAAACCTTGAAGCAACACAAGAAACAAAACTAGAAGCAAAATTAGAAGCCAAACTAGAAGGAACAAAGGACATCATAATAGAAGCAAAATTGGAAGCAACAAAGGATGTCATAATGAAAGAAAAACTTGGCATCAATTAGGAAGCCAAAAAAGAAACTATTTTCGACGCCATACCAGAAGCAAAATAGGAAGCACGACTAGGAGCAAAACTAGAAGCAAAAATGGTAGTAGACATGGAAGTAAAACTAGAAGCCAAATTGGGTGCTAATTTAGGCGCTATTTTCAACCTTAAATTGGTCGTGATTCCCGATGCTATTCCTGATGCTATTCTAGGCACTAAAGGAGATGTTATTTCTTACGCTACTTTTTTGGCACAAAATCTGGTGAAAAATCTAGCGCAAAATCTATTGGCAAAGAGAACATGCAGTTTGATGCCGAGTTTTGTGTCGACAGAAGTGTCCAATTCATGAACTCAAATGTACTAAATTTTGATGCTATTTTAGGTGTTAATTGCCTATTTTGTTGTAGTGAATGTTATAGATTCGAGGTGTGGTGTTTGGTTGAGATTAACAATGTTCATTTTTGAACACACGCAAAACATGACAGATAGAATATTTTGGATGACTCTGATATAAAATCAGAGTAGAAGTCTGAATGGGGGCCTAGATTAGCCCCATAATTTTTACTGGTCTTAAAAAATTTGAATACACTCGTAAGCATGCACAACCTAGGCTAGAAAGAGGATACTACTTGCTAAGTCCCTACTTGGATTACACCATATACTGAGACAAGGTAGACAACTAGAGATATTGGTGACACTGGCTCCCCCACCACGGCATGGGCACACCAAATCTCTTACCCCGAAGATCTGGAGATCTTATGAACCGAGGGATTTTCTATCTCTATAATGAATAGTATATATAGGGTGTCTTTAGAGGTCCAACCTTCTACATCAGTAAGAAAAAATGGTTTTTGGCCTCTACAACAAGTGGTTTCTAGTCAATGTTTTAGGATAATCTAGTGTCTATACATGTGGTGGTTCGCTGATTTAAGAGGTCTCCCAGCCCCCAGAAAGAATTTTCACGCATCTCATGGATACTAAGGGAGACTTTCATCGGTATAGAATAGCAACACCAGGTGATGGATGACTTTCGTCACAACCACAATTATTTATATAGCTAACCAAAACAAAAATATTGCTTGGGTCATTCCCTCTCACAAATCGGGAGGCAAACCCTCTAAGGGATTAAAAACATAAAAGAGATGGGTCTAGCTTTTGATCACCAATTTTACTCAAGGTGAGAGAATATAGCTACCACCTTTCAAGCACAACAAACACTGATTAATTAACCCCCTAGTTAATCTATGTTGAAACAAACATTTGAAAAAGATATTTAATCGATGAAAGCCCTAAAAAACCATCATTACTAGTTTGAATTTCCAGTCTTCGACAAACGAGATAGCTACAATCAAAGTGTTAGCACAAAACCAAATCCTTGAAAAAATTAGAAAATAATGTTATAATGCAACCATAGAAAGATAAGCTCATTAGAAGATTGCAATTTCAGATACATTTATTTTTTTGGATAGTGACATAGACTTGATCATTTTGAAATGTTTTGACCTGAAATGTAAAAACACATAAAAGAGACCCCTACTAATTTTTTGAGACCTTTCCAGAAATATAAAAAAGTCAGAAAATTCCCTGATTTGTGCCCAAAAATATGGATTTATGAAAAAGCTATAGTTGGCAAC
Organism: Cunninghamia lanceolata; assembly: GCA_027924645.1. Lineage (NCBI taxonomy): Eukaryota > Viridiplantae > Streptophyta > Pinopsida > Cupressales > Cupressaceae > Cunninghamia > Cunninghamia lanceolata. The sequence goes on from BSBN01001054.1 coordinate 8,932,726, forward strand.
ACTCTGATCATTTCATACCTTATTTGATCTCAAAAATAAATTTGTAAAGAATAGACTCCCGTTAAAATTTCAAGAGCATTCTAGAAATGTAATGATTTCTAGAAAATTCGCTAATTTGTGTACATAATTGTAGATTTATGAAAAAACTAAAATCCTTGTCACTCATGCAAAATTAGTGATAAACACATGATTTTTCTGATGTAGCTTCCTAAGATGATCCATAAACATCTGTTAAAATATTGTAGGAAAATTCATAGCTCTTTGAAAGATATGATGAAATCTTTAAAACCTAGGGTTTTGTCCAAAAATGACATTAACCTACAACAAAAAGTTAATAACACCTACAAAAAAGAAAGCTAGATCAAGGGATTCACATCAGGTTCACCATTTTGTAGTTAGGTAAAATTAGATTTAGTGTAAAAAAACAACAAACTAACTAAACCCTAACAAGCACCATAAAGCACAAACTAGCATGAAAATGTAAAGAAAACCAATTTTCAAGCTAGGTTTGATTGATCTCCATGGCTCTTCTCGATATCGTATAAGAATGCATGATGTCGAAGGATTGTTGATTGCTCATTGTTGCAACATAACAAATCTCAAGCATTGTATGAAAATGACTTGTATGCGTGAGTTAGTGAGAGAGTGAGAGAATCAATGAGTGAGAGAGCGAGAGAATCAGTGAGAGTTTGAAATTGAAATAAGAGTTTTAATTTATAGGAGAGGGAATCAAATGAATGGCTAGGATTAAAAGCCAATTGTGTGATGTGGATGGTTAGGATTAAAAGGAAATTTTAGTGCTTGTGACGTACATTAAATGGGTATGACAGGAGGCCAAAATTAGTAGAATAGTGGGAATGAATGGGATTTTTTGTTTATTTTGGAGAGGAAGTGCTTGTGACACACAATGAATGAGGTTAAAAATAGAGATGTGAGTGGGGATAAGTAATTTAAATAATAAAATTATTTAAATCATGAGGGACAAGTGGCATTTAAGTAAATATTTAATTTATTTAAATTGGATGATGGAGGAAAATGAGATTAAATAAATAAGATTTATTTAGTTTGGTACAAATGGAGGACAAATGGAATTAAATAAATAGGATTTATTTAATTTCATGAAAGAGAAGGATAAATGGATGAGAGGAATTAGTTAGATAAATATAATTTATTTAACTAATGGGAGTGATGGTAGGGGTCATGTTAGACGACCTGAGACAAAATATGTTGAAATATAATGGCATAAGATATAGTCAATTTTAGGTGGCTACATGAAGACTTGAACTTCCTTCAAGAATTGCAAACAAGCATCATAACATCCACATAAAAAGAGTTATTCCAATCATGAAAAATACTTGAGCATAGGGGAGAAATTTACTAAAGCATAGGTTAGTGCTTCTAACATTCTAGGTGTAAAATGAATAATAGGAATCCTTCTTATATGCATTCACACTCACTATCGGTGAATAAAACCAATTGAGGCCAACAAGGGTAAACCAAAGAGGCATTCTAAGCTAACACCACCAAATTAAGGTTGAGGATAACATTTAGGCCTAGGGCGCTAGGCTCCCTGGTCCTTTATCCCCCACAAACTATGGGGAGTGCTTAATGGGGTGAGCTTAGAGTAGCCCTGAGTTTTTTTGTTAGGGTTTATTCATTGGGAACAAGAATTAATTGTTTATTGTTCCACTAGGTACCAAAATAGGTCTAAACTAGCAAGGCTAAACATTTTACTCTATGACGCTTTGTAATATATATATATATATATATATATATAAACTTCTCCTCTCTATTTTAGATAGAGGTTAATCTACATATATAAAAAAATAGAACTTTATAAAAATAATTCTCTTGATTTACACATTTGTATATATTTATATATTTTTTCTTATTTATAAATTTATGTATAATATATATGTTATAGAGTAAAATGTGTACACTAGCATTTTACACCTAGTTTAGCACCTAGTTGGACCTAAAAGGTTTACCCTTGTTAATCATGATCTATTTTAACACCTTTTTGAACATTAAATGATTAAATATCGATCCTAATAAATAAACCCAAAAAAATAAGGTTAGGAATGGTAATAGCCCAATTAAGTGAACACTCTTTGGAGTTTTGGGGGCTAAAGGACTAGGGTGCGTAGTGCCCTGGTCCTAAAAGTTAGCCCCGGTCCTATTTTATGGTGTCAACTTAGAACACCTCCTTAACTTTTACTTGTCGTCCCAATTTGGTTTTATTTATCATTAATGAGAAAGAATGCATATATAAAGGATTTAATCACAATTCATTTTATAGGAAGATGCCTAATGAAAAATTAGAGTTTGCTCACATGTTTTGATCTCCTATGCTCAAGTGCTCTTCATGCTTTGATGTGCTACATGCTTGTGGATGTTATAATTCTCATTTGTAGGTTTTGAAGGAAGTTCAAGCTATCTTTGCCTATCTCCTTGTTGATGTAAGATATTGAGTTATCTACATCAGCTAGGGTTTAACATCTTGTTGTAATCATTATCACTTTCATTCATATTTCTAGCATATATTATTTATCTTCCCTCTACCCTCCTAGGTCACACACTCTTCGATTAGTAATCGTCATTGTACTAGAGGTGGAAACACCAACAGATGGTTTGACTAAGGCAAGACCCTAAATATAACACAACCTTTTCCTTCTTTTATTGTGTGTAGATTAAAGTTAAAGGTTTTTGAAGACAAGATTCAGGAAGAAGAAAGGGTTTGCGGGTACAGGTCTAGTGGAGCTCAGAGATTTGGTAAAACCCTACAAAGAGTCTAGGGCACCTAGCTCATGGTCTTTTGGTGTTCCTAAACTTAGATCCAGGTTTGATCTACTTGTTGATCTCTATTGTACTTTCTAATTTTTGAAAGGAAGCTAGGTGTGCGAAAATCGCTTCCTACACTAATCTAAAGAGGAGAGAAGTGTGTAAATTAAATTTTATCTTTATAGTTACAAAATGTTAACAACAACAATGGAGATATTGTAGCAATACACATACACACAGAAATGAGACAGAAGAGAGAGACACAAGATATATGTGGGGCAAACCCTTATTGAGTGAAAAACCCCACTCTAAAACTTGCACAATATATTATCAAAACTGAAATGGTTTACAATACACTTGTAATGCAAGCTCTTAAGAGTCTTCGACACTTGTATCTGTAGACAAACTAGTAGCATAACAGTACCTGTCAAACTTGTAATCCATGTTCTCTACAAAGCACCTGTTTATATAACAAATACAAGGCAAAAATGACTCCACATTGAGATGGGTGTCCAAGATGGCCTCATGGCCCAAAACCCATGCCTATGGACACTTGTCCAACACTGTAGGATGCTCCTGACACTTGTCAAGTCATCCCATCCTAAGGAGTTTTCCTATTTCCAAAATGGGCTATTACATATTCTCTTATGACTCTTAGAACTGTCATAGAATCTATCATAGCTGTCATAACTTACAGTTGTAAGAGAATCTGTCAAACACGGACTATAAATAGCATATTCTCTTACAACATGTCATAGTCCACCTTGGGACACCCAAAGATGTCTTTTTCAAAGATGCTCTTTGACACATGTCTTCACCTATCATAGAATCTCCTATTTCTGACTCTTACATGTCATAACTTTGTCATAGGAATCTGTCATGATTGTTTCAGTCAATATTCCCTTACACAACATCTAAGATGCCGAAACATGGCAAAATATTCCTACCACTAAGTGGGACACCTATCTCCTCATCTGAGGATAAAATTACATGTGGTCATATGCCATGTAGGATGACACATCACCGTGACAACTCCCACAATATGACAACATAGGATTTGCATCCAATTAATACAATAGGCAATAAATGAATAAATACAATGTAATAATACAAGGAATTACCAAGGTTGAGACACCTTAATTCCCAACATTCTCCCACTTGTCGAACACCTTGTAAGAGCCAATAGAATTAATAGGATTTAACTGCTATAGGCCGAGAGGCCAATAGACTCCGAACACCATCTGAACTTCTCTGTGCCCACTGGCTTTGTCAATGCATCTACAACATTCTTCAAAGTATCTACCTTCTCCAAATTTACCTTCCCATCCTCTACCATGTCTCGCATGAAGTGAAACTATACATTAATATGCTTTGTTCTGGCATGGAAAGTTGGATTCTTTGCAAGGCAAGTTGAACTCTAATTATCACAACAAATCATAATCTGTCCTCCATTAACACCAATATCTAAACAAAATCTCTTAAGCTAAATGGCTTCCCTATAGGCATGAGTTGCTGCCATGTACTCATCTTCTGTAGTGGACAAAGCAACCACTAGTTGTCACTTGCCCATCCAACTAATTGTACCACCAAACATTGTGAACACATATGCACTGGTGGAACTCCTATTGTCAATGTCATATGCCCAATCAGAATCCACAAATCCATGAATACAAACTAAATGCAGAGGTCTAGTAACATTACCATGATAACATATGGAATACTCAGAAGTACCCCTCAAATATCTGAACACTCACTTAACTACATCCTAATGTACCCATCCATGATTAGCCATAAATCGACTAAGGACTCCCACTACTTGGACAATGTCTGGTCTTGTGCAGACCATAGCATACATCAAATTGCCAACAACACTATCATAAGGTACTCTACTCATGTCCTCCACCTCACTAGAAGATTTTGGACAATCATTAACAGACAACTTTGTCCCCATTGAAATAGGAACACACAATGGTCTACAATCTACCATGCTGAACCTATCCAACATAGTCTTCACATACTTACTCTAGCTTAACCAAAGTTTTATGTGAGTTCTATCTCTTCTGATTTCCATTCCTAGAATGTACCTAGCTGCACCAAGATTTTGCATCTCAAACTTTGCTGACAACTCAGACTTCAAATTAGAAATCATATTCTTACCATTCCCAATCAATAGCATATCATCAACATACAATGCAATAATGATAATGCAATCATTGTCAAATTTGTAATACACACAATGATCTAATTTTGATCTCAGATATCTAATCGACAACACAAAGGCATCAAACTTCAAGTACCACATCCTAGGAGACTGTTTCAAACCATACAAAGACTTTTTTAACTTGCAAACCAAATTTTCCTTGCCTTTCTCTATGTAATGTGTTGGCTGTGACATGTAAATCTCTTCCTCCAAATCACCATGAAGGAAAGTTGTCTTCACATTCATCTATTCTACCTCTAAGTCATAAGAAGCTACAAGAGATAATAGGAATTGAATGGATGCCATCTTTGCAATGGGAGAGAAAATTTCACCATAATCAATTCCCTCCACTTGTGAGTACCCCTTCACAAAAAATCTAGCCTTGTACTTTTCAACACTGCCATCTGCACTGAATTTCTTCCTAAACACCCATTTGTATCCAATAGGTTTCCATCCATCAGGAAAAGGCACCAAGTTCCATGTTTTATTCTTTTCCAAAGAAGCCATCTCATCTTCCATGGCCTCCTTCCAGGAACCTGCATCTTTCTTGCCCGTAGCCTCTTTCATAATTCTAGGCTCATTAGTGTTAGTAAGTAAAGAAAAATCACATCTAGAATCAAGTAATGAATAACCAAACCTAACAGGTTGCTTTCTCATTTGTGTAGACTTCCTCAATGGCTGAGGTTGAGGTTCTACTTCTTCTTTCGAGCTTTCAGAGTTGCTAGAGCTCTCCTCATCATCAGGTCTCACAGCATCTGTTTGTTCAGTCTTCTCATGGGTAGAAGAAAACTAATCTGCATCCTCTTTCTTTTCTATTTGTTCTCACTGTATAACAATGGAAGAAGGTGTTAGCTCTCTGAAGATAACACTTCTTCTATACAACACTTTTTCAGCCATAGGATCCCAAAGCTTGTATCCTTTCACACCGACACCATAGCCAATGAAAATACATTTAATAGCCTTGTTCTCCAATTTGGACTGTTTCTCCCTAGGCACATGTGCATATGCCTCACAACAAAAAACATGAAGATGTCCACCTGAAGGCTTCTTACCAAACCACACCTCCATAGGTGTCTTACCAACAAGAGTTGATGTAGATCTGTTTACCAGATAGCAAGTAATGGCAATAGCTTTAGCCCAAAACTTTTTTTTGATGCTTTCTCCACTAAGCATACTCCTAGCCTTCTCCATTGGTGTCCTATTCATCCTCGCTGTAACTTGTTGTGTGGTTACACAACATGCCCCATTTTGACTTGGCAAAACAGGGACCCAACTTTTTGGCTTGGCTTGTGTTGTCTGCTTTCTTGCAGTTTGGTAAAAGTAAGTCATGTGCATCATCATGAAGAGTCAGGATGAGGTAAGTTATCATTATGAGGTTAGTTTGTCAAAATTTGAATTTCATTTCTGTGACCTCATAGTTGGAAAGAACATTAAATTCCATGTAGGTTTGCCTTTTACACCACCCTGATATTCATCAGGATGTGAAAGTTATGAACAGTCAAAGTTCTAGTTAAACCTGATATTCGCAAGAGGAGGATCATATTTTATAACCTTAGTCATGTTGTAGAAGATCATCCTGATCTTGGTATATCACCCAATAAAATGATGTGGTCCAAATATCCGGACGTCAATTTTAAGTGATAGCACCCTTTACCCGTCAATAACCTTATGCATTTCGCGAGGATCATTTTTGTTAATATAACCTGACATTTTCAAATATCCTCCTGCCGTGAAATATCACCCTAAGCCAATATCCTGATGACGTCATCCAAGTTTGATAAATGAAGAAATAAACATGACGATGATATCATCATCATATTTACCTCTCAACAGGATATTTTCTAAACATGATCATGTTCGCATAACATGACGGTGACGTCATGATGCCTGTCCGATACAAAGAACGAATATCAGGTTGACGTCATCCTGATATTCTGAAAGAGGGATATGTAAGTTTGTCCTGTCATCATCATATTTGAAACATCACCCGATATATCGAAATACCATCCTGATGTACTAGACATAACCAAAAGGTGCTTTCGTCACCTGAATCTTGTCACAATAACTATTCCAATTTGAAGGAGGAGGATAATATTAAAACTTGACCCGATATTTGTGAATATCATCCTGCCTTCATGATATCCTGTCATATGGATATCCCACCACTCCCGTTGCCGACATTATCTTTTAATGCGCGCAGACATGGTAGGTGGTTCCCGCCGACCCTGGAACCTGATGAAACACCTGGCGAGATCCTGCGTTTTCACGCAGATAATCAATGGATAAAATCCAATCTGTCAAAGTTGCCCTAAATTTACCCTAATTACAAGGTTAAAAGGTAATTCAACCGTCATTTTTACATTTACCTTGCGAATAAAATTATTTTTATAGAGCACCAGCTTCCTTACAGAGCACCAGCTTCCATATCCTCATACGGGTGATAGTTACACGGTTTGGACTCACAGACAGAAGGAAGGAAGTGATCGTCAGCTGAATCAAGAGCACTATTAGCAGTTCACTGGTATAAAAGAGGTCGGCATAACCAGGTATGTAAATGAAACCCTCATCCTGTTGTGTCTGTAATAGTCAGGTATGAGTGGTCAAGCTGAAGTTCTAGTTTATGCATCCATATGATCAAGTAACGTTGCACAGATATAGTAAGCATAGTGATTTATAAAGTTAATTGCAATATGCATGCATGTGTATACCCATTGTGAGATAGGAGTTTGTTGATTGCAGGTACTCATGGCTGACAAGAGGTTAATTAAGTGTCAGGAAGAATTTAGTAAGCCTATGTTCTCATCTCAGAGGGGTGTCCTGTTCAAATATGGCGCCATTACAGATACCCATCAGGGGGATACTGATCTGGAGGCCTGGTTAGCTAACTGAATGACAGGAAAAATAGAAGTCCTGTGTTGGATGCAATTTTCATATCCGGGATGTGGAATGCCGCCAGTTTCTCCTACTCCATGGAGTCTCCGGAGCTGGTCATCAAATGTGTTAAGAATTATAATCCAGAGACCAGCCAGGTAATGAAGCATGTGAGGGTATATGCAGACCTGTCCATCAAAGGTCTTTCCAGAACATTTGGGCTGCCATTGGGAAAAAAGGTCAAGAGTGTTGACCTGAAGAAATCAGAGAAAGAGTATGAGAGTAACAAGAAATAGGCTAGGAAGAACATGTACCACTGGAGGGCTGAGAACAGCACGTATATGGTAGCTGCCAAACATCCTGTGCACTTGTTTAAGTATGATTTTGCTGATGAATATCAGTATATGATTGCCTTGCTGAATAGAGTAACCGGCCAGCCTGATGCTGGTAGCTTTAGGGATTGGATGTATGGTACAATAATGATGTGCATATACTCTGAAATCAAGCCATTATGGGGCTAATTAATAGGTGATGCTCTGCATGAGCAGCTGATGAACCTAGGAGGTTCAAATTGTGCTTTCTACATGACATCTTATATTATTTATTCCTATGCATACCAAGGCACATTTGATGCACTGGTTACCGATGGGAAGCTTATAGGAACAAATGCTATGCATATCTGGGATCATCATCCCCAGCTGCAAAGAGCCAACTACCTCCAAGACTACAAACTGGTCAATGATGTATTTTCCATGCATCTGGTGAGGACCATGGAGGAGGACAGAACAAAGAGATTGAGCATGGAAGCTCAAGAAATTATCTATAGGCATGGGGCCTAGTACATACAGTTTGCCACCTTCTCGTACATAATGATTGAGGGTTTTGAAGGACCTCCCCTCATGCTACCCAGGTATCCCACTGATGCAGTGGTACTTATGGAGTTCATCAGGCAGGGCTCCACAATGATAAAGGCATACAAGGATGCTAAGAAACTGCCACCAATTTTGTTTCCAGTCAGCATTGGCTGTTAGATGTGCCCAGATTCTGAACACATAAAGAAGGTGATGATCACCTTGAGTAAAATGAGCCTGCAGCCATTTCCATTAATGAGACCATATGATCCTTATGGCAGAATGCAGAAAATACTAGGAAAGCCTATTCATCAGAGGCACCTAGAGGACTTCAGGGCCGATTGCGAGGATGAAGCAGAGGCAAGGAGAAGAAGGTATCAGAGGTTAACTCTGAACCAAATAAAAACCTTTGATTGCATCCCCATCCCCCAACAATTGAAGAAGGATGATGGCAGGATAATTGCAGATGAGTATGAGCAAAAGAAGATATATAATGATACCATCTCTGCACCTGACCTCACCATACAGGAAGATATATCCTTGGACCCCTTCATTGCCAGGACCGTACACCTAACCCAAGCTTGGGTTGATGAGCAGATAGAGGCATTGAAGAAGAACGGTGTCGCCATAATGGTGGACAACAAGAAGAAGGGGCAGGATATTCCTGGGGATGTATATGATGACTTCCTGAATGAAAAGAGGAAGACTAAGGGAGAAAGAATCCCTCCACCATAACAACAAAGCAAAAGACCCCCAAGGGGCAAGAAGGTAGACAAAGAACCCAAAGGGGTTGTTATTGAGAGGGCAGTATTTGTAGCCGAGGAGGCAGCAACATCAGGATCTGGATCAGAATCAGCATCCCCTCTAAGGAAAGGAAAATCTAAGAAGAGTCAGACAGCAGAGGCTGGAATTACTGAGACCCTAGAAGAGGGTCAATCCTCAAGAAAACCAGGAGAAGAAGATATCCCCATGGAGGAGGAGCCTGAAGAAGAGGAGGCTTCATTGATAATAAAGAGGAAAAGGAGAGCTCCATAGGTGTTGGTCTCCACCCCACCTAAGAAACAAAGAACCTCGATGAGAGGTGAAATAAAAAACCCCCCAACATTGTTACAAGGGGCAGGTAGTGAAGTACCTAAGGAACTTCAGCATGATGTTCCACTTCCTACCATTGTCAAGTTCAAAGCTGAACTTGCAGAGGAACAAATAAAAGAAACTACTCAAACACAAGCAGGTCATGTATCGCTAGACGATACAATAAACTTATCTGATGATGAAGTTGTGCAAGAGGTAGATGCACAAAAGATGGAAACACTTGTTGTTGGTACAAGCATGACCCCTCACAAGGCTCCACCAGTTCAAAGGATACTGGAAGAAATGAAGCAAGTGGAGACAGAATGGGAAAAGAGCCCAGAATAGGAAAAGAGCCTAGAGCAGGTAGCTCAAGAAATAGGGTTGGAAACATTAATTGCAGAAGTGAAAAATCCTATAGTGGTAGACCTCACAGAGAAACAGGATGCAAGTCCTGAACCTCCAGCAGGATCACCTGACAAAGGGCACCCAGCAGAAGAACTAGAGATGGCAGAATCCGAGGGCCATACTCCAAAATTGGGCCAACAAAATCCACAGGATACATCAGTAGGACCGGCTATAGTAGAGGTCCAGGAAATGAAGGCTGATGAAAAGGATATATCTGAAGATCTTACTGCCAAAACCCAGGAGGTTGATAGTATAGGTGCAGAACAAATGCCAGCACCTCAGGCAGAATCCATAGTATCCAGTACAGTGGATACGCAACAAGGAGAAGAGTCAAAATTAGATGAAGTAATGATAGAGAAAGATCATGATCATCATGATCAACATACAGATGCACCACAAGACTCCCAACCCTAGGAAGATGCTCCTCCAGAGAAGGAAGTTCCAGTAAAGGAGGATATATCACAAGATTAACAACAAGGTGAGCATCAAGAAGAAGAAATGAGAAAATCACCATCTCCATCACATCTGCTAACAGAAACAAGAGACACAGGTGAACATCATGATGATGCTGAGAAACATGATCAGGTGCCTCCATGGCTAGAGAAAGAGGTAATTAAAGAAGAGGATTTTGAAGTCCAAGAATTTGATGTGTCCACCTTCTTCTCCGGGGACATAATGAAACCTAAGAGGAAGGCCAGAATGACTTCGGCCATCAGAGAGATCCAACGACTGGAAGAAGGACTGCACAAATTGCAGTACCTACTGTGGAGAAGGAAAAAGGTAAAATCACCCTAGATGAATTTCAAATTAGCACAGTGGATCTCAGTTTTTCCAATGAGGACCAAGAAGGTCAGGAGGGCAAGGACATTATCGATTCTTTGATTCAAAAGGTGAAAAAGGAAAAGGAGAAAAATAAGCAACACAAAGAACACATTGCTCAGTTGCATGCCTACATAGGGAGGCTGATTAATCCTAATGATACTTCAACTGAACATGCAGTCCCATTGACTGCTGTTTCTGAGGAAGAGGTAAATAAGTTAGGCCTCATGAAACATGAGGCCTCTGTAATAAGAAAATGGATGTCATCCACATTAGATGATGCAGAGGAAATAGTAAAAGCCTCTTTGAAGAGGTGGGGCACTCTCAGCAATTCTCAGACCAAAGTAGATAAATTACAAATGCAAACAGGGAAAAGGTCCTACAAGCTGGAAAAGGTACTGACCCTCCTGGGAGAAATAAAGAGGATAAATCCTCAACTGCTTATCAGTTAGCAGGTGCTGAACAATCATACTGCATTATTGATAGACAACTAGTATAAAGATATCCAGTTTGAATGTGGAGTGCTAAGAAGATGCAATAATAAGCTGAGGGAGATCAGCATGAAGTTGTACGATTTAATGGTTGTTGAGGCAGAGATATTAGAAACATTGGAAGGGAAAGTAGAAGGAAAAATAGAAAATTAAGATGAAGAATCTGCCCTCAAAGCTTTGCACAGCAACTTCCAAGTAGAAGAAGATGGTCCACTTGTCCACTTGACAGAAGAGATTATAAATAAAATAATGAGAATCAAAGTCAAGATGGAGAATGACAATGAGACATTACAGGATAGAAAAGACAAATTAGATAGCAATAGAAACAAATATGAGGCACACAAGCATGCCATCATCAAAGCAAAGACTCAGGATGGTGGAGCAATAGATCTAATTATGCACTCATATGAGCAGATCCGGAGCAGCGTACAGCCTCATATGCAGGTTCATCATCATCAGGATAGTGAAAGTTCAGAAAGTGATGCACATGATGATGATCCACATGAATCAGACAAGGAGCATGATGAGGATACTCCATAAAGGGGAAGCTACGTAAATAATCCAGATGGTTGCCAGCTGGCAACTTGTGCCATTTTCTAAGGGTTGACAAAGTCAAGAAAAATGATGACCGTAGATGTAAATTGATGAATCAAGATCGTGGATCTTTTTGTAACAGATTCCTCACATTGTTCTATAAAAGGTGATGGAATGCCTTGTTGTAAATATTTGAAACTTAATTGAAATCTGTTTGCTGAAGTATTCAGGGCTCATTTCAAAGCTATTGTATATGTACATGTGTTTTGCATACTTAATAAAAGAGAAGAGTATTTTGATTACAAATCTTCATAAATCTTGAGTAATCTGTGTCTGAATTCTAGTTATGTGCTTTGATTTGCTGCATCCCTTGGAGTGCTCATCATGTTGCATGTATTATTTTCATTCATCATCCTCTGAAGTTTGCATCAACTATATCTAGCTGTGGAATATCCTGGTGAACATATGGTTTGATCTCTTCTCCTCATGACAGTATCGAGTATGTATGTGGATCAATAGCTAAAGGTTCAACTTTAAATTGAAGTATTCCTTTCAGTTTCTTTCAATTTCAGAGCATTTCACTATCACAATTGCAAATAAATGGTAATCTTAAGCAAATAACACAAAATATGTAGATATCTCATAGGTAATCACAAATATTTAGCATATTTGAATACAAAGCATGCACAATCACGCAAGGTTTGAAGTATTTCTGCATCATTTCATCAAATAACTGTATAATATGACTCCTCAGTAAGAATCTTTGCAGAAGAAGTGTCATGATGATGAACTTTCATGTAAGGCCACAAAATGGAAACAGTAACTCACATTAACCTCTGAGTAACGTCAGATGATTAAGACCTAATCATTGGAGACTTGGGATCATGAATTCTCTGAATTCACAGTATCTTTCAAGATGAATAAAGGTTAATGTGTACTTTTATTCTATGTTTGTTTATGACTAACATCATGATCAACATAAATTGGCGCTAGAAGGAGGGCCCGCTCTGGAATACTACGCTCATCATCTTTATTTTCAGGTTGGATGATGCAGAGAGTAAGGTAATCTTGAACCGTCTATGAATTTCAAATATTACGCAAATATTTACTGTAGCAAGCTCGTAGATGCTTATTTTGTGTAAAGATTTCCATATCTAACATAAATATTGCGAGCCTTACAGTAGATCATTCTAAATTCACAAATATCAGCCTAAGATACATAAATTTGTTCAAGCTTTGATGAATTTGAGCCTTAGAAACTTGAGATCTCGTGCTAAGAGTCAAGATTCCTCAAATATCCTTTTATATTTGCAGTATTCTTGCAAATATTTCGTAAATATCTAGTCTGATCAGCCATCTGACCGTAAATATCACATTAGCTAGTGAAATCCAGCCAATATTTGCAAAGTTTTAGCCAATTTGCCTCAAAATTGAGAAATCCTAGCTCACAAGATAAATACTAGGTCTAGACCTAGTGGAATTTTCAAAGAATTGCCTGTTAGAGGTTTCAGGCCTAGAATGGTAGACGTCCATCATACTCTCGGGTCCAGTGTACCAATAACTTCACCAGAACCTCTTCCTGTAACTCCTGTTGGTTTGCAAATACCTTCTGGGATATCTATGACACCTCCTGTTCAGCCTCAGGGTGTGCCTTTAGTTCAACCTCAGCCAGCTGCACCACCAGCTCAACCTCCTCCGATTACAATGTCTTTCTTTGCAGCAGAGTCACCTTTGACCTTTACTGCATATCATGAGTTACCAAAGAATCCGGATAAACTTTGTCCAAAATATCATCCTTACCAAGATGCTGAAGATCATATCAGGACCTTTAAGGAGGCTTGTTGTAGAACCAGAATAGAGCATCAAGATGTGGTGTGCAGATTATTTCCTTTTTCCTTAGGGGAGGAAGCCTATAATTGGTTCATTAGTCTTGGTCAGGGTTCTATTGATTCATGGGCCTTACTAGAGAAAGCTTTTCTTGATAGATTCAAGGTTCCTGTTGACCCCTCAATAAACTATCATTTATTTGCCACTATCAAGAGATTTGAGAATGAGCCTATTGCAAATTTCAATTCTAGGTTTTAGAAAATGTTGTCCAGGGTGATCACTCCTTATACTGTGTCTGACGAAGCTGCAAGGAGCATTTATTATTCAGCCTTAGATCCTTTGACCTCCATGTTCATAAGGAGGACACACCCCCAAATCATAACTTTAGCCTTAGCTTCTCAAGAAGCCATATAGGTAAATCAGTAGTTGATACCTGCTCCTACTCCAAATATAGTATTCCCTACCTTGCCTGGCATGCATTCACAATATCCTGCATCATATCCTGCATCATATCCTAATGGAGCAGTGATACCCCCAGTCGTCATGCCTACACCTCTGCATGTACCTCCACTGAGCATTATGCCGCATCCTAATGGAAATGGCCAGTTGCCACAATATCCTGCACAAGCTCAGACACCTCAGGGTACTGATCTATCCAATAATAATCATGGATCCTCTTTCTTCAAGCCTCAGACTGAAAATGTAGTGGCCAAAGCTCAAGAAGAAAAGGAGAAAATCAAAGAAATTTCTGGTGAACTGAGAAAACTCACCACAGAAGTGACACATTTGAGAAATCAAGGTTTCTATTCCCAGTCAAGTTAGAATAGAAATTATTCCAATGACAGACCAAATTATCCTGACAGAGGATATAACAACAATAATTTCAACAATAATGGTGGAAATAATAGTAATAATCCTCAGAGACAGCCCAGAGTATGGAACTCTAGGCCAAATAATGGCTCATTACCATCACCCCTGGACAATCAGCCTCCAAGTGAAGCCAAACAGACTACTAGAGTCAATCTCGCTAAGGCAGCCCTGACTAATTGGTGCAGGATCCACAATACAAATGCACATGCAGAATTAGACTGTCCACAATTTAGGATTGCTGCCAGCATCTTTCAGACTGAAGTGTCTAACACTTCTAGAAATTCACCTCAGGTAGAAGGAAACAAGATTGTTCCTTGTGGATATGACTCAGCCTTTGTGTTGGAAACCTATACAAATCAAACTCATTAGAATTATAACCAGGCAAGTGAAGAATTTGCCCTAACCTTTGAAACAAACAATGTATTCCCTTTTGAGGATGAAAATGAGCCTGCAAGAGAACATGAGGAAGTGCATGCATACCAACAGCAATATCCTGGTAAGCATAATTACAACTTGAGAAGTAATGCCAACAGACCTACTGGTCCATTGACATCATCTTTACCTCCAAACAACTTCAATACACCTCTTGATCTTAAAGCTAGCAATAACCCTGGGTTCCCCAAGGTAAATGCTCAGTACTTGTCACCTCAAAACACAGGATCAAAGATTGTAAATGCACCTCATGAATCTGACAAGTTAGTCAATTATCTGGCTGATGAAATGAAGAAAATTAAGATCATCCTGTCTCTGTCCAAGTTACTTAAAACTCCTACTATCAAAAAGGCATTCATGAAGTCATTAGATGATCCTGCTCCTAAAGAGGATGGTCATCTTTCAAATCAACCCAGTGGCAAAGATCATGCTGCTAGGGATAATATTATCAAGCCTAAAGTGTCATCTACAGTCCAAGCTGCAGAAACCTCTCACATGACCTTGTATAAGGACAAGACTGAATCACCTCTATTCCTCCTCACCATAAGAATGTTCAGCAAGAACCTGCATAACTGTTTGGTTGATTCAGGGGCCTCCACAAATGTCATGCCCTTGTCAATATGCAATGCTTTAGGATTACATCCTGCTAAATCCCTAAAGAAGGTCACTCAACTGGACAAAATAGAAGTAAGTGTAGTAGGGGAGTTAACTCATATCCACATGCAATTAGCATCGGATCCTAGGATCCAGTATTACATTGATATTCAGGTAGTTGACATACCTGATACTTATGGGATGTTGCTCAGCCGAGACTGGTCCAAAACGCTTAATGGATACATGTCCACAGATTTCAGTCACATGTGGTTACCATTGAAGGGTATACCTAATTAGATCAGGATTGATGCTGAGCCTAGAATGAAGCATATGATCACCGAGTACAACAGAACAAATGAGATCTTGTACGTAGACGTAGAGCCTGGAGTTTATTGCATTAGGCCACAGACTGTTAAAATAGAAGAGATCCTGATGCTTGACCTTCATCATCATCATGATGATGATCATCAGGAGGACATGCCAGTTGTAGAGCCTGTTAATAATCTTGATAATGAGAACAAAATAGACCGCTTCAAAGACTTTGAGATACATCTGACTAATCAGGTAAAATGTTGTCAATTGTTAAATATACCTACTAATGATATTTTGATTGATGGATGGTGCAAATTACACGATGAAGCACATTCAGAAAAAACTTGTGAAACATGCCTAGATATGATGATGTTGGAGCAGACATGCAGTGAGGCATCATCATCATATTCCAAGGTAAGTTCTACATCTGATGATGATGATGATACTAATTCTTATCTTTCTTCTGCAGATCCAGAGGAGCTGACAGATCATGACGAGGATCATATCTGGAAGACAGAAGAAGTTCTAGTTTACGACCAGATAAATGATGTAAGGAAAGAAAAGATCACCCTTGGGAGTGATTGTTTTATGGAACCAGATTATGAATTGTCTACTGAAGACAAAGGTAGTGACTTGACCAAGTTCAAAGAATTTCTAATAAAAGAAATAGAGAAGATGACACGACGGCATAGATCTTCTCATGAGGTCTTGATTGAAGGTTGGTGTAGGTTGCATGAGGCACCTCACTCGTAAACAACTTGTTCACTATGTTTGCACTTTCTAAAAAAGCATACAGCTGCAGATCCAGAGGATCATCCTCCTGCTAATATGAAAGAGAAAATAGAAAAGCCATCAGGCTCACAACATAAAGGAAAGAAGAAACTTGAAAATGACGACATCCCTAAGTTAAAGTGGATATCTGGCGGAGCAGTAGCCAGAGATGCAAAGAAAAAAGAAAGTTCAGCTAAATATCCTGTTGAAGATAAACCCTGGATCCTGAGGTTTGATGGATCCATGTCCAAACAAGGTGCTGGGGTAGGAATTGATCTCATTGATCCATCAGGAATATCTTACTTAGCAGCCTACAGATTACAGTTCCCCTGTACTAACAATGTAACAGAGTATGAGGCTCTGATTCATGGGATATTGTTTTCTCATAAGAAGAAAGTAAAGATTCTGCATGTCTTCAGAGATTCAAAGCTAGTTGTGAGGCAAGTAAGAGGAATTTACTCTTGTAATTACAAGAAACTATCCAATTACAAACATCATGTGTGGGACCTGATTGAGGACTTTGACGCCTTTAATATCACTCACGTACCAAGAGAACAAAACCAGAGGGTAGATGCACTTGCCCAAGCTGCCAATACATTGGAGCCACTATCTATATCCAGTCTAAAGAGATTTTCAGTAGAACTGGTGTCAGTACCTTCGGTACCTGACAATGTGACCAACCTCCAGGTGTTTGATGATGATCAGCACATCTTGGATTTCATTTCAAATAGAGATGTATTTGATGCCCAAATCATAGATGAGAATAGTATGGAGGATCATGTTTGGGAGGAAAATGAAATATTAGAATTGCCTAGCAACAGAATTCCCAAAGGTATGATTGAATTAGAAAGAGCCTTTGATTTGGATAATATGCTTAAACATAAGGATCTGCCCAAGGCCGATGGAGGTCAATATTCACAGGTGAATATTGGACAAAAGAAAGACAAGAGAAATGTGCTAATTGGCAAAGTCTACACACCAGAAGAGTTAGAAGGAATAACTTAGGCCCTCAAGGATTACATACATGTAATTGCATGGACTTATGATGAGCTGAAGACATATGACACATCAGTCATAACTCACACTATACCTCTCAAGCCAGATGCTAAACCTTTAAGACAGAAGCAAAGGCCAGTCAACGCTTTGCTTGAACCCATAATTCTTAAAGAAGTCAAGAAGTTGTTAAGTGCTCGGATAATCTTTCTTGTGCGGCACTCTACCTGGGTTGCTAATCTAGTCCCTATCAAAAAGAAGAATGGAGATATCAGGTTATGCGTATATTTCAGAAATCTGAACAGAGCATCAGAAAAAGATAATTATCCTTTACCCTCATTAGATGAAGTTCTGCAGATTGTAAATGGAGCCAAGATGATGTCCTTTCTGGATGGCTTTTCAGGATACAACCAAGTGATGGTTGATAAAATTGACAGATTGAAAACTGCCTTCACCACAAAATGGGGGATATTTGCATATAGACATATGCCATTTGGACTTATAAATGCTAGAGCTACATTCCAGTGAGCAATGGACATAGCCTTCAAAGGCTTAATAGGAAAATGTATAGTCATCTATATGGATGACTTAACAGTGTTCTCCAAGGAAAGGAACAATCATGTAATTGACCTTAGAAATGTATTAAAGAAGTGTGAAGAGTACGAAATATCATTGAATCCCAAGAAGTGCATATTTGGGGTGACAACAGGAATGTTACTAGGTCACCTGATCACAGAAGATGGAATTATCATTGATCCAGATAGGGTAGAGTCTATTATGAAGTTACAACTTCCAAGAAGCAAAAAAGAACTTAAATCTTACTTTGGTAAGATAAACTTTGTGAGGAAGTTCATCACAGGCTTTGCTGAGATTGTCAGGCCGTTAAATGCCATGTTGAAAAAAGATGCACAAATTGAGTCGACACCAGAGGCCAAGGCTACATTTGAAGATATAAAGAAAGCCATATCAGATGCTCCTGTCCTCATTAGTCCAATTTACACCTAATATTTCTACATCTATTCATTTGCTTTAGAACATACCTCTGCAACAGTGTTAACTCAAAGAAATGAAGAGAAAGAAGAAAAACCAATTGCTTTCATGAGTTGTCCTTTCAGGGATGCTGAATTGAGATATGTAGATGTTGAGAGACAGGCACTTGCATTGGTCAAAGTAGTAAAGAAATTTAGACACTACATACTGAGAAGCAAAGTGATTGTTGTAGTACCAGATGTAGCAGTGAAGATGCTGCTGATGCAGAGTGAACCTGGTGAAAAAAGAGCTAAATGGATTATTGTATTACAAGAGTGTGACATGGAAATTACACCAATGAAGTTGGTAAGAGGGCAAGCTCTAAGAAAAATGATATCTGAAATTGACCTAAACATCACCAACCAGTAGTACGTTATTAATGAAAAAGACAATAAAGAATGGTATGCAGATATCAGGTACATCCTGATTACTGGCAGATGTCCATCAAGAATGCAAGCTTCACAGAGAAGAGCCTTAAAAATAAGATCCCAAAAATACATGATGAAGGGAGGAACCTTATTTAAGAAGAATTATGAAGGAATATACCCGAGATGCTTAGAAAAGCCAGAAGCAAACAAGGTCCTGTCAGAGTTGCATGATAAGTTCAGAACGGCGCATGGATCAGCCTTGGCCACAACACATGCAATCCTCAGAGCAGGATATTACTGGCCTACAATTTTTAAAGACATAGCTGATCATGTTAAATGTTGTCATGTTTGTCAGGTTGCCGTCCACAGAGAGAAATATGTTGCGCAACCTTTGCAACCAGTGATGGAAGAGTGCCCATTTGCGTAATGGGGCATGGACTTTATAGGACCAATCAATCCTCCATCCTCCTCAGGCCATAGGTATGTCCTAACAATTAGTGACTATTGCACCAGATGGACTGACGCTGTCAGCAGCAAGACCTGTACTATGGATGATGTTATTAGATTTCTGGAAAGTAACATTGTCACCAGGTATGGAATTCCTTATGCTTTGGTAAGTGATAATGGTTCTACTTTCACTTCCACTAAATTGTCAAGTTGGGCTTTTGATCATGGGATTATACTTAAGTTTTCATCTAACTACTATCCCCAAGGGAATGGTTTAGCAGAATCAACCAACAAGAATTTATTGAATATCATAAGAAAACTGATAGAGAAGAACCCTAGAGAATGGAACTCATTTCTAAAATATGCCTTATGGGTTGACAGAACTAGAATAAAAACTGCATTAGGAAACTTGCCTTTCCAACTAGTATATGGGGTAGATCCCATCCTCCCTATAAATTTAAAAATTCCTACTCTGCAGTTTGCCCAAGAATACCTAGGCATAGACAATAAGCAAGAAGTCAGGTTGCTTCATCTGATGCACCTGGAAGAAAAAAGGAGTCAAGCAATTGACCAATTTGCAAAACATCAGGCTGTTGTCAAACGCTGGTTTGACAAGACAGCCAGAATTAAAGCTTTCAGGATATCCGATTTAGTCCTAATGTGGGATAAAGCCCATGAAAGAAAAGGTGACCATGGTAAGTCTGATAGATTATGGATAGGTCCCTTTCAAATTTCTGAGATACTAGGAGACAACACTTATAGGCTTAAGAACCTGACAGGTGAGGATGTCCCATTGCCAGTTAATGGACAATTCCTCAAACATTATTTCCAGGCCTGAGTGACTTCATGACAGTCATATGTATCATATTGTACATTTGTATAGTTGTTTGTACAGTGTTCTTTTGTTCTGTGTTGTTTTGGTTGGGTTTGTTCTGGTAAGTCAAGATGATGCACTTCATCACCCAAGAAAACTACTAAATTGTTACGATTCAAGTGATGAGATCAGATTTAGATATAGGTTGTGATTCATTCTAAGAAGTATTCATGATCAGGTTTATGATATCCTTTCATCAAGGTGCCATTACTTGTTCAAAGTGAATCAATCACAATGAAATACCTAACAGCCTTGGGCTTGTTGAACACACAAGTATAGGTGTTAAGTGAAAAATTTAAAGGGACTCCCTTGCTACCAATACAATCTCCAACCTAAAGCTATAAGTGACTATACCTTATACAAATGAGCTGACATGATGATATCGGATAAAATAAAAAAAAAATATAAACAATAATATTAGGCTATCTAAGTAACTCTACCGGGGCTATAGACGCCTGCTGGCAGTAGGACTCTACTTAGGGAGATTGTATAGATAACCTTGCCGGGGCTATGAATGCCTGCTGGCAGCAAGGCTCTATCCAGGTTGGCTATCAGGGATGATCTCCAACTATGTAGTTTAACACCAGTTACTTATGTTTTCAACTTACTTTCAAGATGAGGATAATTAATCATATGCACACACATGATCCTTTGTTAGCATTGTTACCAGGATGAAATTGTATCATTCAAAAGATCATGATGATTATGTTTAGAAGGAATTAGAATACTATAGATGAATGTGATCACATCACTTGAATCATTGGAATTTGTTTATTTTCTTTAGTGGCAAGTTGTTGTGTGGTTACACAACATGCCCCATTTTGACTTGGCAAAACAGAGACCCAACTTTTTGGCTTGGCTTGTGTTGTCTGCTTTCTGGCGGTTTGGTAAAAGTAAGTCATGTGCATCATCATGAAGAGTCAGGATGAGGTAAGTCATCATTATGAGGTCAGTTTTGTCAAAATTTGAATTTCATTTCTATGACCTCATAGTTTGAAAGAACATTAAATTCCATGCAGGTTTGCCTTTTACACCACCCTGATATTCATCAGGATGTGAAAGTTATGAACAGTCAAAGTTCTAGTCAAACCTGATATTCGCAAGAGGAGGATCATATTTTATAACCTCAGTCATGTTGTAGAAGATCATCCTGATCTTGGTATATCACCTGATAAAATCATGCGGTCCAAATATCCGGACGTCAATTTTAAGTGATAGCACTCTTTACCCGTCAATAACCTTATGCATTTCATGAGAATCATTTTTGTTAATATAACCTGACATTTTCAAATATCACCCTAAGCCAATATCCTGATGACGTCATCCAAGTCCAATAAATGAAGAAATAAACATGATGATGACATCATCATCATATTTACCTCTCGACAGGATATTTTCTAAACATGATCATGTTCGCATAACATGACGGCGACGTCATGATGCCTGTCCGATACAAAGAACAAATATCAGGATGACGTCATCTCGATATTCTGAAAGAGGGATATGTAAGTTTGTCCCATCATCATCATATTTGAAACATCACCCGATATATCAAAATATCATCCTGATGTACTAAACATAACCAAAAGGTGCTTTCGTCACCTGAATCTTGTCGCAATAACTATTCCAATTTAAAGGAGGAGGATGACATTAAAACTCAACCCGATATTTGTGAATATCATCCTGCCTTCATGATATCCTGTTATATGGATACCCCCCCACTCCCATTACCACCATTATCATTTAATCCATGCAGACATGGTAGGTGGTTCCTGCCGACCCCGGAACCCGATGAAACACCTGGCGAGATCCTGCATTTTCACACGGATAATCAATGGATAAAATCCAATCTATCAAAGTTGCCCTAAATTTACCCTAATTACAAGGTTAAAAGGTAATTCAACTGTCATTTTTACATTTACTTTGCGAATAAAATTGTTTTTACAGAGCACTAGCTTCCTTACAGAGCACCAGCTTCCATATCCTCATACGGGCGATAGTTGCATGGTTTGGACTCACAGATAGAAGGAAGGAAGTGATCGTCAGCAGAATCAAGAGCGCTATTAGCAGTTCATTGGTGTAAAAGAGGTCGGCATAACCAGGTATGTAAATGAAACCCTTATCCTGTTGTGTCTGTAATAGTCAGGTATGGGTGGTCAAGCTGAAGTTCTAGTTTACGCATCCATATGATCAAGTAACGTTGCACAGATACAGTAAGCATAGTGATTTATAAAGTTAATTGCAATATGCATGCATGTGTATACCCATTGTGAGATAAGATTTTGTTGATTGCAGGTACTCATGGCCGACAAGAGGTTAATTAAGTGTCAGGAAGAATTTAGTAAGCCTATGTTCTCATCTCAAAGGGGCGTCCTGTTCAAATATGGCGCCATTACAGATACCCATCAGGGGGATACTGATTTGGAGGCCTGGTCAACTAAACTGAATGACGGGAAAAACAGAAGTCTTGTGCTGGATGCAGTTTTTGTATCTGAGATGTGGAATGCCGCCAGTTTCCTGTACTCCATGGAGTCTCCAGAGCTAGTCATCGAATGTGCTAAGAATTATAATCCAGAGACCAAGCATGTAATGAAGCATGGGAGGGTATATGCAGACCTGTCCATCAAAGGTCTTTCCAGAACATTTGGGCTGCCATTGGGCAAAAAGGTCAAGAGTGTTGACCTGAAGAAATCAGAGAAAGAGTATGAGAGTAACAAGAAACAGGCCAGGAAGAACATGTACCACTGGAGGGCTGAGAACAACACGTATACGGTAGCTGCCAAACTTCCTGTGCACTTGTTTAAGTATGATTTTGCTGATGAATATCAGTATATGATTGCCTTGCTAAACAGAGTAACCGACTAGCCTGATGCTGGTAGCTTTAGGGATTTGATGTATGGTATAATAATGATGTGCATATACTCTGAAATCAAGCCATTGTGGGGCCAATTAATAGGTGATGCTCTGCATGAGCAGTTGATGAACGTAGGAGGTTCAAATTGTGCTTTCTACATGACATCTTATATTATTTATTCCTGTGCATACCAAGGCACATTTGATGCACTGGTTACCGATGGGAAGCTTACAGGAACAAATGCTGTGCATATCTGGGATCATCATCCCCAGCTACAAAGAGCCAACTACCTCCAAGACTACAAACTGGTCAATGATGCATTTTCCATGCATCTGGTGAGGACCATGGAGGAGGACAGAACAAAGAGATTGAGCATGGAAGCTCAAGAAATTAGCTACAGGCATGGGGCCTGGTACATACAGTTTGCCACCTTCTCGTACATAAGGATTGAGGATTTTGAAGGACCTCCCCTCATGCTACCCATGTATCCCACTGATGTAGTGGTACTTATGGAGTTCATCAGGCAGGGCTCCACAATGATAAAGGCATACAAGGATGCTAAGAAACTACCACCAATTTTGTTTCTAGTCAGCATTGGCTATTATATGTGCCCAGATTCTGAACACATAAAGAAAGTGATGATCACCTTGAGTAAAATGAGCCTGCAGCTGTTTCCATTAATGAGACCATATGATCCTTATGGCAGAATGCAGAAAATACTAGGAAAGCCTATTCCTCAAAGGCACCTAGAGGACTTCTGGGCTGATTGCGAGGATGAAGCAAAGGCAAGGAGAAGAAGGTATCAGAGGTTAACTTTGAACCAAATAAAAACCTTTGATTGCATCCCCATCCCCCAACAATTGAAGAAGGATGATGGCTGGATAATTGCAGATGAGTATGAGCAAAAGAAGATATATAATGATACCATCTCTGCATCTGACCTCACCATACAGGAAGATATATCCTTGGACCCCTTCATTGCCAGGACCCTACACCTAACCCAAGCTTGGGTTGATGAGCAGATAGAGGCATTGAAGAAGAAAGGTGTCACCATAACGGTGGACAACAAGAAGAAGGGGCAAGATATTCCTGGGGATGTATATGATGACTTCCTGAATGAAAAGAGGAAGACTAAGGGAGAAAGAATCCCTCCACCACAACAACAAAGCAAAAGACCCCCAAGGGGCAAGAAGGTAGACAAAGAACCCAAAGGGGTTGTTATTGAGAGGGCAGTATTTGTAGCCGAGGAGGCAGCAGCATCAGGATCTGGATCAGAATCAGCATCCCCTCTAAGGAAAGGAAAATCTAAGAAGAGTCAGACAGCAGAGGCTAGAATTACTCAGACCCTAGAAGAGGGTCAATCCTCAAGAAAACCAGGAGAAGAAGATATCCCCATGGAGGAGGAGCCTGAAGAAGAGGAGGCTCCATTGATAATAAAGAGGAAAATGAGAGCTCCACAGGTGCTGGTCTCCACCCCACCTAAGAAACAAAGAACCTCTATGAGAGGTGAAATAAAACACCCCCCAACATTGTTACAAGGGGCAGGTAGTGAAGTACCTAAGGAACTTCAGCATGATGTTCCACTTCCTACCATTGTCAAGTTCAAAGCTAAACTTGCAGAGGAACAAATAAAAGAAACTGCTCAAACACAAGCAGGTCATGTCTCGCTAGATGAGACAATAAACTTATCTGATGATGAAGTTGTGCAAGAGGTAGTTGCACAAAAGATGGAAACACTTGCTGCTGGTACGAGCATGACCCCTCACAAGGCTCCACCAGTTCAAATGATACTGGAAGAAATGAAGCAAGTGGAGACAGAGTGGGAAAAGAGCCAAGAACAGGAAAAGAGCCCAGAGCCGGTAGCTCAAGAAATAGGGCTGGAAACATTAATTGCAGAAGTGACAAATCCTGTAGTGGTAGACCTCACAGAGAAATAGGATGCAAGTCCTAAACCTCCAGCAGGATCACCTGACAAAGGGCACCCAGCAGAAGAACTAGAGATGGCAGAATCTGAGGGCCATACTCCAGAATTGGGCCAACAAAATCCACAGGATACATCAGTAGGACCTGCTATAGTAGAGGTCCAGGAAACAAAGGCTAATGAAAAGGATATATCTGAAGATCCTACTGCCAAAACCCAGGAGGTTGATAGTACAGGTGCAGAACAAATGATGGCTTCAGAACAAATGCTAGCACCTCAAGCAGAATCCATAGTATCCAGTATAGTGGATACGCAATAAGGGGAAGAGTCAAAATTAGATGAAGTAATGACAGAGAAAGATCATGATCAGCATGATCAACATACAGATGCACCACAAGATTCCCCACCCTAGGAAGATGCTCCTCCAGAGAAGGAAGTTCCAGAAAAGGAGGATATATCACAAGATCAACAACAAGGTGAGCATCAAGAAGAAGAAATGAGAAAATCACCATCTCCATCACATCTGTTAACAGAAACAGGAGACACAGGTGAACATCATGATGATGCTGAGAAACATGATCAGGTGCCTCCGTGGCTAGAGAAAGAGGTAATTGAAGAAGAGGATTTTGAAGTCCAAGAATTTGATGTGTCCACCTTGTTCTCCAGGGACATAATGAAACCTAAGAGGAAGGCCAGAATGACTTCGGCCATCAAGAGAGATCCAACGACTGGAAGAAGGACTGCACAAATTGCAGTACCTACTGTGGAGAAGGAAAAAGGTAAAATCACCTTGGATGAATTTCAAATTAGCATAGTGTATCTTAGTTTTGCCAATGAGGACCAAGAAGGTCAGGAGGGCAAGGACATTATCGATTCTTTGATTCAAAAGGTGAAAAAAGAAAAGGAGAAAAATAAGCAACACAAAGAGCACATTGCTCAGTTGCATGCCTACATAGGGAGGTTGATTAATCCTGATGATACTTCAACTGAACATGCAGTCCCATTGACTGCTATTTCTCAAGAAGAGGTAAATAAGTTAGACCACATGAAACATGAGGCCTCTGTAATAAGAAAATGGATGTCATCCACATTGGATGATGCAGAGGAAATAGTAAAAACCTCTTTGAAGAGGTGGGGCGCTCTCAGCGATTCCCAGACCAAAGTAGATAAATTGCAAATGCAAACAGGGAAAAGGTCCTACAAGCTGGAAAAGGTACTGACCCTCCTGGGAGAAATTAAGAGGATAAATCCTCAACTGCTTATCAGTAAGTAGGTGTTGAACAATCATACTACATTATTGATAGACAACTGGTATAAAGATATCCAGTTTGAATGTGGAGTGCTAAGAAGATGCAATAATAAGCTGAGGGAGATCAGCATGAAGTTGCACGATTTAATGGCTGTTGAGGCAGAGATATTAGAAACATTGGAAGGGAAAGTAGAAGGAAAAATAGAAAATCAAGATGAAGAATCTACCCTCAAAGCTTTGCACAGCAACTTCCAAGTAGAAGCAGATGGTCCACTTGTCCACTTGACATAAGAGATTATAAATAAAATAATGAGAATCAAAGTCAAGATGGAGAATTACAATGAGACATTACAGGATAGAAAAGACAAATTAGATAGCAATAGAAACAAATATGAGGCACACAAGCATGCCATCATCAAAGCAAAGACTCAAGATGGCGGAGAAATAGATCCAATTGTGCACTCATATGAGCAAATCCGGAGCAGCGTGCAGCCTCATATACAGGTTCATCATCATCATGATAGTGAAAGTTCAGAAAGTGATGCACATGATGATGATCCACATGAATCAGACAAGGAGCATGATGAGGATACTCCATAAAGGGGAAGCTACGTAAATAATCCAGATGGTTGCCAGCTGGCAACTTGTGCCATTTTGTAAGGGTTGACAAAATCAAGAAAAATGATGACCGTAGATGTAAATTGATGAATCAAGATCGTGGATCTTTTTGTAACAGATTCCTCACCTTGTTCTATAAAAGGTGATGGAATGCCTTGTTGTAAATATTCAAAACTTAATTAAAATCTGTTTGCTAAAGTATTCAGGGCTCATTTCAAAGCTATTGTATATGTACATGTCTTTTGCATACTTAATAAAAGAGAAGAGTATTTCTATTACAAATCTTCATAAATCTTGAGTAATCTGTGTTTGAATTCTAGATATATGCTTTGATTTGCTGTGTCCCTTGGAGTGCTCATCATGTTGCATGTATTGTTTTCATTCATCATCCTCTGAAGTTTGCATCAACTATATCTAGCTATGGAATATCCTGGTGAACATATGGTTTGATCTCTTCTCCTCATGACAGTATCGAGTATGTATGTGGATCAATAGCTAAAGGTTCAACTTTAAATTGAAGTATTCCTTTCAGTTTCTTTCAATTTCAAAGAATTTCACTATCACAATTGCAAATAACTGGTAATCTTAAGCAAATAACACAAAATATGCAGATATCTCGTAGGTAATCGTAAATATTTAGCATATT
The DNA here is from genome assembly GCA_027924645.1 of Cunninghamia lanceolata. Classification (NCBI taxonomy): domain Eukaryota; kingdom Viridiplantae; phylum Streptophyta; class Pinopsida; order Cupressales; family Cupressaceae; genus Cunninghamia; species Cunninghamia lanceolata. The sequence goes on from BSBN01001054.1 coordinate 8,960,554, forward strand.
TGAATACAGAGCATGCACAATCATGCAAGGTTTGAAGTATTTCTGCATCATTTCATCAAATAACTGTATAATATGACTCCTCAGTAAGAATCTTTACAGAAGAAGTGTCATGATGATGAACTTTCACGTAAGGCCCCAAAATGGAAATAACAACTCACATTAACCTCTGAGTAACGTCAGATGATTAAGACCTAATCACCGGAGACTTGGGATCATGAATTCTCTGAATTCACAGTATCTTTCAAGATGAATAAAGGTTAATGTGTACTTTTATTCTATGCTTGTTTATGACTAACATCATGATCAACATAACTCCATTTTGATGCGGGGTGTATGGAATTGTCTTATGTCTTTCAATCCCTTGCTCATAGAACTTATCGAACTCTACCAAACAAAACTCACCACCATTATTAGTTCTCAAACACTTAATATTTTTACTAGTCTAATTTTTAGCAAAGGTTTTAAACTCTTTGAACCAACTAATGACTTCATTCTTGCTTCTAATAAAATAGACCCATGTCTGTCTACTGTAATCATTTCTGAAAGATACAAAATATACAGATTTGGAAATCAAAGGAACATTAACAGGACCAAACACATTAGAATGAATAAGATCCATTACTCCAGAAGACTTGTGAGAACTAGAGTAAAACTAAAAACAATTTTTCTTTCCATAAATGCAATGTTCGCAAAACGTAAAAGTCAAACTTGAGATTACAATCATTTAACCCCTCAACGACATTTTTATTTTTCAGGTTACGTAGACCCTTCTCACCAATGTGGCCATATCTCAAATACCATAACATAGTCTTTTCACCAAGAAGTTTGACTTCTAAAGCATGTGCACTACCATCAGAATTTGTTACAACAAATTTCTTCACTACTTGTTCAGATGGTGGGAATGAAGTGACTGCAGCTCTTTTCTTCAAGTCAGAAGAACTATTGCACTGTGAAGTACATGCCTCCATCTAAAACATAGTACCTCTCTGAGTACCCTTCACAAGCACCATAGATCCTCTAGTCATCTTGCATCCATCCTTCGAAAAGACAACCTACACACCTACATCATTTAACATACTTACAGAAAGTAGGTTTCATGCTAGGCCTAGGATGTGCATAACCCCAGTGATCCCCTTCACTTGTCCATCAGGGAATCAGATTGAGACTCTTCCATGACCAATAATCTTCAGATGAGAATCATCACCCATGTACACTCTTCCACCATCAAACTCTTCATACTTTGTGAACCAGCTTTAATGTGAGGTCATGTGGAATGATGCACCAGAATCTATCAACCACACATCATCAGATGCATGGGTGGCCAGGGTATGATGAAGGCATCACCATCATCTTGTGACTTGTCAGAATTTGAATCAAGAGCATTCTTCTTCTTCTTTTTCTTCTCCTCTTTACATTCCTTTTGCAAATGCCCAGTTTTCCCATAGTTACAACAAAGAGCCTTAGACTTTCTAGGAGATTTGGATCTCCCATGAGATTTGGATCTGCCATTTTCACCTGTCTTGTCCTTCTTCTTCCCTTTCTCTTTAGGTCTTCCATGAACCGCAAGAGCTTATTTGGCTAACTCAAATGTATTTCTCCACATTTCTTCAGATAACAGTGAAGATACTACTTCATCCATCATGAAGGTGGTTGTAGTGCTTCCGATAGCCATGATGTGATGATCCCATGAATCTGGTAAAGAACAAAGAAGGGTCATACATCGATCCTCCTCCTCCATTTTCACACCCACGGATGTCAACTATGCAACAATCATGTTAAAAGCATTCAAATGGTCCACAACAGATCCTCTGTCTTCCATTTTTAGAGAAAACAATTTCTTTTTTAGAAAGAGCTTGTTCACCAGGGACTTGGCCTAATAAATAGATCCTAGCTTCTTCCAAAGTTCTTTAGCAGTCTTCTCCTCATAGACATTCAATGGGACAGAGTCAGCTAGATAGAGTCTTATGAGACCATTAGCCTTCCAATCTTTGAGGTCCCAATTAGCTTGTGACATTGTCATAGGTTTTGTTCCATTAACAGTTTCCCATAGGTCACGATCAAAAAGTAGGTCTTCCATCTTGAGTTTCCACAACTCAAAATTTATGCCATTGAACTTCTCCACCTCTACTCTTCCAGATGTGGTTGCCATCTCCTTCCTGCAATAAGATACAAAATACTCTGCATAGACTCCCACTCAACCTAATATTAGCTCAAAAAATCCCTACCCAGTAGCTAGAACCAAAACTAGCCAGGCTCTAATACCAACTAAAAGGAAGCTAGGTGTGTGGAAATCACTTCCTACACTAATCTAAAGAGGAGAGAAGTGTGCAAATTCAATTTTATCTTTACAGTTATAGAATGTTAACAACAACAATGGAGATATTGTAGCAATACACATACACACATAAATGAGATACAAGAGAGAGACACAAGATATACGTGGGGAAAACCCTTATCTGCTGAAAAACCCCACACTCCAAAACTTGCACAATGTACTATCAAAACTGAAATGGTTTACAATACACTTGCAATGCAAGATTTTAGGAGTCTTCGACACTCATATCTGGAGACAAACTGATAGCATAACAGTACCTATCAAACCTATAATCCATCTCCTCTATAAAGCACCTATTTATATAACAAATACAAGGCAAAAATGGCTCCACATTGAGATGGGTATCCAACATGGCCTCATGGCCCAAAACCCACACCTATGGACACTTGTCCAACACTATAGGATGCTCCTAACACTTGTCAAGTCACCCCATCCCAAGGAGGTTTCCTATTTCCAAAATGGTCTATGACAGATGCTCTTACGACTCTTACAATCATCATAGAATCTGTCATAGCTGTCATAACTTACAGTGGTAAGAGAATCTATCATAAACAGGCTATAAATAGCATATTCTCTTACAACATGTCATAGTCCACCTTGGGGTGCCCAAAGATTCCTTTTTCAAAGATGCTCTTTGACACATGTCTTCACCTGTCATAGAATTTCCTATTTTCAACTCTTACATGTCATAACTTCGTCATAGGAATCTATCATGACCATTTTGATCAATATTCCCTTACACAACATCAAAGATGCCAACACATGGAAAAATATTTCTACCACTAAGTGGGACGCCTATCTCCTCATGTGAGGACAAAATTACATGTGGTTATATGCCATGTAGGATGACACATCACCGTGTCAACTCCCACAATATGACAACATAGGATTTGCATCCAATTAATACAATAGAAAATCATGAATAAATACAATGCAATAATACAAGGAATTACCAAGGTTGAGACACCTTAATTCCCAACAATTTTTTGGTTCTATTTTTTATTGTCACATATTTGCTAATCTTTGTCAATTAGGGTTTCATCTTTATCCCTAGCTTAGTTGGTCAATTTTGATTGGATTTGGTTTACTCTTCTCTATACAACAAAAGGGAAGAACCCCTATAGTTTGTCTCTACTTCATGGGTAGAAGCCAAGATTGGATTGTGTCCTAATGTTTCTAAAAGAGGGTTTGACCTAGTTTAATTCTTGAGGCTAGATCCCCTTTTCTACCTACAACATTTTGGGGAACCCATTGTTTATTCCACTATGGAATACTTATTTCTTTAGATTTGAGTTTTTTCTACACTAGATCTGATTAGGATTGAATTCATTTATCATTTTGCTTACCTACATAGCTTTTTTTTTCATAGTTTCAAAATTAGGGTTTATAAAATGTTGCATTGTTAGAAAACCTAGCTAGTCATGAACCTAGGGTTTGGAGATTAGTGATTTGTTTCAAATACTTATGGCATGATTAAATTCATTTCATTTTTTTTGTATATCATCTTTTTCTTGAAAGAAAATATTTTTTTACATACTTGCATTGAAAAGTGAAAAAATCAAGCATTTTATGGTTAGGAAAAAGCATACTTTTTGCATTGTTTTCATTGCATAAGTTTTAGATCATCATAGAAAGATTCAAATTTCTTATTTTTGCATCAGATCTGATCAATATTACATCCAGGGCTTAAATTTGATAGTTTTATAGTTTTATTTAGACATTTTAACTGTAAAATACAATTGAAATTTTGAAAAGACTGTATCATATGAAAGAAGAGATTTTGGACAAACTGTCAAAATTTATATAGGATTATGATGATATATATTTTGGCTTTTATATTTAATTTACTTCTACTAAATTATGTCATAGTATTTGAAAGGCACCATTGAATAGATAACTGTCATAAAAAAATTGCTTCACAAGCAAGGTTGACTATCAAATTTAATCCCTGATTGCATTCATTAGTCATTCCTTAGTCTTTTATTTTGCGCTTGAAACTATTCATTTCTAGGGTTTGTTAAGAAAAACATGCATTTTTAGGAAAACTTAGTTTTTGGTGAAATTTAGGGTTTGTGATTCATATCTTGTTTTAGATTTTTATGATGACATTTGCATTTGAAATATGATGTTACATTCTTCTCATACATGATATATATCATCTTGGTTATGAATATAGAAAAGAAGAACAATTTATTTTTTTGCATTGATAAATTTTGAGAAAAGCATTAAATTTAGGGTTTGAATTGAAGATGATTATGGATGATCTATCTAATTTTCTTTGAGTAGATTTGAAATTGATTAAGCATTTATTGCTGCATTATATGTGTTTTCATTTGATCAAAAGTACAAAACATTACTTCATTTAAATAACAAGTCAAACTTTTCTTTCATCACCTCATTCATCTCTTCTTTGTGTGCATCTTGTGTGTCACTAAAGCTTGTAAACAATTTGTGAGTTTTGTGATTTGGTACCCTAATTCTAACACTCTTGTGCGAAGAATTCTTCAAATTATGGGATATAATTCTTTGAATAATGATGGTAACAACACATTGGAACCCTAATTCCCTAATTTGATCACCCAAGAAGGTGAATCACTTCTTCCTGATATTCCTTCTTCGCATATGCCAGAAGCATCAACTTTTCGTGAATCCATCAACATTGATGACCTTGTAGGATCAAAACATATAGTTGAAGAGGTTTTCCTCATTGTTGAAAGTCTAAGAAGTCTTTTCCTTGAAGGCCAAGAAGGATTAGAATTTTTGCATGGCCTTGTTCATATAGTACATAACAAAATTTTATGTACATCTAGTTACAATCAAATTGTCACTAATGTCACTTCTTCTAATCAAATAGGGACTCAAGTGTTGGCACCCATGCCAACACTCCCTATTCCTACATATACTTATACTATTTTCACTACAACTACAAAGCCACATAATAGTGCTACCACATGTGTTCGGTTATCCACTAGGAATCTCATTCGCCATTATAGTTTTGTTCCTTTCAATTATACTAATACCACACCTAGTGTCACCCTGCCTACTCAATATAGGTCTAATATCACTTTCCAAAATGCCAATCATATAGTGTCATAACCTATGGTTATCCCTATCCATTCGTACCAATCTCAACCTAGTTCACCTTTCAAAGCTATCATTAATCAACTTTTGCAAAACATGAACTCCATCCAACAACAATTAGCAAGCAAAAACCAAAGTCCTACAAAACCATATTTGACATCTCATTACATTCATAGCCCTTTATCCTATCGTATCCTATCCTAAGAGCTCAAATGCCTGAAAAGTTTGAAACCCCTTGTTTTGAGAAGTATAATGGGAAGGGAGCCCTAACAACCATGCGGAAGCCTTTACAACTATGTGTAGTCATTTCATATTTAAAGATACAATTTTGGTAAAAATCTTCCCTATGTCACTCAAAGACACATCCTTGGATTGATTTTTCTCTTTACCTCCTAATTCAATCACTTATTTTTCACAACTCGTCAATAAATTCCTCGAACATTTTCAAGCAAACATTAGACCTCAAGTCTCTTTTACCAACTTGGTCCATTGCAAACAAGGAGTAAAAGAGAAAGTAATAGATTTTATGGGTCATTATCAAGCCCTATTTTTACAAGTTCAATACTCTCTTTAGGATGTTGACGTACAAAGAATATTTATTAGAAACTTACAACCTCACATCTATGATAAGATATTGTTGATGTGTTACGATTCTTTCACTCATCTTTGCATAGATCTCCATGATCACAAAATTTTGGTTAGTTAGTATGAGAATAATCTCTCATTAGCTCCAATTGGTCAATCTGAAGCATCACATAATCATTCATTCAAAACACACAATAAAAACTTCATCAAGATCAATGCAATTTCAGATAATAACATAAGAAAACATGTGGCAATAGCGTCATCTCCTACTCCTGCCCTGTATAAATTGAAACCAAAAACAAGACATTTCACACAATTATTCAAGTCTCTGTACTCTATAATGACAACTTTTGAACAACAATCTCATCAAGCTTCTACCTGTTAGACCTCTCGATCTAAATAAGTTGCAAGCATCTTCATTTGATTCAAAGGCCTTTTGTCAATTCCACTACACCATTGGTCATGACACTGAAAGATGTATGTGTCTTAAACATGAAGTTCAAGACCTCATTGATTCCAATGTCATCTAGGTTGCTATTGCGAATGAAAAAGGAAATAAATTAGTGGCTCCACCTAATCATGATCTTCAAATATATACAAATCCATTACCTTATCATGAATCTAATGTTGTGGACACATCTCAAGAACAAGACTATGAAGGTGATGTTTGTATGGTAGATGCCTACCCTCCTAAAGAGCATGAGAAAAACATGAACCATCTATATATTTTACTCCTCATGATGCTAATATTGAAACTCTTGATGGACCTCTATACATCATCATTTGAATCAATGATAAAACTATAAGAGGTTCTATGATAGATACTATATGCATGGTAAATGTAGTAACTAAAGAGTTTCTCTACATGCACAGTTTACATTGTGATCACTACGATGTAGTAGAAATCATGATTAGAGCACATTATGGGTCCATCCTTCCAACTCTTGGTGCCTTGACCCTTGATCTCAAGGTTGGGCCAAGAACCTTGGTTGTTACATTTATCATCATTCCTACATCAGACTTATTTCATGTGAAGTTGGGTCACCCATGGCTCTAGTCCATGAAGGAGATCCCCTCTATGGTTCATAAGTGTTTAAAGTTTCCATTTGAGGGTTGTGTGTACACTGTACATCACAGTTGATACCTACCTGTTGCTCGACATGGATAGTTTACAGTTGACTAGTTCTAGCCAAAACCAATTGGAGTTGCTTAAGCTAGAAAGGATTTATTCTTCTTATCATATCAAAAATTTAAAGTAAATAAAATAGAAGAATTATCACTTTGTAACATATCTCCTTGTGATGTCCCCAAACCTCCTCGATCCTCTGACACTACAATAGTAGTTCCCACTGTCCCACAAGTGGTGAACGAAGATAAGCTTGAATTGAAGGTTCTTCCTTGTCCCCAAGTGTCTCATTGATATGTTGAGGTTCCCTCTTTTCCATCCCTTCAAGGACAATAAGGTAACCGTAAAGAACAAAAGATACCCAACACAATCACAATATTGTTTTGTTCCACCTATTTCTATGAAGACTAGTGGAAATCAATCAATTATGTGTATATAATTTCCTGAGGTTTCTCAAACACTTTTGGATGCTCAAGTACTTCCACCTATTTCACAAGTAGAGAAGGAAGAGTAGCCCATGTTGAGGAACCCTTCCTTTGTAGTCTTCCAACCTTTGGTGGTTCCCCCTATTTCTTCTAATGTTCATGAAGAAAAGAAAGAAAAGGAACCCATGTTAGAAGATACTATGGTTCACTTAACAAACATCACAAATAAAGCTAAGACAAATAATTGTGAGAGAAAGAAAGAAGCATCATCATGCTATGGATCACCTTGCTATAAGAGATGAGAATCTCCTTCCTTGAAATCATTTATCATTGACAAATGTGAAAGAGATGTCTACTAGTGTTTCATCTCCTATAGGGAAGGATAAAGCTTCACAAACTGCTATGGAACCTATTGTACTATATTTCAATAGTGAATCTCAAGATAAGTATGATATAGGTATGGTTCTTGTTCCTTACACCACACTTTCTATAGTTCCTCTTGCATCTTGTACCCTATCCAAATTGGTGATGAGATAGATTAGGAGAAGGATGATTTTCTTTAGGTTGACTCGCAAGTATGGACTCCTATTTCCATTATGTCATGAGTGCATGTGATTTTTTTCCCCCATTATGTGTTGTTTTATGCTTTATTTAGTTATGTTGTTGTTGTTAAGATCTCTTTGGATGACCCTTGACACCCTTATGGATGCAAGGATACAAATGGACCAAAATTTGTTGTGACATTCTTTCTATTTGTATCATCAGTCTTCTATATGTCGTAAGTTGCATTGTTGTTGTTTCCCTTAGGGATGATGCAAGACATAGGATACTTTGGCATTCTACCTTGTTGACCCAAAGGGATTTTATTTGATTTCATGTGTTATTTCTTCCTTTGTCTTCATAGTTCTACTAGCTAGTGGATGATGGCAGTTCCATATATAGTCTTGATATATCTCCTATTATACAACCATTCATATATTGACACCAATCAGGTAGATCCCTCTATGTTATTTCTCTTTATTTATATATTTTGATTTATGTGGCACATTGTTTCTATGCTTGACATCATACCATGACTACACAATCCATTGTGTATCATGCTTGTAGCATCGTCATGGTTTGCCTTTTGTGGGGGCAACCCCTTGTGATGTAGTTTTTGGGGAACACATATCTTATGGGAATGTGCTTCCAGAAAGTTCTTGTACCTATCTTGTGGTTTATTCTACCTTAAAGCAATTGGTCCCTAATAGGAGTTAGCAATCACTTTAAGGTGGGGGTATACATCATGCTATGTTCTATTAATTACATACTTGTTTATTATAGTTGGCATGGAACTCGCCTAGTGATTCAACAGTCCTCACTAGCCCATGATGTTTCCTTTTGGTTCATGTGACACTGAGTACAACTAAGTTTTCTAACCTATGTGTTTCATGTGACTAGTTGTGGTCACCTATTAATTCATCAGTCCTTAGTAGTTTGTGATCAATGAAGGAACTTCTTTTCACATGACCCCTAGTGACAGAGCAAGCTAGCATCAGAGTCATGTGCCTTGTGTGTTTGTTTCTATGTTTTTTTGTTTGATGCATTTTGTTTGAACTTGTTTTCCTTAAGAATTCCATGTGTCTTATGTGTCTTCATCATGCTTTCCATGTGTTTTTCATGTATTCTTTATGCCTTATGTGTTTGCTTCATGTCAAATGTGTATGCATTGTGTATGGCATGCATTAACTTTGTGTATGCCATGTCTCTTGTGTTTATTCTTATGTATTCTTTTAGTACTCCATGTATTTGTGTATTATGTTGCAATTTCTTGCATGTTGAAAATTTCATTGCTTATGCGTTTGCAGCCATAGAATCCTATGTTTGGTGGCTACTAATGGTCCACAACTTGGCATAATTCTTTGGCTTTTATGTCTTCATATTTGAAATTTATCTTCTCTTTCCTTTACTATGAGTTTGAGTTTAAGTTCATACCCATGCTAAAGTGTGGGCTAAATGTTATAGAGTAAAATGTGTACACTGGCATTTTACACCTAGTTTGGCATCTAGTTGAACCTAAAATGTTTATGTTTTTAATCAGGACCTATTTGACACCTTTTTTAACATTAAATGATCAAATCTCAATCTTGATAAATAAACATCAGAAATTAAGGTTAGGACTGGTCTAAGCCCACTTAAATGGATACTCTCTAGAGTTTGTGGGGCTAAAGGACCAGGACACCTAGTGCCCTAGTCCTGGAAGTTAGCCTCGATCCTATTTTTGTGGTGTAAACTTAGAACACCTCCTTAAGTTTTACTTATTGGCCCCATTTGGTTTTATTTGTCATTGGTGACCATGAATGCATATATAAAGGAGTTTTACAATTCATTTTATAGGAAGATGCCTAATGCAAAATTAGAGTTTGCTCTCATGTTTTGATGTTCTATCCTCAAGTGCTCTTCATGATTGGATGTGCTACATGCTTTTGGATTTTATAATTCTTATTTGTAAGTTTTGAAGGAAGTTCAAGCTATCTTTGTCTATCTCCTTGTTGATGCAAGATCTTGAGTTATCTACATCAACTAGGGTTTCACATCTTGTGGTAATCATTATCACTTTCATTCATATTTCTATCATCTATTGCTGATCTTTCCTCTAACCTCTTAGGGAATGCACTCTTGGATCACTAATCATCACTATAGTTTAGGTGGAAAAACTAATATGAGGTTTGATTCAGGCAAGCCCATAAGCACAACACAACGTTTTCCATCTTTGCTTATGTGTAGGTTGAAGATACAGGTTTCTAAAGGCAAGATCTGGGAAGAAGAAAGGGTTTGCAGGTATAGGTCTATGGAGCTCAAAGATTCTGTAAACCCTAGAAAGGGTCTAGGGTGCTTAGTGCCTTGGTCTCTTGGTATTCCCAAACTTAGATCCAGGTTCTGATCTACATTCTGAACTCAACTATACTTTCTAACCTTTTTTCCATTTCTAACTATCACATATATGTCAATCTTTTCCAATTAGGGTTTCATCTTTATCCCTAGTTTAGTTAGTCAATTTCAGTTTGATTCAGTTGACTCTTCTGTATAAAACAAAAGGGAAGAACCCTTGTAGTTTGGCTCTCCTTCACTATTAGAACTTAAGCTCAATTTGTGTCCTAATGTTTGTAGAAGAGGATTTGACCTACTTTAACTCTTTAGGCTTGATCCCCTTTTCTATATATGTGTGTGTGTGTGTGTGTGTGTGTGTGTGTGTATACATATACACATACACATACACACATAGAGATACACACATATATACATATATACATATACAAATATACATATATAGATATACATATACAGATATATATATATACACATATATAAATATATACATATATATTTATACATATACATATATATATATATACATTTATATATATACATACATACATATATATGTACATATATATACATACATATATATATACATACATATATATATACATATATATATACATACATATATATACATACATACATATATATACATATACATATATATACATATATATGCATATACCTATGCATACACACACATATATATATGTATATGTATGTATATGTATATGTATATATATACATATATGTGTGTTTGTATGTGTACATATATATATATATACACACACACATACACACACACACACATATATATAGCTGATAAGGGTCTGGCTCAATGGTCAATTCACAAGGTTGTGGTGGCCACCAAGTTTTAAACCCTCTATTTGGCCAAAGAGCTCATAGTATATGTGTCTTCCTTGGGTTGGTATGCTCGTAGGCTGTGCACTTTCGTTGGGTTAATGAGATCACGGGTTTGAATTTAGTGATAATACCTTAGGAACTAAGACCCTGTAGTAGTGATCTCGGTAATAAATCCATGGGAGATTAAAAACTCAAGTGACTGTATTCTATATATATAACATAATCTTCTACCAATAAGAGATTGTCAAAGAGGATTTTTTTAATAAAAACAAAATCTTTCAAAAGGGTATTAAAGAATAATAACTATTTTTTTTATGAAATAACATTAAACAAGTGAAAAAAAAATTGTTTAAAGTCTTAGTAAACAAGGGGAAATCCTCTTCCTTATTTTCATGAAATATGAGTGAAGGAGAGAGATATAGAGAAGAAAAACATAAAATCTAGTCCCTTAAGAACCATAACACAATCATTCATTTTGTTACATAGCCTGTGTTGGTAATTTTCCCAGACTGGATGCTTGTTCCCAGTAATCCCTACAAAATAGCCATCAGTGATCAACAGGATTCCTAGGCCAGGGGCCAATAGTATAGGAGATAGACTCTATAAATATCTCCTCTTCTTCTTTAGGCTCTGCAGAACCAAGGGGGGTATTCCCTACTCAACATCCATGAAATATAATTGTGCAAAGACTGGGATGCTAACACAAAGCAGATAAATCCTCTCTTATGTAGACCAAAACTATGAGATAAGAGCAAAGGGGCTAGCTTTGGGCCTATATTCAGTTGTAGACAGAGGATTTTGGATCCTAAAACTACTTCTAACATCCTAAAGGTTTGCATATGAAGTTTGAGTTTGATTTGTATTTGGATGCAAAACTTGGACTTTGGTTGTGACCTTAATGCAAGACTGGATCGGTGCCTATTTAGGGCTCGGAGTCAATAGACATACACATGTGAAAGTACACATAAACCTATATTAATGACTGAGTTTCAAGGGGATTGTTTAATATCTGCCTTACAGATACCTCCCAAAATTGAGTATTTGGTTACCTCTGCTTAGGAGATCCTCACTACAATATATTCTTCTTAACAGTTTAACCTAAAACATTTAACCTACTCCTTGAGCAGAAGTAAAAGACCAAGCATTCAATATAGCAAATCCATATTCAAGAATCTTAGACACCCCTTAGTTGTTTAGATTTAAAAGAAGAATACATTCAATTTGGAGACAAGTAACAGAACACATGCAATGAAACATTACTCATTTAAATCAACATGAAACCAGTAAGTTTATGCATTAAACATACAACATGAGATTCATAAACTCAAAAAAACATCCCAAACAGGGCCACCAATGAAGTTGTATCTTATCACAGCACCAAAATGTTGTCCAGTTTTCAACAACAACAATGAGTAACACAGTTTGGCTTTTATACCAAGACTATGAACTCAGCAAAATTAATTACATGACAAGGTAAAAAATTCCTACCAGATACACTACACCAGAAATGGCGCTCAAAATCATAAATGCGTTAGGGGACAAAATGGAAAGAAGCAAGGGAAGGGCGAGGAGTAGTTGAGCTTGAGCCTGTGCCGCCGCTGGAAGACTCTCTGTCATAAACCAGGTACTTGGCCATTTGACAATCGGCCCATGCTTGTCTGCAATCCTACCATTAATGGCTCAACCACCCATAGCTCCTCTTGGAAACTGTAGCAACACACACATGGAAATTTCCCGCTCAAAAAATGACTACAGACACAAGGAAGAAACCATCGCTGAAGGTTCAAAACCTAACTGTTGATCAAAAACCCATCACCGAAATTAATGGTTCCAAAGTATGCATGAAGAGCTACCAGCCAATGATATCGTGCCACATAGGCACCTTGACCCTCTATCACTGACCTTTTCTCCTTTTATTTCACCTTTATCATTTTTGTATATGCAAACCCAAATGCATATACAACATACAAGGCATACGTCAAATGTTATAGAACAAACTAGAATTTAGTTCTGGTCTAGCTTGTATCTCCATCTTGCATCCATCGCTTTGCATATTTCACACATACAAGCACAAAACACAAGGTGGATTCCACTGCATCTATCCACCAGATTTGAAAAACTTTCAGGTCCGGGCTTTGTATCCTCATGAGTTTGCATATTGGCACATATACAAGTGCAAATATACAAGTGGTGGGCCTGACCCATTTTCTCTTTCCTTTGCACATTTCCTTGCACATCGCATATACAAATGCAATGTACAAGCCACGGATGCCATACTACTTTAGAACAAAATGAAAATGACTTCGAGTCCACCTTGCATCATTGGAATGCATTTTCATTGTATGTTCAATCATACAATCACTTTATACAAGAGGCGGGTCCCATCAAATGCACCCTCTGCTTTTGTATGTTTGCAGAACATACAAGGTCCCTTGTATATTTTGCTATTATCTTCAATTGTATATCACCGAATATACATCTGCCCTTTGTATGTAAATAGGGAATCTTTAGAGAATATGCGATAAATGCATCTAACCATTGTATATGCACCTGAATGTATAATGCATACACATTCCACATTTGTATATCCATAGCACTATTCACTTTGAATGTCGTGGGCCTTTGTATATTTTCAATTTACATTCCCTTGCACATACAAGAAAGGAATCTTCTTTAGAATATTCCCACAATGTATCTTTTCCTTTGTATGTTTCGCAAACATATTCTACATACAAGCCCGATATACAAGCAGGACCGATATACAAATGGCAAATATTCCTAGAATTTTACAGAAGATTCCCCCTATGCATATGCAACCCAATATACATTTAGAAATGCATATAACTCAAAATTTTCACCATTTCTGGAAGCCGGTTGGGATTTCACAAGCTTGTCAATAGATTTGATCAGTTACACATACAAAAACATGACAATCTTCTCACACGCGATAGGAGAAAACAGATTCCACATTGCATTGGGCCGGTTAACCTATGAACATTAAGGCATGGAGATGAAACTTTGTAGCAGGGAACCTGCTAGAGGAAGCCAACATCAAATAGATAAAGCAATGCAACAGACCAAGGAAGATAGAAACCTCAGGGTTTGAAAGAGAAAACCTGCAAACATTCAAGCTTAAAACCCTAAACACAAATGAATACTAACATAGGCTCCAATTGGGGACGTGCAGGCATAAGGCTGCAGTGAGGACTAGACTACTCCAGGGCAGACCAGATAAAATCCAAAACTCAAAACACGACCGACTATACAAGGCATGTGCAAAATACTTACAACTAGTTTACAGTGTGCAAACAAAGTATTCATTTATGAGAAAAAGGTTTTAAGGAATTTACTGTGCACTGGCAATTCTAGTAATTCACCATTTAGGGCCTGGAGAAAATAAGAATCATCTCCATAGATATTGCTAATTTGATATGGGCCAGCCCATAAGGGCTCAAATTTACCATGTTTGCCCTTATCCTAAGTCCTAGCACTCCACATAAGAACTAAGTCACCTATCTGAAAACTTCTCTCTATAACATTTCTATCAAATAGATATTTTACTTGTCGTTGTGTCTTGATGTTTGTTTTCTGTGCTTCCCTTCTTGTCTCATCTAGTGTAACCAACTGATTTACTCTTTCAGTCATTAGGTCTCCAATCTCCTCACTGTTCCCTTGGATGAATTTATAAATTGGCAGGAGGTTGTTCACAGGCAATCTAGCTACTATGCCATATACTAGTTCATAAGGTGACCTTCCAATTACTCTTTTCACTGTCACCTTGTCAGCCCATAATGCCAACTTTAGCTTTGAATCCTAAGACCTCTTGTTTTTATCTATCATCCTTTTGATAATTTTCATGAGACTTTTGTTGCTTGACTCTGCCTGACCATTCCCCTATGGATGGTATGGTGATGTATGAGACAAATCCATTCCATATTTATTGCAAAAGTTAATAAATTCACCAGACCTGAAGCACATTGCATTATCCGTGACTACTTTTACTGGTATTCCAAATCTGATAATAATATTTTCTAGAATAAAATCCATCACCACTTTTCTTGTAGCTTTTTTAGTTGGAATGGCCTCAATCCATTTAGTGAAGTAATCAATGGCAACAAGAATCCAACCATGTCCTCCACTGGATCTTTTTGAGATTTCCCCTATAAAGTCAATTCCCCATTGCTGAAATGGAGCTTCTACAATTATTGTCCTAAGAGGCAATGCACCTTCATATTTTAGCTTTCTTGAGAACCTTTGGCAAGGATCACATCTTCTTACCATTTTGTGTGCATCTGAGAAGAGAGTTGGCTGCCAATAGCCAACTCTGAGAATTTTGTGGGCTGTTGTTTGGGCTGCATAGTGTCCACCACACACTCCATTGTGCATGTCATTTAGAATATCCTTCGCCTGATCCTCATCCACACATCTGAGCAATACACCATGAGGGTTTTTCCAATATAGCTCTCCTTGAACAATGATGTATTTAATAGCCTACAGCTTCAAGGTCCTCTTTTGATTATCACTGAGATGGGAAGGATAGTTCAAATTCTACAAATAATGCACTATGTCCTTATACCATTCAGATTCTGACATATTTACAACTTCATTATGTACTACATTCACTTGGCATGCCTCTAGATTTGACTGTGTCATTAGTTTTGCTAAACCTTGTCCTCTTACCAATTTTGTGATCTGTATTTCAATATTGAACTCTTGCAATTTATTTATCCATCTGTACCTCCTTCCAGTTACTTCTTACTGAGTAAAGATATCTTTGATTGCTGCATGAGGCACATATGCAACTATTCGAGAGCCTACTAAATATGGCCTGAAGCTCTTGACTACTCTAACGAGTTCATATGCCTGTTTCTCCATGATGTTATACTTCAACTCAGCATCCTGCAATGACCTGCTGAAGAAAGCTATAGGTTGTTCAAAACCTTCTACATTTTTCTATAGTAAGCATGCAACAATAGTGTGGAAAGAAACAAATGAAAATAATTGAAATGGCTTAGAAAAATCTGGAGATTTTAATACAGGAGCCATCTTTATTGCCTCCTTTATATTCTGAAATGATTTAGTCCCTTCATCCTCCCATTTGACAGTTTCACCTTTCTTCAGCATCTTAGAGATGTCCTTGGTGGTCTCTGCAAAGTTAGGCACAAATCTTCTAACAAAATTAATTTTTCCAAAGAAGGACTGAACACCTTTCACTATTTTAGGGATATGAATTATGTCAATTGCAGCCACCCTCTCAGGATCAATCCTGAATCCATCCTTGGAAACAATGTGGCCAAGCAATTTTCCTTCCACTACCCCAAAGACACACTTCTTTGGGTTGAGT
Organism: Cunninghamia lanceolata; assembly: GCA_027924645.1. Taxonomy (NCBI): domain Eukaryota; kingdom Viridiplantae; phylum Streptophyta; class Pinopsida; order Cupressales; family Cupressaceae; genus Cunninghamia; species Cunninghamia lanceolata. The sequence continues at coordinate 8,977,176 of BSBN01001054.1, forward strand.
GAGATACCATACTCCAATGCTCTAATAAAAATCTTCTCCAGGTGCACACAATGTTGCTCCTCCTTTTTTGAATAAGCAGTTAGATCATCCTGATACACAGCCAAGATTGAATCAATTAATTCTACAAAAGCAACATCCATTGCCCTTTGAAATGTGGCACCTACATTTGTCAGTCCAAATGGCATTCTCACATATACATAGGTTCCCCATGGGGTGGTGAAGGCAGTTTTGAACTATTCTGATTCTTTCACTTTCACTTGATTGTACCCAGAAAATCCATCCATCATGGATAAGAGTTCACAGCCAGTCACCTTCTATAACATGGCTTCCATGTTTGGCAATGGATAATTGTCTTTTAAAGAAGATACATTCAGATTTCTAAAGTCCACACAAAGTCTTATGTCACCATTTTTCTTTCAGACTGGGACAAGGTTAGACACCCAAGTTGAATGTCTGATAGGCATGATTATTCCAGCCTCCCTAAGCTTCATAAGTTCTTCTTGCATTTTAGGAGCTAAGGTTGGGTTGATAGGTCTTTGTTTTTGTCTAAATGGTTTAGCTCTGGGCTTCAAAGGGATTTCATGCTGGAATAGATCCTCTCTATAAGCTTTCAGGTCCTCATATGACCAGGCAAAGACATGCTATACTTTCTTAGTAATGCAATTAGCATAGTTCTGATATGTGGTTTGAGCTGTTTGCCAATGTATACCTTTTTGGGAGCATGAGATGTTCCCAAGTTTATTTCCTCTAGATCATTCTTATTTGTTGGAGATGTCTTTATAACAAATTGGTCCCTATTGTTAAAAGCTCTCTCCAAAGCAACCAACCCTCTAGGGATTTTATTTGTCTTGAGTTGAATTACCTCCTTCCCTAAAAGAGTTTCTTTTCTATCTACAACCTCTACAAGGTTCTGACAATCCATTTCTTGGTTCTCATACTCATCAATGCAATATAGAAATATGAGAAAATTCTTATCATCATCAAACACTTGCCAGCTGCATACATTATCTAGTACTGCAGGTCTAAATTTGACTTCAACATTTGTGACATCTGATAAAGTGATGTCATCTGGCCCTATGGCTACATTAGCTGGAAAATTTGCCCTAACATTTTTTGATCTCTCCATCCAGCTTATTGAAAATGCATCAAACAATTCAATTGTATCCCAAACAGCATGCTTATATTGTTTTAACCTTTTTTTTTTAAGCATACTTATCTCTAATTTGGGACACAACTAACTCTGAATCACCAAATACTTTGAGCATCTTAATTCCATGCTTTAGAGCTACATTCAATCCTAACAACAGAGCCTCATACTCTACAATATTATTTGTATAGGTAAACTTCAACAAGAATGAGAACTTTAGAAGCTTACCAGTTGGAGACAGAAATACAATTCTTGCACCAGACCCTTCCTTTGAACAAGCTCCATCGAAATACATGGTCTAAAGACCCTGCTGGTCAAGTTCTTGAATGCACATGTCTCCTTCTTTACCTCCTTTAACATCTGAGACAACCCTAAAATTTTCACAGTCAGTGTCCACAAAACATATATGCTCTTCTGATTCTTGATCCTCAACTGTTTCTGATGACCTTTCTTCTCTGATCAGTTTGACATCCTTGCCATTCATAGGGATCATTGCATATGATAGATCTAATTGCATACTCCCGCCAATCAATGCTACCCACCTTCTTAACAACAACATGCCATACTGTGGCTTGATATCAACAACTGTTATGTTCATTTTGTAGGTCTTTTCAGGATATGCTACCAGTCTAAAATCTACATCTTTCATGATTCCAATGATAGGTACTTCCCTAGCATCCATGGCATAGCACTTCCCACATGCCTTATCTATTTTTAACCTAGCTTGCTGCATGATGGACAAAGGCATGATATTCATTGATGCTCCTGAGTCAAGCATACAATTCTTAATCACTTTTCCATTTATGACAAGGGAGATATAAAATGGTTCCACTTGTGAAGGGCATTTTGTCATGGTCATCCCCAAATACACCTCAAGAACTTCATTCTCGTCAATGCATAGGGATTGTCTCTTACCCTGAGTTTCATCAGTCAACTTGGCTTGACAAGGCACACCTGAAATTAGGGATACTGCCTTATTTCCAAACTCTTCAACTTTCATCAGCTCCATTAATGGAACAGAGACTTTCATCTGAGACAAGACCTGAGTGATGTCAAAAGGAGCATAATTTTGAATAACAGTTGTAGCCTGATCTATGGTTTTATTTTTATCCTGAGATAATCTAGTTTTAATTTTTGTGGCTCCCTGACTGTCATTCCTGATCTGAAAATTTTTATTTTGATCCTCAATCTAGGGAATTTTGTTTTCTGGTCCTTGAGGGTCATGACCTATTTTTTGCTTAAAGCTTTGTTTATTATTACTCCATTGTTTATTTTGTGGTTCAGTCCCTTTATGACTATGCACTGGTTGGCTTATAAAAGTACTCTCTAGTTGGTGTGAGTTGCTTACCTGAGCTTTACCTCTTAGGCTATAATTGCTTTTGACTTGAGCAACTGTTGCAACTGTGAAGGCTCAAATTTCTTCATCAGAAGGCCTCCTCAAGTTATTCACAAAATTGTGTGAATCCTGAGCATAGGCATAGTTGTCTTCATCATCTTCATCATAGGGAAACTGCTGGCAGACCTGGACTTCATTATTCACATTTGCATCAACATCATGAGAGGGATACTCTTTGTTTGTAGACAACATGTTTACATTATCATCTTCCATGCAATGCGGCTCATTGCATTCATCACAGGCAACATCATTGTTGTATAAAGACTGGGCAATTAGGCATTGCAACTATGAGTGAGGCATTTGACATATGATACACCATGGGGTGTCATTAACAGTATTTACAGCCTTCTTCAAAGGATCAGGAGTTTCTTTAACATTTTGAGTCCTTTGATTTGTGTTGTGGTGTGGGAGGATGGGTTTACCATTATGCTAATTAGTATTATATGGCATATCATGTAATGATGGTCTTTTTTCTTGCCTTTAGTAAACCTGTCTGTCAGGACCTACCCCCTTTTCATTTTTAGCCATTCTATAGCTCAGGTCCTTGACAATAGTTGTCAGCTTATCTAATTTATCCTTAGAAGTAGATGCATTACCTTGAACACTCTGAGATTTACTATTTGGATTTTACAAAATTTTCACATCATCTCTTATGTTTGTCTTACTAGATTCTTTTCTGTTATTTTCAATATTTTTTGCAATCTTGAAAGCATCTCCGAGGCTATGAGGACCCTTATCCCTTAATCCATAGGTAGTGTTGTCAAAGCATTTATGTACAACACTATGCACATTGGTTCATTAGGCCTCAGGTGATGTGGCAATTTGTTCAACACCTTCATGAATCTAGCATTGAAATCAGCAACTTGTTCATTTGATCCTTTGGTGATTCCAGTGAATTCATTAATGAAAAAACTAGGATCAGTTTTGTCACCATACTATTCTTTGAATATTCTCCTGAATTCATCCCATGATGAAATACTTCTGTCAGTCAAACCCTTGTACAATTCTCTAGCCTCATCAACTAAGGATTGCATAAATAATTTCATAAATACATCCTCATGCTCAATCTCAAAGTTGTCCATGATATTCTGAAAATCTTTTAATTGGTCTTCACCTGATACAACATTATTTCCTAAAAATTTTAGCACCTGCAGCCTCACATGTTTGTCAATAGGTTATGGATAACCAGGAATGCCATCAAACACAAGTTGTCTGAATCTGTCTAGATGCATCAGCTGTCTACCAAACTGATTAGCATTGGCATTTCTGAGTGCATTTTGATTTCTTACATTATTTAATGGTATTCTGGCATCATTTGTATTCTATCTCATGTCATCTTTGATTTTCATAGCTTGTAAATATTCTAATTCTACTCTCAAGCTTTTGATTTCTTCAGCTAATTGTTCCTCTTTGGGCATAGAAGAGGATGGTCCCATTCCATTTTGTTCATCATTATCTTCATCCCTTGGAGACTCAACCTCTTCAAATCTATCACTGGGATCTAAGAAAGGGCGTTCTTGAAACACTTCTGACCTTATTCTTAGAGCACCACCCTGTTGTTTCTCATATATATTTTAGATTTCAGCTTCTGTGTTTGAAAAATAAGGCTCTGTCCTCTCTGAAGATCCTGAATTGTTTTGATTATTATCAAGATTTCTGGGGCTGGGAGAGAGAGCCCTCTTGACTAGCTTGGGTAGTCCCTTTTTTCCTGTACATCATTTTTATGGGTAATTCTTCAAGCAAAGGGTTACGCTGGGATCTTCTCCCCTGCATATAAATTTCACTTTGACTGGTTGGGAGATTACTTGGAGTCACCACCTACAAGTAGGAATTAGTGTTATCAGGGTCCTTATTAATTCCACAGCAGAGTCGCCAAAATCTGTTGGTAATTTTCCTAGACTGTATGCTTGTTCCCAGTAATCCCTACAAAATAACCATCAGTGATCAATAGGATTCCCGGGCCAGGGGCCAACAGTATAGGAGATAGACTCTATAAATATCTCCTCTTCTTCTTTAGGCTCTGCAGAACCAAGGGGGGTATTCCCTACACAACATCCATGAAATATAACTGTGCAAAGACTGGGATGCTGACACAAAGCAGATAAATCCTCTCTTATGTAGACCAAAACTGTGAGATAAGAGCAAAGGGGCTAGCTTTGGGCCTATATTCAGTTGTAGATAGAGGATTTTGGATCCTAAAACTACTTCTAATATCCTAAAGGTTTGTATATGAAGTTTGAGTTTGATTTGTAGTTGGATGCAAAACTTGGACTTTGGTTGTGACCTCAATGCAAGACTGGATCGGTGCCTATTCAGGGCTTGGAGTCAATAGACATACACATTTGAATGTACACATAAACCTATATTAATGACTGAGTTTCAAGGGGATTGTTTAATATCCGCCTTACAGATACCTCCCAAAATTGAGTATTTGGTTACCTCTGCTTAGGAGATCCTCACTACAATATATTCTTCTTAACAGTTTAACCTAAAACATTTAATCTACTCCTTGAGCAGAAGTAAAAGACAAAGCATTCAATATAGCAAATCCATATTCAAGAATCTTAGACACCCCTTAGCTGTTTAGATTCAAAAGAAGAATACATTCAATTTGGAGACAAGTAACAGAACACATGTAATGAAGCATTACTCATTTAAATCAACATGAAACCAGTAAGTTTATGCATTAAACATACAACACGAGATTCATAAACTCATAAAAACATCCCAAACAGGGCCATCAATGAAGTTGTATCTTATCACAGCACCAAAATGTTGTCCAGTTTCCAACAACAATGAGTAACACAGTTTGTCTTTTATACCAAGACTGTGTACTTAGCAAAATTAATTACATGACAAGGTCAAAAATTCCTACCAGATACACTACACTAGAAATGGTGCTCAAAATCATAAATGTGGCAGGGGACAAAACGGGAAGAAGCAAGGGAAGGGCAAGGAGTAGTTGAGCTTGAACCCTATGCCACCGCTGGAAGACTCTCCATTATAAACTAGGTACTTGACCATTCGACCATCAGCCCATGCTTGTCTATAATCCTGCAATTAATGGTTCAACCACCCATAGCTCCTCTTGGAAACCGTAGCAACGCACCCATGGAAATTTTTTGCTCAAAAAATGACTGCAGGCACAAGGAAGAAACCATCGCTGAAGTTCAAAACCTGACCGTTGATCAAAAACCCATCTCCGAAATCAACGGTTCCAAAGTATGCATGAAGAGCTACTAGCAAATGATATCGTGTCACATAGGCATCTTGACCCTCTATTGCTGACCTTTTCTCCTTTTATTTTGCCTTTATCAATTTTATATATGCAAACCCAAATGCATATACAACATACAAGGTGGACGTCAAATGTTATAGAACAAACTGGAATTCAATTCAGGTCCAACTTGTATCTCCATCTTGCATCCATCGCTTTGCATATTTCACACATACAAGCACAAAACACAAGGTGGATTCCACTGCATCTATCCACCAGATTTGAAAAACTTTTAGGTCCGGGCTTTGTATCCTCATGAGTTTGCATATCGGCACATATACAAGTGCAAATATACAAGTGGTGGGCCCGACCCATTTTCTCTTTCCTTTACACATTTCCTTGCACATCACATATACAAATGCAATGTACAAGCCACGGATGCCACACTACTTTAGAACAAAATGAAAATGACTTCGAGTCCGCCTTGCATCATTGGAATGCATTTTCATTGTATGTTCAATCATACAATCACTTTATACAAGAGGCGGGCCCCATCAAATGCACCCTCTGCTTTTGTATGTTTGCAGAACATACAAGGTCCCTTGTATATTTTGCTAGTATCTTCAGTTGTATATCACCGAATATACATCTGCCCTTTGCATGCAAATAGGGAATCTTTAGAGAATATGCGATAAATGCATCTAACCATTGTATATGAGCCCAAATGTATACTGCATACACATTCCACATTTGTATATCCATAGCACTGTTCACTTTGCATGTTGCGGGCCTTTGTATATTTTCAATGTACATTCCCTTGCACATACAAGCAAGGAATCTTCTTCAGAATATTCCTGCAATGTATCTTTTCCTTTGTATGTTTCACAAACATATTCTACATACAAGACCGATATACAAGTAGGACCGATATACAAATGGTGAATATTCCCAAAATCTTATAGAAGATTCCCCCAATGCATATGCAACGCGATATACATTTAGAAATGTATATAACTCAAATTTTTCACCATTGCTGGAAGTCGATTGGGATTTCACAAGCTTGTCAACAGATTTGATCAGTTGCACATACAAAAACATGACAATCTTCCTACACACGACAGGAGAAAGCGGATTCCACATTGTATTGGGCCAGTTAACCTAAGAACATTAAGGCATGGAGATGAAACTTAGTAGCAGGGAACCCACTAGAGGAAGCCAACATCAGAATAGACAAAGCAATGCAACAGACCAAGGAAGACAGAAACCTCAGGGTTTGAAAGAGAAAACCTGCAAACATTCAAGCTTAAAACCCCAAACACAAATGAATACTAACAGCGTGAATAAACTTGTTAGCAAAAATATAGGTGCAATATAGTTTTTTTAATCTTTTCTTCATTCCATTCACCATATAGACAAATAGAGTTAATGTTTATTTAAACATTTACAACTTACTAAGGGAGAGAAGAAAAATAACTCTTTCTTTTCGTAATAGACAAATAATACGCTTACTTATTTTCATACAAAGGATTGAACATTTATTAGTAAAAATAAAGTAGATGAATATTATTTATTCTTTTGTTCAAATAGAAAATTTACATGCAAGGTAGGAATCTTCCATAAGAAACATTTAATCCAACTTAACAAGGATTAGGTAACCTAAGTCTTATGGGGATGATAATATTTTTCTTTTTTAATAAAACAAATGATCAAACAAAATAATGTTTACAACTTGACACCCCATCCTTACACACATAAAATTCTCTCTCCTACTCACAAGTCTTTTATAAACTCCTTATTACATATTTAACGTTCACATAATATATGGATGCAAATCCCAAGTATGGAGACTATGCTTCTTGAATCCTTCTTTTTCTATACTTTCACTAGACTTGCAAAATAGAAGGAACAAAACCAAACCAAAGCCAATGGATTTATCTCCTCCCTACCTTAAAGGCATGTTTACAAGGCACCCCTAAGCTAGGTGGCCATCAAGGTAACTCGGGAACAACACAAAAGAAGGGAATGACTCAACACTCAAAGCAAAACTCATAACAAAGTTCATTTCAAGGAAATAGACAAAACTTGAAAACTTTAACAAAATCCACTAAGGGAAAAAGAGGAAATCACTTCTCTTCCTACTCTAATACTTGGACATTTCTCAACTAGAGTGAGAGCCCAACCCATCACAACCTCCTCCTTAGTACCACACAAAACTCAAACACCAAATTAAAAAAATACTACCAATCCACTAGCAACAACAAATCCTCAACAACACACCCATAAACATAAACAAAGAAGACAATAACAAAACATTATGAGAGAATTGGGAGCCTACCTCTCCAAGCTTTCAAGAGATTGGTGAAAAGTTGGTGGAATTCTCTTCCAACACTTTCCTCCAAGATCTTCTCCCAAGCCAAGTGTGTGACTATCCACTTCTTCCTCTCTAACCCAAGACATAAAGAAAAAGAATAAAAATCCATTTTCTCTCCCCAAAGAGGGAGATAAACATGGATACAAATTATAAAACACTTGAATGCATAGGTGAGACTTGTCATCTTTCTATTCATTCTCAAGAGCACATCTCCCCATAAATGCTCACATGTGTGAGGTTTTAGGGAGTGGGAAGTACTTCTGTTCTCTTCCCATGAAAGTCTTACATTGTGTGCTCACACATGTGTGAGGCTTTGGGATCAACCCAATCCCATACATGAACCTTGGAGAATGGGAATGGTATGGTGATAAGTCACTCATCCCTCTTCTCCAAACCCAAATTTAGTCACTCCCTTTCCAAGGCATTTTGGAAGGATCAAATCTTGGTTAAGACCAAAGATTTGTGGTCCAAAATGTACCTATACCATAGGTACTTGATGTAGGGTCCTAAAAGCAATTAAATAATCAAGGACCAAGTAACACTATTTTAAAATCCCTTTAATCACAAATTCAAAATTGAACAAGGTTGACAACTCATCATCCTATTCATCCTTAAACAACCTTAGGACACTATACACTCAAAAACTTGACTCGGTGGCCTGGTGTGGTTGATTCAGCTTTGACGTGCACACAGACCCTCTCTCCTTGCCATGGGGTGAACCTCCATGTCACTCTTGCTCTCATGGAAGTATCAAGTTGAGAGGAGGTGATACATGGGGGTGGTTTGGCTTGTTGGGGCGCTAGACTTCATAAAGAGTGGTTGGCCAGTCTTGGGGCCTTTGTTGTCTATTTGTTTGGATGTAGTGTTCTGTGACTGTTGTTGTAAAGATAACTATGACTTAAAGGGTCACCAGTCACCATTCTTCTATTTGGGTTTCTAATGTTCCAACGTTGAGTGGGTTGACTGTTATTTTCATTGATGTTCCTTTCAAGTTGGAGTTTTTATTCAAACTGTTGGATGATTGCTTGTATTTTCAAAGTTGTCTTAACCTTTCTTGTTGTGTTTGAATTACCAATTGGTCTTGTTATTGTCTAGGGTGGATTTCCTCTATGTCATCAAGGATTGTCTTCAGCCACTCACCTCTAAGTCCATGACACATTCATGAGCCTAAACAAGAGAGATGATTAAAGGTAACCTTGACTTGACCTAGGGTTTCAACATAGGGTTTGCGTGACCTAAGTTTTGACTTTGTTGACTTTTGTTTTGACCCTATAATGAAACCAAGGGTTTTGACTAACATTGATTAAACTTAACCTTGGGTTAGGACCAAGGGTTAATAAACCTTCTATGCTACTAATGTTTTTGTTCTTTTCTATTTTTGTATGCAGGCAAGCCTATATGAGTGGAAAACAATATTTTTGTGCTTTTTTCTATTTATGGAAATGAAAGTGCTTTTTCCTATTCTAGGAATTAGAAATGTATGCAAACTAGTATGAGATTACCTAATGCAATTGAATTTATGTTTTTGGTTTGATTTTTTGAATAAGTGGAACAATTTAATCTTGGAAAAGGGAATCTACTTAAATTAATCTATGAACTCTTGAAAGGGAAACTACTTTAAAAATGCAAATCTAATTATCCTATCAAGGAAAAATAAACATCTATTTACTATTCCAAAGAGAAAAGTTTGATTATCTAACTAATACAAATTAGAAAAAAAATATGAAGGAACCTAGAATAAAAGGGATATGTGAGTCTCCACTACCCTCAGAAATCCTTATATGGTAACCTCTAATCCTCTTGTAACAACGAGGTGATCCTCTTGGCAACAAATAAGAAAAGAGAAGAAAAAAGAAGCTTTTTAAAGCTTTCAAATGAGCTCAATGAGAGATTGATGAGAACTTTGGCTTGTGATGTGAGCAGCATATCGATGGAAAATGAGATTTTAGGAAAGCTAGATGAGATGAAAAATAAAAGAAAAATTCTCTGACATCCTGTGTCAGCATATGGATGCTTGATTTGGAGAGCTCGATAACCTGCAAGAATTGTGTGCAAAAATTAAATTACCTCCCTTTGTGCTTGAGGGAGGGGGTATTTATAGGTTTGAAGAAGGGATGAGAGGTGAAGATGATCAACAGTTAACTCAATTTGATTGAAGTTATAACTTAGAAGACACAACAGTGATCTGGGCTAAAATTGGAGTGATCTAACCATTTATAACTTATCACTCAAGAAGAAGTGAAGAAAAATAATGCATGGGAATACATAGGTTGATAAATAAATATGAAAAAGAGCTAAATATGTATGCTTGGGTGCATGAAATAGTTAACTCTATTTTTGGCACAAAATTCCATGCAAACATGAAGAAAAATAGGCAAAATGGAGCTATTTTTGGCAAAAAACTAAAGTTATTTGGTAGTGGGGAAAAATGGTAGGGTCACCCATGGGTCATCCCTTTCACTAGTTAGGGTCTCTCAGGGGAAACCCATAGGTGACCCTCAGAGGAGGACACCTAGGTAAAAGTGCAGTATGGGAGATGAAAGAGGAGGAGAAAAGAAAATGATTTGCCTCAGGAAATAGTTCAATCAGGGATCAAAAACCAAATCTCCACTTGCAAATGTAGGATCTCCCAGGGGAGATATGGAAATAATAGGGGAAGATTTGGATTGGTTAACCTAGATTGAAAACTGAAAGCAGAAGATGGCTTGGGAGGACCTCTAGAAGGTGTCTAGGGGTGGGAATGGATGAAAAACATTAGGGAGAGGTGAAAACACAACAAATGGATGAATATAAGGCTCAGGGATGAGGTCACAAAGAAAGGAAATGCAAACCAACAAGTGTCAAAAAGTGTCAAAAGTGAAGAAAGAGATAAAAGGACAAGAAGGAAACAACACAAGGAGGAAGAAAAACATATGTTACTAAGAGAATTGCTTCAGAGAGGACATTATTTAATAGTTACTTGTACGTGACAAATATTGTGAGCCATCATCAAGGTTCTCGTGGAGGTTGTGCATGATTTTGGTGTCTACAGACACTCTAATAATAAAAATTACAAAGGACTTTGAATATTTAAACATTAAAAATAAACCAAGGACCTTAGTCCACCTTAGGGAGTAGGGTATGTGTCACAAGGTTAATTCACAGGGGTTATTTGATAGACCTATGAATTTCCATCGGCCATGGAAATTAACTACATGCTCAATTGCACCCATTATTTTGTTTGAATGAATAACTGAAGCAACTTGAAATGCAATCAAACATAGTATTCAAACATTCACAGATCAATGATAACTCAATCTCAATTTACTCATCACAATGCATATATCTAAAAAAATATAATTTTCATATTATCTTTCATAGACATCACATGTCCATCATTCTAATATACTTAACATAGGTATTCCATTTTGTTGAAATTTAAGGTAGAAATGCTACTATAAGTATTCTTGTCACATGAAATTGCACTCTGCTTGGAAGGACTCCAAGCATTTCAATGACACAATGGGAATGATCTCTAAGCGTAGGACTTTGCTAAATGAGATCAGACCTCTGGAAAAGGCCGGCTTCCTTGCCTGATTATCACCTAAAACTACTAAATTTTTTGAGGGGAAAAGGGAGAAAAATACTTTAAAATAAAAGGTGAAACAACAAAACTTGAAACACAAAAGGGTGATGCACCAGACAGATTTAAAGAAACTTCCATAGAACTAAAAAATACACAACACAACTAGATATAGCAAGTATGTATACATAGATTATATGATTCTAGCAGAGGTAAGAAGCAATATGATTGAGAGGAAAAGAACATTCACAACAAACCATATGCAGATTTACATAGAACTGGAAGATCAATGAAAGAGGTATGATAACTTGCATATATTCAGTAGGAAGGTAAGGTTACAGTAACAGAAAAAGCTCTGTTCGGAAAATTGAAAAAGCCTATATGCTAAAAATTTTCCAACCTTATTTACATCATACGAATGCATATATATAGCATTCCAAAATAACCTAGGGTGGTTACAAAATTTGCTCTATGAGCTGGAACAGAAAAAATATCTGCATGAATGACTGTCCAGCTGCAACGGTTATGGCGTCAAAATCTGGCATTGGGTCGATAAGAGATATTTTGAGCCTTTAATGCAGCTGTTGCATCATCAATCTCCAGCCAATGCATCAGTGGGGAGATATTTTTGGTCATGAATGGGAGCAGCTTCCATTACCTGTAGAAATGAATGCAAAAAATATCTCTATCTGCTCCAAAAGTCACTGAAACGTCTAGTCGCCCAAAACATACAAATCTAGATCCAAAATAGAAAGTGACAAAATTCCCCTAAAAACCCTGCCAAATGAAAGAGGGGACAAAAACATGCATCTTTGCCTCTTGCAGCATGTCAAAATTTGTTAGGATCGAGGAGATACAGGTGGTCAAAGTTTTGGTCAACTGCTTGCATATATCACTTTGCATTTGTGTGTATATCGCCCTCTGAATCAGCTTTTGAAACTGCCTTTGCATATACAAAGCACCTTGTAGATTGGGCTATCAGGATGACCTTCAAGGGAGCCGCCGATGTATAAGGTCCTGCCAAAAATTCCTTGTATATCCTTCTATTTTTTGGCACTTAAAACAACCTTTTGAGAAATTGCCCTGTGTATATGCCTTTTAAACTGTATACAAACAGGGGCCTTTACCTTTTGAATCAGCGCCTGCATTACCTGCCAGGTGGCACCACTTGATTCGCCGCCGAGCTGAAACTGAGAAGCATCGCTAAAAACCTATATCTTCCTCCTTGTATATTTCCCTGTATATCTCATTGTATATGCGAATATACAATGGTGATATATGTACAACTGCCTATGCCTTTACCTTGTTTCTTCTTGTATATATAATTGCCAATGTATGTTCCTTCTTATATGGCTTTGTATATTCAAATGTATATTAGCACATGCAATCGCCTAAATACATACAATGTGGACTCAAAAAGATTATGAAGCAGATTTGAATTGAGTATGGGTCCAACCTTTGTATCCTCTCTTTGCATCTTGCTCCTTGTATATGTTGCTTGTATATCGGCACATACAATGCAAAATATACAAGCCATGGACCTGGACCTTTGAATTTGCCAAATTTGATGTCTGGGTCGGGTCCGGCTTGTATGCTTACCTTTGTATATCGGCTTGTATATCACAATATACAATCACCATATACATACAAGCCACATACTTCACCTCTGAATTTGCCATAATTTATTGTTGGGTTGGGTCCAGCTTGTATATATATCTTTGTATCTTTGCCTTGTATATCAGAATATACAATGCAAAAAAAAACAAGCCAAAACGCAGACCTCAGGAGACTATCAACTGGAATGTATGCTCCCATCAGATCTGGCTTGTATATTAGGAATGCATATTTGATTGTATGTGCAAACATACAATCACAAATATACAAGAAGTGGGCCCCAGCTTGTATCTCTTTCTTGTATGTCTGGCGAAAGTCCCCTTGTATATTCTGCCGATGTACATTGCAAAATGTACATCACCCTTTGTATGTCAACCCATGCTTGCGACCTTCCTTTCATATCGGCAATGTATAAGACTCTTGCATCTTTGTCTTTATATATGGCATTGTATATGTGAATATACAATCCAGATATACATGCAATGCCCCCCCTTTATGTGGACTTTGTATCGTTTGACATGCATTTTCCCTTGTATCTGTTGCTTGTATGTCCCTCATTTGTACATCGCTGCCGATGTACATTCAACTGTTGCATATGCATTTGCTCCTTGTATATCGGCCTTGTATGTGTGAACATACAATCCGATATACATTCCATTGTTTATGCGATCCTTTGTATGTCTAAACATACAATCCTCTTTGTATATGCGCGGGCCCCACCAGTTGCATCTACTTGTATATCGACAAATGTATGTGAAAACATACAAAACGAAAAATACAAGACACTGTAGCAAATGCATCTTTGTATTTGTATGTTGCAAATGTATATTGGCGACATACATTCCACTGTAGCACATGTATCAAAGTCAGCCTTGTATGTTTTTATTGTATATTGTGTTGTATGTGCAAACATACAAACCCAATATACATCTATCTTGATATACATTTGCAGAATATTCTGGGAATCTACGAAAGATTCCCCAATGTATATGCAGGCCCGATATGCATTGAAAAATGCATACAACTCATTTTTTCACCATTTTCAAAGACCAATGGAAACTTTGCAAGCTCGCCAATGTACATTTTGCCTTGTATATATCCTTTACATATTCCTTTGTATGTACAAAAGTGAATGTATATGCAAATGTACATTCAAATATACATACAAATACAAGCTATAAAATGAGAAAATCCTAGCGATAGAAAGCACTTGAAAACAAAAGATTTCTGGGTTTTTCTAGGTTTTTTTGCAAGGATTTGTTAACCAAGATTTTGGGATTTTTTGACAAGGAATGCATGAGTATTTGAAGAATTTACACTTTGTACATGCATTTCTAAAAGATTTTCAAGGAAAATACAAGGTGAAATATTTGGCTCTGGGTAGAGGCAAAAAAGGTGAACAATTTGGTGACTTCTATGGGATGTTTGCCTGCTAAACATAAGATCAGGGGCCTTATAGTATCCATTGGGCATGGGGTCATACAGAGACAAAAAATGTCATGACAAGGAATCTTGATCTTAGCAAATTAGCATATTGATAGTGGAGAACATTTGGAAGACCAAGCCAAGACAAAAAATGTTGAAGGAAACCCCCTCAACTGTGCTAGACAACACTTAGGGAAAGCAAAGAGGCATCTAAACTATTGTGCATCAGCACTTATTTAAAAGAAAGAAATCTAATCTACTGCTTTACAAGGTGAGTCATACCTCAAAACACTTCTTCAAGTGTATCCCATTGACTGGGATAGGCAATTTTTTTCTATTCATATTTGATAACTAAAATGCATTGTGCTCCTTGCATTCAATAATAAGAAATGGGCCACTCCACATGTTGTCAAACTTGGAGTGTTTTCCTGGCATGCTCTTCAATTCATCCCATTTGACCACCATAGCACCCATTCTAAAATTTCTGGGGTGGCCTTCTTGTCAAAATTTCTTTTTGTTTGAAACTGATGATACTCCATGGTTTTCATAGCCTTATCTTTGATTTCTTCAAGCTCCATAAGTTGAGCATATCTGACAGCCATGGGTTCCTCTGCTTCAAACATTTCTAGCTGATTCATAATGTCTAGTGCTGGCAGCTCCATAGAGATAGGCAATCTTGCCTCTCTTCCATATACTAGCAGATATGGGGAGTTCCCAATAGACCTTTTAGGAGTTATCCTATCTACCCATAAGCCATATTTCAAATTAGTGTGCCAGGTCCTCTGGTTGTCCTCCATTGACCTTTTAATAATCCTTATGAGATTTTTATTTGTAGATTCAGCCAAACCATTACCTTGTGGGTAATAATTTGATGAAGTACTCAGATAGATCCCATTCTTAATAGTCCAGTCAGTTATTTTCAATCCTACAAAGGCCAAAGCATTGTCTAATATGATAGACTCAGGCACTCCAAATCTAGAAACCAAATCACAATAAAAATTTAAAACAACATTCTCATTGGATTCCTTCAGGGCCACTGCTTCAGTCCACATTGTGAAGTAGTTTGTAGCTGTAAGTCTCTACCTGTGGCCTGCACTTGATGGTGGATTAATGGGACCTACAAAGTCAATGCCCCATCTCATAAAGGGCTGCTCTACCTGAATTAGCTGCAGAGGTAAAGCTGGCAGCCTTTCTTTCCTAGCAAAAATGGCACACTTTATACATTTTCTAGCCCATGCATGGGCATCTTTAAATAAGTTGGGCCAGTAATAGCTAGCTCTCATTACTTTCCAAGTAGTAGTCCTTGGGGCAAAATGACCCCCTACAGTTCTATCATGAAATTCATGTAGCACCTTGTTAGTCTAATCTTTATCAATGCACCTTAACAATACACCATTAAAGTCCTTCCTGAAAAGGGTACCATTTATTAAAACATATGGAATGGAATGTAGTCTAAAATATCTTCTTTTAGTTCTATCTAGACCTGCTGGACATTTACCAGTTTGCAAAAATAGAGTCATGTCATTAACCCAACTGGTAGCAAGTTGTTAACTAAGTCCTTTGCCTCTAACAAGCTTGGTTATCTTGATCTCCACGTCATATTCCATGACTTTGGTGATCCAACCAGCCTTTTTTTCACTAACATCTTTACTCAATAGGAACTCTGTTATGCTAGGATGAGCGACCATCAAATGTATCTTATTATTGGAAATAAGATGTCTAAACTTCTTGAGGCTCCTTACCACCGCAAGGACGTGCTTTTCAACAAAGCTATACTTCTGCTCATACTCCTCCAGCCCTTGACTGAAGAAAGCGATTGGTTTCTCAAAACCCTCACTCTGTTGCTATACCAAAATCGTAGAGATGGTATCTAGGCCGCCATAAGCATATAAGATAAAGTCTTTGAAGAAATCAGGGTTTACCAGTGTTGGTGATACCGCTAATGCCTCTTTGATGGACTCGAAGCTAAGTTTGGCCTCTGTCGTCCAACTAAAAACCATATTAGTCTTTAACATGGACATCAAAGGCTTTAAAAGATTTGCAATATCAGGTATGAACCTTCGCAGAAAATTAATTCTACCAATGAAGCTTTGTAGTCCCTTCTTGTGGCTGGGAAAAGGCAGCTCCAGAATAGCTCTTACCCTTTCAGCATCAATAGTAATGCCCTCCTTTGACATAACATGCCCTAACAACTTGCCTTCATGCACAGCAAATATGCACTTCCTGGGATTGAGAGATATCCTGAATTCCTTGCATCTTTCAAATACTAACCTCAGATGTGATAAATGTTCAGCTGCATTCTTGCAAAAAACTATGATATCATCAAGATACACTAGCACCAATTTATACAGCAAACCTTTAAACATCATATCCATGGCTCTCTGAAAAGTAGAGCCAGCATTTAAGAGGCCAAAAGGCATTTTTTTGTAGGCCATGGTAGCCCATTTGGTGGTGAAAGTAGTCTTGAACTGATCCTCTTCCTTGACTAACACCTAATTGTAACTAGAAAACTCATCAAGCAAAGAAAACCTTTCTAAGCCAGCCACTACCTGTAGAATTTGCTCCATTGAGGGAAATGGGTAGTGATCTTTTAGGGAGGCCCTATTAAGGTCTCTAAAGTCGACACACAGTCTAATCTCCCCATTATTTTTCCTCGCAGGGACAAGGTTGGAGACCCAAGAAGTATGCTTGATTGGAAAAATGATCTTCCTCTCACTCAGTTTGGTCAGTTCTTTAATCATTAGAGGCTCAAGCTTTGGGTTTAAAAGTCTTTGCTTCTGCCTCACAGGTTTAGTACATAGTTCTAATTCTATGGTATGCTAGGTAATATGAGGATCAAATCCCTTCAGGTCTAAATAATCCCAAGCAAACACATCTTCAAATTCTTGACAAAGAGCAATAAAAGCTCTTCTATCCTCAGCTGAGCAAATTTTACTGATTTTAAGAAGCTTACCTTTGAAGATTTCTAGCTCCTCATAATGCTCTTCTCTTACTTGCATACTAGTCTTGCTTTTCTTCAGTTGATCATCTATAATAAAAATAGATTCCAAGGTTACCAATCCCTTGGACAGCTTGTTTGTTCTCAACTGAACAATTTGATCATTGCCATATTGTTGTTTGACTTTATCCTAATTCATCATGGAAAACTCATCCTCCTCTAATAGGAATCGTAGAATATGCTCATCACTTTCGGAAACCTGCCAATGGATATTATTGTCAGGGATGGAGGGCCTGTCCACTATTTTTACATGAGGTTGTACCTTCTCCCTTTGAATATCACTAGGGATGTCAAATTGAGCCCCAATTGCAGCTAACCTATCAGCATGATGGTTCTAATTTCTTGGAATGGAGATCAGATTGAAAGCATCAAACTCTTCAATCATGTTCCACACCCTATGTTTGTAGCATTTTAGAACATCATTTTTTGTAAGATGCAGTCCTCTTACTTGATTCACAATGAGTTCACCATCACCATACACCTGCAAACATCCTATTTTCCTCTTTCTTGCCCACGGCAAACCTTGAATTAATCCTTCATATTCAGCAGTGTTGTTTGTAATAATATTTTTCACCTTGTGGTGACACCAGCATTGCACCACCTCCAGATCCATTCCTGCTCCTTGAGCCATCAAAGTGCATTTTCCACACCTCATTTTGTTGTTCTGTCTGTTGTTCTGCATCTTTTACAAGATTTGGTATTGCTGCTTTAGGTTCATGTAGTATATTAACCCCCATATCATTTTCTTGGATGTGTCCCTCAAGATCATCCACACTATTTTCTGAGGCCCACTCTCTTAAGAGTACCTCTAGTATGCTTTTAGCTTGTAGTTCTTGAGCAACAACTAATTCAAAATCATTAGAAATAATGCAATTTGCATTAACGACACTTGGTGTAAGGCTCTATGTGATGATTTGAAAGCAACTCAGATTTCAAAGTTACTTTGGTGCCATATCTGGTCCTGAAAAACATGTGGGACCAATTTGAGGATAAATATCCTCCTAGCTTCCCTGTAAATTCTCTTGATAAGCACATGGCAAAGTAAGGAGGCAAGTCTATTATGAACACCTCTTGTGAAATGAAAACATTGGGACAAGTGTGCATAGTGAGACCTAGTTCTTTTATTACACCCACAGTATTAACAGTTGTGCCATCTAATTGGAGAACACCCTTCTCAAGGGGTTGGTACTTGAGCCCCAATTGTTCTGCTATCTGCTTAGGCATCACAGAACTACTTGCTCCACTATCTACCATGCAATTATGAACTAATTTGTCCCCAATTATCAAAGACACATAAAAAGGGAGTGGCTTAACATTCTTGTTTAGTTGCTTGTTGTTATCCTCAGATGAATTGGTAAGGACAGCTCTATTTGGGTCAGCAATTGTATCTTTGGATACCTTCAAATCAGACAAGGCAGATTGCAATATGTCCTTTTGGCTAGGGATGGCTAGGGAATCCCACATGGACATTATCACGTTCATCTTTTTCATATTTTCAATAATATTGAAAGGTTAAATGGCACTCACCTTATGACTTGATTTTGTAGCAGCAACCTCTACTTGCAAATGAGGCATCTCCCTTGCTGTTGCTGCGGGGTTAATTCTTTGTAGAATATGGGGAATATGCGAGGTAGAAGCACCAGCATGTCCTTTCTCTTTATTTGCTACTTGGTCTATCTCATAACCCCTCTTCTTGGCTCTTGTATTTGCTACAACTAAGGTGTTATCATTGTTTATGCAACAAAACTCACCTTCTTGCCAATTTATGAAGGCAGAATCATTCTGAGGTTATCCTTGTTGTTGTACAACTCCATCACTAGGTGTATTTAACTATGGGACTGCAATATTTTGTTCCATCAAAGCCTGATTTATAACTCCATTTGAACAAGTTGCTTGACTGTGTGGCTGATTGCATGGATAGCACCATTCATACTCAGCTGCAAGGTTGTTCTGAGTAGGGACAAGGTCCCTTACTGTATTAATAGGTGCTGGATTGTAAGGCTAAAAAGGCCTCTGATTCACATTTTTCCTGGCACCTTGGTAATTACTTTGATATGGTGGCCTATTAGCCTAATAAGGCTGATTTTGGCCTTGATATGGCTGCTGATTTTGCCCTTGAGGTTGTGGCTAATAAGGTTGCCTGGTCTGGGATTGCTGCTTTTTAATATTTACTAACTCATTCCTAAAGGTCTATAGGATATTCTCTATTTTTTGTTGGCTACTTTTAATCTCCTTCAACTCTTGAAATGAACTAGAGGCAGCAGGTTCAGAATTGGCAGTACTTGGTAATGCTGGCATAGTAGGTAAAGGGGCAAAATATGGGATTGGTAAAGGCATTGAAGCTTGAATCTCAGGAAAGATAGGCATTGGTGGTCTAGGTACTATTTTTCTAGCCTGAATCAAGCTATTCTATGCCCTAATGGCTATTTCATAAGCATCTGGTAAACTAGTACCTCCTAGTGATTGAATCATTACTGAAATATCACTATTCAAGGCTTTCAAAAAATACAAGAATGTGTATTCAGCTGGAGGTCTTACCATGGTAGGATTCTGTCCCATGTCTTTTGAAATCTGAAGTTAAAATCCATCCTTTGCTCCTGAGGAGCTCTTTTCATGGTGGTCATCTGCTCAACCAATGATAGATTATCTGATTTGTCTTAGAATTGTTTGTTTAATTTCTCTCCTAGATCATCCTAGGTTGTAATAGTCTGCACTGGTAGACTCCTGAACCACTGCAATGCCTTCCCTTTGAATGAGGTAGGCAGTAGCCTGATGGCTACATTCTCTTGAGTGACATGATCTACACCACACAGAGATGCTATGTCTCTAATGTGCTCAATAGGAGTAGTCTGATTTTCCCCTGTGAAATAGGGAAGATTCTTCAAAGCTACCATGGGTATAACATCATGTACTGTTAGGTTTAAAGGGTTGCCCCCATCAAAAGTCACAAATGGCTGATTTCTTGCCATCTGAGCAGCTGGGGGTAGATTTGCTTGAATTGCTACAGGAACTACAGAAGCAACTGGTCTGAAATTTGGTGGAGTTGACTGTATCCTTTTAGAAACTGGAGCTCTTACTATGGCTCTACTCTCCCTTCTAGGTGGAGATAGCTGCAAATAGTCAAATGAGCTCAAACTCTTGGTTTGAATTTTTCTCATAAAAATGCATTAGCAAAAACTGATATGTTTGTTCTTCCTCAGTGTGAGTCACCAGATATGCAAGTTTAACCTCTTACAGGTCTAAAAATCACTTGTTGCACATCAAAACTAGTAATAAGAGTTGTAGATTCCCACTGGGCATGCCAGAAACTATTGTCACATGAAATTGCACCCTACTTGGAAGGACTCCAAGCATTCCAATGACACAATGGGAATGATCTCTAAGTGTGGGACTTTGCTAAATGAGATCAGACCTCTAGAGAAGGTCGGCTTCCTTGCCTGATTATCACCTAAAACTACTAAATTTTTTGAGGGGAAAAGGGAGAAAAATACTTTAAAATGAAAGGTGAAACAACAAAACTTGAAACACAAAAGGGTGATGCACCAGACAAATTTAAAGAAACTTCCATAGAACTAAAAAATACACAACACAACTAGATATAGCAAGTATGTATACACAGATTAGATGATTCTCACAGAGGTAAGAAGCAATATGATTGAGAGGAGCAGAACATTCACAGCAAACCATATGCAGATTTACACAGAACTGCAAAATCAATGAAAGAGGTATGATAACTTGCATATATTCAATAGGAAGGTAAGGTTACAGTAATAGAAAAAGCTCTGTTTGGTAAACTAAAAAAATCTCTATGCTCAAAATTTTCCAACATTATTTACATCATACGAATGGATATATATAGCATTCCAAAATAACCTAGGGCGGTTACAAAATTTGCTCTATGAGCTGGAATAGAAAAAATATCTGCATGAATGACTATCCAGCTGCAACAGTTATGGCGTCAAAATCTGGCATTGGACAGATAAGAGATATTTTGAGCCTTTAATGCAGCTGCTGCATCATCAATCTTTAGCCAATGCATTAGTGGGGAGATATTTTTGGTCATGAATGCGAGCAGCTTCCATTACCTGCAGAAATGAATGCAAAAAATATCTCTATCTGCTCCAAAAGTCACTGAAACATCCAGTCACCCAAGACATACAAATCCAGATCCAAAATGGAAAGTGACAAAATTCCCCTGAAAACCCTACCAAATGAAAGAGGGTACAAAAACATGCATCTTTGCCTCTTGCACCATGTCAAAATTTGCTAGGATGGAGGAGATACAGGTGGTCAAAGTTTTGGACAACTGCCTGTATATATCGCTTTGCATCTGTGTGTATATCACCCTTTAAATCAGCTTCTAAAACTACCTTTGCATGTACAAAGCACCTTGTATATCAGATTGTCGGAATGACCTTCAGGGGAGCCGCTGATGTATAAGGTCCTATCAAAAATTCCTTGTATATCCTTTTATTTTTTGGCACTTAAAACAACCTTTTGAAATCACCCTATGTATATGCATTTCAAACTGTATACATACACATTCCTTTACCTTTTGAATTGGCACCTACACCTGCCACGTGGCACCACTTGATTCACCGCCGAGCTGAAACTGAGAAGCATCACCTGAAACCTGTATCTTCCTCCTTGCATATTTCCCTGTATATCGCATTGTATATGCGAATATACAATGGCGATATACATACAACTGCCTGTGCCTTTACCTTGTTTCTTCTTGTATATACAATTGCTAATGTATGTTCCTTCTTATATGGCTTTGTATATTCAAATGTATATCGGCACATGCAATCGCCTAAATACATACAATGTGGACTCAAAAAGATTATGAACCAGATTTGAATTGAGTACGGGTCCATCCTTTGTATCCTCTCTTTGCATCTTGCTCCTTGTATATGTCGCTTGTATATCAACACATACAATGCAAAATATACAAGCCATGGACCTGGACCTTTGAATTTGCCAAATTTGATGTCTGGGTTGGGTCCGGCTTGTATGCTTACCTTTATATATCAGCTTGTATATCACAATATAAAATCTCCATATACATACAAGCCACGGACTTCACCTTTGAATTTGCCAGAATTTATTGTTGGGTCGGGTCTGGCTTGTATATATATCTTTGTATCTTCACCTTGTATATCGGAATATACAATGCAAAAAAAAACAAGCCAAAACGTGGACCTCAGGAGACTATGAACTGGAATGTATGCTCCCATCAGATTTGATTTGTATATTAGGAATGCATATTTGATTGTATGTGCAAACATACAATCACAAATATACAAGCAGTGGGCCCCAGCTTGTATCTCTTTCTTGTATGTCTGGTGAAAGTCCCCTTGTATATTCTGCCAATGTAAATTTCAAAATGTACACTAGCCTTTGTATGTCAACCCATGCTTGCGACCTTCCTTGCATATCGGCAATGTATAAGACTCTTGCATCTTTGTCTTTGTGTATGGCATTGTATATGCAAATATACAATCCGGATATACACGCAATGCCCCCCCTTTATGTGGACTTTGTATCCTTTGATATGCATTTTCCCTTGTATCTGTTGCTTGTATGTCCCTCCTTTGTACATCACTGCCGATGTACATTCAACTATTGCATATGCATTTGCTCCTTGTATATTGGCCTTGTATGTGTGAACATACAATCCGATATACATTCCACTGTTCATGCGATTCTTTGTATGTCTAAACATACAATCCTCTTTGTATATGCGCGGGCCCCACCAGTTGCATCTACTTGTATATCGACGAATGTATGTGAAAACATACAAAGTGAAAAATACAAGACACTGTAGCAAATTCATCTTTGTATTTGTATGTTGCAAATGTATATTGGCGACATACATTCCACTGTAGCACATGTATCAAAGTCGGCCTTGTATGTTTTTATTGTATATTGTGTTGTATGTGCAAACATACAAACCCAATATACATCTATCTTGATAGACATTTCTAGATTATTTCAGGAATCTGCAAAAGATTCCCCAATGTATATGCAGGTCCGATATGCATTGAAAAATGCATACAACTCATTTTTTCACAATTTTCAAAGACCGATGGAAACTTTGCAAGCTCACCAATGTATATTTTGCCTTGTATATATCCTTTGCATATTCCTTTTAATGTACAAAGGCGAATGTATATGCAAATGTACATTCAAATATACATACAAATACAAGCTATAAAATGAGAAATTCCTAGTGATAGAAAGCACTTGAAAACAAAAGATTTCTGGGTTTTTCTAGTTTTTTTACAAGGATTCCTCAGGCAACATTTTGGGATTTTTTGACAAGGCATGCATGAGTATTTGAAGAATCTACACCTTGTACATGCATTTCTAAAAGATTTTCAAGGAAAATACAAGGTGAAATATTGGTTCTGGGCAGAGGCAAAAAAGGTCAACAAGTATTAAAATTATGTGTTTACAAAGTTGAAAATAAGATTAATTTGTAACAATTAATGTGTAAATGATTTTGCACTTTCAATCCAATGTAGAAGAGAAGAAAATAACTTGCAAGAAGAAGACAAGTATTTACGTGGAGAAACCCAGGAGGAAAAAAATCCACACTCAAAGGTGTTTGTGCTTATATTAAATCTCTTTGAAAAGGATTACATTCAATACTAAAATTCCCCTTTATCCTTGATGAACTTCATAAAAATTTCTTGTTTTTTTTCTACATCCTTGAAATCTTGCTCTTTGGAAAATGTATGGGGCTTTTTAATTAATTACAAAAGCTTCTTAATTAAAAATATTCTTAATTGAAAAGATTGAAACTCAAATTACAATAAATTGTAATTGATAACATGAGAGAAGTCCTCATTAAAAAGCCAAGTGCTCCAAATAGAGAAGACTGGAGTCAAACAATCCAAAGCTTCTTGTTAACTTCCTGTTCTAAATGTGGGTGCTGAAGTTTGCCCAAGTGAACTTAGCCAACATCAAACATATCTCAAAATAAAAGAAACAACTAAAAGTCCCAAGATTGGGCACCCAAGTTAGCCCTGTGTATTTTCAGTTAATTGAAGTGATCAACACACACCAATTCTCATGCAACAACTCACACAATTGGTGTCCCCAATATCATTTTAGATTAACTTGTTATGTACATGCAAGTGACATGCAAATACATGTAGCATCATGTAAGAGATGCCCATTAATTGAAACTCTGAGATGAACTATCTTGCAAGTTTTTGGAGTTGGAGTGCTATGCAACCAACCTCACAAAACTAACATGCAAGAACACGCAAGTCCATATAATTGACATGAAACAACATGCAAACACATGGAAGTCCATAGGAGCAACATACAACAACATGCAAGCACATGCAAGTGACATGCACAACAAGCAAACCCATGCAAGTTCTTAGAAGCAACATGCACTTGCACATGCAAGTCCATAGAAAGAACATGCAACAACATGCAAGCACATGCAAGTGACATGCAACAACATGCAAGTACATGCAAGATTTTATGAGCTCATGCAACCACATGAAAAAATATGCAAGTCCATGCAAGATTTTATGAACTCATGCAAGCAATATTCCAATATCATGCATCTATAACACTTTTTTTTAACTCTAACATTATATCCATGCAAAGTGTCTCAACAATATCCACTCATGTACATAAAAAAAGAAACTCCAAGTCTAAATATAAGACACCTCCAAAAGGGGACACCCAAGTTAACTCCCACTCACTAGGAGCTATCAAACACTCAATATAGACTTTGAGTTGTCAACAAGTCTTCATGACCCCACCCCAAAAGTGGACGCCCAAGTTTGACCCTATCATTTAGGAGTTAATTGCAATAAGCCAAGTGATAAAATTAAATATTAATTAATCTCTCAAAGTCCTTATTTGTTGGGTAACACATTCCAAGAATTTTGGAGACACATGAATTGGTTAGAATTGCAAGTTAATGATAACTTATCCCAACACATTTAATTACAATTTATCTTGGTAAATAGATCATTTATATTCACGATCAACAATCATATAATAATTCAATTTACAACATACCTTTCACAATATAAAAATTGAATTAGATACATCATATCCAACTTCTAATAAAATCATCATCATATACAAATTATTTAAATTATTGTAATCTAAACATCATTGTTTAATATAGTCTATAAAAAAGGTCATAAGCCGATACATAATGGTGTAAGGCCTAGGTGCATCAAAATAAGAATCTGTCCAAAAGAACATATAATTTAGACAAACTAAGTTGAGCCTCAATGTATCTCTTACTAGATCACATGGAATTTGACCACTATATTTTCAATCAAATCATGTCTATGTAGGCTATGGGACATAAATCAAAATTGGAAGAGAAATCTATCTTACATCCCTCTTAGATAATGAAATCTAAGATTAGTATAAATATATCTTTATGAAGCCATAGCTTGGTCTATCATCATTTCTGATCCTTCATGAAAATTAGAATGTGTAGATCTTTCAACAATAGATGAGTCATGTAATGTATACATTAGTAAAAGAAGCCTTACATTGACAAGTATCTAACTCACTACCCCATTCTTTTGGCTAGTTTGAAAGAAATATGGTTGTAAAAAAAATAGAATTGTATTGAGTAAACTTACTCTATCAATCCCACATGATACAAATTGAATATCGTTGATCTAATCTAATAAATATAACCTTAAATAGAGGGGAGAAAATTGAGTGTTATTTTCTCACTCATGAGAATGTGGACATCTCTAGAGTTTTATTCTTATATTATTCATACATTCTTAGGTATCTTTTTCCCTTTTTATATAATTTATTTTGAACTCTAACTCTAAATATCATTGTACAAAATTTTCAATCCTATGAAACCAATTTATGTTTGGTATTACATATTCATATATAATCTAATATACATAAGAATTTGGAACTACAAAACATCGTATCTAAACATTTGTTATTGATTTTATAATTTCTTATGCAACAAATATATATAAGCATTTGTTATTAATTGTAAAGGAAAAATACTTGGCAAATCCAATTTATGCGTTGATTCCAACTAGCATGATTACTACATGTGACCATAAATATTATTTGGTGTCTATAGAGGCCTTATGTTTTATTATTTTAGATGTTCATATGTCACCAAAATCAAAATTTGTTATGTCACGAAGCTATCCACCTAGTTGTATGTCATTTGCAAGCATATAGGCGAATTGGAAGACCCTTTACAAAGCTAAGAATAGGAAAGTAACAAATTTGATCATCTTCAGCTAGCTCCCACCTGCATGCACATTCCATCAATTGATGAAATTAGTCATTTCATGACCTTTAACTTCAACAATCACATGATTTCTATCTACAATAATCTTATGATGCATTTATTTTTAAGAATGTTACACAACCTCACCTAAACATAGTGACAAAGTTATGTAGGAATAGAGAGATTTCAAATCTAGCCAAGTGGTATCTAGGACAAAGCCTAGCACCTCTCCAAAATGGCATATAACATGGATTGTCAGACAACTCCTACAAATTAAATGAACAAGTTCAATCAACGTAGAATTTTGTAGTACATAATATCACACATAATTTTTAGAAATTCACAATTAAACAAATAAGGTTGGTACCTTAACATACTAGAGGAAGCTCATTTTGCCAGCGCCATGGATTGAAATTGAATGGCTCAGGATAGTATTTTTCATCCTTACTTGAGCTAGATATGAACACAAAAATTGTCCATCCTTTAGGAATGACAAAATCTGCATTTACACTTAAATAGTTTATAATAGAACAACATTAAATTATTCAACTTTCTCACCTTAAGACTAATTTTTTTCCTTAATGGTAACTTTAAATTTAACATCTTCTTTTGTGTCTCTAAATAGCCCTAGGGTAAGGTTGCCTAATCGAACAGTTTCTTTTATCACCTGTCAAGTGAACCAAATCAAACACATGGATGTTAATTTGTTGGGATAAGCATTCCAATGCCATGGAGAAGGAAAGAAAATAATAAAATAGAATAAATATGTACTCACACAATGAGTGAATTTCATTGATTGATAATTGTCCCATGTCATCTTTTTATTCCCATTGTCCTTTATTAGAGAGTCATGTTCATCCTACATAATCAAAAATTGAATATGGTATCTTATGAAATATTATTTTATGGATGAATTTATTATTAAAAGTTGGTGTTTTATAACAATCCATTTCTCATGACTATTGAAAGATGGCTTGAATCTTGGAGGTGGACAATAGTATGCACTATGTACTCTAAGTATAATGAAGTCTAGGGCATGGAAATTGTGTTTCTACTATCTACCAAGTAAATGAAGAGCATAATATGTGTCTACTATCCAAAATATTTATTATTATTTTTAATATGATACACCTAAATAGCATGTCTTGAAATTACTTTTAGAACTAAAAAATTCTCATATCATGATATGAACCCTTAACCTTAACTTTTCATGGTGGACCCTTTACCAAGTCATTTGTATAAAGGATTTTAAATAATTTCCATGAATAATAGATTTTATGTTGACTAAAACAACAAACATAACTCACATCTATTTAAGGTTTTTCTATGTTGAAACATGACTTAGTACACTTTTTAGGCTTATGCCTAATAAGTATTAGTATTATGTAATCTATAGTTTCATTTTGAGATTATAACTAAAAACTCACCCATAGCTCCTTCAATGCTTGTGGACATTCTGTCAGATATTTTATACAAAAATGCTATGGCTATGGAAGTAGTCTCATAACTACCAAAAAAATGGACAATAAAAAATCAGTAATAACTTCATCTGGTAATGATTCTTCTTTTAAAATTTTGGTCAACAAATCATTACAGATCACTTCAGGATGTTTCCTTCTCTCCTCTATACACTCTTTAATCTTTCTTATGAGGGTTTCTCGTCCCTGCATTCCTCATGACCCAAAATTAGTATTATATCCAAATACATTTATACTCATCAAACATTAATAGAATTGGACTAGGTACCTTAATGCCTCTTGCATAATGAGATCCTGGGAAGTTGATGGGGATTCGAAACATAGCTGCCACAAATACCTCAAAAGCCTTGTAAATTTCTTCCATCTCTTCATAAGGAGGTAAGTCCAACAATTATTTTCCCATTATGCTCAGAAGAACCTATGTATTTAGGAAGAGGTTATCCATGTTAAATAAATTCTAGTAATTACAATATAATATCGTAATAAATAATTGTAAATGAACAAAATTATATAAATAACAATAAAAACTAGAAAGAGTTGACAAGGGTATATTAATGTAAAGTAAATTCTAATAATTATAATATAATATTGTATTACATTACTATAAATTTAGAAAATCATATAAATACCAATCAAAGGTTAGAAAGAGCTGACATAATCATATCTTATTATCTTACTATTAATAGTATACAAAAATAGTTTTACCACATCAATCTGAGGACTTCAACCTTAACATAGGAAGAAGATTTGTTTAGTTGAGTACTTATGTTTAGGATTTATTTCTTATATGATATAAAGGGGATGTTACAACGTTTAATACCCCACCTAAGAAAACAACTTAAATTATTATTGCTATATAATAATTAGTCAGTCATTGTTTTTGAGATATTCATTCTAAACATTATTGTAGGAGCTATAGTTTCAAATTAACATTTTTTAAATGAGTTAAAAATAATCTGGAAATGTTTTTGTTATTTGGGGCATCCAAAATCTTAATAACAAATGTTATGCTATATATTAACAACTAATAAATGGTAAGAAGATTTCATGAAATAAAGATATGCAACATACTTTACTACATTCCTCCTGAAGATGGATGACATTCTTTTGTTGCCATCTCTGCATTCTTGCAACGAAGGCATTTTGCATATCATCCCTGAATCCCGAGATGAGGTTGTCATGCTTCAACAAATTGGCTGCAATTGTATGGAGCTTCCTATGAAGCTCACCGTGGATATTGAGCATACCATATTTTCCAATAAGATTTTTTATAGAGGAGGGATAATTGGCTTCGAACAATCTACCTTCATTTTGCAAAACATATTTATTGAACTCTGGATCCACTAATACAATTGTACGTGCTCTTCCAAACAATTTAGATCTAAAAATTTGCCCATACCTACATTACAAATAATTTATATTCTCTTCATCAATATATCATTTAAAAAATCAAAAGCAAAAACACTTAAACTTTAGATCTTTTATTTGTTGAGACCGTAAAAAGTTTGTATTATACTTATATATGTAATATTAGTGAGATTTTAGCACCTCTATTCACACTTTCTTTTAACTTGCCACAACCATAGCAATCAATAATGAGACAAAATTAACCAACCAAAAGCAACAGCCCATCTTGAAACCTAGAATAACAATAGCTAAATCAACTTTGAAATGAACACGTTTTTGTTTTTTAAACCAAAAGAAAAAAATATAAATTTAACGTAAGTTGGTTTTATATTATATTAAATGTGGATACAAATTGTAGGGAGATAGTCAAGTATGTTGAACTGAAAAGAATCTCACACTGCTCAGTAATAATTGCTCAGTGCTCAGCGTACTAAACTCGAATTCATTTCATCTGTTTCAAGTTTATTTATTTTCTAAGCGAGTTGGATCTTCAAGTTTTATATACATAATAGTATAGAATGTAGATTTTATTACCTCTTCTCATGATCTTGAGTGAATTGTCATGGGCGACCAGATTTCAGGGCTCGATTGAAACTAATCATTTCTTCGATGAGTGGCCATCCAGTAGACCCTAGTGGCAGTGATATATTCTGGTTTTTGCTACTTCCTCTTCCGACCCATATTATTTTCAACACAAGCAATGTCACACACAAGACTACTCCAATCAGAACCCATGGTTCCCAATATAAATACATTTCCTCCATTTTTCAAAGCTTCTAAGAATAGATATAAATCACACTTTGGTTGGAGTAGACGTCCCTACTTTGTAAATCCAAAGAGATGTCTTTATATAATTTTTCCAAACTACAAAGATTTTATTATTCAATATTTCTCTTTATGTCATTTTTGCAACTACCAAAGATTCTATTATTCAACATTTTCTCAACTATCAAAGATTCTATTATCCAACATTTTCTCAACTATCAAAGATTCTATTATTCAACATTTTTAGGAGATTTCTTTATATAGTTTTTTCAACTACCAATGATTGTATTATTCAATAGTTTCCAGAACATCTTTAAAATGTTGACAATTTTTCTAACTACCAAAGTTTTTCTATTTAATTTTCTACAAAATTCCAACAATGTACGAGATTTTATATTTTTTCAACTACCAAAAATTCGATTATTGAACCTTTTTAAGAAGATCTTTAAAATGTTGATAATTTTTCCAATCACCAAAATTCGTTTATTTAATTTTGTTTAAAATTGTAACAATATATAGGATTTTACATATTTTTTCAACTACTAAAAATTTCATTAAACAACATTTTACAAATATGTTTGAAATGCTAATAATTTTTCCAACTACAAAAGTTTTTTAATTTAATTTTCTTTAAAATTCCAATGATATACCAGATTTTATATATTTTCAAGTACCAAAGATTATATCATTCAACATTTTTTTAAAAAAACAAAAGGTGCCAAAGGCACCGATACGAAAGAAATATATAAATAAAAAGAATAGAAGGTACATAATATATGGTCCTGACATGACCATAAAGGAGCACAGCTGCACCCAAATCAACATGCCAAACAAGCTCTGTAACTGGAAAATTAAAAGCGGCTAACAAAATCTTGAGAAACAGATAGTGGCACTAGAAAAGAGGTCATACAACGGTCATACAAAGCAAAGACCGTAAAGAAGGGAAGATAAAAGGTATCCCCCGCATGAGTTCATGAAACCAACAACAAGTGGATGGATTGAGGAACTTTTAAATATCGATCTTCTCACATACCCACAAAAGAGGTAGATTTCAAAAGTTATGTAATTACTCTGAAGAAGTTGATCAACAAATTGGATGGACCATGACTTCATGAAGAAAGTAACCATTGGTAGAACTGCATGGTCAACTCATCTAGCATTCACTCGCCACCTAGAGCCACTGTGAGAAGGCTATTTTTAAATATCATTCACTTGAACAGTCAAAGGTCAATTTTGGCCAATAAAAATAGGACAAATATTTACCACTTTTTATTGTGAATGAGGTGTAAAATTGCTATTGATTGTTTGACCATTAAAGTGGATGATATTTAAGTAAAGTGCTATAAGAAAATCACTCATCCAAGATTAGAAAGAGCTTCCAACCAAGTCCTTCAATCCAAACAAAAAATGTCCTGTGCAACCAAGCACCAAAAAGTTCCTCGTCCCCATCATATAGCCCAAGACAAAAGTGGGGAGAAGTAAAGACATACTAGAAAAAACCATATGAGCATATATCCATCCAAGTAGACATGATGAGAAAATTTTCCCATACCTACATTACAAATAATTTATATTCTCTTCATCAATATATCATTTAAAAAATTAAAAGCAAAAATACTTAAACTTTAGATCTTTTCTTTGTTGAGACCGTAAAAAGTTTGTATTATACTTAAATATGTAATATTAGTGAGATTTTAGCACATCTATTCACACTTTCTTTTAACTTGCCACAGCCATAGCAATCAATAATGAGACAAAATTAACCAACCAAAAGTGACAACCCATCTTGAAACCTAGAATAACAACAGCTGAATCAACTTTGAAATGAACACGTTTATGTTTTTTAAACCAAAAGAAAAAAATATAAATTTAACGTAAGTTGGTTTTATATTATATTAAATGTGGATACAAATTGTAGGGAGATAGTCAAGTATGTAGGGAGATAGTCAAGTATGCTAAACTGAAAAGAATCTCACACTGCTCAGTAATAATTGCTCAGTGCTCAGCATACTAAACTCGTATTCATTTCAGTTGTTTTAGGTTTATTTATTTTCTAGGAGAGTTGGATCTTCAGCATTTATATACATAATAGTTAGAATGTAGATTTTATTACCTCTTCTCATGATCTTGAGTGAATTGTCATGGGCGACCAGATTTCAGGGCTCGATTGAAACTAATCATTTCTCCGATGAGTGGCCATCCAGTAGACCCTGGTGGCAGTGATATATTCTAGTTTTTGTTGCTTCCTCTTCCAACCCATATTATTTTTGACACAAGCAATGTCACACACAAGACTACTCCCATCAAATCCCATGGCTCCCAATATAAATACATTTCCTCCATTTTTTAAACCTTCTAAGAATAGATATAAATATCAAATCACACTTTGGTTGGAGTCGACGTCCCTACTTTGTAAACCCAAAGAGATCTCTTTATATAATTTTTCCAAACTACAAAGATTTTATTATTCCATATTTCTCTTTATGTAATTTTTGCAACTAGCAAAGATTCTATTATTCAACATTTTCTCAACTATGAAAGATTCTATAATTCAACAGTTTTAGGGGATCTATTTTCAACTACCAAAGATTCTATTATTCAACAGCTTTGAGAACATCTTGAAAATGCTAACAATTTTTCCAACAACCAAAGCCTTTTTATTATTTTAAATTCTATTACATTATTTCTATTATACTAATTTTAATTTTTTTCTTAAAACAATATATTTTATTATAAAAGATAAAGTAAAAAGTGATGGGTAAATTTTATATCTGACATCTCTAGGTGTACTTTAGATATATTTTTAAAAATATAAATATGCTACTTTAATTTTTGACAAAATTTCCACAATGTAGGAGATTTTATATATTTTTTCAACTACCAAAGATTGTATGATTCATCATTTTTAAAAACATCTTTAAATTGCTGATAATTTTCCAACCACCAAAGTTTGTTTATTTAATTTTCTTTAAAGTTTCAACAATGTATGAGATTTAATATATTTTTTCAGCTACCAAAGATTTTATTATTCAACATTTCTACAACTAGTAAAAGCACCAAAGGTGCTATCAAATGGCCTACAGGCACAAATATTTATAGGCTTATCACCAAATAGTATATATTTATATTTTGATATGCACACTTAACTGTACTTTGTATGTTATGGCCATTTTGATACGCATGGTGTAACTATTCTTTGTAATGTGTCATCATGATTTGATTAGTTGATGATTTTAATTCTAAATCATAATTTTAAAAGGATGGAAGAAAATACTTCCAATTGAACTCTCTTATTAAAATAATACCTTTTGAAGTATGCCTTAGAAACACATGTTTGATGAATGTTGTAAATTATTTTACATGAACTCTATAATGTAGATTTATCCTACATAATTTGAGATATCCTTATTCTAACCCTAACAATAATTCTAACCTTATTTCTTACCCTAACTTTAACCCTAACCTAACCCTAATTCTAACCCTAATCCTTATTCTAATTCTAACCCTAACAATAATCTTAATGAATGTGTGAATAAATGTTGGCATTCACTCTATGTACATGCACATCCATGTGTGTGTGAAAAGTTAATTTTGGCACACTTTATGTAAATAGATGTGTGTATGTGTTTGTAAAGTTAATTTTGGCATTCACTTTGTTTGAAGTGCATGTGCGTTTGTGAACTAACATTGATGTTTATTGTGTGTGTGTGTGGTTGTGAAAGTTAACTTTGGCATTCACTCTATGTGCATGCACGTGTGTGTGTGAAAAGTTAATTTTGACACACTTTGTCTAAAGTGTAAGTGTAAGTGTAAGTGTGTGTGTGTGTGTGTGTGTGTGTGTGTGTGTGTGTGTGTGTGTGAAAAGTTAATATTGGCATTTACTTTGTTTGAAGTGCATGTGTATGTGTGTGTTTGAACCCTAACAATAACAAAAGTACTTTGATGTTCACTTTATGTGAAGGATATGCATAAAAATATTATCAAACTCCAATGATGTTGAGTTTGTGTGTTTGAACTAACTTTAGATTTCATTATGTGTGTGTGGTTTTGAAAGTTAACTTTGGCATTCACTCTCTGTGTGAATGAATGTTAGCATTCACTCTATGTGCATGCACATGTGTGTGTGACAATGAAAAGTTAATTTTTTCATTCACTTTGTTTGAGGTGCATGTGTGTTTTTGTGTGAAAAGTAAATTTTGATATTCACTTTGTCTAAAGTGTGTGTGTGTGTGTGTGCGCGCACGCGTGTGCGTGTGTGTGTGTGAAAGGTAAATTTTAGCATTCAATTTCTTTGAAGTGCATCTGTGTGTGTGTGTTTGAACCCTAAGCTTAACAAAAATATGTGTGTGATGAGTTTGGTAGGTATATACATAATTGATTAACAAAACCAATTGTCTTTGACAAAATATTAGTAATTTTATAAAATGTGGCTCAAAGAGTGTACAATTATAATTTATTGAAAGATGATTTTGCATAGCTAGTTGTGGGTATCCAACCCTATTGTGCCAAGATGAAAAAGGGATTAATGACTAATATTAATATTAAAGTAACAACAATAGTCCCTATTTTCCAAATGGTGTAAACTGTTCTTCTATGAACAAGGATGCACTAATATACAAATTTTAATTAAGAGAACCAGTTGTAGAATTCTAATGCAAATTGTGATTAATATGGCTAGCTGAAGAGGCTATTCTTAAATATCATCAAGTTCGAGAGTCAAATGTTAATTTTGGTAGTAAAAATAAGATAAATATTTACCACTTATATTGTGAAGGAGGTGTAAAATTGCTATTGAGTGTTTGACCATGGAAGTGGATGATATTTAAGTAGACTGGGTTGTTTAAGAAACCCACAAAACCTTGATAGATTGAGAGTAATCTTTCTAAGACCACCATTGAAATGAAGTCCTCAGATAGAACATCAGAAAATACTTTGTACACTACAAAAGGAATTAAAAACATTTTACTAACTTGAAGTATAGATCAATGGAAAGAAAGTGAGATGTGGATTTCAGTATCATGTTATTTTCATGAATACCCTGATAAATGTCTATGCAAAATGTGGAAGAATGCAAAAGAAACATCAATTTTTTGACAAAATGCATAATGAAGATGTGATTTCATGGAATACGATGATTAAAGGCTATGCACAATTTAGGTTTCCTAAAAAATTCTTGGAGATTCTTAAGCAAATGTAGTTAGGAGATGTAAAGACAAAAACTGTTAGAAAATCTAATCTAGAGCAGGAAATTAATGTACCAACCCCGTCAAAGATCTCCATAGATCTCCTTCCTTCTACCCCTGTCCAAATTAGTTAATGCCTTTACTAACTTGTCAGTTTCTATTTATTGTTTGTCAGTTTCTATTGAATTCTATTAGATGCGTTTAAATTTGAGCAGCATAATTTTGAGGTCATAAAAAAGACAAAAAGAATGTGAAGTTAGAACAGAGAAGAGTGAAGAATATGGCAAGTAGTAGCAGCACAACAGTGCAGAGCAAAAGAAAGATTTGTTGCAGTAGCAAAAGGGAAGACTATTGTAGAGTGTGCAGAGAATAGAGCTCCAGGCATATCCAGACACACATAGGAAACTATTAGTGAATGAGCAGTGAGCAACTCCAAATTGTTGTGCCTTGTATACATGGCCCATTTTGCCAAATGGAGACCCCCTCTTTTTCTTTAGCTTGGAGTCTCAACCTTTGTTATTTGTGATGATGAGAAGGTGAATTTGTGCTTAGAGTGCATAATTTGTTCTAGATTTGAGTATTTTGCATGATTGGAGTGATTTGATGTCTTTCATAATTGATTTGGAGGTGTCTTGAGTGGTCCTATGCTTAAAAAATAGCCATTTGTTGCCTTTTGCACTAAAATTGGGTGTTACTGCATTTTGCTCCAAAATCCCATGTCACTGGATATTGCCCTTGAAATTGCTTCTACAGGATGCTTCATGTTGAAATTCCTAGTTTCCAAGTATTAGAGTCAAAAAATCATGTCAAATTCCACTAGATTTCACTAAGGGGTTCATATACTTTCATCATGTCACATGGTCCTAAACCCCTGATTTGGCTAAGTCTGAAACCATGAAAACCTTGAAAAATGGCTAAGTCTGAAATCTAGTGAAACCACAAAATTCTAGAATCTACATATGAAATCCTATGGATCTGGAACCTATCTCAAACATCCTAAAAGTATATTTAAAAATATTTAAAGTATAAGAAAATATCCCTTAAAATGACCCCAACTGCACTTTGTGCCAAAAACAGCCCCTACTGACCTTAGTGCTAAAAATTGAACTCACTGACTTCGCGCTAAAAATAATCACTACCGACTCTTAGCGCTAAAAAACTTCGCCACTGACTTTTGTGTGAAAATCATCATCCACCGACCTTAGCACTAAATTTGCCTCTGACTGACTTTAAAACTACAATAGATCAGTTAGACCCAAAAGTAGCGCAAAAAGATGTTTAGCGCTAAAAATGGACTTCTCAAACTTGCGCGGAAAATGCGATGCACCAACTTTTGTCGGTAGACCCTGAAATCCATGCTAAGGTCAGTTGGCCCTGAAATCAGTGCCAAACATATTTTGTGCTAAAAATGAACCTCTCTGACCTACACTAGCATTGCATTGCACATACTTTTAGTCGGTAGACCCCAAAATCAGTGCTACGTCCGTGACAACCAAAATCAACGCTTTTTGACATTTTAGCCTAAAAATTAAGTTTTCCAAGGTGCAAATTAGATTTTCTTGATTAATTTAAATTGCACAACCAGTTGTCACATTATGATGAACATTTTACCAAGTTTGTGTTTATTTTGGGCATGTTTTACGATAATTAATGTCACTGCATATGAAAAGTCCGTGACCCCCAAAAATCATGTTTTTTATAGAAAAGGCTATAAAAATTCAAAATAAAAGTCCTAAAATGGATTCAAATGACCACCAAAACTTCCCTAATCATCATATTATCCAAATGGGTACTCAAAAATGATGAAAAATTCAGAAAATCATGTGAAAATCATTGGATTTAAGAGGTTGTTTGTAAGAAGGTGGCATTGATGATAAGCTGTCCTAGATCAATCCGTGACTGCAAATGGACATATTTTGATCCAAATCGATGAAAAATGATTGTTTATGATGAAATTGATGCTTTTCATTGTGAATTGTAGGTCTTGGAGGACACATGAGCTTGTCGGAGCTGTCTTGGAAGGTGAATGCAAGGAGATACCATACTGACCTGGAAATACATAATTGACATTTTACGAACCAAATTGGTACTGCACATGCAAAAGGAAGTTAGTACGATGTCCAAGATGATGGAGATGAGCTACATGAGCTAAAGACATAAAAGATCAAGTCTACTTCATAGTTGTCCTAGCAGTCCAGTCATACAATGATGATCCAACAAGCATCCAGTTGGATACACTTTCACTAAATTGTGCCACATACACCTCTTGGTCTAGTCAGCACTAACCTCTTGGTCCAGTCAGCAATTGGAATCTCATGAATCCACATCAGCTCATATTTTCAAGTGTCATGTGACTCCATTTTGGCTTTACTAGGCCTTGAATATTGACTTTTCATCATATACAGCCAAATGGGTGTCCATTTTGTCCAGATTCAATGTATTTGCAAGCCATTTTTTGTCTTTTTCCTAGAGGACAAAAGTAAATCTAAAAACGTAACTAATTGATATATCTCATTAAATGCCATGTAATCTGGACCGTTGGTGTTGAGTTAATCTCCACCGTCCATTGAAAAACTCAGTATGGTTCCTTGTCTATAAAGGGCCATCATTTTCTTCTAATTATAAGTAAGATTTGATAATGAATTATTGAGACTCTGCCAAAATTCAGTCAATACAAAGCAAGTTTTGTAGGTTTCTGAGAATTTGCATCATTTTGTTGTCTCATTTTAGATTTCATGGTTCATGTCAATCTGAAATTAGTTGATATTCAATTACATTTGTGATTAATCACTCAGATATTTGATGGATTTCTTATCCATACCATTAATGGCTTGTTGATTGTATGCCATTATGCATGGTTAGTCTGGGCACATTTTATGAGATAAGTTTGATTATATGATTTCATTGAGCTGCACCAATGATTGGGTGTTTAATGAACCCTCTACAGTTTGAAAATCATTATGTTTCCTTAGAAGATTGCACAATCTTCATGGTATTGTGGGTTACCTAGTTAAGCAGAGA
This sequence comes from Cunninghamia lanceolata, assembly GCA_027924645.1. Classification (NCBI taxonomy): domain Eukaryota; kingdom Viridiplantae; phylum Streptophyta; class Pinopsida; order Cupressales; family Cupressaceae; genus Cunninghamia; species Cunninghamia lanceolata. The sequence goes on from BSBN01001054.1 coordinate 9,016,019, forward strand.
TTTGTTTACTATTGGGAATCTATCTATCTGTCTGATTATCATTTATGCAATTGTCTATAGGATCTCTCTTATTCCTTCTCTCTCTCCCTTTTCCTTTTACATTTTCTTTACATAAAATTTGGTAGATTTAGGGTTTAAGCAGCATTAGATTGCCCATCTTCTGAAATTTCAGACTTCACAATCTGAACCACCTAGGGTTTCTATATGTACATTGTTACCATCTTTCATAAACCCTGCATTTCATGTAAGACCCCTTGTAGGCATAGATAGACATACCACTAAGTCATTCCAAGAAATCTAAGACCTATCTGTGTTATCCTTGGTGTAGTCCTATTACAGATAGGATACCTTTTCAAGAGAGGTGTGATCCCAACAATCATACCTACATTATTGTGTGCTAAAACCACCATCAACACAAATAGAAAGGGATAACTATAATGTCCAGCAAGTTCTAGAGTGAGCATTATTTGTACGGATAGAAGGAAACAAAGTTGTGACTCTATAGTTTGTATTTGTTTGATGTAAAATAGTTTTATTGCTAATAGAAATCTCTATTTCTATAATTGGTTTTGTGTCCTCTTTCTCTATTTGTTTATTCTTCCTCCATCAGAGTCATATTAGAGCTATACTATTTCCAAGAGTTTGGTATCAGAGCCAAGGTTTAGCATAGCTAGAGTTTTTAGCTTTCTAGGTATTGAGGGAAAGCCCTATGTTTTCTGGGTATTATCAGTCTCCCCTATTTTAGAAAATGGCTAGAGGAGATAGCAAGAGTTGGCAGAAACCACCCATGTTTGATGGGAAAAATTGTGATGTTTGGTCAAAGAACATGAAGACCATCTTGGTTGCAAATGATTTATGGGAACTTGTGGTTAGTGGGTTCATAGATGTGACTGACTCAAATGCCTTTGCAGCCCTAACGAATGCCCAGAAGTACCAGCTAAAAGAAACAAGGAGAAATGATGCAAACACCCTTAGTCCGATTGAGGCAGCCTTGACAGAGGCCATTTTTCCCAAAATAACATTAGCTAACTATGCAAAGTAGGCCTAGTAGATTTTGTAAAATAGTTACAAAGGAACTGACAAGGTGAAGTTGGTGAAGTTCTAGTTGTTGCGGAGAGATTTTGAGACCCTTTAGATGAAGGATGGAGAGTCTATTTTAGACTTCCATACAAGGGTTTCCACCTTAATAAATCACTTGAGGATAAATGGTGAAACCATGGAAGAGCAAAGGATTATTGAGAAAATCCTTAGAAGTTTGCCCTTGAGATTTGACCCTATTGTCATAGCCATAGGAGAGGCCAAGGACCTCTCTAAGATGATAGTGGATGAGTTGATGGGTTACCTTCAAAACCATGAGGAGTGATTGAATAGATCCACTCCTTCCCTAGAGCAAGCCTTCAAAGCTCAGAGAAGTGTGAGAGGTAGGGCAAGAGGAAGAAACAACAGAGGTAAAGGCAGAGGAAGAAGGAACTTTGGAAGAGGTAGCTCAAATAGCCAAGAAGATGGACCAAGAACCTCACAGTAGGACTCCCACAACAAGAAGAGTAGCAGCTCCAACCAGAGGTATGATAAGTCAAATGTGCAGTGTTATTACTATCACAAGTTTGGTCATTTTGTAAATGAGTATTGTGTATGAGGAAAATCGATTATGAAAACTAACAACAAATCAAAAACCCATAACATAAAGAGAATTAATCTAAATAAAATCCATTGTCAATAAATCAAATGAAATAAGAAAGCTTTTACCCAGATTGTGTTGTTCTCTTTGTTTTAAATGTGGATTGCTCAGTAATGCTGCGAAACCATGTTTGCAAGAAGCAAGTGTAGGTGCTCAAAGATCAATGTCAAAAGATCATAAAGTTGCTCAATCGATGCGATGTATGCTCAAAGCGCTATAAAGGATGCTTGAGAAAAAGTGATCGAAGAGGATTTGTGAAGGAGATGAGGGGGTTTATATAGGTTTCAATAGAGATCGATCAATGGTCCAGATAATTCAAAAGAATCAACGGAGGAGATAAAATAAATAACCATGATAAATGGGCACACAACATGTGTCAATCCATAAGGATATTTTTATTAAGATATGATAAAAACAAGATTGATCGAATAGATAACTCAACTTGTAATTTTGCCTTTTTTAGAATTCTAAAAATAAGACTCATTGTGCACATGAGTTAACAAGATATTGTAAGAGGAATTGGAAGATAACTGAAATTAAATAAATAAATTTATTTAATTGTTTGTGCATGATAGAGGAATAGATAAGATATGAAGATTTAAATAAATTAACAAATAAATTGATTTAATTTATTTTGTATGATGAAGGATAAATATAATATGTGATTATATTTTATTTTTAGAAGATTTATTTTTTAGAGAAAAAAACAAATTAAATAAATAAATTTATTTAATTGTTTGTACAAGATTAGAGAAATATGAAGATTATAAATAAAATACTTGATTTTATTTATTTTTAGAGGATTGAGATAATTTAAATAAATTTGCATGATTTATTTAAATTTAAAAGAATAATTGATTTAATTAAATAATGTAAATTATTTAATTGTAGATAAGAGGGAATTTGATGAATTAATTAAATAATTGGATTTATTTAATTAATGTAGACTTGAAATTTGAAAAGAGGATAATGATTTAATTAAATAATAAAAAATATTTAATTGTGGAAGAATAAGGTTGATTTAATGAAAATTAATTAAATAAAGAAGATTTGTTTAATTAATATTGAAAGTATGTGATTTAGAAGAAATAGATGAAATTAATTAAATAATTAGATTATTTAATTAACGCTGAATGCAGGTGATTAGATATATTAGACGAAATGCAAGTGATGTGATGACTTGGTCATTTTAAGGTGTCTACATTTTGCGCCTCTTTGATGCAATGTAGTTTACAGCGTTGCGTCAAAGAAAATAACTGTTGAAGACATGATACAATTTTTGATGCCCTAGTGTAGCTAGCGTAGGATGCCCCCTCGAGAGGAAAGACATGGAAGCGGTAGAAGGACTAGGTTGATGCTCGACTAGAAGATTGTGTTGGAGATAGGTGAGGTTGGATAGATGATAGCTAGAAGAAAGGAGATAGGAGAGAACATGAGAGAAAGATTGTTGATCGATCATTGCTAGAAAACTATATAAGGCCATGGGTAAATGGATGGGTGAATGAATGAGCTTGTTGCATTGGTTTTCACAATTGTTTATAAAGAGAAATCCTTATTTTTGATATAGCACGTGGATAGTTTTCTACCAAGGTATAAAAGACCAAGGTGCTGTGATATCCAAGTGCATGGACATTGACTCTGCAAGCAAGCGGTTTGACCTTAGATCCCTTAGACATAATATGACCTTGTTGTACATATGTGAATGAACCATAGTCTTGAACATAAAATAAACTTCAATACATAAATGCAAGAAGTGTATTAATATGTAAGATGCTAGGTCGTAACACACACAAGATAAATATGCTGCCAAGAAAGATGCTAAAGATCATTCCTCAAACATGGCATACAAAAGCAATGACTATGCCCCCAATCCATACCGCATTGCAACATACGAAGATTATAGATAAATCAAGGTAGCCTTGAATAGGTAATGGACAAAGGAACAAAAGATAAATCAAAAAGCAAATTGATTGACTAACAAAGTAAACATATAGCCAACATATTCTCTTGCCAAAGAGGCTGGTCAAGATAGATTGGATAGGAAAGATAACATCCTTATCGTAGGAACGAGGTGTCCGTTAAAGGGGGCTATCTACCTAAAAAGACAATGTCTTGCTGCAGGAAATGCCACATGTCGTAGGAGATGCGTGTGTTGGTCTCGACAATGGAACACTCTGTAGAAGACAAGCTTGTTAATTTGGTGCTTTGGTTAAGCTGGATTTAGCTGATGCTGGCAATTGGAACAGTAGGACAGTAGATGACTCTAGAAGTAAGCTTCTTTGCTTTAGGTTTGCTAAGGACTTTTTCTTTGAAAGGATGCATGCTTGCTTGTTGTTTTTCTACTTGAGTTAGTCAAGTCGAGATGAATAGATTTTGATAAACAGAAGACTAGAAAGATGACATGTCAATGGATTGGGGTGGGTGAAGAATGATGAATCATATGTGCCTGAGTACTGGATACATCCTTCGTATTCTAGACTGCCTACATACCCTGTATCCATGGGATCAAGACACATTACGATGAAAGATGAAAGTGATAATATGTAGTTCTGGGTAGAGTGATGAGATGGGTTAAGGTGAAAGGAGGAGATCTTATGTACTTGAGTACTGGATACTTCCTTTGTATTCCAGACTGCCTACATACCCATATCCATGGGATCAAGGTACCTTAAGACTGAAATGAGATAATATGTAGTTCTATTTGGTGTGATGATGTAGGAAAAGTGTTGGGAAGATAACATCCTTATCATAGGAGTGATGTGTCCATTAAAGGGTGCTATCAATGAAAAAGGGAACGATTGAAGAGCGCATTGTGAACCATGAACAAGGAGCCAATCCTAGACCTAGGTTAAGGAAAGGGGTGCCCCATTCTGGTAGAGGAATTTACATGGGTGACCAATGGAGAAGACATAGAAAGTTGTGACCTAGGACAAGACAGTGATGACTATTTGACATAGATCAAGACGTGGGATGACGATAATGGACATTGACAAATTCCAAGCTATTCTAGATAGAGAGATGGAAATGCAAACAAGGTTAATGGTTTTATTATGGATGGATGGATGAAGTTTGTTATGAAATGGACATAGAATGAATAGGACTCAATAGATGATGGATGCTGACTCTACACATAGCACCTGTTTGCCAGGTTTTCACCAGAGGACAGATATTTTTATTTTTGTTCTTTTTTTTTTTTTGAATACTCTAAGGATCAGGCATAGAACTTCTTGAGATGAACACTATTAAGTGGCTCATCTAGAGGAATGCCATCAGGTGTAGCTAAAGTATAAGCTCTTAATCCATATGCTGCTATGAAAATAAAGGGACCTAACCAGTTAGGCTCAAACTTGCCCTTCTTTTCTCAGTCTGCTTGATTTCTCTAATTTTCTTTGAGTACAAGATCACCAACTTGAAACTGTCTTTCTTTGATCTTTTTGTTGTAATTATGCTAGAGGCAATTTTGATAGACATGGAGATGATTAAGCGTGGCTAGGTGCCTTTCATCTAGTAGTTCTATCTTAGCTAATCTGGAAGTGTGATACTCCTCTCCAGCAATCAGGTTCTACATGGATACTCTGAGGGATGGGATCTCAACCTGTATAGGTAGGATGGCTTCAGAGCCATAGACCAAGGCATAAGGTGTGGCACCAATTGGTGTTCTGATACTAGTGCAGTAGGCCCATAGGGCGGGATTGAGTTGCAAGTGCCAATCACGACCAACTTCATTGACTATTTTCTTAAGGATTTTGAGAATGGTCTTATTGGAAGCCTCAGCTTGGCTGTTACTCTGCAGATAGTAGGGAGTTGAAAAGTGATGTTGGATATTGTATTGTGTGCACAAGGCACAAACATCTTGATTATTGAATGTTCTCCCATTATCAGTGACAATGGCTTGGGTAATACCATACTGGAAAATGAGGTAGTTAAGGTTAAATTTGTCTATTTGCTTACCGGTGATATAGGTCATAGGAATGGCTTCAACCCACTTCATGAAATACTCAATGGCGGTAATGATGAATTTGTGGCCATTGGATGAGGATGGGTGGATTTGTCCTACAAGGTCGAGACCCCATTGAGAAAAAGGCCATGGAGTAGTCACAGGCTGTAGTTCATGAGCCGGTGCATGAATTAAATCTCCATGCTGCTGGCATTGTAGACATTTCTTAGCAAACTGTGTAGCATCTTGTTCTATTGTAGGCTAGTAGTAACCTGTTCTAAGTATCTTCTTAGTGAGATTAGGACCGGTAGAATGTGCACCACAGACACCTTCGTGTATGTCTCGTAAGGTAGCTTCAGCTTCTTCTGTGTTAAAACATCGTAAGAGGATACCATCGAGACTCTGGCAATATACTGTATCACCCAAAATGGTGTAACAGAAGGATCGACAGATAAAGGTTTTGCATTGGGTTGAGGATAGTTCAGAGGGAAAGGTACTATTTTTAAGGTATTCATAGATATCTTTGTACCATGGGGAATTGGGACCAACAAGTTCGTAGATGATTTTAGTAACTGGAACATCAACGGTGGTATCAACAACTGCTCGATCAAAAATTCACATTTCTGTGTATTAGAAGGCATGTCAATAAGTGACCTGACAGAAGCCATAGAATATGCAGCTTTGTTATGCTCTGTTGGAATTTTCTCAAATGTGATGTTAGAAAAGTGTGGTTTGTAGGCATCCACTAGTTTCTTGTAGGGGACCAACTTTTCATCTTTTGTTTGGTACTCATCTGTGACTTGGCAAATGACTAGTTGTGAGTCTCCATATACCTGTAGTTCTGTGATGTCCCATTAAACTGCTGTATTGAGACCTATGAGGAGTGCTTCACAGTCAGCAATGTTGTTGGTGCAAGGGAATGCAAGTTGATATGACATTGGAATATAGTCATTTTGAGGTGTGATGAATAAGATACCGGCCCTTGATCCATGTTGTGTGTAGGAACCATCAAAGTACAACTTCTACATTATTGAGTTGGAAAGAGTGAAGAGATTCTTATTTGGAAAGTCTACTACCATAAGGTGTGTATTTGTCATGGGTGCTTTTGCTAGTTGATCTGCTAGGGCTTGCCCCTTGATTGCTTTGTGATCCACATACTCAATGTCGAACTCACTAAGTATCAAGACCCATTTAGCTAGTCTGCCTATAAGAGCTGCTTTTGCTAGTAGATACTTCAACGGATCAATTTTGGCTATAAGGTTTATGTGTTGGTTCAACATGTAATGCTGCAACTTTTGGGAAGTGAACACTACTTCTAAACAAGCTCTTTCCATCGGTGAATAATTGAGTTTGTATCCCACCAAGGTTTGACTGATATAATAAATTGCATGCTCTTTTCTTGATTCATCATTTGGTGCTAGGAGAGCCTCGAGGGCTGAAGTTGTAGTTGAGATGTATAATATCGAAGGTTTATCAGCCATTGGTGGTACTAAGATAGGCGATGTAGCTAGATACTCTTTGAGATGATCAAATGCTGCTTGACACTTATAATCCCATCAAAATGAGACATCCTTTCAGAGCAAGTGTTGAAATGGTTGACATTTATCTGCTAGCTGTGAGATGAAACGCCTAATGGACTGCAACCTTCCGTGAAGGCTCCTTAATGCTTTGAGGTTCTTTGGTGGAGGCATCTCCACTATAGCCTTTACTTTTTTAGGGTCTACTTTGATGCCTCTATGAGATACAATGTATCCCAATAGCTTCCCTGATGTTACACCAAAGACACACTTCTTTGGATTGAGGCGCACTTGATATCTCTTGAGCCTGTCAAAGATATGTCCCAGAACTTGTATGTGATCTGCCCTAGAGGATTTAGCTAGTATGTCATCCACATAGTCCTCCATGATATGATGAAAGAGGTCATGGAATATCATTGTCATTGCTCTCTGATAGGTTGCCCTCGCATTCTTTAGACCAAACAACATGACACACCAATAATAATTACCCCACGGACAAGTAAAAGTTGTTTTATGTTGATCTTCTTCTTCTACTATCCTTATCTAATTGTAGCCAGAGAATCCATCCATGGGAGAAAGCATTTCATGACCTGCAGTCAAGTCTACTATGAGGTCAATGTTTGGTAATGGAAAGTCATCTTTGGGACATGCTTTGTTAAGATCTCTAAAATCATTACACATGTGGATGCGCCCATTCAGTTTAGACATAGGTACAATGTTTGATACCCAATCTAAATAATCAATGCGTCAGATGAACTTTGCATCTAACAACTTCTGTATTTCCACCTTTACCAAGAGAGCTATATGTGGGTGCATCTTCCTCAATTTTTACTTGACTGGTTTAACTTTTGGATCAACTGCGAGATAGTGAAGAACTAGCTTAGGGTCTAACCCTAGCATATCGACATAGGTCCATGCAAAGTTGATGGTTCTCTGTAGGAAGAATTTGTTAAGATTCTTGTGCTCTATTTCTGATAATGATGTGGCTAGGAATGTGGTCTTCAGATTTTTCTCTGTGCCAAGGTTTATCTCTGTAGAATCTTCCACTAGGAGAGCTGACTTCTCTTGATACTTAGATGGTAGGGGAAGGTCAAATCCTCCATCCTTAGGTGCCATAGTTGGGTTTTCACCTTTGGATACATCCTTTGTTTTTACTATTTTGTGATCGGGAGGTGCCACAGAGTGGTTTTCACCTAGAGATCTTTCTTTATTTTTACTTTTGTGACTGGAGGATTTGGCATTCTCACCAAAATAAGTTGTTGGCTCTAGTTCCATTACAAAACCTACTTTATGATCTCCCAAAGGGATACCATCCTGGAGTCCCATGAACTCAGCAATAGCTTCGTCATTCTGAAATACATCTATAACGAGGGACCCTTGTTGGTCCCAATCGATAAGTTTAGGGTAGACAAGTGTTACTTTCTAGGTGTTTGTGGTGCAGGTTAAGGATATGGATGATAGCATAAAGATGGAGGATTCAGTGAATAGGTCAATCATATGGAGGGAATAGTCATCGATGCTATCCTCATTAGATGTCAAATCTATGAGAGAAGTTTCAGCCACCTTGTCGAGGATACCCTCGATGTCCAAGGCACACAGTACCTTTCTACCAAATCCTAAACCCTTCTTGTCTAGTTTCTTTGTCACAATGATGGGTTCCATTGTTCCTTGATTCTATTTCCCAAGGCCGCCTTTTCCTTTATAGCCCATGTTTTTGACTATCCTTAAGCCATTTCCATATTGCTTGACTGGTATTGTGACCGGTTCTTTCTCCTTGTAGAGCCAAGAAGAAATGTCCTCAATAGTTTCCTCTTCCAATAATTGTCCCTATTGGAATTAGGTTAGAAATGCTGGGGGAGGAATAGCTACTTTTTTAGTTACTTTGGCAATGGGTGGTTGGCCGTAAGATTTAGGGGATAAAGGCATCTGACCTACACAACAAGATTTTGAGATATCATATGTTCCAAAGCCTATATCATGGATGTGAACTTTGATCTTAGGAAGAGGATTAGCTTCACTTGTAGAGGCTTTTGTCAGATTTTCAGGATCAACATATAGTGTGGATTCAAGGGCTTTGTCATTTTTAGGCACTTGGTTGCAATTCTTATAACTGCCTTGCAAGACACGGAAGAATTCAAAAGGATTAGGGTCACCCGGGATAGTGATTTTTGTACCATTGAATGGGAACTTTAGACACTGATGGTACGTTGAGGGAACAACTTTCATTCCATGGATCCATGGGCGGCCTAGGATAATGTTATAACGCAGATCAATGTCAAGGACCTGGCACCTAGTTTCAAGCATGACAGGGCCCAGTTGTATAGGCAAATGGATAACACCTTCTGAATGGCGTTTAGTATCATCATACCCCTTGATTGTAATACTTTGATCAATGTTGACATGATCCTTAGAGTAACCCAATTGCTTAAGTAACTATAGAGAATAGATGTTGAGACTAGCACCACCATCTATGAGTATGCATTTGATTTTGCATTTATGAATGAGAACTTCAATACGAAGGGCATCATTGTGACACAGATCATGGGATGGGAGGTCCTTCTTATAGAAGACCACATTGTAGGGAGAAGCAATGTTACCTACTATAGCTTGGAAATCTGTGACCGCTATGTTGTTAGGAACTGAAGACTCTTGGAGGGCTTTTTCTAGCACCACTTTATGTGTGGGTGATGACTGTAGAAGGTCCAAGATAGAGATCTATGCTAGCATTTTCCCTAAATGTTCAACAAGATTATAATAAGATTGAGTTGGGAGACTGGGTGCAAGACCATGAATGGTGACATGACCATGACGAGTTGTAACAGCGCAATCCGTAGAGTTGCCTTTGATTGTGAGGGTAGGCACCCGACTCTTCAAAATGACCCACAATGGAGTCATAGGAAGTGGAAGCATTATTGACACCTTTACCTTCATCTTGAGGAGGTAGCGGACCATGGTGAGGGAATGGTTCCTTGTACATGTTGAGGTCTTTATTCGTGTGTTGAGCTGGTGATTCATCTTCAAAAGAGATTTGGTTGCCCTCGATGAGATTTTGGATTAGGTGCTTGAGTTTCATGCACGATGCGGTTCTGTGCCCTTTTCTCCTATGGAATTCACAATATTCATTTTCTCTGTACTACACAATTTTGTAAATAGGTTTGCCATATGGGGGAGCATTCGGTAAGGTGAGGAGTCCCTTGTGTAAAAGCTTTTGTAGGACCAACTCTATGGGCTCTCCCAAGGGAGTGAATTGATGCCATAGAGGGTAATCTTGTTGAGGTTGCTCTTGTTGTTGTTGTTGTTGTTGTTGTTGGTTTTGATAAGGTTGTCTTTATTGTTGCTGCAATTGAGGTGGAGCTTGACTTGGTTTGGAAAGATGAAGCAGTGTTTGCAATGTTTGGACATGTTTAGAATCGACCACCTCATCGTTGACCACATTTTTCTTTTTGTTCCAAAACTTTGGTTTATCATTTTGTTGTTGAGGAGCATTGTCTTTAGTTTCTTTGAAGATTTTGACCACACCCTTAGCAATGAGGGCCTTCTTAATATTGATTCCCTTGTAGGTAATTTCGTCAAAAGTTGTAGCACTAAGAATTTGTAAGTGAAAACCCAATTCTTGGTTGAGATTCCGCACAAATATGCTAACAAGCTACTTTTCAGGTATCTTAAATGGGAATTTACTAGCCATTTGTCTCCATCTTTGAAGGAAAGAAATGAAAGTTTCTCCATTTTTCTATTTGTTGTTGCATAGATCGGTCATGGAAATCTCATGCTCTATGTTGTAGGAGAAGTGCGTGGCAAATTTCTCTGCAAGTTTGTTAAAAGACTTGATACCTGTGGGTAGGTGCGAGAACCATTCTATAGCTTGACCTCCAAGACTGTGAGGAAAGAGATGCATAAGATATGTGTCGTTATGTGAGACCTCAAAGAAAGCAATATAAAATTCTCTGAGATGGTCTTTTGGGTCACCTTTTCCTTTGTATTTATCAAATTTGGGAATAGTGAAATTTTGAGGAAAAGGGATCATGGGTAATGACCGATCAAAAGGATAAGGACACACTTCTTCTAAAGAGAAGGTATTCTTGGTATGGCCAAATGTAAGATCAGATAGTTGTTGTTGAACTTCTGCCAGTTTTAGCTCCATAGTCATGGGAGGGGTTGGAAACATCTCCTGTTGTCTAAGAAGTGGTTGTTGCTGCCCATAGAGAAGATTGTAGTGTAAGCCATGGGCATTGGTGCTATAAGGGTTGTACGATTGGTTGGAGTCATATGTGTTGTATGTTGGGTTAAGATTGGGTTGGAATTAGATGCTTTGATTTGGAGGAGGTGGGGGCGGCGCTAGGTAAGAATGTAGGCTTTGCGATGGTTGAAGATACGAGTTTGGTGGTAGAAAGCTAAAGTTTGTTGGGTTAGGTTGCGGTTGCGGAACATAGCTTGGGGAAGTTTGGTTTTGAGAATGTTGAGGGTGGATAGGCAATGTGTTGAAAAAGTTTAGCGCTGATGATCGCTGTGGTGGGGGAACATAGATAGAAGTGTTATGCGATGGGTGAGGTTGATTGATGATGAGCGTAGAAGAAGGTTGTGGTTGGGATTGCATGACCCTAGTTGGTTGAGAGATATGAAGGTTTGATGATGTTGGGGGGGGCATTTGTTGAGACCCTTGTTGCATGGCGACGTAGTTTTTCCCTAGATTGTAATTTGGTGGGAAACCTTGTCGTGATGGGGTAACCAATATTCCACTTGTGATTGGTGTGGACACTTTAGGAGTTTGTTATATATTTGATCAAGCTATAGTGGCTTTCTTTGCTAGCTCCACTTGACGTTGGAGAGTTTCCTGTTGGTTTTTGTAGATGTCCATAGGCATCAGAAGTGGTGATATGGCCCTCTTTCCTATGGGGTTTTTATAAAGGGGATTCTCATATTGTGCAATCATTCTCCCTTGTGAGCTTTGTTCGTGTAAAGGTGTAGTCACTGTTGACATAGTTTGGACCACCGTTATAGTGTCTTGGGTGTTGTTAGGCTCTCTAAGATTGGATAGATCAAAACCTTTGGGTAATTTGGCTCCTTGCTCTGCTAGCAAGAGAAAGAAATGATCTTGGTTCTTGCTAAGGATTTTTTCAAAGGTGGCTATGGCTCTAGGATATTGTATGAATTCATCGAGATCTTGTCCATCTTCTTGAGAGGATTAACCTATTTCAAAGTGTCGCTCTTCTTGAGATGGGACTTGATCTATGGTATAACCTTGTGGGACAAGATTTAGAGGCATGCCAGTGGTATAATGAGGTGTATTTATCAAAGGGAACCTACCTTCCTGAGATGGGACTTGATTGACAGCATAACCTTGTGGAACAAAATCCAGAGGCATGCCGGTGGTATAGTGAGGTGTACTTACCAAAGGGGCCCTACCTTCTTGAGGATTGTTAGGGTGGTCAAGCTGCGACATGTTTGGAGAGTTGGTTGATCTTTTAGCTGGTGTCTTGAGGGTAACCTTGGGAGTAATGTTGGATCGACCTAATTGAGGTGTGTGAGGAGGCGATTTGCGCTTCCTAGGGACAACTTGCTTGGACTTCATAGTTTGCTGGAGTCTAGTGGTTACCATGGAATACAGTAGGACAAATTGCTGAGATTCTGCTTGTGTTTTGTGAAAGACAAATTTTGATGCAGAGTTTACCAGACAAAGGTGTTGTATTGTTTAACCAAAGGTGCAGGACTATGCTACCAAATGTGAGCTACTGTAATACCAAAGGTGATGGATTGGACTGCCAAAGGCAAGGTACTGCTATACCAAAGGTGAGCCACTATTACCAAAAGTGAGCCACTGTTATACCAAGGGCACTGAAGTAGGTTTGCCAGAGGTGAGGTACTGTTATACCAAAGGCGAGCTACTGTAGTACCAAAGGCGAGCTGCTATTATACCAGAGGCGCTAAAGTAGTGTCTGAAGTTTTTAAAAGGAAAATTTTGATAGATTTGGTTTTGGCTCTGATTGGATTTCCTTTGGCAAGAGAAAACACAACAAACAAAGTGGCAAAAAGGGACTGACACAATAGATAGTGTATATTTGAGGCTCACAAAAAAGCCCAATGTTTCCCTAGGTATAAGACAATTACAAAAAATATCAAGCACTTTTTATCCCTAGAGACAAGGTTTCATTGCAATAGATTAGCTCACAACTTAATATTCTGTCGACCAAATGTCATTCCATAAAGATGTCAGACATTTGTATCTTTGCGAGAGACGATAGGTAGGGATATCTCACCCTCCCCTCGGAAAGCTCAAGTAGGTCACAAGAGCTTTATGGCCAAGGGAATACTATCTCTTCTCAAGGGCTTAAATTGATTCTTGTTGCACTGATGATTACCGCAAAGTTCAGAGGTGGATCGGGTAGTCACTATCTAGGTGGTTCTTAGTAACTTTGAGGGACCAATGCCTTATGAGCAATGTGACAAGCTACTAAAAGATTTAACCAATCCTACTAAGAGTATCAAACACTTCGCTCAATGTGAAAATCATTTCCACAAAGAGCTAGTACACCTCTTTTCAGTTTGGCACCGCAAGGTAAGGTTGACGTTGGTTAGGACTTGGCTTTCACCTTATCCCTCTTATATAGCGGTTCAAAGGAAAAATCTGCGTAGGGTCATCCCTTTTGGATGAAGCGCAATCCAAAAGTAGGCCCTTCTAAAGGAATAACTGAAATGTAAGATCAAGCATGTCAAACAAAGGTTCAATTGTCCATTATAAGAAAAATAAAGTGCAACTAGATTAGGCACACACACGATTGTAGTTGTCAATTGTCCCTTATGAAATTGAAGTGTTTGGCATTCATGTCCATTGTCCCTTAGAAAATTGAAGTGTTTTTCCATTCGTGTCCTTTGTCCCTTAATAAAGCAATATGTTCTCTAAGATTGCAAAGATGATTGTTCAATTGTCCCTTAAGAAAGCAATATGTTTTCTAAGATTGCAAAGATGATTGTTCAATTGTCCTTTAAGAAAGTAATATGTTTCTAAGAATTAATGTGATTGATTTGTCAATTTCTTCAAAGCTCGTCCTACATGAAGATGTTAGAGAAACTAATTTTCTTTATTTGAGTGATAAGAAGCTGTAACAAGTGATATTAGGTCCACACAAACTCAAAAGTTAGCAAGTGTTTAAAGTCATAGATTGAAGATGGGCCAATGAGTGGACTTTAAAAAATAGAACTCAATAAATCCTTGAAACAATATTACCATTATGTAGAGGACAAAAAAATATCAACTTTCAAAAAAACCATCACCTAAATCCAAGTTCGTTTGTGAAATTTATGAAGCTTGGAAGGTCTAAAAACTCTCAGTTGATTGTACGACCTTGGGTTGCATGCCCGAGGTAAAAAAAATTGTTATATTTTTACCTTCATCGAAATAGGCCAAATTATATGTTTTTCTTCACCTCTCAACCCTTCCGAACACAACTGTGATGTCTATTTTTGCCCAACAAGCTTCTTTTAAAAAATCTTTTTCAGATCTCTCCCAAAAAAAGAGTAAAAAACCTGTGAAATCAAACTAAAAATTCCACAAATTTTATATTAGATCACGACCAATGAGTCCCACCAGGCGTGCCAGAATGTGTATGAGGAAAATTGATTATGAAAACTAACAACAAATCAAAAACCCATAACATAAAGAGAATTAATCTAAATAAAAGTCATTGTCAGTAAATCAAATGAAATAAGAAAGCTTTTACCCAGATTGTGTTGTTCTCTTTGTTTCGAATGTGGATTGCTCAATAATGTTGTGAAACCATGTTTGCAACAAGTAAGTGTAGGTGCTCAAAGATCAATGTCAAAAGATCGTAAAGTTGCTCAATCGATGCGATGTATGCTCAAAGCGTTGTAAAGGATGCTTGAGAATAAGTGATTGAAGAGGATTTGTGAAGGAGATGAGGGGGGTTTATATAGGTTTCAATAGAGATCGATCAATGGTCTAGATAATTCAAAAGAATCAACGGAGGAGATAAAACAAATAACCATGATGAATGTGCACACACGTGTCAATCCATAAGGATATTTTTATTAAGATATGATAAAAACAAGATTGATCGAATAGATAACTCAACTTGTAATTTTGCCTTTTTAGAGTTCTAAAAATAAGACTGATTGTGCACATGAGTTAACAATATATTTTAAGAGGAATTGGAAGATAACTGAAATTAAATAAATAAATTTATTTAATTATTTGTGCATGATAGAGGAATAAATAAGATATGAAGATTTAAATAAATTAAACAAATAAATTGATT
The DNA here is from genome assembly GCA_027924645.1 of Cunninghamia lanceolata. Classification (NCBI taxonomy): domain Eukaryota; kingdom Viridiplantae; phylum Streptophyta; class Pinopsida; order Cupressales; family Cupressaceae; genus Cunninghamia; species Cunninghamia lanceolata. The sequence continues at coordinate 9,031,421 of BSBN01001054.1, forward strand.
TAATTTATTTTGCATGATGAAGGATAAATAAAATATGTGATTATATTTTATTTTTAGAAGATTTATTTTTTAGAGGAAAAAACAAATTAAATAAATAAATTTATTTAATTGTTTGTACAAGATTAGAGGAATATGAAGATTATAAATAAAATACTTGATTTTATTAATTTTTAGAGGATTGAGATAATTTAAATAAATTTGCATGATTTATTTAAATTTAGAAGAATAATTGATTTAATTAAATAATGTAAATTATTTAATTGTAGATAAGAGGGAATTTGATGAATTAATTAAATAATTGGATTTATTTAATTAATGTAGACTTGAAATTTGAAAAGAGGATAATGATTTAATTAAATAATAAAAATTATTTAATTGTGGAAGAATAAGGTTGATTTAATGAAAATTAATTAAATAAAGAAGATTTGTTTAATTAATGTTAAAAGTATGTGATTTAGAAGAAATAGATGAAATTAATTAAATAATTAGATTATTTAATTAATGCGGAATGCAGGTGATTAGGCATATTAGACGAAATGCAAGTGATGTGATGACTTGGTCATTTTAGGGTGTCTACAAGTATATGAAGAAATAGCATGACCAAGGGAGTCAGAATGCTCATGTAGGAAATGACGATAAGGCTGAAATGAAAAATAGTCTAAGGTGTTGATTGTGTGCAACCTTACTAAATAGAGTAGTGCCAAAATATGGTATTTGGATAGCGGGTGTAGCAACCACATGAGTGGTAATGGAAATTTGTTTTCCTCCATTAACAAGAATGTCAGGTCTGAGATCATGATGGGGAATAGTGAAAAAGTTCCTTTCATGGGAAGAGGCATCATCACAGTCCTATCTAAGGAAGGTGAGAGAATGCAGATTCAGGATGTCTATTATGCCCTAAGCATAAAACATAACCTACTAAGCATTGGACAGATGGTTCAAAATGGTTATAGAATCCTGATGGAGAAAGGGGAGTGCATCATCTATGACAAGGATGGTAGCAAGAAGGTCATTGTAGCAACGTAGATGATGAAAAATAGAACGTTTCCCCTTAGGTTGCAATCCCCAGTGCTCTCTGGAGCTGCACCTGTCAAGTTCCAGATGGCTCTGGACAACTCTGGAGTCAACTAGATGGTGTCTTCAACAGTGGCACATCAATCAGCTCTCAAGACAGTCATCCAAGACCCATCCAAGCTTTGGCATTTAAGGTATGGACACTTGAGTTTTTCTGGTTTAAGTCTTTTATACAAAAAAATGCATAGTTAGAGGGCTTCCAACAATTGTAGAGCCTGATAGGAAATGTGAAGCCTACATTTTAGGAAAGCAACACAAGCATCCCTTTCAATGAGGGCAAGAACACCATTGGAGTTGGTGCATTCAGATTTGTGTGGCCCCGTGAACACCCACACCCTAGTGTGGGAATGTATATTTCATGACCTTCATAGATCATTATAGTAGAAAGACTTAGGTTTATTTCTTGAAGAATAAATCTGAAGCATTTGAGAAAATCAAAGGGTTTAAGGCCACGTATGAGAAGCAAAGTGGTTAGTATATCAAGGTCCTTAGAACGGATAAAGGGGTAGAGTACATCTCTAAAGAATTTATGAATTTCTGCAAGTATAAAGACATTGTGAAATAGCTTGCAACAAGGTACACTCCACAACAAAATGGAGTTACTAAGAGGAAAAATAGAACAATCACAGAGATGGAAGCAAGCATATTGAAGGATAAGGGATTGCCAAATCATTATTGGGGTGAGGTAGTAGTAACATTAGTATGCCTGCCAAATAGAAGTCCCACAAAAGCTTTAAGGGATAAAATTTGACAAGAAGCATGGACAAATGACAAATGGAGTGTGGAGCACCTATGAAATTTTGGGTCCGTGGCATATGCATTTGTGCCTAAAGAGAAGAGACAAAAGTTTGATGACAAAGGAGATTAGTGCATCTTCATTGGGTACATTAAAGAATCCAAAGGCTACAGGCTATACAACCATGTTACTAAGAATGTTATAATTAGTAGGGATGTTGAGTTCATAGAGAATGAATCATGGGATGGCATGATTGACACCACCATAGGTATCTCAACAATGATACCCATAGATGATGAAGATGGTGGAAATGAAGTAGGAACTTCCTGTAGTGAAGTAGAACTAGAACCAGAGCACTCTGGATCCAACTTTGGAGCTCTCTAGAGCCATCCCCTGAATAGTTTACATTTAGTGAGTTCAAGACTGTAGTAACAGAGTAAGCTTTGAAGCACTTTGGAGTCAAGAAGTAGTAACTCTAGAAGAAATTTAGATCCTACGCATGCTTCTCTAATGCTAAGAAAGACAAGGAGCATGAGGAAAATTTATTAAGACACCAGGTATGATGAGTTTGATGAAAATTTGGACTTTGCTTTGTTGTCTCATGGTGATCCAATAGATTTTGAAGAGGCTGTGAAATAAGAAAAATGGTGTAAGGCCATGGATGAGGAGTTGGATGCAATAGAAAGGAATGAGACATGGGAGTTAATAGTTTTACCCAAGGGTAAACAAGTGATTGTAGTTAAGTGGGTCTACAAGACTAAGAGTACTGCTAAAGGAAAGATAGAAAGGCATAAAGTAAGCTGGTTCTTAAGGGATACAAATAGCAACCTCGAAGAGACTATGATGAAACCTATGCACCAGTTGCAAGGATAGAAACCATGTGGGTAGTCATAGCAATTGCAGCCCAGCACAAGTGGAAGGTATATCAAATGGATGTGAAGTCATCCTTCCTAAATGGAATATTGAAAATGGAGGTTTATATGGAGTGGCCACCTATCTATGAAGTCCCGAAGAAAGAAGATAAAGTATACAGTCTCCAAAAAAGCTCTCTATGGCCTTATGCAAGTACCTTGGGTGTGGTACAATAGGATAGATTCATATCTGTTGAGTAATGGATTTTGCAAAAGTAGCTGTGAACCCACACTCTACATCAAAGTAGCCAATGGTGAGATTTTAATTACTATTTTGTATGCAGATGATCTAATTTTTAATGATAATAGTGATCTCTTCATTGCCGATTTCAAAGAGGTGATGAAGAAAGAGTTTGAGATGATAGACTTAGGTCCACTAAGGTGCTTCCTAGGCATTGAGTACTTACAACAAACTAAGCATGGCATACTTATTTTGCAAACTAACTATGCCAAATAGATTTTGAAATGATTTAAGATGCAGAATAGCAAGCCTACACCAACACGAACAGCTATAGGTCTAAAACTGAGCAAGGAGGATAGCAACAACGAAGTGAATCCAACCCTCTACAAGAGTATGGTTGGAAGTTTGATGTATTTAACTACTACTAGGCATAATTTAATGTACGTAGTAATCTTGATATCTAGGTTCATGGAGAAACCTAAGGATACACATTGGCAAGTAGGAAAGAGAATCCTGAGATATGTGAATGGCACACAAGGCTATGGTATATTATACACCACAACTAGTGAGTTTGATCTAGTTGGTTACACAAATAGTGATTGGGTATGAAGTGTAGATGATAGGAAGAGAACATTTGGATATGTGTTCCACATGGGTTAAGGACCAACTTCATGGTCATCAAAGAAGCAACCCATAGTTTCCCTCTCCACAGTAGAAGATAAGTACATAGTAGCAAATCTAACATGTCAGGCTATTTGGTTGAGAAGAGGTTGCAAATTTGAATGAGTGGTAAGAAGATGGTACAACCATATTTTGTGGCAATGTTTCCACCATAGCTTTGACAAAGAATCCAGTGTTCCATGGACAAAGAAAACATATTGAGATTCGTTATCATTTTATAAGGGAGCTAGATGAACATAGAGAGGTTGCACTATAGTTTTGTAGGTCTGAGCAATAGCTCACTGACATTTTTACTAAGGCACTGTAAAAAGAGAACTTTGAATGCCTAAGAGATAGCTTGGGCATTGTGGACAGCCCTAGATTTCAATTCTGGAAAGAAAGCTCCAAACAGCTCCAGATAACTATAGACAACTTCGGAGATATAGAATGAAAGATGTATGTGGCTCCAGATTAAGAGGGAGTGTTAGAAAATTTAATATGGAGCAGGAAATTAATGCACCAATCCCTTCAGAGATCTTCGTTTATCTCCTTCCTACCACCCCTCACCAAATTAGTTAATGCCTTTGCTGGCTTGTCAGTTTCTATTGAATGTGGTTAGGTGAGTTTGAATTTGAGTGGAAAAATTTTGATGTCATAGAAAAGATAAATGAAAAGAATGTGAAGTTAGAACAGAGAAGAGTGAAGAAGACTACAAGCAATAGTAGTACAAAAGTGCAAAGAAAAAGAAATATTTGGTGCAACAATAGGAAAGAATATTGTAGAGAGTGTAGAGGATAGAGCTCCATGCAGCTCTAGCCACGCACAACAAACTGTTAGTGAATGAGCAGTGAGAAGCTCCAAACAGAAAGGGACAACTGTAATGTCTAGCAAGCTCTAGTGTGAGAAGTATTTGTAGGGATAGAAGGAAACAAAGTTGTAACTCTGTAGATTGTATTTGTTTGATGTAAAATAATTTTATTGTTAATAGAAATCTTTGTTTGTATACTTGGTTTTGTGTCATCTCTCTCTATTTGTTTATTATTCCTCCATCAAAGTGACATAAGAGCTATACCATTTCCAAAAAATACAACCACATTTGGCTATGTACTTCTAGTTGTGCTATATTGGAAGCTTTGGGATAGAGCATAGAATTCCATCAAGATATATTTTAAAGAGGATTGTTAGTTTTAACTGCCCTGATAGACATGTATGCGAAATGTGGCAACATAGAGAAGGCACATGAACTATTTAACATTATGACTGAATGAATGTTGTTTAAGGGAATGCAATGATTGTAGGGTATATAGATAATGGGCTTGTTAATGAAGGCTTTGAAATTTATTAATCAAATGTAGTTGGCTGGTATAAATGTAAACTCAACAACCTTTGCCATCATGCTCCCTACATGTGCCAAAATGAAATCTTTGGAGCATGGTACTTAGATTCATCAAAAAGTAATGAATAATGGATTTAAATATCGAAATTGGTTTTGAATTCTCTTTTAAACATGTGAAACATACAAATTGTTTGACAAAATGTCTTAACGAAATCTGGTCTCAAGGAATGATATGGTTACAATATATCCACAAAATGGTAATCTTAAGGAGACATTAATCCTTTTCAAAGAACCCTCAACAAAATGTAGTCACATGGAATGCAATATTTACATGACATGCAAAAAAATGAATTCAATGAAAAAGCCTTAGAAATTTTCAAGCAGATCCAGTTGGCAGGTGTAAAGACAAACTTGGCAACATTTTCTAGTATCCTCCCAGTGTGTGCCCAAATGGGAGATTTCAAACAGAGTATGGAGATACACCAAAATATAATTGAAAGAAGGTGTTTGTCAAATGTTGTTGTAAATGCCTTGATAGACATGTATGCAAAATGTCAGAGTATACAAAATGCACATCAATTTTTTAACAAAAGACATTATGGAGATATAATGTCATGGAATATACTAAGTACATGATATACTGTAAATTCTTAACTGCGTGAGTGACTCTTATGACATCATGCCCATCATGGCATCCATTGTAGCCTATTCTAACTAACATACACCAAAAACCTTAACCCATTAAATTTATTAAAAATTCTAAGGCTTTCTATAGCTCATGTAGGGGAAACCAACATGAAATCCTAATCCACAATGGATCATAAACTATAATAAACTTTATAGACAAATTTTTAGTCAGCAAATCCACCCACATTGCATGAAAATAAAGGAAAAAACACGTGAATTCGCCATATATGACATTTGGAAACTAGAAAAAACTATAAAATACAGAAACATTGTCTTTAATTACTATTCAAGTTTACAATTGGATTTATGGAAAATTCATTAGGAATGTGGCTATTACCAAACCCAAAAATTACAAAGGTGGAAGTGCATTGCCCATATTCTGAGGTCCTTGGATCAATACCAAGTGATTGTTTACTCTAGTAAATGTTCTTGCAATGGTTAAAAACCTACCTCTATCCTTCTATGCATGTCATAATGAGCAACCCCACTCATTGAAATAATAGGGTGTTACCTAATTTGTTTTCTATAGTGAAAGAATGAATGGTTACAATCTAATTTCCACCGTTGTGATTAAGATAGCAAAACATGTTTGAGTGGAGGGATTAGTTTTCACATGTAAGAAATAAATGTGAAAATAGAATATTATAATAGAGGCATTTCATTGTTCTACTTCTCATAAATAGTTGTCAAGAATAATATTCTAAGTGTCAATGCCTCTCTAAACATGGATAAATAAAATAAAATAAAGTTGATTCTTTTGAGATGGACTACCAAAAGGGAAGGACTACCAAATTTTTGGTAGTTACAAGATGTGTGCACATATAGAATGACCTATGGGCCAAAATATATTTAAAATGCTGATAATTTTTCTAGCCACCAAAGGCTTTTTATTTAATTTTCTTTAAAGTTCTAATGATATACCATATTTTATATATTTTTTCAACTACCAAAGTGTCAACCTCAAATTCATTTATGCTTAATTTGTAGGATGACCCCTATGAAACTTGTCCATTTCATAAGCTACAACTCTAAGCATGCAGAATGAGGAAATCACATTTACCCTCGTGCATAATCTCCTAGCATCAGAATGTCCTTCCAAGTGTCAACTTATTTTAGTTTTTCAAAATTTGCAAAACAAGTCCAATTGCAAATTTCACCTTTTTGGGAGTTAGGAAATTTTTTTGTTAATGTAGGATTGGTAGTTTTTTCTACCACTGCATGTTAAAGGAAATTTTGTGATGCAAGGTTAGCAAATTTTGTTGACCTTGCATATCATTTTACCTAAGTTACACAGTTGGCTAAAAAGGATAACCGTGCAATTGTCTATCCACATGAGTGCCATTAATGCATCATGTTAATGGTGTTTTTGGGGTTTTTTAAGTCATTGTTGTTTTTATTTTATTTTGTTTTCTTTCTTCTAGATCTCAAAATTCCTCTGCATCTTGAAAGAACCACTGAGTTTTCTAGTGTGTGGATATTTGGTGGACTCAAACGACAATTCGAGCTAGCATTTCATCATTTTTTTGCATTTGTCATCGAGTATTCTTCTTTTCCTTTCTCTTTTGTTTGTCTTTGTTATTAATACTTATGATTCATGTTACTTTCCATTTTTCTTTGGGGTTTTTTTTATATGTTTGTGTTCATAGGGTTCTTTTGTAACATTTTTCTTTGTTTAGATCTTGTAAGTTTGTGTTCCTCCCTACATTTAGTAAGCACCTTAATCCCTAGTTTAGAGAACCCTAGATTTTCATTTTTGTTTGTTGATAGGTCACCTTTACCCATAGGTGGGGAGGGGATTTGAGTTCTAAGTTTGTTGTCAAATCTTCCATGGGGACAATGATGTTTGCAACAAGTGCTTTAGATTAAAGTATTTCTACCTATGCAAAGTCGATAGAAATAACCAATATTAGGTTGAGACTTTCATCAATTTTCATGTGTTTGGTTTTTAAAAACCTTGGTCTTAACTCTGTGTAGGGTTGGCGAAATTCACCGACCATGCAAGGTTGAGTTGTTTTTACCTCTATGCAAGGTCGATGAGTTTCACCGACCCTGCAAGCATTTTGTTAACCTACCCCAGAAGTCAGTTTTAAATATCATGCATAGGCAATGAACTTTTCCATCCGTGCATATACTTATTATTTTACCCTTAGGCATGCCTAGCAAAATTTGCTATTCGTGCCAAACAATTCAAAAGTTTTACTCCATGTAGGAGCAGTGAATTTCACCGAGTATGCAAATCTTTCCACAAAGCTTTACTATATGCACAAATGACAAATTTTGTCGAACCTTCAAACATGCAATTTTAGCCATATGAAAGGGTGGAAAATTTTTTTGACCTTGTACAAAACAAATACAATACCTCCAGTATGTAGAGGCACTAAGTTTTACTACTCTTACACTCATTTTCCCAAAATTTCTATAACATTAGGAAATTTTCCCTTTTCAACCAATTGCCCTCTTTTGCTTAGTTTTTTGCCTCCATCACACTCTAGCTCCTCAAAGATCATGCTATTTCTCAAAATTTCCCCATCCTTACATTTTCCAATCAAGTAAATTTTCCTAACACTGCAAAAACCCTTGTTTTGTCTTGTAGTCTCTTGTGCACACATCTCGAGGTATACATTTCAAAGGATAGTTGTGCTTCATATTATAGATCCCTCTCTGAGAAAGTCAAAAGCCATGAAATATAAATACCAAGGAGCCTTTCCAGTGACATCGGTGACATCCAATGTGGATGAAATAAAGCACACTGAGATCGGTCATGTTGACATGGCTAAGTTTGTAGAAAGAACCAAACAAGAACCACTTAATCTAGCCATGAGGTGTGTAGTGGAAAGTCATATTCAACTGGTGGCTGCCTTCCTTGTAGCCTCGCACAATTAAGAGTTTGTTCTTCAAGTGGTGGCTAACTTCAATAGAGATAACTAGAGTGTGACTGATTCCAATGGGAATGTAATCATGAGGTTGGATGTAGAATTATTTGATAAAGCTTTCATGTGTCCTAGCATTGATACATTTCAAGATATTGATTTTGATTATGTATAAGAGTATGATAAGAATCTTGAGAATGATAAGAAGATAATCAACAATAGGTATTTGAAGACTGTCAGGTTGAATCTTTCAAGATGGCCTAAGAACTTTCCTCGTAGTGACTTCATTGAAGAAGTCAGTTATTTGATTACTCCTCTAAGAAGAGTGAGGGGTTTGCCTACATCTTCTACCTTCCATGAATGGATGTATATGTACATTAGGATCATAATGAGGACAAAGCAATAGATATTCTGGGATTTCAAATAAGTAATGCCATTCATGAACAACTAACAAAGGTGCAAAATTAATTTAAGTTGTATATGCCATTGTATCTTGTCTATGTTACTACCTCAATGAGGAACATTCTAGGATTGACATGAGAGAGGGATAGGAGAGTAGTTCCAGTTTATCAATATTATCCTCAGTTAACTCTTGATGGAAGTATTCATCACTTCAGGAGAGTTACTGATGCCTTCTTTTCTACTTTCTTGTGTTTATTTGATTCTCAATTGGAAAAGAAGAGGGTTTCTGATGAAGCATGTGTAGAAGTGAATAAATATGGTTGCTTATACCTTTAGTTCCCCACATTTACTTATTTGAGGGTTGGTTTCTTCATGGGGTATCCTTACATGCTTCCTAGCTACCCCAGTGATAAGATTGTACTAATGGAACTGTGCAGACAAATCATGTCAATACATAGTAAACAAATGGAGTCTAATAAACCAGGTTTAAGATTTCCTATTTGAATTGGAAGGTATTCTATTTCTACATCTCTAAAGGCTAAAGCTATAGATTCTAAAATGTAATTGGTTACGATGAAATTTTACAAGAAAAGAGCCAATTTGATTTCAGAAGGGTAAAGGATAAAATCAAAAAGAGATCTTTAACTCATGTGAACAAAGTTGAGGATGCTTGGATAGATTTGAGGACATCAGAAGAGATAAGGACATAAGAAGAGGATAGAAAAAGGATCTTGACTGGGTAGATATTCCTAAGGGCATGGTTGATGATGGTGATATCTTGGATCTCACCTATGTGACATATAACATTGTAGACTCTCCTTTACAAGACATTCAATGGTCAAAGAAAGAGGTAACTTCTATCTGACAAAGGTTTCAAATAATTCTATCTAATACAAATGTATGGTTGGTAAGAAAATGAATTTAGTTGAAAGACTTTGTAACTGGGTCAGAGGAGGAAAACTAGGATCCCACTAGTAAGAACATAGAGTTGAGAACAAAGAATAAGAGTGATGTGTCAAGTTCAAGCAAAATTGCTAAGCCTACAATCAAATTTATTTCTAAAGGTTGAAAGGCTAAGATAGTTGATGAAGATCCATCTACTGGGAAACCATCTTCAAAGGAGCAAGACGAAATTGATCGAGAGGAAAGGTAAGAAGAGGAGGAACAATATGAAGAACCTGGAATGTCTCCTCATGAGAACATTGCAAAGGAGCCACATGTTTCTTCTTCCTTAGATACTTTGTTAGTTTCTAATACTACTCCCACTACCATAGTTATTCTTGTTGCCTTGATCAATATTCCATCTTCTATGTCAATTTAGTCTATGCATTCATCACCCTCCTCTTGCACCAATTTTGATAGTCTTAAGTAAAATTTGGAAACTATTTTTGGTTCTTCTTCCTCTTTTCCATGTTTGTCTTTGCCTTCATTTGATATAAACTCTCAAACTGATTTTGAGCAACTCATGATTGATTCTGGGTGAATTACAAATGTAGATGTTCCTGGTGTTGTTTTCACTAATACTTCACCTATTGTAACTTCAACTTTTGTGAGTGCATTTTTTCCAACACCAATCATGACTACTAGTTTAGATGAAAGTTTGTCTACACTTGCCCTTTGGCTCTCATCTAATACACCGAAGAGGAAGAAGGAAGATGTCTCCCCAAATGACTTTGACTTTGATAAATTAGCACCTACAAAGGTGAAGACTAAGAAGAAGCTGAAAACTCTTTCAAGGATATTTGAAGAAAAATGTCACAAGTATGCAAAAATAGCTCAGCCTCCTCCTAACATATCTATTGAAGAGTTTGATATGAATTATTATTCCATTTCAAGAGTTGAATTGGTAAAGATCACTCATGAGAGTGCCAAAGTTGATGCTCAATCTACTTTGAATTCTCTGATTGTGAAGTTTGATCACGAGAAGAAGATGAAAGATCAGTATAAAACTAAAGTAGAACAGTTGACCTCAATGCTTCAAAAGATTACTTTGTCTTCTAAATCAATGGAACATGTGGCTATCACCATGGAAGATCCTATTATTTAAAAGGTTGAAAAGATTCATATAAGAGGTAGAGTGGTTGGTGAATTCTTGGATAGGGTGATTGCGCAAGGATCACATATTTTGAAAACCTTTATGGAAAGAAAGGAGAAAATGGAAGGTATAAGAGCTGAATTAGATGAGGTTGTTGGCACTTTGCCTCAAGAGCAACAAAACTTGGAATGCAGTTTACAGGATTGGATCAAAATGAATAAACTCAAGCTAAGAACATTGGTAGAAATTGGGATAATTCCCAATCAAGAAATGTTTGTGGAAATCAAAGAAAATATGATTCACATAATAAGTGTCATCAAGAAATTAATCAAGGGATTTGCAAAATGCACTTGAAGTTGGTGAAGATAATGATGTGAATCTTGTTAACAAGATTGAAGAAATTCCTTGCATGTTACTAGATGGTCCAACTAGAAGTTCATTTTTGTAGATGCAATTCTACATGAGTTTAACAACATGATCCAGAAGGAATTTGAGGATCAAGCCTTTTTAGTTGTTTCAATGGATAAGTTGTTGGACATTTAGCTGACTTTGGACAACCTCAAAGTGTTCCTAGTAAGGCATGAGAAAGCTTGTCGTACCATGAAGGATTCAATAACAAGGTTCCTCACCATTTATAAACTTACTTTAGTACCAGATACTGAGAAAATGCAAGCAGTGATGAAGAAGTATGCAGATTTCATGGAAAATGATGGTCGAGAAAGTTGAACATGGCTTAGTTTATTTTTCAATATTTTCATGCTTTTTGTGTTTTTTTCCGGACATATTTACATGTATTTTTCCAATATATAATTACATGTAAAAACATAGGAGTCCTAAATCAATTTGGACTTTTGTGTTGAATAAGTCAAAGTAGTTATAGTTTTCCTATTTTTGCTCTCGGTCTCTCCCTATAAATAAAGAGGGCCTCTTTTGTAAATATTATATTTTGGCTATCAAAGAGAAGCACTATCATTTTGAAGAGAAATTTGAGACTTTGAGCTTATTTTGTAATTAGTTTTCAATTGATATAAAGAATGCATGTTCGCATCCAATCTTTATCTTGGATCAAATTTGTAATGTTATAGAATTTTTTTTATGTCCTTTCTATGCATTATCTTGTTTGTCTTGTATGTATGGTTGAATTGTGAGCATGGAAATCAATTGTTTAGAAGGTTATTCAAATCTGGTCTTGTAGACTTTGGGTTGCGATATCATTTTTCGAGATTTGTGTTTATGTTAGTGAATGAGAAGTAACTTGAATAATTTGGGCTACAAGTTATTGTTTGTGATCATGTTATCTTATCTCGGCATATAGTGAAGACTTTGGGCTGCACTTTATTCTGAAATCTTTCATTTTCATTTGGCATTTAAGAAGCAATAGGAAAATTTGTGTTTTTGTGGGCTTCTTGGTGATTAACACATGCTAGTATCATTTAGTTATTATTTTATGTAACTTAAGTGAATATTGGTTATTATTGCTCCAAGTTATTATTTAATAGTTTTTAGTGTACATAAGTCTAGTTAGTTAGTGGTTGTTATTAGTTAGAAATAAGGGAGCCTCCCCTTTCTGAGAGGAGAGATTAAATCTCATCACACTATGGTTGATATAACCATTTTTTCATCAGTTAGTTGATGACAAAATATTTATCCAACAGGGAGCCTCTCGCCTTTGGTTGAAGTCTACTGGCCTCAATTTTTGTAAAAAGTTTTTGTATTGTTGATCTTTTGTTTGTAACATTGCACTCTAGCAAAATGAAGCTATACAAGTAGAAGAGCTCAAGGATTTGTAGATACTATTTTTGAATTTATGCAAAAGAATAACTTCAATCTTCTTACTGCACTCACGAGATCAACTCTTCAGTGTACACAGAGTTTTTCTCCTACTAATGTGGTATCTCCTATACCAAGTGAAGCTTCCAGTGTTCATAGAGTTCTACCTAACACAACAGTTTAGAGGTTTGTTATTCCTCCTTTCATTCAATGAAGAATGGATACTCTAGGTCAGGTCGTTCAAGGTCCATGTGGTAATGCTTTTGGGCAAATGAATTTGATTCAACGACTACATGTATTACCACGTAGTTTATGTAAGAACTTTCCCAATTTCTACAACGATAGTAAATAACATCCTAATGAACACATTGCAACTTTCTATATTTAATGTTGTGTTATCGAAGTGGAACATGAAGATGTATTCATGAGGTTGTTTGTTGAAACACTTCAAGGAGTGGCTGTTGTTTGGTTCTATCACCTTCTAGTGAGTACTATTACCGGTTAGAATGTACTTCGAACAAAGTTTGGAGCAAGGTTCAAACTAGATGAAGATGCACATGTTGCAAGTATGTGCCTAATCGGTGTTATCATTGATGTCAACATATCCTTGTTGTCATTGGTGTCAACTGTTTCTTATTCTATTACTTGTTTAGAAGACTTGTATGTTGAGGATATTGAGAAAATTAGCCTCTCTGGAAGAAACTAGTGAGCTATAGAGAAGTGTAGTACAAACATTGAGTTGTATGCTGAAGAACAGTCTGGTAAATTGCTTTGCATTTACTTATGTTGGAAGTTCATGGTCTGTGGATTGGAAGTAAGTTAGAGGTATGACTAAGGATGATGCATTATGGGTTTGAAGCCTCTGCATGAAGATCTGAGTGAGTTGTGTTGACTAGAGTGAAACCTACTTTTTCTGTAAGTTCAGTTGGGACAGCAAGAAAGTATTCTACTCCGCATTCCTCTGCAAGAAAGTATTTGGCTCTACAATTCTAGAGGTCATTCTGGGATGATGATAAGTGCCTACAGTTGCAATGGTTCATGGTTTGGTGGTCCATAAGCTATATTTCTTGTATGATAGTTGAAGATAGTGAAGTTCATGTGTTCTGGTGAGAAGATTCCCATGGATAAAGTGGTTAAGGTTTGTACAATTGCTCCTGATGATTATAGCATGCTTGTGGATGTCTCCTAATCATGTTCCTATCTAGACTTTGGTCCATGTTAAGAAATTGAGATTGTGTTTGAAGATTGTTCCCAGATAATGTAGCGTGTAACTAGTCTTGGCCGACCTGGTTAATCCCAGTGATTGCAGAGATCTCTGGAAGATTGTGGAAGTATGTTGTGGCATGGAAGATCATGTTTGAGTCCTAGCTAAGGCATGGTCTGATCCACATTTCATTTCCTTTGCACAATGTTATAATAGGTCAGGACCTATTTTGTAAATGTTTGTAATACTGACCTTGGAGATTGTTCCAATGGTTGATGATTGTGATGCTGACATTGATGATCATTCCAAGGTTGATGTAGTGTATAAATACTTGTAGTTGAGTCATGGAACAAGTGTCCTTGAGTGGAAATGGAAAGATATTATGAAAGGTCCAAAAGGCAGAGCAGAGAAGAGGCAGAGGAAAGAAGAGGAAGAGCAGAGTAGAGGAAGAGCAGAGAAAGGGAATTATTATACTTCAGTCACAAATATAGAAAGGTGTTGATCGTGGCAGTGAGTTTGGTAGTAAGCCACCAGGAGGGTTTAACAACCCTTATTGTAATCTTGCTAGGTTTAGGGTTGAGGTAGTGAGGCTGCTAGACCTAGTTGTTCTTCATGGTAGTAAGACAATATGTTTAGGCCCGTGGAGTGACCAAGCCTAAACATCATTATTTCAAGATTACAATATCTATTGAGAGTTAATCCTCTCCATGATTTTTACCCACCTTGGGGTTTTCCATGTAAATCTGGTGTCTCTTATGTTTGATGTTGTATCTATGGTTAAGTTTCTGATTTCATGCACTCATTGTTAAATCATAATAATTATGGATAAGTGATGAATGTTTAATTGCATAAAGTGTTTAAGTTTTTGTGACAGCTGATTCAATCCCCCAGTCTCAATTGTTTAGCACATATCAACAATTGGTATTAGAGCCAAGTTCCTCTAAAGAAAGTTTAACAACTTGAGGAAGATCCAAAATGTCTTACAAGAAGGAAACGTTGCATTTTGATGGAATGAATTATGTTCTCTTGAAGGCTCAGATGAAAAACCATATTCTTTCTCTTGGTTACAAAGTTTGGAAAGCTGCAGAAATAGAATACACCATACCTCCAAATGGTCTAACGACTAAAGATGAAATCAAAGAATATGAGATAGATATCAAGGTAAAGGATGCTCTGCTAATCTCATTAACAGAATCAATATTAACAAAACTTGTGTATCTTGAAACTGCAAATAAGCTATGGGAAAAGTTGAAAAATCTTTATGAAGGAGATGATTCTGTGAAGGAAGACAAGTTACAAAGTCTGAAAGTGAAATATGAAAGCTTGAAGATGAATGATGATGAAAACATATCAGCCTTTATGCAAAGAGTTGATGAACCTGTTACAGGGATAAAAGATATAGGTGGAACTCTCGAAGAAAAGGAAGTTGTTATGAAAATTCTCAGATCTCTACCCAAGTCCTACTATCACAAGGTAGCCAGGATTGAATAATTAATGGAAGTAAAAATGGTTAATAGGGATCAGCTACTTGCTTTGAAATGAGGGACTTAGATGATGCTATATCAAAAGTTGAGATGGCCTTCAAAGCTAGTACTCCTCAAAATACTTCTAGATAAAAAAAGTACAATGTAGAATCTGATGATGAGTTAGATGAAGTTGAAGCCAACTTTGTGGACAAACTGCAAAGAGGATCTGGTAAGTATAAAGGCAAATTACCTTTCAAATGTTTTTCCTATGGTAAAGTAGGTCATTTTGCTTCTAGATGTCCTGAAAGAATTGAAAGAAATAGAAGAAAATATGAGAATAGGCCTAGGACTCAAAAGAGTTGTTATTATGTTGAAGATTTTGATGATGATGGAGTATCAGATAATGGTGAACTAGATAATGCTAGTTCCTCTACAAGTGAATTCTTATTCATTGCTATTAAGGAAGATTCTGTGTCTACTAATTCTTCTAGCTGTGTGAAGGAAGAAAACTAGTGGAAAGTGCTTTGGCTGCTCTAGTCTTTAAGGACAAGGATGAATGGGTTATTGATAGTGGCTGCTCTCACCAAATGACTGGTGACAAAAGTAAGTTTGTGAGTTTGGAAAGATATGATGGTGGACTGGTTAGGTTTGGAGATGATACAGCTGGTAGGATTTGTGGAAAATGATCTATTTCTTTTTAAGGAAAGCATAATATTGAAGATGTCTTGTATGTGAAAGGATTAAAGTACAATCTTTTGAGTGTGGCTCAGATGTGTGACAAGGGCTATGACTTAAGCTTCAAGGACAATGGATGCAAGATCAGGGAAAGATCTAGAACAATCATTACAATTGGTAAGAAGACCAAAGGTAATATATATCACCTGAAAGGAACCAAGAACTATTGCTTGTTGACTCAGACTGATGAGAGTTTGTTATGGCATAGAAGGTTGTGTCACATAAATTTTGATAATATCATGAAGATAAGTATTGTACAAATTGTCAGAGATTTGTCTAAGCTTGTGAAGCCTGATAATCCTATTTGCAAGGAGTGTCAATTTGGGAAACAGACAAGAACAAGTTTCAAAAGTAAGGACCAATCGGTTGGAGGACTACTTGAGCTAGTGCATATAGATTTGTGTGGACCTACCAGAGTAAGAAGTTTGTAAGGAGACATGTATTTCATGTTGCTCATTGATGGTTATTCTAGAATGACTTGGGTCACCTTTTTAAAAGAGAAAGCTGAAGCTCTAGATAAATTCAAGGCATTTAAGGCAATGGTTGAAAATGAGATGGATTTGAAAATCAAATGCTTGAGGTCTGATAGAGGAGGAGAGTTCACATAAAATGAATTCGATTTGTTTTGTGAAGAACATGGAATAAAGAGATAGCTATTTGCACCTAGAACTCTACAACAAAATGGAGTTGTTGAAAGGAAAAATAGAACAATTCAAGAAGCTGCTAGAACCATGATGAAGGAAGCTCATCTTCTGGAAGCATATTGGAGAGAGCCAACTCACACCACAGTATATATCCTAAACGGAGTTCAAGTAAAAGGTAATAGTTCAAAGACTCCTTATGAATTGTGGCATAGTAGAGTTCCTACTGTGAAATATTTCAAAATTTTTGGTAGAAAATGTTACATCAAAACAGAAGAAGATTTAGGCAATTCTGATGCTAGATGTGAAGGAATCTTCCTTGGTTACTCCACCAAGAGTAAGGCCTATCGGTGCGATAATAAGAGGGTGAATAAGATCATTGAAAGCACAAATGTTAAAGTTGATGAATGTAAGGAAAGGTCTTCAGAATCAAGTGGATATGAGTCAGATGATCTAGATGTTTCAGAAGTGGTGCAATATGAAGACAACATAGATGAAGAAGAACAAGCTCTAGTAAGTGCTACCAAAACTCCAAGATATGTAAGAATCAGTCATTCTAAAAATCAAATCATAGGAGATAAGAGAAAAGGGATCTTAACTAGAAGAAAAGCTGTAGAGGAACAAGTAAATTTCTATCTGATTTCTAAGATTGAACCTAAAACTATGGATGAGGCTTGCAAATATGAGAATTGGATAAAGGCTATGGAAGAGGAATTGATGCAGATAGAGAAGAATTAGACTTTGGATCTTGTTCCTAGACCAGCAGACAAGAATGTAATTGGTACAAAGTGGGTCTTAAAAAATAAGATGAATGAGAATAGTCAAGTAGTAAGAAACAAAGCAAGGTTGGTATGCAAACGATATGCTCAAGTTGAAGGAATAGACATTGAAGAAACTTTTGCTCTAGTGGCAAGGATTGAAATAATAAGGATGTTTTTGGCTTTTGTAGCATACAAAGACTTAAAGGTTTATCAAATGGATGTGAAGTCTGCCTTCTTAAATGGAGAGTTGTAAGAGGAAGTCTATATAGAACAACCAGAAGCATTTTAGTTATCAGAACAAGGGGATATGGTATGCAGATTAAAGAAAGCATTGTATGGATTAAAACAAGCTCCCAGGGCATGGTATGCATGGTTGGAAAGGTACCTAATATAGATAGGGTTCAGTAAAGGTACTACAGGTAGTAATCTCTACTTCAAGATCAATGATGAACAAACCCTGATTGTTGTAGTTTTTGTTGATGATATTATTTTTGGAGGCAATTAAAGTATGTGCTTAGTTTTTTTGGAGAAATGAAAAGTGAATTTGAAATGTCTATGTTTGGAGAGATGAACTTCTTTTTAGGTCTGCAAATAAGTCCATCAGATAAAGGTATTTTCATTTCTCAATCTAAGTATGTGAAAGAGTTGTTTAAGAAATTTGGGTTGGAAAACTCTAAACCAGTATGCACACCTATGATAACTGGTTGTAAATTGAGCAAAGATGATAACTCACCCATGGCAGACCAAAAAAGTTATAGATCTGTGATTGGAGGATTACTTTATCTGACTCAAACCAGACCTGACATAATGCATGCAATGTTTCTTGTGGCAAGATTTCAGGTAGAACCCAAGGAATCACATGTGATGGCAGTCAAGAGAATTCTAAGATATTTAAAAGGCATAATAGATTATGGTTTGTGGTATCCTAAGGACTGTGACTTTACTCTAAGTGCATATATTGATGCAAATTGGGCTAGAGATGTGGATGAAAGAAAAAGTACAAATAGAGGTGCATTCTTCTTGGCAAAAAGATTAGTATCTTGGTTGAGTAAGAAACAAGATTCAATATCCCTATCTACTACAAAAGTAGAATACATTGTAGCAACATGTATTTGCACTCAAGTGTTATGGATGAAGAAGACTTTGAAGGACATCAGAATTGTGTATGAAAATCCCATTGCAATCTTTTGTGACAACAGAAGTTCCATAAACATATCAAAGAATCTAGTGATGCATTCGAGGACAAAGCACATATCCATTAGGTATCATTTTTTGAGAGAAAAGGTGATAGAGAATGAAGTCAAGTTGGAGTATGTTTCTAACAAGGATCAGATTGCAGACATTTTTACCAAGCCTCTGCCTAAGGATACTTTTGAGTATCTTAGACAAAAGTTAGGGTTTATCACCCCTCCTTCTCTAAACTAATATGAATAGTAGTGCATCAGTCTAGAGGTGCTTAGGGGTCTGGATTGATGCTTCTTAGGGTTACTTCTTAGGGGGAGTGGCCAGAGAGTTCAGAAGAAAGATTAGATTAGAGCAGAAGAGTGAAAGTATGTGCCATTTGCCATTGATGTCAAAGGGGGAGAGAAGTCATGTGAAAAACTTAGAGTGTAGACGTGTAAGAGAAAGGGAGAGAATTTAGGAGAAAGAAAGAGTGCAAGTGTGTAAAGAGAAAGGGGAAGAATCTTGTCTTGATGGTTGTTGCAATTTTTCACATCATATGTTGCAATCAATGACAAAGGGGGAGATTGTTGCAAGTATGTGCCTAATCAGTGTTGTCATTGATGTCAACATATCCTCGTTGTCATTCGTGTCAACTATATCTTATTCTATTACTTATCTAGAAGACTTGTATGTTGAGGATATTGAGAAAATTAACCTCTCCAGAAGAAACTAGAGAGCTATAGAGAAGTGCAGTACAAACAGTGAATTATATGCTGAAGAACAGTCCGGTAAACTAGTCCGCATTTAATTTGTTGGAAGTTCATAGTTTGCTGATTGGAAGTAAATTAGAGGTATGACTAAGGATGGTACATTCTAGGTTTGAAGCCTCCGCATGAAGATCTGAGTGAGTTGTGTTCACCAGAGTGAAACTTGCTTTTTTTGTAAGTTTAGTTGGGACAAGAAGAAAGTATTATGCTCCACATTCCTCCACAATAAAGTATTTGGCTCTGTAGTTCTAGGGGGAAGTCTAGGATGATGATAAGTGCCTACAGTTGCAATGGTTCATGGTTTGGTGGTCCGCAATTTCTTTTTTTATGACAGTTGAATATAGTGAAGTTCATGTGTTCTAGTGAGAAGATTCCCATGGATAAAGTGGTTAAGGTTCCTACCGTTACTCTTGATGATTATAGCGTGCTAGTGGATGTCTCCTAATCATGTTCCTATCTAGACTTTGGTCCATGTTAAGAAATTGAGATTGTGTTTGAAGATTGTTCCCAGATAATGTAGTGTGTAACCAGTCTTGGCTGACCTGGTTAATCCTAGTGATTGTAGAGATCTTTGGAAGATTGTGGAAGGGTACTGCAGCATGGAAGATCATATTTGAGTCCCAGCTAAGGCATGGTGTGATCTGCATTTCATTTTCTTTGCACAATGTTGTAATAGGTCAGGACCTATTTTGTAAATGTTTGTAATACTAACCTTGGAGATTGTTCCAATGGTTGATGATTGTGATGTTGACCTTGATGATCATTCCAAGGTTGATGTAGTGTATAAATACTTGTAGTTGAGTCATGGAAAAAGTGTCCTTGAGCAGAAATGGAAAGATATTAAGAAAGGTCCAAAAGGCAAAGCAGAGAAGAGGTAGAGGAACGAAGAGGAAGAGTAGAGTAGAGTAAGAGAAGAGTAGGGGAATTATTATACTTTAGTCACAAATATAGAAAGGTGTTGATTATGGCAGTGAGTCTGGTAGTAAGCCACCAGTAGGGTTTAATAGCCCTCAGGGTTTAACAACCCTTATTGTAATCTTGCTAGGTTTAGGGTTGAGGCTGTGAGCCTGCTAAACTTAGTTGCTCTTCATGGCAGTAATCCAGTATGTTTAGGCCTGTGGAGTGACCAAGCCTAAACATCATTATTTCAAGATTGCAATATAAATATATTGAGAGTTAATCCTCCATGTGGTTTTTCCCCACCTTGGGGTTTTACACATAAATCTGGTGTCTCTTGTGTTTGATGTTGTATCTATGGTTAAGTTTCTGATTTCATTCACTAATTGTTAAATCATAATAATTGTGGATATGTGATGAATGTTTAATTGTAGAAAGTGTTTAAGTTTTTGTGACAACTGATTCCCCCCGTCTCAGTTATCCAGTGCATATCAACATCATATGCCTTATTGGCTCATCTTACCCAAATTATGAAAGAGCTACAGGAACCCATACATGAGTTCATAGAAAAATTCAATAAGTTGATAAATAGAATTCCTGTCACTGCTCAACCAATAGCTGAAAACCAAAAGTGTTTCTTCATTAACACCCAGTTACCAGATGTAAGATTTCTATTATGAAGGGCTATTCCAACTAACTTGGAGGCTGCCTAAAGTCTAGATACTAAAATTGAAGATGATACAATCCTTTCTGGAAAAATAAGGAAAGATACAAGTAGATCCAAAGGTTAGATTTCTTCAAATGTAGCTTCTACAAGTACCACGTATTGTATGGTACAAAAGCTATCCAACAAGTTGTTGGCTCTCAAAAAGTAGATGTCCCCGAGTTTTCTATTTTCTCCTATAAGGACATTCTAAGGAGGACATTCCCTAATGCTCTAAATTACTGAGGTAATGCTTCAAGGAATCATAATCAAAATAGACTTCCTCCACCACAAGGAAGACTTGCTTTGGAAGCACCACTTGTGAATGTAATAGTTGGTTATTATGAATCGAAGAAAGATAGTCTTCTTCAAACAAAGCATGATTAAGAAGATGATGCTAGCCTCTTCACAGAGGGTGAAGAGGAAGTAGCTGGTCACTCTAACATTGGGTTCTTGAACTTTGAAGATGAAATACAATAAGAAGAAGATGCATATGGTGAATCCTAAGTTGTTTTTACCCAGTCTCAAAATTAATTTAGTCATCAACAAGCGGCTGATAAAGGGAAGTCAAAGGAAAATTGTCAACTTATAGTTACCATTGCTAAGAGGGGTACTCCTTTTCCTTTTCAACCGAAGGACGTGATGGATGACAAATAAGTAAGTGCATCAGATCCTCTTACTTCATCTTCTATACCTAGGACTAGTACCTCAAATTCCAAACCTTAGAATGAGAATATTTTGTCTTCTATAGCTAGTCCCTATCAATCTTTTGATATTATAGACCATGCCAAAAGGACAAAAATTCAAATGTTAGAGTTTGAATACTTACAAACTAATCCTGATCAATTTGATAGGTTAGCAATATTTATTAAAAGTAAGGTTTCCATTAATAGCCAGGATGTTTCCAAAATTGCCCCTATTGCTCCTAAAGAAAAACCTACCTAGAGAAACCTAGCTTCTTCTCTTGCGTCCACCATAGGGAAAATAGAACCATTTTATATCTCCTTTCTTATTAATGGCCATAAGCTCAGTAATTGCATCATAGACTTAGGTGCTTCTGATAATGTAATGCCCACCAAAGTAGCCAGTGCTTTATGCTTGACATTAACTAAAACATTTGGCCATCATTTTTCCATGGAGACAAAACAAGTGCCTCTAATAGGGCAGATCAAGGATGCACAGTTCACATTTGCAACTTTCCCAGAAAAGAGGATCAAAACAATAGTCTTCGTACCTAATGTCCTAGCCTAATATGGGATATTTCTAGGATAAAATTTTTGTAAGGATGTTGGTGAGGAAATAAACTTGGATTGGTCAAAAGCTAGAATACCTGCCTAGGGTATTATGCAAAAGCTCCTTCCAGAAAGAGAGTCCAAATACAATGTGACAAAATATGACAAGCCAAAGGTTAGATTTTATTTGAGTCATCTTGAATGGGTAATTATTTTCTAACAACTATTGAAATACCTGAGTCTCCTTATGAAGATTCAAATGAGGATCTCATGATAGAAGATTCTTATTATTCAACATAGGAAAATCCAAATTCTAAAACTATGAGAATTAAAGGTTCAGATGATGTCTGTACTTTAGAATTTGATGGTAGTTGTTCCCCCATTGGATCTAGAGTGGTAATAGTCCTCATATCCCCCAAAGGAGAAATTTTCCCTTTTTCCTTCAAATTGTAGTTTGACAATACCAACAACACCACTATGTATGAGGTTTTGTTGTTAGGCATGGATGTTGCAAAGACCAAGGGAATCAAAAATCTTTGTGCACAAGGTGATGCTAAGTTGATTGTTTTCTAGGTAAGGAACCTCTACTAGTCAAAGAATGAAAGACTAAGGCATTACCACAACCGAGTCTAGGATTGTGTAGAAGATTTTGACACCTTCAACATTCTTGTCATTCCAAGTGAATACAATGATAGGGAAGACTCTTTGGTTGTATCAACTACTCTTATAGTCCCACATACGAATTTCAAAGGGAGTAACTATACCATTGAGTTGGTCTTTCAACCAAGTGCTCCAAACAATTCTACCCATTGATAAATCTTCAATAGTGATGATCAAATCATCTCATTGTTGGATAAGTAAAAAAATTTCAGCAAGTTGTATTTCGAAGGAGGTGACTCTCCTTCTCGAGAATCTATTTCTCAAGTAGATCTAGAGATTGGTGAAGAAATACTACAGCTCAAGTAGAATAATATTCCTAAAGGTTTGGTTTCTCTTGAAAAGATTTTTTATAAACATGACCACTACATATCCAGTAATCATGTTCAAAGTCATCAAATGAAGTTGATATATTCAATCTGGGCACAAAGATTGATCCCAAATTAGTCAATATTGGGAAATGTTGCATGGAAGAAGAAAAGTTCAAGTTTGTAACACTCTTATATCAATACATTGATGTATTGGCATACTCATATGATGACTTGAAATCTTTTTGTCCGAAGGAAGTCCAGCACAAGATTCCACTCAAGTCGGGATCTTCACCTCACAAGAAAAAGTAGATATAGTATAATCCAAAAATCTAAAGCACCATTCTTGCTGAGATTTAGAAGATGCTGAATGATAGAATAATATTCCCCATCCATCATTCTACATGAATTGCAAATATTTTCCCAGTGAGGAAAAATAATGGAGAAATCCTTATTTGTGTGGATTTTGAAATCTGAATCAGTCATCTTTAAAGATAATTACCCACTATCGGTGATGGATCAAGTCCTTCAAATAGTGCTAGGTTCAGAAATGTTGTCTATGTTAGACTGCTTCTCAGGTTACAATCAAGTGGAGGTTAGTGAAAAAGACTAGTATAAAACTACTTTCACAACTCCATGGGGTACTTTTGCATACTATAAAATGCCTTTTGGAATGATCAATGCTAGTGCTACCCTCCAAAGAGCAATGGACCTAGATTTTTCATGAAGAAATGGGTAAGTTCATTGTTGTATATCTTGATGATCTAACCATATTTTCAAAGAATCATTTAGATCATGCATATCACTTACCACAAATTTTGAAAAGATGTCATCAGCATGGTATCTCCCTTAATCCCACAAAATCAATTTTTGCAGTAACAGAAGGTAAGCTCCTTGGGCACATCATGTCCATAGAAGGTACCATGATTGATCCTAAGTAGGTTAAATCTATCCAAGGTCTTACTTTGCCCTCAAGTAAGACAACCATACACTCTTTCTTTGGGAAAGTAAATTTTCTATGGAGGTTCAATCTAGAGTTTGTAGAGAAGACTTGTCACATTGTTGATATGATGAAAGGCAAGTCTACTTTCCAATGGAGTTTAGAAGGAAAAGAAGTTTTTGAGGACATCAAGAAAGCCATCATACATGCTCTAGTTTTGGTTTGCCTGGATTATACTAAGGATTTCATTATGTATAGATATGCTTCCAAACACACTTTGTCAGCAATTCTGATGCAACAAAACAAGGCATGCAATCTCCGATTGTGTTTGTGAGTTTTCCTTTTAAGAATCATGAACTCAAGTATTTAGCAATGGAGAAGCATGCCTATGTTTTTGTCAAGGTAGTTAAACTTTTGAGGTACTACATCTTGAACTCTCACACCACTACATTGGTACTAGATTCAACAGTAAAATCTACCTTGACTCAATAAGAGTTTCAGAGTAAGAGAGGAAACTAGATTGCTAAGATCTAGGAGTATGATCTAGACATCAAGCCCACCATTTTAGTACGTGGCAAAGATTTATGTCAGCTAATTATTGATAATGTACCAAAAGAAACTAGTGACGAGGAAGAAGTGGAGAATGAGGTTGTTCCCATAGTTCTATTTGTCAGTACAATAGATGAATGGTACTCCAATATTGCACACTTCCTCACCTATGGGGAATGTCCTAAACACTTACCCTACAAGAGAAGAGGATGATCAAACTCAAGGCTACAAACTTTGTCCTATGGGATAATGGTTTGTATCAAAGGAGTATTGATGGAATTTTTCTACATTGTGTTGATAAGGCACAATAAGTCAAACCGTTGGTGTCATTTCATAGTTTAGCATGTGATGGAAATTTATCTGCACTACAGATTACTCACAAAATCTTGTGAGCTAGATATTATTAGCCCACACTTTTCCCAGATGCATACAATTGTGTGCATAAGTGTGAGTTGTGTTAATAGTTTGTGGGAAAGCCCAAATTGGTAGCATTACCCCTAAATCTAGTATTGATTGAGAAGACTTTTCAGTAGTGGGGCATTGACATCATTGGTGTGCTTAATCCATAGTCAAGTGCAGGGCATAGCTATGTTCTCACGGCAACTAATTACTTCACCAAGTGGATGGAGGCTATTTTGGGGAAGCATGCTACTTCTGAAGTGGTTTGTAATTTCCTCAAGGAGAATATCATTTCAAGGATTGGTGTGTCAAGCAAGATAGTAGTAGATAATGCTACTTGTTTTCCTTCCCATGAGATAACTAGTTCCTGCTTTGATTATGGGATCATTCTTGCTCACTCGTCTGATTATTACCCTCAAGGGAATGGTCAAGCTAAGTCTTGTAATAAGAACTTGGTTACTATCATTAGGAAGCTGGTTGATGAGAATCAAAGGACTTGGTACAAAGCATTGTTTGATGAATTGTGGGTGGATCATATTACCCCCAAAAGAGAAATCGGCATGTCACCATTTCAACTTTTGTATGGGTTGAATGTCAAAATACCAATCACATTGGAGTTGCCTCCTTTGAAGTTGGCTAAGGCTATTGAAGATGGAACTTTTGATAGCTGTATTGACTAGCACGTAATGTTCCTTTCTGAAATTGAGAAACAATGTGTAAAGGTGGTGGATCACATTGCAGAACATCAAAGTCAAGTAAAGAAACTATTTGATAAGATGGCAAAATCTCAGAGTTTTCAAGTAGGTGATCAAGTCCTATTGTGGGAAAAAAGAAGAGAGCCAAAAGGAATGCATGGGAAGTTTGATTCCCTATGGAGAGGCCCTTTGTCATTCATTAGTTATGTGGTGAAAATAGTTTTCTTCTAGAGTATCAAGATGGGATGCCTTTTCTGCTACCTCACAGTAGACAACATCTGAATCTTTTCTCAACATAAAGTGACAGATAAGTTTGTAAATATTTGTATAGTTTTGAGTATTTTTCTTTTATGTCTTTTTATTTCTTTTTATTGTTTCACCTGAATCTATAGCCCAATGGATGGATGAAGGAACTTAGATATTGGAATTCTTCTCCCTTTGATCATTTCAAAGGATAATCGAAGGAAGCTCCCCAGTTAAAGCCAGTTGTTATCCTCAAATTTAGCTACGCTCAATTTGTAGATGACCCCTACAAAACTTGTATGTTTCATAGCCTACAACTTTAAGAACATAGACTAAGGAAATCACATTTGCCCTTGTGTGTAATCTCTTAGCATCAGAATGTTCTTCTGAGCAACAACTTATGTCAATTTTTCAAAATTTGTGAAACAAGTCTAATTGCAAATTTCAGCTTTTCGGGATTTAGGAAAATTTTTGTTAATGTAGGGTCGGCAGTTTTTGCTGCCACTACATGTTAAAGGAAATTTTTTGATGCAAAGTAGGCAATTTTTTTGACTCTGCATATCCTTTTAACTAATTTACATAGTCAGCAAAAGAGGCCAACTGTGCAACTATCTGTCCACATGAGTGCCATTAATGCATCTCGTTAATGGTGTTTTTGGGGTTTTTAAAGTCATTTTTGTTTTTATTTTTTATTTCTTCTAGCTCTCATTATTCCTCTATGTCTTCAAAGAACACCTAATTTTGCCAATGTGTAGATATTGAGTGGATTCAAATGATGATTCGAGTTAGGGTTTCACCATTTTTCTTCCTTTATCATTGGGTATTCTTCTTTTCCTTTCTCCTTTGTTTGTCTTCATTATTAATACTTAGGATTCATGTTACTTTAAAATTTTCTTTGGGGTTTGTTTAATATGTTTGTATTCCTAGGGTTCTTTTGTAATGTTTTTCTTTTTTTAGATCTTATAAGTTTGTGTTCCTCACAGTGTTTAGTAAGCACCTTAAAAACTAGTTTAGATCACCCTAAATTTTTGTTTTTTTGTTTGTTAATAGGTCTCCTTTACCCACAGATGGGGAGGGGATTTGAGTTCTAAGTTAGTTGTCAAATTTTTTGTGGGGGCGGCGATGTTTGCCGCAAGTGATTTAGATTAAAGTATTTCAACCTATGTGAAGTTGGCAAAAATAAGCAATCTTCCATCAATCACTTTCATCAATTTTCACACATTTGGTTTTTAAAAGCCTTGCTGTTATCTCCACACAAGGTTGGTGAAATTCACCGACCATGTAAGGTTGAATTATTTTTACCTCTATACAAGGTCGGTGAATTTTGCCAACCCTGTAAGCATTTTGAAAACCTACCCTAAAAAGTCAATTTTAGATATGGGCAGGGAATATCACCGACTATGCATATACTTGTTATTTTACCCTTAGGGGTGTTCAACAAAATTTTCAACCTATGCTAAACACTTAAAAAATTTTACTTCATGTAGGAGCAATGAATTTCATCGAGTATGCATATCCTTCCACAAAGCTTTACTATATGCACAAATGGCAAATTTTGCCAAACATTCAAACATGCAATTTTACCCATATGCAAGGGTGGAAAAATTTACCAACCTTACACAAAACTAATACAATACCTCTAGCATGCAAAGGCGCTAAATTTTAGTGCTCTTATACTCATTTTCCCAAAATTTCTCTAACATTGGGAAATTTTCCCTTTTAAACCAATTTCCCACTTTTGCTCAGTTTTTCACCTCCATTGCTCTCTAGCCCCTCAAATCTCATTCCATTGCACAAAATTTCCCCATCCTTGCTTTTTCCAATTGAGCAAATTTTCCTAACACTACAAAGACCCTTGATTGTGTGTTGCAGTCTCTTGTACACGCATCTTGAGGTCTAAATTTCAAAGGATAGTTGTGCTTTAGATGATAGATCCCTCTCTTAGAAAGTCAAAAGCCATGAAGTATAAATACCAAGGATTCTTTTTGATGATTTTAGTGACATCCAATGTGGATGAAATAAAGGACACTGAGATCGGTCATGTTGACAGGGCTGAGTTTGTAGATAAAACCAAACAAGAACCACTCAATCTAGCCATGAGGTGTGTAGTGGAAAGTAATATTCAACTGGTGGTTGCCTTCCCTGTAACCATGCACAATCCAAAGTTTGTTCTTCAAGTTGAATAGAGATAACTAGAGTGTCAGTGATTCCAATGGGAATGTAATGATGAGGTTGGATGCATAATTCTTCAATAAAGCTTTCATGTGTCCTAGCATTTATACATATGCAGATATTGATTTTAATTATCGGTAAAAGTACAAACTCATGTCACACTTTGGGCCAACTAAATAATTTTAGCTGAATAGAATTTGGCCGAGTAGAATTTAGCTGAGTAAAATTCAACCAAAACCACGTGGCACTTCTTTGGCACTGACATGGCCTTAAAATCTGACTAAGTTTTGATCAAGTTTGTTTCGGTCGAGTAAGTTTCGGTTGAATCCATTAAATATAAAAACAAAAAAAAGTAGTGGCCATGGATATTTTTCTTATTTAGCCAAATTTCTTGCATTTGGAGACTGCTCGCCCAAGACCAGAGCCTACAAATCCCTATCGGATCCACGTAAGATCCCATTCTGAACTCTTCATTCCACATTGTTTGTTTCTTTGAAAAGAGTTGTTTTTGTTATGTTTAAAAATTATGTTGTAGTGCTTTTGTTTTTTGTTCTGTATGTTACCTGATAAGTTTTGTTGTTTTTTTATGTTGTGGATGCTTTTCTTGTCTTATGCCAATTTCATTTATGTCTGAGACTACTTTTCATGACATGCAAATTGGAGAAAGAGTTAAATTTATATAAATTGTTTTAAAACCCTAGCCGCCATGATTAGTGACTGAACTAGGGCAAAAGAAATGGAATTCTTTGGCCAAAATGGCGTAGGGTTTTAATCAAAGATAGTCAGCTAGGGCTTAATCTTCTAAAAATATTGAAATGACTTGCAAATATATAAACTCTTTTAAAACCCTAGCCGCCATGATAAACTATGACTGACTTTAGACATTTTGTTGATATCAAAAATTGTATTTAGCTATGGTAGAAACCTTCTATTATTTAAGATAGCTTTCTTCTTTGAAATTTGTATTCTTCCTTGTGACCAGTTGTAATGAGGACAAGAGACTTGTTTAAGAAAAAACTTTTTCTTAAATCAGGTGCCTAGGTCTTTCAAAAATATCAATGTTCAAGAGATTCCAATCTAACTCCAAGAATGAGCACCTATTCTATTAATAGATATATTTCTTTATTGAATGCTTGTTGGTTGTGTTTACAACTTAGATGCCTATTAATAAAGGATTTTAGACTTTTCCACAAATCTGATTAGCTATGTGGATAAGCATGCCATCTATAAACAACTCTCCATCCTTCTATTGTTAACTTAGTTGACCACCTATGGATAAGTGCACCCTTAAAAATAAATAAATAAAACTTTGAAATCTAGCTTTAGATCCTATATAGAGGTGTACACCTCACAAAAAATTTGATTTAAATTTGCACCTTAAATTTTGTTAACTTTATGAGCATCTCTCAATGGAAATAACATCTATTTCTCCCATAGTCAGATGCATGCTTGACAATAGCAATTTAAATTTTGTTTCTATCTTCAAATCTTGATATAGAGGTGCACCTATATATATTGGATTTCGCTTGATTTTATTTTGAGGGTGTTCTTTAATGAGGCTTGCACCTATACATTATAATTAGAATTCTTTCAGGTAGAGCCCTATGTTAGTAGTCACCAACTTGAAGTTCTATATATTGAAACCTTATAGAGGCATGCACCTCTATATAGAGTTTTAAACTAGATTCTCCCTTATTTGAGCACACACTTGTATATTGCAATTTGGAGCTTCAAAACACAACTTTCACTTTATTGAGTGTGCCCTTGTCTACACACTTTGTAATTTGACTTTTATACATTTAGGGATACCCTTCACCATATGCTTAATTTAGTTTTATTTATTGAATTACACACTTGAGAGTTTATTTCTCATGATACCTTTAGGCCAAGTCCTTCTCATGTGCATGCCTATCAACACAATCTTTGAATTTGAATTTGAATACCTCCATCTTTAAAAGTGCACCTGATAGTGGAATTTTGTCTTTGGTTTCCCTATGTTTATGTGCCAACCTCTATTTTTGTTTAAAACTTTGATTTTGTTTCCAGATCATCTTTTTAGATGCATGCTTGTCTATTATGTTAGGAATAAGCACTTGAAACTAACTTTTCTTTACCCAAGTGTGCCCTTCTAGATTAAAATCTTCTTCTGAAACAATCTTTACATATGTACACCAAATAGTGTTCTATGATTTGAATGTCGCTTCTTGAAATCTACACTATCAAGTGTACACTTGTGCATGCATTTCTAAATTTTGAATTTTCATTTTGAGGTATACACCTAAATGCATAGTCTACACTTTTCAATTTGCTTTGTTAGGCATGCCCTTTATAATTTATTTTGAAACTTAGTTCACACCTCTTTCAGGTGTGCACCTTTAGAACAGAGATCACCTTTGCCTTTATACATGCGCACAGCTATCTGTATAGACCATTTCCTTTGAACATGGGTGTGCAGTTTAACTTTATACTTAGTAAATTTTCTAATTTGAATGCCTCCATTTAGATGTGCACACTTTACAACACTATCCCTTTGTTTTCTCATGTAGGTGTGCACCTTTGAATGTAATCAAGGACTGATCCTTCTTCACACAGGGGTGCACTTATCTACTACATTTGTACACATTGATCTCCTTTAGTTAGGGGTGTACGTGAAAATTGTACTATGCCAATTTACTTGAAAACTATACTAAACAAATTTTCTAATTTTTTTTAATTGTGAATTTGGTTGTCCCTCATAGGGGTGTACCCCTCATAAGGAACTTATTAGACTTGACTTCAGGTGAATCTTTGCTTCATAGAAGTGTGCCACATTAAAAGAAAATCTAAATCAAAAGTTACAAAGTGCAAACCATTATGCTCTTGAGTTGGTGAGTCTTGTGGCTGAAATATAAATTTTCTGACACAGAATTGCAGAATTATAGAATATTATGCCCTTAAACTATCGTCTTCTCAAATATTAGATCCTTGTATTCTATTGGCATTTTCAAAATAAAATTTTATAGCATTAAAAGTTAAACATGAGGGAACATAAGCCCTGCAGTAGTTAAGTACTAAATAAAATATGGCTCTATTAAAAATATGCAAAAGTAATAAGACAAAAAAAACTAGGCATCAATAGCTCAAAATCATTTTTATCTCATTTCTGATATAGTGGTATGCATGTCACCTACTCCAATGGTCAAGGACAGAAGCAAATCAAGGTTGAATTAAACTTATAAAAGTCACTGGTATTGGCATTCTTAAATTAAGGTGTCTCTGCATAAAACTGGATAAAATTTTACATTAAATCATCACAGTTTTCACAAAAGAGCCCTAGGTTCAAACCCCCAAGAAACATGTTAAAGTGTTGGAATTGGATAAAATACACATCCAATTCTAGTCCTGTGTGTGGTGGTTGGAATTGGATAAAATACACATCCAATTCTGGTCCTATCTGTGGTGTACCTAAGAAAATCTTCACTCCAAAACTCTATAGGGGTCCGAACATACAAACAAACCCAAACTTTCGAATGAGAAATAGGGAAAAAGGATCCAATGAAGCTAGGGAACTATCTTTTGAAAGAGATCTTCCTATTTTGAAGTTTTATATTCTCATGGAGGAGGACACCATCACAATCCTCAAGGAAAGAAAAATATAGTTAGATTATGTGCACCCAATGTGCCTAGTTTACAAAACAACCTATATTAAATAAATCAAGCTCAATTATGGGCATAATAATCCTATGTGATAGGTGGAAGCAATATCTTAGAGGAATGATAATGCAACCAAAGTTATTTAGACTAACACAAAACTAAAAAAAATTGCAATATATTTATGTAGTTGTTGAAAAGAAAACAACTTAGATATAACTCAAAAAATTTTAAAAATATAATTATGTAGTTGCTGAAAAGAAAACAATTGTATCTATATAACTCAAAATTTAAGAAAAATTTTAGAATCACCATAGACGTGGCATGAATTATAAATTAATTAAGATTGAACATCCACACCAAAAGTGGTAAATAGTTGCCCTATTTTTATTGGCTAAAATTTACCTTTGAGTTTTGAACTGTTTCATGCTACATATGACACATAACTTAAATTCACACATGATTTATGTACATTTATATGCTTGTATATTACTTTGAATACATGTGAATGTTTCATTAAGATATTTTAGTACCACTTTTTTTATAGCTAAAATTTCATAATCCTAAGTTCTCTTCCTTTCTCCCTCATTTTCATAGATAGTTGTTCATCAACATAAAATTGTTCTTATTTTTGTACTTCATGATGAAAGGTACTCAAATCATATAGTATATTTCCTATGTACTTTGTAATTTCCTTTGGATCATCTTACTAGAAAAATGGTTATATTGCATATTTACTTAAATTACTGAAATAAAATAAGTACATATATTTGCAAAATTTAATTTTTTAGTTTTAATTAAATGCAGATCTCTTTGTATTTATATACATATGGCTAATGATCAGGGATCTCATCATTCCACATAGTCTCAATAGGAAATTGAGGCTAGGACAAATTTTTATAATGATAGCATTAATAGATTAGGGGCTGCATTGAGATGTTTGGATCAAACTATACACAACACACCCAATTTGGGTAATAGAGACAGATTAGTAAATATTCAACAGGAGATTAGAGGTATGATTGACACAATTTGATCATACAATCCATATGATGACATAAGCACTGAGGACTTTTATAGGTCCCTTTCTAGGACTATAACTGGCACTGAGAAAATAAATCTATTTCTCAAAGAGCTTCATTGCATAATGTGCATACCATGTTCCCTTATTATATGGGATGAGGAAAAGTTAGAGGATATACTATTACTAGGTGTACAAATGTGCTTGTTTCTCCATTTATATATCCTAGCTACTTGGTAGCCAATCATAAATGGCCTCATAATAATGAGTTGCCACTTTATTTTTGCAAACAATTATATGCTAAGTTCCATTTAGGATTAGATGTGGATTACACATCTATGCCTACACATGCTGGACAAGGAAAGGGGAGGTTTGCCTACAAACCTCAATTTAGACATGCAAATTTTCCACCACCCATCAACAAGAGGGCACTAGTTGGTCCAAACATTTTGGTTCTTCCAAAACATTTGGAACTAGCAACAGAAAGAGATGCAGCAGTAGCACCTACTAGATCCATCCTTTTTGACAATATTGCCACGATTGCTACTCAGGTTGATCATATGTCATCTGATCATGTAGGTAGATACTTATTACATCCATGGATTTGCCTTCCTCCCACTGAGGCTACATCTACCAACTATGATCCCTACATTTGTGCAGAGCTACCATGACCATCAAATGTGCCCCAGATGAGTGATGCCACTATGCGTAATGTGTGTTCAACTTATATCACTAATTTATTATCAACATACTAGTTTATTAGTGATGAGTATGGGATTCCTTTAGATGTTGTATCAATTCATATTAGATGACATTATGTACCTAGACAGTTGAGTCAGGGTGAGGCAGCTTCACGAGACTAGCATATTCCATACTAGCCTACAGCCCCCACAGAGCATCAAGTTGAGGTTATTGCACCTTATGTACATGGCACATATAGTACACTTCTCTATGACACTAGTCCTTTACCTGATACGAGTGTCCCTGATGTGACTATTCATTCTTGCGGCATCAGTGGGATTCGTAGAGTGCTCCAAGATGCGTAGGTAGTTGAATAATTTATATATTTTGTGTTCTAAAAATTCACATTTATATTAAATAAAATTGACTTTAAAGTAGTTCTCACTATTCATTAAAATATTGTATTTGAAAATTTTTAGCAATATGTGGATTTGTCACACTTTGGAGATTTGGAGCATGTAGAAGATCCTATGCATGGTACATTTGAGGTACATAATTATAATATATAAATTACTTCATAAATTCAGACATGTATGTTGAAAGTACAAAACTTTAAGATGACTTTACATATATACAAACACATGTACTTTAAATTAAATTAGGTACTTTCTTGTGCGGGGAGGTGGATTAGGATAGGGATCTAGATAGGGATCGAGACAGGGATAAGGACAGGGATTGAGAGAGAGATCAGGACATGGATCCACAAAGGGATTGGGAGAGAGATCTATCCATAGTCATATTAGACATCCTCCTCTTTGACTTCTTTTACATGTAGACACATGATTTGTTATAAGTTTTATATTACATGGTTTGTCACATTATGGTTCTTAGATCATGATCTTCACTTGTTATATACATTTTACATTATGGTTCATCTTATTATGTTTTACAATATGTATACATTTTACATTATGGTTTCACATTTTATATACATTTTACATTATGGTGTCATATTACGGTTCTTAAATTATGATTTGTCACATTATGGTTTGAATATGATTTCTTTAATGATCTCTCTAATTAAAATCTAACATTTTTGGTCTCATTTTTCGATACAGTAATATATAGAAATTCTTGAAGCTAATTAGGGTTTTGAGTTGGTAAATTTTGTATTCTAAAAATTGAAGAAATTTTATATTGGGAAATTTGGTATTTTTAAAATTGGGAAATTATTTATTTTGAGCTTGAAGATCTCTTCGGAGCTTAAAGTGTTTTGAATTTAGTATGTTTCTTAGTTTGCATTTATGCCTTGAAATTAAGTAGAAGGTTGTAATCATGTAATAATTGTATTAATCATGTCTTTGATCTTAGATTATGCCCACCCTTGTATTTTTTGGATGTGGGCTTGTAATTGTTATCCTTATTATGTTTCATATTTTGGTAGAAAATGGATGTGTAAGTGGGGTCTTGTGATCCTATATTAGAGTGACTAACTATATTATTGGACTACTATTTGGACTTTGAATCATTCATGTTTTGGATGATATTTAATTTATTGTAATATGCATGTCATTATTTGAGTTAATTTTGTTTATTATCTTATGAAGGATTGAACATGTTTAGAGAAATCATGATAATAAGATGAATATATCTAATTTTATTAAGAAGTTGAAAAAAAATTAGAAGCTATATGATATGTTTATCATTTGAATGCTATGAGTAGATAGAATCAATAATATGGTGTTTTGTAGTTTATATTATGTTTAGGAGTTATATTGCTCTTTTACATGCTTTTTGAATTTGATGTATGGTGTCAATGCTTATGAATAGCAAAGTGATTTTGGTTAAAGTTGAATTAGTGGAATTCATGAGTGTTTAATGTGGCTAAATGAACCTTAGACATCATGGAATTTGTCATTCAAACCATTTACAAATATCCCTTGAATCATGAAAGTTAAATCATGTTAGTTTCTAGTTGCTTTAGGCTTTCGTAGGCTTAGCCCTTCTCTTGTCATAGGTTTTGTAACCTTGAGTATTTTCTTGTAAGGTTGTAATTAGTATTGTAAGTTATTTATGTCTTTAGTCCTTTTGTAGATCCTTTGGTTGACCTTAGAACCAATTTTTATATTTTTAGGAACCTCAGTATTCTCTTGAGACATGTTTTCTATTTGAAAATGTTTTTATACAATAGGGATGATATGGAGAATCACATAGGTGAATTTGACTTACAATAAAGGTGATCTAGCCCCAATAGGGATGATTTGGATATAGTGAGCACTTTTGAACATTTTTCAAAAATGTTTCCTAAAGGTAAGTTGTTCCCTAGGGTCTCCCTAGATTCCCATCTTCTTGGTTTATTAGTAATTTAAGTACCTTACCTATTTTACTCCTCTTTTTTCATTAGAAGTTGAATCTTGTTGTGAGGTTGACTATTCATTATGTGGTTTGGTGAGATCTTGGAACTCCTAATTATCCTACCTCTAATGTGAGTGAACCTAGGGTTTGGATATTGTTTCCACCTTGTTGTGGATGTGTGTTGTGAATAGTTTGGGTTTGAGTGATGAGTTGTTTTACTAATTTCACCCTATCCTTCCCATTTATGTGTGATGATGATTGTGGTCTAGTACCTAATCTCCAAGGTTAGAGTGAACTCTACCTTCTATAGGTTTGTCATGGTGGTACTTTCTTGTTACTAAGTCATTCTTCTGGTTGTATAGGCATGCTTAGTGCACTAACTATGCACTCTTTGGCTATGATTGTGTCATGTCAAAGTAGTCCTTGTGAGTTCACATGTAATTATGACATGTTAATGTTGCAATCACAACATGAAATATTATTTCATCTATTCATTAACCATTAATGTCTTGTGCAAAAGCTTGGGCATTAGAATATGTAAAAAGATAAATCAATACTTCATCATTCAATAGTCTCAAATTACATAAAAAAATCTACCTCTAGGGATTACAATTATATTTAGATCTCATTCTTAAATTACAATACAAATCACATGCTTAACAAGAGTTCTCGGTAAAATCTGCTTACCTTCTACTGGTGGAGGATGTCAACAAAGATGAGATATGGGAGAAAGTCTAGAATTGTAAAAGTCTTCCTAAAATCAACTTCTTTTGGTGGACTGTCACCCATAATAAATTTTTGACTCAGGATAACCTCCAAAGTAGAGGGTTGCAGCTTGTTAACAGATGTGTTCTTTGCGGCAATCAAGAAGAAACTGTGGCACATCTCCTCATTCATTGTGACTTTGCCCGTGAGGTCTAGAGCAGAATTATGGAAAAATTTGGTATACAATGGGTTTTTAACAGAGAGATCCGTGATTGTATCGCCAGTTGGAATGTTCCCCTTAGTCACCCTTGGTTGCGGGAACTATGGAAGCAGACCCTTCCTTCTCTTGGGTGGGCCCTATGGAAAGAAAGAAACAATAGGATCTTCAGGGACACTCATAGGTCTCAGATGCAGGTTTGGATCTCTTTATTTAAGACTATTGTTGAAAATGTTTCTAATGCTAACATCAAACCTGCAGATCAACCTTTGACCAAACAGGATTCTTGGGTGGCTTCTAACTGGGGTTTGCTAAACCAAATCCCAGATTTTGATTATATGAAACTTCAGAAAAGACTTAACACTATTTGGACCCCACTAGAGCCAGGGTGGTTGAATCTTAATTCTGATGGTGCTGCTAAAGCTAATGGTTGCGCCAGCAGAGGAGGTATATTTAGGGATGAACATGGGGATCTTGCTGCGGCTTATGCTAGAGGTCTTGGAAAGCATTCTAACAACTTTGCTGAGGCTATGGCCCTCCTCTAGGGTCTCAAAGTGGTGATCTCTATGGGGATTAGCCATCTCCACATACAAGGTGACTCTAAAATCCTTCTGGATGCGATTACCAGTCTCTCTACTTGTGGGTGGAAGCTGAGTGACATTATTTTTTATATTCAAACCATTCTCCACGGCATCCCCAATGTCTCTTTCTCTCATACTTATAGGGAAGGCAACTCGATTGCTGATGGTCTTGCCAACTTTGGGCAAGAATTTCAATTCTGGCGGGTCTGGCGCCAAATTAGCAGCATTCCTGGTCACATTGGAATGCTTATTCAAAAGGAGAAGAATGCTATTATTAATGATGTGCAACCAAGTGTTGAGTGATGAGGTGGCATGTTCTCCCACCTTGTCTAGGCTTATGCACGAGTCCCGTGTGAATTGGCAGCGACGTCTGTACTCCCTCCAGGCGAACTTAATCTTCATAATTTCACTTGTGCTTTGGAGCTTAATGTTTCATGATTGGTGTCAACTGGGTTTTAATCATATGAATACCGCTTGCTGGATTCCTCTGAAGGGTATTCTACAAATTAATTATCTTCTTCTCCTGGGTATTGCGGCATGGGCTTTCATCATGGGTGGTGAAAGAATTCACACTGAACCTAACACATGCAATGATTTCAAAGATAATGCCATTGTCTGGCATTACTGCAAGGAAGGGGGCATAATTCTATTCCTGGAATGCCTTAACGGGCATGATGAATCATTATCCATCCAGTGTGCTTCTTCGTGGGTTGATAGACGGGTCACCATTGGCAGTGTTAGCTTTGAGTTTTTAGAGAAAAGTATTGTTGAGGCGACGAGCTTATCCCTCAAAGGTACTAAGTTGCCGAGAAAGAAGAGGGTTTCTGAAGCGCAGAACCTAAAGCTTTTCTTGGGTGATGGTGAAGAGTTGGTTCCCTACCAGGGAGGGTTCGAGAGGGAGAAGCTTCCTCAGCCATGGGCAGACATGTACTTTATAATTATGAAGTATTTCACTTTGGAAGGCCGCTATGCCAGGTTTTATTACTACCATCTTCCCCTGCTCAATCATTTTCACATAAACTTGGCTATCTGTTTCCCTTATTACTTGCTTTCTTCTTTAGAGCACTCAATTAAAATGGTTCATAAGAATTTAACCTCCAGGCCGTTGGAGAAGCCTGTGCCTCTTCACCAAGGCCTCATTCACAGGCTCTACCAATTTCACTTGGCCCTGATGCCCCCTGCCACTCTCCATTACCTGGCTGTGGAACCCTCCCCCAATACTCCATCAGCTTCTATCAAATGTGATTCTCTCCACACTCCTGTGACTAATAGTCATGATGGCCCGACTTTGGCCTATGTGAAAACTAATACCCCCACTCCTGGGTCTACCTCTACCCCTAAGAAGAAGGACTCTGTTAATTCTAGGAAGTGGCTTCATTGCCTCTCTGAGCTGGCTAAGGAAGTGGCCATTCTTAGCTCCCTCAAAGATAGTCAAGAGACCCCCAAAGGTGTTAACTTGTCTGCTGAGAATCCTGCTAAAAAGACTAGGAAGGGCAAAGAGAAAAGCATTTCCACTGGTGTCAGACGCTCTACTAGAATTGCTGGGAAGCCAGCCCCCATGGTTAAACTCATAGACTACTCAAAAAGTAATTCTAAGGTTTCTTCTCATGATAAGGAGGCCAATAGTGATGATTTGCAGGAAATTTACATGGAGGATCTTGTTTTTGGGGGGCAGTTTGATGACCACAACTCTCCGCAGAATGTTTATAGGGATAGCCCCGAGAATGTGATGGATACTGGTAGTGATAAGGAAGAGGTTGACCACCAGAGCCCTGTGGATGCCTAGTATGATACTGGTGAAGGAGAGGGGAACTTTAATGACCAAAACCCTGCCAGTGCTAAAGAGGTGGAAGCGAACAGTCAGTCTGTCTCTGAAGAGGATGATGTCAGGGCTACTACTGAGAATGACAATGGGAATGAGGGCAGGGATAGTAGCTCTCTCTTTGCTGAAGTGACTCAGTTAAAGGACAAGATGGTGGCTCTGCAACTCAAGATGTCTACTCTTTGCAAGTTCATTACTCGCATGCTGTGTAGGTCTTCCATGATCAACTTAACCCTTTTGCAGGATATTCAACTTTTCTCATAGGGAACCGATAATGACAGAACTTAGGAGCTGGGCAAAATCTTCAAACTGCTTGCTAATGACTGGGAGGACTCTCTGCCCTAGTGTGCCTTCAGCTGCCTGGTTGCTAGTTTTTTGTTGTTGCTTACTTTCTATCGTTTGTTAGCTGGTGTTTCTTGGGTTTAGTTTCCAGGCTCTTTTTATCTTTTGAGCCTATGCTTTTTCTTATGTTATCTCTATAAAGGGTTCGGCCCCTTGTTTTTGCCACCTGATGTAATCAAAAACAAGAGAGCAACTTGAAATTTAAAAAACTTCTTAAGATAATTGATCTTCAATAGCTCTTGTCTCAACCGTTGGACTCCAATTTGATTTACTCTCTCTCCTTCCCACTATTGCTAGTATTACTTTCAATGAATCTACCACATTCTTATAGTGAACGTTTATCCAATAGGTTTACATTGACAAAAAAAATAGTGTATGGATCCCCATGCACTTCAGATAAGCATCATGGGACCAATATTTAATTATTTCTCAATGCACTGCTTCTTGGAGT
Source organism: Cunninghamia lanceolata (assembly GCA_027924645.1). Lineage (NCBI taxonomy): Eukaryota > Viridiplantae > Streptophyta > Pinopsida > Cupressales > Cupressaceae > Cunninghamia > Cunninghamia lanceolata. Next base: position 9,071,421 of record BSBN01001054.1, read on the forward strand.
TAGACACATATCTTAAGAACATGTAAATAACCTTCTCTTCAAATGAAGTAAGAAATACAACTCTAATCACAATGCAACTCTAAACACGAACCACGTTGAGACCAATAATACCATGAATTACATTAACTATTGACACAAATCTTAAATAAATGACGCACAACTCATAGACCTCTGTTAGTTGATATGGGAAGCCATGTCATATGATATAACATGAAATACAAAATAGACAAGTGAACATGCTCTAAGTACGTTGATGGTTTTCTAGATAAAATCTCATGATAACTTGTCGTATATGCATTACCATACAATTTATTCTATTTTACTTGTCTAGGCACATAAACTAATAACTTTAGTTATAAAATCTAATTGCTATGAACCAAAATGACTACTAAAGAACTAAGCACAACACAAATAAACATAAAAGAAGTTTTTGTTTGATGAAAAATTTCTTATATGTGGGGGATGCTCCTACATCTATTGAAATTTACGATTCTAATATAAGAAGACAACATTCTGAAGCATGTAGATGGACTATGTGATTATGACGAAAGATTCTAATTCATAGAAATGTTCTTTTTAGGCTCCAAATTAAAATGTTCCTAGAATAATTTCTCCTTGAACTAACCTTTGAATTAATTGCACATTGATGTCCTTAAAATAAAAGCACATAGCAAGAGGTTGCACAAACATTTGTTTAGTTAGCCCATAATGACTAGTAGGAAGAGGTAAGCATTCAAAAATTTTAAATTTAAACTTGGGGTTAATCCCAAGTGGCTCAAGAATGACCCTTAGCGTAAAAGTGCAAATCTCAAGACATTGAATAAATGTATTGGGATAGGTGCAAACATAGGTGTAGTGAATGATATGAAGATGACAAATATATGGGAATAAGTATGAATGAGAAGACGATAGCATGCAATAAATGAGGAATGTATAGAAATAAATGAACATGGATAGACTTTACCTTTCAAATTATAATTTTTAAATTAGGCTCCAAATGAAAAATTGACCAATGCTCTAAAACCACATCCTCTTCAAGAATAGTATAACCCTCTTGAAAAATAGAAAAAATGTATGTTCCTTGCTCTCCCTCAAGAACATTGGTATATTAAATTCTTAAATAATTCAAATTTATAGTTTCTAATGAGTTTATTATGAACCTAGAATGTTTTTTATATTAAATTTCACAAGTAGGAACTCATGTTAAAGGATGATTTTTATTATTATTTTGATTCTTCCTATAAGATATCCCAACCTAGGCCATTTATTTGACTCAATTAACTAGGATGTCTCATATTTTTTAGGATTTATGTTTCCAAATTTAAAAAATTTTATATATTCACCAAGAACTAGGATAGGATTTAAATTAGGGGTCCACCAAAATGTAGGAAAATGAAACATGCGGGCTACAATTAATTGATGACCTATCTAATTGGATGATTAAGAAAAAAATATCAATCATATTTGAATTTATCCACTTTCTAAGACAAAAATATATAAATTGTGAAAGAAGGATTATAATTTCTTTTCTTTTTATTCAAATTTGTTATTTGTAATGATGAAGATTCTATGATTCATATAAATGATCTAATTAGAATAAAAAATATGTGTTAACATATATTGTGGAGCATGTGATGGATTTTGGACAAAGATCTAAACTACACATGGGACTATATTAAATTAATTATTGTACAGTTTTGTAGAGGTAGGATCCAATAAACAAATCTATTAGTACTATTGTTGTGATGCTCACAACATGCCCCATTTCACTCTCTAGCAAAATGAGGATCCCTACTGTGGCTTTTGCTTTTGTTTGGGGTCTAGTCCTACTTGGTGGTTGTAGAGTAAATACTCTACATTTTGTTTCAATTGCAGTGTATTAGTACAACTATGTGGGTTCCGGTTTTATTTTTGCGTTTCAGTTTTGGCCCCGAAGATTGACAGTAAGGGTTTTTGCCTAAGTCCCAAAGTTGAGCAGAACATGCCATGTGTCATCAGCTGAGACACATTTTGAGAAGTCTCAGACTATGGCAGAAGCTACCATGTGTCATCTTCCGCGTTGAGTTTCAAGCCCCTTTTAATGTTTCTCAGACTGTGGTGGGTCCCTGTTTCAAAGTCTCAGTGAGCGTGGAAGGCGCCAAGTGGTAGCTGCGGAAGGTTTCAATAAATTTCTTTAAGTTACGTGGAAGGTGCCATGTGTCTCTTCTAAAGTTAAGCAGAGTGTGACAAGTGTCGACATCCGCAGGTTCTTCCTTTTTGTTTCATTGTTAAGTAAAGACTGTTGGTGGGCCCCAGTGAAGTAGCTAAAGTTAAGCGGGGAGAACCAAGTGTCATCATCCACGTGAATCTAAATGAGTCCCAAATGTTTCTATAGTGTTTCTCAGGCAATGCGGAGTCTGCCATGTGTTGTTTTCTACAAGACTTTCAAAAAGTATCTAAAGTTTCTATAGACAAGCGGAAGCTGCCACGTATCACTTGGTAATAGCAGCGGAAAGCGCCACCTGTCCCTATTCCTTTTTGAAGTTGCTCGGGCAAGAAGTATTGTGGATCCTATTTTTGGTAAGTGATAAGAGTTTCAAGGCAGCGGACTGTGACATATGTCAAAGGTGGAGCACTCTTCATACAAGACACAGTAAAGAGTATGATGTTGTGGACGTCGCCACGTATCTATTTGCAAGTGCTGCAGACGCTGCCAAGTGTCATTTTCTGGTGCCTCCTGAATAATGAGACAGTTTTCAAGTGAGGCAAGTGGATGTTGCCATCTGTCTCAAGGGTTTTGTTTCTAAATGTAGCGAAAGCCGCCATGTATATGCTTCAATTGTAGCGGAGGCTGCCACGTGTCGAGTTCCTATTTTGCTAGAAAGATGAAGGAGTTTTAAGTAAAGAGTGCAGACTATGTTATTTGCCTTAGGGTTTATAGTTGCAAAGACTAGCGGACGTTGCCAAGTGTCCTCGCCTGTTTCACAGGAAGGAGCGTTACGTGTATCTATTTCAGCCAATGAACTTGCAGAGAAGCTAACCGTTTTAGATCCAAAAGATATTTTCTGTCAGATACTTCCAGTTAAGTTTCAGTTCGGTTAGACCGTTGGGATTGATCGTGCAGGCAATCTTGAGCCAGTCCTATGCTATAAATATGGATCTAGATCACAGAGAGAAGGGGATAGAGAATTTTCTGCATATAGATTGTTATCAGAGATTTACGAGAAGTTTTTTGAGACTTTCTTGCTATGGCCAGTAATATCATTTGCCTTTGTTCTATTTTCTTGATTCAGAAAGTTTGTATAACTGTGCATGTATCAGTGCCTTTTATGTGACTAGAAAATTAATAAAAAGACTGAGTTCTATGCCTTTGCTGATATTTTTTGTGTTATTGCAAAATCGTCTAAGTTGTGAGCCTTTGATTCTATTTATTTTCATCTTTTACATTGATCATGCATTGTTTGCTCTGTAATGTAACTGAATCCTAAAGATAGCTTCACTGTGCTTAGTATCAAGCGCATCGCCATGGTTAAATTTCCTTTCATTACATTTGTGTTTCCATTTAATTTCTATCCCTTTTCCCAAAATACATTTGAGATAAAGAAGAGCCAACTTCTTTAAAATCTAGAGGTTGTTTCAGGTCACGAGTCTCACATTCCTGAAACTTCCCATGTTGGTGTTGCAAACAACACAATTTTAAGCATCAACAGTTTTTGGCACACCAGATGGGACCATTCTTGAAGTTTTTTTCAGATTGTATGAACCAGAGAGCTACAAGGAGTCAGAGTTGTTGACCTGTAACAAGAGCTCAATCTGCTATGAACCCAGGTATTCTTTTACCACCATTGATAACTAATCCAAGAAGAAGGGTCAATCAGTTTACATCAACACCAAGAGCAAACATGGGACAATCCAAGAAGAAGAGTAGATGGACAATTTGCAAATACTTTTGACACTCAACCCTACCAATCTCCTGGTATGCAAAATTTAGTCCTAGTGGCTCAGATGCAAGGGATGTCCTTATAGAAAGAAGAAGAAATAGCCCCTGAGCATGCTTTGTTTTCATGGATTGAAGATGAAGAGTCAATATTCTTGAATGAAACTTCTACTTCCAAGAAGCCATTGGTACAATCAGATTACTACACCAGAGCTAAGAGAAGGATGATGGAACAGCCTGAAGTCGCAAATAATGAAATTATGGGGATTCCTCCATTTCAAGGTCATCAAAACATAGCTGCTAGACAAGAAATACCTCAGCCAGTGCAGAACCAAGTAATTTCTGGACAAGTTCAAGAAAAAGCAAGGTACCCTTATTATCCAAGAACCCAAACACTAGGACCTGTGAATGTGGTGGATCAGTTGAAGAGGACCCCAGCACATGTGTCAATATGGGACATGTTAGCTATTCCTGAGCAAAAGACACTGTTGCAAGAAGCTCTGCAGGGCCAAATAGTAATGCCTAAACATACTGGTACCAAAGGAGGACCTGTTGATAAGGAAAAGCTCAAAGACACTGTTCCTCTGAAGACAACAACCCTTTTGAACAATGCACCAGAGGTGAGCAAATCCAAACCAGAGCCCTTCTATTTGACTTTGATAGTTGGAAAGAAACCGTTACATAATGCAATGATAAACTCAGGGGCTAGTACTATAGTAATGCCTAAACAAATAGCAGATGCTTTAAAGATAAAGTATGAGCCACTTACTAGAGGAGTTATGCAGCTAGATGGGAAATCGGTGCAAACAATAGGGAAAATTAAACAACTCCCATTGCAATTGTATACTTGCCCTAATATAATTGTCAATCAGGATGTGGTAGTCACAGATATACCCCCTGTATTTGGCCTATGTTTATCTAGAGATTTCACAGCCAAGATAGGAGGTTATATGTCACTTGATTGGTCTCACCTCATCCTAAGAACCAAATATGGTATAAAAATGAAAATATTATCTAAGTCATTATCTAAGGATCACATCACAAATGAACCAACCCCAAAATTAGAGGTAGCTCATGCTATGTTGAATAAAGAAGAAAGGGTCTTTGTTGAAGAGTTAGGTGACCAGACTGAACTTGACCAAGAGGAGGAAAATAACCAGTTGTTAACTATGATGGAAAGTGACCCATATGGAAATTATGACTCTACTGGTCTGGGCACTTATGTCATATTTGATGAAGACCATGAAATCCCAAATGTTTTAAGGGAAGAAACACCAAAGACTCAAGAATCTGAAAAGGACTCAGAAATCTAGACCCTAAATTTTGATGGGGCTAGAAGTAAAAATGGTGCTGGAGCAAGAATTTGTCTTGTTGCTCCAAATGCTGAGAAAATTTTAAGAGCTATCCGTTTCCAATTTGCCTATACTAATAATGATGATGAATATGAATCCTTAGTACATGGGCTCATGTTAGCCAAGAAAAAGGGAGTAAAGAATCTGATAGTCAAAGGAGATTTGGAACTAGTGGTGAAACAAATCAGAGAAAAGGCAATAGCCAAAAATGTAAGGATGAGATCCTATAGACACAAGATTTGGGACTTAATAGATGATTTTGAAGCTTTCAATATTGAAGTAGTTCCTAGAACCCAAAATTCTGAAGCAGATAGGATGGCATAGATTGGCTCATAGTTTGACCCAGCAACTGATCTATTAGTCAAAAATGAGTTAGTCAAAGTTATAGTAAGGCCAACTATCCCAGACAATGATGAAAATTGGCAAGTCTTTGAAAATGATTTTTAGGTACTCTCATTTTTTCAACAGTCAGGGGAGTTTGCTGATCAATTGCAACCCAAAATTGAAGAAGCATATGGAGACCAAATTATTCAATTAAAGACCAATAAGCTTTCCAAAGGCTTGATTACTTTAGAAAACCTATTTGATCCAGAAGATGTAAGCCTAGAGAAGAAAAGGTTTCAAGCAAATAAAGCAGATTATTCTGAGATAGAAGTGAGTGAAGGGAGAAAACTAAAGATTGGAAATTCCACAACCCAACAGGAAAGGGAAAGACTAATTGACTTGTGTGAAAGATATGACAGAGTAATAGCCTGGACCTATGAAGACCTTCATGGCTATAACAAAGCCATCATTCAGCACACCATAGAACTGACTGAAGGATCTAAGCCAGTCAGACAGAAGCAGAGGCCAGTGAATCCAAGGATTGAACCTCTAATGGTGGATGAGTTGCAGAAACTCTTAGAATCTAAAATAAATTTTCCAATCAAACACTCAACCTGGGTATCCAATCTAGTACTAGTCAGAAAAAAGAATGGTGACATAAGGCTCTGTGTGGATTTCAGAGACCTAAATAGAGCATCTCTGAAAGATCACTATCCCCTACCCTCTATGGAACAAATTTTACAGAATATTGCTGGATCAGAGAGATTTTCCTTGCTAGACGGTTTCTCTGGATACAATCAGATTTGGTTGGTTGATGAAGATCAACATAAGACTGCTTTTACCACAAAATGGGGAACATTTGCCTATGCAAAGATGCCTTTTGGTCTTTCAAATGCTAGAGCTACATTTCAGAGGGCAATGGATGTAGCATTTGGAGTGCTCATAAATAAAATCATTCTAATTTATCTAGATGACCTTACTATTTTCTCTAAAATGCTGCAGATCATTTTGACCATCTAGAAGCTATATTTAAGAAGTGTCAAGAGTTTGGAATATCCCTGAATCCCAAGAAGTGCATCTTTGCAGTACCTCAAGGCAAACTATTGGGACATATAGTGTCAAAGGATGGAGTCTCTATAGATCCAGAGAGAGTCACAGCCATAATGAACTTGTCCCTGCCAGTCAATAAGAAGGCAGTTCAGTCCTTTTTGGGAAAGATTAATTTTGTCAGTCAGTTCATATCAGACTTTGCAGGCCTAATAAGACCAGTGACACTCTTGTTGAAGAAAGACCTGGTGTTCAAGTGGACTACAAAAGGAAGACAAGCTTTTGAGGAGGTCAAGAAAGCAATTTCAACAGCCCCAATACTTAGGAACCCAGACTTTTCTAAGTCTTTTATAATGTATGTCTATGGAGGAGAGTTCAGTGTTGCTGCTGTCCTAACACAGAAAGATGATCAACAAGAGGGAGAACACCCAATAGCCTTTTTCTCAAGGAATCTTAGGGAGTATGAAGCCAGATACAAATTGTGGAGAAACAAGCATATGCTATGGTAAAAGCCCTCAAGAAATTCAGGCATATGGTGACAGGAAATAAGATTTTGATACTTGTGGCTCATCCTACTGTCAAAGAATACATTATGGAAGGTGAAATCACTGAAAAAAGAGCAAACTGGATAACAAAGACCCTTGAGTATGATGTAGAGGTCAGACCCACTAAGTCAATCAGAGGTAAGGGGTTGTGCCAATACATGGCTCAAGATATGGAAAAGATGATAACTAAAGAAACAAAAAAAGAAAATGTATTGAGGATATAAGAAATTGATCAGAACTCCTGGGTCACAAATAGAATCCAATTTATGAAACATGGGATTTTCCCAAAAGAGCTCTCTCAGGATAGGTGGAGATACTATAGGCAGCAAGGGGTCTATTTTGTTTTAATTGACCAAGTTTTTTTCTGAAAAAATACTGATGGCATACTTTTAAGATGTATAGAGAAAGGTGAAGCCCAAAGAATACTACATGAAATGCACCATGGAGTCTCAGGTGGACATTTTTCTACAAGAACCACAGCTATAAAGATAAGTCAGGCAGGTTACTTTTGGCCCACTTTATTTACAGACTATTATCAACTGGTCAAAGAGTGCCAATCTTGTAAGTATTATGTAGGAAAAAGAAGAAATGCAGCAATGCCCCTTAGTCCCATAATTGTAGATGAACCCTTTGCCCAATGGGGTCTAGACTTCATTGGAATGATCAACCTGGTGTCAAGTATGGGACACAAATGGATTCTAACTACCATAGATTATTTTACCAAATGGAGTGAGGCAGTGCCACTCAAAGAAGCAACAAAAAGGGTGATCCTAGACTTTCTGGAGGGCATCACTACTCGCTTTGGGCCTCCTCGTACCATAATTTTAGATAATGCTAAGGCATTTTTAGGGGAAAAAATATCTGACTTTGCACTAAAGTATGGAATCTATCTGAAAACTTCCTCAAATTATTATCCTTAGGGTAATGGTTTGGCAGAATCAACTAACAAGAATCTGATTAGACTTATTAAGAGAATAGGGGCTGATCATCACAAAGAGTGGCACAAAGTGCTTAATATAGCATTGTGGGCTGATAGAATTATGCCTAAACAAGTGACAAAGATGTCCCCATATGAATTGGTCTATGGTAAGCCTGTTGTAATGCCCTTGAGCTTGGAGATTCCTGCTCTCCAGTTATTAAAACAGATTGAGATTGAGGAAAATGGCCCCATGCAGGTCAGACTTGCCGAACTCCTGGAAGTTCAAGGAAAGAGGGATACATCACATGAATCATTAATGAAACATCAGAAAATAATCAAAGACTGCTTCGATAAGAAGACTTCAAACCCCTATTTTGAAGTAGGCTCAGTTGTTTTGAAATGGGATGAGAGAGCTGCCAAGCTGGGTCGACACAGTAAATTTGAGTCATTGTGGACTAGCCCCTATAAGATTCATTCATGTAAATAGCAAAATTCATTTGAGCTTGAAACAATGGAGGGTGAACCCGAAGAGATTCCTATGAATGGGATCTACCTAAAACATTTCAATTAAGCAGTGTCTCCTATGTATTATAGTTAGATAGTTTCCCTTTCCTTGTTGCGCTATTTTCCCGCTTTGTTTTCTTGCCCTTTCTTTTAATATGTGTTCTAATGAACACGTGGCTGCGGCTCAAAGTCTTTTCATTTTTTGAAACTCTCGCATTCACTAAGTCTCTCTCCAATCCCCAAAATTCCCCAAGGTACCCGTATGCAGCCACTTTTATGACGTGTCTGACACTTTGTCCCATGCAGATTTCATAAGATTTACTAATGGTTTTCCAGTTTTAATGCCATTTATGAGACTTGATGTGTCATTAAGTACCCTAATAACAAGAGTTAAGGCTTAACTCTGTCTCATTTGTTTCTACTTTTGCTAAGAAAATCCCTGTTGCTCGTGAGTTCCTAGTGAAACCTGCTTAGTAAGAGTGTCTTCCCTGTTGCAAAGCTTTCATCCTCCTTACAGTAAGTTCACTAGTTCCCAGTGCAGACACAGATATGGTAGATACACAGTCTTCACAACAGGGGCTTGAGATTTACGAATCCATTGATAAGCTTCTCACCAGCAAATCATATGCTTCAGCCCTTGCGCAACCCTTAGGGACCTATCCAAGGACTAGGGTCCCCGAGGTTGGTTATACGGTCGACCCAGCAAAGGTGAAGGACTTTGCAGATGGTATCATGGACCCAACCCTTCAAAAGCCTGGTAAAGCTCTATGAGAAGGGGCACACCAAAGATGTATCTAGAAGGCCAAGGCTGGACAATCTAAAACATTCAGAATGAGGATATGGACCTCTCAATTGGCAAATTTTATTGTCCCAAGCGTACATTTATGCCCTGACCTGATTGAGATGTGTGCAGAATTGTTTCATACACCCTCAAGCACCATACAAAAGGGTCCCTTCATGGTGCAAATTACACCAAGGGCTATCAGGGACATGTTGGCCCTATACCATGACAAGACAGCCACATTTCCCACCATTGCCAAAATGCAGAAAACATGGGCAAGCATCAATAATCAATTAAGGTCTCTCAATTCAGAGTTGCAGCTAGGAGATGAAAACACTCAAATGCCAGTGCTACCAATATGAAGGGCACAATTCGCTCAGGCTAGCCAGGAAGCATTGTCTATGATGGCATTTATCTTTGGAATGAAGGAAGACATTACTATTTATGACAAGCAAATTGCCATTTTGTTCAGATTAAAGACCATGGACAAGTCTCAGGAGTTTTAGTTGGACTTCTTAGAGTAGATTGCCTATTCAATGACCGATCAACTCACCCACTTTAAATCTACAGGGGTTTTTAGGTATTCTTCTTATTTGTTTCACCTCATGTTATATCAAAACCCTGCCATCTTTTAGCAATATATGCATCTGAATATGTATGACCCAAGTTTCGGTCATAATAGGACCATTCCTGTGTCTGCATGGACACGTGTCTTATCCAAAGTATCTGATCCCTATGAAGTTTGGGAACTTTTTGTTGCCCCTGCTTTTTGCCATCTAAGCCCCGAGTCTGTAGAAAATAGGTTAACACCAAGTATCAAAGGCCTCATGACAAATTGCCCTGTTCCCTGTGACTATTTCTTTGGGTCCCATCACACCATCATTAGGGTCCAAGGTTTTAATGGAGAGCCAATGCTGCTACCTAAGATTTTGACTCCTAGGTTAGCTTTTCTAGAGGTCACCCGGCAGGTGTCTGTGGTTGACAATGACTATGGCACAAAAAGAAGAAAAAGAAAATGTATGATATCCCATGGGTAAGAAAAAAAATGGCCCTACTGGTTAGGGATGCTAAGCACTTGTTGCTAAGGAAACTAGCCATTTTGGGCTTCTTTCTTATAGAAGATAAATGGAAATATGACCCAAGCAGTTTCATAACTTTATGGGTTAAAGACAACAAGGTCGGTGCCAAAATTGTGCATGAGGGTCACCCCTTTTGGGAGGACAGAAGAAACCCTAAGGAGGATATTCCTAATTTATATGTAGAACTGACAGATTTACCTTTTGAGGGGCCCAGGCCATGGGAAATATTTTATAATAAACAGAAGGTCTATGACCCTAATCTCAAAATGGGCACTAGATTGAAGAAAAATTTATTAAGGGATAGGGAATGGAAGCCAAATAAAATTGAAGCCTATTGGAAATATAGGCAGGAAATATCTGAGACAACTCACTCTTTTGGCAATGTTGATACAGATGAAAAATGGGAGTCCATTTGGGATGAATGGCATCCCTCTCCAGTCTCTAGCCCTGATACAAGCAGGATCCATAGGAAGGGTGAGGAGTCTGAAGAAGAACCTGAGTCCACTCATACAGTGTAGGCTCCATGACAAGCCTCATCTACAGCTACTGTAACTATCTAGCCCCAATCTCTCAGTGCCATAGAAAAACAAAAGAATGTGGTATCCTCACCACCTAGAACTTCTCCTACGGTTTCAGCCATTGGGGTTTCTAGTTTTGTGCAATCACCACTAGCAGCAGTGGTAAACATTGAAGAGAAGGAAGCACAGCAAGAAGAAGAAAGGCCAAGGAAACATAAGAAGCTGAAACTTCAGCTTGATTCAGATGAGGAGGTAGAGCCTTCGTAGCATCAACCACTGAGTACATCTATTGCGCCTCAGGTATGTGTTATTTCTCCTTCTTCTTCTTAGTCTTTTTCTTCTTCTAGAGGGGTGGCAATCCCAACTGGCCAAATATTATCCCCTGCCACCTCTACTATACCAATTTCCCAATTTACCCCACCTGTTACTACTCAGGCCATGTCATCACAGGCCACATCATTGCCTCCCTTTTCTCCCTCTTTTCCAAAGAGAATACCTCCCCAGTTTCCCCCTAGCCAGCATTTGGCTATTCCCTATGGCTTGCCGCAGGGTCATCCTTTTGCGGGCGGGTATATTGCCTCTCCCCCTACCTTCCAAGCTCAAGTAGACACTGCTAAGAAGGCTAGGGAGGCCCGGATGGATAAAAAGAGGAAGAAAGATAATAAAGCTCAGGCTGTACCACACATGAGGTCACTATTTGACCCAATCCAGCAGCATCTAACTGTGACTCATTTGTCACCTAATGTAGTTAGGCCAAACAAGCAGATACAGCCTCAAGATTATACAATGAGTGCAGTGGCTATGGATATGTCACTTTTTAGACCACAGGACAGGGTCAAGCTGTTGAATGAAACCACTTCTGCTGTAGCTACTGATTATTTGAAACTATCAAAGAAGTTACAGAAGGTGGAGGCTGATTTAGCTCAAGAAAAGGCACATTGTGGCAATCTTGCTACAAAGCTTAAATCAAAAATTGATGAAATAGAGAATCTCAATCAACAGTTGCAAAATATTGTTTCTTGTTAGATTCATCAGGCTACATAGAGCTAAAATGCTTCTTTGAAAGAAGAGCTAATACAAGTGAAGTCTATAGTGATAGCCCTAAGGTAGGAAAAGGCCACACTACAGAAAAAATATCAGGAAAACCTGCAACAAGTCACACAGTTCCAGCAGAAGCTGCTGAATGAACAAAACAATGCTGCTGCCATACAGGCCCAACTTCAAGCCGAGCAACAAACATCAAAATAGTTGACACTTGAGTTGGCTAATAGACCAAAGAATGTAGGAGTTCTGAACCTGGTCAAGGAGCTATATGTATCAGTATGGAAAAGAATCTCTAAGGAGATTACTTAGCTCAGACCCTCTCTAACTTTCCTGCTAAATGTGCAGCAATTGTGTGAAAAGGTGGAGACTTCAGTTTAGGCCACTCTGTCCACTGTTTCCTTGAGAGTTTCAGATTCTCAACTACTGCTGAAGAAGCTATATGAGACAACTGATGAAACATTATCAGCAACAGGGATTAGTGATAGAATGATTGCTGCAAAAAGGGTGAATGAAGTTCTCAGTTGTAACTCTGTTGCAATTAATTACAAAGAGCTCCTATATGTGGTCAAGGAGGGAGTAAAAGACATGAAGAAGCATATTGAAGATCTGGTGCATTTGGGACTTCCCTCTCCTTTTCTTGATAATAATATTGTGCTGATGATTGATGAAATCAAGCCTTTGCAGTTGGCCAGACAACATGATCAGTCAGTTTTCCAGGGTTTGATAGATTCTTCAATAGTGCAAGAAGTGGAAGCTGTTTTGATCCCAGTGGCCCAACTTGATTTCCAATTGAAGGCTGCAGTTCATGTTTTGAAAAGTTTTTCACACAAGGATATCATCAACCTTGATTTACCCTTCTAGGATTTACAAAATAAACAAGGACTCTCTGCTGCTCAATGGTCTGTTTATCAGACGGCTTTGCAGAATCTCTAATTTTTGTTGTATTTTATACACATTCTTTTCCATATTCTTTGGATTCTTTTTAAGTAGGCTCAAAAGTCCTCGGGGTTGCCAAGAACTGTAGAGTAAATACTCTACATTTTGTTTCAATTGCAGTGTATCAGTATGGCTATGCGGGTTCCAGTTTTATTTATGTGAGTTTCAGTTTTGGCCCCGAAGATTGACAGTAAGGGTTGTTGCCTATGTCCCAAAGCTGAGCGGAACATGCCATGTGTTGTCAGTCAAGACACATTTTGAGAAGTCTCAGACTATGGTGGAAGTTGCCATGTGTCATCTTCCGCATTGAGTTTCGAGCCTTGTTGGTAGGTGGCGACTGATCAGGAAAGTACTGTACACTAGCCATGTATCCTCTCTGACTTTAAAAATCCTAGGGCTGACTTTAAAAATCCTAGGGCCGACTTAAAAATCCTATTTTTTATGACCAACATAAGAAAACCCTAATTTTTGTAACCGACAAAAAGGCTTGATAAAAAGCGGCCAAGGGATAGGGTTTGAGTATTGTATTGTAGCATTTGCAGCGGTATTGAGTTGCAGGGATTGCTGATTGTAATCGGTTTGATTTACTGGATAATAATATTGGACTCTCTGTTTGGTGGATGTAGCCCGGGTTTGGGTGAACCACGTTAAATCTCATCTCTCGCTGTTATTAATTCTGTGTATTTCCATTTCTCTGTTTAATCTTTATTTGCATTTAATTGATATCTTCTACCGGCTAACCCTAACAAGCCCCTTTTAATGTTTCTCAGACTATGGTGGGTCCCTGTTTCAAAGTCTCAGTGAGCGTAGAAGGCGCCAAGTGGCAGCTACGGAACGTTTCAGTGAGTTTCTTTAAGTTACGCGGAAGGTGCCGTGTGTCTTTTCTAAAGTTAAGCGAAGCGTGACAAGTGTCGACATCCACAGGTTCTTCCTTTTTCTTTCATTATTAAGTAAACGCTATTGGTGGGCCCCAGTGAAGTAGCTAAAGTTAAGCGGGGCGAGCCAAGTGTCATCGTCTGCGTGAATCTAAATGAGTCCCAAATGTTTCTATAGTGTTTCTAAGGCAATGCAGAGTCTGCCATGTGTCATTTTCTGCAAGACTTTCAAAAAGTATCTAAAGTTTCTATAGACAAGCGGAAGCCACCACATATCACTTGGTAATAGCAGCGGAAAGCGCCACCTGTCCCTGTTCCTTTTTGAAGCTGCTCAGGCAAGAAGTATTTTGGGTCCCATTTTTGGTAAGTGATACGAGTTTCGAGGCAACGAACTATGATAGATGTCAAAGGCAGAGCACTCCTAATACAAGACATAGTAAAGAGTATGATGTTGTGGATGTCACCACGTATCTATTTGCAAGTGTCGCAGACACTGCCAAGTGTCATTTTCTGGTGCCTTCTAAATAATGAGACAGTTTTCAAGTGAGGCAAGCAGATGCTGCCATCTGTCTCAAGGGTTTTGTTTCTAAATGTAGCAGAAGCTGCCATGTATATGTTTCAATTACAGCAGAGGCTGCCACGTGTCGAGTTCCTGTTTTGCCGGAAAGATGAAGGAGTTTCAAGTAAAGAGTGCAGACTATGTTATTTGCCTTAGGGTTTATAGTCGCAAAGTCTAGCGGACGCTGCCAAGTGTCCTCACCTATTTCACAGGAAGGAGCATTACGTGTATCTGTTTCAGCCAATGAACTTGCAGAGAAGCTAACCGTTTCAGATCTGAAAGATATTTTCTGTCAGATACTTCTAGTTAAGTTTTAGTTCGGTTAGACTATTGGGATTTGATCGTGCAGGCAATCTTGAGCCAGTCCTATGCTATAAATATGGATCCAGATCACAGAGAGAAGGGGATAGAGAATTTTTTGCATATAGATTGTTATCAGAGATTTACGAGAAGTTTTTTGAGACTTTCTTGCTGTGGCCAGTAATATCATTTGCCTTTGTTCTATTTTCTAGATTCAGAAAGTTTGTATAACTGTGCATGTATCAGTGCCTTTTATGAGACTAGAAAATTAATAAGAAGACTAAGTTCTGTGCCTTTGCTAATATTTTTTGTGTTATTAAAAAATCATCTAAGTTGTGAGCCTTTGATTCTATTTGTTTTCATCTTTTACATTGATCATGCATTGTTTGCTCTTTAATGTAACTGAATCCTAAAGATAGCTTCACTGTGCTTAGTATTAAGGAATGAATCATACTCAGGCGCATCGCGATAGTTAAATTTCCTTTCATTACATTTGTGTTTCTGTTTAATTTCTATCCCTTTTCCCAAAATACATTTGAGATAAAGAAGAGCCAGCTTCTTTAAAATCTGGAGGTCGTTTCAGGTCGTAAGTCCCACATTCCTGAAACTTCCCATGTTGGTGTTGGAAATAGCACAATTTTAAGCATCAACAGTGGTAAAGAGGAAAAAGTAGTTGTTGAAAAGTTTAAAAGCTCAAAATGTGTGGTACTATAAAAGGTTGAAGTTGCTAGGGAATTTGCATGATAATGGGTCTAAGGTTGTTGATGAATTGACTTAAAAGTGTCTTATTTTCTGAGAGATATATAAACTTGGTTGAAAGGTGTAGTGTTGATTTAATTTGTATTTGACATATGAGGTCCTTTGTATTTGATATGCTTTGTTATGTGGTCATGTCATCCTTTGATTTTGTACCTTAAGAGTCAAAACAATATGTACAAGCTCAGACCCGATGGAGTTTAAAAGCAAAACAAGTAAATTTTTGAGTTCCACTGTTGCATTTGTATATCAACTTGTGTGTATACACCCATGTATCCAGTATGCAGATTGTGAAATGTGCATGCACGGACGTCATGGTTAATGTCAAAACAACATATAATGAAACTACATGCTTGTTTGCATACCACATACATAATTTGAGATACATAGCTGGATTTGAGAAAAAGGTCCAAATAAACATAGGGGAAAAGAACAAATACTTCAGTTTGCATATTTGTATGTTTAAATATCTTGTATCTCATAGACAAATACAAAGGTAGAAGAGACTTGCAAATTATATAAAATAGAAATGTAGGCTACATCCGCATTTGCAGTAAATGATTCACGTGCTTAAACACAAAATGAAAGTGCATACAAAGATCAAATAGAACACTATGAAATTAATAAAATGTTTTAACAGGTATTTCTTGTATTCATCATATACAAGGGATTTACATTCAAAAGCGGGATTGCTACCCACCATTGTCAAAATTTGAAATCGATAGACAAAAAGAGCAAAATTGTTGAGGTTAAGATTATCAGCTAGGGATTCCTATAAAAATTCCTAATTCTGACCAGTTCTACAAAGTGTGCCACCCAGTCTCTATTTTGCACTATGTCTAGTCCCCTAGATAAACATAGAAAGCTTAGACCAATTGTCGCCCAATAGTGATGGCACGCTAGAGCCAAATTAGACATGTTTATGAGGAAAGGTAGTCTTTGATACTGAGCACTAGGGGTGTGTTGGAACTGGACAAGTCCAGTCCATTTTTTCAAAAAATGCTTACTTTGTATGCCCTTCGAGATCATTTTACCCAATTAAATGCAAAAATTTTGGGACAGTTAGGGGTTGCATTTCTTTGTCTAGTGCCTGATCCTTTGAGCTCATTAGCAAGCAGAAGGCAATTGTAGTTGTGCTGCATAGTTAAAGCAATGGAATTAGTCTGGTAACTTTTATCTGCAAGTCATTTCCTTGCTCAATCCATTACCATTATTTGATTATTGAAGATATTACATGCATCTAGTACTGATAATAGGGTAGATGAATAGAAACAGATAAAATGGCTTTTACTTATCAAGGTTTCTATTGAGAATACACAGAGAAAGTATAAGATAGCCAGTGGCACTTGGGTGGCTTGTTAGAAGATTGGGTTTGATATGGATTCTTGTAGTGTATGATTGAGGAGTTTATAAGACGGGATCACTTGAAAATATTGTAGCTTTTTTGCCAGACCTCTTGGGTAGAAAGTGACCTCCTAAGTTAAAACTGGGTGGTGCACTATAATGGAAAAGATGTTATGAACACTGTTAGATTAAATGCATATCTTCTATATGGAGGCACACGTGGAAATTTAGTTTTCATGGAGCCCCCTCATATTTGCAACTAGGAGAGATTAAGCCTTTAAAAGTAGTTTTAAATCTTCATATTGTGCAAAGAAATTTAGAATGTTTATTTACACATTGTTGACCATGAACATCGTGTTATGTTCCATTTCTCTCTGAGGTAATTTTATTGTGGAAACTGCATATCTTTATGCAAAACTTCTTTTGATATAGTTTGCATATTGACAAACATGCAGATGGATGGAAAAATTAAGGTGTTCATCTGAGGTAAAGCCTCCTTATACTTAGTCAGCATTACACAGTGCCCTAGGTCTTCCTGAAACAATCTCTCCTTGTTGTCCTCGGCTTGGCTTGTTGGTGGTTTGGTGGCGACTACTCCTACACCCATTTCTGGTGATTCGACTGTGCTCAAACATATCCATTATCCTCTAGTTCGCTCTCCTTGCAGAAAATTTTAAAAACCTGTCGATGTTCCTATCTAAATCTAGAAGAGTATATTGTTCAGTTGGTGCCTTGTCTGAGCCGTTATAGTCATGTCTATTAGAACACTTCCAATTATATTTCACCATTTGCTCCATAATGATTTTGCTTTGCACTTATCGATTTTATTTGATTGAAAGTTACTAAAGCTTGATCCAAAGATTCATTTTGTGCATGTCCTGCAATCATCTAATGATTATTCTTGAGCCATTCCTTCATGTTTTGAAAGCTTATATATAGTATCACTTCTTCATTTATCATACTTTGAATGACTTACTGTGCTTTACCTTATGCTGGCCATGCAGGGGTATAGCCTGCGCATTTTGCTTAGCCATTATAGGTAACAGAACAATGATTGTGCAACTATATAGTCTTTTGAATTAGAGATGCCCAACTAAATCACTATGTCATATATCTTTTCTACATTCAGCTGCATATACCAAAGTTCTTCTATTTGCTTATCTGATAAATTCTTTTTCGTTACATTTCATGTAAGTTTTTAGTCTGACAAATACCATACACAATGATGAAGTTTGCATCTTTAGAAACTATGGTAGAATTGCTTTACAAGCATGTAGTACCCATTCCAAAAGATCAATGCAGCAAAGCTCTTGAACTGGGAGTTAGTTTTGCCGTAGGATATATTGTTGGTGTCTTTTGTGCTATTGTTTCACATCTTGCAGACAATCTAGTTTCTTTCCTAAACAATGCCAAGGGTGCTACTATGGGCGAGGCTATGTAGAAGATCGGTCTTATTGGCTTCTTTACTCGTGAGCTTCCTTTATGTATGGTTATGATCAAGCTCAGTGGGGTATCTATGATGCTTTCAAGGTGTTTGTTTGCCTACGGAAATCATGGATAGGTGAATGGTGCACAATCCATAAAATAAAGTGCAACCACAAGCTCACATGGCGCAGCCTATACAAGTGTGCAGGCATCTAAACAGAAGGATCAATGTTAAAATATATGACACCACTATTAGTTGAAGGTCACCTCTTGTATAATGATAAAGCTCATCCAAGTTGTAGAAACCAACATTCAAATCCAAGACATAGCAATATCAAAACAAAGTGCCATCTTTATGCTTATGTGATCAATCGGGGCACATCCAGCTATAGTCATGGAGTTTTAAACTACAAACACCATATCATAGGAACCATTCAACGTAGGAAAGATCAATGGCACACAAGCTCTCTACCTAGTGAAGCATGTTGGGTAATTTGAGATGCTAAGTGACAACTTCTTTGCCACTATGCCAAAGTTATACCTAGCAACAAATTGTATACCCCAGTGTAGCAGGAGCAAGTAGGGTAATTTGAGATGCAAGGGGGTGACTTCTTTGGGCTTATACCAAAGTTATATCTTAAGCAACAAATAGTATAGCCAAGGCATAAGTTGTTGTAAAAGGTTGGTTCTAGCTCTTAGCAAAGTTAACTCACATTGAGTTGGAGGGCAATTCCTTAATTGCTAGCGAAGCATTACAAACTAGGAAGGTCTGCTGCTCATGTTTAAAGGCTGTACTGGAAGAAGCCTTTATTCTCATACATAATTTCCATAATATCTATTTTAAACATTGTTATCATGAGGCAAATAAAATTGAAGATTATCTTGCCAAGAAAGTGGCATATTGACCCTTAGAAGTCTAAGTGAGATCATCAAGGGTCACACATATGAATAGGGGCTTGTAAAAATCTTCATTTTTCAATGATCTCCCTAAGGTCCTCATCTGTCCCAATCAAGGTTTCATCATTTATTAAAATATTTAATGATTATCATAGATTGGGTTTTTTGTAAAACTCAAAAAATGTTGTCTATATCTTTGTGTCACCCCATTGTAATGCAACCTATCCCTTATGCATGGCCCACAACAGGAAACTTTATTTTGGCAGCTAGGATTGGATTCTCATTTCGTTGTGAACAGTTCATGCTACATATTATGAAGAGGCTTAATACCTTGTGGGAAGAGTACAAATATATCCAACTCATTGTTAGCCATACTTAGAATAATTAGGTTTTAGTAAGGGTAAATGCAAGTGCAGATTTGGAATTTTATGGATCCACTTCTATTTATACCGGCCTTTGGCTACAATTTTCAGTTACAATTGTGAAGGATGCATCAATGCATGGAACAAGATCTAGAAGCAAGAAGCCATTTGAAAAGGGGCATAACCATCCACAATGCTTCCATACATTCTTAAAAGGCCCTGTGAATGATGGGGCAATAAGAGATGCATTTAGTTTAACAATAATTATTCTGCTAGGAATATTTGAAGAATGGTCTCAAAGAACATTGCAAACCCTCCTCTAGGGGTTAAAAAACAACTCTTAAAAGAGGAGTTACAGAGGCATCCAGAAGAGAGTATCTCTAATCCCATTATTTGTCAATGGCTTTGGAAACACATCAATGACAGCAAGGAGATAAGTGATTGGGTAGAAAAGCATAATCCTTCACTTTGAGAAAAAATCATATTGCTAGATCCTGAGGATACATGAGCACACCAAAACAGCTATATTCTTATCAGGGATATTGCAGTTGAAAATAATGCTTTTGGTGCAGGGTAGGATTTTGCACATTCAGAGGCTTTTATGATTTTGCAAGGCAAAGTCAGGAAATTGGAAGTCAAGTTTGATGGAAGTATGGTGGGAAGCAACCAGCACCTATTCATTACTGTAGCCAATTGATGTCATGCTTAAACTATATTGGCAATCCCTTTAATCATATCAGACTAGACAAGTCAGGTTACAAGGGGAGGTTTCTAATTGGTCTTTGCTACCTAGGCAGTTACAAATGATGAAGTTTCAGTCTGAATTAATAGTTATGTGGAATCAATAAGCTAGTAAATACCATGCTGTTGTTTTGTAATACTAAATTAGTAATATAAAAAGTAAAGTAAATTCTTTTTGCCCTGCAAAATATTATCCAAGACCAACTTTACTAGCATGGATAGTAGTGTAGAAAAAATAGAATTAAAGATTAGTAGTGTCTCAGACAATAAAGATAAAAGTGCCAATTTAAAAAATTTCCAGATCTTAACTTTCTGGATCACAGCAACCATGGCATCACCATTTATGAGGGAACGACCCCTGAACCTAAACAGGGATGTTTCTCAAGCTGCAGCCTTAAATCAAATTTCGGAGAGGACATTCTCAACAAAGTGCTTATTAAACCAGATGAAGGAAGATGTAATAAAGGAAGAGTGAACATAATTAATGGGAAAAACAAATATTGATGAGGGAAATTTCTAATGTGCAAATAGGAGTTTATAATGGAATGTGATTATAGTGAATTCCACACTTCCGTAAAAAAGGTGCCAAGGTAAATGATTTCACATAGGAGTAAAAACAGGATGAGAAAGATCTAAATAAATTTTAAGGAAAATCAAAATGCCAGGCAAATAAAATATTTCACCAAAGTAAGAAATAGATTCTCGAGAAAGGTCAAAATGCAAAATGGAAATTGTAAAGTATTTTTCACCAAGATGGGAAATATTTTTACTAGGAGAAAAGGGGATATCAAAGCACTGACCAATATTTTATTTCTTGATGGCAAAAGATTAATATTAAAAACAATAAATTAAACCTAAGGTCATGCCAAAGAATTTGTTAAATTATTAGAGCCTTAAAAGGAAATATCAAGGCAAATTGTTATTAACATTTGGGTATGATAAAGTGACATTTGACGAATGAAATACATTGTTCCGGTGATGAAACCCTAAATACATGTCACTAAGCAAATATACAATGGAAATAATGGAATGATACCTCACGACACATATCCTAAGGTTCACATCTATACAAATTATATGTTTATATATTATCTAATGATTAATTTGTTTTCTTTGCAGGATTAGGGTTGTATTGAATTCAATGAAGCGGCTCGGGAAGATTAAATATTTTATTTCAGCCTGAGATGATTATTAAAAGAATGTAGCTAGATGATTAATGATTGTCTTATCAAGTGAAACCATATATACGTTATATCAGTAATGTAAACTACAAAATGAATGTAACGGGTCTGATGCTTGTTACATCTCTTTAAATAGAGATTCCCGGAATAAGAAGTTAGAATTAGGTTAGAATTAGATTAGAAATAGAGATTTTTACAAAAATACAATTGAAACATTTTAGGATTAGGTTAGGTTAGATTTGATTCAATCTGATGCAAATTTGATCCTTCTATGCAATTTCATTCTGAAAAAGGCTATGGTGCATGATACATTCTAAGGTAGCAGTTGAGGATTCAAATTTGAAATACATTGTGACGGTATCATCTATTTGTTGTTTTTAATTCAATCAATTTAATTATCTCCATGTCATTCATTTTTTGATTATTCAATTTGAATGTGTTAAGGATATTTCCAAATTGTCTGGTTACATTTGCTAATTTAGTATAGTTGATTTGATTGGTTTCTTAGAGAGAATTAAATCCTTTCTCATCAATTACAGTAATCTTAGAATGTTGAATGGATTACTAAGTATGATTAATTGATTAGGGTTATTAATTTGTCTCCAGAGTTGATCTAATTTATTATTTTACAAAGTTAAATTGGTTCTTTTCGGAAAGATTAAAATCCTTTTAATATTCTACATTTAATACAATTATGTCCTTTGGATTATTAAGAATGAATTAATGATTTCTTCCTTGCACATTTGTACAAGTTGCAAACAGTTATATGTGCCAATCAGATTGAGTTATTACCTGATACAAGTTATTTGTTTTTGATATCTTGACTCCGTTGCCCAAATGGACAAAGCACCAGTCTAACTATTGATTCATTTTATGTTTAAAATCTTTATTCTATTTTATTGCTATAGTTTAGATTTATTTCATGTTAGTTGTTATTTATTTCTATTAGAATTTAGATTAAATCATTTGCTTTCTTTAGAAATAGTTTACAATATCTTATCTGATTTACAAGTATGCCATTATAATTGGATAAATTAGCAGCAAACTAACATTGATTTAATCATACAACCTACTTTGATAATCAAAGGTTCACCCACCTAGGTTGTAGCAGGACCTAAAGCGCAAGAAGAAGTTGATCGTTAAGGTCAAACTCTAGTCATTGGCTCAAAAATGTTGTGGATTTGACCATAGGGCTTGGCATCCCCTTAGAATCCTCAACTTGCATTTTTGAGACCCAACAGGGTGGAAACTAGAGTGATCTCTAAGGCTCACGAAACATCATTATTCTACACCAATTATTACATCCATGTCTATAAGTCGGTAATCTGCCCTGAAAATGTCCTAAAATAGTAGAAATACCTCAATTTTGTTGACACTTAGATCCAATAGAGATGTAAGAAACCAAGAGGCAATATCAAAGTTCACTCTATATTTGTCCTCATTAACAAGAAAGTCTTTGCCTAGAACCATTTTGACAGCTTCCAGTTCCAGGTCATGAAATCCAGGATCATCATGTTGTATGATGAGTTTCCTTAGATGAGCGTTAGAAATAAAACCAAGGAAAGTTGTCTGCCTTCTTGCACTATGGAGACAAATGGGAGTATCCATAATTGCAGGCATAGTAATTCTAAAAAATGACATAAAAATTCTTCATAATTACCACCATTAAATAAAGCTCAGCCTGATGTGCAAAATTAATCGCCATTAATAGAGTTTGTGTGAGCTCAATACCCAGTGTTGAATAAATAAATTTATACATGCCAAAAGTCTAATGGGAATAAATATCATAGATATTCTTAGATTTAAATCATAATTTTTGAATTCAACATTAATTGCAGGTGAGAGTACAGTTGTTTATAGCAGAAGGGAGAGAAATTCTATTATGAAGAAATTTGCATGTTTACATGTATATGATATACATTGGCATATACATACTGATATACATTGTGAGATACAAAAAAATTACATACAAAGACCCAACGGAAGAAAAGTTTAAGTAGCACATACATCGGGTGGGGTCTATCAGTGTATAATCGAGATGAACATGATATGCTAAAAGATAATACAAAAGATATAATGCAATATCGGGAAAGAAATTAATTACAATTTGATTAGGAAAATGGCTGGAGTCTGATATGGTACATTATGTGAATTGTATAAGATATGCACAATGGATGTATGAAGGCAGCCTTGAAAGTAGGTAAAATAGGATTTATAACATGGTAAGGTCCACACCTTTTGTATGTTTGTGTTTTTATATTCATTATACAAATAGGTGATACATAAATAGAGATGGATAGGCAGAGTTGAAATTACTCTTGTCTGATTAGTAAATGTTTTTGAAATCTGTGAATTGTATAAACATGGGTTTGCATTTGATATATAAAGTAATATACATTTACTAATGTACAAGCAATAAAGTTCAAGCCCAAAACTAAAATTTATGTGATTTTAGTTCATTAACGATTGAGGTCCAGATTTGTATGTAGGTATTTTTGTATCTGATATACAAAAGTAAGTTGCAAAAAAGGGTTATAACATATAGAAAAGTATTTGTCACAACTTAAGTGATGCATTTGTATCCAAAATACAAAAAATGGAAAACACATCACCAACAGATACAAATTTGAAATTGATACATTTTTAACAAGTGTATGTATTGCAATAAATGTCCTCGAATGTAGTAAACTTAGGTAAAGGGAGAAATAAAAGAAAATAGAGGCAGGGTTTGTTATTCATAAATTGCATACTGAGACAGAAAATTGCAAACTAGATATGAAGAACAAAAAATTTAGGAATAACTGAGTAAGATTGACAGTGCTACAAGCGAATGGTAAGGGCGTGTTGAATACAACAGTATAACAGTTTAGAAAAGCAAACACAGGTATGTATCCAAATGCATCTATAATTGGGTTAAAGTTAAAATACAATTAGTTATAGCCAATACAGTGAATAAAATGATGCAAATTAAGTTGTATGTTGTAATTAATTGTAAAAAAGGGTTGTAAATGGTGGTTAATGGTTTAATAAATCCCTTATATAGATGAGAAAGAAACAAGATTCAATCTCTTTGTCAATTGTACAAGATTCATGGCACTTTCTTTTTTGGTAACAGATTGATTTCATGGCTAAGAAAGAAACAAGATTCAATCTCTTTGTCAACTATACAAGCAGAGTCTATTGCAGCAGTATGTTGTTGTAGTCAAGCATTATGGATGAAGAAGACTTTGAAGGACATAAGATGATAGCACGGTCATCCAACAATTCTATGAATCTTAACAAATTTTCCTCCTTTGTCCAGATGGACTGCTATAGCTTATTATCAAAATAGTGACAGGAACTAACATGCAACACATTAAAGACAGAATGACATGAATTCAGACTTATTTCTAACCAGCTACAGGAGCTATCCACACACATGATACAGAGACATATTGCATAAGAAATTTATCTTTCATTTCATTTAGCCAACTTGGCCTCTATTATAAATATTAAAAAACTATTCAAAATCACACCTACTCCTTTATCTCTTTGGCCTCTCATGGGCCTCTATCTCCTCGCTGGTCTATACTCATTGGCCCTTGGTCACATTCAATCTCCTCCTTATTTCCACTCAGTCTTACACTTTTCTTGGCCTCTCCTTGTCAGGTATATCTTCGCCCTTTCTCTTGCTATATCTGCCCTTCAACAAAATCTACCTCATCTCTCTTACACTTGGCCACATCTAATCGGCCTCCTCTAATTCCTCTTTCCTATATAACTCAACCTTCCTCTATAATGCCTTGGCCTCTCTCTTTTGTTTATCAGCCACTTCGTACTACATGTTGACCCTTGCTCTTAGCATCAGCTTCTTCTAATTGTCTTCAGATTTTCCTTCTCCATTATTGGCCTGGTGACCTCTCCTTTTCTTCCACTCTCTTCTTTCTATTCCTATCAGCCTCTTTCCATATATGCCACCTCTTCTATTTGGCCTATCAGCCTCCTCTACTAAACGTGTAGCCTGCTCTGATTAATCATCCTCCTCTATAGTTTACGGCCTCCTTCTTCTCATTATCGGCCTCTCTATTCTTTTACGTATGCGGCCTCTTTCATTATCTTCTGCCTCTTAGTCAGTTCCTCTTGTCATGGCTGCCACACCTTCATTAATAACTATCACCTCCTTATTGTATGCATCCTGCACCAATGGTATTCTGCCACTTCTCTTTTCTTCCCTCTCTCCACTATGCTCATTAATTTTCTGCATTATCACAAACTGCCACAATATCTATTCTTAGTCATGCCTTTAATTGGCCTTTTCTCTGCACTGCTCGGTCACCCACTTCTCATATGCATGTGGCTTGCTTTGTCTATTTTTTAGTCTTTCTTCCTTTTTTGCCACCTTTCACTGTTAGTTACTACAACCTTCCTTGGATAAATATAGAAATTCTTTTTATTACACCATAAACATCATTGTCGGCACCTCTAACGAACCTTCACGCTGCCAATTTCCTCAAAATAGCAATGTAACTGATTTTAATAATCACCACCTTCTCCATTATCCCACTTTCTAGAATTTAATAATTAATTATTATTGTTCCTGTCATCTTGGTGACAGGAGCTTCCTTTCTCATGCTTCTGTCACTATCTTGACACATAAACCATAAATTTTAAAGTTGACTGGATGCCCCTATATCAGACTCCCCAGGGGAAAAAATCATGTGCTCCGGCACATGTGTTCCTCTGCAAACTTAATCAAACCTTTTCTTCCACCTTTTCCATAATTTCTCTATCTCACAGGCTTCAATCTTCCAACATTTTTGTGCAATTCTGTGGGCTGCTCTCACATGATTGTCTGCATCACTTATAATCCACATCCAATCTCCAATTCTTCTTTCATTAAACAAATCATAATCAAATGGAAAAATTATAACAACATCCAATGCATTATCAATACTTACCATTCCTTCATCATACTCGACATGTTCATCTATCATATCTTTCAGCCATTCGTCCTTCAATCAACTGCTGCAACATCACATCATTTTCAGCTTCATCCTTTACCATCTTACCTTCCAAATCTGTATCATCTTCAAGCTTTATTTCTACAACCAATTTTGCATCATGGTTTTCAATCTTCACTGCTGTCCTACTCATGCTCAAACCTACCCTCTTTTCATCCCATTCTTTCTCAATGGCTGCCAACTGCTTCCATAAATCTTCTTCAACCTTTTCTATTGCTACTCCATCTTCCAATCTTATCTCTTCTTTGGTTTCATTCTTCTTTTGTTTTCTTTCTTGCTCTGGAACTATGGCTGCTCCATCCTCATCTTCTTCCTCTATAGCTGCTTGCTTGGTCAAATCTGCATCTTCAACACATGCTTCTGCTATCTTCTTTTTCTAGACAACTCTTCTATTCCACTTTTCCTCTTTTTTGTCATACCATCATCTTGCAATTTGCCTTTGCCTACATTCTTGTCTTCTCAAATATCTATTTCTGCTTATCTCTTTTTCTTCTAATAATCTCCTCATATTTTCCTCATTATTATGAATTTCATTCAAAGTTTCATCAATATAAAAATCTGATTTATTTTCCCTTACCTTGCCTACAATTGGCTTCTCTTGCTACAACTTCACTGTATGCTTCTTCTCTTTCTTGTCATCCTCTACTGGATTCATCATGATTCCAGTTTCTTGGAGTTTGTTCTCCTTATCATGTCTCCAATCCTTTATCTTTTCTACAACACATTGGTTTGCTGCTTTCTTTATCACCCACACTTTAGCACTGGATTGATGTCCTTTCCTTGTTGCACTTAATCTTCTCTTGACTTGCTCTATCTTCATCCTTCAATCATTTCCTTTAAGCCTCTTTACTGGCCAAGTCCACCTTGCATCATACTACCACTTATTCATCTACACATCTCTCTTTCTATGCACTTGCTTCTTAGCATAAACAAAATCAAAGACATTCACTTCTTTACAACTCAACTATTGCCTTTCATCAATCCTTTTTCTTTTGCCAACATGACACTACATAACTATGATCCTCAATCACATTTACATTTTCCAATTTCTTTTTCTTATCAACTTGTCTGTCCATATTATTATCTTTACATTCATGATTAAAAATAAGAATATTACCTTGATCCTTCTGTGTAAGGACCTGCTATCCCAAATTGCATCCACCTTTAGGTTCTTGGCTTTTCAACTTTTCTTCTTTATAGGCATCTTGTGCTACTGCTGCCACATCTTCACTTGCATCGTGAAACTCTATGGTTTCCTCTTCATCTTCATCATCAAACTGAACACCTTGAACATCAATCTCCTATCCATTCTCAGGTTCTCTGCAACATTCCCCTACTACAACCTTCTCAAACTCTTCTTGACATGATGTTGTCATCAATCTCTTCTCTTTCACATCTTCCATTCTTTCTTTAGGAGCTATTCTTGCCCCACCTTTCATTATCTTTAAGGTCTCATCCTCGACCTTCTTCATCACTTTCTTTATATCTGCATACAAGTCTGCAAACATAATATTAGCAAATAAAATGAGAGATGATGGTGTCTCTATCAATGCCCTCCTCATGGACATTCTTCCTTCTTCATCATTTTTTGCTTCAAGTGCTTTCTGTTGTACTTTCTTCTCTTCCTCTTTTCTCATGTTCTCTTCAATGAAAACCTCTTTAACCTCTTCTAGTCCATGTTTCTCTAATGGTAACTCTCCACTATAAAAATCTCTATGGGTACTCTTTTCATTATTCTCTTCTCTTCTCGAGGCATTCATCTTTTGCCTTTTTCTTTTCTCAACAATCTCTTTTACTAGAAATTTTTCTTTCTTACTCATTGGCCAAACCCTATAATATCCTTGGCTTTCCTCCTATTCTCCATACCATTTTTTTTACCAGCATTAAATCTCTCCTCAATGCTGCCAATTCTTTTTCAAACTCTGCATTTGTCATTCTCTTATCTTCTTTCCTCTTGTCTCTTTTCATGAGACTCTTTTCCTCCATTTGCTTATGTACCATTCTATCTTCTTTCATCCTTCAAACACCTCACCTAGGGCTTATTCCTTTTTCACTCTACCTAGTCTTTTGGTGATACACATACACACTGCAGTAATCACAGTCTTCTTTCTTCTACTACCCACATGTCCTAGCTATGTTGCCTCTCTTTGGCGATCTACTCAGCACTCAAGACCAACCTTGCACTCTGATACCAATATGATGGCACAGTTGTCCAACAATTCTATGATTCTTAAGAAATTTTCCTCCTTCATCTAGATGGACTACTATAGCTTACTGTCAAAATAGTGACAGGAACTAACATGCAACACATTAAAAATAGAGTGACATGAATTCAAACTTATCTCTAACTAGCTACAGGAGTTTTCTACACACATTATATAGAGTCATAATGCATAATAAATTTATCATTCATTTCATTTAGCCAACTTGGACTCTATTACAAATATTACAAAACTATTCAAAATCACATATACTCCTTTATCTCTTTGGCCTCTCATCGGCCTCTACCTCCTCACTAGTCTATATTATTTGGCCCTTTGTCACATTCGATCTCCTCCTTATTTTCAATTGGCCTTACACTTCTGTTGGCCTCTCCTTGTCAGGTATATCTTCGGCCTCTCTCTCACTATATCTACCTTTCAACAAAAGTTACCTCTACTCTCTTGCACTCGGCCACATCTAATTGGCCTCCTATAATTCCTCCTTCTTATATAACTCGACCTTCCTCTATAATGCCTCGGCCTCTCTCTTTTGTTCATCAGCTACTTCCTACTACATATCGACCCTTGTTCACAGCATCAGCTTCTTCTGATTGTCTTCATATTTTCCTTGATCCACTATTAGCCTGGCGGCCTCTCCTTTTCTACTGCTCTCTTCTTTCTATTCCTATAGACCTCTTTCCATATATGCCACCTCTTCTATTTGGCCTATCGACCTCCTCTGCTAACCATGCGGCCTGCCCTTATTAATCAGCCTCCTCTATAGTTTACGGTCTCCTTCTTCTTGTTATAAACCTCTCTATTCTTTTACATATGCGGCCTCTTTCATTATCTTCTACCACTTAGTCTGCTCTTCCTGTCATGGCCATCACACCTTCATTAATAACTATCACCTCCTTATTGTATGTGACCTGCACCAATGGTATTCTACCACTTCTCTTTTCTTCCCTCTCTCCATTATGCTCATTGATTTTCTGCATTGTCACAAACTCCATACTATCTATTCTTAGTTGTGCCTTTAATCAGCCTTTTCTCTGCACTACTTGGTCTCCCACTTCTCATATGCGTGCTGCCTACTTTGTCTATTTTTTAGTCTTTCTTCCTTTTTCACCACCTTTCACTATCAGTTACTACCACCTTCCTTGGATAAATATAGAAATTCTTTTTATGACACCATCAACATCATGGGCAGCACCTCCAACGAACCTTCACGCTGCCAATTTCCTCAAAATAGTAATGTAACTAATTTTAATAATCACCACCTTCTCCATTATCCCACTTTCTAGAATTTAATAATTAATTATTATTGTTCCTATCACCTTGGTGACAGGAGCTTCCTTTCTCATGCTTCTGTCACTGTCTTGACACATAAACCACAAATTTCAAAAGTTGACTGGATGCCCCTACATTTAACTCCCCACGAGATAAAATCATGTGCTCCAGTACATGTGTTCCTCTGCAAACTTAATCAAACCTTTTCTTTCACCTTTTCCATAATTTCTCTATCTCATAGGCTTCAATCTTCCAACATTTTTGTGCACCACTGTGGTATGCTCTCACATGATTGTCTGCATCAGTTATAATCTACCTCCAATCTCCAATTCTTCTTTTATTAAACAAATCATAATCAAATGGAAAAATTAGAACAACATCCAATGCATTATCAATACTTACCATTCCTTCATCATACTCAACATGGTCATCTATCATATGTTTCAGCCATTTGTTCTTTAGGGTCAAATATTGTAACACCACATCATTTTCAACTTCATCCTTTCCCTTCCTACCTTCAAAATTTGTATCATCTTCAAGCTTTATTTCTGTAACCTATTCTGTATCATGGTCTTCAATCTTCACTGATGTCCTACTCATGCTTTCGTAAATCTTCTTCAGCCTTTCCTATTGCTACTCCATTATCCAATCTTATCTCTTCTTTGATTTCATTCTTATTTTTTTTGCTTTCTTTCTCTAGAACTATGGCTGCTCCATCCTCATCTTCTTCCTCTATAGCTACTTGCTTGGTCAAATCTGCATCTTCAACACATGCTTCTCCTATCTTCTTTTTGCATACAACTCTTCTATTCCTCTTTTCTGTCATACCTGCATCTTGCAATTTGCCTTTGCCTACGTTCTTGTCTTCTCAAATATCTATTTCTCCTTATCTATTTTTCTTGTAATAATCTCCTCATATTTTCCTCATTATTATGAATTTCATTCAAAGCTTCATCAATATAAAATCAGATTTCTTTTCTCTTACCTTGCCTACACTTGGTTTCTCTTGCTGCAACTTCAATGTATGCTTCTTCTCTTTTTTGCCATCCTCTATTGGATTCATCATGCTTCTAGTTTCTTATAGTTTGTTCTCCTTATCATGTCTCCAATCCCTTGTCTTTTCTACAACACATTGGTTTGTTGCTTACTTTATCACCCACACTTTAGCACTGGACTACTGTCCTTTCCTTGCTTTACTCGAGCTTCTCTTCACTTGTTCTATCTTCATCCTCCAATCATTTACTTTAGTCCTCTTTGCTGGCCAACTCCACCTTGCATCATACTGCCACTTATTCATCTACACATCTCTCTTTCTACACACTTTCTTGTTAGCATAAACACAATCAAAGGCATTGACTTCTTTACAACTCAATTGTTGCCTTTCATCAATCTTTTTCTTTTGCCAACATGGCACTACATATCCATGATCCTCAATCACATTTACATTTTCCAATTTCTTCTTCTTATCAACTTGTCTATCCATATTGTTATCTTTACATTCATGATTAAAAATAAGAATTTTACCTTCAACCTTTTGTGTAAGGACCCATTTCCCCCAAATTGCATCCACCTTCAACTTCTTGGCTTTTCAACTTTTCTTCTTTACAAGCATCTTGTGCTACTGCTACCACATCTTCACTTGCATCATGAAACTCTATGGTTTCCTC
The DNA here is from genome assembly GCA_027924645.1 of Cunninghamia lanceolata. NCBI lineage: Eukaryota > Viridiplantae > Streptophyta > Pinopsida > Cupressales > Cupressaceae > Cunninghamia > Cunninghamia lanceolata. The sequence continues at coordinate 9,102,984 of BSBN01001054.1, forward strand.
TTCATCTTCATCATCAAACTAAACACCTTTAGCATCAATCTCCTCTTCATTCTCAGGTTATCTGCAACATTCCCCTATTGCAACCTTCTCAAAGTCTTCTTGACATGTTGCTATCATTAATCTCTTGTTGTTCACATCTTCCATTCTTTCTTCAAGAGCTATTCTTACCCCACCTTTCATTATCTTCAAGGTCTCATCCTCAACCTTCTTCTTCACTTTCTTTATACCTGCATACAAATCTACAAACATAAGATTAGGAAATAAAATGAGAGATCACAGTATCTCTATCAATTCCCTCCTCATGGACATTCTTCCTTCATCATTTTCTGCTTCAAGTGCTTTCTATTGTACTTTCTTCTCTTCCACTTTTCTCATGTTCTCTTCAATGAGAACCTCTTTGACCTCTTCTGGTCCATGTTTCTCTAATGGTAACTCTCCAATGTCCCAATATCTATGAGTACTCTTTTCATTCTTCTCTTCTCTTCTCAAGGCATTCATCTTTTGCCTTTTTCTTTTCTCATCAATCTCTTTTACTTGCCATTTTTCTTTCTTACTCATTCTCCAAATGCAATAATATCATTGGCTTTCTTCTTGTTCTTCATACCATTGTTTTACCTGCTTCAAATCTCTCCTCAATGCTGCCAACTTTTTTTCAAACTCTACATTTGTCATTCTCTTATCTTCTTTCCTCTTGTCTCTTTTCATGAGACTCTTTTCATCCATTTGCTTATGTAGCATTTTATCTTCTTTCATCCTTTAGAGACCTCATCTAGGGCTTCTTCCTTTTTCACTTTGCCTAGTCTTTTGGTGATACACATACACACTACAGTACTCACAATCTTTTTTCTTCTACTACCCACATGTTCTGGCTAAGTTGCCTCTCTTCAGTGGTCTACTCAGCACTCAAGACCAACCTTGCACTCTGATACCAATCTGATAGCACAGTCATCCAACAATTCTATGATTCTTAACAAATTTTCCTCCGTCCAGATAGACTGCTACAGCTTACTATCAAAATTGTGACAAGAACTAAGATGCAACACATTAAAGATAGAATGACATGAATTTAGACTTATTTCTAACTAGCTATAAGAGTTGTCCACACACATGATACAAAGACATAATGCATACAAAATTTATCTTTGATTTCATTTAACCAACTTGGCCTCTATTACAAATATTACAAAACTATTCAAAATCACATCTACTCTTTTATCTCTTTGGCCTTTCGTCACATTCGATCTCCTGCTTATTTTCAATCAACCTTACACTTTTCTTGGCCTGTCCTTGTTTGATATATCTTCGGCCTCTCTCTCTTTATATCTACCCTTCAACAAAATCTACATCCTCTCTTGCACTCAGCCACATCTAATCAATCTCCTCTAATTCCTCCTTCCTATATAACTTGACCTTCCTCTATAATGCCTTAGCCTCTCTCTTTTGTTTATCGACATCTTCCTACTAAATATCAACCATTGCTCTTAGCATCAGCTTCTTCTGATTGTCTTTAGATTTTCCTTGCTCCACTATTGGCCTTGCGGCCTCTCCTTTTCTGCCACTCTCTTCTTTCTATTCCTATCAACCTCTTTCCATATATGCCACCTCTTCTATTTGGCCTATTGGCCTCCTCTGATAAACATGCAGTCTGTTCTTATTAATCGGCCTCCTCTATAGTTTATGGCCTCCTTCTCATTATCATCCTCTCTATTCTTTTACATATGTGGCCTCTTTCATTATCTTTTGTTGCTTAGTTTCTTCTTCTTATTATGGTTGTGACACCATTAACAACTATTACCTCCTTATTGTATGCGGCCTGCACCAATGGTATTTTGCCGCTTCTCTTTTCTCACCTCTCTCCACTATGCTCGTTGATTTATGCATTGTCACAAACTGCAACACTATCTATTCTTAGTCATGCCTTTAATTAGCCTTTTCTCTGCATTGCTCAGTTGCCCACTTCTCATATGCATGTGCCCTACTTTGTCTATTTTTAGTCTTTCTTCTTTTTTCATCACCTTTCACTGTCAGTTACTACAACCTTCCTTGGATAAATATAGAAATTATTTTTATGACACCATCAACATCATGGCTGGCACCTCCAACGAACCTTCACGCTGCCAATTTCCTCAAAATATCAATGTAACTAATTTTAATAATCACTGCCTTCTTCATTATCCCACTTTCTAAAATTTAATAATTAATTATTATTGTTCCTGTAGCCTTGGCGACAGAAGCTTCCTTTCTCACACTTCTGTCACTGTCTTGACACATAAACCACTAATTTTGAAAGTTGACTGGATGTCCTTGCATCAAACTCCCCAAGGGACAAAATCATGTGCTCCATCACATGTGTTCCTCTGCAAACTTAATCAAACCTTTTCTTCTACCTTTTCCATAATTTCTCTATCTCATAGGCTTCAATCTTCCAACATTTTTGTGCAACGTTGTGGGCTGCTCTCACATGATTGTCTGCATAAGTTATAATCCACCTGCAATCTCCAATTCTTCTTTCATTAAACAAATAATAATCACATGGAAAAATTATAACAACATCCAATGCATTATCAATACTTACCATTCCTTCATCATACTCCACATGTTCATCTATCATATCTTTTAGCCATTCATTTTTCAAAGTCAACTGCTGCAACACCACATCAATTTCAGCTTCATCCTTTACTATCTTACCTTCCAAATCTATATCATTTTCAAGCTTTATTTGTACAACCAATTCTACATCATGGTCTTCAATCTTCACTATTGTCCTACTCATGCTCAAACCTACCATCTTTTCATCCCATTCTTTCTCAATGGATACCAACTGCTTCCATAAATCTTCTTCAGCATTTTCTATTGCTACTCCATCTTCCAATCTTATCTTGTTTTTTCTTTCATTATTCTTTTGTTTGCTTTCTTACTCTAGAACTATGGCTGCTCCATCCTCATCTTCTTCCTCTATAGTTTCTTGCTTGGTCAAATTTGCATCTTAAAAACATGCTTCTACTGTCTTCATTTTCCAGACAACTCTTCTATTCCACTTATCCTCTTTTCTGTCATACTTGCATCTGGCAATTTTCCTTTGCCTACATTCTTGTCTTCTCAAATATCTATTTCTACTTATCTCTTTTTCTTCTAATAATCTCCTCATATTTTCCTCATTATTATGAATTTCATTCAAATCTTCATGAATATAAAAATCATATTTCTTTTCTCTTACCTTACCTACACTTCACTTCTCTTGCTACAACTTGACTATATGCTTCTTCTCTTTCTTGCCATCGTCTACTAGATTCATCATGCTTCCAGTTTCTTGGAGTTTGTTCTCCTTATCATGTCTCCAATCCTTTGTCTTTTCTGCAACACATTGGTTTGCTGCTTGCTTTATCACCCACACTTTAGCACTGGACTGATGTCCTTTCCTTGTTACACTCGAGCTTCTCTTCACTTTCTCTATCTTCATCCTCCAATCATTTCCTTTAGGCCTCTTTCCTAACCAATTCCACCTTGCATTATACTGCCACTTTTTATTTGCACACCTCTCTTTCTATGCACTTGGTTGTTAGCATAAACACAATCAAAGGCATTCACTTCTTTACAATTCAACTATTACCTTTCATCAATCTTCTTCTTTTGCCAACATGGCACTACATATCCATGATCCTCAATCACATTTACATTTTCCAATTTCTTCTTCTTGTCAACTTGTCTATTCATATTCTTATCTTTACATTCATGATTAAAAATAAGAAATTTACCTTCATCCTTCTATGTAAGGACCCGCTGTCCCAAATTGTAGCCACCTTCAGCTTCTTGGCTTTTTAACTTTTCTTCTTTGCAAGCATCTTGTGCTACTACTACCACATCTTCACTTGCATCATGAAACTGTATGGTTTCCTCTTCATCTTGATCATCAAACTGAACATGGTGCAGGAGCACCCCTTCAACAAGCCAATTATACATCTGAGGGAGAAGACTAAGGTCTTGATATGTTGTTATGTTTTATACATTTCTATGTTTGTTTATGTTGTCATGTATTCCTTGTTGTTGTGTTTTCGTGTTTGTAATAAAGACCCCACCATGTGAAGTAGTGTCGCAAATTTGGCATTCTAATAAGCTAATTTAGACATCTTGGGCAATGGGGGTATGTGGATGATCAAATTAAGTGTGTTGTATTGTTTTTAGGGTCTTTTTGATATTCGAGGGTGTTTAAATCATATCTTGTGCTAAACATGTGTCTTGTAATTAGTTAGTGCTTTGGCTTACAACCTTGGTTAAGCCAAAATCTAAAACATGGAAGTTGTAATGACTCCAACCTTAGGTATTCCAGTTGGAACTAGATGGGAAGAGACCATAAGATTGGGATTCATAAGGGGATGAGAGGATTGATGAAGTTTGAAGAGAAGAGAAGACTGAAAAAATACATTTTTGGAGACATTAAAGTTTAAGTGAAGAAATATAAATTTTGCCAGTTTGCATTTGTAAGTTTTGTGTTCTGTGTATATTCTATGTATCGAACAATTTTGTATATACTTTGGTTTTTTGTTGTCAAAGATGCAAGACTGAGACCATTCCACTAGTGGGTCTTTTTGAAACCAGTGCAATGGACTCTGTACATAGTTTTCTATTTTGTTTTCTTCTTGTTCATGATCATGGTAGAATGGAACAGAAGATCCGATCTGTGGAAGAGCTGTCATAGTAGAGAACCTAGCATCTCTATGTGCTAGGATTTGATAGAATAGAGACTTTGAGAAATGTTGTAGAGGAGGTTTTGGTTAAAGAGTATGCATTTTATGTGTATACAACAATTGTATGTCAAGAACATTGTGTGCATATATCGCAATTGTATCTGAGTATATTTCGTGTGTATCTCACATTTGTATATTGTGAATGTATATTGTGATTGCATGTTGGGAACATACATTTCATATGATGCAAAGGATGACCGGTCGGAGTGGTAACTAAATGCATGCTGGAAGGGTACTTTTCTATGGATACAAGAGGTGACTGGCAGTAGTAGGGCAAGGATACTTTAGCCCAGTAGAAAAGCAAGTCAATTCTGGCATATGAAATTTGGTTGTATCGGCATAACGGGGGACATATAAAGGGTTCACCGAAGAGTTATGTCACACCGAAGATAGGTGGTCCCCACCTCATGCATATCAGCATTGCACATTGAGTATGTATGTGGTGAAACATACAATAGGAATGTTTCCACTGTGCCTCTGTGTCAGAACACCTTTAGCATCAATCTCGTCTTCATTCTCAGGCTCTCTACAACATTCCCCTACTACAACCTTCTCAAACTCTTCTTGACATGTTGTTGTCATCAATCTCTTCTTGTTCACATCTTCCATTCTTTCTTCAGGATCTATTCTTTCCCCACCTTTCATTATCTTCAAGGTCTCATCCTTGACCTTCTTCATCACTTTATTTATACCTGCATACAAATCTTCAAACATAATATTAGCAAGTGGTAGGAAACTCCTAAGTAGAATACTATGCTTGATCTATACACCTAGATTGATGTATTGGATAGATGATCATGAGATTGAGATTTAGCATCATGTGATACACAGAAAAGTAGAGTGGAAGGAAACTGGAATAGGGAAGTGGATAACAGGTAATCTTGTGATTTTGCAAATAGGAATCATATTGGTAGTAATGGAATTGTGTATATAAAAGTAATCTTCCCATGTAAAAGTGTGAAACCAGTAACTGTGCATTGGTTGAGTGTTGTGAATACCCCGTACTTGCTTTGTGTGCACTTGAGATGGTGATACTGGATACCCATCCATGGGGAAATGTGTATTTTAGGTGTGGAATCAACCATACCATTATGTGTGTTTGTATGTTTGTTACCCGATTAAGGGCCAACACTTGCGTGGTCGAAAATATATATATATATAAGAGTAGCCAAAAGTTAGATTCATAGATTCTCTTCTTTTGGTTCACTAGTCCCTCAATCTATGAAGGGGTAGTAGTAGCCACAAAGTTCTTTGGGTGGAGTATACAGCGTACGCTTATGACGGTGCAGAGCGGTCCCTCGCTCAACCGAACTTGAGGAAACGTACTCACTACTTTCACTTATGATGGATCAAGGTACTTGATTCATATGTGTTAGCCTAATCCCCATAGTTTCTGAGCATTTGGATGGTATTTCTAGGAGGATCATTTATCTTGTCTTCACGAAAGGTATGATATGCCACATGAGTTGTCAGTTGGGGGCCAGGGTCTAGGACCTGCAAGGATAACCCAACTGGAACTATGCGATGACATGAGTCGTCATTTGGGGGCCAGGGTCTAGGACCTGCATGGATAACCCAAGTGAGACCATGCACCCCATGTATATTTGAGGTCCAACATGTGGAGGGAGATTTGTTACCCATGTTGAGACAGATTCCGTATCTGTACATGTTCCAACATGATGCAATAGGTACGATGCCACACCCCACTGATGTTCCGACACAGTGTTGGTGATGATGCCGTGTTATTAATGGTAGCAAGCTGGGCTCAAGGACACGATGCCACGTGCATAGCCACATGAAGGTGCACTATGAGATTGTGTCATAGCCTACTTGTGTGATGAGCGTAATGGGGCCTCACACACTTGTAGAGGGATACCCATGTTTGCTTTCGACAGTGTTGGGTTGGTTGGCATATGGGTAGGTCCTAGCCATGTATACCTCTGGCTATGGTGAGTACCTGCGTGTGCCTTTTCCACGAGGTATCGCTATGCAGGGTGTGTTCTACGCATGCCTACTTCCGCAAAGCCACAGACACACTGCCATGCGGCATATGGCCAGTACGTGCCTTCTCCAGCTAGCGTATGACCATGTCACACTGAGATGCAATGTGGGATGTGGCTGAGGTACACGTCCCATGCAGGCAGCCAAGGAGTGTGTGGGCCACTTGGTTAGTCCATGCCGCGTGACGATACAATGTAGGGTGTAGCCGAGGAGTACACCTTGAGCCATGTGGATGGCGTGCTCACTCCGCACCACATGAGGGCTACTCCTATAGCCTGACGTTGTTCCCTCCTTCCTTGTTTGGTGGCTAGTATCTAGTCACGCAGTGTTGTACAGTGCAATTTTGAAGATTGTGGACTTTCTTTATGGTTGTTGATGATTTTCTATTGATTGTGAAGGCTGACACTTTTTTTATATTTAATTGTGATGGTTTAGCCACACCTTATGATCTTATTTGCATGTAGCCATCATGGTTACATTTGATTTAGTGTTGAAATTGCACACATTTCTTTCTTTATTGTTGAAATTGAATTTTTATTTAATCTTTCTTTATGACATTGGTGGCTAAACTAGTTTTTCCTTATTATTTTCGATGTCGGCCATGTGTCGTATTGTGATTCCTCTCCAAGGAGGTATGAGGTGTACTTGATGAGTGTATATGAGGAAGCAGACGCAGGGAACCTTGAGGATGGGGGTATGTGAGGCTATTACACAGCTAGGACCCACTACCCACCTATGTGTGATGACTATCTCTTGGAGGCTAACTACCTTATACAACAAGAGATAGGTCATTGTGGTCTTGTTTGGATGGTCTCACCATGTGTGTGTGGCCTAACACCATCAAGCCACTACGTGTGAGGTATAGATTATGTGAGATGGATTTTGGCTCTTGGCTCATGGATTATGTATCATGGATTAGTATGTTGTTTCCGGTATCCAGATGAACCCTTGTGTAGCCTTGTGATGTGAATCCCAGTAATGTTAATTTGTGTGTATGTGAAGAATATATGGTAAATCATGAAAATGGATTTATGAAATGATAAAGTGTGTTTCCATGCTTCAAAAGATGAAAGAAATTCATGACCTTATTGAAAATGCTATGAGATTTAGTGAAAAAGGTGTGTTTTAGGTGTATGAATATGTTGATATTTTGTGAAAATGTAGCATTCTGACCTATGGTTTGCTTAACAGCAGATTGGTAGAGAAATTACAATGGTGGTGTATTTGAAATAGAATGCTTCATATGTTTATGATATGATAATTTTTACAAGTTAGGAATAAAAAGGTGCAATGTTTTCCTTGTTCTGAAGAAACTGGTTGGGTGTCAATGCTAACTTGTAAGGATTGGGAGTGGTTTATGCATTATGAAACCACTTTTGAAATTACAAGCTTTGATTGTGTAGATTATTTTTGAAATGGAGTATATAAGTTTATATTTTAGTGTGTATTATTGTATGAAATGAATCAGCTTTAATGTTGTTACTAACTTGTAATGTTTCCACCTTAGCTGCGACTTCTAGGAGTAAGTCAAGTTTTAGGGGGGGAGGATGTAGTGCCCCTCTGTTTTCACTTTGGCTATGTCAGGTATGTTTGACATTTGGTTATTTAGTTTGGATTGTTCATTTGATGCTATTGGTTGATCATGGATTTAAAATAATATTAGTAGTCATTAAAACATTTTTGATAATTAAATAAATAGAAATGCCTTTATGCAAATTTAGTGCTGAAAATTTAAAAGGGTAAACCCAAATTTATAAATTATTATTTTAGGCCCCTATATTATTTATAGCACTATAGTTTATTAGCTATATTAATTTGTTACATTTTCTAGAGGTTATTTTATATTATTGGTGAGTGAAACCTTATTTTATATAAGGAAACCTAATAAAATATAATGTTATTAAATATTACTTTAGGATACCTAATTATAATTGCTTGAGGACAAGCAATCTTGAGTGGGGAGGGTTGTCATGTCCCTATAATGATTTATAATTGAATTGTTTATTTAAATAATAAGTTAGCCTTATATAAACTAAATATATAATATATTTATTTAAAATATATTATTAATTTAATATAATTCAAATATTATAAAATATATGAAATATATATATTTATATTTTAATTAACTAGATATATTATTATATATAAAAATAAATATTATGAAGAGTCTTATCTATTAAAGTTAGAAAGTAAAGTAATTTGGAATAAGACAAAGTAATATGGTTAAACAAAAGGTTAAATTCAAAATAAAATCATATAAAAATAAAAGTCTAATAAGACAAACATTATCCCACCATATTATATGCTTGCAAATAAAATAAAATAAAAGAGCTCCCGTACTTAATAACAAAAGTATTTATTTATACTATATATATTATATAAATAATGTACTTTAAAAATATTAAGGGGAGGTCGAAGGAAGATATTTATAAGTGCAGCACATTAATACATAATATATTATAAATATATCTAATAATATAAATACAAATATTATTATTATTATTATCTTATATTGTAATATAAATATAAATAATATATCATTTATTATAATGATATAATATAAATACAAATAAGGTAAATAAATAATAATAAACATCTTTTAACCTATCCTCTTATGATAAGGGAGTTACGTATGGTTAGAACTAGTTTTACCACAAAAGGGAATTAATATAAAGTAATAAAAATAATAAGAGACATACCTCTTCGAACATATCCCTTGAAAGGGAAATAAATAAAGGTTGTGAGATAGAAGGAAATGATCATGGAGAGAATGAAGTAATAAAAAGAAATAAATAAACAGCTGTGAATTCAATAAAGGTAATAAAGAAGGAACATCATTTGAATTCATCAAAGACACAGCAAGAAAATATCACAAGGAAGACATGAGGGCAGCCAAGGAAAAGGATCATGGGGAGAAAATATAAAAAGAGTATGGGATAAATACATATATTTAGATTTGCATTTTATAACAGCAATGCAATAAAGACTATATTACTGCAGCATAGGTAAGGAATGTAATGCCCCGCCATGAACACCTTAGAGAACAACATATCTATTCTATGCAAAGCAGGATAATTTTTTTTTTTAATATGAATAAGATAACAAAGTAATGTTAACACATCTATACACATCATTTGAACTAACAACTTGTCCTCTAAGATTTCATGGTTGCATTACTTGCCAAATCAATTAACATAATTCAACATACATTATTAACTAATATTAGTAGATCATTCTAAATCTATAGCATTAAATGAATAAACATATACATCTCCATATCATAACATCAGATGAATAATCGACATGATCAGGATTACATGTGAATATACAAATTCCTATACACATGAGTAAATCATTACATTGATTACATTATCACCTTTCTGAATACATCTGATTACATACATTATGAATCAACTATCACACAAGGCTAGCCCATGAGTATGCATAATCATCTTCCTCAAATTGGTACAAGATTTGATATCTAATGCACAAGATACATCCTCCTTGCCCACGAACATCGGCAAGGGAAAAACCAATGGAAATAAAAGCTCTTCCACCCGACCATGTGGAACCCTAAGGTCCACCCCCCGAGCTAGGAGATAACACAAGATCCCACACTCATAGATAGTAAGGAGAACAATAGACTAACACAAGCAGTAGGGTTATACATGACACCAATTATCAAACTGTCCACAATAAGCATCACTGACATACTTAACTGCACTTCCAGAGGCATTTACGCAATTGAGGGAGGAAATACAACTAGGGAGTGCTAGACTGCAATAGGGAGGAGTGTCAACACATGGATTGATATGGGTTGTCCTGGTGGACCTTACTAGGCCCCGACTCCCATCTTTGGGTTGTCTTGGTAGCCTCTCCCGATCCCCGGCCCCCATACAATTCATGTAGAATCAACATACCTTTCATGGGGACAGGGTAGTTGATCTTGTCATTCCAGGCCTTCTCATCTCATCTCAAGCCTAAACGAGTACTTGAGCCACAAGTGAGGCATACATTATATTGATTAATGTTAATTCTGCCCATTTCCTTATTTCATTATAACGTTATCACTGGGTTAAGAAACCCTTCAATGGGTTGTCCTGGAAACCACTTTGGGTTCCGTCCCCCATTGAGAGCCACTCCCCCTACTTGCAACTAGAAAACCCTACACTGACCAAGACACTAATCCGCTTACACAATCATTATGACCACATATTCCATATACCAAGCAAGGCATTAACCATCTTGCATGCTCATCCTAGTTACAAGAATTCTTAATAGAATAGGATATATCAATCTAGGGTTACATATGACTCATCACATACTCAACCAACTTCAGGGTCATAATATCACCAGGACTATGCATACAACTAAACCCTCCTTAGCCTCTACAATCCAACTTCCTAATGACATAGAACTTAACATCCCACTATAACAAAAGCATGAACATTTAATCCAATAGTCTAGATACATTGGTTACTACAGAGAATTTATCATAACAAAGTTATCAATATAAGATTGTAACTTGGTTATTATCCAATCTCAATTTTAGAATAGGCCAATTTTATAATTCTATGCACAGTGTAAGTAGATAGTAAACATAAAAGACAATTACCTATATGTAATTATTTCACAATAATTTATTCTTACTTAACACAAAGAGCCAACTTTTATTATAACAGAAAATTAAGAAAATCCTATATTCTAAACATGAGATCTTTCTATGATAACTCTTTCTCTCTTTATTCAAAGATAGCATATAAAAGATAATTCATAATTAATTAAAATCTAATTAAGATTAACTACTTACCATTCTTACCTATACATGACTCTACTCAATTAAAACATCAACTAAGCCTTAATTTGGAACTTAAGTCTCTAGAGTTGTTGTATGTTTTTACCATGGTTTTAATTTCTCTGTAACTGGTATATTGTAAATTATAACTAGAAGAATACATTTCAATTGTCATCTATAAACAATTTATTCTACATAAAGAATATAACCTTTCCATTTATTCCTAACTGAATCTCATGAACATTTAATGAGAAATCAAAACAAAACATTGTTTAAATGGTATAAGAAACGTTATAACTACTTATTCCTAACAAAGATTATAATTAGACATAATGCAATTTATTTATTTATTTTAAATGTCCTCAACTCTCAATGACTTATCTGTAAGAAGTAATCAATCCACTGACCAATACATTTATTCATCACTAAAAGCTTGATTTAATTGATAAGTACATAGTTAAAATCCTTTATATCTGCTCTTCTATGAAGCATCATTTCTAATTATTAATAATGCATATTTTACAACGTTAAATAAGTTAATAGAAAAGATTATTCTAACAATTACCCTAATTGCACCCTAAATATTAATATTCTAGGCAACATTTAGTTCAAGATCAAATATAATACATATATCCTAAGTCAGTATAAAACTATACACAATAACCCTAAAAATAATGCTATATTGATAAGAAAGTTAATTAATGTTAAAGAAAAAAAATCTATATAAAAAGCCTGAGAGATCACTAATGAAATATAGTGCCTTTCCCAATTTATGTATTGAACTATTACTTTATGGATTGGATTGGAAGGAAAGATTCGTAAAATAATTAAATAAAATAACTCAATTTCATTTTAGCCAAAAGAATAGAAAATAAAATCTATAAATTATTATTTTATATAATGTGCTTACCACACTTCTCTATAAATAAAATATAGTACTGGAAATAAACCCTAATAAAATAGTATATTTTACCCTAATAAAATAGTATATTTTATACCAGCTTTACAGTAAATAAAATGTAGTGTTGGAAATAACCTTTATAAAATATAAAATATTGTACCACACTTGTAAATAAAATAGAGTGATGTAAATTTAAAAGATAGTATAAAATATTATTTTATAGCACTATATTAAACCCTAACAAAATATAATTATAAACAACAATGAAAAGATAATAATTTAAATTTCATTGTGTAGAAAACATAAGTAAAAATTGGTGACAAAATCTATAAAATATAATGCACTTACCATTCAATTAACTTCTATTCTTCGGATCTAAAATATTGCATCCACCTTTTAAAAATAAACTTCACCACTAGAATTTTTATAATGCCCCCGTGCTTCCGAAATTTCCTCTTTAATAAATAATGAAGGGAGGGAAGTTATTTTTCCCACTCCTGTACAAAATAAATTTACAACCACCCCAACTAACTACCTAACTAACCCTTATTAAAAATAAATAAAATATATGCAACCAACATAATTTAAACATACACACAATAAATAATTTTTACATTGATTAAAAGTATTTCATTTAAAATCACAACAATATAATAAATATTTAATTTTACACAAATGGGTAAAACCATTTACCCACACTCACTCACATATTATAATTAAATATATAACCAACTTTATAATATTCTATTTTATTATTATTTCTTAATTATAATATTACACTATAATTTTATTTTATTATCAACTAGGATTATATATTTATTTATCAATCTATTTTAACGCATAAGATAACCAAGGCATATTATCAGACAAATTAAACCAAAAGCCAAAACAATTACCTAACCACTAACCAGGGTCAAAAGGCAAAACTTCAAGCAACACTAACTGACCACAAAACTTTAAGCAACCCTGACTGGCCACTGATAGTACTTGACAAGGTATCAAACTAGGTACTCATCCTCTTCGAGGATGATGGTTAGGGTGGGGGACCAAGTGCTATCTCCGGTCAACTACTTCCATTGGGTGCAAGGCATGCTCAAACCTGCCAATTCAGGTGGAGTCGATGCCTGGTACCTGTTCACTCAAACATACAAGTTAGAGCACATGTACATAATAGCCAAAGCACTAGGGAAGGGACTCTAGCAATCATATCTCATACTCGTATGTCACCCATACGTCCAATGGTATGATGCCACCCTTTCCACATGTCCTAACAACATACTACTGCATCACCTTATCCAAATAAATCTCTGCATAATAACAATATGCATCATGCTCCCAAAAGTATTAAAAGAAGCTCTTGTTCCATCCTCATCATCAGGTTCCTTAGCCAAACTACCTACACATCCAAGGTGAGAATGGAGGGGCGCTACAAGGAATCTTAGGTAAAGCAGGTAAGTAATTATTTATATTTACTTATTCAATTTATGATTTGTAAGAATTTATAATTACTTGTTCAATTTATGACTTGTAAAATATAAATGATAAGATTATTAAGTAGGAACTAATTATATGTGTTTATGTATGAAAATGAAATTAAATGATGAAATATATGTGTACATGTATGATTTTAACAATAGGCATTATGACATGATATGTCATGATAGAGGCATATGAACTTTGGAAATGATTAGAAGCTTATTGATTAAGTAAATAGAATACATGATGAATAATAATGCAAATTATCATAGCCTAAGATAATAAGGTATGGATTAAATGACGTATGAGAGATAACAAGTATGTATATGTATAGATGAAGATTAATTAAGGCCTTAGGGTAAAACCTAGGGAGAAGGCTCTAGGATAAAACCTAAAGATTAATGAAGGCTTTAGGGTAAAACCTAAAGATTAATGAAGGCTTTAGGGTAAAACCTAAAGATTAATAAAGGCATGAATTCCTAAGGGTAGATACGAGACTTCCTAATTAACCCCTAACACTAAGAAGGTGCGGTAGATAGTTATGGCAGGTATTGATCATTCCATGGGAATGGGCCTTGATTGACGAATCAAGGATATTATGGGCCTTGATTGACGAATCAAGGGTATTACTATCAACCTTCGATTTAAGTACCGAAAGAATGGGTCTTAGTTGACAAACTAAGGAATTATAGGCCTTAGTTGACGAACTAAGGAATTATGGGCATTGGTTGAAAAAACTAAGGAATAATATTAATGGACCCATAGGATTGAGATGACATCACCAACCTAATGAATCTTCTCTCACAAGGTGGAAGGTGAGGTTAATAAGAGGCCTAAGGATTATCTCACCCGAGGAGAATCATGATGTATGGAAAAATGAATTTGTGAAATGGCAAATAGTATATGGTTATGTTTATGATTATCATCAAGATTAAAAGGAAATGAAAAATGGAATACTAATGTTCTCTTTTGGTAAGTTGAAATTGTTTGCAAGGGTGCAAAAATTTTGGCTTGCTAGAAGGGGACATTACAGCTGCCAACTCTTTTTCGAACTCTACATTTGTCATTCTCTTAAATCTTCTTTCCTCTTATCTCTTTTCATGAGACTTTTCCTCCATTTTCTTCTATACCATGTAATGCCCCTCATTTTTGGCTTGTGACAGTTGTTAGTTTTTCTATTGCACTTGACAGTTTTGAGACATTTGAGTGGTTAGACTTATGGTTTATGCTCATGCTGGACTATGTTTGACTGAGGTGATTATTGACTTGTGATGAAATTATTGATATATTCCATTTTATGATGTGATTGACATGATTAGTAATGATTAGATATTATCATGCTTTATGTGATTTGTTGGTATTTGACTTATAGTTGGAGGTTCTTATGTTATTATTATTCTTTCAAAGAGGGGATATTGTAGTATTTCTCATTCTTAGTACCCTACTACACTATGAATCCCTAACTCTGTGTGTGTTCTATATGTGTATATACTCAAATGCATCATATTGTTTTGATGCAGGTTTGCAGGTACCGGGCCTCGACTCCACCTGACATAGCAGGTATGAGTGGACCCTTGCACCAATAGATAATGTTGATGGGAGAAAACATGGGGTTTCCCTAGGTCAGTTCTTGTTTTCAATCTTGAAGTCACTCTGAGATTCTTGTCTCGGTTTTTGGTCGTCATGTGGTTGTTGAGGTATTGCCAAGTTTTGCTTGTTAAGCCTATGTGTGTTTTGGTAATGCATTATTGAATTTATTATTATTATATTAATGTTATTTTGTCAAATATAATGGTATTTTCTTAGTCATATATTATTAATGAGTTGTGGTATCTTATTTTTAATATAGATTAAGTTCATTATTTTAATGCTTTTATTAGAATATGTGTCATAAGTATTTATTATGGTTAAAATAGTATATGGCAATTAGTAAAATTATTTTAGTCAACAAATTAATTCTTGAGAGTTGTCGAATAAATATTCTAGATTTGGGGAAACTCTCTAAAAAGTAAAATTTAATTGTTTTTTTTCTTTGTTTTAGGGAGTTAGTGGGATTCTGTAATGGATTTCTGGTAGTGGAAAATTAATGGAGTTTGCCTATTTTTATTTCTAGGGGGTTATATTGAGGAAAGGGATTCTGATAAAAGGGGGGACAAAAAATTTGAGAAAAGAAAATTGTGAAGGGAAGCTAAAGAAAGTTTGAAGCATTGGATCAAAAATCCAGGTATGGTTACTTGTAATTTTGCTTAAATTTGATAAAACTAGTATGACTCTGTTGAATTCTTGAGTAGAATTTGAACATGTTTACTTATTCCATTGGTCCTATCTTCCCATGGCCATCTGAAGCCAAGTCTCCTGTAACTCTGAACTTCATAATTTTGCTTTGTCACCTGAGTGCTTGAGAAAATTTAAGTCCATTCTTTTCTTGAAGCCTCAGCGATCCATATGTGAATTCAGCAAACTTCTTTTTACCAAACAAATAGAACATTTGAAAATGCTTTAATCAAACCTTTACCAGACCCTATCTATTTTTGTTACTCTTAGTGCCATTAGGAGGCTTACCTTCATTTGAATCTCAGACTCCACTGCCTGAAGATGAGGTTCTTCACTTAACAGCAATGCATTAATAAGATATTTCAACCTCTACCTGATGTTGTTCATCTTTCATCCTCTTTTCTACCATATTTTATTTGGTCGACTTGGTCAAATTTTAAACTGTAAATATCATTCTTCTTCTACTTCCATTGTACGACTCCTCTATCTTTATTTCAAATATCTCTGCATGAAATTTGTGATAAATATTAGTGATGTTAAGTTTTTTCCTTTTGGTCAAACTTCGAGCTTCTGTAACTTTCCTCTCCCCTGGATGCCGCCATACGGCTTCCTCCCCTTCATTCATAAAATTTCCTCTACTCTTTATATCATCCTATTGTTGACCATACGATGTAGGTAAAATCAGGTCTATCATAACTTGCTCAAAATTTTTAGTCTATAAAATAATAATAAAAAAGAATAATAGAAGATAATAAAACTTGTTTCTTGCCTTCCTTAATCTATTACCATCTTTTCTCCTCTGCCTAATATTTTGAAATGCTCTGGTTTCTATGTTAAATCCTTGAATCTCAAAAAATTTGGTAATGGCTTCATTCCCTGTCTCTAAAATATGTAATGACATCTTGCACTCATCGATCTCTTCTAGTAAAACATTCTCCATTGTTTGTTCAAAACCTCAAAAGTCTTCTTTCATTTTTCCTCTCTAAATTTAGAGCTTCTCAAATAAAATTATATTATTTCTTTCCTCATAATGAAGATAAAGCAAGAGTCCATTTAAATAGAAGGATAGGCAAGTAAATTTATTTAGAATGTTTCTAATAACAAAAAATTCAAGGAAGGTTTACTTAACTTGCATAAATGATTATCCTTTTGAGTTAGTTAAAATTGTTAAATAGAATGTAATTTTCTCTATAGGAATTAAAAATGAGGAGATAATTTATTAGTATAACTTATATATATATATGATGGGATAAATTTGTAATATTTTATTCTTTAGAATAAATGCTCTTATGAAGAACGGAATTGAATTAGTAAATGTAAGAATATTTAATAAATAAGTTTTTTTTAAGAATGTATGCAATTGTAAGCTAAGAATTAGGAAAATTTCTATTTTGAAACTCCTTGAGCAACTCATAAATCTTGTTTTGTGCTTTTTGTAGTTTTGATTTATTAAAATTGTTAATTTGACTTTCTTTTTTATCAAACTCATTAAAAGGCAATAGCAATAAGATAATATTAGTTTATCTTAAAATATTAGCATAGAGTTGTATTATTTTAAAATTAATTTTATTTAAATAAAGTTGTTTTAGCAGATGCAAGTTCTTTAAATAAATAAATTAGCTTTTCTTTTAATGTAAAGTAGATTTTATGGTGATGCTAGTTATTAAACAAATGATAAATAATATTATAATTCTGGAATTAAATATATTGAGTTAAGTATTAGTTATATTCTTTTTATCTTATTTAAATATAAATTTGTTTAGTTATGATTTAGTAATATACTATCTTGTGGTACATTGATTTTAATTAATAAATAATAAATTAGAGATTTATTGTGAATTGAATTATTATGGTATTGATTAAACAAATAATAGATGAAATTAAAATTCTAGAATAGAATTGTATATGTTATTATTATTATAATTTTATTTAAAAGAGAGTTAAAATTTTTATAGTGTTGTTGTTAGTGAATAATATAGGAATAGTGTCTTAAAACTCTTTTAGATTGCTTGACCTATGTTATGGCTTATGGTCATGATTGTAATGCCATTGTCAGTTATTATTGTCTTATAGTAATGGAGGTTTGTAGTTTTGTTAAACATGGAAACTAGTTCAAAGAATCAATATCATATTAGAATAAGAATAATTTCGATAGAGACTCTAATTAGAATGCTAGCTTGTTAAATTAGGTAGATAGAGATTCATACTAAGGCAAATTCTTACATTAGATATAATGTACTTTTATATTATAATCTTGTAAACTCATTCTCTTGCATTGTGTACTCTGATGTATGATCATATTGTTTGTAGAACATTGATAATATAAAGTGTTTATTATTTAACTCGTATACTTTCCAAGGATTTAAATGAATGTTCAGTTTTAAATCTACCTTACGATCCCTTATGTTCTTCATGGTTGGGATAGAGTTATCTAATGTTGTTAGTAACCTTTTATATTGAGGGTTCTTAGTAGTTGGAATAGGACTTTAATGCATCATGGCTTTGACTAACACTCTTGATAGTAAGGTGGTAGGAGCTTGATGTCATGATTCGAATCTTAATATTGTTTTATTGTTTTAAAAATCATTTTTGTTTTATATCTTTTTAGGGTCATAGATTTACTTGCAAGTTGAGTTGAGATTGGGATGATTATAGTTATTCTTTTTAAAAGTGAATAGATGTGAATTGTAGTAGTAAGTTATTAAATAAATCATAGAGGGAATTATAGATCTTGAGATTTGATTAGAATATTGTTATCTAAAGTAAGTTTATGATTTAACTAAAAAGAGAGAGTTAAAGTCTTTTATTGAATCCATGTTAATTAGTCTGATAAGTGTTGCAGTAATTAGATCTTATATATATATATATATATATATATATATATATGTATGTATGTATGTATGTATGTATGTATGTATGTATGTATGTATGTATGTATGTATGTATGTATGTATGTATGTATGTATGTATGTATGTATGTATATGTATATGTATATGTATATGTATATGTATATGTATATATGTATATGTATATATGTATATGTATATGTATATGTATATATGTATATGTATATGTATATGTACATATATATATGTATATGTACATATGTATATACATGTACATATGTACATATACATATACATATATATGTACATATACATATACATATGTACATATACATACATATGTACATATACATACATATGTACATATATATATATATATATATATATATATATATATATATATATATATATCTATATACTCCTTGTTGTTTATTGCTGATTTTGAACCAATGTGTATCAACGATGTAATTGAGCCATTGCATTTATTTTGGTTTTGAGTCTTGCTGTTAGGTTTTGACTAGCCAAATGTAATGGTGATCATGTTAGTTTTGTGACAGGTCAAGGTTGTTAAGCATCATGCTTTGGATAGTTGTCTATTGATATTTGTGTTAAAATCTTTTTAGCTCCAGAGGCTTGTTGCCTTGAAATCCAGTGAGATATTGTAGCAAGGATGTACTAGCGATGTGTCTTTTGGTATGAGGTCTTGATGTGGATTGGGAAAGATTGTTGTTTTGAATTTGATAATTGTTGATTAAATGTTTTATTTAATTTGAAATGGATAGGGGAAAGTTTCGTGGTTGAGTATTTTAGATTTGAAATGGTTTATGTAATGTTTTGGATTGTAAAAGATAGCTGCCTCATAGTCCCTTATCCATGCATGTTATTAGTTTTTAGATGTTGGTTAAGGGTTGCTAGTTGTATGTAGGAGAGTGGCTTTCATGGTGGGGCCGGTGCCCAAAGTAGCTTCCTGGGTAACCCCATGGAAGTTGTAATCAAGTGATAACTTAATAATTTATCTAGGTGGGTTGGGTAGTAATTCACATAACAAGATACGTATGATGCCTCATCCATGCCTTGATTGCTCTCACAGGCTAAGGATGGGATGAGAAGGCCTGGTTGGCAAGGTCGACTTCCTTGTCTCCATGAGAGGATGTGTTGGCTCCACATGTGTCACCCTATGGGGCTGGTGCCTAGTGAGAGATCGCTAGGATAACCATAGATGGGGGCTGTAAGGGTAAAATGTGGATCAATCAATTGAATTATATAAGACCCAAACATCAACAGAATAGAAGATAGCAAGAAAGATTGAACGAAAATAGCAATGAATAACACAAAGCAAACCTTCCTTAAAATTGATGCTTCTGTTGTTTGCCTATTACAACCATCCTTTTGCAGATGAAGTAAGCCCTTAGAGAGTGCACTCCTCTAAGCTATGTTCGAGGAAGTCAATGGTAAATGGCTATAGTGATATGCAATGAAGATGAGCTCCAAGGCAAGTATGTGATCTCAAGCTAGTGAATGACAAGAGGGTGCCAAAGGCACGCTGGTGATATTCCTGCAGAGTAAAAATATAGATAGCTTGGATCAATAGAATGAAGGGATGAAGCTTCATTTATAGACTTGGAAGAATGGAAATCAACGGCTGAGAGGAGATATGAAGATCAACGGCTGAGGATGGTTGAGGAATGTGCAACTAGTAGAAATGTGACAACTGTCCTAGCTCCATCATGAAAGAGGGGATGTGACAAAATTGATTGGAGAGTTAACTCCATTGACTGAACAATTAACAGACTTGATTGATCAGTTAGAAGAGTGGATTATGGGATTGACTAAATTGATTGACCAGTGAACTGGGTTGATTGAGGAATCAACAGAATAGATTGACCAGTGAACTCAAATGACTAATTAGTTAACAGATTTGATTGATTAGTTAACTAACTTCTGATTTGAGAAGAAATAGGCCATGTGGGTGAGAGAAAAATAGGTAATTAAATATTAAATATATTTAATTACATGTGCAATCTGATGAGGTGGACAAGGTGAGGTGGAAAAGGTGAGGTGTAAAGGTGAGGTGGATTTTTGAATTTAGAACTTAGGATAGAGGAATTTGGATTAATTAAATAATTTATGATTTTTTAATTGTGTAGGACATTTAGAAGAATTTTAATTAAATAAATTGAATTTATTTAATTATGGAACAGTGAATCGATTAAATAAATTTAGAATATTTATTTAATTGGTAGAAGAATGGAATAAATATTTAGAATATTTATTTAGGATGATTTGTGTCATTTTTAGGCGTATACATTTTGCCCCTCTTTGATGCAATGCAGTTTACAGCGTTGCTTCAAAGAAGTCGATAGTCTGATAGTGATACATGCCCCAGTTTGCCCCTGGTACAAGTTTAATGACAGGATGCCCCCTCGGGAGATTGGACGAGAAGAAGGCAGAAGCCGTGAGATGGACAATCTCATGATGAAGAAGGTTAAGTTTGAAGAAAATGGGTGAAGAAAGAGCCGAATGATATGCGATGCAAGATGGAATGATGACACACACAAGCAAGCAAGTAAGTATGCACAAATGACACAAGAATAAACAAGGTATTGCCCCTGTCAAGCGGTAAACCAATGATATACTGATAACGATATACGACAGTGTTGTCATGGTGGGGAACGATGTATCCCTAGACCAACACGGTAGGTGTGTTGTCATGGCAGGGAATGATAGATCCCTAGAGCAATATGAAGGATAGTGTCTGGTTTCAGGAAATGAAGCATTTCGTGTAAGACGCGTGTATTGGTCTGATTTCGACAATGCAACATCCTGTATAAGACAATTGATTGATTAACTGATCGAGTTAGTTTACAACTAGACAAGGATCAAGACCACTGATTGTGATTGGATCATTTGTGCAAGATTGACTTGACTTGATTGGTATGGATTAAGGATGGACTTGCATTTGGATCATTGCTTAGACTGACTGGACAAGGATGAAAGATATGATGATATAAATATAATTGATAGAAGAAAGACTCGATAGAAGGACTCACAAGCTTTTATTTGTATTGATACTCTGCATTATCAGATCTTTATTGCCCTGGGTATGGTATGGATGTATAAATAGATATAGGATGGACGCTTTGCTTTTAGAGTGCTTTATTTCATCATTGGGCATTGTGTTTTTGGTACATTTTCTGAAATGTTGTAAGTGAATACAAGCATCTAGGTATAATTGAACTGAGATGACCTGAGTACTGCTTACATGGATTTTGATTTAGCAAGTTAATACAAGCATCTAGTTGAAATTGAATCTAGATGACTTGAGTACTTCTTGCATTTCAACAAATAAGGATTGCCCCCGTTCATGTTATACCTTTGATGTCCTCGATGATCTTTTGCTGATCATGTCCTTAGACAAGGCTTCACATTACTAAAGTTTAATCCACAAACAACAAACAAAGAAAGTAATCATGCCCCCATCATAGCATCTCTAGCTTTTGGCATCCTTGAGTAGCATAGGAAGGTATGATAGAAAAAATTAGGACTCAAACTGTTAACCATGTTTCTGATCTACAAAGCATATTTGCATTGATATGTGTTTAGTTCTTGCCTTAATTTGCATAAAATCATTTAGAAGACCTTGGGTATTTGCTTTGCATTGGATAGGTTAAGATGCTCACAGTCAAGATTTCTGCTTGAGGCACGGGTTCTGCTTGCATTTGCTTGCTTGGTGAGAAGATTGCACAATCCTTATTGGGGAGACGGACCCTAAGGGACTGACCTAGTGCCTCGAGGGCTCATTGCTAAATGGCCTTGCCTACATGACGACGCAGAGGCAATGTAGTTTGGGGTAAACCTTAATGGACCATGGATGGACTAGAAGAAAGACGACAAGAATGAAGACAAGAAAGGGGATGAATGGGACCGTGGGAGAAATGGAAGCCTCGGGGGCACATTAGAATAATGGCCTTGCCTACGTGACGGCGTAGAGGCAACGTAGTTCACAGACTTGGACTATGGACACCGACGAGAGACACTATACTAGGCTCACATGAAGGAGACGGTAGGGGACAAAACCTTGGTTGACAAGGCCACAAGGTGAGTATCAAGCCATGATAGGTAACTGTCAAGTGTTTATTGTTGGATAGATATGGGTCAAATGGGAAATGAGCGAAGGAAGAATGGACTCAGGGTGATTGGATTCTCAAAGATGGAGAAGGCAGTTTATCAAAAGTAACGCCTATTTACTAGGTTTTCATCACTTACTTTTATTTGCACGGGAAGCTAGAAAGTAAACATGACGCCTATTTGCCAGGTTTTCATCATGATACCTATCCAAGGTGCCTGTTTGCCAGGTTTTCACCAAAGGATTATTTTTTTGTATGATTTCTATTTTTTCTAATTTTTTTGTATTTTCTCTTTTCAACTTTTTTGATTTTTTGTTTTTTGATTTTATTGTGCCCCCTTGCATTTGGGGTTCTCCTAGGTATAGAACCGACGAAGGTGCATGCTGTTGATTGGATCATCAAACAACTCATCCTTTGATGTGGCCAACTGATATGCCCCTGATCCATAAGCAGCTACAATCACATAGGGCCCAAGTCAGTTCAGTTCAAACTTGCCTTTCTTTTCTCTGTCTTGTTGATTGTGAGGATTCTCTTTGAGAACTAGGTCCCCAACCTTAAAGCATCTTGGGTGAACCTTGTGGTTATAGCTTCTTGACATCATCTGTTTATATGCTTTGAGATGATCAAAGGCTTTCTGGTGCCTTTCTTCTAGTAGCTCTAGTTCTTGTAACCTAGAGACTCTGTATTCTTCGTCTAATATGAGACCTTTCAATGACACCCTGAGAGATGGTAGTTCGACCTCAATGGGGAGGATGGCTTCTGAACCATAGACAAGGGCGGAGGGTGTAGTACCTGTGGGAGTGCGTATACTGGTTCTGTAGGTCCATAGAGTGGGATTGAGTTGGACATGCCAATCACGGCCAACATCATTGACAGTCTTCTTTAGGACTTTTAGAATGGTTTTATTTGATGCCTCAGCTTGGCCGTTACCTTGGGGGTAGTATGGAGTGGAGAAACGATGTTGGATTTTGAAACGCTCACAGAGTTCTTGGACATCCTAATTTTTGAATGGTCTTCCATTATCTGTGATAATAGATGAAGGAATGCCATATCTGCAAATAATGTAATTCAGAATGAAAGATGAAATTTGCTTACCTGTGATAGTGGTTAGGGGAATGGCCTCAATCCACTTTGTGAAATACTCAGTGGCGGTTATGATGAATTTGTGGCCGTTGGAAGAGGGTGGATGAATCTTTCCCACAAGGTCAAGTCCCCACTGGAAAAAGGGCCAGGGTGTCGTTAAAGGTCTCAACTCTTGAGCAGGTGCATGGATCAGGTTCTCGTGTATTTGGCACTGTTTGCACTTTTTGACGAACTGATATGAATCCATTTCCATGTTTGGCTAGTAATAACCCAAACGCATGAGTTTCTTGGCTAAGGAAGGACCACTAGAGTGTGTTCCGCAGATCCCTTCGTGTACATCTTGCAAGGTAGTTATGGATTTTTCTTGTTCTAAACAACGGAGCAAAGTACCATCCAGACCACATCGGTAAAGGGTGTCGGCTATGATGGTGTAGCGAGAGGTTTGTTGTATAAAAGTTCATTTTTGGTTGGAAGAGAGGTCAGGTGGGAGAATGTTGTCCTTGAGGTAAGTGTAAGTCTTACCATACCAAGGTGAATCAGATCCAACTAGGAGGCATATGGAATGGGTCTCAAGAAGATCATAAGCTGGTTGTCAGATAGTTTCCACTAAAAACTGATACTGTGACTCATTTTCAGGTATTTCTAGAAGAGAGGCTATGGTATCCATTGCATCTACTGCTTTGTTCTTGATCCTAGGTATTTGCTCGAAGGAGATGGTCCCAAAGTGTTCTTTGAAGTCGTCGACCATTCTTTTGTAGCAGATGAGCTTTTCATCTTTGGTTTGATAATCATCGTTGACCTGATTGATGATAAGCTGAGAATCACTATAGACATGTAGTTCTTGGATTTTCCACTCAGTTGCCATCTTAAGACCAATTACCAAGGCTTCATACTCTGCTATGTTATTGGTGCATGGAAATAACAAACGGTAAGACTTTGGAATTGTGCTGCCTTGGGGAGTTATAAACAGGATGCCTACCCCCAATCCATGGTTTGTGTAAGACCCATCGAAGTAGAGTTTCCAAGGAGATGTTGATATAGTGAATAAGGACTCATCGGGAAACTCAAATTGCATGGGCTTGTCGTCTTGTAATGGTGCATCTGCTAGTTGGTCAGCTATGACTTGTCCCTTGATGGCTTTTCTGTCCACATATTCGATGTCATACTCATTGAGAAGCATTACCCATTTTACTAGGCAACCTATGAGAGCAAATTTGCTGAGAAGGTACTTCAATGGGTCTATTTTTGCAATGAGCTTAATTGGATGTGCAAGCATGTAATGTCAGAGTTTTTGTGAAGCAAAAGCTACCGTGAGACATGATCTTTCTACTTGTGAGTATTGCAACTCATAGCCCACTAAGGTTCGACTGATGTAGTATACAGCTCTTTCCTTGTTCTCGTAATCTTGTTGTGCTAGGAGAGCCCCAAGAGTAGTAGGTGTAGCCGATATGTAGAGAATTAGAGGTTTTCCTTGGATCAGCAGCATGAGAATGGGTGGATTCATAAGGTACTCCTTTATCTTGTTGAATGCTTCTTCACACCGCTTATCCCACCTAAATGGAATGTTCTTATGTAGGAGATGGCTGAAAGGGTGGCACTTGTCTGCCAGCTATGATATGAATCTACGGATGGCCTGTAGCTTGCCCTGTAAGGATCTCAACTGAGTTAGAGTCTTGGGTGGTGGCATGTCCATTATAGCTTTGACCTTGGCTGGGTCTACCTCTATTCCATTTGC
The DNA here is from genome assembly GCA_027924645.1 of Cunninghamia lanceolata. NCBI lineage: Eukaryota > Viridiplantae > Streptophyta > Pinopsida > Cupressales > Cupressaceae > Cunninghamia > Cunninghamia lanceolata. The sequence goes on from BSBN01001054.1 coordinate 9,128,971, forward strand.
TGACACGATGAAGCCTAGCAGCTTGCCTGAAGTTACCCCAAACACACATTTCTTTGGGTTTAGCTTGACTTGGAATTGGTCCAACCTTTGAAAAACTTTTTCTAGTACATCCAGGTGTGAATCCCTTGTGAGAGACTTTTCTAGGATATCGTCAACATAGTCTTCCATAGTTACATGCATCATGTCATGAACTATAGTAGTCATAGCTCTTTGATATGTGGCACCTACGTTTTTCAGCCCAAATGGCATGACATTCCAGCAAAAGGTACCCCATGGGCAAGTGAAAGCTATCTTGTGTTGGTCCTCTGGTGCTATTTTGATTTGATTATACCCTGAGAATCCATCCATGAGTGATAGCATTGTATGTCCTACAGTTAGGTCAACTATGATATCGATGTTTGGCAATGGAAAGTCATCCTTGCGGCATGCTTTGTTTAAGTCTCGAAAGTCATTACATAGTCGAACTCGGCCATCTAGTTTAGACACTGGCACAATATTAGATATCCATTCTGGGTAATCTATGGCTCTAATGAACCCCACATCCAGCAATTTCTTGAGTTCTTCTTTGACCAAAAGGGCTATGTGAGGATGCATCTTTCGCAGCTTCTGCTTTACTGGTTTCACTCCTGGATCCAATGGTAGATGATGTAGAATTAAGTTTGGGTCTAGATCTGGCATGTCTGCATACAACCAAGCAAAGCTACCTCTCTTCTACTTAAAGAACGGTACAAACCTTGTTTTCTCTAGTGGTGTGAGAGATTTGGCAAAGTGGATAATCTTGGGCTGTTCTTCTATTCCAATATTCATAGGCTTTGTCAGTTCCACAACAATCTGTGACCTTTCCTGGTACATATCACTAGGGAGAGCGTCAAGCATTCCATCGTCAGGTGCCATAGTTGGGTTTTCACCTTCGGATGCATCCTTTCTTTTTACTGTTTTATGATCTGACACTACCGTAAGGTGGTTTTCACTGTCAAATCTATTTTAGATCTTGATATTTTTGTGACTGGAAGGCTTGGCACCCTCCCCAAAGTAAGCCACGGTATTCAGTTCGATAGAAAAACTAGCTTTATGATCTCCCTTGGGTAAGTGGTCCCTAAGTTCCATATAATCAATGTAAGCATTGTTGTTTTGGAACATATCTAGTTGGGGAGTTCCTTGTAGGTCCCAGTCAATAAGCTCAGGGTGCTAGAGAGGAAGGGAGTTAGATGATAGACCTGATTCATTGATGGTGTGAATGGAAATGTTAGGAGCATTGGTGGGGGTAGTGTCTCGGGTGGTACTTTCCTCCAAGTTGTTTATTGCAATGGAATTTAAACTTTCCTCGAAAGCCATAATCTCAGGGATGGGCAAATTAGACTCCAGTGGTCTATTTTGTTGCGTTTGTCCCTCACGGTAGGGGCTAAGAGTTTGGATGGTGTCGACATCTTTGTCATCGTAGGAGTACTCTGTTAGCTCGTCCCACTCATACTCATTTGAATCATCTGAATCTATGTCGCTGTCCACTTGGAGTGTTTGGATTGTTTCCACAAGGAAAGCATTTTCCTTGGCTTTACCCTTGCCTTTGTATCCTAGGCCACTTGTGTTTCTAGCCGAAGAGGATGAAGAAGGTTGTATAGGTTCAATGATTCCTTCTTTTTTGAGGCCCATGGGGCCTTGTCCCTCGTACCCCATCCTGTGCAAAATAGTCTCACCTCACCCATAGAGTTCTGTAGGGAGTCTAGGCGGATCTTGGGGTGTGTTCTCTTCTTCAACATAAAGCCATTGCAGGAGGCCTCTCTCCTTTGTTTCATCAGATAAGGTCCCCCATTTTACAAAGGGAGTTGCGGGAGCTATAGGAGGAGCAGATGGCTTTGGAAAATGTCTGGGTTGGGCAAAAGATCTAGGAGACAAAGGTAGCTTGGCAAGATTGAGACTGTGCCCAATGGAGTATTCCCCCACTCCACTTTCTTTTATGGTATTTTTCTGTGCTTTGGGTCTTGAGGAGGAAGCTTCAGCGGTATGGTCCTGTTGCGGGGTAGGGGAAATGTATGCTCTGTTGTTGGGTATGACACACTTGGGTTTTGCACGGAAAGAATTGCAGTGTTGGTAGGGGTCAGGGTCGCCTTGAATGGTGACCTGCTTGCCATTGTGCGGGAATTTAATGCATTGATGAAAGGTTGAGGGGATAGCCTTCATGGTGTGAATCCATGGTCTCTTGAGTAGGATATTATAAACAAGCTCTCGATCAAGGACTTGACACACCACATCTTTGATTACTAGTCCCACTTGAATAGGTAGGTCAACTGTTCTCTTTGTGGTCCTTTCTTCCTCGTCATATGCTTTGATGGTAATTTTCCTCCTTGGATCAACTGCCTGTTCGGAGAACCCCAGTGCAAGGACTAGCTTTAATGTGCAAATATTTAAACCAGTGCCTCCATCAATGAGAACCCTCTTGATGCGGTGCTTGTGTATGAATGCGACAATGTGCAAAGGGGTGTTATGAGGTTGGGATACAGAGAGATCATCTTGCTCAGTAAATGATATGGAGTTGGAGGATGTCAGGTTGCCTACCATGGTCTAAAACTTTTCTTGGGCCAAATTAGTGGGGACAGTGGTTTCCACTAAGGCTTTCTCAAGATTCTCCTTATGAGAAGGAGATAGACGCAAGAGCTCCAATATAGAAATGTGAGCTGGAGTTTTCTATAACTGGTCGATGACATTGTACTGACAGAAATTGGATGGAGGCGGTGGCGACCTTGGAGGGGCGGTATTGAGCGTGACTTTACCACTATGGGCAATTATACTACAACCATTTCTGTTAGGTCCTAGTTGTTGGTTGGGTGAGATGACATTGACCTGTGGGATTTGCTCAGAAATGTAGTTTATGGTGTAGTCAAATGGCACACTTGCATAGTTGGCATTACTAGTCCCGTTGTTCTGATTTGGCCGGTTGTGATTATTATTGTTTTCGTTACTGTTGTTGCCATTGTTGTTGTGGCCATTGGTGTTGTTGTTGTTGTAGTTATATGGCCTATTGTGATTCAGAAGTGGATCCCTGTAGGCCACATGAGTTTCATTGGAGGTATGCTGTTGTGTCCCTCCCTGGTTCTGATCTAGTACATCTTGTATGACATTTTTGAGGCGGATGTAGTTGTTAGTTGTATGCCCCCTTCCCTGATGATATTCACAATAGTTTGTGTCCTTCCAGTAGGGAGGTTTGACTATAGGCTCATAATCACTTGTTGGCGGTAGAGAAATTTTGTTGTTTGCCAACAACTTCCTTAGTGCAGACTCTTGAGACTCACCCAATGGTGTGAATTTTCTCCTTGGATTTGAACTGTACCAAGGTCTAGGCTCCCGAGAAGGTGTTTTGTTGAGTGTGCCATTGTTTGTTTCTCCTTTTAGAGTGAATATAGGTTGTTGCTTGGGAGCTGCCGCCTTGGCATCCACTACCCCATTGTTGACCACATTCTTGTTCTTGGTCCAAAACTTTGATTTATCCATTGTGTAATTGGAAGTAGGTGTGTCCTTGTAGATCTTGATAGCTCCTTTAGCAATCATAGCCTTTTCGATGAATAAGCCCATTTCAATGACTTTTGAGAAAGATGTAGGGCATTGTATCTATATCTGATAGCTAAGATCAGTGTTTAGGTTGTGGACAAACATCTCCAATAGCTGCTTCTCAGGCATATCATAAGAACACTTACTAGCTAGCTATCTCCATCATTGTAAGAAGGTGGCGAATGACTCACCACTCTTTTGTTTGGTGTTGCATAGATCTAGCATAGATACCTCATGTTCTATGTTGTAAGAGAAGTGCGTTATAAATTTATTGACAAGTTCATCAAAAGTTTTGATTCCTGGTGGGAGGTGTGAGAACCACTCCATAGCTTGACCACCTAAAGATCTTGGGAATAGTCTCATTAAGTAGGTCTCGTTATGAGCTACTTCTAAACAGGCTGCAGTGAATTCCCTGATATGATCTCTAGGGTCCCCCTTCCCTTTATATTTGTCAAATTTTGAAACTCTGAACTGAAAGGGGAATGGTTTCATGACCAAATTTTTGTCAAAGGGGTACGGTACTATATCTTCCAAGGAGTAGTTCTTGGAACTTGTACCCATCTTAAGGTCTGATATTTCTTGTGTGAGGCTCTCGATTCGTTTTCTCATTTCTTCCATAGAAGCATTTTGATCTATGGGATTCTTTCCTCTATCATTTGCATGCGGGACAGTGTCATTTGTACCCCTCTCATGATCATCACACCTCCTCTTTGTATCATCGTCAACATTTTCCATGATGGAGGTTATGTCAAAGTCTGCAGGGAGTTTGATCCAGAGACTAGCAAGATGATGGAAGTATTTTTGGGGGTCTTCAAGGAGTACCTTCTCTACCAGGCGTTGGAATTTTCTATCTTGGATGTGTGCTACTAATTCTTCACGAGAAATTTCTTCATCACCCTCATGTGGTGGGACGAGGTGATTGGATGAACCGACCATTTCTTTTTGTTTGTTGTACTGGGATCGAGTAAGAACCATGCAAGGTGATGCGGGATGGAGGGGACTAGGACTAGAAATTTTGGCAAGGTGCCAACGGAGACTACGGTGGATATGATATCTGGGATGAGACCCGGACAAAGGACTTTCTCACTCAATGACTTCAAGTAAGACGGTTGACACAAGATGGTAGCGACTAGTAAGGGTAGTTGATACCCGTCTTACTATATAGGGACTAGTTGTTCAACAAGACTACTAGCAAAGGTACTATGACCTACTAGGCTTATGTGAATTCACTAATGACACGAAAAGGGACCTATGTCGAACCGGTATGGGATAATCTGACTTTGGGACAAGAAGTGTTTGGATAGAAAGTGAATGGGATGATTGATGAAAGAGAGAGACTTGGGTGAAATGGATGAAGACTGACTGCAAGGTTGAATCTGATCTCAGAAAGTGAAGCTAGGCTGAAATGGGTGCATGTGCAACTTTGATTTTTTTGACAAAATTTTGGATTTTTCAGTTGTTTTTTGGTATTTTTTGGCTAGAAAAAGGTCTTCTTGGTCTGATTTTATGAATTAACAAGAAAACACAGCAAGCACAAAGAATATTTTGTAGTTTTTCAATGTTTTTGTGGTTTTTTCAACTCTATTTTGGACTAAACTGAACAAAAGCAAGCACAAAAATCCTAGGCGAGAAATGGATTATAAGGGTTTTGGGCCACTAGAACAAGATGTATTTAATGCGGGCAACCGTTCAAGTGGTTACACATGTGGCGGCACTACTCTCCATTGCGGAGTTTCCCAGCCTCAAAGGGTTGCGCCTTAGAGGGTTTTTGGGGGAGGTTGGCCGTCAGTGTAACATAACAGCACTTGTTGCAGGAAGTTTTCATCTCAAGCACGATTTATTTTAAGTGGCTTGGTAGGGCTTGGCTTTAGCCTGTTACCACTCAGGGTCGTTCCCACTTGGACAAGCATGCATCCAAGGGCAGGCCCCTCCTAAAGGTTAAACAAATAGAATGACAAGTCTGGCACTTTGATCACCCAGAAAAGGGGAGAGCATAAGCCTATTGTCATTCGCAAGCACAGAATACACTAGTTAATCCAACCTAGTTAAAATTAGAAAAACTAAATGGGCTACTCTACTTGTGCACTCACACAGTTGTTAACTTTGAAGTGATTAGGAGATAGCAATGATTCTTTTCTTTGCAAGATAGCAATATTCTTAACTGAAAGAGATAGCCATATAGCAATGATCAATGAAACCAAGATTGCAATAATTCAGTTATCACCCTCCTAATTAGAAACTATGTGAGATTGGCATGCATGTGGTTACTTTTCTAATTAGAGTTGGATTAAAATTGTATGCAAGTTGCATGAACAATGGGTTACTCCTTCCTAATTAGAACTAGATGAAAGTTGTATGAAAGTTGCGTGAACAATGGGTTACTCCTTCCTAATTAGAACTAGATGAAAATTGTATGCAAGTTGCATGAACAATGAATTACTCCTTCCTAATGAGTACTAGATGAAAATTGTATGCAAGTTGTATGAGAATGTTTAAATCAGTCCTATTCAACACTTAGTGAAAAATGATTGTCTTTAGTGGACGTTTTGCACCAAACTGGATTAGCAGTCGCCTGATATCCACCTGTAGTCCACAAAAACAAAAATTGAATCAAGAAGTTTGCAAATCAAATGATTAGGTGAAAAACACATAATCTAGAAATTTCATGAAAATGTGAGTTTTGACAGCAAAATAAATATGAAAATTAGAATCTTCATGAAATTCTATGCTGTTTTAAAAAAAATTCATGAAAATTTGATAAAAAATGCTAAAGTTACAGTCAATTGAAGTTTGCAAGGTAAATGGGAGGTTTGACTGATTTTACCTAATGAAGTTGATCAAATGGGCTAAAAATACCTTCACCACTGTGAAGTTCTTGAGATCAGCTTTCTGATAACTGTAAACTTGTGAAAATCTGACTTCCCTGCAAAAAGTTAGACAAAAAAGAAAAAAAATGCCCCTATTTGACTAATATTACCATTTTTGAAAATAAAAAATTAAAAATAAATTAAAAAAAATAATTTTTTTTTAAAACCCTAAACCTACTATTTCTTTTTTTTGTTTTTTTTATTTATATGTGTTTTTGTTTTTTTTATTATTTTTTTATTGTTTTGCTGTGATGTTTGTGTAGGGTTTGGTGTGCAGGTGGAGCAATGGCGGCAGGGTCTTGGCGCGGGCGGCGGGTAACAGGGAGGGTCAGGGAAGTGGCGGGAAGGGAGGTGGGGTCACAGAGGAGGGGCGGGAGATGGAGGCAGAGGTGGCGAGGCAGGGTCTGGGCGTGGGCGGCGTGGGCGGCGGGCAAGAGGGAGTGGGGAGAGGTGTCGTGGGAAAGGGGAGGCCACGGGGTAGAAGCGTAGGGTTGGTGGCGGGTAGTGGGGGGCTGAGGGAAGGATAGACAGGGGTCGGGGGTTAGGGTAGGCCGGGGTCGGGGGGGAGCACGAGCGGTGCGCGGGTGGCGCACGGGGGAGGAAGGAGGAGGCCGCGGGGCCTGTGTGTAGGCCCTGCAAATTTTTTTTTTTTATTTTTATTTATTTTAGTTTTTTTTTTTTTTGCTTTGATTTTTAAAATAAAGAAATAAAATGTAACCTAAAAAAAAAAAAGAGCTCTGTGTTTTTTTTTTTTGTTTTCTATGTAAAATTTTTTTTATTTTTATTTTTTAAATTCTTTTTAAATAAAAGAAAATAAATTTAATGTAAAATGCTGTCTTTTTTTTTTTTTAAATTAGTGTAAAAATTAAAAAAAATTCAAAAATTTTCCAGTAACCAAAAGTAGGCAAATCATATGTTATTTTTCACCTATGAGGCCTCCCGAGCTCAACGGTGAGGTCCGATTGAGCCTAAGAGGTTGTGTATGAAAGCTGATTTCCAGATGTATAACAAAACACCCCTGAAGCTATGACAAAACAAACTCAACAAAAAACTCAGAAACAAGATGGGTTAGATCACGGTGGGCGCCAAAAATGTAAGGGTAAAATGTGGATCAATCAATTGAATTATATAAGACCCAAACATCAACAGAATAGAAGATAGCAAGAAAGATTAAACGAAAATAGCAATGAATAACACAAAGCAAACCTTCCTTGAAATCGATGCTTCTGTTGTTTGCCTATTACAATCGTCCTTTTGCAGATGAAGTAAGCCCTCAGAGAGTGCACTCCTTTAAGCTGTGTTCAAGGAGGTCGATGGGAAATGGCTGTAGTGATATGCAATGAAGATGAGCTCCAAGGCAAGTATGTGATCTCAAGATAGTGAATGACAAGAGGGTGCCAAAGGCGCGCTGGTGATATTCTTGTAGAGTAACAATATAAATAGCTTGGATCAATAGAATGGAGGGATGAAGCTTCATTTATAGACTTGGAAGAATGGGAATCAATGGTTGAGAAGAGATATGAAGATCAACGGCTGAGGATGGTTGAGGAATGTGCAACCAGTAGAAATGTGACAAGTGTCCCAGCTCCATCATGAAACAGGGGATGTGACAAAATTGATTGGAGAGTTAACTCCATTGACTGAACAATTAATAGACTTGATTGATCAGTTAGAAGAGTGGATTATGGGATTGACTGAATTGATTGACCAGTGAACTGGGTTGATTGAGGAGTCAACAGAATAGATTGACCAGTGAACTCAAATGACTAATTAGTTAACAGATTTGATTGATTAGTTAACTAACTTCTGATTTGAGAAGAAATAGGCCATGTGGGTGAGAGAAAAATAGGTAATTAAATATTAAATATATTTAATTACATGTGCAATCTGATGAGGTGGACAAGGTGAGGTGGAAAAGGTGAGGTGTAAAGGTGAGGTGGATTTTTGAATTTAGAACTTAGGATAGAGGAATTTGGATTAATTAAATAATTTATGATTTTTTAATTGTGTAGGACATTTAGAAGAATTTTAATTAAATAAATTGAATTTATTTAATTATGGAATAGTGAATCAATTAAATAAATTTAGAATATTTATTTAATTGGTAGAAGAATGGAATAAATATTTAGAATATTTATTTAGGATGGTTTGTGTCATTTTTAGGCGTATACAAGGGCTGGTTTCTAGTGAGAGATAGCCTAGATAACCCATGCTAGGACCATGTGATGACACTCTCCCTACTACAGCTTAGTTACTTCCTCTTTATCTTTTGTTGTAGCCTTTGGAGTATTGACTTGATGATTTGATGTATCTTGATGGTTTGACTTATCTTGATGATTGACTTATCTTGATGATTGACTTGTCTTGATGTTTGACTTATCTTAAGGATTGACTTGTCTTGATGATTTGACTTATCTTGATAATTGACTTATCTTGATGATTGACTTGTCTTGATGATTTGACTTATCTTGAGGATTGACTTGTCTTGATTATTTGACTTATCTTGATGATTTGACTTGTCTTGATGATTGATTTGTCTTGACGATTTGACTTGTCTTGATGTTTGAGTAGTCTGGATGATTTGTGATTATTTGAGTTGTCTATGTCAAACCTTTATCTATTTCCTATTATCCTTGACTTAGTAGAACCTCATTGTTATCTCCTAGCTCAAGAGATGGACCTTAGGGTTCCAAATGGTTGGGTAGAAGAACTTAATCCATTGGTTTTCTTGGATGTACTGGTTCGAGGACATTGGAGAAGTGTTTCCAATTCTAGATTTGTTCTGCATCTTCAGAGTTGTAGTATACCTTCATAATTGTATTATATTGTTGTATATTGTAAACCGATGTGATTAGTCATGTAATCTTGTATTTGAACCTTTGTAATTATTCATATCTGTAAATGTATAATGTAATCCTCTTGTATTGTATTATAATGTATATTACTTGTATTGTTATGAATTTATACTTTACTGATGCAGTTGTGTTTCCCTAGAGGTGTTAGTTGATCATTTCATTTAAATACTTTTTATAGTGTTATTTTATCTAGTGTAAATGCATTTACTTGCTTTAAAAAAAAAATTGTAATTTTGCACTTGTTAGTCTAACACTCTAGGCTTGCATGATGGGGCATCACATTTGGTATCAGATCTAGGTTTGAACACTAGGTACTCTGGTTATAACTAAGCCCATAATGTGACCTAGTGCTTAAACTCTGTAGATTAATTTTTATCCCTCTCTATGTGTCATAAATTATCCTTTGGTGTTGTAAAAAGTTGCCTAAAGGTTGAGATTGAGGTCAGGATGCAAGATCCCTATCCTTATCTTGTTGTAGGCTTCAAGGAGTAAGCCTGATCCTGGGGGGAGGATGTAATGCCCCTCATTTTTGGCTTGTGACAGTTGTTAGTTTTTCTATTGCACTTGATAGTTTTGAGACATTTGAGTTGTTAGACTTATGGTTTTTGCTCATGCTGGACTATGTTTGACTGAGGTGATTATTGGCTTGTGATGACATTATTGATATATTCTAGTTTATGATGTCATTAACATGATCAGTAATGATTAGATATTATCATGCTTTATGTGATTTGTTGGTATCTAAGTTATAGTTTGAGGTGCTTATATTATTGTTATGCTTTCAGAGAGGGGACAGTGTAGTATTTCTCATTCTGAGCACCCTACTACACTACGAATCCCTAATTCTGTGTGTGTGCTATACGTGTATATACTCGAATGCAACATATTGTTTTAATGTAGGTTTCTAGGTATCGGGCCTCAACTCCACCTGACTTAGCAGGTCTAAGCAGGCCCTTGCACCAATGGATAACGTTGATGGGAGATAACATGGGGTTTCTCTGGATCAGTTCCTATTTTTCAGTTTATGTCATGGGTCTTGAAGTCGCTTTGAGATTCTTGTCTCAATTTTTGGTTGTCATGTGGTTGTTGAGGTATTGTCGAGTTTTGCTTGTTAAGCCTATGTGTGTTTTGGTAATGCATTATTGAATTTATTATATTATAATAATGTTATTTTGTCAAATATAATGGTATTTTCTTAGTCATATATTATTAATGAGTTGTGGTATATTATTTTTAATATAGATTAAGTTCATTATTTTAATGCTTTTATTAGAATATGTGTCATAAGTATTTATTATGGTTAAAATAGTATATGGCAATTAGTAAAATTATTTTAGTCAGCAAATTTTTTTTTTCTGAAAAAGTGGTAAAAAACCACTAAAATATATTAATTAAAAAGAAAATACAAAATGCCAGATTCAGGGAGGCATACCGGCAAGAAAGAATTGGCAAAGAAAACCTCTAGTTATAGCCTGTTTACAAAAAACAACTCAAAAAGAGTCGGTCCAATAGCAACATCTGTAACTTAATTTAGAACGGAGTTCATACAATAAAATAGAAATATAAACAAAGCAGCTGGCGGAGTCAACCAAAAAATAGGACAAAAAACTTAGAACTGAAAGTCAAAACATAAAAGGACTCCCGATTAGTTTGCAATCTCAATGATCTGTAAAGCACGACCCGCTTCAGGACCGTCCACTTCTGCTTGCTAAGGAGGAGGAGGAGGTGGTGGAGGAGGGACGTAATTTAGTAAGTAATGCAATGCGTTAAAAACTTCTGTAGCCTTAGCTACCACTTGATTCCCCAGTTCCCTCCTGTGACAATGGATAGAGTTTTGGAAGGAAATCACACAATTATTTTGAAGCCCATGCATAAAAGCATTGACGAGGTAGTGGAGTGCATGCATTTGGAACAATAACCTGCAATCAAATAAACCTCCCACAAGAGCAGATCCTTCATGCAAGTCATAATCTACTAAAGCAGCATTAAAAGAGTCAATAGGGAAATGCACATTCTGTATAAACATAATACCCAAAACCCCTACCCTTTCGCCATTTTGCAAGAGATCCATCGCATTAGAAAGAAAATGCGATGCAGCTTGAGAAGGATAAATAGCCACTGGAGAATGAAAAAAATGTGAATCACAAACCTGAGAAATCGCTCTTCCAACAGAGGCCTCATAAACCTTACAGACTTTCTGCAGAGAGTTTGGATTAGAGAGACCAAGGAGGGGCCGTTCCCAATTCCTGATAGGTCAAGAAATTCTAGAATTCCGCTGAACAGAGCCCATGGTAAACTGTAGAAGCTTGGAGATTACCAAATGCAACAAGTAAAAGAAACTTTTGGAACCGATACAGAGCATAATATGAAGATAGATGAGTAAATAACAATCATAACATAGTAATTAAAGCAAATTAATTCTTGAGATTTGTCGAATAAAGATTCCAAATTTGGGGAAACTCTCTAAAAAGTAATTTTTTTTTCTTTTTTCTTTTTTTAGGGAGTTAGTGGGATTTTGTAACAGATTTTTGGTAGTGAAAAATTAATGGAGTTTGCCTATTTTTATTTCAAAGGGGGTTATATTGAGGAAAGGGATTATGAGAAAAAGGGGGACAGAGAATTTGAGAAAAGAAAATTATGAAGGGAATCTAAAGAAAGTTTGAAGCATTGGATCGAAAATGTAGGTATGGTTACTTGTAATTTTGGTTAAATTTGATAAAACTAGTATGTCTCTGTTGAATTCTTGAGTAGAATTTGAACATGTTTACTTATTTCATTGGTCCTATCTTCCTGTTGCCATCTGAAGCGAAGTCTCCTGTAACTTTGAACTTCATAATTTTGCTTTGTCCCCTGAGTGCTTGAGAAAATTTAAGTCCATTCTTTTCTTGAAGCCTCAGTGATCCATATGTGAATTCTATAAACTTTTTTTATCAAACAAATAGAACATTTGAAAATATTTTAATCAAACATTTACCAGATCCTATCTATTTTTGTTTCTCGCAGTGCCATTACGAGGCTTACCTACGTTTGAATCTCAGACTCCACTGCCTAAAGATGAGGTTTTTCATTTAACAGCAATGCATTAATAAGATATTTCAACCTCTGCATGATGTTCATCTTTCATCCTTTTTTCTACCAGATTTTATTGGGTTGACTTGGTCAACTTTTAAACTGTAAACATCATTCTTCTTCTATTGCCTTTGTACGGCCTCCTCTATCTTTATTTCAATTATCTCTACCTAAAATTTGTGATAAAGATTAGTGATGTTGAGGTTTTTCCTTTTGGTCAAACTTCTAGCTTCTGCAACTTTCCTCTCCCCTGGACGCCGCTGTATGACTTCCTCCCCTTCATTCTTAAAATTTCCTCTGCTCTTTATTTCATTCTATTGCTGACCATACAATGTAGGTAAAATCAGGTCTATTATAATTTGTTGGAAATTTTTAGTCTATAAAAAAAATAAAAAATAAATAAAGAATAATAGAAGATAATAAAACTTGTTTCTTGCCTTCTTGAATCTATTACCATATTCTTCTCCTCTACCTGACATTTTGAAATATTCTGGTTTCTCTGTTAAATCCTTGAATCTTAGAAAATCTGGTAATGGCTTCATTCCCTATCTCTGAAATCTGTATTGACATCTTTTTCTCATGGCTCTCTTCTGGTAAACCATTCTCCATTGTTTGTTCAAAACCTCAAAAGTCTTCTTTCATTTCTCCTCTTTGAATTTAGAGCTTCTCAAATAAAATTATATTATTTCTTTCCTCATAATGAAGTTAAATCAAGAGTCCATTTAAATAGAAGGATAGGCAAGTAAATTTATTTAGAATGTTTCTAATAAAAAAAGACTCTAGGAAGGTTTAGTTAACTTGCATAAATGATTATCTTTTTGAGTTAGTTAAAATTGTTAAATAGAATCTAATTTTCTCTGTAGGAATTAAAAATGAGGAGATAATTTATTGGTATAACATATATATATATATATATATATTTGAGTTAGTTAAAATTGTTAAATAGAATCTAATTTTCTCTGTAGGAATTAAAAATGAGGAGATAATTTATTGGTATAACATATATATATATATATATATATATATATATATTTGATGGGATAAATTTGTAGTATTTTATTCTTTAGAATAAATGCTCTCATGAAGAATGGAATTGAACTAGTAAATGTAAGAATATTTAATAAATAAGTTTTTTTTAGAATGTATGCAATTGTAAGCTAAGAATTAGGAAAACTTCTATTTTGAAACTCCTTGAGCAACTCGTAAATCTTGCTTTGTGCTTTTTGTAGTTTTGATTTATTAAAATTGTTAATTTGACTTTCTTTTTTATCAAACTCATTAAAAGGAAATAGTGATAAGATAATATTAGTTTATCTTAAAATATTAGGATAGACTTGTATTATTTTAAAATTAATTTTATTTAAATAAAGTTTTTTTAGTAGATGTAAGTTCGCTAAATAAATAAATTAGCTTTTCTTTTAATGTAAAGTAGATTTTATGGTGATGCTAGTTATTAAACAAATGATAAATAATATTATAATTCTAGAATTAAATATATTGAGTTAAGTATTAGTTATATTCTTTTTATCTTATTTAAATATAAATTTGTTTAGTTATGATTTAGTAATAAACTATCTTGTGGTACATTGATTTTAATTAATAAATAATAACTTAGAGATTTATTGTGAATTGAGTTATTATGGTATTGATTAAACAAATAATAGATGAAATTAAAATTCTAGAATAGAATAGTATATGTTATTATTATTAGAATTTTATTTAAAAGAGAGTTAAAATTTTTATAGTGTTGTTGTTAGCGATTAATATAGGAATAGTGTCTTAAAACTCTTTTATATTGTTTGACCTATGTTATGGCTTATGGTCGTGATTGTAATGCCATTGTTAGTTATTATTGTCTTATAGTAATGGAGGTTTGTAGTTTTGTTAAACATGGAAACTAGTTCAAAGAATCAATATCATATTAGAATAAGAATAATTTCGATAGAGACTCTAATTAGAATGCTAGCTTGTTAAATTAGGTAGATAGAGATTCATACTAAGGCAAATTCTTACATTAGATATAATGTACTTTTATGTTATAATCTTGTAAACTCATTCTCTTGCATTGTGTACTCTGATGTATGATCATATTGTTTGTAGAACATTGATAATATAAAGTGTTTAGTATTTAACTCGTATACCTTCCAAGGATTTAAATGAATGTTCAGTATTAAATCTACCTTAAGATCCCTTATGTTCTGCATGGTTGGGATAGATTTATCTAATGTTATTAGTAACCTTTTATATTGAGGGTTCTTAGTAGTGGGAATAGTACTTTAATACATCATGGCTTTGACTAACATTCTTGATAGTAAGGTGGTAGGAGCTTGATGTCATGATTCAAATCTTAATATTGTTTTATTGTTTTAAAAATCATTTTTGTTTTATATCTTTTTAGGGTCATAGATTTACTTATAGGTTGAGTTGAGATTGGGATGATTATAGTTATTCTTTTTAAAAGTGAATAGATGTGAATTGTAGTAGTAAGTTATTAAATAAATCATAGAGGGAATTATAGATCTTGAGATTTGATTAGAATATTGTTATCTAAAGTAAGTTTATGATTTAACTAAAAAGATAGAGTTAACATCTTTTACTGAGTCCATCTTAATTAGCCTGAGAAGTTTTGTAGTAATTGGGTCTTGGATATATATATTCCTTGATGTTTATTGCTGATTTTCAACCGATGTGTATCAACGATGTAATTGAGTCATTCAATTTATTTTGGTTTTGAGTCTTGCTGTTAGATTTTGACTAGCCAAATGTAATGGTGATAATGTTAGTTTTCTGAGAGGTCAAGGTTGTTAAGCATCATGCTTTGGATAGTTGTCTATTGGTATTTGTGTTAAAATCTTTTTAGCTCTACAGGCTTGTTACCTTGAAATCGAATGAGATATTGTAGCAAGGATATACTGGTGATGTGTCTTTTGGTATGAGGTCTTGATGTGGATTGGGAAAGATTGTTGTTTTGAATTTGATAATTGTTGATTAAATGTTTTATTTGATTTGCAATGGATAGGGGAAAGTTTCGTGGTTGAGAGTTATTGATTTGAAATGGTGTATGTAATGTTTTGGATTGTAAAAGATAGCTGCCTCGTAGTCGCTTGTCCATGCATGTTATTAGTTTTTGGATGTTGGTTAAGGGTTGCTAGTTGTATGTAGGAGAGTGGCTTTCATGGTGGGGCCGGTGCCCAAAGTGGTTGCCTAGGTAACCCCATGGAAGTTGTAATCAAGTGATAACTTAATAATTTATCTAGGTGGGTTGGGTAGTAATTCACATAAAAAGATAAGTATGATTCCTCACCCATGCCTTGAGTGCTCTCACAGCGTAAGGATGGGATGAGAAGGCCTGGTTGGCAAAGTCGACCTCCTTGTCTCCATGAGAGGATGTGTTGGCTTCACATGTGTCACCCTATGGGGTTGGTGCCTAGGGAGAGGTCACCAGGATAACCATAGATGGGGGTTGGTTTCTAGTGAGAGATATCTTGGATAACCCATGCTAGGACCAGGTGATGACACTCTCCCTATTGTAGCTTAGTTACTTCATATTTATCTTTTGTTGTAGCCTCTAGAGTATTGACTTGATGATTTGACTTATCTTGATGGTTTGACTTATCTTGATGATTGACTTATCTTGATGATTGACTTGTCTTGATGATTTGACTTATCTTGATGATTGACTTGTCTTGATGATTTGACTTATCTTGAGGATTGACTTGTCTTGATGATTTGACTTATCTTAATGATTGACTTGTCTTAATGATTTGACTTATCTTGAGGATTGACTTCTCTTGATGATTTGACTTATCTTGATGATTTGACTTGTCTTGATGATTTGACTTGTTTTAATTTTTGAGTAGTCTAGATGATTTGTAATGATCTGAGTTGTCTATATCAAACCTTTATCTGTTTTCTTGTATCCTTGACTTAGTGGAACCTCATTGTTATCTCCTAGCTCGTGGGGTGGACCTCAGGGTTCCACATGGTTGGGTGGAAGAGCCTAATCCATTGGTTTTCTTGGATGTACTAGTTTAAGGACATTGCAGAAGTGTTTCCAATTCTAGATTTGTTCTACATCTTCAGAGTTGTAGTATACCTTCATAATTGTATTATATTGTTGTATATTGTAAACCGATGTGATCGGTCATGTAATCTTTTATTTGATCCTTTGTAATTATTCATATCTATAAATGTTTAATGTAATCCTCTTTTGTTGTATTATAATGTATGTTACTTGTATTGTTATGAAAATTTATATTTTACTGATGCAATTGTGTTTCCCTAGAGGTGTTAGTTGATCATTTGGTTTAAATACTATTTATAGTGTTATTTTATCTAGTGTAAATGCATTTACTTGGTTTTAAAAAAAAAATTCTATAATTTTTTACTTGTTAGTCTAACACTCTAGGGTTGCATGATGGGGCATCACATACCATTCTATCTTCTTTCATCCTTCAGACACCTCTCCTAGGGCTTCTTCCTTTTTCACTCTACCTAGTCTTTTGGTGATACACATACACACTGCAGTACTCACAGTCTTCTTTCTTCTACTACCCACATGTCTTGGCTAAGTTGCCTCTCTTCAATGATCTACTCAGCACTCAAGACCAACCTTGCTCTCTGATACCAATCTGATAGCATAGTCATCCAACAATTCTATGATTCGTAATAAATTTTCCTCCTTCGTCTAGATGGACTGCTATAGCTTACTGTCAAAATAGTGATAGGAACTAGCTTGCAACACATTAAAGATAGAATGACATGAACTTAGATTTATTTCAAACCAGCTACAAGAGTTGTCCACACACATGATACAGAGACATAATGCATAATAAATTTATCTTTCATTTCATTTAGCCAACTTGGCCTCTATTACAATTATTACAAAACTATTCAAAATCACATCTACTCCTTTATCTCTTTGGTCTCTCATCAGACTCTACCTCCTCGCTGGTTTATTCTATTTGGCCCTTGGTCACATTTGATCTCCTCCTTAGTTTCAATTAGCCTAACACTTTTCTTGGCCTCTCCTTGATAGGTGTATCTTTAGCCTCTCTCTCACTATATCTACCCTTCAACAAAATCTACCTCCTCTCTCTTGCATTTGGCCACATCTAATCAGCCTCCTCTTATTCCTCCTTCCTATATAACTTGACCTTCCTCTATAATGTCTTGGCCTCTCTCTTTTATTTATCGCTTGCTTCCTACTACGTATCGACCCTTGCTCTTAGCATCGGCTTCTTCTGATTGTCTTTAGATTTTCCTTGCTCCACTATTGGCCTGGCGGCCTCTCCTTTTCTACTGCTCTCTTCTTTTTGTTCTTATCAGCCTCTTTCCATATATGCCACCTCTTCTAGTTGCCTATCAACCTCCTCTACTAAACATGTGGTCTGCTCTTATTAATTAGCATCCTCTATAGTTTATGGCCTCCTTCTTCTCATTATCAACCTCTCTATTCATTTACATATGCGGCCTCTTTCAT
The DNA here is from genome assembly GCA_027924645.1 of Cunninghamia lanceolata. Classification (NCBI taxonomy): domain Eukaryota; kingdom Viridiplantae; phylum Streptophyta; class Pinopsida; order Cupressales; family Cupressaceae; genus Cunninghamia; species Cunninghamia lanceolata. Next base: position 9,146,787 of record BSBN01001054.1, read on the forward strand.
TATATTCTGCTGCTTATCCTTTTCTTCATGTCATGGCTGCGACACCATTAATAACTATCACCTCCTTATTTTATGTGGCCTACACCAATGGTATTTTTCTGCTTCTCTTTTCTTCCCTCACTCTCCACTATGCTCAATTTTATGCATTGTCACAAACTGCCACACTATCTATTCTTAGTCATGCCTTTAATCTACCTTTTCTCTGCACTACTCAGTCGTCCACTTCTCATATGCATGCGGCTTGCTTTGTCTATTTTTTAGTTTTTCTACCTTTTTTGCCACCTTTTATTGTTAGTTACTACCACCTTCCTTGGATAAATATAGAAATTCTTTTTATGACACCATCAACATCATGGCTGGCACCTCTAACGAACCTTCATTATGCCAATTTCCTCAAAATAGCAATGTAACTAATTTTAATAATCACCACCTTCTCCATTATCCCACTTTCTAGAATTTAATAATTAATTATTATTGTTTCTGTCACCTTGGCGACAATAGCTTCCTTTTTCATGCTTCTGTCACTGTCTTGACACATAAACCACAAATTTTGAAAGTTGACTGGATGCCCTTGCATCATAAGAGTTATGTATGAAGATCCATTTGTAATCTGGTTTTGATATAAGATTTCCCATTATTGAGAAATTACTCAACTAGAAAGCACCTCATTTCCAAGACCTCCATGTTCAAATAAATAGGTTTTTTGACAAACCCCTATTCTAGTCTAGGCATGTGGCCAACATAACTCTCAAATCTTCTCCTGAGCAAACAACCCTTGAGAAACCAGTTATAGATGAGATAGAAGCTCGCTTATATCCTCTAAAGAGAAGATTTTCTATGGCTCATTCTTTTTCTAGTTCTGATAATAAGCAATTCATGGATTGTAATCTTGAAGAATCTCTTCCAGCAGTTATCCTATCATCCAAAAAATCCTTCAATCAACCTTTATATATTCAAATCATCTTTTGCTTCCACATTTGACTTGAGAAATGACCCTAAATTAATGAAAAAATTAGTGAGACAAGTTATTACTAGATTACACCTGACACCTAAAGAGGATGATAAGAAGCAAAAAGGTATCATGATACAAAAGATGGATGAACTTTCTTGCACGCTACGAGAATCCCTTCCCAAATATGGCTCTGAGAAGAAAAAAAATAACAAATCCAAGTGGATTCTAGTATAGCCCAAGAAGTTATAGTGTATGAACAAGGTAGGTGGTGTACCCCTATATCCTTCATAATAGTAAATCAAGATAAAAAAAGTATGGGGTAGATATGAATCTAGGATTCATACAGCCATAGGAACTATGAAGAAAAACTCAGAGGCTTAGAGGAATTGGTAAGCTCAGTGGTTGATGTCCATTGAAGAGAATATTGATGATATAGACTTAGAGGTTAAGCAGATAGTGTATAATACTAGTCATTCTAATGGCAAGTAGATTTTATTAGAAAATAATGTAAATAAGTTAGGCTCTAGTCTTCAAAAAATTGAGAAACAAACTACTTCTTTTCTTAGTGATACATTAGGGATTTCTTACCAGATAAGAAATCTTAGTACTATGGTGACAAATATTCAAGTATATGTTCAAAGAAGTGATACTTATGTCACCCAAATATCTAGTGAATTGGCTACTTCTAAGCATAAAAAAGATGTAGAAGCTCAAGAAAATAAATCCCTTTTAGAATCTATGTCCTAAAAATTAGATAAGATTACAGATTATGCAAAGAAAATTAGAGTTTCTTGGAAAGGAAAAGATAGATTTTAAGATGAAGTTGAACCAGCCAGATCACAACATTTTGTACCACTTCAAAAACCCATCAGGATCAAGGTTCAGAGGAGAAAGAGATTAATTTCCACTGATGGTCTTGAGGAGCAACAACCATCATTCCAACAACCAAAATCATAAAAAAAACCTAACCCAAAGCCTTCTAAATTAGTGTTTTCTAGACATAAAGAGCATGTCATGCAATAGTCTAAACAAGTTAGGGATTGGATACAAGAACTACAAGTTGAAGAATAAAATAATGAACCAATCTATATGGATGAACTAGTTACTGCACACATAGATCCTTCACATTCTGATGAAGAAGTCATGCTAGAAATAGATTCGTCTCAGGCATCAAAAGTAGAAGAGGGACAAGAAATGCCTGATTTAGAATTTCTTGTTGATCAAATAAATCATTTAGAAGACTGGGAAACATATATGGCCAATCATGAGTTAGTAGGGAGTAACTATGATGTTGAGATGAAAGAAACTATTTCTTAAAATGCAAGACTAGAGCAATTGCATGCTTATGCTACCTCTGGTTATATTCCCAATATTGTTAAAATAGTTCATCCCTATGATGTTATATGCACTTGGTGTGATACTTTAGACAACTTCTTTGACACTAGAAGTTCTGATTGGTCTAAGGCTAACATGGTCTTTATGCAGTGAGGATAATGTCAAGAAAACTTTGAGAGTGGTGGAATTTTCTACTAGATAATGGACCAATTACTCATGATCCACAAAGAAACAAAGATTATGTTAAAGAAGTGGATATCAGAAAAAATGATACTTATGTAGAAGGATTCACATAGATAAAACTTTTTATCATTGATTTATTTTGTGGAGATAGAAAAAATGATGTCCTTAAAGCATAAAAGATTTTAGATTCTTTAAAACTTCAAAATTTACAAAAATTGCATCAGTATAATCTCACTTTGGAGAAATACTTGATTCCCTCCCACAAGCTTCATGACACCACAACAAAGAAATTCTACCTTAATTCACTCCCCCATGGATTAGGAGAATGGGCAGAAGATTACATTATTAACAGAAAGAAGACTAAGGTTGAGAAATACACTTTTTTAGAATTAAAAACACTAGTTACATAATGTTTAGGTTAAAATTTGGATTGTTTAATGTTTTAGTTGCTAGATGTTGAAATCCTCCATTCACCCTTTACATTCAAGGACCTTAGAGATGAGTGGCAATGCACTATCTTACCCTAGGTCGCTGTGAGATGTAGGGAAACTTGGATTAGGGTGTTTAATTATCAATTTTCCTTCTCTTATGCTTAATTGACCATTAAAACCCTAATTTTGCAAATGCGACAGTAAACAGATGAATTACAGAAAAAGTGCTTGCAGAGGGATGTAAAATGCCAAATCATAGAGTACCTACTTTTGGGGTTCTAAGGCGGAAAAGTCAGGGACAAAGGAGTGGGCACCCAAGTCTAGGGGGCAGATTTTCTTCCTCTTCTGCAATTCTGACACTCCAAGATGTCCTCCTACAACTTCACTTTGTCCAGCTCCTCAACCTGTAACTTGCAACCATGAAAAATTTGGGAGGGCGTTGTGATGTTTAGAGGCTTACCTCAGTCGAGCCTTGGAGGAAACTTTAGTCTCTGAACACCATTGTCAGATAGAGAGTGCATGCCTAGGGAGGTAGAGGCAAAAACCAAATGAACAATGATCACAAACACAATAAATGTCACCTTGTAGTGAAGATCTCATGAGAGGAAGATGCTCTTCATTCCATGAGGAAATGGATGCTCAAATCTACAAACACAAATACATAGACAACACAAATCTGCTCTTGCCACACAATGAAATCGTTGAATCACCTTGAGAACACAATAGCTTGCTAGTAATCATCTAATTGAAATCTAGTTTATAAATGAATTCCTAAACATGCTTTTATATGCAACTACAAACACTCCCGCCAAGATTTTTGTAATTCAAACTTACCGTGTCGGCATAGGACCCAAATAACAGTCACAAGTTGACAACCAAAAATTGGGACTGTCCCAAAATAGGGTAGGACTAGGGCGTGGGCACCCAATTCCTCCCCCCTATTTTGGGAAGGGGTAATCTCAAGGGGTCCCCCTAGGCCCCATTTGTCATGTTACCTAGGGTTCATTCCATCAGGATGCCAAATTATGAAGTAAGATGTCCTAAATGCATGCAAAAGACCCAAGAGCTAAACCTTAAGAGAGAAAAGCTCCCAAGGGGAAATTTTCTAATGTTACATTTAGCCCCCACTTTAATGTATGTATAAACACAAGGCCAATACATGCATTAAAGTATGGTCATAAACACAACAAACACACCAAGCATGGAGAAGACACGCCAACCACAGAGGATACAGTAACAAGAATGCAAAACACAGAGATGATAGTTACAGTCACATAAAACATGGAGAAGACAATAAATGCATAAAAGACACATTAATGCATGGAAGATAGGCATGATTTCTTTTTCTTTTCTTTCTCTCATATATATGAAATGAAGATGCAAGTATTGGAAAGAAAACAAACCTCCCATAATGCAAGAAGCACTCATTGCACTAGTCTTTAAACTACACATATGGGGCAATACACACGCAAGACACGCAAAACCTCCCAAAATGTAGGAAGCATTCATCACACTAGTCTTTAGACTACATATGGGGCAACAAACATGCCAAACAAAGAAAGCACGCCAAACACACACTTGAAGACAGAGAGAAAACATGACAGAAAAGTAATGGAGTGTTCCTATTTCTAGGTCCAACACCATCTGAGGCACATTATAGGCACACACCGATGATTGCACTTGGCCACAATAATCACTAATGACACGCTTAAGGGTTGAGTTAGTCACAAAATCGCTCCTCGCATTTGTAGAGGACTTTTGAAAATGATAGGATGATGCAATCTGCTGCAAGAAATACACCATCCCCACCTCCAGAAAGGGCTTAAGAAAGAGGATATGCTAAATATCCTACCTTGGCAGAGGGCTTACATGATTGATAGATTGATTGCAAACAAACTCAGGATGTAGGAAGCACTCATCGCACTAGTCTTTAAACTTCACCTGAGGACAAACACATTGCTAATGTCTACAACAGATAGCTTACCTTATATGCCCCCACCTTAAGGTGGTTGATATCATGCATTGATATCAAGAATGTTAAGGTAGGAAGAAAACACACAAGGGAACACAGTCTTTCACAAAGCCCATGCCCCCTGGAGGTGACATGTATTTCATGATCGCCAAATGTTCCCACAAACACATCCCTGCAATAAACATGTTAGTCTCTACAAATCATGATAAAGAAAAACATCAATGCATATGATTAACCACACAAAGAGCCAAGGTTATATAATGAATTTGAAGTTCGAGGATAACAATGGGGCTATATCACAAAGCTCTCTGAATCGAGTACCACCAAGGCTAGCTTCAAAGACAAACAAAGGTACATAGAGCAGTAGTATTGTTAAGGTTTGTAAATGAGATCAAAACGTCATCATAGTCACTACGTGGAAAGCACGAGTGCTTCCACTAGCCAAGTGTCAGATAAAATATACAACCCCATTGTCATATTAGGAACTAAGTCCATTTTTTTATTTCTCTTGAAAGGGACACTACGTCTGCATCAGTGTAAAGTTTTTTCATCATCCACCCACTAGATATAAACACTAGAGGAAGGGAAAAAATTAATGAGAGAGGAGAAACAAGTCCTTAGTGACAGTCATGTAGGAGGGTGCCCCCAAGTCACCAACCGTAATGCTATGTCCATAAGACACAACACACTGTTGCATGTATGGGCCTAACCAGTATTGTCATTGATGTCAACATACTCCTATTGTATTGATGTTAAGGATGGGATAAGCTATGTGTTGAGGATATTGAGAAAATTAGTCCTAATCAAAAATAGAGAAAAATAGTAAAGACAGTGAGGTAAAGATCCTAGTTAAGATAAAGATTAGAGGGTGCACTTCAAAGTGTTTATATATATGTATCTTAAGATGATCCAGTAATGATTTTACAGGTCAACATGAAGACCTGAAGAAGTTATGACCACTTAAGTAAAACCAGTTCCAGCGGGTATTCAGAGGTGACAGAGTGACACAGATAGGTCCGGTGAGATATGGAAATGCAATATCTTGTTCTACAGATTTGGTGGAGTGTTTTGGAAGCCAATGTGGATTGACAACTCAATTAGTTCGTGGTCTTGAGGTCTGCAAGCATCTATTCCAATATGATAGTGATGACAAACTGTGTTCTTGAGGTTTTAGATGAAGGAGAGAATGATTTCAGTAGGCATAAGTAGTGTGGATGTTCTTGGTGATTTAGGCAAGCTTATGGAGGTCTTTGGATTGTGTCTAGTTCATGGTGGTGGTCCGCATTGAAGATTGGGCTCGCAATTAAAGATTTACTTCCAGATGATGATGTTCTTCTTAAGTCTGGCTGACCGGATGAGTTACACATCCTATAGATGATCTGGAAGGTGTCCTATGAAGAATGGTGTGTTCCCAAAGAAAGATTGAAGTCTCAGATCTATGTAGCTGATAGTGTGTTGATCCGCGTGAAGTCTTTTTGTAATAAGTCATGTTGTATTTATGTACTTGCTCTGTAATGTATGCCTACTTGGATGATAAATTTAAATTCGATGTCATGTATAAATAAGGAGTTGTAAAGTCATTTCAAGGGGAGTGGAAGAAAGATGAGTGTGTGGTAGAGGAGTGCGAAAAGTAGAGTAGAAGTATTGGGCTTAAATGGAACTGACTCAAGCATGGTGAAGATACTATTCTTCAGGTCAAGTATGTAATACTTATTATTTTGTAGACAATGTGTCTCTTGTAGGCAGTGGGCCTTTCATGAGCAGTGTGCTTGGGCAGTGAGCCCTAATTGGCATGTGCCATTTTATTCTTTCTATTCTTCTAATAGAGAATACAATCTTGGGTTAGTCACCCTGTGGTTTTTCCCTTAACTGGGTTTTCCACGTCAAAAACTTGGTGTCATATGTGTTAATGTATTTCTGCTCTTGAATTGTTGCATTACATTGATTTATTATTATGCTGCTAAATTAAGAAGAGAATTTAAGTGATTAATTGAAGAAATTTTTGACAATTGATTCACCCCCCTCTCAGTTGTCTGTCCTTAATCTAACAATTGGTATCAGAGCTAAGTTCCTTTAAAAGAACTTAACTGCTTGAGGAGATCTAGGATGTCATCCTACAAGAAGGATAGTCTGAGGTTTGATGGAACCAATTTCACTCTTTGGAAAAGTCGCATGGAATGTCACTTACAATGTATGGGAATGCAGTATTGGATCATGGCTTCAAAGAAGTATACTCCTCTACAGAATGGTCTGAGAACTGTAGATGAAATCAGAGATGCTGAAAACAATCTACAGACTAAAGAAGCTCTTCTAAGTGCCTTATCTGATTCAGAGCTAACAAATGTTGTTGACCTACAAACTGCTTTTGAGATTTGGGAAAAACTAGAACTTCTGTATGAAGGAGACAATTATGTCAAATGTGCCAAGCTACAAAGTCTGAAAGGAAAATTCAAAAATCTAAAGATGAGAGAAGATGAAAATATCACTACATTTATGCCAAGAGTAAATGAGCTTGTTTATGGCATTAGATGTGCTGGTGGAGTCTTGGATGAAGATGAGATTATTGGCAAAGTTCTCAAATCCCTTCCTGATTCTTACAAAAACAAGGTTGCTTCTATTGAAGAATTCAGATCTATTTTAGGTATCATAAGAGATCAATTGATTGGTAAATTGGCTGCATTTGAATTGACTGAGTTTGGAGATGCCCCCCCAAGACTAAATCTGCATTCAAAGCTAGTGCCTTTGTCAAAGGAAAATAAAAGTTTGATATGGGAGAGAACTCCTCAAAGAAACTATTATGGTATGAGAAAGCAAGAAAAGACCTAGAAGAAGATGAAGCAGAAGCTACACAACTTGAAACCCTTATTGCAAAAAGACTATCAAGAGGATCCGGTAAGTATGAAGGGAAATTACCTTTTAAATGTTTTAACTGCAACAAGATTGATCATTTTGCCTCAAGGTGTCTGGAAAGATTTTCAAGGCCAAACCCAAACAGATCAAGGTTCTAGAAGAATTATTACTATGTTCATGAATATGATGATAATGAAGGAGTAACAGATGATGAATCAGAAATAGGAAACAAATCCGGAAGTGACTAGGTGTTTATTGCCATCAAGGAAGACGATCCAATACCCTTTGAATTTGTCAATCATAAAATTGTAAAAAAAACTCTGGCTGCTCAAGTTGAAGAAAAGGCTGATTGGGTCATTGACAGTGGATGCTCTCACCATATGACAGGGGACAAAAATAAGTTCACAGATTTGGAAAGGTATGAAGGAGGAGTGGTGAAGTTTTGTGATAATTCTGCTGGCATAATCAAAGGTAGAGGAACCATTTCTTTTGATGGAAAGAACAAAACCAGTAATGTACTGTATGTTGAAGTTTTGAAGCACAATCTTCTTAGTGTTGGACAATTAGTGGACAAAGGCTATGATCTCTGATTCAAGAATAGAAAATGCAAGATCTTTGAAAGTTCTGGAACAAAGATTGCATCTGGTACTCAAACAAAAGGTAATATCTTTCACTTAGTTGGTACTGGCAAAAGTTGTCTATTTGTTCAAATTGATCAGAGTTGGTTGTGGCATAGAAGAATGTGTCATGTGAATTTTGATAATATCATCAAGATAAGCAACACTCAGGCTGTAAGAGATCTTCCAATATTGGTGAAACCTACAAATAGTTTGTGCAAAGAATGTCAGTTGGGTAAACAAAGCAGAATCTCATTCAAAAGTAAGGAACAATTCTCTACCAGATTATTGGACTTAGTTCATACTGATCTATGTGGTCCGGCAAGAATCAGGAGTATGCAAAGTGATAATTACTTCATGTTACAAATTGTTGACCATTCCCAGATGATGTGGGTGACTTTTCTAAAAGAGAAATCAAAAGCTCTTGAGAAATTCAAAATAATCAAGGCTATGGTAGAGAATGAAACTAGATTAAAATTAAAATGTCTGAGGTCTGATAGAGGTGGAGAATTCACATCCAGTGAGTTCATAGAATTCTATGAGAAACATGGAATAAAAAGACAGTTGTCTACTCCTAGGACTCCACAACAGAATGGAGTAGTTGAGAGAAAGAACCAGACCATCCAGGAAGCATCTAGAACCATGATGATGGAAGAAAATGTTCCTCAGATCTATTAGAGAGAAGTTGTGAGCACTGCAGTCTACACTCTCAATCGAGTACAAATCAGAAGCAATACCAGTAAGACTCCTTATGAACTTTGGTTTGGCATCACTCCCACTGTGCGATATTTCAGAGTCTTTGGCAGCAAATGTTACATTAAAAGAGATGAAGATCTAGGAAAATTTGATGCTAGAAGTGATGAAGGAATTTTCTTGGGTTATTCTACTCAAAGCAAAGCATATCAATGTTATAACAAGAGATTAAGGAAGATTGTAGAAAGTACAAATGTAAAGGTTGATGAAAGCATTGAAAAACCCTCAAGGTTTTATGAATATGATGAAGATGATCAAAATGATGTTTTTGTTCAAGAAGTCTAAGCTGAAATTCAGATTCAGACTGATCCAGTAAATCAGGAAGAAGAGTTAAATGTGAATGAACATGTTCAAGAATAAGAAGTGCAAGAAATTCCCAAAGTTCCCAGGTATGTAAGACTAAATCACTCTGAAGATTAGATCATAGGTGATAAAAGCAAAGGTGTACAAACAAGAAGAACGATTGCCCAAGATTTAGAAAAGTACTGTTTGATTTCAAAGATTGAACCTAAGACAGTGAATGAAGCTCACAATGATGAAAATTGGACCAAAGCTATGGAGGAAGAGCTTATGCAAATTGAGAAAAATCACACTTGGGATCTTGTTCCCAGACCTAAGAACAAGAATGTGATTGGAACCAAATGGGTTTTCTGGAATAAACTAAATGAAGATGGTGAATTGGTTAGAAACAAAGCCAAATTGGTCTGCAAGGGTTACTCCCAAATAGAAGGAATTGATTTTGAAGAAACTTTTGCTCTGATGGCAAGAATTGAAGCAGTCAGACTATTTCTTGCTTTTTCTACCTTCAAGGATTTCAAAGTATATTAGATGGATGTCAAATCTACCTTTTTGAATGGTGACTTGGAAGAGGAAGTTTACATTGAGCAATTGGATGGATTTCAATTATCTGATCATGGTGATATGGTCTGCAAATTGAAGAAAGCATTGTATGGACTCAAGCAAGCCCCAAGAGCCTGGTATGAAAGATTGGATAAGCATATTTTGAAGATTGGTTTCAACAAAGGTACTGCTAATAGTTATTTGTATTTCAAAATTGACCATGAAAATATCTTGATTGTTGAAGTATTTGTTGATGACATCATTTTTGGGGGAAGAGATAGTATGTGCAAAACATTTGCAAATCAAATGAAAAGTGAATTTGAGATGTCTATGTTTGGGGAAATGAATTTCTTCTTGGGTCTGCAAATCACTCAAACAAAGAAAGGAATCTTCATTTCTCATACCAAATATGTGAAAGAATTGTTGAAGAAATCTGGTATGGAAGACTCAAAACCAATGAATACTCCCATGGCAACCGGATGTAAATTGAGCAAAGATGATGACTCTCCTAAAGCTGATAAAAAAAGTACAAATTAATGATTGGAGGATTATTGTATCTCACTCAGACTAGACCTGACATTATGAATGTTGTTGGTCTTGTTGCTAGAACCCAAGCTGATCCTAGAGAATCTCATGTCATGGCAATCAAGAGGATTTTTAGATATCTAAAAGGAATAGTTGAGTATGGTTTGTGGTACCCTAGAGATCATGATTTCTCTCTTCATGCCTATACAGATGCGGATTGGACAGGAGATGTGGATGACCGAAAGAGCACCAGTGGTGGACCATTATTTTTAGGGAAGAGATTGGTTTCTTGGCTGAGCAAGAAACAAGAGGCAATATCTCTGTCCACTGTAGAAGCAGAATATATTGCAGTAGCAGGTAGTTGCACTCAAGTATTGTGGATGAAGCAAATGATAAGGGACATCGGAGTGGAGTATAAGGAACCTATCACAATCTTCTATGATAATTCAAGTGCAATAAACATATCAAAGAATCTAGGGTTGTATTCAAAGACTAAGCACATATCCATCAAGTTTCACTTTTTGAGAGAGGAAGTGAACAAAGATGAAGTTAGATTAGAGTTTGTGCCTTCCAAGGATTAGATTGTAGATATTAACCTCTGCCTAAGGACTCTTTTGAGTATCTCAGGGAGAAATTAGGGGTTATTGCCCCTCTGGTTTTGAATTAAGGTGCACTGATGTGCATCAGTTTGGTGGATCTCAGAGTCATATTTTGTGGTCTAGATTGATGATGAGAAGCTGCTACTCAGGGGCAGCAGCTGATATGATTCTGAAGTAATGCAAGTATGTCCCCTTTGCAATTGATGTCAAAGGGGGAGAGAAGAAATGTGAAAAACAAGTAGTTACTGATCAAAGGGGGAGCAGTAAAGGAAGAGAAGACATGTAAGTGGTTGTGTTAATAGGGGGAGTTATGTTAGTAAGGAGAAGTTCTTGTCTTGATGGTTAAAATAGTTTTTCACATCATATGTTGCCATCAATGACAAAGGGGGAGATTGTTGCAAGTATGGGCCTAACCGGTGTTGTCATTGATGTCAACATACTCCTGTTGCATTGATGATAAGGATTGGATAAGTTGTGTGTTGATGATATTAAGAAAATTAGTCCTAATCAGAAATAGAGAAAAACAATAAAGACAGTGAGGTAAAGATCCTAGTTAAGATAAAGATCAGAGGGTACACTTCAAAGGGTTTATATATATGTATCTTAAGATGATCCAGTAAAGATTTTAGAGGTCCACATGAAGACCTGAATAAGTTATGGTCACTTAAGTAAAACCAGTTTCGGTAGGTATTCAGAGGTGACAGAGTGACACAAATAGGTCCGGTGAGATCCGGAAATGCAATATCCTGTTCTGCAGATTTGGTGGAGTGTTTAGGAAGCCAATGTGGATTGACAACTCAATTGGTTCATGGTCTGGAGGTCCGCAAGTATCTATTCCAATATGATAGTGATAATAGACTATGTTCTTGAGGTTCTAGATGAAGGAGAGAATGATTTCAGTAGGCATAAGTAGTGTGGATGTTCTTGGTGATTCAGGCAAGCTTGTGGAGGTCTTTGGATTGTGTCTAGTTCGTGTTGGTGGTCCACATTGAAGGTTAAGCTCACAATTAAAGATTTACTTCCGAATGATGACATTCTTCTTAAGTCTAGCTGATCAAATGAGTTACACATCCTATGGATGATCTGGAAGGTGTCCTATGAAGAATGGCATGTTCCCAAAGAAAGATTGAAGTCTCAGATCTGTGTAGCTGACAGTGTGTTGACTTGCGTGAAGTCTTTTTGTAATAAGTCATGTTGTATTTATGTACTTGCTCTGTAATGTATGCCAACTTGGATGATAATTCCTAAGTTGATGTCTTGTATAAATAAGGAGTTGTAAAGTCATTTCAAGGGGAGTGGAAGAAAGATGAGTGTGTGGTAGAGGAGTGCAAAAAGTAGAGCAGAAGTATTGGGCTTAAATCAAATTGGCTGAAGCATGGTGAAGATGCTATTCTTTAGTTCAAGTATGGAATACTTATTATTTTGTAGACAATGTGTCTCCTGTAGGCAGTGGGCCTCTTGTGAGCAGTGTGCTCGAGTAGTGAGCCCTAATTGGCATGTGCTATTTTGTTTTTTCTATTCTTCTAATAGAGAATACAATCTTGGGTTAGTCACCCTATGGTTTTTCCCTTAACCAGGTTTTCCACATCAAAAACTTGGTGTCATATGTGTCAATGTATTTCTACTCTTGAATTGTTGCATTACATTGATTTATTATTATGCTGCTAAATTAAGAAGAGAATTTAAGTGATTAATTGAAGAATGTTTTGACAACTGATTCACCCCCCCTCTCAGATGTCTATTCTTAATCTAACACACATAGCAATGAAATTAGAGAGAGAGGAAATATAGAAGAATGATGATACAAATAGAAGAAGCTCACAACAAAGGCAGTCTCCTAGTATCCCAGACCTTATGGAAGAATCTGAGGTCATCCTAGGAGGCCTAAACTGTCATGCCCACATTTCCCATGCGGTCACAACACATATTCACGCATGTCATGTCCACATGTGTCATGTGGTCATGATACGAACTATAAATTTTTTTCCCTTACTACTTTGAAAACCCCCTCTGCACTCGTAGGCGTGCTCGGCGGCATACGCTTAAGGTGAGAACAATATAGTTGTAGGCAGCGTACCAAATACATGTGCGCACACCCTACGCAAGGAAACACATGGTTTCCTGAATTAGGTTAATCTCACACATTATATTTGAACAACAGTTGTTTTAGGTGATAGATCATTTTTTAGCAAAGCACGATCATCTACTTCTTCTTTCCGTTTTCTGGAATTTAATATTAATTTCTCCTCCTTCAGACTTAGCATTTTCAACCAAGCCCATTCATTTGCCCTCCCTTCCTTTTCTTGGAATTTAATTTTGATTGTATTTCCATCACGTTCATTTTTACTGTTTCTCTGAAATTTAATTTTGATTGTATTTCTATCTCATTCCCCTTCCCGTTGTGCAAGATCTTCTTATGTTATCCCTTTTTTTTCTTCACGTTCTTTACCGAACAGAAATAACACTACATCCTTTACATTATTCCTAATTTCTTGGTAAACCAGATCACTTACACAAGGTTGGCTAACTTCACTTGACTCAGTGCCCCTAGGGTTCCGTTCTAGGTTTTAGTTCAACATTTGAATTAATTTTAATAATCATCCTATTCCTAAATAGGATTAACGGTAGGTTAAACTTACTTAGTTCTCTTAGTCTTGTTCAGAAATACCACACATTTTCTCCTCTTTGATTTCCAAGGTTAGTTATTCTTTCTCTGTCTCTTTTTTTTTAATTAGACATTTATTCTCTAAATCTACAGTTGAGTTTAAAATGGCCACTCATGGAATGCCTATGATGGCTTGTTTACATTTATTTTCAGTATCCTTTGTAAATGAAGGGATCATACTTTCCTCTTCATTTTCCTATCATTTAATTTGGGATAATTGTTAAAACTTCTAAGAAACTCTTCCTTAAAATTAAAATATATTTACCTATGCTCTTTTTAAATTGTAATTGTATAAACAATGTATTTCTAAATTGCAACTCTGAGTTTAAACATCTATTCAATTCGTATAATACATTATGCATAAATAAATCCCACTTTCCTCGATTAAAATTTCTATGTCAAGTAAAATGTTTTAAACTACATATAGTTTGCTTTCAAATGAATAGTGAAAAGTGATTAGTAAAAGTAAATAGTGAATAGTAAATATGAATAATGATTAGTGAAAAGTGAATAGTAAATAGTGAAAAGTGAATAGTGAATAGTGAATAGTGAATAGTGAATAGTGAATAATGAAATGGTCCCCATCCTAGGAAGAGACCCTCAAGGTGGCAATAATTTCAAAAGCAATACTGCAACCCAAATTTTATTTCTTTCATGGTAACAAAATTACAACTTGAATTATAACAAAATTTAAAATTAATATTTCTACTAAGCTTGCACAGAAATAATATTTTTACAAATTTAATTAAGACATCAACTAACTCTCAACTTTGCAAGTAGGAGAAGAAGGAACTAGACAATTTTAATATCCTATTAAAAAAACAAATTTTCTTTTCCTCTTCTCATTTCTAAATGGTAAAACTTATGAACTGTAAAATCACAACTAACAACATAGTAAGAAAGGAATTTCTCTCCTCTCCCATAATAACAACTTTTACAACAATTTCAAAGAGGGAAGATCTCTCCTCTAAAACTCTTACAGAATGAAACTTAAAATGACCAAGCTCTCTTTCCAATAAGGGAAAAGGACAATTTCTCTTAACAAGATAAACTTCTCTGATCTTTACTTCATGTTCCAAAAGAAACCTGCATGACAACAAGGGAGAAAACAACAACCAACTAGCTCTCCTCCCTACCATAGACCTGCAAGAGGGTCACCCACGAACTAGGGAGATCATCCACACACCCAGGGTACATTATACCAATCACATCACAACATTGAACAACAACAACAAATCAAATAACACACACACACACCCATGGTATACTCACAATACAATGAACCAGCTTAGGTGAGTTCAGGAGGGTAGGGGAGTAGACAATCTCTACCTCTAGGTGTCATCCTTTACACATTTTATCACATTTTATCACAAGGCCTCAAGCCAACAATTTCTCTTTCCACAAGGCCTCAAGCCTTCCAATTAATCAAATTACCCAAGATTTCCCAATAGGATCTCAAAGCCATAAGCCCTCTAGGCTAAAAAAATACCAACATGCCCTCAAGGCATTTCTTAGAACAAGAACTAAAATGACACCCGAGGGTCACACCTCCCCTTCCTTATACAAGATGAGCATTGCCTTCCAACTGGAAGGAGCTCTTTCTACACCCAACACAAAACCCCAAAATAATAACAGAATACTCATAGAAGACATTTGCAAACTCATTCAACAAGCAAGAAACAAACATACATATAAAACAACAGATACACAAAAGAGTAGACTTGATTCACCAACCTTCCAAAGCCCAATTATGGAATGAAAGTTGATGAAGAGCTCCATTCTAGCCTCCAAAATTCTCCTTCTTTCCACAATAATCCAACCCCAAAAATAATCTCTCTATAATCACAAGCAAGGGATAATGAATGGAGGATATAGGATGGCTAGAATAATTTAGGTATTATGAGGCTATGAAGAGAAGAATAGAGAAGGAATTGGGCATTATGAGGATGCCAGAAGAAGATTTCCTAGAGGAAATTACGCATGATAAGAATGAAAGAATGAAGTCCCCCTGCAAGAATGAATTTCCCCTACAAGAATCAAGTTCCCCTGCAAAAATTTTGTGTTACCAATTGCTTAGAGAAGGGTCTCATTTATAGATTTTCTAAGAAGGGAATGGAAGGTGAGGATCAAGAGTTGAGATCAAGGGCTCACATTATTTGTGAATTTTAAATTCATAGTGGATGAATTAAAAATTTATTTTTTTAAGATTGTAATATTTAAATAACCCCACTATCCCAAGTGGAATTAATAAAATATCCACACTATCCCAAGTGGAATTTAAAAATATCCTCACTATCCCAAGTGGCATTAATAAAATAAACCCACTCATTATCTATTATCACTAATGGACTTAAAACAATTAACCGCACTTAAGAGGTCCCCCATTATAGCCCACATGTAGAAATAAAATACAATAAGTAAACTAAAATAAGAGAGAGTGGGTGACACACCACCCTCATTAAGGGGAACCCCACCAAAAGAGAGGCACAAGGAGACAAGCACTCCATTATTAAGGGATCATGGAGTTGCTCCATGACTTGGAAGTGGGCCTGAGTGTGGATTCCACTCATCCCATTGTCCCCATTCTTCCAAATTCGTCACTTAACTTCACCCTGAAGTTGAAGTGACCATATGGAAGTTATCCCAAGGTTATTCTAGTCAAAAAGGTCCCTAGACCCATAGGGTATAACCTAGGGTTGATTTAAACCTAGTTAGGACTCCCAGAGTCAAGTAAAAATACAAGAAGAGGGTCAAAAAGAAATAAAGTTTAAACAAGATTTAAGACAACATTTTTTATAACACTTATCATAATACAAGTAAATCAGAAGATAGCCCTTATTCCCTTGACCTCATGCAACATTAACACATTAAAACATTACAACATTTTTCCAAAACACGAGGTTGATCTATCGGCTCACAAGGGATACAACATAGGTATGGGATGATCTCCTGTATATGTGGTTTCGTTAGCAATACCTGCACACTCAATTTTAAAGTTAATTCCACATAGAAATATCATAGCCGAAGCAAATTTAATACATGCATTTCTAAAGCATACCACAATTCTTATAAACATAATGAGATCACATGACAATTTTCTATCTAACATCACCCAATTAGTTTTTGTTTAACATAATAAGATTTTAATAGTTTGAAAATTTGAGAACAATAGTCCCATAAATATAAAAATACCAACAACAGTAAGCTAAATAGTCACATGTACGGAAATGAAAAAGTGTAGGCCTCACATATTACCCCCTTAAGACTGTACTTCCTCCTGGGAGTCATCAAAGAGGTGAGGATAAAAAGGAACTCATAAGATTATAAAGTATGATAACTAAATGTTACAAAGGCATAATCCTATTCACAAAGCACACTGTATTGATTGAAATTAACATAAGGAATTTCATGTTCATTAATCATTATCACACATGCATAAGGAATTCACACATCATACAACCTATTTATATAGAACATCAACTCATTTACAGATACATCAATTACAGATCTGACATCTAAACACATATTTTCATTTATCCACATTACAGGGATTAACTTCACAAGGCTCACATAAAGGTTTAGGGGGATGTCATAGTCTCATCATAGAACCAAATAACCAATAATCAATGCCATGTAACCAAAGATCTAAGAACTAGATAGAACGATGGTCTCAGGGCCACGCGCCTGGGACCTCACCATACATTCCCACAATGGCCTACCTCTTGTTTGTATAAGGGTTTAGCCTCCAAGAGATAACCAATATAAGAACAAGATCACTAGGAAGGTAAGTGGATAATGACCAGCCCATACTAGTCCACACTTACCCTCATCCTCATAAGTTTCCCACGTCTGCTTCCTTATATACACTCCACCAGAGGTCGCTCCATTGACATGATGAGAAGAACATCACAACACAAGACCAACACTAAAAAATAGAAACAACCTAGCTTAGCCAACACAAATATCCAAAAAAGCCAAGAGGAGAAGTCTCCAAAACCCAAATTAGAATAAATAAATAAATGAATAAATGTGCACAATTTCAACATTAAAACAATGTAACCATAGGAGTTACGCGAAAAAGGAAGAATCAAAGGTTGTGGCTAAGCTACTTTTAGACAAGATAAAATAACATGGCTGGTCCACACAACCAAGATACAAAAAGGTCACCAAACAACTGAAAGAAATAATCGCAATCCAAGAAAGTGCACATTACATCACTACACTCCACAAAATACACAAGGGCCAGGAAGAGTCCAACACAACCCTCACCTCCTAGACCAACTGACTCAAGAGAACAATCGACCAAGAGGATCACAACCACCACAAAACACAAGCGAAAGACTTCGATACTTATGTGACAAGGCCATCATGATGATAAAACAAGAGGATGGGTATTCCTCCAAGGTGAAGGTTAGTCGCCAAACCACCACCTCTCTCTCTATTGCAACTACATAGAGTAGGACAAGGGTCAAACCACACTCAACCCACTCCATGTCGGTCCAAACAACATGTAAACCCTAGAGCTCCCAGTGTTGAAACATGTGCTCTGATACCAAATGTCATGCCCACATTTCCCATGCGGTCACAACACGTATTCATGTGTGTCATGTCCACATGTGTCATGTGGTCATGATACGAACTATCAAAAATTTTCCCTTACTACTTTGAAAACCCCCTCGCACGTGTAGGCGTGCTCGGCGGCGTATGCTTAAGGTGAGAACAATACAGTTGTAGGCGGCGTACCAAATACATGTGCACACACCCTATGCAAGGAAACACATGGTTTCCTGACTAGGTTAATCTCACGCATTATATTTGAACAACAGTTGTTTTAGGTGATAGATCATTTTTCAGCAAAGCATGATCATCTGCTTCTTCTTTCCATTTTCTAGAATTTAATATTAATTTCTCCTCCTTCAGACTTAGCATTTTCAACCAAGCCCATTCATTTGCCCTCTCTTCCTTTTCTTGGAATTTAATTTTGATTGTATTTCTATCACATTCATTTTTACCGTTTCTCTAAAATTTAATTTTGATTGTATTTCTATCTCATTCCCCTTCCCGTTGTGCAAGATCTTCTTATGTTATCCCTTTTTTTCTTCACATTCTTTACCGAACAGCAATAACACTACATCCTTTACATTATTCTTAATTTCTTGGTAAACCAGATCACTTACACAGGGTTGGCTAACTTCACTTGACTAAGTGCCCCTAGGGTTCCGTTCTAGGTTTTAGTTCAACATTTGAATTAATTTTAATAATCATCATGTTCCTAAATAGGATTAACGGTAGGTTAAACTTACTTAGTTCTCTTAGTTTTGTTCAGAAATACCACGCATTTTCTCCTCTTTGTTTTCCAAGGTTAGTTGTTCTTTCTCTATCTCTTTTTTTTTAATTGGACGTTTATTCTCTAAATCTACAGTTGAGTTTAAAATGGCCACTCATGGAATGCCTGTGATGGCTTGTTTGCATTTATTTTTAGTTTCCTTTCTAAATGAAGGGATCATACTTTCCTCTTCATTTTTCTGTCATTTAATTTGGGATAATTGTTAAAACTTCCAAGAAACTCTTCCTTAAAATTAAAATATATTTACCTATGCTTTTTTTAAATTGTAATTGTATAAACAATGTATTTATGAATTGCAACTCTGAGTTTAAACATCTATTCAATTCGTATAATATATTATGCATAAATAAATCCCACTTTCCTCGATTAAAATTTCTATGTCAAGTAAAATGTTTTAAACTACATATAGTTTGCTTTCAAATGAATAGTGAAAAGTAAATAGTAAAAGTAAATAGTGAATAGTAAATATGAATAATGATTAGTGAAAAGTGAATAGTAAATAGTGAAAAGTGAATAGTGAATAGTGAATAGTGATTAGTGAATAGTGATTAGTGAAATGGTCCCCATCCTAGGAAGAGACCCTCAAGGTGGCGGTAATTTCAAAAGCAATACTGCAACCCAAATTTCATTTCTTTCATGGTAACAAAATTACAACTTAACTTGTAACAAAATTTAAAATTAATATTTCTACTAAGCTTGCACATAAATAATATTTTTACAAATTTAATTAAGACATCAACTAACTCTCAACTTTGCAAGTAGGAGAAGAAGGAACTAGACAATTTTAATATCCTATTAAAAAAACAAATTTTCTTTTCCTCTTCTCATTTCTAAATGGTAAAACTTATGAACTGTAAAATCACAACTAACAACATAGTAAGAAAGGAATTTCTCTCCCCTCCCATAATAACAACTTTTACAACAATTTCAAAGAGGGAAGATCTCTCCTCTAAAACTCTTACAGAACGAAACTTAAAATGACCAAGCTCTCTTTCCAACAAGGGAAAAGGATAATTTCTCTTAACAAGATAAACTTCTCCAATCTTTACTTCATGCTCCAAAAGAAACTTGCATGACAACAAGGGAGAAAACAACAACCAACTAGCTCTCCTCCCTACCATAGACCCGCAAGAGGGTCACCCCTGAGCTAGGGAGATCATCCCCACACCCAGGGTACATTATACCAATCACATCACAACATTGAACAACAACAACAAATCAAATAACACACACACACACACCCATGGTATACTCACAATACAATGAACCAGCTTAGGTGAGTTCAGGAGGGTAGGAGAGTAGACAATCTCTACCTCTAGGTGTCATCCTTTACACATTTTATCACATTTTATCACAAGGCCTCAAGCCAACAATTTGTCTTTCCACAAGGCCTCAAGCCTTCCAATTAATCAAATTACCCGGGATTTCCCAATAGGCTCTCAAAGCCATAAGCCCTCTAGGCTAAAAAAATACCAACATGCCCTCAAGGCATTTCTTACAACAAGAACCAAGATGACACCCGAGGAGGGTCACACCTCCCCTTCCCTATACAAGATGAGCATTGCCTTCCAACTGGAAGGAGCTCTTTCTACACTCAACACAAAACCTCAAAACAATAACAGAATACTCATAGAAGACATTTGCAAAATCATTCAAGAAGCAAGAAACAAACATACATATAAAACAACAGATACACAAAAGAGTAGACTTGATTCACCAACCTTCGAAAGCCCAATTAGTTGATGAAGAGCTCAATTCTAGCCTCCTCCAAAATGCTCCTTCTTTCCACAATAATCCAACCCCCAAAATAATCTCTCTATAATCACAAGCAAGGGATAATGAATGGAGGATATAGGATGGCTAGAATAATTTCGGCATTATGAGGCTATGAAGAGAAGAATAGAGAAGGAATTGGGCATTATGAGGATGCCAGAAGAAGATTTCCTAGAGGAAATTAGGCATGATAAGAATGAAAAAATGAAGTCCCCCTGCAAGAATGAAGTTCCCCTGCAAGAATTAAGTTCCCCTGCAAAAATCCTATGTTACCAATTGCTTAAAGAAGGGTCTCATTTATAGATTTTCTGAGAAGGGCATGGAAGGTGAGGATCAAGAGTTGAGATCAAGGGCTCACATTATTTGTGAATTTTAAATTCATAGTGGATGAATTAAAAATTTATTTTTTTAAGATTGTAATATTTAAATAACCCCACTATCCCAAGTGGAATTAATAAAATATCCACACTATCCCAAGTGGAATTTAAAAATATCCCCACTATCCCAAGTGGCATTAATAAAATAAACCCACTCATTATCCATTATCCCTAATAGACTTAAAACAATTAACCCCACTCAAGAGGTCCCCCATTATAGCCCACATGTAGAAATAAAATACAAAAAGTAAACTAAAATAAGAGAGAGTGGGTGACACACCACCCTCATTAAAGGGAACCCCACCAAAAGAGAGGCACAAGGAGACAAGCACTCCATTATTAGGGGATCATAGAGTTGCTCCATGACTTGGAAGTGGGCCTGAGTGTGGATTCCACTCATCCCATTGTCCCCATTCTTCCAAATTCGTCACTTAACTTCACCCTGAAGTTGAAGTAACCATATGGAGGTTATCCCAATGTTATTCTAGTCAAAAAGGTCCCTAGACCCATAGGGTATAACCTAAGGTTGATTTAAACCTAGTTAGGACTCCCAGAGTCAAGTAAAAATACAAGAAGAGGGTCAAAAAGAAATAAAGTTTAAACAAGATTTAAAACAACATTTTTTACAACACTTATCATAATACAAGTAAATCAGAAGATAGCCCTTATTCCCTTGACCTCATGCAACATTAACACATTAAAACATTACAACATTTTTCCAAAACACAAGGTTGATCTATCAGCTCACAAGGGATACAACATAGGTATGGGATGATCTCCTGTATATGTGGTTTCATTAGCAATACCTGCACACTCAATTTCAAAGTTAATTCCACATAGAAATATCATAGCCGAAGCAAATTTAATACATACATTTCTAAAGCATACCACAGTTGTTATAAACATAATGAGATCACATGACAATTTTCTATCTAACATCACCCAATTAGTTTTCCTTTAACACAATAAGATTTTAATAGTTTGAAAATTCGAGAACAACAGTCCCATAAATATAAAAATACCAGCAACAGTAACCGAAATAGTCACATGTACGGAAATGAAAAAGTGTAGGCCTCACATAAACAACACATAACACATCATGGGGGAAGCACATCACGAGAGAGATAAAGGGTTATGGATACCTACATTTAGGGCCCTACTGGGCTAGTTGTTATCACGAATCTTGATCTTTATCTTAATGGTTAAGGCATTATCAGTTCTTCTCTCTTCCATATGTTCATGAGTTTGTGAGGGTAACCGTGTAGGAAAGGTTTCTCTTAATGATGGTTGAGAGGGGATGTTTCCATTGTCTGTGTCATCTATAGGGGCATTTGAAATGCCATTTAAATGAGCTTGTGGAGGCATCCGAAAGATACCCATTTCAGTCCCTATATAGGGTGTTGGAATGGCTTGAGTCAGATGGATAACTTATTCTTCCACAACATGTAGGATTTCATTTCTTTCCAAAGTATGTGACATTTCATGATCTATTTTCTTGTTTAGAATGTAACTGAAAAGTTATTGAACATCAAGTAGCAAATTATCATTAGATTTAAGAAAATGGTCACAAAGAGAATCTGCATCATCCAAAGCTTCATCTTGATTAGGGAGAGCGAGAAGGGATGGCAGAGTAGTGTGGAGAAATGTATCAATGATATCTTTTTCTTGTGCCAATATATCCTCACCAAGTGGGGTTATGTTGGGACAAGTCTCTTTGTTTGATAGATCACCTGTTGCTATTTCATTCTCATAGGTCTCAGAAAAGATTTACATTATATCATCATGAAACAAAGGGAGACTGGGAGTAAAGTTGTCACCACTACTTTCCCCATGATTTTTTTCAGCTATAAAACTTTTGAGATTCTCCATGATTGAAGGAAAAACATCCACAGTCTCAAGAAAGTTATCGAAATGGGCTATTGATTGAAGAATATCACATGTAGCACTATTGGTTATGTCAATGCCATAGATATATGCAATTTGATGCAAGACTTGAGGATATTTGTTAGTGAATTTACAAAAATTATCATAGTTCACAATGTACTCATATAAGTCTTTTAAAGATGTACCCTTAGGAGAATCCATGAATGCAAAATATATGCAAAAATGCTTGATTTTTTGTACTCTTTCAATGTAAATGAGTGAAACAAAGGGTATTGTAAGGATTTTAGTCATGGGAAGAAAATTATATGTCTTATATTAGTACAAAATATCAATAACATCCTTCACAACACACTCTTGATACAAATCTAAGATAATGCCAAGTTAAAATATAGTGAAAATATGTCAAAATAGGCACTTTTTTCACCAAACCTTCATGCAAAAGAGCATGACAAAGGGTATTGTGAGGAAAATAATGATGAACAAAAAATTATATCAGTAATAACAGCCATTTAATGATAAGATATCCATCACAACATGCTTTTAGTGCCACTTAAGGTCAAACCCTAGTGAAAATATAGCAAAATATGCAATTTTTCATGGTTTTTCAACTCCAAGACCTAGAAAAAGGAGTGTTGTAATGAATTTTAGGAGGTATAGAAAATAAAATAAATTATATCAGTCACCTGAATCCATAAAATTTATCACAACACACTTGGAGTGCAAACTAGGCGAAACCCTAGGGTAAAAATAGCAAGAATTTGTGGGTTTTCACCAAATTTTCAATACCAGAGCACGTTAAAAAGGTGTTGTGAAGAATTTTAGGAGGGGAAGAAAATTATTACCCTGATAACATCCAATTAGTGCAAACATACCCTTCACAACAAGCCTATGGTGCAAATTTAGAGAGTCGATAAGGCCAAATCTAGTGAAAATCGATGTTTTGCAAGCCCTAGGTTTTGAGATCTTGACACAAAATTCTATATGAATGTTTTTAAGTAAGATTTATGATGAAAATTAAGTGTACTTAGATATGAAAATGAATTCCAAGTTCAGAGATGCAAAATGCAAGTACTTATTTAATGAAAATACATGAAAATTGTTAGTTTTTTGTTGAAATTTTCTATGCAAAAATACAAATATTTTAAATCTAAATGCAAATTTACACTAAACTGAAAGACTACAGAAAAATTATAATTTTAATGAGCCTCTAAAATCAGTAGAAAAATCTGAAAGAAGATTTTACCTACTAACCCTAGATTTTGAAATTACTAGGTTATATGAAAATTGTGAAAATTTCTACAAAACCCTAGCAATTATATGATGAAAATGCAATGCAAATTATCTATTTTTTGTATTTTTTTGTATTTTATATCAGATATGATGAAAAAATAATTAATTATGGAAATTTAGAAAGAATTGATTCAAATTAGTAAGCCTAACAATGCAATTTTTTTGAACTTTTTCAAAATTTTCAATTTTTTTCAAATTTTCTTAATGCAATAAGATGAATAACTATATGAATGAATGAAATAAATCCAAATATGAATACACACACTCAAAAATTTTCAATTAATTCCAAAAACATGGGTTCACTAAAATGTTTAGGGTAAAATTTGGATTGTTTAATGTTTTAGTTGTTAGATGTTGGAATCCTCCTTTCACCCTTTACATTCAAGGAACTTAGGGTTGAGTGGCATTGTACTATCATACCCTAGGTCACTATGAGATGTAGGGAAACTTGGATTAGGGTGTTTAATTATCAATTTTCCTTCTCTTATGCTTAATTGACCATTAAAACCCTAATTTTGCAAATGCGACAGTAAACAAATGAATTACAGAAAAGGCTTTTGTAGAGGGATGTAAAATGCCAAATCATAGAGTACCTATTTTCAGGGTTCCGAGGTGGAAAATTCAGGGACAAAGAAGTGGGTACCAAAGTCCAAGGCCTATATTTTTTTTGGATTTGAGAACTCAATCTGCAACTCTTTCTTACTGTTCTAGAGATTTTCCTATCACGGAAGTTGGAGGACTAATGAGCGGGCGTCCAAGTCTAGGGGGGTAGATTTTCTTCTTGTTCTCCAATTCCAACACTCCAAGATGTCTTCCTCCAACTTCACTTTGGGAGGGCGTTGTGGTGTTTAGAGGCTTGCCTTAGTCATGCCTCAGACAACACTTAAGTCTTCGAACACCGTTGTTAGATAGAGAGTGCATGCCTAAGGAGGCAGAGGCAAAAACCAAATGAACAATGATCACAAACACAATAAATGTCACCTTGTAGTGAAAATCTCATTAGAGGAAGATGCTCTTAATTCCATGAGGAAATGGATGCTCAAATCTACAAACACAAACACATAGACAACACAAATCTGCTCTTGCCACACAATGAAAGCCTTGAATCACCTTGAGAACACAATAGCTTGCTAGTAATCATCTAATTGAAATCTAGTTTACAAATGAATGCCTAAACATGCTTTTATATGCAACTTCAAACACTCCCACCAAGATTTTCATAATTCAAACTTACCGTGTCGTCATAGGACCTAAATAAAAGTCACAAGCCGACACCCAAAAATTAGGATTGCCCCAAAATAGGGTAGGACTAGGGCATGAGCGCCCAAGTCCTCCCCCTATTTTGGGTAGGGATTATCTCAAGGGGTCCCCTAGGCCCCATTTGTCATGTTACCTAGGGCTCATTCTATTAGGATGCCAAATTATGAAGTAATATGTCCTAAATGCATGCAAAAGACCCGAGAGCTAAACCTTAAAAGGGAAAAGCTCCCAAGGGGACATTTTTCGACGTTACACATACAAGCTAGACAATAAATTCTTACATGTTGAATTAAATACTAATAAAGAGGAATTTAATTCTTCTTGTAATTTAAAAGAGTATTGTATTTTGCCTCCTATCAATTAACTCAAAAATTTCCAACAATTGAAAACATTATGTAGAAAATCCTATGGAAAATATTTTAAATGCCATAAGTGTAAAAAGCACACTTATGATGATGACAACATGGAAAGGTCATTCAGAAACAGGAGAGGCTATATGAAGAGTAACATATTTTCTCATATGAATAAACATTCTTTTAACTATAGAAAGACTCCAAAATACTTGTATAGAAAAAATAAGCATCCAAGAAAAGGGCCTATAAAATATTTTATATGCAAAGGTCCCCATTATGCAACTAATTGCCCAAGAAAGCTTAATCAAAGGACTAAATTCTACGTAGCTTTTCAGGCACAAGATTTCACTAGACAATAGGAATTAGTAGATTATGTTAAAGGTATGGCTCAATGTTCTAATAATGAGTTTTATGAGCTCCTTGAAATTCTTCCAAATAAGTGTTTTATGGATAAAAAAATCCAAACGAATTTTTAAAGAAATATTTAATCCACCCAGTTAATTAGATACTTCTGCTACTTCATCAAATTTTGAAGAAGAATCCTCTTCTGTGGTGAATAAGGTTGTACAAAAGGCCATCAAAGATCTAAAGTTTAAGATTGATATGGCAAAAGCCAAAGATCCCTACAGGATATTAGGTACTAAGGAAAAAAGGAAAGTTGTTGTTAAACAACAGAGAAAAGATATTAAGGAATGGGAAGCTAAGTGTGACTCATTACAACATTTAAAAAAAAGTAAATGGTCTGATTCATCTTCTTCTCATCAAGGACATAAATGTTCATCTTGGAGATGCACCAAAAAATCCTTATACTACCCATCATCTAGAGACAATTCTCCTTGTTGAACACCTAGAATACTGAGAATGGGGGGCGAATTAGTATTTATTGAAACCACTTAAGCATTTAAACATTTATTCCACATAGTATAGTTAATTTGTAGTAAGAAATAAAAGCATGAAAGCAACCATCAACACACATAACACATGAACACCAAATTTGTACATGAAAACCTAAAGTGGGAAAAACCACAGTGAGGATTAGCTCACAATATATTATAATGCAAATGGTTACTTGTTTGATACAAAATGGTGGAATCACTATCCAAAAGACAAGTGCTCACTGCATGTGGCTCACTGCCAAAGGACTCACCATCCTAAATAGAAAGACATAGAAGAAGGGGTGGATCACTATCAAATTTAAACTATTAGTAATGCATCTGACTTATGTTTAAGATATAGTTCCATTGAAGGTCAAAATACTAAATTAACACACTTCATCATCATCACAATCTTATCTTGGCTTCTCTGCATCATATTTTCCATACACACACACTTAGTGCAAGCCTCGCATCCACACATACTCCACACAAGAAATCAATCTTATTTATATACTGCAATCAAGAAAAACATCAAACATGTCAACATAATAGATGTATCGTAGGACTTCTTGACTTGTCGACAAAAAACTAGATCATGTATGCTTTATAGAGAGAATCAAAGCATGTAACACATTAAAATAAGTTAGAATAACCTATAATTACTCCCATAATTATGCTCCATACATAACTCAACTCCATGCGACCTCAAAACCTTTAGATCAACACCACTGGTGAAGTAATCAATAGAATGAATTAATTGTTTTCTCACAACTCAATGCATAGACCACCAATGTGCTTGCCACTTAGAGAACACATATCTCTGATATCTATAATCTTATTCTCAAAACCACATAGAAAAACATTCTTCTATGGTGGAATGTGGAGCATTCCAAGATACCACTAATACTGCCATTATATTGTCATTACAGAGTCCAATACTCTATCAAATGTATCTTCAATTGCAGAGGACTTCAAGCCTTGAAACATTAGATTTAGACTCCATCAATATGTACCACAATTACCTGAGAACTACATGACATGATTCTTCATAGTGGAGCAATCAAACCCACAAACTGGTTCACTAAACATTGAAGACAATAGTCTGGGACTTAGACAAATTTGTAGAACAATTGGTACTTTGGTCCTTTTTGGATGAACACTACTGCATTTCTATAATGGGTTACCATCAATGACAACACCATACACTAGCATGCTCTTCAATATCCATCAATCTCTCTTTTTAGCTCATGTTGCCAATACACAAAACTTCAATCAATCTCTCAACAATCTCCCCCTTTGTCATTGATGTAAACACTACTCAAACTTCTCCAATCTTCTCCTCCTTTGACATCAAGGGAAAAGGGGCCCTTAATATCAAAATTTTAGGTGACATGTATAGTTCTCACCCTATAGAATATATCTATATGTACATGAGACGGACTCCCCCTTACTGCTTTATTCTTATACTCAATATTTGAGAGGGTCCTTTTCACAATGTTATCAAAATATACTCTGCATATGTACATTATAATAAGGAAAATTATTTGTGTAGAGCAAAAATATACAACTTATCTTGAGGAGGCAAAAATGCCTTGATTAAATTCCTTTAATTTTTCAAGGTGTGCCTCTAGATCCTTCTTAGCTACCTCCCACTCCTTAGAAAATGCAAGTACTCCACACTAATTCTCAAGATTCACATAGATTTCTTCACCTTCATCTAGAGAACTGGGTATTAGATTCTATTGTAGAATTTTCTCTGCATCAGTCAAAATTTCAATCAAAGAGGTAAGTCCTGCACTTACTATGTCTTGGAGATTACAATACTGCATTATTATCTTCTCTTTTTTCTCTTGTAGCTGAAAGAACTGTCCATACAGATTCTAAATTACTAACCTTGTTGTTCCATCTGCATCTCCCATCAGATCATAAACACTAGAGGTGTTAGCAATATAAGACTCTATTAAGTCCATGTGGTCCTAAATGCTCTTAGTTAAAATAGGCCATGTCAAACAAAATCAAAATAAGGCTTTTGCTTCTCCAAAATAATCTTGAATATCTTTAAAGTTGCTTTGCAACTTAGCATGTCAAATAGTGCATTTGTTGGAAACATCTACCAATCTTTTTATCATTTATTTCCTTTTCCAATTTCTCCTCTAAAATAGTAGAATATTCATTAAAGGAATCAATTAGTAGTCTTAGTTGCTCCACACAAAATAAAGAGTTATCAAGATTTATACCAGGAAGGCTAGCTTGTTGTACTTTTACTACTTCATCAATCATTTTAGGACCCTTTTGATGAGTTTGTATAATCCCCTTTCTTGCAGAGGCATGAAATGCATTACCAAGTTGTAGTTTATGCAAGGGAAATATTTTGTCCATGTCCACCTATCCCTACTATATAGGGACTTGTAGCAACTATCTTGACACCACTGATTGAAACTAAAACTACATATCCAATAAATTTTTCAAACAATCTCCAAATTCACTAGAGGATTCATCAACCTTTTTCTCTTTTTCTTTCTCCCCATAGTCTTGACCATCTTTCTCTTCCTCTGTATTCTTCTTATCTTCTAGAGGGGGCAAGATTTCATTCTTTTGTTCCTCATATTTCTCCAAGTTCTCTTGTTTTTCTATTTCCTTTTGCTCTGCAGTCTTTTGCATGTCTAGAAGAGGTAGTTCTACTTGATTATTTTCCTTCTCCAGAGCAATCTTAAAATTATCATTTTTATCTCCTTAAACAATATTTTTCTTTACCAAAGAAGTGAAGTTATCTATAATAACATTTTCTTGAACATTATCTCCAGTAGTAGGCACATTGAATTTTAGGACTGATACATCATGCTACATTTACTTTCTTTGATCAAATCTAGAGCTAGATATACAACATTTTACATTGTTTCACTCTTTAATCTTTCTATGTCTTCCTTGTCCCTACTCATCAGAGTACTAATTCTCTATTTTTTTCTAAATTCTCTGTTATAAATTTGACCTATTTTGGCTCTATCTTCATCAATGAGGGAGGAACCAACATTCTCCAAGACAAAAGTCCTAATCTTTGGATCTTCTTCAACTACCATTTGTCTACTTGCACTCAGGACTTCTTTCAAGTCATCTGGAAGTTGCCTCTCAATGTCACTTACAGTAGTATTAAACATAACTATGTATTTTACCATAGATTCCTCAATGGTAGCTTTATCCTCATTATTTGACATAGAATACATTTTAGTTGTCTCTTTCAAATAATTAAATTGAAAAATATTATTAAATAATGCATCTAATTTCAGAGGGTCATGTTCCCTTACTGGAGGAGTTTTTTCCTTCTTCTCCTTTCCTTTACCCCTAAGAGACTTTTCTTTTTTAGCAGATTGCATTTCTCTTTTCTCGAGTATAAATCCTTTTCCTTCTCAACCTCTTTTTCACTTTCTATTTCAGTAATGCCAATTTTTTATTTCTTTGTACTTGTCTCTTCTCCGGAGGCTTGAGACATTCTCTTCTTCTTCTGAACCAAATTAGGTCCTTCCTCTTCCTCTTGTTCATCATCATCACAACTTGTGTACTTTTCTCTTGTGGCCTTTTCTTTCACTATTCTCTTTTTAGGAGGTTGTTAATATACAGAGGCACTGGATACAAATTTCTCCTCTGAACTTGTTGAAGGTGTGGCTCTGGAGGCTTTTGGAATAGTAGGAGAGGAGGTAGAGGTCCTAGATAACCTTCTTGTGTTGGGAGACCCTTCTGGTGGGGCATATGTGCCTTTGGATTTCTCTGCAAGGCTCTTTGGCGAAACTATATCCTCTAACTTAGTCCTCATCTTCTCAACATTTTTCTTTATTTCCTTTTCCTTGTGATTCAAGTGCACTTCATTGGATTTCTCTTGATAAGTTCCAAATCATTTTGTAGAGGGTTCTCTTGGTTAACTCAACATTAGGTCGGCAAGTCTTATGATTATGTCTTATGTGACTTCATATCCCATTTTTGGAATCCAAATTCTTCTAAGTTTCACTATTTCCATATAGCACTCAGCTTTGTTAACCATGAAGACAATATTATTCTTGTACTTCTCAACAACACCTTTTAGAATTATTTCCCTTTCTTGCATTATCTCTTGAAATTTCTTGAAGAAATGCCATAATGTAGCTTTCCAAGTTACCCAATCTTCTTAAGTGATCTCTAATTTACACTACAACTGGAATATGGCATAACCAAACAATATGAGTTGAATATAAAAGCTAGAGATGCCCTATTAAGTGCTTTGACTGACACTAAGTTGATAAAAGTCATGGATCTTGAATCTACAAATTAAGTTTGGGAAAAGTTGAAAAAACTGTATGAAGGAGATGATTCTATAAAAGAAGCCTAGCTACAGGGCCTGAAAGAAAAATATGAGGGTTTAAAGATGAATGAAGATGCAAACATAACAACCTTTATGCAAAGTGTTGATGAACTTATCAATGGAATAAAAGGTATGGGAGAAAATATTGGTGATAATGAAGTTGTGATGAAGATTCTTAGATAAATACCAAAGTCCTATAGTCACAAGGTAGCTACAATTGAAGAAGTAATGACTATAAAAATTGTTGACAAAGATCAATTACTTGGAAATATTACAACCTTTGAGATAAGAGATTTTGGTGATGCTCTACCAAAAGTTGAGACTACTTCCAAAGCTAATACTTCTGAAAAAATCTCCAGAGCTGAAAAATACAAAGTGGAGCCTATTGATGACTTTGATGAAATTGAATCTAACTTTGTTGAAAGATTGCAAAGAGGTTCCAGTAAGTTCAAAGGCAAATTACCTTTCAAATGTTTTTCATGTGGTAAAGTAGGTCATTATGCTTCTATATGTCCTAAAAGAATTGAAAGGAATATAAAAAGATTTGAGAATAGGTCTAGAGCTCCAAAGAAATGCTACTATGTTAGAGATCTTGGTTATGAAGGTGTGACCAATGATGAATTTGATGATGCTAGTACTAGTGCAAATGAATGCTTGTTTATTGCTATTAAAGAAGAACCCATGTCTACTAATCCTACTAATTGTGTGAAGGAAGAAATAACAGTGGAAGAAAGTGCTTTGGTTGTTCAGGTTGAGAAAGATAAGGATGAATGGGTTATTAATAGTGGATGCACACATCACATGACTGGTGACAAAATTAAGTTTGTTTGGAAAAATATGATGGTGGACTAGTTAGGTTTTGAGATGATCTACAACTAGTAAGATTTGTGGAAAAAGATCTATCTCTTTTGATGGTAAGAACAATACTCATGATGTTCTATATGTAAAGGGTTTAAAGAACAATCTTTTGAGTGTTGGTCAGATGTGTGGGAAAGTTTATAATATGAGATTTGAGGACAATGGATGCAAGATCATGGAAAGCTCTAGAACAGTGATTGCTACTGGTAAAAAGACCAAATCTAATGTTTATCACTTGAAAGGAACTAACGATTATTGTTTATTAGCTCAGACTGATGAGACTTGGCTGTGGCATAGAAGGATGTGTCTTATAAATTTTTACTACTTGGTAAAGATAAGTTCTATTCAAGTTGTAAGATTTCACTAGACAATAGGAAATAGTAGATTATGATGAATCTATAGCTCGATGTTCTAATAATGAGTTTTATGATCTCCTTCAAATTCTTCCAGATTAGTGTTGTATGGATAAAAAAAATCCAAAAGAATTTTTGAAGATATATTTGATCCACCCACTTAATTAGATACTTCAGCTACTTCATCAAGTTTTGAAGAAGAATCATCTTCTGTGGTGAATAAGGTTGTACAAAAGGCCATCAAAGATCTAAAATTTAAGATCGATATGGCAAAAGCCAAAGATCCCTATAAGATGTTAAGTACTAAGGAAAAAAGGAAAGTTGTTAAACAACAGATAAAAGATATTAAGGAATGGGAAGCTAAGTGTGACTCATTACAATATTTAAAAGAAAGTAAATGGTCTGATCCATCTTCTTCTCATCAAGAACATAAAGGTTTAGCTTGGAGATGTGCCAAAAAATACTTATACTACCCATCATCTAGAGACCATTCTCCTTGTTGAACACCTAGAATACTGAGAATGGGGGGTGAATCAGTATTCCTTGAATTGACTTAAGCATTTAAACAGTCATTCCACATAGTATAGTTAATTAAAGTAAGAAAGAAAAGCATGAAAGAAACCATCAACACACATAACACATGAACACCAGATTTTTACATGAAAACCCAAAGTGGGAAAAACCACATTAAGGATGAGCTCACAATATATTATAATGCAAATGGTTACAAGTTTGATACAAAATAGTGGACTCATTGTCTAAAAGAGAAGTGCTCACTACATATGGTTCACTGCCAAAGGACTCACCATCCTAAATAGAAAGACGTAGAAGAAGGGGTGGCTCAATATAAAATTTAAACTGTTAGTAATGCATCTAACTTATGTTTAAAATATAGTTCCATTGAAGCTCAAAATACTGAATTAACACACTTCATCATTACCACAATCTTATCTTGGCTTCTCTGCATCAGATTTTGCATACACACACACTTAGTCCAAGCCTCACATCCACATATACTCCACACAAGAAATCAATCTTGTTTACATACTGTAATCAAGAAAAACATTAAACATGTCAACATAATAGATGTATCGCGGGTCTTCTTGACTTGTTGACACAAACCTAGATCATATATGCTTTGCAAAGAGAATCAAAGCATGTAGCACATTAAGATAATTCAAAATAACCTATAATTGTTCCCATAATTATGCTCCATACATAACTCAACTCTGCGCAACCTCAAAACCTTTGGATCGACACCACTAGTGAAGTAATCAATAGAATGAATTAATTGTTTGTCCACAACTCAACACATAGACCACCAAAGTGTTCTCCACTTGGAGAACACATATCTCTGATATCATAAGCTTATTCTCAAAACCACATAGAAAAATATTCTTCTATGGTAGAATGTGGAGCATTCCAAGATACCACTAATACTGCCATTATATTATCATTACAGAGTCCAATATTCTATCAAATGTATCTTCAACTGTAGAGGACTTCAAGCCTTGAAAATTTGGATTTAGACTCCATCAATATGTACCAAAATTACCTTAGAACTAGATGACATGATTCTTCATAGCAGATCAATGCAAACCCAAAAACTAGTTCACTAAACACTGAAGACAGTAGTTCGGGACTTTGACAAATTTGTAGAACAATTGGTACTTTGGTCCTTTTTTGACCAACACTACTGCATCTCTATAATGGGTTACCAGCAATGACAACACCATACACTAGCATGCTCTTCAATATCCATCAATCTATCTATTCAGCTCATGTTGCCAACACATAGAACTTCCATCAATCTCTCAACAATCACCTCCTTTGTCATTGATGCAAACACTACTCAAACCTCTCCAATTCTCTCCCCCTTTGACATCAAGGGCAAAGGGGCCCTTAATATCAATCTTTTAGGTGACATGTATAGTTCTCCCCCTATAGAATATATCTATATGTACATGAGACTGACTCCCCCTTACTTCTTTATTTTTATACTCAATATTTGAGAGTGTCCTTTTCACAATGTTATCAAAATATAGTCTGCATATGTATATTATAATAAGGAAAGTTATTAGTGTAGAGCAAAAATGTACAACATAGCTTGAGTGGGCCAAAATACCTTGATTAGATTCCTTTAATTTTTTAAGGTGTGCCTCTAGATCCTTCTTAGCTATCTCCCACTCCTTAGCAAAGGCAAGTACTCCACACTAATTATCAAGATTCACATAGATTTCTTCACCTTCATCTGAAGAATCAGGTATCAGATTCTATTGTAGCATTTTCTTCACATAAATCAAAATTCCAGTCAAAGAGGTAAGCCCTGCACTTACTATGTCTTAGAGATTACAATACTACATTATTATCTTCTCGTTTTGCTCTTGTAGCTGAAAGAACTATCCATGCAAATTCTAAATTACTAACCTTGTTGTTCCATCTGCATCTCTCATTGGATCATAAACATAGAAGTGTTAGCAATATGAGACTCTATTGAGTCCATGTGGTCCTTTATGCTCTTAGTTAAAATAGGCCATATCAAACAAATTTGAAATAAGGCTTTTGCTTCTCCAAAATAATCTTGAATATCTTTTAAGTTACTTTACAACTTAGCATGTGAAATAGTATATTTGTTGGAAACATCCACCAATCTTTTTATCATTTATCTTCTCATTTATTTCCTTTTCAAATTTCTAGTCTAACACAATAGAATATTCCTTAAAGGAATCAATTAGTAGTCTCAGCTACTCCACACTAAATAGAGAGTTATCAACATTTATACCGGGAAGGCTAGCTTTCTGTACTTTTACTACTTCATCAATCATTTCAGGACCCTTTTGATGACTTTGTATAATCCCATTTCTTGCCAAGGCATCAAATACATCACCATGTTATAGTTTATGCAACAAAAATATTTTTTCCATGTCCACCTATCCTTGCTATATAGGGACTTGTAGCAACTATGCCGACACCACTAGTTGAAACTAAAACTGCATATCCAATAAATTTTTCAAAGAATCTCCAAATTCACTAGAGGATTCATCAACCTTTTTCTCTTTTTCTTTCTCTCCACAATATTGACTAGCTTTCTCTTTCTTTGCATTCTTCTAATCTTCTGGAGGGGGCAAGATTTCATTCTTTTGTTCCTCAGATTTCTCCAAGTTCTCTTGTTTTTCTATTTCCTTCTGCTCTGTAGTCTTTTGCATGTCTGCAATAGGTAGTTCTTGTTCCACTTGATCATTTTCCTTCTCTAAAGCAGTCTTAACATTATCATTTTTATCTCCTTAAACAATATTTTTCTTTACAAGCGAAGTGAAGTTATCTATAATAACATTTTCTAGAACATTATCTTTAGCAGTAGGCACATTGAATTTTAGGACTGATACATCATGCTACATTTCACTTTCTTTGATCAAATCCAGGGCTAGATTTACAACATTTTGTATTGTTTCATTCTTTAATCTTTATATGTCTTCCTTATCCCTACTCATCAGAGTGCTAACTCTCTATTTTGTTCTAAATTCTCTATTATAAATTTGAGCTCATTTGGCTCTATCTTCATCAGTGAGGGAGGAACCAATATTCTCCAAGACAAAAGTCCTAATTTTTGCATCTTCCTCAACTGCCATTTATCTTCTTGCACTTAGGACTTCTTTCAAGTCATCCAGAAGTTGACTCTCAATGTCATTTTTAGCAGTATTAAATATAACTATGTATTTTACCATAGCTTCCTCAATGGTAGCTTTATCCTCATTATTTACCTTAGAATACATTTTTGTTGTCTCTTTCAAACAATCAAATTCAAAAAAATTATTAAATAATGCATCTAATTTCAGAGGGTCATGTTCCCTTACTAGAGGAGTTTTGTCCTTATTCTCCTTTCCTATACCCTTAGGAGACCTTTCTTTTTTACCAGATTGCATTTCTCTTTTCTCAAGTATAAATCCTTTTCCTTCTCAACCTCTTTTTCACTTTCTGTTTCAGTAATGTCAATTTTTTCTTTCTTTGTACTTGTCTCTTCTCTGGAGGCTTGAGACATTCTCTTCTTCTTCTAAACCAAATTAGGTCCTTCCTCTTCCTCTTGTTCTTCATCATCACAACTTGTGTACTTTTTTGTTGTGTCGTTTTCTTTCATTGTTCTCTTTTTAGGAGGTTGTTGATATACAGAGGCACTGGACACAATTTGTTTCTCTAAACTTGCTTATGGTGTGGCTCCAGAGGCTTTTAGAATAGTAGGAGAGGAGGTAGAGGTCATAGATAGCCTTCCTATGTTGGGAGACCCTTCTGGTAGGACATATTTACCTTTGGATTTCTCCACGGGGCTCTTTGGTGAAACGATATCCTCTAACTTAGTCCTCATCTTCTCAACATTTTTCTTTATTTCCTTTTCCTTGTGCTTCAAGTGCACTTCACTAGATTTCTCTTCATAAGTTCCAAATATTTTTGTAGAGGGATCTCTTGGTTCACTCAACATTAGGTTTGCAAGTCTTATGATTATGTCTTATGTGACTTCATATTCCATTTCTAGAATCCAAATTCTTCTAAGATTCACTACTTCCATATAGGACTCATCTTTGCTAACCATAAAGATAATATTATTCTTGTACTTGCCAAAAACACCTTTCAGAATTATTTCCCTTTCTTGCATGTTCTCTTAAAATGTCTTGAAGAAACCCCATTATGTAACTTTCTAAGTTTCCAAGTTACCCAATCTCCTTAAGTGATCTCTAATTTGCACTACAACTGGAATATGACCCAACCACACAATAGCCTTTGTACTGGGAATCTCTCTAAGAAAGTAAAACAATAAGCAAATAATCAGAGTACCAAATTTGAAAGGGTACTTGGAGTCCTTGGTCTTTTACAGGTTCTCTAACAATTATGCTCTCAGTAATTCACATAAATCATAATCTGCACCATCCTTCACCATCTCATGTTTTGTGTTAATAGCAGTTGTAGAGACTGAATTCTCTCTATTTGTTAAGTATATATTGTATGCAATCATCATAGAAACATACTTTACTACATGATCTTCAATATCATTTACTGTTAGGGTACGCTTGTCAAATTTTGCATGGGTGAGCTTCATTACTACATCATTCTTTATAGATTTCAGTGTTGAAACTATTTTGGTGGAGCATATTCCTGACACAACCCTAATAGATTCCTTGTCGATCATGTGTGGTAGATCCAACACATAAACTTGTCATGAATGTGTCTCAACACCTACTTAACCCAAGCATCCTCATAACAGATAATAGGGAAATTGTTCCACACATCTAGTTTCTTCTCTGTCAAATCCTTAAATTTGGGTTTCAGCTCAAAATCATCATTAGTTAACTTATTTACCCACACTTCTCCCAATTTTTCATGATTATACTCTTCCATATATGTGTGGATATAGATCCTCACATCCTCTATATGCATTACACCATATGTAATATTCAAAAAAGCACCATCTGAATCGGTCTCCATGGTTTTAAAGGGATGTCATTTGAACTTTGGACAGGGTTGGTCCATAACCTCTACAACTTATGGGGTAAATATTTTCAAAATATTTCTAAAAACTTAGGGCAAGATAGAAGTCTGTAAATACCTTTCGATTACTTTCGATTAGGGTTTCATGGGCAAGGATTTTGAAAATCTTTTCCCCAATCTTTCACTTCCCTTCTATCTTTAAATGCTTATTTGTAAATGATTTTTTGTTAAGTTAAATTACTTATAAACCTTTTCTAAACTGCATTCAATGCTCAAATTTATAAAGTTGTCAAACCCTAACTGTAATGTACAATGACCTTCAATTGCTCCGCAAACTTTTGCAACATGACATTTTCCACCAGTGTCTTCTCCAATAGGTCAAGCATATCAACCTACGTCTCATATCCACATGGTGAAGGCATCAGCACCATACCTTTGGTAGGGGATTAAAGATTGTCTATTAAAAATCCCCCTAAGCCAAAGCTTTCTACTTAGTTTCTGGAGGAAACATTTGCAATAGAGGCTAGCACAACCTCATCCTTCACTTCATTTTCTTCTTTCTTTTTCTAGACCTTGTTTATTTCTTTCTTAATCTCTACTAGATCCACATTCTTCACTGGATCACTCTTCTTTACCAGATCAACCTTCACATTCTTACTTCTACAAGACTTAGCAATATGTCCTATTTTATTGTATTTGTAACATCTGACATATTGAACAAGCTTACTTCCATTCATTATGGATCTTCGTTGATTATCCTTATGCCCAAATCCATTGCATGTATAGCAATAACCATTTAAAGATGAAAAATTCATACCATTATTGTAACAATTCATCATCTGATTTCTACATTCACTAGCTCTATGACCAAATCTTTGGCATGTAAAACACTGATCAAAAAATGATTGAACATTCTAATTCATTCTGGTTCTGCATTCCATGGCCTTATGTCCAAATTTATTGCAAGAGTAACAATAACTAGAGTACCTTTTGAAAATTTTATTTTGGTTCCAGACATGTTTGTTATTACTCTTCTTTTCTTCAATCATCTTTTGGTTATTGTTCTTCTTCTTAGCATTTTTTGAAGCCTAATTTGCCTTTGAAATTTCATACTTTTCAAATCCTAATCCTTCTTTATCCTTAGGAGCATTTTGATTTGCAATCATTTCATCAAATAGGATGTAACTCTTCTTCAATTTGTCTTCTTGATTCATTGCTTTCTCCTACTTTGTCCTTAGGACCATAATTTCTTGTTCAAGCCTTTGAACATTCTTCAAATTTGCCTTTCAGTTTTACATTTAGGCATTATTCAATTCTTTTTCCTTCCTCAATTTGTATTTTTGGACTATTGATTGTCTCATTTGATTGATTAATTTGTTCATTTAATTCCTTGTATCTTTCTTTGAACTTCTTATCTTGCCCTCTTAACTTCTTGATGCATTCATCTGCTTCCTTAATATTTTCTTCCAGATCTTCAAGGGTTGATTTGAGTTCTCCATTCATATCAACTATGTAGTCTTCTTCAGTAAATCTAATAGCATGAATTTCTTCCAAAGAGATAGGATATCTCCTAGTCGCCATGTGTTCACACTTCAAGATCTTCCTCAAGTGATTAAGCTTCTTCCAAGGAACTAGGATCTAATACCAATTGTTGAACACTTAGAATACTAAGAGGGGGTGAATTAGTATTCTCTAAAACCACTTAAGCATTTAAACATTCATTCCACATAGCATATTTAATTTGCAATAAGGAAAGTATGAAAGTAACCATCAACACATAACACATGAACACTAGATTTTTACATGGAAAATCCAAAGATAGAAAAATTGTAGTGAGGATTAGCTCACAATATATTATAATGCAACTAGTTACAAGTTTGACAGAAAATGGTGGACTCTCTATCCAAAAGAGTTCTCACTATAGGTGGCTCACTGCAAAAGGACTCACTATCTTGAATAGAAAGACATAGAAGGAGGTGCTCATTGCTAAATATGAACTATTAGTAATGCATCTGACTTATGTTGAAGATACAATTCCATTGAAGCTCAGAATACTAACTTAGCACACTTCATCTTCACCACAATCATATACTGCCCTTCTCTACATCAAATTTTGCATACACACACACTTAGTTGCCTTGCATCCACACATACTACACACAACAAATCAATCTTCTTTATATATCGCAATCAAGAAAAACATCAAATAGGTCAGCATAATAGATGTACCATGTGACTTCTTGACTTGTCAGCATAAAACTAGATTCTATATGCTTTGTGGAGAGAATCAAGCATGTAACACATTAAGATAGGTTAGCATAACCTATAATTACTCCCATAATTTTGCTCCATACATAACTCAACTCTACACAACCTCAAAACCTTTGGGTCAGCGCCACTAGTTAAGTAATCAATAAAACGAATTTATTGTTTGCTCACAACTCAACACACAAACCACCAAAGTGCTTGCCACATGGAGAACACATATCTCTAATATCCATAAACTTATTCTCAAAACCACATAGTAAAATATTCTTCTGCGGTGGGATGAAGAACATTCCAACATACCACTAATACTACCATTATACTGTCATTATAAAGTCTGATACTCTGTCAAATCTATCTTCAACTGCGGAGGACTTCAAGCCTTGAAACTTTGGATTTAAACTCCATCAACATGTACCAAAATTACCTCATAACCACATGACAAGATTCTTCATAGTGGAGAAATGTGGACCCAAAAATTGATTCACTGAACACTGAAGATAGTACTCTGGGACTTAAACAAATTTGTAGGACAATTGGTACTTTGGTCTTTTCTAGACCAACACTATTGCATCTCTATAATGGGTTACCATCAATGACAACACCATACACTTCCATGCTCTTCAATATCCATTAGTCTCTCCATTCATCTCATGTTACCAACACATAAAACTTCCATCAATCTCTCAACACTCCTACTAGATCATTTTTTCATGGCTATAAACATCCACAAGAAGGTAATAAAATCTACTAGGTCAAAAGACCAGTATTTTGATACTTTATATTCTAAGATTGATCCAATTACCCTAGATCTTGCAGATATCAGAGGTTGCCTCCAACAACCAAAAAGAGAGTCAAGAACTTAATGCATCTTAATATTCCTTGTTTTGTTTTGTTGGTCTCGTAGGTATTTGTCCTCCTTTTGTTCTTTTCCTATCCTTCCTTTCACTCATGAATTGATTATGTTTATCATTCTTTTGATCATGTCAGGTAGGGAATCATACTCTTCACATATGGTAGTCAATTTCTCTACAAAAAGATTATTCTTCTTCAAACTCAACATTATCTTCCTCTTCTTCCTCACTAGGAAAAATCTTAGGCTAAAAGGGCATATCCATTGTAGAAAAAAGTGTTCTCCCTCCACATAGCACACCTAGCATGCTACCATCTCCTGCAGGTGTACCATTAATTTCATAGTATTCAAACTTTGAGTCATTAACTACATCATGATATTATGTGAATCCATCAATTCTTCCAAATTTCTATTTGTTCTTCGTTGTTCCAACAAAAATAGATTTTCATTATCCCTTGGTGAACTTTTAGCTCTTCTAGTTTTATCCATCTCTACAAAAGAGTAGATCTATTCCTGTTATCCACTCCTTCTGTATGTATGACCATATGGAGTTGGTGTATACATAACAACTAATCTCTGACTAGGTCAATCTATTCGTTCATAACACCCAAATTAGAATTGAGTTAAATCACAACCTAATGTAGGTGGATATAACTACAAAATCTTATGCATGAAATGATATTGGAAGAAGAAATGACTTTCATCAATCCAATAGTACCCAATAAGCTAGCAGGATCTAAGCTTTGATACCAGTGACATGTGCAAAAGTAGGGTTTGAACCAAAATTTTGAATTTGGCAATTTCAGTATGAAACCCTTATGACTGAAATATGATTTATACTTGCACACTTGTATTATAGCTATGCCAATCATATGAATTAACAAAATACAAATAAAACAATCCATGATGATAGCTTTTCAGTGAGAATTACAAGATGAATTTGTAAATTACAATGATAGAAATTGATACTCAGATCATGCTATTACATATTAGACTTGCTTACTATTGACATACATCAATTCTATGGCCCTATAACAACCCATAATTACAATTCCAATTTACTGTCATAAAATAGAGATAAGAGTTGTTTTACATACAAAATTGATGCTAGAAATGATGATGTACTTAGATATATTGTTGTCACATAGCTCTGATGCTTTGGTTGTCTTCAAATAATGATGATTCATTGATTCAAAGCTCAGTACAGGTTGATCGCTAGTCTCCAATGGTTCGCTGCCTCTGATTAATTAAAAATTAGTCTTCAATGATAGTATGGATGTTGAATATGCTGTCCATAGATCAGTAGTTGGATAATCTTTGTGTGATGGAAAATGAAGTTACAATGATGATGATGCATTCCAACAAAAGGTGTCTCCTCTCTAGGTCCAATGATCCAAGTAAAATGCAAGATGTGAACATGAAATGGTGGTGCCTAGGGTTTAGATCTACTGATATGGAAATCTACAACAAATCTTAAATGAACATGCAACAAATAGTCACGATCTCCTCAAGAAAATGGCACTCAAGGTCTTCTATCAATGGTGCTTCCTTCAATTGCCAAATTGGATGATAAAACGTCTTCAATATCCTCAACAACATCTAT
The DNA here is from genome assembly GCA_027924645.1 of Cunninghamia lanceolata. NCBI lineage: Eukaryota > Viridiplantae > Streptophyta > Pinopsida > Cupressales > Cupressaceae > Cunninghamia > Cunninghamia lanceolata. The sequence goes on from BSBN01001054.1 coordinate 9,189,408, forward strand.
AGTAATACTGATATAGAAATCTAATCTCAAATATCTCCAAACTGAATATGGTTTTGTGCTTAAATCCTTCTAGGTTAGCACTCACTCAATGATGATCAATCAACAATGTCTTCCACAATACCTTGCAATTGGTGCTTCTAGCTGATCCAATATTCTCACAAAAATGTTCTATAAACAATGTCTTCTACTCCACAAAGATTTTCAGCAAAATCCTCAATAATGATATACAAATCTGCAATGAAAGATCTTCAATGAAATCCTTATTAAGGTCTACAACCAAATTTGAGTGATGGGTTGATGAAGCTCAAGAAAATCTCCAATGAAGTAAAAATACCAACTCCGTATGAATTCGCCTCCAAGATGTAGCTTGGTTTTCATCCAATAAACCTTCAATTCACAAGGGTTTTCATCCTTAGAATGACTTGCAATAAAATTGTAGACAAAATGTAAAGTTTACATACATAAATATGATTCCAAATGATACCACGACCTCCTTTTTATACATGAAACTCCTTCTTTTCCAATGTTGGCTGACTAGCATAAAAGAACTATTATTTATTAATTTTTATGGCTGACTTTATTGAATTTTAGTGCTCAAATGATTTAAATCCTTTTAGGGCCGACTTAGGCCAACCTTCCCTTACATTTAGGCACTTAAAATTCATTTGAAAATCCTTAATTTAATTTAGAGCCAAACTAAAACTATCCTAGGCTAACTTGCCTTTCATTAACACTGGGTTGACCTTAGCAATGTTATCTTGGCTAACTTTTCTTCAAGTATTTTGGCACCACAAGCAATTTAAATTCAAATGAATCGACCACCTTAAGCACAATTCAATATTGAAATTCAAATTAAATATTTAAATTAAAAGCCTTTTATCTTCTTGGTGAACAATCCAAAAAAAGGGACATGTCGGTCCTCCCTTCCCAAGATTGCTTGTCCTCAAGCAATGACAAACTTGTAGCCTGCGACATACCATCAAATGACAAGTATCTCCATCCAAACAATTGTCTGATGATCATACAAATTGTCAACCTATGGTTACAACTCCCAAGAAGAATATGGAGAATGCCTTGTGAAATGAGCTCCTTCTGTGAAAACCCTACACACTCAAACTCAACTCAACTCCATCCTCCAAGGGAAGCAATGCTGTCAACCAAAATCTCCATGTCTCTAGAAGCTCTACACTTAATGAGTTCTAAGTCCAACAAGGACCAAACACCATGCCAAACCTAAGCCCTAAAGAAAACCATGCCTATCAATACATGATGTAGAATGTGAAATCTAAAACACGACCTCATGTTGTCAAGCTCTCACTAGTCCACACTATTAGGATTAACTTCAATGCTTCGTGAGTTGTAAAGAAACTCATCAAGATCCCAATGAAGTGATGTGTCACACATGCCACCACTTGGATCCCAAATCACCATGTCATTACATCTGTCAAACAAGAAGAGATGGAAACATCTCAAGGTACTACAATCACAAAACCATTCTCCAACTCTTGTAGCTCTCCTGTAGATGGGAAGAATACCCAACATAGGAGCAAGAAGGTATGACAACTCCTCCTAAGTTGCCATTGTAGAACAGGTCAGCAACCTCATGACTTAAAATCAAACCTATGTGGATGCCAATAGTATTACCAGAGTCATATGATGGTAGAGTATCAATCCAATACCATTCTCCCATGATGAGAAGAAGATACAACTCTCCTTTAGACTCTCGAACAACTACCATCCTCAAGAAATCCATGCCCCCATGGAATAGCACAACCAACTCCTATCAATGTATGAAGTAGTACTGCATAAGCTAGGTTTGAAGCATTAATGCCATCATGCTCACTTCCAAACCCTTCATCATAGTCCAGCTGCAATACAAACATTAGTGAATCAATTTCAATCACCATTGCAATGCTTCCATACCTAATGTCATAGTTCTATTGAAATTCCATTTCACCAAGTTCATGTCGACAAAAGGAAAGTGTCAACATCAAAATTCTCTAAAATAAGGTAGCTACAAATTCTACCAAGAAGTCATCAATATGATTACACTCATCACAAGAAAACTGTCCAAGTGCTCCATGAATGATCAAATCACAAATCAATTTTTCATATCTAGCACAAGTGACTGAAAACATCCTCAAAAAAATTAGCAACACAGAAGAAATCTGAAATCTACTTATTATCTCCTTCCAAACCAATTACAAAAGTTTAATTGAACTCATGAGATGATTGTAAAAAGAGATGACCTTCCATGGTATGCTTCTTATGTCATCATTCATCACCAATAGCCCACTAAGATGGTTCCTTGTGTAGATACTTATCCCAAAAGAAACTCCACCATGTTGATGTTGTGCTACTTTGAACCTCGTGTGAACTTCACCTAGAGTGTATCTGATCATGCTTCAAACATCAATGCCAATAGTCTCCACCACCAAAATACTTGGTGCAGTCATGGTAAGAAGGGTCCACAAAGTGAACTGTCTAGACTGTGCAGCTAGAGTAAACACAATGGAAGCAACTCAAATATGTAAAGCAAATGCAGACTTAGTCATTCAGTATATCCTAGAAGTCAAATATAAATTGGCCAGCAACATGCAGGCTTATAGTTAGGGCTCACAGGCCTAATCACAAAATTACATAATATGCACAAGATGTAGCTTTGAAGCTCCTTAGCAAGAATTCTAACTATCAACTATCTCTATGTAATTCCCTATCAAGGACTACTTTCCTAGGTATCTATTACATAAATTTATATCATCTCCAGAACATAAGATTACTCTGTATTGGCCAAGGAAGATCATAAACTCTAATGAAGAGCTGTAACATGTGTACACGGATAGGTTGGACCTAATCATATAGAACTCCTCTGCAAATGGATGGAATGGTGTACAAATCTTAGGGAAGGTTGGTCACAATCCAAACAACATTGATTGATGTGTCATTTAGATCTGTAAGTTGTGAAATGCTCCACAAGTCTTCTCTGTCAATTGATTGTCTAAGACTGTCTGGATGCTCTATTTTGAGAAAAAATAGTCAATCTTCTGATAGCAATATCTTTCTAGTACATGATCTAAATGATTTTAGTTTTAGATATGATGTGCAAGAATGTATCTATATTCTAAGTCTAGTTTCATAGGGTTTGAAATGCAACTACGGTAAAATGCAGACCAAAATACAGAAACTGCTACTAACTAAATTGGAAAATACAAAGAAACAAACTGAAATGCAAATGTTTTTGGTTGATGCAAGATTTCTCTTGAACTAGGGATTCTCCTACATCAGAGACATCTAGGGTTGTTGAAAAAGTGAGTCCCTCACTTTGTTGGGGCTAGAGGAAAACCAAGACGATCCACCTCAGCTTGAGAAATCCAAGATGGGTCTTCTTCCAGTATGCCTTTCCACTTCACAAGATATTCTTTATATTGCTTGCCTCTGGTGGTGCATGCAACTCTATTGTCCAATATGTCTTCAATCTACACTGGTGCTTGTTGTGGTAACTTCTTCTTCAACTCTTCTTCACGGATGTCACAAAACTCTATTTCATGATACTGATATAGGTCTGCAATGTTGAAAATAGGTGATATTGCCATTGTCTCCAATAACTCTAGTTCTTATGCATTTCCTAAATCAAACTTTTTCATCTTCAACTGGTTTTATGCCCCAATGGGAAATCTTTATTTTCTCAAGTACACCATCACTTCATCTCCCACTAAAGATTATTTGTGTCTTCTGTTCTGATTTGCATTCTCCTTATACTTATTGTTCATCACCTCTAAATGCTTCTTAACCTGATTATGCATTGTATCCATGTGTCATGCAAATTCTTTTGCGTCTGCAGTCCTCTTCTCTTCCATACTGATGTCTCTCAACTCTACTACTCCTCTAGGGTTAGCTCCTATTACAATCTCAAATGGTGTTCTTCTAGTACTCCTATTCATTGAATTATTATTTGCAAACTCTACTTGTGAAAGAATCAAATCCCAATTTCATGCCTTATCTCAAACCTAACATCTCAATAAGTTTCCCAAGCTCCTATTCACTACCTCTGTCTATCCATCATTCTATGGATGAAATGCTGAATTAAACTTCAAATCTATCTTCATCTTATTCCAAAGTGTCTTCCAAAAGTATCCAAGAAATCTTTTATCTCTATCTAAAATTATGCTCTTAGGTAATCCATACAATCTCACAATCTCCTTGAAAAATAGGTCAGCTACATTCACTGCATCAGTTGTCTTACAAGGTATGAAATGTGTCATCTTTGAAAATTTGTCCACTACTACAAATATAGAATCATGTCCCCTCTATGTCTTCGACAATTCCATTATGAAATCCATGCTTATGTCTTCCCAAGGTCTCTCCGGTACTGTCAAATTTTTGTACAAACGAGTATTCTGACTACTCTCTTTTGCTACTTGACAAACTCTACAACTCTATACAAATTTCCTAACATCCTTATGTATATAAGGCCAAAAGTAATTTTCACTTACGAAGGCTACTATCTTATCAATGCCAAAATGTCCTACCAATCCACCACTATGTTTCTCCTTCATCAAACTATCTCTCATTGAACTCTTAGGTATGCATAATTAGTTTCCTCTAAACAATATGTCTTCGTGAATGATATAATCCAGCCACTTAAACCTATCTATCACAATAGGTTCCTTACATGCTTTCCAAGGTTTTGCAAAATCAATATCTTCCTCATACATGTTCTTTAATTCTTCAAATCCCAATACTTCAACTCTCATCTTTGTCAACAAGTTCCTTCTCCTACTCAATGCATTTGCAACTTTGTTTGATCCTCCACTCCTATGCTTCAACACAAAGGTGTAACTTTGCATGAACTCTACCCATCTCATATGTCTTCGATTCAAGTTTCCTTAATTATTCAGATACTGTAAAGCTTGATGATCTGTATACAACACAAACTCCTTAGGCAACAAATAATGTCTCGACTTCTTTAGGGCTTGAATTATGGCATAGAACTCTTGATCATAAAATGAATATCTTCTCCTTGCATCATTCAACTTCTCACTAAAATACTCTACATGTCTACCTTCTTGACTTAACACTACTCCAATTGCATTTCCACTTGCATCACAATCTACTTGAAATACCTTATTGAAATCTAGTAATACCAACACAGGTTACTCTATCACTTTCTACTTCAACAATTCAAAAATCCTATCTACTCCTGATGTCCACTTAAAGTCTTTTCTATCACCTCTCATTGTCTCTATCATAGGGTTACATACTGAACTAAAATTTCTAATGAACTTTTGGTAGAAATTATCTAATCCATGAAATAATCTGACTTCTCCAATGCTCTCCAGTGTAGGCCACTCAAAAATTGCTCTCACTTTCTCAGGGTCCATCTTCAATCCTTCCGCAAAAATCACAAATCTGAAATATACAATTCTTCCTTCATAAAACTACACTTCTTGATGTTTATCAGCAATTTCTCTTCTCTCAACCTCTGCATTACTTGTCTCAAGTGCCACGAATGTTCTTATTTTGTCTTACTAAAAATTAGAATGTCATCCAAACATACATTAAAAAACTTGCCCAAGGATTTCTTCAAAACCTCATTCATCAATCTCATGAAAGTACTCAGTGCATTTGTCAATCCAAAAGGCATCACTAACCACTTATACAATCCTTCATTTGTCTTAAAAATAGTCTTCCATTCATCACCTTCTTTTATTTTGATCTGATGGTATCCACTCTTCAAGTCTATCTTTGTAAAATATTTTGTTCCACTCAAACAATCTATAATATCATCCATCCTAGGTAAAGGGAATCTATACTTAACTATGATCTTATTGATTTCTCTAAAGTCTGTACACATTCTTTATTCTCCATATTTCTTTAGTGCTAGCATTGTAGGTACTACACAAGGACTCAATCTTTCTCTAATCAAACCTTTTCTCAACAGCTCATGTATCTATCTATTCAATTCTTCATTCTCTGTTGGTGTCATTCTGTGTGCTTCTTTGTTAGGCAAACTAGCTCCAAGTATAACATACATGTGATGACTGATACTCCTGATTGGTGGAAATCCTTCAGGAACATTTTCTAATATGATGTCTTCATACTCTGTCAGCAACTCAGTTATCTCTTCCATTTGTGATTCTCCAATATCTGTCTTTAGGTTTTAAGGCTTATTAGGGATCAAAACATAACACATATTCTCATGTCTCAAACCATCTAGAAATTTTCTTCCATCTACCAAACAGATTCTAGTATTTCTACATACTTCACTCTTAGGATCATCTTCCAAAGGAATCAAAGTAATTATTTTCCCATTTGATGTTATATTATATGTATTCTTCCTCCCATCATGTATAAATTTTCTATCATAATTTCATGGTCTACCTAACAATATATGACAAACATCCATAGGCATAATATCACACAATACTTCATCATGATAAGATCCACTATGGAATTTCACCAAACATTATTTACTCACTAGTACCTTATGATCATTCTGAATCTATGCTATTTGATATGGCTTAGGGTTTTTCAATCTTTCCAACTTCATCTTAGACACCATCTCCTCTGAAACCAAATTATCAGAACTACCACTATCAATTAAAACTTTGCAACATTTACCTCTGAATTTACATCTGGTTCTAAACAAACTTTTCCTCTATGGTGGTTCTTCACTTGTCTCTTTTTGAAATAGTGTTCTCCCCATGACAAGTGATTCTCCTTTTTTAGGTTTACCAACTAAACTAGATGATCCAATAGGTTTTTCTTCTTGACATATGTTGCTCTTCCACTATTCTTTGTCCTCTTTCTTATACTCCCTTAATTACATTCAAATGGTCTATGTCCTTCACCATTATATTTGAAATAGGTTCTTATGAATGTTCTCCTATTAGGTCCTCTTTCTTCTCTTCTGTATCCTTCATTCCGGTACGGACTAGGGTTTCTTCTATGGTAGAAGGTTCTTTCATCTATCTGGGATGTATTGTTATCTCTGTCCTCCTTCTTGAATGTGTTCTCTTTTCTATTCTGCTTGGCATATGATCTCTCTCCTCCAAAAAATGTTCTAACTCTCTAAAATTTACCTCCTCTTCTTTAATTTTTCTTCAACTTTCAGGACAAACTGATATGCATCTTCCAATGTTGTCATCCTCATTAAAAATAGTTCTTCTTGAATTTTCAATCTCAGTCCATTGATGTATCTAACCATTTTCTGCTTGCTTGCTTCACTATGTCTTGTCCTTATGATCATTGTATGAAATTCTTCAGTGTACTCCTTCATAGATTTCTCCTTTTGTCTCAAGTTTTTCAATCTCTTCAATAGTTCCAACTCATAGTCAGCAGGTATAAACTGATTCTTCAATTTTGTCACCATTCTATCTAACTTTATAATCTTTTTTTTCCTCTTCTGTTTCTATCCAACTGAACTTCTTTCCACCATATAGCAACATGTCCTTTCAACTTTATCTTTGCAAATTTCACCTTCTCTAGATCTTCAATTTCTTCATACTCAAAGTATTCTTCTAAGACATTTATCCAATCAATCAGCCCCTCAAGATTTAAATTGCCAGTATAGTTTAGCACATCAACTCTAGTTATTTTCCCAATATTTGAAATAGCTTACAACATCTTGACTTGATCTAAGTCTTCTTCTTCATCTCCTAGGGTTACTTCATTTTTATCATTAGATTTAAATTCTTCATCATCATCACATTCAACATTAGGTTGAGGTGTAAGTCCTCTTCTTCGATCTTCAACAACATCTAGGTGAAATCACATTGTTTTCATCACCTCCATCATCTCATCCATTCATCTAGCCATTGTACCAACAACAAGTATTCTCCTTGGTGGAATTCTTCCTAGGATCAAGTGTAACTGCCTCAAATTTAGCGATTGGGCTATAAGGTGACAACTGCCTCACAATTGCAATCAGTTGACAACATAGGTAGTTTGCCTCAGATTTAGTGATCTGTTCACAACAAGATCTTATGGAATTCCTTTGCCAACTTCTCTCAATTCACTCCCAAAGATTGGACATTTGCTCTAATACCGTTTGGTGTAGTCACAGTTAGAAGGGTCTAGAAAGTGAACTATCTAGACTGTACAACTAGAGTAAACACAATGAAAGCAACTCAAAGATGTAAACAAAATGTAGATTCAATCATTTAGTATATCATAGAAGTCAAATACAAATTGGCCAACAACATGTGGGCTTACAGTTAGGGCTCATAGGTCTGATCATAGAATTACAGAATATGCACAAGATGTATCTTTGAAGATCCTTCACAAGAATTCTAACTATCAACTATCTCTATATAATTACCTATCAAGGACTACTTTCCTAGGTATCTATTACATTAATTTATATCATCTCTAGAACATAAGATTCCTCCGCGTCAACCAAGGAAGATCACAAACTCTAATGAAAAACTATAATGTGTGTACATGGAGAGGTTGGACCTAATCATATAGAACTCCTCTGCAAATGAATGGAATGGCTTGCAAATCTTAGGAAAGGTTGGCCACAATCCAAAAAACATTAAATGATGTCTCATTTAGCTTGACAAGTTATGAAATTCTCTGCAAGTCTTCTCCTTCAGCTAATTATCTGAGACTATCAGGATGCTCTGCTCTGAGAAAAATAGTTGAATTTCTAATAGTGATATCTTTCTGGTACCTGATCCAAATGATCTAAATTTTGGATATGATGTGGAAGAATATATCTAGATGCTAAGTCCAACTCCACATGGTCTAAAATGCAACTATAGTAGAATGCAGACAAAAATATAGAAACTACTACTGACTGAACTAAAATGGAAAACACAAAGAAATAAACTGGAATGCAAATGTTTCTAGTTTATGCAAGATTTCTCTTGAACCAAGTATGCTCATACATCAATAGTACTCCATTCATTGTAGTAAACCTACAAAGTCAATTATTAACCCATGATGATCCCATCTATTTAGGTTCACTGCAGGAAACAATCCATCAACATGTTCCACCACCTGTACATCTCTTGTATTATCAAAATTAAGAGGGGCACCACTATCTAACTCAAAGAGTGGATTATCAAAAGTTGTTTCAGCATCCATCTTAAATAATGGATTATCAACAAACTGAATGTTTTCATTATTCTTATTCATCTCAAAGCAACATGCCAACGTACAAATGACTAAAAATAAGGACAAAAAATAAAATCTGCAATAACACAGTTGAATGGATCTATGGATATTGATAGTCTACATCCAAGTCTTCAATAAAACCAATGGGTAAAGACACCCACTAAACTACACAACTTGTAGATCCCAATAGTAAAACATGCAAAATCATCTTCACATAAATAACCTACAAACTAAGACAAGAAAGAAGATATTGTGACAATAAAGAGCATATATATCTAGGAACTCCTAATGCATAGGTAATGTCAAATCTACAAAAAAAAGATTAAGGCATTAACGAATCTTCCTACAACACTTGTCTTAAAGGCAGTGGCTAACTCCTCTACCATATAGTGTTAAAACATATAATCATATGCATAAAACATCTCTCATTACCAATCTATGAATAACTCTCCCAAGTCCTCTTAACCAATGAAGAAAGAGATCAAGGAGTTACCAGATTATTATTAATTGTTATGTTGGAAAATACCCCCTTGGGTGCTTTGCCTCTTAAGGTTTAGCTCCTAGGTCCTTACAATGCATTTAGATCATATTACATATTAATTGTGAATCCCGATGAGAAAACCGTGAAGTCTTATGGCAAATAGGACCTAGGGGTGCTATTTTGATGACTCCTAACCAAAACGGGGAGAGAGGACTTGGGTGCTAGTGCCCTAGTCCTGCTTATTTTGGGTCAAGCCCTAATTTGAAGTGTCAGTTATATGACTTTTGTTAGGTCCTATGCCAACACCAAAAGTTTGAATTATGAAATTCTTGGCGAGAATGTTTTTAGTTGCATATATAAGCATGTTTAGGACTTTAGTTGTAAACTAGAATATGATTGTGAACTTTAAGCATACTTGTGATTTCATGATGTTCATTGTTGCAAAGCAAAGCATTGTTATTGTGTTTGTGATTGCAGATTTGGCTTCATCTTCTTATTTGATTGAAGAGCCTTCATTTATGTGAGATTTACACTCCTAAGGTGGCATTTGTTTATGTTTGAATCATTTACCATTTGGATTTTGCCTCCATCATGCAGAGATACATACTCTTATTTGACAACGATGTTTGGAAGACTTGAATGTCTCTCTAGGGCTTGACTGAGGTAAGCCTCTAAACACCACAACCCCCAACCACACTCTTTTGTGATTGCAGGTTATAGGTACCAAGTTTCACAGAGTGGAGTTGTAGAGGAAGGATGCAGATGACAAGGATTCAAGATCCAAAAGAAAGAAGCAAAACAAAGCATTTTTGGGACATGGGCGGCTAGGGTAATGTCCTCCAGAATTTTAGAGGCAAGAATCATAGTTACAATGAAATTCTGCATTTGAAGGAGCTTCCACATCCTGAGAATCAGTTTACCTTGGACAAATGCACATAGGGCAATGTCGTCCACATTTCTAGTGACAAAAAGAAATGGAACAGTGATCATCAGTGCCAGAAGGAGTTCTACATTCCGTAAAGAAAACTATACCTTGGGCTTGGGCACCCACAGCATTGTCTCTGAATATCTTGAATTCTGAACTTCAAAAAATGGTCAGTTATTAATCTCTATCTCTTATCTTAGTCTGTAAGCATTTGTATGAATCTATCAATTTGATCATTGTTTTGCATAATTAAGGTTTTCTTGCATATTTAAGGATTAAAGTGAGACATTAGTTAGCAATTTCTAAATTTCCACATCATTCCAAGTGATAGCCAAACCTGTTAGGTGAATGCTCTCACTTAGTAGAGATTCAACTCAGTTGATCTGTCCTTGAATGTTTATAGTGAAAGGAGGATAAAAACCCATCAACATCAAAACCAACAAATCAACATCCAATCAACCCTATCCCTCTTTTCACTCCAAAACATTTTGGCAAACCCATGTTTTTGAATTTGTGCACCTTGCTAAGTGTTGTGTGATAGATTTGTATTCATTCATTTTATTGCATTTGAAAAATTTAAAAAAAATTGAAAATTTTGAAAAATTTAAAAGAATTGGCATCTTAGGCTTGTATTTTGGCTTAATTTGAATTAATTGGCATTTAATTTCTATTATTTTCATTAGATCTGATTTCAATTACAAAAATTCATCATTAATCATTCATTCACATGGCATTTTCGTGCTTAAATTGGTAAAAATTGCTCGAAATTATGCATTTTTCATATAACCTAGTTTTTGCATTAGCTAGGATTTTTAGTTAAAATCTTTTTCATATTTTACTAGTATTTTAAACACTAATTTAGGTCTGATTTCTAATTGTAGTGTCTCATCATAGTGTCTTTATTGCAAAATTTTATGTCTAGGGTTTAAAAATCTTGCATTGTTCACTAGATCTTGGCTTATTTTGTATACAAAATTGCATCATAGGCATGTTGTGAAAGATATTGTTGCATCATTGGGTTGTTACAAGGCATATCATTTTCTGAGCTTCATGAAAATCTTCACAACACCTCTTCTTTCACTCATTTGCATTGAAAGAAGTTGAAAAAACAAGCATTTTAGGTCATATTCATACATACTTTTGTATTTGTTTCTTGCATAAGTGTTGAAAATATTTAAAATCTGATTTGACATTCATTTGAAAACATACACATGGATTCTCAATACAACAATAATGCTAGGTTTTCTCCTAGACCTCATTTGAAAAGAAGAGCCCTTGAACTTGAAATAACATTTACACTTCATGACAAAGAAATGGTAGATACTGAAGGGCCTCTTTACATTACAGTGAACATAAAGGAAAGACATGTGCATGGAACACTTATAGGCCCTAATTGCATGGCTAATGTCCTTACAAAAGATTTCCCTCTTAAACATGATTTGGCCCAAGATTCCTATGAACCGTTAGATTTGAGAATTAAAACATAAGCAACAAGACAATAAGAAACAGACAAGCAAGAGAAAGAAGGAGAAGACGACAAGCTTTCACACAACAAAATGCACCTCAACAAGAAAACATTCCACCTAACATTGAATAAAACCTAGATGAACTTAACACTAAATAATTTGAAGACAACAACAAAAGTTGGGCTATGGTACCTTACGTACCTCTTTCCTCTAGAATTTGACATTGGGAAGAGGATGACTTGATCATTGATAACTTCTAGCATGAGCCTCTCACAAGTAAGTATTTCTAACCCTTTATCTTTGTGTTGTGTTTCCCCATATGATGTGTTATGTGTTGTTTAGGCCTCCTAGGATGACCCTTGATACTCTTGTAAGGTCAAGGATACTGGGACACCGCCTCTATTGTGACCCTTCTTCCATTTGTATCATCATTCTTCTATTGATCTTCTCCTCTATTTTCATTGTTGTGTGTCATGTCTTAAGGACATAGCATCACAATTGGTGACTTGGGGGCACCCTCCTGCGTGATTGTCCCTAAAGCACTTGTTTCTCCTCTCTTGATTTATTATTTATCTTCCTCTAGTGGTTCTATCTAGCTAGCAGATGATGGAAAACATATAATACTAATATGGACCTAGTGTTCCTTCAGTGAGAAAGCAAAAAATGGACGTAGTCCATACATGACAATGGGGTTGATATATATTATTTGATGCTTGGCTAGTAGAATCACTTTATGTGATATTTTAATGTTGTCTTATCACACTTACAAAACATAACAATATTGCTTCTCCGTGTACTTTTTTTTGTCTTGGATCTCACCTTGCTTGGCTCTTTATGTGAATGATTACATGCATTATTGTTTATCATGATTATATGGTTGCTAACACCTTTTTCTTTTGAGAAATTGTGTGTTTGTGGGAACATTTGGCAATCATAAAGTGCATGTCACCTCTGGGGGCATGGGATTTGCTAGAGATCGTGTTCCCTTGTGTGTTTTTTCTTTGTCATAACGTGCTTGATATCAGTACACGATATCAACCACCTTAAGGTGGGGGCATATATAAGGTAAGCTATCTAATGATTTTGGTAATAACAAAGTGTGTTTGTAAGCCCTCTACGGAGACGAGATGTTGTATCTCCAAGTGAGTGCACATCTTTACCTCTATATTGCAATCATTCTACAGAGGTGAGATATCATGCATATCATTTTTATTTTAAGCCCTCTACGGAGGTAGGGATGCTCTATTTCTTGAGGAGATTACACATCCTATGATTTTATAAAAGTCCTCTGAGTAGGCAGGATTGGTGTATCCTCTCTTAAGCGTGTCTTCGATGATTGTTGTGGTGAAGCTCAATCATTAGTGTGTGCCTATAATGTGCCTGAGATGGTAACGAACCTAGAAATAGGTTTCTTCCATCACTTTTTTGTCGTGTTTTCTCCATGTCTTCCATGTATGTGTATGGCATGTTTGTTCCCAAGCATAGTCTCAAGACTAGTGGCGATGAGCTCCTCCTGTGCTTTAGGATGTGTATGGCATGTTTGTTCTCAAGTGTAGTTTTAAGACTGGTGGTGATGAGCTCCTCCTACACTCTAAGATTTGTATTGCATGTTTATTTCCCCTTATGCAGTCTCAAGACTGGTGGCAATGAGCTCCTCCTACATTTTGGGTTGTGTGTTTACTTTCCATGTACTTGCATTTGCATTCATATATATGAGAAAAAAGAAATGAAATAATCATTACATTCACTGTATTAATTCTATTTTGTATGTCTTCAATATTGTCTTCTCCATGTCTTGCATGACTGTAACTATCTTCTTCATGTTTTGTGTGTCTGTTACTATCTTCAATGTGTTTGGCACGTCTTCACCGTGCTTGGCATGTTTTTTTTTCTTGACTGTACTTTAATGCATTTATGGGCCTTGCATTCATGTATACATTAAAGTGGGGGCTAAATGTTATGTCAGAAAATGTCCCCTTGGGGGCTTTTCCCTCTTAAGGTTTAACTCATATGTCCTTAGAATACATTTAGATCATATTGCATATTAATTATGAATCCCGATCAGAAAACCCTCAAGTCTTATGATAAATAAGACCTAGGGGATGCTATTTTGATGATTCCTAACCAAAATAGGGAGGGAGGACTTGGGCGCTCACACCCTAGTCCTACCCTATTTTGGGTTAGGCCCTAATTTGAAGTGTCGGTTATGACCGTTGTTATGTCCTATGCCAACACCAAAAGTTTGAATTATGAAATTCTTGGCAGAAATGTTTATAGTTTCATATATAAGCATGTTTAGGAATTCATTTGTAAACTAGAAGATGATTGTGAACTTTATGCATACTTGTGATTTCATGATATTCATTGTTGCAGAGCAGAGCATTGTTATTATGTTTGTGATTGTAGATTTGGCTTCATTTTCTCATGTGATTGAAGATCCTTCATTTATGTGAGATCTACACTCCTAAGGTGACTTTTTTTATGTTTGAATAATTTATCATTTATATTTTGCCTCTATCCCACAAGGATATGCACTCTTATCTAACAATGGTTTTTGGAAGACTTGAATGTCTCTATGAGGCTTGACTGAGGCAAGCCTCTAAACACCACAACCCCTAACCACACTCCTTTGTGATTGCAAGTTACAGGTACCGAGTTTCATGGAGTGGAGTTGTAGAGGAAGGTTGCAGATGACAAGGATTTAGGATCTGAAAGAAAGAAGTGAAATGGAGTATTCTTAGGAAATGGGTACCTAGGGCAAAATCCTCCAAAATTTTAGAGACAGGAATCAGAGTTACAGTGACATTCTACATCTGAAGGAGCTTCTACATTAGTGCTAGAAGGAGTTCTACATTCCATGAAGAAAACAATACCTTGGACATGGGTGCCCAGGACATTGTCCCCAAATATTCCAAATTCCAAACTTCAAAAAGTAGTTAATAATTAATTTTTGTCCCTTATCTCAGTATGTAAGAATTTGTTTGAATCTATCAATTTGATCATTGTTTTGCATAAGTAGGGTTTTCTTGCATATTTAAGGATTAAAGTGAGACATTAATTAACACTTTTTGAGTTTCCACAACATTCCAAGTGACAACCCAACCTATTAGGTGAATTCTCTCACTTAGTAGAGATTCAACTCTGTTGGTATGTCCTTGAATGCTTGTAGTGAAAGGAGAATAAAAACCCATCAACATCAAAAACAACAAATCAACATCCAATCAACCCTATCCCTCTTTTCACTCCAAAACATTAATAATAATAACACTTGACTCCAATACAAACCTCTACTCCATAAACATGATAACCTTTAAGACGAAGACAATATACCAAGCAAGAGTGAAACTACAAAAATATACCATGTCTTTATACCACACTAACCTGTGCCAAACTATGTAAAGTAAGATCTCTTTCAACACTCCCAAAATAAAAGGGTCTCAACACCTAACATCCAAATTATGATGAAAATATTGAAGCAATAGATGTTAACCTCCAATTGAAAGTAGATCAAACTAACCAAACATTCCCACAATAAAGGGAATAAGCCCAAAAACCACAAACCATTTATGTACCTCTCCAAAATAAATCCTCAGAACTTGTTTCATAGCTCAAGATCAAATAATAATGAGAATAATATAAATCCATAAACCCATGCATCTAATAATCAGGTGGGTAACACCTATTACATCATTTATCTGCAGAGTAGACCAAGAGTGGGATACAAGTTTGTCCTTACATATAATACCAAATAATAAAAGGTTATAATAAAGACAACCTTCTCATAAGGTCTGTAATGGACCCACATCCATTTCCAATTATAGGCTTCTCGGTCCTTTTCTTTACATCTCATAATGAGAAATCTTTCCAACACATCTCTAAGTTTAAAAGATATCAAGCCTCACCCAAGCCTCTCTAGTATCTATGAGTTTTCTGTAAACAATCCATGCCAAACTTCAAATGTAATCTTTACAATCAAGAAGCTTCAATCAAATGATTAATACTTTAAAACCAAAGAGAACTAACCAAACCATTGTCAAAATTCCAACTCTAGAATTAGGAATATATCATGACATCATGATCTAACATCTTCTCGGAAGAAGATCATATGCTCCAATTAACATATTCTTCTCCCAAGAGCACATGTATAATGCCAAAAACTCTAACTCATTATCAAGAGGGAATGATAACATAATACTATACATCCTCTAAACAAAGGATCATATTGTGTGGGGGAAAACAGGTTATTCAAATCAATGAAAATAAGAACCCAAACATCTACAAAATATGAAGATAAAGGAAGATTAAAAATAATGAAAATAATGATACCTTCACCTTTTACCTTTTGCCTTTTGTAGCTCGCCTATCTCTCTTTGATCTTGATAATAAAAGCCCTTAGAAGCTTTTGCTTGCTTGCTTGTTTGAAGATGACAAAGAGTGAATGACTGTGCTACTTGTGTATTTGAAGATGAGCTTCAAATACAGAAATGGATTATGAATGAGGATGCTTAAAAGAGTGGGGGTGCCAAAGGCGCGCCGATATCTCTACAACATAAGTTTACACAAAATCCAGATGTGAAATGAAGAGAAGAAGGTTGCATTTATAGAAGAGAGTGAGGGAAGATCAATGGTTGAGAAGAAAAGAAGAAATCAATGGAGGAGGATTGTTGAGGAACATGCATCCAATAGAAGAAAGACACATGTCATTCCAAAAGCAGTTTAATTAACTCCTCTTGATGAGGATGAGATTTGATTTTCTCTATTTTAAGAAAAGATTTGTTTTAAAGATGCTTTAAAACTGATTTTACTTTTGTAACTCAGAGTTTTGCTCTTGTGTGACAAGAGGAAGGTTATTTTTGGAAGATAAGAATGATTTTTCAAACAGGTAGAAAGCATAATTAAATAAATGAATTTATTTAATTATTTTACAGATAATTGAGAGGAATAAATAAAATATAGAAATATATTTTATTTTTGTGAAGATATTTGAAGAATAAAATAAAATATAAAAATATATTTTATTTAGTGGAGAATTCATATTTTATTTAAATAAAATTTGCATTTTATTTAAGTTTGGAAGAATAAAAGATTTTAATTAAATAATTGAAATTATTTAATTATTTAGAAGAATGACGTTGATGCAGATGAATTTAATTAATTAAATAAAATGTAATTTATTTAATTAAATGAGAGGAGATGAATCAGATAAATAAATGAATTTATTTATTTATTGATAGAAGAATGTGAATGATAAAATAAATATTTAAAATATTTATTTAAGTAGTGTCATGCCAATTTTAGGTGTATACATTTTGCCCCTCTTTGATGCAATGTGTTTTATCACATTGTTTCAAAGAATAAGAATTTTTGACAGTGATACATGCTCCAGTTTGCCCCTGGTGCAAGTTTGACGATAGGATGCCCCCTCAGGAGATTGGATGGGAAGAAGATAAAAGGGCGTGAGATAGACAATCTCATGAAGAAGAAGGTGAGGAACGGGTTAGGGTGGAGAAAAATGGGATATGGTTCGGAGAAAAAGACATGGGAAGTAGCCATAGACGTCATGCAGTCAGGTATGGGTCATTTTCTATATATAGGTACTGGGGCCACATATTCTATTCATTTGTACACTTGTCCATAGTTGATTTGTCCTCTAGAGAGCTTAGGAGAGTATGGTAGCTAGAGAGTTGGATATTCTGCACGAGGAGCATCAGTTTGAGAGGATCCGACAGTTTGATCGGCCAGCAGAGGCAGGACCCCCGGTATGTGTTTCTTCAGAACTTGCCAAAAGTTGATTTTTATGCGTATTAATGGCTAGGGAATCCAACTGAAACAAATGCGCAAAAACACCCATGTTGCACATATGCATGTTGAAATGGTGCATGCATTGCAGAATTACGCATTTACACTGCGAAGTGGCACATTTGTGCATTTTGCGCATTTGAGCCATGAATTTACGCATTTGTTTGAATTTGCGCTTTTGAGCTGTTAAGTGGTGCATACATCTAGAAATTGCACATATGTGTTTTAAATGGGCGTATTTGCTTGGAAATTGTGCATTTGATATGGGAAGTGGCGCATGTACTAGAACGGCGCATACGCGCCATAAAGTGGTGCATTTGATTTGAAATTGCGCATTTGATATGAAATGGCGCATTTGCCACCTGGATTGGCGCATTTGCATTTAGGAAAATTAGTTGACTTAACGAAATTAACCCAATTGGCATCCTGATCGATGTGTCAATTGATTAGCGATCTCTGAGATTGCTAAGAATCTAGTCGAGAGATGATATGTTGTTTTGATTAATTTGATATGTTAAGCCAATGATAGGATAGCTTGATTGCTTTGAGTAGGTCTGATATGGAGATGGATTTCACTGATGGTATGTGTTACTTGGTTGCAGGAGGATATTCGGGACGTTCTTACATTGCATGAGCAGTTTTTGTTGCCATTGTTGCAGTGATATATGGTGACCGAGATGGATCAGGAGGCTCTAGGTGCTATGGGTTTGTATCATGTGCTCTTCATGCTCAAGGTTCGCATGAACCAGGTGATGGTGACTGTAGCCGTGGAGTGATTTCACAGTGAGGATGGGACCTTCCATCTTTTGATGGGAGAGATGGCCATTACTCTGGAGGATGTCTATCAGACTCTGCACCTCCCTATTCAGGGAGAGTTGGTTGAGTACGAGTCACAGTGTGATACTGGGCTGGAGGAGTATAGGCATGTTTTTTATGATCCAGAGTTGGTGGGGGAGGAGATCTCATGGCAGGACATGCATGACTGCTATGACTACTTCTCGGGCATAGTGGCTGGACTGATCAGTGGCCTAGTATGCCCCGATAGGAGATTGGACGGCTTCCCCATTGGCTGGGGATGGGTACTAGAGAGGATGATGACAGACGGGACGCGATATGCTTGGGGTGTGTGCATGCTTGCACACCTATACAGAGACATGCATCAAGCAGTGTACCACCAAGGCTCTGGTTTATCAACAAGCGTGTCTCTCTTACAGTTTTGGTTGTAGGAGCACATTGCTATCACGTAGCTAAGATGTTTATTTCACAAGCAGAGGGGTGAGCCTTATAGATACGGCTATGCAAGTGTGATTTCCCAGCACAAGCTGGGGAAGTTGGAGTACTGGAGGCATGCTTTTGATGGCATAGATGCAGTTGTCTGGCGGCCGTATATTGACTGTAAGGTATGGGACGACGAGGTAGATGAGCTGCCTTATTGTTTCCAGATGAGATGGCTTATTGGCAGGACTCGGTATATTTTGGAGCGACAAATTGTCAGTCGAGTTCAGAGATAGTTTGGCCATGTGCAGGGTAGACCGCAGGGCGAGGTATGCTTTGCCAAGACTCATGCAGAGAGGTACAGGTGGGGTCCTATGGCATCTTACGAGGAGGCATTAGCCAATTTTTAGCAGATTCCCTATGCAACCTGGCTGATGAGGAGAGACATATTAGATGTTGGAATGATGCTAGACTATGAGGAGTGGTTCACGGTGCACCCATTCTTGAGATACTCAGGGCCAGGCGAGGTGGCTCCTCATTTAGATGAGGGTAATTTAGCGGATGAGAGTGCAGCTGGCAGGGGAGGGGAGGATGGAGGAGGAGGAGGAGAGAGCAAGGAGATGATGGGGGAGCGAGACAGAGGTAGAGGGTCGGAGAGGGACCTGTGGGCCAACAGGTAGTTGGGTAGGTACAGGCACAGGTGGTCCAGCCAGAGATAGTACAGAGATAGATGTTGCCGCCATAGCAGGTGGTACAACTGATATAGGCATAGGTGCTAGAGCAACAGGTGGTACAGGCAGAGTAGGCACAGGTGCTAGCGCAGCAGGTGGCACAGGCAGAGCAGGCACAGGTGCCAATGCAGCAGGTGGCACAGGCAGAGCAGGCTCCACAGCCTGATGTGCAGCAGCAGGTTCTAGTTGGACTACAGAGCCAGGTTAGGTAGCTAAGGGCTCATCTGAGAGCCGCGGAGTCACAGAGAGAGTCAGATGTGACTCAGATATCAGAGTTTACAAGGGAGAGAGATGCATCCTTAGCTAGCATGCAGGCTATGAGGTCAGAGAGAGATGCAGCCGTGATGGCCATGGGCACAGATGGGACTTCCAGTTTTTTGGTTTCATAGGTGCAGTAGGCACAGGCCCAGGTGGTCCAAGTGCAAGGTGAGCTAACTAGAGCCCAAGCACAGGCCCATTATTACAGAGGGTTATACCACAGAGCTGTGTCAGTAGAGCATCGTGTACACAACTTCAGGACTTAGTCGAAGGTAGCTCAGAGAGTAGGTGCATCACGGTCTATAGGATTAGTGAGGGGTCCCCAGCAGTCAGGGGGAGGTAGAGGAGAGGGCAGTGCAGGGAATAGTGTGCCTCGACAGTAGGGTTAGGCAGCCCTAGATACTTGCATCATTCTTCGATTGTATTGTAGCACATTTGCGATGGCTGAGATGGCTTGTATATGTATTATTTTTGCCCCGAGACATGTATCACCATTTTTGTTGTACTTTGTATACACTTATGATATGACTATGAGAGATTAGATAGAGATTTGTGATATATTGTACATTTGGACATGTTTTTGATGGTTTATATGATGATGCAGTGATTGATATTCTATATGCTCATGTGTTCTATGTTGATATCCTATGGATGCAATCTATCTGATGATGTTGTATGTGATGCGGACTAAATGAATGATTTTGATTGATGCAAATGTTAATGTGGATGGATATGATTTATACAGTCCTATATGTATGTGACCTATGTTTTTTATTTTCTTTGGATGTGATATATGGATGCACATGTATGTGGACAACCTAATGTATGTATGCAAAATGATTTGATCATGTGGATGACTATCTCATACGATGTGATATGCAACTTATATGCTATGTTTTTGATATGTCCAAATGTACTCAATCAACACAGAGATGATATAGATGAGTGGAATAGAAGAAGATGAAGAAATACTGACTTTTGGTTGATATACTGTAGGATTTGCTTTATTGCATGGATGATATGGATTTTTTGGATATGAGATGGATACGGATGTGGATTTTATCATTTTTGCAAGGCTTTTTGCTTTCATCATTAGGCACTTTATGGTATTTTCTACTTTTTGAAATGTGGTAAGAAAATACAAGCATCTAGGTATAAGTAGACCGAGATGACCTGAGTATCGCTTACCTAGATTTTGATATAGCAAGTTGATACAAGCATCTAGTCAAACTTGAATCTAGATGACCTAAGTACTTCTTGCTTTTCGACAGACAAGGATTGCCCCTTTTCATGTTTAGACCTCGGAGTCCTCGATGATCTTTTGTTGATCATGTCGTTAGATGAAAGTCGTCATATTACGAAGGTTTAATCCACAAGCAGTAGACAAAGAAAACAATTATGCCCCCATCATAGCATCTCTAGCTTTTGGTATCCTTGAGTAGCATAGGAAGACATAATGACAAAAATTTAAGACTTCGTAAATTAACCTGTTGACAAAACTTCTTTGCATTAGATGTGTCTTTTGCCATAATTTATACAGAATCAGTCTTAGTGTCTTGATATGGTGTTGCGCTTTGTTTAGGATAGGTTTATGTTTTGAGTCAAGGACTTTTGTTGTTGGTTAGCTTGCTTTGCTGCTCTTGCTTGTCTAGTGAAAGGTATCGTAATCGTTATTGGTATCCTCTTAGAACAGTGGCATTCAAGAATCCAAATCTGTAACTAGGATGAGGAGTTGCCCCCAGTTTAGACAAGGATCAGCTTATTATGAGTGAGCCGACAGACAAACATGGAGAGACGGACCCTAAGGGACTAACCTAGTGCCCCGGGGGCTCATTGCTAAATGGCCTTGCCTATGTGACGACGTAGAGGCAATGTAGTTCAGGGTAAACCCTAGCAGACCTAAGACCTAGGCGATGGCAAGGTGGTGCAGAAATAGCATGGACTCAAGTTGACAGAAGGACTAGACATGGAATAGATGGGACCATGGAGTGGACTGAAGTGAAGTGAAGCGAAGTGAAGCCTCGGGGGCGCATTGAGAATAGCCTTGCCTACGTGATAACTCAAAGGTGACGTAGTTTGACTACGATTCAAAAGACCGGTTCAAGATGAATGATATGATGGACACAAGAGATAAGAAGTCAGAATGGATGAACTAGTTTGTCACAGATAGCACTTGTTTACCAAGTTTTCACCACTTGCTTTTATTTGCACAAGAAGCTAAAAGTACACATGACGCCTGTTTGCCAGGTTTTCACCATGGTACCTATCCTAGGCACCTGTTTGCCAGGTTTTCACCGTAGGATGATTTTTTTGTTATTTTTCTCATTTTTTAATTTTTTTTTGGCTCTATTTTTTGATCACTTTTTCAATTTTTTTGGATTATTTTGGGACTCCCTTACATTGGGGTTTTTAGGTATAGAACTTGTGAAGGTGCATGCTATTGATAGGATCATCAAACAGTTCACCTTCAGATGTAGCCAATTGATATGCCCCCGATCCATAAGCTGTGATGATGACATAGGGACCCAGCCAGTTAGGTTCAAACTTTCCTTTCTTTTCTCTATCCTGCTAATTTCTGGGATTTTCTCTTAGGACTAGGTCACCGACTTCAAATATCTGAGGTTTTACTTTGTGATTGTAGCTTCTGGACATGCGTTGCTGATATGCTTTCAAGTGGTTAAAGGCCTGTTGCCTTCGCTCTTCGAGCAGCTCTAATTCTTAGAGTTTGGTTACTCTATACTCTTCATCTGATATGAGGCCTTTTAATGAGACTCGCAAGGATGGGTTCTCAACTTCAATGGGCAAGATAGCTTCAGATCCATAGACTAGGGAGTATGGTGTTGCACCTGTGGGTGTGCGGATGCTTGTGCGGTAGGCCCACAGCATAGGATTCAGTTGGACATGCCAGTCACAGCTAGGATCATTAACAATCTTCTTGAGGATTTTCAGAATGGTTTTATTTGATGCCTCAGCTTGGTCATTACCTTGTGGGTAGTAAGGAGTTGAGAAGCGATGCTAGATATGGAATTTGTCACATAGTTCCCTAACATCTTGATTTTTGAAGGGTCGTCCACTATCCGTGATGATGGACGAAGGGACACCATAATGACAAATGATATAGTTCAGAATAAACAAGGCAATTTGTTTGTCTGTGATATTGGCTAGAGGTACGGCTTCAATCCACTTTGTGAAGTACTCTGTGGCAGTGATAATGAATTTATGGTTGCTTGAGGAAGGAGGGTGGATCTTGCCCACTAAGTTGAGTCCCCACTGACAGAAAGGCCAAGGAGTCATCAATGGCTGTAACTCTTGCACGGGTGCATGTATCAGGTTCCCATGGATTTGGCACTTTTTGCATTTCTTTACAAACTGATAGGAGTCTTGTTCCATTGTTGGCCAATAGTATCCCATGTGTATGAGTTTCTTAGCTAGGGTAGGGCCACTAGAGTGAGCCCCACATATTCCATTGTGTATTTCACTTAGAGTAGTTTGATGTTCCTCTCTATCTAGACACCTAAGGAGAGTACCATCAAGACCTCGGCGATATAGGGTGTTAGCGACAATGGCATACCGGGATGCCTGCCGGATGAAGGTTCTTTTCTGGTTATGGGAGAGGTTAGGTGGGAGGGTATTCTCTTTTAGATAGGCAAATAATTTACCATAAAGAGAGGAATCAGTTCCTATGATGTGGCATATGATATGGGAATCTGGAGTGTCATAAGCAGGACAGGAGACTGGCTCTACTAAGAACTCATATCATGTTTGATTGCCTGGAATGTCGAGGAGAGACGCGATTGTAGCCATTGCGTCTACAGCTTTATTCTCGATCCTTGGTATCTGTTCAAATGATATCTTGACAAAATATTCCTTGAAGTCATCTACCATTCATTTGTAAGGAATTAGTTTCTCATCCTTCGTTTGGTAGTCATCATTTACTTGGTTGATGACCAGTTGTGAGTCACCATAGACTTGAAACATTCTTTGATGTTCCACTCAACTGCTAGCTTGATACTGATGACCAGAGCTTCATATTCTACTATGTTGTTAGTGCAAGGGAACATTAATCTATATGACTTTGGAATAGTGTCACCATTAGGTGTGATTAATAAGATACTTGCCTCCGATCCATGTTGAGTGTAGGAGCCATCAAAGTACATTTTCTAGTTTGCTGTGTTGACGTGGAAGATAGACTCATCTGGAAATTCAAAGCTCAGGGGGTTGTCACCTGTTAAAGGTGCATCTGCTAGTTGATCTGCAAGCAATTGTCCTTTTATCACTTTTCTATCCACATATTCAATCTCGAACTCACTGAGAAGCATGACCCATTTTGATAATCTACCTATTAAGGTAGCCTTGTTGAGTAAGTATTTTAGTGGATCAGTTTTTGCTACCAGTTTAACAGAGTGTGATAGCATGTAATGTCTCCATTTTTGTGAGGCAAATACAACAGCTAGACATGCTCTTTCTATTGGTGTGTATTGCAATTCGTATCTGACGAGTGTTCGACTAATGTAGTAGATAGCCTGTTCTTTTCCATCATAGTTTTGTTGAGCAAGGAGAGCTCCCAGGGCCGTTGGTGTAGCTGAGATATACAGTAATAGAGGCTTGCCCTGAATTGGAGGCATTAATATTGGTGGCTTCATTAGGTATTCCTTTAGCTGTTGAAATGCCTACTCACATGACTCATTCCATTTGAAGGGTACATTTTTGTGTAGCAGATGAGAGAATGGGTGGCATTTGTCTGCCAGTTGTGAAATGAACCATCTAATAGACTGTAGTTTGCCCTGTAGGGATCTCAATTGAGTCAAATTTTTAGGAGGTGGCATCTCCATTATGGCCTTCACCTTGGTAGGATCAATTTCGATACCATTTGCAGACACTATGTATCCCAGTAGTTTTCCTGATGTAACCCCAAACACACACTTTTTTGGATTAAGTCACACATTGAACTATTCTAGTCTGTTAAAGATCTTGTCTAGTACTGCTAGATGCCCTTCTCTTGTGAGAGACTTTGCTAGAATGTCATCGACGTAGTCTTCCATTATAGTATGCATAATGTCATGGAAGATTGTTGTCACGGCTCTCTGATATGTTGCCCTAGCATTCTTCAGACCAAACGGCATAACACACCAGCAGTAAGTGCCCCAAGGACATGTGAAGGCAGTTTTGTGTTGGTCCTTAGGTTATATCTTGAGAAACCGTCCATGAGTGACAGCATAGTGTGTCCTGCCATAAGATCAACAATCATGTCTATGTTGGGCAAGGGGAAGTCATCTTTGGGACAAGCCTTGTTCAAGTCTCTGAAATCATTGCATATTCTGACCCTGCCATCTAGTTTAGCCATTGGTACTATATTCAAAACCCATTCAGGATAGTCTATAGGCCTGATAAATCCAACGTCTAACAGCTTCTTTAGTTCCTCTTTTACCATGAGGGCCACATGCGGATGCATCTTTCTGAGTTTTTATTTGATTGGTTTAGCTTCCGGAGCTAGAGATAGATGATGCATGATAAGATTTGGATCTAGCCCTGGCATGTCAGTGTAGGTCCATACAAAGTTGATCTATTTTCTTTTGAAGAAATCTGTAAATGTTGGTTTTTCATGTTCTGTTAGAGCCTTGGCCATGTGGACCATTCTTAGATTATCACCTGTGTTGACATTGATTGCCTTTGCTAGTTCTATCAAGATCGACGATCTCTCCTGATGTGTAAGATTGGGGAGAGGGTCAAGCCTTCCATCCTTCAGCGCCTTAGAGAGGTTTTTACCGTTGGATACGTCTTTATTTTTACTATTTTGATGATCTAACACTGTCGCGGAGTGGTTTTCACCGTTAGATCGTTCTTTTATTTTGATGTTTTTATGACTGAAAGGCTTGGCTCTCTCTCCAAAATAGGCCTTCTCATTGAGTTCAATAGCATAGCTAGCTCTGTGGTCACCTACAGGTATGTGATCTCTAAGCTCAAGGTAATCGATGATTGTGTCATCATTTTCGAAGGTGTCTAGCTCAGGGGTGGTGCCTTCTAGGTCCCAGTAGATAAGTTCAGGGTGTACCAAAGGTAAGGGATCATTAGGTTAGTCTGGTTTAGTGGTATTGATGTTTAGGATAGAGTTATTGAAGGAGCAGGCAAAGTCTACGATGGTACTCTCTATTAGTGGGTCCATCAAGGGGGGGAAACATTCCTTCCTCATGATTTTCACTATTGTTACTATGCAGGTCAGACTCTAATGGCCTAACCCTTGGACCTTGTCCCTCATTGTCATGGGTTGGGTTGTACTCGTGGACAATGTCAATATCCTTTTTATCACAAGACATCTCAAAGAGGCTATCCCATTCATACTCATTAGAATAAGTTTCGCTCCTAAGTTGCATTCACTGAATTTGCTCAACTAGATTACTAGTAGAGGTTTCTGGTTGTTTCCCTTTGTTCTTGTTGGTTCTGTTGTTTCTTGGTGCTCTAGTGTAGCCTAGCCCTGAAGTGTCTAGGGCTATTAAGGTATGAGGTTGGATGGGTTCAGTGATGCCATCCTTTCTTGAACCAAGTGGACCATGTCCTCCATACCCCATTCTCTGTAGTATTTGAAAGCCTTGACCGTACTATTCTGTTGGTAGAGTGGGATGGTCATGTTGCATTGAGGAGCTAGCTTCATCCTTGTATAGCCACTGTAGGATATCTTTTTCATCACTTTCATCTTCTAGGCTTTCCCATTTCACAAATGATCCTTTGGTTGGCTTCTTTGTTGTTGATGTTTTTAAGATAGGTCTCCCATAGGATCGAGGGGATAAAGGCAGTTGTACCAAGCAGAGGGACTGGGATACCATGTATTCACTCAAGCCTTCATCTTTGAGTTGGAGTTTAGGTTGAGATGCCCCTGAAGAAGAAGCAAGTGTAGTTGGGTCAACATGAGAGGAGGAAGAAGCAGAGGCACGGTTATTGGGGATCACAACTTTTGGTTTGGGCTGAATGGAGTTGTAGTAATGATAGGGGTTAGGATCACCTTGGATGGTGATCTCTTGTCCTTCATGTGGGAACTTGATACATTGATGGTATCTAGAAGGTATTGCTTTCAAAGCGTGGATCCATGGTTGCCTAAGAAGAATGTTGTATGCTAGCTCAATGTCAAGGACTTGACAAGCTACATCTTTTACTATGGGGCCCACCCTGATTGGTAGGGTAACAATTACTTTAGATGTTCTTTCTTCCTCATCATAGGCTTTTATGGTGATTTTTCTTTTCGGATCTATAGCCTTCTCTGAAAACCCCAATGTAAGGATTAGCTTCAATGTGTAGATATTTAAACCAACCCCTCCATCTATTAGGACTCTTTTGATCTTGTGTTTGTGTATGAAAGCTTCAATGTGAAGGGAGGTGTTATATGGTTGAGTGATAGACATATCATCCTTCTTAGTGAATGATAGGGAGTGTGGTAAGGTGATGTGACCGACCATAGTTTGGAATTGCTCTTCAGCTAGGTTCGTGGGAACGGAGGTTCCTACTAAGGCTTTGTCAAGTATAGACCTATGAGAAGGAGACAGACATAGAAGTTCCAACATGGAGATGTGTGCAGGTGTTTTGTGGAGTTGATCCATGATATTGTATTGACTAGACGGAGGAGCAGAAGCTCCTCTAAGGGTGACCTTATTACTACGGGTAGTAACGTTGCAATCTAGATCCTTTTTGATAGTGATCACATTGATGTGTGAATCACCTTCTAAGATATGGTTAACAACATAGTCGAAGCTGACATTTGTGTAGTTTGTGTTGTTAGAGCCACTGTTATTTCTGTTGGAAGGTCCTCCCTGCTCGTAGTTGGGAAGAGGATCCTTGAATGCTTGATGATCACTGTTGGAGGTATGTCCGTGAGATTGTCCATTGACGGATATTTTGTTTTGCTCTATTAAGTCTTGGATTATATGCTTGAGTGCAATACAATCATTTGTCTTATGCCCCCTGTTTCGGTGGTATTCACAAAAATCATTGTCATTCCACCAATAGGGTTTGACCTTTGGTTTGTACTCTCATGCTGAGGGAAGCGTTATGAGATTGTTGGCGATTAGCTTCCATAGGGCAGTTTCTAGTGACTCATCCAAAGGTGTGAATGTTCTCCTAGGTCAAAAGTTGGTAAACCTAGATTCGGTATTTCTTGGTTTGTTTTGCAGGGGGTTATTTTGAGGTGTTGATAGGTTGAAAATTGGTTGCTTAGGTGCCATATTTTTGGCATCCACCACCTTGTTGTTCACAATATTCTTGTTTTTCGTCCAGAATCTAGGTTTGTCATTATTGGTGTTGGTATTGGGAGAGTCTTTATAGAGCTTGATTTGACCTTTTGCGATTAGGGCTTTTTCTATGATGAGGCCCATCTCAATGACCTTGATAAAAGATGTAGGACATTGGATTTGGATTTGATAACTTAGGTCTGTTTATAGATTGTGGACAAACATTTCTAGCATCTGTTTCTCTGGTATTTGGTGTGGCACTTGCTTGCCAGTTGTCTCCATCTCTGTAAGAAGGCAGCAAAAGATTCTCCTCCTTTCTGTTTGGTGTTACAGAGATCCAATACTGAGATGTCATGCTCAATATTGTATGAGAAGTGGGTGACAAATTGGTTGACAAGTTCATTGAATGTTTTAATACCAGATGGCAGTCTAGAGAACCAATCCATGGCTTGTCCTCCCAAGCTCCATGGAAATAGTCGCATAAGGTAAGTATCATTATGTGCGACCTCTAGACAAGCAACATTGAACTCTCTGATATGATCTCTTGGATCTCCCTTCCCTCGATACTTATCAAATTTAGGCACCTCAAATCTTGAGGGGAAGGGAATCATGATTAAGGACCTATCAAAAGGATATGGTGAAATATCCTCTAGGGTATAGTTTTTAGTCGATGTTCCAATTTTCATGTCTAAAATTTGTTGTTGGAGAGCTTCAACCTTTTGGTTTACTAAGCTTAGGGCATCCAAGGAATCAATTGTTGTTTTGCTCTTATTCGTGGGTATTTCATCATGTCTACTTCCTTCAGGGATTCTCTCTTCATTAGTTTCTTTGAGAGCCTCCACGTCATAATCCTTAGGGAGCTTGGCTCCTAGACTTGCTAGATGTAAAAAGAATTTTGATGGGTCTTGGGTAAGCACCCCTTCTAATAGGCATAGAAATTTTGGATCATGTTGTGTGTGGAGGATCTCATCTACAGAAGGTTCTTCATTATTTTCATGACCATCAAAAATACTCTTCTCTGCCATTTCTAACTGCTTTTGTTTTTGTAATCTTGTCATGACCATGCAAGGTAGTAAAGAGATGGGATGGAGTAAGATTGGAAGATTTGAGCAAGATGCTAGAATGAAACAAGGTTTTAGCAAGGTTCTTCTTAGATCTAGGTGGTATCAAATAAAGTGGGATATACAAAAGTGATAGTTAAAAGCTAGGATGTTAGGAATCCGTTACTTGATGTTGACTAGCGTTTGCACAACCCCCTAGTGGAGTTCTGAAAGGATAAGTAACCCTTGATATGGGAGCCTCACTAGCTTTTTGCTTGAGATTTGATTTTGATCAAGAATAATTTGGCTATAACCTTGTTGGAAACTTGGAAGAAAGTGGTGAGATTTTGGATGGACAAATAGCTATGGTGCAGATAAGGGAGAAGTGGTTGATTTTGCAAGATCTTTGATCAGATTTTGAAAACTAGAATAGGTTTGAACTAGTTTTTGAAAAGTATTGACAAATTTTGCTCTTTGGAAGATATGGTTTTTATTTTCTGGTTCAAATGCGTAACAATTTGAATGTGCCACAACAGGGGTCAAATGCACAATAAGTCAAAGTGAATGCGCAATTCTATGTTTGTTCAAATGCACCGCCTAATCAAATGCGCAATAAGTTGAAGCAGATGCACAAGAAGTCAAGGCAAATGCACAATTCTGGCTTTTTTCTTGGTTTTTGCAGAATTTTGGAAACTTTGGATCATTTTCAAGATTTTTTAGTGTTTTTGGTTTGAAAAACATGATGTTTTTGATGACGTTAATGTTCAATTATGGCAAAAGCACAGCAAACACATAGAAGTTTTCCATGATTTTTATCTTTTTTATATTTTTTTGTGTTTTTGGACTATTATGACTCAAAGACAAGTACAACCTAGGCAAGATGGGACAATATCTGTTGAATCCTCTAGTTGTGCCACTCAAAGCATGTAGCTCCAGAATCTGGTAGCACCGGCTTCCCTCCACGGCATTCACTTCTCACGCATACTAGATTCAGGTTTCCTTAGGTTCGTCCCCACACCAAACCTTAGGATTGTCCCTGCTACCTCTACTAAGAGTCACTTGAATCGAGGCCACTTCAAGAGCTCCGCCCTTTGTATCAATGAATAGGGGTTTTTGGCTTGCTACACAATTAGTTCTTAGATAGGGCAACCGTTCAAGTGGTTACACATATGGTGGCACTACTCTCCATTATGGAGTCTCCCAACCTCAAAGGGTTACGCCTATGAGGGTTTTAGGGGAGGTTGGTTGTTGGTGTAACACAGAAGCACTTGTTGCTTGAGGTTTTCACCCCAAACAAAATTTATTTTAAGTGGCTTGGTAGGGCTTGGCTTTAGCCTATTACCACTCAGGGTTGTTCCCACTTGGACAAGCATGCATCCAAGGGTAGGCCCCCCTAAAGGTTTGACAAAAATAATGACAAGTCTGGCACTTTGATCACCTAGTTAAGGGGAGAGCATAAGCCTATTGTCATTCACAAGCATAGAATATAGTTGTTCACCCAACCTAGTTAAAGTAAAAAAAACTAAATGGGCTAAGCTAATTTGTGCACTCACACGATTGTTAACTTGAAAAGTGATTAATCATAGCATTGTTCATTTCCCGTTTGTTAACTTTGAAAGTGATTTATCATAGCATTGTTCATTTCCCATTTGTAGAAGATAGCAGTGATTAAACTAGAAAATAAATCCACAATGCAAGATAGCAATTTGGTCTAATTACTTCTTTCCTAGTTAGGGACTATGTGTAGTTTGTCATGAAATGCATTTGATTACTTCACCCCTAGTTAGGCTAGATGAACTAAGCAAAATATCTAGATGACCTAATCCAGCCACTACTCCTGCAAAACAGACATTAGTTCCAACATGCAAAAATCAGTAAACCTAAAATAGAAATTAGAAGACAGATGCACATCACTACAGCATGAATGCGTAGAAATAGGGAGTGTGCGGCTTTTTGAATAGAAGCGCAAATACAAAGATCAAATGCGCAAAAAGATGAGGTACAGGTGCAAAAATAGCAGATGCACAAAAAGACGAGGTGAATGCACAAAAAGGCAGGGTAAATGCACAATTTTAACAGAAGCGCAATCTGAAAGAGTATATATGCAAGTTGCAGAGTGTATGCGCAAGTTCAGCAGAAGTGCAATATGGTAGATTGTATGCGCAAATTGAAACTCAGGTGCCGCCGTTGAGTTGCATGCGCAACTTCAGAGATCAGATGCGCAACTGTGAGGGTCGAATGTGTCGCTTGGTCAAATGCACAAAAGTAGAAGGTGAATGCGCAAATTGGGAGGTCAGATGCACTATTTCATCAGATGCGTCATTTTGGAAGGCAGATGCATTGTTTCAAAAGCTGAATGCACAAAAACTCTGTCAGAGACCTGTGCGTCACCTGTACGGACATGTCTTCAAGAAAACTCAGATTTTTTGATTAGTAGAGGGGCAAGGGCCCCATGGTGGGCACCAAAATGTGAGGGGGAAAACAAGTTATTCAAATCAATGAAAATAAGAACCCAAACATCTACAAAATATGAAGATAAAGGAAGATTAAAAACAATGAAAATAATGATACCTTCACCTTTTACCTTTTGCCTTCTGTAGCTCGCCTATCTCTCTTTGATCTTGATAATAAAAGCCCTCAAAAGCTTTTGCTTGCTTGCTTGTTTGAAGATGACAAAGAGTGAATGGCTGTGATACTTGTGTATTTGAAGATGAGCTTCAAATACAAAAATGGATTATGAATGAGGATGCTTAAAAGAGTGGGGGTGCTAAAGGCATGCCGATATCTCTGCAACATAAGTTTACACAAAATCCAGATGTGAAATGAAGAGAAAAAGGTTGTATTTATAGAAGAGAGTGAGGGAAGACCAATGGTTGAGAAGAAAAGAAGAAATCAATGGAGGAGGATTGTTGAGGAACGTGCATCCAATAGAAGAAAGATACATGTCATTCCAAAAGTAGTTTAGTTGAGTTAACTCTTCTCTTGATGAGGATGAGATTTGATTTTCTCTATTTTAAGAAAAGATTTGCTTTAAAGATGCTTTAAAACTGATTTTGCTTTTGTAACTCAGAGTTTTGCTTTTGTGTGACAAGAGGAAGGTTATTTTTGGAAGATAAGAATGATTTTTTGAAGACATAGAAAGCATAATTAAATAAATGAATTTATTTAATTATTTTACAGATAATTGAGAGGAATAAATAAAATATAGAAATATATTTTATTTTTGTGAAGATATTTGAAGAATAAAATAAAATATAAAAATATATTTTATTTAGTGGAGAATTCAGATTTTATTTAAATAAAATTTGCATTTTATTTAAGTTTGGAAGAATAAAAGATTTTAATTAAATAATTGAAATTATTTAGAAGAATGATGTTGATGCAGATGAATTTAATTAATTAAATAAAATGTAATTTATTTAATTAAATGAGAGGAGATGAATCAGATAAATAAATAAAATTATTTATTTATTGATAGAAGAATGTGAATGGTAAAATAAATATTTAAAATATTTATTTAAGTTGTGTCATGCCAATTTTAGGTGTATACACATATATTGAAAATTTCTAAGTTATAAACTCAAAACCTCACCAAAGAATCCAAGGGTCCTCCATGGAAAGCCAAGATGTCAACACCTCTTCAAAAAACATGAATATCCTCTGCCAATAGAACCAAAAGTGTTAATGAACCCTTACTATAATCTAAAGGGATAATCCAAGAGCTTTTTATGACACCAACAACCATTGTAAAAGATCATCCATCTTCTAAAAAGATTGTGAATGGCTCACAACACTACAACAATGACAGTTTAGAACCAATAGCTTGAAAGAAATAAGATAGGATACATTATGAAACTACAAAAAGCTCCCAATAAAGCAATACCAAGTTATGCATGGTATCATTATCAACATCATTACCAAAACTCCACTAAAAATTAAAAAATCTTATCTACCAACATAACTTTACTGCTATAGATTCCAATGAATAACTAAATCAAGTACTCCAAACTACCCTTTTGTCTCAATACAAAAAATATTAATGTAATTAGGTTGACCAAGAAGAGGCCTACCAAATAGAACCCACATCAGCTAATTCACAAGGTCAACACACATGTAACATCTCATAGGAGAAAAAAATATGATCAGTGCTTTAAACTCTAATAACTAAAAAAATAGATTCAACCCCACATCAGTAACATGTAGAACAAATGTAGCCAGGAATAACATGTAGATTTCCAAGACTCAAACACTAGAATCAACTCTAGATCTGATTTTCCAAAAAAATCCACATACGAGTAACCATAGATCATAAGAACCCAACAAGTAGCCTTACACATATGAAATTGTTTCCATCAAGAAAGTGCATGAACACAATTTTCCACAGATCTACAAACCATTGATTTTGGTTGACATGTAAAACCTGCAAAACCATATCTCTGTAAATATGAAACCACTTAGACATCCAAACATTCATACCAATGTGATGCAGGAGCATCCAGTGGTGTAAGGGCAATCTTGCATCACCCAAAAAGAAGTTAAATCAAAATCATTGTAGATGTTTTCATTTCTTTCCATAATTAGTGTTTCTGGTTCCATAATATCTAGAATAATAATGTAGGACTTTCAGTTTTTCCAAAACTGCTAAAAATAGTGACCTGCCTAATTAGGAAAGTGTACTGCTATTTTTAGAAAGTTTGCATTTGGGCACGTAACGAAGCAAAAAATTCTAGAAAGTTACATAATGGAAATATAAGACCTTTGGCAAAGGAATCAGGCAAAGATCATTTGTGAGCTGAAAGATATTAAAGTTTTTGTTTTCTGAAAAGCCCCTGAAAATTTCTGGAACAAGATATGAGGCACTAAAACTTTCCATAACATCCTAAAAATTTGACAAAAATCCATTTACGAATTTCCAATGTGATAGTTCACATCGCAAACTTTCCGGCGCTTAAAACAGTTCATCAATCGGACACCCAGATCAAAAGTTATGCTTTCGGAAGTTGACCTACTTTTGGAGGGAGTTGCAAAATTCAAAATTTAGCTGGAAGCCACCAAAAAGTGCTATTTATGACTATTTTGGGAACCCTGGGCGGTAGTAGAGTTAAGGGGGCCAGTGTAGAGTTAAGAATAGGTGGGAAAATAGAAACCCTAGCTGGTTAGGGGTTACAGAAGGCTGAAGATTCTAGAGTCTGGAGGTTGGGAAAGTTGTAATGTGTTGCAGCTAGTAGAGGATTCATCCTCTGATTGTAATTGAGCTTCTGTAATGTAATAAGTTGCCCAGTTCAATAAAAGAAAGTTCTATTTACTGTGTTCAATATCTGTTATTGTGTGTTTTGTGATTTACCCCCTTCATCAAGTGGTATTAGAGCTAGGTTTCTTGAGTGTGTAGACAGATCGCCGACCATGAGGTAGTTTGCACCAGGCCCTAAGGTTGTGGGTTTGCTGCAGAGACCAAGATGCCTCCACGAAGAAATCATGTTGGGAGGAATGCTTTGATAGAAGAGGGTTTTAGAGCCCTACAAAGGCAAATCGATGCATTGCAAGAGGAGCTACGAAGAGGGTTTGAGCCAAGGACAAGAGAAGAAAGTGAAGATGAAGTTGAAGAAAAGCTATCTGAGGAAGAACAAGAAGCTACCGAAGATGCTACAGAAGTAAGGTTGTTGAGGGTCATTTCGAAGATCGGAAAGAGGCCCAAGATCAAAGTTTCTACATATTCTAGAGATTTGAATCTAGAACAGCTTATTGATTGGATCAATGACATGGAGGAGTATTTTGAGTATGAAGATGTGGAGGACCCAGATCGGGTTAAGTTTGCAAAAACAAAGTTGAAAGGCCATGCCAATATTTGGTGGAAGGAGATCCAATTAGAGAGGAACAGAAGAGGAAAAGCAAAGATTACCAGATGGGATTGGATGGTGGAGAAACTGAAGAAGCAGTTCATTCTTGTGGACTATGAGATGGAGTTGCTGAAGAAACTGCAAGGACTGAAGTAAGGTAACAAGTCTGTTAAGGAGTATACAGAAGAGTTTTATAAAATCACTATCAGGATAGGCCATGTAGAGCCCAATAAGGAGAAGGTAGCCCATTACATTAATGGGTTGAGGCTGAGTATTCAAGAGGAGTTGAGCCTGGTCAAAATGACCACCATAGAAGATGCATACCAGTTTTCCTTGAAGGTGGAAGAGAAGCTGAATAAAAGATTTGACAGCAAGCAAAGGGGAAGAGGTCAAGGCGGAAGGAGTGGTGGATAACCCTATGGGGGCCAAAATGAAGATGCAAAGAAAAGTGAAGAAGCTGGTACTAGTCAAAATCAGAGAGGTGATAATACCTACCGCCCTCGTGACCAGAACAATGGTGAGCAAAGAGGAAGAGGAAGAGGCAGACTTGGGCAAGGACCTAGAAGAGGAGGTTTTAGAGGAACCTGTTTCCAATGTGGAGAAGAAGGGCATTGAGCATACGAGTGTCCGCAACATCAAGGAAGGATGAATAGAAGACCTGAAGGTAATGCACGAGTTGTACATGTGGATGAAGATGCACAGTCTGAGCACTCTGAAGATGCAGAAAGGGGAGAAACCCTAGTTGTCAGAAGAACTTTGTTGAATGAGGAGAAAGAACCCAATCAGAGGAAGAGTTTATTCCACACAAGGTGCAAATGTGAAGGTAAGTGTTGTGATATTATTATTGACAGTGGAAGCACTGATAATCTTGTTTCAGAGGAGATGGTTGACAAGTTGAAGTTGACAAGAAGAAAGCATCCACATCCATACCGGATTACATGGTTGCAGAAGGACCATAGAGCTTTGGTCAATGAATAGTGTTTAGTGAAGTTCAAGATTAGTGACTACCATGATGAGGTGCTGTGTGACATCATACCGATGGATGCATGTCATATGTTATTGGGGAGGCCGTGGCAGTATGATCGGAGTGCTGTCCATGATGGCCGTGCAAATACATACTCCCTAACAAAGGATGGAGTCTGTCATAAGTTGAAGCCCTTGAAGGAGGTGGAAGAAAAGGTATGCAGTACTACCAGAATTTGCTTGGTAGATGGTAGAAATTTTTTGGAGGGTATGAAGCATGAACGTCATTGCTTTGCATTGATTCCTAAGATTAGTCAAGAGAAATGTGAAGATGTACCAGCAGAAGTTTCAGATATGTTGGAAGAGTTCCAAGACATTATCTCTGATAATGTACCAGATGGTTTACCACCAGTAAGGAAGATAAGTCATCAAATGGATTTGATACCAGGAGCCAGTTTGCCAAACAAGGCAGCCCATAGAATGACCCTTGCAGAGAATGAAGAGCTAAACAGACAAGTTGATGAGTTGTTGAGGAAGGGACTGATAAGGGAGAGCCTAAGTCCATGTATGGTACCTGCAGTATTAGCACCAAAGAAGGATGGAGAATGGAGGATGTGTACAGACTCTTGATCCATCAATAAGATAACAATTAAGTATAGATTTCCATTGCCAAGAATGGATGACATCATGGATTGTCTGAGTGGAGCCAAGTACTTCATGAAAATTGACCTAAAGAGTGGGTATCACCAAATCTGTATTAGAGAAGGGGATGAATGGAAGACAGCCTTCAAGACAAAGGAAGGTTTGTATGAGTGGTTAGTCATGCCATTTGGGCTAACCAATACACCGAGCACATGCATGCGGCTCATGAACGAGGTACTAAAAGAATTTTTGGGAAGTTTTGTTATTGTTTATTTGGATGATATTTTGATTTTCGGTAAGACTTGGGATGAGCATTTGATGCATATCAGAAGAGTTCTAGAGAAGTTAAGGGAGGAGAAGTTGTTGATTAATCTGAAGAAATGCAGTTTTGCAAAGAAGGAGTTGGTATACCTGGGATTTGTTGTCTCAGAGGAAGGTCTTAAGATGGACCCAGAAAAAGTAAGGGCTATCATTGAGTGGCCTACACCAAGGAGTGCAACGGAGGTAAGATCTTTTCATGGTTTGGCAAGTTTTTACAGAAAGTTGATCAGGAATTTCAGTAGCATTTGTGCACCCCTAACTGAAACAATGAGAGGGGATAGAAAAGAGTTTAGATGGACTAAAGGAGCCGACAAGAGCTTTGATACATTGAAGCAGAAAGTTGTAGAACAACCTATTTTGGCACTTCCAGATTTCAATAAGGTATTTCAGGTAGATTGTGATGCTAGTGGTAGTGGTATAGGAGCTGTTTTGAGCCAAGAAGGTAAGCCTATTGCCTATTTTAGTGAGAAGCTTAATGATGCCAAGAAAAAGTATTCTATTTATGATCAGGAATTTTATGCAATAGTTCAGGCTTTGAAGAAATGGAGACATTATTTGTTTCCAAAAGAGTTTGTTTTATATACTGATCATCAAGCTTTACAGTATATTAATAGTCAAGGGAAGTTGAACCAAAGGCACTTAAAATGGGTTGAGTTTTTGCAGAGTTATACCTTTGTTTTGAAGCACAAGAGTGGGAAGTCCAACAGAGTTGCAGATGCCTTGAGCAGAAGGCAAAATTTGTTGACAGAAATGAAGATAGAGGTTGTTGGGTTCGATGAGCTCAAAAGTTTATACCCTGAAGATCTAGATTTTGCAGAGGCTTGGAAAGCTTGTTTGGAGCCTGTTACTTTGGATAGGACAAAATGGTTGGATTTCATAATCTAAGATGGCATGTTGTTTAGAGGAAGCCAGTTGTGCATTCTGAGGAGTTCCATGAGAGAGAACCTGATTAAAGAGAAGCATAGTGGAGGACTGGCTGGACACTTTGGTCGAGATAAGACCGTTTCTATTGTTGGTGAAAATTATTATTGGCCACAGCTGCAGTAGGATGTGAGGAAGTTTGTGCAGAGTTGCAGAGTATGTCAGATGGCAAAAGGAACAAGTCAAAATATAGGATTGTATCAACCATTACCTGTACCAGAGAAGCCATGGGATGATATTAGTATGGATTTTGTTCTTGGTTTACCAAGGACACAGAGAGGGCATGATTCTATTTTTGTGGTGGTGGACAAATTCTCAAAGATGGCACATTTTATCTCTTGTAAGATGACTAATGATGCTATTCATATTGCAGAGTTATTTTTTAGGGAAGTGGTGAGACTACATGGTCTACCAAAGAGCATAGTTTCAGATTGAGATACCAAGTTTATTGTTTATTTCTAGAGGACATTGTGGAAGAAGTTGAAGACAGATTTGAAGTTTAATTCTGTACACCATCCATAGACTGATGGATAAACTGAAGTAGTGAATAGGAGTTTGGGTAACCTGCTACGATGCTTAGTAGGAGATAAGCCCAAGGGATGGGATTTGATTTTACCATAGGTAGAATTTGCTTACAACAATTCTGTCAATAGGAGTACTGGTAAATCACCATTCCAGATTGTATATGGCAATAGCCCAAGAAATGCTTCTGAGTTAAGGAAGCTGGACAATGGAGAAAAGACAAGTGTTGAAGCTGAAGACTTTGCAGAACATATGAAGAATTTGTATGAAGAGGTGAGAAAGCACATTAATAAAATGAATATTCAGTACAAAGCTAAGGCTGATCAGAAGAGGAGATATAAGGAATTCCAGGTAGGAGATGAAATCATGGTTCACTTGAGAAAATAAAGGTTCCCAATTGGAACATACAATAAGTTGAAAATGAAGAAATTTGGACCATGCAGAATCCTGAAGAAGCATGATTCAGGAAATGCATATGAGGTAGAGCTACCGAGTGGGATCAATATTTCCCCTATTTTCAACATTGCTGATTTATCAGAATATCATGAAGCTAGAATAGAGGATGGACCAACAGAAGTGCAGTGGAGTATTTCGGCATCTACTTCAATGGAGGCGATAGAAGAGATCTTGGATAGCCGTGTGGGAAGAAGTACTCAGAACAAGAAATATGAAGAATATCTGGTAAAATGGAAAGGAAGGCCTGTTGAAGATTCTTCTTGGTTGTCTAAGGTAGAGGTTGACAGTTTGGGTTTTCCTCACACAAACACATGAGATGTGACAGGGTCACTTCTCAAATTACCCTGGGTGTCTGATGCAGGAGCATCCAGTGGTGTAAGGGCAATCTTGCATCACCCAAAAAGAAGTTAATTCAAAATCATTGTAGTTGTTTTCATTTCTTTCCATAATTAGTGTTTCTGGTTCCATAATATCCAGAATAATAATGTAGGACTTTCAGTTTTTCCAAAACTGCTAAAAATAGCGACCTGCCTAATTAGGAAAGTGTACCTGCTATTTTTAGAAAGTTTGCATTTGGGCACGTAACGAAGCAAAAACTTCCAAAAAGTTACATAATGGAAATATAAGACCTTTGGCAAAGGAATCAGGCAAAGATCATTTGTGAGCTGAAAGATATTAAAGTTTTTGTTTTCTGAAAAGCCCCTAAAAATTTCTAGAACAAGATATGAGGCACTAAAATTTTCCATAACATCCTAAAAAGTTGACAGAAATCCATTTATGAATTTTTGGTGTGATAGTTCACATTGCGAGCTTTTCGGCGCTTAAAACGGTTCGTCAATCGGACACCCGGATCAAAAGTTATGCTTCCCGGAAGTTGACCTACTTTTGGAGGGAGTTGCAAAATTCAAAATTTAGCTGGAAGCCGCCAAAAAGTGCTATTTATGACTATTTTGGGAACCCTGGGTGGTAGTAGAGTTAAGGGGGCCAGTATAGAGTTAAGAATAGGTGGGAAAACAGAAACCCTAGCTGGTTAGGGGTTACAGAAGGCTGAAGATTCTAGAGTCTGGAGGTTGGGAAAGCTGTAATGTGTTGCAGCCAATAGAGGATTCATCCTCTGATTGTAATTGAGCTTCTATAATGTAATAAGTTGCCCAGTTCAATAAAAGAAAGTTCTATTTACTATGTTCAATATCTGTTATTGTGTGTTTTGTGATTTACCCCCTTCATCACAATGAATACCATCAAATATGTCATCTGAAATAATAAAATATCATAGATCTACAAACACACAATCTTTTGAAATAGGAAAACTATGAAAACCTACATATTCAAAATAGCATGAATATGAGAAAGGAGAAATCATGTTGTTCAGGAGTGTCCACATCATAAAAATACCACCTCCACAACCTACATACAGCCAGTGGCAAATCATTCAATGCTTTCATGTAACCATGGACTCAAACTGTGAACCCAACATAAGAACACCAAATTGTAGTCAAAGAAGTGAGTGCTTTTCCATGTGATTAGGGTACTTGAAGTAACCATCCAACATAAACACCCTTTCACTACACATGACCACAAGGTAAAGGAATAAAACCACTAAACAAGAGAGTATACACATATTGTCAAAATAGAGCTCCAAATCACTATCACAAGATCAACTCCATAAATATCCATGACCTTGAGCCTCAAGTTCCCAACCAAGATTCTTTTGACAATATCCATCTAAGAGTTAAATACCATGGATTCCAAACTCACATATCTGCAAAACAATGTTAACACATAGAACTTCCCCTGCAACCAAAATACCTTCAATACTTAAGAAAAAAACATCCCTCTCTCACTAGAACCAATAGCTTTGATACCACATCTTGGAAAAAGGGAGATAAAATAAGATAAAGTTGTAGATGTGTAGCTTTAAAATGTTTTTAGATCTCAAATTAATAGCATGTGTAAATCTGAAATTTTCTTTTAATTTAGATGTTTGAATATTTCTCCAATTTAATCAATGTAGTAGAAGAAAATAGCTTGCAAAAAGAAGACAAGTATTTACATGGAGAAACGCCTAGGGGAAAGAACTCCACACCAAAAGGTGTTTATGGTTGTATTAAATCTCTTGTGAAAGATTACATTCAATACTAAAATCCTTTGATTCCTTGATGTACTTCAAAAGCTTCTTTAATCTTTAAACCTATAAAAACTTCAAAAAGTTTATTGCTTTTTTGTTCTAACTCTTTTTACAATTGACTTTTAAGAAAACATTTGGGGCTTTTTTAATTAATACAAAAGATGAACTTAATTCAAAAGATTCTTAATTGTAAAGCTTGAAACTCAAATTACAATCAATTGTAATTGATAACATGAGGAAAAATCCTCATACAAAACCCAAGAACTCCAAATAGAGAGGACAAAAGTCAAACTAAGTCAAGATTCCTATTAACTACTTGTCCTAGATGTGGGTACCCATTTTTTCACAAAGAAACTTAGCCAACATCAAATACATTTCCAAATAAAAGAAACAACTGAAAGTCCCAAGATTGGGAATCCAAGTTTGGCCAATCTCTTTCAATCAACTGAAGTGATCAACACACATCAATCTCATGCAAACAACATGCAATATTGATGTCTCCAATGTTATTATGAATTACCTTGTTCTATACATGCAAGTGACATGGAAAAACTTAATTCAATGTGCAATTGATACCCATTATATGAAACACTGAGATGTACCATCCTACAAGTTTCTAGAGTTGGAGTGTTTTGAAAGCAACCTCTCAAAATTGACATGCAACAACATGCACAATCATATAACTGACATGCAACAATATGCAAGCACATGCAAGTGACATGCAACAACATGCAAGTCCATGAATGTCTAATATCACTGTTAACTACTAGATCATATTCATGCAAATATCATGCATCTCTGAATCCACTGGTAGCTATTATATCATGTTCATGCAAACACCATGCATCTCTAACTCCTCTTTTAACTCCAACATTATATCCATGTAAAGTGTATCAACAATATCCACTGATGTACATAAAAAAGCAAACTCCAAGTCTAAATATAAGTCACCAGCAAAAGGGGGCACCCAAGTTTTCCACTCACTAGGAGTTATCAAACTCTCAAAGTAGACTTAGGAGTTGTCAACAAAGTCTTCATTGCCCCCACCCCAAAATTGGGTGCCCAAGTTTGACCCTATTAATTAGGAATTAATTTCAATAAGCCAAGTGATATATTTAATCAATAATTAATCTCTCAAAGTCCTTATGTGTTGGGGAACACATTCGAAGAACTTTGGAGACACATGAATTGGTTAGGATTGCAAGTTAATGGCAACTTATTCTAGAATTCTCTCACTTGATGTTATACATTACAATTACTCTAAATCATATAATCAAACTTTAAATCATAGGGAAAAATATCCCTAGCCATCAATGTACCATTGATTCTTCAACATGCTTTTGTGCTCCAACAAGATACCTCCAAAAGCAAACTATGATCATCATCATCTCAAACAAGAACTCCTAACATCATGTCACCCATGATAAACTAGAAACAAACCGAGGTGAAACATATCAACTGTCATTGAAACGTACACCAGTCTCAACATGAACACAAGCATCAAATTATATGATAACATACGACTCTAAGTGTCTCTCACACTCATACCAAATGGAAAGGAAACCACAACAAGTTGCTATCTCATAAAAAATATCATACCTCATCTAACATTAGAAAATGTCCCCTTGGGGACTTTTCCCTCATAAGGTTTAGCTCCTGGGTCTTTAGCATGCATTTAGGACATCTTAGTTCATATTTTGGCATCCCGATGGAATGAGACCTAGGTTCCCTAGCAAATTGGACCCAGGTGGACCCCTTGAGCTCTACCCTGCCCAAAATAAAGGGGGAGGACTTGGGCTTCCGCGCCCTAGTCCTACCCTATTTTGGGGCAGCCGTAATTTTTGGGTGTTAGTTTGTGACTGTTATTTGGTCCTTTTGCCGACATGGTAAGTTTTGATTTTTAAAATCTTGGCGGGGGTGCTTGTAGTTGCATATATAAGCATGTTTAGGCATTCATTTGTAAACTAGATTTCAATTAGATGGCAATTGTGATGTTCAAGTGTTCTCGAGGTGATTCAAGGATTTCATTGTGTTACAAGAGCAGACTTGTGTATTGATATTTATAGATTTGAGCATCAATTTCCTCATGGAGTGAAGAGCATCTTCCTCCCATGAGAGATTCACTACAAGGTGACATAATATTTTGTTTTCATCTTTGATTCCCTTGATTTTTACCTCTACCTCACAAGGGCATACACTCTTTATCTGACAATGGTGTTCAGAGACTTAAGTGTCCTCTAGGGCTTGACTGAGGCAAGCCTCTAAACACCACAACCCCTAAACCAAGTCTTGTGATTACAAGTTATAGGTGTTGTATTTGGGAAAAGTGGAGTTGCAGGAAGGATTGGCAACCATCAAGGATTCAGGATCTGAAGAAAAGAGGGACACAGGAGCACTTCTAGGACTTGGGCGCTCTCTCTAGTGTCCTCAGCATCTGAGTTTTGGAAAACAGAAGTTACAGGGATGTTTAGTGTCAGAAGGAGGTCTAGATCCTGTAAAGAAACTGGCACCTTGGACTTGGGTGCCCACTCTAGTTTCCCTGACTGTTCTGCCTCAGAACCCTAAAAATAGGTACTCTGTGATTTGGTATTTTACTCTTGTCTACAAGAGCTTTTCCCGTTATTCGTCAATTTGTTGCCGTATTTGTATAGTTAGGGTTTTAATGGTCAATTAAGCATAGGAGAAGGAAAAATTGATAATTAAATTCTGTAATCCAATTTTCCCTACATCTCATAGTGACCTAGGGTATGATAGTGCTCGCCACTCAACCCTAGATCCTTGAATGTTAAGTGGAAAGGCATATTTAAACATCTAAAATCTAGAACATTTAACAAATCCAATTTTCCCCTAAACATTTTGGTGAACCCATATTTTTGGACTTAAATTGCAACTTGTTGAGTGTGTGTCTTCAGATTGGGATTGATTTCATTCATTCATATAGTCATTTATTTTATTGCATTGAGAAAAATTCAAAAAATTTGCATTGTTTAGCTTACTAAATTACATCAATTCTTCATAAATTTTCCTAATTCATGATTTTTACATCAGATCTGATATAAAATACAGAAAAATCTAAAAATTCAAAATTTTGCATTGCATTTTCATTATTTAATTGCTAGGGTTTTGTAGAAATATTTACAATTTGATATAACCTAGTAATTCCAAAATGTAGGGTTAGTAGGAAAAATATTTTTCTCAGATTTTTCTACTGATTTTAGAGGCTCATTCAAATTAACATTTGTCTGTAGTCTTGCATTTTAGTGTTAATTTGCATTTAGATTTAAAATATTTGCAATTTTGCATAGAAAATTTCAACAAAAACTAGCAATTTTTATGCATTTTCATTAAATTTGCATGGGCATTTTGCATGTTAAGGCTTGAAAATTATTTTCAGATCTGAGATTAAGTCATTTTAATCATAAATCATACTTCAAAGTATTCACATAGCATTTTTTCCAAAGATCTCAAACCTAGGGCTTCACAAACAATGATTTTCACTAAATTTGACCTTATCGACTTTATAAACTTGCACCATGGGCATGTTGTGAAGAGTATTTTTGAATTAATTTGTTTTTATCAAGGTAATATTTTTCTTCCCCTCATAAAAATCTTCACAACACCCTTTTAATGGGATCTTGTATTGAAAATTTGGTGAAAAACTACACATTTTGACTATTTTTGCCCTAGGGTTTGACCTAGTTTGCACTCCAATTGTGTTGTGATAAATTTTATGGA
Organism: Cunninghamia lanceolata; assembly: GCA_027924645.1. Classification (NCBI taxonomy): domain Eukaryota; kingdom Viridiplantae; phylum Streptophyta; class Pinopsida; order Cupressales; family Cupressaceae; genus Cunninghamia; species Cunninghamia lanceolata. The sequence continues at coordinate 9,234,184 of BSBN01001054.1, forward strand.
TTGAGGTGACTGATATTATTGATATTATTTGCTTTACCACCTGAAATTCATTACAACACCCCTCTTTCTAGGTCTTCGAGTTGAAAAACCGTGAAAAAATGCATATTTTGCTATATTCTCACTAGGGTTTTACCTTAAGTGGCACTAAAAGTGTGTTGTGGTGGGTATTTTGGCACCAAGTGGCTGTTATTACTAATATTATTTTCTTTCCATCATCACTTTTCTCACAACACCCTTTGTTAGGCTCTCTTGAATTGAATTTTGGTGAAAAAAGTGCCTATTTTGACATATTTTCACTATATTTCGACTTGGCATTAACTTAAAATTGCATCAAGAGTGTGTTGAGAAGGATAATTTCTCTATTTTGGACTGATATCAGACATATAACTTTGTTCCCTTGACTGAAATCCTTACAACACCCTTTGGTTCATTCATTTGCATTGAAAAAGTACAGAAAACCAAGCATTTTAAGGCCATTTTTGCATATAGATTTACACTTGCCTTTGCTATACTTTTGGAGAAACTTATAAATCTAATTTGAGCATAAAAACATGGTCTCTAATCACAACAACAATAAAAGGTTCCCTCCTAGACCTTACATGAAAAGAAAAGCACCCAAACCTGAAATTATCTTTACACCTCATGATAGAACAATCGGTGATTCTGAAAGACCTCTTTACATCACTATGAAAATAATGGGAAACCCTATGAATGGAACTCTTATTGATCCTAATTACATGACTAATGTTGCCACTGAAGATTTCCTCTTTTCACATCAACTAATGCAAGGTTCTTATGATCTCTTGAGCATGATGATTAAGACACATAAGGGAACATTTATCAAGCCTTTAGGTAAGATATCATTATTAGTAACATTATCCAAAAAAAATCTCAAACAATGGTTTGATGTTGTCCCTATTTTTGACCTCTTTTGCATTAAATTGGGACATCCTTGGCTAAAAGAAATGAAAGCTATCCCTTCAACAATACACCATTGTCTGAAATTCCCTCTAGATGACCATATAATCACCGAGCCTCCTAAACCTTTGGTTCAAAAAACACATTACAGGTTAAATTACTTTTTGGATAAAATGAAAATACCCAGTCCTTCTATACATGAAATGACAAAATATAAACAACCCACATGTGAAGAGAACTTTAGACTGAAAGGACAAGCTCTGTATGCTGAGGTTCCTCCTCTGAAATCCTTACAAGGATTAGGAGGTCGTTGTCAACAACAAAATGTTTGACTGCGAAAAATGTGGTTTGATCCTAGGGCTTCATCTTCTAATTTGCAAAAACCTATGAAAGAGAAAGGCCCTGTCTTACAAGCGATAAGTGGTTGAAGAAAAAGAAATACAAAAGCAAGAGAAAGAAGAAAAAGAAGACAAGAATATGCTATAAACCTTGCCTCTCAACAAGAAAACATTGATCCCAACATTCAACAAAACTACAATGAACAACATGATGAACAAGATATGAATTTAGCTATGGTACCATATGTCTCACTATCCTCCAACATTAGGGAGTGGGAAGATGATGAAGATGATTTTCTTATAGACAATCTTTAGCCCGGCAGGGGCCCTATAGGTAGTTATCTCTAACCATTTATTTCTCTCATGATGTACTTCCCCTGTGATGTGTTATATGTTGTTTATGCCTCTTGGGATAACCCCTGATTCTCTTGTAAGGTCTAGGATACGACGAGACCACCTCCATTGCGACCTTCTTCTATTTGTATCATCATTCTTCTATATTGCCTCTCTCTGATTTAACTATTGTGTGTTGTGTCTCGCAGACATAGGATTACGGTTGGTGACTTGGGGGCACCCTCCTACGTGACTATCCCTAAGACACTTGTTTCTCCTCTCTTATTTATTGTTTCCCTTCCTCTAGCGTTTCCACCTAGCGGGTGGATGATGACAAACATTTATACTGATGCAGACCTAGCATCCCTTTTGAGAGCAATCAAAAAATGGACTTAGTTCCTAATATAAGGATGGGGTTGTATATCTTATCTGACGCTTGGCTAGTGGAAGCACTCATGCTTTCTGCATAGTGAATTTGATGATGTTTCTATTGCATTTAAAAACCTTAACAATACTACTGCTCTGTAGACCTTTGTTTTCCTTTGAATCTCACCTTGGTGGTACTTGATTCGGAGAGCTTCGTGATATAGCCCCACGATTATCCTCAAACTCTGGATTCATTGTATAACCTTGGCTCTTTGTGTGGTTAATCATATGCATTTCTGTTGTTGTTTATCATAAACACTAACATGTTTCTTGCAAGGATGTGTTTGTGGGAACATTTGGTGACTGTAAAGTACATGTCACCTCCATGGGGCATGGGCTTTGCAAAAGCTAGTGTTCCCTTGTGTGCTTTCTTCCTACCTTAACATGTTTGATATCGATAATTGATATCAACCACCTTAAGGTGGGGGCATATATAAGGTAAGCTGTCTGTTATAGATGTTAGTAATGTGTTTGACCTCAGATGTAGAGACTTGCCCCCCAGAGTAGTGCATCATATATCATGAGTTTGTTTACAATCAATCAATCAATCATGTAAGCCCTCTGCGGAGGTGGGATATCGAGCATATCCTTTTTCTTAAGCCCTCTACAGAGGCAGGGATGGTGTATTTATCAGAGCAGATTGCATCATCCTATCATTTTCAAAAGTCCTTTGCAGAGGTGGGGAGCAGTTCTTTGACGAACTCAACCCTTAAGCATGTTTTCGGTGATTGTTGTGGCAAAGCCCAATCATTGGTGTGTGCCTGTAATGTACCTGAGATGGTGTTGGACCTAGAAATAGGTACACTCCATCGCTTGTCTACCATTTTTTCTCTGTGCCTTCAAGTGTGTGTGTTTTTGTGTGCTTGTTTTGTGTTGCATGTTTGTTTCCCCATATGTAGAGACCGGCACCCTTGAGTAGTGCTTCCTGCATTTTGGGAGGTTTTGCATGTCTTGCGCGTGTCTTTCCCCATATATACAAAGACCTATGCCCTACGGTAGTACATCCTATGTTATGGGAGGTTTATTTACTTTCCAGTACTTGCATCTACATTTCATATATATGAGAAAAAGAAAAGAAAATATATTATTTCTATCTTCCATGCATTAATGTGTCTTCTATGCATTGACTGTCTTCTCCATGTTTTGTGTAACTGTAACTATCTTCTCTGTGTTTTGCGTGCCTGTTACTATCTTCTATGTGATTGTTGTGTCTTCTCTGTGCTTTGCGTGTTTGTTGTGTTTGTGACCTTACTTTAATGCATGTATTGGCCTTGTGTTTATACATAAATTAAAGTGGGGGCTAAATGTAATGTTAGAAAATGTCCCCTTAGGGGCTTTTCCCTCATAAGGTTTAGCTCCTGGGTCTTTAGCATGCATTTAGGACATCTTAGTTCATATTTTAGCATCCTGATGGAATGAGACCTAGGTTCCCTACCCAAAATAGGGGGAGGACTTGGGCGTGCACACCCTAGTCCTTCCCTATTTTGGGGTAGCCCTAATTTCCAAGTGTCAGTTTGTGACCGTTATTTGGTCCTTTTACCAACACGGTAAGTTTTTATTTTTAAAATCTTGGTGGGAGTGCTTGTAGTTGCATATATAACCATGATTAGTCATTCATTTGTAAATTAGATTTCAATTAGATGGCAATTGTGATGTTCAAGTGTTCTCAAGGTGATTCAAGGATTTCATTGTGTTGCAAGAGCAGATTTGTGTGTTTTGTGTGTTGATATTTGCAAATTTGAGCATCAATTTCCTCACGGAGTGAAGAGCATCTTCCTCCCATGAGAACTTCACTACAAGGTGAGATAATATTGTGTTTTCATCATTGATTCCCTTGGTTTTTGCCTCTACCTCACAAGGGCATGCACTCTTTATCTGAAAATGGTGTTCAGAGACTTAAGTGTCCTTCGGGGCTTGACTGAGGCAAGCCTCTAAACACCACAACCCCAAACCAAGTCTTGTGATTGTAGGTTACAAGTGTTGCATTTGATAAAAGTGGAGTTGTAGGAAGGATTGGTAGGCATCAAGGATTCGGGATATAAAGAAAAGTGGGACATAGGAGCACTTCTAGGACTTGGGCACTCCCTCTAGTGTCCTCCACATCCAAGTTTCAAGAAATAGAAGTTATAGGGTTGATCAGTGTCGGAAGGAGGTCCGGATCCCACAAAGAAACTGGCACCTTGGACTTAGGCACCCGCTCTAGTGTCCCTAATTGTTCTACCTCAGAACCCCAAAAATAGGTGCTCTGTGATTTGGTATTTTACTCCTATTTGTAAGAGCTTTTTCTATTATTCATCAATTTGTTGTCGTATTTGCATAATTAGGGTTTTAATGATCAATTGAGCATAGGAGAAGGAAAAATTGATAATAAAATTCTGTAATCCAGTTTTCCCTACATCTCACAGTGATCTAGGGTATCATAGTGCTCACCACTCGACCCTAGATCCCTGAATGTTAAGTGGAAAGGTGGATTTAAACATATAAAATCTAGAACATTTAACAAATCCAATTTTCCCCTAAACACCTCAAAAGAAGGGTCAACAAACCATCATAGGTAGAACTCCATTCTATCAACATACCAACCCAAAATAACAATCAAGTCCCTATAAAATAAACTTGATAATCATCCATCCTCCCATCTCAAAGCAACATACCAATGTACAAATGACCAAAGACAAGGCCAACAAATAAAATCTGTAATAACAATAAATGGATTTGTGGATATTAACAGTCCACATCCAAGCCATCAATGCAACCAATGGGTAAAAACAACCCACTAAACTGCACAACTCATAGATCCCAATAGTAAAACATGCAAAATCATCTTCATATCAATAACCTCCAAACTGAGATAACCAAGAAGATATCATGACAATTAAAAGAATACATATCGAGGAACTCCCACTGCATAGGTAATCTCAAATCTAAAAATAAGATTAAGGCATTAACAAATTCTCCTATAGCACTTGTGTTAGAGGAAGTGGCTAACTTCTCTACCATATAGTATCAAAACATATAATGATATGCATGAAACATCTCTCATTACCAATCTTTGACTAACTTTCCCAAGTCCACTTAACTAATGAAGAAAGAGATCAAAGAGTTACCAAATTATTGTTAACAACAATAGCACTTGACTCCAATACAAACCTTAACTCCATAAACATGAGAACCTTTAAGAAGAAGACAATATACTAGGAAATAGAGAAACAATAAAATCATGCCATGTCTTTATACCACACAAACCTATGCCAAACTCTATAAAGTGAGATCTCTTTCAACACTCTCAAACTGAAATGGTATCAACATCTAACACCCAAATTATGATGAAAACATGGTAGCAATAGATCTCAACCTCTCATTGAAAGTAGGTCAAACTAGCCAAACATTCCCACAACAAAGGGAATAAGCCCAAAAACCACAAACCATTTATGTACCTCTCCAAAAAAATCCTCATAACTAGTTCCATAGCTCAAGATCAAATGATAATGAGAACAACAGAAATCCATAAACTCATGCATCTACTACACAACAATCCTTTTCAAGACTAGTGTAAAATAGAAGACAAGATGATATAAAGAATGCATCTAATAATCAAGGGGGAAACACCTATTAGATCATTTACCTGCCAAGTACACCAAGAGTGGGATACAAGATTGTTCTTGCATATATGACTAAGCAATTAAATATTATAATAAAGACAACCTTCTAATAAGGTGTATACTGGAATCACATCCATTTTCAAATGTAGGCTTCTCGGTCCTTTTGTTGACATCTCATAATGAGAAATCTTTCCAAAACATATCTCTATGTATAAGAGATATCAAGCCTCACCCAAGTCTCTCTAGTATCCATGAGTTTTCAGCAATCAGTCGATGCCAAACTTCAAATGCAATCTGCACAATCATGAAGCTCCAACCAAATGATTAATAATTCAAAACCAAAGAGAACTAACCAAACCATTGTCAAAATTTCAATGCTGGAGTTAAGAATATATCATGACATCATGATCTAACATCTTCTCAAAAGAAGATAATATGCTCCAATGAACATATTTTGCTCTCAAGAGCACCTGTATCTTGCCAAAAACTCAAACTCATGATCAAGAGTGCATCATGACATAATACTATACATCCTCTAAACCAAGGATCATATATCAAAAACTAATAAGTTATAAACTCAATACCTCACCAAAAACTCCAAGGGTTCTCCATGGCAAACCAAGATGTCAAAACCTCTTCAAAAAATAGAAGATTTAGCATCCTCTATTAATAGAACCAAAAGTATCAATGAATCCTTACTGCAAACTAAAGGCACAATCCAAGAGCTTTCTATGACACCAACAACCATTGGAAAAAGATCGTCCATCTTCTAAAAAGATTATGCATGGCTCACAACACTACAAAAATGATAGTTTAGAACCAATATCTTGAAACAAAGAAGATAGGATACATTATGAAACTGCAAAAAAATCCCACTAAAAGTGATACCAAGTTATGCATGGTATCATGATTAACATCATTACCAAAACTCCACTGAAAATGAAAAAAGATTCTCTTGCAACATAACTTTACTTCTATAGATTCCAATGAATAAGTAAATCAGGTACTCCAAACTACCCTTTTGTCTCAATACAAAAAATACTAATGTAATTAAGGTGACCAAGAAGAGGCCTACCAAATAGAACCCACATCAGCTAATTCACAAGATCTGCGCACATGTAACATATCATAGGAGAAAGAAACATGATCAATGCTTCAACCTCTAATAACTAAAAAAATAGATTCAACCCCACATCAATAACAATTAGAACAAATGTAACCAGGTATAACTATTATGTATGAAAAAGGGGGGAAAGAGGGTTTGATACATGATATACCTAGATCCTCCTTTCACACATAACATTCAAGGATAGTTAATTGAGTTGAATCACAACTTCTACAAGAGAATTCATCTACAGGTTGGTTGTCACTTGTAATGATAGGGAAAATTGGAAATTGATGATTAATATATTAATTTGATGCCCAATTACACTTAAAACCCCAATTATGAAAAATTGTAAACAAACAGACAAATCCTGACATATGCTCACACATAGAGATGCTAAATGGAGATTAGATACTGACCAGTTTTTGAAGTTCATGATCCTAAACTATCAAGAGCAAAGGGACTCATGCCCAAGCCTAGTGTGGTGGTTCCTTCAGGGGCTTCCAGACTCTATCTGCTATTGATGATCCTTGTTCTAGAGATTTTATGGTCTACAAACATGAAGGACAAAGGGACTAGTGCCCAACCCTTGACTATGCTCTTTTCAGCTTCTTTCTATCAAATCTAGAATCCTTATGCTTTGTAACACTCCATTGCAACTCCATTCTTCACGATCTGATACCTATCATCTACAATGACAAGAAGAGGGGTTGGGGGTTGTGATGTTTAGGAGCTTTCCTCAGTCAAGTCCTGAAATGACATTCTAACCTTCCAACAAACTAATAAATGATTGATTCAAACACAAATAGATATCACCTCAGAGGTGTAGGTCCAATGTAGATAAAAATCCTTCACATCATGAGAAGATGAAGCCAAATCTGATAACAAACACAATAACAAGACAAGTATGCTCTGCCACAATGAATGCTTTGAATGCTCTACATCATATGTTTGCCAAAATATTATAATCATATTCTAGTTTACAAATGAAACCCTAAACATGCTTATATATGCATTCCCACTACAAATTTTGTAATTCAAACTTAAGATGTCAGCAAGGAAACCTTTTAATGGTCACAAAACCAACATTCAAATTTGGGACCCCACCAAAATAGGGAAGGACAAGGGCACGAATGCCCTTTCCCCTAGACCTATTTTGGGTCAAGGTTAAGGCTCAACAATGTCCCTCAAGCCCCATTTGACATGGGTTTTAAGAAATTTCATCTTGGGAGTCAAACCTAACATTAAAGATGAAAACCACGGGACTCGGGATCTAAACTTAGGAGGTAAAAGTCCTAGGGGGATATTTTCTAACATAACAATAACATTTAGATTTCTAAGACTCAAACACTAGAATCAACTCTAGATCTGATTTTACAAACAAATCCACATAGGAGTAATAGTAGATCATAAGAACCCAACAAGTAGCCTTGCAAATCTAAAACAACATTCGTCTAGAAAGTGTGAACACAATTTTCCACAGATCTACAAACTATAGATTTTGGTTACTATGTAAAACTTGTAAAACCATATCTCTGTAAATCAAAAACCACTTAAACAACCAAATATTCACACCAATAATTACCATCAAATATGCCATCTAAAATAATGGAATGTAACAGATCCACAAACCCACAATCTTTTGAAATAGGAAAATTGTGAAAGCCTACATATTCGAAATAGCATGAATATGAGAATGGAGAAACCAGGTTGTTCAAGAGTGTCCATATCATAAAAATACCACCTCAACAACCTACATAGAATCAGTGGAAAATCATCTAGTGCTTTCATGTAACCATAGACTGAAACCATGAACCCAACATAAGCACTCCAAACTGTAGTCCAAGAAGTGAGTGTTTTTCCATGTGATTAAGGTACCAAAAGTAACTATCCAACATAAACACCCTTTCACTACACATGACCACAAGCTAAAGGAATAAAACTATGGTTAGGGAAAATCAGATTTAGTGTCAAAAACAACAAACTAAACTAAACCCTAACAAGCACCATAAATCACAAACTAACATGAAAATGAAAATAAAAATATAACGCAAACTATTCTTCAAGCTAGGTTTGATTTGTCTCCATGGCTCTTCTCGATCTCATAGAAGAATGCATGATGTCGAAGGATTATTGATTGCTCATAGTTGTTGAATAACGCTACTCAAAATCTAGATATCCAAATGACCTCTGAGGTTTGATTTATAGAGGGAAAGAGAATCAAATGAATGGCTATTATTAAAAGTCAATTGTGTGATGTGGATGGCTAGGATTGAAAGACAAACTAAAGGGGTATGATAGGTAGCCAAAATTAGGAGAATAATGGAAATAAATGGGATTGTAGTCATTTTAAATGTGTAGGATAAGTCTAATTTAAATAAAAGTTTATTGAGATCAGTTGTGCATGTGAAGGGTCATAGTCACATGACACTTGTTTGCATATGGTAAAAGGTGAGGGATTTAATTCAAATATTTTATTTAAATTATTTGAGTCAAGTGAGGGGGAATTAATTAAATAAAATGTGATTTAGTTAATTAATTGGTTAGGTGATTAAGTTGGATTTATAAGTGGGATTATGCAAGGACCTAGGACAAAACGTGTTGTTGCAAGGCATGGACAATTTTAAGTGTCTACATTTTGCCCATCTTTGAGATGATGTTCGAGATGATGAGATTTATGTCGAGTAACATCAATTCAAAGAAGAAAAGGTATGGATGAAGAGAAAAGGATGGGACGATGATGCCCCCTAGAGAGGATAGGAGGGTTGGACAAACACAGGTAGGCTCTTGAAATGGAAGGGGTTGGTCAAGGAAGAAAAATAAGGTAATAGATAGAGGAAAGGGAAGGATACATTATGTTGTAATGAAGGTGAGCAACCATGATGTTTGATATAGCACTAGATGTTATGCACCAATTTATAAAGACAAAGGTGATGATGTGTCTCATGCCCCAGCCTAATACAACCTTGTCTAGATACAAGATATGAATATTAGCTGGGAATGATTCAAATTCAAGATAAAAATGATAAAACACACAAGCAACCAAGCAAGCATGGACAAATGATACAAAAGAAAACAAGGTATTACCCCTTTCAAGTAGTAAACCAATGATTAATTGATTGATTGATTGATGATAATGATTGATGATTCATAACATTGTTGATGTGGGAACAATTTATCCTAAGAACAACATGAGGATTGTGTTATTGATATGGGAATGATATATCCTAAGAACAACACTAGGATTGGGAATGATAAATCCCATTGATGATGATGATGATTGATCGATTGATTTGGTTGATAGCAAGATTAGAATCAAGACCATTGATGCAATTGGATAATTTGGCAAGATTGATTGACTTGATTGGTATGGATTAAGAATTGATTGATTTGAGTTTATTGCTTGGAATGATTGGATGATTGGATTGAACTCATTGGATTGAGTTGATTAGAAGAAGGTATTTGATTTGGAGGAATATGATTGAATGATTTTATTTTGATGAAAATTAATTAGAAGAATTGATTAATTTGATTTGTAGGAATGATTTGAATGATGATTGGATTTGAATGAATTGGAAGAATTTGTTTGAATGATGATTTGATAATTTATTTTATTTCTTGGATTTTTGTTGAATATTTGATTTTTTTATTTTGACATATTTTTTATTTTTCTGGGTTTTTGAAATGTTTTGATTTTTTGGGGTTTTTTAAATGTTTTGATTTTTTGTATTTTGGAAATCTTTTGATTTTTTTGGGATTTTGAAATGTCTTGAATTTTTGGATTTTTAAATGTTTTGAATTTTTTGGATTTTGAGAATATTTAATTTTTTGTGTTTTTTGGAATGTTTTGGGATGTCAATGGATGGCAATTTTGATAGCCCTTGTGCTAGATACCAATGACAAGGGAAAACCAAGTCTAGGTGCAAGGATGGAGGTAGGATTGGATGAATGGATAAAAAGATAGGTGATAGTAAATGGGATGGATGTACATGTAAGAGAACAAGGATGTGATCTTCAAAGACTATGTCTTATAGGAATAACATGCCACATTCTCGGTGTAATGCTTAGGATTTTTCATGACAAATCTTATGAAAATAGGAATGATAAGATGGATTGGTTTGGAAATGATGGAAAATGGGTAATGACAAGAGGGTAAGGATAGGATTTAGTTTGGAAAGAATGAGGTATGTCAAGAGATATCCAAAACATTTGTCAACATTTTGCCCCCAATCTTTATCAAGATCAAAAGGAGGAAGAGAGGATGAATGGATTCAATATGATAAGTATATGGGTATGATGGCCAGGGTTGGTAAGATGGTAAGGAAAGATAGGCTATGGTATGGAAATAGTATGATAGGATACAAATGCAAAGCAAACCCATCTTCAAGATATGTTTGATTTATCTCCATGGCACTTCTCAATCTTGCATGAGAATGCATGATATCGAAGGGTTGTTGATTGCTCATTGTTGCAACATAATAGTACTCAAAAGCTAGATCTCAAATGACTTGTGAGGGGTTTAATTTATAGAGGGAAAGGGAATTAAATGAATGGCTAGGATTGAAAGCCAATTGTGTGATGTAGATGGCCAGGATTAAAAGGCAATTTTAGTGCTTATGACACACATTAAATGGGTATGATAGGAGGCCAAAATGAGGAGAATAGTGGGAATAAATGGGATTTTTATTTATTTTGGAGAGGAAGTACTTATGTCGCAGAATGGATGAGGATAAAAATAGAGATATGAGTGGGGATAAATAATTGAAATAATAAAATTATTTAAATTATGAGAGACATGTGGCATTAAATAAATATTTAATTTATTTAAATTGGATGATGGAGGAAAATGAGATTAAATAAATAAGATTTATTTAATTTGGTGTAAATGGAGGACAAATGGAATTAAATAAATAAGATTTATTTAATTCGATACAAGAGGAGGATAAATGATTAAGAGGGATTAGTTAAATAAATGTGCAATTTATTTAAATAATGGGAATGATAAAAGGGGTCATGAAGGGGACCTAGAAGAAAATATATTGAAATGTAATGTCATAATATATAGTCAATTAAGGTGTCTACATTTTTCCCCTCTTTGAGATGATGTTCAAGATGGTGAGATTTATGTTGAGTAACATCATTTCAAAGAAGATAAGGTATGAATAGAGGAAAGGATGGGATGATGATGCCCCCTCAAGAGGATAGGTAGGTTGGACAAACACGGGTAGGCTCTTGAAATGAAAGGGATTGGTCATGAAAGAAAGATAAGGGAATGGATAGTAGAAATGAATAATGTGTTATGCTGCAATGAAGGTGAGCAACCATGATGTTTGATATAGCTCCAGATGTTATGTACCAAGGTATAAGGACCAAGGTGACAATGTGTCTCATGCCCCAGCATAATACAACCTTGTCTAGATACAAGATATGAATATTAGCTAGGAATGATTAAGATTTGATACAAATGCAAGATAAAATGATAACACACACAAGAAAGAAAGCAAGCATGCACAAATGATTCAAAAAAAATAAGGTATTGCCCCTATCAAGCCATAAACCAATGATTAAGTGATTGATTGATTGATTGATTGATGATGATAAAGATTGATGATTGATAACGTTGTTGATGTGGGAATGATTTATCCTGAGAACAATGTGAGGATTGTGTTGTTGATATGGGAATGATATATCCTGAGAACAACACTAGGATTGGGAATGATAAATCCCATATATGATGATGATGATGATTGATTGATTTATTTGGTTGATAGCAAGATTAGGATCAAGACCATTGATGCAATTAGATAATTTGACCTGATTGATTGACTTGATTGGTATGAATTAAAGATGATTTGAATTTGGATCATGGCTTGGATTAGTTTGACTAATTTTGATTGGATTGAATAATGATGATGAATTGAATTGATTGGGAGAAGTAATTTGATTTGGAGGAATTTGATTAAATGATTTGATTTTGATTATGTGATTGATTTGACTAATTTGATTTGAGTCGTTTGAATTGATTGGAAGAATTTATTTGAAGAAATGATAGTTAGATTGATTTTAAATAATTGATTTTATTGCTTGGATTTTTTTTGAATATTTGATGTTTTTAGATTTTGAAATGTTTTGATTTTTCTGGATTTTGGAAATGTTTTGATTTTTTGTGTTTTTTTGAGAATATTTGATTTTTTTATTTTTGATATGTTTTGATTTTTTTAGATTTTTGCAATGTTTTGAGATAGGGAAAACCAAGTCTAGGTTCAAGGAGGTAGGATTAGATGTATGAAAGGATGGACGATAGTAAATGCGATGGAAGACTCATCAGCTAAAAGGATAAGAAAAAGCTCATGATATATGGATAGATAAAAGGATAGGCCATGGATGGAAAGCTCATAATAAATGGATGGATAAAAGGATAAAATATAGTGGAATGGATGTATGCATCATAAGGAAGCTAGGATGTGATCTGTAAAGACTATGTTGCATTAGAATAACATGCCCTATTATAGGTAGGATTTGACATGACCAAGCTTATGACAATAGGATGATAAGATGGATTGGTTTGGAAATGATGGAAAAATGGGTAATGAGAAGAGGGTAAGGATAGGATTTAGTTTGGAAAGGATGAGCTATATCAAGAAATATCTAAAATATTTGTCAACATTTTGCCCCCATATCTTAGTCAACATCAAAAGGAGGAATGGAGGAGAGATGAACTCATCATGATAAGTATGTGTATGTGGGTGTAATGGATAAGGATAGTAAGTAGGAGATGGTAAGATAGGATATGATAGGATAGAAAATGTTATTATACAATGAGACAACATACCCCCAAGTGTAAGTGACATAGAAGATCATCCTACACATGATACCTATTTGCCAGGTTTTCATCAATGTACTTATCTAAGGTGCCACCAAGGGTGGTTTTCACCATTGGATGAAGGGATTTCTCTTTACTTTTTTTATTTTTTTCTTTTTTTTTCTTTTTTTTTTTGACTTTTTGACTTTTTTTAAAAAATTTTTGATAGGAGAAGGGGAATATGGGTGGGAGGGACTCAAGTGTCTAGTTCCATGAAGGGTAATAGTCCCACTAGAGATGGATGCCATCACATGGACCATGCCAAGTCATTATGATCATAGATGTTGGTAAGAGATTGCATGAGAGAAAGAGGGATTAGGTAGATGGTGGATTATGATATGGATTATGAAAGGAAAGATAGTGGATTATGATGTAAATTATGTATGGCAAGATAGTGGATTAAGCATTGAAAGCTAGTGGATTATGGAGGACTTATGCAAAGGGATGTATGAAAGATTTATCCAAAAGCATGAACCATAGGGAGGTGATGGGGAAGATATGTAGGATAATAGTTGAAAGATGGGGAGATGGAGGTATGTGGGAATGTTGTGGAATGGAATGGAACCAGGACCAATAGTTTCTCACACTGTGATGAACATTGAAACATTTGAGTGGAAGGAGGTGTAGGAAGTAGTGGTGATGTTTGTTTAGGAGATGGATGATTTAGTGACTTAGGGACCCATATAGACTTAGGATTTTTATGATTTTTGCTTGACTTGTGGGATAAAAGAATTTGATATTTTGGAATGGAATGGGATTTTGGGATGGAAGAGGATGGTTGAGATTTTTGAGAGGTGGATTCCTCTTTTGACTTGCCTTCTTTTTGCTTAGGGACCCAAACCATTTTACTTTTGGACATTTCTTTTGGAGGCATGGGCTTGGGTAGATTTTTTTTTGTACTTTTCTTTAACTTTTTGCATTGGTACCCTAAGGAATTAGGATCTTTACGATTTTTGACTTTATGGAAGGAGGCATCCAAATTTTTTCTTTTGAATCCCATGGGCATGATGGAATGAGTGGAAGCTTTATGTTTAGACGATGCATGCATTGATTGGTCATGATTAGGAATGTGAGGGAATATATAAATGGATGGATTTGGCATTGGGAGAAGTGGAGGTAAAGTGGATGGAGGGATGTTAGGAGTTGGAAGGAGTGGAGGTAAATTGGATGGTGGAAGGTGTATGGTCATATGCTTTTGACATTTGTAGGATGATGGATGTGGGATGGCAGCATACGTTTTGGGGATATGATGGGATTTGTGATGGAAAGTGGTGGACTTAGGAGGAATGGAGGAATTACCAACATCTTTAGATTATTTACCTTGGGGTGTGTATCCAAGGCCATATGAGCATGGAGGGATGTTGACATGTATAGGCTCCAAAACACCTAGTTCATGAAGGCCTAAGCCTTTGCCTTGATAGTTCATGTTTTGGAGTATGCGGTGGACTATGGGACTAGGTGTAGATTGGATACTAGACTTGAGTTCATTATTGAATGGAGAAGGTGAAGTGGTGGATAATGATTTTTACTTTACTAAGGAAGAAAATTTATGAATGAAGGTGGATAGACCAAGTGGATATGAAGGTAGACTTGGAATGGGGTTGATAGTGGATGTAGAAGGATCATTAGGATCTTGATTATGTTCATTTAGATCCACACTATTGGTTTGATCTTTTATATTTGCTTCGGAGGCATGTGTACCATCATGACAAGTGGATAATGTGGGATCATGGATAGGACTAGGTAGGGGATGGATAGGAACAATGGAGGTTTCTTGCTCATGGATAGGTGAAGTGATAGGTTCTTGACCATGGCATGCATAAAGTTCACTAAGAGGATCATCATGGCCTTCTTGTTCATAAAGAGGATCTTGATCATAGATGGGAGCTTGATCGTGAATGGGGTTAAGTGTGTAATGGATGGGATCATTAGAAGGGCTTAGATCTTGATTAGAATCAAGGTGTAATGTTTCCTCATGATTAGGATTATGCTCTTGATAACGCTCTTGAATTGGATGGAAGTGGAAGGCTCTAGAAGAGGCTTCATATGTTCTTTGTGATTAACAACACAAGGGCATGATGGACTTTGACTTAGATATATAAGATAAGTAGGTTATGGACCACATTATGGAGTTGGAGGAATAGGCATGGCATTCAAAGGTTCTTTAATAGGTGCAAAGATAGGTGTTTGATATGAGGATAGGTTGTTCCTTGCTAGTAGCCATTAGATCACATCCTTTGCAAGTGAATGTGTGGAAGGACAATATAGTGGATGGACAATGAGGGTAGATGATGTGGACTTGTGATTAGGATTAGGAGTTGAAAGTTCCCATGGTCGAGGGATAAGACAGATGGAAGGTGTTGTAGGATTAGGGTTTGGACTTTGACTAGATGGAGGGTCAAAGGGATTGAATGGATTGGTGGATTTGGGAAACTCCATAGGTTCACTTTTGTAATGTTTGATTTTAGGTCATGGAGTTGATGTAGGATTAGACGGTAGAAGTTGATTATATAGTATGGATGAGGTAGCCTAATACTCTTTCCCTTATCAAAGGTAGCATGAGAATTTAAAGGATCTTTATCTTGTTCTTGTAACGTTAGAAAATGTCCCCTTGGGGGATTTTCCCTCTTAAGGTTTAGCTCCTTGGTCTTTGATATGCATTTAGGACATCTTGCATCATATTCTGGCATCGCAATGAGAAAACCCCTAAGTTTCATGATGAATGGGACCTATAGGGATCCATTGAGATAGACCCTACCCAAAATATGGGGGAGGAATTGGGTACCCGCACCCCAGTCCTACCCTATTTTGGGTTAGGCCTAAATTTTAAGTGTCGGTTGATGACCATTATTTGGTTCCTAGGCTGACACTGTAAGTTTGAATTACAAAATTCTTGGCAAGAATGTTTGTAGTTGCTTATATAAGCATGTGTAGGCATTCATTTGTAAACTAGATGGTTATGGTGATATTTATGCATTCTTGTTGAAGTGATTCAAGGCATTCATTATGTGGAAGAGTAGATCTTGTGTTGTTTATGTGTTTATATTTACAGATTTGAGCATCCATCTCCTCATGGCATGAAGAGCATCTTCCTTCCATGAGATCTTCACTACAAGGTGATATCATTTGTGTTTTCAAGCATTTATCATTTGGATTTTGCCTATATCCCACTGGGATACGCAATCTCTATCATACAATTATGTTTAGAAGACTTGAATGTCTCTTTGGGGATTGACTAAGGCAAGCCTCTAAACACCACAACCCCCTCCCTATTTTTTTGTGATTGCAGGTTACAGGTTGAAGAAGCAGGAAAAGTGGAGTTGTAGGAGAGTGTTGCAGACTATCAAAATTGTAGATCTGAAAATAAAACAAGGACCTGGACTCGCGTGCCAGATCATTAGTCCTCTGGATCCCACAACGGAAGAATCTCTGAGACAATAGGAACAGGTTGCAGACAAGGTTCCCAAATCCCAACAAAAATTAGGGCACTAGACTAGGGTGCCCACTCATTAGTCCCTGACTGTTCTACTTCCCAAACATCAAAAACTGGTACACATTTGTCTGTTATTTTACATCTTTCTATAGTAAAATTTTTAGTAATTTGTCTATTTGCTTCCATATTTGCATAATTAGGGTTTTAAACATAATTGGGCATAATCAAGAAATTAAATTACACAAATCCAATTCTCCTTGATGTTATAAGTGACTAAAGGCCTAACAGTAGATCTCCCACTCAGCTGATAAAGTCCTTGAATGTCATAGGTAAGAGAAGGATAAGATAAACCATCACAATCAAACACATTATCCCTTTTCAATCTATTATAGTTCCAAAGGTGGACTTTAGCTTACATGCTCTTGTTGTTGAATGAATTTATAGGTTGATGTAGGGTTGACATGATAAGATTGATGTGGCATTTGTTGATGTTGAGGTATTGGTTGGATTTGTTATTGGAGGGTGGTTATGATTTGTTGGATTTGGGCTAGGAGTTGTATGTGAGGTGATTGGTTGTATTGAAATGGTTATGGTGTCTTGTAATTCTTTTATGTTTTTTTGGTCTAGGGTTTCTTCTAGGTGGTGAAGTACTTGGATGATATTTTGTAGGTGTGGTGCTAGAATCATTAGCTCTTGTGTTGGGATGGAGTTATACATAGATTGAATTCTTTGTATCTCATCATGTTCATCAAGATATGCATCATAGTCCACAAAGTTCTCATCATCACTAGAAACAAATTTTGGGTCACCTTGGAGTATGTAAGGTTTTGGATTATCTTCATGACTAGGTGAAGGGGCTCCTTGTAGTATGACGTTGGGATTTGGATTAGGATCAGGTTTGCTTAGGATTATGACCATTTTGACAAGTGTTGACTAGGATTATTGTGTTGGAAAGAAAGTTTAGAATGACTTGTCTTTATGTGTTTGTGTTTATAGATTGATTTGGTAATTTGTAAACAAAGGATCACACATGTACACACATGAATCACTCACACAAGACACATAAGCAAATTTGAATTTGAATTTGAAATGTTGTGATGATTAAGCAAGCACTTGAAGAAGAGACATCAACAAGCCCTAGAAATAGTCAGGTGGGGTATGCCCAATTAGGTCTTACTCTAGGTTGTACAAGTTGACTAAGGAAATGAAATGAAATTGAAATCCTACCACACAGCCATGAGAAAGGGCTAACCCACCCTTCACCTTCACTTCCCAAAGGTATAATGTTCTTTGGGCCTTAGCCAAGAGTGACAAGATTTCAACTTTCAAAGAGGGTGCCTTTCGATTCACACCTTGGTTGAGGTCATTTCTTGGAGTGGTGTGTCTCCAAGTAGGCCTCCTAAGAAGGGTATGATGAAAGCAAACCAAGTGAGGTGTTTTTATTCATACACTTGATTCACACTCACACTTGTTAATTTACCCTTAGAAAATGAGATGTGTGGTGTGAAAGTGAATGGATGAGAGGTGTTTTTGATTCTCAAGGTCACATGAAGTGCATGAGAAGAGCATACACACTTCTAACCTCACTCAAATTCACCAAAAAAAGCAAGCACTTGTTCTTTTTAACCCCAAATCAATATGTGTCAATGGAAGACAATGGTTCATTTTAAGCCTAAGTTTTGATGTGTGAATGAAAACAAGAGTATTTTTTAGTGCCCAAAATCTAAATGTGAGAGCAAACAAATGTTCTTTTTATGCCCAAATCGAAGTGTGTTTGCAAACAATGATTGATTGAAATGAAAAGAGATGAAAGATTAGAATGAAGGAACTTAAAAGTTTTCACTTTCCAATTTACTGTGTGACTGATCCTAATGGTGTTCTAGTGCTATATGAACACCTTCAAAATAAGAAAATGATCTTATAATCCAGCCATAAAAATAATAAGCTCATCCAAAAATTACAATTTCAGATAGATGTTTTCAATATAGCTGAATTAGATTTGATTATTTGAAGACATTTTTTATTTGAAAACTAAAAAATCAAAAAAGAAACCCTAATTAATTTTCTAACTACTTTCCAAAAATGTAAAGAAGTTAGAAAAATTTGTTGTTTTGTACCCAAAAATGTGGATTTATGAAAAGCCTACAGTAGACAAAGATTGGATTTTTTGCATATTATATTAACTCAAAATTAAATCTATAAAGAATGGACCCCATTAGAATTCCAAGAGGTTTTCAGAAATGTAAAAATTTCTAAAACATTCACTGAGTTGCGCCTAGAAGCACAATTTTATGAAAAAACATAAAATTGTGATAACTCCTACAAAAATGGTGATAAACATGTGATTTTTCGATTGTAACCTCTTGAGATGATGTACAAGATGTTGTAGAAATCTTGTAGAAAAATCCACATCCATTTGAAAGATATATTGAAATTATTAAAACCTAGGGTTTTGTCCAAAAATGATATAAACCTGGAACAAAAAATTAATAAAACCTACAAAAAGCAAGCTAGATCAAAGGATTCACATCGAGTTCACTATTCTGTAGTTAGGGAAAATTAGATTTAGTGTCAAAAGCAACAAACTAAACTAAACCCTAACAAGCACCATAAAGCACAAATTAGCATGAAAATGAAAAAAGAAATATAACACAAATTGATCTTCAAGCTAGGTTGTATTTATCTCCATGGCTCTTCTTCATCTCACATAAGAATACATGATGTTGAAGGATTATTGATTGCTCATAGTTGCAGCATAACGGTACTCAAAAGATAGATATCCAAATGACCTGTGAGAGTTTTGATTTATAGAGGGAAAGAGAATCAAATGAATGGCTATGATTAAAAGTCAATTGTGTGATGTGGATGGCTAGGATTGAAAGCCAAACTTAGTGTTTATGACACACCATAAAGGGGTATGAAAGGTAGCCAAAATTAGGAGAATAGTGGGAATAAATGGGATTGTAGTCATGTGACATGTGTAGGATAAATCTAATTTAAATAAAAGTTTATTTAAATTAGTTGTCCATTTGAGGGGTTGTAGTCATGTGACACTTGTTTGCATGTGGTAAAAGGTGAGGGATTTAATTCAAATATTTTATTTGAATTATTGAGACAAGTGAGAGGGAATTAATTAAATAAAATGTGATTTATTTAATTAATTGGTTAGGTGATTAAGTTGGATTTATAAGTGGGATTATGCAAGGACCTAGGACAAAATGTGTTGTTGCAAGGCATGGATAATTTTAAGTGTCTACAAAACCCATCAAACAAGAGAGTATACACATATTGTCAAAATGGAGCTCCAAATCACTATCACAGGATCAGCTCCATAAAGATCCATGACCTTGAGCCTCAAGTGCCCAACAAAGATTCTTTCGACAATATCCATTTGAGAGTTAAATACCATGGCTTCCAAACTCATAGATCTACAAAACATTGTTAACAAAGAACTTCCCCTACAACCAAAATACCTTCAATACTTTAGAAAAAATGCATCCCTCTCTCACTAGAACCAATAGCTCTAATACCACATTTTGGAAAAAGGGAGAGAGAACAAGGGAAAGTTCCCACTATGTAGGTTTAAAATGTTTTCAAACCTAAAATTAATAGCATGTGTAAACCTAAAATTTTCTTTCAATTTAGATGTTAGAGTATTTCTCCAATTTAATCAATATAGTAGAAGAAAATAGTTTGCAAGAAGAAGACAAGTATTTATGTGGAGGAGCCCCTAAGGAAAAATACTCCACACTAAAGGTGTTTATTCTTGTATTAAATGTCTTGTGAAAGATTACATTCAATACCAAAATCCTTTTATTTCTTGATGCACTTCAAAAGCTTCTTCAATCTTCAAACCTGTAAAAACTTCAAAAAGCTTCTTGTTTTCTATTCTAAGTCTTTTTATAGTCAACTCTCTAGAAAATGTATGGGGTTTTTTGAATTAATACACAAGATTCTTAATTCAAAATCTTCTTAATTAGAAATATTGAAACTCAAATTACAATCAATTGTAATTGATAACACGAGAACAAAACCTCATGCAAAACCCAAGCGCTCCAAATAGAGAAGACAAAAGTCAAACTAAGTTGAGCTTCCTATAAAATACCTATCTTGGATGTGGGTGCCCAAATTTTCCCAAGTAAACTTTGCCAACATCAAATACATTTCCAAATAAAAGCAACAACTTAAAGTCCCAAGATTGGGCATCCATGTTTGCCCAATATCTTTCATTCAACTGAAGTGATCAACACACACCAATCTCATTCAAACAACATGCAAGATTGATGTCCCCAATGTTATTCTAAATTACCTTGTTCTATACATGCAACTGACATGCAAACACATGATTCAAAATGCAACTGATACACATTATCTTAAACACTGAGATGCACCATCCTGCAAGTTTATGGAGTTGGAGTGTTCTGTAAGCAACCTCTCAAAATTGCCATTCAACAACATGCATGATCATATAAATAACATGAAAGCACATGCATGTCCATAGGAACAACATGCAACAACATATAAGCACATGCAAGTGACATGCAACAACATGCAAGCACATGCAAGTCCATAGAAGCAACATGCAACAACATGCAAGTCCATGCAAGTCTAACTTCACTATTAACTACCACATGATATTTATGCAAGTATCATGCATCTCTAAATCCTCTATTAACTGCTATATCATGTTCATGCAAATATCATGCATCTCTAAATCCACTAATAACTGCTATATCATGTTCATGCAAACATCATACATCTCTAACTCCTCTGTTAACTCCAAAATTATATCCATGCAAAGTGTATCAAAAATATCCACTCATGTATATAAAAAAGAAACAACAAGTCTAAATACCAAAAGGGAGCACCCAAGTTTAACTCCCACCTACTAGGAGTTATCAAACTCTCAAAATAGACTTAGGAGTTGTCAACAAAGTCTTCATGGCCCCCAGCCAAAATGTGGATGCCCAAATTTGAACCTATCAATTAGAAATTAATTACAATAAGCCAAGTGATATATTTAATCAATAACTAAACTCTCAAAGTCCTTATGTGTTGGGAAACATAATCCAAGAACTTTGGAGACACATGAATTGGTTAGAATTGCATGTTAATCGCAACTTATCCCAACACATTTAGATGAACTTCTCAAAGGAAGTTTTATTAGAGAAAGTAAGAATCCTTTAAGCTATCCAACATTTTTGGTCAATAATCTTGCAGAGAGAGAATGTGGAAAGAAAAGGTTTTTCATAAATTACAAAACTTTAAATGATCAATACTTCCATTCAGTTATCTAATTCCTTTCAGTACAAACTTAATACTAAGAGCTGCTTCCAAAAGAATCTTCTCCAAATTCAACTACAAGTCAGGATTTTGGCAAGTCAAAGTTAAAGAAGAAGATAGATACAAAATAACCTCTTCAGTCCCTCAAGGATTTTATGCATGGAATGTGATGTGATTTGGTGTAAAAACTTCCCTTGCTTATTTCCATCTTGAATAATGGACAAAGCTTTGAGAGCTCTTAAAAGTTCTTGTACAGTATATATTGATGACATTATAATTTTCTCTGATAATATTGACATGCATCAAGAACATCTTCAACTTTTGTTGGTTCCATTAAAGAGCATGGTATCTACCTCTCCACTAAAAATATGGTTATAGGACAAGAAGAGATTTATTTTATTGGGTTAATTCTTTCAGAAGGAAAGGTAAAACATCAGCCCCACATTTTGAAGCATATCAATGAATTTCTAGATGTTTTGGAGGAAAAAAAGAAAATTCAAAGCTTTTTGGGATGTTTAAATTACATATTTCCCTTCTACAATGGCCTTTCAAAAGACATGGGAAAACACCAATATTAGTTAAAGGAAGGAGCTAAAGAATGGATTGAAGAATTGACAGGGATTGTTCTAAAAATCAAAGCTAAGAAAATGAGTGCAGATATAGGCCAGGAAGGTTCACAAATCTCAAAATGCAAAGTTATCTCAAAATGGAAACTAAATAGATGTGTTTGTTACCACAAGTTAAATTTTGTATAAATTTTGAGTAAGTTAATTTGGTGGTTGATTACTATATTGAGTAGTTTAGTGACCTTGAATGTAAATTTTTTTAGTTATTGAAATTTAGTTAAATCTGACTATTGTACTCACATCAATCGTTGGATATGGTGGAAGGTTGTTATATTGATTTGTAGGTGATGATCATAGTAATCAATGAGTTGGTTATGGCCATGATGGTGGATGAATGGATTAGGATCAAAATTTGGATTCTAAGTATGCGAATTTATATTGGATCATTAATTAATATATTACATAATTATGTTCATTGCTTTGACCATATATGTTTTCTATGGACAAAATAATATTTTAAGGAGTGTGTAGGGTGAGAAAATATCAATGGGAGGATCAAAGAATCATCAAGACCCTACCATTGTTTACTTAACAAAGTGAATTGGAATGTTTTAAATTTTACAATGTTAAGTGTTTGAATATTTTTTACTATTGTTTTACTTTAAGTTTTGATTATATGTGTTAATTTCTTAGTGGTTGACATGTGGAAATAGGGTGAGGTAGATTACAAATCCATATAGAAATATTTGGGCTAATTTTTTAGAGTGAAAAATAAATCCTGGTGTTATTATTATACTTTTGGGACCATACCCAAGTACCTATGTGTAGAATACTTGGGGAAGGGTGTAAAGGTTTTCATGGGCTTAAAAAAAGTACTTTTAGGGATCTTGAAAAGAGATCCCATATTGTATGGCATAGGTATTTGACTCTAGACACCTAAGCCACCCTATGACTTACCATAAGAGTTGGTTTGGGGATGTTAATCTCCACTTGGGAAGAGCATCCATGTGAGCTCGCATGTGTGAGCATACCTCCTCCCATGTGATTGTCATTGAAAAGTCTTATCAACTTGGGATTTATTAGAGAGGAATAGTCAAGGGTGAGAGAGGATGTTGTTGTCATGAAAAAGTAGGAAATACAGTCCAAAGATCTAAGCTTGAGTTTATTCTTTAAGTTTGTTTATACCCCAGACATGACAGTGATAGAATAACAGATAAAGGTGGTAAGGTATAACATAGTGCAGTAAGTTAAAATCCTACATACAACATCATGCACAACATCAAAAATTAAATATTACTCCATCAATCCTTATATCTCCATATTATATATTAGAGAAGTATTACAATATAAGGTCTAAGTCTTTGCTCTTCTTTATCCTTCTATATATTTTATTATCATCTCTCTTCTTGCATCTTCTATCTTGATATCTATTACATATGCATGGTATTAGGGAAGTGTCCCATATGGAGAAGCCTAGGAATCATCTTGTATGTTGGCCCTACCCTCCACACTTCTCTTGCGATGAGTTGCGGTACATTCTAGTTGATGCTCTGTCTCCTGCCAACATCATCCTCCCTTTTTGAAACTATGTCTTGTCCTCAAGACATGAGGTATTAATCGAAGGGTCGGATGTTCTTGTAGACAACTTTGAGTTGAGTGAGTGTAGTGTCGCATTTCATTTTAGCCTATTGTAGTACTTGTATCTATCCTTCTAACTAAATTTCTATTTTTTTTCTAGTTCTCCAAGAGTGGAAGGTATCTGAATATTTTGAGCATAGCGTGTGAAAATATTCTTGTTAAGTGAGATAATATGAGGCTTACCACTTCCCTTAGCTATTTTATCTGTGCTTTGATCTGTTCTCTCTACTCTTGTAGCTAGTGTAGCTGTGTGTGGGCATTGTCAATTTGTGCCGTAATTCTCCCATTCAAATATTTTAGTAGATCATAGGTGGCCACAGTTTGTACTATTTTTATCTCTAGATTGTCTATCTGATCTTTTATATTTTAGTAGTTGTAGGCCATTGAAAGAAAACTTGATATAGTATAGTTTCATCTCCTATGGCTTGTTAGATATTTTTTATTTGTGTTTCCTACTATGTGTGTGTTGATGCTCATTTCTTAGAAGCCTCATCCATTATTTTCTTGTTTATTTCATTTGTAACTTGTTGTTTTACCTTTACTTCTTGGTACTTTAATTCTTCTTGTAGGTTGTCGACCAGTTGCTTCAACTAATATGTTAGTGGTAGTGTTGTGTCTCTTTGAACATTGGTCAACTAATTATGAATTGTATCTATAGCCTCCTATAGTTTCTTAGTACTATCTACATGTTGTAATATGTATTCCCTTTCTATAGTATGGAAGATGTCCCCTAGCTCTAACTTTTGAATTGGTGAGATTCCAGAGAGGTTGACCCATGACCAATCAAAGGAAGTTTTAGAAGCTGAGGGGTGACCAATGGTTGTATTTTCTTTTTCTGTACCAAGAAATCCTTAATTGATTATATAGGAGAGGTGGAAGTAGTGATCTCTAGAGTATATTTTTTCCTTGTTTTATGTGATCCTTCTCCTTGTTCGATCTCTTATGTGTTCTACAAAGATGATTCCACTTGTTCTTGTTCCTTTAT
Source organism: Cunninghamia lanceolata (assembly GCA_027924645.1). Lineage (NCBI taxonomy): Eukaryota > Viridiplantae > Streptophyta > Pinopsida > Cupressales > Cupressaceae > Cunninghamia > Cunninghamia lanceolata. Next base: position 9,259,673 of record BSBN01001054.1, read on the forward strand.
TTCTTCTCCCCTTAGTGTACCATATGATTTCTTTGTAATATCCTCAGTTTCCTTCTCCACTTTCTATATTTCTTCCTCTAATAGGCTCATCAAGGTATCTACCCTCTACTTTGTTCTTAGTTCTTTTTCTTGCATCTTTATTAATTTTTATATATTTTTAGTCGAGATGGCTTGGTCCACCTCATCTATTTATCTCTATCACATTCCTTCTTTCATTTCTAGGGCTTGTTCTCTTCTCTTCCTCATTGATTCTGTCAATTCTTGAGGGGAGGCTTCCATTAAATATGTTAAGGGTGAAAAAGATGAATGATGAAGACTAGCAAGCATACTAGATCAAACCCTCTTCCACACTAACATTCAATTACAAGACCAGGCTAAATCACTACCATAGGGAGGTGGACATAGCTATAGATCTTGTACTTAGGAGTGCTATGGAAAGATCTGATTTAATCAAGCCTTTTATCAAAACCTAATCCAATCAATGCACTAAACCCTAGATTTGTAACGATCTGATCATAGAAGAAGATGTACAACAGATAATCAAAAACTAATTTCACAAGAGTGTTGAACACAAAGAATACTGAGAGGGGGGTGAATCAATATTCTATAAAACCTTTCTTTCACATATTCATTAATCCATTTACCAAATTCAATAACATGGAAGCAAGATAAACATAAGAAGAGCAATGACAAAGTCATAACACATAGACACCAGGATTTTTACATGGAAAATCCAAAAAGAAAAAAACTATGGTGAATGTTATCTTATAATATATTATGATATCAAAACCAAATTACATGAAGGCTCACTGCCTAAGGACTCACTATCCAAAGAAGTGCTCACTGTAATAGGCTCACTATAAAAAAGAGAAAAGAAGATAGAAGAAAGATTGGCTCACTGCCAAGAGAAGACTGCTACAAATGCATCTATAGAATGTTGAAGTGTAGTTCCACTAATAACTCTATACACATATTCAAAAGTCTTCATCGTATCTACCCTATTTTCCTACTTTGCTTCACATATACTCTATTCTATTACCCTTACTGTTCTTTCTAATCATAAAATTGTCTTAGATCACATACACATCAAATTATCACTATATTCACATGCACTGATGCCTCCAATATCAAAATCTATCAGATATATATATCTGCAACATGAATTATCCTAAAACTAGGTCATCATGCAAAATATGGAACTTGCATATCAAATTTCTACCTTGTCAACTTGATCCTTTGTACAAACAACAATACGAACCCATACAATCATTTGGGAATCTTCATATAGGTCTGGCCCTATTATTGAACCACTTAGAATAATGATCTAAGCATTATCTTTTTACCGCACATCGATCCAACTATGTGTCGACCTTATCCCAAAATACATATTGTCTATCATATCATAACTTCCAGTGTAGACCATATGAAACGTCAAAATTCATATCAAACATTCATTAGACATCACCAATCATACCTTCAAAACTGCATGTCATAATATTCTTGTGTGATGATATGCGGATCTCAGAACTGTTGCCTCTATCTTAGTTAAACTTTGTCAAACTCACTGCCGAAACTTGGAAGCTTGTAGATGATCTTCTGGTAGACTTCAGATACTGTAAATCTAGAATTAGATAGCTATCATATGTGTTTACAACACCTTCAAATCTCACATTGAAATAACTAGTAGCAGAGGAATGCGAAGTGAATTACTCAAGTGTTTTGCATTGTTCCTCACTATACTTTACTTACCGGACTTAGTCAAATCATATGTATCTTCCAGAGATTATCAGGACATGAATACAAGAACATAATATTGTCAAAGGATTGTGTACAACATACTAGAACTGCATAATAAGATTTTCATCTATGGAGGAGTACTAACTGGATTTTTGTCCCTAGCTCAATGTGCTACCAATACTTAGTCAATCTTACCAGACTAGAATACTGTATACATCTTTGTCTCAAGAGTTGTCTTCAAACATGTCAGGTTGTTTCCATCAATGACAACATCAAATCTTCAACATAACAAAAATGTCTCTTGACTATGTTGCCAACAATCTCCCCCTTTGGCATTGATGGCAACACTTAGTGAAAAATGTTTATCTGCTCCTCCTTACTATGTACACTCTATTTTTCTTCTTTCCTAAAGATATTTGGCCATTTTCCACTGGATCTTCTTCTCCCCCTTTGACATCAATGGCAAAGGTGTATGTACAAGTAACAAAATTGTATTGTAAAACTATTATACTTAGCCACATATGTGCAGGTTTAATAAAAAACTCACTAGCTAAAAAGTAGAGAGGATGTCTAAGTATATGACTTTCAATTGAGCTAACTCTCCTTCTCATTTGGTCTTGACACTGTTCAAAAATTGAATGTTTCCATTTACTTGAAATGCCAATTCTTCTTCCTTATAAACAGTTGTAGGCACATCAGTTATTTGCTTTATCGTGATTGCCTCTACTCATAGACCAATCATAGAATCAAGCATGGATTCTATAGTTTCTCTTACTTAGCACATTCTACTCTTGGTGGCCTTTTTCTTACTCTAGACTATTTATTTGTTCATGAATGCCTTCTATTTCTGACCTTTTGTTTGAGATGGAGTTAGTTGCTGGGTCAAAGGTTTCTAAGATTTGTAGCAGTTTAAGCTCTAACTCATCTATTTTCTCCTTCAATTCTTTTGTTGACTTAGGCCAACATAGATAAAAATTGTATTTATCACTAGCATCCTTAATGGCAGTCTCTATACTCTTGATGTTATTATCTAACAAAATTGCATCTTTGGCTAACTTATCCTTTAGCTCAACTAGTCTCTTATCACTGATCTCTGCTCTAACCTTAGTATTTTCTACTATTTCAAAGGATTCAAAATGAGTATTTACAAAGTTTATCAAGCCTTTGAGCTAATCAGTTGATGACAATGATGTATCCTTTTGGTATGTAGGCATCAACTTCTCTAAAATACCAGATGCCTATTCGATGGGCTCACTGCCCTAGATGTGAGACCTTAGAATTTCTTCTTGAGCCTTGGCTTGCACATTTGATACTAATTTGAATTTTTGCAAAGGAGACATTGAAGCCAAGTTTATTGGTCCTTGCATAAACTCATACTCATCCAAAACTTGTGTTCCTTGTTGCTTCTCCAAAAATTCCTTGATAGAGTTTACTAGATCCTCTGAGGAAACAATGTCTCTTTCCATATTAGACACTTCTTTTTATTTTGCTCTAGTGGTTCTATGTCCATAGCCTCTTATTCATAAATGTTTTGTTCTACTAGAGGGCTCTTCTCAGCTTGTTCATTTTCTTGATCATTAGTTTGCTGATCCAGAGGAGGACTTGTCTGTATTTGGTCCTTAGACAACTTTGTCTTGATCATTAGTAATAGGTGCTTGATCAGGTACATGGGTTTGATAATCTTCTTTCTCCTTTATCTCTTCATTAGTTGTATCCAACTTTTGATCCAGACTAACTTTTGGAACAGATGTGTCATCTCCAACACTTGTATCTTCTTTATCATTTGTAATTGGGATGTTGAGATCTTTTAGAATATCAAGTCTTATTTTCTATGTTTATTTCACAAATTTCTTTGTGTTCCCTAACATCAGAGTGTTGATCCTTCTTTTTATTTCAATTTTACCTCCAAGAATCTTGAAGACTTTGGTTCTCTCCTTAGGAGTCACATTTGGACAAAATTTTAGCAATGCATTTTATCTTACCTCCACATCTTTAGCCATTATATCTTCCTTCTTGACAAACATTATACTTGCAAGGGTGTTAAGGAGATCTGCAATCAACTCAATAAGAGCTCTATTATATATCTCTAAATATCTTCTTATAGTAGTCTGAATGATGCCTTTGTCTATATCATCATAATCATCATACAATTGAGCTACAAGATTTACATTTCCATCAACTGTTATAGCCTTCAAGACATCCTCCAAATTTATTGTAGCTTCTTCTTTCACTGTCTCATCTTGTCTTAGCTTTTTGATTTTTCCCTTATTGGAGGGCTTCTCCTTTTTACTCCCAAAGGCTTTAGCAGCCTTAACTTTCATTTTCTTTACTTCCTCATCTGACTCAATTTCCTCATCATCAACACTTATACTAACATGTGTCCTTTGGACTTTGGTATTCATTCTTTTGTGCCTTTTATCAGTGGGTTTATTCGTAGGTGCTTCCATAGAGGGTATGGGACCAGAGGATGTAGATGCAGATTGTGAAGTAGATGCTCTTGTTCTCTTCTTTGTTACTACAGGCTCCTTCTCTTTCCTCTTAGACTCTTTTGAAGTCTTTTCAGGCTCACCTTGCTTCATTTCTTTAACTACCCTAGCTACTTCAACCCTTTCTCTTGTTTTAACAATATCTTCTTTAGCAAGTCCAATGCTCTAGGCATATTCCTCTACCAATGTCTTCATCTTTTCTCTGGTTTTCTAACTTCATCAGTTCAACATGAACTTTGACAAATAACTCCTCATATGTACCAAACCTTGCCTCATTGGTGTCCTTGGGTTTTCTCAACATGAGCTTAGCATAACCATCCAATATTTCTTTAGCCACTTCATAGCCCATTGGAAGGACCCAAACTGTCCTAGGTTCAATAGCCTCCTATTGATATGCACTAGGCAACTGAGAGCAGGAGTGAATCAGTTGTCACAAAAACATAAACACTTTTTGTAATTTAATCATTCAACACTTATCCACAATTATTATGATTTAACAATGAGAGCATGAAATTAGAAACTTAACAACAGAAGCAACATCAAACACAAGAGACACCAAATTTACGTGGAAAACCCCAAGGTGGGGAAAAACCATGGAGAGGATTAACTCTCAATATATTGCCATCTTGAAATAGTGATGTTTAGGCTTGGTCACCCCATGGGCCTAAACATACTGGCTTACTACCATGAGGAACAACTAGGTCTAGCAAACTCACTACCTCAACCCTAAACCTAGCAAGATTACAATAAGGGTTGTTAAACCCTAAGGGCTATTAAACCCTACTAGTGGCTTACTACCAGATTCACTATCACGATCAAACACCTTTCTTTATTGTGAATAAACAAGTTCTCATCTCTGCTCTTCCTCTACCCTACTCTTCCTTTGCTCTACTCTTTCTCTTCTTTCCTCTTCCTCTTCTCTGCTCTACCTTTGGACTTTTCTTAATATATTCTAATTTTTCAGTCAAGGACAACTTTTCCATGACTCAACTACAAGTATTTATATAGTACATCAACCTTGGAATGATCATCAAGGTTGGCACCAACCATTGGAAAAATCTCCAAGGTCGGTATTACAAACATTTACAAAATAGGTCCTAAACTATTTCAACATCATGCAAAAGGAATGAAATGTAGATCACACGATGCCTTATCTAGGACTCAAGCATGATCTTCTATGCCACAACACGCTTCCACAATCTTCTAGAGATCTCTGCAATCACTGGGATCAACCAGGTTGACCAAGACTGGTTACACACTATGTTATCTAGGAACAATCTTTACACACCATCTCAATTTATTAAAGCTGACCAAAGTCCAAATAGGAACATGATTAGGAGACATCCACAAGCATGCTATAATCATCAGGAGAAACTTCTCGAACCTTAACCATTTTATTCATAGGAATCTTCTCATCAAAGTACATGAACTTTACTATCTTCAACTATCATAAAAGAAAGATAGCTTATAGACCACCAAACCATGAACCATTGCAATTGTAGGCACTTATCATCATCCCAAACTTCCCTCTAGAACTGCATAGCAAAATACTTTATTACGAAGGAATGCAGAGCCAAATATTGTCTTCCTATCTCAACTGAACATATAAAAAAATTAGGCTTCACTCTAGTGAACACAACTCACTCAGATCATTATACGGATGGCTTAGACCTGAAATGTAGCATCGTTAGACATACCTCTAACTTACTTCCAATCTACAGACCATGGTCTTCAAGCATGAACAAATGTGGAGAAGTTTACCAGACTATTCTTCAGCATACAACTCACTGTCTATACTGCACTTCTCTATGGCTTACTTGTTTCTTCTGGATAGGCTAATTTTCTTAATATCCTCATCATACAAGTCTTCTAAAAAAGTAATGGAATAGGATACAATTGACATCAATGACAACACTGATTAGGCACATACTTGTAACAATCTCCCCCTTTGTCATTGATGGCAACATATGATGTGAAAAACTACAACAGCCATCAAGACAATATTCTCCCCCTTTCTCTTTACACACCTGCACTCTTTCTTTCTTTCTCTGCACTCCAAAATTCTCCCCCTTTCTCTTACACATCTGCACTCTAAGTTTTTCACGTGACTTCTCTCCCCCTTTGACATCAATGGCAAAGGGCACATACTTGCACTCTTTTGCTCTAATCTAATCTCTCCTCTGAACTTTTTGACTACTCTCCCTTAGAAGTAGCCCTAAAAAGCATCAATCTAGACTTCTAAACACCTCTAGACTGATGCACCATTGTGCATCTTAGTTTAGAGCAGGAGGGGTGATGACCCCTAACTTTTCTCTGAGATACTCAAAAGTATCCTTGGGCAAAGGCTTGGTAAAAATATCTATAATCTAATCCTTGGTTGAAACATACTCCAACTTCACTTCATTCTCTATCACCTTTTCTCTCAAAAAAAATACCTAATGGATATGTGGTTTGTCCTTGAATGCATCACTGGATTCTTTAATATATTGATGGCACTTGTATTGTCACAAAAGATTGTAATTGGATCTTCATACACAACTCTAATGTCCTTCAAAGTCTACTTCATCCATAACACTTGAGTGGAATTACATGTTACTGCAATGTATTCTATTTTAGCAGTAGACAAGGATATTGAATCATGTTTCTTGCTCAACCAAGATACTAAACTTTTTCCCAAGAAGAATGAACCTCCACTTGTGCTTTTTATGTCATCGACATTGCTGGCCCAATCTGCATCTATATATACACTAAGAATAAAGTCGCTATCCCTAGGATACCACAAACCATAATCTATTGTGCCTTTTAAATATCTCATAATTATGTTGACTGCCATCACATGTGATTCCTTAGATTTTTCCTGAAATATTGCCACAAGACACACTGGATGCATTATGTCAAGTCTAGTTTGAGTCAGATAAAGTAATCCTCCAATCATAGATCTATACTTTTTCTAGTTTACAATGGGTGACTTATCATCTTTGGTCAACTTACAACCAGTTATCATAGGTGTACATACTAGTTTAGAGTCTTCCATCCCAAATTTCTTTAACAACTCTTTCACATACTGAGAAATGAAGATACCCTTATCTGATTGACTTATTTGCAGACCTAAAAAGAAGTTCATCTCCCCAAACATAGACATTTGAACTTCATTTTGGATTTCTCCAACAGAAACTAAGCACATACCTTCATTACCTCCAAAAATAATATCATCAACAAATACTGCAACAATCAGAGTTTGTTCCTCGTTGATCTTGAAGTAGAGGTTACTATCTATATTAGGTACCTATTGTTGATGATGATTGTTAGTCATAACAACATGCATAAAAATTTGTACATCAAACCTTTATTATCTTGTAAAGTATGATCAACTTAGGATAAGTTGATGACTCCAAGTCTCTATTGATCAGGTCATGATCATCTGACATTACTCAGAGGTTGATGTGACATGCTATTTTCCATTTCAAGGTCCCTTACATTTGTTTGAATGATTAGTAGATTCTATTTCCTGTAAATATACTCCACAGAGAGGTTATTTCTACTCTATTTCAAAGATAGCTGATGTATTTGCAAGTTTGATCATTTCTTCTGATTATTGATCATCATGAACTTGTTCTTTCTTCTACACAGTGTATTTACTCAAATGATGTGTCTGTAAGTAGATATTTGCATGATATTTGTCAATTTAACATGTTTTTACTCTAAATATGCTATGTATTTCTAATTATCTATGAGATGTCAGCATATTTCATGTTATTTGCTTCTAATCTTCTGTTATTTGTAATTATGATGGTGAATTGTTATGAAATTAAAAGAAATTTAAAAGAATGCTTCTAATTTTGGTGAATCTTTAGCTATTGAACCACATACATACAAGATACATTCATGAGGAGAAGATATCAAACCATATTTTCACCAGGATGTTCCACAGCTAGATACGGATGATGCTAACTCCAAAGGATAAGGAATGAAAACAATACATGCAGACTGGCAAGAACTCCAAGGGACGTAGCTGATCAATGCATGTATCAATATTTCATACATAGATTACTCAAGATTTATGATTATTTGTAATCAAATTGTCTTCTCTTTCATTAAGTATGCATAACATGTACATTTACAATAGCTTTGAAATAAGTCGTAATATTTCAGCAATCAAATTTCAATTAAGCTTCTGAATAATCAAAATATGGCACCCCTGCACCTTTTATAGAATAAGGTGAGGGAGCGGTTACAAATGACCTATGGTCAAGATTTGTCAATTAGGATCAATGGTGCACATTCATCTCTAATCGTCTGCCAAAATATCTAAATGGCATCTTTTCCTTCTCAAAGGATGATGTTGGAATCTTTCAAAATAAGATTCCCCTTTTCTTTAACCTCTTCTACTTCCATATCCCCTCTAGCCTCATCTTCTTCTTCAAGACTTTCTCCTTCTGATGGCTCTTTTTCTTGGTCTTCTTCTCTTTTTTCACCTCGCCCCCTGTATCCTTTGTAAATTTTGCCTTTTCCTATGTAGACTTCACCTTCTGAGATGTCATCACCACTTTGTCACTTTCCATATACATGCATACCTGCCAACAGACATAAGTTTATAAAATGGATTTTAAAATTCACTTCGATTTCGTCAATTTATACCTTTCCTGCATACCCCTCATCGAATATGCACAACACAATAGAATGGACACCACAGTCTATAAAATGGATTAAAGTCACTTTTTAGTCTTGAACCTAACTTTTGTCATAAACATACAAGCATTCAAATATACAAAGAGTTTTCTATATTGAACTTCTGTTTGACATCCGGCTTGTATCTTTCACTTTGCATATCGCTTTTGTCTATTATCTTATATAAGCGCACATACAAACAACCCTATGCAAACCCCCTTTCATTACCCTTTATCTCTTTCGATGCTTTTAATTCCCTTGTATATCTTATTAAGTATATCATAAACATACAAGCATCCCAAACATACAAATACTTTTCAGTATTTAACTTTCTTTTCGCATCCGGCTTGTATCTTTCGCTTTGCATATCGGCTTATATATCGAAGATATACATTGTTATTATACAAACCTGACGTACAAGTGGTGGAGCTGACATCACTTTTCTGATTGTATCTTCCAAAATGTAACAATACCTGTATCCAATTTTTAGATACAAAGCCTAATACATACAAACTCCTTTGTATCACCCTTTCAGACTTATCATTTTTATAGACCATAGTTTACTTACTTTTCAGCTTCGTGATGTATATAAAGTGCAATGCATCTTTCGATACACGTTAAGGTGTGATACATCATTTATATCAGATTTTAATCTTTCCTGAATTTGACATTGTATGCATATTGAAATGTATAACCCGAAACATACATACATGGCACGAAACATACAACAATAAAACCTCATTTCATAATCTTTTTGGTTCCGTGACATGCATATAGCCTTGTATATCATTGTGTATGTTTTCCTTGTCCAAACATACAAACTCAAAATACATCTGACGGACTTGACCAATTATTTATTTAAACTCTTAACTTTACCGGGTCTGACTTGTATGTAAAAATAAAGCTTTAGCCAAATGCATACAAGTATAATGATTTAATAAACCCGACTGCTCCCTTATGCAACTCATACAATGACACAACATACAAACGACTTTGTATATGTATCATACAAACCATCCTATAGTGCATTTTACCAAAAACACATATCTTACAAAATATTGGGAAATTCAAAATGGTTCAAGAAGCAACCCTCACTCATTTTTGACAAGGAATTCACCCATATTCAGCTCTAGTACTTAATGCTATTTTTTTCTTATTTTCAACAAGGTTTGTACTTTTCACTCCCTTTTCCCTTTACCACCAAGTAGACCCACACACACAAGTAAAAGCCACAGCCACAGAAGGGGTCCTCATTTTGCTAAGAAGTAAAATGGGGCGTGTTGTGAGCATCACAACACCTATCCAACCATGCATACCATGCCCTGGGAGCTTACTTCAATCCATACAGTGGTTTCTTCAATCTGCATACCATGTCCCCTTACTCTGATGACTGAAATCATTTCAGTTGTTCAATATAGACTTCCTCTTCCAACTCTCCATTTAAGAAGGTAGACTTCACAACCATTTGATAAACCTTTAAATCTTTGTATGTTGCAAAAGCTAGAAACATCCTTATTCCTTCAATCCTTGCTACTAGAGAAAAAGTTTCTTGAAAGTCTATTCCTTCAACCTGAGCATATCCTTTGCATACCAATCTTGCCTTTGTTTCTTACCACTTCACCATTCTCATTCATTTTGTTTCTGAAGACCCACTTTGTACCAATTACATTCTTGTCTGCTGGTCTAGGAACAAGATTCCAAGTCTAATTCTTCTCCCATGGCCTTTATCTAATTCTCATCTTTGCATGCCTCACCCATAGTTTTAGGTTCAATCTTAGAGATCAGACATAAATTTACTTGTTCTTCTGCATCTTTTCTTCTAGTTAAGATCCCTTTGCTCTTATCTCCTATGATTTGATTTTCAAAATGACTGATTCTTACATATCTTGGAGTTTGGTAGCACTTACCAAAGCTTGTTCTTTTTTGTCTGTATCGTCTTCATGCTGCACCACTTCTGAAACATCTGGATCATCTAATTGATATCCACTTGGTTTTGAAGACCTTTCTTTACACTCATCAACTTTGACATTTGCACTTTCAATGATTTTATTCAGCCTCTTATTATAGCACTGGTAGGCCTTACTCTTGGTGGGGTAACCAAGGAAGATTCCTTCATCACATCTAGCATCAAACTTGCCTAAATCTTCTTCTCTTTTGATATAACATCTGCTACCAAAGACTTTGAAGTATTTCACAGTAGGAACTCTACCATGCCACAATTCATAGGGAGTTTTTGAACTGTTACATTTTATTTGAATGCTGTTTAGGATATATACTATGGTGTGAATTGCCTCTCTCCAATATGCTTCTAGAAGATGAGCTTCCTTCATCATGGTTCTAGCAGCTTCTTGAACTATTTTGTTTTTCCTTTCAACAACTCTATTTTTTTGTGGAGTTCTGGGTGCAAATAGTTGTCTCTTTATTCCATGCTCTTCACAAAATAAATTGAACTCATTTGATGTGAACTCTCCTCCTCTATTAGATCTCAAACATTTTATTTTCAAATCCATCTCATTTTTAACCATTTCCTTAAATGCCTTGAATTTATCTAGAGCTTCATCTTTCTCTTTCAAAAAGGTGACCCAAGTCATTCTAGAATAATCATCAATGAGCAGCATGAAATAACTATCTTCTTGAAAACTTCTTACTCTGGTAGGTCCACACAAATCTATATGCACTAGCTCAAGTAGTCCTCCAACTGATTGATCCTTGCTTTTGAAACTTGTTCTTGTCTATTTCCCAAATTGACACTCCTTACAAACTGGATTAGCAGGCTTCACAAGCTTATGCAAATCTCTAACAATATGTGAAGTACTTATCTTCATAATATTATCAAAATTTATGTGGCACAACCTTCTATGCCATAACCAACTTTCATTAATCTGAGTCAACAAGCAATAGTTATCAGTTCCTTTCAAGTGATAGATATTACTTCTAGTTTTCTTACCAGTTGTAATGACTATTTTGGAGCTTTCCTTGATCTTGCATACATTGTCCTTGAAGCTTAATTCGTATCCCTTGTCATAAATTTGACCCACACTCAGAAGATTTTTCTTTAATCCTTTCACAGACAAGACATCTTCAGTATTATGCTTGCCATCAAAAGAACTAGATCCTTTTCCACAAATCCTACCAGTTGTATCATCGCCAAACCTAACTAGTCTACCATTATATATTTCCAAACTTACAAACTTACTTTTGTCACCAGTCCTGTGGTGAGAGAAACCACTATCAATAACCCATTCATCTTTGTCCTTGATGACCTGAGTAGCCAAAGCACTTTCCACTAGTTTTTCTTCCTTCATACAGCTAGAAGAATTAGTAGACACAAGATCTTCCTTAATAGCAATGAACAAGCATTCATTTATAGAGGAATTATCATTATTTGGTTCACCATTATCTAATACTCCATCATCATCAAAGTCTTCAACATAATAACACTTCTTTTGGGTCCTATGCCTATTCTCATATCTTCTTCTATTTCTTTCAATTCTTTCAAGACATCTAGAAGCCAAATGACCTACTTTACCATAGGAGAAACATTTGAAAGGTAATTTGCCTTTATACTTATTAGATCCTCTTTGTAGCCTATCCACAAAGTTGGCTTCAACTTCATCTATCTCATCATCGGATTCTACCTTATACTTTTCTAATCAGGAAGTACTTCTGGGAGTACTTGCTTTGAAGGTAGTCTTAACTTTTGGCAGAGCATCATCTAACTCCCTCATCTCAAAAGTAGTAAGCTTACCAAGTAACTGATTCCTGTTAACTATTTTTACTTGTATAAATTCTTCAATCATGGCCACCTTGTGACAGTTTGACTTGGGAAAAGATCTGAGTATTTTTGTGACAATTTCCTTTTCATTGAGAGTTCCACCTATGGATTTTATCCCTGCAACAAGTTCATCAACTCTTTTCATAAACGTTGATATGTTTTCATCATTGTTCATCTTCAAGCTTTCATATTTCACTTTCAGACTTTGTAACTTGGCTTCCTTCACAGAGTCATCTCCTTCATACAGATTTTTCAACTTTTCCCATACCTTATTTGTAGTTTCAAGATCTACCACTTTCATTAGTATTGAGTTAGTTAATGAGCTTAGCAGAGCATCCCTTTCCTTGATATCTATCTCATATTCTTTGATTTCATCTTCAATCATTGGACCATTTTGAGTTATGGCATATTATGTTTCTGCATCTTTCCAAACTTTGATACCAAGAGAAAGAAGATGGATTTTCATCTGAGCCTTCTAGAGAACATAATTAGTTCCATCAAAATGCGGCGCTTCCTTCTTGTAAGACATTTTGGATCTTCCTCAAGCTGTTAAACTTTCTTCAAGACTCACTACCTCAACGCTAAACCTAGCAAGATTACAATAAGGGTTGTTAAACCCTACTAGTGGCTTACTACCAAATTCACTGTCATGATCAAACACCTTTCTTTTGTTGGAAACACGGTTGTTGTTGTACCAAAAGGTCGACTTGTTAATGCTCGATATAACCACTAGAGTTAATGAATCCATGGGAGGTGGTTAAGCCATGTCACGAATCTTGCAAGAGATGCTAGGTCACTACCAACAATCCCCCAGCATCACTCGTGGGAGCCCTCGTCACTCACGAGGGAGATTCAAACCTAGAACCTTTGGCTCTGATACCAATTGTTGGAACCATGGTTACCGTTGCACCAAAATGTCAACCTGTTAATGCCCAATACAACTGCCAGAGTTAATGAATCCATAGGTGGAGGTTAAACCATGTCATGAATCCTGCTAGAGATGCTAGCTCACTGCCAACATCATTATTGTGAATAAATAATTTCTCGGCTCTATTCTTCCTCTGCTCTACTCTTCCTCTTCTTTCCTCTGCCTCTTCTCTGCTCTACCTTTGGACCTTTCTTAATATATTCTCATTTCACCTAAGGACAACTCTTCCATGATTTAGCTACAAGTATTTATACACTACATTAACCTTGGAATGATCATCAAGGTCGGCATCAACCATTGGAACAATCTCCAATGTTGGTATTAAAAACATTTACAAAATAGGTACTGACCTATTTCAAAATCATGCAAGGGAAATGAAATGTGGATTATTCCATGCCTTAGCTAGGACTCAAGCATGATCTTCCACACCACAAAATGCTTCCACAATTTTCTAGAGATTTTCACAATCACTGGGATTAACCAGGTCGGCCAAGACTGGTTAAGTGCTATGTTATCTAGCAACAATCTTCACACATCATCTCAATTTCTTAACATGGACCAAAGTCCAAATAGGAATATGATTAGGAGACATCCACAAGCATGCTATAATCATCAAGAGCAACTACACAAACCTTAACCACTTTATTCATAGGAATCTTCTGACCGGAGTACATGAACTTTATTGTCTTCGACTATCATAAAAGAAAGATAGCTTGTGGACCACCAAACCATGAACCATTGCAATTATAGGCACTTATCATCATCCCAGACTTCCCTCTAGAACCACATAGAAAAATACTTTATTGTGGAGGAATGTGGAGCCAAATATTGTCTTCCTGTCTTAACTAAACTTATAGAAAAAGCAGGCTTCACTTTGGAGAACACAACTCACTTAGATCTTTATGCAGATGGCTTAGACCTAAAATGTAGCATCCTTAGACATACCTCTATCTTACTTCCAATATACAGACCATGATCTTCAAGCAGGAACAAATGTGGAGCAGTTTACCAGACTATTCTTCAGTATACAGCTCACTGTCTGAACTGCACTTCTATGTGGCTTACTTGTTTCTTCTAGAGAGGCTAATTTTCTCAATATCATCATCATACAAGTCTTCTAAAAATGTAATGGAATAGGATATAGTTGACACCAATGAAAACAATAATATGTTGACATTAATGTCAACACCAATTAGGCACATACATGCAACACCTCCATCATGCATTGATATTTGTTTACAATAAAACTTATATCATCCTTGTATTTCTCAACTATTTTCTCTGGTATTCTTTGCCTAGATTACATTGTTTTTTGAAAATTCTTGAAGTAGCCCCACAGGGCTGCATTCTATGCATCCCAACTTCCTATGCTATTAAGGTGGTTTCTAATTTGAATGGAAATTGGTTGACTATAGACCAAATCAACTCCATCCTTGGTAATTCTTGCATAAAATAGAAAAATAAACATGTGATCAATGAACCAAAATTGAAGGGATATTTGTGCTCTTTTATTGTCTTCAAATTCTCCATTAATTGCTACCAGAGCAAATCACAAAGGTCATAATCTGCATTCTTCTTAACCATGTCATAGGTTGTATCTATGGCAGTTCTAGAGACAAAGTTCTCCTAGTTTGTGAAGTAGATCTTGTAGCTGATCATCACAGATGAAAACTTGACTGCATGGTCTTCAATGTCATTAATTGTCAATTCTCTTTTATCAAATTTGGCTCCGGTGGCTTCTGTCATTATGCTATTTTTCACAGCTTTCAACATGTTGGGTCTTTCTCTCTGAATTGGCAAAGGGTTTACCAGTTCCAATGCACAGGCAGATTCGGCCAACAAATACAGGAGGTTGTGTGAGCTGCCTCCCCTTCACTTCTGGTTTTGCCACACCAAGGGGGGTATCCCTATAGCTAAAGGTTTAACTTTGACTCACCCAATAGAAAAATTTAGCTTTATAATAAAGGAAGAATACTCTCATGTTTGGACCAAGATTTGCATGGTAAATCACAAGGCTGGCAATGTTCTTGGACATATCTAATTGGTTAGGAATGATAGTATGCAGGGGTCCTATTTCTACTCCTACAACTAATAGGTTGGAATTATGAAATGGTTTGTATTAAGGTTGAAGCTTTGAAAGGATTTGTTTTAATGTTTTAGATGCAAGATAGGGGGTTTTGGATCATAACTACTACATAAGGGCAGACCGGTGCCTATCTCAGGGCAAGGAGTCAACTAGATGTATACAAGAGAATGATTTGAACTGGGAATTCAAATTTCAAGGGGTAAGATTGGTGCTTTCCTTACAAACACCACCCAAGAATGAGTATTTAGATATCTCTACTTACAAATATCCCTACTAGCATACAATCTTCATCATACTTAACCTAAAATAGTTTAATCCACTCCTTGAATGGAGGTCAAAAGTTAAGCATGCAATATAGAAATCTATATCCAAGAATCTAAGTAACCCTTAGCAACTAGATTCAAAGAAGGGATGCATACAACAAATGGAGACAAACAACTAAACACATGCAAAGAAGCATTCTTCATATAAACACAACATGAAATTGAACATATGTGCAACCTGCATTCAAATGCAACTCATAAACTCACAAAAGAGATAGAATAACCAAGAAATGCTCTGTTCTTCATTATTTTCTCCAAAAAATTGCCCAAGTCTTCAACAACCAAAAAAATGAGTGACACAGTCCTCTTCTACATCAAGAACGTGCAATCAGCATTAATTACATGGGTCATTTTGAGATGCTGCTAGATACACTACACCATCAGAATGGCACCAAAAACATTCAATGCAGTCAAGAGACAGAGGAAAGAAGTAGGTGAGATTGGGATGTGAGCCACCAACTGAAGATTTTCTCCTTTAAGATGGTAGTTGGCCTGTCAATCCATCGACCCATACCTCTACAAATTTGCCATTAATACCAACCTACCAATTTTGGGATGCAGCAATGGTTCACTTATTCATGAAGTTTCTTCCCACTTAGATTTGATGCAGTGAACACATAGAAAAATACTCCTACTCTGAAGATTTGAAATAGGTCGTCAATTTCCTTCTTCCCACCGAGACCTTTGACTTCAATTTGATCGAGCAATCTAGTCACCAGCTTTGAAAAATCATTGACCAATGAGATTGCACCACATAGGCGCCCTTTTTCCATCGCTAACTTTTCCCTCTTCCATTTTGCCATTTTCACCTTTTTGCCATTTTTGCCTTCAAATCTTTGTATATGTAGTTGCATGTACATACAACTACCTTGGGACACGTGGCAACACCTGATTGGATCACCATCGATGTGTATTTGCATCTCTCTTGGTGATCCATTGTATCTTTTCTTGCATCTATGGTTGTATGTGCAATTGTATATACATACAATTGCAAACATACAAGGGCAGACCCCAAATCCTTATGAAACAAATTGCAATCGCAATCGGGTCCGGGCCTTGTATCTAACTCCTTGTGCATATTGGCATATACAAACACTTCACCATACAAACTGTGGACTCAACACTGAATTTGCCAAATTTGATTTGCTAGTCAGGTCTGCCTTGTATATCGCTTTGTATATGACCCTTGTATATGCCGACATACAATGCAAACATACATACAAGGAAAACATACAGTCACCTCTGCCTGTATCAACCAGGATGCATATTCATTTCAGGTTCAGGCCTATATCTCGGGAATGTATATTCCCTTGTATATGCGATTGTATGTGCAAAGATACAATCGCATATACATGCAATTGGTGGACCCCATCTTAGTATCTAACCTTTGCACATTGACTTTGCATATTTCCTTTGTATGTTGCCATCGATGTATCATTTTCTTTGTATATCTGCTTGCATCTTTCCTCTTTGCACCTGTGACTTGTATATGAGATACAATTGCCTTTGTATGAACCTGCCAGGCCCAATTTGATAATTTTTTGAAGTCCGGCATTGTATGTTTTACATTGTATAACCTTTTGCATTAGTTATATACATACAATCCCCTTTACACATATGTGGTCCCGACCACCATTTTAACCCGATTTGAAACTCTTTGAAGTCCACCACTTGTATATACCTATTGTATATCGAATATACAACAACATATACATGCAAAACCTTACATACAAGCACGGAATATTCCAAGAATCTGTGATAAAATCTTCAATGTACATCCACTTTGGCACGCCTGGAATGTATTTAAAAGCCACATACAAACCCGATATGCATACAACCATTTTTTCCACTTTTGAAGCCAATTTAAGTCCATTTTCGGGTCCGCCAATGTACATCTACACTTGTACATACAAAGACACATACAAGCGGCCATATACAAAGATACATGCAAGAAAATGTGAAGGCCGATGGACTTAGAATTTTTTGGGTTTTTCTAAAAAATGCCTATAGATGTGAATGCTCGAAACCCAAACCAGCAACAGGCACCAACACTTGCTCTGTCTAGGGATGCATGCCTCTTGTAGGCATGGTGAGAACTTTAGAATCTCTAGTTTCGCAGACCAGGCCTTATCCATTAGGCAACAAAGTCGAATGCTACACCAACCTGCATCACAGATCACATTTTCAAAATTTACTTGGTGGCCCAGGGCCACCAAAAAGGAAAAATCTAGAATTTCCCTTTATCAAATACTCAATTTTCATCTGATTTCTTCAAATGAAGCCTCAAAACATTTAACTGCCTGCAACACCCTACTTTGTAATTAATTGTGCTACTGCCCATTTTTCTTTCTTTAACAAATCTACAACAAGCTTCATCAGCATACATTATCATCAGCTGTAGAATGTCATCATCATATTAGTGACCAATGTTGCTTGGAAAAATAACAAACTCATATGAAACAAATGAATCCACATCACAACTTTGCCCTTCTTCAAAAAATAAGAGCTCCTTTCTATTAAACACACAATACTCAGGCACAAGCAACATCTCATAATTATATTCATCTTTATAAACACTCAGATATTCATCATGATTTCTCTCAATAATTTTATCATTAATGTCCACCTAAAATGTCTCAAGAGAAGGCATAAATAGCTCAGGGTGCAACCCCTCACTGAAAGTTTCATAGTTACCCCTATAACCAACACTATCCCCATCTGTATTAGCATGAACATCTGCAACGCGTCCATTCACATCTAAATAGTGACCCTATTTTTCTTCTTCACCAATGCACTAATAATCAAAAGCAAAATTTTCAACCTCTGCACTATAAAGGTAGTCAGAATTTTCAAGGAAACACTCATATTCAGCATCCATCTATATTTCATCATCTGAAAGGCTCTCATATGCATCTGAATGCTGATAATCACTAACATATTCACTGTCATCCCTTGAATCTGCATCTTCTATATTCAGAGTGAAGCTCTACATATCCACCTTGTACAAATAATCATGAATAACTGGGATATGCCTATTACTACAAGACACAACTTCATGTATATCTTTCATTTCATCATTTGAAATGCATTTTGCATCTGTAGATCTTTCTTCTAGAGGCTGATAACAATAATTATCTTCAGCATTATAGGATGTGCCTATATTTTCTACAGCATTTTCTTCATGTTTATGCACCACATCATGATTGTACCCATTATTCTAAAATACATTCCCCTTTGCAAAATCATCTCTCAAAGAATATACTGGGAAAGGTGAAATATATTCACTTTGAAAACTATTTTGAAAACTTGCAGCCATGAAACCTACTAGCATTCCATATTTCTGATTATTTTCAATATCCATAGAAAATTTGTAGGCTTGGTGAAGTGTGACTGGTTCCTTATCTTTCAATAAATAACTCATTTCTTCATCAAATGCAGCTAAATAAATTGTCAAGCACAATGCATCATTGGGTCTCATATATTCAGGAACCTGCTTGAGCAACTTAATAAATCTAAGATTAAAGGCTAGAACCAGTTCCTCATCTTCCTTTTGGATATTCATGAAATGTATGATCAATGAGGCCAAATCAAATCTTTCACCAAACTACTCTAGGAATGCAATTTCTAAATCTACCCATGAAGAAACCGAACACACAGGCAGGTCTAAAAACTAGACCCTAGCATCATCCTCTAATGACTAAACAAAAGTCTCATTACTACATCTTCAGCCTCTACCTCATAATCTTCTATCAAATTACAAAAACTTTGCAGATGTTTGTTTGCAGACTTAGAATTTGATCCACTATATTTTGGCAAACATTTTCTAATCTTATTGGGAATAACATTTGGGTAACCACTTATTCCTATGAAATTTAGAGATTTATATCTTTCAATAAAAAAAGGTCTTCTTTGAGAGCACAACAAGGACTGTTGCTCTAGACTCATTATTTTTTGAATCAAAACATGAATACCTGGAAATATGTTGCAGCCTTGATAGGTTCACCAGCAGAGTCACCACTTTGTTGGGTCTTTCTC
The DNA here is from genome assembly GCA_027924645.1 of Cunninghamia lanceolata. Taxonomy (NCBI): domain Eukaryota; kingdom Viridiplantae; phylum Streptophyta; class Pinopsida; order Cupressales; family Cupressaceae; genus Cunninghamia; species Cunninghamia lanceolata. Next base: position 9,279,711 of record BSBN01001054.1, read on the forward strand.
TCTGAATTGGTAGAGGGTTTGCCAGTTCCAATGCATAGGTAGATTCGGCCAACAAATACAGGAGGTTGCATGAGCTGCCTCCCCTTCACTTCTAGTTCTGCCACACCAAGGGGGGTATCCCTATAGCTAAAGGTTTAACTTTAACTCACCCAATAGAAAGATTTAGCTTTACAATAAAGGTAGAATACTCTCATGTTTAGACCAAGATTTGCATGATAAATCACAAGGCTAGCAATGTTCTTGGACATATCTAATTGGTTAGGAATGAGAGTATGCAGGGGTCCTATTTCTACTCCTACAACTAACAGGTTGGAATTATGAAATGGTTTGTATTAAGGTTGAAGATTTGAAAGGATTTGTTTTAATGTTTTGGATGCAAGACAAGGGGTTTTGGATCATAACTACTACATAAGGGTAGACCGGTGCCTATATCAGGGCAAGGAGTCAACTAGACATATAAAAGAGAATGATTTGCACTAGGAATTCAAATTTCAAGAGGTCAAATTGGTGCTTGCCTTACAAACACCACCCAAGAATGAGTATTTAGCTATCTCTATTTATAGATATCCCTGTTGCCATACAATCTTCTTCATACTTAACCTAAAATAGTTTAATCCACTCCTTGAATGGAGGTCAAAAGTTAAGCATGCAATATAGAAATCTATATCCAACAATCTAAGTAACCCTTAGTAACTAGATTCAAAAGAAGGGATGCATACAACAAATGGAGACAAATAGCTAAACACATGCAAAGAAACATTCTTCATATAAACACAACATGAAACTGAGCATATTTGCAACTCATAAACTAACAAAATAGATAGAACAACCAAGAAATGCTCTGTTCTTCATTATTTTCTCCAAAAAATTGCCCAAGTCTTCAACAACCAGAAAAATGAGTGACACAGTCCTCTTATACATCAAGAATGTGCACTCAACATTAATTACATTGGTCATTTCAAGATACTACCAGATATACTGCACCATCAGAATGGCACTGAAAATATTCAATGTAGTCAAGAGACGAAGAGGAAAGAAGCAGGTGAGATCAGGATGTGAGCCGCCGACTAAAGATTTTCTCCTTTAAGATGGTAGTTGGCCTATCAATCCATCGACCCATATCTCTGCAAATTCACCATTAATGCCAACCTACCGATCTTGAGATGCAGCAACATTTCACGTATTCATGAAGTTTCTTCCCGCTTAGATCTGATGTAGTGAACACACAGAAAAATACTCTTGCTCTGACGATTTGAAATAGGCCGTCGATTTCCTTCTTCCCACTGAGATCTACGGCTTCAATTTGATCGGGCAATCCAGTCACCAACTTTGAAAAGTCATCGGCCAATGATATCGCACCACGTAGGTGCCCTTTTTCCATCACTAACTTTTCCCTCTTCCATTTTGCCATTTTCACCTTTTTGCCATTTTTGCCTTCAAATCTTTGTATATGTAGTTGCATGTACATACAACTGCCTTGGGACACGTGGCAGCACCTGATTGGATCACCATCGCTATGTATTTGTATCTCTCTCGGTGATCCATTGTATCTTTTCTTGCATTTGTGGTTGTATGTGCAATTGTATATACATACAATTGTAAACATACAAGGGTGTACCCCAAATCCTTATGAAACAAATTGCAATCGCAATCAGGTCCAGGCCTTGTATCTAACTCCTTGTGCATATTGGCATATACAAACACTTACCATACAAACTGCGGACTCAACGCTGAATTTGCCAAATTTGATTTGCCAGTCAAGTCCACCTTGTATATCGCTTTGTATATGACACTTGTATGTGCCGACATACAATGCAAATATACATACAAGGAAAACATACAATCACCTTTGCCTGTATCAACCAGAATGCATATTCATTTTTGGTCTAGGCCCTATATCTCAGGAATGTATATTCCCTTGTATATGTGATTGTATGTGCAAAGATACAATCGCATATACATGCAATTGGTGGACCCCATCTTAGTATCTGACCTTTGCACATTGACTTTGGATATTTCCTTTGTATGTTGCTGCCGATGTATCATTTGCTTTGTATATCTGCTTGCATCTTTCCTCTTTGCACCTGCAACTTGTATATGAGATACAATCACCTTTGTATGCACCTGCCAGGCCTAATTTGATAATTTTTTGAAGTCCGACATTGTATGTTTTACATTGTATATCCTTTTGCATAAGTTATATACATACAATCCCCTTTGCACATATGTGGACCCGACCACCATTTTAACCTAATTTGAAACTCTTTGAAGTCTACCACTTGTATATGCCCATTATATATTGAATATACAACATATACATGCAAAACCTTACATACAAGCACGGAATATTCCAAGAATCTGCGATAGAATATTCAATGTACATCCACTTTTGCACGCTTGGAATGTATTTAAAAGCCACATACAAACCTGATATGCATACAATGATGCATACAACCATTTTTTCCACTTTTGAAGCCAATTTAACTCCATTTTAGGGTCTTCCAATGTACATCTACACTTGTACATACAAAGACACATACAAGCGGCCATATACAAAGATACATGCAAGAAAATGTGAAGGCCGACGGACTTAGAATTTTTTGGGTTTTTCTAAAAAATACCTGTGGATGGGAATGCTCGAAACCCAAACCAACAACAAGCACCAACACAACAGAGGCACTATTCCAGTAGGATTTAACCCTGTAACAGCCCTTATAGCATCCTTTATGATCATGAATGGTGTATTGATCCACATAAACTCATCGTGCACTCTGCTTAATACATACCGCACCCATGAATCCTCTGCAAATAATGGAAAGTCTATTTATTGCACAAATTTATTCATTTCTAGGGATTTGTATTCCTCCTTCAATTCATAACCCTCACCACACAAATGATTCATATACAATTCTCCATATTTTCTATTGTTGTGTTCATCTAGGGCAATAGGGATGTAAGCCATAATATCTTCTTCATGTGTCACACCATAGGGTACTTTCAAAAATGCACCATCATGATCAACTTCAGTAGACTTGAGTGGATGTTTCTTAAATTTTGGTTGTGGTCTCTCAGTGACATCAATAAATTGTTGTGTTGCCATCTCTACAAGAATTCAAACAAGTTCACGGTATGGCTTCAAACTATGAATACCTTTTTTGTCAAATTAGGGTTTTCTTCACTTGAAATTACTCTTAGTTGCTTTGAATATCTAGAAATTATTCAGTTTGCTTGGAATTCTACTTTAGTTCTCTTTAGATACTTGATAGATTGAATGCAAATTGATTAATCATTAGAATGTGACCCTTTTTAACCCTTGTTATGTAAAAATGTAGTCATCATAAATGTTGTTCTCAAAAAGCTGCCAAACACTTCACTGTTAGACACAGTGGACTAAGATTGCTTCACAATGTCCCACATGAGGTCTTTTTCTGCTAACTTCTTCTCCAAATGATCCATCCATGACTGGTTTATCTCATACCTTAGTGCTGGATCTTAGTACCCACTATCTGGCTAGGGGATCAAAATATTCACTAAGAGCTCCCCCTGAGCTAGAGCTCTCAATTTACTTCTCGGAGGAAGTATCTAAACCAGAAGCTAGTGTAGATTGATCCTTGAACTCTTTTGCATCCTTCTTAATCGAGACCTTACTCATTTATGTCTTGATTTCTTCCGGATCAACCTTGATTTTCCTTTGTCTTTCCTCTACTCTATTTTTCTACTTTTTATAGGAAAGTTTCTTTTCTCATTCTTGCTTCTACAAAATCTTGTAACATGTCCAAGTCTGTTGCAATTGTAGCATAACACATTCCTCTATCCTTGATTCCTTCCATTAATTGGATTCATTCCTAACCTACATTTATTTACCATATGCCCAAATCTATTGCATGTAAAGCACTTTACATTGAAAGATTGATTGTTCCTTACATTATTGGGGTCATTCCTTATCATGCTTCTATATTCATTTACTTTATGACCAATTTTCTTGCAATTAAAATACTGACTAGAAAAAGATGAAACATTTTGATTCATTCTTCTCCTACACTGAGTAGCCTTATGACCATACTTATTACATTTAATACAATAGTCATTGAAGCATCAATACTTTTGAGCATTTGGCTACCCGGACGGAGGTCTTCTATGTTTGCTTCTCTGATTCTAGAACTGGTTGCCTTTGTTTTTCTTCACTTCAGTGTTTACTTGACCTGATTTATAACTTTCTCCTCTTTCAAATCCCAAAACTTTCTTGTCATCTAGATTTTTTTTATTGTGAAGCAAATCATCAAGCTTTGCAGAGCTTATTTTGAATGGTTGATATAAGAGGTAGGCCGAGAATTAAATATGAATGATAAACATGGTGATAGGAAAGAATAATCTAGTCTAAGAGGAGGAGATCAAATAGTCTAAAAGCCAAAAGAATGAAGAACAAAGTAGTTAGGTACCAACAAACCGGCATATGGATAAGTCATTGAAAGGATGAGGTTTTTGTGATCTTGTAATGATGGTCGATTTGGCTGTATGGAATAAATGTTTAATTTGTGCTGAATGTATTTGATTATTTGTGAAGTAGATCTTGTAGCTGATCACCATGGATGAAAACCTGACTGCATGGTCTTCAATGTCATTAATTGTCAATGCCCTTTTATCGAATTTTGCTCCGGTGGCTTCTGTCACTGTGCTATTTTTTAAAGCTTTCAACACAGGCACTATTCCAGTAGAATTTAACCATGTAATAGCCCTTATAGCATCCTTTGTGACCATGAATGGTGTATTGAGCCACATAAACTCATCGTGCACTCTGCTTAATACATACCGCACCCATGAATCCTCTGCAAATAATGGAAAGTCTATTTATTGCACAATTTTATTCCTTTCTAGGGATTTGTATTCCTCCTTCAAATCATAATCATTGCCACATAGATGATTCATATATAATTCTCCAAATTTTCTATTGTTGTGTTCATCTAGCGAAACATGGATGTAAGCCCTAATATCTTCTTCATGCATCAAACCATAGGGTACTTTTGAAAATGTGCTATCAGGATCAACTTCAGTAGACTTGAGTGGATGCTTCTTAAATTTTGGTTGTGGTCTCTTAGTGACATCAATAAATTGTTGTGTTTCCATCTCTACAAGAATTCAAACAAGTTCACAGTAGGGCTTCAAACTATGAATACCTCTTTTGTCAATTTAGGGTTTTCTTCACTTGAAATCACTCTGAGAGACAATTTTCTTGCAATTAAAACACTAACCAGAAAAATATGAAACATTTTGATTCATTCTTCTCCTACACTGAGTAGCCTTATGACCATACTTATTTTCTTTTAATACAATAGCCATTGAAGCATCAACACCTTTGAGCATTTGGCTGCCTGACTTGAGGTCTTCTAGGTCTGCTTCTCTAATTCTAGAACTGGTTGCCTTTGTTTTCTTTACTTCAGTGTTTGCTTGACCTGATTTAGAACTTTCTCCTCTTTCAAATCGCAAAACTTTCTTGTCATCTGGATTTTTCTGAATGCCAAGAAAATCATCAAGCTTTGCAAATCTTATTTTGAACGGCTGATATAAGAGGTAGGCTAAGAATCAAATATGAATGATAAACATGGTGACAGGAAAGAATAATCCAGTCTAAGAGGAGGAGATTGAATAGTCTAAAAGCTAAAAGAAAGAAGAACAAAGTAGTTAGGGACCAACAGAATGATATATGGATAAGTCATTGAAAGGATGAGGTTTTTGTGATCTTCTAATGATGGTCAATTTGGCTGTATGGAATAAAAGTTTAATTTGTGTTGAATGTATGAACACAAATTAAACTTTTATTCCATACAACCAAATCGACTATCATTACAAGATGACAAAAACCTCATCCTTTCAATGACTTATCAATATGCCAGTCTATTGGTCCCTAACTACTTTGTTCTTCTTTCTTTTCACTTTTAGACTATTTGATCTCCTCCTCTCAGACTGGATTATTCCTTCCTATCACCATGTTTATCATTCATATTCGATTCTCTGCCTACCTCTTATATCACCCCTTCTCATTTTTATTCTTACAGCCTACAACCTCCTTTTATTTGCCTCCTCTTATCTCTTATGGCCATAATAGATTGGCCTTAAAATAACCTTTTTGCATACTCTTCTTTCTATTTTCAATGACAGCTCCACTTCTTATCACTGCTCTCATTGTACTATTGGCCTATCATAAATCAGCCTCCCTTCTTTTGTATTTCTCACCATCCCACTCAGTTTATCAGCCTTCATATATCAGCCAACTCAATCGTCAACTTCAGTAAATGATCAAACTTCTTATTTCATCTGCCCAAGACTTCTATTCTTCCTTCTATATCAACCTTTTCATCAGCTCACAACCTCTCAATGCATTATTTTTCTTGTTAGCCTTCTTTTGCAGCCTTCTCTAATACGTTTGACCTCTGAGCAAAGTCTTCTGATATTTCTTCTAAACTATTAGCTTGGTGGCCTCTTCCTCTGCCACTCCCTCCATGTTTGTTCACTGACTATCTCCTATATATATGCGGCCTTTTACCAACTCTGTCTTCATACTGACAACCTACATTTTTTTATATCTTCCTTCCTCTGTTGCTTCCCAAATTGGCCTATATCATTGGTCTTCTTCATTCGACTGTATTCTTCTTTATGGCCACTATCTCCCACTTACTGACCACCTCACCTAGATTAGTAACCGCCTCTTCCTCATTTAGAAAATAAAGAATATTTCTTTATGACACCACACTCTTCTATCATATGCCTCTGTAATTTATTATTTTAACCAGTTGTTATAAAGAATCTCAAAACAATGGATTTGATTATTCAAACAGGCCTTTTCTTTAAAATAGCAATGGAAACTCCTTACTAGTAGTCTTCTCACTCTTGCCCAATGTAACTGATTTAGCCATAATCACCACCTTCTCCATTTATTTGACTTTCTAGAAATTAATAATCAATTATTATTATTCCTATCGCTTTGGCGACAGGAACTTCCTTCCTCGTGCTTTCTGTCATTTGACTCAACACATGAAACCCCAGAATTTAATGTCTAACAAAATTTTTGAAAATAAACAAGATGCCCCTGCATTAGACTCCCTAGGGGACAAAGATCATGTGCTTCAACACATGTGTTCCTCTGCAAACTTAATCAAACCTTTTTTTCTACCTCTTCCATAATTTCTCTATCCCATATGCATTGATCCTTGAACATTTTTGTGCAACACTATAAGTTGCTCTCACATGACTGTCTGCAACACTTATGATCCACCTTCAATCTTGAATTTTTCTTTCATTAAACAAATCATAATCAAATGGAAAAATTATAACAACTCCTATTTCATTATCAATACTTACCATTTTTATATCATCCTCAATAGGTTCATCTATCATATCTTCTAGCCATTCTTCCCTCATGGTCATCTGCTGCAACACCACATCATTTTCAGCTTCATCCTCTACCATCTTACTCCTTAAATCTACAACATCTTCATTCTTTATTTCTACACCCTTGTCTTCAAGCTTCCCTCCTATCCTAGTTATGCTCAAACTTTTAATCTTTTCATTCCATTATTGTTCAATGGCTGCCAACTGCTTCCACAAATCTTCTTCAACATTTTGTATTGCTTCTCCATCTTCTAATCTCATCTCCTCTTTGATTTAATTCTTCTTTTGTTTGCCTTCTTCTTTCTCTGGAACTATAGCTACTCCATCATCATCTTCTTCCTTTGTAGCTACTTGCTGGGTCAAATCTGCATCTTCAACACATACCTCTGTTGTCTTCCTTTTCCATACAACTCTTCTATTCCACTTTTCCTCTTTTCTGTCATACCTACATTTTTCAATTTGTCTTCGTCTACATTCTTGCTTCATCAAATATCTATTCCTCCTTATCTCTTTTTCATCTAATAATCTCCTCATATTTTTCTCATTATTGTGAATGTCATTCAAAGCTTTATCAACATAAAAATCATATTTCTTTTCTCTTACCTTACACTTTGCTTCTTTTTCTACAACTTCATTGTATGCTTCTTCTCTTTCTTGCCATCCTCTACTGGATTCATCATGCTTCCAGTTTCTAGGAGTTTGTTTTCCTTGTCATGCCTCTAATTCTTTGTCTTTTCTGCAACACATTTGTTTACTGTTGCTTGCTTTACCACCCACACTCTATCACTGGATTGATGTCCTTTCCTTTTTATACTTGTACTTCTCTTCACTTGCTCTATTTTCATCCTTAAATCATTTTCTCTATGCCTCTTCGCTGGCACACTCAACCTTTCATTAGATTGCCACTTATTCATTTGCACATCTCTCCTTCTATGCACTTGCTTGCCAACATAAACACAATCAAAAGTATTCACTTCTTTACAACTCAACTATTGCCTTACATCAATATTTTCCTTTTGCCAATGTGGTACTACATATCCATGATCCTTAATCACATTTATATTTTCCAATTTCTTTTTCTTATCAACTTGCCTATCCATATTCTCATTTCTACATTCATGATCAAAAGTAACAATTTTACCTTCATTCTTCTATGCAAGGACTTGCTGTCCCAAATTGCTTTTCACCTTGACTTCATGGATTTTCAAAATTTCTTCTTCATAAGCATCTTCTGTTGCTGCTGCAACATCTTCACATGTATCATAAAACTCTATGGTTTCCTCTTCATCTCTATCATCAAACTAAACATTTTTAGCATCAATCTCTTCTTTATTTTTAGGTTCTTTGTAATGCACCTCTACTACAAACTCTTCTTGGCATTCTTCTGTTGGATCTAGGGCATACAACTGAGAGGGGGGGGGGGTGAATCAGTTGTATAAAACTTCTTGTTCTTTCAAACTCTTGATTCTTTGTTGTTAGTTAGCAGCATATAAATTAATCATCCATGAAAGCATAATACATAAACACAAGAGCAGATAAGCATCAACACATTGAACACCAAGATTTTGACGTGGAAAACCCGGTTAAGGGAAAAACCACGGGGTGATTAACCCAAGAATTATTCTCTGTTAGAAGAATAAAGAAGAATGAATGGCACATGCCAATTAGGGCTCACTGCCCGAGCACACTGCTCACAAAGAGGCCCACTGCCTACAAGGAGACACACTATCTACAGAGTGATAAAAATCACAGTCTTGAACTGGAGAATGACATCTCTACCATGTCCGGATCAGTTCCAATTAAGCCCAAAAACCTCTGCTCTACCTTTCGTACTTCTCTTCTCTATGCCACACTTATCCACACACACCACACTTTGAAATGAACTCACAAACCGTTATTTATACAAGACATCGACTTAGGAACAAACATCTAAGTCGGCAAACAACCATACGAACATCCGCAAGATGAATAACACATCCGGTCGGCCACCACAAGAACATTCGCAGGATGAACAACTCATCCGGTCGGCTAAACAGAGCAAGAACTTCATCCGGAAGAATATCTTCAATTCTGGGCTCTACTATCAATGCGGACCAACAACATAACCTCAACATGATCCAAGAACCTTCACAGGCCTGCCTGAATGACCAGATACATCCGCACTTCCTTTACCTATTGGAATCTCTTGTCTTCCTCATCCGGATCTTCAAGAACACAGTCTGTCGCCACTGTCATAATGCAAGAGGTACTTCCGGACCTCCAAATCATACACAAATCAGGATGACACATCACAAGGACATCCCAAACACTCCTTCCAATCCGTAGATTAGGCTAATAAAATTCCGGACCTCACCGGACCTTTTTGTGATCCTCTGTCACCTCTGAATACTTGCCGGAACCGGTTCTACACCGACAGCCACAACTCCTTCAGATCTTCATGCGGACCTCTGAAATCTTAACTGAAGCATCTCAAGACTCATATCTATAGACCCTTTAATCCGCATCCTCCGGTTCTCATCCTATACAGTACATTTGCCTTCTTCTCATCACTGTTCTTCACTGTTCCTGATTGAGGCTAATTTTCTCAATATCCTCAGCACACTGCTCATCCAATCCATCTTGTCAATGCAATATGAGTATGTTGACATCAATGACAACACTGGTTTACCTCATACTTGCAACATCTTCTGCCATCAATCTTTCCTCATTCACATCTTCCACTCTTTCTTCAGGAGCTATTCTTGCCCCACCTTTCATCATCTTAAAGGTATCATCCTCAACCTTCCTCCACACATTCTTCATACCTACATACAAATCTACAAACATAACATTAGCAAATAAAATGAGACCATAGTGTCTCCATCAATGTCCTCCTCATGGACATTCTTCCTTCCTTATTTCTCTTTTTCTCAAGTGCTACCTGCTGTACCTTTTCCTCTTTCTCTTTTCTCATGTTCTCTTCAATGACAACTCCCTTGACCTCATTCGATTTATGTTAATCGCTCTAATGGCAACTCTCTGCTATCCCAATCTCTGTGGGCACTCTTTTCATCCTTCTCTTCTCTTCTCAAGGCATCTCTTCTCTGCCTTTTTCTCCTTTCAACAATTTCTTTTACATGCCACTTTACTTTCTTACTCATTAGCCAAACCCAATAATATCATGGGTCTTGTTCTTCATACCATCGTTTTAGCAACATCAAATCCCTCCTCAACTCTGCCAATTCTCTTTTGAATTTTGCATCTATCATCCTTTTGCCTTCTTTTCTTTTGTCTCTTCTTGTGAGACTCTCTTTCTCCATTTTCTTCTACATTATTCTATCTTCTTTCATCTTTCAGTCACACGTTTAGGGCTTTCTTCTCTTTCCAATTTGCCCTGTCAATCAGTAGCAACCACACAATGCACAACCTTCAAAAGGTCAATAACACATTAAACATTCATACTCAGATCATTCTATGCTCTTATACAAATCTGATAGCACACTCCCATAAAGCATGCACACATACCCTATTCACCCTTAAGTGAGAATCATGTCTCTGCATAGCTAAAAGGCTTTCACATAACTTTTGTCACTAAAATGACAAGAATTAGGACAACAACATAAAAGATTTAACAAAGCCATTCATATGACAGTAACAACAATCAAGATTCACCACAACATCCCAAAGGATCTTAGGTTCTATAATACAATAATTTAATGATAATATTATTTTAGCTCTAACATGCTACAGGAATAAACACCATCAAGCTACAAAATTATTATGAACACAAATTAAACTTTTATTCCATACAGCCAAATCGACTATCATTAGAAGATCACAAAAACCTCAACCTTTCAATGACTTATCCATATGCCGGTATGTTGGTCCCTAAGTACTTTGTTCTTCTTTCTTTTCTCTTTTAGACTATTTGATCTCCTCCTCTCAGACTGGATTATTCTTTTCTGTCACCATGTTTATTATTCATATTCGATTCTTGGTCTACCTCTGATATCACCCATTCTCATTTTTTTTTCTTATAGCCTACAGCCTCCTTTTATTTACATCCTCTTATCTCTTATAGCCATAATAGATTATCCTCAAAACAACCTTTCTACATACTCTCTTCTTCTTTCTATTTTCAATGATAGCTCCACTCCTTGAAAATCCATTATGGCCTACTTCTGTAGTTCTCGCCATCCCACTCAGTTTATCAACCTTCATATATTGGCCAACTCAATCATCAGCTTCAGTAAATGATCAGCCTTCTCCTTATTTCTTTTTTCCAAGACTTCTATTCTTCCTTCTATATCATCCTTTTCATCAGCTCACAGCCTCTCAATGCATTCTTTTGCTTGTCGGCCTTCTTCACAGCCTTCTCTAATACATTCGGCCTCTGAGCAAAGTCTTGTAATATTTCTTCTAAACTATCAGCCTAGTGGCCTCTTCCTATGCCGCTCCCTCCATGTTTGTTCACTGATTGTCTCCTATATATATGCAGCCTATTACCAGCTCCATCTCCCTACCGATAGCCTGCATTTGTTTTATATCAGCCTTCCTCTGTTGCTTCCCAAATTGGCCTATATCATCAGTCTTCTTCATTCGACTGTATTCTTCTTTATGGCCACAATCTCCCACTTATTGACTGCCTCACCTAGATTAGTAATAGCCTCTTCCTCATTCAGAAAATAAAGAATCTTTCTTTATGACACCACACTCTTCTTTCGTATGCCTCTACAATTTCTTATTTTAACCAGCTGTTATAAAGAATCTCAAAACAATGGATTTAATTATTCAAATGAGCCTTTCCTCAAAATAGCAATGGAAATTCCTTATTGCCAGTATTCCCACTCTTTCCCAATGTAACTGATTTAGCCATAATCACCACCTTCTCCATTTATTTGACTTTCTAGAAATTAATAATCAATCATTATTGTTCCTATCACTTTGGCAACATGAGCTTCCTTCCTCATACTTTCTATTATTTGACTTGACACATGAAACCCCAGAATTTAAAAGCTAATAAAATTTTGAAAAGAAACAAGATGCCCCCACATCAATTTTCATCTATGGAGGAATACTAGCTAGATTTCTATCCCTAGGTTAATGTGTTGCCAATACTTAGTCAATTTGGCTAAGTCAATGTTACCAGACCAGAATATTGTATACATCTTTGTCTTAGGAGTTGTCTTCAAACATGTCAGGTTGTTCGCATCAATGACAACATCAAATCTTCAACATAACAGCAGTGTCTCTTGACTATGTTGCCAACAAAGTGTGATCAGGAAGATATCCTAACATGTGTCCCAAATGTTGGAATGTCATGGGACTATTTCAAAGGCACCCAACTCCTCAACTGTGGAATTTCTAGAAACTATAAATTGGAGAAATAATGTACAGATTGTCCTGATTCTAGATCTGATATTAGCTAAAGTAGAAGGATAGTTTCAAAAGCACTCAATTCTTCCACAGAGGAATATTCTCAAAATGTTGTCAGATCTTGAAACCCTTTTCCTTAATTAATCTTCATATGTCTTCACTTTTCTAGATCTCGCACCTATAACCTACACACAAGAAGAAAAGGGGTTTTGAGGTTATGGTGTTTAGGGATTTACCTTAGTCAAATCTTGGGATAGCATTCAAACTTCCCAACACCATTGTTTGATCAAGAGTGCATGCCTTAGTATGGCATAGGCTAAACATAAATCAATATGATGAAATCAAATGATGATGAACACAAATAATATCACCTATGTGATGAAACCCTTAGGAAGAATATTTCTCTTCGACTCATAAGGAGAGATAGATGATAACTTTAAAAACATGTAACAACACACAATGACAATACAAATCTACTCTAGAATCACAATGAATTCTTTGAATGCTCTTTACTCCAATGCTTCATGTTGGCCATTTCTATCTAGGTTCATAATTAATTCAAAAACACACTTATATATTCTTTCCTACTAACATTCATCAAATTAATCAAGAAAGTCAACAAGGAGAAACCCTTTGAAAGGTCTTATGTTGACATGTATTTAAATTCACCTTGACCAATCAGGGAGGACTTGGGAGTGGGTGCCCAAGTCCTAAGGCACCTATTTGATCTAGGGTAAGGTGTAATATGGGCTCCTAGTTCCCAATTTATATTGGTTTCAAGGGATTTCACATCAGGATGAATATTTAGGATGTATAATGTAACCATTGGGACCTAGGAGCTAAAAAAGGAGGTAAAAATACATGTGTCCACTTTTTACTTGATAACATTTAGCCCCCAGTTTAATGTGTGTATAATCTTATGATTAGTACATGCATTAAAGTATGGTCGAAGCATGTGAAACACATCAAACACTAGAGAGAAGACACACCCTAAGTTTGAAGAACTATTTCTATTCTCCAAGCTTAGGAAAACATAAGAAGACACTAGACAGTTATGCAAAACATGGTGAATATAGTAAGGAAGCATGCAATATATAGATAAGATAGTAAAGCATGCAATACATGGAGAAGACAAGAATATAGTCACACAATACATAGAGAAGACATGATTAAACAATTATATATATCACCCTAACTGGGAGCTCATTGCTACATGCCACCATCAAAGGCACACAAAATACATGGCGTGGAGGATCTCATCACTATGTGCCACCACTAAAAACACACAAGACATGCAAGGAAGACACAAAAAACACACTAAATCTCACAGAATACACAAGCACTGTGTAGTATGTCATTGACACACTATACGTCTTATAGACAACAAACATGGGTGATAGAGAGGAGCTCATCACTATGCTCCACTATCTAAGACATGCCAAACAAACCTGATGGTTGAGGTACACTACCACAACTACCAAAGGCATGCTTAAGGGTGAATAACTCAAGATCCAACCCCACCTCCGTAGAGGAATTTCAAAAGGATGTGCAACCACTCAAGGGAATACACAATCCCACCTTCCACATAAGGGATTTCAAATTGAAACCCCACCTACATCCATACACACCTTACAGTGAAAAGGAAGCATGCACAAAGTATATGACCCTGCATGCATCTGTAGATGCATTACAGTGAAAAGGAGGTATATGCAAAATAAAACAAAGTGCACATCCCCACCTACATCCATAGATTCCTTATGGTGAAAAGGAAGCATGCGCAAACATACTTTATCAAAAATATCTAAAATATCAAAGCATTTACCACAATATATGCCCCCACCTTAAATTGGTTGATCCCACTTGCTGATATCAAGCATGTTTAAGGTAAAGTGAAAACACACAAGGCAACAAGACCTTTCGTAAAGCCCATGCCCCAAAGGTGACATGTGCTAACAATCACTGAATGTTCCAAACAATCACATGCATTAATATAAAATACTAATCATAAAAAATATTCATGCATAGAAATCAGGTAACATACCACATAAACAAACCAATGCTACATTCACAAGTTTGAAAGTAAGTATAGTCGGTAGGTTATACTTTAGGTATCTCAAAACTGAGTGTAGCAACAAGGTGAGATACAAAACATTCCAAAGTTCCTAGAGGTAGATTAGAGTATTGCAAAGGTTTGTTACAAGAAATTTCACAATATGATACATGATCACATCACAACACAAGGTGATTCTACTAGTCAAGCATTAGTAACATATCAACCCCATCTTCATATATGGACTAGGTCCATTTTTATTCTTGTTGTAGGGACACATAGTCCTTATCAATATTTATTTATTATCATCATCTTCCAACTAGTAGAGCCATAGAAGAATATAAACATGAAAAATAAGAGACGATACAAAAGTGACTTAGGTTCACAACATGGGAAGATGCCCCCAAGATATCCTCCACAACTTTATACAGAACAATTAAAATAAGAGAGAGGAGAGTACAGGAACAAGGAAACAAATAGAAGAAGTGTCACAACAGAGGCTGTCTCCTTGTGTCCTTAACCTTACAAGAGTATCAAGGGTCATCCAAGGAGGCCTAAATAACATTTAACAAAATAAAGGGGTGTAACATAAAAAAATATCCCCTTGGGGGCTTTTCCCTCTTTAGGTTTAGCTCCCGGGTCTTTAGTGTGTATTTAGGACATTTTACATCATATTTCAACACCCCAATGAGAAAAACCCTAAGTGTCTTGACAAATAGGACACAGGGTGACTATTTGAGATGACCCCTGCCCAAAATAGGGGGGAGGACTTGGGCACTTGCGCCCTAGTCCTACCCTATTTTGGGGCAGTCCCAATTTTTGGGTGGCGGCTTGTGACTGTTATTTGGGTCCTATGCTGACACGGTAGGTTTGAATTATGAAATTCTTAGAGGGAGTGTTTGTAGTTGCATATAAAAGCATGTTTAGGCATTCATTTAGAAAACTATATTATGTCATGTGATTTTGGCATCCTAAAGGTGATTTAAGGCTTTCATAGTGTTGCAAGAGCAGATTGGTGTTGTCTATGTGTTTGTGTTTGCAGATTTAAGCATCCATTTCATCATGGAATGAAGAGCATCTTCCTGGCATGAGATCTTCACTAAAAGGTGACATTATATTGTGTTTGTGATCATTATTTAATTTGGTTTTTGCCTTTCCCTCCCTAGGCATGCACTCTCTATCTGACAAAGGTGTTCAGAGACTTAAGTCTCCTCTGGGGCTTAACTAAGGAAAGCCTCTAAACACCACAACCCCCTCCCAAATTTTTCATGGTTGTAGGTTATAGGTTGAGGAGCTAGACAAAGTGAAGTTATAGAAAGACATATTGAAGTTTTGGAATTGTAGAACAGAAGGAAAATCTGCCCCCTGAACTTGGGCACCCACTCATTAGTCCTCCAATTTCTGTGACGGGAAAATCTATGAAACAACAGGAAAGAGTTGTAGACTGAGTTCTTAGATCTAGACAAAAATATAGGCCTTGGACTTGGGTGCCCACTCCTATGTCCCTAACTTTTCCAGCTCAGAACCCCAAAAATAGGTACTCTGTGATTTGACATTTTACATCCCTCTGCAAGAGCTTTTTCTGTAATTCATCCGTTTACTGTTGCATTTACAAAATTAGGGTTTTAATGGTTGATTGAGCATAAGAGAAGAAAAATTGATGATTAAACACCCTAATCCAAGTTTACCTACATCTCACCCCTAAGGTCCTTGAATGTAAAGGGTGAAAGGAGGATCCAAACATCTAACAACTAAAACATTAAACAATCCAAATTTTACCCTAAAATTTTTGGTTAACCCATGTTTTTGGACTTAATTACAACTTTCTGAGTGTTTGTCTTCAGATTTGGATTGATTTCATTCATTCATATAGTTATTCATCTTATTGCATTAAGAACATTTCAAAAAAATTGAAAATTTTGAAAAAAATTCAAAAAAATTGCATTGTTAGGCTTATTAATTTGCATCAATTCTTTGCAAATTTCCCTAATTTATAATTCTTGCATCAGATATGATACAAATTAAATACAATTACAAAAATTTAATGGTTTGCATTGCATTTTCATCATTTAATTGCTAGGGTTTTGTAGAAATTTTGACAATTTTCATATAACCTAGTAATTCCAAAATCTAGGGTTAATAGGTAAAATCTTCTTTCAGATTTTTCTACTGATTTTAGAGGCTCATTCAAAATTTAATTTGGCTGTAGTCTTTCATTTTAGTGTAAAATTGTATTTAGATTTAAAATATTTGCATTCTTGCATAGAAAATTTCAACAAAAAACTAGCAATTTTCTTGCATTTCATTAGATTTGCATTGGCATTTTTCATATTAAAGCTTGGAATTTATTTTCAGATCTGATAACATTGAATTTTTATCATATAAGACTTCAAAACATTCATATAGCATTTTGTTTCAAGATATCAAACCTAGGGCTTGAAAAACATCGATTTTCACTAGATTTGGCCTTATCGACTCTCTAAATTTGCACCATAGGTGTGTTGTGAAGGGTATTTTTGCACTAATTGACTATTATCATGGTAATAATTTTATTCCCTTCCTAAAAATATTCACAACACTTTTTTATTGGCCTCTTGTATTGAAAATTTAGTGAAAAACTACACATTTTTTGCTATTTTTGCCCTAGGGTCTGGCCTAGTTTGCACTACAAGTGTGTTGTGAAAAATTTTATGGATTGAGGTGAATTATATAATTTATTTGATTTGTTTCACCTCCTAAAATTTATTACAACACTCCTTTTTCTAGGTCTTGGAGTTGAAAAACCATGAAAAATAGCCTATTTTTGCTATATTTTCACTAGGGTTTGACTTTAAGTGGCACTAAAAGCATGTTGTGATGGATATCCTATCATTAAGTGGCTGTTATTACTGATATAATTTTCTGTACATCATCATATTCCTCACAACACCCTTTGTCATTCTCTTTTGTATCGAGATTTGGTGAAAAATTGCATATTTTGACATATTTTCACTATATTTTCACTTGTCGTCATCTTAGATTCATATCAAGAGTGTGTTGTGAAGGATATTATTGCTATTTTGGACTGATATCAGACATATAATTTTCTTCCCCTGATCAAAATCCTTACAACACCCTTTATTTCATTCATTTGCATTGAAAAAGTACCAAAAAAATCAAGCATTTTAGGCTATTTTTGCAAATAGTTTTACACTTGTCTTTTGGACCAATTTTGAAAAGATTTCAAAATATGATTTTGCATTTATTAGAGCATATAAACATGGCCTCTCAGTGTTCTTTGGAATCCTTACATGAATATATTTCAAAATTTGAAAATCTTTACAAATTCATTAGTACACATGCTTATGTCATTCCCTACATACAAGCCATATATCACAAGGATATATTGGTGTCATCTTCCTTCAAGATCCTTGATTATGTATCTGATCTTAACAACTTAATATCTCTTATCAATACATACCCTTGTGTAGTAGAAGAACTGATAAAACACCTTTGAATGAAGAGCATGACACCTCTTGTAATGGTTTGGAATTAATAGCTCAAACATATGGCAATGATATTGACAATGACTATGAGAGTGATAATGAATTCACAAGCTACCCTAATGATCCTACAACTAAAAATTTAGATAACTCAGATGAAAAGACTAGGGTTAGCTCTAGTAATTTGAACAACCCTCCTAACCAAAATGTAGCATTAAGGGATGACATTTTGACAATGCAACACTGTTTTGATTATCTTGAACTATTTTGTGTGATTGAGGTGGATAAGGAACAGTCTCATAAACCACCAAATCCACTAAGAGATGATATTTATGTTGAGGGCCATCCTTTTTTATCCCTTCAGGGATCGGGAAGTGATCAAAATACATTAGAAAAAAAAATGGAACAACCTGTACCTCTTTCTAGCATTTAGATTTGGGAGGATGATGACCTCCTAGATGATGGCCTCTAGCGCAAAGATCCTATAGGTAAGTATCTCTAACCCTTTATCTCTCTCATGATGTGCTTCCTCCATGATGTGTTGTGTTGTTTAGGCCTCCTAGGATGACATTGGATTCTCCCGTAAGGTCCAAGATGCCAGGAGACTGTCTCTATTGTGACCTTCTTCTATTTGTATCATCATTCTTATATATTGCATCTCTCTCTGATTTCATTGTTGTGTATTGTGTCTTACAGACATAGCATTGCAGTTGGTGACTTCGGGGCACCCTCCTACATGACTGTCTCTAAGAGACTTGTTTCTCCTTTCTTATTTATTGTTTCCCTTCCTCTAGTGTTTCCATCTAGCCAGTGGATGACAAAAAACATTTACACTGATGCAGACCTAGTGTCCCTTTCGAGAGCAAAAAAAAAATGGACTTAGTTCCTAATATGACGATGGGGTTTGTAATGTTGGAAAATGTCCCCTTGGGGGCTTTTCCCTCATAAGGTTTAGCTCCCAGGTCTTTTGCATGCATTTAGGACATCTTCATAATTTGGCATCCCAATGGAATGAGCCCTAGGTAACATGACAAATGAGACCTAGGAGGGCCCCTTAAGCTTAACCCTGCCCAAAATAGGGGGGAGGACTTGGGTACCCACATCCTAGTCTTGCCCTATTTTGGGGCAGCCCTAAGTTTTGGGTGTTGGTTTATGACCATTATTTGGGTCCTATGCCAACACGATAAGTTTGAATTATGAAATTCTTGGCGGAAGTGTTTGTAGTTGCATATAAAAGCATGTTTAGGCATTCATTTGTAAACTAGATGATCATTGTGAACTTTAGGCATTCTCAAGGTGATTTAAGGCTTTCATTGTGTTGCAAGAGCAAATTTGTGTGGTATATGTGTTTGTGTTTGCAGATTTGAGCATCCATTTCATCATAGAATGAAGAGCATCTTCCTCCCATGAGATATTCACAACAAGGTGACATTATATTGTGTTTTCATCATCATTTCCTTTCGTTTTTACCTCTGCCTCACAAGGGCATGCACTCTCTATCTGACAATGGTGTTTAGAGACTTAAGTGTTCTTCGGGGCTTGACTGAAGAAAGCCTCTAAACACCACAACCCCCTCCCAAAGTTTTCATGGTTGTAGGTTATAGGTTGCAGAGATGGACAAAGTGAAGTTGTAGGAAGACATCTTGGAGTGTCAGAATTGTAGAACAGGAAGAAAACTCCCCCCCTAGACTTGGGTGCCCACTCATTAGTCCTCCAAGTTCTGTGATGGGAAAATCTCTAGAACAACAGGAAAGAATTGCAGACTGAGTTCCCAGATCAAGACAAAAAGTAGGGCATTGGACTTGGGCACCCGTTCCTTTGTCCCTGACTTTTTCGCCTTGGAACCCCAAAAATAGGTACTCTATGATTTGATATTTTACATCTCTCTGCAAGAATTTTTTCTATTATTCATCTGTTTACTATCGCATTTGCAAAATTAGGGTTTTAATGGTCAATTAAGCATAGGAGAAGGAAAATTGATAATTAAACACCCTAATCTAAGTTTCCCTACATTTCACAATGACCTAGGGTATGATAGTGCATTGCCACTCGACCTTAGATCCTTGAATGTTAAGGGTGAAAGGAGGACCCAAACATTTAAGCAATAAACATAAATAATCCAATTTTTACCCTAAACAGGGTTGTATATCTTATCCGACGCTTGGCTAGTGGAAGCACTTGTGCTTTCTGCATAGTGAATTTGATGATGTTTTTATCTCATTTACAAACCTTAACAATACTACTACTCTATGCACCTTTGTTTGTCTTTGAAACTAGCCTTGGTGGTACTTGATTCAGAGAGCTTCATGATATAGCCCCATGGTTATCCTCGAACTCTAAATTTGTTGTATAACCTTGGCTCTTTATGTGTTTAATCATATGCATTGATGTTGTTTATCATGATTTTGTAGACACTAACATGTTTCTTGCAGGGATGTGTTTGTGGGAACATTTGGTGATCATGGAGTACATGTCACCTTCGAGGGGCATGGGCTTTACATAAGTCTATGTTCCTTTGTGTGTTTTCTTCCTACCTTAACGTTCTTAATAGTGATACTTGATATCAACCACCTTAAGGTGGGGGCATATATAAGGTAAGTTGTCTATTATAGATGTTAGCAATGTGCTTGTCCTTAGATGCAGTTTAAAGACCAACGTGATGAGTACTTCCTACATCCTGAGTTTGTTTTCAATCAATCAATCAATCATGTAAGCCCTCTGCAGAGGTGGGATATCATTTATATCATTTTTATCTTAATCCCTCTATGGAGGTGGGGATGGTGTATTTCTCAGAGAAAATTGCATCATCCTGTCATATTCAAAAGTCCTCTGTGGAGGTGGGGAGCGGTACTGTGACTAACTCAACCATTAAGTGTGTCTTTGGCAACTACTGTGGAGAAGCCCAATCATTGGTGTGTGCCTGTAATGTGCTTGAGATGGTGCTAAGCCTAGAAATAGGAACACTCCATCACTTGTCTGCTGTGTTTTCTATGTGTCTTCAAGTGTGTGTGTTTGGCGTGCTTGCTTTGTTTGGCATGTTTGTTGCCCCATATGTAGTATAAAGACTAGCGTGATGAGTGCTTCCAACATTTTGGGAGGTTTTGCGTGTCTTGCATGTGTGTTACCCCATATATGCAGTCTAAAGACTAGCGCGATGAGTGCTACCTACATTATGGGAGGTTTGTTTACTTTCTAGTACTTGCATCTTCATTTCATATATATGAGAAAAAGAAAAGAAAAGAATCATGATTGTATATTCTTCATGTTTTGCATGACTATAACTATCTTCTTTGTGTTTTACATGCCTATAATTGTCTTCAATATGTCTGGTGTGTCTTCTACGTGCTTGGCATGTTTGCTGTCATTGTTAACTGTACTTTAATGAATGTATTGGCCTTGCGTTTATACATACATTAAAATGGGGGCTAAATGTAATGTCAAAAAATGTCCCCTTGGGGGCTTTTCCCTCTTTAGGTTTAGCTCCCAGGTCTTTAGTGTGCATTTAGGACATTTTACATCATATTTCAACACCCTGATGAGAAAACCCCTAAGTGTCTTGACAAATAGGACCTAGGGGGACTACTTGAGATGACCCCTACCCCAAATAGGGGGGAGGACTTGAGCACCCACACCCTAGTCCTACCCTATTTTGGGGTAATCCCAATATTTGGGTGTCGCCTTGTGACCGTTATTTGGGTCCTATGTCGACACAGTAAGTTTGAATTACGAAATTCCTAGCGGGAGTGTTTGTAGTTGCATATAAAAGCATGTTTAGGAATTCATTTAGAAAACTTGATTATGTTCATGTAATTTTGGCATCCTAAAGGTGATTCAAGGCTTTCATAGTGTTGCAAGAGTAGATTGGTGTTGTCTATGCATTTGTGTTTGCAGATTTGAGCATCCATTTCATCATGGAATGAAGAGCATCTTCCTCCCATGAGATCTTCACTATAAGGTAACATTATATTGTGTTTATGATCATTATTTAATTTGGTTTTTACCTCTGTCTCCCTAGGCATGCACTCTCTATCAGAAAAAGGTGTTCGGAAACTTAAGTGTCCTTTGGGGCTTGACTGAGGCAAGCCTCTAAACACCACAACCCCCTCCCAAAGTTTTCATGGTTGCAGGTTACAGGTTGAGGAGCTGGACAAAGTGAAGTTATAGAAAGACATCTTGAAGTGTTGGAATTGTAGAACAGAAGTAAAATCTACCCCTTGGACTTGGGCGACCGCTCATTAGTCCTCCAAGTTCCATCACAGGAAAATCTCTGAAACAACAGGAAGGAGTTGCAGACTGAGTTTTCAGATCTAGACAAAAACATAGGCCTTGAACTTGGTGCCCGCTCCTATGTCCCTGACTTTTCTGCCTCAGAACCTTGAAAATAGTTACTCTATGATTTGACATTTTACATCCCTCTACAAGAGCTTTTTCTGTAATTCATCTATTTTCTGTCACTTTTACAAAATTAGGGTTTTAATGGTTAATTGAGCATAAGAGAAGAAAAATTGATAATTAAACACCCTAATACAAGTTTCCCTACATCTCACAGTGACCTAGGGTATGATAATACACTACCACTCGACCCTAATGTCCTTGAATGTAAAGGGTGAAAGGAGGATTCAAACATCTAACAACTAAAACATTAAACAATCCAAATTTTACCCTAAACAAGGGGAACACAACACAACACATACACATATAAAATATGTCTATCTAAGAAGAGGCCAAACTTCTAAGCATCTTAGAGATGTGCTCCATAAAGTGTGCTAAAATGTGTGAGGAACTCATACTTGTTTGATGTTTGTTTCTGAAATGGTCACGCGATGGTTGTTTCTCAAGACCTTGTATATTTGAAATTTTCTAATGCTTGCGGGGAGGAGAATCATTACCTTTTTCCATGGATGATTCACACATTGCTCTTTTCCTTTATTTTTCTTTCTAATTCTTCTTTGCTTTTCATCATCACAACTTTCTCTTGCTTGAAGTGATTACATGTAGGTTGTTCCATTTCTGTATCTTATGCATTTTGGTTATCTCTCGATCCATAAATGGATAATAGAGGAGGAACCATAGCATAGATACTTTTTCCTCATGGGAAAGGTAGATCTTCATTTACCATCTTATCTACTTTGATCATGACAACTATTTCATCATAATCAAGATATTCATCTTCCTTCTCTATTTCATTCTGTTGTTCCACCATGGTGTTGTCATTATACTTAGGAAAAGGATCAGTGAAGATTTGTAGATTTTGATTTAGAGGGGCCATTGACTTATTTTCATTGTCATTCACACTAGTCACTTGTATTATGTTAGAATAAATAAGGTCTTCAATTTCATGTTTCAAACACATACATCTTTAGTGTCATGCCTGGCCAAGCGATGGTAATGACACTAGCTATTAACATCAAATGAAGGTCTTTGCATCTTGCTACTGTCTACTAGATGAACAGGAGGAAGCTTCAAAAGATTTTTGTTTACTTCTTGCATCATTATCAAATAAAGAGAATCTGATAATGGAGTGAATTGTCTATGTTGTTGCTTGAATTGAAATGGTGTTCAATTAGGCTTTGTAATAGCAGACACTTGTGATTGAAATTTGTTCGAATGTTGCTCATTGATCTTAATGAAATTCCTGTTATTCTTCTTTAATGAATTTTGAGATGTTCCAACTGCAGATTGACCAACAGGAGCTAATGAGGTATGATTCTCATATTGACTAGCCCAAAGTTGGTAATCTTGGAGAGCTATGCATAGATGTTGGAAGGAACTATACTTAATTGAAAGTATCTTATCATGTATGTTTGGTTGTAGATTCGTAATGAATAATTTTTGGACATCCTCATGTGTAATCAAATATTTTATTTGCACAAAGAGAGCTTGATAATGACTGATGAATTCCATTAATTTCTCTTTCATACCTTGTTTACAGTGGACCAAATCAATCAATGAGATAGTAGGTCCAATGTTTGCTTGGAAATGTTGTAATAATTTATCAACTAGGCATGAGATGGAATTTATTGTATTAGGAGGTAGAGAGAAAAACCATTCAAAAGTTGAATCTTTGAGAGATTGAGGAAAGAGTTTTACTAATAATGCCTCATCAAAGAAGAAATCACTACACATTGCTGTGAATGCAGCCACATGAGTATTAGGATCACCTTTACCACCATAGTTTTCAAAGTGAGGAGTCTCAAATTTGTTAGGCATTTGAGCTCTTAGGATTGCATAAGATAAAGGACTATGGGCATGATATGTTGGCAAAGTAGGTTGAGAGAAAGCATTAGTCAAATTTGTCACATTTTGCTGCAAGGATGACATACTCTACAAAAGATGGTTTAGGAAAGCATCATTGCATGATATCATTTATGGATTTGAGATAAGAGTATTTGATGCTACAGTCATGAAATTGAGAGGTGGTTGATAATAAGTGGAGGTGATCAGTGGTTGAGAATAGTTATTCATAGGTATGGATACATGAGCTACTATGTTTTGATAATAAATACCATAGCTTTGTAATTCTATGAATTGTTCCTATTAGATGTTCAAATGGTGGTGGTAGAATTACTTAAAGCTTGTGCATTAGTAGTGAGAATTGATGGTGCAAAAGTAAATATTCCAATAGTCAGTATGGGTGTCAATACTTGTGAGATTATATACTTTGATGGTGACATATTTTCTATGTTATTCATGTGGCTATCTGCTAACATAATGTTATGATCTACTATGTGGGCTAGTTCATGGAGCATGTCAACACCTTCTTATCATTCTTTCAATAATCCTCTTATACCTTCAACAATAGGTATCACTTCTTGAGTGAGATGTGAACCTCCTACAATTTGTTGAAAATCAACTAGTTGTTTGTCTAGTTTCTTAAGTTACTCATCAGGTACATGTGTAACTATATCAATAATGTCTTCAACATCATGAAATGTTTGTTCTTCAATCATGTTGGTGTTTGTGATATCTTGGAAAAAGATGTTGATTCACCTTTCGTGAAGTGGTTGTGTAATGGATTTTCTGATGTTTGCATATTGTTTATATTCAAAGCACTAGAACCCATTAGTCTACAACTTCTTCTTACCAAGGTGTTGGTGTTAGGGCAATAGGTTATCCAACTCATACAAAGTCTTATAATCCTAAATGCACTAACCAAGAGTATGATCAATAAGATTATGAAGATTAAGGTAGTTATGCTTGTTGAAATACATAATGTGTAATTATAAAAATATGAATTTTCAAACCAGTTGTATAAAATGATTCAAGATAATGAAAAATATGCAATAATTAATGCAAGATCTAAATTTAATTGTTAGCAAGATGCAAATTCTCGAAGCTACAAGTTTACCAAAATGTTAAGTGTGAAAAAGATGAGTGGTGAAGACTAGCATGCATACTATATCAAACCCTCTTCCACAATAACATTCAAGGACAACACCAAGCTACATCACTACCACGTGGAGATGGACTTAGCTACTAATCTTGTACTCTAGAGTGCTATGGAAAGATTTGATTTAATCAAGCCTTTTATCAGACCCTAGGTCAATCAATGCACTAAACCCTAGATTTGCAAAGATTTTATCATAACAGAAGATGTACAACTCATAATCGAAACCTAATTTCACAACAATGATCAGGAAGATATTAGAACCTATATCCTAGAATCTAGAATGTTGGAGGACTATTTCAATGGTGCCCAAGTCCTCAATTATGGAATTTTTGGAAACACTAACCTGGAGAAATGATGTATAGACTGTCCTGATTCTAGATCTAATATTAGCTAAAGCAAAAGGATAGTTTCAAAAGTTCCCAAGTCTTCCACAAAGGAATATTCTTCAAATGTTGGTAGATCTCAAAACCCTTTTCCTTACTCAGTCTTCCTGTGTCTTCACTTTTTTAGATCTCACACTTGTAACCTAAATACAAGAAGAAAAGGGGTTTGGGGGTTATGGTGTTTAGGGATTTGTCTCAGTCAAATCCTGGGATAGCATTCAAGATTCCCAACACCATTGTTTGATAGACAGTGTGTGCCATAGCAAGGTAGAGGCTAAACACAAATCAATATGATGAAATCAAATGATGATGAACACAATTGACATCACCTATGTGATGAAATCCTTAGGAGTATAAATTCTCTTGAATTCATAAGGAGAGATAGATGATAACTTCAAAAACTTACAACAACACACAATGACAATAAAAATCTACTCTAGAAAAACAATGAATGCTTGGATGCTCTTTACTCTAATGCTTCAAGTTGGATATCTCTATCTAGGTTCATAATGAATTCAAAAACACACTTATATATGTTTTACTACTAACATTCATTAAATTAATCAAAAGAGCCAACAAGGAGAAACCCTTTTAAAGGTCTTATGCCAACATGCATTTAAATTTTCCTTAACTTTTTAGGGAGGACTTGGGTGTGGGAACCCAAGTCCCAAGACACATTTTTGGTCCAGGATAAGGTGTAATATGGGCCCTAGTTCCCAATTTGCATTAGTTTTGGTGGATTTTGCATCAAGATAAATATTTAGGATGTATAATGTAATCATGGGGACCTAGGAGCTAAACAAGAAGGTAAAAGGGCATGTGTCCACTTTTTACTCAATAACAATATCTTTCATTGTTTGGTCACTTTTATTCATGTGGCTAATGACTTCTCTTTCTATTATTTTCTTATTCTCCTTAGATGCTTAATTATATAGTTCTACTAAATTCTTCAACATACTGTAGTGTTGGATGGCACTTACTAATGCATTCAAATACAATGTGGCATCTTCTTAAACTAGTTTCTCTTGTTGTACTTTTGTTGTTATCTTCATGGTTCATTGTTACTTTTTCTTTCTTCTTTTGAGGTAATTTTTCTAGTTCTACTACCTCCTATTCTTCTACTCCTACTCCTCCTGACTGAATTATGTTTCTTTTTACGCCTTTCTTTTTCCCTTTCTTTTTCTTCTTGTAGCTTAGCTTTATCAACACATTTGAGATCTCTTCTACTTCTAGGTCTCTCTCTATTTGTTGTGGTGTTGATATGCTTTATGATGAGGCTATTGGTCTAGCATCAGTTGGGTACTTACCGTATCAAATTGCAATCTTTCAAACCTCCTAGTTTGTGGGGTTGTTGATGTGCTACTCTACAACAATTTTGCAATAGCCAGTGGTGCTGATGAGATAGGTTCCTATGGAATCCCCCATTTTTCATGTAACTTCTCCTTATTCTTCTCCACTTTTTCTTCCCCATCTTTCTTTTGTTGCCTATCAATAAATTCTCTATACATCCCAAATCTCTCTGCATTTATATCTTCTCATTTTCTCAATAGGCTTTGTGCATAAGCTTGTATTTCTTCCTTTATAAATTCATACGGTAGTTTAGGTATCCAGGATATCCTAGGTTCTACCACTTCCATATATGTATAATCCTTGTCTACCATGAATGTAATATGGTTTATATATTGCTTAAATGACTCATAAGGGATCCTTTCTAAAAGGAAGCAAGGTACACAGAACACACTTCCTACACCAATCTAATGAGGGTAAATGTATGTAAATTCATTTTAATCCTTACAATTGTAACAATGTTAAACATATAACATAAGAAATTACAGAAGCAACACAACACATAAATATTGATACAAGATGTATCGTGGGGAAAACCTTTTCAAGTACAAAACCCCACACTCTAAAACCTGCACAATGTATTATCAAATCTGTGAAATGATTACAATACACTTGCAATGCAAGTTCTTCCAAGAGTCTTCAAATGTTGTTTCTGGACTAATTTTGGTAGCATAATAGTACCTGTAAAAACATTATATATCTACAACTCTAAAACAATACATTTTATATAGATACAAGGCATATTCTGGAAGCTTCTTGACATAGGCGTCCACCTTGGCCACATGGCCATTATCCTACATCAAAGGACACTTGTCCAAGATGCAAATACATCTCTTACATCTATCATATATGGCATATTTCACTTTCCCAACATGGAGCGCTCTAAGGCTAAAAATAGACTATGACAGATGATCTTATGCATCTTACAGTTGTCATAGATTTTCCCAGCATAACAACCTTAAATGTTGTAAGAGAATCTATCATACAAGACTAAATATAGTAAATTCCTCTTACAACATGTCATAGCCCAACTTGGGTCCCTAAAGATGCCTTTCTCTCATGCAAAGATACTCACTGACACTTGTCCCCACTTGTCATAGGAATCTCCAAACATGGCATGTCATAGATTCTGTCATATGGAATATCCTCTTCGACATACCACAAGATACTAATGCATGGAATAATAGTGCAACTTCAAATAGGACTCCCAAATCCATATAAGTTTGACTTGACCATCCAAGTCACATTCCAAATAAGATGACAAGGCACCGTGCCACCTCAACTAAGTGACCAAACTGAATGTACAAGTAAATACAATATTAGGCAATAAATAAATATACAATTAAATAAATAATGCTAGGAATTTGTAAAGGTTGAGACACCTTATTTCCCAACATTCTCCACTTGTCAAACACCTTACAAGAGCCAAAAGAAAAGACAAGATTTAACTGCTACGGTCCAAGAGGCCCATAGACTCTGAACACCATCTAAACTTCTTTGTGCTTACTAGTTTAGTCAATGCATCTGCAACATTCTTCAAAGTGTCTTCCTTATCCAATATCACCTTCCCATCTTCTACCATATCTTGAACAAAATGAAACTAAACATCAATATGCTTTGTTCTGGCATGGAAAGTAGGATTCTTTGCTAAGAAAAACACACTCTAACTAGAACAATAGATAGTAATTTGTCTTGCATCAACACCGATATCTGAACACAAGCTCTTAAGCCAAATGGATTCCTTACAAGCATGAGTTGCTGCAATGTACTCTGCTTCTATCGTAGACAAAGAAACCATAGGTTTTCGCTTAATCATCCAACTAATAGCACCACCAGACATGGTAAACACATAAGCATTGGTGGTGTTTAGGGTAAAATTAGGATTGTTCAATGTTTAAGTGTTTAGATATTTGATTCCTCCTTTCACCCTATACACTCAAGGATCTAGGGTTGAGTGGCCAGGCATACCCTAGGTCATTATGAGATGTAGGGAAGCTTGGATTAGGGTGTTTAATTATCAATTTTCCTTCTCATATGCTCAGTTAAACATTAAAACCCTAATTTTGTAAATATGACTTTAAACAGAAGAATAACAAAAAAAGCTCTTGCAGAGAGAAGTAAAATATCAAATCACAGAGTACCTATTTTTAGAACTCCAAGGTAGAAAAGTCAGGGACAAAAGAGTGGGCACCCAAATCCAATGCCCTACTTTTTGTCTGGATCTAGAAACTCAGTATGCAACTCTTCCCTGTTGTTCTAGAGATTTTCCTGTCACGAAAGTTGGAGGACTAATGAGAGGGTGCCCAAGTCCAGGGTGCTATTTTTCCTTCTATTCTTCAATTCAAACACTTCAAGATGCCTTCCTACAACTTCACTTTACCCAACTCTGCAACCTATAACCTACAAACATGAAAACTTTGGGAGGGGGTTGTGGTGTTTAGAAGCTTGCCTCAGTCAAGCCCTGGAGGACACTTAACTCTCGTAACACTGTTGTCAGATAGAGAGTGTGTACCCTTGTGAGGTAGAGGCAAAAACCAAAGGAAATGATAATGAAAACATAATATAATGTCACCTTGTAGTGAAGATCTCATGGGAGGAAGATGCTCTTCATTCCATGAGGAAATGGATGCTCAAATCTGCAAACACAAACACATAAACCACACAAATCTACTCTTGCAACACAATGAAAGCCTTAAATCACCTTGACAATGCCTAAAGTGCACAAATGATCATCTAGTTTCTAAATGAATTCCTAAACATGCTTTTATATGTAACTATGAACACTCCCGCCAAGATATTGTAAATTCAAACTTACCGTGTTGGCAAAGGACCCAAATAACGGTCACAAACTGACACTTAAAATTTGGGACTACCCAAAAATAGGGCAGGACTAGGGCAAGGGCACCCAAGTCCTCTCCCCTATTTTGGGTAGGGTCAAGCTCAAGGGGTCCTCCTAGGTCCCATTTGTCATGTTACCTAGGGCTCATTCCATCGAGATACCAAATTATTAAGTAAGATGTCCTAAATGCATGCAAAAGACTCAGGAGCTAAATCTTATGAGGGAAAAGCCCCCAAGGGGACATTTTATGACATTACATTTAGCCCCCACTTTAATGTATGTATAAACGCAAGGCCAATACATGCATTAAAGTAAGGTCAACAAACACAGAAAACATGCCAAGCATGGAGAAAACATGTCAATCACATAGAAGATAGTAACAAGCACGTAAAACACAGAGAAGACAATTACAGTCACGTAGAACATAGAGAAGATAGTAAATGCATAGAAGACACATTAATGCATAGAAGAAAGGCATGATTTGTTTTCATTTATTTTTCTCATATGTATGAAATGTAGATGCAAGTATTGGAAAGTAAACAAACCTCCAATAATACATGATGCACTCATCACGCATGTCTTTGTATATATGGGACAACACATGCAAGACATGCAAAACCTCCCAAAATGCAGGAAGCACAACCTAAGGTGCTAGTCTTTATACTGCATATGGGGCAACAAACACACCAAACAAAGCAAGCATGCCAAACACACACTTGAAGACACGGAGAAAACATGGCAGACAAGCGATGGAGTGTGCCTATTTCTAGGTCCAACACCATCTCAGGCACATTACAGGCACACACCGATGATTGGGCTTCACCACAAAAATCACCGAAGACATACTTAAGGGATGAGTTAGTCATAGAACCACTCCCTACCTCCACAGTGGACTTTTGAAAATGCAACCCCACCTACGTCATGGAGATGCCTTACAGTCAAAAGGAAGCATGGCATACAACCCCAACCGCATCACGGAGACGCCTTATGGCGAAAAGGAATGTATGAACTCAAAAGTATACAACCCCACCTGCATCACAGAGACACCTTATAGTGAAAATGAGGTATACACAATAGATTTCAAGATAGATTGATTGATTACAAACAAAATTGGGATGCAGGAAGTACTCATCGCACTAGTCTGCACCTGAGGACAAGCACATTGCTAACATCTATGACAGATAGCTTACCTTATATATGCCCACACCTTAAGGTGGTTGATATCAGGTATTGATATCAAGCACATTAAGGTAGGAAGAATACACACAAGGGAACACAAACTTTCACAAAGCCCATGCCCCCCCAGAGGTGACATGTACTTTACAATCGCCAAATGTTCCCACAAACATATCCCTGCAAGAAACATGTTAGTGTCTACAAGATCATGATAAACACCAACATCAATGTATATGATTAACCACACAAAGAGCCAAGGTTATACAATGAATTTGGAGTTTGAGGATAACCATGGGGCTATATCATGAAGCTCTCCAAATTGAGTACCACCAAGGCTAGATTCCAAGACAAACAAAGGTGCACAAAGCAGTAGTATTGTTAAGGTTTGTAAATGCGATAGAAACATCACTAAATTCACTACGCAAAAAGCACAAGTGATTCCACTAGCCAAGCATCGGATAAAATATACAACCCCATCATCATATTAGGAACTAAGTCCATTTTTTTATTACTCTCGAAAGGGACACTAAGTCCGCATCAGTATAAATATTTTTCATCATCCGCCCGCTAGGTGGAAACACTAGAGGAAGGGAAATAATAAATAAGAGAGGAGAAGAAAGTGTCTTAGGGATAGTCACATAGGAGGGTGCCCCCAGTGTCACCAACCGCAATGCTATGTTTGTAAGACACAACACACCACAATGAAATTAGAGAGAGAGGCAATATAGAAGAATGATGATACAAATAAAAGGTCACAACAGAGGTGGTCTTCTAGTATCCTAGACCTTTAAAGAGAATCAACGGTCATCCCAGGAGGCTTAAAAAACACATAACACATTGCAGGGGAAGTACATCATGAGAGAGATGAAGGATTAGAGATACTTACCTATAGGGTCTTCATGCTAAGTCTCATCATTAAGTAAATCATCATCATCTTCCCACTCCCTAACGTTGGAGGAAAGTGGGACATAAGGTATCATAGCCAAATTCATGTCTTTCTCATCATGTTGTTCATTGTTAGGATCATTTTTGTTTTGTTGAATGTTAGGATCAATGTTTTCTTGTTGAGAGGAAAGGTTTATAGCATAAGCTTGTCTTCTTTTTCTTCTTTCCCTTGATTTTCTATTTCATTTTCTTTTACCACTTATCTCTTGTAAGATTCCTCTTTCATAGGCTTGTGCAATTGAGAAGATGAAGCGTCGGGGTCAAACTCCATTTATCAGAGTGAAATATTTAGTTATCGACAATGACCTCCCGATCCTTGTAAGGATTTCAGGGGAGGAACCCCAGTATAGGGACCCTGTCCTTTTGGTCTAGGATTCTCTTCGCATGTGGGTTGTTTATCTTTTGTCATTTCTTGTATAAAATAACTAGGTATTGGGTGTAAAAGTTTTGCTTTGTAGTTTCTATAGCTTGAAAAGGTAAAGTCTATTTATAACTCTAGTTTTTTGTTACTTTTGTTGAAAAAGTAATCCAATGTAAAATGTTGTTGTGTATTTAAAGGCTTGTATGTATTTCGAGGAATGACATGCACTTGTCCGTTCAAAGGAAATTTTACACATTTATAGATAGTTGAAGGGACAACTTTCATAGCCTTTATTCAAGGGATTACAAGTTTGATTTCAAAGGTATCAGAAGCAGGGGTAACATCAAAGCATTGTTCAACATGTTTCTCAAATATAGTTACCAACATATCTTTCCTAATGGTTTTTCCAAGGTTCCCTTATGTGTCTTAATCATCAAGTTCGAAGGGTCATAAGAACCTTGCATTAATTGATGTGAAAAGAGGAAATCTTCAATGGAAACATTAGTCATGCAATTTGGATCAATAAGAGTTCCATCCATAGGATTTCCCATTATTTTCACAATGATGTAAAGAGGTCCTTCCTTGTCTCCAATTGTTCTATCATGAGGTGTAAAGACAATTTCAGGTTCAGGTGCTTTTCTTTTCATGTAAGGTTGAGGAGGGAACCTATTATTGTTGTTATGATTAGAGGCCATATTTTTATACTCGAATCAGATTTGAATGTTTTTCCAAAAGTGTGTCAAAGGCAAGTGCAAAGCGATATGCCCCAAAATAGCCTCAAATGTTTGATTTTTGAACTTTTTCCAATGCAAATAAGTGAAACAAAGGGTGTTGTAAGGATTTTGATCAGTGGAAGAAATTTATATGTTTTATATCAGTCCAAAAAATCAATAAGATCCTTCACAACACACTCTTCATGCAAATCTAAGATATTGCCAAGTCAAACTATAGTGAAAATATGTCGAAATAGACACTTTTTTCATGAAAACTCAATTCAAAAGAGCATAAAAAAGGGTGTTGTGAAGAAGGTGATGATGGAAATCAAAGTATATCAGTAATAGAAAGCCACTTAGTGTCAAAATATCCAACACAACATGCTTTTAGTGCCACTTAAGGTAAAACCCTAGTGAAAATATAGCAAAAATAGGATATTTTTCACGGTTTTTCAACTCCAAGACCTAGAAAAGGGGGTGTTGTAATGAATTTTAGGAGGTGAAGAAAATAAAAGCAATGATATCAGTCACCTCAATCCATAAAATTGATTGCAACACACTTGGAGTGCAAACTAGGTCAAACCCTAGGGCAAAAATAGTCAAAATGTGTAGTTTTTTGCCAAATTTTCAATACAAGAGCCCGTTAAAAGGGTGTTGTGAAGATTTTTAGGAGGGACAAAAAATTATTACCCTGATAACAGCCAATTAATGCAAAAATACCCTTCACAACACACGTATGGTTCAAGTTTAGAGAGTCGATAAGGCCAAATCTAGTGAAAATCATTATTTTTGAAGCCCTAGGTTTAAGATCTTGGTACAAAATGCTATGTGAATGTTTTGAAGTCTGATTTATGATAAAAATGAAATAATCTCAGATCTAAAAATCATTTCCAAGCTTGAACTTGTAAAATGCCAATGCAAATCTAATGAAAATACATGAAAATTGCTAATTTTTGGTTGAAATTTTCTATGCAAAAATGCAAATATTTAAAATTTAAATGCAAATTTACACTAAAATGTAAGACTAAAACCAAATGAAAATTTGAATGAGCCTCTAAAATCAGTATAAAAATATGAAAGAAGATTTTGCCTACTAACCGTAGATTTTGGAATTACTAGGTTATATGAAAATTGTAAAAATTTCTACAAAAGCCTAGCATTTTAATGATGAAAATGCAATGCAAATTATTGAACTTTTGTGTGTTTATGTAGTTTATATCATATATAATGCAAAAATCATGAATTAGGGAAATTTAGAAATAATTGATGCAATTTAGTAATCTATATGAAAATGCAAGCTAGGGTTTTCAAATTTTTGCAAATTTTTCAAATTTTTTTAAATTTTCTCAATGCAATAAGATGAAAACTATATGCATGAATGAAATCAATCCAAATATAAAGACACACACTTAGCAAGTTGCAATTTAAGTCCAAAACATGGGTTCAACAAAAATGTTTAGGGTAAAATTGGGATTTTTCAATATTTAAGTGTTTAGATGTTTGAATCCTCCTTTCACCCTATACATTCAAGGATCTAGGGTCGATTGGCCAGGCACTATCATACCCTAGGTCATTGTGAGATGTAGGGAAGCTTGGATTAGGGTGTTTAATTATCAGTTTTCCTTCTCCTATACTCAATTAACTATTAAAACCCTAATTTTGCAAATACAACTGTAAACGGAAGAATAACAGAAAAAGCTCTTGCAGAGGGAAGTAAAATATCAAATCATAGAGTACCTATTTTCAAGGCATTAGGGCAGAAAAGTCAGGGATAAAAGAGTGGGTGCCCAAGTCCAATGCCCTACTTTTTGTCTAGATATGGAAACTCAGTTTGCAACTCTTCCCTATTGTTCCAGAGATTTTCACGTCACGGAAGTTGGATGACTAATGAGCAGGCACCCAAGTCCAAGGTGCTATTTTTCCTTCTTTTCTACAATTCTAACACTTCAAGATGCCTTATTGAAACTTCACTTTGACCAACTCTGCAACCTATAACCTACAACCATGAAAACTTTGGGAGGGGGTTATGGTGTTTAGAGGCTTGCCTCAGTCAAGCCCCGGAGGACACTTAAGTCTCTGAACACCATTATCAGATAGAGAGTGTGTGCCCTTGTGTGATAGAGGCAAAAACTAAAGGAAATTGTGATGAAAACACAATATAATGTCACCTTTTAGTGAAGATCTCATGGGAGGAAGATACTCTTCATTCCATGACAAAATGGATGCTCAAATCTACAAACACAAACACATAAACCACACAAATCTGCTCTTGCAACACATTGAAAGCCTTGAATCACCTTGATAATGCCTAAAGTTCACAAATGATCATCTAGTTTCTAAATGAATGCCTAAACATGCTTTTATATGCAACTACAAACACTCCCGCCAAGATTTCGTAAATTCAAACTTACCATGTCGAGAAAGGACCCAAATAATGGTCACAAACTGACACTTAAAATTTGGGACTACCCAAAAATAGGGCAGGACTAGGGCGTAGGCGCCCATGTCCTCCCCCCTATTTTGGGTAGGGTTAAGCTCAAGGGGTCCTCCTAGGTCCTGTTTTTCATGTTACGTAGGGCTCATTCCATCATGATGCCAAATTATGAAGTAAGATGTCCTAAATGCATACAAAAGACCAGGGAGCTAAACCTTATTAAGGAAAAGCTGCCAAGGGGACATTTTCTGACATTACAGGTGGATCTCCTACTGTCAATGTCACCTGTCCAATTAGAATCCACAAATCCATGAATTCTCATAGAATACGGAGGTCCTATAGGATGACCATGATAACTTATGGAATACTCAGAAGTACCCTGTAAATATCTAAACACTCTCTTTACTGCATCCCAATGTACCTGTCTAGGATTAGCCATAAATCGACTAAGAACTCCCATTACTTGGGCAATGTCTAGTCTTGTACAGACCATGGCACACATCAAGCTACCAACTGTACTAGCATAAGGTACTCTGCTCATACCCTCCATCTTAGAAGGAGACTTTGGACAATAATTCATAGATAACTTTGTTCCTAATGAAACAAGAACACACAATGGTCTGCAATCTCTCATGTTGAATCTATCCAACACGGTCTTCACATATTTACTCTAGGTTAACCAAAGTTTTTTATTTTCTTTGTCTCTTCTCATCTCCATCCCTAGAATGTACCTGCCTACCCCTAAGTTTCTCATCTCAAACTATGC
Source organism: Cunninghamia lanceolata (assembly GCA_027924645.1). Taxonomy (NCBI): domain Eukaryota; kingdom Viridiplantae; phylum Streptophyta; class Pinopsida; order Cupressales; family Cupressaceae; genus Cunninghamia; species Cunninghamia lanceolata. The sequence goes on from BSBN01001054.1 coordinate 9,316,338, forward strand.
TAACAACTGAGACTTCAAATTTGAAATCATATTCTTAACATTCCCAATCAGCAACATATCATCAACATACAATACAATAATGAGAATACAATCATTGTCAAACTTGTAATACACACAATGATTTGATTTTGATCTCAAAAATCCAATGGACAAGACAAAGGCATCAAATTTCAAGTACCACATCCTAGGAGATTGCTTCAAACCATACAAAGACTACTTTAACTTACAGGCCAAATTTTCCTTACCTTTCACCACATAGTGCTCAGGCTATGACATAAATTTCTTCCTCCAAGTCACCATGAAGGAAAGTTGTCTTCACATCCATTTGTTCCACTTCTAAGTCATAAGCTACTGCAAGAGAACATGAACCGAATAGATGTCAGCTTTGCAATGGGAGAGAAAATTTCACCATAAACAATTCCCTCCACTTGTTAATAACCCTTCGCAACCAATCTAGCCTTGTACTTCTCAACACTGCCATCTACTCCAAATTTCTTCTTGAATACCCATTTGCATCTAATGGATTTCCATCCATCAGGCAAGGGCACCAAGTCCCAAGTTTTATTGTTTTCCAAAGAATCCATTTTATCCTCCATGGCCTCCTTCTAGGAACCTGCATCTTTCATGTCCATAGCCTTTGTCATAGTTCTAGGCTCATCAGTGTTAGTAATCAAGGCATAAGCACGACTAGAGTCTAGCAATGTATAACCAAACCTTTCAGGTTGCTTCTTGATTTGTGTGGACCTCCTCAAAGGCTGATGTGGAGGTTCTACCTCTTCTTCTAAACTTTTAGAGATGCTAGAGCTCTCCTCATCATTAGGTCAATAGGGTCTTTTGGTTCAGTCTTCTTAGGGGTAGAAGGAAACTAAACCACATCTTCTTTCTTTTCTTTTTCTTCTAACTATAGGACAACATGAGAAGGTGTTAGCTCTCTAAAGATAATACTTCTACTATAAAACACTTTTTGAGCAAGATCCCAAAGCTTGTACCCTTTCACACCAACACCATAGCCATTGAAGATACACTTAACTATCTTGTTCTCCAATTTTGACCTCTTCTCCTTAGGCACATGTGCATATGCCTCAACCAAAAACATGAAGATGTCTCAACAAGGGCTTCTTACCAGACCACACCTCAATTTGTATCTTATCAATGAGCATTGAGGTAGGAGACATGTTAACCAGGTAGCAAGCAATGGCTATATCTTCATCCAAAAACTTTTGTTCAAGGCTAGCATCACTAAGCATACTCCTAGCCCTCTCCATCAATGTTCTATTCATCCTCTCTGCAACTCCATTTTACTACAGGGTATAAGGAGTTGTCTTATGTCTTTCAATCCCATGTTATTTACAGAACTTATTAAACTTTGCAGAACAAAACTCACCACCGTTATCAGTTCTCACACTTAATCTTTTTACCAGTCTGATTTTCTACAAAAGCTTTAAACTCTTTGAACCAACTAAAGACTTCAGATTTGTTTCTAAGAAAATAAACCCATATCATTCTACTATAAGCATCAATAAATGATACAAAATATACAGATTTAAGATCAAAGGAACATTCACAAGACCAAACACATCAGAATGAATAAGATCTAAAACACCAAAAGACTTGTGAGAACTAGAGTAAAACTGAACATGGTTTTATTTTCCATATATACAATGTTCGCAAAAGTCAAACTCAAGATTACAATCATTTAACCCCTTAATAAGGTTTTTATTTTTTAGGGCTCTAAGACCCTTCTCACCAATGTGACCAAGTCTCTTATGCCACAACATTATCTTTTCAGTAGGAAGTTTCATTTCCATAGCATGAGCACCCTTAGGTACCCAAAAAGCACTACCATCAGAAGTAGAAGCAACAGTCTTTTTTGTTGCGGGTTCCAATGGTGAGGATGAAGAATCTGAATATCTTTTCTTTGAAATAGAACAACTATTGCACTAAGTAGTGAATGCATCCAGTTGAAATAGAGTGCCTCTCCAAGTACCCTTAGCAAGCACCATAGCTCCTCTTGTCATCTTGCATCCTCCACTTGAGAAGACAAATTGCACACCTGCATCATTCAATTTACTTACAAAGAGTAGGTTTCATGCTAATCCAGGATTGTGCATCACCCCATTGATCCCCTTCACTCGTCCATTAGGGAATCAAATCAAGACTCTTCCACACCCAACTATCTTCAGGTGAGAGTCATCACCTAGGTACATGTTCCTACCATCGTATTCTTCATACTTTCTAAACCAACCTCAATGAGAGGTCATGTGGAAAGAAGCACCGGAGTCAATCAGCCACACATCTTCGGATGCATCGGTGGCCAAAGCTCCAATTAAAGCATCACCATCATCTTGTGACTTGTTGGAATTAGAATCAGAGTTCTTTTTCTTCTTCTCCTCTTTGTACTCCTTTCGGAAGTGCCCAATTTTTCCATAGTTCCAACACACTACCTTGGACTTTCTAGGAGATTTAGATCTCCCATAGGATTTGGATTTGCCCCTTTCATCTTTCTTGTCTTTCTTTTCCCTTTTTCTTTGGGTCTTCCACAAATTGCAAGAGCCTCTTTGGCCAATTCAAATGACTTTCTCTACATCTCTTCAAATCATAGTGAAGACACCACTTCATCCATTTTGAAAGTGGATGTGGTACTCCCGATGACCATAAGAAGATGATCTCACGATTTTGGCAAAGAACAAAGCAAGGTCATGCAATGATCCTCCTCCTCCATTTTCACACCAATGGATATCAACTATATAACTAGCATGTTAAAGTAATTCAGATGGTCTACAATGGATCCTCCATCCTCCATCCTCAGAGAATACAGCTTCTTACTCAGGAATAACTTGTTAACAAGCGATTTGGCCTGATAAAAATCTCCCAACTTCTTCCATAAGTCTTTCACAGTCTTCTCCTCATGGACATTTAACAAGATAGAGTCAGCCAAAGAGTCTCAAAAGAACCTTAGCTTTCTGATCCTTGAGATCCCAATCATCTTGCAACATTGTTGCTGGTTTTACACCAGAAATTGCTTCCCATAGATTTCTGTCAACAAGCATGTCTTCCATGTTGAGTTTCCACAACTCAAAATTGCTACCATTAAACTTTTCCACCTCTACTCTCCCAAATGTGCCTGTCATTTTCTCGCTGCAACAAGATCATATAATACTCTACATAGACTCTCACTCAATCGAAGATTAGCTCAAAAAACCCTTACCCAACAATTAGGATCACAGGTGATCAAGCTCTAATACCAACTAAAAGGAAGCAAGGTACACAGAACACACTTCTTACACCAATCTAATGAGGGGAAATCTATGCAAATTCATTTTAATCCTTACAATTGCAACAATGTTTAACATATAACATAAGAAATTATAGTAGCAACACAACACATAAAAGATTGACACAAGATGTATCATGGGGAAAACCTTTTCAGGTAAAAACCCCACACTCTAAAACCTGCACAATGTATTATCAAATATATGAAAGGATTACAATACAGTTGCAATGCAAGTTCTTCCAAGAGTCTTCAAATGTCATTTCTGGAGTGATTCCGGTAGCATAATAGTACCTGTAAAAAACACTATATATTCTAGAAGCTTCTTGAGATAGGCATCCACCTTGGCCACATGGCCATTATCCTGCATCAAAGGACACTTGTCCAAGCTACAAATACATCTCTTACATCTGTCATATATGGCATATTTGACTTTCCTAACATGGAGCACTCCAAGGTTAAAAATAGACTATGATAGATGCTTTTACACATCTTACAGTTGTCATAGATTTTCCTAACATAACAACCTTAAATGTTGTAAGAGAATTCGTCATACAAGACTAAATATAGTAAATTCTTCTTACAACATGTCATAGCCCAACTTGGGTGCCTAAAGATGCCTTTCCCTCATGCAAAGATACTCACCGACACTTGTCCTCACTTGTCGTAGGAATCTCCTAACTTGGCTCTTACACGTCAGAGATTTTGTCATATGGAATATCCTCTTCCATATACCACAATATGCCAACACATGGCATATTAGTGCCACCTCAAATGGGATGCACAAATGCATGTAGGTTTGACTTGACCATCCAAGTCACATTCCAAGTAAGATGACAAGTCACTGTGCCACCTCATCTAAGTGACCAAACTGAATGTGCAATTAAATACAATATTAGGCAATAAATAAATATACAATTAAATAAATAATGCTAGGAATTTTCAAAGGTTGAGACGCATTAATTCCCAACACTTTCCCTAGCTTGCATGTTTGTCTGGAAGGCTTTAGGGTTATATATATAAACCCAACGGTGCTTTGGTGCATTAAATGTAGTTTCCCATTTCCCTTTTGGTAGGGTTTTGTAGTTGTTAAGTGTAATCCATGAATTAGCTACTAATAGTCTTATTTCTATTTCATATGTTACCTTACAAAATATATGGTACAATTATGAATTTCCCACTTTTATTTCTTACTCCATAGGTTGATGGTAATGCTTTAATCTCATGCCATTGACATACCCTCTTACTATTTTTTCATCAATTTGAATTAATTTTACAAATCTTGATTCTGCAATATCATGTATGTGATATGGTTTGAGCCAATGGACTTTTAGCTTCCCCTACATTTTGAATTTATTATCATAGAGAAAGTGTAGGTCACCTTCTTTAAATGTTATCAACTGTAGATTTCTTTCATGCCATGCCTTTTGGCGTTTCCATTCTATATTTTGATTATATGCCATGATGATTTTATTTTTATTTAATTTCTCTAGTTTTTCAATTCTTTTTTCTAGGGAGTCATCCTCATTCAACCACAAAGTCATTGTGGTGTGTAGATTTGGAATTATAAAGTTGATTTGTAATGTTGCATCTATTCCATACATTAGATTAAATGGTGTGAACTTAGTATTTCTTTTATATGATATGTGGTAAGCCCATAGTACCACAAGAACTTTCAAGTCCCAATATTCTATGTTTCTATCACACATCTTGGTTACTATGTTTCTAATAATCTTTTTTAGATCTTCTCTTGCCCCATTTTATTGTAGATGCTAAAGTTAACTCTTGCTATGGGTAATCATGAAACAATGTAGTAACTCTGCAATCATATTCACAAAAGTTTTACCCTAATCATTAGTTATACTGAGTTGACATCCAAATATTATGATCATATTCTCATATATGAACTTGGTGGCAGTTTTTGTGGTGCAATCTCTATTAAGTTCAGCTTCCATCCATTTGGTTAAATATTCAACTCATGTAATGATGAATCTTTCTTTGGAATGTTTGGTTGGAGGGTCTATTTGTCTAATAAAATAAATTGCCCTTTTTCAAATAGGATTTGGTCTAATACTAGTTTAAGTGGCATTTCATCTCATGTAGTTGGTCTCCCTATTCGTTGAGAGATGTCACATTGTTTTACTTATGCTTTATCATATTTGTATGTACACCACCGTAACCTAGCCAATTTTTCCCTTTTTGTGGAACTATTTCTCCTGAATTATGGCACCCTGATATTCCCTCATGTGCTTCTCACGGCATGCATTCTCTTTCATGTTCATACACTAGCCTCCTTATGATGTCATCTTTTCCTATTCTATGTATTTCTCCTTCTATTAATGTATATGGTAAAGCTTTTTGCATTAATGTTTTCCTATCTTTTAGTGACATGTCTTCTGGATATTTTCCTTTGGATAATACAACTAGTATGTCATGTAATTCTTCTAGTACCATAGTTATTATATATAGATTTGTACCAGGTAGGTCTTCTTCCTGACTATTTGGTTCTTCTCCTATCTCAATTCTAGATAGATAGTATAGACCTTGGTTATTCTTACCTTGTTTCACCATTATCTTGAAGTCAAACTACTAGAACAGGAGTAGCTATTGGCATATCCTTCCTCGGGTGATTGGTTTGTTCAACAAATATTTTAAAGGTTCATGGTTGGTATAGAAGGTGAATGTTGTAGATAACAAGTAGTGTGAGGATTTTTGTAATGCATACACCATAGCTAATGATTCTCTTTCTGTTGTTGTATAGTTCCACTCTAGTTTGGATAATTTCTAGTTAGAAAAGGCTATAGGGTGATCTTTATTACCTTTGGGTTGATCTAGCACTACCCCTATAGAAATCTTTGATGGTCAATATACACATGAAATGGTATGTTCTAATATATAAATATCAGTATAGGTGCCTCAACAATTTTTTGATTTGACATGTCAAAAAAAGTGTCATTTTTTATTCCACTCAATATTCTTACTGTATTTCTTCTTTATAGGTTCCTCTAGTGGTGCTACTATTGTAGCATATCCACTAATGAATTTGTAGTTATATCCAATATATCCCAAGAATGTCTTTACTACAGTGTTGTTGGTGGAGGAAGTGTCAGTATTAATGTGACTTTTACTGGGTCAACCATCAAACTTCTTTGCATATGATATGTACTAATAAGGTACCAAAAGGTATGACAAACATGCATTTCTTCAAGTTTAATGATATTTTAAATCTTTTGAATCTACTTAACATCAGTCTTATTGTTTGTACATTATCTTTCAACAGTCCATATATTGTCCAATTGCCTAAGTATACCTCCAAACAATGATGGATGAAGTCTTTGAATGTGTTTACCATTATTCTACTAAATACTATAGGTGTATTCTTTAGGCCAAATGGCATAATAGTATACATGAAGGATCCAAACTCAGATGTAAAAGTAGTTTTTGGTTGATCCTCTTCTCTTATCTTAACTTGGTGATAACCAAATAATTTATCAGTAAAAGAGTAGATTTCCCTACTGGCTAGTAATTCCAATATTTTCTTAGTGAAGGGGGTAGGAGATGGGTCATGTATGCATGCTTTGTTTAGTTGTTTATAGTCGATGCATATCCTTACTTCACTAATTTTCTTATTTTTCACTACCATAGGACTTATCCTTTTCACATCCTCTACTTTGATAGTGAAGTAAGGATATGCATCGACTATAAACAACTAAGGATATGCATATAAACCACAATCATTTTGTCCAGTTCTATTTTAACCTTATTCTTCATGTCAGAGTTTAGTCTATATGGTCTTTTTCTTTGCGGTTTAAAACCCTCTTTTAATTGTATTTTCATTACCCATCCTCCCCTTTTATTCCTTTAAGGTCTATAAATGTTCTAGGAAATAAATCTTTAAATTATAACAATAACTCTGCAACTTGTGCTACTAACCTTTCATCCCAATAGTCTCCTATTTTAGCTAATTTAGGATCTCCCTCTTTAGAAATATTCTCTTCTCTAAGTTTTACCAGTTGGTTATAGTACTTCTTTTTGGGTTTTGTTACTCTTTCAATCTCTTTCTCCTTGGTGTACTTCAATGTCCAAGTTGTGTTCTTCCTCATGATTTTGTTGTTACATTCTGTAACATCATTGTTTACTATGATTGATTTCAATATCCATCCATTGTATTAGTTACCAATACCTTTAGTTTATGTTAGTGTAGGGCTTTGTTGCGGTATTTCTTCTTCTTTAGTTGCTTTGAATATTTTTTTTTTTTTCTGAGCATGGTGTGGATATGTTCATTAGTATTATAGAATGAGAACGTGTAGAAATTATTCATGTAGTTTGTTGTATTCTCTTGTTTCAACCCTATGTTCTTAGTATATGTACCATGTTTGTGCCACTATTGATAATGTCTAGTAGAATTGTTGGATGTATAATGTTGTGTTGTACTCATTTATTCCATTCGAAACCAATATGCACATCTCTAAGTGCTCTTGTAGTGTGATTTTCCCTTGGTATTTTGGTATAAAATGATTATCTCTAATTAGTAGTGCATGTAGAGCTAACCAATGCATAGAGACATAATTTTTATCATGTAGAGGTACAAGTAATAGGATCCTCTAATTTTTAAAAGGGATTTAGAAGAATCATTAGAAATTCTTCTAGTAGATTAAGGATTCACATAGAACATAGACTCTCTATACTAGATGATTCACATTACATTTTTTCTATTTTTGTACATTCTTTACTACAAATGATAATGTTGTAAATAAGAATAGAAATTTTATTTGTATCTTATTTTATTTTCCTAAAATCTTTCTTTCTTTATAGATTTCCTAATTATATTTTACTAGTGATTTAATTATATTAAATCAATTAGAGCCCTCTAATTAATTTAATTGGTTAAATTTTTGGTTATCTTTATCTATTGATTAGTTAATTGTTTCATTTCCTTTAAAAAGAGAAAATACAAAAATGGATCACTTAGTATTAAAAGTTTTGCATGCATTAATTTATTTGCTTTAGTAATCAATCAATCATTTAATTACACTTTGCATAATTAAAAAATAGTTAATTATTTAATTAATTACATTGACTTAAATAAAATCATCTATTGACTTTGATTAATTACTTTTATTATAATTTTTTATTAAGCTAGTTACACTATTCCAAAAATAGGGAAACCCAAATACATCATTATATTATTTTTAATTATATAAAATTCATTAGAAGAAAGAGAGTGATTAATGCATCCAACACAATCAAAGCAATTGCCACAAATAGACAAATTATTTGAATCGAATCAACCAACAATATCATTTGAACACTAACACATCTCAACCTATCGTCATATAAAGAAAAGAAATAAAACTAGGACAACAAAGTCAAAAATCAAACCAATCAACAGGTTGACCAATGCAATCAACTCCTACCACATCTAAAGTAGTGAATTTCTGTTGGCAAGAGACACTGTTATGATGGATGTTTGATTTTTGTCATTGATGGCAACAAGACAAAGTGTACTAGTATGGCAAAGAGACCTCACTCGAGAAGATTTGACTAAGTATGGGAAGTATGCAGAGTAATAGTGTTTTTGGTGGTATGCCTCTATAGTTAATAGCATTTGTATGCAGATTAGGTATGTTGTTCATAACCACCTAGTGGTCACTTGTTTAAGTCTCTAGGTTCTGACTTCCTCTGGTAGTCATATGAAGAAATGTCCAAGTCTAGGTAAACAAAGTTAAAGTAGAAATAGTGCACAATCCAGAAGTAAAATGGTTTGTATTCCTCCTCTATGAAAAATTTTGTATTGTAGTTCTTTATTAGAAAAGATACATATCATGGCTGCCTAAATCATGAGTTGTAGCTTCTAAAAATCTCTTGGTTTCAGTTTACAAGATGTTCTTTACCAACTTGCAGTATGATAGTGTTTCACAGTGATAGGGTAACAGTTTTCATTTCCGCATTTCTTAGGAGTTGATTATTATACTTTACAGCTTTGAAGGTATGCTAAGAGATCAATGATGAATATTGAATATGATTTTTAGAGTCTCATTTGATTCACAATGGAAGTTATGTTGAGACAGCTGAACTGATCAAGTATTTTCATGAGGAACAAGCTGATAGGCATGGCAGATCTATATGTAAAGAAGCTATATTATTTGAACAATCAATCTAAGTGATTGAATGATTAAATTTGACCTCTATGAAGACTACTATATGATTTTTTGGGTCCTCTATGAATTTTGGTGAATGAATTTGGTCAACAAGCTACTTAAGGTATGACTACATTCTACACCTTATTAGGCTGACCTGATATGAAGTTTTTAAGTGTTGTAGATATATATATGGGATCGAACTTGGTGTTTGAATTATTAGATGTGAATGTGAATATATATGTGAGACACATAGAGTTAGGTGATTTTGTGGAAGTGATAAGAGCAAAAGAAGAGAGATCTTGTTCCTATGTAAAAGTAGAGCAACGAAATAGATCAGTCAGAGATGAAGAGTTTTGAGAAAATATTCTTGTGCTTCATTGGATCTGTAACCATGCATGTATGGATGCAATCTAAGTAGTTCAACTTGGCAATGAGTCATTCTTCCTTCTTCTTTCTTTCTTTAGGCAGTGAGCCTATTTGGGTAGTGAACCTTTCTTGCAGTAAGCATTTCTTTGGGTGATGAGACCTAAGGCAGTGAGCCCTCTTGTAATCTGGTATTGTGCTATTATAATATATTGTGAGCTAACACTCACCATAGTTTTTCCCTTTCTAGGTTTTCCACGTAAAAATCTTGGTGCCATTGTGTTATGTCTTTGTGGTTGTTGTTCCTATGTTTATTTTTTTTCATATTATTAATTTTGGAGATTGAATTAATAATCTTGTTAAGAAGTGGTTTTGTGGAATATTGATTCACCCCCCCTCTCAGTATTCCTTACTATCAACAATTGGTATCAGAGCTTCGTTCCTTGGAAGAGGCCTAATAGCTTAAGGAAGATCTGGGGAAGTGTAATGATGGTAGCAAGAAGATTTAGAAATTATGAAAGCAATAAAGAACTAGAAGCAACTCTTACTGATCTTGAAAAATCTGAAGTAGAAATTAGGGATTTAAAAGCTAATGTTCAAGAAGATGATGAATGCATCCTAAAGCTAAGAGAGCAAGTTAGGAATTTTAAGGAGAAATGAAAGGAGCTAAATGATCAATTAGATGAAACACATGGAATCCTAAATAGTTTGACTTTGGAAGTTGAAAAGAAAGAAGAGATTGAAAGGCATCTGAATCAAGTTGTTAAGGATAAGTTAGAGGAATGTGACAAATTGGACGAAGAAGTGCTACTTCTAAAATTTCATATAGAAGCAGCTAATAGCTATAAATAAAATTTCAAAATAAGCTCTGTAAAGCTTGAGGAGTTGCTTGATAGTCAGAAATATCCAAATGACAAGCAAGGTTTTGGATTTGAGAAAGGAGAAAGTTCAAATTCAGATCAAGCAAACACTATGTTGAAACAAACAAGGGGAACTAGTTTAGAAATCAAAGAAGAAGACCTAGAAGATCTTCAGTCAGGCAGCCAAATGCTCAAAGGTATCCATCTTTCAATGGCCACTATTTTAATTGCAATAAGTTTGGATATAAAGCTACTCAATGTAGGATTAGAATAAATAAGAATGTTCCATCATTCTCCGATCAATGTTTCAATTGCAAAAAAATTGGTCATAGATCAAATGAATGTAGAAGTTTGGTTAGGAATGGTTCTTACAATGCAAGGAATTCTCAATCATTTAATGGAAAGTGTTTTGCATGCAATAGATTTGGACACATGGCTAATTAATACGGATCAAGGTTGAATTCATTCAGAGGAAGGAATCGAGGACATGTAAACATTGTATGCTACAATTGCAACAAGTTTGGACATGTTGAAAGATTTTGTAAAAACAAGAATGTGAAAAGAAATGACTAAGCTGAAGAAAGGAAAATAGATCAGAGGAATGATAAGGGAAAGGAAAAGGTTTATTCGGTTGAAATAAAGAGGGAAATGAGCAAGGATTGTATTAAGAAAGATATTAAAAATACCAAGGATGGATCTGCACTAGATTTTGGTTCAGATACTTCCTCCAAGAAGTAAATTAGGAGCTCCGGCTCTGGGGGAACTATGTTGAAAATCCAAAACCCTCAGCTAGAAAGTTAGTACTGGAATCTGGTACTAAGGTATGTTGTGAAGAATCTTATGAGAAAACTTCTGAAAGAAATTCCGGTAGAAAAAGATCCAATGCAAATGATTATGGAGCAATTTGGATTGACTGTGAGTGTCAGAGAAGTGCTTGACAACTTTTTGAAAAATAACATTAATGACACTTAGGTTTCGGCATGCGAGGGTTAAAAGGAGTTGCATCTAAAGGAAAAATCATATTGCATTCTAAGCTCTAAAGTGTCCAAGGAAAACCAAAGAAAGATTCAAAAATGACTACAATGTTTTCTAAAGCATTTTAGGTCAAAGAGACATTTTTTGTTTGAAAATGTTTCTCAAATTTGCTCGATTATTTGTGGAAATGACACCACCACAAGCAGAGGATATCACTGAGCGACCCTGACCAAAATTCAAGAAACACCCCATTCAAATCATTCGAAGTCAATCAAATGGGTGCATTTTCAGATATTCCACATGGAGTTATGCATGCAGAGAATGTTAGGGAATATACTCATGTTACCCTAGAGGAATTTGGTGATAGTAGGCTTTCTAATCTATACTTGAAACATTTGAGTAATGAGAATCTTGATCTGAAGGGAGAATACAAAGCATTGGAGGAGAAGAAATTCATTCAGTATGCAAAATTCCCAACATTTGTAGAGGATGAATGGGTCCAATATGTATTGAGCAGAGTTCATGATGAATTCATGTGGCTTGAGAGACCTTTTAAGGTTACAAAAGATGTTATGAGGGAAGTAACTAGATTAAGCTCCACTGGATCAGTACCATTGTTGAAAGTAGTAAAGAATGATACAATAATGGCAGTCACTAGAGAAAATTTTGATAAGAGGGCCTTAACAATTAATGATATTGAAGACCATACTGTAAGATTTGCATCCATGGTACTGTGCTACAAAGTCTATTTCACCAACTGGGAAAATTCTATTTCAGGCACAACCATATACAGTACCTTTCAGATGATCAAGGAGAATGCAGACTATGATATCTATGAATTGCTTTGATATGAAGTGATGCAAAACCTAAGGAAGACAAAAGAGAGAAAATATCCTTTCAAATTGGTACGTTGATCATATTTTTATTCTTCTTATTTTATGCCAGAGTTACCTGGCATAAAGAATTATTTGTGGACTAGAGACAAACTAGTTGCAGTTCAAATTAGAAATCAGTTGAGTAGCATAGGAAATATTGATGCACAAAATTCAGCCCTATGGGGCTATTGCAAAAACTTCCAAAAGTCAATGCAATCCAGAGAAAGAATCCTTAGAGCAGTTTTTGAAAAATACAAGGATACTATCTATTTTATTGTAACAAAAGATCAATGCTTGATGGAGGTAGTTGAGCCTAGAATGATATGGGTCATGCCTATGGGATATGTTGTAGATCCCAATGAAAAAATATTTGGGAATTATGAGGAATTGCATGCTAAAGTCTATGTTGAGGTAAGAAAACTAGAGATCTCCAAGAAAATGTGGAGAGTAGCAGAGGATTTTTCCCTGAGACAAGGCTTCACAAAAGAACAAGTGGAAAAGGCAAGGGAAAAAGCACAAGCTGAAAAGGAAGCAAAAGAAAAGAGAAAAAGTGAACCAATTAGAGCTCCAAAAGAACCCAAGGTTAAACTAGACAAGCCAGAGGCATCAAGAAGGAGAACTAAAGGATCTACCTTTGCAAAATTTGCATCCATACCCTCTGATTCCACACCATCTGCAAGTGTGGAGACTCCTGCCACCAGTCACAAAAGAAAGAGAACCAAGGAAAAAAGAATGCATGTAAGCATTGTAGTTGATTAAGAAGAAACAAAGTCAGATGAAGAAGTAAAGAAAATAAAATTTGAAACTATCAAAGCCTCCAGAACTAGAAAAAAGAAATCCTCTAGTAAGGGTAAACCTGAGAAAATACAAAAGCAAGATGTGCCTCAAACTGAAGAAGCTATTATATCTTTAGAGGATGTATTGAAATCCATAATAGTTTATGGTAATCTAAAACCCATTGCGCAATTGTATGATGAGTATAATGATCCGGATAAGAGGATCATTGAGTCTGCTATTGTAGAATGCCTAAACATCTACAACAAGGCCTTAATTGAAATAATTACTAATCTTCCACATAGCCTGGCAACTATAATGATTGCAAGAAAGGAAGCAACTATGGAAAAGGATGTGTTGATGTATAAAATTGTGCAAGTTCCAACACTAACATGGGAAGTTTCAAGAATGTGAGACTTGCTACTTGAAACGACGTCCAGATTTTAAAGAAGATGGCTCTTCTCTATTTCAATTGGGTTTTGAGCAAAGGGGAAGAAATTAACAGGATTACAGATACAATAAGCAAATCTAATTATGGAGATGAGCCTAAGTAAAAAGTATCCCTTCAATTCAAGCACAGTGAAGCTATTCTCAAGATATAGTTATATTAAAGAGCAGATACTGCATGATCAATATAAATAGATATAATGAATATTATCAAAGGCTTATAACCAGACAACTTTACAAAGACACAGATGATATCAACCAAGGCACAGAATAGAGTTCTTCCTATTAATCTTCTAGCAACATAAAAGGCACATATACATGCATAGATACATTAACCTTCTTATCAAGAACAACAAAATAAAGGCAAAATGACATAAACTGGTCACAACAAAGTCTCCAACTACTTTTTTAGATTTCTGACTAAAACTTATCAAAGATTAATGAATCTCTACGAATGAATTTTATCTTAGTACAAATTTTGCATATTTATAATCATCGATTTGATCCAAGATTTCCTGCAACAACCTGAATCCTCAATGGCCCAATAGAACTGAAGATTACTGGAATTCCATGGTGGTTAGAATCTTCTGAATATTCAATGGCCATCCCTCCTGCACGCTTATTGGCTGGGGCTGAGTATTATGTGGCACACCACCTGTATTGAGACACATGGTGAGACCTGCGTGCATAAAACTAAAAAGAAATATGATAGATGGCAGCGTCCGCATCTACTTAGAAACTCCTTCATCTTCAAAGAAATCAATAGGAAAAAGACACTTGTCACATTCTGCAGTCTCCAAAAAATGATACATGTCTTATCCCGTGGAGCCCTTAAAACCTGTGTCTTTATACTCAAGCACCTACCGTTATGACATCTGTCACAACCCACTTCACTTATAAATTGAGACACAATAATAATGGGACCCAAAACCTTTATAACTCACTACCCTTAAAGGGAATAAAACTGGGACAGATGGAAGCCTCCGCGCTCATCCTAGCTAACACGCGGCAACTTCCGCAACACTACTTAAACAAATAAAACTTTTGAAAGGTCCTCTGGAAGTTGACACTTGGCATATTCTACAACAAACTATGAATCAAAAAGTTTCTCGCTACAAGAGTTCTGAATAAAGCAACTCCTTCTCCACATACCACCACGTGGCATCCTCTGCAAGCTTGAAACAAAATAAATTGTGGCCCACCATGATTTATGTTGACATCAATATTAATACGGAAAGAAACACGTGGCATCATCTGCATAAAAACTCAAAAGACACACAGCGCCTTCCACATACAAAGTAGCAAGAAAGGAATCTTTTGAGACTACCTCTGCATATGACACATGGTGCCATCCGCAGCATTGAAACAAAATAAACTGGCGATGCTACCTGATACGAGGCGTGCTCCACATAAAACTCAATGCTTGAAACATTGCTGCAGCTTTGACACTTGGCACAACCCGCACACAGAAACATTTGAAGACCAGCGCACTAAGTCGTAGATATGTCACATATATTAAGCCAAAACTGAAACAAAATGTAGAGTTTTGACACTCTACAGTTCTTGGCGACCATCAGGACTTCCGAGCTTGCTCTGAAAGAACCCAAAACTGACAAAAAGATATGTATTGAAAATAAAACTTTTGAATCATAAATTTTGCAACGCTGTCTAATATATAAACCATTCTAAATCTGAGAGCCCCTTTCTACTCTGCAAATCTTGAAAAGAAAAGTCAAGATTAATTATGTCTTTATGGGAAAATGTTTGCAAAATTTGTACCATAGCTTTTAATTGAAATTCTAGCTAGGCCATATGTATCAACATAGTTTCAACTTCCTTTATTATTGATGAATCACTTAAACCCTAGAAAATTTTCTAATCATTTTGCTTAGTCAAAAGAAGGGCCTTGATGTCATCAATCATCAACACTATGTTACTATCTAGGAATGGTGAAGGGAGCCCCAGTTGCACCAAATCCTCTATATGTTTCTTCATATTCTTTACTCCTTCCTTCACTATATCCAGAATCTCCTCACAATTTGTGGCCGTAGAGTTACAACTCAAAACCTCATTGACCTTCTTAGCAACAGTAATTCTATCATTGATACCTATTGTTGATAATGTTTCATCTGTTGTGTCATATAACTTTTTCAATAAAAGTTGACAGTCAGAAATCCTCAATGAAATAGTGGACAAGGTGGCCTGCACTGAAGTTTCTACTTTCTCGTACAGCTGCTGAGCATTTAAAAGAAAAGTCAAAGATGGCTTTAGCTAGATAATGTCCTCAAAGATTATCTCCCATACTGAAACATATAGCTCTTTTACCAAATTTAGAACTCCAACATTTTGTGACCTATTAGCCAACTCAATTGTCAGCTACTTCATTCTTTGTTGTGCAGCCATGAGTTGTGCCTAAACCACACTATTGACATTTTGTTTATTCAATAATTTTTGTTGTAAGTGTGTAGCCTCTTGCAATTTATCCTAATATTTCTTTTTTGAAGTGGCTTTTCCCTGTCTTAAAATAGTTACTATAGCCTTTTCTTGTGCAAGCTCAGTCTTAAGAAAAGCAATCCGGGCCTTACAACCTGATGTATCTGCAAAGAAACAATATTTTGTAATTGTTTGTTTAGATTATCAATCTCATTTTTCTTAGATTGAATCTTTGAGGCAAGATTGTTGCTATTCACTTTCTCTTGAGCCAAATCATTTTCTACCCTTTGCAACCTTTTGGATACCTTAAAATAGTCTGTTGCCATAGCAGTTATAGTTTCATTTAGTAGCTCAACCCTGTCCTATGGCCTAAAGAGAGACATATCCATGGCCACATCATTCATAGCATAATCTTGGGGCTACATTTGTTCATTTGGTTTTACCACATTTGGAGACAAATGTGTAATTGTCAATGATTGTTGAATAGGTTCATAAAGTGACCTCATGTGTGCCACAGTAGGGCTTTTGTTTTCCTTTTTCCTCTTCTTGTCCATCATGGCCTCTTTAACATTTTTTGTTGTGTCTGATTGTGCTTGGAAGGTAGGAGGGGATGCAATATAACCTCTAGCAAAGGGGTGACCTTGAGGCAAGCCATAGGGAATAGCAGATAATTGCTGGCTAGGAGAAACCTGAGGAGGGGTCCGTTTAGGCTCAGATGGAGAAAATAATGGCAATGAAATGGCATGTGAGGACATGGCCGGTATACTGGCAGTAGTGGCAATGGTTGATGTAAGCAAAACAGAAGTGGCAGGGGACATTGAAGCCTGAATACTTGGGATTGCCACTCCTATAACAGAAGAAAGAGATATAGGAGAGAAGGGAGAAGAAGTACTTACTTGAGTGACAGAAGAGGTGACTGGCACTTGTTGCTACTGTGGTGCTATTTCTTCTTCCTCTTCCTCTTGCAGGAAAAATCTCCTATGTTTCTTACGCCTCTCTCTTGTTTCCTATGTTTCTTCATATTCAAGATTTACAACCATTGGTGGTTACAAAGGGACCATTCTGGAACCCCTAGATGCTGAAGATGTTTGAGTCCCTAGAAATGGTCATGAAACAACACCTTTTTGCTTCTCTAAGGAGATGAGGGATTGAGGCCATGAAGATGCAGGAGTAGCAGATGATGCCTGTCCTATTTCTTGCATTATTGGGGCTGACTCTGTTTCTTCCCTTGGCTCCTCATCCTTCCTCTAAATTTTGCATGTGTCTGGACTTGAGACTGGGGAGGGATGCCACTCATCCTAGATTGATTCCCATATTTCATCATTTTCAACATTCCCAAATGAATGTGTAATCTCTGAAGTCTCTTGTCTATATTTCCAATAGGCTTCAATCTTTTATGTTCTCCATTCTTTTCCTTTTAATTCTTTCCTCAAATCAGCAGTCATCTTCAACTTAGGGTCAAACTCCTTCTCTTTGATATAAAAGTTTTCCCATGGCCTAGGCCCCTCATAGGGCAAATCAATTAATTCCACATATAGATCTAGGTTGTCTTCCTTTGGATTCCTCTTGTCCTCCAAGAATTGACGACCCTCATGTACCATCTTGGCACGAACCTTATTATTTATAGTCCAAGAGGATAGAAAACTATCTGGGTTATATTTCCATTTATCCTCTATGATGAGGAGCCCAAGGGAAGCTAACTTCCTTAACAAGAGGCTCTCTGCACCTCTAACTTCAAGTGTCATATTTTTCCTGGTCCATGGGACATCATACATCTTCTTCTTTCTTTTCTTTTGGCCAAAGTCATTATCAACAACAGATACTTGACAGGTAACCTCTAAGAATACGACCCTAGGGGTCAATACTTGAGGCAATAGGATGGGTTCCCTAGTGAAACCTTGTACTCTAATTATTGTATTATGTGCTCCAAAGAAAAAGTCATAGGGAATTGGGCAATTAGCTATAAAACCCCTTATACTCTGTGTCATCCTATGTTCTACAGGATCAGGGCTTAACTGGTAGAAAGTGGGGGTGACAAAAAGCTCCCAAAACTCATAGGGGTAAGAGGTTTTAGATAACACATGTGTCCATGCAGACATAGGGATGGTTTTACTATGACCAAAATCTGGATCATATATATTTAAATGCATATGCTATGCAAAGAGACCAAAGTTTTGATACAACATAAGATGAAATAGGAAAGCGGAATACCTGAATACTTGCTTTGTTTTGAAATTTATGATCTGATCAATTATGGTGGCAGTAATTTGTTCTGAAACATCTAGCCAGTACTCCTGTGATTTATCCACAGTTTTCATTCTGAAAATAATTGCCAATTGCCAGTCATAAATTGTATTGTCTTCCTTCATTCCAAAAATGAAAGCTATCATTGAATGTGCATCCTGAACATTTTGATTAAATTGTACCTACCCAGTGGGTAGTGTGGGCATCTAAGTATTATCATCTCCCAACTGCATCTTTGAATTTAGGAATTTTAGTTTGTTATGTAAATTTGCCCATGTGCCTTGCATTTTGGCAATAGTTGGAAATGTGGCCATTCTATCATACTGCAGGGCCATCATGTCCCTTATGGCCTTGGGCGAAATATGCACTATGAAAGGGCCCTATTGGATAGAATTTGATGGTGCATGAAACAACTCTACACGCAATTTGATTATCTCAGGACAAGGGTGGACATTTGGGATTAGGAACTGTGCCAATTGAGAGGTCCATATCCTCATAGCAAAAGTCTCAAACTGCCCGTTGTTCACCTGGATGAGGCACCTCTGATGTGCCCCCTCCCAAAGACTCTTGGTGTTCTTTTGAAGGGGTGTGTCATATATGTCATCTGCATAGTCCTTCACCTATTCTAGGTTGACAGATAACCCTACTTTAGGAACCCTAGTTCTTGGATAGGACTTCCTTGGTTGTGCAGGTGCCGAAGCATATGATTTGTTGTTCAACAGTTTATCCATTGACTCAAAAATTCCAAGTCCTTGCCATGGTGAGTGTGTCTCAGACATATGTGTATCTTTGTGAGAAGAATGTGGGAAGCGTTGACATAGAAGAGAACGAAACTGTTTTATCAGAGTGATACTTCGCTAAAAGGCACTTGTTAGGGACAAAGTTTAGATGCAATAACGATTCAGAGCAGAAAGATAGAAACAAATGATGGTTACACTTGGAAGGACTTAAAACCTAGGTCATTGGGACTTATGGAAATAATTAATGACCCATCCCATCTTATTAATGGCATTAATGCTGAGAAATAGTTAGTGCATCTTTTTGAAATCTACATTGGACGGAGTGTCAGATATGTTATGAGAGTGGATATCTTTTTGAAAAAGCATGTACTTCTGTGAGATTTTGGGGATTGCCAAACAACCTTAATAAATGCAAGGCTAAAAGAAAAGGAGCTTTGCGTCGCTGACATGTGTTCATTGAACACTTATTTGAAAGGGAAAGTGAGAAAACAGAAAAGTGAGAAAAGGAAACAAAACTAACTAACTATGATACATGATGAGCCCCTTCTTAATTGAAATGTTTTAGAAAGATCCCATTTATCATAATCTCTTTAGGTTCTCCATTCATGGTCTCCAGTTCAAATGAATTTTGTTGCTTGCAAGAATGAACTCTATAAGGGCTCATCCACAATGATTAGAATTTGCTGTGTCAACCTAGCTTGGTAGCTCTTTCATCCCATTTCAATACCAGAGAGCCAACTTCAAAAATGGGATTAGAAGTTTTCTTATCAAAACAGTCCTTAACCATTGTCTAATGTTTCATTAGTGATTCATGTGCCTTTTCTCTCTTTTCTTGGACTTCCAACAATTCAACAAGTCTGACTTGCATGGGGCCATTTTCTTCAATTTCTATCTATTTTAACAATTGCAAAGAAGAAATCTCTAAACTTAGTGGCATTACTGTAGGTTTACCATAAACCAACTCATAGGGAGACATTTTAGTAACTTGCTTTGGTGTGATCCTATTAGCCCACAGTGCTGTATTAAGTAACTTATGCCACTCTCTATGATAATTAGTCCCTATCCTTTTTATGAGTCTGATAAGGTTTTTGTTAGTGGACTCTGCCAGACCATTACCTTGTGGATAATAATTTGAAGAAGTCTTCAAATATATCCCATTTCTTAAAGCAAAATCAGATAATTTGGTTCCTCAAAATGCTTTAGCACTATCTGATATGATGGTACGAGGAGGACCAAACCAAGAAGTTATGCCTTCTAAAAATTCTAATATGACTTTTTGTGTTGCTTCTTTGAGTGGTACTGCTTCACTTCACCTGGTAAAGTAATCTGTTGCTGTGAGAATCTATTTGTGTCCCATATTTGACACTAGATTGATCATACCAATAAAATCTAGACCCCATTAAGCAAAGGGTTCATCCACAACTATGGGACTTAGAGGCATTGTTGCATTTCTACTTTTGCCAGTATAAAACTGGAAAGCCTGGCATTCCTTAACCATTTGATGGAAATCTATAAACAGAGTGGGCCAAAAATATCCTACTTGTGTTACATTGATTGCAGTAGTCCTTGCTGAAAAATGTCCACCTGAGGCTCCATGATGTAATTCATGTAGTATTCTTTGAGCTTCATCTTTCTCTATACATCTTAAGAGTATACCATCAACATTTCTTCTAAATAAAATATGATCAATAAGTACAAAATGGGTTCCTTTCTGCCTATAGTACCTTTTCTTATCATGGGAGAGCTCATTTGGGAATATTCCATACTTCATAAACTGTATCCTATTTTTTACCCAAGAGTCTTGGTCAACTTCTTGGAGTTTTAATACATTTTCACTTCCTATTTCTCCAGTCATTGTTCTTTCTATGTCTTGGGTCATGTATTGGCACAATCCTTTGCCTCTGAGTAACTTGGTTGGTCTTACTTCTACATCATATTCTAGGATCTTTGTTATCCAATTGGCTCTTTTCTCAGTGATCTCACCCTCCATAATATATTCTCTTACATTTGAGTGAGCCACTAATATCATAATCTTATTTCCTATTACCAATTGAATTTTTTATGGGCTTTCACCATGGCATATGCTTGCTTCTCCACAAAATTATATCTAGACTCATATTCCATGAGAGTTCTGGAGAAAAAATCTATTGGATGCTCTCCTTCCTGCTGATCATCTTTCTAAGTTAGAATAGTAACAAAACTAAATTCTCCCCCATACACATACATTATAAAAGCTTTAGAGAAATCTAGGTTTCTAAGTACTGGGGTTGTTGAAATGGCTCTCTATACTTCTTCAAAAGCATGTCTTCCTTTTGTGGTCAATTTGAAAACTAGATCTTTTTTAAGCAACAGTGTCATTCGTCTAATTAGACCTGTAAAATTAGATATGAATCAGCTAACAAAGTTAATTTTTCCTAGAAAGGATTGAATTGCTTTCTTGTTGACTGGTAGAGATAGGTTCATTATGGTTGTGACCCTTTCTGGATCAATGGAGACCCCTTCCTTTAACACTATGTGTCCTGTAAGCTTACCCTGAGGTACAACAAAGATACATTTCTTGGGATTCAGAGAGATTTCAAACTCTAGACATTTCTTGAAAACAACCTCTAAATGGTCAAAATGATCTCTAGCATTCTTAGAAAAAATAGTTAGGTCATCTAGATAGATCAGAATAATCTTATTTATAAGTTCCCCGAATGCTACATCCATTGCATGCTGAAAAGTAGCCCCAACATTCAAAAGGCCAAAGGGCATTTTAGCATATGAAAATGTTCCCCACTTCATAGTGAGCACAGTCTTATGCTGATCTTCATCTGCTAACCAAATCTGATTGTGTCCTGAGAAACCATCCAGCAAGGAAAATCTTTCTGACCCAACCATAGTCTATAAAATCTATTCCATAGAAGGTAGGGGATAATGATCTTTCAAAGATGCTCTATTCAGATCCCTAAAATCTACACAAAGTCTTATGTCACCATTCTTCTTTCTTACAGGCACTAGGTTTGATACCCAGGTTGAATGCTTAATTGGGAAAATAATGTTTGATTCCAGGAGCTTTTGCAATTCATCCACCATTAGAGGTTCAATTCTAGGATTCACTGGCCTTTGCTTCTATCAAACTGGTTTGGATCCTTTAGTAAGCTCTATGGTGTGTTGAATGATATCTCTATTATAGCCATGGAGGTCCTCATAGGTCCAAGAAATCACCTTATCATATTTATCACATAAAGCAATCATCTTTCTTTTTCCTCTTGGGTTGTAGAATTACCTATTTTCAACTTTCTTCCTTCACTAACTTGGATCTCAGAATAATCTTCCTTATTTGCCTGAAACCTGCTCTTCTCTAGGCTTGCATCTTCTGGGTAAAAAAAAATTTCTAGAGTAATCAATCCTTTAGGGAGTTTATTTGTTTTTAACTAGATAATTTGATCACCATATGCTCCCTCAACTTTGGGATGTAATTGATTAGCAAATTCACCTGATTGTTTTAAGAATGAAAGTACTTGAAGATCATTGTCAAAAACTTGCCAATTTTGATCATTGTATGGAATTGTTGGTCTTACTATTACCTTAACTAACTCATTGTTAACTAATAGGTCACTTGCTGGGTCAAACTGTGAACCAATTTGTGTCATTCTATCTGCTTCTAAATTTTAGGCTCTTGGAACTACCTCAAAAATTGAAAGCCTCAAAACCATCTATCAGGTTCCAAATCCTGTGCCAATAGGATCTCATTCTTACATTTTTGGCTATTGCTTTCTCTCTGATTTGTTTTACCACCAGTTTTGAGTCTCCTTTTACTATCAAATTCTTTATTTCCTTTTTCTTTTCCAACATGAGTCCATGCACCAAAGATTAATATTCAGCGTCATTATTGGTACAGGTGAACTGAAAGCAAATGGCTCTTAGAATTTTCTCACCATTTGGGGCAGTAAGGCAAATACCTACTCTAGCACCATCAAAATTCAGGGTCCAAATCTCTAAGTCTCCTTTAGATTCTTTACTTTTTGATAGTTCTTTCCTTATAATATTAGGGATTTCTTGGTCTTCTTCAAAAATAACTTAAGTGCCTAGACTAGTAGAGTCATAGTTTCCATAGGAATCACTCTGCATCATGGTCAATAGCTAATTGTTCTCTTCTTCCTGTTGGTCATGTTCAGTCCAGTCACCTAATTCTTCAACAAAGACTCTCTCCTCTTTATTCAGCATGGCATGGGATGCTTCTAATTTTGGGGTTGGTTCATTTGTGATATGGTCTTTGGATAATGGCTCAGACAATACTTTTATCTTTGTCCCATATTTGGTTCTCAAGATGAGGTGTGACCAATCTAGTGACATGTAACCTCCTATTTTGGCTATGAAATATTTGGACAAGCATAAACCAAATACAGGGGAAATATCTATGACTACCACATCCTGATTGACAATTATATTGGGACAAGTATATAGTTGTAATGGAAGTTATTTGATTTTTCCTATAGTTTGAAGAGATTTCCCATCCAACTGCATGACCCCTCTTGTAAGTGGTTCATACTTTATCTTTAAAGTATCTAGTATCTATTTTAGCATTACTGTAGTACTGGCCCCAGAATCTATCATTGCATTATGCAGCAGTTTTTTCCCAACTATTAGAGTCAAATAAAAGGGATCTGGTTTAGATTTACCTACCTTAGGTGCATTGTTCAATAGAGTTGTTGTTTGTAGAGGTACAATATCTTTATGTTGGAGTTTCCATTTATTAGTAGCTCCTCCTTTAGCACTAGTGTATTTAGAGGCTTCTTAACCTTGCAGAGCTTCCTATAATAGTGTCTTCTGCTCGGGAATAGCTAACATATCCCATATTGATAAGTGTGCTGGTGTTCTTTTCAGCTGGTCCACCACATTTACAGGTCCTAATGCTTGTGTCTTTGAATAATAAGGGTACCTTGTATTTTCTAGCACCTGTCCCGAGGCTACTTGATTCTGCATAGGCTAGGGCATGTCTTGCCTAGAGACTAGATTGTGATGATTTTGAAATGGAGAATTTTCGATAATTTCATTATTAGTGACTTCAGGCTACTCCATCATTCTCCTCTTTGATCTAGTATAATAGTCTGACTGCACCAATGGTTTCTTTGAAGTGGATGCCTCATTCAAGAACATTGAATCTTCCTCTTCAATCCATGGAAATAAGGCATGTTCAGGGGCTATTTCATCTTCTTGTTGTATGAACATCCCTTGCATCTCGGCCACCATTACTGCATTTTACACACCAAGGGACTGATATGGTGGAGTATTAGATGTTGAGAATTGTCCTTGTAACCCTCTCTGTTTTGCTATCTTTTGTTGCAAATTACCTTTGGGATAGTCTTTGGGCATATGGGCATTATTGCAGGGAAAGCACCAAGCATTTGTGTCATCTACTAAGTTATTTTACCCTAGAACTATTTCTCTATTGGGATTATGAGGAACAGTTTGTAGAGGTGTAGGGACTA
Organism: Cunninghamia lanceolata; assembly: GCA_027924645.1. Lineage (NCBI taxonomy): Eukaryota > Viridiplantae > Streptophyta > Pinopsida > Cupressales > Cupressaceae > Cunninghamia > Cunninghamia lanceolata. The sequence goes on from BSBN01001054.1 coordinate 9,340,937, forward strand.
AACCAACTAGTTTGAAGGCTGGGGATTAATTTGCCTTTGAGGGCCTTGATATTGATTTAGCTGAAAGGGGGGTCTATTTCCTTGGAAACCTTGATAAGGGGGCTTTGAATAGGGATTTTGTTGTCTCTTTAGGTTAATTATCTCATTTGAGAAGGTCCTTAGAATATTCTTGACATCATCCATTTCAGATAGTTGAGTAGAGGTGGTTGCCCTAGTAGGTTGTTGAGGTACTAGAAATGAATACATGGACATAGGTGGAGCTGTAAGGTTAGGAGCTTCTTGTGGCAAAGGTAGGGTAATTTCTGGGAACATGGGCATAGGAGGCCTTGGGGGCAATTTTCCAGCATCTATCAAGTTATTTTTAGCCTTAACTACCAACTCATATGCTTCTGGTAGTGTTTGACCTCCCAAAGACTGAATCATTAGTGATATATCAGAGTTAAAAGCTTTGAGGTAGAACACAATAGCCATACCTGATAATGGTCTTATTGCGGTAGGAATTCTATCCCAAGTCTTTTGAAATCTTGAGTTGAAATTAGTCATGGCTTATTGTGGTGCCCTTTTGATAGTGATTAATTGTTACAACAGGGAAGATTTATCACCTTTCTCTTCAAATCTTACAAAGAAAGCATCACCAAGATGATCCCATGTAGATATTGTATTTGGAGTGAGAGATCTATACTAGTCTAGAGCCTTTCCTTTGAAAGAAGCTGCTAGCAGTCTTATTGCCACGTTTTGTTCAATAATAACATGTACTACACAAACATCAGATACATCTTGCAGATGTTCCCCAGGTGTCTTGAAATCTTCTCCATTGAACTTAGGTAGAACATTTAAAGCATTGGCTGGGATAGGATGCCAAGTTGCTGGTGGTACTGGGAGAATGAGGGGACTACTAGTTTTCCAATTTGCATAGTTCCTTGGAGGTATAGGTGCTCCCATATTTATTCTTTGTGCTACTGCAACTTGATTCACTCTTCTTCTTGGAGTAGTTACTAATGGTGGTAAAAGAATACCCAGATTAGCAGTAGACTGAGCTCTTCTTGTAGGTCCACAGCTCTGGCTCCTTATTACTCTCTAGCTCATATGATCTTGATAGAAACTTCAAGAAAGGTCCCACCAGGCGTGCCAAAAATTGTTGATGTGCAAGTTCCAACACCAACATGGGAATTTTCAAGAATGTGAGACCTGCTATTTGAAATGACCTCCAAAATTTAAAGAAGCTGGCTCTTCTCTATTTCAATTGGGTTTTGAGAAAAGGGGAAGAAATTAATAGGATTACAGATACAATAAGCAAATCTAATTATGACGATGTGCCTAAGTAAAAAGTATCCCTTCAATTCAAGCACAGTGAAGCTATTCTCAAGATACAGTTATATTAAAGAGTAGATACTACATGATAAATATAAATAGATGTAATGAATATTATCAAAGGCTTATAACTAGACAACTTTACAAAGACACAGATGATATCAACCAAGGCACATAATAGAGTTCTTATTAATCTTCTTGCAACATAAAAGGCATAGATACATGCATAGATACATTAACTTTCTTATCAAGAACAAAGAAGTAAAGGCAAAATGACATAAATTGTTCACAACAAAGTCTCCAACTCCTCTTTTTGATTTATGACTAAAACTTATCAAAGATCAATGAATCTCTACGAATGAATTTTATCTCATTACAAATTCTACATATTTATAATCATCAATTTGACCCAAGATTGCCTACAACAACCTGAATCCTTAACGACCCAACAGAACTAAAGATTACTAGAATTCCATGGCGGTTACAATCTTTTGAATCTTCAACGGCCATCCCTCCTACGTGTTCATTGGCTGGGGCTGAGTATTATGTGGCACATCACCTATATTGAGACACATGGCGAGACCCACGTGCATAAAACTGAAAAGAAATATGACAGATGGTAGCATCCACATCTACTTAAAAACTCCTTCATCTTCAAAGAAATCAATAGGAAAAAGACACTTGTCACATTCCACAGTCTCCAAAAAAATGATACGTGTCTTATCCTACGAAGCCCTTAAAACCTGTGTCTTTATACTCGGGTGCCTACTGTTATGACATCTATCGCAACCCGCTGCACTTATAAATTGAGACACAATAATAGTGGGATCCACAACCTTTATAACTCACTACCCTTAAAGGGAATAAAACTGGGATAGATGGAGGCCTCCACACTCATGCTAGCTAACACGTGGCAACTTCTGCGACACTGCTGAAACAAATAAAACTTTTGAAAGGTCTTGTGAAAGTTGACACTTGGCACATTTCGCAACAAACTATGAATCAAAAAGTTTCTCGCTACAAGAGTTCTAAATAAAGTAACTCCTTCTCCACATAACACCACGTGGCATCCTCCACAAGCTTGAAACAAAATAAACTGTGGCCCACCATGATTTATGTTGACATCAATATTAATACAGAAAGAAACATGCAACATCATCTGCATAAAAACTCAAAAGACACATGACACCTTCTGCATACAAAGTAGCAAGAAAGAAAGCTTTTGAGACTACCTCTGCATATGACACATGGTGCCATCTGCAATATTGAAACAAAATAAATTGGCAATGCTACCTGATACGTGGCGCGCTCTGCATAAAACTCAATGCTTGAAACATTGCTGTGGCTTTGACACTTGGCACAACCTGCACACAAAAACATTTGAAGACCTGTGCACTAAGTTGCAAATATGTTGCAGATATTAAGATGAAACTGAAACAAAATGTAGAGCTTTGACACTCTATAGGATGTTGAGCTTAGAGAACACTTATTAATAAAACTATGTCTGGATATCACTCCGGAGGAAAAGGTGAAAATCTCCAAAGCACTTCATAATAAATTCAGGACAAAAAGAAGAATGAATGCTCTTATGGGAGGAGATATTGAAAAGGTTGTAAAGGAATCTAAAGAAATCATTATGAACACATTGAAGGAATTTAGTCTCCCTACCATTTATGACAATAAAGGAGCAAATGATTGAGATACATCTATATCGGGGATAAGCCAAGATCAAGGATCGGATAAGAATGATCAAGCCCCTAAAATTGATACATTAGATATGACAAATCAAGGAAAATGTGAAAATGATCCTCCTCCTGAGCAACAGGATGATGTTGAAAAGAATAAAGAACCGATAAGGAGCGTTGCATCGGAGCAAAACATTGATCAGCAAGAGAACATAGACATGGATCCTCTGGAACAAAGTCAAGAAGAAGTATCTGGTAGAGAAAGAGACATTGCAATTATCTCAGTTGATTCTGAGATTCAACAAGATCTAGATGAGTTTGATTTTCTTCAAGGACCAATTAATTTTTCCTCAATGTCACATGTGCAGAAATTCAAGCTAGGATCAATTCTCTTAGCCAAAGCACAAGAAGAAATGCTTAAATCACATATCCAAGATAGTAAATTAATCAATGATGCATCCAACATTTTGGAGAAGATGATGCCGACATTTCAAAAGGATACCACATTATCCTCTGCTGATCAACTCAAGGGTCTATTAAATTCTGTAAGTACACATTTTGAATCTTTTAAAAAATCTACAGAAGCAAAAGTTAGAAAAGAGTTTGATGAGAAGAGATTGGTTGAGTTAAAGACTATGATAGCAAAAGATAAAACTCTATTAGAAAATGGAATAAAAGGCATACAAAGTGCCATTGAAGAAGCTTGTAAAATATATAAATTTTTCTTATCTTGGCCAGAAGTTACAAAGGAATTAGAAGATAAAATCAAGGACTTGGAACTCAAATTGCTTAATATCTCCAAGACATATAATCTGGCATTTGAGCCAATAAATACCAAAGAAACATAGGTTGCAAATATTCAAAATGATTTGAGCACTTTGATGAAGAAAAGGGAAGAAGTCAAAGATAGACTGTGCCAGCTAAGGGGGCTGATAAGTCCAAAATTGATTCCATGACTAATCTAATAGAAGAAGCCTTGAAATCACAAGCATTAATTGATATGCCCTCAGATGTGTAGAAGGCAGAAAAGTTAGTTTTTCTGATAAATGGGCAAATCCGTATTTTAGAGAGTGCATGGAATAGGTGGAATGGAGAGATAGCACTGATAAAGAATATCTATAATGATATTCTACCTTCAACCACAAATTGAGATGGAAATGTGTACCTATATATATGCGGCAGAATATGATAGTTTTGAAGAATTTTTGACACAATTTTTCCTGTACACACACCTTTGCCATTGATGTCAAAGAGGGGAGGAAAACCAGTGAAAAATAAGCATACATCTAAAGGAGAATAGACAAATAGAGTGTACAGAGTAAGGGGGAACAACATAAGCATTTTCACTGAATGTTGCCATCAATGCCAAAGGGGGAGATTGTTAGCAAGAGACATTGTTCTAATGGATGTTTGATTGTTCTCATTGATGGCAATAGGAGAAAGTGTACCAGTATGGAAAAGAGACCTCATTCTGAAAGAAAATATGACTAAGTATGGGAAATATGCAGAGTAATAGTGTTTGTGGTGGTATGCCTCTGCAGTTAATGGCATTTGTATGGGGATCAGGTATGTTATTCATAACTACCTAGTGGTCACTTGTTTAAGTCTCTAGGTTATGACTTCCTCTAGTGGTCATATGAAGAAATGTCCAAGTCTGGGTAAAAAAGGTTAAAGCAGAAATAGTGCATAGTCTAGAAGTAGAATGGTCTGCATTCCTCAGCTATGAAAAAGTTTATATTGTGGTTCTAGATTAGAAAAGATACATATCATAGATACCTAAATCATGAGTTGTAGCTTCTACAATTCTTTTGGTTTTAGTCTACAATATGTTCTTTACTAGCTTGTAGTATGACAGTGTTTCACAGTGACAGGGTAACAATTTTGAGTTCCGCATTTCTCAGCAGTTGATTATTATACTCTCCATCTTTGAAGGTATGCTAATAGATCAATGATGAATATTGAATATTATTTTTAGAGTCTCATTTGATCCACAGTGGAAGTTATATTGTGACAGTTGAACTGATCAAGTATGTTCATGAGGAACAAGCCAACAGGCATGGTAGATCTATATACGGAGAAGCTATATTGTTTGAACAATCAATCTAAGTGATTGAATGATTAAAGGCAACCCATATGAAGACTACTGTATGATTGTTTGGGTCCACTGTGAATTTTGGTGAATGAATTTGGCCGGCAAGCTACTTAAGGTATGAGTACATGCTACACCTTATTAGGCCAACCTAATAAGAAGATTTTAAGTGTTGCGGATATATATATGGGATTGAACTTGGTGTTTGAATTATTAGATGTGAATGTGAATATATATATACATATATATATATATATATATATATATATATATATATATATATGAGACATGTGAAGTTAGGTGATTTTGTGGAAGTGATAAAAGTAGAAGAAGAGATATCTTGTTCTTGTGTAAAAGCAGAACAGTCAAAGATGAAAAGTTTTGAGGACAATATTCTTGTGCTTCATTGGAGCTATAACCATGCATGTATAGATGCAATCTGAGTAGTTCAACTTATCAGTGAGCCATTCTTCCTTCTTATTTCTTTCTATTGGCAGTGAGTATTTTTTTGGGCAGTAAGCCCTCTTGTAATCCGATATTGTGTTATTATAATATATTGTGAGCTAACACTCATCGTGGTTTTTCCTTTTTTAGGTTTTCCATCTAAAAATCTTAATGTCTTTGTGGTTGTTGTTCCAATGTTTATTCTATTTTCATATTATTAATTTTGCAGATTAGATTAATAATCTCGTTAAGAAGTGGTTTTGTGGAATACTGATTCACCCCCCCTCTCAGTATTCCTTACTATCAACAATTTCCACCTTGTTTTACAAGCATAAATAATCCCTTGAACTGATTTTGGATCATACACTCTTTCATTATTCTATTGTCATAATTGTGACTACTTTGGAAATCTTTGATCATTATTTTACATGATGTTTTAGAATTAAAGAGGTTTTTTGCTATCTTTCTTTAATAAATGAACAATTAAAGCTACTAATTACTGTATTGTCAAGTTTCTTATTCTTTCCACATATATAACAACTTTTAGTGTGCTATATGATAAGAATGAACATATTACAATATAATTTTACTACCCTTGGCCTTGGTAAAATTGATGGAATATTTTGATATTAATTTATTATTAAAGTTAAAAATATGAGTTTAGTTACCCATTTTCTAATGAACATACATCGTGTGAAATAATCATTTGCATGTTATCCATTTATTAAATAGTAGACCAAAATGGCATATGTGGAAAATGGTGATTTCTTTAATATTAAATGTTTGTCCTTATGGCATATAAATAAGAAAAACATAATTTAATAATTTCTAATGGTCATGTTCTTTATATTTTTCATACTTCTTAAGTATGTTATTGTTATTCTCTTGAGTGTTGTACCTCTTTAAATATGGTTGGCATAATTCTATCAATAGTTAACTAGAGGATTCATTGTCTCAAAATTTATCATGAGTGTATGAAGCCCAAAAAAAACATAGGTGCACAGTGAACATAACATAGCTTTGTATAATGTTCGAATAGAAAAATGAAATTATTCTAGAGATTTACTATGTCTTGTAGAACCATATAATATAGAATATGTTATTGTAGGGCTCTTGGATAAATATGATCATATTTCTTTTGTAGTAATTCACTATTTTTTACAGTCATAATATATTCAACAAGAATGATTATTAAGACTTTTTATATAAAATTACTACTTGTGAAGGAATCTAAAAAAAGGCCATAAATAGGACTATGGACCTCTCCCATGGCAATGTTGGTTAAGAAAATCTTCTTTAAATGATATTTTTAGTGTGTACAAGGTATACTAAACAAGATGGCAACTTGATTAAATTTCTTGGTTTAGAATAAATCATGGATGGAATAATTGCCTTGAGTATTTTTCTTTAAAATATCATATGATTTTTTGTCACTAAAGAGACATCCTATAAATTTTATCTTAGTATTATGATGTTTTGTTATCTCTTCTCATTGGAATTTATCAAAACATGTCCTATTGCTAAAGGTTGTTAGAATAGTTGTTAAATTATTATTCATATTACTTCTTCAAATAGGAAAGTGCAATACAATTAAGATTTTACAATTGTAATCTAACAAGTTATAACTTCCTATAATTACTATGTAAAATATTTATATTGGAGGCTATTCTCAAATTAATCACTATAATTTCTTCTTGGATAAAAAACCCTAGACCCTCATAATGAATGAAAAATGGTATGTATAGTCAAGGATGATTAGGTTTAGGATTGGAGAGAGAAAGAAGGCAAATATGGAAAGTACAAAAATGAGTTAAGATGAATCATAATTAAAAAACAATCTTGTCCATGCAAAGTTTCACAAGAAAAGAATAGAAACATGCATTTAACCCCTTTGGCAGTGATTTATTTGCCAAGGTGAGAACTAGTTCATTAGGGTAGACAAGCAATTTGTTAGAGTGAACTCATGATTTTTTGGGTAAAATAAAATATTTCTTAACAAAAAGAATTCTTATGGACACTTTGTGAGTGACTTTTATTGACTTCTTAATGACATATGGAATATTATAAAAGGATGACAAGGTAATTTCACAATGAATGAATAATTCAAAGGAATGTTTTGTTAAGTTTTGTCATGTAGGGTCATGAGGTAGGTTATTAGGCCATCATTGTAGTAACATTCAAGCCTATTATTTTATAGGAACTTACAATACCTATTGACTTTAATTTTCAAACTATAGTTTAGAGACAGTACTTGAAAAATCTATTTATATTCCATATTATAGTGTTGTTAATAGTTTAGATAGTTGTGATGATTTGGGGGCTAGGCTTAAAATGACTTGTTATGTGTGATTTGATATTCTTGATTTTCATGTTGGTAAAAACCATATTTTTGCATGTTTGGCCTTTGCAAAGACCCTTTGGGGTGTGATCCCATTTTACCCATATTTATGTGATTTGTGTTATATATATATTTTTTATTAATATAATAATATGCCATTTTTCATCATAAAACCTTATGTACCATATAGAAAACCCCAATTAAATATTATTTGTCCTATATTAGATTTTATCACATCCACATTTTGACTATATTCTATATATTAATCTTGATTGATATACTAAAATGTATTGAACATAAAACATTTGGATAAAATATCTACTAGGATATAAAGCACTTTAATCATTTATGTGTCCAATAGAAAAAGGAAACATAAGTAATGCTTGAAAAAATTACACCTTTACTATAAAGTGTATTCCTACACATTTACCAATTCCTTTCTACCATCTTCTAAATAGTTTTACACATACATCAAAGAGGATTATACGTGGAGAGTTTTATTGCAAGTATGTCCTAACTAGTGTTGTCAATAATGTCATCATATTTGTGTTGTCATTGGTGTCATCTATGTCTTCTGATGAAGTTATTGTTGTTTGTCTAAGTTGGCTTGATAAAGATGATTTGGTTTCTCTGTAGAAGTTCTAAAGATGTTATGGATATGTTTTTGATATTGAGTTTCGAAGTGCTTTTGAGAAAATTTGATTAATATTGGAAATAGTCTATTGAAGGAGTCTTCTGGCTTACATAATGTTGTTCGAGTTTTTGCTCTACATTTCTTTTGTGTTTGAGATATGAGCATGTTGTTTGGATATGTTACTAAGAAGTGTTTGAAGATGCTAAATCTAGAATGGTGCTCCATACTGCTATACAGTGAATGTTGTATTCACTAGTTTGAGGACTGTGTCTAACAGTGTTTGCAATGTGTCTGGGAGAAAGTATTTTTCTCCATAGTCCTCTACAAATAGGTTTCAAGTGATGTGGTTATGGATATGTGTTTAAAATATCCTAATCTATCTTCATTCCAAATTATTTGTGTTAGGTGGTCCAGAAAGTCATTTCTTGTGTAGCAGAGGTTGACAATGTTGTTTGTAAGTAGTTTGTGAACTGTCTTCAAGTGAAATTTGTTGTAACTAAATTTGTTCATTCTCAAGTGACTTCAAGTTTTTATTCAATGTTTCCATATTATTTTAAAGCATTTTGTGTGATCCACAAGTTATGGTTGTGATCATAGAAGTGTGTAATCAAGAATTTCATAAGTTTATGATGTATGGCTGACCTTGGATGTTTACGTTGATAATGGAATTGATTCAGTGGTTATGTGAGTGTTGAATAGCATGCTTGGATGGATTTAGGTTTGAGATAAGGTAGAAAATGGTTTTCCTTCATTTCTTTGTGCCATGGAGTGTTTAGGTCCAGACCTAATTCAAATATTATGTGCTTGTCAACCTTGGAGAATGTTTCAAGGATTGAAGATTATGTTTCTGACCTTGAAGATTGATCTCAAGATTGATGATAGTATAAATAAGTGTTAGGAGTTCATGTGTGTGTGCGGGCATGTAAAGGATATGATGGATATGGTGAAAAGTTGATCAAGGAAGTAAGAACATTCATGTGCTAGGCAACTGGATGCAGTGAGCAGAAGGTGCCTACTATCTTTCAGTATAGATGTGAAGATGATGTTTGTTGTGCTTCATTGGAACTGAACCCATGCATGTTTCATATGCAATTATATCAGTTCATCCTTAGTAGTGAGGTTTTTCTTCTTTCCTCTTCTTCTGGATAGTGATTCCTTGGTAATGAGCCTTTTCTTTTGTGGGCAGTGAGCCCTGGGTAGTGAGCCTCTTGTAATTTAGTATTGCTACTACTCTATATTGTGAGCTAATCCTCACTATGGTTTTTCCCTTTTAGGATTTTTCACATAAAAAATTGGTGTTCTCTTATGCATGTTGTTGATGTGTTTAAGTTTTTGTTATCTCTATTTCATGTTTAATCTTCATAACATACTAATGGTTTAAGTGAACTGATGTGAATGTGATTAAGTTTATAAGGGTTTGAAATTTTTTATACAATTGATTCACCCCCCTCAGTTGTCTTGTGCATTCAACAATTGGTATCAAAGCCAAGTTCTTTTGAAGAAAGCTTAACAACTTGAGGTAGATCTAGGATGTTGCACAAGAAAGATATTCCCTTGCTTGATGCATCAGACTATGCACTCTAGAAGGTACAAATGTAAGCCTATCTAATTTCTCTTAGTTATGAGATATAGAAATGCATCAAGTCTAATTACACTGAACCTAAGGATGACATAAATTTTGAAGATGAAATCAAAGCTGCTAAAATACATGGTAAGGAAAAACATGCTCTCTTAAGTGGTCTTACTAATTGTGAGTTGGTGAAATTTGTGAATTTGAAAATTACTAATGAGATTTTGAAAAGGTTGGAAAGTGTTTATGAAGTAGATGAGAAGATTAAAAGGGGTAAAATGTAGAATTTGAAGCTCACTTATGAGACCATGTGAATGTCTAAAGATGAAAATATTGCAAGCTACTTGCAGAAGGTGGATGAAGTTGTCAATGACATCAAAGCATTTGGTAGGAATATAGATGATCAAGAAGTGATATTGAAGGTACTTAGAACTCTTCCTAAAGCTTACAGTTCTAAAGTTTCTTCTATTGCAGAATTACGAAGTCTAGATAAGTTTACCAAAGATTAGTTTCTTGGCACTCTAATAGCTTATGAAATAAGAGAGTTTGGCACAAGTAGTGGAATTGTAAAATATGAGACTACTTTTAAATATGGTAAATCAGAGAAGACTATTGAATCAGATCTGAAAGGCTTTGATGAGGTTGAATCTAACCTTGTGAGGAGGATGAAAAAGGGTACTAGTAAGTTCAGTCATAAGTTGCCTTTTAAATGTTATAGTTGTGGAAAAATAGGTCATTATGCTTGTAGGTGTCTAAATAGAGCTTTGAGAATTAAGAATAAGGAAAACAAAGGAAGGATGCTCAATAAAAATTACTATGCAAGCATTTTTTATGATGAATCAAATTTTGAGGATGATAATGATGGTGAATGCCTATTCATTGCCATAAGAGATGAAACTGGATCTACTAACTCTGGAAGTTGTGTGAAGGAAAAGAGTCTGGAAGAAAGCTCTAACCCTAAAGGCACTATAATATCTACTTTTCATGCTAGGAGTGAAAAGGACGATTGGTTCATTAACAATGGATGCTCAAATCATATGACAACTAACAAGAGTAAGTTTATTAAACTTGAAAAATTTGATGGTGGAGTAGTTAGGTTTGGTGGTGATGAAGCTGCTAAGATTTATGGAAAAGGTTTAATTAGTTTTGATGGAAAGAATAATATTTATGATGTCCTTTATGTCAAATGTTTAAAGCATAATCTCTTGAGTGTTAGACAAATTTGTAGCAAGGGGTACAATCTTATGTTTCATAATGATGGATGTGAGATTAGAAAAAGCTCTGAAACAGTTATTGCTGCTAGAAAGAGGACAGGTGGAAATGTTTATTATCTCAAAAGTGGTTTTATTTATTGTCTTATGACTCATATCAGTGAGATTTGACTATGGCATAAGAGATTGTGTCACATTAATTTTGAATAGCTTGGTAAGGATAAGTTCAATCCAAGTTGTGAGAGATTTACCTAAGTTAACAAAGCCCATTACTACTCTCTGTAAGGAATGTCAGTTTGGAAAGCTAGCAAGAAGAAATTTCAAAAGCAAGGATCAGTCATCTACCAAATTATTGGAGTTGGTGCATACAGACCCATTTGGTCCTACTAGAGTAAGGATTATTCAAGGTGACAGGTATTTCATGTTATTTATTGATGACTATTCTAGAATAACTTGGGTCACTTAAGGAAAATTTAGAAGCCCTAGATAAGTTTAAATATTTTAAAGCAATTGTTGAGAATGAACTGGATATGAAAATCAAATGTTTGAGGTCTAACAGAGGTGGAGAGTTTATTTCTAATGAGTTTAACATGTTTTGTGAGAATCATGTGATAAAGAGGCAACTATCTGCTCCTAGAACTCCTTAATAGAATGGAGTTGTTGAAAGAAAGAACAAGACTATTCAATAGGCTACAAGGGCAATGATAAAGGAAGAAAATCTACTATAAGTCTACTGGAGAGAAGTAATTCATACTATTGTCTACAAACAGAACAGGGTACAAGTTAAAGAAAATGACACAAAGACTCCTTATGAACTATGGTATGGAAGAATTCCCACTACTAAATATTTCAAAGTATTTTGAAGTAGATGTTATATCAGAAGAGATGAAGAACTAGGAAAGTTTGATGCAAGATGTGATGAAGGTATTTTTCTTGGATACTCTAGGAAAATCAAAGATTACCGATGCTATAATAAGAGGCTAAGAAAGATTGTTGAAAATGCTAATGTTAAGGTTGATGAAGATATACAGAAGTTTTCAGAGATTAATGGATATGAATCAGATGAGTCTTCTTGTGGAGAAAAAGAAGTACAAGTTGTAGAACAAGAAGCTCTAGAAAGAGAAATACAAGTTGAAGAACAAGAAGCTCTAGAAAAAGATCTTAAATCTCCTAAATACATGAGGCATCACACTAAAGATCAGATCATTGGAGATAAGAACAAAGGTGTATTGAGAAGAAGCAAAGCTATTGAAGAATAAGTAAATATAGTTTACTATCCAAAGTTGAACCTAAAATAGTGTTTGAGACATGCAAGGATGAGTATTGGGTTAAGGCTATGGAAGAAGAATTAATGCAAATTGAGAAGAATCAGACTTGGGAACTTGTCCAAAGACCAAAAAATAAGAATGTGTTGGAACTAAGAGGGTATATAGGAACAAGTTGAATGAGAATGGAGAAGTGGTAAGGAACAAGGAAAGACTTGTGTGTAAGGGGTACTCAAAAGTGGAAGGAATAGACTATGAGGAAACTTTTGCTCTAGTGGAAAGAATGGAGGCTATTAGACTGTTTCTGGCTTTTGCATCACATAAGGATTTTAAGGTATATTAGATGGATGTGAATTCTACTTTTTTGAATGGTGAGTTAGAAGAAGAAGTCTACATAGAGAAACCAGATGGATTTCAGTTGTCAGACAAACCAAATATGGTATGCAAATTGAAGAAGGCATTGTATGGATTGGAACAAGATCCTAGAGCTTGGTATGCAATGTTAGACAAGTATTTGTTGTAGTAGGGATTTAGTAAAGGGTCTACAGACAATAATATGTACATCAAGGTAAGAAAAGGTCAAATCTTAATTGTTGAAGTCTATGTGGATGATATAATCTTTGGTGGAAATGAAAATATGTCTAAGGACTTTGTAAATGAAATGCAAAAAGAATTTGAGATGTCAATGTGTAGAAATAAATCAAACAGATAAGGGAATTTTCATTTCATAATCAAAGTATGTCAAGGAACTATTGAAGAAGTTTGGAATGGAAGATTCTAAACTAGTTTGTACCCCCATGACAATTGGTTGTAAGCTAAGAAATGATGATGAATCCCCTAAGGTTGATTAGAGCAAATATAGATCAATGATTGGAGGACTGTTATACCTAATGACTACCGGACTAGATATCATGCATGTAGTTTTCCTTGTGCAAGATTTCAAGAAGGTCCTAGAGAATCACATGTCATGACAGTGAAGAGGATATTCAAGTATTTGAAGGGTACTCTGGATCATGGTTTGTTGTATCCTAGGAACAATGACTTTACCCTAAGTTCTTACATAGATGCAGATTGGGTTGGATGTGTAGATGACAGGAAAAGTACAAGTGGTGGTGCATTCTTTCTTGGAGATAGAGTTTTATCTTGGCTAAGCAAGAAGTAGGATTTAGTATCCTTATCTACTATAGAGGCAGAGTATATTGCTACAACATCTTGTTGCACTAAGGTGTTGTGGATGAGACAAACTTTGAAGGATATCAAAGTGGAGTATGATGATCCAATTCCTATATTCTATGATAATACAAGTGCTATTAATATTTCAAAGAATCTAGTGATGCATTTAAGGACAAATCATATTTCAATTAGGTATCACTTTCTACGAGAAAAGGTTGCAGAGAATGAAGTGAAGCTTGAGTATGTGCCTACAAAGGATCAGGTTGCTGACATATTCACTAAGGTGCTTCCTAAGGATACTTTTGAGTATCTCTGAGAGAATTTAGGGGTTATTGTTCCTACTTCTTTGAACTAGATGTAAAAGGAGATGAATCAATCCAGAGTGCTTCAAGGTACATTCTTTCCCGGACTGATGATTTGAGGCTACCTCTCAAGGGGAGCAGGTAGTGGCATTGCTAATTGTTGTAGTCAGGTTGACTAAGAGCTAGAACAAATTGGTGTGTACTCCTAAGGGGGAGTATTCAGAGTAGTTGAGAATAGAGAAAGTATGTGTAGTATCATAATCAGGGGAAGAGAGAGCTAAAAAGGTGTATTACCCTTTTCCATTGATGTCAAAGGGGGTAAGAGTTCATGTGAAAAACAAATGGAGAGAAAGAGAGTAAGATGTATAAAAGAAAGGGGGAGAGTGAGATTGGTGTAGAGTTGTATCATGATGGTTTTTCACATCATATGTTGCTATCAATGACAAAGGGGGATATTGTTGCAAGTATGTACTAATCAGTGTTGTCATTGATGTCAACATGATTGTTTTGTCATCTGTATCAACTATATCTTTTGATGAAGTTATTGTTGTTTTCCTAAGTTGTCTTTCTAAAGATGATTTGGTTTCTGTATATAAGTGTTGAAGATGTTAATGATATGTTTTTGATATTGAGTTTGCAAGTGGTTTTTAGAAAATTTGATTAATATTGGAAACAGTGTGTTGAAGGAGTCTTCGAGCTTATAGAACATTGTTCAATTGTTTTCTCCACATTTATTCTATGTTGGAGATCTAAGTGTGGTTTGGATATGTTAGTAAGAAGTGTTTGAAGATGCTAAATCCATAATTTGGTGCTCCAGACTATTGTATAGTTAAAGTTGTATTCGCTAGTTTGAGGACAGTGTCTGACAGTGTTTGTGTTCGAAGAGGCACGTTGTGGCTTCATGAGTGTTGTCATTGATGGCAAAAAAGTTCATCCCACACATTCGTAGGACATGGTGTGTCTATACTGAAAGTCAGATTGTAGAGTAACTTGGTCTGGTGACCAAGAACAGAGTATGCAGCAAGGTCTGACAATCAGGTCTATATCTCTCAGAGGAAGTATCTATGTAAACTGTGAACTTGGGGAAGTCAAGAGGAATACCTTGACTAATAGATTCTAGGGATTGAGCCTCTGGTGATGAAAGAGTGAAGAGATATAAGCACCTAAGTTTTGGGTTCTTGTTTGGCAGAGTAGACAGAGGAAGAATTGACTTGCAGAGCATCAGATCTTAATTCAGATGAGACATTGATGGTGATCAAGCTTCCTGAGGTATCATTCATGATTGTCTGACATAATTGATGACTTATATAATGATCTCTTTGATACGCATCACTTGATAAGCAAGGATTCAGCCGACAGACAAGAGTTTGGGAAAATATTGACTATTCCGGATGCCAACTAGAAAGATGATGAAATCCTTGGTGCGGATATATATACCAGATGGATTTTGATGAGAAGGTGCATGGAAGATTATGTAATGTGAAGAAAAGAAGAGAACAGTGTGGAAACAAAGATAGAGGTCCGGTATGTGACAGAACAGTAGCACTAAGGAAGAGGAAGAATGAAGTGCAGTAGATCAGTATATTGAGCTCAACCAGAATTGAACCCAAGCACATGTGGATGCTTTCCATCAGTTCAAGTATCTTGTTTCCTTCTATAAACTATTGTAGGTAGTGAGCCTCTTGTGAGCGGTGTGCTCAGGCAGTGAGCCCTAATTGGCAAGTGCCATTTTGTATTTCTATTCTTCTAATAGAGAATACATTCTTGGGTTAGTCACCCCATGGTTTTTCCCTTAACAGGGTTTTCCACGTCAAAATCATTGTGTTATGTATCTTGACTTTGTTTCTGCTTTCATGATTATGAATGTTTATTTACTTTGATGTTGCACTAGTTGTTAAAGAAGAATAGAAAGTTAAATTAATTAAGATAATTGATTCACCCCCCCTCTCAGTTATCAACAATTGGTATCATAGCCAAGTTCCTCCAAACAGAGCCTAACAGCTTGAGGAAGATGTAGAAATTCAAATGGATGTGTATGGTATGAGGGAACAACTTCAGTCTACCCTAGATGATCTTGAGCAATCTAACTCTGAAGTCAATGAATTGAAGGAAAGACTCAAACATGCTGATGATTTCATAAATGAACTAAAAGGGAAACTGAGTATCTCTATGAAAAAGAGAAAGGATCTACTTCAACAATTGGCAAGTCAAGGTGAAGCCTATAATACAAATGAAGATCTGAAAGAGAAAACCAAGTTATGTGAAAAGTTATCAAAAGAGGTCATTATGGTAAGACATGAAATGGAATCAGGAGTTATGAAATTTACCCAAGAAATTAAAGAGAAAAGAAAAACTGAAGATGATCTAAGACAATCTCTCAAGGAGAAATTAGAAGACTACCACAAAATGGATAGAATAATTAGGCATCTTGAATCTAATATTGAAGAAGCTAGAGATAATGAAGAACAACTTAAGAATCAGATTGACACTCTTAAAAGGGATCTTC
This sequence comes from Cunninghamia lanceolata, assembly GCA_027924645.1. Classification (NCBI taxonomy): domain Eukaryota; kingdom Viridiplantae; phylum Streptophyta; class Pinopsida; order Cupressales; family Cupressaceae; genus Cunninghamia; species Cunninghamia lanceolata. Next base: position 9,357,465 of record BSBN01001054.1, read on the forward strand.
AAACATCAAATGAATACAAAGAGAAATTCCAGATAAGGTCTGCTCAACTTGAAGTTCTTCTTCAAAGGAAAAAGAGGGTAGATGACAAGCAAGGCTTGGGGTATGAAAAAGGTGAAAGCTTCGGATTTGGTCAGAAGAACTCTAGATCAGAAAATCCAAGAAACAGGCCTAGAAGACCTCCGGTAAGGCAACCAAATGCTCAAAGATATCCTTCCTTCAATGGATACTGCCATAATTGCAATAACTTTGGTCATAAAGCAAATCAGTGCAGAAGAAGAATGAATCGGACTAATTCATCCTTCTCTGGACAGTGCTTTAATTGCAAAAGGTATGGTCACAAAACTCATGAATGCAGAAATATGCAAATGAACAATTCATTCAATGGTAGATTTTTTGCATGCAATAGAATGGGACATATGGATAATTAGTGTAGATCAAGAGGATATAAGTCAAATATGCAAAGAAATGTTGTTTGCTACAATTGCAATAGATCTGGTCATATTGCCAAATTCTGTAGAAGTAAGAATCAGGACAAAAAGGGTCCAGTGCATCATAATCAAAACCAAGACAAAGGAAAAGGAAAAGTGAATGCAGATGAAATTCAAAGAGAGATGAACATGATATGGGTGAAGAGAAGTATAGAAAATGATGGGGATGGATCTGCACCAGAATCCAGGGCTGATATTCCTTCCAAAAACTAAATAGATGAGCTCTGGCTCAGGGGGAGTAACAAAAGAAAAACATTTTCCCCCAGCCAATCAATAGGTGCCTAAAAGTGGCACATGAAAGGTTGTAGATCAAAGGGTTCTTAGAGAAATATCTAAATAAGCCATGGTAAAGATATGGAAGATCTGCAAGAAGTTTTGAAAAGATTAATCTTCCAAGATTGATTCGATTCAATAGTCATCCAGTAAGAACAAGATTTTCACAGTTAGATCTGGTATGATTCAAACTTAAGGTATCTTGATCTGCAGATAAATGGAATGATTATGAAAGGTAGATAGATTGCTAATATCCACTGAGAATAACTTTAAGTGCATCTTAGTGATCCAGAAAAATCTCTCAAGACAAGGAGAACAGAGCAACTGAAATAACTTAAGGTATGCATTTATTGCAAATGAAATTAGGGTTTGCAGAGAAATAAAAGGGTTCTTTTATTCATCATTTGTACATTTGCATTCGAGAAGAAGAGTAAAGAAGCTCTATAAACAAATTGTCTCAAGCCTCTTGAAGATCAACTGCAGAAGTCAATTCTTCCAGCAATCTGATTTAGCTCATACCGTGAAACCTAGAAGCACAAAAGGTATTTTCTGTTCTTGAATTTCTCTCTGCAAATCTTCTTGAAAATGGCTACTCCAAATGTTGTGAAGATTACTAATAGACCACTCCCTAAATTTAAGAAGCATCCCTACAAATCTCTAGAAGTGGATCCCTCAGGTGCATTTTCTAGCATTCTGCATGGTATTTTGCATGTAGAAGGTGTTAGGGTTTACATTCATGCGAATATTAAAGAATTTGGGGAATCCAAGTTAAGGGATATCTATCACAATCAGTTAATTAATGATGCTTTTGAACTCAAACCACAATACAAGGCTATCCGGGACAAACACTTTGGACATTGCATCCATTTCCCCTATTTTGCAGAAGATGAATGGGTCTGGTATGTTTTGAGTAGAGTGCATGACAACTTCATGTGGCTGAATAAGTTGTTTAAGATCACAAAGGATGCCATTAGGGCAGTGACCAGATTGCATTCATCCGGTGAGTTACCTACTCTCAAATCAGTCAAAAACCAAACTGTGAGTGAGGCCATCGGATCCAAATTTGATAAAAGAGTAATGACAATTGAGGATATCATAGATCTGGATATCAAGTTTGCCGCCATGATAATAGGCTACAAGATATATCACTCCAACAGAGAGAATTCTATATCCAGACACTGCTTATGAAATATTAAGAAAGAATGCTAACTATGACCTTTGTGAGCTCCTTCTGAACCAACTTCTGGAGAATCTGCAGAAGATAAAGAAGGATAAGAAGAATTCCTTCAAATACGGTGGCTTGATACTCTACTTATTTTTCTATTACATGAATGAGCTACCCGGATCTAATGGATGGGTATGGAAAAATAACAAACCGGTTGCAATTCAAATCAGAGATTACTTATATGGGCTTGGTGATGCCAAGGCACAAAACACGGTTCTATGGGGCTACTTCAAAAACTTCCAAAGCATGATGCAAGCTAGAGAGAGAATCCCCCAATCCCTAGTTGAAAAATACAAGGATACAATGTGCTTTATGGTAGACACCAAACAATGTCTAATAGAGGTAGTAGAACCAAGAATAGTATGGATCATGCCAATGGGGTATGAGGTTGATGAGAAAATCCTAGAACTCCATATCCAACATCTGCTGAGCTAGCCCAAAGACCCTAAGACAGAAAGGTTTGGAACATGCCAAGAGCTGAGTGTAAAAGTTCATGTTGAACTTAGACAACCTAAAATCAAAAGAAAAGTAAGAAGGGAAGTGGAAGAACTTGCCAAGAGGCATGGAATCTCAAAGGAGGCACTTGATACCCACAGAGAGAAGATGGAAAGAGTAGAAAAAGAAAAGGAAGAAGAAGAAAAAGAAAGTGCTCTGGTAGAAGCCCCCTCCTAGACCAGATCCTCTAAGAGCTCTGCACCTGCAACTGCTAAAAGCTCAAAGGCATCAAAATTGGAAGCAAAATCATCTGGTAAAGGAGAAAAGAGAACAAAGACAAAGGCTACAAGATCATACACAAGCCTCAAGGATGATGAAGAGACAGAGATAGATGAGGAAGTAAAGAAAATGAAGAAGAAGAGGAAAACAACCGACAAACCCTCTACCAGTCAACGCAAAGAAGAGAAGGCAGAGGAATTTGTTGAAAAACCTACTCTCTGCATTGATGATGCGGTCAAGGCAGTTACTGTGGATAGAAATCTGCAACCAATAATAGGATTCTATGATGAATATAATGATCCAGATAAAAAGATTTTGGAGGAAGCCACAGTTAAGTACTAAAACATATACAATAAGGCATTTATTGAAATCATTTCTCTAATTCCCAAAAGTTTAGAGAAAGAACTTGAAATGAGAAAGGAAAATGCCAAGGCAAAGGACTTAGAAATTAGAGAACAAATAGCTATTTAGCTCTATCCTTCAATTACTCTAAAACAAATGGATATGATCTTCAAAGATTGCAAGGATGAGTTTTGGAGTAAGGCTAGAATGAATCAGCTCATGCTTGGAGAAACTGATAAAGTGGCAAAAGAAATAGAAGATATCCTCTGGAATGATTTTAAAAGATTCAATATTCCTATTGTAGAGGACCTAGGTAATGAACCCTCTACCATGGATAAAGAAGAAGAATCTACTGTGAAAAATGGAGAAGAGGAAAAGGAGACAAGTGAAGAGAAAACCAAGGACTTAGACTCCTCTACTCCGGAAGACAAAGTTCATGAACAAGAAAACATCTCTCCTTAGAATTCCCCTGTAGACTCTGGATCTAAAGGAGAAGAAAGAATAGAGGAGAAAACTAGTCAAGGAGAAGAAGTAAAAGAAAAAGAAAAAGGCCAAACAGAGAAGACTCCAGGAGATAGTTCTAAGACTGCAGAAGGGAAGAAGATTCTGTCTCCAATAAGAGACACTACAGAAACTGTCAAAGATTTCTTGACCAAAGAGATGATGGAATTTGATGAAGTAAAACTGCTTCAAGGACCATTCAACTTTGATTCCCTCTTCCCAGTTCAAACCATGAAGCTAGCATCCTTCACTCAAGAAAAGACAAAAGAAAAACTTCTGAAGTCTCACATGGAAGACTATGAGCTCATAGAAGCTGCATCTGGTGTATTGGAGAAGATCATGCCATACTTTCAAAAGGATCTCTCAGGATCCTCATCTGGTAACTTAAAATCTCTTGTCAAATCAATTAGTACACATTTTAATTCTTCAGAGAAGTCTGCTGAAGATAAAGTCCAGCAAGAATTTTTGGGAAAGAGATTCTCTAAGGTGCAGGGTCTAATAGCAAATGATAGGAGAGTTATGGATATTGGGATAAAGAGCTTAGAAAATTCTCTCAAAGATGGCAGAGATATATATAAATTTTGTTTATCCTGGCCTAAAGTGACCAAGGAAATTGAGAAGAAAGTAAAAGAGCAAGACGATAAACTGACAAGTTTATCTCAAAGTTTTGATCCTCTCTCCTCTTCCATAGTAAAGCAAGAGTGCTAGACTCTTGTAGCTATAAATGAAATAAGAAGCTTGAGAAGGAGAAGAAAAATAGGATAAGCAGGCTAAGTGAACTAAGAGGGATTATTATCCCTAAGTTAGAGGCCATGCATGAATCCCTAACCGATGCTCAAACCATAGCCCAGACCAGTGATCTGACAGATCTAAAGAGGGCAAAAGCTTTTGCATTCCTGTTGAGTGGTCACATCTCAATTTTGGACAGGATGAAGCAGAGTTGGGTAATAGAACTTGTCTAGTTGAAGACAACGTTTGCAGATATACTTCAGTATATGTAAGTATAGCATGTATATATACTTATGCAGCTAAGTATAGATTATTTTTGGGAAATTTTGGTGTGCGGACCCTACCCTTTTCCATTGATGTCAAAGGGGGAGTAAGGAGTAGTGAAAAATGTGGAGCATAGCTAAGGGGGAGCTCTAGAAAAATGTACATTAGAACAAAGCATCAGCCAAGGGGGAGTGTAGTATAACACTTAGTCATTTGTCACTAAGTGTTGCCATCAATGCCAAAGGGGGAGATTGTTGGCAAGAGACACATTATGGCTTCATGAGTGTTCTCATTGATGGAAACAAAGTTCATCCCACACATCCGCAGGACATGGTGTGTCTATACCGAAAGTTAGATTGTAGAGTAACTTGGTCCGGTGACCAAGAACAAAGTATGCAGCAAGGTCTGACAATCAGGTCCGGATCTCTCAGAGGAAGTATCTATGTAAAATACAGACTTGGGGAAGTCAAGAGGAATACCTTGACTAATAGATTATAGGGATTGAGCCTCCGGTGATGAAAGAGTGAAGAGATATAAGCACCTTAGTTTTGGGTTCCTGTTTGGCAGAGTAGACAGAGGAAGAACTGACCAGCAGAGCATCAGATCTTAATTCAGATGAGACATTGATGGTGATCAAGCTTCCTGAGGTATCGTTCATGATTAGCTGACATAATTAATGACTTCTATAAGCATCTCTTTGATACATATCACTTGATAAGCAAGGATTCAGCTGACAGACCAGAGTTTGGGAAAATATTGACTATTCCGGATGTTGACTAGAAAGATGATGAAATCCTTGGTGTGGATATATATACCAGATGGATTTTGATGAGAAGGTGTGTGGAAGATTATGTAATGCGAAGAAAAGTAGAGAACAGTGTGGAAATAGAGATAGAGGTCCGGTATGTGACAGAACAACAGCACTAAGGCAGAGGAAGAATGAAGTGCAGTAGATCAGTATATTGAGCTCAACTGGAACTAAACCCAAGCACATGTGGATGCTTCCCATCAGTTCAAGTATCTTGTTTCCTTCTATAAACTATTGTAGGTAGTGAGCCTCTTGTGAGTAGTGTGCTCGAGCAGTGAGCCCTAATTGGCAAGTGCCATTTTGTATTTCTATTCTTCTAACAGAGAATACATTCTTGGGTTAGTCACCCCATGGTTTTTCCCTTAATAGGGTTTTCCACATCAAAATCATTGTGTTATGTATCTTGACTTTGTTTCTGATTTCATGATTATGAATTCTTATTTGCTTTGATGCAGCACTAGTTGTTAAAGAAGAACAGAAAGTTAAATTAATTAAGATAATTGATTCACTCCCCTCTCAGTTATCAACAGTTTGTAGTGTGTCTAGTAGAAAGTATTTTTCTCTGCATTCCTTTGTTGATAGGTTTCAAGAGTTGCAATTCTAGATATGTGTTTATAAGATCCTAATCTATCTTCATTCAAGAAGATTTGTAATTTGGTGCTTCAGAAAGTCATTTCATGTGTAGCAAAGGTTGACAGTGTTGTTTGTAAGCAGTCCGTGAACTGTCTTCAAGTGAAACTTGTTATAGCTAAATTTGTTGGTTCTAAGGTGAATCCAAGTTGTTCATGGATGTTTTTAGATTTTTTTAAAGCATTATGTGTGATCCAAAAGTTATGGTTGTGATTATAGAAGCATATCAAGAATTTCTTATGTTTATGATGTCTGATCGACCTTGGATGTTTTCATTGATAATGGAATTGATTTGGTTGTTATGTGAGTGCCGAATAGCATATTTGGATGGATTTAGGTCTGAACTAAGGAAAAAAAAGGTTTTCCTTCATTTCTTTGTGCCATGGAGTGTTTAGGTCTAGACCTAATTAAAATATTATGTGCTTGTCGACCTTGGAGAATGTTTCAAGGATTCAAGACTGTGTTTCTGACCTTTGAGATTGAGCTCAAGGTTGATGATACTATAAATAAGTGTCAGGAGTTCATGTGTGTGTGTAGGCATGCAAAGGATATGATGGATATGGTGAAAACTTGGTCAAGGAAGTAAGAACTTTCATGTGCTAGGCGACTAGATGCAGTGAGCAGAAGGTGCCTACTATCTTTTAGTATAGATGTGAAGATAATGTTTGTGTTGGAGTACAGGACCACTGAGAGGGGTGATGAATGATTGGTCTATAAACATTTAACACTTTTTGCACCTTTTAAACCACTAGATAGAAAATGAGATAGACACCAAAGAATCATACAAGTATAATGATGAGTAGAATGTACAAGACCTTAATCAACCATAAAGCATTAGGTAACACAAACACATAGAGATAAACATGAACCATAACACATGTTTTGATGAGTGGAAAACCCTCATAAGGATGAAAAACCACTCAGAAAATGCCTCACTGGCTTAATCAAAACCCATTGATTACAAAGCCTCACTACCTACAAAATGTACCTCACTAGCAATCAGGTGCCTCATTAGTGAAAAGTTGGCTCACTGGCAAATACAACTGCCTCACTGGCATATACAACTACCTCACTAGGAAATAGGTGTCTCACTGATAATCAGATACATAAGAAGAAGAAAATTAATTCAGGGGGTTATCCTAATTCACTACAACACACCAAATGGCTTAATCTTCATCAACACACATACAAGTTCACTTACAAAGAGAGCTTCAATATCCCCTACAACATATGATAATCTTCTCTGCAAATAGATTCAACCCCTTATATCTCCTTCTAATCAACACATCCTTCAAAAATAACCCTCACACAATGATATTGTAAACATCAATCAGAACTCTATAAAACCTTATAAATAATAATTCAAAGAACTTAATACCTCTATAGACATGCAAATACACATACTATATCATACACTTCTCATCATACAAATTGGTGCCCCTTTCATACACAATGATAATCAAAGACATCCTTTCATAATCACTAAAATCCTACCTCCACTTTACAATATCCAAAATCATCACTTTTCACAACCAAAAATTACATATTTCACATGTATATGCAGGTCTGTCTCTCCTCAACACAAATCACTAACCATCTTAAAAATCATCATACAGAGCTCTCAACATAATTCCTTGACCCTCACAGTTTCAGGCATCACTAAATGAAGCAGTTAAAACTTTATATACTGCATCTCCCCATCATTTTTAGACATGAAGAAATGACCATTGACATTAAAAAAATTCAATCAAAACCATTTAATTTACCTTTTGCACTATCGAGAACTTTAATCTGGGTCATCGATTTAAACTTTCTGCCTAAGCACTTGAGGAGATCGAGAGAGGCCGGTGACTTCACAAGGGGCCGGTCACATAGCATATTATAAGGACCCCTTTAATAAGTCACTTTAAGTGACTTAACCTAAAATAAGAGGTCAACTTCATTTTGAAACAAAAAGAAAATAAGTGAGTGACATGCTAGGAAAGATTTAGGTTATCACTTAGGGTTTTGAAACTAGTTTTTAAGACATAAAAACCTCAATGACAAAAACCTCAAGAAGGATACCCTATAAGTATAGACTTCAACAAAGATCCATTTTTAATGTCAGACCCTATGTTTCTAAGCACCAAGGTACAATAGAGACAAATAAAGTATGAACATAGCATGACTATCAACTCAGACCTTCTCCCACTTGAGATCAACACTATTGATCATTGACTCACAATGATATCTCAAACATGAACATGAAGGTAACTTATGAGCACTATAACATAAAGACCTGAATCACATGATCTAAGGACACACTAAATTCTGACATCTCTCTACTATCAAATACAAGCTCCTGATGACATCACTTGTGGTTGCAAAACAAACTTTACATGACAAACAATTCCTTCACAATTCCTGACATGATGTGACATATGGTCATCACCTTGCATGAGTACCTTGTGACATTTGAAGTGACATTTTGTCATGTCCTGCATCAAAATTGAAGATCAACATAACACTTAGCATCATATCAATACCATGTAAACCTTGTGAACTTGAAGCAACTCACTGAAGACACATTATGAAGAATTGCATCTTGCATCCTGAGCATCTCTTGACAACTCAACAACTATAACTTGACCTTTGACATCAATTACAACTATCACAACAATATATGCCTTTGTCATTGATCACAAAAATAACCACAACATTTTCTCTCTCCCCCTATGACATCAACTGACAAAGGGATCCAAAACAATCAGCCCCTGCCAAATAGAAATTGTGAATAGGTTTCTTAGAGGAATGGATTTCAAGAATTTCAAGTTGCTCCAAGCATTGAAGAATATATTTTCTTTACTCATCACTGTGTAGCACACATTAACTCTCCTATGTGACTGAGACAAGAGGATCATACATTTGATAGAATTCCTGCTCTCACTAACTTTGTAAGTTATATCTAAGTTTGAACAATTAACGAAACTGTATCTACTTTTAAACCACTATTCATCACATACTATCAATGACACCATGCCATATCAAGATAGCATTGTCCCCTTTTGATATGAGTTAACAATATTGCAAAAGGTATACACTAAGGCTTGCAATTTAACTGATATAACCTAATACATACAACCCTACTTCAATGTACTGCTGATGTGAAACTTCACTGCAAACTTCAATTCAGGGTTTCATCAATCAATATTGAACAAGTTCACATGGAATTGAGATTGAAGATCACATTGCTTTGTAGAGTACTATCACTATTCTAACAAACTCACTTCCACTCTCATCAAGATCCTGGGTTACACTATCATAAAAGACTATCAGCAAGAGTACATTGTCATCAAGGACAAAGTTATCAACAAGTTCCATAGTCATCAAACCACTATCACAAGCAATCAATCTTTTCATTGTCATATCAAGTATTAATACCATTGTACCATATCACTGTTGAGAAAAAGAGTAGTATGTAAATCACTGTCAGTGTACTAGTACTGTGCCTTAGAATGATTACAACCATAACATCGGTCCAAGGTAGATGACTAAGAAGATGAGAGTATCATTGTTATAGTGGTATATAGTCTTAAACATACTTACATCCTTACTGTGTAAGACTTATATCAATTCTTTTTCAAACTTGTATGCCAAGCCTATCATGATTGATTATAAACTAGAGCACTATATTCCTACAATTAGAACTTCTCAAAGCAACAGTATACTTTCATGATGACTAAATGCATTACATTACTATGCACACAATCCATGATTCATAGTACTGACACCACTTGTGCACTATAAACCATGTAAGTGCCATTATATTTCATACTCTCATCAAACGTTACTAGACTAATAGTTATTGATTGTCATTATTAACCACCTCACTGAGCATTCAGTATGATCAAGAATACTAGGCATTCATTATGCCAGTCAAGTAATCACTATGTCAATCCAAAGCAGTATCAAAGCAAAGTGTTGTCACTATCCAATCAAGAATATTCACTGTCCACTTAGTATCAAGCATGTACTAATCATTCTCTATCAACTTTGATAGTTATGTATCAACAACAAGTCTTCTCTTTTAATCCACATCATGAATAGCACTTTATAAAAACAACAAAGCACTAGCTCAAGAGTAACAAAATAAATTGCAAGTAGAGGCACTTATTTCAAGTAGCACTATCTTTGTACATACTAGGGTTTGGCAGAAAAGAAACTTCTTATCTTATCCTTAAAACAAAATACCCTTTATTGTCTTATCAAATGTTCACAATTGAAGAAATTATCTCTCACTGTCATGACTATTTTTAATGACCTCTAGAAGACAAGTCTTCCATAAAGGATTGTATGTGATTCAGTGTAAAACACTACTTTCCTTGCCATATCAAAATGATATAGATCACTACAATAAGATCCTTAAACTAGATATATAGTCCAAAACTAATAAACATCATCAACACAAAGTGACTATCATCATTGTCACAAAACTATTGTCACACCTAGATGTAATATCGATGGCATACTGAGGTCACTTGTCACTGTCAAGAAAACAAACATATGTGACAACCATAGCAAGGGCAAGAGTAAAAATCTTAACCACCACTGTCAAACAAGTGATATATCACTGTCATGATGTAAAGAAAACCCATGAACCAATACATCAAAACCTTTGTGAAAGAAAATCAACTATTTATAGTTATGCCTAAGGAATCAAACTCATTATCACTAGTAAAAGATAGGCAATACATTTAGACCGACCTGCACTTACATTCACTAACATCCAACTGTTCCAAAAGTTATTGTTTTAGAATAAGCTCCACACTATGAATTCATAATACAAGACAGTAAACTAATCAATGCATTATCATTGTTGTTACTTAAATGGATTGAATAATAAGACTATAAACACTCCGCTTAAACTTATGCAACTCTTTATGCATTTATAGAAGTATCGTGTGTAGCATGCACAAGATTAGGTTCTTTCTTCTTTTGTTCATGTTTTCTCCTCCAAACTTTCTCAGGCTCTTTCTTTTTCTTGTTTAACATGTTTGCCCTCTTATCATGGTTAGATGGGCTCACCAAACTTCTTCTACAAAATTCTTCTTTAATTCTAAATTGATTGCATCTAAAACATTTGACCTTGTGATCAATAAGAGGAACATAATCATATTCTCTTGACAACCAAGAAGAGCTTCTAAGAGCATATCTTCCATGCATCCAACAATCTCTTTCTATGTGACCGGCATGGTTACACTTGTAACATACCAAATTATAATTCTTATTTGTCATTCTATAAGGATTTTTATTCTTATGCCATTCACAATCATTTCTAGTATAAGTCCTATAATCTCTAGCTCTATGACCATAGATATGACAAGAATAGCAATAACCATGAAATAAGAGTAATTGTACCTTGTTGAATGGTATTGGCTTACAGGTGGAAGCCTTGAGGGATTGGTTGTTCTCCCTCTTTCAACATCAGTAACTTTATCTTTTGCTTTCTCTTGTCAGGAGCAGCAGAATGAAAATCAATTTAGGCTGATAATCAATTTGTCAGATTCATTAACTTGACTCTTTAAGTCCACAATCAGATTTCTTGCCTCTTCAAGTTCTAAAGAAACTTTTACAAAATCTGAACATACCTTGTCATTGGAATCTTTTTCTTGTTGAAGTTGGTCTTCTAGTCTCTTATTCTATTTTTTGATTTGCTTTACTGTATCTAGAGCACACAAGAATTCACCTTCTAAATCAACCTCGCATTCCTATTCATGATAGTCATCTTCATAGTCACCTTCTAAATCAACCTCACATTCCTATTCATCATAGTCATCTTCATAGTCATCTCCATCCACAAAAAGGTCTCCTTCTTCGTCATCAATCTCAACAACAAAATCATCTTCTCTTTCATCAAATTCTTGTTAACATACACTCATAATGAAATCTTCCTTTTTTATCAAAACTCTCAACTTCTGGACCATTCTCTTTATCACACTTTGTATCAACATTTAGGGGTGACTCATGCAATAACTTTATTCTTGACTTGACTGGGGCTTGCTTTACAACCTTTTTCTTGGCATCTTTCTTTTCTCTATTTCTTTTACACTTTCCCATGGTACTCCATTATCAGGACCTACCCAAGCCTATTAGACTTCTATAGGGAACCTATTCACTGATACCACTTGTTGGAGTATAGGACCACTGACATGGGGTGGGTGAATCAATGGTCTATAAACTTTTAACACTTTTTGCACTTTTAAACCACTAGATAGAAAATGAGATAGATACTAAAGAATCATACAAGTATAATGGTGAGTAGAATGTACAAGACCTTAATCAACCATAAAGCATTAGGGAACACAAACACATAGAGATAATCATGAACCATAACACATGTTTTGATGAGTGGAAAACCCTCATAGGGATGAAAACCACTCAAAAAAAGCCTTAGTGTCTTGATCAAAACCCACTGATTACAAAGCCTCATTGGCAAACAGGTGTCTCATTGACAATCAGATACATAAGAAGAAGAAAATCAATTCAGGGGGTTACCCTAATTCACTACAACACACTAAATGGCTTAATCTTCATCAACACACATAGAAGTTCACTTACAAAGAGAGATTCAATATCCCCTGCAACATATGTTCATCTTCTCTAAAAATAGATTCAACCCCTTATATCTGCTTCCAATCAACACATCCTTCAAACATAACCCTCACACACAATAATAGTGTAAACATCAATTAGAACTCTATAAAACCTTATAAACAATAAGTTAAATAACTTAATACCTCTGTAGACATGAAAATGCACATACTATATCATATACTACTCATGATACAAATTGGTACCCCTTTCATACACAAAGAGAATCAAAGACCTCCTTTCATAATCATTGAAAACCTACCTCCACTTTACAGTATCGAAAACCATCACTTTTCACAACCAAAAATCATATATTTCACATGTATATGTAGGTTTGTCTCTCCTCAACAGAAATCACCAACTAACTTCTTTAAAATCATCATATAGAGATCTCAACATAATTCCCTGGCCCTCATAGTTTCAAGTATCACTAAATGAAGTAGTTAAAAATTTAAATACTATGTCTGCCCGTCATTTTTAGACATGAAGAAATGACCGTTGGAATTCAAAAAAGAAATTCAATCAAAACCATTTAATTTTCCTTTCATTCCATCAAGAACTTTAATCTGGGCCATTGATTTAAACTTCCTGCCTAAGCACTTGAGGAGATCAAGAGAGGCTATTGACTTCACAAGGGGTCAGTCACATAGCATGTTATAAGAACCCCTTTAACAAGTCACTTTAAGTGACTAAACCTACAATAAGAGGTCAACTTCATTTTAAAACAAAAAGGAAATAAGTGAGTGACAGGCTAGGAAAGATTTAGGTTATCACTTAGGGTTTTGAAACTAGTTTTTAAGATAAAAACCTCAATGACAAAAACCTCAAGAAGGATACCCTATAAGTATAGACTTAAACTAAGATCCATTTTTTAATGCCAGAATCTATGTTTTTGAGAACCAATGTACAATGGATACAAACAAAGTATGAACATAGAATGACTACCAACTCAGACCTCCTCCCACTTGAGATCAACACTATTGATCATTGACTCACAATGATATCTCAAACATGAAAATTAAGATAACTCATGAGCACTATAACATAAAGACCTGAATGGCATGATCTAAGGACACATTAAATTCTGACATCTCTCTGCTATCAAATACAAGCTTTTGATTGCATCACTTGTGGTTGCAAAACAAACTTTACATGACAGACAATTCCTTCACAATTCTTGACATGATGTGATATATGGTCATCACCTTGCATGAGTACCTTATGACATTTGAAGTTGTAACGTCAGAAAATGTCCCCTTGGGAGATTTTCCCTCAAAAGGTTTAGCTCCTAGGTCTTTAGTGTGCATTTACGACATCTTGCATCATAATTCAGCATCCCGATGGAATGAACCCTGGGTATCATGACAAATGGGACCTAGGGGGACCCCTTGAACCTAACCCTGCCCAAAATAGGGGGCAGGAGTTAGGCAGCCATGCCCTAGTCCTATCCTATTTTGGGTCAGGCCCAAAATTCTAGTGTCGGTTTATGACTGTTATTTGGTCCCTAGGCCGACACGGTAAGTTTGTATTTACGAAATCTTGGTGGGAATGTTTGTAGTTGCATATAAAAGCATGTTTAGGCATTGATTTGTAGATGAGATTTCAACTAGATGATGACTAGCAAGCTATTGTGTTCTAAAGGTGTGAGCCCGATTATTTTCCTTCCTTATTTTGATCATTTTACATTACAGTTGGTGACATTATTAGACTTTGAGAGACTATTGTTCCTTTATGCAGATTTGATTATATCTCTTGATTCTAGTTTGATATTGATTAGACATGTGGTGATTTGATTTAAATCATATTTTGATGCTATGATGAGATTAGACATGCGATATATATTAGATGATGTTTATTGATGTGATTTCTAGTTCATTATGTGGATTCATTAATTGATGATGATTATGTGACATTAGATGGAAAATGCAGTTTAATCTTGAATTATGTTGTGAATGATTAATATGCAATGACATGAATTTAATTTCAGTTGCTTTGGCTATGATTATTCATGATGTGATTGACACTTGATCTAGTTGTGTAGGATTATATTCCCAGGCCATGGAAAACTAGAGGTAGTGTTCACACATATGTTATTCCCTGTGAAACTGATCCATTCCCAAGAGGGATAAGGATCACGTTTGATCGGATGTTGTTTACGTACTTGTTTTATTTACTATTTTGGCCTAGTACCCCTTTTTGTAAATTAATTTATATCTTGTGTTGTATTTTTTATTGTTTTACACCACTTGGTATTGTTTTCATTTATGGGCCATTTAAAGTGAATTTATGACTCCCTAGGTGTACCTTAGTGTCCCAATACTTACCCTACGTGGTTACCCATGGGTCTAGAGTCAATTTTGACTAGCTAAACCTTGGGGTAACTCACTTTTGGTCACTCTAAACTGAGGTTTAGTCAAAGTGACGAATTTTGAAATGGCTAAGGGTGGGAGATGAGTCATGCTTTGGGAAAGACCCATCTCCCTTCCCAAAGTTTGGGGATCCCTTCACCAAGAAGACTTGGGAGGTCTCCAAGACTCCCAAGTGTGTGGGATCACCCTCCAAGACTCTCACACACATGTGAGAGAATCTTGGAGGGAGATGGCTCTCTTGAAAAATAAAAGGATGCTATATGGCATCACTTATCCTCATGGAGGCTTGAAGGGAATTGCCACCTCACCACTTGCTCTCTCACAAATGTGTGAGAGCACAAATGGATAAGGTGAGGATTGGAATGGAATTGGAGGGTGACACTTGTCACCCTCACACTTCCTCTCCCTTCCAAGTGGCATGGGATGAGGAAGGAGAAGGTGACAAGTGTCACCTTCTCATTCTTCAAGGCCAAATTGGAAGGCCTATATTACCTCCTCTTGAAGAGGAGTGTGGGGTTCTTGCATTTTGCATATTTTCTTTCTGTTCTTGGAGTTCCTTTTTGGGAGTTAGAGAAATTTGGAGATTGGGGAACTTGGAGAAGCTTGGAGTTCTTCACCAAATGTGCTTCCATTTTTAGGGCTTTTGAAGGTAAACTCCATGGCTATGGCAATTTTCCCTTGTACATTTCATTTATGTTGTGTTGTGGTTTTATGTTGTTTGTTGTTTTCATTTTGTGTGGGTTGGGAGTTGGTGAGAGCACCTCCATTTGGAGGTAAGGCTCAACTTATATGTGGTAGGGAAGATGAGGTCACCTCCTTATTTTTGTGCTACTTATAGCCTTAAGGACTTTTCAATGGTGTTGAGAGCATTTTTTATGGCAAGAGTGCCATGATAGTATTGTATGTTATTTGGAGTTATGTATTATGTAGTTGTGGCTTGAGGCCTTGAGACTTAGTGATTTTGAGATCATAGAGTGACCTCTTGAGTTGAGGAGTCCACTCCCCTACTCCCATGAAACTCATTTTCATGTGTTTAGTTTTGTGCAAACCTTAGGAAAATTTTATTTGTGTTTGGAAAATTGCATTGTTGTGGTGTGTGTGTCAAAACATGTGAATCCTGCCTCCCTAGCTCAGGAGTGACCCACTAGTGAGTCTATGGTAGGGAGGAGGGATTTCCTTCGTGGCTTGGTTCCCCCAATGTTGGTGTTGTATATAGAAGGTTTTATTGGAGAAAATGGAGCTTTGGAGAAGTCCATTTTTTGTGTTTTGACACTATTTTGTTGGCTGGTTTTGAGAGCCATGGCCTTGGAGGCCTTAATGGTTGGAGTTGTAAAATTTGTACTCCTTATTGTATTTGGTTGGAAGGAAATTTTAGTGTCAGATACTCTGTAATGTATATTCAAAAATATGTTCATTATGCTATGATTATTATGTTTTTTGTGGTTTTAGAAAGCTACCAAAGAAAATAAAAGTTTGTTGTCATGTATTCCGAAGAAGATATATGTTTATTAACTTGCTGTTGTGCTTATTTGGTTATTGGAAAGTTGACAAAAAAAAGAAATATAGTTTGTTGTTTTTCTTTTACTCAAGGAATTTTATATGTTGTAGATTGAAATTGTTGTATACTAAAATGGAAAAACAAGTAAATTAGTGTTGTTGAAAAGGGCTTTAGAAACAAAATAAGTTGCTGTTCAAACTAGTTTTCATGTTCCCAGAAAATAGAAATAGAACTGTAAAACTACTTGCTATGGAAAAGACAGTAAAGATAGAATATTGGTTTCAAAATAAAAATGTGTTATTCTGCCTTAAAATTTTTTTGTCATAAAGGGAAGAATTAGCATTTCTGTATATTTACTCTGGTCAAAAATATATATATATACACTACTGGTTTTTTTTTGAATATATACAAACCTAGTTTTATTCTCTTATTATGGTATTGTGGTTATATATATATGATATAATAAATATCTATATATATATAAAGTATATACATATACATACATATTTATTATGCATATATATATACATTTCTAAAATTTAAATGTAACTTAACCTATTGTTGAGGGTTAAAAAGAAAAATGATTATATATATATGAATCGTCCCACACCAAATATTAAACCACATTATATATTTTGTTTTACTGTCAAGAAATAGCATAGGAAGGAGCGAACTGTGCTTTTAGAGGACGAACTGTAGTATGTAGTAGGGTTTCAGTTTTTAAACACCAAAAAAAAAGTAAAGAAGAAACCGTGGGTAGACGGCAGTCTCACTGCCGCCCACCCATCCCTTCTCTATTAGCGGTTGGGGGTGGGGGCTCAGCCCCCTTCCCACACCATAAACCCTTCACTACACTCCGGCGCCCTCAGACCTGTGGCAATGACAATGGAACTTCGCCCTTCATCTATGCATTTCGGCCATTGATTTGCCTGCATATATATTTAATATCTGCTACACAACTATATATATATATATAAACAAATGAATAGTGTCTTTTTCTTTGAGTGTCCCTGTAAATATATATATATATACAAAAAAAGGGGAAACCCTTTCTGAATTTACACAAAATATACCTCTATGTGTAAGATTTTCACGGTGGCCTCGTCATCAAGCTTTCAACCTACAACAATGGAGGCAAGCCAAAAAAACTATAGAGAAGAAAAGAAAACATGAGAAAAGAACAAAAGAGAGTTAGGGCAAACTCCATAAGGAAATGAATAAAATATTATTAGGGTTTTCCTTTTTGAAAACAATAAAATAGAAATTAGGGCTTTCCTTTTAGTAAATTAATATAATAATGGTTAGGGCTACTTGGAGGAGGTGAAGGAAATTAGGGATTTATTTTATTTAATCTTTTTATTTTTCCCTCCATTTGCATGGGAAATTGAACTTCCCTCTCATTTGCAATTTTGACCTTTTTGGAATTATTGCCCCTTATGTTTTAAATTTATTTTAGTTTGGAAATTTGTCCTAAGTGGGTTTTAATTTAAATGGGAATGGGATTGTTTTTATTTTATTTGGATTCCTTATCCCTTGCCTAGTATTTTATTTTGGGCACCTTATTATTTATCTAGTGGGGTTTGTCATTTAATTTCTTAGGGAAACCATTTTTGTTGAATTAATTTAATTTAATTGATTCTATTATTTTGGTGGGAAGGGATGTTTTAAATTTCCCCCTCTTTTTATCTTTTAACTTGAGTTATTTAATAAATATCATTGTTGTAATCATATTTATTAAAAGACTTAATTATTAATTTTATTTTGGCCGTTGATTTAATTTTCAAATTTTATTTTAGGAAGAGTGATAACTTTTATTGACCTTGGGTATTTATTTAATTTATTCTATGCTTCATTTATTTAATTTTGCCTTAATTATTTTCCTTGGGAATTATTTTTATAAAATATTTATTTTAATTATCAAAAACACGTTATACTGTCAAAATTTTCCTAGAATTTAGGGTTTTATTTTTTTACGGGCTCTTGTGACTTTCATTTAATCACTCCATCTTATCATGCAACCATCATGCCATTGATTTCATATTTTAATTGTTCATTTTCATCTATGCATTAGAGTTAGGGCTTAGTTTCAATCTATTGAGATCATCCCTTTTGCCTAGGAAACTTAGCGTTTTGAACTTAAACTATTCTGACCCTAGTAGCTGTGCGTATCACATCTCAAACCCCCTAGTTGGCTTTTTTCATGCAGGGGAGTGCATAGGTAGATGCACTTCCTTGAAATTGATTCGCATGTTTACGCCTTACACGTATTTCCATTGAGCACGCAAGCGTGTGCGAGGGGGTTCTACGGACATGCAGTAAAGTTTTTCGTATTTCGTGTCATGACCACATGTCAAATGTGGACATGACACATGTGTTGCATGTCGTGACCACATGGGGAATGTGGGCATGACATTTGGTATCCGAGCCCAAGTTTAAACACTGGGCTTGTTTAGGGCACATTATTATTCTGTAACTTTGATTAATTTGTGGTTACCTTGTTTTTGTAGGATGCCTGCCCGATGAGTTCAACGAGCAGGTTCACGCCGCATGAAATCTGTAGAGGTTCATAGTGACTCTTCAGCTGAGGGACAGGCACAGCCGGCCCCACAAGTACTGCAAGCACCACCGGCCCTACCTATACCAGATATTGGGCCATAGATATTGTAGGCTCTATAGGCAGTGTTAGATAGGCTACCACTAGCCGCAGTTAAGTCGCGCATAGAGCCACATGTTGAGCCCCGCGTTGATCCGTGAGAGGACCCACGTGTGGAGCCCCGTGTCGAACCACGAGAGGCACCACATGTGGAGCCATATGTTGAGGTACAAGATACAATGGCAGAGGAGGTTGGATCGGCTGACAGGGCCCATAGCAGGAGCCCTCCACATCATGCTAGGCATGAGGAGGTAGTGTGAGTGGAGCAGATTGTACATAGGCCTTATGATTATTATGCAGATGAGCCTATTAGAGGGTACAGAGACCGAGGAGATCCCATTAGGGATTTGTTAAGGCTGAATCCTCCTACATTTATCTGAACCAAAGAGGGAGTAGAGGTAGAGGCCTGGCTCATCATCTTAGATAGATGCTTCACCTTGCATCCTTACGAGGGCAACATGAAGGCATGTGTGGCCATCCACCTATTGTGAGATGCAGTAGCTACTTGGTGGCGCACTGAGGAGTGCAAGCACCATCTATCATTAGACACTCACATGGGAGACTTTCATTGAGCGCTTCAATGCGCGATATTTATCTGATCACTACAGGTAGCATCATGTAGACAATTTTCAAGACCTTCAGCAGAGAAGGCTTATCATTGCTTAGTATGAGGGTAGATTCACTAAGTTGTCTTGATACACGAAGTATCTCCATGACGAGAAACTCCTGGTTCATAAGTTTATTAGAGGATTGAACCATAGCATAGCAGGGCTTGTACACATGGAAGAGCCCTAGACATTGAGTGATGCTGCCAAGAAGGCATACATAGCTGAGGAGATACAGGGACGAGGATAGAGTTCACACCTTCAATTTCAAGATCGTGGGTAGTAGTAGCATCAGCAGAGTTACCATAGACCACCACTGCAACCTTAGAGAGGAGGATTTAGTTCCGCATCCTTACCTCCTAGGCCCCCACAGCAGCAGCAGTAGAGATCCCAGCCACAGCAGAGGGCACATGGGGGGCATAATCAAGGTTGGTAGCAGCAAGGCCCGTGTAGAGATCAAAGGCAGCAGGGACCACCCATAAGACCCACGAGGTCACATCAGTCATACAGGGGTTCACAGGGGTCCATAGGTAGATCTAGACAATAGCAGTCGAGTAGGATTCAAACTGGATAGGTATAGGCTAGGGGCCCATGTTATGTATGTGGTGGAGCATGACATCTAGCCAAAGATTATCCACAAGATTTTACAACAGGGGGACAACCTCGTTCAGGAGGATCAAAGTAGACGGTTGGAGATGTGGGTAGGTCCCATCATATGTTTGCAGTGGTTGATAACTGCCAGGCTAATTTTCAGGCATTAGTGATTGAGACATCAGGTATGATAGGGGGTGTCCCCATTTCTATTCTTTTTGACTCTAGTGCTACTGAGTCTTTCATTTCTTCATCATTAGTGGAGCGTTACAGGTTGGTGGCCTCTAGGCAGGGTGATAGGTGGGTGGTTGAGTTGGCCTCAGGGGCCAAGATGACAGTAGATGCCTTAGTCCATGACTGTGAGATATCTTTGGGACCCTTTGCCACATTATGTGACCTTAGAATTATGACATTAGAATCTTACGATGTGGTTTTGGGTATGGACTGACTTGCAGCTCATAGAGCTAAGCTAGATTGTCACCGAAAGGTGATTAGCTGCTTAGACGATCATGGTACATTAGTTGAGATGGTGGGCATTCAGAAGCCCATAGCAGTGCATATGATATCTACTCAGTAGCTTAAGTCCTTCATACAAAAGGGATGTCAGATGTTTTCTATTACAATGAGTGACAGATCAGATGATGAGCCTGAGGCATCTTTGGATGACCATCTCATCCTGAGAGAGTTTGCTTATGTGTTTCCAACAAAGTTTATGGGGATGCCACCCCATTGAGAGGTAGACTTTCATATTGAATTAGTACTGGGTGCCGAGCCAGTGTCTCGTACACCCTACAGGATGACCACTCATGAGCTCACGGAGCTCAAGTTGTAGCTTGAGGACTTGCTTAAGAAGGGGCACATCCGACCAAGTGTTTCACCTTGGGGCGCTCCTATCATCTTCATGAAGAAGAAGGATGGGTTTCTTCAATTATGTATGGATTATAGACAGTTGAATAAGGTGATGATGAAGAACCGTTATCATTAGCCCAGGATTGACGATCTCTTCGATCAGATGCAGGGAGCCAGGGTGTTCTCTAAGATTGACCTAAAGTCTAATTACCATCAATTGCATATCACAGAGGCGGATATCCATAAGACCACCTTCCAGACTCAATATGGCCACTATGAGTTCACTGTGGTCCACTTTGGTTTGACAAATGCCCCTACAGTGTTCATGAGTCTCATGAACAGGGTGTTCCATACCTACTTGGATCAGTTCATGATTATTTTCCTCGATGACATATTGATCTATTCAAGGACCAAGGAGGAGCATGAGGAGCACCTACATCAAGTTCTACAGTGTTTGAGGGAGCAGAATCTTTATGGGAACTTGGTGAAGTGTACATTTTTTAGGATAGAGGTACAGTATTTGGGGCACATCCTATCTGGCGATGGAATCTTAGTAGATCCATTGAGGATCAAGGCCATTAGAGATTGGCCAGCACCCACCAGTGTGATAAAGGTCAGAAGTTTTATGGGGTTAGCTGGTTATTACCATAGATTTGTTGAGGGTTTTTCTTGGATAGCACACCCCATCACTTCCCTTTAGCGGAAAGGGAAGATTTTTCTATGGACTGAGCAGTGTGAGAGGGCCTTTGGGGTCCTCAAGGAGTGTCTTACCAGCACTCCCATTTTAGCGGTTCCTGACCCAGCACCATATTTTATGGTTTGCACAGATGCATCACTTGAGGGTTTGGGAGCCGTACTTATGCAGGGTGGTGGAGCGATCGTGTATGAGTCACAAAAGCTCAAGACCCATGAGTTGAAATACCCCACTCATGATTTGGAGCTTGCAGCAGTGGTTCATCTCTTATTGGAGACATTTCTTATTAGGTCATCTCTTTGAGCTTCATTCAAATCACCACATCCTTCAGTACATATTTACACAGCCAAATCTGAATGCCCGTCAGTGGGGTTGGATGGAGTTTCTTTGCGAGTATGACTTTGATGTCCACTACATCAAAGGGAAGGAGAACATGGTTGCTGATGCATTGAGTCAGAGGTGCCATGAGATCTTGACCTTGACTCTGAGTTTGGACTAGAGAGGACGCATTATTCA
This sequence comes from Cunninghamia lanceolata, assembly GCA_027924645.1. Classification (NCBI taxonomy): domain Eukaryota; kingdom Viridiplantae; phylum Streptophyta; class Pinopsida; order Cupressales; family Cupressaceae; genus Cunninghamia; species Cunninghamia lanceolata. Next base: position 9,379,844 of record BSBN01001054.1, read on the forward strand.
GCATCTACCCGAGGATGAGTGGTTTCTTGAGGTGCAGCAGGAGATCCATTCATAGAGGGCCCTTGTAGGCAAGTTTACAGGGTACTCACTTGAGGCAGATGGGTTACTTTATCATCGACAATGCATCTATGTACCTCATGTAGGTGACCTACGTACTGTAGTGTTATCAGAGGCTCACAGAACACTATATGTAGCACATCCAGGGGTGAAGAAGATGCATACTGACCTATGACAACTATACCATTAGGTGGGTATGAGATGAGCTATTGCAGAGTTTGTTGCTTGATGCCTTGAGTGCCAGAGGGTCAAGGCTGAGCATCAACATCCAGTAGGTCTTTTATACCTACACAAGATACCTAAGTGGAAATGGGACACCATTTCCATGGATTTCATTGTTGGACTTCCTATGTCTTTGCATCGCCATGATGCCATCATGGTGACAGTCGACAACTTGACCAAGGTGGCACATTTCTCACCTGTACACATGACGTATAATGCACCAGCATTGGTGAGAGTATTCTTGGATGATATTGTGAGATTGCATGGGGTACCTCGCTGCATCATTTCTGACAGGGATTCAGTGTTCAGTTCAGCTTTTTGGAGAGCTTTGCAATAGGAGTTGGGCACACAGCTCAACTTTAGTTCTACATATCACCTCGAGATAGATGGACAGACAGAGCGGGTGAATCATGTGTTGGAGGACATGATTTGTATGTATGTTATGGACCATCAGTCTAGATGGAAGGAGTATCTGTATCTGGTTGAGTTTGCCTACAATAATGGGCATCACAGCTTGTTGGGTATGCCTTTGTTTTAGGCTTTATATGGTAGACCATGCAGGACACCATTGATTTGGGATTGGATAGAGGACAGGGTTGCCATTGGTCTAGAGTTGGTTCAGGATATGGAGTAGTAGGTCACACTAATTAGGCAGAGACTTCAGGAGGCACAGGATAGACAGAAGAAGTATGCCAATGCTAAGAGACTTGATTGGAGCTTCTCAATTGGGGAAAGAGTATTCCTTAGAGTGTGGCCACACAAGAGTCCAATCTATTATGGAAAGGGTTCTAAGCTTGTACCACAGTTTGTAGGACCTTTTGAGATCTTGGAGCGGATAAGACCTGTTGCCTATCATCTAGCATTGCCACCTAGCCTATCACGTATCCACGATGTCTTTCATATTTTTGTATTGAGGCGATATATATCTGATTTATCTCATGTATTGGATTGGAGTTCTCTACAGGTAGAGGCAAATGGGCAGTTGGCTTTGGAGACAATTCACATATTGGCTCATCAGATGCTAGACCTTCAAGCTCGAGAGTTGGACCAGGTTAGGGTCCAGTGGGATAGTTATGATGAGGTCACAGCGACTTGGGAGGATGCAGCTAGTTTGAGGGCACTCTATCCTCACCTTTTTGATGACTTCTAGGAGGAAGTTTAGTCTTAGGGGGGAGGATGTGAGGCCGATTATTATCCTTCCTTATTTTGATCATTTTACATTACAGTTGGTGACATTATTAGACTTTTAGAGACTATTGTTCCTTTATGCAGATTTGATTATATCTCTTGATTCTTGTTTGACATTGATTAGACATATTTTGATTTGATTTAAATCATATTTTTATGCTATGATGAGATTAGACATGCGAGATATATTAGATGATGTTTATTGATGTGATTTCTAGTTCATTATGTGGATTCATTAATTGATGATGATTATGTGACATTAGATGGAAAATGTAGTTTAATCCTAAATTATGTTGTGAATGATTAATATGCAATGACATGAATTTAATTTCAGTTGCTTCAGCTATGATTATTCATGACGTGATTAACACTTGATCTAGTTATGCAGGATTATATTCCTAGGCCACGGGAAATCGAAGGTAGTGTTCGTACATATGTTATTCCATGTGAAACTGATCCATTCCTAAGAGGGATAAGGATCACGTTTGATTAGATGTTGTTTGTGTACTTGTTTGATTTGCTATTTTGGCCTAGTACCCTATTTTGTAAATTAATTTATATCTTGTGTTTTTTTTTATTGTTTTACACCACTTGGTATTGTTTTCATTTATGGGCCATTTAAAGTGAATTTATGACTCCCTAGGTGTACCTTAGTGTCCCAAAACTTACCCTAAGTGGTTACCCATGGGTCTAGGGTCAATTTTGACTAACTAAACCTTGGGATAACTCACTTTTGGTCACTCTAAACTGAGGTTTAGTCAAAGTGACTAATTTTGAAATGGCTAAGGGTGGGAGATGAGTCATGCTTTGGGAAAGACCCATCTCCCTTCCCAAAGTTTGGGGATCCCTTCACCAAGAAGACTTGGGAGGTCTCCAAGACTCCCAAGTGTGTAGGATCACCCTCCAAGACTCTCACACATGTGTGAGAGCATCTTGGAAGGAGATGGCTCTCTTGAAGATTGAAAGGATGCCATATGGCATCCCTTATCCTCATGGAGGCTTGAAGGGAATTGCCACCTCACCACTTGGTTTTTCACATGTGTGAGAGCACAAGTGGATAAGGTGAGGATTGGAATGGAATTGGAGGGTGACAATTTTCACCCTTACACTTCCTCTCCCTTGCAAGTGGCATGGGATGAGGAAGGAGAAGGTGACAAGTGTCACCTTCTCATTCCTCAAGGCCAAATTGGAAGGCCTATATTACCTCCTCTTGAAGAGGAGTGTGGGGTTCTTGTATTTTACATATTTTCTTTCTATTCTTGGAGTTCCTTTTTGGGAGTTAGAGAAATTTGGAGATTGGGGGACTTGGAGAAGCTTGGAGCTCTTCACCAAATGTGCTTCTATTTTTAGGGCTTTTGAAGGTAAGCTCCATGGCTATAGCCATTTTCCCTTATACATTTCATTTATGTTGTGTTGTGGCTTTATGTTGTTGGTTGTTTTCATTTTGTGTGGGTTAGGAGTTGGTGAGGGCACCTCCATTTGGAGGTAAGGCTCAACTAGTATGGGGTAGGGGAGAGTGAACCTCCTCGAGGTCACTTCCTTCTTTTTGTGCTACTTATAGCCTTGAGGGATTTTCTATGGTGTTGAGAGCAGTTTTTATGGCAAGAGTGCCATGATAGTATTTTGATATATTTGGAGTTATGTATTATGTGGTTATGTCTTGAGCCCTTGAGACTTGGTGATTTTGAGATCATGGAGTGACCTCTTGAGTTGAGGGGTCCACTCCCCTACCCCCATTAAACTCATTTTCATGAGTTTAGTTTTGTGCAAACCTTGAGAAAATTTTATGTGTTTGAAAAATTTTATTGTTGTGGTGTGTATGTCAAAATGTGTGAATCCTACCTCCCTAGCTCGGGGGTGACCCACTAGCAGGTCCATGGTAGGGAGGAGGGCTTTCCTTCATGGTTTGGTTCCCCTATTTTTGGTGTTGTAAATAGAAGGTTTTATTGGAGAAGTCCATTTTTTTGTGTTTTGACATTATTTTGTTGGCTGGTTTTGAGAGCCATGGCCTTGGAGGCCTTAATGGTTAGAGTTGTAAAATTTGTACTCCTTATTGTATTTGGTTGGAAGGAAATTTTAGTGTGAGATACTCTTTAATGTATATTCAAAAATATGTTCATTATGCTATGATTATTGTGCTTTTTGTGGTTTTAGAAAGCTACCAAAGAAACTAAAAGTTTGCTATCATGTATTCCGAAAAAGATATATGTTTATTAACTTGCTGTTGTGCTTATTTGGTTATTGGAAAGTTGATAAAAAAAAAAGAAATATAGTTTGTTGTTTTTCTTTTACTCAAGGAATTTTATATGCTGTAGATTGAAATTGTTGTATACTAAAATAGAAAAACAAGCAAATTAGTGTTGTTTAAAAGGGCTTTAGAAACAAAATAAGTTGTTGTTCAAGCTAGTTTTCATGTTCCCAGAAAATAGAAATAGAAGTTTAAAACTACTTGCTATGGAAAAGATAGTAAAGAGAGAATATTGGTTTCAAAATGCAAATGTGTTATCTTGCCTTAATTATTTTTTTGTCATAAAGGGAAGAATTAGCATTTCTGTATATTTATTCTGGTAAATATATATATATATACACACTACTATTTTTTTTGAATATATACAAACCTGATTTTATTATCTTATTATGGTATTGTGGTTATATATATATGATATAATAAATATCTATATATATGTATAAAGTATATACATATTTATTATGCATATATATACATTTCTAAAATTTAAATGTAACGTAACCTATTGCTGAGTGTTAAAAATAAAAATGACTGTATATATATACATATATGAATCATCGCACACCGAATATTAAACCACATTATATTTTTTTTTTATTGTCAAGAAATAGGATAGGAAGGAGCAAACTATGCTTTTAGAGGACAGACTATAGTATGGACTAGGGTTTCAGTTTTTAAACACCAAAAGAAAAAGTAAACAAGAAACTGTGGGTAGACGGCGGTCTCACCGCCGCCCACCCATCCTTTGTCTATTAGTGGGTGTGGGAAGGGGGCCAAGGGTGTGGGTGGGGGCTCGGCCCCCTCCCCACACCATAAACCCTTCACTACACTCCAGCGCCCTTAGACCTATGGCAGCGGCAATGGAACTTCACCCTCCATCTGTGCATTTCGTCCATTGATTTGCCTGCATATATATTTAATATCTGCAACACAACAATATATATATATATATATATAAAGGAGAAACCCTTGCTGAATTTACACAAAATTTACCTCTATGTGTAAGATTTTCATGGCGGCCTCCTCATCAAGCCTTCAACCTACAACAATGGAGGCAAGCCAAAAAGACTATAGAGAAGAAAAGAAAACATGAGAAAAGAACAAGAGAGAGTTAGGGCAAACTCCATAAGGAAATGAATAAAATATTATTAGGGTTTTCCTTTTTGAAAACAAGAAAATAGAAATTAGGGCTTCCCTTTGAGTAAATTAATATAATAATGGTTAGGGCTACTTGGAGGAGGTGAAGGAAATTAGGGATTTATTTTATTTAATCTTTTTATTTTTCCCTCCATGTGCACGGGAAATTGAACTTCCCTCTCATTTGCAATTTTGACCTTTTTGGAATTATTTCCCCTTATGTTTTAAATTTATTTAAGTTTGGAAATTTGTCGTAAGTGGGTTTTAATTTAAATGGGAATGGGATTGTTTTTATTTTATTTGGATTCCTTATCCCTTGCCTAGTATTTTATTTTGGGCACCTTATTATTTATCTAGTGGGGTTTGTCATTTAATTTCTTAGGGAAACCATTTTTGTCGAATTAATTTAATTGAATTGATTCTATTATTTTGGTGGGAAGGGATGTTTTAGATTTCCCCGTCTTTTTATCTTTTAACTTGAGTTATTTAATAAATATCATTGTTGTAATTATATTTATTAAAAGACTTAATTATTAATTTTATTTTGGCTGTTGATTTAATTTTTGAATTTTATTTTTGGATGAGTGATAACTTTAATTGACCTTGGGAATTTGTTTAATTTATTCTATGCTTCATTTATTTAATTTTTCCTTAATTATTTTCCTTGGGAATTCTTTTTTTAAAGTATTTATTTTAATTATCAAAAACACATTTATGCTGCCAAAATTTTCCTAGAATTTAAGGTTTTATTTTTTTACGGCATCTTGTGACTTTCATTTAATCACCCCATCTTATCATGCAACCATCATGCCATTGATTTCATATTTTAATTACTCATTTTCATCTACGCATTAGAGTTAGGGATTATTTTCAATCTGTTGAGATCATCCCTTTCACCTAGGAAACTTAGGCTTTTGAACTTAAACTGTTCTAACCCTAGTAGCAGTGCATATCACATTGCAAACATCCTAGTTGGCTTTTGTCATGTAGGGGAGAGCGTAGGTAGACGTACTTCCCTGAAGTTGATTGACATGTTTACACCTTACGCGTATTGCCACTGAGCATGCAGGCACATGCGACGAGGTTCTAGTGACATGCGGTAAAGTTTTTTGTATTTTATGTTATGACCACATATCAAATGTGGAAATGACATGTGTGTTGCATGTCATGACCACATGGTAAATGTGGGCATGACAAAAGGTGATTTAAGGATTTCATTGTGTTGCAAGAGCAGATTTGTGTTGTCTGTGTTTGTGTTTGTAGATTTGAGCAACCATCTCCTCATGGAATGAAGAGCTTCTTCCTCCCATGAGATCTTCACTACAAGGTACCATATATTATGATTATTGAGCATTTATCATTTGGTTTTTGCCTTGCCTCCCAAGGCACACACTCTCTATCTAACAACGGTGTTCGAAAGGCTTGAATGTCTCTCCAGGGCTTAACTAAGGCAAGCCTCTAAACACCACAACCCCCTCCCAAAGTTTTCATGATTACAGGTTATAGGTTGCAGTTGCAGACAAAGTGAAGTTGTAGGAGGCTACAACAGAGTGTCAGGATTGTAGATCAATGAAATAAATAGCTCCCTGGACTAGGATGCCCACTCATTAGTCCTTGAAGTTTTGCAATGGGAAAATCTCTGATACAACAAATATAGGTTGCAGACTGAGTATCTGGATCTTGACAAAAAGCAGGGCACTAGACTTGGGTGCCCACCCTTTAGTCCCTGACTTTTCTGCCTCAGATCCCTGAAAACAGGTGCACAGTTATTTGGTATTTTACATCTTTCTGCAGAAGCATTTTCTATAATTCATCTGTTTACTGTCGTATTTACATAATTAGGGTTTTAAGGTATAATTGAGCATAAGAGAAGGAAATTTTTAATCTAATCATAAAAATCTAAGTTTCCCTACATCTCAATAGTGACCTAGGGTATGATCTAGTACATTGCAACTTGACCTTAGGTCCTCGAATGTAAGGGTGAAAGGAGGATATACACCAAAACTACCAAAAACTAAACATCCAAAAATCACCCTTTACATTTTGGTGAACCCATGTTATTGGACTTATCTGCACCTTGTTGAGTGTTTTGCTTCAAATTTGCATTGATTTTCTTTCATTCATATAGTCATTCATCTTATTGCATTGGAAAACTTACAAAAAAATTTAAAAATTGGAAAAATTGAAAAAAAAATTGCATGCTAGGGTTTCTATTTTTCATCAATTAATTTAAATTTCATCAAATTTTTATTTTTGCATTAGATCTGATTTAAATTGTAGAAAATTAAAAAAATTCATTAGTTTGCATTGCATTTTCATCATAAAATTGCTAGGGTTTTGCTGATAATTGTGAATTTTGCATATAACCTGGGAATTCCAAAATCTAGGGTTTGTAGGTAAAATCTTGTTTCATATTTTTATGTTGATATTAGAGACTCATTCAAATGTACATTTGTCTATATTCTTTCATTTTGAAACAAATTTGAATTTAGATTTTAAAAATTTGCATTTTTGCATAGATAAAGTCAACAAAAACTAGCATTTTCATTGATTTTTCACTAGATTTGCATTAGCATTTTACATGTTAGAGCTTGGAAATCATTTTCAGATCTGAGAGAATGTAATTTTAATCATATATCAGATTTAAAAACATTCATATAGCATTTTGTTTCAAGATCTCAATCCTAGGGCTTCAAAAACATTGATTTTCACTAGATTTGGCCTTATTGACTCTCTAAAATTGCACCATAGGCATGTTGTGAAGGATATTTTTGTACAAATTGGTTGTTATAAGGGTAATCATTTTCTTCCCCTCCTAAAAATCTTCACAACACCCTTTTATTGGGCATTTGTAGTGACAATTTGGTGAAAAACTACACATTTTTGTTATTTTTGCCCTAGGGTTTGGCCTAGTTCACACTCCAAGTGTGTTGTAACAAATTTTATGGATTGAGGTGACTGATATAATTTCTATTATTTCTTGTACCTCCTAAAATTCTTTACAACACCCCTTTTGCTAGGTCTTGGAATTGAAAAATCACAAAAAATTGCCTATTTTGCTACATTTTCATTAGGGTTTGACCTTGGGTGACACTAAAAGCATGTTGTGATAGATATTTTGGCATTAAGATAATTTTATTACTGATATAATTTGTTTTCCATAATCATTTTACTCACAAGACCCTTTGTCATGCTCTTTTACATGAGATTTGGTGAAAAATCGCATATTTTAGTGTATTTTCACTATATTTTGACTTGTTGTCATCCTAGATTTGCATGAGTTTAATAAATCACTTCCCTAAGAGAAACATTCCTTTAAGAAGAATCATAAGACACATTTGATCTTGTGCTCTTGAATAAGTTGGCACATTGATCACCTTCTTTACAAAAGGAGAGACACAAATGTTACAAGACATTACACCTATCACAAGTACAATGGAAGAGAAAAATTTTCATGATGTTGATGATACTGTTGAGACAACAGGATATGTATCTGATGATAAAATAAATAAACTTGACAAAGACCTAGTTGAATTCCAAGACTATGTGCAAACTAAGAGGATAGTTAAAGAAGTTGTACCTGTGTTTCACCATGTAAGAGAATTGATAAAAGAAGGACAAGATGGTGTTAATGCAATCCATGGTTTAGCACATATTGTACAAACTAATATCATGCCAATGACTGAATGTGTAAAATTAATAAATAACACTTTGTCATCGTCTAATACACAAGTATCAACACCTATACCAACTACAAGAATATCCACTTTTACATCCACGATCTTAACAACTGATGCAAACACTTGTAGTAATGCTACCACTAGTATTGGAGTATGTAATGGCACTAATTACAAAGCTATGGGATTTGATTATCAGAATTTGATTCCTAAAAGGACCTCTTCTATGAATAATTTCTCTCAACCACCTCTTCATCCCACTTATTCTCAACCACCTACCACCTACCATTATGTCCAACCACCATTGACCTATCCACAGCCTTTGTCTATCATATCTCAAGCTCAATCACCTTCTCACTTTGGTTCCAATTCTTCATAGAAAACTACATCCCTAATGGTGCTATCATAAACCAACTTTTGCAGGGCATGACTGCTTTAAAACAAAAGGTAATAAACTTGACAAATTAGTCACAACCTAATATACCAACATATCATGCCCATAATCCCCTTTCTAATGTAATTTTGAGAACTCCTATGCCCGAGAGGTTTGAGTCTCCTCGCTTTGAAAAATATGGTGGGTGATCCTAATACTCATGTGGAAGCATTCACAACTATGTGTAGTGATTTCTAATTTGAAGAGGACTTGTTAGCAAAACTTTTCCCATGATCTCTCAAAGATACTGCTTTAGAATGATTTTGCTCTTTACCTCTAAATTCAATACACTCCTTTTCGTAGTTGATTGATTAATTTCTACAACATTTTCAAGAAAACATTAGATCCCAAGTCTCCTTAATTGACTTGGTTCACTGCAAGCAAGGTCTAAAAGAGAAGTTAACAGAGTTTATTAGTCGGTATCAAGCTTTGTATACATAAATTTAATATCAGATGAAAGATGAGGATGTTCAGAAGGTATTTATTACAAATTTAAAACCTAACTTCTATGATAAGATCCTCTTGATGAAGTATAACTCCTTTCAACATTTATGCAATGCCCTTCATGATTACCAACTTTTGTCTAGTCAGTATGAAAACCAGAACTCATCGACTCAAGTTAGTCAATCCATGGGTGGATCATCACAAAACAACTTTAAGAGAAACAATAACAATAGGAATTTCATCAAGATTAATGGACCAAATACAAACAACTTTTCTAATGTGTCTTCTATCACAAATCTAAAGAAGACATCATATCAACCAAGAAAGTTTACTCTGATATCTGGGTCTTGTTGTGTAGTTACACAACACGCCCCATTTTGACTTGGCAAAACAGGGACCCAACTTTTCTTTTGGCTTGTGTTGTCTGCCTTATGGCGGTTTGGTAAAATCAGTCATGTTCATCATCATGTGGGGTCAAGATGAGGTAAGCCCCAATATGAGGTCAGTCTGTCAAAATTCGTATTTCATATATATGACCACATATTCTGAAAGAGCATTAAAATTCATGCAGGTTTGCCTTTTACATCACCCTGATATTCATCAGGATGTGAGAGTTATGAACAGTCAAAGTCTTGGTCAAACCTGATATTCGCAAGAAGAGGGTCATATTTTATAACCTCAGTTATGCTGTTTGAAGAACATCATCATCATATTTGAAACATCCCCCCCGATAATATCCTGCGGTTCAAATATCTGGACGTCAACTTTAAGTGATAGTAGGTCTTCCCCGTCGAGTGGTCTTTTGTATCGCGAGCATCATGTTTGCAAATGTAACTCGATATTCGTTAATATCATCCTGACGCAAAATATCACCCTTAGCAAGTATCCTGATGACATCATCCGAATACGATAAACGAAGAAAGAAACATCCTGATGACATCATCATCATATTTACATTTCGACATGATACTTTGTAAACATGATCATGTTCACCCAATGTGACGATGACGTCATGAGACATTTCCAATACAAAGAATAAATATCCTGATGACGTCATCTCGATATTCAAAGAGGAGAATGAGTAAGTTTGAAGGTCATCATCATATTTTGAAATATCACCCGATAGACCGAAATATCCTCCTGATGTGCTAAAATGTAAACAAAGGTGCGTTGTCACCCGAATTTTGTCGCGATAACAATTTCAAGACTAGGGAAGATGATATTGAAACTCAACCTGATATTTCTGAATATCATCCTGCCCTCATGATGTCTTGTCGTATGAATATTCCCCCGCTCCCTTTGCCGCCATTGCCATTAAATGCGCGCAGATATCGTAGGTGATTCCCGCCGACCCCGGAACCCAATGAAACGTCTGGCGAGATCCTGAGTTTTCACACGAATGATCAAAGATTGCGATTTAACTTGTCAGAAGTTACCCTAAATTTACCCTAACTGCGAGGTTAAAAGGTAATTCAACCGCCATTGTTACATTTACCTGCGTTAAAATTGTTTTACAGAGCACCAGCCTCCATATCTGCATAACAGCTACCGTTGCGCGACTGGAGCTCAGAAACTGAGGGAGGAAGGTGATCAGCAGCTAAATTAAGGGTGTCGTAGAGATATATTGGTATAAAAAGAAATCGGCATAACCAAGTAAGTAAATTGAAACCCTCATCATGTTGTTTCTATATGATGCTGTAAGTTCTGGTTGTGTATCCATATGAATAAGTAATGTAGAATTGATACAATAAGCATGATATTTGCAATACGTATGCATGCATATCCCTGTTGTGAGAGGAGATGTTGTCAATTGCAGGTACCCATGGCTGAAAAACGCTTAGTCAAGTGTCAAGAGGAATTCAGTAGGCCTATGTTCTCTTCACAGAGAGGGGTCATATTTAAATTCAGGGCAATTACAGACACCCATCAGGGGAGTACAAACCTGGAAGCCTGGTCAGCCAAGCTGAATGATGGACATGACAAGAGTCCTATACTGGACGCGGTATTTGTATCCAGCATGTGGAACGCCGCTGGCTTCCCCTACTCCATGGAGTCTCCGGAGCTGGTTATTGAGTGCGCACGGAATTACAACCCTCAGATGAGGCAGGTGGTGAAGCATGGGAGGGTGTATGCAGACCTGTCCATCAAAGGTCTATCCCGAACATTTGGACTGCCAATGGGCAGTAAGGTAAAGAGTGTAGACTTGAAGAAGTCTGAAAGAGAATATGAGGCCAACAAGAAGATGGCCAGAAAGAATATGTATGCTTGGCGGGCTGAGAACAGCACGTATAATGCAGCGGCCAAGCTCCCAGTGCACCTGTTCAAATATGATTTTAATGAAGAATATCAGTACGTGATTGGTCTCCTGAACAGGGTGACTGGCCAGCCTGATACTGGTGAATTTAGGGATTGGATGTATGGCATAATAATGATGTGCCTATATGAAGACATCAAGCCATTGTGGGGCCAAATCATAAGTGATGCTCTGCATGAGCAGCTGCTGAACCTGGGAGGTTCAGATTGTGCCTTCTATATGACTTCTTACATTGTTTATTCTTGTGCATATAGAGGTACGTTTGATGCCTTAACTACAGATGGGAAGCTAATAGGCACAAATGCAGCCTATATCTAGGATCATCATCCCCAGCTGCAAAGAACCAACTACATCAAGGACTACAAACTGGTCAATGATGCATTTTCTATGCATCTGGTAAGGACCATGGAAGATGACAGAACCAAAAGACTGAGCATGGAAGCTCAGGAGGCAGTATACAGGCATGGGGCATGGTACATCCAATTTGCTACCTTTTCCTACATCAGGATAGAAGGTTTTGGAGGGCATCCCCTGATGCTGCCTAGGTATCCTACTGATGCAGTAGTTTTAATGGAGTTTATCAGGCAGGGCTCCACCATCATACATATGTATAAGGATGCCAAGAAGCTGCCACCAATTTTGTTCCCAGTCAATATTGGCAACTACATGTGCCCTAACTCTAATAATATAAAGAAGGTGATGGTCACTCTGAACAAGATGAATCTACTGCCCTTCCCAGTAACGAGACCATATGATCCTTACGGCCGGGTACAGAAGATCCTAGGGAAGCCTATTCATCAAAGGCACCTAGAAGATTTTTGGGCTAACTGCGAAGATGAGGCAGAGGCCAGGAGGAGGAGGTATCAGAGGTTGACTCTGAACCAGATCAGGACATTCGATTGCATACCCCTCCCTTAGCAGCTAAGGAGTGATGACGGCACGATCATGGCAGATGAATACGAGCAGAAGAAGATATACAATGATACCATCTCTGCACCTGACCTCACCATGCAGGAGGATATGTCCTTGGACCCATTCTTTGCCAGAACCATACACTTGACCCAAGCTTGGGTAGATGCACAGGTAGAGGCACTGAAGAAAAGGGGTGTTGCCATCACGATGGACAACAAAAGGAAAGGGCAAGACATCCCTGCAGATGAATATGATGACTTCCTGCTGGAGAAGAGGAAGACTAAGGGAGGGAGAATCCCTCCACCACAGTAGCCAAGCAAGAGAGCCCCAAGGGGCAAGAAAGTGGAAAAGGGACCCAAAGGGGTCATAATTGAAAGGGCAGTATTCACGGCTGAGGAGGCAGCCAGATCAGGATCAGAATCAGATTCTCCTCCCAAGCCCAAGAAAGCCAAGACAGCAGAGGCTGGAACCACAGAGACCCAGGAAGTGGGTCAGTCATCTAGACAACTAGGCAAGGATATCCTCATGGAGGAAGAGCCTGAAGAAGAGGAGGAAGCTCCATTGATAATCAGAAGAAAGAGGAGAGCTCCACAGGTGCTGGTTCCTACCACGCCTAAGAAACCAAGAACCTCCATGAGAGGTGAGATGAGTCAACCCCCAGTGCAATTACAAGGGGCAGGTAGTGAAGTGCAGAAGGAACTTCAGCACAATGTTCCACTTCCTACCATTGTCAAGTTCAAAATAGAACTTGCTGAGGAACAACAAAAAGAATCCTCCCAGGCGCAAGTAGAAAGGCATGTCTCGCTAGACGAGACAATAAACTTGTCTGATGATGAGGTGGTGCAGGATGTAGCTGCACAAGAAATGGAAACACTAGCTGCTGGCATCAGTGTGACTCCTCACAAGCCTCCAACGGTTCAAACAGTGCTTGAGGAGATAAAACAAGCAGAAGTGGAGCGAAGAAAGAGCCCAGAACCAGAGAAGAGCCCGGAACAAGTAGCTCAGGACATAGGGCTGGACACACTGATCGCCGAGGATGCAAGTCCTAAACAGCCAGCAGGATCACCTGATAAGGGCCACTTAATAGAAGAGATAGAGATGGTAGAAGCAGAAGGCCACGCTCTTGAATCAGGCCAACAAAGCCCACAGGATACATCAGCAGGACCTGCTATAGTAGAGGTCCAAGAAGCAAAGGCTGATGATGAGAAGAAAGAAGCGATAGAGGATCCTACTGATAAGGCACAAGAGGTGGATGCTGCAGGTACAGAGCAAATAGCTGATGCAGAGCAGATGCCATCACCTCAGATAGATCCTACAATATCAAAGGTGGTGGACATACCACCAGAAGTAGAAAAATAAAAGGAGGATGACCAACCTCCACAAGGGGAAGAACTGGGAACAGGTGAAATAACGAAGGAAAAAGATCATGATCATCATGATCTACATACAGGTACACCGCAGGGTTCCCCACACAGAGAAGATGCTTCCCCGGAATAGGAAGCTCCTCAACAGGAGGAGGCACCAAAGGATCAGCAGCAAAGTGAGCATCATGAGGAAGAAAAAGAGAAATCACCGTCTCCACAGCACTTGTTAACAGAAATAGGAGATAGGGGTGAACAACAGCATGATGCTGAAAAACATGATCAGGTACCTCCATGGTTAACAACAGAAGTGAATGTTGAGGAGGAACTGGAGATTCAAGAGTTTGACGTCTCCACCCTGTTCTCCATGGATATAATGAAACCCAGGAGGAAGGCCAGGATGACCTCGGCCATCAAGAGAGATCCGGTGACAGGGAGAAGGACCGCACAGATTGCTATACCTGCGGTGGAGAAGGAAAAGGGCAAAATCACTGTGGATGAATTCCAGATAAGCACAGTAGATCTAGGTTTTGCCAACGAAGAACAAGAAGGTCAAGAAGGTAAGGATATCATTGACTCTCTAATTCAGAAAGTGAAAAGAGAGAAGGAGAAAAATAAGCAACATAAAGAGCACATTGCTCAGTTGCATGCATATATTAAAGGCTTGACCACTCCTGATAATACCACAAGTGAAGCTGCAGTCCCATTGACTGCCATTTCTCAGGAGGAGATAAATAAACTGGACCTCATGAAGTATGAGGCATTCGTAATAAGGAAATGGATGTCATCCACATTGGAGGATGCCATTGAAATAATGAAGGGTTCTTTGAAGAGATGGAGCATCCTAAGCAACTCCAAGGCTAAGGTGGATAGATTGCAGATGCAGACCGGAAAAAGGTCTTATAAACTGGAGAAAGTCCTCAGCCTGTTGGGAGAAATAAGGAAGATCAACCCACAACTGCTTATCAGTAAGCAGGTGTTAAATAATAATACTGCATTGTTAGTAGATATCTGGTATAAAGATGTACAGTTTGAATGTGGAGTCCTCAAGAGATGCAATAATAAGCTGAGGGAGATCAGCATGAGGCTACGTGATTTAATGGGCATTGAAGCAGACATGCTCGAAACATTAGAGGGCAAAGTGGAAGGGAAGATAGAGAATCAAGATGAAGATTCTGCCCTTAAGGCTCTGCGCAATAACTTCCAAATGGAAGATGATGGTCCGCTCATCCATTTGACAGAGGAAGTGATAAATAAAATGATGAGGATCAAGGTCAAGATGGAGACCTACAACGAGACACTGCAGGATAGAAAGAATAAGCTGGACAACAGCAGGGATAAATATGAAGCGCACAAACATGCCATCATCAAGGCAAAGACTCAAGATGGCGGAGGAATAGACCAAGTTGTGCAGTCATACGAACAAATCCAGAGCAGCATGCAACCCCATATGCAGCGGCATCATCATCCGGATAGCGAAAGTTCAGAAAGTGATGCACATGATGATGACCCGCATGCATCAGATGAAGAGCATGATGAAGATACATCATGAGGGGAAACATTTGCATAGACAATATAGATAGTTGCCAGCTGGCAACTTGTGCCTTTTGTAAAATTGACAAGTCATGAAATGATGACCATTGATTTATATTGATAAATCAGATCCGCGGATCTTTTGTAAAGGATTCCTCACCTTATTCTATAAAGGGTGGTAAAATGCCTTGTTGTATGCATTCGAAACTTAATTGAAATTGGATTGCTGAAGTATTCAGGACTTATTTCAAAGCTGCTGTATATGTACATGTCATTTGCATACTTAATGAAAGAGAAGAGTATTCCGATTACAAATCTTAGTAAATCTTGAGTAATCTGTGTTTGAATTCTGGATATATGCTTTGATTTACTGCGTCCCTTGGAGTGCTCATCATGTTGCATGTATTGTTTTCATTCATTATCCTCTGAAGTTTGCATCAACTGTATCTAGCTGTGGAATGTCCTGGTGAACATATGGTTTGATTTCTTCTCCTCATGACAAGTATAAAGCATGTATGTGGATCAAAAGCTAAAGGTTCAACTTAATTAGAAGTATTTCCTTTAATTTCTTTCAATTTCAGAATATCTCACTGTCATAATTGCAAATAACTGATAATCTTAAGCAAACAACCCAAAATATGCAGACATCTCGTAGATAATCGCAAATATTTAGCATATTTGAACTCTTAGCGTGCACAATCGAAAATGGCATGCAAAGATCTAGGTATTTTTACTTCTTTTCATCAAATAACTGCATAATTTGACTTCTCTATAAAGAATTTCTGCAGGAACGTCATGATGATAGTACATTTTCACGTAAGGCCCCAAAATGGAAACAGCAATTCACATTAACTACTGAGTAACGTCAGTCGATTAAGACCTAATCACCGGAGACTTGGGATCATGAATTCTTTGAATTCACTGTATCTTTCAAGATGAATAAAGGTTAATGTGTACTTTTATTCTATGTTTGTTTGTGACTAACATCATGACCAACATAAATTGGTGCTAGAAGGAGGGCCTGAGTCCAGAAGATCACGCTCATCATCATTATTTTTAGGTTTGATGACGCATAGAGTAAGGTAACCTCATATCGCCTGTGAATTTTAGTAAATTACGTAAATATTTGCTGTGAGAAGATTGTATGTGTTCATTCTATGTAAAGATTTCCAGACCTCACATAAATACTGCAAGCTTTACAGTAGATCTCTCTGAATTCACTAATATCGGCTAAAGATACGTAAATTTGTTCAAGCTTTGAGAATTTTTAGGCCTTAGGCACTCGAGATCTTGTGCTACGGGTCAGGATATCCCAATATCCTGTCATATTTGCGGTTTCTTCGCAAATATGTCGTAAATATCCAGTCTGATTTGCCATCTGACTGCAAATATCACCTCATCCTGTGGAATCCAGCCAATATTTGCAAAGTTTCAGCCAATTTGCCTCCAAATCGAGAAATCCTGGCTCACAGGATAAATACCAGGTCTAGACCTAGTGAAATTTTTAAAGAATTGCCTGTTAGATGTTTCAGACCTAGGACTGTAGATATTCATCATACTTCAGGGTCTAGTGCGTCCAGGGCTTCACCGGGACCTCCTCCTGTAACTCCTATTGGTTTGCAAATACCTTCCGGTATATCCGCGACACCTCTGGTTCAACCTTAGGGTGCGTCTTTAGTTCAAACTCAGCCAGCATCACCACCAGCTCAACCTCCTCAGGTTGCAATGTCTTTCTTTGCAGCGGAGTCACCTTTGACCTTTACGGCATATCATGAGTTACCAAAGAATCCGGACAAAATTTGCCCAAAATATCATCCTTACCAAGACACTGATGATCATATCAGGACATTTAAGGAAGCTTGCTGCAGAGCTAGAATAGAGCATCAAGATGTGGTGTGCAGATTATTCCCTTTTTCCTTAGGGGAAGAGGCTTATAATTGGTTCATTAGTCTTGGTCAATCTTCTGTCAGTTCGTGGGCTATCTTAGAGAAAGCCTTTCTTGACAGGTTCAAGGTCCCTATTGATCCATCCATGAATTATCACATGTTTGCTACAATCAAAAGATTTGAGAATGAGCCTATTGCTAATTTCAATGCTAGGTTCCAGAAAATGTTGTCCAAACTAGTTGCCCCATATGTAGTAGTTGATGCTTCTGCTAGGAGTATCTATTATTCAGCCCTGGATCCATTAACTTCCATGTTCATCAGGAGAACACATCCTAAGATCACTACATTGACAGGAGCTTTTCAAGAAGCTATCAAGGTAAATCAGCAGTTGATACCTGCTCCTACTCCAAATATGGTATTCCCTACTTTGCCTGGCGTGCAATCACAATATCCAGCACAATATCCTGCACCGTATTCATCACAATATCCTGCACAATATCCTAATGGATCAGTGATACCCCCAGCAGTCATGCCTGCACCTTTGCAAGTACCTCCATTGAGTATTATGCCTCCTCCTAATGGAAATAGCCAATTGCCACAATATCCTGCACATGCTCAGACACCTCAGGGTACCGATCTATCCAACAATAACCATGGATCTCCCTTTTTCAAGCCTCAGACCGAAAATGTAGTGGCCAAAGCTCAAGAGGAGAAAGAGGAAATCAAAGAAATTTCTGCTCAACTCAGAAAACTCACCACAGAAGTAACACATTTGAGAAATCAAGGGTTTTATTCGCAGTCAGGTCAGAATAGAAATTATTCCAATGACAGACCAAACTACCCTGACAGAGGATATAACAGCAACAACTTCAACAATAATGCTGGAAGTAATAATAATCCTCCTAGACAGCCCAGAGTGTGGAACTCCAGGCCAAATAATGGCTCATTACCATCACCCCTAGACAATCAGCCTCTTGGTGAAGCCAAATAGACTACTAGAGTCAATCTTGCTGAGGCAGCCCTTACCAATTGGTGCAGGATCCACAATACCAATGCACATGAAGAATTAGATTGTCCACAATTTAGGATTGCTGCCAGCATCTTTCAGACTGAAGTGTCTAACACTTCTGGAAATCCACCTCAGGTAGAAGGAAATGAGATAGTTCCTTGTGGATATGACTCAGCCTTTGTGCTAGAAACATACACTAATCAGCCTCATCTGAGTTATGATCAGACTTGTGAAGAATCTACCTTAACCTTTGAAACAAATTATGTTTTTCCCTTTGAGGATGAAAATGAACCTGCAAGAGAGCATGAGGAAGTACATGCATATCAGCAGCAATATCCTGGTAAGCACAATTATAACCTGAGGAGCAATGCCAACAGATCTGCTGGACCATTGACATCATCTCTACCTCCAAACAACTTCAACACACCTCCTGATCCTAAGGCTAGCAATAACCCTGGGTTCCCTAAGGTGAATGCTCAATACTTGTCTCCTCAAAACATAGGATCAAAGATTGCAAATGCACCTCATGAGTCTGACAAGTTAGTCAGCTATTTGGCTGATGAAATGAAGAAAATCAAGATCAGCCTATCCCTATCTGAGTTACTAAAAACTCCTGCCATCAAAAGGGCATTCATGAAGTCACTGGATGATCCTGCTCCTAAAGAGGATAATCATCTTTCAAGTCAATCCAATGGCAAAGATCATGCTGCTAAGGATAATTTTAGCAAGCCCAAAGTGTCTGCTACAGTCCAAGCTGCTGAAACCTCCCACATGACCTTGTATAGAGATAAAACTGAATCACCTCCGTTCCTCCTCACCATAAGAATGTTTAGCAAGAACTTGCACAACTGCTTGGTTGATTCAGGAGCCTCAACGAATGTTATGCCTTTGTCGATATGTAACGCATTAGGACTGCATCCTGCTAAATCCTTAAAGAAGGTCACTCAGCTGGACAAGACAGAAGTAAGTGTAGTAGGGGAACTGACTCACATCCACATGCAGCTAGCGTCTGATCCTAGGATCCAATATTACATTGACATTTAGGTAGTTGACATACCTGATACATATGGGATGTTGCTTAGCCGAGACTGGTCTAAAACGCTTAACGGATATATGTCTACAGATTTCAGTCACATGTGGTTACCATAGAAAGGTATACCTAATCAGATCAAGATTGATGCTGAGCCTAGGATGAAACATATGATCACAGAGTACAACAAAACAAATGAGATCATGTACGTAAACGTAGAACCTGGAGTTTATTGCATCAGGCTATAGACTGTTAAAATAGAGGAGATCCTGATGCTTGATGTTCATCATCATCATGATAATGATTACCATGAGGACATGTCAAGTGTGGAATTTGATAATGATCCTGATAATGAAAATAATGTGAATCATTTCAGAGATTTTGAGATGCATCTATCTACTCAGGTAAAATGTTGCCAATTATTGGATATACCTGCTAATGATATTTTGATTGATGGATGGTGCAGATTACATGGCGAAGCACACTCAGAAAAGACTTGTGAATCATGTTTAGATATGATGATACTGGAGCAAACATATAGCGAGGCATCATCATCATATTCCGAGGTGAGTGCTACATTTGATGATGATGATGATACTAATTCTTATTTGTCTCCTGCAGGAACAGAAGAGTCGACAGATCATGATGAAGATCATATCCTAAAAGCAGAAGAGATCCTGGTGTCCGATCAGATAAATGATGCAGACAAAGAAAAGATCACTCCTGGTAGAGATTGCTTCATGGAACCGGATTATGAGTTGTCTGATGAAGACAAAGGTAGTGACCTGACGAAGTTCAAAGAATTTCTAGTAAAAGAAATAGAGAAAATGACATGACAGCATAAATCTCCCCACGAGGTGTTGATTAAAGGTTGGTGTAGGCTGCATGAGGCACCTCACTCAGAAACAACTTGCTCACTGTGTTTACACATCTTGAAGAAGCATGCAGCTGTATATCCTGAACATCATCCTCCTGTTGAGATGGAAGAGAAAACAGAAAAGCCATCAGGCTCACAAAATAAAGGAAAGAAGAAACTTGAGGATGACATCCCTAAGTTAAAGTGGATATCAGGCGGAGCAGCAGCCAGAGCTGCAAAGAAGAAAGAAAGTTCAAGAAAATATCCTGCTGAAGACAAATGTCCTGCTGAAGATAAGCCTTGGATCTTAAGGTTTGACAGATCTAAATCCAAGCAAGGTGCTGGGGTAGGAATTGACCTTATCAATCCATCACGAAAATCCTATTTAGCAGCTTACAGATTACAGTTCCCCTGTACTAACAATGTAATAGAGTATGAGGCTCTGATTCATGGACTATTGTTTGCTCATAAGAAGAAAGTGAAGATCCTGCATGTCTTTGGGGATTCAGAACTAGTTGTGAGACAGGTAAGAGGAATTTACTCCTGTAATTATAGAAAGCTATCAAATTACAGACATCGTGTGTGGGACCTGATTGAAGACTTTGATGCCTTTAATATCACTCACGTACCAAGAGAACAGAACCAGAGGGCAGATACACTTGCCCAGGCCACCAGTACGTTGGAACCACTATCTATATCTGGTCTGAAGAGATTTTCAGTAGAATTGGTGTCAGTACCTTCAGTACCTGACAATGTGACTAATCTCCAGGTGTTTGATGATGATCAGCACATCCTGGACTTTATATCAAACAGAGACATATTTGAAGCTCAGATTATAGATGAAAATTGTATGAAAGATCATGTCTGGGAAGAAGATGAGATATTAGAGTTGCCTAGCAATAGAATCCCCAAAGGTATGATTGAATTAGAAAGTGCCTTTGATCTAGATAATATGCTTAAACATAAAGATCTGCCTAAGGCAGATGGAGGTCAATATTCACAAGTGAATATTGGACAAAGGGAAGACAAGAAGAATGTGCTGATAGGCAAAGTCTGCACATCAGAAGAGTTAGAAGGAATAACTCAGGCACTTAAAGATTACATACATGTGATTGCATGGACTTATGATGAGCTGAAAACATATAACACCTCTGTCATAACTCATACTATACCTCTCAAGCCAGATGCAAAACCTTTCAGACAGAAGCAGCAGCCAGTTAACGCTCTGCTGGAACCAATCATCCTTGAAGAAGTCAAGAAATTGTTAAATGCCCGGATAATATTTCCTGTCAGACACTCCACTTGGGTGGCAAATCTTGTGCCAGTCAGAAAGAAGAATGGAGACATCAGGTTATGTGTAGATTTCAAGAACCTGAACAGAGCATCAGAAAAGGATAATTATCCTTTGCCTTCCTTAGATGAAGTTCTACAAATTGTGAATGGAGCCAAGATGATGTCCTTCCTGGACGGTTTCTCCGGATACAACCAAGTGATGGTTGATAAAATTGACAGATTAAAAACTGCCTTCACCACAAAGTGGGGGATATTTGCATATAGACGTATGCCATTTGGACTTATAAATGCTGGGGCTACATTCCAGCGAGCAATGGACATAGCCTTCAGAGGCTTAATAGGAAAATGTATAGTCATCTACATGGATGACTTGACAGTATTCTCCAAGGAAAGGGGGAATCATGTTGCTAATCTCAGAAGTGTATTGAAGAAATGTGAAGAGTATGGAATATCTTTGAATCCTAAGAAGTGTATATTTGGGGTCACAACAGGAAAATTACTAGGCCACCTGATCACAGAAGATGGAATTATCATTGATCCTGACAGGGTGGAATCCATTATGAAGTTACAACTGCCAAGAAGCAAAAAGGAACTTAAATCTTATTTTGGTAAGATAAATTTTGTGAGGAAGTTCATCATCGGCTTTGCTGAGATTGTCAGACCACTGAATGCCATGTTGAAAAAAGATGCACAAATTGAGTGGACACCAGAAGCCAAGGCTGCATTTGAAGATATAAAGAAGGCCATTTCAGATGCTCCTGTCCTCATCAGTCCAGATTACACAAGAGATTTCTACATCCACTCATTTGCTTCAGAACATACTTCTGCAGCAGTGTTAACTCAAAGAAATGAAGAGAAAGAAGAGAAACCAATTGCTTTCATGAGCTGTCCTTTCAGAGATGCTGAATTGAGATATGTAGATGTTGAAAGACAGGCACTTGCATTAGTCAGAGTAGTAAAGAAGTTTAGACATTATATACTGAGAAGCAAAGTGATTGCTATGGTACCAGATGCAGCGGTGAAGATGCTATTGATGCAGAGTGAACCTGGTGAAAAAAGAGCCAAATGGATTACTGTATTACAAGAATATGACATGGAGATCACACCCATGAAACTGGTAAGAGGACAAGCTCTGAGCCAGATGATATCTGAAACTGATCCAAACATCATCAGTCAGCAGTATGTGATCAATGAGAAAGACAATAGAGAATGGTATTTAGACATCAGGCACATCCTGATCACCGGAAGATGTCCTTCAAGAATGCAGGCTTCACAGAGAAGAGCCTTAAAGATAAGATCCCAGAAGTATATGATGAAGGGAGGAACCCTGTTTAAAAAGAATTATGAAGGGATATACTTGAGATGCTTAGAGAAACCAGAAGCAAATAAAGTTTTAACAGAGTTACATGACAAGTTTGGAACGGCACACGGATCAGCATTGGCCACAACACATGCAATCCTCAGAGTAGGATATTACTGGCCTACAATTTTTAAAGACATGGATGATCATGTTAAATGTTGTCATGTTTGCCAGGTTACTGCCAACAGAGAGAAATATGCTGCACAACCGTTGCAGCCAGTGATGGAAGAGCGCCCATTTGCACAGTGGGGCATGGATTTCATAGGACCGATCAATCCTCCGTCTTCCTTAGGCCATAGGTATGTCTTAACGATTACTGATTATTGTACCAGATGGACTGAGGCTATCAGCAGCAAAACCTGTACTGCAGATGATGTTATTAAATTTTTGGAAAGCAACATTATCACCAGGTATGGAACTCCCTATGCATTGGTAAGTGATAATGGTTTTGCCTTCATTTCCACCAAATTGTCAAGTTGGGCTTTTGATCATGGGATCATACTTAAGTTCTCATCCAACTACTATCCCCAGGGAAATGGATTAGTAGAATCCACCAACAAGAATTTAATGAGTATAATAAGAAAATTGATAGAGAAAAATCCCAGGGAATGGAACTCATTTCTGAAATATGCCTTATGGGTAGACAGAACTAGAATGAAAACTGCATTAGGAAACTCACCCTTCCAACTAGTATATGGAGTAGATCCTATCCTCCCTGTAAACTTGAAAATTCCTACTCTGCAGTTTGCCCAAGAGTATCTAGGCATAGATAATAAATAGGAAGTCAGGTTGCTTCAGTTGATGCACCTAGAAGAAAAACGAAGTCAAGCGATTGACCAATTTGCAAAACATCAGGCTGTTGTCAAATGCTGGTTTGACAAAAGAGCCAGAATTAAAGCTTTTAGGATATCTGATTTAGTCCTGATGTGGGATAAGGCCCATGAAAAGAAAGGTGACCATGGTAAGTTTGATAGATTATGGATAGGTCCCTTTCAAATTTCTAAAATTTTAGGAGATAGCACTTATAGGCTTAAGAACCTGACAGGTGAGGATGTCCCATTGCCAGTCAATGGACAATTCCTCAAACATTACTTCCAAACTTGAATGACTTCATCACAGTCATATGTATCATATTGTATATTTGTATAGTTGTTTGTACAGTCTGTTTAGTGTGTTGTTGTTTTGCTGGTTGGGACCTTTGTTCTGGTAAGTCAGGATGATGCACTTCATCACCATGGAAAATAATTAAGTTGTTGAGATTCAGATGATGAGATCACATTTAAACATAGGTTATGATTCATTCTAAGAAGTGTTCGTGATCAGGTTTATGATGTCTCTTCATCAGGGTGCTTTTCTTGGTCAAAGTGAATCCATCACAATGAAACACTTAACAGCCTTGGGTTTGTTGAACACACTAGTATAGGTGTTAAGTGAAAAATCTAAAGGGACTCCCTTGCTACCAATACAATCTCCAACCTAAAGCTGCAAGTGACTGTACCTTGTACAAATGAGCTGACATGATGATATCAGATATAAATTTTAAAGAGAAAATCAGATAAGAAATAAAATTAGGCCACCTAAGTAACCTTACCGGGGCTATAGACGCCTGCTGGCAGTGGGGCTCTACTTAGGGAGATTGTGTAGATAACCTTGTCGGGGCTATAGACGCCTGCTGGCAGCAAGGCTCTATCTAGGTTGGCTATGAGGGATGATCCCCAACTATGTAGTTTAACACCAGTTACTTATGTTTTCAACTTACTTTCAAGATGAGGATAATTAATCATATGCACACACCTAATCCTTTGTTAGCATTGTCACCATGATGAAATTTTATCATTCAGAGGATTATGATGCTTACCACTTAGACAGAATTAGAACACTATAGATGAACGTGATCACATCACTTGAATCATTGGAATTTGTTTATTTTCTTTGGTGGCAAGTTGTTGTGTAGTTACACAACACGCCCTATTTTGACTTGGCAAAACAGGGACCCAACTTTTCTTTTGGCTTGTGTTGTCTGCCTTCTGGCGGTTTGGTAAAATCAGTCATGTTCATCATCATGTGGGGTCAAGATGAGGTAAGCCCCAATATGAGGTCAGTCTGTCAAAATTCGTATTTCATATATATGACCACATATTCTGAAAGAGCATTAAAATTCATGCAGGTTTGCCTTTTACATCACCCTGATATTCATCAGGATGTGAGAGTTATGAACAGTCAAAGTCTTGGTCAAAACTGATATTCGCAAGAAGAGGGTCATATTTTATAACCTCAGTTATGCTGTTTGAAGAACATCATCATCATATTTGAAACGTCCCCCCCCCCCCCCCCCGATAATATCCTGCGGTTCAAATATCTGGACGTCAACTTTAAGTGATAGTAGGTCTTCCCCGTCGAGCGGTCTTTTGTATCGCGAGCATCATGTTTGCAAATGTAACCTGATATTCGTTAATATCATCCTGACGCAAAATATCACCTTAGCAAGTATCCTGATGACATCAAACTGAATATGATAAACAAAGAAAGAAACCATCCTGATGACATCATCATCATATTTACATTTCGACAGGATACTTTGTAAACATGATCATGTTCACCCAATGTGATGATGACGTCATGAGACATTTCCAATACAAAGAATAAATATCTTGATGACGTCATCTTGATATTCAAAGAGGAGAATGAGTAAGTTTGAAGGTCATCATCATATTTTGAAATATCACCCAATAGACCGAAATATCCTCCTAATGTGCTAAAATGTAAACAAAGGTGCGTTGTCACCTGAATTTTGTCGCGATAACAATTTCAAGACTAGGGAAGATGATATTGAAACTCAACCTGATATTTGTGAATATCATCCTGCCCTCATGATGTCTTGTCGTATGAATATTCCCCCCGCTCCCTTTGCCGCCATTGCCATTAAATGCACGCAGATATGGTAGGTGATTCCCTCCGACCCCGGAACCTAATGAAACGTCTGGCGAGATCCTGAGTTTTCGCACGAATGATCAAAGATTGCGATTTAACTTGTCAGAAGTTACCCTAAATTTACCCTAACTGCGAGGTTAAAAGGTAATTCAACTGCCATTGTTACATTTACCTGCGTTAAAATTGTTTTACAGAGCACCAGCCTCCATATCTGCATAATAGCTACCGTTGCGCGACTAGAGCTCAGAAACTGAGGGAGGAAGGTGATCAGCAGTTGAATTAAGGGTGTCGTAGAGATATACTGGTATAAAAAGAAATCGGCATAACCAGGTAAGTAAACTGAAACCCTCATCATGTTGTTTCTATATGAAGCTGTAAGTTCTGGTTGTGTATCTGTATGAATAAGTAATGTAGAATTGATACAATAAGCATGATATTTGCAATACGTATGCATGCATATCCCTGTTGTGAGAGGAGATGTTGTCAATTGCAGGTACCCATGGCTGAAAAACGCTTAGTCAAGTGTCAAGAGGAATTTAGTAGGCCTATGTTCTCTTCACAGAGAGGGGTCATATTTAAATTCGGGGCAATTACAGACACCCATCAGGGGAGTACAAACCTAGAAGCCTGGTCAGCCAAGCTGAATGATGGACATGACAAGAGTCCTATACTGGATGCGGTATTTGTATCTAGCATGTGGAACGCCGCTGGCTTCCCCTACTCCATGGAGTCTCTGGAGCTGGTTATTGAGTGCGCCCGGAATTACAACCCTCAGACGAGGCAGGTGGTGAAGCATGGGAGGGTGTATGCAGACCTGTCCATCAAAGGTCTATCCCAAACGTTTGGACTACCAATGGGAAGTAAGGTAAAGAGTGTAGACTTGAAGAAGTCTGAAAGAGAATATGAGGCCAACAAGAAGACGGCCAGAAAGAATATGTATGCTTGGGGGGCCGAGAACAACACGTATAATGCAGCGGCCAAGCTCCCAGTGCACCTGTTCAAATATGATTTTAATGAAGAATATCAGTACGTGATTGGTCTCCTGAATAGGGTGACTGGCCAGCCTGATACTGGTGAATTCAGGGATTGGATGTATGGCATAATAATGATGTGCCTATATGCAGACATCAAGCCATTGTGGGGCCAAATCATAAGTGATGCTCTGCATGAGCAGCTGCTGAACCTGGGAGGTTCAGATTGTGCCTTCTATATGACTTCTTACATTGTTTATTCTTGTGCATATAGAGGTACGTTTGATGCCTTAACTACAGATGGGAAGCTAACAGGCACAAATGCAGCCTATATCTGGGATCATCATCCCTAGCTGCAAAGAACCAACTACATCAAGGACTACAAACTGGTCAATGATGCATTTTCTATATATCTGGTAAGGACCATGGAAGATGACAGAACCAAAAGACTGAGCATGGAAGCTCAGGAGGCAGTATACAGGCATGGGGCATGGTACATCCAATTTGCTACCTTTTCCTACATTAGGATAGAAGGTTTTGAAGGGCATCCCCTGATGCTGCCTAGGTATCCTACTGATGCAGTAGTTTTAATGGAGTTTATCAGGCAGGGCTCCACCATCATACAGATGTATAAGGATGCCAAGAAGCTACCACCAATTTTGTTCCCAGTCAATATTGGCAACTACATGTGCCCTGACTCTGATAATATAAAGAAGGTGATGGTCACTCTGAACAAGATGAATCTACTGCCCTTCCCAGTAACGAGACCATATGATCCTTACGGCCAGGTACAGAAGATCCTAGGGAAGCCTATTCATCAAAGGCACCTAGAAGATTTTTGGGCTGACTGCGAAGATGAGGCAGAGGCCAGGAGGAGGAGGTATCAGAGGTTGACTCTGAACTAGATCAGGACATTCGATTGCATACCCCTCCCTCAGCAGCTGAAGAGTGATGACGGCAGGATCATGGCAAATGAATACGAGCAGAAGAAGATATACAATGATACCATCTCTGCACCTGACCTCACCATGCAGGAGGATATGTCCTTGGACCCATTCTTTGCCAGAACCATATACTTGACCCAAGCTTGGGTAGATGCACAGGTAGAGGCACTGAAGAAAAGGGGTGTTGCCATCACGGTGGACAACAAAAGGAAAGGGCAGGACATCCCTGCAGATGAATATGATGACTTCCTACTGGAGAAGAGGAAGACTAAGGGAGAGAGAATCCCTCCACCACAGCAGCCAAGCAAGAGAGCCCCAAGGGGCAAGAAAGTGGAAAAGGGACCCAAAGGGGTCATAATTGAAAGGGCAGTATTCATGGCTGAGGAGGCAGCCAGATCAGGATCAGAATCAGATTCTCCTCCCAAGCCCAAGAAAGCCAAGACAGCAGAGGCTGGAACCACAGAGACCCAGGAAGTGGGTCAGTCATCTAGACAACTAGGCAAGGATATCCTCATGGAGGAAGAGCCTGAAGAAGAGGAGGAAGCTCCATTGATAATCAGAAGAAAGAGGAGAGCTCCGCAGGTGCTGGTTCCTACCACACCTAAGAAACCAAGAACCTCCATGAGAGGTGAGATGAGTCAACCCCCAGTGGAATTACAAGGGGCAGGTAGTGAAGTGCAGAAGGAACTTCAGCACAATGTTCCACTTCCTACCATTGTCAAGTTCAAAACAGAACTTGCTGAGGAACAACAAAAAGAAACCTCCCAGGCGCAAGCAGAAAGGCATGTCTCGCTAGACGAGACAATAAACTTGTCTGATGATGAGGTGGTGCAGGATGTAGCTACACAAGAAATGGAAACACTAGCTGCTGGCATCAGTGTGACTCCTCACAAGCCTCCAACGGTTCAAACAGTGCTTGAGGAGATAAAACAAGCAGAAGCGGAGCGAAGAAAGAGCCCAGAACCAGAGAAGAGCCCGGAACAAGTAGCTCAGGACATAGGGCTGGACACACTGATCACCGAGGATGCAAGTCCTGAACAGCCAGCAGGATCACCTGATAAGGGCCACTTAATAGAAGAGATAGAGATGGCAGAAGCAGAAGGCCATGCTCTTGAATTAGGCCAACAAAGCCCACAGGATACATCAGCAGGACCTGCTATAGTAGAGGTCCAAGAAGCAAAGGCTGATGATGAGAAGAAAGAAGCGATAGAGGATCCTACTGATAAGGCACAAGAGGTGGATGCTGCAGGTACAGAGAAAATAGCTGATGCAGAGTAGATGCCATCACCTCAGACAGATCCAACAATATCAAAGGTGGTGGACATACCACCCGAAGTAGAAAAACAAAAGGAGGATGACCAACCTCCACAAGGGGAAGAACTGGGAACAGGTGAAATAACAAAGGAAAAAGACCATGATCATCATGATCTACATACAGGTACACCGCAGGGTTCCCCACACAGAGAAGATGCTTCCCCAGAAATGGAAGCTCCTCAACAGGAGGAGGCACCAAAGGATCAGCAGGAAAGTGAGCATCATGAGGAAGAAAAAGAGAAATCACCATCTCCACAGTGCTTGTTAACAGAAACAGGAGATAGGGGTGAACAACAACATGATGCTGAAAAACATGATCAGGTACCTCCATGGTTAACAACAGAAGTGAATGTTGAGGAGGAACTGGAGATTCAGGAGTTTAACGTCTCCACCCTATTCTTCGCGGATATAATGAAACCTAGGAGGAAGGCCAGGATGACCTTGGCCATCAAGAGAGATCTGGTGATAGGGAGAAGGACCGCACAGATTGCTATACCTGCGGTGGAGAAGGAAAAGGGCAAAATCACTGTGGATGAATTCTAGATAAGCACAGTAGATCTGGGTTTTGCCAACGAAGAACAGGAAGGTCAAGGAGGTAAGGATATCATTGACTCTCTAATTCAGAAAGTGAAAAGAGAGAAGGAGAAAAATAAGCAACATAAAGAGCACATTGCTCAGTTGCATGCATATATTAAAGGCTTGACCACTCCTGATAATACCACAAGTGAAGCTGCAGTCCCATTGACTGCCATTTCTCAGGAGGAGGTAAATAAACTGGACCTCATGAAGTATGAGGCGTCCGTAATAAGGAAATGGGTGTCATCCACATTGGAGGATGCCATTGAAATAATGAAGGGTTCTTTGAAGAGATGGAGCATCCTAAGCGACTCCAAGGCTAAGGTGGACAGATTGCAGATGCAGACTGGAAAAAGGTCTTATAAACTGGAGAAAGTCCTCAGCCTGTTGGGAGAAATAAGGAAGATCAACCCACAACTGCTTATCAGTAAGCAGGTGTTAAATAATAATACTGCATTGTTAGTAGATATCTGGTATAAAGATGTACAGTTTGAATGTGGAGTCCTCAAGAGATGCAATAATAAGCTGAGGGAGATCAGCATGAGGCTACGTGATTTAATGGGCATTGAAGCAGACATGCTAGAAACATTAGAGGGCAAAGTGGAAGGGAAGATAGAGAATCAAGGTGAAGATTCTGCCCTTAAGGCTCTGCGCAATAACTTCCAAATGGAAGATGATGGTCCGCTCATCCATTTGACAGAGGAAGTGATAAATAAAATGATGAGGATCAAGGTCAAGATGGAGACCTACAACGAGACACTGCAGGATAGAAAGAATAAGCTGGACAACAGCAGGGATAAATATGAAGCGCACAAACACGCCATCATCAAGGCAAAGACTCAAGATGGTGGAGGAATAGACCAAGTTGTGCAGTCATACGAACAAATCCAGAGCAGTATGCAACCCCATATGCAGCGGCATCATCATCCGGATAGCGAAAGTTCAGAAAGCGATGCACATGATGATGACCCGCATGCATCAGATGAAGAGCATGATGAAGATACATCATGAGGGGAAACATTTGCATAGACAATATAGATAGTTGCCAGCTGGCAACTTGTGCCTTTTGTAAAATTGACAAGTCATGAAATGATGACCATTGATTTATATTGATAAATCAGATCCACAGATCTTTTGTAAAGGATTCCTCACCTTATTCTATAAAGGGTGGTGGAATGCCTTGTTGTATGCATTCGAAACTTAATTGAAATTGGATTGCTGAAGTATTCAGGACTTATTTCAAAGCTGTTGTATATGTACATGTCATTTGCATACTTAATGAAAGAGAAGAGTATTCTGATTACAAATCTTAGTAAATCTTGAGTAATCTGTGTTTGAATTCTTGATATATGCTTTGATTTGCTGCATCCCTTGGAGTGCTCATCATGTTGCATGTATTGTTTTCATTCATTATCCTCTGAAGTTTGCATCAACTGTATCTAGCTGTGGAATGTCCTGGTGAACATATGGTTTGATTTCTTCTCCTCATGACAAGTATCAAGCATGTATGTGGATCAAAAGCTAAAGGTTCAACTTAATTAGAAGTATTTCCTTTAATTTCTTTCAATTTTAGAATATCTCACTGTCATAATTGCAAATAACTGATAATCTTAAGCAAACAACCCAAAATATGCAGACATCTCGTAGATAATCGCAAATATTTAGCATATTTGAACTCTTAGCATGCACAATCGAAAATATCATGCAAAGATCTAGGTATTTTTACTTCTTTTCATCAAATAACCGCATAATTTGACTTCTCTGTAAAGAATTTCTGCAAGAACGTCATGATGATAGTACATTTTCACGTAAGGCCCCAAAATGGAAACATCAATTCACATTAACTACTGAGTAACGTCAGTCGATTAAGACCTAATCACCAGAGACTTGGGATCATGAATTCTTTGAATTCACTGTATCTTTCAAGATGAATAAAGGTTAATGTGTACTTTTATTCTATGTTTGTTTGTGACTAACATCATGACCAACAGGTCTTATCATTCTATCATGAATCAAGTTGTGAGTAACAACATTCTAAAGCTTCCCCCGATTAAGTCTATTGATCCTAGTAAAGCACAAGGACCTTATTTCGATGCTAATGCCTTTTGTCATTTTCATCGAACACAAGGACATGACACTAAATGATGTATGTGACTTAAACATGAAATACAAGACCTCATTGATTCAAATATCATCCAGGTATTGGGTGTGAATGATAACAAAAATAAATTGGTTGCTTTGCCAAATTAGAATTTACAAATCTTTACTAATCCATTCCCTAAATATACTGATACCAATATGTTAGAACAAGGTTTAGTGGAACTAGATGATGATGATTGTTTAGACTATGATAATATCATGGGTATGATTGAAGTGGATAAAAAGCAAGTGGATAATGTATACACCTAAAATTGGCTCATGTCAAATTAAGTAAATATTTTAATATTTATCTTAATTCTTATTTTCTTCTATCAATTAAATAAAATATTCTAAGTTTATTTGATTGGTTCATTATCCCATAATTAAATAAAAAATCAATTTATTTAATTAAATTCCCTAAATTCTTCTAATGTCTCACATAATTAAATAATCCTACATTATTTAATTAATCCTAAATTCTTCTATCCTAAGTCCTAATTCCATAAATCCACCTCACCAATCCACCTCATCTTTCCACCTCACCTTTTCCACCTCACCATGTTGCACATGTAATTAAATATTTTAAATATTTAATTAGCTAATATTCCCTCACCCACATGTCTTATTTATCCTCTAGTCAAAATTAGTTCACTCATCAATCAAATCAGTTAACTAATTAGTCATTTGAGTTCACTAATTAATCAATTCACTTAACTGATTAGTCAATTCAGTCAACTCCCCAATCAACTCAGTTAAGTGATCAATCAATTCTGTTAACTCTTCAATCTATTTTGTTAACTCCCCTATTGCATGATGGAGCTTGGACACTTGTCCTCTTTCTATTTGCGCACATTCCTCAACCTTTGATCTCTTCTCTTCTGAGCCTATAAATAGAACCTTATTTTTCCATTTCTATCATCCAAGCTTTAAGTAGAATTACTTTGTCGAATTACCAGCGTGCCTTTGGCACCCCCACTATCACCCATTTGCTTGAGATCACCCCACTGCTTTGAAGCTCATCTTCATAGCACATTCATATCACAACCATTCTATTCTTGTCATCTTCAACAAGCAAGGGAGTATACGCTTCTGAGGGCTTCATTACAATCAAGATCAAAAACAGATAGGCGAATAATGGAAGCTGCAGGATAACAAGGTTTGTGAGGTTTGTGCTTTATTTGTTCAATCTTGTTATTTGCATATTTCATTGTGTTATTGGGTTTGATATGCTTATTTATTTCATCCAATTTTCCTGATAACATTCTAGCACCCACCGTGATCTGACCCATTTTATTTGTGAGTGTTTGTTTTAGAGGTTTTGTTGTTGTAATTCAGGTGTGTTTCAGGTAAAACTTCGGGAATCGACTTTCACAAACCACCTCCTACGCACAAACCGAGCTCACCGTTGAGTCCGGAAGGCCTCGGAGGTAAGAAATAACATATAATTTGTCTAGTTTTCATTACTTAAAATTTTTTGAATTTTTTTTTAACTTTTCAATGTATTTTTGCAAAAAAAAAATAGCACACAAAAATTAAAAATAAAAAAAAACACAGTCATTTTTTGTTTTCAGATTAAAAATTAAAAAAAAACAGTCATTTTTTGTTTTCAGATTTGTGTTATTTTTAACAAAGCACAGTAAAAATAAAAAAAGAAAAAAACTGAAAACAAAAATTAAAAAAAAATAATTTTTTTGCAGGGGCCAAAGCCCCTGCGCATAGGTCCTCGGCCTCCCCTTTCCCCTCTCCCCCCTGTCTCTCTGCTCCCCTTTCCCCCAATCCTCCCCCGAACCCCCGCAGCCCCCCTATCCCCCTAACTCCCCACACCCGACTGCTAACCCAGAACCCCCGCCACCCGCGTGCCACCTAAAAACAATTAAAAAAATAATAATAACCAAAAACCAAAATAAATAAATAAAAACACATAACTAAAAAAAAACAAAACAATATATTAAGAAAAAAAAAAACAAACTTTTAGGGTTAGTTTTCTTTTTTTTTTTAAATGTTATAATTTAAATTTTTTTAAAAAAATTTAATGTTAATTATTTTTTTTTAATCTTTCTTTTATTCATTCATTTAAATTTTTTTTTAGTGATATTGTCAAAATAGGGGTATTTTTTTCCTTTTGGCATAACTTTTTGCAGGCAGGTCAGATTTTCACAAATTTATAGTCATTGGAAAGGTGATTTGACAAACTTCGCAGTGATGAAGGTATTTTTAGCCTATTTGATCAATTTAATTAGGTATAATCAGTCAAACCTCTCATTTGCGTAGAAACTTCAAACGACCGTAACTTTTGCCTTTTTTTATCAAATTTTCATGAAATTTTTTTTAAAACAACATAGAATTTCATGTAAATTCTGATTTTCATATCTATTTTGCTGTCTTAAATCATATTTTCATGAAATTTTTTAGACTATGTGTTTTTCACCTAATCATTTGATTTACAAAATTCTTGATTCAATTTTTGTTTTTGTGGACTACAGGTGGATATCAAGAGACTACTAATCCAGTTTGGTGCAAAACATCCACTGAAGACAATCATTTTTCACTACGTGTTGAATAGGACTGATTTAGGCATTCTCATGCAACTTACATACAATTGTCATCTAGTTCTAATTAGGAAGGAGTAACCCATTGTTCATGCAATTTGCATACAATTCTCATCTAGTTCTAATTAGGAAGGAGTAACCCATTATTCATGCAACTTGCATACAATTTTCATCTAGTTCGAATTAGGAAAGAGTAACCCATTGTTCATGCAACTTGCATACAATTTTAATCTAACTCTAATTAGGAAAGTAAAAATGCATACATGCAAATTTCACGTAG
Organism: Cunninghamia lanceolata; assembly: GCA_027924645.1. Taxonomy (NCBI): domain Eukaryota; kingdom Viridiplantae; phylum Streptophyta; class Pinopsida; order Cupressales; family Cupressaceae; genus Cunninghamia; species Cunninghamia lanceolata. The sequence goes on from BSBN01001054.1 coordinate 9,414,508, forward strand.
TCCATAACTAGGAAGAGAGTAATTAAACCATTGCTATATCTACATATTGCTATCTTCTTTAGTTAGATCATTGCTATCTTACAAATGAGAATGAACATTGCTATCTTTTTAACCACTTCAAAGTTAACAACTGCGTGAGTGCATAAGTAGAATAGCCCATTTAGTTTTTCTACTTTTAACTAGGTTTGGATTAATTAGCGTCTTCTATGTTTATCGAATGATAATAGGCTTTTGCTCTCCCCTTTTCTGGGTAACCAGAATGCCAAACTTGTTATTCCAATTGTTTAACCTTCAGAGGGGCCTGCCCTTGGATGCATGCCTGTCCAAGTGGGAACGACCCTGAGTGGAAATAGGCTAAAGCCAAGCCCTACCAATCCACTTAAAATAAATGTGCTTGAGGTGAAAACCTCCTGCAACGAGTGCTACTATGTTACACCAACGACCAACCTCCCCCCAAACCCTCTAAGGCGTAACCCTTTGAGGCTAGAAGACTCCATAATGGAGAGTAGTGCCACCACACGTGTAACCAATCGAACGGTTGCCTTGACTACGAACCAATTGTGTAGTATATCAAAAATCCCTATTTGTTGATGCAAAGGGCAGAGACCTTGAAGTGGCCTCGATTCATGTGATTCTTAGTAGAGGTAGTAGGGACAATCCTATGGCTCGGTGGGGGTACAAACCTAAGGAAACCTGGATCTGGTATGCGTGAGGAGTGAGTGCCATGGAGGAGAGTTGGTGCTACCAGATCCTGTAGCTACATGCTTTGAATTTGTACAACTAGAGGATTCAACAGATATTGTCCTATCTAGCTTAGGGTGTACTTGTTTTTGAGTCAAAATAATCTAAAAAAACAAAAAATAACAAAAAATAAAAATCATGAAAACTTCTGTGTGTTTGCTGTGTCTTTGCCATAATTGAAAATCAATTCTCAACAACACTAGGTTTTCAAACCAAAAAATAGGAAAATCTCAAAAAACGTTCCAAAATTCTGCAAAAAATTCTAAGAAACCAAACTGAAAGCCAGAGTTGCGCTTTTGCCATGACCCATGGTGCATTTGATCTGACTTACGGCACATTTAAACTCTGTTGTGGCGCTTTTGAAAAACCACAGAATCACACATTTGATCTGACTTTTAGCGCATTTGAACTCTGTCGTGGCACATTTATTGTTGTGCATCCATTCCAGAGAGTAAATCAATACCTTCCAAAAGCAAATTTTTTAACTTTTCAAAAACCATTTCAATCTATCTCAGTTTTTCCAAAACTTGATTAAGATCTTGCAAATCCACCATTTTCCTCATCTTCCATACCTTAACTACTTTTTCCACACCTCATCCACAAATCTCACAAATTTTTCCAAAATCCAACAAGATTAGAACCATGCTATTCTTGATCGTATCCAAAATCTCAAACAAACCTAGTGAGGCCCCGCTATCAAGGATCACTTATCCTTTTCTCTAGGAACTCCACTAGTGGTTTGGTGCAAGACTAGTCACTTCAAGAAAACGGATTTCTATCATCCTTGCTTCGACTATCATCTTGTTCACCCATCTTGTTTGATACCAAACCGATCTAAGAAGAATCTCGCTATAATCCTGTTCCATTCTAGCATCTTGTTCAAAAAATTTCTCTTTTCATACCGTCTCTAGTCACCATTTGCATGGTCTTAACATGGTTACAAAAACAAAAGTAGATTGAAATCGCTAAGAAAATTATTCCAAACGCTCACAAATATGATGAGGAAATTTCTATGGATGAGATCCTTCAATCGCAGCATGACCCAAAATTTCAACAGTTATTAGAAGGGGTACTTGCCCAAGACCCTACCAAATTCTTTTTACACCTAGCAAATCTAGGAGTCAAGCTCCCTAAAGATTGTGATGTAGAGGCTCTAAAAGAAACTGAGGAAGAAAGAAACCCTGAGGGAAGTAGATATGACAAAGTGCCCACAGACAAAAGAAAAGAAACCACTGATTCCATGGATGCCCTAAGTCTAGTGAACCAGAAGATTCAATCTTTAGAACAACTATTCACAGACATGAAAACAGGAGCATCGACCAAACATTACACCCTAGAGGATATTTCACCATATCCTTTTGATAGGACCTTGACCATGATACCTTTCCCCTCTAGATTTGAGGTGCCAAAATTTGATAAATATCGAGGAAAGGGTGATCCAAGGGACCACATCAGGGAATTCAATGCTGCTTGCCTTGAGGTCGCACACAATGACACTTACCTTATGTGAGTGTTTCCAAGAAGCTTGGGAGGACAAGCCATGGAGTGGTTTTTTAGACTACCACCTGGCATTAAAACATTCAATGAACTTGTAGACAAATTTGTCACCCACTTCTATTACAATATTGAGCACGACACCTCAATATTGGATCTTTGTAACACCAAACAAAAAGGTGGGGAATCTTTTTCTGCCTTTCTACAAAGATGGAGACAATTAGCAAGTAAATCTCCACACCAAATGCCTAAAAAGAAAATGCTGGAAATGTTTGTGCACAACTTACAAACCGACCTGAGCTATCAAATTCAAATCCAATGTCCTACTTCCTTTAGCAAGGTTATTGAGATGGGTCTCATCATTAAAAAAGCACTAATTGCCAAAGGTCAAATCAATCTATATAAAGACATTCCTAGTACCAACACCAACAATGATAAACCAAGATTCTGGATGAAAAACAAAAAAATTGTAAATGATGGGGTGGTGGATGCCAAGAATGTGGCACCCAAACAACCAATCTTCAATTTATCGGCTCCTCAAAGCAACCCCCCACAAAACAAACCAAGGAACACTGAATCATGGTTCACCAACTTTCAACCTAGGAGAAAGTTCACACCTTTGGGAGAATCATTGGAAACTGCCCTACGGAAGCTAATCACAAACAAGATCATAACACTTCCAACTACACGGGAATATGAACCAAAGGTCAAACCTCATTGGTGGAATGACAATGACTTCTGTGAGTTTCATCGAAACAGGGGGCACAAAACCAATGATTGTATAGCACTCAAACACATGATCCAAGACTTGATTGAACAAAACAAGATATCCATTGATGGACATACCTCTAACAATGATCACCAGGCATTCAAGGATCCTCTTCCCAACTACAAGCAAGGGGCACCTTCCAACCGAAACAATAGTGGAAATAACAATGCCAATTACACAAACATTGCCTTTGGCTATGTTGTTAACCACATATCGGAGAGTGAGCCACATATCAATGTGATCACTATAAACAAAGATCCAGATTGTAATGTTACGACCCGCAGTAATAAAGTCACTCTTAGAGGAGCCTCCACCTCATCAGTTAGTTAGTATAGTATCTTGGACCAACTACATAAGACATCTGCACATATCTCCATCCTGGAACTTCTGCGTCTATCCCCGTCTCATAGGGCCATTCTTGACAAAGCTTTAGCAGAAGCCTCCATCCCTACAAACCTTGCTGAAGAATAGTTCCAAACCATGGTAGGTCACATTACCTCACCTCATTCCCTATCATTCAATGAAAAGAATGATATGTCTATAACCCAACCCCATAATGCCTCTCTTCATATCGAAGCTTTCATACACAAACACAAGATCAAAAGAGTCCTAATCGATGGAGGAGCTGGTTTGAATGTTTGCACCTTAAAGCTAATCCTTGCAGTGGGGTTTTCAGAGAAAGCTATAGATCTGAAAAAGAAAATCACTATCAAATCCTATGATGAAGAGGAGAGAACTTCCAAGGGAATTGTTACTTTACCAATCAGAGTGGGACCTATAGTAAAAGATGTGGCTTGGCAAGTCCTTGATATGGAGCTAGTGTATAACATCCTTCTTGGGAGACCATGGATACCTGCTCTGAAAGTAGTTCCATCAACATACCATTAGTGTATCAAATTCCCTCACGAAGGTCAAGAAATCACCATCCAAGGTGACCTCAATCCATATCAATACTACAACTCCATTCAATTTAAACCTGAAGTGGTAATTCCTAACAATCGTGCCTCTACTTTGTCTTCATCTCATGTTGACCCAGCTTCACTCGCTTCCTCTTTAGGAGCATCTCAACCTAAACTCCAACTCAAGGATAAGGGCTTGGGTGAGTACACAATTTCCCAATCCCTTTGTTTAGCACAACTCCCCCTATCTCCCAAATCTTATGGGAGACCTATCCTGAGCAAGCCCACAACAGAGAAAGCTACCAAAGGACCTTTTGTCAAATGGGGAAGCCTCAAAGAGGAGAGCGATGAAAAAGATATCCTGTAATGGCTATATAAGGATGAAGACAATTCATCAACACGACATGACCATCCCACTATACCAACTGCAAAGTATGGTCAAGGATTCCAAATGCTACAAAGAATGGGGTATGAAGGACACGGTTCACTCGGTTCAAGAAAAGATGGTATCACTGAACCCTTCCACCCTCATACCTTAACATCCTGAGACACTATAGGGCTAGGTTACACTGGCACATCAAGAACCGATAGAACAAACAAGAACAAAGGCAAACAACAAGAAACATCCACTAGCAATTTGATTGAGCAAATTCAGCGAATGCAACTGGGGAGTGAGACTGATTCTAACGAGTATGAATGGGATAGCCTCTCTAAGCTATCTTTTGATGAAAAAGACATAGACGTTGTCCATGAGTATGACCCAACCCATGCAAATGAGCAACGAGGTCCAAGGGCTAGACCGCTAGAGTCTGACCCGCATAGTAACAATAGTGATAGTCATGTGGAAAGTATGATACCCCCCTTGATGGATCCGCTAATAGAGAGTACCATCACAGACCTTGTCCGTGCTTTTAACAACTCTATCCTAACCATCAACACCATTAAACCTAAGCAACCTAATGATCCTTTACCATTGGTACACCCTGAACTTTTAGACTGGGACCTAGAAGGTACTACCCCTGAGCTTGATACCTTTGAAAATGATTAAGCCATCATAGATTACCTTGAGCTTAGAGATCATCTACCCACAGGGGACCATAGAGCTGGCTATGTTATAGAACTCAATGAGAAGGACTATTTTGGAGAGAGTACCAAGTCTTTTGGTCTCAAAAATGTAAAAATGAAAGAACGATCTAATGGTGAAAACCGCTCTGTGGCAGTGTTAGATCATGAAAAAAGTAAAAATAAAGATGTATCCAATAGTGAAAACCTCTTTGAGGCACCGAAGGATGGAAGGCTTGACCCTCTACCCAATCTTACACATCAAGAGAGATTGTTAATCTTGATAGACCCAGTAGAGCCAATCAATGTCAGTACAGGTGATAATCCCAAAATGATCCACATGGCAAAGGCTCTAACTGAACAAGAGAAACTTGCATTCACTGACTTCTTCAAAAGAAAACAAATCAACTTTGCATGGACATATGCAGACATGCCAGGGCTAGATCCAAATCTCATAATGCATCATCTATCTTTAACTCTAGGAGCTAAATTAGTAAAGCAGAAACTTAGAAAGATGCACCCCCATGTGGCCCTCATGGTCAAAGAAGAGCTGAAGAAACTATTAGATGTTAGGTTCATTAGACCAATAGACTATCCTAAGTAGATTTCAAACATAGTACCAATAGCTAAACCAGACGGCAGAGTCTGGCTATGTAATGACTTCAGGGACCTGAACAAAGCTTGTCCGAAAGATGACTTCCCCCTGCCAAACATTGACATGATTGTAGATCTCACGGTAGGGCACACCATGCTGTCACTAATGGACAATTTTTTCGGATATCACTAGATAAAAATTGCACCTGAAGACCAACACAAGACTGCATTTTTATGTCCTTGGGGCACCTACTATTGGTGTGTCATGCCGTTTGGTTTGAAAAATGCCAGTGCAACATATCAGAGAGCTATGACCACAATCTTCCATGACATGATGCACACCATAATGGAAGATTATGTTGATGACATTCTGGCAAAATCACTCACAAGAGGACACCTGGCAGTACTAGATAAAATCTTCACAAGACTAGAACAATTCAATGTGCGCCTCAATCTAAAGAAGTGCGTATTTGGAGTTACCTCAGGTAAGCTGCTAGGATACATAGTGTTGGCAAATGGAATTGAAGTCGACCCAGCTAAAGTGAAAGCCATCATGGAAATGCTACCTCCCAAGAATCTCACTCAGCTAAGGTCCCTACAGGGAAAATTGCAATCTATCAGAAGGTTCATTTCTTAGTTGGCAGACAAGTGCCACCCATTTTCCCACCTTCTACATAAGAATGTCCCTTTCAGATGGAATGAGTCATGTGAGCAAGCATTTCAGCAATTAAAAGAATATCTGATGACACCACCTGTGTTGATGCCACCAATTCAGGGTAAGCCTCTACTATTGTATATCTCAGCTACGCTAACAGCTCTATAAGCTCTTCTTGCACAACAAAACCATGATGGGAACGAAAAGGCAATATACTATATCAGTCAAACACTTGTTGGGTATGAGCTGCAATACATGCCCATTGAAAGAGCATGCCTCGCCATGGTCTTCACCTCACAAAAATGGAGACATTTTTGTCGAGCTCGTGGCAAAGATCGATCCACTCAAATACTTACTCAACAAGGCAGCATTAACAGGTAGATTATCCAAATGGGTCATGCTTCTCAATGAGTTTGACATCGAATATGTAGATAGGAAGGCAATAAAAGGTCAAGTTCTTGCAGATCAACTGGCAGATGTACCTCTCACAAATGACAACCCTTTGAGCTTTGAGTTTCCAGATGAATCTATCTTTCATATCACTACAACAATCTGTAAAATGTACTTCGACAGATCTTACACTCAGCATGGATTGGGGGCAGGTATCTTGTTGGTTACCCCTAGTGGTGACACTATTCCAAAGTCATATAGATTACTCTTTCCCTACACTAACAACGTGGCTGAGTACGAAGCCCTAGTCATTAGTATCAAGCTAGTAGTGGAATGGAATATCAAAGAACTATAGGTGTATGGTGATTCACAGCTGGTCATAAATCAAGTAAATGATGACTACCAAACAAAAGATGAGAAATTGATCCCTTACAAACAGATAGTAGATGACTTCAAGGCATACTTTGATCAAGTCTCTTTTGAGCAGATACCACGGATAGAGAACAAGGCTACAGATGCCATGGTAATGATAGCATCTCTCCTCGATATTCCTGCTAATCAAGCACGCTATGAGTTCTTAGTAGAGCCAGTGATCTATCCTGCATATGACACCCCTGAATCCCATATCATTTGCCACATTGTTGGAGTTGATTCCCCCCTCTATGGAAAAATATTTGCCTGTCTTAAAGAGAATACCCTCCCACCTGACCTCTCTAGTAACCAAAAATGAACCTTCATTCGTCAGGCATCCCGGTATGCCATTGTCGCCCACACCCTATATCGTAGAGGTCTCGATGGTACTCTTCTTAAATGTCTCGATAGTGAGGAATATCAAACCACCCTGAGTGAAGTACATGATGGTCTATGCGGGACCCACTCTAGTGGTCCTACCCTGGCTAAGAAACTCATACCCATGGGATACTACTGGACAACTATGGAACAAGATGCCTATCATTTTGTGAAGAAGTGCAAAAAGTACCAAGTCCATGGGAACCTAATACATGCACCAGCACAGGAGCTACAACCATTTACAACTCCTTGGCTTTTCTGTCAGTGGGGACTTGACTTAGTGGGCAAGATTCACCCTCCTTCATCCAACGGACATAAATTCATAATCACTGCCACTGAGTACTTCACAAAGTAGATTGAAGCCATGCCCTTAGCCAACATCATGGGCAAACAGATTACCTCTTTTATCTTGAACTATATCATTTGTTGCTATGGTATACCTTCATCCATTATCACGGATAATGGACGACCCTTCAAAAATCAAGATGTCAGGGAACTATGTGACAAATTCCATATCCAGCACCACTTTTCAACCCTGTACTACCCCCAAGGCAATGGTCAGGCGGAGGCATCAAATAAAACCATACTAAAAATCCTAAAGAAGACTGTCAATGATGCCAGCCATGATTGGCATGTTCAGCTAAATCCTGCGTTGTGGGCCTACCACACAAGCATCCGCACACCCACAGGTGCAACACCATACTCCCTAGTCTACGGATCTGAAGCTATCTTGCCCATTGAAGTCGAGATCCCATCCTTGTGAGTTTCGTTAAAAGGCCTCATATCTGATGAAGAATACAGAGTGACCAGACTTCAAGAGTTGGAGCTACTCAAAGAGAGAAGGCAACAGGCCTTTAACCATCTAAAAGCATATCAGCAACGAATGTCCAGAAGCTACAATCATAGGGTAAAGCCCTGAGTATTCAAAGTTGGTGATCTCATCCTCAGAGAGAACCCCAGAAATCAGCAAGATAGAGAAAAGAAAGGAAAGTTTGAACCCAACTGGTTAGGTCCCTATGTCGTCATTGCAACTTATGGCTCAGGAGCATATCAATTGGCTACATCTGATGGTGAACTATTTGATGATCCTATCAGTAGTATGCATCTCTGAAAGTTCTACACCTAAACCCCAATGCAAGGGAGTCCTAAAAAAATTCAAAAAAATCAAAAAATGATCAAAAGAAAAAAAAAGCAAAAAATGGAAAAATAGCAAAAAAAATCATCCTATGGTAAAAACCTGGCAAATAGGCGCCTAGGATAGGTACCATGGTGAAAACCTGGCAAACAGGTGTCATGTGTACTTTTAGCTTCCGTGCAAATAAAAGCAAGTGGTGAAAACCTGGTAAACATGCGCTATTCTACGACAAACCACTTCCTCCATCTGTTGTGACTTCATGTCTCTTATGTCTTCCATATCATTCATCTTGAACCAGTCCTTTGAACTGTTATTGAACTACGTCACCTCTGAGTTATCACGTAGGCAAGGCCATTCTTAATGCACCCCCGAGGCTCCCCTTCACTCCACTCCACTATCCCATCCGTCCCATATTTGGTCCTTCTATCAATCTAAGTCCATTCTATTTCTCCGTCCTTTGCCATCGCCTAGGTCTTAGGTCCATCAGGTTCACCCCGAACTACATTGCCTCTATGCCATCACGTAGGCAAGGCCATTTAGCAATGAGTCCCTGAGGCACTAGGTCAGTCCCTTAGGATCCGTCTCTCCATATTTGTTCATCCTATCACCCATAATAAGTTGATCCTTGTCTAAACTGGGGGCAACTCCTTGACCTGGTTACAGATTTGGATTCTTGAATGCCGCATGTTCTACGAGGATACCAATAAAGGATTGTGATACTTTCACTAGACAAACGAGCACAGAAAAAACAAGCTTCCCAAAGCAAAAATTCTTGACACAAAGACATCAACCTGTCCAAAGCAAAGCACCATACTAAAACACTCAAACTAATTCTATATCAATTATGGCAAAAAGACACATCTAATGCAAGAATGTTTTGTGAACAGGTTAACTTACAAAGTCTTAGATTTTTGCCATTACATCTTCCTATGCTACTGAAGGATGCCAAAAGCTAGAGATGCTATGATGGGGGCATAATCTTTTTCTTTATCTGTTGCTTGTGGATTAAACTTTAATAATGTAACGACTTTTGTCTAACAACATGATCAGCAAAAAGATCATCGAGGACTCCGAGGTCTGAAACATGAAAAAGGGCAATCCTTGTCTGTTGAAATGCAAGAAGTACTTAGGTCATCTAGATTCAACTTTGACTAGATGCTTGTATTAACTTGCTATATCAAAATCCATGTAAGTAATACTCAGGTCATCTTGGTTTAATGATACCTAGATGCTTGTATTTTTTTACAACATAATAAAGCCCAATGATGAAATAAGCACTTCAAACTACTTGCTATATCAAGATGACAAATATCTATATCCATATCCATACCGTATCTAATTATAGTTCATATCCATATCCATATCTATACCGTATCCAATTACATTTCTCCATATCCCATCCAATAAAGATCTAAAATGCAGCAAATCAATGTTTACAAAAGCTTGTACTTTCTTCTATCAAGTCATTCTTCTATCGATCAAATTTCTATTTGTCTTCATGTCTCTCATCAACAGTTCTAGCTGTCAATCTAAGCAGTGATCAAAATGCAAGTCCATCCTTAATCCATACCAATCGAGTCAAGCCATTCTTGTCAAATTATCCATTCGCAATCAGCGGTCTTGATCTTAATCTTGTCGTAAACCATATCAATCATTCTTAACTATCCTTCATGTTGCTTTAGGGATATATCATTCCCTACCATGACAACACTGTTGTATATTGTTATCATATCAAATGTCTTAGATAGGATGTTGCATTGTCGAAACTAGACCCGAAGTCTTATACGACATGTTTCATTCCTGAAACCAGACATCGTCGATCTATATCCTTGGTTTACCACTTGATAGGGGCAATACCTTGTTTGTTCTTGTATCACTTGTGCATACTTGCTTACTTGCTTGTGTGTTTTTTGCATATCATTCACCTCTTTTTTCTCAATCTACCCATTTTCTTCAAATCTAATCTTCTTCATCATGAGATTGTCTATCTCACGCTTTCTACCGTCTCCCCATCCAATCTCCCAAGGGGGGATCCTGTCGTCAAACTTGTACCAGGGGCAAACTGGGGCATGTATCATTGTCAGAAAAATTCTTATTCTTTGAAACAATGTGATAAAACACATTGCTTCAAGGAGGGTCAAAATGTATACACCTAAAATTGGCTCATGTTGAATTAAGTAAATATTTTAATATTTATCTTGATTCTTATTTTCTTCTATCAATTAAATAAATATTCTAAGTTTATTTGATTGGTTCATTATCCCATAATTAAATAAAATTATTTTATTTAATTAAATTCCCTAAATTCTTCTAATGTCTCACATAAATTAAATAATCCTACATTATTTAATTAATCCTAAATCCCTCTATCTAAAGTCCTAATTTCATAATTCCACCTCATCAATCCACCTCATCTTTCCACCTCACCTTTTCCACCTCACCATGTTGCACATGTAATTAAATATTTTAAATATTTAATTACCTAATATTCCCTCACACACATGTCCTATTTATCCTCTAGTCAAAATTAGTTAACTCATCAATCAAGTCTATTAACTAATTAATCATTCAAGTTCACTGATCAATCAATTCAGTCAAACTCCCCAATCAATTCACTTAACTGGTTGGTTTATTATGTTAACTCTTCAATCTATTCTGTTAACTCCCCTATTGCATGATGGAGCTTGGACACTTGTCCTCTTTCTATTCATGCACATTCCTCAACCATTCTCAACCATTGATCTTCTTATTTCTTCTCAACCGTTGATCTCTTCTCTTCTGAGTCTATAAATGGAACCTTATTCTTCCATTTCTATCCATCCAAGCTTTAAGTAGAATTACTCTGTCGAATTACAAGCACGCCTTTGGCACCCCCACTATCACCCATTTGCTTGAGATCACCACATTGCTTTGAAGCTCATCTTCATAGCACATTCATATCATAGCCATTCTATTCTTGTCATCTTCAACAAGCAAGGGAGTATATGCTTATGAGGGCTTCATTACAATCAAGATCAAGAACAGATAGGTGAACAATGGAAGAAGAGAGGTAAATCAGGTTGCAAAGGTATTATCTTTTGCTTATTTGCATTTGTCTCATTTTCTATTGTGTTATTGGATTTTAGTTCATTATTGCTAATTGTTCACATTTCCACTAAACAGATAATCTACCTTGTCCATAAAGAAATGGAATTTATGCTGAGGTTCCTCCTCCATTATCCTTATATGGATTGGAGGGTAATCAAAACATTTCATAACAACAAATGAAACAACTGATACGGATGAGTGAGATGGTACAGGATAATTCCTGCTACTATGTTAGACGACATCAACAATGAAAACTCGCTAAAAATTAGAAAAGAGTAAGACAACTATCAGCAGTTTGAAATACTGGTGGTTCTCTCCCTCATAAGCAACAAAAAGTCTCATTTAAACAAGGAATTAGAAAACAAGCATCATATGATAATAAACAAGACTTTCATAAAAACCACTAAAACTTTGCACTCAACGTGATCGAGTGCCTCTCCATGAGGTTTGCGAGTTCCAAAATTTGATATAAAGATCCTATAGATAAGTATCTATAACCCTTTACCTCTCTCATGATGTGCTTCCCTCGTGATGTGTTATGTGTTGTTTAGGCCTCCTAGGATGACCCTTGATTCTCTCGTAAGGTCTGGGATACTAGGAGATCGCCTCTATTGTGACCTTCTTCTATTTGTATCATCATTCTTCTATATTGCCTCTCTCTCTGATTTCATTGTTGTGTGTTGTGTCTTGTGAACATAATGTTGTGGTTGGTGACCTGGGGGCACCCTCCTATGTGATTGTCCCTAAGACACTTGTTTCTCCTCTCTTATTTATTATTTTCCTTCCTCTAGTGTTTCCATCTAGCTGGCAAATGATGAAAAACATTTATACTGATGCGAAACTAGCATCCCTTTCGTGAGAAATAAAAAATTGGACTTAGTTCCTAATATGACGATGGGGTTGTATATTTTATCTGACACTTGGCTAGTGGAAGCACTCGTGCTTTCCATGTAGTGATTTTGATGGTGTTCTATCTCATTTACAAATCATAACAATACTGTTTCTCTGTGCACTTTGTCTTTCTTGAATCTTGCATGCCTATGATTTCATATGCCAGGATCTGATGTCGGTCGTAGATCATATGCGCCTCCACTCAACAGATGATCGAATATCAAAATAGTAGAATGAAGAGATATCTGAAATGAGAGAAAAATAGAGACAAAGAAAGAGAATTTTGAGAAGACTCTCAATACTCTCACCAAGCTATTGCTGAACTGATATTCGAGCTTGTGAACTAGCTTCGGTGAGAGGAGAGTGCTGTATATATAGAAAAAAAGGGCATATACATCCAAGAGGTGTAATAACTCCCATATCCCATAAAAGGTCGGAGGTTTTACCTACTTGGTAAATGTCAAAACATGTGGCATAACCTCCTTACATGAAAACAAAAAAGGAGTTATAAGAGGTGGCACATAAAGACAAAAGAGTGTGAGAAATCTAACTACCCCATAACCTACTTAGGTAAGGATAGAATAGTGGTTATGAGAGGTGGTACAAAAAGCCAAAAGAGGATGTGTAACTCAACTACCCATATGTGGGAGAGAGTTACACATGTAGCTGATGTATTTCGCCACGTGTCCTCATATTAACCACTTATAATAAACCTAAGCAAGCTTAATAATGTGTAGGAAAAAGAAATATCCCTAAGGAAAATAAAAAACTTACACTAACACCCCCCCTTAAGTGTAGCTTAGGTGGGTGAAAAGATATGGGTCCCGACAAGTGAAGCCTGGTGAGGTACCCATGTACAAAGAAAAATCTCTCACAAATGGAGAAAACCCAGTGGAAAAACTCCTCCCCAAAAGAGAGAAAAGAAAACCCCCCCAGAGTAGAGAGAGTGAAGCGAAGGACTAAGAAGCCCCCCCAGAAGTAGACATTGGCTGCACCCCTAGCAAAGCTCACAGATGAAGGAACTTGCTCTCAGTGAAGGGTTTGGTGAAGATGTCTGCAATCTGCTCCGATGTCTGAATGTACTTGAGATCAATGATGTTTGCATGAATCAGCTCCTGAATGTAGTGCATATGTATCTCAATGTGTTTGTTCCTCTGGTGATGGACTGGATTCCTTGAGATCTATATTGCACTTTGATTATCACAAAAGATGACTGTGGGATTTATAAATGAAATGCCAAACTTAGTGAGAATATTCTGAAGCCAGATGGCCTCAGTGGTGGCATTAACTGCCCCTTGATACTCAGCCTCTGTAGATGAAAGAGCAATTGCAGACTGCTTCTTGCTTGACCAACAAACTAGACTGAAACCAAGTGAGAAGCAATAGCTTGAAGTAGACTTGCGATCATGAGAATCACCTACCCAATCTGAATCTGTGTATCCCACCAAGTCAAATTCCATGCCCGCTGCATAGTGAATCCCATAATTGTGAGTTCCCTGAACATAGTGGAGAATCCTCTTAGCTACTTTCCAATGCAACTCATGTGGCTCCTGCATAAACCGAGAGACCATACCCACGGCATATGAAATGTCAGGCCTCGTGTGAGTCAAATAGATGAGACTCCCAACAAGCTATCGGTATAAAGTGCCATCAACCAAGGGTGATGAGCACTTAGCCTCAAGTTTGACCCCTGACAAAAATGGAGTCGATGCAGGCTTACAGTCAGCCATGCAAAATCTGGAGAGCATATCAAGTGCATACTTGGGTTGTGCCATGAAGATACTTGAAGATGATTGAGTAATCTCAATCCCTAAAAAGTAGTGCAAAAGACCCAAGTCAGACATTAGAAATCGATCATGAAGTGCAGTTTTCACTACTTTGATGGTGGATGAGTGACTCCTTGTGATCAACAAGTCATTGACATAGAGAACTAGAAATGTCAGGGTATCATCCTGCTGCAAAATGTAGACATTCAGATCAGAATGGCATCGAGTGAACCCAACCGATAGAAGGAAGGAATCCATCTTGGGATACCAGGCCCGAGGAGCCTGTTTGAGGCCATAGAGAGACTTTTGAAGTCGACAAACCAATGAAGAATCCTGAACAAACCCCTGTGGCTGCTCCATGTAGATTTCCTCCTGAAGGTCACCATGAAGAAAAGCACTCTTCACATCCATTTGATGAACTTCCCAATGATGGGCTGCAGCTCTAGCAAGTACAAGTCGAATGGAATTCATTTTGGCTACTGGTGCAAAAGTCTCAGAGTAGTCAATCCTAGGTACTTGGGAGAATCCTTTGGAAACCAAGCGAGCCTTATGCTTGTCAACCAACCCATCTGCTGCAAATTTTGTTCGATAGATCCACTTGCATCGAACAAGTTTTCTTCCCTTAGGAAGAGGGACTAAATCCCATGTATCATTCCTTTCCAAGGAACTAATCTCTTCTTGCATTGCTGCATCCCACTCGGGGACACCAGAAGCTTCCCGAAAAGTCTATGGATTTGAAGCTGAAGCAACGAAGAGATGTGGAGCTTGCTGAAATTGTGACCTTGTTCTTCTTGTATCTGAAGGATCACCAACCCAATCACCTGCTGACTACAATGTTTGATGAGCCCAAAGAGGTCCTGTGGTAGGAGAATCTGGAGGAGAATCATCAACCTCTGAATGATGACTAGAAGAAGAGGGTGAATCCTCATTATCACTGTTGCCATCTAAAGTGGAGGAAGAAAACTCCTCATGTGGATCAGGAGGATTAAGATCCTTTGAAGAACTATCATCATGCTACAATGTCTCCAATGTAATTGTTGATAGAGAAGTGGTAGGAGAAGAACTAGAAGATTCCTCCTCAAAACGAACACTCCTCTCAATGAACAGCTCATGAGTTGTAGGGTGAAGAAGCTTGTAGCCCTTGACATTGTCTGGGTATCCAACAAATATGCAAGGCTTGCTCTACGGATCCATAGCCTTGCATTTCTTTGCTAAAATGTGGGCCCATGCAGGAGAACCAAACACTTGGAAGTGCTTAACTGTGGGTTTCTGACTAGTCCAAGCTTGGAAAGGAGTTACCCCCTTTACAGCTTTGTGAGGGATGCGGTTTTGGATATAAAATGCACAGTTGATGGCCTCTGCCCAGTACTGAGGTGCCATAGATCTGGAGTGAATCATACAATTGGCCATCTCTTTCAAAGACCTGTTCTTACGTTCTGCAACACCATTCTGTTGTGGACTATAGGGAACTGTGTGCTGAAGATCAATGCCCTCAGAGGCACAAAACTACTCAAACCTGTGGTTGACATATTCCCCCCCATTATCTGTACATAGAATCTTGATGGCCTTCTCAGACTATTTCTCTACAAAAGCTTTGAAGTCCTGAAAAGACTCAAAGACCTCAAACTTCTGCTTGAGAAAATATACCCAAGTATATCTAGAAAGATCATCAATGAATGTCAGAACATATCTAGCCCTACTGAAAGAAGGATGTGGAAATGGTCCTACCAAGTCACTATGAACCAACTCTAGAAGTTGTGTGCCCCTCCAATCTTTGCCTGTCATACTTCTCCTTAGGATGCTTACCAAGAATGCATCCCTGGCAAACTCCATCAGAGAATCGAATTGAAGGCAACCCTGAAACCATGTCCTGTTGACTAAGCTGTTGCAAGTAGCGGTAATTCAAGTGGCCAAACTGCTGATGCCACAAATTACTCACCTCATCTGAATGAATGAGTAAAATAGTTGAAGGAGAGTCAGGAACAAAATGAGAAAACTGATACAGTCTGGACTGATGATCTACTTTTCCCATAGCAACTGTAGACCCATCATGCAACTCACTGATTACCACATTATCTGGTGTGAACTCAACCCACTTGCCAGAGCCAGTGTGAGTGATCTGATAAACAGATAAGAGATTACTTGACAAAGATGGAACACAAAGAACATCCTGAAATGTTCCTTCGCCCACGTCAATAGACCCTCTCCCATGCACTTGAACAGGAGTGTCATCACCCATAAGTATGGTAGGCATAGTACATGGCTCTAAGGAGACAAACTTGTCCTGAGAAGAAGCCATGTGGTGCGAAGCACCTGAGTCAATGATCCAAGTATCAGGTTGTGAAGCAACTGTAACTAGGGCCTTGCCCTTTCGTTTCCCCTTACTCTTTTCTATGTCCTTTGAAGATTCTTCTGATGAACTTTGTTTAACAGAATCAGGCACCTTGATATTATTCTTCTCAAGAAGATGTGACAGGTGATCAATCTGCTTCTTTAGACACTTGTGCTCATCATGTCCTAGTCTTTTACAGTAAGAACACTTGACCTTCTCCTTCTTAGGTTGTTCACCTTTTGATGAAGAGTTCTGATTAGCTACATTTGGAGCAGCAAGTTTTTGATCTTTCTGCTTCTCTCCTAGTTCTTTTGTTTCTTTTCTTGTTTGCCAGACCCCTTATGTTCTTTTGTGCCTTGATTTGCAGCCAAGGCATGTGACTTTGAGGGTTTAATTGTGCCCATGTGAACTAGTTTATCCTGCTCCTTGGTGAGTTCTGCAGCAAACTCATCTAGAGAAGGCATTTTGAAGTTTGTACCTAGGGCACTTTTTGTGGCATAAAAGGTAGAAACAAAGACAGAATAGTTTAGACCAAGCTTAGAAAGAATGCTCAAGATCAGTTGTTTGTCTTCTTTTTCTATTCCACACTATTTCAACTGCAATCTGATGGCTTTCAACTTTGTGAAGAAGTCTTGTATAGTGTCAAAACTACTCAGACTCAACCCTATGAGTTCATTCTCCAATTGATGACCTCTTAACTCATCCTGCTTGCCAAAGAGTTTTTCCAATGTGGTCCACACATTATTTGGTGTAGTGCAAGATTCAATGTGAAAAAGAAGGTCAAGAGAGACTGACATACACAGAGTACCAAAGGCTTCATCACATTTATTAAACCATTTTGTCTTTTCTGCAACATCTTGTGGTTCAGTTTCAAGTCCCATTGTTACACGATGATATCCATGTCTTTTCAGATATATTACCATCTTAGATTTCCATTAAAAATAATTATATGGAGTTAAAACTGGAACTGTAGATGCATCCATGAGAGCAGAAAAGAAGATTGCAAAGAAGGAAAAGTGTAAAGAAAGAAGACACACGAGATACCCCCCCTTTCCACTAGTCTTAAAAATCAGCCCCCCCCCCAAATATTACAAGGTTGGCACTTTATAATTAGTGCGATTACAAGGCCTTTTATCAGATTTCAATGCTTGCTAGGCCTCCAATGGCCAGAATTTAAAATTTTGATACAAATAAAATTGATACAAAATCTGAAAAAAATAGCCTTAAATCTGTGTAATACTCTTCAATACTTTTCCATCACCTATTCATTTTTGAAAAATGGAGATCTGAGGCAAAATAAAAGACATGTTGAAGAGAAAAAGTGCAGCAGATTCAACCTACAATATCTGATGGAAAATGACAGAATTTTTTAATGAGACTTATGTGGATGGAAATTTCTCATTTCCAGCTTTCCATCAAATACTCATTTACAAAAATCTGACACCCGAGGCAAAAGTTATGCAAATTTTAAGAAAGGTTGCTGAATATGCCCGCCAAAAATGGTTCACGCCTGATTTTGACTCGATTTTCACAAAATTGAGAATTTAATTCCAAAAACTAATAGATACCCAGAAAGTTTTTCAGCCCTGGGAACAAAACTCAGAAATCTTTTTTTTTTTTGAAAATGAGTAGAAGTTGGAAATTTGAAACACAAATGAAAACAACTCTAGTAAAAATTTAAAAAAAAATAACCTAGATTTGTTATCGTGTCCTCCAATCTCTAATTTTGGTGAAATATTAGTCACTTTTGACTTTCTCAAGCCTTCTGGACACTCTGGAAGTACTAAAGATGCCTCCAATATTACCACAAAGCTGCAATCACCCAAATCTCACAAGAACACATATATGCAAACCAGATTACCCAGATGCCTATTTTCCTTTAAACTATTCTGATTCTCCAGTTCATTCAAGGATGCAGGAGAAGAGCATACTTGGTTTTTAGGAAAAATATTAGCTATCTAACAATCTCAAATCTCTTAAATGAATCAGAAAAATAATGAGCTATACCAGACAACACGGCTCTGATACCATGTTAGATTCTGTGAGAAACGAGAACCGAGCCAGGATCTGATGTCGGTCGTAGATCATATGCGCCTCCACTCAACAGATGATCGAAGATCAAAATAGTAGAATGAAGAGAAATCTGAAATGAGAGAAAAATAGAGACAAAGAAAGAGAATTTTGAGAAGACTCTCAATACTCTCACCGAGCTATCACTGAACTGATATTTGAGCTTGTGAACTAGCTTCGGTGAGAGGAGAGTGCTGTATATATAGCAAAATAGGGCATATACATCCAAGAGGTGTAATAACTCCCATATCCCATAAAAGGTGGGAGGTTTTACCTACTTGGTAAATGCCTAAAACATGTGGCATAACCTCCTTACATGAAAACAAAAAAGGAGTTATAAGAGGTGGCACATAAAGACAAAAGAGTGTGAGAACTCTAACTACCCCATAACCTACTTAGGTAAGGACAGAATAGTGGTTATGAGAGGTGGCACAAAAAGCCAAAAGAGGATGTGTAACTCAACTACCCATATGTGGGAGAGAGTTACACATGTAGCTGATGTATTTCACCATGTGTCCTCATATTAACCACTTATAATAAACCTAAGCAAGCTTAATAATGTGTAGGAAAAAGAAATATCCCTAAGGAAAATAAAAAACCTACACTAACAACTAACATGTTTCTTGTAGGGATGTGTTTGTAGGAACATTTGGTGATCGTAAAGTACATTTCACCTTTGTGGGCATGGGCTTTGTGAAAGTCTATGTTCCATTATGTGTTTTCTTCCTACCTTAACATGCTTGATATTGAGCATGATATCAACCACCTTAAGGTGGGGGCATATATAAGGTAAGATGTTTGTTCTAGATGCTAGTAAAGTGTGTTTGAACAATCTTGAAATCTTAAAATCTATTTCTTGTACCTCATTTTCACCATAAGGTGTCTTCGTGATGCGAGTGGGGTTGTATACTTTTGAGCACATACCTCCTTTTCACCGTAAGGCATCTTCATGATGTGGGTGGGGTTGTATTCCATGCTTCCTTTTCATTGTAAGGCATCTCCGTGATGCGGGTGGGGTTAACTTATCAAAAGTTCTCTACGGAGGTCAGGAATAGTTCTGTGACTAACTCAACCCTTAAGCGTGTCTTCAGTGATTGTTGTGGCAAAGCCCAATCATTGGTGTGTGCCTGTGATGTGCCTGCGATGGTGTTGGACCTAGAAATAGAAATACTCCATTGCTTGTCTACCGTGTTTTCTTCGTGTCTTCAAAGTGTGTGTGCTTGGCATGCTTTCTTTGTTTGGCATGTTTGTTGCCCCATATGTAGTGTAAAGACCTACACGATGAGTGTATCCTACATTTTGGGAGGTTTTGCATGTCTTACGTGTGTGTTGCTCCATATGCAATGAGTGCATCCTATATTATGGGTAGTTTGTTTACTTTCCTTTACTTGCATCTACATTTCATATATATGAGAAAAAGAAAAGAAAAGAAATCATTTCTGTCTTCCATGCATTAATGTGTCTTCTATGCATTCACTATATTCTCCATGTTTTACATGACTGTAATTATCTTCTCCATGTTTTGCATGCCTGTCGTTGTCTTCAATGTGCTTGGCATGTCTTCTCCATGCCTGGTGTGTTTGCTGTGTTTGTTGATGTCATGCTTACATTTCCCATGCGGTCATGACACACAACACATGTGTCATGTCCACATTTGCCATGTGGTCATGACACGAATTACGAAAAACTTTTCTACCTATCCCTAGGAACCCCCTCACACATGTCTGCATGCTATGTGGCAATACGCATAAGGTGTAAACATGTCAACATTATTTGGGGAGGTGCCGTGTCCCACACAGTCCCCTGTGTGATGATAGTCATCTAGGGGTATGCGACATGAAGTGTGTCTCTTTTAGGTTTAGAATGATTTTAATCTGAACCCTAAGTCTCCTAGGTGTGAAGATGATTTCGCTAGTTTCGAACCTAACTCTAACTTAGGTCAAAAAGGATACGAAAATAATGATTAAGAAAATGGTGGCTTGATGGATGCATCATTAAAGTGGAATGGTGAAATAAGAGATAATAAAAATAACATAAAAATTAAACCCTAGAAATCTAGGAAAAATTCGACAGCGTAATGCATTTTCAATAATCGAAATAAATTTTTTAAAATAAACTCCAATGAGAAATTAAAAAAAATTTAAGGATAAAAATTTAAACTTAAGAACAAATTTAAAACAATTTAAAATAACAAATAAATAACCTGCCAAGGTTGAATAAATCGATCTCGCATAAAAAGGTTAAAATTTTGAAATAAAATAATAAATTAAGAAAATACACCAAATGGATTTTAAGTTTGTGTCCATTAATAAATATAAATTCGGCATTATATTTATTAACTCAGAATAAAATAGAGAAGGGAAGAGATTAAGATACTCATTCTTGTAAAATAAAAATAAAATAGATGAATAATTAAAAAGATAAAATCCTGCTAGGGAAAAATAAAAATAAATATCCCAACTGAAATAAATTAAATTCATACTCTTCCCAACTTAACAAAAATTAATTCCCCAAAATAAAATTAATTCACAAGGCAAATAAACAAATGCAAAACCCCATTTTAATTAAAAACAAGTTAAAATGACATACAAGAATTAAATAAGCAAGGGCAAAAATAGGGAGAATTTAAAATAAGGGATAAAATAACTCCCTCACAAAAACCTCTCAATAAAATAATGGCTCTTCAATCTAAAAGATCTAATCTTATTCTAAAATAGGTTTTCTAAATGAGAAGCCCTAAATTTGTTTATTCAATATTTTCTACTTTCATTGTTGCCCTAATTCCATTATCACATTCTCTCTTCTCTCTTTGTTTTTGTTTTGCCTCTTTTTGCAGGTTAGGGTTTTGCAAAGCCAATGGAGGCCATGAATGGAGACTACCTCCCACAGAGGTATACATAGTAGGTTTAATATTATAGATTTATACATAATTTTTTTATAAGCAGAGAGATTGATATATATATATATACAACATATATTAAATAACATTCATTGTAGGGTTTAGTAGAGAAAAATGCCGACAGAGGCCGTGTGACTAGCAGGAGTGATGGGAGTCTGGCAGCGAGGGGGTTTCGGTGGAGGCAGAGTGTGGTGGTCGTGGGATCCGAAGTAGAGAGTGGGCGCCGTTTGGAGGGAAGGTTTGGTGAGGGGAGTGGAGAGGGAGGAGCGGAGCTATGGCAATAGTTGCTGTGTAAGGGGTTTGGGGGTGTGGGGAGGAGGTGGTGCCTCCACCCACACCTGCGAGTGTGGGTGGAGCCACCACCTCCTCCCCACACCTATTACTACTAAGGGAAGATGGGCTATGGGCGTTGCCACCCACAGTCCCACATTTTTTTTTTGTTTTTTTTCAAAATAACTTAAATCTATTCCTCATTACCATCCGCCCACAGGTTTAAAGCATAGTAGTCTATTTCAGGATCTATTTGCTGTATATTAATTTTTTATTATAATATAAATCCATATATATATATACTCGGATATATATACACAGTCTTTACATTTTATCACAATATAATTTCATTTTCTACTATAGTAAATAGGTTTATATATGCACTTATATATATATATATATATATATATATATATATATATATATATATATATATATATATATATATGGTAAAGTATACAGAAAATGTATTACTTTTGGATTTCCTTCTAAGTTCAACATATACATAGCAAATAGAAAATGAATAGTAAGCTATACTTTAATAAAATGACAAGTATATATATATATATATATATATACACACACTTTGCACCTATTTTCACAAAACAATGGTATAACTAATAGAATATTAACTTTCAGATTTAACTCTATTTTTTTATGAATAGTAATATTTCATTTCCGTATAATAAGTAGATAACTTAGTATTAGCTTCTTTTTTGAAACATACAATAACAAAGATAAATATATTTTTTGAAATAGTTAAAATGCACATAATAGATTTTTTTTTTAAGCAGCAATAAGGTAGAAATCTACAATTTCACATAAATTTCTAATAGCTCTTTTCTTTTCCATAACAACAATTAGTAATATAAACAATCAATATAACAACAAAAGAACTACTTAAATTTCCTCTTTCTTTTCTTTGTATACAATAAAATTTATAAACAACAACTGATGCATTTTTTTTTGTTTTAAAAAAAAACATGACAGCAAATGTATATATATTTTCTTTTTGCAAAGGACAAATGCCAACAATTAAAATCAACTCTTGTATTTCTCTAAAGCACACAAACTCCACAATATAAGAAATAAACAATTTTCTAAATAAAACATAAAGGATGTTTTCACTACAACACATTTTTCAGCCAACTCCATAGTGGCATAACTTGACAGAATTTACAAAAGGGCCACAAGGGCCATGGCTCAAACAACCAACAACATATAACAATAGAACTAAAAATCTGGTCTTCTCTCTAACTCCATTTCTTCATAAATACACCTGCAAATAAAACACAACAAGGAGGAAAACCCAGCCACTTCGAAATGCCCTCCTCCCTACTGTACACCTGAAATTGGGTCACCCCCGAGCTAGGGAGGTAGGGATTCACACGGGTGCAAACACTCAACAACAAGTATCAAACAACATCAACACAAAATCGGCCCCAAGGATAAACACATAACTCAACTCATAAAAATGAGTTTTATGGGGGTAGGGAATGGACCCCTCTACTTCAAAGGCCACCCAAAAATACTAAAATACTAATCTCATGGCCTCAAGCCAAAACTTCCATATACCCAACTCCTCAAATATCTCAAAATATACTCCCATGGCACTCTTGCCATTCAAATATTCTCCACCACAATTAAGAAGCCCTCAAGACATAAATAACACAATATGGGAGTGACCTCAAAGAGGTTCCTTTCCCCTACCCCAAACAAGTTGAGCCTTACCTCCAAATGGAGGTGCTCTCACCAAACTCCCATCCCACACAAAATAATGAAACAACAACCAACAAAAAACAAAAACACATCATAATAAATAAGCAAGGGTAAAGAACAAGACATAGAGCTTACCTTCAAAAGCCCTATTATGGAAGCACGTTTGGTGATGAGCTCCAAGCTTCTCCAAACCTTCCAATCTTCAAGAATTTCTCTAACTTCCCCAAAGTTGCTCAAAATAGAAAGAAACTCCAAAATGCAAGAACCCCACACTCCTCAACAAGAGGAGGTAATATATGCCATCAATTTTGGCCTTGAGGAATGAGAAGGTGATGCTTGTCACCTTCTCCTTCCTCCTCCTATGCCACTTGCAAGGGAGAG
This sequence comes from Cunninghamia lanceolata, assembly GCA_027924645.1. Taxonomy (NCBI): domain Eukaryota; kingdom Viridiplantae; phylum Streptophyta; class Pinopsida; order Cupressales; family Cupressaceae; genus Cunninghamia; species Cunninghamia lanceolata. The sequence goes on from BSBN01001054.1 coordinate 9,438,451, forward strand.
GAAGTGTGAGGGTGACAAGTGTCATCTCTAATTCCATCTCAATCCTCATCTTATCCACTCGTGCTCTCACACATGTGTGAGAAGACAAGTGGTGAGGTGGCATTCCTTTTCAAACCTCCAAGAGGATAAGGGATGCCATATGGAATCCTCTTATTCTCTAAGAGAGCCATCTCCCTCCAAGATGCTCTCACACGTGTGTGAGAGTCTTGGAGGAAGATCCCACACACTTGGCAGTCTTAGAGACCTCCCAAGTCTTCCTAGGGAATGGATTCTCAAATTTTGGGAAGGGAGATGAGTCTTTCCCAAAGCATGACTCATCTCCCACCTTATCTAATTCAAATTTCGTCACTTTGACTAAACCATAGTTTAGAGTGACCAAAAGTGAGTTAATCCATGGGTTAGTTAGTCAAAATTGACCCTAGACCCATGGGCAACCACCTAGGGTAAATTTTGGGACACTAAGGTTCACCTAGGGGGTCATAAATCTACTTTAAATGGCCTCAAAAATAAAAACAATTACCAAGTGGTGTAAGTCAATAAAAATTATACAACACATAATATTAATTAATTAAACAAAGGGGTACTAGGCCAAAATGATAAAATTAAATCAAGCACTTAAATCGGCATTCAATTTCAAACGTGATCCTTATCCCTCTTGGGAATGGATCAGTTTCACAAGGAATAACATTAGTGTGAATTCTACCTCCAATTTCCCGTGGCTTGGGAATGTAAATCCTGCAAATCTCAATCAAGTGTCAATCATATCATGAATAATCATAGCTGAAGCAACTAGAATTAAATTCATGCCATTGAATACAACAATAATTATCTATAACATAATTTTGAATTAAACTATATTTTTCTATCACATGTCAAATAATCATCATCACATAAATAATTAGAAATTACATCACAAAACATCATCTAATATATATCGTATGTCGGATCACAAAATAGCATCAAAATATGATCAAATCGAATCACCATATGTCTAATCAATGTCATATCAAAATCAGGAGATATAATCAAGTCTACATAATGAAACCATAGTCTCTTAAAGTATGATAGTGTCATCAACTAAAATGCATAACAATCAAAATAAGAAAGGAAAAATAATTGGCCTCATAGTTGACCATACTTTAATGCATGTATTGGCCTCACGTTTATACATACATTAAAGTGGGGGCTAAATGTAATGTCAGAAAATGTCCCCTTGGGGGCTTTTCCCTCAAAAGGTTTAGCTCCCGGGTCTCTAGTGTGCATTTAGGACATCTTGCATCATAATTCAACATCTCGATGGACTGAACCCTGGGTATCATGACAAATGGGACCTAGGGGGACCCCTTGAACCTAACCCTACCTAAAATAGGGGTGGAGGACTTGAGCACCCGTGCCCTATTCCTACCCTATTTTGGGTTAGACCCAAATTTCTAGTGTCGGTTTATGACCGTTATTTGGTCCCTAGGCTAACATGGTAAGTTTGAATTTATGAAATCTTTGCAGGAATGTTTGTAGTTGCATTTAAAAGCATGTTTAGGCATTCATTTGTAGATGAGATTTCAACTAGATGATGACTAGCAAGCTATTGTGTTATAAAGGTGATTCAAGGCTTTCATTGTGTTGCATGACTAGATTTGTGTTGTCTATGTGTTTGTGTTTGCATGTTTGAGCATCCATCTCCTCATGGAATGAAGAGCTTCTTCCTCCCATGAGATATTCACTACAAGGTGACATCTATTGTGATTATTGAGCAGCATTTATCATTTGATTTTTTCCTCAGCCTCCCAAGGCACACACTCTTTATATGACAACGGTGTTTGAAAGGCTTGAATTTCTCTCTAGGGATTGACTGAGGCAAGCCTCTAAACACCACAACCCCCTCCCAAAGTTTTCATGATTGTAGGTTATAGGTTGGAGTTGTAGACAAAGTGAAGTTGCAGGAGGGTACAACAGAGTGTCAAGATTGTAGATTAATGAAAGAAATAGCTCCCTGGACTAGGGCACCCACTCATTAGTCCTTGAAGTTCCGCAATGGGAAAATTTCTAACACAGTGGATATAGGTTACAGACTAAGTTTTTGGATCTCGACAAAAAGCAGGGCACTAGACTTGGGTGCCTACTCTTTAGTCCCTAAATTTTTCACCTCAGAACCCTGAGAATAGGTGCATAATTATTTGATATTTTACATCCTTCTACAGAAGCATTTTCTGTAATTCATCTATTTACTGTCGTATTTGCATAATTAGGGTTTTAAGGTATAATTGAGCATAAGAGAAGGAAATTGTCAATCTAATCATAAAAATCTAAGTTTCCCTACATCACAATAGTGACTTAGGGTATGATAGTACATTGAAACTCAACCTTAGGTCCTTGAATATAAGCGTGAAAGGAGGATATACACCAAAACTACCAAAAACTAAACATCCAAAAATCACCCTTTATAGAAGTGACATTTTGTCATGTCCTGCATCAAACTTGAAGATCAACATAACACTTAGCATCATATAAATACAATGTAAACCTTGTGACCTTGAAGCATTTCACTGAAGACACATTGTGCTCTTGTGCTCTTAAAGACACATTATGACGAATTGTATCTTGCATCTTGAGCATCTCCTGACAACTCAACAACTGCAACTTAACCTTTGACATCAATGACAACTATCACAATAGTTTGTTGTGCTTCATTGGAACTAAACCCATGCATGTGTCAGATGCAATTATATCAGTTCATCCTTAGCAGTGAGCCTTCTCTTCTTTCCTCTTCTTCTAGATAGTGAGTCATTAGCATTGAGCCTTTTTCTTTTGTGGGCAGTGAGTCCTTTGGCAGTGAGCCTCTTGTAATTTGGTATTGCTACTACTCTATATTGGGAGCTAATCCTCACCATGGTTTTTCCCTTTTAGGGTTTTCCATGTAAAAATCTAGTGTTCTCTTGTGCATGGTGTTGATGTGATTAAGTTTCTGGTATCTATATTTCATTTTTAATCTTCATAATGGACTAAGGGTTTAAGTGAACTGATGTGAATGTGATTAAGTTTATAAGGGTTTGAAATTTATGATACAACTGATTTATGTTGTAAGTATGTGCTTACCGGTGTTGTCATCGATGCCAACATATTTGTGTTGTCGTTGGTATCAACTGTGCTCTTGTTTTGATGATTACTTGTGTTGAGTTAGTTGCTTTGTATTGATTTATATAAGTGTTGAAGATAATTATAAAGTGTTCCTAATATTGAGTTCCCAAGTGTTTTTGAGAAAATTTGCTCTCCTAGTGCAAACAGTGTGTTGCAAAGTTTCTTAGCTTGCAGAAGTATAGTGTAGTGTTTTTCTCTACATATTATGTATACTAAATATCTTTGTTAGCTATTTGGAAGTTATGTTAAGGGATGTCTATAGTTTCTATGTTTCAAGTTTGATCCTCCGGTGTGAAGATTGGGCAAGTTCTATTCACCAGAGTAAAAAAAATTTTGCTGAGTGTTAAATGGTGACAGGGAGAATGTATTCTTCTTCGCATTTAAGTTTTACAGTTTGTAGTTTTGGAATTAAGTTTGTGATGATGTTATGTGCCTTCATTCAAAATGGTTTTTGATTTGGTGCTCCGCAAGTGATCTTTCCTTTTTGGCAATGGCCAATAGTAATGTTCAAGTGCTCTAGTTTGAAGTATCTCATGGATAAAGTGTTTAGAGGTTGTGCAAATTTTCTTGGTAATTGTAATGTGCTTGTGGATGTCTATAGATCATATTCCTACCTTTGGATTGGTCTGGAAAGTATAATCTAAATAGTGCATGAAGCATGTTCCTAAAGGTCTTAGTGTTAACACTAGTTTTAGCCAACTTGGTCATTTTCACTACTTGAGATTATACTTTGAAGATTGTGGAAGCATGTCATTGTGTGGAAGATTGCATTTGAGTCCAAACTAAGGAGTGGTGTGATAAGAATTCATTGTTTTCTCTGCAAATCTATTTAGGTCTAGACCTATTCTGATATTTGTATGTATGCCAACCTTGGAGATTATTCCAATGGTTGATGATTGTAATGCCGACCTTGATGTACATTCCAAGGTTGATGGATTGTATAAATACATGTAATGAAGTCATGAATGACATATGAGGATGCAAAAATGTGTAGATAAGTGCGAAGAGAGAAAGTAGAGTAGAGAAGAGGAGATTTATTGTGCTTCAATGGAACTAAACTTTGGCATGGCATAGATGCTACTATCACAGTTCACCAACTTTGGCAGTGAGCCACCCCATTGGTAGGGAGCCCCTTCTTTTGTAGTGAACATTCTAGGTAGTGAGCCTTGTTGTAAATTTTGATATATCGTTTATATTGTGAGCTAACACTCATTGTGGTTTTTCCCTTATTGCATTTTCAACATAAAAATCTAGTGTCTCATGTGTCTCATGTGTGAATGTGTTTAAGTTTCTAGTTTCATGATTTCATGGTTAAAATACAATAACAATGATTAAGTGGTTGATGTGTTAATGATTTTGAAGTTTTTGTTACAACTGAGTCACCACCCCTCTCAATTGTCTTGCACTTTTCAACAATTGGTATCAGAGCGAGGGTTCCTTGGTAAAGAGCCTAATAGCTTGAGGTAGATCCAAGATGGCGCATAGGAAGGAGTCACCACAGTTCAATGGAATGAATTATGCTCCTTGGAAGGTATGGATGAAAATTCATCTCATTTCTCTTGGTTAAAATGTTTGGAAGATGGTAGAGAAAAAGTATATTATTCCTCAAAATGGACCATCAGATGAAGATGAAGTCAAATAGTATGAGTTTAATGGAAAGGATAGAGATGTTGTGTTAAATACTCTATCCAACACTGAGTTAGTGAAAGTAATAGATCTAGAAATTGCTCATGAGATCTGGGAAAAGTTGAAAATTTTGTATGAAGGAGATGATTCTGTGAAGAGTGTGAAATTACAAAATCTAAAGGTGAAGTATGAAGCCTTGAAGATGAGCGAGGATGAGAACATAACAATCTACATGCAAAAGGTTGATGAAATTGTCAATGGAATCAAAGTTCTTGGAGGAACTGTTGATGAAGATGAGGTTGTACTGAAGATTCTTAGGTCTTTGCCTAAATCCTATAGTCACAAGGTGTCAGGAATTGAAGAAGTTATGAGTGTGAACAATATTACAAAAGATCAATTGCTCGGGAACCTTATAGCTTTTGAGATGAGAGAGTTCGGTGATGCTCTACCAAAGACTGAGACTGCTTTCAAAGCCAACACTTCAAAAAATATTTCAAGAGCCCAAAAGTATGTCGTGGAATTAGATTATGACCTTGATGATGTTGAACCCAACATTGTGGACAAAATGTAAAGAGGTATTGGTAAGTTCAAAGGAAAATTAACATTCAAATGCTTTTCTTGTGGAAAGACTAGTCACTATGCCTCCAGGTGTCCAAAGAGAATTGAGAGAGGTAAGAAGAAATTTGAAAGTAGACCTAGAACTGTAAAGAAATGCTATTATTTTAGAGACTTTGATGATAATGATGTGACAGATAATGAGTCTAATGATACTAGTGCAAATGAATGCTTGTTTATTTCTAGTAAGGAAGAACCTATGTCTACTAACCTGCTAACTATGTGAAGGAAGAAAAACCAGTAGAAGAAAGTACTCCATCTGTCCAGGTTGACAAGGATAAGGATGAATGGATTTTTGATAGTGGATGTTCACATCACATGACTAGTGATAAAAGTAAGTTTGTACTTGTCTAGAAAAGTATGATGGGGATTGGTTAGGTTTGGTGATAATGCAATTGGTAAGATTTGTGGAAGAGGATCTATTTCTTTTGATGGTAAGCATAAAAAAGATGATGTTCTATATGTGAAGGGTTTAAAGCATAATCTTTTAAGTGTGGGTCAGATGTGCAACAAAGGATATGATCTGAGATTCAAGGACAATGGATCCAAGATCATGGAAAGCTCTAAAATAGTGATTACAATTGGTAAGAAGACTAAAGCTAATGTTCATCACTTGAGAGGAACTGATAATTGTTGTTTATTGGCTCAAATAGATGAGAGTTAGTTGTAGCATAGAAGGATGTGTCATATAAATTTTGACAACTTGGTTAAGATAAGTTCAATACAAGCTATGAGAGATGTACCTAGGCTTGTGAAGCCCACTAATACTATTTGTAAGGAATGTCAAATGGGGAAACATACAAGGACAAATTTCAAGAGTAAGGAACAAATTTTTGTTGCATTACTTGAGCTAGTGCATATAGATTTGTGTGGTCCTACTATTGAAATACATAGGACAACTAAGCCTGGGGGGTGAATCAGTTGTCACAAAAACTTAACTTCATATGAATATCGAACCATCAACTACTTAATTCTTGATAATCAGATTTAACCTTGAAAGCATGAAACCATAGACTTAACCATAATTACACACTGAACATAGTAGACACCCATTTTTTACGTGGAAAACTCTAAAAGGGAAAAACCACGATGGATGTTAGCCCACAGAAATATATGAGTTATAACAATACCGAAAAATAGAGGCTCACTACCTACAGGACTCACTACCCAAATTGCTCACTGCAAAGAATGACTCACTACCAAGAATGGCTCACTTCCAAGGGGTGGCTCATTGCCAAAATGGTGAACTGATTAAGTAGCATCTACTTCATGTCTAGGTTCAGTTCAATTGAAGCACAATATAAATTCACTGCTCTACTCTTTTACACCATCACACTGATCTCTTCATTTTCACACACTCATTAGTTTTTTGTAATTCATTACAAGTGTTTATACAAGTCATCAACCTTGGAATGTACATCAAGGTCGGCAATAGATTCATCAACCATTAGAACAATCTCCAAGGCATCTCCGCAATTAGTGAAATCAACCAAGTCGACCGAGACTAGTGAGAACACTAGGTCTTCTAAGAACATTCTTCATTCAAGATCCAATTTGATCTTTGCGAACCAATCCAAGGGTAGGTACATGATCAGGAAACAACCGCACAAATTATAACCACTCTGTCAAGAAGATTCTTCAAACTGGAGCACATAAACAACACAACCAACTATTGTCATAAGGAAAAGATCGCTTGTAGACCACCAAATCACAAACCATTGAATTTGAGGGCACTTAACATCATCTTAGACTTAACTCTAGAACCATAGATAGAAATGCTTGAATATAGAGGAATGCAGAGCATAACACTTTCTCACTGTCACCACCAAACATACAAGAAAAGTAGTTTACATTCTGGTGAGCATAACTCACTCAAGTCTTCATACCGGAGGCTCAAAATTGGAATATAACATCTTCAGATAGACTTCTAAATAACTTCCAATCCGTAGACAAGGATTTTCATCCTACAGGAAATGCAGAGCAATCTTCTAGACTATTCTTCTATATGCAATACATTGTTTCTACTGTAACTCACTGTTTCTACCGAAGGAGCTAATTTTCTCAATATCCTCAAAATCAAGATCACTTACATAAGTAAATACAAATCATCTCACTTATTACAAGAAAGCAACAAAATAAGAGCACAGTTGACATGAATGACAACATAGATATGTTGACATCAATGACAACACTGATTAGGCACATACTTGCAACAATATTCCCCTTTGTCATTGATGGCAACATATGATGTGAAAAATTAAAAAGACCATCAAGATAAGGTTCTCCCCATTTCTATTTACACATCTACATTCTTTCTCCCCCTAAGTTTTTCACATGATTTCTCTCCCCCTTTGAAATCAATGGCAAAGGGCACATAATTTTGCATTTTGTTGCTCTGATCTAACTGAACTGTTACCAACACATTTAGCTACTCTCCCTGAGAGTTATCTCTCAAAACATCAATCCATATCAATGAATAAGACTTTGGGCACCAATAGACTGATGCATTCCCATGCATCTTAGTTTAGGGCAGGACAGGAAATGACCCCTAATGTTTGTCTAAGATACTCAAAAGTATCCTTACGCAGAGGTTTGGTGAAGATATCTGCAATCTGATCCTTTCTGGACACATATTCCAACATTACTTCATTATCTATCACCTTTTCTCTCAAAAAGTGATACCTTATAGATATATGTTTTGTTCTTGAATGCATCACTGGTTTCTTTGAAATATTTATAGCACTTGTATTGTCACAGAACATTACAACTAGATCTTCATACACAACTGTTATGAATTTCAAGGTCTGATTCATCCATAACACTTGAGTACAACATGCTACTGCAATATATTCTGCTTCTAAAATTGACAAAGAGATTGAATCTTGTTTCTTTCATAGCCATGAAACTAATCTATTACCCAAAAAGAAAGTACCTCCACTTGTACTCTTCCTATCATTAACATCTTCAGCCCAATTAGCATCTGGATAAGCACTAAGAGTGAAATCATTATCCTTTGGATACCATAACCCATGATCTAGAGTGCCTTTTAAATATCTCAAGATTCTCTTTACTGCCATCACATGCGATTCTCTTGGATCTACTTGAAATCTTGCAACAAGACAAACTACATGCATAATATCAAGTCTGGTTTGAGTTAGATAAAGAAATCCTCCAATCATGGATGTGTACTTTTTCTAATCAATATTGGGTGATTTATCAGTTTTTGTCAATTTGTAGCTGGTCACCATGGGAGTACATACCAGTTTAGAGTCTTCCATCCCAAACTTCTTTAACAACTCTTTCTCATACTTAGACTCAGATATGAAGATTTCTTTATCTGATTGATTGATTTGCAGACCTAGAAAGAAATTCATCTCACTAAAACTAGACATCTCAAACTCTTTATGCATTTCACCAGCAAATTTCATACACATACCTTCATTGCCTCCAAAGATGTTATCATCAACAAAGACTTCAACAATCAAAATTTGATCACCATTAATCTTGAAATAGAGATTACTATCAGTAGTACCTTTACTAAATCCTAACTACAATAAGTACTTATTCAACCTTGCATACTAGGCCCTAGGAGCTTGCTTGAGTCCATACAATGCTTTCTTCAATTTACATACCATATTACCTTGATCTGATAGTTGAAATCCTTCTGATTACTCAATGTAGACTTCACGTTCATCTGATACACTTTCAAATATTTGTGAGCTACAAATGCTAGAAACATTCTAATTGCTTCAATCTGAGCTACTAGAGCAAAAGTCTCTTCAAAATCTAATCCTTCAATTTGAGAATATCCTTTGCACACAAGCCTTTCTTTATTCCTTACAACTTCTCCATTTTAATTCAACATATTCCTAAAAACCCATTTGGTTCCAATAATATTTTTGTCAGCAGGTCTAGGAACTAATTCCCAAGTTTCATTCTTCTCTATCTGCATTAGTTCTTCCTCCATTGCCTTTACCCAATTTTCATCATTGTAGGCTTTATTCATAGTTTTTGGTTCAACAGTAGAGAGCAAATAGTAATTTACTTGCTCTTTTGTAGCTCTTTTCCTTATCAGTACTCCTTTTTCTATCTCCAATAATTTTATCTTCAGAGTGATTGATTCTTACATACATGGGGGTCTTAGCAGCAATTTCTGGAGCCTTTTCTTCTTCATCTTGACCGTCTTCTTGTTCAACTTTTTCTTCATAAGATATAGCAGCAGGTTCATCTAATTCATAGCCACTCTGATCTGATGTTCGTCTGTTTCCTTCATCCACCTTCACATTTGCAATCTCAACAATCTTTTTAAACCTTTTGTTGTAGCACTGGTAGGCCTTACTCTTGGTAGAGTATCCAAGGAAGATTCCTTCATCACATCTTGCTTCAAATTTCCCTAGGTCTTCATCTCTTCTAATATAACATTTGTTTCCAAAGACTTTGAAATATCTTACTATTGGAATTCTTCCATACCACAATTCATAAGGGGTTTTAGTACCATTACCTTTCACTTGAACTCTATTTTGAATGTAGACAGTAGTATGTATAGCTTCTTTCTAGAAAAATTCTAGTAGGCCTCCTTCCTTCATCACTGTTCTAGCAGCCTCTTGAACTGTCATATTCTTCCTTTCCACAACTCCATTTTACTGAGGAGTCCTAGGTATAGACAACTGTCTCTTTATTCCTTGCTCTTCATAGAAAATGTTGAATTCATTTGATGTGAGCTCACCTCCTCTATCAAAACTGAAGCATTTGATTTTCAATCCTATTTCATTTTCAACCATTTCCCTAAAGGATTTGAACTTCTCTAGGGCTTCATATTTGTCTCTTAGAAAAGTAACCCAAGTCATTCTAGAATAATCATCAATAAGAAACATTAAGTACTTGTCACCTTGTAGACTTCTTATCCTTATAGGACCACATAGATCTGTATGAACTAGATCCAACAAACTGGTAGAAAATTGCTCTTTACTCTTGAAACTTGTTCGTGTCTGCTTCCCCAATTGACATTCCTTGCAAATAGTATTGGTGGATTTCACAAGTTTTAGTAAATCTCTCATAGTCTGACCTGAACTTATCTTTACCAGATTATCAAAATTTATATGACACAACCTTTTATGCCACAACCAACTCTCATCTTCTTGGGCTAATAAACAATAATCATTAGTTCCTCTTAATTGATACATGTTACTTTTGGTCTTCTTACCAGTAGCAATCACAGTTCTAGAGCTTTCCATGATCTTGCATCCATTTTCTTTGAATCTCAGATCATAACCTTTTTCACACATCTGACCAACACTCAAAATATTGTGCTTCAAACCCTTCACATAGAGGACATTGTCAGTATTATGCTTTCCATCAAATGAAATAGATCCTTTTCCACAAATTTTACCAGCTGCATTGTCTCCAAACCTAACCAGTCCTCTATCATATTTTTCCAAACTTACAAACTTACTTTTGTCACTGGTCATGTGATGTGAGCATCCACTATCAACAATCCATTCATACTTATCTTTCTCAACATGAAAAGCCAAAGTACTTTCTTCCATTAGTTTTTGTTCCTTCACATAGCTAGCAGGATTAGTAGACACATGTTCTTCTATAATAGTTATAAACAAGAATTAATTTGCACTAGTACTAGCATCATTAGATTCATCATCAGTCACACTTTCATCATCAAAATATCTAACATAGTAGCATTTCTTTGGAGCTCTAGACCTGTTATCAAATCATTTTCTATTCCTTTCAATTCATTCAAAACATCTAGAAGCATAATGACCTACTTTTCCACTTGAAAAATATTTGAAAGATAGTTTTCCTTTGAACTTACCAAAACCTCTTTGCAATTTGTTAATAAAGTTAGCTTCAATTTCATCAAAGTCATCATCAGGTTCCACCTTATATTTTTGAGCTCTGGAGATCTTTTCTAAAGTACTGACTTTAAAAGTTGTCTCAACTTTCGGTAGAGCATCACCAAATTCTCTCATCTCAAAGGCCCTAAGCTTTTCAAGCAATTGATCTTTGTCAATAGTTTTTATAGTCATTACTTCTTCAATTGTAGCTACTTTGTGACTGTAGGACTTTGGTAGTGATATAAGAATTTTAATCACAACTTCCTTATCACCAATAGTTCCTCCCATACCTTTTATTCCATTGATAAGTTCATCAACCCTTTGCATGAAGGATATAATGTTTTCATCTTCATTCATCTTTAAACTCTCATATTTACTTTCAAGCCTTGTATCTTGGCTTATTTTATAGAATCATCTCCTTCATACAGTTTCTTCAACTTTTCCCAAACCCCATTTGCAGATTCTAGATCCATGACTTTTATCAACTCAGTGTCAGACAAAGCACTTAACAAGGCATCTGTAGATTTTGTATTCAACTCATATTCTTTGATTTCATCTTCAGTTATCAAACCATTTTCAGGTATGTTGTATTCTCTTTATGTAACTTTACATACTTTAGAACCAAGACAAAGGAGATGGCTTTTCATTCGTACCTTCTATAGAGCATAATTTTTCCCATTAAATTGTGATACTTTCTTTTTAAAAGACATCATGGATCATCCTCAAGCTATTAGGCTTTCTTTAGAGGAACCTACTCTGATACCAATTGTTGAAATACACAAGACAATTGAGAGGGGGGGTTGAATCAGTTGTCACAAAAACATAACTTCATATGAATATCAGACCATCAACTACTTAATTACTGATAATCAGATTTAACCATGAAAGCATGAAACCATAGACTTAATCACAATCACACATTCAAGATAGTAGACACCAGATTTTTATGTGGAAAACCCTAAAAGGGAAAAACCATGGTGGGTGTTAGCCCACAAAAATGTATAAGTTAGAACAATACTAAAAAAATAGACACTCACTACCCAAATTGCTCACTGCAAAGAATGGCTCACTGCCAAGAATGGCTCACTGCCAAGAACAACTCACTACCAAGGGGTGGCTCACTACCAAAATGGTGAACTGATTAAGTACCATCTTGTCCATGCCTGGGTTCAGGTCCATTGAAGCACAATATAACTTCTCTACTATGGTCTTTTACACCTTTGCACTTATCTCTTCATTTTCGCACACTCATCACTTTTTCACAATTCATTACAAATCTTTATACAAGTCATAAACCTTGGAATGTACATCAAGGTCAGCAATACATTCGTCAACCATTGGAATAATTTCTAAGGTCAGCATTACAAAAACATACATAGAAATAGGTCTGGACCTAATACAAAAATTAGCTAAGGGAAAGATGTAAAGATGTAAGTTGATCATGACATGCCTTAGCTGGGACTCAAATGAAATTCTTCATGCTATGACACACTTCCACAATCTTCAAGGCATCTCCAAAATTAGTGAAATCAACCAAGTCGGCCAAGACTAATGAGAACACTAGGTCTTCTAAGAACATTCTTCATTCAAGATCTAATTTTCTCTTTGCGTACCAATCCAAGGGTAGGTACATGATCAGGAGACATCCACAAGCACATTGAAATTATCAAGAAACAACCGTACAACTTCTAACCACTCTGTCAAGAGGATTTTTCAAACCAGAGCACATAAACAACACAACCATCTACTGTCATAAGGAAAAGATCGCTTGCAGACCACCAAATCATGAACCATTGAAGTTGAGGGCACTTAACATCATCTTAGACTTAACTCTAGAACTATAGACAAAAATACTTCAATGCAGAGAAATGCGGAGGAGAACACTTTCTCCATGTCACCACCAAATGTACAGGAAAAGTAGTTTACACTCTGGTGAACATAACTCACTCAAGTCTTCATACCAGAGGCTTACACTTGGAATATAACATCTTCATACAGATTTCTAGAAATAACTTCCAAAATCTGCAGACAAAGATATTCATCCTATAGGAAATGCAGAGTAATCTTTTGGACTGTTCTTCTATATGCAATGCACTATTTCTATTGAAACTCACTATTTCTACCGAAGGAACTAATTTTCTCAATATCCTCGACATCAAGATCAATTACATAAGTAAATACGAAGCATCTCACTTATTACAATAAAACAACAAAATAAGAGCACAATTGACACCAATGACAACAAAAATATGTTGACATCAATGCGAACACCAATTATGCACATAGTTGCAACACCTACAGGAACAAGAAGTCTGCAAGGAGACAAGTACTTTATGTTGCTTATTGATGATTATTCTAGAATGACATGGGTCACTTTTTTGAAGGAGAAATTAGAAGCCCTAGGCAATTTCAAATCTTTCAAGGCAATGGTTGAGAATGAGTTAGAATTGAGGATCAAATTCTTAAGGTTTGATAGAGGAGGTGAGTTTACATCAATGAATTCAACATTTTCTATGAAGAGCATCAGATAAAGAGACAATTCTTTGCTCCTATGACTCCTGAGAAAAATGGAGTTGTTGAAAGAAAGAACATGACAGTTCAAGATGCTACTAGGTTAATGATGTTAGAAGCAAACCTACCAAAAGTGTATTGGAGAGAAGATATACATATTGGTGTCTACATTCAGAACATAATCCATGTCAAATATAATGGCACTAAAACTCCTTATGAATTATTGTATGGAAGAGTTCCTACAGTGAAATATTTCAAAGTTTTTGGAAGAAAATGTTATATAAGAAGAGATGAAGAGTTAGGCAAGTTTGATGCTATGTGTGATGAAGGAATTTTCCTTGGATACTCGATTAAGAGTAAGGCCTACTGGTGCTACAATAAAAGATTGAGAAAGGTCATTGAGACTGCTAATGTGAAGGTTGATGAAGACAGGGAAATAACATCAGATCTAAGTGGCTATGAATTAGATGAACCTATTGTTACAATCAATGATGAAAATATGAAACAAAATGATAGTCAAGAAGAAAATATTCCAGAAAGTGTTGTTAAGACTCATAGGTATGTAAGGATTAGTCATTTAGAAGATCAGATTATTGGTAACAAAAGCAAAGGGGCATTGACAAGGAATAGAGTTGTAGAGGAATAGGTGAACTACTATTTGCTTTCACAGATTGAACCTAAACTGTAAATGAATCCTGTCACTTGATGAAAGTTGGGTAAAATCCATGGAAGAAGAGCTGATGCAAATAGAGAAGAATCAAACTTGGGAATTGGTTCCTAGACCTATTGATAAGAATGTGATTGGAATGAAATGGGTTTTTTAGAAAAAAAGATGAATGTAAATGGAGAAGTAGTAAGAAACAAAGCAAGACTAGTATGCAAAGGATATTCTCAGAGTGAAGGAATAGACTTTGAGGAGACTTATGCTCATGTGGAAAGGATTGAAGCAATAAGATTTTTTTTGGCATTTGTAGCTCACAAAGATTCTAAGGTGTATCAGATGGATGTGAAGTCTGCATTCTTGAATGGAGAGCTAGAAGAATAAGTCTACATTGAACAACTGGGAGGATTTCAGTTATCAGACCAAGGTGACATGGTGTGCAAATTGAAGAAGGCCCTATATGGACTCGAGCAAGCTCCTAGAGCCTAGTATACAAGGCTGGACAAGTAATTGCTGCGATTAGGATTCAGTAAAGGTACTGTAGACAGTAATCTCTACTTCAAAATTAATGATGATCAAATTTTGATTGTTATGGTCTTTGTTGATGATATGATCTTTGGAGGCAATGAAGGTATGTGTAAGAAATTGACAGAGGAAATGTACAAAAAGAGTTTGAGATGTCAATGTTTGGTGAAATGAATTTCTTTTTAGGAATGCAGATTACTCAATCAGAAAAAGGAATTTTTATTTCTCGGTCTAAGTATGTGAAAGAATTATTGAAGAAGTTTGGAATGGAGGATTCTAAGCCACTATGTACTTCTATAGTAACTAGTTGCAAGCTAAGCAAGAATGATGAATCACCAAAGACCAATCAGAAAAAGTATAGGTCTATAATTGGAGGAATACTTTATCTAACCCATACCAGATGTGACATAATGCATGCAACATGTCTTGTGGCAATATGTCAAGAAGATTCCAAAGAGTCACATGTCATGGTAGTCAAGAGGATCATGAGGTATTTAAGAGAAACTTCAGACTATAGATTGTGGTATCCCAAAGTTATTGATTTCACTCTTAGTGCTTACACAGATGTAGATTGGGCTGGAGATGTCAATGATAGAAAGAGTACAAGTGGAGGTGCTTTCCTCTTGGGTAACAGATTCATGTCATGGCTAAGCAAAAAGAAAGAATCAGTTTCCTTGTCTATTGTAGAAGTAGAATATATTGTTGCAGCATATTGCACTCAAGTACTTTGGATGAAGCAAACATTGAAGGACATAAGAGTTGTGTATGAAGAACCAATTTCAATATTTTCTGACAACACAAGTGCTATAAAAATTTCAAATAATCTAGTGATGCACTCAAGAACTAAGCATATATAAATAAGGTATCAATTTTTGAGGGAAAAGGTAACAGAGAATGAAGTGAAGATGGAATATGTATCTACCAAGGATCAGATTGCAAATATTTTCACCAAGCCTCTACCTAAAGATACTTTTGAGTATCTTAGGGAGTAGTTAGGGGTTATTACCCCTCCTTCTCTAAACGAAGATGCATAAGGAATGCATCAGTCTAGTTGTGCCCAAAGTCTTATTCTTTTATCTAGATTGTTGTTTTGAAGGCTACCTCTTAGGGGGAGCAGGTAGATGTTGCTGATATGAGTTCCTGATAAAGAGTAGTAAGTGTTACAATGGAAGAGTAATTCTAGTTTGATCAAAGAAGTATTATGCATGTATGTGTAGAGGAAGAGAAGTGACACCCTTTGCCATTAATGTCACAGGGGGAGAGAAATCATGTGAAAAACTCAGGGGGAGAAAGAGTTTAGATATGTAAAGAGAAAGGGGGAGAAAGTAATCAATGCAGAATATTGTCTTGATGGCTCTCATATTTTTTACACATCAATGTTTCCATCAATGACTAAGGGGGAGATTGTTGCAAGTATGTGCTTACCAATGTTTTGATGCTCTTGTTTTGACTTATATAAGATTGTCAATTGCGCTCTTGTTTTGATACTTACTCAAGTGTTGAGTTAGTTTCTTTGTATTGACTTATATAAGTGTTGAAGATAATGAGAATGTTTTCCTGATATTGAGTTCCAAAATTCTTTTGAGAAAATTTGTTCTCCTAGTGGAAATAGTGTGTTGCAGAGTTTCCTAGCTTGCAGAAGTATAGTGTAGTGTTTTTCTCTACATATTCTATCTACTGAATATCTCTATCTGTGGTTTGGAAGTTATGTTAAGGGATGTCTGTAGTTGCTATGTTTCAAGTTTGAGCATCTGGTGTGAAGATTTGAGCAAGTTCTATTCATCAGAGTAGAAACTATTTTTTTAAAGTGTTAAATGGTGACAGGGAGAATGTATTTTGCTCCACACTTCTCTGCATTTAAGTTTTATAATTTGCAGTTATGGAATTAGGTTTGTGATGATGTTATGTGCCTTCACTCAAAATGGTTTTTGATTTGATTATCTGCAAGTGATCTTTCCTTTTTGACAGTGGACGACAGTAATGTTCAAGTGCTTTGGTTTGAAGTATCTCATGGATAAAGCGTTTAGAAGTTGTGCAGATGTTCTTGGGGATGTCTCTAGATCATATCCTACCTTCAAATTGGTCTACAAAGTATAATCCGGATAGTGTATGAAGCATGTTCCTAAAGGTCTTAGTGTTAGCACATGTTTTAGTAGACTTGGTTGTTTTCACTACTTACGATTATACTTTGAAGATTGTGGATGCATTTTATTGCATGGAAGATTGCATTTGAGTCCCAACTAAAGAGTGTTGTGATCCACATTCATTCTTTTCTTTACAAATCTATTTAGGTCCAGACCTATTCTAATATTTGTATGTATACTGACCTTGGAGATTGTTCCAATGGTCAATGATTGTAATGTTGACCTTGATGTACATTCTAAGGTTGATGAATTGTATAAATTTACATGTAATGAATTCATGAATGACATATGAGGATGTGGAAATGAGTAGATAAGTGCGAAGAGAGAAAGTAGAGTAGAGCAGAGGAGATTTATTGTGCTTCAATGGAACTGAACTCTGGTATAGCATAGATGCTCCTATATCAGTTCACCAACTTTGGAAGTGAGCCACCCCATTGGCAATGAGCTGCTTCTTTTGTAGTGAGCATTATGGGCAGTGAGCCTTGTTGTAAATTTTGATATATCATTTATATTATGAGATAACACTCACCTTGGTTTCTCCCTTATTGGGCTTTCCATGTAAAAATCTGGTGTCTGGTGTGTCTCATGTGTGAATGTGTTTAAATTTCTAATTTCATGATTTCATGGTTAAAATACAATAACAATGATTAAGTGGTTGATGTGTTAATGGTTTTGACGTTTTGGTTACAACTGATTAACCCCCCCCTCCTCAGTTGTCTTGTTCTTTTCAATAATTCTACCCCCTCTCAGTTGTCTTGTGCATTCAACAGGATTCAAGATTAAATATATAAGGGGTTCCCAAAACAACTTCATTCATTACTTAGGTTTAACTAGTTATACCATTGCTTATGAAAATACATCATTATTACTTTAGAGCATTGTTAAATTGGGCACATCATTACTCTAATATATATGACTTTAATTTGGCAAGAGGTTTGTCTAAATCAAAATTCATGTATCCCTTACTAGTTTAACATGGAATTTGAACACCATATTGTTAACCAAACCAATGTATATTTAGAATATTGGACATGAATCAAAATTATATGTTCAGTACTCCATCTTTCACCCATTCTAGATAATGAAATCTAAGTTTCTAGTAATAATATCTCTTTATGAAGTCACAACTTGGTTAAATATCATTTCTCATCCTTTATAGAGATTGAATGTGTATATCTTTCATGAAAAGTAAGTCAGCATGTATTGTATACATTACTAATGGAAGTATTGTAGGGCCTAGTATCTAACTCGCAACCCCAACCATTTATCTTATTTTCAAACAATATGATTTTAAAATAATTTAGAATTGTATTTAGTAATATTGCTCTATCGAAGAAACATAATATAAATCTTAAAACATTGATTTAACCTAATGTTCAATGCTAGATATGAGGGGAAGAAACTTGATGTATTTTCACTCATGAGAATGTGGATGTCTCTAGAGTTTTCTTCTTAAATGATTCATACATTTTTTCTATCTTTTCCTTTTTTATAACATATTTTGATTTTGAAATCTAACTAGAATTGCAGAGTATTGATGCAGGGACTTCCGGAGGTCATAACTTTTGACTCAGATGTGGGTTTTCTACGAAATTTTACAGGTGGATGCGTTATGAGGTGGTCAGTGGTTTCCCAACCAACCCTAGTTGGTTGGACCTCGTCTTGGCACTTTTTCAGGGCTTGAAACTTTCATCTTGGCCCTCAAAATGGCAAATTAGTGTTTTTTTCTAGTTTTTTAAAAGTTGCTTTTTTTAATAACTCGAAACTCATGTTTCGAATTTAGGATGTTAGTTGGTTTTTCATCCTACCTTAGCTTTATGAGCTTTTTGGGAAAAAACTAGATTCTCAAGATATGATTGTAAAATTACCTAAAATGGCAAAATTTGACAATTGTCGAAATCAGCCAAAAAAGGTAAATTTTTTGTTTTTTTTGTTTTCTTAGATATAAGAGAGTTTTCTCTCATTGTAGCGGCAGAGTTGAGGAATAGAAGTTTTGTTATGTTTCAGCTTCCAAATTTTTGTCTCTCATGTTTAATGGCACAATTCTGTTGAGTGTATGTTGTGTGCTGCATCATTTAGTATCAGAGCAGGAAGATGGCTGGGAGAGGAAGAGGAAGAGGCGGTCTTGCCCAGATGCATAGAGAAATGCAAAATCTACAAAGGCAAATAACAGAACTTACAACACGGATGGAAACCCAAAGACTGGGTAGAGGAGGAAACGAATCCGACGAAGAGATAGGTCAAGGAGGCGTAAATCAAGATACAGAACATGAAGAAGAAGAATTAGAAGGCATGAATTTTGAAGAGAGGATGCTCAGGGCCTTAGAAGGAAAAAATGAAGGGATCAAGGTAGATGTTTCAGATTATGCAGGTAGTCTTAAACCAGAGGAGTTGATAGACTGGTTGAATGGCATGAGGAAATTTTTTGAATGGAAATCCATGACAGAGGAGAAGAAGGTAAAATTTGCATGCACCAAATTAAAGGGTCATGCAATGATTTGGTGGGATCATCTTCAAAAGGAACGAACGAGGAAAGGCAAGGATAAGATCAGGACATGGAATAAAATGGAGAAGAAGTTGAGAGAAAAATTTTTGCCCATAGATTATGCGCAAACCCTTTTTCATAGGTTTCAAAATTTAAAACAGAACCTCTCTTCTATGCAAGATTATACAAATGAGTTTTATACACTGTCTATACGTATAGAGCATCAAGAAATTGATGAACAAATGGCTGCTAGATATGTGAATGGCCTGAAATTTTCTATTCAAGATGAATTGAGCATGCATCGACTCAACAATATGGAAGAGGCTTACCAATTGGCTCTAAAGGCTGAAGAAAAACAAAACAAACAGTACCATCAGAGGAATAGAGGAGGAAGAAGGGGTACATCAACCCCATTTCGAGGAGGTTCAAATTATGGTAGGGGAGAGTCATCCCATGGTTTGGAAAAACAAGTAGACACTCGGCAAGATCCTCCGAATCAAGAATGAGGAAGGGGATTTCAAAGAGGTAGAGGTTATGGTAGCGGTAGAGGATGGGAAAACCAGAGAAGGCCTTTCACTTGTTTCAGATGTGGAGAAGAAGGTCATATGGCATTTGAATGCTCCAATTTAACATGCAAGAAAGAAATCAAGGAGGACAACCTAGGGTGAACATGATTCAAATGCAGCATGAAGTGGAAGGGACAGAACTGGAGGTTCCACCAGATGTGGGAGAAAGTCTCATGATGAGAAGAGCAATGGTGATTCCAGAGAAGGAGAAAACACAAGCCAAAAGCTCTGATGGTTCATGGCTTCGAACCAATATCTTCAGAACCAAATGCACTTCGGGTGGCAAGGTATGTCAAGTCATTGTTGATGGAGGTAGTTGTGAAAATATGGTTTCTAAAGAAATGGTAGACAAATTGAATTTACACTGTGAAAAACATCCTCATCCGTATCACATTGCATGGTTTAAAAAGGGAAATGAAGTCACTGTTGATAAAAGATGCCTAATTAAGTTTAGCATAGGGAAGATCTATCAGGATGAGATATGGTGTGATGTTGTCCCAATGGATGTCTGTCATGTGTTATTGGGAAGGCCATGGCAGTATGATAGAAAAGTTATGCATGATGGAGAGAAAAACACATACACCTTTTGGAAAGATGGCGCTAAGGTGATTTTATTGCCTCTCAAGGATGAAGGAAAAGGTGAGACCATGTTGTCTGAAAGAGATCTTGTTAAAGAAATGAAGGTGACAGGGTGTTGCTATGCATTAGTAGTGAAAAAAGATGAGGAGGAAGACATTTCAGTTCCCCCAGAAGTAGCTGAGCTATTGAAAGAATTTGCTGATGTTTTACCTAATGAATTGCCTGACGGTCTACCGCCAAAGAGAGATATTCAGCATCATATTGATTTGATTCCAGGAGCAACTCTACCCAACCAAGTAGCTTATAGGATGAATCCAACACAACATGCAGAGATGAATAAGCAAGTAACAGAACTCCTAAGTAAAGGTGTGGTGAGAGAGAGCATGAGCCCATGTGCTGTACCTACATTGTTAGCCCCAAAAAAAGATGGAACATGGAGGATGTGCACTGATAGCAGAGCAATTAATAAGATTACCATCAAGTATCGGTTTCCTATACCTCGTATGGAGGACATGATGGATGTCCTTGCAGGGGCTAAATATTTCAGCAAGATTGACCTACGAAGTGGCTACCACCAAATCCGGATTCGAGAAGGGGATGAGTGGAAGACAACCTTTAAGACTGGAGATGGATTATATGAGTGGATGGTTATGCCATTCAAGTTATCAAATGCACCTAGCACATTTATGAGATTGATGAACACTATACTACGCCCTTACATTGGTAAGTTTGTGGTAGTTTATTTTGATGATATTTTGGTATTTAGTAATAGCAAAGAAGAGCACCTACAACACTTGAGGATCATCTTTGGTGTGTTAAGGAAGGAGGAACTCTATGCCAATTTGAAAAAGTGTAGGTTCATGCAGGACAGTTTGGTTTTTTTAGGCTTTGTCATTTCTAAAGATGGTGTCAGAATGGATCCAGAAAAGGTCAAGGCAATTCTAGAATGGCCTAGTTCAAGCAGCATCATAGCAGTAAAAAGTTTTCATGGCTTGGCCACTTTCTATCAAAAGTTCATTCGAAATTTCAGTAGTATTGTAGCTCCTATAACAGATTGTACCAAAGGGAGGGAGTTTGTATGGACCAAGGATGCTGAGGAGAGCTTTAAGTACTTGAAGAAAAAGGTAACAGAAGCACCTATACTTGCATTGCCAAATTTTGATAAAGTATTTGAAGTAGAATGTGATGCCTCCCATGTGGGAATATGTGTTGTGCTTAGCCAAGCTGGAAAACCTATAGCTTTCTTTAGTGAAAAGCTGAATGCGGTGAGAAAGAATTATTCTACTTATGATTTGGAATTTTATGCAATTGTTCAAGCATTGAGGCATTGGAGACATTATCTAGTTCCCCAGGAGTTTGTATTGTTTACAGATCATATTGCACTGAGATACTTGAACACACAGAAAAAGTTGAATAGTAGGCATGCCAAGTGGGTCTCTTTCTTGCAGGGTTACAACTTTGTGCTGAAGCATAAGTCTGGAAAACAAAATCAGGTTGTAGATGCATTAAGTAGGCGTGTTACACTTTTGACCACAATGGAAGCTGAGGTGATTGGTTTTGATGCCATCAAAAATTTGTATGAGTCTGATGATGATTTTTGGGAGATTGTGGAACAATTGAAGGCACCAATATCTGGTAACTTGGATCACTTTAGGGGTGAATATTTTATGCAAGATGGGTATCTATTTAAAGGAAAACAACTATGCATACCGGCTAGCTCTATGAGGGACAACATTATCAGAGAACTTCATAGTAGTGGGTTGGCTGGACATTTTGGCAAGGACAAGACAATAGCCTTGATCGAAGATAAATATTATTGGCCAAAGATGAAAAGGGATATAACTAAGTATGTAACAAGGTGTAGAATCTGCCAAGTGGCTAAGGGACATTCATAGAATACAGGATTGTATATGCCCTTACTAGTACCAGCTGCACCATGGACAGATTTGAGCATGGACTTTGTGTTGGGACTTCCACATACTCAACGAGGTAATGATTCCATTTTTGTAGTTGTTGATAGGTTCTCCAAGATGGTTAATTTTATTGCCTGTAAGAAAACTAATGATGCAACGAGGGTAGCAGAGTTATTTTTTTCTGAAGTTGTTAGACTACATGGTGTTCCAAAGACTATTACCTCTGACAGGGATACCAAATTCCTCAGTCATTTCTGGAGGACTTTATGGAAGAAGATGGGGACCAAGTTACAGTTTAGTAGTGCCTATCATCCTCAAATAGATGGGCAAACAGAGGTAGTTAATCAGAGTCTGGGAAATTTGCTGAGGTGTATTGTTGGAGAAAAGCCAAAACAATGGGATTTGGCATTACCCCAGGCCGAATTTGCCTATAATAGTTCTGTTAACTGATCAACAGGAAAGTCCCCTTTCCAGATTGTGTATGGCAGGAATCCTCAGGGTGTTCTAGATTTGGTACAGCTACCAATGAAAGATCAGGTCAGTGATGATGGGGAAGCATTTGCCGAACAACTTCAACAGTTGCAGCAAGAAGTGAGACAGAAGTTGCAAGACAGTAATGAGAGGTATAAGAATTCAGTGGATACTAGTCGGCGACATCAGCCATTCAGTAAAGGTGACTTAGTGATGGTATATTTGAGAAAAGAGCGGTTTCCTATTGGAACATATCACAAGTTGAAGTACAAGAAAATTGGTCCTTGCAGAATTACAAAGAAGATCAATGATAATGCATATGAGGTCAGTTTACCAGCTGATCTCGCTATTTCTCCCGTGTTTAATATTTCTGATTTATATGCATTCCATGGTGAGGATGATGCTGAAGATAGTCAACCAGAGGTGGCATGGCACAACCACATTCCCCATAAGAAGAAGGAAAAGATTGCACAGATTCTTGATAAGAACACTATCTACACTCGGAAAGGGCGTTACAACAAGTATTTAGTACAGTGGGAAGGATTGCCACCAACAGATAGCACATGGATTACAGAGTGGGAAGTGCAGAGGTTAGATCCTGTCAAATGGCAGCAGTTTGAAG
Organism: Cunninghamia lanceolata; assembly: GCA_027924645.1. Lineage (NCBI taxonomy): Eukaryota > Viridiplantae > Streptophyta > Pinopsida > Cupressales > Cupressaceae > Cunninghamia > Cunninghamia lanceolata. The sequence goes on from BSBN01001054.1 coordinate 9,462,153, forward strand.
ACACTCACTTGCAGGAGCTGCGTTCTTTTCAACCAGAGGAGAATGATGCAGGGACTTCCGGAGGTCATAACTTTTGACTCGGATGTGGGTTTTCTACGAAATTTTACAGGTGGATGCGTTATGAGGTGGTCAGTGGTTTCCCAACCATCCTAGTCGGTTGGACCTCGTCTTGGCACTTTTTTGGGGCTTGAAACTTTCATCTTGGCCCTCAAAATGGCAAATTAGTGTTTTTTTCTAGTTTTTTAAAAGTTGCTTTTTTTAATAACTCGAAACTCATGTTTCGAATTTAGGATGTTAGTTGGTTTTTCATCCTACCTTAGCTTTATGAGCTTTTTGGGAAAAAACTAGATTCTCAAGATATGATTGTAAAATTACCTAAAATGGCAAAATCTGACAATTGTCGAAATCAGCCAAAAAAGGTAATTTTTTTATTTTTTTTGTTTTCTTAGATATAAGAGAGTTTTCTCTCATTGTAGCGGCAGAGTTGAGGAATAGAAGTTTTGTTATGTTTCAGCTTCCAAATTTTTGTCTCTCATGTTTAATGGCACAATTCTGTTGAGTGTATGTTGTGTGCTGCATCAAGTATTTTCAATCTTGTCAAACCAGATTATTATTGGTATCACATATTAAAATATAATCTAAATTATACAAAAATTTAGAACAACAGAACAAAAAAACATTTCTAAACATTTCTTATTCATTTTATAATTCCTTATGTATATCCAACTTATACCATAATTTCAATAACATAATTATTGCATGCCACTACTAACTTTTTATCTTGTTGTCTATATAGTGTCATGTCCAAATTTCACTTGAGTATATAACCCTCACATGCTCTAATAACTTTGGGAATGACAATCACCAAGATAGGAGAAAAGATAATTTAGTAAAATAACTTCTAAATTGTTTAAAACTAATTTAAAAACATTCAAACTAAATGCATAAAATTTTCATGATATATATAATGAATCAAATAAAATAAATTAATTTGTGCTTCAAATGCTATGTTAGAGCAATGAAATATCAAGAAAATGTATATTTTTTAAATTTCCTCAAAATAAAATTTTATTTCTTATAATCTTACTCTTTCTAATCATCGAGATCCCACAAAATGGTGCATAAATCATACTTTTTCAAAAAATCTCAAATTCTTGCTAGCGACAAGCCACATAGCTAAAAAATAAAAGTTATATGAAAATACAAAAGGGTAAATTTTTAATATAGATTCATCTTACTTAAACAAAATGACATCATTTAAGCTATCAAAATGCACCATTTGTGTTATCATACAAGTGTATACTAACTACAATCATTCTTAAAAGCATCCCAAGTACATACTGAATTGGAATAAAATCAAATTAGAACAAAATACATTCTCACTTAAAATGAATTATGATAAACTCTTATACTTTTAGTGTAAACAAAATTTGCATTGTACCAAGTACACATTTCTAAGGTATAGATTTGAATATATCCATGTTGATATACATAGGGACTAAGGGGATACATGGTGTTGTGTCATCCTACAACATTCCCACAAGAACATGCAACACACCAACTACAAACACAGCTCCCAAATTTCTCCACAAACACATGTGGTACACACAATCAATCCCTTCGTCAATATAAAGCCATGATCTAAAATTTATCTAGATTTAAACATGAAACCCCAAAGGATGCAATCACACCTCTAAAGAAACACTCTTACAAGCCACCATTTTTCATAACAATGTGGCACTCATGCCAAAGTAAAAAAAAACTTATATCCCAAAGGAAGAAAATACTCTCTCAAACCCATACACTCCTAATTCCTAGGATAATAAATAGTTATTCAAAAATAATTCATAATTTTTTAAACAAATATAGAAAATTGCTGCCATATCAAAACTCTAGAGCATGCTTCTTCAAAAATACTCAATTTATGCCAATGTTCAAGCTTCCAATCTCCAAAACTTTGCAATCCACAAAAACTAAATTTCAAAAGAACCAAAAAAACCAATCTCACAAGAGAAGAAGCAATAATAGAAAATCCATCAAATCATTTTTAAATTCAAAAATCATCTAACTCTTGAGCGTCGATGGAGGGGTTGACTCTTTGCATCCTGTTCATTCACATCACTACCTTTGTAGAAAGCTTAAAAAGATTCAAAACTTAATTTAAACATTATTTTGAAGCACAAATAGACCCCAACCTATGAGTATATATCCAAGGTACAAATTTTCATAGAAATAATGCAAAATAAGACCTTCAAAACTCCTGAAAATAATAATAAAAATTTTATAACTCAAAACCATAACTACACAAAGAACTTGGTCAAAATATCATAAAACATAAAATAAATACTAGTACACTCAAGAAAATACTAGTACTGATATAACATAAACCATATATGCAACTTAAAATGTCTAAATATTTCTCATAAATCATAGCATATGCAATTCTATAAAAATTAATTAAAATAAACTAATCAAATCATATTTTAAAAATTAAATCTTAAACACCAACTATCATTTATTATGCTCAAATACATATATCCAAACAAAACAAAAAATCCACTTAATTAATTATGTTCATAAAGTCTAATTATAAGGAAATCCAAAACTAACATTATCCAAAATTTTAAATAAAGTCTAAAGGTTGGGCCTCACATATAGGCCTTATGTTTTATTATTTTACATGTTTATATGTAGCTAAAATCAATGTCTGGTGTGTCATGCAGCTATCAACATATTTGGATGTTATTTACGATCATATAGGCGAATTGGAAAGCCCTTTACCATAGTAGGGAGAGGATAGTAACAGATATGATCATCTTCAAGAGGTTCCCACCTACATGCACATTCCATCAATTACTAAAATTAGTTATTTCTCAATCGTTTACTCAAAACATCATGGCTTATTTTTATAATGCTCTTATAATGCACTTACTTAAATTAGAAATGATAGAAATCTCACCTAAATTTAGTTACAAAGTTATGTAGGAAAATAGCAATTTCAAATCTTGCCAAATGGTATCCTGGACATTGACGGGAACCTTTCCCAAATGGCATAAACCATGGATTATTAGACAGCTCCTACAAATTGAATGAATAAGTTAAATTGGATTAGCATTATGTAGTACATAATATCATCTAAGTATTTTTAGAAATTCATAGTTAAACAAATGAGGTTGGTGCCTTGACATACTAGAGTAGGTTCATTTTTCCAACGCCATGGATTGAAAGTGAATGGTTCAGGATAGTATTTTTCATCTAAATGTGTCCCAACTAGGAGCACATAGACTGACCATCCTTTGGGAATGACAAAATCTGCATTTGCACTTAAATAGTTTACAATAGACTAACATTAAATTATTCAACTTGCTCAACTTAAAAAAGATTAAACCTAACTTAATATTTCACTAAATTTTACCTTTAAATTTAATATCTTGTCTTGCCTCTCTAACAGCACCATTTGCAACACTAGATAATCGAAGAGTCTCTTTTATCACCTACCAAGTGAACCAAATCAAACATATGGATGCCAATTTTCTTATGAAATCCAATACCATAGAGGAGACAAGAACATGGTAAAGAAGACTAAATTATGCACTCACACAATGAGTGAATTTCATTTCTTGATAGTTGTCCAATGTTAGCTTTTTATTTCCATTCTCCTTTAATAGAGAGTCATGCTCAGCCTGCATAATAAAAATTGAGTCACTTATCTTATGGAATATGATTTTAGGGATGAATTACTTATTAATAGAGAGTCTTTCACAATGATCCATTTTTAATGACTACTAAAAAATGGTTTGAATCCTAGGCCAGGAAAGAGTATGCTTTCTATAGTCTAGGGCATGTATTTTGTGTGTCAACTATCTATCATGTAAACCATTAGCACATTGTGTGTCTATTGTCCAGAAAATATTTTTGATACTTCTTCTTATATTATATACACCTAAACAATGTTCACCTTTAAACTAACTTAAATAAGACTAAAATAATCCTAATATCATAATTTGAACCATTAAAATTCACTTTTCAATATAAAATCTTTACTAATTCATTTGCACAGGCATTTAAATAATTTTCAACAATAGATTTTATGTTGACTAAAATCAAAAACATAACTCACATATGTTTAAGCTCTTTCTATTTTGACATCCAACCTAGTACACTATTCAAGCTTATGCCTAATAAGTATTAGTATTACATAGTCTATAGTCTTATTTTGAGATATAGCTAAACACTCACCCTTAGCTCCTCCAATGCTTGTGGACAATCTGTGAGAAATTTTATAGCAAACGCCATGGATGTGGATGAAGTCTCATAACCAGCAAACAACATAAATAATAAAAAATCAACAACAATATCATCTGGGAATGATTCTTCTTTCAATAGTTTCGTCAATAGATCATTACGGATCACTTCAGGATGTTCCCTTCTCTCCTCTATACACTCTTGAATCTTTCTTACGAGAGTTTCTCTTCCCTGTATTCGTCATGACTCAAAATTAGTATTGTATCGAAATACATTTATATTCATCAAACAATAACAAAATTAGACCACGTACCTTAATGCCTCTTGCATAAATGGATCCTGGGAATTTGATGGGAATTTGAAGGATACCTTCCACAAATGCCTCAAATGCCTCATAGATTTCTTCAGTTTCCTTATGAGGAGGTAAGTCCAACAATTTATTTCCCATTATGTTCAAAAGAACCTATGCACATTCAAGAAGAGGTTATTAATGTCAAACAAATTCTAATAATTACCATATAATATTCTATTAAGTATCTATAGAGAAACAAAATTATATAAATAACAAAATAAAGTTAGAAAGACATGATATCATTATATATTGGAAAGAAATTATAATAATTACAATATAATATTATGTTACATAATTATAAATTAACACAATCATACAAATCAAAGAATAGAATGGGATGACTTCAACAAGTCACATCTTATTATCAAATTTTAACACATGAATGAGAGGACTTCAACTTTTAACATAGGAGAAAGATTTGTTTAGTTGAGTACTTAAATATGTGATATAAATTTTAAATTGTCATTTTTTTAGGGAAGGAAAATATATTTCTAAGTCAATTTTTTATTATTTCTTAATATTCTAAAACTTTAAGTGATTTTAAACATGTATAACTATTATATTTTTTATACCTCATCTTGTAATTGCATCTTTATATAATTATATTGAGTATATTTTATATAATTCTATTGAGTAGAAGTTATATTATTATATTATTAGAGTTTAATAACAACTTTTAATAGTTCTTCATTAAAAAAATAGTAACATTACCATGTGCTATTACATCTATTAGTTTTGCATAACTATAAGATCCCTTCTCTTGATGAAAAATAATCTAAATAAATTTTTCAATAGTACTATAAGCAAAGTTATAAAACAAAATATTTATATTTTTTTTTGTCAAAAATGAAATTTCTTAACATTTATGTTTTTTTAATACCATTAATTTATTGTTAGTATTTTATAGAAAAGACTATGGATTACTAAGTGGCTACATCACCTACCTATATAATTGGGTAGGTTGCAACGTTTAATTCCCCACCTAAAATTACAATTTAAATTATTATTTATAAATAATAACCACTTAGTCATTTTTAGATATAGATTTTATAAATTATAATAGAAGGTATACTTTCAAATTAACATTTTTTAAATAAGTTTAAAATAATCAAGAAACTTATTTATTACTTTGGGTATTTAGAATTCAAAATAACAAATATTATGTTGGAGTTTTACATTTAGGTCTTTTAAATAATTTACATTTTCTTTTACTAGTAATAAATACAAAGAATATTTCATGAAATAAAGATATCCAACATACCTTATTACATTCATGCTGAAGATGGATGTCAATCTTACATTGCCATCTCTGTATTCCTTCATTGAGGGCATTTTGTATATCATCCATAAAGTCAGAGATGAGTCTATCATGCTTCAACAAATTGGCAGCAGTTGCATGGAGCTTTCTTTGAAGCTCACCATGGACATTAACTAAAGCATATTTTCCAAGAATATTTTGAACAGATTGTGGGTAATTAGCTTGGAACAACCTGCCCTCATTTTGCAAAACATATTTGTTGAACTCTGGATCCACTGATAGAACCATGCGTGCCCTTCCAAACAAGTTACATCTAAAAACTTGTCCATACCTACATTACAAATGATCTACATTCTCTTCAATCTATCATATAGGAGAGAAAAAATAGTACTAAAATTTTATAACTTAAAAATTTCTCAAATAATCTAATTGTTGAGATTATAAAAAATTTATATTATTCTTAAGTATCTAGTAAAGTAATACTTTATCGACAACTTTTTTTTAATTTTAAATAATCTTTAAAAACTTTATTCATATAACAAAAAAGGCCAAGAAGGTCAAATTACATGATAACGAGATAAGAGAAGTCATGAACAACAAAGACACCATAAACAGAAGAAGTAATCAGATTATGCTTGCCACAGTCATCCCTAAGACAAAACTAACCAACTAAAAGTCCCAGCAAGAATGTTATAGGGGCTGTTTAAATAGCCATATAAAATTTTCAAAAACAATTAACGGTAAATCTTTTATTGTACTTTTGAATGAAAAAAACTACTGTTTACTGTAGTCTCACCTCTTAAAACAAAACAATTTAATTCTCTACTTAGACAGAAGAACTTAACCAGGCCATCTGCTTAACATGTGAATTGTTTAGACCAAGAGCTCTTCCTATGTAAAAATGCCTAACAATTAGATAATCATCATTGACTCTTAAATTTCTTTCTACAAATACCTTCAGATCTTAGGTTTCTTAGTATCAATGGTCTAGATTATGTCTTCTTAATATCCAATGCCTATCACTGGTTTGGCTGCCATGGGAGGACAAAGAAGAAATGGCTGTTATGAAAGTTTACTATTTTTTCTTACTTCTACGAAACAAATTTAATGTACGTTTGTTTTATCTTATAATTACAGGATATAATCCATGGAATAAAACATGTTCAAGAGCAATATTTTTTTAGCAAAGTGAGTTAGTCGAATCATTTCCAAGACAAGCAATATCGCTATAAAAACAATCCTACTTCTGTATTTTGTATTCTGCAACATGCAATTGAAATGGGGAATTCTGTATTCTCACACATAACTAAATCAAGAAATTTGACAAGTATAGATTGCCTATTTTATTACCTCTTCACATGATCTTCAATGAATTGTCGTGGGTGAAGGGATCTCATGTCTCGGTAGAAACTGATCGTTTCTCCGATGAGTGGCCATCCAGTAGACCCTGGTGGAAGTGATATATGCTGTTTTTCGCTGCTTCCTCTTGCAACCCATATTATATTCCACAACACCAATGTCAGGGACAATACTACTCCAACCACAACCCAATCCAAATGCCCACCGAGTATTGACGTTTCCTCCATTTTTCAAGGCTCTCAAGAATAGATATAAATGGCAATCACACTTCCATTGTTATATAAGCCCAAGAGATCTTTTTATATATATTTGCAATCACGAAAAGTCTTTTATTATTCAGCATTTTTACAAATATTTTTGAACTCTATTAAATTTTCCAACAACCAAAGATTCTCTTATTTAACTTTATTTCTAAGTTTCAACAATGTACCGTTAACATTCACCTAACCTTCACTCTTTTCAAAAAGATTGGAGCTTAAATAAGCTTTTCCCACCAACCAACTACTAAAATTTCTCTTATTCAGCTTTAGTTCCAACTAATGTAATAATGGAACGTAAGAGCTATGTATTTGTAAGATTTAACTTCTTTAACAAAAGTATCTTAATTGCTATTGAATAAAAATTTGAAGTCTTATTGCTCCCTAATAATTATGACTCTATTGTTTCTTAATAAGCAATACATCTACTTTGGCTTATAGGCAATGAAATGCAAAGGATTGGAACCATTTAAGTCTTGCTCACAAGTACATTACATCCATGACACATTTGAATAGAAAACTAAAACAACACCTTTTTATTATGCAAACTAAAATCACAATTTTGCAATCATCCCTTTGGACTATTTTATAACAAGCATATATTCAAGGAAGAGCCTTCTCTATTGCCACTATCTCACTCTCCCTTTGAACTCTTTTCTCCTTTTCTTCTCTCCTTCAAGTATGGTCTAGTTCTTGATCACCACCATCTTCACCTCCCTAAACAACCTACTCTCATGTTGCCATGCCCAAACCTGGCTCTTGCAACCTCCACACACCTCCCTATGCATCCAATCCTACAAGTAGCTTGCACATCTTCTTTGTGCTTCCTCTTGCATGGCTTCTGTCACTTTTCCTCTCATCCCTTTCTTGACTCTTCCTCTTAGTCCTACATGGCTTGCTATCCTTTTCCTTTTCACCCTCATATCTCTCTCAAAGACCTTGGCCTTTCCTAAAACAGTCTTTGTGACTTGCTTCTTGAATCAACTTTTCTTGGCATCTTATTTCCTTGTCAAAATGTAGCACTGAAAATTCACCAAGCTACCTCTTGAGCACCCAAAATGCCCACATTCAATGTTGGATGCACCTTATAATTTAAAATTTTAAAATCCCCAATCTCTCACTAAGATTCAACTCTACACTTGATTCTTATAAATGTGGTTTGGAGTGGATGAATGGCTCTTTGTCCATTTGGTGCCAACATGGATTTCAAAATGTCCCTACTAGTAATAAACACACACTCCTTTTTGAATATGTATCCTTCCATCAACCTAGCCATCTTGCCGATTGCCTTAGGCATTAAATGCAAACCTACATAGATGTAGGAATACACATTTCTACTAAGTACCCATCATTCATTTCCTTGGTAACACTCTCTATACTATCACAACCTCCTTGGGAACACGTGTATCCAATCTCTTACCTTGTAGCCACCCTATATTGGAAAGAAGATGAAAGAACCTCTTCCCCTATAACCCATCTTTATGGATCAACCCTTTGCCCCTTGGGGATTGGATTTCATATGAATGACCAATCCTCTATCTAGCATTAGTCATAGGTTCATATTTATAGCCATTTATCATTTCATGTGGTGGACTAAGGTCACAAGACTGAAGAATACAATGGAATTAGTGACCATTACCTTCCTAAATGGGATCATTTTAAGGTTTGGAGCACTAGAGACCATTTTCACCAATAATTATAAGGGATTCATGGGGTAGGTATAATTCAATTTACTCATGATCATGGTATTTACTTAAAGACATCTTTAAAATACTATCCTTAGGGAAATGGATTAGCAAAATCTACCAACAAGAGATAATCTGATAGATGGAGGTTGAATAAAATGGTGAAGTCTTTTTTAGAATGGACAACTTTCTACAACTAGAATAGTAGAGACATGTCATGGAGGATCGATTACAAAATCATTAGGGCACAATTAAGTCATGGTTTTAAAAGAAAGCCATAGTCTAGGAGTTTAAAGTGGGAAACCTTGTGCTCACGTGGGATGAGCAAATAACAAATCTTAGATGACATGAGAAATTTGACTCTTATTGAGTAGCCCATACAACATTTTAGGTGTTATGTCGTAAATTGTGTACATTAGTTATGTAGGCACAATTTCACTATGTTTCGCTCCTCTCTTTAGTGATCCCAACCCTAGTTCATTTTTATGCCCACCTTAAAGCCTTGTTTTGGCCCCGTTTATAGAAAAGGTCATGATTTCGATTAATGTTTTGTCATAACCAAGAAAATAAATTGACATTTGGAGTTATCCCTACATTACGTGTGGGCTTGAGCCTTAAATTTCCCAAAGGGCCTAGAGTGCCTAAGCAGCATGGCCCATTCCATGTTTTAGGGAGGCAATTTAGGTCTACAAGTTGTCTTTAGTGTTTGTTAGGCTGACCCTAAACTCAAATTTACTTTTTGGCATGTGATGTCAAATCTTTAATTAAAATTACTCTTTTCTATATCCTTGTATAAAAGTAAGTGACTTGTTTCATTTGTAACTAGATGTGTTCTCAATTGGAAAAATCTCTCTATTACTATGCTCTCTATGCTATTGAATTATTGTAGGTTTTTTATCAAGTGGAGTTCATCTTTACTCTTGGAAAGATTTATATGAAGGCTAGGAGATGAGATGTTGAGTCTATCTCATTTGTTCTTTGTTTGAATCACTTTGCATGATTGGGAGAAGGGTTGGAACCACTAACTTGATATTGGCTTGAGTACCCTCCAAGGGTATGGTTGCATCACCTTCTTATTTACCAAACCTTCCGTGAATCTTTATCCTTGAGGTGAAGTTGTGAGCTTGCTTGAGTGAAGCATCCATTGTATCATTCCTTCCTATTTAATTGAGACATATAGGATTAAAGTTTGATATTATTTGATTAGATCTTGCATGTTACTGCTCATAGTTAGGATTTCTGAGCACACACAACATCTAGTTCTAGTCTTGGCTATCTGTAAGGTAGGAATACCAAAATTGGGGCTTATCTAAGGCAACCTCCTATATAGACACAACCATGTTCCCTTCTTTCTTTTTTGTAGATTGAAGAAATAGGTTCTGAGAGATATCAGTCCGGGAGAAGAAAGGTATTGCAGGTACGGATTCAACGAAGATTTAGTTTCTGCAAACCCTAAAAAATACCTAGGGCTCCCAAATACCCTAGTTCCTATGGCATTTTAACCCTAGGTTCCTATTCTGAAATGTTCACTCATCTTTGTTGTTCATTTAGATTCTCTGGTTTCATTTTTTTACTGTCATATGTAACTCAATCTTTCTCAATTGGGGTTTGATCTTTTTCCCTAGCTAGATTGGTTGAATTTGGTTTGACACTCATCTATACAAAAAAGAGGCAGAACCCCTGCTCTAGGGTAGAATCCATGCTCAGTTTGTGTCTCAATATTTGTAGAAGAGAGTTTGACCTAGCTTAACTCCTAATGTAAGAACCAATTCGATAAGATAGAATAAAATAATATTATCTTTATTAAATAGTATGAAAAAAGGGGAAGAATTAAAATTTTCCCATAATAACTCAACTCATGGTAATAACTTTCATATATAAATATTCAAATAAAATTCCATACATCAATGAATAAACGAAAGTAAATAAATAGGACTATGCCTTTACAATATTTAGCCATGTAAGCTTATACTAAAAAATATCGCCCATCCAATGTCTTTGATACCATACCATATCTTTGACACTGAAACTAGTGGAGAGAGAGAGAGAGAGAGCATCATCAAGGTGATTTACCGCCCAGCCATAAGGTTCATGCCACCCTGGGCTTCCTCCTATGGGAGAATCCTGACCCTTCGTGAGGGGTATAGAAAATTGAAGCCAGCATGCATGAAGGGATTTGATGCAACATGATTTATCTATTATCTCTATAGCATGTGTCAAATGCATATGTTGATCTAAATTATGATATGGCAGAGAGAAAAATAAAATGTTAAGCAATTACTATTACAAGGTTTGACTGAAAAGATTTGGCCAAAGCTTCTTTTAAGACAAACATGGTACATGGATTACTATTTGGAATCCACCCTTCTCTATTACTCCATATTCAACACCCATTTTGAATATTAGAATAAACATACAATTTTGTCATACATGCAACAATCAAAGATGCATCATGCAATGAGATACATAACCATACATCATCTAATGTGTATTCACATATACAATGAAGACTAGTCTCAACTATTTATAAAATAGATAAACTTCATCTTGGATGTTATTTCACACAATTTAGACACTACCATAGAAATTAGATTTGCTATTCCACTTCATAAAAAATAAGATTCGAACCTAACACAATGCTAGTCTTATCAATTTCAATACTTTCACATAAGATATATTAGGGAAAGATACTCTAGCTTAGTATAGTTATTTCTACAATCCTAGCTATTAAATGTTGCATGTATGTGCAGTTAGTGTTGTCATTGATGTCAACAAGCTTGTGTTGACATTGGTGTCAACTATATGACGAAAGGAATATTGCAAGAGTGTGAGTAGTTGGTCAGTTGGTATTGATTTGATGTTGTCTCTGATAATGAAGTGTTGAAGATGTTGATATATTTCCGGTGCTTGGTTTCTAGGTGCTTTTGAGAAAATTTGACTAATAGAGGAAACAATGTGTTGTAAAGGTGTTCTGGCATACATAGTGGTGTTCTGGTTTTGCTCCATATTTCTTCTATGTTGAAGATCTGCTCATGTGATTTGGATATGTTGTCCAGAGGTGTATAGAGGTGTTGCATTCAGACTTTGGCATTTTGGATCATTGTGCATAGTAAGGTGTGAACTCACCAGTGTGTGAACTGTGTATTGCAAAGGTGTCTGGGAGAAAGGTCTTTTCTCCACATTTTTCCATGGAGTGGTTTTAGGTCGTGCAGTTCTTGAAGTGTCTTTATAAGGTTTATATCCACCTTCACTTGAATTTGTTCTTGGTTTTCTGCTCTACAAGTTGATTTCTTGAGTTGTAGTGTATGGTAGAGATGTTTGAATGAACTAGGTGCATACTTTCTGTAGGTGAAAGTTGGTGCCAAGGAATTTTTTGGATTTTAGGATGTTTGTGGAATGTTCTAGATTATGTTCAAGCATGGTGTGTGGCTTGTGAGTCATCTTTGGTTTTGAGGAAGTGTGTACTTAAACGCTTATGGTGTTAACACAGGTTCGACCGACCATGGGTGTTTACACTAATTGTGGATTTGCTTCAATGATTGCGGAAGCATAGTGTGGAATGCATGAATGGATTAAGGTCCAAGCTAATGTGTGTTGTGGTCTGACTTCATCCCCTTCCATCGTGGAAATGTTTTAGTGCCAACCTAATTTGAATTTACATGGTGAAGGTATTTTACCGACCTTGGAGAATGTTTTCAAGGTTGAAGATGGTATAAATAAGTGTTAAGTTGTTGACTTAGAAGTGTGTGTGTGTGTATATGAAATGCGAATAATAGTGTGGTAGAGTATGAAGTGCAGTGCAAGATTCTTTCATGTGTTAGATTACTGGATGTAGTGAGTAAAAGGTGTCTACAATTCTTTAGTATGACTGTGATGGTGTTGGTGATATTATGGTGGACTTCTCTGTTTCATCGAGATTATTTTCTCATTGCAACATTCTTCTCTATCTTCTTTTCTATTCTGGCAGTGATTTGTTGGTAGTGAGCCTTTCTTTTGGGCAATGAGCCCAATTCCTTTTAGTGTTGATATTACTTTATATTGTGAGCTACTCCTCAACATGGTTTTTCCTTTCTTGGGTTTTCCACGTAAATATGGTGTTCTCTTGTGTATGATGTTGATTTGGTATAGTTTCTATTATTTTTCTTGCCTAATCATCTTAACAGTTTAAGGGTTAATTGAATTAATGTGGATCTAAATGTGTTTGTGGGTTTTTGGAATTATAAGTTACAACTGATTCACCCCCCCTCTAAGTTGTCTTGTGCATTCAAAAATTGGTATCAAAGCCAAGTTCCTTGGAAGAAAGCTTAACCACTTGAGGTAGATCTAGGATGGCGCACAAGAACAATGTTCCCTTGTTTGACGGATCAGACTATGCATTCTAGAAAATAAGGATGGAAGGTTATATAATTTCTCTTGGATATGAAATCTAGAAGTCTATTGAGTCTGCATACACTATACTTGAGAATGGTTTGAGTATTGCTAATGAGATCAAGGCTTATGAAAACAATGGTAAAGCAAGGTATCCTCTTTTAAGTGGGCTTACTAATTCTGAATTGGTGAAAGTTATGAATCTAAAAATTACTAATGAAATTTGGGAAATGTTAAAAAGCATTTATGAAGGAGATGACAACGTCAAGAAAGCTAAGATGTAGAATTTGATGATCATGTTTGAGACCATGCAAATGTCTTAAGATGAAAAGATCACAAGCTACTTGTAGAAGGTGGATGAAGTTGTTAATAGCATAAGAGGTCTTGGTGGAGAAATGGAATAAAAATAGGTGGTAATAAAGCTACTTAGAACTCTCCCCAATGCTTACAATCATAAAGTTTATGCTATTGAAGAATTACAAAATCTGGATCAATTTACGAGAGATCGGTTGTATGGTACTTTAACTTCTTTTGAAATGAGAGAATTTGGTACAAGTGCAAAAGTTGAAACTACTTTTAAACCTAGTAAATTAGAGAAGATTGTGGAATCAGATCATGAGGATTCTAATGATATGGAAGCTAACTTTGTGATAAGAATGAAAAAGGGTACTAGTAAGTACAATGGTATGTTGCCTTTCAAGTGTTTCAATTGCAGTAAGATAGGTCATTATGCTTCAAGATGTCCAGACATAATTTTGAAAAGTAAAAATAGGGAGAACAAAAGTAAGGTGATTAAGAAAAGTCATTATGTTAGAGAAGATGCAAGTATATCCAATGATGAATCTAATTATGAATATGATGAGGATAGTGAATTCTTGTTCATATCTTTAAAATATAGTATTGTTTCTACTAACTCTAAGGGATGTGTGAAGGAAAGGGCTCCAGAAGTAAGTACTAATGTTGTAGGCACCTTGATATCTTCTTTTCATGCTAGAAAAGAAAAGAACTACTGGATCATTGATAGTGGATGCTCAAATCATATGATCGGTGATAAGAGTCAATTTGTTGAACTTGAAAAATATGATGGAGGACTTGTTATGTTTGGTGATGATACATCTGCCAAAATTTATTGAAAATGATCAATCAATTTTGATGGAAAGCATAACATAGATGATATTCTTTATATTAAACATTTAATACATAACATCTTGAGTGTTGGACAAATGTGTAGCAAGGGATACAATCTTATGTTTCAGGATGGTGGTTGTGAGATCAGAAAAGATTCTAGAACTATGATAGCTACTTGAAGAAGGATCGATGGAAATGTCTATCAGCTCAAAGGTGCTGATGGTTATTGTTTTATGACACGGATTAGTGACAGTTGTGTATGGCATAGAAGACTGTGTCACATCAATTTTGATAGCCTAGTAAGAATGAGTTTAGTTCAAGTTGTGAAAGAGATCTTCCAAAGATTACAAAGCCTATCAATGTTGTATGTAAGGAGTGTCAAGTTGGAAAACAACAAAGAAGAAATTTTAAAGTCAAAGATTGTACTGGACTATTGGAATTGGTGCATAGAGATGTTTGTGGCCCTACTAGAGTACAGAGTTTTCAAGGTGATATGTACTTCATGCTACTAATTGATGATTGTTCTAGAATGACATGGGTTACTTTACTTCAAGAAAAGTTATAAGCCTTAGATAAGTTTAAAGCATTCAAAGCAATGGTTGAGAATGAAATGGATATGAAAATCAAATGTTTGAGGTCTAAAAGAGGTGGAGAATTCACCTCCAATGAGTTTAACACGTTTTGTGAGAATCATGGAATAAAGAGGCATTTATCTATCTCTAAGACTCCTCAGCAAAATGTAGTGGTTGAAGGAAAGAATAGGACTGTTTAAGAAGTTGGAAGGATAATGATAAAAGAATCAAATCCACCAAAAGTCTACTACATAGAAGCAATTCATATAGTTGTTTATATACTGAACAAAGTGCAAGAAAGTGCAAACAACACAAATACTCCTTATGAGTTATGGTATGGAAGGATTCCTACTATCAAATACTTCAGAGTGTTTGGAAGAAAATGCTACATCAAAAGAGATGAAGAAAACTTGGAAAATTTTGATGCAAGATCTAATGAAGGTATCTTTCTTGGATATTCTCATTAAACAAAAGCTTACCAGTCCTACAACAAGAAGCTAAGAAATATTATTGAAAGTGAAAATGTCAAGGTTAATGAAGACTTACAGATGAATTGAGAGGTGAATGGATATGAATCAGATGAGTCTTCTTATAGTGAAGAAGAAAAAGATAAAGAAAAGGAAGTACAATTTGAAGAGGAAGAAGCTCTAGAAAAGATTCCTAAAACTCCCAAGTATTTGCAAAAGCATCATTTTGAAGAACAGATCATTGGTGACAACAGCAAAGCTATACTAACAAGAAGGAAAGTTGTTGAAGAATATGTAAATCTATGTTTACTTTCTGAAGTTGAACCTAAAATAGTGATTGAAGCACGCAAGGATGAGTATTGGATCAAGGCTATGGAAGAAGAACTAATGCAGATTAAAAAGAATTAGACTTGGGAACTTGTCCCAAGACCAATAAACAAAAATATGATCGGAACTAAGCATGGTTATACTGGAACAAGATGAATGAGAATGTAAAAGTGGTAAGAAACAAGGCAAGGCTTGTGTGTAAAGGCTATTCACAAGTAGAAGGAATAGACTTTGCAGAAACATATGCTTTGGTGGCCAAAATCAAAGCCATCGAGATGTTTTTAGCTTTTGTAGCACATAAGGATTTCAAAGTATACCAAATGGATGTGAAGTCTACTTTCTTGAATGGTGAACTGGAAGAAGAAGTATACATAGAACAAGTGGAAGGATTTCATTTATCAAATAAACCGGATATGGTTTGTAGATTGAAGAAGGCACTGTATGGATTGAAACAAGTTGTTAGAGCTTGCTATGCAAGGTTAGATAGGTATTTGTTATAGCTAGGATTTAATAAAGGTACCACAAATAGTAAGTACAATGGTATGTTGCCTTTCAAGTGTTTCAATTGCGGTAAGATAGGTCATTATGCTTCAAGATGTCCAGACATAATTTTGAAAAGTAAAAATAGGGAGAACAAAAGTAAGGTGATTAAGAAAAGTCATTATGTTAGAGAAGATGCAAGTATATCCAATGATGAATCTAATTATGAATATGATGAGGATAGTGAATTCTTGTTCATATCTTTAAAATATAGTATTGTTTCTACTAACTCTAAGGGATGTGTGAAGGAAAGGGCTCCAGAAGTAAGTACTAATGTTGTAGGCACCTTGATATCTTCTTTTCATGCTAGAAAAGAAAAGAACTACTGGATCATTGATAGTGGATGCTCAAATCATATGATCGGTGATAAGAGTCAATTTGTTGAACTTGAAAAATATGATGGAGGACTTGTTATGTTTGGTGATGATACATCTGCCAAAATTTATTGAAAATGATCAATCAATTTTGATGGAAAGCATAACATAGATGATATTCTTTATATTAAACATTTAATACATAACATCTTGAGTGTTGGACAAATGTGTAGCAAGGGATACAATCTTATGTTTCAGGATGGTGGTTGTGAGATCAGAAAAGATTCTAGAACTATGATAGCTACTTGAAGAAGGATCGATGGAAATGTCTATCAGCTCAAAGGTGCTGATGGTTATTGTTTCATGACACGGATTAGTGACAGTTGTGTATGGCATAGAAGACTGTGTCACATCAATTTTGATAGCCTAGTAAGAATGAGTTTAGTTCAAGTTGTGAAAGAGATCTTCCAAAGATTACAAAGCCTATCAATGTTGTATGTAAGGAGTGTCAAGTTGGAAAACAACAAAGAAGAAATTTTAAAGTCAAAGATTGTACTGGACTATTGGAATTGGTGCATAGAGATGTTTGTGGCCCTACTAGAGTATAGAGTTTTCAAGGTGATATGTACTTCATGCTACTAATTGATGATTGTTCTAGAATGACATGGGTTACTTTACTTTAAGAAAAGTTATAAGCCTTAGATAAGTTTAAAGCATTCAAAGCAATGGTTGAGAATGAAATGGATATGAAAATCAAATGTTTGAGGTCTAAAAGAGGTGGAGAATTCACCTCCAATGAGTTTAACATGTTTTGTGAGAATCATGGAATAAAGAGGCATTTATCTATCTCTAAGACTCCTCAGCAAAATGTAGTGGTTGAAGGAAAGAATAGGACTGTTTAAGAATTTGGAAGGATAATGATAAAAGAATCAAATCCACCAAAAGTCTACTACATAGAAGCAATTCATATAGTTGTTTATATACTGAACAAAGTGCAAGAAAGTGCAAACAACACAAATACTCCTTATGAGTTATGGTATGGAAGGATTCCTAGTATCAAATACTTCAGAGTGTTTGGAAGAAAATGCTACATCAAAAGAGATGAAGAAAACTTGGAAAATTTTGATGCAAGATCTAATGAAGGTATCTTTCTTGGATATTCTCATTAAACAAAAGCTTACCAGTCCTACAACAAGAAGCTAAGAAATATTGTTGAAAGTGAAAATGTCAAGGTTAATGAAGACTTACAGATGAATTGAGAGGTGAATGGATATGAATCAGATGAGTCTTCTTATAGTGAAGAAGAAAAAGATAAAGAAAAGGAAGTACAATTTGAAGAGGAAGAAGCTCTAGAAAAGATTCCTAAAACTCCCAAGTATTTGCAAAAGCATCATTTTGAAGAACAGATCATTGGTGACAAGAGCAAAGCTATACTAACAAGAAGGAAAGTTGTTGAAGAATATGTAAATCTATGTTTACTTTCTGAAGTTGAACCTAAAATAGTGATTGAAGCACGCAAGGATGAGTATTGGATCAAGGCATGGAAGAAGAACTAATGCAGATTAAAAAGAATTAGACTTGGGAACTTGTCCCAAGACCAATAAACAAAAATATGATCGGAACTAAGCATGGTTATACTGGAACAAGATGAATGAGAATGGAAAAGTGGTAAGAAACAAGGCAAGGCTTGTGTGTAAAGGCTATTCACAAGTAGAAGGAATAGACTTTGCAGAAACATATGCTTTGGTGGCCAAAATCAAAGCCATCGAGATGTTTTTAGCTTTTGTAGCACATAAGGATTTCAAAGTATACCAAATGGATGTGAAGTCTACTTTCTTGAATGGTGAACTGGAAGAAGAAGTATACATAGAACAAGTGGAAGGATTTCATTTATCAAATAAACCGGATATGGTTTGTAGATTGAAGAAGGCACTGTATGGATTGAAACAAGTTGTTAGAGCTTGCTATGCAAGGTTAGATAGGTATTTGTTATATCTAGGATTTAATAAAGGCACCACAAATAGTAATCTTAACTTCAAAGCTGAAAATGATCAAATCCTAATTGTAGTTTCATTTTTTGATGATATTATTTTTAGACGATATGAAGCTATGTGTAAGAAATTTTCAAAGGAGATGTAGAAAGAATTTGAAATGTCAATGTTTAGTGAGATGAACTTCTTCCTTGGGTTACAAATCAATCCAACCGATAAAGGTATTTTTATTTCGCAATCAAATTATGTTAAGGAAATGTTGAGGAAGTTTGGAATGGAAGATTCCAAACGAACATGTACCCCTATGGTTACTTGTTGCAAGATGAGAAAGAATGATGAAACTCCTAAGGCTAATTAGAGTAGATATAGATCAATGATTAGAAGATTGCTCTATCTAACTACTACTAGACCAGATATTATGCATGTAGTTTGTCTTGTGGCTAGATTTCAAGAAGATCCTAGGGAGTCACATGTTGCAATAGTAAAGAGGATATTTAGATATTTAAAGGAGACTCCAGATCATGGCTTATGGTATCCAAAAGATACTGACTTTACTCTAAGTGCTTACACAGATGCAGATTGGGCTGGTTGTGCAAATGACAGGAAAAAATCAAATGGTGGTGCATTCTTTCTTGGATATAGATTAGTGTCATGGCTAAGCAAGAAACAAGATTCAGTGTCTTTATCTACTATAGAGGTAGAATACATTGCAGTAGCATATTGCTACACACAAGTGTGTGGATGAGGCAAACCTTGAAGGATATCAGAGTTGTATATGAGGAACCAATTCCTATCTTCTATGATAATACAAGTGCTATTAATATTTCAAAGAATCTGGTGATGCACTCAAGGACAAAACATATCTCAATTCGGTATCACTTTTTTAGAGAAAAGGTTGCATAGATAGAAGTGAAGCTTAAGTATGTACCTACAAAGGATCAGGTTGCTGATATATTCAATAAAGCTCTTCCTAAGGATACTTTTGAGTTTCTCTAGGAGAAGTTGGGGGTTATTGCCCTTCCTTCTTTTAACTAGATGCATAAGGAGATGCATCAGTCCATATGATTTCAAGATTCATTCTTTGTTATGGATTGATGTTGGAGGCTACCTCTAAGGGGGAGTAGCAAGTGACTTTATTGGTTGTTACAATTAGGGGGAGTATGTAGAGTAGTAAAAGAAAAGATGTTGCAAAGAAGTGGTGAGTAGGTACAAGTATGAGTAATGTCAAAAGAGGGTAGTGAGAGAGAGTTGTTTTTCCCCTTCCGATTGATCCCAAAGGGGGAGAGAGATTAATGTGAAAAAGGAAAGAGACAGTTGACAAGAAGAGAGTACTAAGCTAAGGGGGAGAGAAAGAGAAAGGAAAAGAGTTTGAATGAATCATAGTATTGAGGATGTTGTTATGTTGATGTTTTTTCACATCATATGTTGTCATCAATGACAAAAGGGGAGATTGTTGAAAGTATGTCCATTTAGTGTTGTCATTGATGTCAACAAGCTTATGTTGTCATTGGTGTCAATTGTATGAGAAAAGGAATATTACAAGAGTGTGAGCAGTTGGTTAGTTGGTATTGAGTTGATGTTGTCTCTAATAATGAGAAAGTGTTGAAGATGTTGCTAATATATTTTTGGTGCTTGGTTTCCAAGTTTTTTTGAGAAAATTTGATTAATAGAGGAAATAATGTGTTGTAAAGGTGTTCTGGTTTCACTCCACATTTCTTCTATGTTAAATATCTTCTCATGTAGTTTGGATATGTTGTTTAGAGGTGTATAGAGATCTTGCATCTAGACTTTGGCATCTTGGATCATTGTGCAGAGGAAGGTGTGTTCACCAGTGTGTGAACTATATATTGCAAAGATGTCTGGGAGAAAGGTCTTTGTTCTGCATTTCTCCATAGACTAGTTTTAGGTCTTGTGGTTTTGGAAGTGTGTTTATAAGGTTCATATCTACCTTCAGTTGAATTTTTTCATGGTTTGGTGCTCCACAAGTCAATTTCTTGAGCTGTAGTGTATGTCAGAGATGTTTGAATAAACTAGGTGTGTACTTTCTTTACGTAAAAGTTGGTGTAGAGAAATTTGTTGGATTTTAGGATGTTTATGGAATGTTCTAGATTGTGTTCAAGCATGGCATGTGGTCCGTGAGTCATCTTTGGTTTTGACAAAGCATGTACTTAAACATTTATGGTGTTAACATAGGTTCAGCTGACCTTATGTGTTTACACTAATTGTGGATTTGCTTTGATGATTGTGGAAGCATGGCATGGCATGCATGACTAGATTTAGGTCCAAGCTAAGGTGTGTTATGGTCTTCATTCATTACTTTCCACCATGAGAATGTTTTGGTACCAACGTAATTTGAATTTACATGGTGAAGGTATCTTGATGACCTTGAAGAATGTTTTCAAGGTCAAAGATGGTATAAATAAGTGTTGAGTTGTTGAGGTAGAAGTGTGTGTGTGTATGAGATGCGAATATTAGTATGGTAGAGTGCAAAGTGTAGTGAAATATTTCATGTGTTGGATTATTGTATGTAGTGAGAAGGAGTCTACAATTTTTTAGTATGACTGTGACGGTGTTGGTGATGTTGTGGTGGACTTCTCTATTCCATTAAGATGATTTTCTCATTGTCTTTAGGGTAAAATTTGGATTTATTTAGTCTAGTGTTTAAATCCTCCTTTCACCTAATACATTCAAGGACCCTTGGATCGAGTGACAGAGAACTATCAGGTCCTTGGTCACTTAAAAATGTAGGGAAGCTTGGATTAGGGTGTTTAATTGTTAATTTTCCTTCTCTTATGCTCAATTATAGATCAAAACCCTAATTATGCAAATACAAAAATAAACAGATGAATTATGGGAAGTGCCTCTATATAAAGCTGTAAAATCATAAATGAATGTGCACCTATTTTCAGGTTTCTGAGGAAGAAAAGTCAGGGAAAAAAGAGTGGGCACCCAAGTCCAATGCCCTGCTTTTTGTCGGGATCTGTGGACAAGATTTGCAACATGTTCCTACTGCACCAAAGGTTTTTCTGTCAAAAAACTTTGAGGACTAATGAGTGGGTGCCCAAGTCTAGGTAACTATTTCTTTCACTAATCTACAATTCTGACAGTCCAATATGCCCTCCTGCAACTTCACTTTGTCTGCATCATCAACCTGTAACCTTCAATCATAAAACTTTGGGAGGGGGTTGTGGTGTTTAGGAGCCTGCCTCAATCAAGCCCTAGAAGGACACTTAAGTCTTCCAAACACCTTTTTCAAATAGAGAGTGCATGCCTAGGGAGGCTGAGGCAAAAACTAAAAGAATAATGATCACAAACACAATATAATGACACCTTGTAGTGAAGATCTCATTGGAGGAAGATGCTCTTCATTCCATGATGAAATGGATGCTCAAATCTGTAAACACAAACACATAGACTACACAAATTGGCTCTTGTAACACAATGAAAGCCTTGAATCACCAATGCACAGACAAGTTGATAGCTAGTTGTCATCTAGTCTCTAAATTAATGCCTACACATGCTTTTATATGCAACTACAAACACTCCCGCCAAGAATTTCATAATTCAAACTTACCGTGTTAGCATAGGACCCAAATAATGGTCACAAGATGACACCCAAAAATTGGGACTACCCTAAAATAACGTAGGACTAGGGCATGAGCATCGAAGTCCTCCCTCCCTATTTTGGGTAGCAATCATCTCAAGTAGTCCCCCTAGGTCCTATTTGTCAGGATACTTAGGGGTTTTCAAATTAGGATGTTGAAATATGATGCAAAATGTCCTAAATGCACATAAAAGACCTGAGAGCTAAACGTAAAGAGCAAAAAGCCCCCAAGGGGACATTTTCCAACGTTACATTTAGCCCCCACTTTAATGTATGTATAAATGCAAGACCAATACATGCATTAAAGTACAATCACAAACACAGAAACATGCCAAGCACGAAGAAGACACGCCAATCACATAGAAGACAGTAACAGGAACACAAAACATGAAGAAGACAGTTGCAGTCATGTAGAACATGAAGAATACAGTAAATGCATAGAATACACATTAATGCATAGAAGACATCCATGATTTCATTTCTTTTCTTTTTCTTATATATGAAATACAGATGCAAGTACTAGAAAGTAAACAAACCTCCCATAATGCAGGAAGCACTCATCATGCTATTCTTTAGACTACATATATGGGGCAACACATGCAAGACATGCAAAACCTCCCAAAATGTAGGGACCACTCATTACGCTTGTCTTTAGATTGCATATGGGGCAACAAACATGCCAAACAAAGCAAGCACGTGAAACACACACACTTGAAGACATAGAGAAAACATGACAGACAAGTGATGGAGTGTTCCTATTTCTAGGCTCAACACCATCTCAGGCACATTATAGGAACACACCAACGATTGCACTTTGCCACAACAATCATCGAAGACACGCTTAAGGGTTCAGTTAGTCACAGAACCACTGCTCGCCTCTCCAAAGGACTTTTAAAAATGATAGGATGATGCAATCTTCTCCAAGAAATACACCATCCCCACCTCCATAGAGGGCTTAAGATAAAAAGCATATACATGATATCCTACCTCCACAGAGGGCTTACATGATTGATTAATTGCAAACAAACTCAGGATGCATGAAGCACTCATCTCGTTGGTCTTTAAACTACATCTAAGGAGAAGCATGTTGCTAACATCTATAATAGACAACTTACGTTATATGCCCCCACCTTAAGGTGGTTAATATCATGCATCGATATGAAGCATGTTAAGGTAGGAAGAAAACACACAAGGGAACATAGCCTTTCACAAATCCCATGCCCCCTGGAGGTGACATGTACTTTACGATCGCCAAATGTTCCCATAAACACATCCCTACAAGAAACATGTTAGTGTCTACAACATCATGATAAATAGCAACACCAATGCATATGATTAACCACTCAAAGAGCCAAGGTTATACTACTAATTCAGAGTTTGAGGATAACCGTGGGTCTATATCATGAATCTCTCTGAATCGAGCACCATTAAGGCCAGATTTAAAGACAAACAAAGGTGCATAGAGTAGCAGTATTGTTAAGGTTTGTAAATGCAATAGAAACATCATCAAATTCACTACATGGAATTCATGAGTGCTTCCACTAGCCAAGTGTTGGATAAAATATACAACCCCATCGTCATATTAGGAACTAAGTCCATTTTTTTATTGCTCTCGAAAGGGACACTAGGTCCGCATCAGTATAAATGTTTTTCGTCATCTACCCACAAGATAGAAACACTAGAGGAAGGGAAACAATAAATCAGAGAGGAGAAACAAGTGTATTAGGGATAGTCACGTAGGAGGGTGCCCCCAAGTCACCAACTATAATGCTATGTTTGTAAGACACAACACACAACAATGAAATTAGAGAGAGAGACAATATAGAAGAATGATGATACAAATAGAAGGTCACAACAGATGCGGTCTCCTAGTATCCTAGATCTTACAGGACAATCAGGGGTCATCCCAAGAGGCCTAAACAACACATAACACATCACAGGGGAAGCACATCCTGAGAAAAAGGTTAGAAATACTTACCTGTAGGGTCTTCATATTAGATTTTGGAACTGACGAACCTCTTGGAGAGGTACTTGATCATGTTTAATGCAAAATTTGAGTGGTTTTTATGAAAGTCTTGTTTATTATCATATGATACTTTCTTTGTAACTCCTTGTGTAAATGTAGCTTTTTGTTTCTTATGAGGAGGGGAACCACTTTTTTCTCCAACTACTGACAATCGTCTAACTCTTTTCTAATTTTTATCGAGTTTTCATTGTTGAATCTTTCTAGCATGGTAATGGGAATTATCTTGTACCATCTTATTTATTTGTATCGATTGTTGTTCTTTCTTTTCTAATGCATTTTGATTATCTGCCGATCCATATAAGGATAATGGAGGAGGAACCTTTGCATAAATTCCATTTCTTCGTGGATGAGGTGGATTATCCGCTTGTTTCTTATCCACTTCAATCATTCCCACGATGTTATCATAGTCCAAGTAATCATCCTCATCTACTTCCACTAAACCCTGTTCCAACATATTGGTTTTAGTATGCTTAGGGAAAGGATTGGTGAAGATTTGTAAGTTCTGATTTGGCAGAGCAACTAACTTGTTTCCATTATCTTTCAAACCTGATACTTGGATGACATTTGAATCAATAAGGTCATGTATCTCATGTTTAAGATGCATACATCATTCAATGTCATGTCCTTGCATTTGATGATAATGACAAAAGGCATTAGCATCAAAGTAAGGTCCTTGTTTACTAGGATAAATAGGCTTGATCGGGGGAAGCTTCAGAATGTTATTACTGACAACTTGGTTCATGATGGAATGATAAGACTCACATATCAGAGTGAACTTTCTTGGTTGATATAATGCTTTCTTTGGATTAGTGATAGTTGAAACATTTGAAAAGTTGTTCATATTCGGTCCATTAACCTTGATGAAGCTCCTATTATTATTATTCCTCTTAAAGTTGTTTTGTGATGATCCACCCGTGGATTGACCAACTTGAGCTGATGAGTTTTGATTTTCATACTGACTAGACAAAAGTTGATAATCATGAAGGGCAATGCATAAATGTTGAAAGGAGTTATTCTTCATCAAGAGGATCTTATCACAAATATTAGGTTGTAGATTTGTAATAAATATCTTCTAAACATCCTCATATTTCATTTGATACTGAATCTGAGCATAAAGTCCTTGATACTAACTAATAAATTCAGTCAACTTCTCTTTCAGACCTTGTTTGCATTGAACTAGGTCAATTAGAGTAACTTGGGGTCCGATATTTGGTTGAAAATGTTGTAAAAAATTAATCAATCAACTACGAAAAGGAGTGTATTGAATTCAGAGGCAAAGAACAAAACTATTCTAAAGTGGTATCTTTGATAGATCGCAGGAAAAGTTTTGCCAACAAATCCTCTTCAAAATAGAAATCGCTACACATAGCTGTAAATGCTACCACATGAATATTAGGATCACCTTGTCCACCATATTTTTCAAAGCGGGGAGTCTCAAACCTCTCAGGCATAGGAGTTCTCAAGATTGCATAGGAAAGGGTATTATGGGCATGATATGTTGGTAGACTAGGCTGTGAAAAGTTTGTCAAGTTTGTTACCTTTTGTTGTAAAGCAATCATGCCCTGTAAAAGTTGGTTTAGGATGGCATCATTTGGAGATACAGTTTTTTGTGAGGAATTGGAACCAAAGTGAGGAGGTGAGTGAGCTTGAGATATGATAGACGGAGGCTGAGAATATGTCAACAGTGGTTGGCCATAATGATAGGTGGAAGATGGTTGTGAGTAGGTAATAGGTGGCTGGAAATGAGTGGAATAGATAGGTGGTTGAGAACAATTATGCATAGAGGAGGTCCCCTTAGAAACCAATTTCTGATAATCAAATCCCACAACTTTGTAATTAGTGTCATTAGATACTCCAATACCAGTGGTAGCATTACTACAAGCATTTGCATTAGTTGTTAAGATCATTGATGTAAAAGTGGATATTCCCGTAGTCGGTATAGGTGCTAATACTTGAGTATGAGATGGTGATAAAGTGTTATTTATCACTTGTGCACATTTGGTCACTGGCATAATGTTGGTTTGTACAATATGTTCTAGATGACGAATTGCATTAATACCATCTTGTCCCTCTTTTATCAATTTTCTTATGTTATGAATTGTAGGAACAACTTCTTCAGCTATTCTCTCATTTTCCATAAATGATTGAAATTGGGCTAACTCTTTATCTAATTTTTCTATTTTCTCATTAGATACATATCCTGTCACCTCAATAGTATTATCAACATCATGAAAAGTTTGTTCTTCCATTGTACTTGTAATGGGTGTAATATCTTGTAACATTTGAGTCTCTCCTTTTGTAAAGAAGGTGTTCAATGTGCCAACTTCTTCAAGAGAACTAGATCCCATCTATCTTATGCTTCTTATTAAAGGAATTTTTCTCTTAGGGCAGCGAGTTATTAGACTCATGCAGCAACATGCTCAAATCTTAGGCGTGATCTATGTTGTAAATGCTTGTTTTTTTATACTTTTTTAATGTAAATGAATGAAACAAAGGGTGTTGTAAGGATTTTTATCAAGGGAAGCACATTATATTCTGATATCAGTCCAAAATAGTAATAACATCCTTCACAACACACTCTTGATGTGAATCTAAGATGACGACAAGTCAAAATATAGTGAAAATATGTCAAAATATGCAATCTTGTCACCAAATCTTGATTCAAAAGAGCATGACAAAGGGTGTTGTGAGGAAAATAATGATGGATATAAAATTATATTAGTAATAAAATCCACTTAATGATAAGATGTCCATCACAACATGCTTTTAGTGCCACTTAAGGTCAAACCCTAGTGAAAATATAGCAAAAAATAGGCTATTTTCATAGTTTTTCACTTCCAAGACCTAGAAAAAGTGGTTTTGTAATGAATTTTAGGAGGTGAACCAAATAAAAATAATTATATCCATCACATCAATCCATAAAATTTGTCACAACACACTTGGAGTGCAAACTAGGTCAAACCTAGGGCAAAAATAGCAAAAATGTGTAGTTTTTCACCAAATTTTCAATAGAAGAGGCCAATGAAAAGGTGTTGTGAATATTTTTAGGAGGGAAAACAAATAATTACCCTAATAACAGATAATTAGTGCAAAAATACCCTTCACAACACACATATGGTGTAAATTTAGAGAGTCGATAAGGCCAAATCTAGTGAAAATCAATATTTTTCAAGCCCTAGGTTTAAGATCTTGACACAAAATGCTATATGAATATTTTGAAGTCTTATTTATGATGA
This sequence comes from Cunninghamia lanceolata, assembly GCA_027924645.1. NCBI lineage: Eukaryota > Viridiplantae > Streptophyta > Pinopsida > Cupressales > Cupressaceae > Cunninghamia > Cunninghamia lanceolata. The sequence continues at coordinate 9,489,882 of BSBN01001054.1, forward strand.
AAATGAAGTGCTCTCAGATATTAAAATTAATTTCAATCTCTAATATGCAAAATGCAAGTGCAAATTTAATGAAAATGCATGAAAATTGCTAGTTTTTTGTTGAAATTTTCTATGCAAAAATGCAAATATTTGAAATCTAAATGCAAATTTACACTAAAATGAAAGACTACAGCCAAATGAAAGTTTTAATGAGTCTCTAAAATCAGTAGAAAAATCTGAAAAAAAAAAAAAAAAAGATTTCCTACTAACCCTAGATTGTGGAATTACTAGGTTATATGAAAATTGTCAGAATTTCTACAAAACCCTAGCAATTATATGATGAAAATGCAATGAAAATTATTGAATTTTTGTAATTTTTTGTAGTTTATATCATATCTGATGCAAAAATCATGAATTAGAAAAAAATAGAATGAATTGATGCCAATTAGTAATCTATATGAAAAATGCAAGTTAGGTTACTAAATTTTTCCAAATTTTGCAAATTTTTCAATTTTTTTGTAATTTTCTCAATGCAATAAGATGAATGACTATATGAATGAATGAAAAAAATCCAAATCTGAAGATAAATACTCATAAAGTTGCAATTAAGTCCAAAAACATGGGTTGACCAAAATGTTTAGGGTAAAATTTAGTTTTTTTTAGTTTAGTGTTTAAATCCTCCTTTCACCTAATACATTCAAGGACCCTCGAATCGAGTGGCAGAGCACTATTAGGTCCTTGATCACTTACAAATGTAGGGAAGCTTGGATTAGGGTGTTTGAATGTTAATTTTCCTTCTCTTAAGCTCAATTATACAACAAAACCCTAATTATGCAAATATGGCAACAAATAGATGAATTACAGGAAATGCCTCTATAGAAAGCTGTAAAATCATAAATGAATGTGCATCTATTTTTGGGGTTTTGAGGTGGAAAATTTGGGGACAAAAGAGCAGGCACCCAAGTCTAGGTACCTACTTTTTGTCAGGATCTATAGACAAGATTTGTGACCTATTCCTGCTGCACCAAAGGTTTTTCTGTCACAAAACTTCAAGGAATGAGCAGGCACCCAAGTCTAGGTAGCTGTTTCTTTCATTGATCTATAATTTTGACACTCCAATATGCCCTTCGGTAACGTCCCTTTGTCTGTATCATTAACCTGTAACCTACAATCACAAAACTTTGGGAGGGGGTTGTGGTGTTTAGGATCTTGCCTCAGTCAAGCCTCAAAAGGACACTTAAGTCTTCCAAACACCTTTGTCAAATAGAGAGTGCATGCCTAGGGAGGCAAAGGCAAAAACAAAATAATAATGATCACAAACATAATATAATGTTACCTTGTAGTGAAGATCTCATAGGAGGAATATGTTCTTCATTCCATAATGAAATGGATGCTCAAATCTGCAAACACAAATGCATAGACTACACAAATCTACTCTTGTAACACAATGAAAGCCTTGAATCACCAATGCACATACAAGTTGATAGCTAGTTGTCATCTAGTCTCTAAATTAATGCCTAAACATGATTTTATATGCAACTACAAACACTTTCGCCAATAATTTCATAATTCAAACTTACTGTGTTGGCATAGGACCCAAATAACAGTCACAAGCCGACACCCAAAAATTGGGACTACCCCAAAATAGGGCAGGACTAGGCCACAGGTGCCCAAGTCCTCCCTCCCTATTTTAGGTAGGGGTCATCTCAAGTAGTCCCCCTAGGTCCTATTTGTCAAGACACTTAAGGATTTTCTCATCGGGATGTTGAAATATGATGCAAAATGTCCTAAATGCACACAAAAGACCCGGGAGCTAAACCTAGAGAGGGAAAAGACCCCAAGGGGACATTTTTTGACGTTACACATTGTAGAATTCTTCTCTATCTTCTTTTCTGTTTGGGCAGTGAGGCTTTCTTTTGGCAGTGAGCCTTTCTTTTAGGCAATGAGCCCACTGGTAGTGAGCCCTATTGTTTTTAGTGTTGATATTACTTTATATTGAATGTTAATCCTCACCGTGGTTTTTACCTTCTTGGTTTTTCCACGTAAATTTGGTGTTCTCTTGTGTATAATGTTGACTTGATTTAGTTTTTATTATTTTTTTCATGCCTAATCATCTTACCTATTTAAGGGTTAATTGAATTAATGTGGATCTAAATGTGTTTGAGGGTTTTTGGAATTATAAGTTACAGCTGATTCACCCCACTCTCATTTGTCTTGTGCATTAAACATTAAATAATCATGATATGAGACTATTTAGGTATAACACAATAGTAACTGTGTTGCTTAGCTAAACCAATAACTTTTGATAGAGATGTAGATTCCGGTTGTTACCCAAGTCTAGAGTCAATTTATAATACAAAGTCAACTAAGGATGGATCTTCTAGTTTACCCCAACATTAAAGTTAATAATCTCATTGCTACTCTAGGTCAAAATCTAAGAATAACTGAGTACTTCATTACTAGCTAGAAAAGATACATACTTGGAAACTTAGGTATAAGATTAACTACCTTATAAGTACTCTCAAGGTCTCAAACAACTTACTAGAAATATAATGACATGTATGTCTAAAATGCAAGCAATTGAAATACCTCATAATGAATGATAATAACGATACTTACAACTCTATGCTCAATTAAACTAACTACCCTAATGCAGTTGTAATGCCATACATATTCCACATAAACTGAATGTCAAAGAGCATGCAATCAAATATGTTACCCTACTTTACACTTGTATGGAAAAGGTATAATATAACAATGTATCAATTTGGCACTTATTGTTTATTTAAATAGAATATGAGCCACAATTCACTATTTTTCTAAATCAAACTATTTATTTAATATTTTTACATTTTACAAAGGCAATAGAAATTCCTAATTATAAAATTTGGCTATAATTATATATATTATAATAACATTTTATTTATTTATTTATTTATTGTATTAAGTCTAGATAACTCTTTTCCACATAACATTTTGGTGAATCTGACTCTTCTTATAGTCTTGCATCCTTCTTCATCTGAAAAAGTTTGTTTTCTGTCATATATTTGATTCAGATTAAGTTCATTTATCATTTAATTGCTTTAATATAATAATGTTTACATTTTGATTCATCATTAGGGTTACAAAATCCTTGCATTTAATAAAAATCTAGCTAGTCTTAAACCTATGGTTTGTATATCAGTGTGTTCTTTAAGATCTTGTTAGCATTATTAGGTTGATTAAATTAATTTGTTCTACCTTATCATCCTTTGTCTTTAGTGGATTCTTTGCATTTTTTCATTTGAAAATTGAAAAATAAGCATTTGTTTTATATTGAAAATAGCCTATGTTTGTGATATTGTTTAAATTTCATGAGATTAGATCATTATAGTGCAATTTAAGTTTTTGATCTGATGTTTTGGATCTAATTATAACTAATTTTTATATACATTCTTTAATTATACATCTTACATTCACCCATATATATTGATTAGGGTTTTCTAAAATCTTTTTTTGTGGTAATTCTAGCTTGAAAATTGATAAATTTTGAGTATGTTTTAGCTAGTTATTAGATAACAGAGTTAAAGTATTGTTGTTCATAGCTTGGTATATTTCATATTGTGCATAAATAAACTACATTTCATTCCCTCTTCTTTACGTTATCAATATAAATTTTGAAAAAGTAGAGTATACAACTATATCGGATTACTTTCTTCAAGATTTTAATGCATTTGATGAGCCATTAAGTAGTGATGATTTTGACATATTAGATGAAACCTTAAATGACTTCATCTCTACATAATCATCCTCTACAACTCCTAAACCATCTCTATTTCAAATAATCATCAATACAATTTATGTTTGTGGTTATCCAAAAGAACCCGAGAAACCCAAAATTGTTGTGCATCTTCATAATGATGCTCCTTAATCATCTATCACAATAGGAGGTTCTCCAAAAACACCTAGACATCTTGTTTATATCTTCAATAATGTAAAATAAATGACCAAAAATAGTCCATTCAATCAAAATGTGTTGCAAAAAGCCATGCATCATCAAGTTGCTTACAAATATAATACTAGAAACAATAAACAAAAGAAACAAATACAAATTGTTCCATCTTCTCTTCCACCTTCTCAACCTATTCTTCTTCAAGCACCTCATCTATGTACTCATAATGGTATAGATTATGGTCGTGTTGAGAATCTTTAAGCTACTCCAACAAAGATATCTCTATGGGAGTTGATACAAACATCACCTACATACCACAAAATGCTCCAATAAGCTTTACAAAAGGTGATTGTTCCACCTATTGTTCAGCTGAATAATGTATCAGCTCTATCAAATTGTATGCATGTGACAAAATTAGATATTATTTTTCAACCATATGAATTACCTCCCGTAGAAGTTCAAAACCAAAATCAGCCTCTTATGATATTTGTCTTCATTAATAATATGAGAGTTGGACGTACCATGATTGATGGTGGATTAGGTCTTAATGTTAGTGGCATAAACTTATTACATAAAATAAATGGTGATATCTCTCTCATTAAACTAGATATATTCAACGTTCATGGCTTTGATAATGTTTGTAGGCAATCATTGGGTACAATCAATTTACCTCTTAGGGTTGGTCCTGTGACATTGCCGACCCTTATCCATGTCATGCCTAATTCTCTTTCATACAATATTCTTCTTGATAGAACTTGGATTCATGCCATTGGGGAAGTCTTATATACCCTCCATTGATCAATTAAGTCTCATTATAACAATCAACTCCATACAATTGAAGTTGATCCAATTTCAAAAAGTTGTTTACAAACTAAGGCTAAAAATAGACAATATTTTAATCTCTTTTCTCTCACTTCTCCTCTTTCTAAAATAAATTCTTCTCCACCTCTTATAGAGGTTATTGTACAAGAATCTGATTCACCTTCAAATACACTCTTTGGAAATGATTGGGGTTCGTTATAGTTAACACCTACTTTTGTAGGAGAGTATGAAGTATTGTTGTCAAAGCCAAAAGTTCTAAGTTGGATTCAATTTCTACTCCTTCATCACCTAAAATTTCTTTGAATAACAATGATGATAACACTTATTCTTATGCTACTGAATATGATACCTATAGGTTTCCTCCTTTCCCTTTAGAAATGGCATCTATTTATGGTCGAGGACTTCAAATTCTATCTCAATGTGGATACAATGGTAATGGTTGTGGTATAAGGATGCAAGGTATTAAAGTCCCTTTAGAGGCTAATCCACATTACTCTTCATTTGGACTTGGATAGCATCCTTTACAACCCACCAAAGCTTCTAGTCATCCTAATCTAAATGTAAACACAATTGCATCATCTACACTTAAATGGGTATATCATTAATTTATTGATTCAGATTGTGACTTTCAAGATATTCATTTAGATACTTTTTCAATATATGAAACTTTGGATGAATTCTTAGGAGCTTTTGATCATGTGCCTCATTACCATCATGATTGTGACATTCCTTATTGTTTAAATGTGGAAGCATACTTTGGGAAGGACACTTGTTTATTTAATGGTACCTTAGCATCTCATGAGTCACCTATAGAATCCCTTCATCCCCCTGATACTCAAGACTGCAGTACTCTCATTAATGGGAAAATTGTTGATGTTTTGATGGATAAGGATGACCCTGAAAAAGTAATCCCTATTGGAAATTACCAAAATTCTTAAGAAAATCAAGAACTCACATCTCTCTTACATGAATATCCCCTATTAGACAAGCTCTAATATGCCCGACATTGATCCTTAGGTGGTAACACATAATATTATCATTCATCTTGATACTAAACTAGTAAAACAAAAGATATGCAAGATGAACCTTAAGTTTGTGTTATGTTGTAAAATTCCCCCTATGACTTTTACCTCCTAAGTTTAGCTCTCGAGTCCCTTGTTTTTCATCATGCATGTTAGAATTTACTCTTAAGACAAAATGGCCTGAAACACATGTCAAATGGGGCTTGAGGGACATTGTTAGCCTAAACCCTAACTCAAAATAGGTCTTGGGACAAGGGTGCCCATGCCCTTGTCCTACCCTATTTTGGCAGCGTCTAAAATTTGAATGTCAGCTGGAGATCATTATAAAGTGCATGTTGCTGACATCTTAAATTTGAATTATGAAATTAAAGTGGGAATGCATATATAAGCATGTTTAGGGTTTCATTTGTAAACTAGAAGATGATTATGATATTTTTGCACACTTTTGATTTTAGAGCATTTAAGGCATTCATTGTTGCAAAGCAAAATATTGTTGTGGTGTTTGTTATTATAGATTTGAATTCATCTTCTCATGTTATGAAGGATCTTCATCTACATGCGAGCTACACCTCTGAGGTGATATCTATTTATTTTTGAATTAATCATTTATCAATTTGTCTTTGCCTTTGTTTTGTAAGGATACACACTCTCTATCTAACAATGGTGTTGGAAGGCTTGAATGCCATTCTGGGTCTTGACTGAGGCAAGCTCCTAAACACCACAACCCCCCAACCCCTCTCTTGTGATTATAGGTGTCAGGTGTCGTATTCTATGGAGTGGGGTTGTAGAGGAGTGTTGTAGATTGTAAGGATCCTATATCTGAAGGAAAGAGTGGAAAAGAGAAGAATCAAGACAAGGGTGCTAGTCCCTATGTCCTCCAAGTTTGTAGAGTTGGAAATTACTGCAAAAATGATAAACAACATCAGGAAAGATCTAGAAAGCCCTGATAAATATACTACATTAGACACCAGTGGGAGTCCCTCCCTCCTTGAAATTTCTGAATCTTGAACTTTGAAATCTTGTATGAATTTAATCTTCATCTAGTATCTTTATGTGCAAGCATTTGTCAGAATTTATCTGTTTGTTAATGATTTTGCCATAATTAGGGTTTTGGGCATAATTGGGCTTAAATTAATACATAAAACATCAATTTCCAAATTTCCCTATCATTACAAGTGGCAACCAACTTGTAAGTGAATCCTCTTGCAAAATTTGAGATTCAACTCGGTTAACTATCCTTGAATGTGTGTAGTGAAAGGAGGATATAGGCATATCATTCATCAAACCCTCATCCCCCATTTTCCTACTAAACATTTTGGTGGACCTGTGTTTTAATTTTAATTGAATTTTTGACCTTACTGATTGTTTTACTTCAGATTTGCATTCATTGATTTCATTCTCATCTTATTGCATTTGAAAAATTACAAAAAAAATAAAAATTAAAAAAAAAAATTGGCATCCTAGGCTTGCATTTTGACATAGTTTGCATCAATTTCATTACATTTCATCTAATCTCTAATTTTTACATTAGATATGATATAAATTACAGTATTACATCATTACATAATAATTTACATTACATTTCCATGCTTCATTTGCTAGAATTTTCCTAAAATTATGCACTTTTCATGAACACAGTCTTTGCAAAAAACTAGGGTTTATGGTTAAAATCATGTTTTAGATTTTACTACTCATTTTTTTAAAAAAAAAGTGGCAAGCCACTATAATTTTTATATTAATAATAAAAAGTTACAAAAAGATGGTTCGATAGAGCATACCGACAGGAAAGAGCCAACAAGAAAACCTCTGGTTGTATACGGATTACAACAACGGGAATGAGGGGAATAGAATAATACAAAAAGAGATATAGTCTTTGCCCTCCAAAATTCCTCACAAAAGAAGATATAAAATTATCCCTTAAAACATCAGCTGACAGAGAGCAAAATAGCTAAAGTAAACATCTCCACAAAACTTTTCAAAGCTTTAAAGGAGAAGCCTTTGCCAAAAAATATGCATAACCGGTAGCTAAATACAAGTGAATAAACTAACCATCAACTGGTGCATTAAGATCTTGCAGCATAGCATTACCCTCAGTAGCATCTAGTTCAATTGGTGACCCAGGAGGAGGAGAAATCTGAGGATGGAATTGAATCAAAAAGAGTAGAGCATGAAGCTTCTCTTCCACCTGATTCACCAGTAAATCACCCAACTTAGCCCTATAAGCATGAAGAGAGATGTTCAACAAATCCTCATTCTTGAGTCAGATGGCCGAACCAAAGGCATTGAAAGTGTAATTGTGAGCAAGAGAGTGAAGAATATTGCATTTAGAAAACAAACCACCAATTAGAGCACCTAATTTAAACAAGCCATAGTTCTAGAAAGCTTCTAGTAACACATCCTCTGAATACAGAAAATGGTGAACAAACTTTGAAATTAATTGCCTTAACACAGAAGAATCCTGGACCAAATCCATCACATTAGAAGCAAACAGTGATAAAATCTAAGAAGGGTAAAGAGAACATGCACAAGAGTCTAGAAAATCATTTCCTACCACCTCACACACCACTTCTTCAGTACCTTGGTTATCAATTGCAAACATAGAAGCCAAACCCTCTGCATTCACATTCCCAAAAAAAGTTGTTTCCCATCTCTACGTAGGGAAGTGAAGTCTGTGATTCAATTGAGTCTCCATCTTTAAACTGAGAAATAGGGGATGAATAAACCAAATACTGATTGGGATTAAATAAATCGAGGGGCTTGGAATATTAATGCACAACATCATTACAAGTCCTCTCAAGTGATGCCACATTCCAGCAATCTGAAGTGAAGTACTAAAAAATTGGAATCAGTGTAGATTTACCTGCTATGAAAGGAGAACACAAGCGAATGACATCATGAAACAATTAAAACACATGAAATAATAGCTTTAAAGCTAAGAAGGATAAGAAGGATGTATTACTAGGAGCGTGCCTCACATGCATTTAAACTTCACACGAATTTGATTCTTTATCAAATAAACTTAAAATATTAGGAAAACCTCTAATATTCCCACTATCCAAAATCAAACGATCAACCTCCAAATTGAATGCTAAATTAGCTAAAGCATCCACCAAAAGATTACCTTCTCTATAGCAATGAGATATAAAAAATTTATCAAAACATTTCAACAAATCCCATGCCTCTTGTAAGAGGTAATTAATCTTCCAATTCAATGCACCATTTTTCTTCAAAGCATTGATAATTACCAAAGAATCCCCTTCTATGTGAAGGTTAACAATATTCACCTATTTTACTAATTTCAAACCTTCAACCAAAGCCATAACCTCAGCTATATTATTACTAGTATCTGATACTTTTAAAGAAAATGCCACTAAGAGTTCTCCCGACAACCCTCTTAAAGCCCCTCCAATTGAGGCAGGACCTGGGTTACCTCGTGAAGCACCATCAAAATTAATTTTTACAAAACCTTGAATAGGAAACATCCATCTAATGGTACTTCTATCAATTTTAAAATTTGAAGAAAAACCCAAGTCAGGCAAGGGCTTTAAAGATTTCCAAGATTTCAAAAGCTGATCATCCCAGGAGGAAAAAATTAAATTTGAAGATCCCCTTCTTTGTAAGTTGCTCATGACCACTTCTGATATAGACTTCTCAATCTTTGACAAAATAATTTCACAAGTTTAGAATTCTTTTCTAAATATCCTCTGATTTCTCTCTAACCATAAATTCCATATCACAACAGAAGGAGAGACAATCCAAATAGAAGAGAAAGTTGAGCCTTTATAAAGAATTGGCCAGTTTTGAAACAAATTTAAAATTGAGTTAGGTAAAGGAGCAAACCAATTAAGCTTTGAAAATAACCAATACCAACAAGTTGAAGCAAAAGGAAAAAGCACAAATAGATGATCAGGCTCCTTATCACACTTACCACAGAAAACACATTTAAAAGGTTCTGCTAAACCAAGTTTAGTAAGCCTTTGACTAGTCAAAATTTTCCTCTGAAGCGCCAACCAAGCAAAAGCAACTGCTTTAGGAAGACAAGCAATATTCTAGTAAAGAGAGAAAGACCAATCCACCATTTGACCTCCCTGTTTGAAAACCAAAGATCTATAACCATCACAAACAGAATAAGAACCATTATTTGCAAAAGTCCAAATTAATTCATCTGCTTTATCAGAAAAACAAATCCTCCCTTTTTGAATTTGCAGAGAAAGTAAATTTTTTTGTTCCTAAGGAAAATCACACTACTGAAAGTCTTTCCACACTACTGAAGAGAAGGGACCATCCCTACTAACAGAAAAATAATCTTTCACCTTACTCCCCCAATTAAGTAATAGGAAATATCTAGCCTGATCCAATCCATCACAAAGAGAAAGAGGAGGGAAGCCATTCCATGAATACTTCCAAAAACTAGCTTTAGAGCCATTAAAAACCTTCCAGGAAAGATTAGGGAGAATAACCCCTCTACAGGCCACTAAAAAATCCCACATACCAGATCCCTTAGGAGGATTCTCTACTGTGAAAATTCTTTCAGGATTAGAAGAATCCAAATACTTATATTGCATAAGTTTATACCACTTTAACTAAGGTTTGGAATAAAGCTTCCAAGCCAATTTAGCACCCAAAGACTTATTTTGAGCTTCTAAATTATGAATACCTGCTCCCCCTAAAGATTTAGGAATACACACCTTATCCCAAGAAATCAATCAGATCTTATTACTAACTTCTGAGTTACCCTTCCAAAGAAAAGACCTAAGAGATTTCTGGATATCTTCTATAATTCCTTTGGGAATTTTCAAGACTGATTTAAGAAGACTAATCTTTCCAGATAGAGTAAGCCATCTGCCCTTCCATAGGGCAATTCTATTATGAATTGACTTAGAAATCTTTGCCCAAAAAGACTTCCTATTAGGACCAAAAAATAAAGGAATACCCAAATATTGGCTAGGTAATGACTCCAATTTATATTTCAAAAGAGAAATAATTCTAGACTGGACATTTATCTTGGTGTTAAAGAAAAAAAAATAGATTTGTCCAAATTAACCTCTTGATTGGAAACTTCACAATAGTTTGTTACTAAAGTCTAAATGCATTTAGCCTAACTTAAAGAAGGAAATCTAAACAATAGAGTATCATCTGCAAAAAGGGTATGAGTAATGGGAAAAGGAACCTAAGGAATAACAACACCCTTCCAATTAGAAAGCTAACATTGATTAATGATATCCTGACTAAAAGCTTCTACCATTAAAAGGAAAAGATAAGGAGATAGAGGATGCCCTTGTCTAATACCTTGAGACTTGAAAAAAATTAGTAGGAATTCCATTTAACAAGACTGCTGACCTTACTTTCAAAATGCATGACCTAATCCATTTACACCATTTTTTTGAAAAACCAAATTTCCCAAGAACCTTCAACAAGAAATCCCAAGATACTCTATCATAAGCCTTCTTCATGTCTAATTTTAGAATCATGGTAGGAAGTTTTGATTCCTTAATAGAATGTAGAACTTCGTGAGTTATTAATGCTCCATTTGTTGTCTCTTTTCATGGAACAAATCCTCCTTGCTCATCAGAAATTAATTTAGGAATTAGTGAGGCCAATCTCATTGTGATGGCTTTAGTAAAGATTTTATACAGAGTATTACATAATGAAATAGGTCTAAAATGAGCAAAACAAGTTGGAGAACTAAGTTTTGGAATTAGGGCTATAAAAGTAGCATTCATTTCCCTTAGAATATTATTGTTCTTTCTTGATTCTTCTAAATCAAGCCAAACATCTCTCCCTATGATTTCCCAACATTTCTGGAAGAACAATGGAGTGAAACCATCTGAAGCTGGAGCCTTATCTAGATCCATGGGAAAAACAACACCCCTAACTTCTTCAAGGGAAAATTCTTTAAGCAACATATGATTATCTTCTTTGTCTACCAAACAGGGGATATTTCTCAATAGAGAATTACACTGCTCTTCTGATAAGGAAGTATTATTATTAGAAAGAAGAGAGGAGTGAAGCAAACAACCTCTTTTTGAATAGCACCAAAATTAGACAAAAGATTTCCTTCCTCATTTTGGATGAGCTAAATTTTATTTAAATGCCTATTAATTTTTATTTAGGCATGAAAAAATCTAGTATTTCTATCTCCTGCCTGCAACCAAGTTTCTCTCAACTTTTGTCTCCAAAAGATCTCTTCTCTCAAAAGAATTTCCTCCAAATCTAACTGTAACGCTTTTTGATATTCAAACAAGTGGTTATCCATCCCTTGACTAATAATTTGTTGATTAATGAATTGGAGTTTATCCAAAATTATCTCCTTTTCTTGAAAAATATTTTTAAAGTGAGAAATATTCCAACTTCTGATTTTCTCTTTTAACAGATAAAGCTTTCTACAAATTTGAAACATTCTTGAACCCTTTATAAAAGGAAGAGACTCCCACCACATTTTTATTAATGGGACAAAATCATAATCACAAAATTTCATTGCTTCTAGCTTAAAACATTTTTTATGCCCTTGATATACTTCCTCAAATTCTAAATTGAATTAAACAGGAAAATGATCTGATCCTAAAAAAGAAAGAATTGAAGAAGAGAAAGAACACTGCTGAAAGATCCAAGAGTGGGAAAGAAAGAATCTATCCAACCTTTCTATTATCTACAAGAAACCCTTCCTTCTATTTGACCAAGTAACTTTACCATTAATGGGGATAGAATCAATCAGACCATTGTTAGAAATAAATTTAGAAAAATCTGCCATAGTCTTTAAGGGAGGGCTTATACCCCCTGATTTTTCATCTAAACTCAAGATAGCATTAAAGTCACCTCTAATAATTATCTTCTCATTCTGAAGATCTTGTAAAATAACATTTAAAGAATCCCAAAGTCTTTTTTTGTCTATAGTAGAAGTTGGACCATAAACATTAATTATCCAAAAAGATTCTAATCCAAATTGAATTTTTTGCTAGTAAACAATTAAAAGCCGTAGAAACAACTTGAACATCGACTACAAACTTATTCCAAAGAAGAGTCAAACCTCCTGACGCACCAGAAGCTGCCATAGTAGAGAAACTCCATTTTTTCCATTTACTAAAAAAATTCTCTGCTAAAGACACAGAGAGTTTTGTTTCTTGAAGAAAGATTAAATCTACACCTGATAAATCCAACTAATGTTTTATCAGGCATCTTTTGTTAGGGGTATTAATACCCCTAACATTCCATGTTAGGATTTTCATTGGGTTTGAGGAGAGCTACAAGCTCTCCTCACAGATGTTCTAGTTAACATTTTCTCCAAAGTTGACTGAACTCCTGCTTGGATTTCTTCTTCTGTCACCTTAGATTTTGGTTTCCTTCACCAAGGTTTAGTAGGAGGAGTGGGATTACATTTTTCATCTAAAGGAGTTTGAGAAATCAAGGATAAAACAACACTCCCTTCCACATCTTCCTCAACCATTACTTCATCAACTATTTTGTTAATTAATTCCTCCCCTACTTTCAAAATAACTTCATCAATAAACTTTTCCACCTCCTCTAAAGGGAAAGAATCCTTAAATTCCCCTGAAATCTGATCTACAGAAGAAACTAAGGGGACCTTATTTTCTACATTCATCACAAATGGCAAGGAGTCCATAGAATTATTAACATTATCTAAAAAAATAATCACTGAATCTAAATCCAAATCACCGTGGTCTGCCATAATGAGATCTTGGGGAGAGGAAATAGCATTACTATCCTTCTCAGATGAAGGGTTAACCAAATAATTAAAAGACAACTCATTATCCTTGGACCTAGAAACCCCAGCATCTAAAGAAGGTAAATCCTTATTTGAACACTCTAAACCCAAATCTCCTTCATCCCCTATGTCCAATACATGCACTTTTGAACTTGTCTCAACTGAAAGCAAAGAATTTTCCCTAGCAATTACATAATCTTCTTGATTTTCACTTTGTGCATTAAATAACAAACCAGATTTATTTGACACATTTAAAACATGATCTTCCTCCAAACAATTTGATTTATCAATAGCTAAATCTAGGGAAGCATCTTTAGCAATAGGTAAAAGATCAGAAGAATTTTCTGAAACCACCCATTCCTCAGAATTACAAAGATTATCAAAGTTTAAAATAGTTTCAGGATCTTGAAACTCCAGATTCTGTACCCAAACACTCTTAGTAGTTTTCAAAATCACAGAAGAAGGTAATGGAAAAAAGGTGTTTATGACCACATAAACTCTTACTAGAAACTAGGGTTTTTGTAAGTCAACATATCATGATTCACAAAAAAACCCCTCTTTCAACAATAAATTTTAAAACACCTAGATCTCGATATTCCAAAGGTAAATTATGAAGACTAATCCAAAAAGGAAAATAATTATTTACATTTGCTCGAGGGTCAAAATTTAGAGTCCATTCTTGTAAATAAATTCCTTTCCCTTTGAAAAACCAAGATTTAACCTTTAAGAAATTATCTCTTGCCTCCTTATTCGAGAAAATAACTATGAAAAACCCCAAACCCTTGTCCAATAACCAAAAATTGGAAACTTCGCTCTAGTTATAATTTATCCAAGATTCCAAAACATGAACTTCAACAGCAAAATTCCAAATCTTACCTATTGATGCATGCTGACTTAGATCGAGGACATGAGGATGAATAAGGTCTTCACGAAGCTGAATCTAAATCTCCTTAGGTACATAAAAATCCTTACCTGTAGATTTTTCTTTTGGAACACAAATTTGCTTAGTAGCTTTTGCATATTTCCTATTCTAAAATGGTCTTCCAAACCGCCTATATCTTGAAATAAAACCTTCTCTTCCATGCGTAGGAGGTCTTGAAAAAGAGTCTTTCGACTCTGAATGGTCCAAAACCCCACCATCTTCTGCTAAGAAATCTGTAAAGAGGCTCTCTTGAGACCGTAATGGTCTCCTTGCCCTAATTGTGAAATTTCGCTCAAATATTTCACTATGGTGTATTAAATTTAAATCTAATTTTTTGCTATCATTTAAATCTAATTTTTTGTTGTAGTGTCTCATTATTGTGTGTCTTTGTATTTACATAGTCAATTTCAACAAAAACTAGCATATTCACTCATTTCTCCTTAAAATTGCACTTGCATTGAGCATTGTAGGACATGTGACATCATTTTCAGATCTAAGATGACGTATTTCATATCATAAATCTGATTTGATTTCATTCATACATCATTTTACATATTTTCATGCCTTAATTTCACAATTAGGGTTTAAAATTTCTGCATTTTCACTAGATTTTGACTCATACTTCATCTAGATTTGTTGGCAACATAGTCAAGAGACACTGCTCTAATGGTTAAGGTGGAATTTTGTATGTTGTCATTGATGGCAACAAGGCATGGTAACAGACAGGGATGACATGGAAGCAGTTAAGTTTGCTCTTAAGTCAAGTTTGGTAATGGGATTTTAGTTTGGAAGACTTACTTAGTCAGAATGACTATGGACAATATACAAAGTGAGTGATAGAGATTGGGATAGTATGCCTCTGTAGATGAAGATCTTGCTATGCGGTTTTGGGTTGAGTCAGAAATAGTGCAGAGCACTTGAGTAATTTGGTCTGCATTCCTCCACTGTTGAATATTTCATTTTGTGGTTCTAAGGAATTGAAGATACATGTCATAAGCATCTAAATCCAAATTTATAGAGCTTGAAGTTCATCAGATCGCATTCTACAAGTTCTCTAGTATCAGCTTTCAGTTTGTTAGTAGTTTAGTGTGATAAAGCAACAGTCTAAGATCCACATTTTTCTGTGGAAGATTGTTAAGTTCTATGGTTCTAAAGGTATGGTAATTGGTCTATAATAAATCATTGATATTAATCTTAAAGTCTCATACAATTTGCATTTGAAGTTATGGATTGACAGTTGATCTAATTAAATGCATACTTAATGATGAAGTCAACATGCAAGTTGAATCAATGTGTGGTAAAGGTATATTGTTTGGATCATCAATTTGAGTGGTTCTATAATAGGCCCAAACCTATGTGAAGGTTCTTAAATGATTGTATGAGTTTGCATTGATGATTATGCAAAGGATCAAGTTGACAACGTATAATCTTTGTGTACACATTTCATATTTGGCATGTCAACCTAGTTGTGTGCTAAATCATGTTGCAGATACATATACTCGATGGAATTTGATGTTGAAGATAGGAACACATTGCGAAGAAGATATGTGTGCGATCTAACACCCTTTTTATGATCTGACAAGTGTAGTAAGAGTGAATAGAGAAAAAGAATAGAGTATATGTAGACAGAGCAGAAAAATAGAGCAGTCATGATGAAGAGCTTTGAATCTATATATTGAGCTATCAATGGAACTGTACTCCAACATTCTATAGATGCATTAATAATAGTTCTCTCTTGGCAGTGATCCACCTTTCTATTTTTCTTTCTCAGTGGATAGTGAGTCCACTTGGACAATGAGTCCATCTGCAGTGAGCATTTCTTTGGGCAGTGAGTCCCATGGTAGTTAGCCTTATGTAGTCTAGTATTGCTATCATAATATATTGTGAGCTAACACTCACCATGGTTTTTCCCTTTTTAGGTTTTCCACCTAAAAATCTTGGTGTCTATGTTATGGCTATTATTTCTATGTTTATTCTTCTTTCATGTTATTGAATTTGGTAATTAGATTAAAGAACATATTAAGAAATGGTTTTGTAGAATACTGATTCACCCCCCCCCCCCTCGGTATTCCTTGTGTTCAACAATTGGTATCAAAGAAAGGTTCCTTGGAAGAAGCCTAATAGCTTAAGGAAGATCTAGGAAAGTATACATATGGCAACCAGAAGGTATCCTGCTCCAGGTAGTGTCATAATTGACAATTGCACATATGTGAGTAATCAAGAACTAAAAAATGCTCTTGAAGATCTTGATAAGTATGAAGCAGATATCTAGGATTTGAAGGAAAATGTCAAACAAGATGATTAATGCATCCTAAAGCTAAGAGAGCAAGTTAAGAGGTCAAAGGATAGAAGCAGAGAGTTAAGTGAATAGTTGAAAGAATCAAATGAAACTCTAAATAGTTTATCAATACTGGTTGAAGAGAAAACAAAGGTCAAAGAGCATTTGAATCAAGTTCTGAAAGACAAGTCTGAGGAATGTGAAATGTTGGCAAAAGATGTTGTGATTCTAAAGTTTGATTTGGAGGTAGCAAATAGTTACAAAGAAAAGTTCAAAATAAGCTCTGTAAAGCTTGATGAGTTGCTTGATAGTCAGAAAAATCTAGATGACAAGAAAGGTTTGGGATTTGAAAGAGGAGAAAGTTCTAAATCAGGGCAGAAGTAAACACTAATATAAAGAAAAATAAAGGCAACTAGTTTTGGAATCAGAGAAGTAGACATAGAAGACCTCTGATTAGGCAGGCAAATGCTCAAAGGTACCCATCTTTCAATGGATATTATTTTAAATGTAATAAGTATGGTCATAAGGCTACTCAGTATAGGAGCAAAATGAATCAAAATGTTTCATCTTTTTATAGTTAGTATTTCAATTGCAAGAAAATTGGTCATAACACAAATGAATATAGAAGTATGATAAGGAATGGTCCCAACAATGCAAGGAATACTCAATCCTTCAATGGAAAGTTCTTTGCATGCAATAGATTTGGACGTATGGCTAACCAATGCAGATCAAGAATAAATCAAACAAATGGATGGAATCAAGGACATAGGAATGTGGTATGCTACAATTACAATAGACTTGGACATGTTGCAAGATTCTACAGAAGCAAGAATGAGAAAAGAAACTATCCTACAAAGAAGAGGAAAATAGAGTAGAGGGAAGACAACAGAAATATCAAGGTTGATCTGGCAAAAATCAAGAAGGAAATAAGTAAGGTCTAGATTAAGAAGGATGTAAAAGAGGTCAAGAATGAATCCACACCAGCCTTTGGTGCAGATACTTCCTCTGGGAAGTAAATTAGGAGCTATGGCTCAATGGGAGCTTTTAATGAATATTTTGATCCCCTGGCCAAATAGTGGGTACTGAGATCCAACACTGAGGTATGTGTTAAAGAGGTATTGGATGAATCATTTGGAGAAGAAACTAACAAAAAAAGACCTAATGTTGCACATTGTGAAGCAATCTTAACCTAACAGTGAAGTGTTTGATAGCTTTTTTAGAACAACATTTATGACGACTAGGTTTTTGCATAACAAGGGTTAAAAAGGGTTCCATTCGAAAGACTAATCATTTTTTTATTCAAGCTATCAAGTGTCCAAGGAGAAATAAAGTAGAATTCCAAGGGACTTCAATGATTTCTAGTGATTCAAAGTAACTCAGAGCAATTTCAAGTGAAGAAAACCCTAATTTGGCAAAAGAGGTATTTACAATTTAAATCCCTACCGTGAACTTGTTTGAATTATTGCAGAAATGGAAACTCCACAAGTAATTGATATCACTGAGAGATCTCAACTGAAATTCAAGAAACATCCATTCAAATCTATAGAAGTCAACCCTAATTTTGCATTTTTGAGAGTACTATATGGTGTAATGCATGAGGAAGACATTAGGGAATACATCCATGTTACCCAAGAAGAACATGGCAATAGTCAATTTATAGATTTATATCTAAAACATCTAAGAGGTGATAATTTTGATCTGAAAGAAGAATATAAGGCTTTGGAAGAGAAGAAATTCATTCAGTATATAGATTTCCCAATGCTTGCATAGGACAAATGGGTCTAATATGTACTAAGCAGAATTCATGATGAGTTTATGTGTCTCAACACACCATTCATGATTAGAAAAGATGCGATAAAGGCTATTACAAGAAAGAACTCTACTGGAATGGTGCCAGTGCTAAAGGCTGTACAGAATAGAAATGTGATGGAGGCCACTGGAACCCAATTTGACAAAAAAGAATTGACAGTTAACGACATTGAAGATCATGCAGTAAGGTTCACATCGATGGTGGTTGGCTATAATATATACTTCACAAACTAGGAGAACTATGTCTCTTGTACATCCATTTACACTGCCTATGAGATGATCAAGAAAAATGTTTATTATGATCTCTATGAATTGCTTTGACAACAACTAATGGAAAATCTAAAGAAAACCAAGGAGCTCAAGTATCCATTCAAATTTGGTACATTAATTATCTGCCTATTTTTCTATTTCATTCAAGAATTACCAAGAATGAAGTTGTTCTGGTCTAGTAGCCAACCAGTTGTGATACAAATTAGAAATCATCTAAATAGAATAAGAAGCCATGATGCATAGAATACAACCCTATGGGGCTATTTCAACAATTTCCAAAAGGTCATGCAGTCTAGGGAAAGGATCCCCAAGTCAATTGTTGATAAATATAAGAATGACATATGTTTCATTGTAAACAGAGATCAATGCATGATGGAGGCTATTGAGCCTAGGATAATATGGATTCTTTCAATGGGGTATGAAGTAGTGGGAAATGTGTTATATGGTTATGTTGAACTCATGTTGAGTAAGCCTAGAGATCCCATAGAAGAAAGACTTGGCAACTATGAAGAAATCTTTGTCAAAGTTCATGTTGAACTAAGAAAGCATGATAGTGTGAAAAAGGCTAGAAAAATGGTAGATGAGTATGCCAAGAGCAAGGGATTTACCAAAGAACAAATTATAGAAGCAAGAGCAAATTCTGAAGTAGAAAGAGTAGCTAGAGAAAAGAAGCAAGGTGAATGTAAAAAGGCTTCAGAAGAGCCAGAAATGAAAGTAAAGGAGCTTGTAGTAACAAGGAAAAGAACAAGAAGTTCAACCTCTACTCATACTACATATGCATCCTCTGGTCCTTTACCATATATGAGCATGGAAGCACTTGCAAAGGAATCCACTAAAAAGGATCACAAAAGAATGAAAACCAAAGGTAAAAGGATGTATGTGAGTATTGGAGGAGATGTTGAGGAGACTGAGTCATATGAGGAAGTGAATAAAATGAAAGTTAAGACTACTAAAGCCTTTGGGAGTAAAAAGGAGAAGCCCTATAGTAAGGGTATAATAAAAAAAGCCAATACAAGTTAAGACTAAGAAAGGAGAAGCTACAATAAATTTGGAAGATGTCTTGAAGACTATAACAGTTGATGGAAATATAAAGCCTATAGCTCAACTATATGATGATTATGATCAAATATTTGGAGATATACAATAGAGCCCTCATTGAGGTAGTCACTAATCTCCTAGACAGCTTGGCAAGCATAATGTCTACCAAGAAGGAAGCCACAATGGCAAAAGATGTGGAGGTAAGAGAAAATACATTGTTAAAATTTTGTCTAGATGTGACTCTTGAAGAGATAACCAAAGTCTTCAAGATCCTAGGAGATAAAATTGGAATAAAGAGGAGGATCAACACTCTGATGTCAGGGAACATAGAGAAAATAATACTTGATATCCCAAAAGATCTTAACATCCCAACTATATATGATAAAGAAGACTCAAGTTTTGGAGATGACACATTTGTTCTAGAAGTTAGCTTGGATCAAGGGTTGGACAAAACTGATGAAGAGATGAAGAAGAAACAAGATGATCAAACCCCTGCATCTGATCAAGCCCCTATTACTAATGGTCAAGACAAATTTGACAAGGACCAAACAAGGGCAAGTCCTCTAGATCAGCAAACTGATGATCAAGCAAACAAGGAAAAGACTGTAGATGATAAAGTGTCTGATAAAATGACAAGAGACATTGTTGTTGATACCATAGCCAAGGACCTTGTTGAGATGGTAAGGGAATTTCTTGAGAAACTATAGGAAAGTCAAATTTTTGAGTCGAATGAGTTGTTACAAGGTCCTATCAATCTGGCCGTCATGTCCCCACTTCAAAAGTTGAAACTTGGAACAATTTTCCAAGCAAAGGCTCAGGAAGAGATGCTGAAATCACATATATAGGATAGTGAACTCATTAGTGAAGCATCTGGTATTCTAGAGAAGTTGATGGCTACATACCAAAAGGATACATCATTATCATCAACTAATTAGCTCAAAGGCTTGATAAAGTCAGTAAGTACTCATTTTAAATCTTTTGAGAAGTCTACTGACATAAAGATTAAGAAGGAGTTTGATGATAAAAGATTAGCAGAGTTGAAGACCGAGCTAGATAGTGATAAAGTTTTGTTAGATAATAGCATCAAGAATATAGAAAGTGCTATTAAGGAAGCTTTTGACATATACAAATTTTTCTTATGATGGCCTGAGCCACTAAGGAAATAGAAGAAAAGATCAAAACTATGGAACCTCAATTAGTGAATATTTCTAGATCTTATGATCCGGTAGTTGATTCCATAAGCAATAAGGAAATACAAGTTGTAAATATTCATAAAAAGATAAGTAGTCTGCTGAGAAAAAAGGAAAAGAAGGAAAGAAGAATGTGCCAATTAAGAGGGTCAATAAGCCCTAAAATTGATTCAATGACAAGTCTAGCTGCTAAAGGCTTAAATGTTAAGGCAATAACTGATATACCTACTAATGTACATAAGGTAGAAGACTTAGTTTTTCAGATTAATGGTAACATTAAAATTTTGAATAGTGCTAAGAGTAGGTGGGATGGAGAATTAACACAATTAAATATTATTTACAATGATATCCTTTCACCCACAACTAACTAAATTGGAAGATTGTATTTGTACATATGTGGTAGAGTATGACAATTTTGAAGCTTTGACACAATTTTGACACTTGTACATACACATTTGCCATTGATGTCAAAGGTGGAGAAGAAAAACCAATCAAAAATAGCCAAACATCTAAAGGGGAGAAGAAAATTAGAGTGTACATAGTAAGGGGGAGCAACTTAAATATTTGTCACTAAGTGTTGCCATCAATGCCAAAGGGGGAGATTATTGGCAACATAGTCAAGAGACATTACTCTGATGGTTAAAGTAGAATGTTGTATGTTGTCATTGATGGAAACAAAGCATGGTAATAGATAGGGATGACATGAAAGTATTTAATTTTTCTCTTGAGTCAAGTTTGGTAAAGGGATTTTGGTCTAGAAGACTTAGTCATAATGACTAAATATGGAGAGTATATAGAGTGAGTGATAGAGATTGGGATGGTATGCCTCTATAGATGAAGATCTTGCTATGCAGTTCTAGGTTGAGTCAGAAATAGTACAGAGCACCTGAGTAATTTAGTTTGCATTCCTCTACTATTGAATATTTTATTTTGTAGTTCTGAAGAATTGAAGATATATGTCATAAGCATCTAAATCCAAATTTATAGATCTTGAAGTTCATCAGATCACATTCTACAAGTTCTCCAGTATTAGCATTCAATTTGTTAGTATTTTACTGTGACAGAGCAACAGTCTGAGATCTACATTTCACTATGGAATATTTTTAAGTTATGCGGTTCTAAAGGTATGCTAAGAGGTTTATAATGAATCATTGATATGAGTCTTAAAGTCTCATACAGTTCGCATTTGAAGTTATGGATTGACAATTGATTTAGTTAAATGCTTACTTAATGATGAAGCTGACATGCAAGTTGAATCAATGTGCAGTAAATGTATATTGTTTGGATCATCAATTTAAGTAGTTCTATAATAGAGCTAGACCTATGTATAGGTTCTTAAATGATTGCATGAGTTCATATTGACAATTATGCAAAGGATCAAGCTGACGAGGTATAATCTTTGTGTACATGTTTCATACTTGGTATGCCTACCTAATTATGTGCTAATTCATGTTGTAGATATATATACTTGATGGAATTTGATGTTGAAGATAGGAACAAGTTGAGAAGAAGATGTCTGTGTGATCTAAAACCTTTTTGTGATCTGACAAGTGTAGTAAGAGTGAAGAGAGCCAAAGAACAAAGTATATGTAGATAGAGTAAAAAAAAAGAGCAGTCATGATGAAGAGTGTTGAATCTGTATATTAAGATATCAATGGAACTGTACTCTAGCATTCTTTAGATGCATTAAAATAATAGTTCTCTCTTGACAGTGAGCCACTTCTTTCTATTTTTCTTTCTCAGTGGACAGTGAGTCCACTTGGATAGTGAGTCCACTTGGACAGTGAGTCCACCTGCAGTGAGAATTTCATTGGGCAGTGAGCCCCATGGAAGTGAACCTTATGTAATCCAACATTGCTATCATAATATATTGTGAGCTAACACTCATCGTGGTTTTTCCTTTTTAAGTTTTCCATGTAAAAATCCTAGTGTCTATGTGTTATGTCTTTATGGTTGTTTCTATGTTTATTCTACTTTCATGTTATTGAATTTGGTAATTGGATTGAAGAACATGTTAAGAAATGGTTTTGTAGAATACTGATTCACCCTCCCTCATTATTCCTTGTGTTCAATAGGATTTCCATGATATGTGTGTTGTGAATGATATTGTTGCATTATTGGACTGATAATAAGGATTTATTTCTCTGTCCCTTTGTAGTTTTATCACAACACTGCATCTTTTAGGCATTGACATTGAAAAAGGTGAGAAAATCAAGGATTATAGTTCATAAACATACATAGCTTTGCATACATTTCATTGCATATATGTCAAAATCTTTTGAAATCAGATCTTGCATCCAATTGAAAGCATACATACATGGATTTTCATCATAGAAATAATACTAGGTTCCCTCCTAGACATTACTTGAAAAGAAAAACTCCTAAACCTGAAATAACATTCACATCTTATGATAAGACAATGAGCAATATTGAAGGGCTTCTCTACATCACCATGAGTGTAATGGAGACTCTTGTGTGTGGTACACTTATAGATCCTAATTGCATGACAAATGTGGCTACAAAAGAGTTTATTCTCTCTCATGAGTTGATACAAGACTCTTATGAACCCTTGGATTTAATTATTAAGACACATATTGGAGCTTTCATGCCTACCTTTGGGAAGATATCCTTATTCGTTATGGTATATGATAAAGTCATAGATCAATTATTTGATGCCATCACTTCATCTAACCTCTTCTGTGTTAAATTAGGGCATCCAAGGCTTAAAGCTATGAAGATTGCTCCCTCAACAATTCACAAATGCATAAAATTTCCTTTACATGGACAAGTATGTACTATTTATCGTAATACATGGTAGCCCATGGTTATGAAAAAGAATTTTACTCTTGATTAATTTTGGCCAAAACCTAATAGAGACCTCAAGCCATGGAGAGACCAATCTTTCTTATCATATAGATGATACAAAGAAACTCCTATCTAGAGTGGTTGGGCCTCCTATTCAAACAAAAAGAGAAGAACAACCTGTATTTGAAGAAATTCCTAGATAAAATTGTAAAGGACTCTATGTTGAGGTTCCTCCTCCATAATCCTTACAAGGATCAAGAGTTACTAGTGGAAAACAAGGTACTTCATCAAGACAAATTAGATTTGGACAAGATTCCTCCTCTGTGATATGAAAACCTATAGAAAAACATGAGACTACTTTTGAAGACATAAGCAATAAGACAAGAAGAAAACAACAAGCAAGAGAAAGGAGGAAGAGAAGACAAGGATTTTGCCAACGAAATGCACCTCAACAAGAAAACATTCCACCTAACATTGAACAAATCAAAGAAAAACTTAAAGGAAATGAGATTAAGGATAATGGCAAAAGTTGGGCTAGTGTATCTTATGCACCTCTTCCCTCTAACATTAGAGATTGGGAAGACAATGATTTGCTTGTTGAAAACTACTAGTTTCATTTTTTAACAGGTAAGTATTTCAAACCTTGGTGGTCACCTATTTTGTAGTATTATTTACTCATTTATGTGACCTCCTCTCTAGTGTTGTGTTCCCTTATGATGTGTTATGTGTTGTTTAGGCCTCCTTAGATGATCCTTGATACTCTTGTAAGGTCGAGGATACTAGGAGACTACCTCTGTTGTGACCATTATTCTATTTGTATCATCATTCTTCTATCTTACTTCTCCTCTATTTTATTATTGTGTGTTGTGTCTTAGGTGCATAATGTTGCAATTGATGACCTGGGGGGCATCCTCCTACATGATTTTTCCTAAGGCCCTTGTTATCCTATCTCATTTTATTGTTTACCTTCTTCTAGTGATTCTACCTAGTTGGCAAATGATGAAAAACAAACTTATACTAATATGGACCACATGTCCCTTCAGTGAGTAAGCAAAAATGGTCCTAGTCCATATATGAAGATGGGGTTGATCTATATATATTTGATGCTTGGCTACTAGAATCACTCCATGTGATACTTTATGTTTTATTATCTCTCTAACAAATCATAACAATAAATATGCTTCATGAGCTTTCATTATCTTGATGTCCCACTTTGTTTTTACACTCAGTTTTGAGATACTTGCAGTATAAGCCCAACAACTATATTCAGACTTGAACCCATATGTGTAGCCTTGGTTTCTTTATTTTCATTCATAGCTTTCATGTTTTATTAGATTATGATGTGTTTGTGGGAAGATTCAGTGATCGTAAGCACATGTCACATTTGGGTGCATGGGATTTGCAAAAGCTTTTGCTCTCTTGTGTGTTTTCTCTCTACATTAACATGCTTGATATCGATACATGGTATCAACCACCTTAAGGTGGGGCCATATAAAAGCGAAGTTGTCTGACGATTTTGGTACTAATGAAGTGTGTCTATAAGCCCTCTATGGAGGCAGGATGTTGTATCTCCAGCGTGAGTGTACATATTTATCTATATTGCATTTCCTTTTATATAAAAGCCCTCTGCGGAGGTGAGGATGGTGTATCTCTTGAGCTAGTGCACATCCTTTTTATTTCAAAAGTCCTTCAAGTAGGCAAGGTTGGATCTGAGACATCCTACCTTAAGCATGTCTTTGATAGTTGTTGTGGCATAAGCCCTGTCAAGTGTACCTGTAGCATGCTTGAGATGGTGGGGGCATATCAATAAGTTCCTTTCATCACCTTGTTTACTATGTTTTAGATGTATAGTATGTATTTGGCATGCTATATGACACTGGGGTTTTTCATGTGTCTTTTGTGTGTTTTCTGCCATTTGTAGTTTCAAGGGTGTGGTGAAATGCCCCTCCTACAATTGGGTTTTGTATGGCATGTTTTCTCTGAAGCATAGTCTCAAGGGTGTGGCGAAATGCCTCTCCTATGCTTTGGATTTTGTATGGCGTGTTTGTTCTCAAGTGTAGTCTCAAGGGTGTGGCAAATTTACTCTCCTACTCTTTGGGATTTGTTTGGTGTGTTTTTCCCCCATATGTAGTCTCAAGGGTGTGGGGAAGTGCCCCTCCTACATTTTGGGGTTGTGTGTTGCATTTTTACTTTCCATGTATCTGCATTCATATATATGAAAATGAAAAAGAAATATCATTGTATTCATCATGTTTTGGGTCTCTCCAATACTATCTTCTCTGTGTCTTGCATGCATGTTACTATCTTCTTCATGTCTTGCATGCCTGTTACTATCTTCTTCATGTTTTACATGCATGTTACTGTCTTCATTTTGTTTTGCATGTCTGCGATATGTTTTCTCTAATGTCTACCTAAGACTAGGGTCTAGAAATAGTTCCTCAATCTTTGTTTATACATTAGCTTCAAAGTCCCTAGTGTATTTGTTGTGTTTTGACCGTACTTTAATACGTGTAAGTCTTGTAAGATAATACATACATTAAAGTGGGGGCTAAATGTTATGTCGTAAAATGTCCCCTTAGGACTTTTACCTCCTAAGTTTAGCTCTTGGATCCTTTATTTTTCATCATACATGTTAGAATTTAATCTTGAGATAAAATCGCATAAACCCTAACCTTGACCCAAAATAGGTCCATGGGACAAGGGCGCTCGCACCCTTGTCCTACCCTATTTTGGTAGGGTCCTAAAATTGAATGTCGGTTGGAGACTATTAAAAAGTCCATGTTGCCTACATCTTAAGTTTGAATTACAAAATTAAAGAGGGAAATAATATATAAGCATGTTTAGGGTTTCATTTGTAAAATAGAAGATGATTATGATATTTTGGTGCACTTTTCATTTTAGAGCATTCAAGGCATTCATTTTTGCAGAGGAGAATATTGTT
This sequence comes from Cunninghamia lanceolata, assembly GCA_027924645.1. Classification (NCBI taxonomy): domain Eukaryota; kingdom Viridiplantae; phylum Streptophyta; class Pinopsida; order Cupressales; family Cupressaceae; genus Cunninghamia; species Cunninghamia lanceolata. The sequence goes on from BSBN01001054.1 coordinate 9,516,612, forward strand.
GTGGTGTTTGTTATTGCAGATTTAGCTTCATCTTCTCATGTTATGAAGGATCTTCAACTACATCTGAGCTACACCTCTGAGGTGATATCTATTTGTGTTTCAATTAATCATCTATCAATTTGTTTTTTCCTCTGTGTTGTAAGGATACACTCTCTCTATCCAACAACGGTGTTGGAAGGCTTGAATGCCATTCTAGGTCTTGACAAAGGCAAGCTCCTAAACACCACAACCCCCCCAACCCCTCTCTTCTGATTACAGGTGATAGGTGTCCTATTCTACAGAGTGGAGTTGCAGAGGAGAATTGTAGACTATAAGGATGCAAGATATAAAGGAAAGAGCAAAAAATAGTAGAATCGGGACAAGGGCGCTAGTCCTTATGTCCTCCAAGTTTGCAAAGCCAAAAATTAACAGAACAATGATAATCAACACTAGGAAAGATCTGGAAAGCACTGATAAAAATACTACAGTAGACGCTAGTGGGAGTCCCTCCATCCTTCAAATTTCCAAATCTCAAACTTCAAAATCTGGTATGAATTTAAACTTCATCTAGTATCTTTATGTGCAAGCATTTGTTAGAACTTATCTGTTTGTTCTTGATTTTTCCATAATTAGTGTTTTGAGCATAATTGGGCTTAAATTAATACATCAAACATCATTTTCAAAATTTTCCTATCATTAAAAGTGACAACCAACCTATAGGTGGATCCTCTTGTAAAAGTGGAGATTCAACTCGGTTAACTATCCTTGAATGTGTGTAGTGTGTTAGGTCTCAAAAATGTAGGTTACAAATCCTAAGAGGATGGCAAGATCTATGATCATATTGGCAACTTTTTTGAACTAACACGATGGAGTTAACCTATATGGTTGATTACTCCCTGCACTATAGGTTCTACTAGACCTAGGCGGGTAAACCTTAATAGCTAAAGCAGATTGAATGAATATGTTTGAGTTGATTCTATCCATAGTGGAAAAGGGTGTGAAATAGATGAGAGCTTGCAAACTAATTCTAATCCTAATACTTGAAAGATGATTGGTATGAATTGTATAAGCAATATCAAGGAAAATTTTATAACTCAACTAATGAATGGGTGTTGGACAAACTAAATGATGATTCAAGATAAGACTAGTGCCTTGTTGGGTAAATAGAGTCAAATGAAGGTCTAAGACTAGTGGCTTATATTGGTATTAAATCTAACTGTTTGGCACAATATGTTGGTTTAAAACATGTATAAATGTGTAGGGAAATGATTGACAAACTCTTCTTAATAATCTAATTGACACAATCAGATTTCTTGTTATTCACTTGAAGGAATTTTAATCCTTTCTTGAAGGAACCAATTGAATGAAATATGCATGAACAACAGATAATATCAACTTGGAGACAGAAGAATCCTAATTATGTGGTTCTTCTTAGTGATCCAAATCAATACTTCCAGATTACTGTGACTGACCAGAAGGATTTTAATTCCTCTTTAAGGAAACCAATTAATCAAATCACATAAGTATAGAAAATGTGCATTGACAAACTTAATATATACTTGATATATCAATTTGAATAATAAAGAAATACTGAACTAGAGACAACCAAATAACTGAATAGTTTCAACAAACAATTGATGCCAGTATAGAGCCACAGAATTAGAGATTTTTCATTAACTCCTTCAAAATAAACCTTGCAACATGGTCTTTTTACAATATAATTTATGTTATGTATATTATGAAAGTTTCTGATGGGATGGAATAGATGAAAACTACTCCTACTTGTGAATATTTTCTAGTCTATTTCCTACTGATCTGTCATGCTTGCTTGATTATTGCTCCTCCTTTATACCTTGTAATTTTTTAGGGTTGTGACCATTCACATATCTGGCCAATGTGTTTTTTTTTTAATTAATTATTTCTCAACTTCTTTAATACTTTATGAAAATAAAATATTTTCCCATACTTCCATCTCTCAATTGTATTTTTGTGTGTTTTCACCTTCGTTTGTTAAGATATTTATTTAGGTAAAATGTTATCCCATTTTTACCTCATCAATGATAAATATTTCACTTTGAATGAAAATAGAATATTGATTATGTGAAAAATTCTTCAGTCTCCCATGAAGGTATTTTATCACTTATAAAATCTTATCCTTGCCAACTCATTTTAATATTTTCCCTTGGCATTTAATAAAGTCTTTGCCTTATGAGTAACATTTTACATCCAAGCCATAACCATTAAATAATTTCTTCACGGGAATTTTACCAAAATGTTAATTTCTTCCAATGTTCCACTTTATAATTCTTTGGGTGAAAATATTTCACATTGCATTTACTTTGTGTTCCTTCACCTGATGAAAAATACTCCTAGGTGAAATCATTTATCTAATGCATGGTTTTGCACTTCTTGGCAAACTATTTTCTAAATTCTCTCATCGAAATAATATGCATCATCGTTAAGAAAGTAAAATATTGTCCCAACATAGTTGGTCTTTCCGATGTGTTTATTATAATATTTTGCTCATCAGTGTGACACATGAGGTCAGGGAGACTTGGAGATTTTTCACCGATTATGCATGTTTGGCCGATATATCCTTCTTTCATGATTTAGGGTTTCGTATGCCTTCATCTTTTATTCTTTCCTTAGTCATGAGGCTCTGGTCCACAATAACAACCTAAACGAAATCAACCACCTCGCCCAAATAGGAACACTTGGATGAAATAATACTAATCTCAAAATCTCATGACAAAAGAATGGAGTGACTTTGGCTTGCTGCTTTCTGTTTTGATTCTAGATGTTTTTTCATCAGAATGAGAAGAAATTCGATGAATAGAGATTTGTCAACTATGTTGTAGTGGTCCCAATTATTTGCTACCTTCATTTTGGCCATTTTTTATGATATAAAAATTTATATGCTTTCTTCTATTTTTGTGGCATGATCTCATCCTTTTGCCTTATCAGAAAGACTTGAAGTATCAGGGAGATTTTAAAAGTGTCCTCCGATGCCTTTAGTTCTCTCCGATAGGATTTTACTTTGCAATGCCATTTTAGGGTTTTATATTTTTCAACTCGTGTTTAGGCATAGGCTACGAGGATTCTGGCAAATGTACTACAACACCATTAATAGCATGAGATCTTTTATTTTTTATTGTCACTATGATTTAATCCTCCCCATAATAGCCCTAGTAACACTTATTCATTATATCAATATTTTTCAAATGATTCCGTGATGCTCTTGGATTCTCTTGAAAATCTATAAGTACCTGTCTCATAATGGGATCTATAAGGATGAATCTCTAGATCTTGCATCGCTTTTTCTTGTCTCTCTTTCTAAGAATACTGTAAACTATTTAACATAGTTTATAATTGTCATTGCAAACTTTATAACTTGTGGTTCTATATTGGAAGGGACTCCATAGAGAAACGAGTGTGTTCAATAAGCTCTTGGAGAGGCATGTTAGGCATTCTCAAGTCCCATATGCATTTTTTTGAGCATTCTCCAATCATCATATTCTATGAGATCACATATCACAGAGTTTTTCTATTTGATAGTTCACATGCCTTGTATATCTGTCCACATTTTATGTAGAACATTTCTAACTACAACTCCATTTCCATTGTGTTTTAAAACTATATAATGGATGTTTGTAGAGATCAAATGCATTTGCCAATGGAAGTTGTATTGTGTATAGATCATTGTATTCCTGTGGTCTTTTAATGCAGTGGCAAGTTTCTCTTTATTGGCAGTAACTAGCTTCACTCCAAAATTATATCTTAAAAAGGTTCCTCATATCCATTCCATGTCTGGAGATTACACTCAAACCTTTTGGAATTTTAAGTCTCTCTCTATAGTTAGTATCGCTAAGCATCGAGAAGAGCTTCTCTATCAAGGACTAAGCATATTCGCAAGACCTTTTAGCTCCTTTCCTGAAATTTGAACCTCTGTGGTTGGCTTCATGTCTCCATTGTTTCTGCATCCCCGCATGGATAACAAGCTTTCAAGTAGAAAATTTATCATAGTAATAACGGCTAGATTAATAATAATGACAATCTTTAATCATGTTATTTATCACAAAGGGAACATGTTTGTAAAAAGTTCCTTGAGATTATTGAAAGCATGTTTGTCTTCCATTGTAGTGAGGAGAAACAAATCCCAGGCATACTCTTTACACCAATAAAAGTGATATCCCCATCTTTTTGAGCACCCACAGGCATTGGTTTTAGCTCCTTGTCCATGTCCAATGAAGAACTTATCATTCTCACTGTAATTTTGAATAGCAGTTTTTGAAATCATATCTCCCTTCAAGTGCACTAGAAAAAGCCTGTGCTGAAGATGATCACCACCAAAGGGAGATATCCAAGCATCCTCTGAGAATCAATATTCTTTTGATTGTCTGCTAGATGTATTTTTTGCATTCCCCACATATAGAGATGCCAACAAATCTGGTATAACAGGATTTATATAATTCATGTCTATTGCAACTATACATTTTTTGGAAGCTTTAGTTTCATCCACTTTCTCTTGTCAATTATTCATCTGGTCTTTTCAACTTAACTACTGGCATATCTCCTACAAATTTGTAGCATCTAAACCTTATGTAGTTGGTTTTTTGCATGTGCATATAATAGGAGAGGAAACTACTGGTTTATTAGTTAGTTGTTCTGAAGAGCCAACAATTCTACTTCTATCCTCTAATGGACCTGTAAGCTAAGGTGAGGTGGCCACATCAATCAGATTGGCTTTCTTAGGAATACTACCTAGCTAAAGATCTAATCTCATCAGTCGTGTGAAATGATTTAAATTTTGGCATGCACAAAGGTGAAGCAATTGATAAAAAAGGTTACTAAACCACTGAAAAAATACCGAGTGACTCCACTCTCCTGGTTTTGCAATTGTATCAACCAAGTATTCCCTTTGAATGTCACATTGAACCAGGCATGACAAGCCATCAACCATCCCACAATATTTGCAACCTTGAACAATCTGACAAGGTAAGTTAACTGTATCTGCCAATGTCTTGAGAAATAAAGCTTGGTACTTTCCAGCACATGATAAGATCCCAAGGTACAATTATCATGCTGTTAGGGTTAGTCGACAGAAGATATCAATTAAATGCAAATAAAGATTAAACAGAGAAATAGAAATACACAGAATTAATAACAACAAGAGACAAGATTTAACATGGTTCACCCAAACCCGGGCTACATCCACCAAACAGAGAGTCCAATATTATTATCCAGTAAATCAAACCAATTACAATCAGCAATCCCTGCAACTCAATACCACTGCAAATGCTACAATACAATATACAAACCCTAACCCTTGGCCACTTTTTATCAAGCCTTTTTTATCGGTTACAAAAATTAGGGTTTTCTTATGTCGGTCATAAAAAATAGGATTTTTTAAGTCGGCCCTAGGATTTTTTTAAGTCGGCCCTAAAAAAAATTTCTCGGGGGCTACCGCCCCCGAACCCCTGTTTCTCGAGGGCTGCCGTCTCCAAACCCTGGTGAGGATACATGGCTAGTGTACAGTACTTTCCTGATCAGTCACCACCTACCAACAATCTCCCACTTGGAGACTGATCAGGCTCCACACCAAATAATCTCCCACTTGGAGACTAAGCCTAGACGACACCACTGCACATGCAGCTCCCACTGGAAATAAGCACCCTGGACTCTACTGTTCTATTTTTGTTGTTGTCAGTCTAGAAGACCAACTGAAGCTGAAGAGGAGCTCAGTTTCTCCCTTGTCACTGCCTTTGTAAACATATTTATTGGATTTTCATCTGTATGTATCTTTTCTAGCCTAACTGTCCATTATCCAACACCGACCAAATGAAGTGATACCTCAACTATATGTGTTTGGTCTTTGAATGCAAAGCAGAATTCTTTGCAAGATGTATGGCACTCTGACTATCTGTATACAAAGAACTGTTAGCCTGTTGTTTACCCAATTCTTCCATGAAAGATTGCAGCCATATCATCTCCTTGCTTGCCTCTGTTGCAGCTACATATTCTACCTCTGTGGTGGATAAAGAAACCACCTTTTGCAACCTAGAAATCCAACTCACCGATGTTCCTCCTACAGTAAAGACATAACCTGTAGTACTCCGCCTGGTATCAATATCCCCTGCCAAATCTGAGTCTACATAACCTGCTAAATCAGTATGAGAGCCCCCAAAACATAAGTGTTTAGTAGGTTTACCTCTCAAATATCTGAGAATCCATTTTACCGCATTCCAATGCTCAAATCTGGGATGACTCATATACCTGCTAACGACTCCTACAGCATGTGCAATATCTAGTCTCTTACATACCATGGCATACATTAAACTTCCTACCGCTGAAGCATATGGTACCTTGGACATTTTTTCTTCCTCCTCTTGTGTCGTTGGACACATCTCCTTAGTCAATTTCAAATGACTAGGCAAAGGTGTGCTAACAGCTTTTGCATTCTCCATATGGAATCTCTGCAACACCTTTTCAACATAAGCAGCCTGAGATAGAGTCAATTTTCTGTTCTTCCTATCTCTACAAATTTTCATACCAAGGATTTGTTTTGCTGCCCCCAAATCCTTCATATCAAATAACTGTGCTAACTGATGTTTTAACTCTCTGATGTGATCCATGTTAGACCCAGCTACAAGCATGTCATCAACATATAAACATAAAATAATGTAGCTGTCATTATCCAACCTCTTAAAATAAACACAATGGTCAGAATTACACCTACTGTAGCCTTGCTCAGCCATAAAACTATAAAATTTAAAATACCATTGCCGAGGTGCTTGCTTTAGGCCATACAAACTCTTCTTCAATATGCACACTTGTTTCTCCTTACCTTTGACCTCAAATCCCTGTGGTTGTGCCATGTATATCTCCTCCTCCAAATCACCATGGAGAAAGGCAGTTTTCACATCTAGCTGTTCCAAATGCAAATCTTCAGCAGCCACAATACTTAAAATAGTATGAATAGAAGTCATCTTGACAACCGGAGAAAATATCTCATCAAAATCAATGCCCTATTTTTGTGCAAATCCTTTTACAACTAACCTGGCCTTAAATCTTTTCTGACCTCCATCTTCCTCTTTCAACTTGTAAACCCATTTCTTTGGTAAAGCCTTTTTACCTGCAGGTAACTTACATAATTCCCAAGTCTAATTTTTCAGCAAGGAGTCCATTTCTTCTTTCATGGCAAGCTCCCACTAAACTTGTGTATTCACCTGCATAGCTTTATCATACCCTTCTGGTTCACCAGCATCTGTTAACAAAATAGAATACAAAGAGGGAGAAAACCTTTCAGGAGGTCTACTTATCCTTGTTGACCGTCTAACATTCACTGGAGTTTGTGGTATTTTTGGTTGCTGTTGCAGAGCATGAGGAGCCACTGGAACATCACTATTTGGAGTATCATCCAGCACCACATAATCCTTTTCTTTCTTCTTATGCTGCTGCAACTGATCTTTGTACAACACCTTCTCATTGAATATAACATCCCTATTTTCAAAATCCCAAAGCCTATAACCAAATTCATCAATGCCATATCCAACGAAGGTACATTTTTTTGATTTCACATCCAGCTTGGTTCTATTTTCAGAATCTATATGTGCAAATGCTTCACAGCCGAAGGTTTTAAGAAAAGAATAACTCACCTTCTTGCCAGTCCATGCTTCCTTTGGAATACCACAGCCCAAACGAACTGAAGGACATCTGTTAATTAAATATATAGTAGTGTTGACAGCCTCTGCCCACATGTTTAAAGGCAGTCCAGCATGCAATCTTATGGTCCTTGCACGCTACATTATTGTCCTATTCATGCGTTCAGCCACTCCATTTTCCTGTGGAGTCCCTAGAACCATTTTCTACCTACGAATTCCATTAAATGAACAATAATCTTCAAATTCTTTGCTGCAATACTCACCACCATTATCAGATCTGAGACATTTTAATCTTTTACCTGTCTCATTTTCAACCAAGCTTCTCCATTTCTTAAATGTTTCAAATACATCAGATTTCTGTCTAAGGAAATAAATCCAGACCTTCCTAGTTGCATCATCTATGAATGTAACATAATACCGAGAGCCACCGAAAGAAGATACCTGAGCTGGTCCCCATACATCTGTATGCACAAGCTCCAACTTTTCATTTTTCTTTTGCTTCCCATCTCTGAGAAAATTGACTCTCTTTTGTTTTCCATACACACAACTTTCACAGAAATCCATATTAATACATTTCAGACCTGGTAAAACTTTCTTAGAATGAAGTACCTTCATACCTTTTTCACTCATATGCCCAAGTCTATTATGCCATAGTGTTGTTTCAGAACCTGCAGCAACTTTTCCAGTCTCTTCCTGCAAACCTGCAGCAACTGTTCCTGAACCTGTTTGTTTTTCCTCTATAACATCTAAAGTAGTAGGAACAGTATGACCTGTACAAAGATATAAGGTGCCTACTTTCACACCTTTTGCTACTACTAAGGCACCTTTTGAAAACTTCTAATTTTTATCAGTAAATGTAACAGTGCAACTTTGTTCAATTAGCTGCCCTGCTGAAATTAAATTCCTACTGAGCCTTGGAACATGCCTCACCTCTTGTAGTAGCCAATGATTCCCATTCTGCAACTTAATCTTGATTCTTCCCTTTCCAACAATTTGACAGGGTTCGTTATCTCCCAAATAAACCAGCCCAAAATCCCCTTGGACATAATCAAGAAAATAACTTCTATGGGGCGTAGCATGAAATGAGGCCCCTGAATCTAAAACCCATGAATCATCAGCATTATCTAGGGAAAGAATCAAAGTGTCATCTTTAGATTTATTACTTACCACATTTGCTTCCTTATTGCCTTCTTGTTTGTCTCCTTTATTTTTTCAAGACCAGCAATCTTTCTTCAGATGACTTGGTTTTCCACAATACCAACAATCCTTCTATCCTCTGGTTTGGGATCTTTTGTCCTTTGATTTTCCTCGTGACTTCCCATGACCTCCAGAACCTTTTCCTCTCTCCTTTGATCTACCCCTGCTTTCTGCATTCAAAACACTGCCTGATTTGGATCCACCTGAGCTTTTCTTACGAATTTCCTCACTCAGAATAACACCAACAACATCATCAAATTTTAGGGTATTTGAACCAGAAACAGAGTTACTAACTGCCATTACCAAACTATCCCAGCTTTCAGGCAATGAACATAATATCAAGAGAGCTCTAACTTCTTCATCAAATTTTACATTTACAGAAGTCAATTGATTGACAATCGTATTAAATTCATTTAAATGATCTATCATAGATCCACCTTCAACCATTTTCAGATTAAACAAACGCTTCATAAGAAATACCTTATTTAAGGCTGAGGGTTTTTCATACAATTTAGCCAAAGTTTTCATCAGACCATCTGTTGTCTTTGCTTCTATTATATTGAATGCCACCGACGGTGCCAGGCACAACTGAATGGTTCCCAGTGCCTTTCTGTCAAGAAGATTCCAATCCTCATTAGACATTGTTGCCAGTTTCTTGGCTACTCCTTCCAATGGCATCCATAAATCCTTTTGATAGAGGTAATCCTCCATCTGCATCTTCCATAACTGATAGTTCTGCCCATTGAATTTATCAACCTTCAATCTTCCCTCATCCGCCATTGCTCCCCCTCAACCGTGAGACTTTCCTGCAGATGATAATCGAACACAACCCGCTCTGATACCACTTGTTAGGGTTAGCCGGCAGAAGATATCAATTAAATACAAATAAAGATTAAATAGAGAAATGGAAATACACCGAATTAATAATAGTGAGAGACGAGATTTAACATGGTTCACCCAAACCCGGGCTACATCCACCAAATAGAGAGTCCAATATTATTATCCAGTAAATCAAACCGATTACAATCAGCAATCCCTGCAACTCAATACCGCTGCAAATGGTACAATACAATATACAAACCCTAACCCTTGGCCGCTTTTTATCAAGCCTTTTTTGTCAGTTACAAAAATTAGGGTTTTCTTATGTCGGTCATAAAAATAGGATTTTTTAAGTCGGCCCTAGGATTTTTTTAAGTCGGCCCTAAAAAAAAATTTCTCGGGGGCTACCGCCCCCAAACCCCAGTGAGGATACATGGCTAGTGTATAGTACTTTCCTGATCAGTCACCACCTACCAACACATGCCATGTATAACAATAGCATCTCTTATAAGCTCATTTTCTAAATAACACTTGCGAGAGATTTCCAATGCCATCTCAACATCTACTTATGAAAGAAGAGCCATGACCTGCAACATATACTAGACATCTTGGAGCTTCTTTTCCCCTCATCTTCATTGTGACTATATTTTTGAGTTCTGAAATTGATTTCTACACACGGGAATATATTTTTTTTTTGCAAAAATTGGTTGGAAATTTCATGTCCCAATAGTGGCTTTGTCTGGAGATGTATGCCCCTTATGGGCATAGCAAGATCCCAGATCTCTAGGAGTAGACCAATGCCTACTCCATTGGGTAATAGAGTACAACTTCCTCTTTTTTCCCTAATCTGATATAGTTTGAAGACCCACACCACAGTAGACAGTTCAATGCCACCAGAAAAAGAAATGGCCATGTTTTCCTCTGTCAAAAATCTCATTTTCATCACGTTGTGGTGAAGCTAATCCATCAATATTTTTAAAGCTTATCTGATTGAATGTATTCATATCATTAATCAATTTTCCATGCTCAATGCTGCTAGTGTTTTCTTCATCATCATGCATCTGGAAGTTAGGTATAATCTGAACAATCTCATCTCCATGTGATACATCTTTTCTACATGAAGAGGATTCATCTTTAATGTAACTTTTTTCATTATCCTTCTTATTGTCATGCATTGTTAATTGACCTTCTGGTTGATCTAAAAAATGGGAGTGCTCATTATTCTTTTCATCACAATAATCAACTATGCTCATTTCATCATATGACTTCCCTTCATTTATGGACTTATCATCAGCATATTCACTTTCCTGACTGTCTGAAAGTATTTCATCTTCTTCATAGAACGAGTTTGCATACACATGAAATTTGTGTTTCGGCACACCTTGGTAAAATGTCATCTGATCTTCTTTTACTTCTTCATCATATAATGGGTTTGAAGAAATCTAAAAATCATTTTCAAATATGTGCATTTCCTCCTCATCGTGAGTTTGCCCTATTTGTTGAGAACAATCATCCTCTTCATCCTCAAACTGTTGATTCAGGTATTGTGGTGGGTGGGCTGGGAAAAAAGGAACATCCATATTTTGAAGACTACTCTCATTTTCAGGTATATGCTGAGGCTCCAGGTCTTGTGCAATTTTTTGATGATTGTAAGGGTGAAGATTTGGTATTTTAGAACTTCATCATCATTTAAATCTGAAATATCATTATGAAAATTTTTACTTGCATATGTCTCATTTACTGGCTGCATTGCTTGATCAAATTCTCCATATTCATCTTCATAATAGTCATTGTAGTGGCTAAGGAATAGACTTTTGAGATCTTCCCATGAAGAGATACTTTGCATAGGTAAGTCTATAAACCATTCCCTTGCATCGTCCCTTAAAGATCTTGAAAAACACCTCATAATGACATCTTCTAAAAAAATCTGAAAGTCCAAAATGAAATCCCAAAATCATTGTACATGCTTATGAGCTAATTCACACCATTCTTCATGAAATTTAGGGATATACCTTAGTATTTATGTTAGCTCGTAGGGATAAGGATTTGGGTGGGCTTGGATACTATTGCAATTAAATGGTTTATCGATGGCTGAGACAAAGTTTGGAGAGCCATATGGATTTTGGTTTATGATTGATCTTTGTCCAGGGAATACAGGATAAGCATATATTTAGTATGAAGCTTGTGGTAAATAATTTTTTTGTTGTGCATGGTATGTACAATATCCATTGCCTGAATCATGGAACACTTGTGAGTTCAAAGGATCATTATACCCATTCTCGTTAGACATTGGTATATGTTGTAATGAACTTGAAGCTTGTTTGGCTTTTAATCGTTGTATTTCTTGAATCAACCTTTTTTTTCCTTAATAACTCCAACAATTCCTCTTCTTCTAACATATTCATTTTGACTACAGATGGTGTTGTTTACAAGTTGTATTTATATTCTTCATTGAATTCCTTTTTAGAGTCACCACCTCTTATCAAAAGAGGAATGATTTTTTCTTTTCCAGGTCCTTCTTGCCAGCAGAGTTACCAATTCATGTCAGAATTCAAATGTTTACTGACTCTGTAATGAGATGATCTTTAACTAGATTCTGGATCACTCCCCAGTAGAGTCGCCATTTTGTTAGGTCTCAAAAATGTAGGTTACAAATCCTAAGAGGATGCCAGGCTCTATGATTAGATTGGCAACATTTTTGAACTAACGCGATGAAGTTAACCTATATGGTTGATGACTCCTTGCACTTTGGGTTCTACTAGACCTAGGCAGGTAAACCTATGGGTAAAACTTAATAGCTAAAGCAGATTGAATGAATATTTTTGAGTTAATTCTATCCATAGTGGCAAAGGGTGTGAAATAGATGAGAGCTTGCAAACTAATTCTAATCCTAATACTTGAAAGATGATTGGTATGAATTGTATAAGCAATATCAAGGTAAATTTTATAACTATGCTCAACTAATGAATGGGTCTTGGACAAACTAAATGATGATTCAAGATAAGAAGAGTGCCTTGTTGGGTAAACAGAGTCAAATGAAGGTCTACGACCAGTGGCTTATATTGGTATTAACTCTAACTGTTTGGCACAATACGTTGGTTTATAACTTGTATAAACGTGCAGGGAAATGATTGACAGATTCTTCTTAATAATCCAACTCACATAATCAGATTTCTTGTTATTCACCAGAAGGAATTTTAATCCTTTCTTGAAGGAAACAATTGAATGAAATATGCAAGAAGAGTAGATAATATCAACTTGGAGACAAAATGCCAATCCTAATTATGTGGTTCTTCTTTGTGATCCAAATCAATACTTCCAGATTACTATGACTGACCAGAAGGATTTTAATTCTTGTTTAAAGAAACCAATTGATCAAATTAGACAAGTACAGCATATGTGCATTGACAAACTTAATATATACTTGATATATCAATTTGAATAATAAAGAAATACTGAACTGGAGACAACCAAATAATTGAATTATTTCAACAAACAATTGATGCCAGTATAGAGCCACAGAATCAGAGATTTGTCATTAACTCCTTCAAAATAAACTTTGCAACATGATCTTTTTACAATATAATTTATGTTATGTATATTATGAAAGTTTCTAATGGGATGGAATAGATGAAAACTACTCCTACTTGTGAAGATTTTCTAATCTATTTCCTACTGATCTGTCATGCTTGCTTGATTATTACTCCTCCTTTATACCTTGTAATTTTTTAGGGTTGTGACCCTTTGCATATCTGCCCAATGTGTCTTTTTGTTTAATTAACTATTTCTCAACTTCTTTAATACTTTATGAAAATAAAATATTCTCCAATACTTTCATCTCTCAATTATATTTTTGTGTGTTTTCACCTTCGTTTGTTAAGATATTTATTTAGGTAAAATGTTATCTCATTCTTACCTCCTCAGTGATAAATATTTCAAATTCAATGAAAATAGAATATTGATTATGTCCAACTTATAACCCTTCTAGTGAAAAATACTTCAGTCTCTTGTGAAGGTATTTTATCACTTATAAAATCTTGTCCTTGCCACCTCATTTTAATATTTTCCCTTGGCATTTAATAAAGTCTTTGCCTTATGAGTAACATATTACATCTGTAGACACCTAAAATTGGCTTGTTTCGTAAACTAATTTTCCATGTCTCTACACCCTCATTATTCCTCCTATTAATTAAATAAATTCATTTTATTTAATTAATTTATCCCTCATTGTCTACCTTGACCATTTACCCATTCCTTGTGATAAATTAATTCATTTAATTTATCACTTTTACCTTACAACATTATCCTCATTTGATTAAATGAATATTCACAATATTTATTTAGTTAAATTCTCATTTTCCCTAATCCTCATCAATTAGATAAACCATGGTTATCTAATTGATCTAGCCTACTAATTGACCTACCCTAACCTACCCTAGCCTACCTATCCCCTAGACCTAGGTTAATTAAGCTAAACACTCAATTAACCTTGCTTATCCCCTTCTTCCATGCACCTTTTGAATAAAAATCAATTTTTTATTCAAAGGGTCAAATCCCCCTTAACCCTCATTTATCACTCTCCTACACATGTAAGAGTACCATCTTCACATCTCCACATAAAAGTGAATTAAAAATTCACTTGTCATGTCCCCTCTTCCCAAAATGAATCTTTTATTCATTTTAATCCTCCACACCTTTCCCCATGTGAATTTAAAATTCACTTTTAATGAGAGCCCTCCAATCCCATTGACCAAGTTTCAACCATTGATTTCCCTCATCCACTCTCCTTGTGACACTTGTCACAAGGCTATAGCTTCAATCCTAACCCTAACTCTCATTGATTCCTAGCCCTTGATCTTATTTTTCAATCCTCACCCTCCATCCTCCTTTCAAGAACTCTATAAATGAAACCCTCTCCAAGCCACTTGGGAGAGACTCCTTCATGCATCAAATCTCTGCCAAAATCACTCCACAATCTCCTTCATCCCACTATCATAATGTCAAAATCTTGCCTCAATCCCATCTAATCTATCATCCAATCCTCATCCTATTGTGTTGAAAAGCATTTGAGCAATCCACATTAGTTACACTAATCATGGGAACAATCTTGAGGAGCTCTTGGGTGCATCTCCTTCCCGCATGGATTCGTGAGGTCTCAAATGAAGGTATAATCGTGTGTTGTTTGCATTAGATTAGTTTTAATCTTCATTTTGATCTCACATATCACATTGGCACACCTGGTGGGACCCACAAGGTCTGAATCCAACTTGATGTGTGAGTTTTTGTGTGCATAGACGTGTTTCTATAGGTGTAGCGCCATTATACCCTTGCAGTGGTGCCATCACTAGCTCGTTTCAGCGCCATCCTCTTTTTTGGCGCCATTTCTACGAAGAATTTTTTTTTTTTCCTAACTTCCACTCACGTCTCTTTTAAAGCATTTTTCTGCTATTTTTGTGTCAAAATGCTCTCAATTTTTGCAGGAATGTTGATTAAACAAGGGGAGGTTATGCCAAAATTTTTCTAGAAGAAAAAGAAAAAACATTTTTTGCAGGCCGGATGCATTTTAGCCCCGTATCGACGCTATCTGCCCAGAACGACGCTATCTTCAAACTGGGATCAGACCACTTTACAGCACGCAGTGGCACCTTCCATGACCTATTTTAGTGCTATTGTCTGTATTAGCGCTTTCTTTCTATTATATTAGTGCTATTGTTTGTATTAGCGCTATTTTTGTATTAGCGCTATTTTATGTATTAGCACTATCCTCTGTATTAGCGCTATATTTCATCTTTATTAGCGCTATTTTCTGTATTAGCGCTATTGTCTGTATTAGCGCTATCTTACCTCTGTATTAGCGCTATTTTCTGAGACTATTTTTTGGGTTCTGTGCAGGGACTGACAGTTTGCTTGTAGGTCACCAATTACATCTTGAGGATACTAACAAGTCTTTTTGCAGGGCTCTTTCATCTTTGTTTAAAACATTTCATTTGCAACTTAAAATGAACCCTTGCATGTTATCTACAAATCAAACATTTCATTTTGGTGCACCTAAAAAGAATCTTTGAGTGCCTTAGTGTAAAGAACATTTGATTTTGGTGCAACTAAAATTAATCATTGCTTGCAACAAACAACTTTAGGCACATTTTCAATTTGGGCTTAAAACAAACATTAGATCTTATTTGCCGTGTCTGGTGCACTTGCACATTTGTGTTATCCCATAGGGTAGAATCAAAGTATCCTCTCCCCTTGCCTTCAAAAGGATCTTGGGTGAAGAGAAATGGTTCTGTTCTATCTTTTTTAGGATGTGGGCTTGCCCTTGAGACACATCCATTCGGAGAACTCATTGGCGACCCCAAGTGGTACTTTCATCCGGTCCGCTATATGTAAATTGAGGATAAGGCGAAAGCCAAGTCTAATTGGTATTAGCGCTTACCATTCGGTGCTAGCTTGAAAGGAAGTAGTACCCTTGAGGTATATTAAACTCCTAGTAGAGCTAGTCAAAACCTTAAGTGGTTTATCGGATGCTCGTAAGGTGCTGATCCCCCGGATGTTCCCCCACTACAAACCTTTGTTTTAGTGGCCCAAATCCTTAAGGTTGTACATGCTTGATTGTCACATTTTTTATAAATCAAACCCTTAACCATTGTGTCTTTGTGCTTGATCGTTTCTCTACTTGCCAAGAAAAATCAAATTCATCCACCAATCCAACCATTCACATCCTTTAGCACCATTTCCTCTCTATTTCAGTGCCATTTTCCACCTGTTTTAGCGCCTTCTTCATCCATGTCAAAAAATCAAATTTTCCCATCAAAAACATCAATTTTATAGGCCCATTTTCAAAAAAATTCCGTCGCACCCCCCCTCACGTCGAGCTGAATTTTCATCCCAACACCGCTAAACCACCCCCCATTTATCAAACCCCATACGTTGAGCTTACCCAAATCCCTTTATTTGAGCTTGATCAAATTCTAATCTACTTCCTCTCGAGTCATAATCTATCTTCATCATCCTAATCATTCTTATCCACTTCATCTTAATCCAATCACCTCTAAACCCATCTCATCCATATCAAATCTAAAAACCAACCAACATCAATCCATAATCTTCCAAATCCATAGTCCAAATCCAACCTAAAATCAACATCAATCCCAATCATTAATCAAATCCCCCAACATCATTATCAAACTCCAAATCCAAATAAACCCAATCAAAAGTCAAGACCTCAATTGATCACCTAATCAAATCAACCTAATCAACCCTCTTGCTTAAGATCATTAGTCTATCTTAAGCATAGAGAATCATCCAACAAAATCAAATCAAATCAAATCATCTTAAGGACTTGAAATTTTGATCCCACCATCTCAATCATCCATCATCCCCCATCATCCCATACTATCTCCAACGAAATGGATCTTTATGAAATAATACAACAATTACAAAGACGTAGACAAGCCTATGAGAACATGGATCCTAATGCTAAGGAACAATTCAAAAATGCAATTAAAGATATGCCCTTAGCACACCTCATCATTGGAGAATCCCAATCCCCTATCCAACCTTCATCATATCAACAAACATCTTACACATCATCCCCATCCACATCATATCAATCATCATTCTTTCAACCTTCATACCAACCTACATCTTATATATCCACATCATCAACCTCCCATCAACCTTCAACCTCATACCAACTTCCATCATATCAACCTTCATCATATCAACCTTTACCCTCATATCAATCACCACCCCCTTACCAATCCATGCCATCATACTTATCCAACCAATCAATACCTCCACCTTATCCATCCCCCAACCTTTGTCATGCTAACTTTGATCAAGGGAACACCAATCTCGCACACCTTATATCTGAAATCCAAACCTCATATCAACAACCAAATCCCCCATCTCCTAATCCCCATCCTCCAACCCTCCCATCACAATATCCCTCCAACCTTATCAACCTTAATCCATCACCTTATGTATCTCCCAATCCACCAATCCCTATCAGTCATCCACCATCTAATCCACCATCAAATCCAACACCTATCCTTGAACCTACCCACGAACCATCACTACCTAATCCTATCACCCACATATCCAATCCCAATCCCATTTCTACACCATCCACCATCATTATCCATCCATTATATTGTTCTTCTACCCATACACTCATGAAGGATGTCATCCATTGGATATTAGCAAGGAATCAAATACCCTCATGCAATCCTACATCCACCAAATATCTTGAACAATCTCCTATCATAACTCAACAACCATCATGCAGCCATGTTCAAGAACACATAAGTCAAACACCTATTGCATCCATCCAAGCACCTATCACATACATCCAAGTCACTCCCATTTCTATCCAAACACATGAGCCATGTCAAGAATCAAATCCAAATCATGTTAAAACATCAACCCCTTCTCTTAATCAAGATCTAACCATCCCATCTAATCCCATCCATGATCCCCTCCCATCTATTGATCAACTTATTGATCTCACACCATCTTTTACCACCCCTTCACGATCCCCCATGAATCCTTCACATCCATCTACCAATCCCATCCAAAATCCATCCCCTTATCCACTTGGCACAAGCACTTTCATCCGTGGTGACTTCCTTGTAGGAGACGAACAACTTCCTCCCACCACCTATCTATCTCCAACAAATAATGGATTTGCGTCTTGTTTCCGAAGCAACAAACATCCCATTGCATGTCACATACTCCAACATATGAACTATCAAGGCAAAGGCTTAGGCCTTCATGAACAAGGCATCTTGGAGCCCATCCACACCACATTCCATCCATCCTCTCATGGCCTTGGCTATACATCCCAAGGCAAACAATCTAAACATGTTGATACCCTCCACCCACCTTCCAAAATCTATTCATCCAATCCCAAACATGGTGCATCTCATCGCACCCCCAAAACATATGTTGCCATCCCTCCTCCATCATCCTATCATTTGCAAAAGCATGTGACCATCCATCTCCCTCCATCAAATTTACCTCCACTTCTTCCAACTCCAAATATGCCTATCAAATCCACTTTACCTCCACTCCTACCAACTCCTAACATCCCCATCCTCAAATCCCCTCAATCATTTATCCATAAATCCACTTTTTACCCCTCCACCAATAAATCCCCTAAAATCCCCAATCAAGACCAACCAAAGCACACATCTTTCAAACATGAAGCTTCCCCCAAATCCATGGGATTCAAAAATTTGAATGCCTCAACTCATAAAGCACAAAAGCCTAAAGCTGTTATCACTTCCAAGCAAAATCAAAAATCCCAAAGGCTATCAAATCCCACACCATCACAAGAACAAGCAAAAACAAAAATGGTGTGGGTCCCCAAACAAAGATCACTCAACTCTAATGAGGCATCTACATCCCAATCTACTGCAAAATCCCGAACATCCCGCTCCTCATCTAAAAATCCCATAATTCCTAAGTCCATTTGGGTACCTAAAACCCCAAATCAACCATCCACAAATCCCCCATCCCGATCCTCATTACTCTCAACTCCACATCCAAGATACAAGCTTCCAAATACATCACAGTGTGTGCGACCGTTGGTCTTGGTTCCCCTCCACAACTTAACATTCCCACATACCCCCATCTCTCCATCTTTCATTCACTATCGTACATATCTTCCCCATCACCTTCCTGTGGTCCATGCTTTTGCATAATCCACATCATAATCCGCATAGTCCACATCATTATCCACATAATCCACATCATAATCCATTATTCACCATCCATTCCATCTTCTCCTATCTACCAACAATCCATGCAATCATAATCCATAATTCTATCCAACATGGAACCATCTTCACCTTGCTATAGAAACAGACGCTAGAGTCCCCCTTCCATCAAAAAAGCAAAAAAAAAAAGAAAAAAATAAAAAAAGAAAACAGTAAAGAGAAAAAAAATCCGTCCAATGGTGAAAACCACTCCTCGTGCCGCCTTGGGCAAGTACCTTGATGAAAACCCCTTGTGGGCATCATGCGTAATCCCTTCTCCATCCATTTTGTATCCCTACACTTGGGGGCAAAACCATCTAATCATCCAAATCCATAACATCCTTTTGCATATCCTATCCACTATCCCTTATTTATCTTATCATGTTCCTATCTACCATCCCCTATTCACCCTATCATTCCCCATCCATTCTATCCTCCTCCTTAGATCTTGATGAAGCCACGGGGTAAAATATCAACAACATGCTTTGGATACCTCTTGGCATACTCCCTTTGTAAGTATGTCCTCTATCCATCTACTACAAAGTCCATCCACTCAAACATGAACCCATCATGTAAAATCCTAAGCATTAGGGTATATGATTCCTTGCAACCTAGCCCTTGGAGAAAATCCTTATCCCTATCTTCCATCTATCTAACATGCATCCCTATCACTTGTCCATTCATCTACCACAAATCAGTTATCCATCATCCTTTCATCGCCAATCCCCCTATCCAACCCCATCACTTTCACCTCTAGACTTGGTGTTCCCTTGTCATTGCTATCTAGCATAAAGGTCATCCACACGAAAGCCAAAGCAACCATCTCATAATAAACCATTCCTTTTCCATAATTAGAAAATCCAAAAAAAAAAAAATCAAAATCAAAAAAATCCATAAAATCCCAAAAATATCCATCATGAAATCAACATTGCTCCATCAACATCTCATCATCCAACACATCATTCAATCATTCATCACATCTATCATCATCTCACATCATCATCACAAATCAGAACTACATATCATCATCACCCACATCTTAATGTGCCTTGATCCCATGGATACAGGGTATGTAGGCAGTCTGGAATACGAAGGAAGTTTCCAGTACTCAGGTACCTAAGATACACCCATCTATCCTCAATGAGCTTACACTAGATCCAAGCATCACATCACCTATCAAAGCATCATCCCTTATCAAAAGTCATCAACTATCAAATCAGCATCAACCTTAACTTGTCACCATCATATCTTGAGCCAATCTTGCAACATCAACAAATCATGATCTAATCATCAACCGATTCTTACCTTAGGATATATCTTTCCTACGATAGGTAGAATCTATCCAATCATTATCCATTTTGGCAAGAGAGACAATGGTTACTTGTTTGGTTGGTTGGTCTTTTTGTTTTTGATTTTTATCTTTTGTCCTATTCGAAGATCACATTAAAGCTACCTTGATCTCATTATATCATGGTATGTGGCGAAAACATCTACAATGGGGCATAGTCTTGATTTTGTATGCTGTGCTTGTGGGCTAATTTCATTACTCCAAGCTAGTATTCATATCTTGTTGATCATAGGGTCGGTTCTAGCATATTGGTTCCCTTATGCATCTAAGGTTCATCATACCTTTTGTGTACTAAGGACTTATGCTATGAGTCCCCTTCCCTCGTCAGGACAAGGTTGTACTATCTTGGGCATGCATGGGATCATCCCTTTGTTTGCATGTCTAGTCCATGCAAATGTTGGATAAACATCATCACTTTGGTCTTCTATACCTTGGTGAACATATCCACTTTGCTATATCAAACCTAGGATTGCTCTAAATCATTTTTTCAACACAATGATCATCCACCAATCAATTTCCCACCATCATCATCCTTTCATCTCACCACTTATCCTCCAACCACTCCAACCAATCTCTTCCATCCATTTCGAGAGCACAATCGTGTTCTTGCAACCCGCCTATCCTCTCGAGGGGGCATCATCCTTACCAATTATCCCCAACCTTACCCTATTCTTCTAAGCCAAAATCTTTTTTTCCAATCCAACTCTATGTTTTAACTTCTTTGAAATGATGTTACTTAGCCGCAACACCATCTCAAAGAGGGGCAAATGTAGACACCTAAAATTGGCTTGTTTCGCAAACTAATTTTCCATGTCTCTACACCCTCATTATTCCTCCTATTAATTAAATAAATTCATTTTATTTAATTAATTTATCCCTCATTGTCTACCTTGACCATTTACCCATTCCTTGTGATAAATTAATTCATTTAATTTATCACTTTTACCTTACAACATTAGCCTCATTTGATTAAATGAATATTCAAAATATTTATTTAGTTAAATTCTCCTTTTCCCTAATCCTCATCAATTAGATAAACCATGGTTATCTAATTGATCTAGCCTACTAATTGACCTACCCTAACCTACCCTAGCCTACCTATCCCCTAGACCTAGGTTAATTAAGCTAAACACTCAATTAACCTTGCTTATCCCCTTCTTCCATGCACCTTTTGAATAAAAATCAATTTTTTATTCAAAGGGTCAAATCCCCCTTAACCCTCATTTATTACTCTCTTACACATGTAAGAGTACCATCTTCACATCTCCACATAAAAGTGAATTAAAAATTCACTTGTCATGTCCCCTCTTCCCAAAATGAATCTTTTATTCATTTTAATCCTCCACACCTTTCCCCATGTGAATTTAAAATTCACTTTTAATGAGAGCCCTCCAATCCCATTGACCAAGTTTCAACCATTGATTTCCCTCATCCACTCTCCTTGTGACACTTGTCACAAGGCTATGGCTTCAATCCTAACCCTAACTCTCATTGATTCCTAGCCCTTGATCTTATTTTTCAATCCTCACCCTCCATCCTCCTTTCAAGAACTCTATAAATGAAACCCTCTCCAAGCCACTTGGGAGAGACTCCTTCATGCATCAAATCTCTGCCAAAATCACTCCACAATCTCCTTCATCCCACTATCATAATGTCAAAATCTTGCCTCAATCCCATCTAATCTATCATCCAATCCTCATCCTATTGTGTTGAAAAGCATTTGAGCAATCCACATTAGTTACACTAATCATGGGAACAATCTTGAGGAGCTCTTGGGTGCATCTCCTTCCCACATGGATTCGTGAGGTCTCAAATGAAGGTATAATCGTGTGTTGTTTGCATTAGATTAGTTTTAATCTTCATTTTGATCTCACATATCACAACATCCAAGCCATAACCATTAAATAATTTCTTCACGAGAATTTTACCAAAATGTTAATTTCCTCCAATGTTCCACTTTCTAATTCTTCCAGTGAAAATATTTCACATTGCATTTACTTTGTGTGCCTTCACCTAATGAAAAATATTCCTGGGTGAAATCAGTTATCTAATGCATGGTTTTGCACTTCTTGGCAAAATATTTTCTAAATTCTCTCATCAGAATAATATGCATCATCGTTAAGAAAGTAAAATATTGTCCCGACACAGTTGATCTTTATGATTTGTTTATTTTAATATTTTGCTCATCAGTGTGACACATGAGGTTGGGGAGACTTGGAGATTTTTCACCGATTATGCATGTCTGGCTGATATATCTTTCTTTCATGATTGAGGGTTTCGTATGCCTTCATCTTTTATTCTTTCCTTGGTCCCAAGGCTCCGGTCCACAATAACAGCCTAAACGAAATCAACCACCTCACCCAAGTAGGAACACTTGAATGAAATAACAATGATCTCAAAATCTCATGACAAATGAATGGAGTGACTTTGGCTTGTTGCTTTCTATTTTGATTCTAGATGTTTTTTCATCAGAATGAGAAGAAATTTGATGACCAGAGCTTTGTCAACTATGTTGTAGTTGTCCCACTTATCTGCTACCTTCATTTTGGCCATTTTTTATGCTATAGAAAATTATATGCTTTCTTTTATTTTTGTGGCATGATCTCATCCTTTTGCCTTATCAGAAAGACTTGAAGTATCAGGGAGATTTTAAAAGTGTCATCTGATGCCTTTAGTTCTCTCCGATAGGATTTTGCTTTGAAATGCCATTTTAGGGTTTTATATTTTTCAACTTGTGTTTAGGCATAGTCTACGAGGATTCTAGAAAATATGCAACACCATTAATAGAATAAGATCTTTTATTTATTATTGTCACTATGATTTAATCCTCCCCATAATAGCCCTGGTAACACTTATTCATTACATCAAGATTTTTCAAATGATTCTGTGCTGCTCATGGATTCTCTTGAAAATCTGTAAGTACATGTCTCATAATGGGATCTATAAGGATGAATCTCTAGATCTTGCATCACTTTTGCCTGTCTCTCTTTCTAAGAATACTGTAAACTATTTAACATAATTTATAATTGTCATTGCAAACTTTGTAACTTGTGGTTCTATATTGGAAGGGACTCCATAGAGCAACAAGTCTGTTCAGTGAGCTCTTGGAGAGGCATGTTAGGCATTCTCAAGTCCCATATGCATTTTTTTGAGCATTCTCGAATCATCATATTCTATGAGATCACATTTCACGGAGGTATTCTATTAGATAGTTCACACGCCTTGTATATCCATCCACTTTTTATGTAGAACATTTCTAACTACAATTCCATTTCCATTATGTTTTAAAACCACATAACGGATGTTTGTAGAGATCAAATGCATTTGCCAATGGAAGTTGTATTGTGTATAGATCATTGTATTCCTGTGGTCTTTTAATGTAGTGGCAAGTTCCTCTTTACTGCCAGTAACCAGCTTCATTCCAAAATTATATCTTAAAAAGGTTCCTCATATCCATTCCATGTCTAGAGATTACACTCAAAGCTTTTGGAATTTTAATTCTCACTCTATAGTTAGTATCGCTAAGCATCAGGAAGAGCTTCTCTATCAAGGACTGAGCATATTTGCAAGACCTTTTAGCTCCTTTCCTGAAATTTGAACCTCTGTGGTTTGCTACATGTCTCCATTGTTTCCACATCCCCTCACGGATAGCAAGCTTTCATGTAGAAAATTTATCACAGTAATAATGGCTAGATAAATAATAATGACAATCTTCGATCATGTTATTTATCACAAAGGGAACATGTTCATAAAAAGTTCCTTGAGATTATTGAAAGCATGTTTGTCTTCCATTGTAGTGAGGAGAAACAAATCCCAGGCATACTCTTTACACCAATAAAAGTGATATCCCCATCTTTCCGAGCACCCACAGGCATTAGTTTGATCTCCTTGTCCATGTCCAATTAAGAACTTATCATTCTCACATTGAATTTTGAATAGCAGTTTTGGAAATCATATCTCCCTTCAGGTGCACTAGAAAAAGCCTATGCTGAAGATTATCACCACCAGAGGGAGATATCCCAGGCATCCTCTGAGAATCGATATTCTTTAGATTGTCTGCTAGATGTATTTTTTGCATTCCCCACACATAGAGCTGCCGACAAATTTGGTATAATAGGATTTATATAATTTATGTCTGTTGTAACTATACATTTTTTGGAAGCTTTCATTTAATCCACTTTCTCTTGTCAATTGTTCATCTAGTCTTCTCATCTTAACTACTGGCATATTGCCTACAAAATTTGTACCATCGAAACCTTATGTAGTTTGTTTTGTGCATGTGCATATAATAGGAGAGGAAACTACTGGTTCATTAGTTACTTGTTCTAAAGAGCCAACAATTCTACTTCTATCCTCTAATGGACTTGTAAGCTAATGTGAGGTGGCCGCATCAATCAAATTGGCTTTCTTGGGAATACTGCCTAGCTAAAGATATAATCTCATCAGTCATGTGAAATGATTTAAATTTTGGCATGCACAAAGGTGAAGCAATTGATAAAAAAGGTCAAACCACTGAAAAAATATTGAGTCACTCCACTCTTCTGGTTTTGCAATTGAATCAACCAAGTATTCCCTTTCAATGTCACATTGAACCAGACATGACGAGCCATCAACCATCCCACAATATTTGCAACCTCAAACAATCTGACAAGGTAAGTTAATTGTATCTGCCAATGCCTTGAGAAGTAAAGCCTGGTGCTTTCCAGCACATCATAAGATCCCAAGGTACAATTATCATGCCATATATAACAATAGAATCTCTTATAAGCTCATTTTCTGAATAACACTTGTGAGAGATTTCCAATGCCATCTCAGCATCTGCTTGAGAAAGAAGAGCCATGACCTGCAACATATACTGGACATCTTGGAGCTTCTTTTCCCCTTTCAGCTTCGTTGTGACTATATTTCTAAGTTCTGAAATTGATTTCTACACACGGGAATCTAAATTTTTTTTGCAAAAGTTGGTTGGAAATTTCATGTCCCAACATAGTGAAAGGAGGATCTAGGAATATCATTCATCAAACCCTCTTTCTCCTTTTTCCTACTAAATAGGTTGTATTACTAGTCAAAGTTAAGATAGAGGAGATTCTACAAGTAGGCTTTATCTGCCTTATTGACTACTCGCCTTGGACCTTGAATATTGTGGTTGTCGTAGAAACTGTATTTGAATGTGATTATTTTTTATATTTGAATAAAGCATCTTTGAAGGATGATTTTCCTCTTTCTAATATTGATATGATTGTGGATTCTAATATTGGCTATGCATTACTTTCCTTTATGGATGGTTTCTCTGGTTATAATTCATTAACCCTCAAGATCAATATAAAACAACTTTTATAACTCCTTAGAGAACATTGTGTTGGGTTGTCATATCATTTGGATTAAAGAATGCTAGTGTAACTTATCAATGTGCTATGACACTTATCTTTCATGATTTCATGCATAACATCTTAGAGGACTATGTCGATGATATTTTGGCCAAAACTATTTTGTGTTAGGATCACGTCAAAATTCTCCTTAAAATCTTTGAACGTATAGGCAAATACATGTACTTGAATCTTCATAAATGTGTCTTTGTCATTGATAGTGGTAAGCTATTAGGATTCATTTTTTTTCATCGTTCTATTGAGGTGTATATGAAAAATAAGGATGCCATTGTTAATATCCCATTCCCTAAAATTGTTTCACAACTTCATAGTTTGCAAGGGAAGATTTAGGCTATTCATCGATTTGTTCCACAATTCATGGATCAAAGTCATCCTTTTACACAACTACTCAAGAAAGAATATAAATTTAAATGGGATAGTGATTATCACAAACCTTTTGATGACATCAAATGTTATCTAGTCAATCCTCCTATATTACAACTTGTTGTCTCTAGACAACCATTTATTCTCTACACATCAGCATCTCCTAATTCTCTCACAGCTTGGTTAGAACAACATTATGACAATGGTAAAGAACATTTTGTGTATTACATCAGCCAAAATTTGCTCTATTATGTAATGTGATACACTATGATAGAAAGTGATGTTGATCTCTCATTTTGGAACACAAAATTGAGACATTATCTTTTAAACGATGCAATTAATGTAATTGTAAAATTTAATCTCAAGTTGATGTGTTTATTAGTCACATGCATAAGCATAAAATTTATCACAACAAACCTTTACTCATCTTGAAAGATATGGTAAATTCAAGATGAATTTATAATCCCAAGGCTCTGTTGATTAGGTCTTGACCTTCTGATAGTTACTCAGGGTTCATTGTGATATGTTGTTCCATTTCGGGGACTTAGATTTTCTTGATTGTATTCCTTCTTATATTCTATCAAATTCCACAAGTGTATTGTATATTGTACCTGATCTACATATATCCTTGCCAATTATATCAAATCCTATAGTATTTAGGTGAGATTTAAGCATATAAACATGAATTGAACATGACTTTTATCAATTCTTTTGAAATTATCTCAACTTCGATCAATTCTTCTAAGATTATCCTAACTTTGATTAGTTCTTCTGAAACTATCCCTATCTAAATTAAACTTTGCATAAATTTGATGAATTCATTTAAATATATTCTCTAAAACATGCAATTCATTGATATTTATGATCATCTGCATAATATTTTCCATTATTTACAACTTTTACTATATTTGCTCTAGATATGTCATTACTTGCATCAATTTGATATGTATTGCTTAAGACATGTCCTTATTTGCATTTATCCACTGTATTTATGAAATGAAGAGGAAAATTTTGAGTTAAAGAGTTAAGATTCTAAACTAATTAAGTTTTACCAATGACCCACATGTATATTCTGACACAGTCATGAAATGAAGCAAAAACCAAACCATACTTTACCAGGAAATTCACAATTACATATGATTGGTAAAAATCTTGGAAGGTAAGTTGATGACAATATGTAGTTAGTTGAATGCACTTCAATATAATGCAGCAATTCACAATCAAAAGTCTGAAATCAATAGAAGATTACTTGAGATATACAATTAGAAGGTAATCTGCAACTTCATTTTCATTATGTATGCAAATAGTATACACATATACATTGATCTAAGTAAGAACCTTGAGAAGAGATCAAAGAGTTGGACAATTACAAAATCAGTGCTCAAAGTTACAACAATTCATTCTCCCCTAATACAAGATGATCAAGAAAAAGGACAATGGTTAGGATACTCTCAAAAATATCAAGGGTCAAAAACATGGAACATGATTGCCAGTTGGTAATCATTCATGGAGGACAACTGGAAAAATAAAATATTCCCTGGTATCTTCAATTGTCATCTTCAAGAATATTATATTCTTCCTCCACCGATGAGTCTTCTCCAACCATCATTTCCCTAGAATTAAACCTTTTGTATAATTCATACGCCTTAATGGCCTCATCCATTCAATTTTTATCAAATTGTTGGGCCTTATCCTTTGCATAACCATGCAAGATTTGTAACTGGTCATTTATAACTACCCACTAGTTTTAACTATCATCCAACTTCCTCTTATAATCCTTCATCTTCATAGACAACTCCATTAATTGTTCTATGGTAGCTTTTGAGAAATGTGACACAAGACCCTTCATCACGCAATCAAACTTGGTCCTTAATGTTTCCTTGGATATCTTCTCATCATACATTTCCTTATAATCCATTAGAGTATCAAGCAATTCCTCAAGAAAAGATCTCTACTTCATCCATCAATAAATTATGTACCTTGGTACTAATATCGGTTGCTATCAATATACCTCCACCCAGAATATCGGCTTCAAACTGTAGATCCTTTATCCATGTGGATATCCCTGGCATCGTCTACATTGTCAAGATGTTACGATTAAGTAGCAATTGGTTATCTAGCTTTCTTGCACCTTTGAATTTATCAAGGTCTCAATCATTGTAATCAAGCCTCTTAGCACATTCCTCCTTTAGCATATCAGCTTTGGTCTTCATATATACTAGTGTATCCCAATTGGAGAGGGATATCCTGATTATTTCCTCACACTGAAACAGGAATTGGGTGAACCACTTCTGCATAACATTTGCCTAATGCTTTTGAGCATCTAGACCACTTATTTCCTCCTAACTTACCAATGCAAGGGCAGTTGGTGCCTCTATTATTTGGGTACCTAGGGTGACCAATCCCTTAATGAATGTCCTGAGTTGGGCAATGTGACCTTTCAACTCCTTATTTTTCATCTTAAGTTTATGCATATGAGTAGCCACATCTTCATTACTCCCTTTGAGTTCTTATATTTCTTGCTCTACCATTGCATGCCCCAAATCAATGGTTGTTAGCTTGAATTCACTAGCTGTAATCTCCCTTTTAGCCTTATCAACCATGGGCACAACTAATTGTGTTGTTGTTCGTTTAGTGAGAACATCTCTCTTTATTATAGACATGGCCCTAGCCTTACACTTGGGGGCTTCACATATTCAATAGAAAATAATCATTTGAAATCAAATGGCATGATATCAATAGAAGGAGGCTCTATTACCTTTGATGCTAGCTAGTCTGGGATATTTTTCTCTGATTATTCATGCATCGGTTGATCAATTTGATCATCCTTATCAGCTACATCATCATTTTTATCTGGATCTCCTTCTTCCTATGGAAATTCCTACTGATGAACTTCCTCGTGATCGGATGCCTTAGCTTTAGGAACTTCCTCTTAAATCATTTCATCTTGTATAGCTTATTGTTGTTAATCCACAGGATTTTCTTCTTGACACATATCCACATCATATTGTGGAATTTGTTCATGTGGAACCTATTGAGAGATTTTTGGATTCTTCCTTGCTTCAATCATCTCCTCATCTTCTTCATCCTTTTGAGCCTAAATATCTCAGATGACTCTGTTTTCTACTTAGGAAGTTGTTATGATTCCTTTTCTATGTGTTCTCTAGCTTGTTGATCTCCTATATCCACATGGATATCTTGAGATGATTAATCCATGACCATATCCTAAATAGTCTCACCCTATCCTTATGTATCTGGAGCAATATCCCTCTCCTCTATACTTGCTCTTGTAGGATATGACAAGTCTACAACCTCAAGACTTCTAATTTTGGTGATCAAGACATCCAACTGCTCATGTGGAATGCTATCTTTAGGTGATCTTTTTGATGGAGATTGATTGTCATTGATGTCAAAAGGTTTTGCAGGTTCACAAGGTGTTGATATTGAAAGGGGTTGTTTATCATGTTCATGGTTTGATATGATTGATATGATTGTCTCTTGTTTTAGTTCATAATTCTAGACCTCAGAATGAAGGGCAGTTCAGGATCATCAATCAGGATAGGTATGATGTAATGCATATATGATGCAATGCATATGTCTTGTGATACAAAGTTGATTGAGAAAGTGTGTTTCATGTAGCCATGTTGTTCATAGGTTGTTCACTTGGTTTCAATGCAAAGACCATTCAGGGGAAGAAGACATCTTTATATTGTTTGTATAATGTAGGATGTTCTTGTCATTATGTTTCAAGATGTTATGGAAGAGGTTCATGTTCAGAATGATCAAGATGCAATTCTTTATAATGTGTTTCCAAGAGAACTCACAATTAGTCTTCATATGGTTGAGGAGAATTCAGATGTGGTCTTCAATGAGGATCGTTGTGTTATGGATGTCTTCAAGTGAGAAGCGGCAAGATGTTCAATGTTGTTCAAGATAAGAGGTATGTGTCATGGTGATAATGATCAGAAAGGTAAGAAAGGAAAAGTTTATTTGTTGTCATGATTCTTGATTTGAAGAGAATTGATATAATGTTCAAAGTTGGTATGTTGCTTAATGCCATGTTTTAGTGTCTTCATCATCATGTCATGTTGGTATAATGCCATGTTGCAATCAAAGAGTATGAAGATATCACTCTTGCAAGACATGATATGTTACTTGTTTCTTCATGGATATTTGTAGTGCTTACAAGAGCTTAGAATGATCATTCATTAATGACTAGTTTATTCATGTAGAGACATCAAATAGTGATGGCTTGAGTTCTCTTCCATGGCAAAGGTTCAAATGTTTGGTGTGTTACGGTGGTATTCAAAGGTTGAATGGATAGATCATACATCTTCAAGATGCAAGTGAAGTCTTTGATATCAATAATTTTTGAAGATGGTATTTTTGCATTATATCCACTTTATTAAGAATTTAAAAGTTAAAGATATTTCTTTTGTTCATACTTGATGCAGAAAGCCTAGACCAATCAAAATCCTATTCTATATCCAAGACACTTTTCTTAAACTAAAGCTAAAATCTCAAAATGGCTTTCAAGAAAATCCTAAGTCTTTTACCATTCACTGCCCGTCCTCTATAAAACCCACTTTTTCTTATGTTTTATAGTTGACTTGTAATAGCAAGTCACCAATCACATAAGTGACTTGCTAAAGGGGTTCTAATACATTCCATGACCAACCCCTTTACCTTTTTGACCGCTCTCCTTCTATTGGAAGGATAAAAGGGCAAATTGACTAATTTTCTTAAGACATTTTTTATGAAGATTATATTTTTTTGCAGAGAACATAAAGAGATTGAAGGTTTTTTGAAGAGAGGGATATGAAATATTTTTTATGCAGAGAAGATGAATGGTGATAGAAGATATGTTTTGGCTGAAGAAAAATGGATAAAGAGAAGAGGGATATTATTTTTTTTTCAAATTCTTCATGGAAATGAAATGATATTATTTTTGCAGGAGTATTGAAAGATGAGAAAAGAGGAATATGAAACAAGAGAAAATGAAAAATTGTTTTTCATTTTGATATAATGCTATTATAGGAGATGATTTTTTTATGAAAGAGAAAATAAATGGGAAGAAGAAGGTGAAAAGACTTATGTAGATGAATCAGAGAGATAGGGGAAAGAGAATGGCCTTGAAAAGATTGATTTTATTTTTCTTACATGGAAATGTTTATGCAAAAGAAGAATATGAATGGTCATCTCATATATATTAGTTTTGCAGGTGCATTTGGATGATAGATTTGTGTGAATCAAAATGCAATGATGAATACATTTCTGTGAAGATATCTTTGAGGAGAAAATACAGTTGGATCAGATGATTTTTGTATATAATTTATGAGATCATGTTTTTGCACACAGGTTGAAGACATCATGCAATAAACTTTCAAACAGAACCATGCCAAGACAATATGCAATTGATTGTGTAGACATACTCTAAATCAAGTGAATTGTTTGTCTAGAGATACTCTAAATCAGGTGATTTGTTTGTGCAAAGATAATGAGATTAATATGCAGATTAAATTGAGTGTAATTGCAAAGAGATGAAATTTAGGGGTTTGCATTGAAACAGAGAAACCCTCTGTATTCCTTGTATTATTTTGAGATTGTATTTTTTATACCAGTGAGGCTTTTATTGGTCAGTGAGACCTAGATATGTCAGTGAGACACTTATTAGCCAGTGAGACCTTGTAAATGTTGATTCATGTGCTTAAGCTAGTGAGGCATTTTTGAGAGGTTTTTCTACCCTAGGAGGGTTTTCCTCTAGTATAATATTTTGTGTCTTGGTCTCATATCTTGTGTTAATTCATACTTGTATATATGTGTTTAACAATTAATTGATATCTTCCTCTCTCTTTGGATTGTAAATTAAAAGTTGTGAAAAGTTAAAAGTTTACACAACACTGATTCACCCCTCCTCTTAGTATTGTCCTAAACTCTAGCATCTTTCTCCTCTACATCAGAGACTTCCTACATATCAGGATCCCTTGTGTCTCTCTTTGGCCTTGTATAGCCTCTACTTGAGGTGTCTCTTGTTGTGAAGGAATTGTGGGTGTAAACAATAACCCCACCATGTTGTTTATCACATCCCTTTTGACTTCATCATTTGTTAGATCAATAATTTGATCTAAGGGTAATGGTTGTTCGCCAACCCTTTCTTGATCTGTAGCCTTTTCCTCTTCAGCTAATTTTTTCTTCACCTTTATGATCTGAGGTATTGGCACATTGTGCTTTCATTCTTTGAGCACTGGAATTGTTAGATCAGGTAGGTTCTTGACTTGCTCTGCCAAATATGTTTGAATGGCACGTGGAGTAGGTGCTAATGATTCTTCTTCTTGGGACTGATCTTGAGAAAACATTTGCTCCATTCTTTTTGGTCCCTCCTGATCTTTTGTTTGGACTTCCACAGACTTAGAGTCAGACCCTATCATTATAGTCAGATGTCATCTTTTCTTCTTGGGGATATTCATCCCTCCCAACAAATCTGTAATC
The DNA here is from genome assembly GCA_027924645.1 of Cunninghamia lanceolata. Taxonomy (NCBI): domain Eukaryota; kingdom Viridiplantae; phylum Streptophyta; class Pinopsida; order Cupressales; family Cupressaceae; genus Cunninghamia; species Cunninghamia lanceolata. The sequence continues at coordinate 9,549,613 of BSBN01001054.1, forward strand.
TCTCACTCCTCAATAGTCATGTTAGTAACATGGATAGTTGGTAAAGGCACATCCCTAAGAGGAAAAGGCTAGGTGGCTATGGTTATGCCCTTAGATGTGGACTCTTCTCTTTCTCCTCCTGATGTTGAGGGTCCTAGTTGTGTCAATTTTGCTTCCATGACTTACCTCTTATGGATGAGGAAGTCATCAAACCCTAGGTCATCCCTATCCTTCATCTTTCTCCTCTTGTCTTGGGTGATAGACAAACCCCTAGCTTTCAATTCACCTACTTTCTTGTTCATCCATCTCTTGGTAATGTCCATTACTCTTTCCATTATGACATCTATGGATGTCTCATCTGCTTGGCTCCAATGAAGCAAGAATAAAGACTCTTTATATATATTATTTTTCTCATATTCTGGATCTAGTAGGTTCCCATCATCAGACTTGACATAGGGTGGGACCTCTAGGCATCCTATTGTCCTAATTTGATTTAGAGTAACCCTCTAATATCCTCTTTTTTTTACATCCTCCTCATCATCACAATCTACCAAATAGTCCTCAATGTGAACTACATGTTGTATCTTCTTGCTTACCTGCTTCTCCATTCTATGGTATTGGTCATAGTACCTTACCAAAGGAAACAATTGAATATGAGCATATGCCATTCAACTTCTAATTTCTTGGCACCATCAATTGATCCATAGGCATACTAATTAATCTCCATGTGGAATTTGACTTTCCCTTTCTTTTTCTTCCTCAAGTATGCCTCATAGGAGGGGATAATTTTCCTTGTCACATCTAGTAGTATTATCTTGTCTATGGGGTAACATGAATGGATTACTCTCAAAACTCTCCATTCTTATGTATTTGTAAGTGGGGAACTGGATAAACCATGCCCCATTATGTTGTAGCAGCTCATGTGCTTCTTTGGAGAACCTCTTAGCTCTCTCACCCTCCATCACCCTAACAAGGTACATGATAAAACAATAATTTACAGTCCTATAATGCTAGACTGAATGCATTCTTCCCAATTGTAGGTAAAATTCTCACACTGCTTGACTGTAGGTTGATGCCCTAGCTAGCCAAAAGTATTCAATCCATTGGGCTAGGCTTTGTATGCACATGCATACATGACATAAGATGTAATTTATAATATCCTCCTCTTCTTTCTCCATTGCACCATTCCATCATGGATATTATCAATTATTATTTTTGCCCATCTGACCACCTTGTTATTGTGCTTTACCAACCGAATCAAGCTTTACATCCATGGATCAAATATCCCTACATCTACCTTTCCCATCATCCTGCTAAGGAGTACCATCATGTATTGCACCTCTAGGCTAGAATCACATTTGAATAAGTGTTGGGGAATCTTGGCTACAATAGTAGCCTTGTTATATGGCACCCTCCATGAAAAAAATATAATTTTCCTATAGTTTGCCTAGTTATTTTTATACTTTTGCAGTCATGGCCTTCCATATTTACTTGGTACATATCCCTACTAGTGGGTAACTTCAATGCCTCTATAATGCCATTGACAGATAAATCAGCATATACATGGCCTTGATGCTATACTCTCCTAGCCACCATGTTATGGTTGTTTGTACATTCGATAACTAGCAATAGAGCCTTTTCTACGTAAGGGAATCCAACAGCATGTAACATCACTATTTACACAATGTTCTTCAAAATCTCATTATTAACCCCTACTCAGATCCTTAACCTGAAGGCGTCTAAATCCATTTGTCCATAGTGGGTGTCTAGTGTAAACCCAAATTTGCAGCATATAGCTCCAAGAGTAGGAAACATATCAGGTTTGAACTCAGTATTGTGATGATCTATTCACTTTTGAGCCATCTCATCCTGGTGGTTATGACCTCAACCTTTATCTTCCAAATACTGATATGAGTACCATTTTGGTTGTGCTCACCATTCCCACTCTCTATAACTCTATTACTACTTCTGATAATTAACAATAATGGATGAATTTACCTTTTATCCTTCAAAATTCAGGATATTCACTTCATCTTGATCAAAGTCAAACAAACATTTTTCATATGGACATTCTGACCTGGATATTTAAATTTCAAATATCCATGTCCATATCCTTTCCCGCATTTAATGTCATACATAACTATCATTGCCATTTTAAATTCAAACACATGCCTTTTGACAACTGTTGATTTCTCCTCCACCTAAATGGTGGAGACTTACCTAATCATAGAAAATCAATTAATATGGCCTAATTGATGAATTTTGAAGGATAAAAGGTAAATTCATCCATTATTGTTAATTATCAAAGTATTCAAGCTAAAATTGTAGAGAACTCAAAGCGATTAAAGGTGAACTATAAGTGATTAAGGCGATTCTATAACATAATTAACAATAATGGATGAATTTACCTTTTATCCTTCAAAATTCATCAATTAGGCCATATTAATTGCTTTTCTATGATTAGGTAAGTCTCCACCATTTTGGTGGAGGAGAAATCAACAGTTGTCAAAAGGCATGTGTTTGAATTTAAAATGGCAATGATAGTTATGTATGACATTAAATGCGGGAAAGGATATGGACATGGATATTTGAAATTTAAATATCCAGTTCAGAATGTCCATATGAAAAATGTTTGTTTGACTTTGATCAAGATGAAGTGAATATCCTGACTCAAAATTTCCAAGGGATGTCAGCAAAATACTTAGTCAAACCTCGTTGACCAAAAGAGTGAGTATCATAATCTAATTCACCTTTAAAAGTCAAGATATATGAAATATAGCCCACAAAATATCCTTAGATGAAATATCTCATTGAAAAGTCAATAGGAGGACACATGGAGAAAAATATTTACCCCAGATATGGAACTTTGCATGGATATGGATATTTGGCGAGTGTAAAATATCTAGTTACAAATATCCCTTTGAAAAGTGAACGTTTCGAGTGTGCAGGACATTGATTCTTTAGTAATGTGAGATATGGATATGGACATTTGACATGGATACGCATATTCGAAACTCAAATATATCCATATGCAAATATCCTATTTGGTTAATGCTTTTATGGCTCGCCATGATAAATTTGACGGTTTCACCAAGCTAAGGATATGGATATTTCGGCATGGATGTGGATATTTGAAATCTGCTATATCCAAGGCAAATGTCCTATCCCATTGACATTTTCACAATTAACTATGATCAATTGGATGGTTTTGTAGGGACATGAATATAGATATTTTTCCACGAGACTATATCCATCTAGTCAGGGCGACTATTGTTTTAACATGATTTAATGGTTATTTTAGGTTTAGATACACTATTTGCTCACCTAAGAGTTAATATAAAGGTTTGGTCCTTTACGAGGACTGGACTAGATATTAATAATGAATAGGATATTATAGTCATAATATCCAGATCCCTTTGACCAAGATATCTAATTGACTAGACCTTTGACTAGACATAACTCACTCATTTTGATGAATTTCAATATGATGTAAAAGGAAAAGTTTCTTAGAATTTAATTCTCTATCCATTTATGACCTTTGCAGGGAGACATGCTTGACTTGAACTTTAACCATGGACCAGGACATGACATTTTACCATACTGCCAAAAGGGAAAACACACAAGCAAAGCCAAGTGAAACATTGGGTCCTTGTTTTTCTAAGGAAAAATGGGGCATGTTGTGAGACCACACAATAACTTGCCACCAAATAAAACCACCAAATTTCTAATCAATTTATGAAATTAGGAAACAACTACATAGAATTTGTAACTTTCATTGTATATAGATATTAGGATTATATCAGATGAGATCATATTCACCAATGAAACTAGATTATGAGAATGCAAGTGTGTGCATGTGATTCATTTCCTTGCAACTGAAGAGGTTGAAAGTGATAGTGATTAGCATTAAGATACATAGTTTGATTTAACATTTTAAGTTGATCCTGGATAGAGCATTGCTGCCAATCACGCATTTATAGCCTTGAAAAGGTTATTGCCTATAATTCCCCTAAATAGGACCCCACTACTAGTCAGGCATCCATAGCCTTGGTAGGGTTATTTAGATGACCTTGAGAGAATAAATTCTCTTTTCATTTGAAATTCAATATTTTCCTTTTGTGTAAGATATATCATTTCAACTCATTGTTTGCACAGTAATGGAACATGTTGCTAGGATGGAAATTAGAGTAGTAGCAAAGGCAAACCTTTAGATTTGTCATTTAATGTATACACTAACACTTTGAACCAGTCCTAGGAACTTTAGGTGCATTCATTTGACGATCCCTTGGATAACCTTTGTTTTGACTAGTAAATATGATTTCATAGATTAAATTAGCACAACCAGACCTATAGAAGTTACAACCTATCTAAGGATTTGGGATTATTTCCTAAATTCTAGAAATTTTGTTGTTTTATAAAGTGGAAAGGTGCTCCTTATCATACCCAACCAAAATAGGGACTCAACACAAAACAACAAAACACACAACATAGGAAAACAATCAACTATACAAATAACTATACACATATATACAGGTTTCATATTTTCTCTTGGATCAAGCTAGCAGATAGTGTTTCGAGAATTGTCCATTGACAGGCAACAAAACATCCTTGCCAATTAAGGTTTTCAGCCTGTATGTACTATCTCCTAATATTTTAGATATTTGAAAGGGACCTATCCATAGTTTTTCAAACTTTCCATGATCTCTTTTCTTTTCATGGGATTTATCCCAAGATAGCATGAGATTAGATATCTTGAATTCTTTAGTTTTGGCCCTTTTGTCAAACCAACACTTGACAATGGTCTGATGTTTGGAGCAGTGATCAATTTCTCAGTCCCTCTTCTCCTCAAAGTGTAAAAGTTACAACAACCTAACTTTTAATTTATCATCCAAGCCTAGATATTCCTAGGAAAACTATAGAGTAGGGATTTTGAAGTTGATAGAAAGGATAGGATCCACTCCATAGACCAATTGATATGGGGAATTACCTAGGGTTGACTTGACCCTAGTCCTATCAACCTACAAGGCATATTTTAATAGATTATTCCACTCCCTCAAATTCTTTTCTACTAGCTTTTTGATGATATCCAATAAATTCTTGTTAGTGGACTCAGCTAGACCACTTCCTTGAGGATAATAGTTAGATGAAAATTTCAACATTATACCATATTCAAAGGCCCAATTGGAAAACTTTAAAGAAGAAAATGTAGGTCCATTATCACATACCAAGGCATAAGGAACACCAAACTTGGTAATGATGTTGTCCTCAAGGAACTTGATCATGTCCTCTGATGTGCATGTCTTGTTGCTCACAACTTCCATCCACCTAGTACAATAATTAGTGATGGTCAAGACATACCTATGTCTAACAAATGATGGAGGATTGATAGCTCCTATGACACCCATGGCCCATTATGCAAACAGGTGCATCTCCATTACAAGTTGTAGTGGCTGAGCTGCATACCTCTCTTTATTTGTAGCTACCTGACATGTATGAAAATGCCTTATATGTTCAACTATGTCTTTAAAAATAGTACGCCAATAATATCCAACTCTAAGGATCTCATGTGTTGTGGCTAGATTAGAACCATGAGTTGTTCCAAACTTGTCATACAATTCTTGCAAGACTTTGGTTTCTTCTTGTTTATTATGGCATCTGAGATATATGCCTTCATGATTTCTCTTGAACAAGATTCCTCCCTTAATCATAAATTTTGGACTTTAATCCTCAGAGCGCTTCTCTGGGATGCTTTCAAGTTAGACGAACATCTTCCTATGATCAATATATGTCTGATATTTGAATACCAATCCTCCTATACATATGAGTCAACTACATACTACTGGCTAAATAGAATAGGATCTGCTTCAACAATAATTTGCATTAGTGCTTGTCCTTGAACTAATTTCATTGGAGTGATATCCATGTCATACTCCTGTAGGACCATTATCCATTTTGTTCACTTTTCTTCTGCCTCATTTTGCATTAATAACATCTTAACCGCTAAATTTAGGAAACAACGATTACTCTACTCCTTAGGATACAGTACCAACATTTATTTATTACCCTGACTAAGGCTAAATCCTATCTTTCCACATCCAGATATGTCAACTTAGCATCTTTGAATGGACTACCCATGAATCTGATAGGCTTCTCATCCTTCACATTATTTCTCTGCATTAAAAGGATAGCATGTTTATTATTTGAAGTGAATAAGTATATACAAAATGGCTTAGTATAGTTAGGGCTATTAAACACTAGAGCATCAGGGATGGCCTTCTTAATGTTGGCCTCAAGTGTCCACTCTATCTTGGCATCTTTCTTCAACATGGCATTTAGTGGTCTTACTATTTCAACAAAACCTGTTATGAATTTATGGACAAAGTTGATCTTTCCAAAGTAGGACTTGAGTTCCTTTTTGTTTCCAGGCAACTGGGGCTTCATGATGCAATTCACCTAGCCGAGGTCAATAGATATTCCATTCTCAGACACCAAATTTCCTAATAACTTGCTTGTAGTAACACTGAAGATGCATTTCTTGGGATTAAGCGAGATGTCAAATTGTTCACATCTCTATAATATTCTTCGAAGATCACCTATGTGATCACCTCTGACCTTGGAGAAAACTATCAAGTCATCCATGTATATGATGATGCATTGACCAAGTAAGCCTTGGAAGGCTATGTCCATAGCACGGTGGAATGTAGCACCAGCATTTATCAAGATGAATGGTATCCTTCTATAGGAAAAAATCCCCTACTTGGTTATGAACACAGCCTTTAGCTTGTCAATCTTGTTGACCATGACCTAGTTATATCTAGAGAAACCATCTAGAAAGGGCATCATTTGAGCTCCATTTACCATTTGGAGTACTTCATCTAACGAAGGAAAAGGATAATTATCCTTTTTTGATGCCTTATTGAGGTTCCATAAATCTACACACAGCTAGATATCTCCATTTTTCTTTCATACTAGAACTAGGTTGGCAACCCACGTAGAGTGTCTAACAGGGAAAATGATCCTTGCGGATAACACCTTAATTTCTTCAAATATCAAAGGCTCCAACAACACATTTACTATCGTTTGCTTTTGCCTAAATGGATTTACATCTGGCTTCAGTGGAATGGTGTACATGATGATTGATGTATCATAATTCCACATTATCACATGGATATAATCTTTTGAGGCTTGAGATATCTCATCTCTTTCAGCATGAGTACATACTTTACCTATCAGGAGCTTCTTGGACTTTGAATTGTCACTTATGTATATGGGCTCATAATCTCCTACATCTACCTTGGGGAGATCCTTTTGTTTGAGAATGTCATCTAGATCAAATAGTAACTCAAGCTCAATCATACCATTAGGGATCTTGTTATCCTATAAGCTAATGATGGATTCCTCATCCCATTCTTGGTCATCTCTACTTTTCTCATCTATCACTTGAGTTTCGAAGACATTCCTATTAGCAATGAAATCTAGGATATGTTAATCATCTTCAAAAACTTGGAATTATTGATATTATCTAGAACTGATGGAGTTGACACTAACTCAACTAAGAATTGTTTCATTCTAGATATAGCTAATGGCTCCAATGTGTTGGTTGCAATGACCAGAGCATCCACTTGATGATTAAATTTCATTGGGACATGGGTGATATTGAAAGCATTAGAGCTCTCTATCAAGTCCTAGACTATGTGTCTATAGTTGAAAAAGCATTTGTAATTGCAAGAATACAACTTCCTTACTTGCTTGACTACAAGCTCTAAATCTCCAAAAAATATGAAGGATTTTAACCTTCTTCTTCAATGCAAACAATAGGCCATGAATTAGGGCCTCATACTCTACCACATTGTTGGTGTTGTAATGGAACTGCAATCTATATGCTACAAGGAATGACTTTCCTTATAGATTGATGGCATTGATCCCTACTGTAGCTCCTTTCTTAGATTTGGATCCATCAAATCTTAATATCAATGGTTTATCCTTGACAGGATCTTTGTCTAGATCTTTCTTCCTTTTGGCTTTGGAGGTGCTTTCTTCAGCAATCCATTTCAATTTAAGTAGTTCACATTGTATGGACATCTTCTATTTTTAGGAATTGGAGCATCCAAAAATTAAAGAATTTAGATATTATGTGACTGGACATCTGTGCCAATTGTGTTCTTAGTAATTTTGATATCTAAAACTCTCATCTATACCATTGGGACATCCATTGGGGCTAACTTAATCATCTATGATTCATCTTTCTGCATCCTAGGGGCTTTAATTGGTGAATCAAGATTGCTCCCTAAGTGTAAACATTCCTTTATGTCAATCAGTTCTAGGCATAGTGCACATGTAGTTTCAGAATGCACACTCCATTCCATCCTACACCATCCTTCTAGCAAGGTATGTCTAAGTGGAATTCCATGTAGTCTATACCTCTAGACTTCTTTAGACAAGTTGTTTTCAAATTCATTTAGACTACTTCCTCCATCTTCATCTGAAGTGTCATAATCAAATTCCACCTAGATATCAATTCCTCGCATGATTGGGTTTACTTCACTAGTTTCATGTCTATACTTACACATCATTACCTCTTCCACTATGATGTCTAGTATTTCCACTTAGTATACCCCTTGGTTCCACACCAGTATACAAAATTTCATTATTTTGATGGTATTCCATAATCATATGTTTCAACCTTGGCTCATCCTCGATACAAATCTGGCTCAGAATACCTCACCATGGTAACCACATATGTGAAAATTCCATAGCCATGTATCCATTCAAGGTCTTGGACCAATCCCAACTTAGTAACATGTCGTATGTATCAGGGATATCCACCTGAATATCAATAAAATGTTGGACCTTAGGATAGGAAGCTAGCTACATGTGGATATGAGTCAGTTCTCCTATTACATTAACCTCTGACTTATCCATTTGAGTGACTTTCTTTAAGGACTTAGTAGGTGAGAGACATAAGACTTGACATATAGACAAGGGCATAACATTAGTGGATGCTCCAGAGTCTACTAGACAATTATGTAGGTTCTTACCAAATATCCTCAAGGTGAGGAGAAAAGGAGGAGACTCGGTCTTCCCTTTATATAGTGTCATTTGTGCATCTATAGCATGGACTTGACCTTTTACCTTAGGCTTGAATGGAATGTCCTTAGGCAGATGATCTCTAGTCTAGATATCACTAGGGATATTCTCTTTCAATGTAGGTTCTTCTCAGGATTTAAGGAAATCTTTCTTTATTATCAGAGTCATAATTAATTCAGATAAAGATAAACAAATCTTCATCTCCTTGATCTCCTTAACTAAATAAGTGACTAGCTTATCAAATTCAAAGAGCCCATTCATAACTTTAATTACCACCAAAGACGAGGTGAAGTTTTGTTGATTGACCCTTGGAGGTCCTAGATTGTTGCTAGCAGTTGTATCTGGAGTGGTGTTGAAATTGTTTGGCGATATGGAGCTAGTTAAAGGTCCAGGTGGCTGATTGTTATTGTTCCATAGGTTGTAATTGTGTCCTCTCTAGAATTGTTAGGAAGGATAGACTTCATCCATTTCCTACTCTAGTTCATTATCACTCTCAAATGGGAAAGTGTAATCCTCAAAATCTAGAGAGGATTCCTCACATACAAGAGTATAATTCTCATGCATTGTATTCACTTATTCTCCTAGGAAAAGGGATATCTCTAAGACCATAGTTGACTCATATCCCAATGGAATAAGTGCATTGCCTTCAGATGAGCTTGTCTCCCTTTTTGTGTTTTGTACTTCAGCCCAGAATATGCTAGCAATTGTTCTAAACTATGGACAATACAACTCAGTATGAGCATTGTGTTGTGGATTCTAGACACTAGTTGTTTAATGCAGCTTTAGCTAAGTTGACACTGGTAGTCTGCTTAGGTTCAATCGGAACCTAATTGTCTAGAGGTGGAGGTAAACTTTTGTTATTCATTCTGGTGTTCCGAACTCTTGGATGTTATGGATCATTATTATTGTAACATTTTTTATTATATCCCATATCTGAATATCCTCTATTTGACACATTTTGAGCATTACTCTAGGAATAAAGGTTTTGATTCCTCAGGTGGGCCACCTCTATAGTTAACCTCATCAATTGAGTTGTAATCTCCTTAATATCTTCCTTCTCCTCCTCAACCTTAGCTACTATATTATCCTAAGTAGGAAGGAAAATGAATTATCATTCTTGTTAGGCTTGACTTCGGTAGGAGCATGTCTAGGATGCATGATCGTTTGTCCATTCCCTTGTGGATGAATTGTGTTGATCGGTGGATTATGTACCAGATTCATCAGTGCTACATTAATTTATTGTATCTAGTTGAACATGGCTAGGGGTCCTATACTTGGCAATATGCCATGACCTACTTGTTTCATCTCAGTATTTACCTTGACTACCTTTGCATAGACACCAGACAATGTCACAATAGCAATATTTACTCTTCTTATAAACATAGCAGTTAAAGGATTCAAAGTAGAGTAACAGACTAGCAGGGTAGAATCCTCCACAATGTTATTCAAACCTGTTAGCTTGGAATCCACCTTTGGAAGTGATCATTAAAATTTACAATGAACTCACCTTCCCCACTCCTGATTTCAAAAAAACAATGACACATCATTGTTGCATCAATTAGAACTTGGAACCGAGCTTTGAAAAAAATTTCCATCAATAACCAAGAGTTGATGGAATGCTAAGGTAAATTTACGTACCAATTGTATGCCTCTTCTCCTAGTGTGTATGGAAAGAGTCTACAAACTACATCTTCATGTTGAATCCTTGCTCTAAATTAAGCTTCCTTGAATGTTCTCAAGTGATCCTCAACATCCTGATATGGATGATACTTTGGACACAATTTATGTAGATTCTTTGGCACATCATTACATGCCACAAAGTGAAGAGGTGATTTGACATTAAAAAATGTCATGGGAGCTTGCACAAGGACTGCTGGTGTCACAAGGATAGTAGGTCTAGGATGTGCACTAGTTGAGCATGATCTTGGCCTTACAGAAGGTAATTCATGCAAAGGACTACTAGATCTTGATCTAGTAGTAGGTCAATGAGCGAGGTCTAAAATTCATGATGATCCTTAGAGATTTAAACCTGATCTTTACAAAGATGCAATCAAATAATCTCTAGTAAGGGATACTAATAGTCACTTAGCTTAGAATATGAAATATTGACAAGATCCTTGAAAGAACATAAATTTCAACTCATAGAGCCCTCCTTCTAGTGCCAAATCTATTGATGTGTTTGTTTCACATGCATAAGAATAAAATTATCACAACAAAACTTTACTCATCTTGAAAGATATGATAAATTCAAGGTGAATTTATAATTCCAAGGCTCTATTTGTCAAGTCTTGAGATTCTGACAGTTACTCAGGGTTCATTGTGATATGTGGTTCCATCTCAGGGACTTACACTTTTTTTATTGTATTCCTTCATAGATTCTATCAAATTCAAAAAATGTCCTATATATTGTACCTTATCTACATATATCCATGCCAATTATATTGAATCCTATAGTATTTAGGTGAGATTTAAGCATATAAGAATCAATTGAACATGACTTTGATCAATTATTCTGAAATTATCTCAACTTAGATCAATTCTTCTAAGATTATCCTAACTTTGATTAGTTCTTCTCAAACTATCCCTGTCTGGACTAATCTTTGTATATATTCCACGAATTCATTTATAGATGTTATCTAGAAAACACAAAATTCATTGATATTTATGATCATCTATATAATATTTTCCTTTATTTACAACTTTTACTAAGTATTCTCTAGATATGTCATTGCTTGCATCAATTTGATATGTATTGCTTAAGACATGTCATTATTTGCATTTATCCACTGTATTTATGAAATGAAGAGGAAAAGTTTGAGTTAATGAGTTAAGATCCTGAACTAATAAACTTTTACCATTGACCCACATGCATATACTGACACAGTCATGAAATGATGTAAAAACCAAACCATATTTCATTAGGAAATCCACAATTACATATTATCGGTACAAACCTTCAATGGTAAGTTGATGACAACATGTAGTTAGTTGAATGCACTTCAATAGAATGCAACAATTCACAATCATAAGTCTGAAATCAAAAGAATATTACTTGAGATATACGATTAGATGCTAATTTGCAACTTCATTTTCATTATGTATGTAAATAATACATACATATACATTGATCTAGGAAAGAACCTTGAGAAGGGATCAAAGAGTTGCACAGTTATAAACTCAGTGCTCAAAGTTTCAACAATTCAATCTCCTCTAATACAATATGATCTAGAACAAGGACCTGAGATTAGTTACAATGATCGAATAGTCAAGATGCTCTCAAAAATATCAAGAGTCAAAAATGTGGCATGTGATTGCCAATTGGGAATCATAGGTTGACAACTGGCAAAATGGAATATTCCCTAGTATTTTTACTTTGGAATCTTCAATAATATTCTATTCCTCCTCTGCTGATGAGTTTTCTCCAAGCATCATTTCCCCAGAATGAAACCTTTTATAGAATTCATATGCCTTTATGGCCTCATCCATTCCAATTTTATCAAATTGTTGGGCTTTAGCCTTTGCATAATATTGCATCTGTAACTAGTCATTTATAGCTACCCACTGGTTTGTCATGTCATCCAACTTCCTGTTATAATCCTTCATCTTCATAGACAAATTCTATAATTTCTCTATAGTGGCATCTTAAAAATGTGACATAGGACCCTTCATCACAGGATCAAATTTGGTCTTGAATGTTTCCTTGGATATCTTCTCATCATATGTTTCCTTATCATCCACTAGGATACTGAGCAATTCCTCAAGGATCTCTACTTCATCCATCAATAAATCATGTTCCCTAGTGCTAATATTGGTTTCTTTCAATATGCATCTACCCAAAATATCTTCTTCAAACTGTAGATCCTCTATACATGTGGATATTCTTGGCATAGAAATCATTGTCGAGATGTTACGCTTAAGTAGCACTTGGTCATCTAGCTTTCTTTCACTTTTCAATTTATCAAGGTCTTGATTATTTTGATCACGCCTCTTAGCACATTTCTCCTTTAGCATATCATATATGCTATCATATCCCAATTGGAGAGGGATATCCTAATTATTTCCTTACCCTCAAACATGTATTGGGTGAACCACTTCTACATAACATTTGCCTAATGCTTTTGAGCATCCAGACCACTTATTTCATCTTGACTAACCAATGCAAGGGCAGTCGGTGCCTTTGTTATTTCAGTACCTAGGGTGACCAATCCCTTAATGAATGTCCTGAGTTGAGCAATGTGCCCTTTCAACTCCTTATTTTTCATCTTAAGTTTATGCATACAAGCAACCACCATTGCATGCCCCAAATCAATGGTTGTTAGCTAGAATTTGTTCGCTGCAATATCCCTTTTAGCCTTGTCAACCATGGGCACAACCAATTGTGTTATTCTTTGCATAGTGACAATGTCTCTCTTTATTGCAGATGTGGCCCTAGCCTTGTGCTTGGGCTTCACATATTCAATATAAAATAATAATTTGAAATCAAATGGGGTGGCATCAATAGATGGAGGCTCTATTACCTCTGATGTTAGCTAGTCTAGGACATTTTGCTTTGATTCCTCATGCCCCGGTTGACCAATTTGGTCATCCTTACCAGCTACAACATCATCTTTATCAAGATCTCCTTCTTCCTGTGAAACTTCTTGCTAATGAATTTTGTCCTAATCAAATGCCTTACCTTCAGAAACTTCCTCTTGAAGCATTTCATCTTGTATGACTTGTTGCTGTTGATCCTCAGGATTTTCTTCTTGACACATATTCACATCATGTTGTGGAAATTATTCATGTAGAACCTGTTGTACGATTTCTATATTCTTCCCTACATAAACCATCTCCTCATCTTCTTTGTCCTTTTGAGCCCATTGCTCAGATAACTCTATTTGTTCCTTGGGAAGTTGTTTTGATTCCTTTTCTATGTGTTCACCACCTTGATGATCTCTTGTATCCACATGGATATTTTGAGCTACTTCATCCATGACCATATCCTGAATAGTCTTTCGCTATCGTTGTGTATTCTAAGAAGTATCCCTCTCCTCTATGCTTACTCCTATAGGATATGACAATTTCACAACCTCGGGACATGTAATTGTGGTGATCAAGACATCCAACTATTGATGTGGGATGTTCTCCTTAGGTGATCCTTTCTCTTGTGCATCAGATACTTCTTGCATATCAGGATCCCTTGTCTCTCCTTGGCCTCGTATAACCTCTACTTTAGGTGTCTCTTGTTGTGAAAGCACTATGGGTGTAAATAATGACCCCACTAGATTGTTTGTCACATCCATTATGACTTCATCATCTATTAGATCAATAAATTGATCTAAGGGTAATGGTTGTTTACCAACCCTTTCTAGCTCTATAGCCTTTTCCTATTTAGCTAATTTGTTCTTCACCTTTATGATCTGAGTTGTCAGGATGTTGTGCTACAATTCTTTCACCACCACCATTGCAAGATCAAGCAAGTTCTTAACTTGCTCTACTAAAAATGTTTAAAAGGCAAATGGAGCCAATGTCGATGATGCTACTTCTTGTGACTGATCTTGAGAAAACATTTCCTCCATTCTTGTTGGTCCCTCTTGATGTAGGAGAATCCTTGGTTCAAGAGAAATCTTGCATCAACCAAAAATATTTACATTTTTTATTGTTTGCAATTCAGTTTGTTTGCAATTTAGTTTGTTTATTTCATTTTCCAGTTTAGTTTAGGTAGTTTAGTCAGGAGTGGTTTCTATATTCTAGTTCACATTCTACTACAGTTGCATTTAAGATCTTGCAGAGTAGGACTTAGCATCTTGATTCATTCATCTACATCATATCTAGAATTTAGATCATTTAGATCAGTTATCAGAAAGATATCTCTATTAGAAGATTGATTGTTTCCTCAGAATAGAGCATCCTGACAATCTCTGATAATCAACTAAAGGAGAAGACCTGTGGAGCATTTGACTTATGGATCTTAAGTGCACATCATTCAATGATCTTTGGTTCATGGCTGATCTTCCTTGAGATCTGTACATCATCCCACTCATTTGCAGAGGTGTTCTGTGCATTTAGGTCTGACCTATTCGTGTACACACTTTATAGCTCTTCATTGGAGTTTGTGACCTTCCTTGGTCGACATGGAGGAATCTTTTGTACTGAAGATGATATATATTGATGTAATAGATCCTTAGGAAATTAGTTCAAGGATAATAGTGATAGTTGATAGTTTAGATTTTGATGAAGGAGCTTTAAAGCTATATCTTATGCATATTCTGATATTTTGAAATCAGGCTTTTGAGCCCTAATTGTAAGCCTATGTGATGCTAACCAGATCTTATTTGAATTCTATGATATACTGAATGATTGAATCTGAATTTGTTTCATATCTTTGAGTTGTTTCCATTGTGTGTACTCTTGCTGCATGATCTGTATTGTTCATTTTGTGAACTCTCCTACCATGACTGCACCAAGTGGTATCAGAGCGAAAGTTTGAATCTTTGGGAGCAAATTGAGCAAAATTGGCAAAGGAATTCTATAAGATCTTGTTGTGGATAGATCACTGACTTGAGGCAGGTTACTTGTGTCACAACCGATCACTTATTGTGAGGTAGTTGTCACCTTGTAGCTTGATCGCCAAACTTGAGGCAGTTTACTCTTGATCCTCGGAAGAATGCCACCGAGGAGAGTTGTTGATGTTGGAACAATGGCTGGAAGAATGGATGAGATGATGCAAATGATGAAAATAATGTGAATTTGATTGGATGTTGTTGAGGAAGATAGGTGAAGGGGATTGACACCAAGACCTAATGTTGAAAGTGATGATGAAGTGGAATTTCAATCTATTGAACAAATTGGCAAAACCCTAGGAGGTGATGAAGAAGAAGAATTAGATCAAGTCAAGATGTTGCAAGCTATTCAAAGATCAAGAAAAGACCTAGAGTTGATGTACCAAATTATACTGGTAATTTGAACCCTAAAGAATTGATTGACTAGATAAATGACATGGAAGAATACTTTGAATATGAGGAAGTTTAAGATCTGGAGAAGGTAAATTTTCTAAAGAGAAAGTTGAAAGGACATGCTACTATATGGTGGAAGGAAGTTTAGTTGGATAGAAATAGAAGAGGAAAAGAAAAGATTACAAAATTGGATAGGATGGTGACAAAATTAAATAATTAGTTTATACCTACTGACTATGAGTTAGAACTATTGAAAAGATTGCAAAACCTAAGACAAAAGGAGAAATCTATGAAAGAGTACATTGAAGAATTTCATAAGATGATCAGAATGACAAGACATAGTGAAGCAAGAAAGGAGAAAGTGGCCAAATACATCAATGGACTGAGGTTGAACATTCAAGAAGAACTAAGTTTAGTGAGGATAACTTCTTTGGAGGAAGCATACCAATTTCCCCTGAAAGTTGAAGAGATGTTGAACAAGAGGTGTGATCAGAGACAAAAATGAATAGGAGGTAAATTTTAGAGTGGTAGAACATTTTCCAGATGTGAGTGATTATTTACAGAGCAGAATAAGCCTGATAGCCCATTCAAGAAGGATGATAGAGATAATAATGCTTACCGGAGGGATGGCAGAAATTTTTACTAGAGAGGAAACCCTAGTACATACCAGAATAAAGGATATAGAAGAGAAGGAATAGGATTTTATAAGAGAACATTCAGAGGCACTCGTTTCAAGTGTGAAGGTGAAGGACATAGAGCATTTGAATGTAATTATGGTAGTACAAGCAAGAAGACAGAGAATAGTGGAAGAGAAGCCTATGTGGAAGAAGAACCTGTTGGATCACCGAGTTCATTTGGTAAACCAGAGAAAGGAGAATCACTTGTGATGAGGAGAGTACTGTTTCAAGTAGATACAAATGAGGAACCACCGCAGAGGAAAAGTTTGTTCAAAACTAGATGCAAATCAAGAGGTAAATGTTGTAAAGTTGTTATTGATAGTGGTAGTTCAAATAACCTAGTTTCAAAGGAGATGGTGACTAATCTAAAGTTGGAAAGGTTGAGACACCCTAATCCCTATTAGATGGCATGGATTCAGGATGAACATAAGGTACTGGTGAGTGAACAATGTTTGGTGAAATTTCATATTGGATCTTATCATGATGAAGTCTTGTGTGATGTTATGCCTATGGATGTACACCACATTTTGTTGGGTAGACCTTGCCATTATTGTTAGACTTAGGGTACACAACTGAGAGGGGGGGTGAATTAGTTGTGTGAAACTTTCTCAAATTAAACACTTAAATCTTCTTTAGTGATTAGAAGAATATTAATCATGAACCATAATGTATTCAAATCAAAAGCAAAAACATATCAACACATAAGACACCAAGATTTTGACGTGGAAAACCTAGTTAAGGGAAAAACCACGGGGTGATTAACGCAAGAATGTATTCTCTATTAGAAGAATAGAAAGAACAAAATGGCACATGCCAATTAGGGCTCATTGCCCAAGCACACTACTCACAAGAGGCTCACTACCTACAACAGACACACTATCTACAAGGAAATAAGTATCACCTTCATGAACTGGAGAATAGCATCTTCACCATGCTTGAATTAGTTCCATTTAAGCCCAATACTTTTGCTCTGCCTTTTGCACTTCTCCTCGCTACCACACACTCATCACCGCAAGACACACTTGAAAATGACTTCACAATCCCTTATTTATATAAGGCATCGACTTAGGAACAATCATCTAAGTCGGCAAACACCTACAAGAACATCCGCAAGACATGTAATACATCCGATCAGCTAGTCTCAAGGAGAACACCAATATCTGGTGGTTATTCTTCAAATGCAAACTTTAACTTCAATGCGGACCACCAACATGAACTAGATAGGATTCAACGATCATCATAACCTTCCTTGAATCATCAAGAACATCTGCACTTCATCATCCTACTAGAATTCTTCTCTCCTTCATCCAGAGCTTCAAGAACACAGTCTGACATCACTGTCACAAATCAATAGGCTCTTTTAAACCTTCAAACATGAACCAATGTAGTTGATACTTCATAGGGATGTCCTCAGTACTCCCTCAAATCTGTAGAATGGGATAATGAAATTTTGGATCTCACTGGACCTATCTGTGGCACTTTGTCACCTCTGAACACCTACCGAAACCGGTTCTACTTGAGCGACCATAACTTCTTCAAATCTTCATGCAGACCTCTGAAAACTTGACTGGAGCATCTCAAGGCTTATATCTACAAACCCTTTAAACCGCATCCTCTTATCCTCAACCTATTGAGGACTTTTACCTTCTTATCATCTATTCTTCACTGTTCCTGATTGAGACTAGTTTTCTCAATATCCTTAGCACACAGCTCATCTAATCCTTCTCATTTATGCAACATGAGTATGTTGACATCAATGAAAACATTGGTTAGGCCCATACTTGCAACAATCTCCCCCTTTGTCATTGATGGAAACATATGATGTGAAAAGCCATCAAGATAAGAACTTCTCCTTGCTGTCACAACTCCCCCTAACAGCAACAACTATTCACATGTATTCTCTTCCTTTATTGCTCCCCCTTTGATCAGCAACCACCTATTTTTCACATGTCTTCTCTCCCCCTTTGACATCAATGGCAAAGAGCTCATACTTGCAACTCCATTACTTCATAACATACCAGCTACTCCCCCTGAGTAGCAGCTCCGTATCATCAATCCAGATCACAAGATATGACTATGATATCCACCGAATTGTTACACATCAGTGCATCCTAGTTCATCACCGAAGGGGCAATAACCCCTAACTTCTCCCTGAGATACTCAAAAGAGTCCTTGGGAAGAGGTTTAGTAAAGTTATCTGCAATCTGATCCTTGGAGGGCACATACTCCAATCTGACTTCATCCTTGTTCACTTGCTCTCTCAGAAAGTGAAACTTGATAGATATATGCTTAGTCTTAGAATGTAACACTGGATTCTTAGAAATATTTATTGCACTTGAATTATCACAAAAAATTGTGATAGGCTCCTCATATGCTACTTTAATATCTCTTAGCATCTGCTTCATCCACAAAACTTGAGTGCAACTACCTACTGCTGCAATGTATTATGCTTCAGTTGTAGACAGGTATATTGCCTCTTGTTTCTTTCTTAGCCAAGAAACCAATCTTTTCCCCAAAAAGAATGCTCCACCACTGGTACTCTTCTTCTCATCCACATCTCCTACCCAATCTACATCTATATATGCATGAAAAGAAAAATTATGATCTTTAGGATACCACAGACCATACTCAACTATTCCTTTTAGGTACATAAAAATCCTTTTGATTGCCATGACATGAGATTCTCTGGGATCAGCCTGGAATCTCGTAACAAGACCAACAACCTGCATTATATCTAGTCTAGTTTGAGTGAGATACAATAATCCTCCAATCATTGATCTGTACTTTGTCTGATCTGCCTTAGGGGAGCCATCATCTTTGCTCAACTTACATCCAGTTGCCATGGGAGTGTTCATTAGCTTTGAATCTTCCATTCCAAATTTCCTCAACAATTCTTTCACATATTTGGTCTGAGAAGTAAAGATTCCTTTCTTTGTCTGAGTAATTTGCAGACCCAAGAAGAAATTCATTTCACTGAGCATTGACATCTCAAACTCACTTTTCATTTGATTTGCAAAGGTTTTACACATACCGTCTCTTCCTCCAAAGATGATATCATCAACAAATACTTCAACAATCAAGATGTTTTCATGGTCAATTTTGAAATATAAGTTACTGTCAACAGTACCTTTGTTGAAACCAATCTTTAAAAGATGTTTGTCCAATCTTTCGTACCATGCTCTTGGGGCTTACTTTAGTCCATACAGTGCCTTCTTTAATTTGCAGACCATATCACCATGCTCAGATAATTGAAATCCATCTGGTTGTTCAATGTACACTTCTTCTTCTAAGTCACCATTCAGGAAGGCAGATTTGACATCCATCTGATGCACCTTGAAATCCTTGAAGGCAACAAATGCAAGAAATAATATGACTACTTCAATTCTTGGCACCGGAGCAAAGGTTTCTTCAAAATCAATTCCTTCTATTTGAGAGTAGCCTTTGTAGACCAATCTGGCTTTATTTCTGATTACTTCACCATCTTCATTTAGTTTGTTCTAGAAGACCCATTTGGTTCCAATCACATTCTTGTTTCTAGGTCTGGGAACAAGATCCCAAGTGTGATTTTTCTCAATTTGCATTAACTCTTCTTCCATTGCTTTAGTCTAGTTTTCATCATTACAGGCTTCATTTATTGTCTTAGGTTCAATCTTTGAAATCAGACAATATTCATCTAAATTTTGAGCAATTTTCCTTCTAGTTTGCACACCTTTGCTTTTGTCACCTATGATATGATCTTTAGAGTGGTTTAGTCTTACATACCTTGGAACTTTGGGAGTTTCTTGCACTTCTGCTTCTTGATCAGGCTCATTCAGACCTATCTCTTCTTCCTGATTTACCAGATCAGTCTGAATCTAACTTTCAGAAGAGGATTGAGCTCCTTGAACCAGAACACCATTCTGATCATCTTCACCATATTCATAAGACATTGAGGGTTTCTATATTGCCTCATCAACCTTCACATTTGTACTTTCTATCATCTTTCTTAGTCTCTTGTTATAATGGTATGCTTTGCTTTGAGTAGAGTAACCCAAGAATATTCCTTCATCACTTCTAGCATCAAACTTGCCTAAATCTTCATCTCTTTTGATGTAACATTTGCTATCAAAGAATCTAAAATATCTTACAGTAGGAGTAATGCCAAACCAAAGTTCATAAGGGGTCTTACTAGTATTGCTTCTGATTTGAACTCGATTAAGAGTATAGACTGCAGTGCTGACAGCTTCTCTCCAATAGATCTGAGGAACATTTGCTTCCATCATCATAGTCCTAGATACTTCTTGGATGGTCCGGTTCTTTCTCTCTACTACTCCATTTTGCTATGGAGTTTTCGGAGTAGACAACTGTCTCTTAATTCCATGTTTCTCATAGAATTCTATGAACTCACCGGATGCGAATTCTCCACCTCTATCAGACCTCAGACATTTCAACTTTATTCCTATTTCATTCTCTACCATAACCTTGAATATTTTGAATGTCTCAAGAGCTTCTAATTTCTCCTTTAGAAAGGTTACCCACATCATTCGGGAATAGTCATCTATTAGCAGCATGAAGTATCTATCACCTTGAATACTTTTGGTTCTTGCCAGACCACAAAGATCAGTGTGAACTAAGTCCAATAATCCAGTAGAAGACAATTCCTTTCTTTTGAATGTGACTCTTCTCAGCTTACCCAACTGACATTCCTTGCACAAGTTGTTAGTAGGTTTCACCAATTTTGGAAGATCTCGTACAGCCTGAGTATTTCTTATCTTGATGATATTATCAAAATTCACATGACACATCCTGCTATGCCATAACCAACTCTTATAAACTTGAAAAAATAAGCAACTTTTACCAGTACCAACCAAGTGGAAGATGTTACCTTTAGTTTGAGCACTGGATGCAATCTCTATTTTGGATCTTTTAGAGATTTTGCATTTTCCATCCTTGAATCAGAGATCATAGCATTTTTCCACCAACTATCCAACACTGAGAAGATTGTATTTCAAACCTTCAATATACAGTACATTACTAGTTTTGTTTTTTTCCATCAAAAGAAATAGTTCCTCTTCCTCTGATTCTACCAGCAGAATTATCACCAAACTTCACCACTCCTCCTTCATACCTTTCCAAGTCTATGAACTTATTTTTGTCACCTGTCATGTGGTGAGAGCAACCACTGTCAATGACCCAATCATTCTTTTCTTCAACTTGGGCAGCCAAACCTCTTTCTACAACTTTATGATTGATAGATACAAAGGATATTGGTTCTTCTTCCTTGATGGCAATAAACACCCATTCACTTCTAGATTTGTTTCTTGTCTCTGATTCATCATCTGTTACTCCTTCATTATCATCTTCTCCATGAACATAGTAACAATTCTTTTGGAACCTTGATCTATTAGGATTTGGCTTTGAAAATCTTTCTGGACATCTTGAGGCAAAATGACCAATCTTATTGCAGTTAAAACACTTAAAAGGCAATCTTCCTTCATACTTACCGAATCCTCTTGGTAGTCTCTTTGCAATGAGGGCTTCAAGTTGAGTAGTTTCTACTTCTTCTTCTTCCAGGTCTTTTCTTGCTTTTTCATACCATGATAGTTTCCTTGATGAGTTCTCTCCTAGATCAAATCCTTGTTTACCTTTCACAGAGGCACTGGCTTTGAATGCAGATTTAGTTTTGGGGGGATCATCTCCAAACTTGGTCATTTCAAAAGTAGCAAGTTTGCCAGGCGCAATTGGTCTCTTGAGATAGTTGTATGGGCTCTGAATTCATCAATGGTAGTAACCTTGATTTTGTAAGAGGCAGGAAGGGATCTGAGAATTTTACCAACAATCTCATTTTCATCCAAGACTCCACCAAAATTTCTAATTCCACAAACCAACTCATTCACTCTTGGCATAAAAGTGGTAATATTTTCATCATCTCTCATCTTCAGTTTTTCAAATTTCCCTTTTAGACTATGTAACCTTGCACATTTAACATACTCGTCTCCTTCAAGCAAAAGTTCAAGTTTAATCCAGATCTCATAGGCAGTTGGTAGGTCAATAAAATTTTAGAGCTCTAAGTCAATTAATGCACTTAGAAGAGCCTCTTTGGTCCGCATATTGTTTTCAGCATCTGTGATTTCATTTAGGGTTGTCAGACCACCCTGTGGAGGTACATACGCTTTTGTGACCATAGAACAGTACACCATTCCCATACACTGCAAGTGACATTTCATGTGACCTTTCCAAAGAGCAAAGTTGGTTCCATCAAACTTTAGACTATCCTTCTTGTATGACGACATCCTGGATCTCCTCAAGCAGTTAAGCTCCTTTTAGAGGAACTTAGCTCTGATACCAATTGTTAGACTTAGGGTACACAACTGAGAGGGGGGGTGAATCAGTTGTGCAAAACTTTCTCAAATTAAACACTTAAATCTTCTTTAGTGATTAGTAGAATATTAATCATGAACCATAATGTATTCAAATCAAATGAAGAAACATATCAACACATAAGACACCAAGATTTTGACGTAGAAAACCTGGTTAAGGGAAAAACCACAGGGTGATTAACCCAAGAATGTATTCTCTATTAGAAGAATAGAAAGAACAAAATGGCACATGCCAATTAGGGCTCACTACCTGAGCACACTGCTCACAAGAGGCTCACTGCAACAATTATGATAGAAAGGCTATAGATGATGGAAGATATAATATGTACACTATAATAGCAAATGGAAAGAAAATTAATTTGACTCCTTTGGAAGATGATCCTAAAAGTGAAGTATGTGGGAATGCTAGAATCTGTTTGGTAGATGGAACAAAATTTCTGGATGGTTTGAGACATGAGAATATGTGTTATGCTTTGATCCCTAAGAAGCTTAAAATATTGAAGGAGACTAAAGAATCACAACTGGAGGAGATGAAAGAGTTGTTGATAGAATATGGAGACATCATATTAGATAATGTGCCTGAAGGATTACCACCTATAAGGATTATCAGTCATCACATGGATCTTATACCAGGAGCTATTCTGCCTAATAAAGCACCACATAGAATGAAGAATTACATAGATAGATACAAGAGTTGTCGAGAAAAGGTTTGATTAGAGAAAGTTTGAGTCCTTGTGGAGTACCTGCAATGTTAGCACTTAAGAAAGGTAGAGAATGGAGAATGTGTACTGATTCTAGAGAAATAAACAAGATCACAGTTAAGTATAGATTTCCTTTACCTAGAATGGATGATATCATGGGTTGTTTGAGTGGAGCAAGATATTTCACAAAGATAGATTTGAAGAGTGGATACCATCAGATTAGAATAAGAGAAGGAGATGAATGGAAGACTACTTTTAAGAAAATGAAGGATTGTATGTGTGGTTAGTTATGCCTTTTGGATTAACAAATGCACTGAGTACTTTCATGAGATTGATGAATGAAGTTTTGAAGAAATTCTTCGGTAAGTTTGTTATTATATACTTGGATGACATTATAATTTTTAGTAAGACAAAGGAAGAACATTTGTGGCATATTAGGCATGTTTTGCAGAGACTGAGAGAATAAAATTTTTTGATAAACATCAAGAAGTGTAGTTTCATGAAGGAAGAATTGGTATATTTGGGATTTGTGATTTCTACGGAAGGATTGAAGATGGACCCTAAGAAAGTGAGAGAAATTTTTGAGTGGCCTACACCAGAGAGCATTGGAGAAGTTAGATCATTTCATGGATTGGCTAGTTTCTACCAGAAGTTCATCAGAATTTTTAGTTTAGTATGTAACACTATGACAGAGACAATGAGGGTGACATGAAAGACTTTAAGTGGACATCTAGAGAAAATAAAAGTTTTGAACTGTTGAAGTAAAAGGTGACAGAGAAACCTGTTTTGGCATTACTAGATTTCAATCAGGTATTTCAAGTTGATTTTGATGCAAGTGGAAATGTGATTGGAGCAGCATTAAGTCAAGAAGGTAGACCTATAGCATATTTTAGTGAGAAGTTGAATGATGCGAGGAGAAGATATTCAGTTTATGATCAGTAGTTCTATGCCATAATTCAAGCCTTGAAGAAGTGGAGACATTATTTGTTGCCTAAGGAGTTTGTGTTGTATACAGATCATCAAGCATTGCAATATTTGAATAGTCAAGGTAAGTTGAATCAGAGACACATGAGATGGGTAGAGTTCATGTAGAGTTATACATTTGTGTTGAAGCATAGGAGTGGAAAATCAAACAAATTTGTAGATGCATTAAGTAGGGGAAGGAACTTGTTGACAGAGATGAGAGTTGAAGTGTTGGGTTTTGAGGAACTTAAGAACATGTATGAGGGATACACTAATTTTGCAGAACCATGGAAAGCATGTAAGGAACCTATTGTGATAGATAGGAGTGAATGGTTGGATTATTTCATTTAGGAGGATATGTTATTCAGAGGAAGTCAGTTGTGCATACCTAGAAGTTCGATGAGAGACAATTTCATCAAGGAGAAGCACAGTGGTGGATTGGCAAGACATTTTGGTATTGACAAAACAATGGCTTTGGTGAGTGAAAATTACTTTTGGCCTCAGATACATAAGGATGTTAGGAAATTTTTTTAGAGTTGTAGAGTTTGTCAAATTGTAAAAGGGAGTAGTCAGAATACTAGATTGTATAAACCTTTGATAGTACCAAAGAGACCTTGGGAAGATATAAGCATGGATTTTGTGATGGGATTGCCTAAGACATAGAGAGGACATGATTCAATATTTGTAGTGGTAGAAAAAAATTCAAAGATGGCTTATTTCACACCTTGTAAGAAGACAATTGATGCAGTGCATGTAGCTGACCTATTTTTCAAAGAGATTGTGAGATTGTATGGATTACCTAAGAGTATAGTTTCAGACAAAGATACAAAGTTTGTTGGATACTTTTGGAAGATACTTTGGAAGAAGATGAAGACAGATTTGAAGTTCAATTTAGTTTTTCATCCATAGACTGATGGACAGACAGAGGTAGTGAATAGGAGTTTGGGAAACTTGTTGAGATGTTTGGTTGAAGAGAAAGCAAGAAGTTGGGATTTGATTCTTTCACAAGAAAAGTTTGCATATAATAATTTAGTAAATAGGAGTATCAGAAGAACACCTTTTGAGATTGTTACCAGAGTAAACCTGAGAGGAGTGACAAAACTGAGAGACATGGGTATAGAAGAAAAGAGAAGTGCAGAAGTAGAGGAATTTCTAGATCACATTAAGACAATGTATAATCAGGTGAAGAAACATTTAGAAGATATGAATAGAAAGTATAAGGAAAAGGAATATGAGAAGAGAAGACACAAAGAATTTGAAGTGGGAGATGAAGTGATGGTATACTTGAGAAAAGAAAGATTTCCAGTTGGGACATATAACAAGTTGAAGATGAAGAAGTTTGGACCTTGTAGGATACTCAAGAAATTTGATTCAAGAAATGCATATGAAGTGGAAATTTTGAAGACATTGGTTATATCACCTATTTTCAACATTATAGACCTATATCAGTATCATGAAGTAGAGTTTAGTGACAACCTTGAAGAAGACTTGAAGTAGCAGTTACCACAACAAGCACCTGCTCAGATTGAAGACATTTTGGATAGCAGGGTTGGACACAGCACCAAAGGAAGACAATACAATGAATATCTTGTGAAGTGGAAAGGTAGACTAGAAGAAGATTCATCATGGATTTCTCAGGCTAAGGTGGACCGTCTTGGTTCTCCCTAGCCCTGGAAAAGTGAGGGAATCACTTTTTCAATAACCGTGGATGTCTGATGCAGGAGTATCCTTAGTTCAAGAGTAATCTTGCATCAACCAAAAACATTTGCATTTCAGTTTGTTTTCAATTTTTTTTTCTTTCAGTTTCCAATTTAGTTTAGGCAGTTCAGTCAGAAGTAGTTTCTGTATTCTAGTTCACATTCTACTATAGTTGTATTTCAGATCTTATGAAGCAGGACGTAGCATCTTGATTCATTCATCTACATTGTATCCCAAATTTAGAGCATTTGGATTAGTTAGTGGAAAGATATCTCTATCAGAAGATTGATTATTTTCTTAGAATAGAGCATCCTGACAACTTCTGATAATCAACTAAAGGAGAAGACCTGCGGAGTATTCCTTGACTTATGGAGGTTAAGTACATATCATTCAACGATCCTTGGTTTGTGGTCGACCTTCCTCGAGATCCGCACATAATTCCATTCATTTGTAGATGTGTTCTATGCATTTAAGTCCAACATATCCGTGTACACATGTTATAGCTCTTCATTGGAGTTTGTGACCTTCCTTGGCCGATGTGGAGGAATCTTTTGTACCAAATATGATATATATTGATGTAATAGATACTTAGGAAAGTAGTTCAAGGATAATAGTGATAGTTGATAGTTTAGATTTTGACGAAGGAGCTTCAAAGATATATCTTGTGCATATTCTAATATTTCAAAATCAAGCCTTTGAGCCCTAATTGTAATCCCACGTGATGCTGACCAAATCATATTTCAATTCTATGATATACTGAATGATTGAATCTGCATTTGTTTCATATATTTGAGTTGTTTCTATCATGTTTACTCTTGCTACATGGCTTGGAAAATTCATTCTATAAACCCTCCTACCGTGACATCACAACCCATCATGATACAAAACAGATACCAAGTACTACATCCAAGAGACCATTTCCCCATTCATTACAAGACTTGAAAATTCAATTAACCCATTACATTGACATGCCATAATTTTTGAACTAAAAACTAAGAACTACACCTCTGGAGTTAGGTACATAACTAATGATAAGGTAACCATTATCTGACAAGGACAATGCCTTCACGGCTTGACACCAAGTACACATGACATCCCTCAAGATTCCCACTTCACATTTAACCAAATCATAGACCAAACTCCACCCCAAAGTAACATAATGATCCAATACAAGCATAAAGACATGACCAGGAAAATAATCGAGTAAATGAGAATCAATGTACTCCTAATTTAGTCATGAAAATACTTTGAGATTATAACTTCCTTTTCTAGTTTACAGAGAATCAATCTCTCTCCAAAACTAGAAGTAAATTTGCTAACTAACCTTTAATCACTACCATTAAAACAAGCTATAAATATAATCATATATTTACCAAGAGCATAAAAATCTGTTAATTTTAACCAACTATAATATATAACATAACTTTTCATCAACATGTTTACTACCTAAAATTTTAGTAAAGAAAACAACTAAATAATATAAATTGTTACCTATAAGCAAAACATCTTACCAACTACGAATTCCTTATGAAACAACTACACATACACATTTAATTCCTATTAACCACAACTATAAGAAAATACATTTTCCTATTTCAATTTTCTAATAACTACCAATTGTAAAAACAACATCTATAACTATAATTTCCTTTAAGTATAGCCTACTAACTAACATATTACAATTTCAAATAATTATAAACCTAAATAATTTAACTTACTATCTAAGATTTATCACTTACCATTTCTAATAAAACATCTATAAGTAATTATTTACAATAAGCATAATCTTTCATCGACATTATACCAACTGCAATTTTAATCAAACAACTATAAATATATATACTTAAACTATCTATTGGCTTCCATTAAAGATTTCAAAAAAGCATATCAAAACTAAGATGAATCTTTTCCTAATCACAAGAGATTCCAACCGAACCTACTAACTAAGACTCCCTAACAAAGCCATTCAATTTATATAAACAAAGTTATGAATGCTGACTACCTTCAACGTCTACCCTGTCCACTAAAAGATGACAATAGATACTAAATAAAACACTTAACAAAAGTGATTTCCCCTTCGACCCTACTAGCTTGGGACCTAACAAAGACATTAAATACATCTCACATTGCTATGAGGGCCGACTACCTTCCTGTACCTTTTCGACCACAATGACTTAAACAAGCGACTAAAGATATAATGAATACCATAGTGATGACAGAGTCTACAGCCAACGACTGAGGTCATAAGGTATACCATTACTAAAAACATGACTATCAACATAGGTCGCAGATCTACCAATACACAGACAATAATTTTAAACATTCTACTCCCCATTAGACTTCTAGATTTAACGACACACAAACAACATTGCTAAGAGTCACAACTCCCAACGACTCTCCAAGCCCATGGTATCCAGAGCATTGACTATGTTAAATAGAACCTATCAAAAGAAAGTGACAGTGAAATGACAAAAGTCTGTAGAGAACTAATAGATAGAAATGGGTATTTCTAAAAAGAGTTTAGACTTCTAAGCCCAACCAAAGCGATCTCCAAGTGATCAAAACATATATATTTCCATATGCATCTAACTGAGTTTAATCTCATGCATAAAAGATTAAAGGATGAATGCCTTGCAGCCATTAATACATTTTTAATTGCAGATATGAAGAAGATTGTGAAGAAACTTCACAAGTTTTGGTCGAAATCCTAGACATAAATGCAGGGTACTTTCTAGTGGAGCTCATGTGGGAGACACAAGATCTTCATCAAAGTTACAGAGATAAAAGCAAGGAATCCAAGGTAAAAAGAATTATGAATAATAGGAGGACCAAATAAGTGGTTGCAAGCACAAACAAATTGCATGAAAAAATATATGTAAAGGCCATCTGCAGAATGGTGGAGCATTCAAAATAGCCTCATATGCATTCAACTCAAAAAAGTTGTCACTAATAAGAGCAGTAGAAATATGTTATAAGAGAGAGACACACAAATGTGTGCAATTTGGATACACTTTCTTACTGGGCAATCTACTTTAGTCTGAGAGATAAATATGTGAGATAAATATGCAAGAACAATAGGGACAAGAGATAGATAGAAGATTAAAATTGAGTCATCTATTTCTTAGGATTGAGATCATAATGCAGGGTTATAGATGATGGAGCTAATGATTTCAAAAGGATTAAGACAAAGGCTAAATAGAAAAATACATCTAAAAGGAATCTACAGATGTTGGAACAACATTTGACCACACAGGGCACACAAAGATAATTAAATTCCAAGCTAGAGAACATGCAAGTTTCACACATAGGACATGCAGCAATAAATTTTAAATTATAAGATACAACAATTGCAAATTTTTACAGAGAGACAAATCACATACCTGGATTTTAGTCCCTTCTCAAAATTTCTCCAATTCCTGCAACCAATTCTCTGTTCTTTTTCCAACTCCCTTCTGAACACAAATTTCCCCATATAAAAATGGTTCAACTCATAAAATAAATGCAGACATGCATTCGTTACCCAACATCCCACTCCTCTGAGAAATTCAAAAATTTGCTATAAAAAGAGATCCCAAATCTTCCAATCTCAAAATTGACAACTCAAGGCATTAATTTCACATATCAAAAAATATTCTATACCAAAAATATGCTAATTTCTTGTAACTCCAACTTATGACATAAATGCTTTAGAATAGCAGATAATTTAATCTAGTCCATTATAAAATTTAACCAAGGTGTCAAACAAAATTCTAGGCTAAACCCAATGTTATCCAATAAACATAATAGAAGCATTATTAATTAATAATAAATCATTAAAGTATTTTTCAACCACACATGAACATAATTAAGCATTATTAAACACAACTCGATGATACTCCTCAACACAAGATTACCAACATACAAGGCAAGGACCAAGTGTCACAACATGACTCGAGACCACAACAGAAGGTAAGGGCCGACCTAGTGGAATAGACCTCGCATTATCTCCCATCACTGATACCCATTGGTGCAAGAGCCTGCTCAAACTTGTAATATCAGGTGGAGTCAAGGCTTGGTATCTACAGCCTGTATCTGAACAATTGGTTGAATACATTTATGTCAACACACACAGAGTCAAAGAATCATGGCATAGTAGGGTGCTTGAAGTGAGTAGTACTACACCGTCTCTGCTCTTTGAAACAAGATTATAACCACTACATTTGAATTCTGATATCAATAGATCTAACATACTTTGAATGTTTTGAGTGTTTCCATTCATTCTCCTACCCCTTGCTACACATCCAAGGTGAAGCTGGAGGGGCACTACATGCTCCCCCACTAAAACTTGACTTACTCTTGGAAGTCACAGACTAGGGTAGAAACATAATATATTAATATTGCCATATTCCATTGCCAACATACTCATCCATATTAAACAATTGTTCATAAAACAAGCACAAATGTTCAATAAAAGACAAGAAGAACATCTATTCTTTACCTTTATGGCATAACATGTGATCTACTTATATCTAATTACACTTTTTTCAGCAATCTCATACAATCCAAGAATTGCAGTCACATATAACTAAGGAAAAATACATCTCATATCTTATTTCCAGTAATTACCAACCATGCAAAGTGTAATTCTCCATGGAGTCCTCCCTTGAACATACTATCAGAGGTTTGAAATGAACATGATAGAAACAACACTTGCCACAAAATGGGGCCAACAGAATCAAACATTAGAAAATTTAAAAATAAATACAAACCCACATGGAAAAATGATCAAATCCAACTTTAAGTCACAAAGTGCTGGCAATTTTCAACAATAAATCAAGTATAAAGAAAAGAGTTTTGGTGTCCATTCCTGTCACAAGAAGGTTCAAAGAAAGAAAACTCACTGTTAACCCCCCTTACTACGAATGAAACAACTGTCAAAATTTCCAAAAAAAACAAATTACAACAAAATCACATCACGACGTGACTAATTTTAGCCACAAAAAGGGAGTATCCACTTCACAACACTCAAGGACACAAGATCCAAAATGCGTTATAGAATGTACACCAACACTCAAACAATTATGTTAACTACATCCTCTTATCTAATCATCTTCTATTTTTAATACAATACAATTTCTTTCTACTAAACTACGGAAATATGCAATTGCTTCCTTATGCAAGAAGATATAAAAGGAATGTATGATATCACATATAGGAATAATTCCAACTATAATTGACTTACATTATCACATACCTGATCTCATAGGCCCAACCCAAGCTCTCATTTGATCTCCTACATACAATTCTTACATAGGCATATACAATGATAACTTCCATAAATTACAACAATTCTTCCATAAGAGGTCATGACCATATAGGGGTTAGATATAGATTTTCAAGCAACCATGTAAAAATGTCAACATCACATAACCACATAACTCATGATGCATGATGCCACCAGATGATTAGATGTATTAACATGTAGGGAGAACATATTGTTAGATGTAACATCACATTTCTAGAGAAAAAGGAGAAAGAACATAGAAGACACATAAATAGCATAAAGCATTCATGTCTTAAAGAGCAAGTCTATAAACTTATCAACCTTCATACTAATGCATATTGGTGGGAGATATTATTACCAACTCACTACAATGAGAAAATCATTTAACTTAGGGCAACAACAACAATCCAGAGGTCTCAGTGTTGCAACCTAGGCTCTGATACCAAGTGTAATGCCCCGTCATGCAACCCTAGAGTGCTAGACTAAAAAGTACAAAACTTACAAAAATATTTTTTTTGAAGCAAGTAAATGTAATAACAGTAACCAAAGATATCATAATACACAACATGAAGAAAAGTGCACTTCTAACTCCTCTAGGGAAACATAACTACATCAGTGCAATGAAAGTTAAACCACACAAGTGATAAACATTATACTGCTACTATAGATAAGAACAACCTTTACATTTGCAAGATAGTTTATTTACAAAGTTACAGTACAAGATTACAAGATCGATCATGTCGGTCTACAACAGAATATATATATGAAGTATACAACATTACTGAATGGGTTATGCAATTCTAAAACTAGATCGCTTGTGCAAAGGACTCAAACTGTATCTCCAAGAAGACCAATGGATAGCTCTACCACCCAACCATGTGGAACCCTGAGGTCCACCCCTCTGAGCTAGGAGATAACAACGAGGATTCCACTAAGCCAAAGTAACACATCCAAAACAACCAATGAATACAAACTGACACCATCGACCAAAGCAAC
Source organism: Cunninghamia lanceolata (assembly GCA_027924645.1). Lineage (NCBI taxonomy): Eukaryota > Viridiplantae > Streptophyta > Pinopsida > Cupressales > Cupressaceae > Cunninghamia > Cunninghamia lanceolata. Next base: position 9,582,271 of record BSBN01001054.1, read on the forward strand.
AACACTGCACAAGACAAGGTAACACTCCAAAGGCAACAATGAAACATAGGAGGGAAGTAGCTCAGCTACAGTGAGGAGAGTGTCATCGCATGGTCCTATTCATGGGTTATCTAGGCCATCTCTCACTAGAAGCTAGCTCGCATCTATGGTTATCCTGGTGACCCTTTGGCACTAGCCCCATAGGGTGACACATGCGGAGCTGACACATCCTTTCATGTGGACAAGGAGGTCAACCTTGCCTACTAAGCCTTCTCTTCCCATCCTTAGCCTTTGAGAGCACTCAAGGCATGGGTGAGGGAACATACTTATCTTGTTATGTGAAAGTCTACCCGACCCACCTATATATTTTTATAAAATTATAACTTGATTACAACTTCCATGGGGTTATCCTGGCAGCCACTTCAGGCACTGGCCCCACCATGGAAGCCACTCTCCATCCTACACTAGCTTCCCTTATCCAACATCTGAAACAAATCACATGCATGAGCGAGGAATTTTAAGACATCACAACCCATCATGATACAAAATAGATACCAAGTACTACATCCAAGAGACCATTTCCCCATTCATTACAAGACTTGAAAATTTAGTTAACCCATTACATTGGCATGCCATAATTTTTGAACCAAAAACCAAGAACTACACCTCTAGAGTTAGGTACATAACCAATGATAAGGTAACCATTATTTGACAAGGACAACGCCTTCACGACTTGACACCAAGTACACATGACATCCCTCAAGATTCCCTCTTCACAATTAACCAAATCATAGACCAAACTCCACCCCAAAGTAACATAATGATCCAATATAAGCATAAAGACATGACCAAGAAAATAATCGAGTAAATGAGAATCAATGTACTCCTAATTAAGTCATGAAAATACTTTGAGATTATAACTTCCCTTTCTAGTTTACGGAGAATCAATCTCTCTCCAAAACTAGAAGTAAATTTCCTAACTAACCTTTAATGACTACCATTAAAACAAGCTATAAATATAATCATATGTTTACCAAGAGCATAAAACTCTATTAATTTTAACCAACTATAATATATAACATAACTTTTCATCAACATGTTTACTACCTAAAATTTTAGTAAAGAAAACAACTAAATAATATAAATTGTTACCTATAAGCAAAACATCTTACCAACTACGAATTCCTTATGAAACAACTACACATACACATTTAATTCCTGTTAACCACAAATATAAGAAAATACATTTTCCTATTTCAATTTTCTAATAACTGCCAATTGTAAAAACAACATCTATAACTATAATTTCCTTTAAGTACAACCTACTAACTAACATATTGCAATTTCAAATCATTATAAACCTAAATAATTTAACTTACTATCTAAGATTTATCACTTACCATTTCTAATAAAACATCTATAAGTAATTATTTACAATAAGCATAATCTTTCATCGACATTATACCAACTGCAATTTTAATCAAACAACTGTAAATATATATACTTAAACTATCTATCGACTTCCATTAAAGATTTCAAATAAACATATCAAAACTAAGATGAATCTTTTCCTAATCGCAAGAGATTCCAACCAAACGTACTAACTAAGACTCCCTAACAAAGCCATTCGATTTATATAAACAAAGCTATGAATGCCAACTACCTTCGACATCTACCCCATCCACTAAAAGACGACATCAAATACTAAATAAAACACTTAACAAAAGTGATTTCCCCTTCGACCCTACTAACTTGGGACCTAACAAAGACATTAAATACATCTCACATTGCTATGAGGGCCGACTACCTTCCTGTACCTTTTCATCCACAATGACTTAAACAAGCGACTAAAGATATAATGAATACCATAGCGACGATAGAGTCTACAGCCAGTGACTAAGGTCACAAGGTATACCATTACTAAAAACATGACTATCAACATAGCTCGCGGATCTACCAATACACAGACAACAATTTTAAACATTCTACATCCCATTAGACTTCTAGATTTAACGACACACAAACAACACTACTAAGAGTCATAACTCCCAATGACTCTCAAAACGCACGGTATCCTAAGGATTGACTATGTTAAATAGAACCTATCAAAAGAAAGTAACAGCGAAATGACAAGGGTCTGTAGAGAACTAATAGATAGAAATGGGTATTTCTAAAAAGAGTTCAGACTTCTAAGCCCAACCAAAGCGATCGCCAAGTGATCAAAACATATATATATATATATTTCCATATGCATCTAACTAAGTTTAATCTCATGCACAAAAGATGAAAGGATAAATGCCTTGCAACCATTAATACATTTTTAATTGTAGATATGAAGAAGATTGTGAAGAAACTTCACAAGTTTTGGTCAAAATCCTAGACTTAAATGCAGGGTACTTTCTAGTGGAGCTAGTGTGGGAGACACAAGATCTTCATCAAAGTTACAGAGATAAAAGCAAGGAATCCAAGGTAAAAAGAATTATGAATAATAGGAGGACCAAATAAGTGGTTACAAGCACAAACAGATTGCATGAAAAAATACATGTAAAGGCCATTTGCAAAATGGTGGAGCATTCAAAATAGCCTCATATGCATTCAACTCAAACAAGTTGTCACTAATAAGAGCAGTAGCAATATGTTAGAAGAGAGAGAGAGACAAAGGTGTGCAATTTGGATACACTTTCTTATTAGGCAATCTACTTCGGTCCTAGAGATAAATATGTGAGATAAATAGATAAGAACGACAGGGACAAGAGATAGATAGAAGATTAAAATTGAGTCATCTATTTCTTAGGATTGAGATCACAATGTAGGGTTACAGATGATGGAGCTAATGATTTCAAAAGGATTAAGACAAAAGCTAAACAAAAAAATATATCTAAAAGGAATCTACAGAGGTTGGAGCAACATTTGACCACACAGGACACACAAAGATAATTAAATTCCAAGTTACAAAACATGCAAGTTTCACACACAGGACATGCAGCAATAAATTTTAAATTATAAGCTACAACAATTGAAAATTTTTACAGAGAGACAAATCACATACCCGGATTTCAGTCCCTCATCAAAATTTCTCTAATTCCTACAACCAATTCTCTGTTCTTCTCCCCAATATCTCTATTCTTTTTCCAACTCCCTTCCGAACAAAAAATTTCCCCATATAAAAATGGTTCAATTCATAAAATAAATGTAGACATGCATCTATTACCCAACATCCCACTCCTTCGAGAAATTCAAAATTTTCCTATAAAAAGAGATCCCAAATCTTCCAATCTCAAAATTGACAACTCAAGGCATTAATTTCACATATCAAAAATTATTCTATACCAAAAATATACTAATTACCCATAACTCCAACTTATGACATAAATGCTTTAGAATAGCAGATAAATTAATCTAGTCCATTATAAAATTTAACCAAGGTGTCAAATAAAATTCTAGGCTAAACCCAATGTTATCCAATAAACATAATAGAAGCATTATTAATTAATAATAAATCATTAAAGTATTTTCCAACCACAGATGAACATAATTAAGCATTATTAGACATAGCTCGACGATACTCCTGAACACAAGATTACCAACATACAAGGCAAGGAACAAGCATCACAACATGACTCGAGACCACAACAGAAGACAAGTACTGACCTAGTGGAATAGACCTCACGTTATCTCCCATCACTGATACCCATTGGTTAAAGAGCCTGTTCAAACCTGCTATATCAGGTGGAGTCAAGGCTTGATACCTATAGCCTGCATCCAAACAATTGGTTGAATACATTTATGTCAACACACAGAGAGTCAAAGAATCACGGTGTAGTAGGGTGCTCAAAGCGAGTAGTACTACACCATCTCTGCTCTTTGAAACAAGATTATAACCACTGCATTTGAATTCTGATATCAACAAATCTAACATACTTTGAATGTTTCGAGTATTTCCATTCATTCTCCTACCCCTTGCTGCACATCCAAGGTGAAGTTGGAGGGCCACTACATGGTGTATTGGTTGAAGTGTTGGAACATCTTGCATGATATATATTGATCTTTATCTCATCAAGGTGTCATGGTTTTTATTCATCTAGTGATACATACTAATCTCCATGAAAGTTGAGCAAGAACATCTATAAATCAATGATAATGCAGTCAAGGAATGTGTCTTGTTATGCAAGATTGATTAACATGGTGTGTTTTATGTAGGCATATTGTTCAAAGGTTGTCCATCAAAATAGAGAGCAGAAAATAGATTTTAAATTTTGGTTGAATGGATGGTTGAACATATTGATGATTTGATGTCTTGCAAATGCATAAAAGGTATCATTTATGATTAACAAATTTGCATTGTGTTCTTCATGTGGGTGTTGACATTGGTATAGATGTTCTTGATGTTCATGACAATCAGGTTGTTGTTATCTTACTCTTCATAGTTAGCTTCTTGGTTATCTCAGATTGATCTTACATGATAATGTGAAGTGTATTCATGCTTTATCATACATTATCAGACTTGTTCATCATTTATGACTTGTTCATGGTTGAGTTGAGTAAGCTTTGATAGGTGTTCATGATGTTTGGAGTTTACAAAGGGGTTTCAAATGCAAGACAAAGAGGATGATATGATATCTCTATTAGCATTTTTCACAGTTTAGATACAGGTGCTTTTGATCAAATGTAGATGCATATGTAGGTTCATGATGCAGATGTTAGAAGTCATAAGATTAGGTCTTAAATCTCTAAATTCATCTAATTAATCCTAATTATGCTTTGAAACCTAAGAGTTTATTTCTTTCCCTAGACCATTGAATATAATGTGCACTTTATGTTATAAAAGGTTGTTGACTTCTTATAGTAGGTTAAGTCACTTAAAGTGTCCAGTTGAAGGGTTGTGAAATCATATGTAATCAACCCTCTTTATATCTTCAACCTACTCTATCAGTGGTTTGGTGAGCGGTGTTATAGGCACCAATAGTTTTATTTTAAGTTCTTTAATTGTTTTTCAAAGCCATCAAATATCCTTTTTTGAAGTCTTATGCAGCTCAAAAAAAAAGGTGAAGGTCTTGATTTGTTAAGAAAAGCATTGAATGCTTTGTGGGGCCATCGAATACTTTTGTGGGGCCATCGAATGGTTTTATGGAGACCTTGTTTTTATAAATTGAAAAAGGCATCATAGTTTATATACATTCGAATGTCTTAATAAAAGAACATTGAAAATCAAATGCTTTATAAGGAGGTCGATGTATATTTGGAGCTTGTTTTCTTGAAGAGTTTTTAAAAAGCAATTTTTAAGGAGATTCCCTTATATTTTTAAGGATGATTCAGTTATCAAGGAGCTATTATGAAGGAAGTTTTTTTTAATAAGGACATTTCTATGTAAAGAGGAGTTTTAATTGTGTCTAAGGAGTTTCTATGTAAGAAGATTTTTTGTGATAAGCTTTTGTAAGAAGAGGATGAGAAGGCAGAATCATTAAGAGAATTTTGATTGAATTGTTTTTGAGAAGAGGATCCATTTTTTTTGAAAGAGATTTTATTACAAAGGCAGATGTATTATTTTTATTGAAGATGATTTATTGATATTGAAAAGTTTTTTTTGGTAAAAATGAATCAGATTGAGGAAGATGAAATGATATGATTTTCTTGCAGATGAAAGGTTTTTGATTTTTTTTAAAAGAAGAAAAATTGTAGAGAGAAGGTGAAAAGTTTTTTTGTTTGCAGGTTCTTCATTAAGAGAAGATGAAAATGATTATACAAAATGTGGAAAGTTATCTCATATTTATTGGCTTCACAGGTGGATAGATGGTGAAGTTGAATTTAAAATCAACATGCAATGATGAAGATAATTTTATAAAAAATTTCTTAAAATGAAAACACAGATGAATGTATGTGTGAACTAACATGCAGTGATTTTTGTGAAGAAATAGATGAATCATAATTTGAGAGATTTATAAGATTATTTTTCAAACAATGATGAAGATATTATGCAGAGAATTTACAAGTTGAATCACACCAATTATGAAGACATAGATGATTTGATTGTGTAGAGATCATGATAGTGACATTCAGATTAGATTGAGAAGACATGTTTGAAATGGTGCAAATCAGATTGTATGGAAATCATGTCTTGCACACAAAGTTTAATGTTTTTGATGATGGTGATTATTTTTTCAAGTGAGGCTTGTGGTCCGTGAGACCTCTAGATGCTAGTGAGGCTTGTGGTCAGTGAGACCTTATTATGCCAGTGATGCTTGTGGTTAGTGAGACCTCTATATATGTTAGTGAGACATTTGTAAACTTGAAGTTTTTCATTTAAGCTAGTGAGGTAGTTTGAGTGGTTTTTCTACCCCTGGAGGGTTTTCCACTCAGTATATATTTGAGTTAAACTTCTTGTGTTGTTTCTCTGCATTAATGATTGGTGTTTAACAATTTGATGATTATGAAGTTAATATTTGATCTCTGTTCATAATAAAGTTCATTAACAATTTGTAAAAGGTGAGAAAATTGAATTATCTTATTGTTAATTGTACTCCTACAATTGGTATCAAAGCATAGGTTCCCTTTTGAAGCTTAATCAGCTTGGGTAGGTCCTATGTGTGGAGTTCAATGGGTAAGTGCAGAAGAAATATGAACATGAGAAATGTCAAGCTTCATTCTGGTCAAAAGACACAAAAGACATCATCCATATCAAATTTAAATCTTCAATCAGTTGATAAAGAAGCTTCACAAGTTGAATCAGTTATTAAAATAGAGAAAAAATTTTCAGGAGTTCCTCTTTTTTATGGTTCAGATTTTTCAGTTTGGTGTATGAGAATGCAAATTTATTTATCCTCTTTAGGATATGATGTTTTGATGTCAGTTGAGAATGAGTATTGTGTTACTACAAATGACAAAGAAGCTCTTGAATGTAATCATGTTGCAAAGAAGGCCATATTATCTACTCTATCTAATGATATTTCTTGTAAGGTTATGCACTGTCTAACAACTCAAGATGTTTGGAAAGAATTAAGAAGAATTTATCAAGGTGTTGATAAAGAAGAGGATAGCCTAGTGTTTGAAGAAAGTAGATGTGATAGAAGTCATTCACTTAAAGGAGTTGTGGTCCAATCTCTTTCAGAAGAAGCTAACATCACAAGTGATGATGATCAGGAATATGATGAACAAGATTGTGAGATTGATATAGAAGGAGAGCTCATATATGCTTTGAGTGAACTCAAGAATTATAAGAAGGAGAACAAAAAATTAATGTTGTAGCTACAACAAGAAAGAGACTTCAAAGACAAAGCACTCTCTGATCTTCAAGAGGCAAGTTTTCAGATTGTAAATTTAAGAACACAAATTGATAACTTAGACAATTTGATTATTAGTCTGAAGATAGAGGTTGAGGAAGCTAAGAGGATAACAAATGTTTCAAAATCTGACCTTGAAGTTAGAAGGATTGAAAATATGAAATTAGAAGGTGATATTATCAATCTGAGAAAAGAGTATGATGGTCTCAAGGCTTTATCTAAGAAGTATAAGGATTTTGAAGAAAGTACAAGCAAGCTAAATGAGATGCTTGGTAAAAAAAAACTAAATGGAGACACTACTGGACTTGGTTTTGAAGAAGGAGAGTGTTTTAAAGTCAAAAAGACTCCCAGAAAGAAAATTGATTTGAATTATCATACTGCTTCTTCTGAAGGCAAAATGTATAATCAAAGAAGAAGAAATTTTAGAAGAACTGCTCGAGTAAAACAAGCATACATGTAAAGGTATAACTATTCATTTAATGGTTATCATTACACTTGTAATCATTTTGGACACAAAGCAATTGATTGCAGAAGGAATATTGATATTGTTTGTTACAAGTACAATAATATTGGTCACATACAAAGAAACTACAAAATGAATGAAGGTATGATCCAGCATGGAAGCATAACATAAATGCTCAAGGGATGTCAAAAAGGTACTATCAGTCATTTGATTATGATTGTAACATAATTTGTTATAATTGTAACTCTCTTGGTCATAAAGCACATAGTTGTAGGAAAGCATCACATGATTTGAAAAAGTTGAAAAGAAAAGAAGGTATAAAGGTTTGGAGAAAGAAAGAACCTGTATAAGTGTGGAAGCAGAAATAAAGTCATGAGAAGACAAATCCTAAACTTGTGCATCTTGCACAAGTTACATCATCAGTTGAATAATATATAGCATGATGTAAGGGGGAGTTGTTCTTGTCCTATCATTTATCCCCAAGAAGTTTTAGAAGGATATGGTGATCTTGTCATGTTGATTCTTGAAATAAAATTTATGCTGGTATTGCTAACTATGTTGATCTTCAGTGCTTTTTTAGTGATACATGTGATCTTTGGTTATGTATGCAAATAAGATGTTGAAATAATGTTTAGGAGTTCAATGCTCAAAGAGTTTGATGATATTGAATAACTTGGTTGAGTTGGTATGATGTTGCAGTTCAATGGGATCTTGATATTGTGAAGTATTTGTTGTCGTGCCAAAGAAATTAAGATGTTTCCAAAAAGATCTTATCAGATATTAGCAAGTGTTGGCTAAGGTGGCTGAAAATGAAAACTTAAATTCATAGCACTTATCTCTGCATTTGATTTGTGAAAAGTGTTGTTGCAGGAAGAACCTGTTAATGCAGATTGGTTTGAGTGTGCTCAGGGATGTCAAGTTATGGTTATATGGAAGTGTTCTTGATGTGATAATCTGACATGTTTCTTTGATGGTTCTCATCATTAATATGTTTCAGGGAGGTATGTTCAAATTGTGTGATTCTAGTTTTGAAGTGGTATCAGGTATGTGTTTCAAGCTATGACATCTAGAGATGCTTATGAAATTGATGGTGGTACCTTGTTTTTCTTCAAGTTCATCAGTTAATCAGAGGATTGAGTTGTCACTATCATGGAAGATTTGAAAAGGTCTTATCAAAAGTGGTCATCATGTCATCTTGTGTTGGGAACTATGTGTTGAGGAGTCTTCATGATTTTTTTCCTGCAATATTGTTCATCAAGAGACAATGGTCAGTGATGGTTATTCTTGTCAGTGATTGCCAGTGATATTTTTGTGCAGTGGTTTGTTTGTGTACTTCAACATAGGGGCAGCAAATAGATTTAAGTCTTTGTCATCATATGTCAAAAAGGGGTGTTTATTATGATTGTTAGTCATAACAACATGCATAAAAATTTGCACAACAAACCTTTATTATCTTGTAAAGTATGATCAACTTAGGATAAGTTGATGACTCAAAGTCTCCGTTGATCAGGTCATGATTGTCTGATGTTACTCGGAGGTTGATGTGACATGTTGTTTTCCATTTCAAGGGGCCTTACGTTTATCTAGATGATCAGTATTGTTTTGTTTCCTATAAATTTACTCCACAAAGGGGTTATTTCTACTCTATTTCCAAAGATAGCTGATGTATTCGCAAGTTTTATTAATTCTTCTGATTATTGATCATCATGAACTTGTTCTCTCTTCTACACAGTATATTTACTCAAATGATGTGTCTGTAAGTAGATATTTGCATGTATCTCATGAATGTATGTGTGAATTTGCATGATATTTGTCAATTTAACATGCTTCACTCTAAATATGCTATGTATTTCCAATTATCTATGAGATATCAACATATTTCATGTTTCTTGCTTTTAATTCTCTGTTATTTGCAATTATGATGGTGAATTGTTATGAAATTAAAAGAAATTTAAAGGAATGCTTACAATTTTAGTGAATCTTTAGCCATTGAATGACATACATACAAGATACATTCATGAGGAGAAGAAATCAAACCATATGTCACTAGGATGTTCCACAGCTAGTTATGGATGATGCTAACGTCAAAGGATAAGGAATGAAAACAACACATGTAGACTGACAAGCACTCCAAGGGACACAACTGATCAAAGCATCTATCTGTTGCAAGTATGGGTCTAACTAGTGTTTTCATTGATGTCAACATACTCATGTTGCAATAATGAGAAGGATTGGATGAGTTGTGTGCTGAGGATATTGAGAAAATTAGTCTCAATCAAGAACAGTGAAGAACAGTGATGATAACAAGGTAAAGTCCAAGATAGTTTGAGGATCAGAGGATGCAGTTTAAAGGGTTTGTAGATAGAAGTCTTGAGATACTCTAGTCAAGTTTTCAGAGGTCCGTATGAAGATCTAAAGAAGTTATGGTCGCTCGAGTAGAACTGGTTCTGATAGGTGTTCAGAGGTGACAGAGTAACACAGATAGGTCTGGTGAGATCCAGAAATGCATTATCCCATTCTGTGGATTTGAGGAAGTGTTGAGGATGTCCTTGAGAAGTGTCAAGTAGATTGGTTCTTGGTTTGAAGGTTCGGAAGAACCTATTCCTTTGTAACAATGATGATAGACTGTGTTCTTGAGGTTCCAGATGAAGGAGAGAAGAATTCCGGTAAGAAGATGAAGTGCGGATGTTCTTGGTGATTCAGGAAAGCTTGTGGTGATCTGTGGATAGTGTCCAGTTCATGTGGGTGGTCCACATTGAAGTTAAAGTTTGTATTTGAAGAATTACCACCGGATGTTGGTGTTCTTTCTAAGATTGGCTGACTAGATGTACTACTCATCTTGCAAATGTTCTTGTAGGTGTTTTCTGACTTAGATGATTGTTCCTAAGTCGATGCCTTGTATAAATAAGGGATTGTGAAGTCATTTCAGAGTGTGTCTTGTGGAGATGAAAGTGTGGTAGCGAAGAAGAGAGTGAAAGGCAGAGCAGAACTATTGAGACTAATGGAACTAATTCAAGCATGGTGAAGATGATATTCTCTAGTTCATGTATGTGATATGTATTTCTTTGTAGACAGTGTGTCTCTTGTAGGCAGTGAGCCTCTTGTGAGTAGTGTGCTTGGGTAGTGAGCCCTAATTGGTATGTGCCATTTTGTTCTTTCTATACTTCTAATAGAGAATACTTTCTTAGGTTAATCACCCCGTGGTTTTTCCCTTAACCAGGTTTTCCATGTCAAAATCTTGGTGTCTTATGTGTTGATGAGTTTCTGCTTTTGATTTGAATGCATTATGTTTCATATTTAATATAATACTAATCACCAAGAAGATTTAAGTGTGTAAAAAAGAGAAAGTTTTGCACAACTAATTCACCCCCCCTCTCAGTTGTGTGCCCTAAGTCTAACAATTGGTATTAGAGCCAAGTTCCTCTAAAAGGAGCTTAACCACTTGAGGAGATCCAAGATGTCATGTTACAAGAAGGATAGTCTGAAGTTTGATGGAACCAACTTTGCTCTTTGGAAAGGTCGCATGAAATGTCACTTGTAGTGTATGGGAATGGCGTACTGGTCCATGGTTACAAAAGTGTTTGTACCTCCACAGGGTGGTCTGACAACCCTAAATGAAAGCATAGATGCTGAAAACAATCTGCGAACCAAAGAGGCTCTTCTAAGTGTGTTATCTGTAATGAAACAACTTGCACAATATCTGAATATAATAGTAAATATGCTGAAAATACTTGATAATAATATGCCACTTCGAGGGGGATACCTCCAACAGTCTTCAATGAGAACACAATACTAAATATGATATGAAATGAGACTCACTACCTCCTATATATACCTATTTATGCCTAGGATATCACCTAGGCCGACTTAGATAGACCTATAGAAGCCTTAGGCCGACCTAAACAACTAAATAACAATATAATAATGATAATATGACTTAATTAGGAGTTAAGATAGCCACAAGCTGACTATTCATAACCCTATGTACACCAATATTAATGGCGTAGCATGCCCCCCCTCTTCAAAGAAGCATTGTCCTTAATGCTAACCAAGTGTGGATTCTTTTGAATGAACTCCTCATCCTCCCATGTGGCCTCTTCAACTAGTAAATTCTTCCATTGGATGAGATACTGAGTGAGGGTTCTATTCCTCAGCTTCTTTGTGCGAGTTTGAAGAATGCCCTTTGGTTCCAAAATTATTCTTCCTTCTTCATCGAGTTCAGGTAGTACTGTTTGAGTAGGAATATTCTACCCAATTACCTTCTTCAAACAAGAAACATGAAAAACTAGATGTATCTTTGTTGTTGGTGGCAACTCTAGCTTGTAGGCAACACTACCAATCTTTTGCATGATTTGGTATGGCCCATAATATCTTGGAGACAACTTATTATTCTTGTTGTGTTGCTTCATTGAGATTTGTTTATAAGGCTACAATCTCAAGAAGACCCAATCCCCAACTTCAAAATTTCTTTCACTATGATGTTGGTCTGCCTGTTGTTTCATTCGATTTTGTGCCATAGCTAAATTCTCCTTGAGTCCTGAAAGTACCTGTTATTAATGATGCAAGTGGTCCTCTACTACCTGAACTCTTGGTGACACCTTTAATGATGATGTGATGGAAGGAGGATGATATCCATAAAGTGCCACAAATGGAGACATTTTTGATGAGCTATGAAAAGAAGTGTTATACCACCATTCTGCCAGTGGTAGCCAATCTACCCATTGAGATTGCTTTTCTGAAGTGAAACAACGTAGATATCCTTCCAAACATTTATTAACAACCTCAGTTTGCCCATCTGATTGAGGATGGTATGAAGAACTATGAGCCAATTGAGTACCCAAACATGAGAATAAATCTTTCCAAAAGTGACTAGTAAATATAGGATCACGATCACTGACAATAACCTTAGGTGTACCATGTAGCTTTTGGATATTCTCCAAGAAAACTTTTGCCACTACACTTGCTATAAAAGGATGTGATAATGCAATGAAATGTGCATATTTAGTGAGGCGATCAACTACTACCATGATGACATTATGACCTTTAGATTTGGGAAGCCCTGTGATGAAGTCCATGGATACCTCTTCCTAACGCTGGCTAGGAATAGATAAGGGCTGCAAGAGACCTGGTGTCTTAATTGTCTCCCCCTTATTTCTTTGACAAACCAAACATTCAGCCACAAATTTTTGAACATCACCTTTTAACCCTTCCCAAAAAAAATCTTGCTTGACCCAATGATATGTCTTCAAAAATCCTGAATGACCACCAATTGGGGACTCATGTAGCTCTGTGAGAATCTTGTGTTTAAGAGTGGAATTCTTGCAGAGATACAAACGCTCTTTATACCAAAGAATATCTCCCTTCAAACAAAATTTATCTGAACTACTAGGATCACTTTTTAATTGTTGGATGAGATTACTTGTTGCAACATCATTTTGCCATTCTGCTTTGGCTTCTTCCACCCAATTTGCTTGTAATATTGAAAGGGCACACAATAAGGCTTCATCTTTCTCATCCCTCCTAGAAAGTACATCAGCCACAATATTTTCCTTCCTTTCTTATATACAATCTCAAAGTCATATCCCAACATCTTAGTGACCCATTTTTGTTGCTCTTCAGAGGATAGTCTTTGTTCCAAAAAATATTTTAGGCTATCATGATCTGTCTTAACCTTGAAGTGTCGACCCATTAAATAAGGCCTCCATTGTTTAACTGCATGAAGGATTGCTAGCATTTCCTTCTCATAAATAGGTTTGAGCTGATTTTTACCCTTTAATTGACGGCTCTCAAAAGCAATTGGTTGACCTTCTTGTATGAGAACTACTCCTATCCCATTTCTAGAAGCATCACATTCCACAATGAATTCTTTGGTGAAGTCCGGAGTGGCAAGTACTGGAGTTGTACACATAGCCTCCTTCAATTGCTCAAATGCTACATTAGCAGACTCATTCCAATGAAAAGAATCCTTCTTCAAGAGAGTGGTGAGGGGTGCTGCTATATGACCATAATTCTTCACAAATCTTCTATAGTACCCTGTCAATCCCAAGAAACCCCTCAGTTTCTTAATGGTTTTTGGAATAGGCCATTCCATGATAGCCTTTATTTTGTTAGGGTCCACCTTTACTCCTTCATGTGAAACTATGTGTCCCAAATACTCCACCTGCTTAAGACCAAAAGCACACTTGGATGGCTTAGCATAGAGTTGATGATCTTTGAGTAATTGTAATGCTTGATCTACATGCTGCAAATGTTCTTCCCAAGTCTTACTATAAATCAATATATCATCAAAGAACACTAACACAAACTTTCTCAAGAACTTCTTAAAAATGGAATTCATCAAACTTTGGAATGTAGATGGTGCATTGGTAAGGCCGAATGACATCACCAAAAATTCATAATGACCCTCATGAGTTCAGAAGCTGTCTTACAAATATCTTCCTCCTTAATCTGAATTTGATGATAACCAGATCTAAGATCTAACTTGGTAAAATACATAGCTCCATTCAATTCATCTAGTAAATCATCAATGACTGGAATAGGAAACTTATCTTTAATGGTGTACATGTTGAGCACTCTATAATCTAGACACATGCGCCAAGTTTCATCCTTCTTATGCACCATCACCATAGGCGAGGAGTAAGCACTTTGGCTATGCCTGATAATTCCTGCCTCTAGCATCTCCTCAACAATTTTTTCTATCTCACTTTTTTGTATGTGTGGGTACCTATAAGGCCTGATGTTTGGTGGTTGGCTCCCTAGAACTAGTTGTATGGCATGGTCATGATCCCTCTTAGGGGGAAGTCCTTTAGGCATATCTCCAAGAACTACTAAGTGACGATCAATTATTGCTTGTAAATCTGGATGAGTAGGAGCATTAGATTGAGAGACTTCTAATGAACATAGCTGGGCCACAAATCCATCTGCTCCTTTCTTAAGCAAATTTTGCATTTGATGAGAGCTTACCATCTGTGGGGATTTTGCCTTCAACCCCCTTAGCTCCACTACCTTTCCTTCTGATTAAAATCTCATGAATAGTTCTTGGAAGTTCATCTCAATTGTTCCCAATGTAGTAAGCCATTGTACTCCCAAAACAATATCTACTGCACCCATGGATATTGCATACATTGGGGTAACAAGTTGATAATCTCCCATGGATAATTTAATGCTATAAGACTTCCCCGAACAACTAACTATACCCCCATCTGCAATCAAAACCTGAAACTCTGGGGCTGGATATATAAAACAATTTAGACAAGTTACCAACTTTTTGTTGATGAAATTATGAGTACTACCTGAGTCGATCAACACTGTTACTTTCTGCTTCTTTAAGAAACCCACTACCTTGAGAGTTTGTGGTGCACTGAAACCTGAGAGAGCATGACAAGAAATGATTGGCTGAGAATCATGTGATTCCTCATTTGACTCCCTATCCTCCTCTAATATGGGTTCCTCCTCTTCTTCCTCACTTGGACCTTCAATATAGAACAATTTCTTTTCACTACATTTATGTCCTCGACTGTATTTGCTATCACAATTGAAACACAACCCTTTTGCTCTTTTCTCCTCAATTTACTGTGGAGTCAACCTAGTAGGTTGAGGAAGAGAAGGTGTTGAATATCCTTTCTCTCTTGTCATATTAGCCCCTTGCTTTCTAGAAGTCAAATATTTCTCCTCTACCCTGCATGCCAAGATAAAAGACTCATTTACTGAGCTAGGACTAAACATACGTACCTCATGTTGAATGTAATCCTTGAGACCACCCAAGAATAAATCATTCAAGTTCTCCTCTATAATTGTATCCACTCTTAATGATAGATTTTGGAATTTTTGAATATAATCCTTAACTGATCCTGTTTGTTGAAGTTTAGCAAGCTGGCTGAAGAAGTTGTCTGTCACACTATTGCTATATTGTTCTTGGAGTTCTTTTGTAAAAATTGACCATGAGACGGTGAGACCCTTTTTTCTCCAATGAGTACAAAGCCAATGATACCAATTGAATTGATCTGGTTCTAGATATAGGGAAGCCATTGTGACCTTTTGGCCATATGGGATTTGATGTACTTCAAAAAAATTCTCTATTTGGTTAATCCATGTTAGAGGATCCTTACCATCAAACTTGTGCATATCCACCTTAGGAAAGAAATTCCTAGATCCCATAGGAGTATTAAAATTTGTGTCATTATTAGCCGACTTGAAGGTTTCACCTTGGTTGCTTGAGAACTCCTTTCTTGGTTCATTCATATAGGTGCTGAACATGCTTCGTAGATCTAATATATCTCCTCTTAGGTCACACATATCCCTCTTAATTGAGGACACATCTTCTTTGAACTTACTCATTTCCTCATTGGGATTACTATCCTCTATTATTTCCTCATCCTTACAGAGGATTTCCCCAGTGTGGCAGCATTCTTTTTGCCTCTTGTTGCAAGCCCCGTCATGATGGAAACCAATATTTTTGAAATAAATCACACAAATGAAATCTAAATTTTCTAAAATTTTTACTGTAACTTACTAAGGCCAAGATACCACTTACCCAGAAAACAATCCAAAAACTTAGCAAATTTGCTGCCTTGAGAGTGAATTTGTTGGAAACCCTAATTTTGCAATAACTCGCTTATTTTTGCTTCAATTCCTCTAAAATATGGACTGTATCTTCTTTAATATGGTCTTCAAACACCCTTTAAAAATCTTTAAAAAATTTGCTAAAATCTGAAAGTTATGCTCTTCCCAAAATTGCCTCCAATGTTGAGAAAAAATATTGCCTCTACGGTGCCAAGATCATGCTTTGATACCACTTGTAATGAAACAACTTGCACAATATCTGAATATAATAGTAAATATGCTGAAAATACTTGATAATAATATGCCACTTCGAGGGGGCAACCTCCTAATCCACTTCGAGGGGGATACCTCCAACAGTCTTCAATGAGAACACAATACTGAATATGATATGAAATGAGACTCACTACCTCCTATATATACCTATTTATGCCTATGATATCACCCAGGCCAACTTAGATAGACCTATAGAAGCCTTAGGCTGACCTAAACAACTAAATAACAATATAATAATGATAATATGACTTAATTAGGAGTTAAGATAGCCACAAGCCGACTATTCATAACCCTATGTACACCAATATTAAGGGCGTAGCATTATCTAACTCAGAGCTCTCAATTGTTATTGACCTACCAATTGCTTTTGAGATTTGGAATAAACTGGAACTTTTGCGTGAAGGAGACCAATATGTTAAATGTGTAAGGTTACAGAGACTAAAAGGGAAATTTGAAAAACTGAAGATGAGAGATGATGAAAATATTACTACTTTTATGCCAAGAGTAATGAGCTAGTTTGTGGAATTAGAAATGTTGGTGGAGTCTTGGATGAAAATGAGATTGTTGGCAAAATTCTCAGATCCCTTCCTACCTCTTACAAAATCAAGGTTGCTGCCATTGATGAATTCAGAGCCCATAAAACTGTCACAAGAGACCAATTGGCTAGCAAATTGGCTGCATTTGACATGACCAAGTTTGGAGATGATCCCCCCAAGACTGAATTTGCATTCAAAGCTAGTGCCTCTGTGAAAGGTAAACAAAGATTTGATTCGAGAGAGAACTCATCAAGGAAACTATCATGGTATGAAAAAGTAAGAAAAGACCTGGAAGAAGAAGAAGTAGAAACTTCTCAACTTGAAGCCGTCATTGCAAAGAGACTGCCAAGAGGATCCGGTAAGTATGAAGGAAAATTGACTTTTAACTATTTTAACTGCAATAAGATTGGTCATTTTGCCTCAAGATGTCTGGAAATATTTTCAAAGCCAAGTCCTAACAGATCAAGGTTCCAAAAGAATTGTTACTATGTTCATGAAGAAGATGATAATGGAGGAGTAACAGATGATGAATCAGAGACTTGAAACAAATCAGGAAATGAATGGGTGTTTATTGCCATCAAGGAAGAAGAACCAATATCCTTTGTATCTATCAATCATAAAATTGTAGAAAGAGCTCTGGCTACCCAAGTTGAAGAAAAGGATGATTGGGTCATTGACAGTGGTTGCTCTCACCATATGACAGGTGACAAAAATAAGTTTGTAGATTTGGAGAGGTATGAAGGAGGAGTGGTAAAGTTTGGTGACAATTCTGCTGGTAGAATCAGAGGAAGAGGAACTATTTCTCTTAAGGGAGCAAACAAAACTAGTAATGTACTATATGTTGAAGGCTTGAAGCACAATCTTCTCATTGTTGGACAGTTGGTGGACAAAGGCTATGATCTCTGATTCAAGGATGGAAAATACAAAATCTTTGAAAGTTTCAGAATAGAGATTGCATCTGGTACTCAAACTAAAGGTAACATCTTCCATTTGGTTGGTACTGGTAAAAGATGCTTATTTGTTCAAGTTGATCAGAGTTGGTTATGGCATAGAAGGATGTGTCATGTGAATTTTGATAATATCATCAAGATAAGCATTACTCAGGCTGTAAGAGATCTTCCAAAATTGGTGAAACCTATTAACAGCTTATGCAAGGAATGTTAGTTGCATAAGCTGAGCAGAGTCACATTCAAAAGAAAGGAATTGTCTTCTACTAGATTATTGGACTTAGTTCACACTGATCTTTGTGGTCTGCCAAGAACCAGGAGTATTCAAGGTGATAGATACTTCATGCTGCTAATTGATGACTATTCCCGGATGATGTGGCTAACATTTCTGAAAGAGAAATTAGAAGCTTTTGAGAAATTCAAAATATTCAAGGCTATGGTAGAGAATGAAACCGGATTGAAGTTGAAATGTTTGAGGTCTAATAGAGGTGGAGAATTCACATCCGGTGAGTTCATAGAGTTCTATGAGAAACATGGAATAAAGAGACAATTGTCTATTCCTAGGACTCCACAGCAGAATGGAGTAGTGGAAAGAAAGAACCAGACCATACAAGAAGCCTCTAGGACCATGATGATGGAAGCTAATGTTCCTCATATCTATTGGAGAGAAGCTGTCAGCACTGCAGTCTATACTCTCAATCAAGTTCAAATCAGAACCAATACTGGTAAGACCCCTTATGAAATCTGGTTTGGCATTACTCCTACTGTAAGATATTTTAGAGTCTTTGGTGTAGCAAATGTTACATCAAAAGAGATGAAGATCTAGGAAAGTTTGATGCTAGAAGTGATGAAGGAATATTCTTTGGTTACTCTACTCAAAGCCAAGCATACCGGTGTTATAACAAGAGACTAAGAAAGATGATAGAAAGTACAAATGTGAAGGTTGATGAGGGAATAGAGAAACCCCCAAGGTTTTATGAATATGATGAAGATGATCAGAATGGTGTTCTGTTCAAGGAGTTCAATCCTCTTCTGAAATTCAGATTCAGACTGATCCGGTAAATCAGAAAGAAGAGATAGGTCTAAATGAGCCTGATCAAGAAGTAGAAGTGCAAGAAACTCCCAAAGTTCCAAGGTATATAAGATTGAACCACTCTAAAGATCATATCATAGGTGACAAAAGCAAAGGTGTGCAAACTAGAAGGAAAATTGCTCAAAATTCAGATGAATATTGCCTAATTTCAAAGATTGAACCTAAGACAATAAATGAAGCCTACAATGATGAAAACTGGACCAAAGCAATGGAGGAAGAGTTGATGCAAATTGAGAAAAATCACACTTGGGATCTTGTTCCCAGACCTAGAAACAAGAATGTGATTGGAACCAAATTGGTCTTCCGAAACAAACTAAATGAAGTTGGTGAAGTAATCAGAAATAAAGCCAGATTGGTCTACAAGGGCTACTCTCAAATAGAAGGAATTGATTTTGAAGAAACTTTTTCTCCAGTGGCAAGAATTGAAGCAGTCAGATTATTTCTTGCATTTGTTGCCTTCAAGGTGTATCAGATGGATGTCAAGTCTGCTTTCTTGAATGGTGACTTAGAAGAAGAAGTGTACATTGAACAACCTGATGGATTTCAATTATTTGAGCATGGTGATATGATCTACAAGTTGAAGAAGGCACTGTATGGACTAAAGCAAGCCCTAAGAGCCTGGTATGAAAGATTGGACAAACATCTTTTGAAGATTGGTTTCAACAAAGGTACTGCTAACAGTAACTTATATTTCAAAATTGATCATGAAAACATCTTGATTGTTGAAGTATTTGTTGATAATATCATCTTTGGAGGAAGAGACAGTATGTGTAAAAATTTTGCAAATCAAATGAAAAGTGAGTTTGAGATGTCAATGCTTGGTGAAATGAATTTCTTCTTGGGTCTACAAATTACTCAAACAAAGAAAGGAATCTTTATTTCTTAGACCAAATATGTGAAAGAATTGTTTAGAAAATTTGGAATGGAAGATTCAAAGCTAATGAATACTCCCATGGCAACTGGATGTAAGTTGAGCAAAGATGATGACTGTCCTAAGGCAGACCAAACAAAGTATAGATCAATGATTGGAGGATTGTTGTACCTCACTCAAACTAGACCAAATATAATGCAGGTTGTTGGTCTTTTTGTGAGATTCTAGGCTGATCCCAGAGAATCTCATGTCATGGAAATCAAAAGGATTTTTAGGTATCTAAAAGGAACAGTTGAGTATGGTTTGTGGTATCCTAGAGATCATGATTTCTCTCTTCATGCATATACAGATATAGATTGGGTAGGAGATGTGGATGACCGGAAGAGTACCAGTGGTGGAGCATTCTTTTTGGGAAAGAGATTGGTTTCTTGGCTAAGCAAGAAATAAGAGGCAATATCTCTGTCTACAACTAAAGAAGAATACATTGCAGTAGTAGGTAGTCGCACTCAAGTTTTGTGGATCAAGAAGATGCTAAAAGATATTAAAGTAGAGTATGAGGAGCCTATCACAATCTTCTGTGATAATTCAAGTGCAATAAATATTTCTAAGAATCTGGTATTGCATTCTAAGACTAAGCATATATCTATAAAGTTTCACTTTCTGAGAGAGCAAGTGAACAAGGATGAAGTCAGACTGGAGTATGTGCCCTCCAAGGATCAGATTGTAGATATCTTTACTAAACATCTTCCCAAGGATGCTTTTGAGTATCTCAGGGAGAAGTTAGGGGTTATTGCCCCTCTGGTGATAAACTAGGATGCATTGATGTGCATCAGTCCGGTGGATATCACAGTCATATCTTGTGATCCAGATTGATGATGGGGAGTTGCTACTCAGGGGGAGTAGCTGGTATGTTCTGAAGTGATGGAGTTGCGAGTATGAGCCCTTTGCCCCTGATGTCAAAGGGGGAGAAAATACATGTGAAAAACAAGTGGTTGATGATCAAAGGGGGAGTAGTAAAGTAAGAGAAGACATGTGAATAGATGTTGCTGATAGGGGGAGTTGTGACAGTAAGGAGAAGTTCTTGTCTTGATGGTTTTTCACATCATATGTTGCCATCAATGACAAAGGGGGAGATTGTTGCAAGTATGGGTCTAACCAGTGTTGTCATTGATGTCAAAATACTCATGTTACAGTAATGAGAAGGATTGGATGAGCTGTGTGCTGAGGATATTGAGAAAATTAGTCTCAATCAGGAACACTGAAGAATAGTGATGACAACAAGGTAAAAGTCCAAGATAGGTTGAGGATCAGAGGATATAGTTTAAATGGTTTGTAGATAGAAGTCTTGAGATACTCCAGTCATGTTTTCAGAGGTCCGCATGAAGATTTGAAGAAGTTATGGTTGCTCAAGTAGAACCGGTTCTGGCAGGTGTTCAGAGGTGACAGAGTAACACAGATAGGTCTGGTGAGATCCAACAATGCATTATCCCATTCTGCGGATTTGAGGAAGTGTTGAGGACATCCTTGAGAAGTGTCAAGTAGATTAGTTTGTGGTTTGAAGGTCTAGAAGAACCTATTCCTTTGTAACAGTGATGATAGACTATGTTCTTGAGGTTCTGGATGAAGGAGAGAAGAATTCTAGTAAGAAGATGAAGTGTAGATGTTCTTGGTGATTCAGGAAAGCTTGTGGTGATCTATGGATAGTGTCCAGTTCATGTGGGTGGTCCGCATTGAAGTTAAAGTTCATATTTGAAGAATTACCACTGGATGTTGGTGTTCTTTATGAGATTGGCCGACCAGATGTAATACTCATCTTGCGAATGTTCTTGTAGGTGTTTGCCGACTTAGATGATTGTTCCTAAGTTGATGCCTTGTATAAATAAGGGATTGTGAAGTCATTTCAGAGTGTGTCTTGTGGAGATGAAAGTGTGGTAGCAAAGAAGAGAGTGAAAGGCAGAGCAGTACTATTGAGCCTAATGGAACTGATTCAAGCATGGTGAAGATGCTATTCTCTAGTTCATGTATGTGATACATATATCTTTGTAGACAGTGTGTCTCTTGTAGGTAGTGAGCCTCTTGTGAGTAGTGTGCTCGGGCAGTGAGCCCTAATTGGCATGTGCCATTTTGTTCTTTCTATTCTTCTAACAGAGCATACTTTCTTGGGTTAATCACCCCATGGTTTTTCCCTTAACTGGGTTTTCCACGTCAAAATCTTGGTGTCTTATGTGTTGATGAGTTTCTTCTTTTGATTTGAATGCATTATGTTTCATATTTAATATACTGCTAATCACCAAGAAGATTTAAGTGTGTAAAAAGGAGAAAGTTTTCCACAATTGATTCACCCCCCCTCTCAGTTGTGTGCCCTAAGTCTAGCAGTATCAAGATTTCAAACACAAATTACTCAAGATTTATGATAATTTGTAATCAAATTGTCTTCTCTTTCATTTAATATGCATAACATGTACATTTATAACAACTTTGAAATAAGTCCTGATATTTCAGCAATCAAATTTCAATTAAGTTTTAAATATTCAAAATATGGTATCCTTTAACCTTTTATAGAATAAGGTGAGGGAGCGGTTACAAATGACCTATGGTTAGGATTTTTCAATTAAAATCAACGGTAGATTATCACTCTTTGACTTAGTCAACCCTCCTTCATGGCATAGGTTGCCAGTCGGCAACCATCTGGATGACTCATTATCTTATGAGTACTTGATGCATATATCTTCCTTGTGGTGCATCTCCACTCATTATTTGGGTTCATCTTCTTTATCTTCTTCTTCTTCATCCTGATTATGCTCTTCATCACTTTCTATATCACTATCACCTTGATGAACATCATCCTGTATATGGACCTTCATTGTCATCCTGATATTCTCATAGGCATGTACAATTTTATCTACTTCCATGCCATCTTGGGTTTTAGCTTTTGCTATGGCATACTTATGAGACTGGAATTTATCTTTGATTGCATCCAGCTTAGCTTTTCTGCTATTCAACGTCTCATTGTAATTCTCCACCCTAACCTTGATCCTCATGATCTTCTTCATCACCTCTTCTATCAGGTGGGTGAGGGGGTCATCAGCCACCGGCTGGAAATTATCATGCAAAGCTTTGATAGCAAAGTCTGCTTCTTGATTTTCTATCTTTCCCTCTACTTTTCCTTCTAAAGCTTCTAGGATCTCTGCTTCATATGCCATCATACTGTGTATCTTTATACTGATATCCCTGAGCTTGCCACTACATTTCTTTAGGATATCACATTCGAACCTGATGTCCTCATACCATATGTCTATTAGCAGCGCAATGTGAGTATTCAACACTTGGTTATTTATTAGAATTTAAGGATCAATCCTATTCATCTCACTTAAAGAAGTTAGGTACTTTCCCAAATGGAATGATTGCCTTCCTGTTTCATTCTTCATTTTATCTGCTTTTCTCTTCAAACTACTTAGAGAATTCCACCTCTATAAAGAGGTTTTCAATACATCATCAGCTCCTGTGAGGGCTGATAGCATCCACCTATCCATGATCATGGCCTGACGCTTCATGAGGTCTAGCCTATTAACCTCCTCCTGGGATATGACAGTCAATGGGACTGTCGGATCTACTAGTGTACTATCAGGGTTACTCAACCCCTTTATATATGAATGCAGCTGGGCAATGTGCTCCTTATGCTATTTATTTTTCTCTTTCTCCTTCTTTACCCTTTGGGTCAAAGAATGAATGATATCCTTCCCTTCTTTACCTTCTTGGTCCTCATTAGCAAAACCCAAATCAACAGTTGTGATTTGGAACTCTTCAAGGGTGATCTTGCCCTTTTCTTTCTCTACAATGGGAAGTGCTACCTGGGTAGTCCTTCTACCTGTAGCAGGATCTCTTCTGATAGCTGATGTTAATCTGGCTTTCCTCTTTGGCTTCATGATTGTCTCTGCAAACAAGGTGGAAACGTCAAATTCTTGAATTTCAAAGCCTTGTTCCGTACCTATATCTTTCTCCGGCCACTAAGGTAGTTCATCTCTAGATCCCTGTTGTCTTTTGTCATCTGTGAGGACCACCCTTTTTACTTCTATTGATATGACTATTTACATTACGGTTATTGTTACTTTTTATATTTGTGGGATAGCAGTTCCCATAATTGTCAAACTATTAAACTTTATTATGATTTCGGAAAAACTAATTGGGTGATGTTTGGATAAGTTTACATTTCAGAAAAGTTAATTAGGTGATGATGGAAAATTGTAATATGATTTCATTTATGTTAATTAGAACTATGTCATGATAATGCATGTTTTTAAGTTGCTTTGGCTATGATGATTATATATGGCTACTGATCTTGTAATTTAGTGTGCAGGATTTACTAATCGAACCACAGATTTCGGAGATCATTCCGCACCTTGTTATTTGTTATTCCCTGTTAAGCCGATCTGGTTCCACGAGGAACCAAGATCTCTCTGTGTTTGATGTGATGATGTAATGTGGTCTTTCGTATGGTCGAGTGGGTTAGGTTACCCTCATGTAACATTATTTTATGATTTGTGTTGTAAAAAGATTGAATTTGAATTTCTTTATTTTATTTAAATTTATGAGGCCTTTTCTTGTGCTATACCTTGACCAGGGGTTTCTTGTATGGGTTAAAGTTGACCCTGGGTTATACCCCATGGGTCTAGGGGCCCATTTGGCATGGGTAACCCTTGAGTAACCTCCATCTAGTCATCTTAACTTCCCCCTGAAGTTAAGTGGCGAAAATTGGAGGTATGGAGGGGACATGATGGGTTGTACCAACACCCAACCCATCCCTCTACAATCCCCAAGGTAAGAGATGACTACAAGCCCATCCATTATTGAAGGATTGACTTGAAGTCACCCTCTCCATTAGTGAGACTCCCCCATGTGTTGTGGGGTCACCCATGTGAAGGAGGGAAGAAGAGGCATGGGTCACCTGTCTTTTTCCCCATTAACTCCTTTTATTTCTCCCATGCGTAAGAGAAATGACATGAGGAGAGGGATAAGGAGTACTCTAGGGAAGGGTGAGTGACATAAGCCACCAGGACAGAATAGTGGTTTTGGGGGAGAGTGAGGAGGTGACAAGTGTCACCACCTCATTCCTCAAAACTGAAAAGAATTTGGGTTATTTGTTTCCAATTTTGGGATGAGAGGGAGTTAGTTGAATTTTGGGGAGAGTTTCATTCTTATTGCCAAAAATAGGAAAGTTAGCTTGCAGGAGAGAGAAGGGAGAGGGAGTTGGTGGCTAAGGTTGGAAGAGAACTCTGTGAGCTCTGCACCAGTTTCATTCTAGAAGGGCTTTGTAAGGTTGGTTGGATTTTAACCTTACTTTCGTATATCTGAATGTGTATGTAAAGTGTGTGAAAGATGCTTATCTGTTTGTGTTTTAGATTTGTTTTCTGTGGGGTTTGTTGTCAGGTTGTTTGACAGAGCTTCTCCCACTTGGGAGAAATGCTCATCAAGTTTGGTGTAGGGGAGGAGAGATCCTCCTCGGGTGCATACTTGTTTCCATCTTTTGGGATGTTGAAAGCCTTGAGGGCATGTATCTGTGACTGTATCTTTGACTTGAGAGTCAAATACAGATTTCTAAAAAAATTTTGTGATCAAACTTGGTTTGAGGCCAAGAGAAATTGTGTTGGTTAAATTATCTATAAGGGTGACACTCTGGAGTCGAGTGTGTCCACTCTCCTGCCCCTTATGAAACTCACTATAGTTGAGTTTCCGTGTTGTGTAATTTACCCAAGGGTGTTTGTGTGCTTTGGGTTTGTTGTTGTCCCTGTTGTGAAGTGGAGTGCTTGAGTTACCCAGGTGTGAGTATGGTCTCCCTAGCTCGGGGGTGACCCTCTTGCGGGTCTACAGAAGGGAGGAGAGCTAGATGGGTGGTGTTTTCTTCTTTTTTTGTCTTTGATACGTAGGTTTTCTCTTGGATCTTTTGGTTGGATTTGGAGGAGTTATATTTATGAAGAAACAGTTTATTCTTCTTTGTCATGAGAATTAGGCCAGGTTCATTTCATAAGAGTTGAAGAGAGAGCACCTCTCTTGATATTGTTGTAACTTATTGACACCCTGGGAGTGAAGGGAATCACCTCCCTGATCTTGTTATTGATGGACTTTTACTTGGTTGTTACAAGCTATCAGTTGTATATTGTTTGGGAGAAGGAAGTTCATATCTCCCTTAGAGTGTGTAGAAGATGTGGAAAGTTAGTTGTATGTATCCATGGTTTAAAATTATCTCTTGCTATATGTAGTGGAAGAGTTAACTTTTCTATAATATGAATGTGGTAAACAAATACCTTAAATTTTCAAGTTATGTTGCTTTGTAAACCTTTTTAAATAGCAATTTTATTGTGTTTAATGTGTTATTGAAAGGAAGAGTTCATTACTTATTTGCAATCTAATCTGAGCTTGTTTATGTAATTATAAGAATAGAACTGCTTAACTAGTTGAAAGGTCAGTTTTAAATGATTAAGTTTTCTTCTTCATAAATAATGGTTTGAGTTATTTTGTAAAGTTTAAAGAAAATCTATTATATAATTACTTCTGTTTGTCCAAAAGTTGAAATGGACATTTATTAATTACCGAAATAAACTGATTAAAACTTCATTTCTTAAGTATGTATATATATATATATATATATATATAATCTTTATTTAATTCTTACTTGATCATTTTAACTGAATAAAAGAAACTGAATAAAGTGTTTAATTTGAGAAAATTATGAAATATATATATATATATATATATATATATATTAATTGATATTTATTTATCATTGAATAATAATAAACTCAGATTAAAATTTTATGACAGTCGAAATAGGAGCGAAATTAGAGATCATTGTGTAAAACACAGTCGAAGCTTACATGGTGGGCGGTGGGGAGTAATCCCCACCGTAGTATCCATTCTTTTAATAGAGGTGTGGGGAGGGGCGGAGCCCCACCCACACCCCACATCGTGGGATGTGGGTGGGGCTTCGCCCCTCCCCACATCCCCCTACCCCTTCGACCCCCGCGGAGCTCAAACTCTGCTCCACCGTGCCTAAGCGTTACTCCCGCCGCGCTTCCCTCCACCCGCCACCATTCCCTGCAACCTCCGTCCCACTAACCCTCCACCTCTGCCTTACCTGTGTTCATCGGCCGCCGCTGCGGCCACCGCCGCCCCATCTCCTCCGCTGGCACTGACCCTGCTCAATATCATTCACAACAAACAAAAAAAATTATGAATGTTAGGGTTTGAAAACCCTATAATATATGAGAAAGAAAGTATTAAAATAATATATATTTGTTATAAATAACTCTTTATATATGATAAATATATACCTCTATATATACATATATTTGTATATATATATAGATATCTATTTATTTATATATATAGATATTAATTTATAAATATATATTTGTATATACATATATTTGTATATATAGATATCTATTTATATTTTGATATAAATTTAATATATATATATATATATACACAAAAAGTTCCCATTTCCCTGGTTCCTTTCGACTTTGAATTAAAGTAAAGGTTCCACGGATTTAATTAATGAGGTGTTACTATGTTTGGATTCTATTTTATAAAGAGGAGAGCCGCTTATCAAGATTAGGAATAGTATAAGAGAGAAATAAATTATTAAGATAACTTCACAATTGCAATAATAGTCATTATAATAAACAATAGTAATAATAACAACAGTAAATTTAACATGAGAAATATAATTGAATATATGTGTTTATATATATATATATATAATCTTATATATATATATATAAATATCTCGTTACATACTTATATTTTTTAATGATTATGACTTTCAGAGAGGCCGTTTTCTCTTAACACTAATAAGAGAAAATAAAATTATAATTTAACGAGAGCATGAAGGAATATACTGCATTACTCCAGAAAGAGTTTCTCGGAAGTTTCAACTATCAACATAATTGCAATAACCGGGAAAATGAAGAGGAAAATTACACGTCACCTTGCTTAAAAGATCACTGGAAATAAACTTAAGAAGCCATCACAGACATTCCATGTGAGGCCATTTTAATCTCAACTGTAGCAAACGTCCAGATAAGTAAACCTGTAAGAGAGTAAAAAGAAGAAAAACTAACATTGGAAAACACAGAGGAGAAAATGCGCGACATTTCCCACATGGAATAAGAGAACTAAGTTGATGGACCCTTCCACTAAATTTGCTTAGGAACAAGTTTAATTAATACAAATGAAGAGGAGAATCCTAGATCGGAGAAGACTAGGAGACCGAGTCCAGCGAAGCAGTAAACCAGCCTATGTGACCTGGACCATCCGAAAGTTAGGTTTAATATCTACAATAGGTACAGTGATAACCCTGATTGATGTAAAATATGAAGAAAGGACTGGATAAACATAAAGAAAGCATAGAAAATGAAAGAGAGAGAGACCGAAATATAAACAAACTAAATCATCAGAGAAATAGTTAAGGTAAGCGCGATAAAAATACAATCAAAATTAAGACCTAGAGAAAAGGGAAGAGAGAGCAAACGAATCGCCTTGTTGAGAATGCTAAGTCGAAGGAGGAGTATGTTTCAGGAAGCAAGAGAGGAGACAGACAACCGTGTCTTGCTGAAAAATGACTAAATAGGGAGATCATGAGTCGGTTTAGTCGGAACAAGGCATCGTGGGAAGTTGTTAATCTATCAGTGAACCACGTGCGTAAAATAGTATTGAGTAATTCCCACTTACGCCGTAAGGTGTTATGCTACCAGAATTTGCCAAGATTTAGATTTAGGAACCTTGGTAATCTCACCCTTGTAATGACGTTAACGGTGTCGTAGAGACCCCCTTGTTGGTCTGCTTGCGTCTGGTTGCACGCAATTGTACTTGTACCCTGCCGAAAACTGTAGTGTTTTCGCCTTGAGCGAACACCACCGAGCATGCTTACGCATGCGAGAGGGTTTTTAGGGAAGTGTGAGAAAAAATTTTCATATTTCGTGTCACAACCACATGATAGATGTGGCTATGACACATGTGATGTGTGTTGTGACCACATGGAAAATGTGGGCATGACATTTGGTATCAGAGCCAAGTTTAAACACTAGGCGTATTTGGGCACGTTATTATTCCGCAACTTTGGCTAATTAGTTTCTACCTTGTTTTGTAGGATGCCTCCCTGACGTGTTCGATGAGCACGATCATGCCATACAGCGTCAGTTGAGGTGCATAGTGATTCCTCAGCCGAGGGACTGGCACCCGTAGTTACAACAGCACCACCTGCACCACCTGAACCACAAGCACCACTAGTACCACAGGCGACACCAGTATTGGATATAGGTCCACAGATCTTACAGGCACTGCAGGCTATGTTAGACAGGTTACCGCTAGTGATTCCTGAGCCACATGTAGAGCCTCGTGTTGATCCGCGAGAGGAGCCATGTGCCAAGTCACGTATTGAGCCACATGAGGAGCCCCGCGTTGATCCACTAGAGGTGCCACGTGTGGAGCCTTTCGTTGAGATTCCCAACACAACAGTAGAGGAGGTAGGGTCAGCCTCTCATACACAAAGCAGGAGTCCTCCAAGACTTTTGAGACGAGATGAGATCCAGAGGGCAGAACAGGTTCATCATGGATTATATGAGGATGGTGTAGAAGAGCCAATTGTGAGACTTAGAGATAGAGGGGACCCCATCAGAGATCTACTTAGGCTCAACCCACCCACTTTCGCAGGTGCTACAGAGGGAGCTGTGGCCGAGGCTTGGCTGATTAGCTTGGATAGGTGTTTCGCATTGCGACCATATGGAAGCAACACGAAAGCACGAGTGGTAGTCCATCTTCTTAGGGATGCAGCAGCTACCTGGTAGCGCACAGAGGAGTGCAAGCACCGACTTTCCGTGGATACACTCACATGGGACATCTTCATAGAGCGCTTTAATGCGCGATATTTGTCAGAACATTACAGACAGCGTAGGATCGATGAGTTCCATGATTTACAGCAGAGGGGACTCACTGTTACTCAGTATGAGAGCCGATTCATTGAGCTTTCTTGTTACGCGGAATACCTCCATGACGAGAAAATCTTAATACACAAATTCATCAGAGGGCTAAATCATGGGATAGTAGGACCAGTTCGTATGGCAAATCCCCAGACCATGAGCGAGGCTGTTGAAAAGGCCCTTATATCAGAGGAAATTCAGGGACGAGGGCAGAATTCACGCCCGCAGTACCAGGAACGTAATCCCCAACAACAGCAAAACTTTTGAAGGCCTCAAAACACAACACAGAAAGGAGGATATAACCCTTCCTCATTACCTCCTAGGCCTCCACAGCAGTAGCAACATCAACAAAAATCTAAATTCCAACAGAGGGGTCAGGGAGGACAGAACCGTGGATGGTAGCAGCAGGGTCCACGCAGAGATCAGAGACAGTAGGGTTCGTCGGCAGGACCTGCGACGTCCCAGCAGTCTTACAGAGGCTCACAGGGATCCACTGGACGGACTGGGCAACAACAATCAGGCAGAACATAGTCAGGGCAGTTACAGGTTAGAGGACCATGTTATGTGTGTGGTGGGGTAGGCATCTGGCTAGAGAGTGCCCGCAGGGATTTACAGCAGGGGGACAGCCCCGATCAGGAGGATCTGAGCAGACTGTAGGTGACGTGGGCAGATCCCACCACATGTTTGCGGCGGTTGATAACCGCCAGGCTGATTTCTAGGCTTCCGTCATCGAGGCAGCAGGTACGATTGGAGACTTCCCCATCTCGATCCTTTTTGACTTAGGAGCTACTGACTCCTTTTTGTCTACATCGTTAGTGGAGCGTTGCAGGCTGGTGGCTTCTAGGCAAGACATTAGGTGGGAAGTTGAGTTGGCCTCAGGGGCCAGGATGTCAGTAGATACCTTGGTTAAAGACTGTGAGATCACATTGGGATCATTCACCACAACATGTGACCTTAGGATTATGCCGTTAGGATCCTACAGTGTAGTTTTGGGTATGGATTGGCTTGCGGCACATAGAGCCAAGCTTGACTGCCGCCAGAGGACGATTAGTTGTTTAGACGATCATGTTTCGCTAGTTGAGATAGTGGGCATTCAAAAGCCCATGGCTGTTCGTATGATATCCACTCAGCAGCTTAAGCGCTGTATGCGGAAGGGATGTCAGATGTTTGCCATCACAGTCAGTGATAGAGCAGAGGATGAACCTGAGGCTACTTTAGATGATCACCCTGTCCTTAGAGAGTTTGCCGATGTATTTCCGCCAGAATTACCGGGTATGCCTCCACACAAAGAAGTGGACTTCCACATCAACTTAGTGCCGGGTGCAGAACTGATATCCCATGCACCCTATAGGATGACTACACATGAACTCACTGAACTTAAACTGCAGTTAGAGGAATTACTTGAGAAGGGGCACATCCGACCTAGCGTTTCACCATGGGGTGCACCAATTATCTTCGTGAAGAAGGATTGGTCTCTTTGTTTATGTATGGACTACAGGCAGTTGAACAAGGTGACGGTGAAGAACCGTTATCCTCTGCCTAGGATTGACGACCTTTTTGATCAGATGCAGGGAGCCAGAGTGTTCTTGAAAATTGATCTAAAATCTGGGTATCACCAATTGCGCATCACGGAGGTAGATATTCATAAAACTACTTTTCGAACCAGATATGGCCATTATGAATTCACAGTGGTACCCTTCGGGTTGACGAACGCTCCTGCAGTATTCATGAGTCTCATGAACGGGGTGTTCCGTACTTACCTAGATCGGTTCGTGATAATATTTCTAGATGACATTTTGATTTATTCACGGACTGAGGAGGAGCATGTGGAGCACTTGCATCAAGTTTTGCAACAATTACGAGAGCAGTAGCTTTATGGCAACTTGGCGAAGTGTGCCTTCTTCAGGACAGAGGTGCAGTATTTGGGACACATTTTATCAGGTGATGGCATCTTCATAGATCCATCTAAAATCAGAGCAATTCAGGAGTGGCCGGCACCCACCAACGTGACAGAGGTCAGAAGCTTTATGGGGCTAGCCGGGTATTATCGTCGGTTTGTCGAAGGCTTCTCCAGGATAGCACATCCCATTACTTCCCTTCAGTGAAAAGGGAAGGGTTTCATTTGGACCGAGCAATGTAAAAAGGCCTTTGGAGTCCTCAAGGAGCGTCTTACTAGTGCTCCTATTTTAGCGGTTCCAGATCCTACAGAGGATTTTGTAGTTTGTATAGATGCATCATTAGAAGGTTTGGGAGCCGTGCTTATGCAGGGTGGTCGAGCGATCGCGTACAAATCGCGGAAACTAAAGACACATGAGTTAAACTATCCTACTCACGACTTAGAGCTCGCAGCAGTTGTTCATGCTTTGGTCCGTTGGAGACACTTTCTCCTAGGTCGACGCTTTGAACTCCATTCGGATCATCATAGTTTGCAGTATATTTTTACACAGCCAAATTTGAACGCCCGCCAACAGCGTTGGATGGAATTCCTATGCGAATACAACTTCGATGTCCACTACATCAAAGGGAAGGAGAACATGGTCGCTGATGCTTTGAGTCGAAGGCGCCACGAGATCCTAACCCTGACCTTGAGGGTGGACTTGAAGGATCGCATCTTACAGCATCTACCGGAGGACGAATGGTTTCTTGAGGTGCAGTAGGCATTACTAAATCAGAAGGCCCTTGAGGGCAAATTTACAGGATATACCCTTGAGTCTGATGGT
Source organism: Cunninghamia lanceolata (assembly GCA_027924645.1). Classification (NCBI taxonomy): domain Eukaryota; kingdom Viridiplantae; phylum Streptophyta; class Pinopsida; order Cupressales; family Cupressaceae; genus Cunninghamia; species Cunninghamia lanceolata. The sequence continues at coordinate 9,614,969 of BSBN01001054.1, forward strand.
ATGCTTCGACATCGGCAGCGCATCTATGTACACCTTGCGGGTAATCTTCATACAGTAATCCTATCAGAGGCTCATAGAGCACCCTATGCAGCACACCCAGGAGTGAAGAAGATGCATGCTGACTTACGACAGCTTTATCATTGGGCTGGGATGAGGCGTGACATTGCCAAATTTGTTGCTCGTTGCCTGGAATGTCAGAGGGTCAAGGCTGAACATCAGCATCTAGCGGGACTGTTGTACCCTCACGAGATACCTGAATGGAAATGGGACACCATTTCTATGGATTTTATCGTTGGTCTACCTATGTCATCACGTCGCCATGATGCTATTATGGTGACAGTTGACAAGCTGACCAAAGTGGCACATTTTTCACCAATATGCACAACATACAATGCACCATCAGTGGCAAAGGTGTTTCTTGATCAAATTATTAGACTTCATGGGGTACCTCACCGTATTATATCTGACAGAGACTCTGTATTTATGTCATCGTTCTGGAGAGCCTTACATTAGGCGTTGGGCACACAGCTCAACTTTAGTTCAGCCTATCATCCAGAAACTGACGGATAAACAGAGAGAGTTAACTAGGTGTTAGAAGACATGCTTCGCATATATGTGATGGACCATCAGTCTAGATGGGAGGAGTACCTATATCTAGTTGAGTTCACCTACAATAATGGGCATCATAGCTCGTTGGGTATGCCTCCTTTCCAAGCGTTATATGGCAGACCATGCAGAACACCTTTGAGTTGGGATCGGATAGAGGACAGAACGGTCATCGGTCCAGAGATAGTTCAGAATATGGAATAGCAGGTCAGACAGATTAGACAGAGACTTCAGGAAGCACAGGACAGGTAGAAGAAGTATGCCGATGCTAAGAGGACAGACCGAAGCTTCTCTGTGGGGGAAAGAGTATTTTTGAGAGTGCGGCCGCACAAGAGTCCAATCTGTTACAGAAAGGGCTCTAAGCTCGCACCTTGATTTGTAGGACCTTTCAAAATCTTGGAACGGATAGGACTAGTAGCCTATCGTCTAGCCTTGCCACCCAGCCTGTCACGTATCCACAATGTATTTCATGTATCAGTTTTACGTTAATATATTTCTGACTTATCTCATGTGTTGGATTGGAGTGCTCTTCAGGTAGAGGCAGACGGACAGCTGGCGCTGGAGCCAATTCACATATTGGCTCGTCAGGCGCTAGCCCTTCGAGGTCAAGAGCTGGACCAGGTTAGAGTCCAGTGGGACCTATACGACAAAGTCACAGTGACTTGGGAAGATGCAGAGAGACTGAAGACCCTTTATCCTCACCTTTTTGACGACTTCCAGGAGGAAGTACAGTCTTAGGGGGAGAGGATGTGAGGACCACCCTTTTTACTTCTGTTGATATGACTATTTACATTACGGTTATTGTTACTTTTTATATTTGTGGGATAGCAGTTCCCAGAATTGTCAAACTATTAAACTTTATTATGATTTCAGAAAAACTAATTGGGTGATGTTTGGATAAGTTTACATTTCAGAAAAGTTAATTAGGTGATGATGGAAAACTGTAATATGATTTCATTTATGTTAATTAGAACTATGTCATGATAATGCATGTTTTTAAGTTGCTTCGGCTATGATGATTATATGTGGATACTGATCTTGTAATTTAGTGTGCAGGATTTACTAATCGAACCACAGATTTCGGAGATCATTCCGCACCTTGTTATTTGTTATTCCCTGTTAAGCCGATCTGGTTCCATGAGGAACCAAGATCTCTCTGTGTTTGATGTGATGATGTAATGTGGTCTTTCGTATGGTCGAGTGGGTTAGGTTACCCTCATGTAACATTATTTTATGATTTGTGTTGTAAAAAGATTGAATATGAATTTCTTTATTTTATTTAAATTTATGAGGCCTTTTCTTGTGCTATACCTTGACCAGGGGTGTCTTGTATGGGTTAAAGTTGACCCTGGGTTATACCCCATGGGTCCAGGGGCCCATTTGGCATGGGTAACCCTTGAGTAACCTCCATCTAGTCATCTTAACTTCCTCCTGAAGTTAAGTGGCGAAAATTAGAGGTATGGAGGGGACATGATGGGTTGTACCAACACCCAACCCATCCCTCTACAATCCCCAAGGTAAGAGATGACTACAAGCCCATCCATTATTGAAGGATTGACTTGAAGTCGCCCTCTCCATTAGTGAGATTCCCCCATGTGCTGTGGGGTCACCCATGTGAAGGAGGGAAGAAGAGGCATGGGTCACCTGTCTTTTTCCCCATTAATTCCTTTTATTTCTCCCATGCGTAAGAGAAATGACATGAGGAGAGGGATAAGGAGTACTCTAGGGAAGGGTGAGTGACATAAGCCACCAGGACAGAATAGTGGTTTTGGGGGAGAGTGAGGAGGTGACAAGTGTCACCACCCCATTCCTCAAAACTGAAAAGAATTTGGGTTATTTGTTTCTAATTTTGGGATGAGAGGGAGTTAGTTGAATTTTGGGGAGAGTTTCATTCTTATTGCCAAAATAGGAAAGTTAGCTTGCAGGAGAGAGAAGAGAGAGGGAGTTGGTGGCTAAGGTTGGAAGAGAACTCTGTGAGCTCTGCACCAGTTTCATTCCAGAAGGGCTTTGTAAGGTTGGTTGGATTTTTACCTTACTTTCATATATCTGAATGTGTATGTAAAGTGTGTGAAAGATGCTTATCTGTTTGTGTTTTAGATTTGTTTTCTGTGGGGTTTGTTGTCGGGTTGATTGACAGAGCTTCTCCCACTTGGGAGAAATGCTCATCAAGTTTGGGGTAGGGGAGGAGAGATCCTCCTCGGGTGCATACCTGTTTCTATCTTTTGGGATGTTGAAAGCCTTGAGGGCATGTATTTGTGACTGTATCTTTGACTTGAGAGTCAAATACATATTTCTAAAAAAATTTTGTGATCAAACTTGGTTTGAGGCCAAGAGAAATTGTGTTGGTTAAATTATCTGTAAGGGTGACACTCTGGAGTCAAGTGTGTCCACTCTCCCGCCCCTTATGAAACTCGCTGTAGTTGAGTTTCCGTGTTGTGTAATTTACCCACGGGTGTTTGTGTGCTTTGGGTTTGTTGTTGTCCCTGTTGTGAAGTGGAGTGCTTGAGTTACCCAGGTGTGAGTATGGTCTCCCTAGCTCAGGGGTGACCCTCTTGCGGGTCTACGGAAGGGAGGAGAGCTAGATGGGTGGTGTTTTCTTCTTTGTTTGTCTTTGATACGCAGGTTTTCTCTTGGAGCTTCTGGTTGGATTTGGAGGAGTTATATTTATGAAGAAACAATTTATTCTTCTTTGTCATGAGAATTAGGCCAGGTTCATTTCATAAGAGTTGAAGAGAGAGCACCTCTCTTGATATTGTTGTAACTTATTGACACCCTGGGAGTGAAGGGAATCACCTCCCTGATCTTGTTATTGATGGACTTTTACTTGGTTGTTACAAGCTATCAGTTGTATATTGTTTGGGAGAAGGAAGTTCATATCTCCCTTAGAGTGTGTAGAAGATGTGGAAAGTTAGTTGTATGTATCCATGGTTTAAAATTATCTCTTGCTATATGTAGTGGAAGAGTTAAGTTTTCTGTAATATGAATGTGGTAAACAAATACCTTAAATTTTTAAGTTATGTTGCTTTGTAAACCTTTTTAAATAAAAATTTTATTGTGTTTAATGTGTTATTGAAAGAAAGAGTTCATTACTTATTTGCAATCTAATCTGAGCTTGTTTATGTAATTATAAGAATAGAACTGCTTAACTAGTTGAAAGGTCAGTTTTATAGTTCATTGTTATAATGGAAAAGACAGTTTTAAATGATTAAGTTTTCTTCTTCATAAATAATGGTTTTAGTTATTTTGTAAAGTTTAAAGAAAATCTATTATATAATTACTTCTGTTTGTCCAAAAGTTGAAATGGACATTTATTAATTGCCGAAATAAACTGATTAAAACTTCATTTCTTAAGTATATATATATATAATCTTTATTTAATTCTTACTTGATCATTTTAACTGAATAAAAGAAACTGAATAAAGTGTTTAATTTGAGAAAATTATGAAATATATATATATATAGAACAGTTGTTATTTAATTATCATTTTAACAGAATTATGAGATGCTGAATAAATTGTTTGATTGAGAAAATTAAGTGATATTCTGAAACTGAAATATAAATATATATATATGTATACATATATATATACATATATATATATATATTAATTGATATTTATTTATCATTGAATAATAATAAACTCAGATTAAAATTTTATGACAGTCGAAATAGGAGAGAAATTAGAGATCGCTGTGTAAAACACAGTCGAAGCTTACATGGTGGGCGGTGGGGAGTAATCCCCACCGCAGTATCCATTCTTTTAATAGAAGTGTGGGGAGGGACAGAGCCCCACCCACACCCCACATCGTGGGATGTGGGTGGGGCTCCGCCCCTCCCCACATCCCCCTACCCCTTTGACCCCCGTGGAGCTCAAACTCCGCTCCACCGTGCCTAAGCGCTGCTCCCGCCACGCTTCCCTCCGCCCACCACCATTCCCTACGACCTCCGTACCACTAACCCTCTACCTCTGCCTTACCTGTGTTCGTCCGCCGCCACTGCGGCCACCACCGCCCCATCTCCTCCGCTGGCACTGACCCTGCTCAATATCATTCACAGCAAACAAAATAAATATGAATGTTAGGGTTTGAAAACACTATAATATATGAGAAAGAAAGTATTTAAAAATATATATTTGTTATAAATAACTCTTTATATATGATAAATATATACCTCTATATATACATATATTTGTATATATATAGATATCTATTTATTTATATATATAGATATTAATTTATAAATATATATTTGTATATACATATATTTGTATATATAGATATCTATTTATATTTTGATATAAATTTAATATATATATATACACAAAAAGTTCCCATTTCCCTGGTTCCTTTCGACTTTGAATTAAAGTAAAGGTTCCACGGATTTAATTAACGAGGTGTTACTATGTTTGGATTCTATTTTATAAAGAGGAGAGCCGCTTATCAAGATTAGGAATAGTATAAGAGAGAAATAAATTATTAAGATAACTTCACAATTGCAATAATAGTCATTATAATAAACAATAGTAATAATAACAACAGTAAATTTAACATGAGAAATATAATTGAATATATGTGTTTATATATATATATATAATCTTATATATATATATACATATAAATATCTCGTTACATACTTATATTTTTTAATGATTACGACTTTCAAAGAGGCCGTTTTCTCTTAACACTAATAAGAGAAAATAAAATTATAATTTAACGAGAGCATAAAGGAATATACTGCATTACTCCGGAAAGAGTTTCTCAGAAGTTTCAACTATCAACGTAATTGCAATAACCGGGAAAATGAAGAGGAAAATTACACGTCACCTTGCTTAAAAGATCACTGGAAATAAACTTAAGAAGCCATCACAGACATTCCATGTGAGGCCATTTTAATCTCAACTGTAGCAAACATCCAGATAAGTAAACCTGTAAGAGAGTAAAAAGAAGAAAAACTAACATTGGAAAACACAGAGGAGAAAATGCGTGACATTTCCCACATGGAATAAGAGAACTAAGTTGATGGACCCTTCCACTAAATTTGCTTAGGAACAAGTTTAATTAATACAAATGAAGAGGAGAATCCTAGATCGGAGAAGACTAGGAGACCGAGTCCAGCGAAGCAGTAAACTAGCCTATGTGACCTAGACCATCCAGAAGTTAGGTTTAATATCAACAATAGGTACAGTGATAACCCTGATTGATGTAAAATATGAAGAAAGGACCGGATAAACATAAAGAAAGCATAGAAAATGAAAGAGAGAGAGACCGAAATATAAACAAACTAAATCATCAGAGAAATAGTTAAGGTAAGCGCGATAAAAATACAATCAAAATTAAGACCCAGAGAAAAGGGAAGAGAGAGCAAACGAATCGCCTTGTTGAGAATGCTAAGTCGAAGGAGGAGTATGTTTCAGGAAGCAAGAGAGGAGACAGACAACCGTGCCTTGCTGAAAAATGACTAAATAGGGAGATCACGAGTCAGTTTAGTCGAAACAAGGCGTCGTGGGAAGTTGTTAATCTATCAGTGAACCACGTGCGTAAAATAGTATTGAGTAATTCCCACTTACGCCGTAAGGTGTTATGCTGCCGAAATTTGCCGAGATTTAGATTTAGGAACCTTGGTAATCTCACCCTTGTAATGACATTAACGGCGTTGTAGAGACCCCCTTGTTGGTCTGCTTGCGTCTGGTTGCACGCAATTGTACTTGTACCCCACCGAAAACTGTAGTGTTTTCACCTTGAGCGAACACCACCGAGCATGCTTACGCATGCGAGAGGGTTTTTAGGGAAGTGTGAGAAAAAAATTTCATATTTCGTGTCACAACCACATGACAGATGTGGCTATGACACGTGTGATGTGTGTTGTGACCACATGGAAAATGTGGGCATGACATCATCATCATGTCTGCCATGATCTCCAGTATTTGTCTCTATTCTAGGCGGAGAAGGTGACTTCTTGATTTCTTCCTCATGATGTTCCTTATGAGGGGGATCTTGTTGCATCTCTTCATGTTGAGGGGCTTCTTTCTATAGGGGAGGATCCTATGGAATGTCCACATGATGCTCATGCGCTTGATCTTGCACTCCCTCTTTCTATGTTTCATCCACCTTAGTATTTTCCTCATCTTGAGGCATGTTGACATCCGTGGCTGTCTATGTGTTTGGGCTTGGTGCATCACCCTGATCTTGGGTCATATTTTTTTTGAACCTGATGCACTGACATCTTGTGTCTTAAAGTCCTTATGACCTGATTTATCTATCTCTCCTGTATCTACTTGAGTCTGGGTGGCATCATCACCTAATGTATCTTTATCACCCTTTCCCTTTTGTTGGACTTCCACTATCTTTGGCTTAGCAGGTATTTCATGTTGTTGCTGGCCCATATCTGGAGCATTGCTCTCCACCTTTGCATGCTTGGCTACTTCAATGTTTTTTGTTACATTAGGTGCACCTGCTTTGTCTTTAGGGCTAATATCCTTCCTGTATGTCAAATCTATAATTGCAGGACTAGTCACCTGATCTACCAACTTGTCAAGCCTGATTTGTCGGGCTGTCCTTTCTGGGTTACTTTCCTTCTCTTCTTGAACTGTTTGCTTGACCCTTCCAATACTGACATCTGTGCCAATGGGGTCCCATGTGGGGTCATGTGGGTACTGGAGGCAAGGGTTTCCATCTTCTAAGAAGCTACATTCTGCACAACTTCATCATCTAATAGGTCCACAGTGTCTTCCAATGAGAAAGGACCACCTTGACCTACTTTGGAAGTCTCTTTTGCTTTTTCCTCTTCTCTCTCTGTCTTAAACTTGATTATGGTGGGAAGTGGCACCTCATGTTGCATCTCCTTCCTGAATACTTCACCACCAGTTCCTTTTAGTACAATAGGGTCGGTCCTCATATCACCCTGCATGGATGTTCTTTTCTTTTTGGGGGGTGATGACAGCAGTGCCGCCCTCCTCTTCCTACTGACCATCATCAGGTCATCACCTGTAGGCTCTTTATTTACTGGTGTAGATAGCCAAAATTGATTCATTATCATTAACATTCAAATATCGCATTATCATACATCTACATTTGTCTAGCACACTTGAGCGATATCCCTAACCCACATATTTCTTCTATTAATTAAATAAATTTATATTTATTTAATTAATTCATTAGCTATTGCCTCCAAGCTTTAATTAAACAATCTTTAATTAAATAAATCTTATTTATTTAATTAAAGATTCCTTTCATAAGTTGACTTTCTAATTAATTAAATAAATTGTATTTATTCGATTAATTTATCTTATCATTTATCTTATGAGCCGACATGTGTGCCTCTCTCATTTAAAAAAGATAAATGGTACTACATCCTTTTATTTAATATCTTTCACATGTAGTACTTTTTTATATACACAAGCACACATGAGCCCTATCTTCCCGCCAGTTGTCATCTTCACATTCATCTATGTCTATCTTTTAATCTTAGTCATTCACATAGCCTCCAAATGTCCACCGTTGATTGATTTTGGTGGAGTTCTATATAAACACCCTCTTATTCCATACTACATTTATCCAGCATTCACATAGCGTCTATATTATCATCTTGAGCATATTGAGCATTTGAGCATCCATAGAATTCATTGAGATTTTATCATTTATCATCCATCATGGCAGCTTTTATCTTCATAATTGTTCATTGTTGAAGAAGCAATCCACATCATAAACAAGGAATCATACAATCTAGGTGATGTTGTGCTTGAATTGCATTACTTTTGATTTCATTTAGATTAGATTCTTTGATGATGGTAGGGTTAGGTTTTCATGGCTATGCTTGACCTTATTAACCTGATTTTTACCTATCACATTTTGGCATGCCCGATGGGACTCATGTCCTTGATTAACTTTGTTATTTGAAGTTGTTTTTATGAAGATTAGATTTTTCAAGCGCTTACGGCAAGTTCCAGTCACTTCTAGGCAAAAATCTGTCACTTTCTACATATCTGCGTCACTTCTGCACTAAAATTTGTCGCCTGTAGTGTTTTTTGGATCACTTTTATTCTGACAGTAATCACCTTTAGTCTATTTTTTCATCGCTTTTATCTTAATAGTGATCGCTTTTGCATATAATTGGATCACCTTTATTTTGACAGTGATCGCTTTTAGCTAACCACATCATTTTTTGCAGAATTAGGGTTTCTGTTACGTTTTTTTTTGTTTTGCAGATCTAGGTCACTTATGAGCTGAAAACAACTGCTTCTTGCTTTCCCGCATCACTTATAAGCCAAAACAATTCACTTCTGGTATTTTTTGAGTTGCTTTTGATCTACAGAGGTTTGCCTGGGACAAAATAGAAGATCACTTTTGATAAACAATGAATCACCTTTGGTAAACTATATCATTTTCAATTTGTATTGTTTCTAGTTTGCTTTCTTGGGTACTAATCAAGTATTTGTGCAGCATCTTATCGATTTGTCCAAGAAAAGGAGGTTATCAAACTACTAACATATCTATTGCAACTTTGATTGGTCCAAGACTTGTAGTTTATCACTAAATTAGGAACATTGGGGCTTGGTGCTTAAAATGAATCATTGTTTGCTCTGTGCTTGATTTATCTTTCTTGATTGCTTGCATGTGATTAATTATAACCCAAATTTAATGACAAAAGTATTGTCTCCCCTTTCCTATCAAATGGATCTTGGGTGTATGAGAACTTGTTATTATCTTTAGAGGGCCTGCCTTCTCAGTGTGAGAAGGGATACGACCCAAGCGGTAATAGGCTAAAGCCAAGTCCTTCCAAACTACTATATAAGAAAAGTGTTTTTGTCGAAAGCCACAAACAACAGGTGTTGTTGTGTTATACCGACAGCCAACCTCCTCCAAAACCCTCCAAGGCGTAACCCTTGAAGGTTGGGAGACTGCACAACGGAGAGTAGCGCTGCTGCATGTATAGCCACCCGAACGGATGCCCTTATTAGCAACTTTGTGTAGTAGCCAAAAACCTTCTATTTGTTGATACAAAAGGTGGGACCTTTGAAGCGGCCCCAATTCACATGGTCCTTAGAAGAGATAGCAAGGACAATCCTAAGGTTTGGTGGGGGGACAAGCCTTACAGGAAACCCAGATCTTGGTATGTGTGAGAAGTGAGTGACGTGGAGGGGAGCCAGTGCTACCAAGATCCTGAAGCTATCTACTTTGAATAAGCATAGCCAGGGGATTCAACGAATATAGTCCTTTCCTAGCCTCGGTTGTACAAGTTTGTGATTGTTGTGAGTGTGAGTGACTGTAATTTTTGTTTTCTTGTCATAATTTACAAATTAGACACCTTTCTGATAGACACAGTCACTTTTAAACCTAAACTACCCATATATAGATAGCAGAAATTACTTTTGGACCTCAGTTAGCCGCTTTTTGCATGGACTGAACTACTTTTGAACAATAGTTGATCGCTCTTTATGTAAATCAGGTCACCTTTAAACAACAGTCTATCACCTTTAGCATAACCTAAGTCACTTTCAATCAATAGAAAATCACTTTTTAGCCAATAGTTGTCACCTGTGAACAATCTGATCACCTCTGGTTAATACTGTAACTTGGTGACATAATATAAATTAGACCACATTTAAGCTATTATTAGTCACCTTTGGCATCCTCTGAGTCACGTATGAACTATTACCTGTCACTTGTGGTTAAATACCTACAAATCTTGCTGCCTTAGCTGAATTAGCTAGAGAACTAGCTTTCTTAAGCTTCAGCATCAGCTTTCAGATCTGCCTCTGATCATTAGCAGATACTTGGACCTTGTCTCTTGTTTTGAGCTTATCAATCAATCGCAATTCATGAGCTTTTCACCTTTTTGAGACCCCAACTAGCAAATCAAACATCAAACCAATTGTTCAGCAAACATCAGCTTTTAGCTTTAGTTTCAGCAAACATCACCAACCTAGTAGCTTTTAGCATACAATCTTTCCTTAAGTGTGTGAGCTATTCTCTAGGAAAAACCAACAACAACCCAACAACAACAAATCAACCAAAGCAAACCAACCAAGTAAATTAGCAAAACCAGAAAACCAAAATAGTAACCAATCAACCAGCTAGCAAACTATCATTATTTGGGTCTCAAAACCTTGACAAGCTAAAGCTCATCATCAACATCATGCCTCAAACTAGGAGACAATATAGAGCTGAAATGGAAACCAAATTGAGAGCTGAAATGGAGGCCAAATTGCAAGTTGAGATGCAACAATTCAAATCAACACCTCTTAAGGACGCAACTTAATTCACAACTGGTATGCCTTCTCATATGTTTACGCCTCAAGGATACACTATTAGTGAGTCATCTTCACAACAAATTCAACCTCCCACATCCTTGGAAACTTTCGAAGAACAATCTTAAGATGACTCATCAGAATTTTGAGATACCCATGTATGGGACCAAGTTGAGAGACTCATTATATCTAAGATAGGTCTGCAAATACCTTCCCCATAGTTGGTTTGATTCCCAACTTCTCACAACTCTCCAACCCTTACTTGGCCTAGTGAGTCTACTAGCCCTCCTAATCTGGTTTTCACTACACAACTTGACAAAAACCTTAAGGGTCAGGTAAATAAATGGTGGATTCAAATACCCTTTAGGGAACTCTAATAGACCTCCAAGCCTCCAGTTCCAACTCTACTCCAGCAACTCAACACACCCACTAGGTCTCTAGTCCTAATCGATCAAGTTAGGTCTAGGTTACAAAGAAAGTGGTCTAAATTGGGGTCATAAACCTGGGACAGGAACTTGGATCACTTCCACAACATCCAGACATCTCAAAAACCACCATCCATTCATCCACCCTATCAGATTTTTTCAATTACATCACCAAATTGCACAATTTTGGTCAAATACATAGGGATATTTGACCTAGGGCATCACTCCAAAAGTCAAGGACTATCTTTCCCAACAAAATGCTTTGGGAATCATAAAATATACATCCCTAGCCTACATTTCACCGAGTGGCATGAAGTTTCATTGGTTAGAATGCATTCTAGGGCTAAATTTGTATGGTAGACCCTAGGAATGAGGGTTTCAGACCAGTTTGAATTCAAAATGCAATATCTTCCTACTGAGATCACTACAAGACTTCAAACTTGATGCATTAGAATCCTAATTCCAACTAGTTTCAGAAAAACCACATCGATCCACTTGGCCAATCCATATAGGCTATACACCAATAGGAATTCTTGGAAAAATAGTCAGTTTTATTGATTTTTGTGCCCAAATCTCTATACATAATCTTCTCTCTTCCACTGGAGTAAGAGAACAACAATATGAACCGATCTAAGTCGGTAAGCAACTTCCAAGAACAGTTTCAACTATCAAAAATGAGTTGCAACCAGCCAAATGTATCATGACACCATTGACAACTATTGCATTTTCCTTATCACAAAGATCCTGATTGGTTCAACTTGTCCAATGGAACCCACACAACCACCACACTCTCTAAAATATGCCAAAACACTAAAACTACCAAATAGACTCAAAAAACCATCTTTAGACCTACTAGGCTTAAGTGACACAACTAGGTCCAAATAGACTAAGAATGGTTTGAGGTTTATATGGTTACCCCAAACCCCTTGACCATACAAAATGGACCTTACAATCATGGCTTAGAAAGCCTTATTACAAAACACACTGAACAAGAACCTCAACTTATCAAAATGCTCTTAGGATCAAAATGCTCTTAGGTGCCTTGCACCAAATACCATATCCCATATACCAACTACTAATCCCTCCATGCTATCATATAATCCCAATGTTAGTCTCATTGACATGAGTGATCCTCCTATTGTTTCTCAAGCCAATCCTAGTAATACGGTCGCTTATGTTGATCAACTTACATCCATGCCGTCGTATGCTTCCAATCCTTCACACACTATCAATCCATCTTATGCTACCCAAGGCTTGCCTATTATCACCCAACATATGACACATACCAATCCCCATGTTGTCCAAAATACAAATCCAAATGTTCATCCTTCTTTCATATCTACCAATCCGTCCATTACTTACCATTTTACAAATTCAACCCCAAATTCTCAACCATTCACTACTGTCAATCCATCATCCACTTCCCATGTGATGCATACCCAACTGCTGCTTGTGTCTCAAGGACAGCAATCCTCCAATACATATGTGCCACATACCAATCCTTTGACATATATTGTGAGTACATAACCTCAACAAACGGTCATAGCTCCATATATCCCACAACTGCAAGTACAATATATCTCATACCATACTTCACCCCCTTTGCAACAACAACAATTATCTTCAGTAGATGTTCATCAAATGATCAATCAAGCGGTAGGACAAGGCAAGAAACCATTCTCTCTCAAAAACATATGCACTTATCCATTTGACAAGTCTCTTAATATGATACATTTTCCACCACATTTTGAAATTCCACAATTCGATAAGTACAAAGGAAAAGGAAATCCGGAAGACCATCTTAGAGTATTCTTTGTGGCATGTCTTGATGTCTCTTATGACAATACTTATCTTTTGAGATTATTTCCTCGAAGCTTAGTAGGACAAGCTCTTGAATGGTTTTCTCATTTACCTCCGGGAATTAAGTCTTTTCCAGAATTGGCAAACAAGTTTCGATCACACTTTTCTTTCAACATTAAACATGAGGTAAACATGAATGACCTTGTCAACAATAAACAACGTAACGGCAAAGCCTTTTCTTCATTTACTCAACAATGGTGTAATATGGCTAGCAAACTATTATGGGAAATACCTGAGAAACAACAGCTTGACATCTTTGTTCAAAATCTTCATCCTGAGCTATCATTCCAATTACAATTGCAAAGTGCTAGCACCTTTGATGAACTTGTTTCCAAAGGAACCATCATTGAAAGAGCTCTAATTGCTAAGGGAACTATCAAGATCTTTCGTGATAACAAAGACTATCCCCAAAATTGCAACGATAAGTCTCACTTTTGGAACAAGAATAAGAATGTTGTCAACGATGGTGTTGTAGATGCAAAGAACATTCAAACTATGAAATCTCCCATCAACATTCAAGCAGCTTCTACACCAATGCAACCTTTTCAATGAATGCGACAATGCCAAACTTTCAATCCACATCGACAATTTACACCATTAGAGGAACCCATGGAAATTATTTTTCAAAAGCTTCTCCAAGCAGGTGATATTATCTTACCAGATGCACCACTAAATGGTGAAGCACTCTTCAAAGCTCCTTGGTACAAAGAAAATGAGTATTGCGATTTCCATAGAGTTAAAGGACACAAAACAAATGGTTGTATGCGCTTAAAACATGTTATCCAAGATTGCATTGATCAAGGTTTAATCAAGGTCACACCTTCACTGACTCATCTTGCACAACAATCAACATCGAACTATGATCTAGAGACTTTCAAGAATCCACTTCCATCTCATGATAAGACAAATAACTCTCATGTTGTAAATGCTATTCAGTATAACTATGAATCGTCTACCATTGGCCGTATTGACCATGCTCGCATTTCTACCATTACCATCCAAGGCAGAGCACCTGATTGTACTGTAACCACGTGAAGAGGTTGAGTTACCATCGAAGGAGTACCCATTCATCCTCCTCAATCTCTCTCTAGCTATAACCTCTTGGATCACCTTGGAAAAACACCTGCGCACATATCCATTCTTGAGTTGCTTCGCATATCCCCTGCTTATAAAGCTATCCTTGACAAAGCCTTACAAGAGTCTTCGATGCCTAATGATATTGATATCACACAATTCCAATCTATGGTCGCTGGCATTGCAGTTCCTTGTCACTTAACCTTCTCCGACAAAGATCTTCAGCCCTCCATCCATCCTTTACATAATGAAGCCCTCCATATTGAAGTGTTTGTTAAACAACGCTGGATCAAATGAATTTTGGTAGATGGTGGAGCTGGTCTTAATATATGTTCTTTGAAACTTATAAAACAATTGGGATATTCTGAGAAAGATGTTGACACCTCCAAGGTTATTACTATAAGAGCATATGATGATGCTAAAAGAGATACTGAAGGGATTATCTTCTTGCCTATCCAAGTTGGGCTGGTTACTATAGAAACCCACTGTCAAGTCCTTGATATTGACCTTCCTTATAATATCATCCTTGGTCACCCATGGATACATGCCCTCAAGGCAGTTCCTTCTACATACCACCAATGCCTTAAATTTCCCCATAACGATGTTGAAGTTACTATTCAGGCTGATCCCAATCCATTTGAATTTTGTCATGCCTTTCAAGCTAAATATCAAAGTCTAAACCACATTCCTATTAACACCAAAGCATATCCATCCTCATCCTATGTAGACCCATCTGACCTCCTCAAGCCCTCATCTAGCATAGCTACCTCTAACCTTCGTATCAAGTATACTAAACATGGCCTTGGTGAATACACATTGCAAGAATCTTGTTGTGTTGGCACCCTTCCATTGTCTCCTAAATCCTATGGTAAGCCTTCTACATCTAAACCAACTTCATCCTTCGCTGTCATCAAAGCTCCCCTATAGTATTCATTAAAGGTGGATTCTTGGATGATGAAGACATTGATGATATAGACTCTTGGATATTCTTTGATGAAAATGACCAAGTCCAACTTGAAGTAGAACGATACAACAATGGGTTCTGCATCATAAAGAACATGGGCTATAAAGGACATGGTGGATTGGGATCACAGGAACAAGGACCTACTAAATCCATTATTGTGTCTAAGAAGTTTAATAAGCAAGGTCTTGGTTATCAGCCGGAGGTACCGCAATTCAAAGACATTAAGTGTATTTCTGATACTAACGCTAGACCTTCTTTGGCAGGAGAGACTTCTAATTTGGATACTATTGATGACTCCTCCCTTCATATCACTGACCTTTTTCAAGAACACTCCATCTTCATGTTTTTCATAGCCTCCTCTAGACGTAATAATTCTTCCATTAATCTTTCACTCGTATTTCTTGACCTCATCGATTGGGACCAACAAGGGGCACCAATATTAGATACATTTGAAAATGATGAAGCTATTGTAGAATTCATGGGTTTACGGCAAGGTATTCCATTGGGTGATCATAAAGCAGATTTCATGATGGATCTACCTAAACTAGCATATTTTGGCAAAAGTATTAAATCCTTTAGTCATAAAAGTGAAATAAACAAAATAAAACAAAATAGGTCACCAGGTGAAAACTAAAAGGCACCTCTTGACTGTGAAAAAGTAAAAATAAAGGACGTATCCAAAGGTGAAAACCTCTCTGAGGCACCTGAGGATGAGGGATTTGATCTTCATGTTGCCATTTATTATCATGAGAAATCAACTGTGCTAGTTGAACAATCATAAGACATGAACTTGGGAACAACGTAGAATCCAAAGATCACTTTTTTGGCAGTATCACTATCAGAGCAAGAAAGAAGAGACTTCACAGCATTTTTTATGAGAAGAGCTATAAATTTTGTATGGACCTATGCTGACATGCCAGGTCTAGATCCATCACTTGTAGTACATCATCTAGAAGTATCTCCTAATGCAAAACCTGTCAAACAAAAATTGTGCAAAATGCATCCACAGGTAGCCTTACTGGTCAAAGAAGAAATTCAAAATTTGTTAGAAGCAAAATTCATAAGGCCTATTGATTATCTAGAATGGGTTTCAAATTTGGTACCTGTAGCAAAACTAGATGGACGAGTTCGTTGCTACACAGACTTTAGAGATCTTAACAAAGCATGTCCTAAGGATGACTTTCCACTAGCAGGACATGAAATGCTATCTTTGATGGATGGATTTTCAGGGTATAATCAAATTAGAATAGCAGAGGAAGATCAAGATAAAACATATTTTATTTGTCCATGGGGCACATATTACTGGGTTGTAATGCCTTTTGGTCTCAAAAACGTTGGAGCTACCTATCAATTTGATGACCTTTTTCATACTATCATGGAAGACTATGTTGATGAAATCCTTCAAAAATCTAAGACAAGAGAAGGACATCTACAAGTATTAGCACAAATCTTTGATCAATTAGAAAAATACCAAGTCAGACTAAATCCAAAGAAATGTGTATTTGGTGTAACATCAGGAAAATTGTTGGGATACATTATGTCTCGACGAGGGATAGAAGTGGACCCAGCCAAGGTAAAATCTATCATGGAGATGCCTCCACCAACAAATCTCAAGAAGATCTACAGTCTACAAGGTAGGCTACAATCTATCCACAGATTTATCTCACAACTAGCAGATAAATGTTATCCTTTTCAGCATCTTCTTCTTAAGGGTGAACCTTTTAAGTGGGATGAAAAGTGTCAACAGGCTTTTGATAAGATAAGGGAATATTTGGCAACACCTCATGTGTTAGTACCTCCTATGCTTGATCGTCCATTATTTCTCTATATATCATCAACAACTGCAACATTGGGTGCCCTTCTAACTCAACATGATGATTCAGGAAAAGAACAAGCTATCTACTACATCAACAGAACTCTTGTGGGACATGAACTCAATTATTCATTTATGGAGAAAGCTTGTTTAACATTAGTGTTTGCTTCCCAAAAGTTGCGACACTATAAGTTGAACCAAACAACAAAGCTCATCTCTAATGTGGATCCCCTCAAATATCTTCTTTCTAAAGCAATTCTCACAGGGAGATTAGCAAAATGGGTCATGATCTTAAGTGAATTTGATATACAATATGTGGATTGTAAAGCTATCAAAGGACAAGTTATTGCTGATCAATTAGTTGCAGCGCCTATCATAGATATTCATCCAATGTATCTAGAATTCCCCGATGAAGGATTGTTCAATCTAACTTCTCCAACACAATGGCAGCTATATTTTGATAGATCATACACACAACACGGATCTAGAGTAGGCATCTTGTTTGTTACCCCTCATGGAGATTGTATACCTAAATCATACAAAATAGCATTCCCATGTACCAATAACATAGTAGAGTATGAAGCTTTAATCATAGGTTTGCGCATGGTAGTACAATGGGCTATCAAACAGTTACAAGTTTTTGGTGATTCTCAACTGGTTATCAAACAGGTTTTAGATGAATATCAAACAAAAGATGAAAAGATTCTTCCATACAAGCTAATGGTTGATGATTTCAAGAAGTATTTTGACAATATTACTTTTGAGAAAATCCCAAGACTACAAAACAAAGCAGCAGATGCCATGGCTATGATTGGGTCTCTTCTTGACATGCCATCTAATGCCCATAAATGTGAATTTTTGGTCGAACAACTTTTGATTCCAACATTTGAAGTTCCATAGTCCGAGCTTATATGTGAAATTGTTGGTCCCAATTTGCTGTGGTATGAGGATATATATGAGTATCTCCATAATCAAACCTTTCCATTTCAATTATCTAACACCTAATGTAAAACCTTTATCCGTCAAGCCTCTCATTACACTATCTTGGGAGACACCCTTTATCGCTGGAGTCTTGATGGTATCCTTCTTAGATGTCTTGATTTTGAAGAAGCAAAAGTGGCCTTATGTGAGGTACATGAAGGTGTCTGCGGCTCATATTCCCCTGGCCCTGGCCTTTTTAAGAAACTTCTACGAGCAGGATACTATTGGCCAACTATGGAAAAAGATGCACAACAATTTGCAAAGAGATGTCTACAGTGTCAGAAACATGGAGATCTAATACATGCACTAGCACATGAGCTTCAACCTATTGTCACTCCATGGCCTTTTTCGTAGTGGGGACTTGAACTCATAGGTAAAATCCATCCTACTTCATCCAATGGTCATAAGTTTATTATTACTGCCACTGAATATTTCACAAAGTGGGTAGAAGCTATATCAATGACCTATATCACAGGTAAACAAATATCTAAGTTCATTCTACATTATGTCATTTACCGTTATGGATTTCCACAAGCTATTGTCACAGATAATGGTCATCCTTTCAAGAACCAAGAGGTTAGAGATCTTTGCAACAAGTTCCATATCCTTACTATCCTCAGAGCAATGGCCAAGCTGAAGCTTCTAATAAAACAATCATCAAAATCCTCAAAAAGATGGTTAATGAAGCTGGTCTAGATTGGCATCTACAACTCCATCCTACATTGTGGGCATATAGAACAAGTATCAGAACTCCCACTGGAGCCACACCTTATGCTCTTGTCTATGGCACTGAAGCTATTTTACCTATCGAGGTTGAGATCCCCTCCTTACGAATATCTCTACAGCATACTATCTCAGATGAAGAATATTGAGTATCCAGACTCCATGATCTTGAGCTTCTAGATGAATGGTGTCTCATAGCATTGAACCATCTTCAAGTCTATTAAAACCAGCTAGGCCACAGATACAACAAGAAGATCAGAGAACATAGATTTCAAGTTGGTGACCTTGTCCTTAAAGAAAATCAAAGGAATCAACAACATCGGGAGAAACAGGGCAAATTTGAACCGAATTGGCTTGGTCCTTTCATCATCATAGCAGTTTATGGATCAGGTGCATACACTCTTTCAACACCTAAAGGCATTCCCTTGGATGAACTAGTCAACAGCGTTCATCTTAAGAAGTTTTATCCATGAATCTTAGCTATCCTAAAAATAAAAATAAAAATAAAAATCCAATAGTGAAAACCACCTTGTGGCGCTTTGGGTAACAAAAAAAAAACAAATATAACATAAATAATCCATCCTCTAGTGAAAACCTGGTAAACAGGCACCTTGGATAAGTAACATAGTGAAAACCTGGCAAACAAGTGCTATGTGTAGTGACCAGCTTCCATTATCTGCTTGGTTTGTTTGATCATATCTCACCATCTCATCCTACATAGTCCATATCAATCTCCACATAGCATCGCCTTACACAGCCTTTCCATCTTCATCTCTGTCAATGCTAGCTATCCTATTTGAGACATTGTCTCGATAACTATATCTTTTGGCACCTTAGTATTTTGACCACACGCCTTATGTATGCTCGCTTCTGCATAATAAACCTTATCCCGCACTGGGGGCATTTGTTGAGTCTTATTTGGAAGTGGATACCGTTATCTCTAGCTCATAACACCTCAAACAACTTAGCTTACAACACAACAAACTTTTTCAACTCCAACCATAGCGTTCATCCAATGACAAACGTGACCTAACAACTTGCAACCAGGATTCATATCTTCGCAATCTATTCACATTCATCTGATGATCGAAACCATCACTAGCTCAAACATCCAAGTAATCAATGTCATAAGCAAAGAACTACATCCAGCTCTATCGTTAACGCCTTGATCCTGTGGATACAGGGTATGTTGGCAATCTAAGATGCAAAGGAAGCACTCAGATTCAGGCTAAGACGATAGCCCCTTCTCTTCATCATCTATCTTTCATCCTTCTTCTAATCATCCTTTAATCTTTCATTACACATTCTTCTATCTCTCATCACTTACATCATCAATAAAACCTAGAACTACATATTCATCATGTCTCATCTTCATCATAAATGTGCTTTGATCCCATGGATACAGGGTATGTAGGCAGTCTGGAATATGAAGTTTTTAGTACTCAAGCATAGATGATCCACCCCATCTTCTTCATCTTCTTTCATCTTCCATCTTCTTTTTGATCAACTCAAGCAGGAAGCAAACTATGTGTACTGAAAGCTCTAGCACTTTAACCAATCAAGAATAAGCCAGAAGCTATTTGTCCACATGCCTTAAGCCAACACTTGTTATAGCAGTTTATCAACAACTCTAGCCTTCAACAGGATGTAGCTTTCCTCTCAACAAGGTGCTAGCTTAATCCATCTAAGAGCACCTAAATTTGGCAAGAGAACGTGATGACAACATCTTTTGTTTTATCTTTTGTCCCTTTTCTATGCCTAATCAAGATTACCTTGATCTATCTATATCTTGGTATGTTGTGATGAAGTAAGGACTGGGGTATGGTCATATTGCTTTTGTATGCCGTGTTTGCAAGATGATCTTACTCTCTTCCTATGTATTGGTATCTTGTACATGTTGGGATTAGCATCTTACATATCAATATCCCTAGCATCTGAGAAGCTAAACAATCTCTTATGCACTTGAGACTATTCTATGTTAAGACTAGCTCCATACATATAACCAACAAGCTATCACTATGTGTAGTGGAGATAAGCTCAAACCATTGCTTGTAGCATCAAATTCCATCTCACAACACTAGCTGTTATTCATATCCTGTGCATGTTGGCTCAACATTTTGACCCCATGTGTTCAGACAAGATTGTAGCATGCTAGTTGCCCATTGGATATCTCAACACCTTGGTCTTTTATACCCTAGTGCATAACATCCATATGCTATATCAAACATAAGGATTGCATTTCTTTTCATTTTGAGCAATTACTTAAAAAGCTGCCCATCATTCTATCTATTAATTCCATCTATTCATCCTATATCATCCTCAGCCAAGATCAATCATCTCCATCGCCTTTTGTCCATATTTCCGCTCCTGCAAAACAAGTGTGTTAGACATACATAAGTCCATCATATATCCTTTCATTACCATCTATCTATTTACATAAGCCTATCCATATCATTACCATTTACATATTCACATTAACATACATTTTCCATTCATTTCCATTTGCATAAACATCCATATATAATCCATAACCATATAAATACAACATGCATAGCCATCATAATATCAACAGAATAACCATTACAACATCATATAGATCACCTATCTGCCATCATATTTATATACATGTATGTCAATATACAAGTGTCTACAATACAAGATGAGCCCTAAAAGACTGAATGTACAAATCGGCTCTAGGCCTCATCATGATACAATGTAAACAAGGTAGCCCTAGTGACTACTGGCAGCTCCCTCACCCTAACCATCACCACCACCACTAGGTCCTGCACCTGGTCCTTTATCTCTCGATGGCCCCATCACTAAAGCTACTAATCAAGATCCACCTAACCTCCATGAAGCTGAAGCCCCTGACCTACTCCTGAAGCTAGGCTACCTCTGCTCTGCTTGCATAGCCCCATAGTACAAGCCTCTATAATACTCAGCCTCACCCTGCACTCTCTGAAGCTCTGCCTACATCTATGTCAACTGTGTGGCCAAGTACATCATAGCTCCATCTGTCCCCAATGCAGCCACTGCTCTATCTCACTCACTGGTCATCCCAGGTAGCTAATGCATAGCCCTCTCTCTCTCAGCTCACAAACCATCCCTCTCTGCCCTCATAGATTGTACCTACTGTATCGTAGTATCCTGCTCTAGCCTCATCATCTGCTCACTCTATCTCACAGCATCTCTCTCTCCAGTCACCCTAGCTAGTGCACCATCATCCTGTCCATCTCTCACCCATGCTCTCAACTGTAGTTGAGCCTGATAGGTCTATGCCTGTGCTCTTGCATGCTGCAAGCTAATCACTGCCTGATACCTATCTATCTCCACCCTCCTCAACCTCATCTGTGCTCCCTGCATCCATCTCCTCTCCTCTCTAATCTGTCTCCACAGCTGTTGAATACCAACATCATCACCTACTAAAATCTACCCCTGAGGCTATGCTAATACAGAAGTCTGTCTTGGCATCTGCCCCTACATCTGTATCACTGGTGCTACTGGCACAATAGCCTACGCTGGTGGAGCCCATTGGCATATCCTCTGAACTAGTCTATCCATCCCAATCTCTCTAATCTCCCCAACCCGTGTCAACCAAGTCGGTCTAGTTGTCACCCAGTATACATCATAATCTGGCAATGTGCCTAGATCTGTATGACCCTGTCCCCACTGCCATACTACTAGCTATAATCCATCCCTCTCCACCAATGCTGTGTCAACCACAACCTCTGGACCCCAATCAAAAACCTCCTGTCTTGTCCTCCCAAAAATGGCATCACCAACTGGTACTGCTTGTGCTCCCCAAATTGTCTCAAAACTCTCTTCAGAAAATAGCACTCTATAATATAAATGCTGCGTCCAAAAATGTATCTTGCCTACCTAGTATAGACAAGCTCTGCATCCTCCTCATCCCATTGCTCACACCCTAGCCATGGCCTCCATACAAATCTATCCACCTCATCCAATCTCCTTCGCCAGTATACCACTCCTCAACACTGTCGGTATGTCAAAGCTCCTCTATACATCCATACATATGGCTCTCCCACTGCTCTTGCCAGCCATCCCTCTGGTCTAGTAACTGGAATGTGCGCATAAGACTATATGTACAAAACTGTAACTCCTGCTAACATGCTAGCTCCGAACATATAAGCACAATCATGCAAGAAATGGTAAAGCTGTCCCAACACACACTCTGCCCACACATACCTCGTACCATATGAGAACATTCCCTCCATAACAGTCCCCCATCCTATAGGAAAGCCTCTCACTCACCTATCTCCCACTAGCCATCTAATGATAGCCACTACAACTCACTGTAATATGTCACATAGCTCCTCCATCCTCACCATCAGGATCTCTGAGCCCTCTACTCCAATGCCCAATGTTCTGAATAATCTCCTGAAAGTAGCTGGACCCATATCCGGATCATAATCAACATGGTCCCCATCTATTAGAATCTGCAAAATTCAGAACACATCCTCCAATGTGATCATGGCCTCTCTTGTCGGTAACAAGAAAGAACTGTGCTTGCTCATCCATCACTCCACCATCGCCGTCATCAGTCCCTGATCCGCCTGCACCGGCTTCAATTGTGAAACATGCTTCAATATGAGGATCTCTAGCACTAGTCTCTCCTCTGTATCCAACAATCTAACTAACCACAAATCCCTCAGATGTGGCTCATGTGATAACAAAGGTGGTAGTATATCCTGCATCATTCCATTCATCATTGTTAGTCCATTTCGCTACTTCATTACTATCACAATCTGACCATTTATTGCTATCCTAGCTTCTATTTTCCATAAGCGGTTCATTTTACCATATGCATCTATTTTCTGATTAATAGCAATACTTTTACTGCATGCACTTCTATCTTGCCTACATGCGACCTCTTTTGCATATGCGACTAATGCTATCCTATATGCGAGCTCTACTTCTCTATGTGCTTCTTTTTACCTTATAAGTGAGCTATCTACCATATGTGAGCACTTACCATTTCTATGCGAGCTAAAACCCTATATGCACCTACTGTTTGACCATAAGCGACTCACTCTTATCTATATGTGCATTTCAGCCTATGTTTTGTTAGCCGACTTGATGCGACCTATTTTTTTAGAAGCGACCAAACTGCACCTATAAGCGATCTATTTTCCTATGCAAGCGACCTAAAATCCCTATCCTAAGACCTAGTCACTTTTGGTGAAGTGTGTACATTAAGGATGCTTCTAGGCTATTAAATTCATGCTTTTAGGAAAAGTTTTGTAACATACCAATACGCCTGATCCCTCTGGTTGCCCATGTGTCCTCACTTGCTCAGCATGATGATCCCTGCATGGAATAACCATCCTGACAGCTCTCCAACTGTAGTCGCACACTAACTCTTAGGAGCTCTGGATTTCTATAGTTTCTGAGCACAAATGAGCCTATTTGCCATTTAAGAACCTACTTATAGCCCTATCCAAACCCTAACTTTTCTTCTGTAAGATCCCATTTAATCCCATCCCAACCCTGTTTTCTTCATGTCAGCCTTATTTCTAGCCTTTTCTTCTATCGCGAGCCAACCCAACCCTTCCTGGTTAGCCTGGCTTACCTCTCGAGGGGGCATCACCTGCTAGTTACACTGGGGCATAACCTTGTTTATTGAACGCATATCATCTCTTCTTTAACACAACGCTCTATCGAACATTGTATCAAAGAGGGGCAAAATCTAGACACCCAAAATTGACTCATTATCATTAACATTCAAATATCACATTATCATACGTCTGCATTTGTCTAACACACTTGAGCAATATTCCTAACCCACATATTTCTTCTATTAATTAAATAAATTTATATTTATTTAATTAATTCATTAGCTATTTCCTCTAAGCTTTAATTAAACAATCTTTAATTATTTAATTATCTTCATTCTATCTATCTTTAATTAAATAAATCTTATTTATTTAATTAAAGATTCCTTTCATAAGATGACTTTCCAATTAATTAAATAAATTGTATTTATTTAATTAATTTATCTTATGAGCCGACATGTGTGCCTCTTTCATTTAAAAAAGATAAATGGTACTACATCATTTTATTTAATATCTTTCACATGTAGTGGCTTTTTATGTACACAAGGACACATGAGCCCTATCTTCCTGCCACTTGTCATCTTCACATTCATCTATGTCTATCTTTCAATCTTAGCCATTCACATAGCCTCCAAATGTCCACCATTGATTGATTTTGGTGGAGTTTTATATAAACACCCTCTCATTTCATACTACATCTATCCAACATTCACATAGCATCTATATTATCATCCTGAGCATATTGAGCATTTGAGCATCTATAGCATTCATTGAGTTTTTATCATTTATCATCCATCATGGAAGCTTTTATCTTCATAATTGTCCATTGTTGAAGAAGCAATCCACATCATAAACAAGGAATCATACAATCTAGGTGATGTTGTGCTTGAATTGCATTACTTTTGATTTGATTTAGATTAGATTATTTGATGATGGTAGGGTTAGGTTTTCATGGCTATACTTGATTTTATTAACCTAATTTTTACCTATCACAACTGGCTCTTCCTCAAAAGGGATATCCTCTTCCATATTTTGTTATGAGGCTTGGCCCTCATCCTGTACTTCTGCAATCTCTACAGCTAGCCTCAAGATTCTTTTTGTCTTTGGTTTATCCATCAGATGCAGTGCAGATGAGGTAGATGCCTATCATGATGTCGATGCACCTACACCTGGTATGCAAACCCTTTCAATTATTACCCCTTTAGGCTCATCATCAGTTTTCTTTTCTCTGGGGGGTCCTTTCCTTTGTTTCTAGGTAGGTAGCTTCTCTCCATTAGATTTCCTTTTCTCACCGAGGAAGTCAT
This sequence comes from Cunninghamia lanceolata, assembly GCA_027924645.1. Lineage (NCBI taxonomy): Eukaryota > Viridiplantae > Streptophyta > Pinopsida > Cupressales > Cupressaceae > Cunninghamia > Cunninghamia lanceolata. Next base: position 9,640,539 of record BSBN01001054.1, read on the forward strand.
CATACTCCTCATCTAGGATTTCCTGCCTTTTCTTCTTCGTGTCCACTGTAATGGCCATACCCCTTCTCCTCAATCTGTTTATTTGTTCATCAACACAAGCTTGGGTTAATTGCAGCACCCCACCTATAAATTGATCCAAGGAAATGTCCTCTAGTTGTGTTAGATCAAGGGCTGAGATGATATCATTGTAGACTTTCTTGTCTTCATATGTATTTGACATAATTTTACCTTCATCCTTCTTCAATTGTGTTGGCACTGGGATGCAGTCAAATGTCCTTATCTTATTTAGGGTGAGCCTCTGGTATTTTCTTCTTGTCACTTTGGCTTCATCCTCAAAATCAATCCAAAAATCCTCCAGGTGCTTCTGATGAATAGGTTTCCCCATTATTTTTTGTATCCTACCATAGGGGTCATAAGATCTAGCCAATGGAAATGGTTGTAGATACATCAGTTTCAGACCACCCGTGGCATGCTCTATGCTCTGTGAATTTGAGCATATATACCAGCTCATAGATATTGGAAATAGTACTAGGGGTATCTTCTTCTGTGCTTTATATGCCTCTACTATGATAGACACTTGTCTCAAAAATTTCATCAGGACCACCCCATCAGTAGGGTACCTGGGTAACATAAGGGGTTGTTCTTCAAATCCTTCTATTCCGATATATGAAAATATGGCATATTGGATGAACCAGGGTCCATGCCTATATACAACTTCCTAAGCCTCCATGCTCAGTCTCTTGGTTCTATCTTCCTCCATAGTTCTGACTAGATGCATAGAGAATGCATCATTCACCAATTTGTAATCAAAGAGGTAGTTCTTTCTTGTATCTGAGGATAGTGATCCCCTATGTGGGCATCATCTACACCATGGCTAACCTTACCCACTATAGTCAAGGCATCAAATGTTCCTTTGTAGGCACATGAGTACACAACATATGAGGTCATATGGAATGAGCATTCCAAACCTCCCAGGTTCCTCATCTCCTCATCTAATGCATCACTGATGACTTTAGCCCATAATGGCTTGTCATCTGTATAAAGGACCATCTGGTTGATTCCAAACATCCAATTCTTAAAATTTCTAGCATGAGGCTGACCTATCATCCTACTGAGCAGGGCAATCATATATTGATACTCATCATCAAAATCAAATTTGTATAGGTGGACAGGAAATTTAGTAGAGGCAATGTATGTGCTGTTCTTAGACCTCCACTGGTACATCCTCTTCCTTGCATTCTTCTTATTGTTATTATACTCTGTCTCTAGTTTCTGGAGATCCACACTGACCACTATCTTTCCAACTGGTAGATTGAAAGTAGATGTGATGTCCTTAATTGAAAAGTCAGCGTATACCCTTCCATGCTTCTCCACCCGCCTGGTCTGAGGGTTATAGTTCCCGGTACATTCTACTACAAGTTCTGGGGTTTCCATGGCATAGGGGAATCCAGTTGCATGCCACATTCTTGATACATATATTGCATCCAAGAGGGTATTGTCTTTATCATGATCTATTATGGATGCCATACTGCTAGATATGTATCTCCCTGGTGAGTGTCCCCAATGATGCTATACTTGAATTGTATCCCCTCGGGGTGAACAAACATGGGCTTAAGAAATTCTGCGTTAGACCTATTTTGTTTGAGGTTGGCCATGGATTCTTGCAATAAACATGATCTTGTCTTACTTCACAATATCCATATGCATTTACACAACATTATATATCTATATCCCTACGACATTATGCATACTCTATTCATTACTTTTTACTTCATCATAATATGCACATTTATAGATTCAAACCTCAAGAAGGAACATACTACCTGGACATGTGGAAAATGACAATAGGAGGGTTTTTAATTACTTACCTCATAATGCTTTACTCCTGGGTTAGATGGGTGATTACAGAAAAGTGTTGCAAATGCTGATGATCACCCGTTCCATTACGCTGGAAGATCATGTGCGTTCACAGGTAGCTCATATGGGGGTTTGAATTCTTTGCTCTATAATTTCTTGTTTTCTCGCAAGGTAAATGAAAATAACCTTGGAAAGTTACCTTTAAACTCATCCATAGGGCAGAATTAAGGTAAAACTAGGTTAAATCAATTAAATCTGTTGATCCTCTGTAGAGAATCCATGGATGATGCCAATTGTTTGAATTGTATTCACATTCGGTGGGAATTCATCTACCACATTTATGTCCATTTAATGTTACAAAATAGGGGGAGGGGGTGATCTTCAAAAGATTAGGTGATATTCAAAATATGACCCCCTCTGGATAAAATGACTTTCCACCTTTGAGCGGCAAAACTAATGCAAAAAGAATTGGGTGATGTGGTCAAATGTTGACCATATGTAAATCGGGTCACAAATTTAAAATCAAGGGATGCTCAAAATATGACCCCACAAAGTAAAAATGACCCCCCTTTGGATAAAATCAGGATGATGTCACCATGTTGGCGACCTTGTTTAAGCATTATGTTGTAATGACATCATTGTCATGTTATTGAATATGGTGGGGCATCAGATATATACCTCTGAGGGGTAAAGTGAAATGATGACCTCATCACCAGGGTGATATTCTTTGTTCATTGGGTCTAGATGACGTCATCATCACATTGGCATAGGGTGATATTTTGCAATGAGGGTGATATTTGTAAGATGATGGATATTGAAAATATGGCCCCGCAAAATATGTGAAGTTGTTCGACGGGCAGATAACAGCTATGACGTAAAATTGACGTCCACACTTATCAGATCAAGTGATTATCAGGTGATAAACCCATATCGGGGTGATCTTATATAATGTGAATGATGTTTGAAATATGATCCCCCTCTTTGGAATATGAGGTTTGACCAAAACTTTGACTTAACATAACTTTCTCCCCTTAGAGAATTTCAGGGTGATCCAAAAGGCAAACCTGCTTGGAATTTTGTACACTTTCCAACCATGAGGTTAATAATGTGAAATACTAACTTTGACAACTAACCTCATCATGGTGACCTATCCACCCCCTTGTAGGGTGTTCATGCATGACTTAATTTTACCAGACCGCCCAAAGCAGAAGAAAAAACAAGCCAAAGCAGCATAAAGTTGGGTCCCTATTTTGCCAAGTCAAAATGGAGTGTGTTGTGTAACCACACAACAACTTGCCACCAAAGAACATAACTAAATTCCAATGATTCAAGTGATGTGATCACATTCTAACGTAGTATTCTAACTCTTTCTAAGTACAAGTATTATAATCTTTCTGAATGATAAGGTTCTCATCATGACAACAATGCTAACAAAGGATCAGGTGTGTGTAAATGATTAATTATCCTCATATTGAAAGTAAGTTGAAGACATGAGTAACTAATGTTAAGCTACATAGTTTGGGAGCATCCCTCATAGCCAACCTGGATAGAGCCTTGCTGCCAGTAGGCATCCATAGTCCTGACAAGGTTATCTATACAATCCCCCTAAGTAGAACCCCACTACCAGCAGGCGTCTATAGCCCCATTAGAGTTACTTAGATGGCCTAATTTTTTTTTATTTTTTTTATTTTTTGGATTTTCAATATTTAACTCTATATTCATATGATATCATCATGTAAGATTAATGTGCAAGGCATGGTTACTTGCTGATTTAGGTTGGAGATTGCATTGGTAGCAAGGGAGTCCCTTTAGATTTTTCACTTAACATGTATACTTATGTGTTCCACAAACCCAAGGCTGTTAGGTGAGTCATTGTGAAAGAATCACTTTGTTTAAGAAAAGGCACCCTGATGGAAAGATATCATAGACCTGATCACCAACACTTCTCAAAATACATCATAACCTATATATGAATTTGTTCTTATCACTTGAATCTTAACAATTTGGTTATTTTCCTAGGGTGATGAGCTGCATCATCCTAACTAACCAAAACAGAACTCAACAAGCAAACAAACAAAACAACACAAACTGTACAAGAAACTATACAAATATGCACATTATGATACACATGACTTGCATGACACTATTTTAGGCTTGAAAATAATGCTTGAGAAACTGTCCATTAACTCATAATGGAACATCCCCACTAGTTAAGGTTTTAAGCTATATGTGTTGTCTCCTAAATTTTTTGAAACTTGAAAGGGACCTACCCAAAGTTTATCAAATTTACCATGATCTCCTTTCCTTTCATGTGCTTTGCCCCACATAAGGACTAAATCTAAAATTCTAAAAGCCTTAACTCTGGCTCTTTTGTCAAACCAACGCTTGACAACAGCCTGATGTTTAGCAAATTGGTCTATTGCTTTACTCCTTTTTTCTTCTAAGTGCATTAACTGAAGCAACCTAACTTCTTGTTTGTTATCTATGTCTAGATACTCTTGTGCAAACTGCAGTGTGGGGATCTTTAGGTTAACAAGGATGATGGGATCCACCCCATATACTAGGTGAAAGGGAGAATTTCCTAATGTAGCCTTCATCCTAGTTCTATCTACCCACAAGACATATTTCAATAGGGTGTTCCACTCCCTTGGGTTCTTTTCTATCAGTTTCTTTATGATGTTCAATAAATTCTTGTTTGTGGATTCTACTAATCCATTCCCTTGGGGATAGTAATTTGAGGAGAATTTCAAGATAATTCCATGGTCAAAAGCCCAACTTGATAACCTTATTGAAGCAAAGGCAGACCCATTATCACATACCAAAGCATAAGGAACTCCATACCTAGTTATTATATTGCTTTCCAAAAACTTGATTACATCCTCAACATTGCATGTCTTACGTCTAATAGCTTCTATGCACCTAGTACAATAATCAGTGATAGTCAAAACATAGTTGTGGCCTGAAGATGATGGAGGATTGATAAGTCCTATGAAATCCATTCCCCATTGAGAAAATGGGTGCATCTCCATCACTGGCTACAAAGGTTGAGCAACATATCTTTCTCTATTTTCAGCAACCTGACACATATGACAACATTTGATGTGTTCAACAGTATCTTTAAAAATAGTGGGCTAGTAATACCTTGCTCTGAGGATAGCATGAGTAGTAGCTAGGGATGATCCATGTGTAATTCCAAACTTGTCATGTAATTCTAATAGCACTTTATTTGCTTCTTGCCTTTCTATGCACCTAAGGTATATTCCCTCATAATTCTTCTTGAAAAGGACTCCTCCTTTTATCATGTTATTCTATGATCTTATCTTTAAGGCTCTCCTTTGTGAGGCCTGTAATCTTGAAGGACATCTTCCATTAATTAAGATGTGCCTGATGTCTAAATACCATTCTCCATCTTCTCTTGCATTTATAACGTACTACTGGCTCATGATGTTAGGTTCAATTTCAGATATCATCTGACTTAATGCTTGTCCTCTCACTAATTTCATGGCTGTTATGTCCATATCATACTCTTGGAGGACAGTAATCCATTTGGCTCTCTTCTCACCTAGTTCACTTTGCATTAAAAGCATCTTTACTGCTGCATCTGGTACTACAGCAATCACTTTACTTCTTAAGATGTAGTGTCTAAACTTCTTGACTACTCAAACCAGAGCAAGTGCCTATCTTTCAACATCCATGTATATGAGTTTTGCATCCCTGAAAGGACAACTCATGAAGGCTATAGGCTTTTCTTCTTTAGCCTCATTTCTTTGTGTTAATACTACTAGAAATGTATGCTCTAAAGCAAATGAGTAAATGTAAAAATCCTTGGTATAATCTAGACTGATCAGAACTGGAGCATTAGATATGGCTTTCTTGATATCTTCAAAGGCTGCTCTAGCTTTAGGTGTCCACTCAATTTTGGCATCCTTTTTGAGCATGACATTCAATGGTCTGATAATTTCTACAAAACCAGTAATAAACTTTCTAACAAAATTAATCTTACCAAAGTAAGATTTGAGCTCCTTCTTACTTCTAGGAAGCTGTATCTTCATAATTGATTCTACTCTCTCAGGGTCAATGATGATTCCATTCTTTGTTATCAGGTGACCTAATAAATTCCTTGTGGTTACCCCAAATATGTGTTTCTTAGGGTTTAGGGATATCCCGTAATGTTCACATTTCTTTAGTACCTTTCTGAGGTATTCTACACGATTCCTTCTCTCTTTAGATAAAACTATCAAGTCATCCATATATATGACTATGCATTTACCAATCAACCCTCTGAAGGCTATATCCATCACTCACTGAAATGTGGCTCCAACATTTATCAATCCAAAAGGCATGCAGCTGTAGGCGAATATTCCCCACTTTGTGGTGAATGCAGTCTTCAACCTATCTATCTTGTCTACCATCACCTAGTTGTAACCTGGGTAACCGTCTAAGAATGACATCATTTTTGCACCATTTACAATCTGCAAGACCTCATCTAGGGAAGGCAAAGGATAGTTATCCTTTTTAGAAGCCCTATTTAAATTCTTGAAGTCTACACACAATCTAATGTCACCATTCTTTTTTTCTTACTGGGACTAAGTTGGCCACCCATGTGGAATATCACATAGGAAATATGATCCTAGCATTGAGCAACTTCTTAACTTCTTCAAAAATGATGGGATCCAGCAATGGATTAACAGGCCTTTGTTTCTTCCTGAAAGGCTTGACATCTGGCTTCAAAGGTATAGTATGAGTGATGATTGATGTATCATAAGTCTTCAACTCATCATATGTCCAGGCAATGACATGGATGTAATCTTTAAGTGCTTGGGTTATTCCTTCTAACTCTTCTTCTGTACACACTTTTCCAATTAGGGCATTCCTCTTTTCATCATCATGTCCAATGTTAACCTATGAATACTCTCCCCATCTGCTTTGGGGAGATCCTTTTGTTTCAACATGTTGTCTAGATCAAATGCTCTTTCCAACTCTATCATTCCCTTAGGAATCTTGTTACTAGGCAACTCTAGGATTTCTTCTTCCCAAATGTGATCTTCCACATTTCTTTCATCTATGATCTATGCATCAAAGACATCCCTATTGGAAATGAAGTCTAAAATATATTGATCATCATCAAATACTTAAAGGTTAACCACATTATTTAGCACAGAGGGTATTGATACTAGTTCAACTAAAAATCTTTTCAAACCAGATATGGATAGTGGTTCCAAAGTGCTTGCGGCTTGGGCCAAGGCATCTGCCCTATGATTTTATTCTCTAGGTACATGAGTGATGTTGAATGCATCAAAATCTTCTATCAGGTCCCATACCCTACATCTGTAATTAGACAGCTTCTTGTAATTACAAGAATATATTCCTCTTACCTATCTTACTACTAATTTTGAGTCTCCATAGACATGCAAAATCTTCACTTTCTTTCTGAGTGCAAACAATATCCCATGAATCAGGGATTCATACTCTATCACATTATTTGTGCATGGGAATTGGAATCTGTATGCTACTAAGTAGGATTTACCAAATGGATCAATAAGATCTATTCCTACTTCAGCCCCTTGTTTTCATTTTGATCCATCAAACCTAAGGATCCATGGCTTATCTTCAGTCAAAGGCTTATCTGGGCCTTCTCTTTTCTTTTTAGCTCTGGCAGTGGCACCATTGGATATCCATTTCAATTTTAGTATTTCCATTTTCTCAAACTTCACCTTATTTGGTTGATGTGAAGCTGATATCTCTTCTTTTTCTTTACCATCAAGAGGTAAATCTTCTGGACTAGGCAACATCTACCTTTTTAGAATATGTAAACATAATGAACAAACAGTTTTTGAATGTGATGCTTCATGCAACCTGCACCATCCCTCAATTAGGGCATCATGTGGAGATCTTTGCTGCTATATCATCTCTTGAATTTTCTTTGATAGAAACTCTTCAAACTTAGACAGATTTCTGCCCCTATCTTCATCAGATAACTCATAATCTAACTCTACCAAACAATCACTTCCTAGGCTGATTTTCCTGTTACTCTTAACATCTCTCTTGTTACATACCAATATCTCTTCCATCTAACTAGGACTTTCATCATGATATGTGTTTTCTCCTTTTCCTATAGATGACAAACAAAAATTAGTGTCACTATCACTATCTGCAAAACTTACCGTGGATGATGATGATGATGATGATGCTTCACTACATGCTTGTTCCAATTCCATCATGTCTAAGCAAGCATCACAAGTCTTTTCAGAATGCACTTCATCATGTAACCTACACTATTCTTCAATCAGAATATCATGAATAGGCTTTTGTAACAATTGACAACGTTGCACTTCTTTGGACAAGTGCATCTCAAAACTCTTGAAATGATCTACCTCAGTCTCATTTCCTAGGTTACAATCAGACTCTAAAGTTATTTTGCAATCCTAGAAATCATCATGGTGCAGGAGCACCCCTACATGATCAGGATATAGGTTCATTGTCCGCATGACAGGACATTAGTCTATTTTTAGTATGTTTGACTTCATGATGTAATAAGGTCCATTGGACCAATGCATATGTATTAGATCAGCCTAGGAGAGTGTGTAGGCAGTTAGAGCTCGTAGTATGAGTGTTTCTCTCCTAGCCGCTTGGAAGCTCCCAGCCGCTGGGAATCGAGTTGGTAGTACTCGCAGGATATTGCTATATATACCTTCGATCTGTTAGGGTTTAGCATGTTAGTTGTGTTGTGTTATGTTGTACTGGTGATAAAGAGATCAGTCCAGACATTGTGAAACATTGTTCAGGACATTTGTGTTTCATCTGAATAAGATCTCATCAATTGCATTATCTGGTTTACCAGTTGTTATTGTTTTGATTTCTGTTCTGATCACAAGTGAATGGTTTCTTTCAACCCTTCCACCGGTTGATTCTGTGAATCAGTGGAATGGTTATGTATGATAGTTTAGTTTGCATTTTAGTTTTTTGTTTATGCATTTCACTGTTTGAGAGATCATTCGGTAGCATGCTGTGAATCAACCTAGCATCCTCATGTGCTAGGTTCAGGAAGATAAATCCTTAAGTTTTGATCTGAAGGTGATCCAGCCCGATCATCATATTTTCTTTGTGAAATTATGCGGTTCTGTGAGTTTGCATGCAGCTGACGGATATACAGGAGTCTGCATGTACTTTTCCAGTCGGGGTGAATCGCATCATCATCTGCGAGTGTATCGCTATCCGGATCGGGTTGTGAAGCTGATGAAGATTGTATGTTTCAAGTGCATCAGGATGATATAAGTAGAATATATACTCAGTGTATATATCATTGTCAGGATCATCTTTCGTGTGTACCCATCATCCGCATATCGCTATCGTATGCGGAAGTGAAAGTTCATTTTTTTGGCTAAGTACCGGAGGGGTCATCATCAGGATATTGCGAATATCACCCTATGCAAGCTTATCCTGCTGTCGCTAAGTGTTTTGGTATCGGCATAAGGCTTCGGCGTAAAGTTTGTTTAACATCATTAGGATGTTTCAATATGACCGGATAAGTCATATCCTGATGCTGTTGCTCGAGTAGTCAGATATTGAAGGAACTGCATGTGACGTCATCGTCATCAAGATATACGTCATCAGGATATCGGGGTGACGTAAGCATCGAAGGCAAGGTGTTTGAAGTTGTCGTCATCAGGATATTTGGAGAGAACTGGATATTTTATATCCTACTGATGTTGAATATCAGGATGATGAACAGTGAACATCAGGAGGATGTTTGCGCTAGTCGAATATCATGATGCTGTTGACAGGCGAAAGGCGAAAGGTGATAAGGAAGTGAACAATAGTCAACAGGAGGGTATTTCATGCTCATTCGAAATATGATGATGATGTCTGTGTTAGCAAGAAATATGATGTTGATGCTAAGCCGATAGAATTTTTAACACATTGTTTGTGTTAATGACTCCTCCTTCCCAGTTGTAAGCTCCCGTTGCGTTTTACCTCTGCATCATAGTGGTATCAGAGCAAAGGAAGGATCTTTTGGTAAAGATAAGGATATAGCAGGATGTCAGGTGATGAAGGAACATCTGAGATGCTGACAAGGATGACCAACGCTGAGTTGGCAGTTCTGGTAAAGAAACAGATTGCGGAAAGCAAGGCCCTGAAGGCTCAGAATCAGGAATTGAAGGATGAGTTAGCAAAGTTGAGGAGCAGAGTAGGTTCTGGTAGAGAAGAAGATAGGGAAGAAGAAGAAATCCCTAGTTGGAGCGAGGAGGTCGTTCCTGCAGACCAGAGACCACTGTTGAATGCCCTCAAGGCCATGGAGAGGAGAACCATGGATGTGAAACTAGATTTGCCAGTGTTTACAGGAAAGATGGACCCTGATTCAGTGATGGAGTGGATAGACTCCTTGAACAATTTCTTTGTAACAGAGGAGATACCAGAACAACAGAGGGTGAAGATAGCCCAGTCAAAGATGAAAGAAGCTGCCTTGACATGGTGGAATTTCGTCCAAGATGATAGAGTACAGGAAGGAAAGCGTAGAGTCGCTACATGGAAGAAGATGATGGCATTAGTAAAGGAAGCTTATGTCCCATTGGATTACAGTATCCAATTACACAAGAGGAAGCAAAACTTGAAGCAGAAGGAGCTAGATGTCAGCTCATATACAGAGGAGTTCATGAAACTTTGTATGAAAACAAAGGTAAAGGAAAGCGAAGAAGAGAAGGTAGCCAGATACCTTAATGGATTGAGGTTTAATATCCAGGAAGATTTAAGTCTGCATAATCCAGATACAGTTCAGAAATGCTTTCAGTTGGCATTGAAAGTGGAAGAGAAGTTAAAGAGAAAACAAGAACAACAAAATAGAGGAAGAGGAAGACAACAAAGAGGTGGAAGAGGTTCTTTTAGAGGTAGAGGGCATGGACATGGATATCAGGGAGAATCCAGTCATGACAATAGTCAGGGAAACAATAGTCAGAACCAGAGGGATAGTCAGCAAGGAAACTTCAGAGGTAGAAGACCTTTCAGACGAAGATCCCAGGGCAGAGGATCCATCAGATGTTATAATTGTAACAAAGAAGGTCACATAGCCAGCAGATGTCCAGAAAAGGCCACAAGCTCAACAGGAGAAAGGAGAACAAAACTGATCAAAGAACCTGATAATCAAAGTATGCAAGGCTCTACTTCTTTTCAGAGTGTGAATGCTCCTGATAATTATGGATACCCAGAAAGTGGAGAATCTCTAATGATGAGAAGAACAGTGACTACCATGAAGGTACCTGACAAAGAAGCCCCTCAAAGAAAGTCTCTTTTCAGGACTATTTGCAAAGCAGGAGGTAAGGCATGTAAAGTTTTGATTGATTCTGGTTCTACTGAAAATTTTGTGTCTGAAGAAATGGTGACAAAGCTTAAGCTTAGGAGATTGCCTCACCCATCCCCATATAAAGTCTCATGGCTTACCCAAGGTCAGCAGACAACTGTAGAAGAGCAGGCTTGGGTAGAATTTCAGATTGGAGCATATAAGGATAAGTTGTTGTTTGATATTACCAAGATGGATGCTTGTAATCTTTTATTTGGTAGGCCATGGCAGTATGATTTGAAGGCACAACATGATGGTGTTAGAAATACCTATACAATCACTAAAGATGGTAAGGTGACAGAGTTACTACCACTGACAGAGAAGGGGGAGAAATCTAAAGGAAAAGAGGTGAAGGTAATGCTGATGGAAGGTAAACAGTTCATGAAAGAAGTAGCAGCAGAAGGAGCAGTTGCATATGCCCTAATCCCATGTATGAGTGTGAATAAAGAACAGCAGCAAGAAGTCAAGGAAGAGAAGAAGCAAAGGTTGATAGACCCAGCTATCCAAGAGCTATTGGATAAGTACAAAGGTATCATCTCAGAAGGAATGCCAAGATCCCTACCACCTGTCAGGGATATCAGTCACTGCATAGACTTAATTCCAGGGTCAACACTTCCAAACAAAGCAGCCTATAAGCTAACTCCAGAACAGAATGCAGAAGTAGCCAGACAGATTGAAGAATTATTGGATTTAGGTCTGATTGGGAAAAGTTTAAGTCCATGTGCAGTACCAGCTATACTAGCACCAAAGAAGGAAGGTACTTGGAGGCTTTGCACACATTCCAGAGCTATCAACAAGATCACAATCAGGTATAGGTTTCCAATCCCTAGGATAGAGGATTTACTTGACTGTTTGGGAGGTGCTAAGTATTTTACAAAAATAGATTTGAAGAGTGGATATCATCAGATCAGGATTAGACCAGGAGATGAATGGAAAATAGCATTCAAAACTAATGAAGGGTTATATGAGTGGAAGGTTATGCCTTTTGGTTTATCTAATGCACCTAGTACTTTTATGAGGTTGATGAATGAGGTTTTGAAAGAGTTCATTGGTAAGTTTGTCATAGTATATCTAGATGACATTCTGATTTTCAGCAACACAAAAGAAGAACATCTCAGACACATAGATTTGGTTCTTAAGAGGTTACATGAAGAGCAGCTGATGATAAATTTAGACAAGTGTTTGTTCATGCAAGAGGAGATCACATCTTTGGGTTTTGTCATTTCACAAGGAAAGTTACAGATGGATAAGGAGAAGGTAAGTGCCATATTGTCTTGGCCAACCCCAAAGACTATGAATGATGTCAGAAGTTTCCATGGGTTAGCAACCTTCTACAGGAAGTTTATAAGAGGGTTTAGTCATATTTGTGCACCCATGCTGGATACCATCAAAGGAGGATAGAAATGCAGATTTGTTTGGACTCAAAGAGCAGATGATTCTTTTGAAACATTGAAGAAGAAGGTGGCACAGCAGCCAGTCCTTGCACTTCCAGACTTTAACAAAATCTTTCAGGTAGAATGTGATGCCAGTCACATGGCCATTGGAGCAGTACTCAGCCAAGAAGGTAGACCTATTGCATTTTTCAGTGAGAAGCTCAATGATGCTAAGAAGAGGTATTCCTCATATGATTTGGAAATGTATGCTTTAGTCCAGTCACTCAAGAAATGGAGGCATTACTTGATGCCAAAGGAATTCATAGTATTCACAGATAACCAGGCTCTGAGTTTCATAAACAGCCAGGACAAGCTGAACCACAGACACATGAAATGGGTAGAAACCTTACAAGCTTTTACTTTTACATTGAAGCATAAGAAAGGAGTCAAGAATAAAGTTGCAGATGCTTTAAGCAGGAGAGTTCTAACAGTCAACCAGATTCAGTTAGAAAGTGTTGGCATTGATTCACTCAAGACCATGTATCAGACAGATGAAGATTTTGGTGAGATATATCATGTATGTACTTCTTTTGGGGAGAAATATCATGCTGAATTCTCTGAATTTTTGATTCAGGATGGATTGTTGTTCAAAGGTGGACAGTTATGTATTCCAAGGTGTTCTATGAGGTTAAATATCATCAAGGAGAAACATTGTGGAGCTATGGCAGGTCATTTTGGTCTAGATAAGACTCTTGATCTTGTCCGAAGACATTACTTTTGGCCAAAGTTACAATCAGATGTCAGAAAGTTTGTAGAAACATGTGTGATATGTCAGAAAGCTAAAGGCAGGTCAACTAATGCAGGGTTATATCAGCCCTTACCCATTCCTTCCAGACCATGGGAAAGCATAAGTATGGATTTTGTCTTGGGTTTACCAAGGACAAGGAAAGGGTTTGACAGTGTTTTTGTTGTAGTGGATAGATTCAGCAAAATGGCCCATTTCTTGCCATGCAAAACCACTGCTGATGCTTCATACATTGCAGATTTGTTTTTCAGGGAGATTGTCAGAATCCATGGATTGCCATTGAGCATAGTGTCAGATAGGGATGTGAAGTTTATTGGTCACTTCTGGAGAACTCTTTGGAGGAAACTTGGCACAAATTTGTCTTTTTCCTCTGCATATCATCCTCAAACGGATGGACAGACTGAAGTAGTGAACCGTTCCTTAGGGAATTTGCTTAGGTGTTTGACAAAACAACATGGAGAAAAGTGGGATAATGTTCTCTCTCAGGCTGAATTTTCCTATAATGATACTGTCAATAGGAGCACAGGGAAATCACCTTTTCAGATAGTTTATGGTATGCATCCAAGAGGAATTTTAGAATTGAGAGATCTACCTACAGCAGACCCTGTTAGTGCAGAAGGAGAAGCTTTTGCAGAAGCCATAAAAGAGGTCCATGATCAAGTCAAGACTCAACTGCAGCAAACCACCTTGAAGTATAAGGAATATGCTGATAAAAAGAAGAAGGATGTTCAGTTTGATGTTGGAGATTTGGTATGGGTTCATTTGAAGAAGGACAGACTTCCTAAGGGAAAGTATACTAAACTTATGCAGAGAAAAGTTGGACCATGTCAGATCTTGCACAAGCATGGACAGAATGCTTATGAGATACAACTCCCACCTAATCTTGGTTTGTCCCCTATATTCAATGTATGTGATTTAACTCCATACAAGTCTTATCCAGATGCAGATCAGGAACTCCTACAGGATACAGTCAAGGATGACATTCCCAAGCATGATCCTCCACAGTTACAGACGGTTTTGGACACCAGAGTGGTCAAACAAACCCGGAACAAACAATACTTGGAGTATCTAGTCTCTTGGAAGGGAAAACCTAATTCTGAAGCAGTATGGATGACTGAAGAGAAGATCTAGAAACATGGTGCAGATCTTCATACTCTCATCTCAAGTGGACTTGAGATTTCTTCTTCTGGGGAGTATGGTGCAAGAGCACCCCTACATGATCAGGATATAGGTTCATTGTCCGCATGACAGGACATTAGTCTATTTTTAGTATGTTTGACTTCATGATGTAATAAGGTCGATTGGACCAATGCATATGTATTAGATCAGCCTAGGAGAGTGTGTAGGCAGTTAGAGCTCGTAGTATGAGCATTTCTCTCCCAGCCGCTTGGAAGCTCCCAGCCGCTGGGAATCGAGTTGGTAGTACTCGCAGGATATTGCTATATATACCTTCGATCTGTTAGGGTTTAGCATGTTAGTTGTGTTGTGTTATGTTGTACTGGTGATCCAGAGATCAGTCCAGACATTGTGAAACATTGTTCAGGACATTTGTGTTTCATCTGAATAAGATCTCATCAATTGCATTATCTGGTTTACCAGTTGTTATTGTTTTGATTTCTGTTCTGATCACAAGTGAATGGTTTCTTTCAACCCTTCCACCGGTTGATTCTGCGAATCGGTGGAATGGTTATGTATGATAGTTTAGTTTGCATTTTAGTTTTCTGTTTATGCATTTCACTATTTGAGAGATCAGTTAGTAGCATGCTGTGAATCAACCTAGCATCCTCATGTGCTAGGTTCAGGAAGATAAATCCTTAAGTTTTGATCTGAAGGTGATCCGGCCCGATCATCATATTTTCTTTGTGAAATTATGCGGTTCTGTGAGTTTGCATACAGCTGACGGATATACAGGAGTCTGCATGTACTTTTCCAATCGGGGTGAATCGCATCATCATCTGCGAGTGTATCGCTATCCGGATCAGGTTGTGAAGCTGATGAAGGTTGTATGTTTCAAGTGCATCAAGATGATATAAGTAGAATATATACTCAGTGTATATATCATTGTCAGGATCATCTTTCGTGTGTACCCATCATCTGCATATCGCTATCGTATGCGGAAGTGAAAGTTCATTTTTTTGGCTAAGTACCGGAGGGGTCATCATCAGGATATTGCGAATATCACCCTATGCAAGCTTATCATGTTGTCGCTAAGTGTTTTGGTATTGGCGTAAGGCTTCGGCGTAAAGTTTGTTTAACATCATCAGGATGTTTCAATATGACCGGATAAGTCATATCCTGATGTTGTTGCTCAAGTAGTCAGATATTGAAGGAACTGCATGTGACGTCATCATCATCAGGATATCGGGGTGACGTAAGCATCGAACGCAAGGTGTTTGAAGTTGTCGTCATCAGGATATTTGGAGAGAACTGGATATTTTATATCCTGCTGATGTTGAATATCAGGATGATGAACAGTGAACATCAGGAGGATGTTTGCGCTAGTCGAATATCATGATGCTGTTGACAGGCGAAAGGCGAAAAGCGATAAGGAAGTGAACAGTAGTCAGCAGGAGGGTATTTCGTGCTCGTTTGAAATATGATGATGCTGTCTGTGTTAGCAAGAAATATGATGATGATGCTAAGCCGATAGGATTTTTAACACGTTGTTTGTGTTAATGACTCCTCCTTCCCAGTTGTAAGCTCCCGTTGCGTTTTACCTCTGCATCACATCATCATGAACATGAACATCATACATGAGGATCTCCTCTATTCTAATTGTCTAGGGTCTGATGGAGTAAACTCTGGGTTCGACATCCACATACATGATCTCATTGGTCATATTATATTCAGTGATCATGTGTTTCATGTGAGGCTCAGCATCTATCCTTATTTAATTTAGTATTCCTTTCCAGGGCAACCACATATGATTAAAATCAATGGACATGTATCCATTAAGAGTTTTTGACCAATCTCTATTGAGTAGCATCCCATAGGTGTCAGGTATATCAACTACCTGAATATCAATGTAATATTGGATTCTTGGATCCGATGCTAACTACATATGAATGTGAGTTAGTTCTCCTACTACACTCACCTCTATTTTGTCTAATTGTGTTACCTTCTTTAGTGACTTAGTAGGATACAACTCTAAAGCATTGCATATGGATAGGGGCATTACATTGGTAGATGCTCCTGAATCTACTAAGCAGTTATGCAGATTTTTACTAAACATTCGTATGGTAAGGAGGAAAGGAGGTGACTCACTTTTGTCTGTGTAAAGGGTCATGTGTGAAGTCTCTATAGCCTGAACAGTAGCTGGAGCTTTGTGTTTAACATTAACATCCCTAGCAGCATGATCCTTATTTCTTGTCTGACCTAAGATATGATTATCCTCTTTTGGAATAGGATCATCTAAGGATTTCATGAAAGCTTTTTTGATAGCTGGGGTTTTGAGTAGTTCTGACAGAGACAGGCTGATTTTGATCTTTTTCATTTCATCTGCTAGATATGTGACCAACTTATTAGACTCAGGGGGCAAATTACCAGCTTTTGGTGCTATATTATGTGGTGCTAAATACTGAGTATTAACTTTGGGAAATCTAGGGTTATTGTTTGCCTTAGGATTAGGAGGTGTGTTGAAGTTATTTGGAGGCAAGGATGTAGTCAAAGGACCAGCGGGTCTGTTTGAGCTATTCCTTAAGTTGTAATTATGCCTACCCTGATATTACTATTGATAAGCATGTACTTCATGTTCAATTGATATCTCATTTTCATCTTCAAATGGAAAAACGTAATTAGTCTCAAAAGCCATGGCTGACTCCTCACATGTCAAGGTATAATCCTGATGAGGTGACATTGTCTATTGATGAGGATGATTGATGAAACTTTCTAGCACTAGGGCAAAATCATATCCACAGGGGACAATTTCATTTCCTTCAATACAAGGTGGATTACCTGAAGTATTGGACACTTTAGTTTGGAATATACTTGTAGTACTCCTGAACTGAGAACAATCTAGCTCTACATGAGCATTGGTGTTATGTATCCTACACAAGTTTGTAATGGTTGCCTCTACCAAGTTCACTCTAGTGGTCTACTTAGGTTCACTAGGAGGCTGATTATCTAAGGGTGATGGCAGAGAACCATTATTTGGCCTAGTGTTCCACACTCTAGGCTATCTAGGGGGTTATTGTTACCATTGTTGTTATTGTAATTATTGTTATATCCCCTATCAAGATAATCAAGTTTGTCATTGGCATATCCTCTATTGTGATTTGGTTGAGAATAGAAATTTTGACTCCTCAAATGAGTGATCTCAGTGGTGAGTATTCTCAACTGTGCTGATATCTCCTTAATTTCTTCCTTCTCTTCCTGAACCTTGGCTACTATATTTTCTATTTGAGGTTTAAGAAAGGAAGATCCATTGTTATTGTTGTTAGATTGTTCTACAACCTGAGGCACTTGTGTATGTCCTGGATATTGTAACATTTGACCGTTTCCATTTGGAGGTGGCATGATACTGAGTGGAGGTACCTGTAAGGGACTTGGCATTATAGCTTGAGGTATCATGGCTCCATTAGTCTGTCGTTGAGCAGGATATGTAGGATAAGTAGGGAGTGTTGGAAATGTAATATTAGGTGTTGGAGCAGGGATCATTTGCTGACTGACTTTGACAACTTGTTTAAAAACTCCTATCAAGGTTGTGACACCAGGATGTGCTCTCTTGATAAACATAGAAGTCAAAGGATCTAAGGCTGAGTAGTATATGCTCCTATCAACTTCATCTATTATAGTATAGTGAGAAACTAGCTTTGATAGCATCTTTTTGAATCTTGCATTGAAGTTAGCAATAGGTTCTCTTTCAAATCTTTTGATTGTGACAAACATATGATAATTCATTGAAAGATCTATAGGTATTTTGAACCTGTCCTTAAAGACTTTCTCCAAAGTAGTCTATGAACTGACTGAACCTTGACCAAGACTGATATACCAGTTTATATGCCTCTTCCCCTAAGGAAAATGGAAATAACCTACATACTACATCCTGATGTTCAATTCTAGCCCTATAACAAGCTTCCTTGAAGGTTCTAATGTGATCATCAACATCCTGATATGGATGATATTTACGACAAATCTTATTAGGATTTTTAGGCAAAGCATGATATGCCGTGAAAGTTAGAGGTGACTCTGCAATAAAGAATGACATTGTGACTAGTGGAGGTTGAACCTGAGGTGTGACAGGTGGTCCTGTAGGTGTTTGTAACCTGATAGGAGTTACAGGGGCATGTTCTGGTGAAGCTCCTGATGCACTAGAACTAGGAGAATGATGAATATCTACCATTCTAGGTCTATATCCTCAGATAGGCAATTCTTCAAAGAGTCCGTTAGATCTAGACCTGGTATTTGGCCTAAGACCTAAGATTTCTTAAATTTAAGGAAAATTGGCTTGGTTACTGTAAAGATCAGTTGAAACACCCTAGCAAAGGTTGTATTTATGATTAGGATTTGAAACCGACTAGATATTTAAGCAATATTTGTAGAAATGATGCAAATATGAGGTGATATGAGTTTTTGGGACACAAACAACCAGATATCAGGTTCCTCAAGCAGATTACCTCAAAACTTTTAGCAAAAAGACTTGAAACAGAACCTATCTTGAAAATTCATGGTGATCAACCACAAAGTTTGCAATATTTATGCTCAATTCTGAAAACTTCACAAAGCATTAGCATGTACAAACTTAAAACAACAAATCTTTGCATATGACTTGAAATACAGAGCAGCTTGAGTGTTACCTTTTTGTCTTTATCAAATCAAACAAATCTACTGATGAAAAGGCCCTCCTTCTAGCACCAATTTATGTTGATGATGATTGTTAGTCATAATAGCATGCATAAAAATTTGTACAACAAACCTTTATTATCTTGTAAAGTACGACCAACTTAGGATAAGTTGATGACTCCAAGTCTCTGTTGATCAGGTCATGATCATCTAACGTTACTCAGAGGTTGATGTGACATGGTTTTTTCCATTTCAAGGGGCCTCACATTTGTCTGGATGATCAATATTGTTCTGTTTCCTATAAATTTACTCCACAGAGAGGTTATTTCTACTCTATTTCCAAAGATAGCTGATGTATTTGCAAGTTTTATCAATTCTTCTAATTATTGATCATCATGAACCTATTCTCTCTTCTACACAGTGTATTTACTCAAATGATGTGTCTGTAAGTAGGTATTTGCATGTATCTCATGAATTTATGTGTGAATTTGCATGATATTGGTCAATTTAACATGCTTCACTCAAAATATTCTATGTATTTCCAATTATCTATAGGATATCAGCATATTTCATGTTTCTTGCTTTTAATTCTCTGTTATTTGCAATTATGATGGTGAATTCTTATGAAATTGAGAGAAATTTAAAGGAATGCTTCTAGTTTTAGTGAATCTTTAGCCATTGAATCACATACATACAAGATACATTCATGAGGAGAAGAAATCAAACCATATGTCACTAGGATGTTACATGGCTAGATATGGATGATGCTAACTTCAAAGGATAAGGAATGAAAACAACACATGCAGACTGACAAGCACTCTAAGGGACACAACTGATCAAAGCATGTATCAAGATTTCAAACATAGATTACTCAAGATTTATGATAATTTGTAATCAAATTCTCTTCTCTTTCATTCAGTATGCATAACATGTACATTTACAATAACTTTGAAATAAGTCCTGATATTTTAGCAATCAAATTTCAATTAAGTTCCAAATATTCAAAATATGGCATCCCTGCACCTTTTATAGAATAAGGTGAGGGAGCGGTTACAAATGACCGACGGTCAGGATTTGTCAATTAAGATCAATGGTAGATTATCACTCTTTGACTTAGTCAACCCTCCTTCGTAGCATAGGTTGCTAGCTGGCAACCATCTAGATGACTCATTATCTTATGAGTACTTGATGCATATATCTTCCTTGTGGTGCATCTCCATTCATTCTTCAGGTTCCTCTTCTTTATCTTATACTTCTTCATCCTAATCATGCTCTTCATCACTTTCCATATCGCTATCACCTTGATTAACATCATCCTATATATGGACCTTCATTTCCATCCTGATATTCTCATAGGCCTGTACAATTTCATCTACTTCCTCGCCATCTTAGGTTTTAGCTTTTGCTATGGCGTGCTTATGAGACTGGAGTTTATCTTTGATTGCATCCAGATTATCTTTTCTACAATTCAACGTCTCATTGTAATTCTCCACCTTGACCTTGATTCTCATGATCTTATTCATCACCTCTTCTATCAGGTGGGTGAGAGGGTCATCAGTCACCAGCTAGAAATTATCATGTAGAGCTTTGATAGAAAAGTCTGCTTCTTGATTTTCTATCTTTCCCTCTACTTTTCCTTCTAAAGCTTCCAGGATCTCTACTTCATATGCCATCATACTGCGTATCTTTATACTAATATCCCTGAGCTTGCCACTACATTTCTTCAGGATATCACATTCGAACCTGATGTCCTCATACCATATGTCTATCAGTAGGGCAGTGTGATTGATCAACACTTGGTTATTTATTAGAATTTGAGGTTTAATCCTCTTCACCTCACTTAAAGTAGTTAGGTCCTTTTCCAATTGGAATGACTTCCTTCCTATTTCATTCTGCATTTTTTCCACTTTTTTCTTCAAACTGCTTAGACAATTCCACCTCTATAAAGAGGTTCTCAATACATCCTCAGCTCCTCTGAGGGCTAACAGCATCCACCTATCCATGATCATGGCCTGATGCTTCATGAGGTCCAGCTTATTAACCTACTCCTGGGATATGACAGTCCATGGGACTACCGGATCTACTGGTGTACTATCAGGGTTAATCAACCCCTTTATATATGAATACAGCTAGGCAATGTGCTCCTTATGTTGTTTATTTTTCTCTTTCTCCTTCTTTACCCTTTGGGTCAAAGAATCAATGATATCCTTCCCTTCTTGACCTTCTTGGTCCTCATTAGCAAAACCCAAATCAATAGTTGTGATTTGGAACTCTTCAAGGGTGATCTTGCCCTTTTTCTTTCTCTATCATGGGAAGTACTACCTGGGTAGTCCTTCTGCTTGTAGCAAGATCTCTTCTGATAGTCAATGTCAATCTGGCTTTCGTCTTTGGCTTCATGATTGTCTCTACAAACAAGGTGGAAATGTCAAATTTTTGAATTTCAAATCCTTGTTCCATACCTATCTCTTTCTCCAGCCACTGAGGTACTTCATCTCCATATCCTTATTATCTTCTATCATCATCATGTCCGCCATGATCTCCATTATTTGTCTCTATTCTGGGTGGAGAAGGCAACTTCCTGATTTCTTCCTCATGATGTTCCTTATGAGGGGGATCTTGTTGCATCTCTTCTTACTGAGGGGCTTCTTTCTGTAGGGGAGGATCCTATGGAATGTCCACATGATGGTTTTGCTCTTGATCCTGCACTCCCTCTTTCTATGTTTCATCCACCTTAGTATTTTCCTCACCTTGAGGCATGTTGACATCCATGGTTGTCTGTGTGTTTGGGCTTCGTGCATCACGCTGATCTTGGGTCATATTTTGTTCCGCACGTGATGCACCAACATCTTGTGTTTTAAGGTCCTCATGACTTGATTTATCTATCTCTCCTGTATCTACTTGAGTCCATGCAGCATCATCACCTAATGTATTTTTATCACCCTCTCCCTTTTATTGGACTTCCACTATCTTTGGCTCAGCAGGTATTTCATGTTGTTGCTGGCCCATATCTGGAGGATTTCTCTCTACCTCTACATGCTTGGCTACTTCAATGTTTTTTGTTAGATCAGGTGCACCCACTTTGTCTTTAGGACTAATATCCTCCCTATATGTCAAATCTATAATTGTAGGGCTAGTCACCTGATCTACCAACTTGTTAAGCCTGATTTGTTGGGCTACCCTTTCCAAGTTACTTTCCTTCTCTTCTTGAGCTGTTTGCTTCAACCCTTCCAATACCAACTTTTGTGCCAATGGGGTCCCATGTGGGGTCAT
Organism: Cunninghamia lanceolata; assembly: GCA_027924645.1. NCBI lineage: Eukaryota > Viridiplantae > Streptophyta > Pinopsida > Cupressales > Cupressaceae > Cunninghamia > Cunninghamia lanceolata. The sequence goes on from BSBN01001054.1 coordinate 9,662,959, forward strand.
GCGAGTACTAGAGGCAAGGGTTTCCATCTTCTGAGAAGTTGCATTCTGCACAACTTCATCATCTGATAGGTCCATGGTGTCTTCCAAAGAGAAAGGACCACCTTGACCTGCTTCCAAAGTCTCTTTTACTTGTTCCTCTGCTCTCTCTATCTTAAACTTGATTATGGTGGGAAGTGGCACCTCATGTTGCATCTCCTTCTTGAATACTTCACCACTAACTCCTCTTAGTATAATAGGGTCAGTCCTCATATCACCCTGCATGGATGTTCTTTGCTTTTGGGGGGCTGATGACAGTAGCGCCGCCCTCCTCTTCCTACTGACCATCATCAGATCATCACCTGCAGGCTCTTTATTTACTGGCTCTTCCTCAAAAGGGATATCCTCTTCCATATTCTATTGTGAGGCTTGGCCCTCATCCTGTACTTCTACAATCTCTACAGCTAGCCTCAGGATTCTTTTTGTCTTTGGTTTATCCATCAGAGGTGGTGCAAATGAGGCAGATGCCTGTCTTGATGTCGATGCACCTACAGCTGGTATGGTAACCCATTCAATTATTACCCCTTTAGTCTCATCATCAGTTTTCTTTCCTTTGGGGGTCCTTTCCTTTGTTTCTAGGTAGGTAGCCTCTCTCCATTAGATTTCCTTTTCTCATCGAGGAAGTCATCATACTCCTCATCTAGGATTTCTTGCATTTTCTTCTTGGTGTCCACTGTAATGGCCACACCCCTTCTCTTTAATCTATTTATTTTTTCATCCACCCAAGCTTGGGTTAACTACAGCACCCCACCTATAAACTAATCCAAGGAAATGTCCTTTGGCTATGTTAGATCAGGGGCTAAGATGGTATCATTGTAGACTTTCTTGTCTTCATATTCATTTGACATAATTTTACCATCATCCTTCTTCAATTGTGTTGGCACTGGGATGCAGTGAAATGTCCTTATCTAATTTAGGGTGATCCTCTAGTATTTTCTTCTTCTCACTTCGGCTTCATCCTCACAATCAGTCCATAAATCCTCCAGGAGCTTCTAATGAATAGGTTTCCCCATTAATTTCTACATCCTACCATAGTGGTCATAAGATCGAGCCAATGGAAATGGCTATAGATACATCAGTTTCAAACCACCCATGGCATGCTCTATGCTCTATGAATCTGAGCACATATACCCGCCCATAGATACTGGAAATAGTACTGGGGGTATCTTCTTCTATGCCTTATATGTCTCTACTATGGTAGACACTTGTCTCAAATATTCCATCAGGACCACCCCATCAGTAGGGTACCTGGGTAACATTAGGGGTTGTTCTTCAAATCCTTTTATTCTGATATATGAAAATGTGGCATATTGGATGAGCCAAGCTCCATGCCTATATACAACTTCCTAAGCCTCCATGCTTAGTCTCTTGGTTCTATCTTCCTCCATAGTTCTACTTAGATGCATAGAGAATGCATCATTCACCAATTTGTAATCAAAGAGGTAGTTCTTTCTCTGTATATAAGGATAGTAATCCCATATGTGGGCATCATCTACACCACTGCTAACCTTACCCACTATAGTCAGGGTATCAAATGTTCCTTTGTAGGCACATGAGTACACAACATATTAGGTCATATGGAATGAGCATTCCAAACCTCCCAGGTTTCTCATCTCCTCATCTAATGCATCACTGATGACTTTGGCCCATAATGGCTTGTTATCTTTATAAGGGACCATCTGGCTGATTCCAAACATCTAGTTCTTAAAATTTCCAGCATGAGGCTAACCTATCATCTTGCTGAGCAGGGCAATCATATATTGATACTCATCATAAAAATCAAATTTGTACAGGTGGACGGGCAATTTAGCAGAGGCAGTGTAGGTGCTGTTCTTAGGCCTCCACTGGTACATCCTCTTCATTGCATTCTTCTTATTGTTATTATACTTTGTCTCCAGTTACTATAGATCCACAATGACCACTCTCTTTCCAACTGGTAGATTGAAAGTAGATGTGATGCCCTTAATTAAAAAGTCAGCATATACCCTTCCATGCTTCTCCACCCACCTGGTTTGAGGGTTATAATTCTTGGCACATTCTACTACCAGTTCTGGGGTTTCCATGGCATAGAGAAATTTGGTTGCATGCCACATTCATGATACATATATTGCATCTAGGAGGGTATTGTCTTTATCATGATCTATTCTGGATTACCATACTCCTAGATTTGTATCTCCCTGGTGAGTGTCCCCAATGATGCCATACTTGAATTGTACCCCCTTGGGCTGAACAAAAATGGGCTTAAGAAATTGTGCATTAGACCTATTCTGTCTGAGGTCGGCCATGGATTCCTGTAATAAACATGATCTTATCTTACTTCACAATATCCATATGCATTTACAAAACATTATATATCTATATTCCTATGACATTATGCATACTCTATTCATTACTCTTTACTTCATCATAATATGCACATTTACAGATTCAAACCTCAAGAAGGAACATACTACTTCGACATTCAAAAAATGACAATAGGAGCATTTTTAATTACTTCCTTGATAATGCTTTACTCCTGGGTTAGATGGGTGATTACGGAAAAAGGCTGCAAATGCTGATGATCACCCATTCCGTTACATTGGAAGATCTTGTCCATTCACAAGTAGCTCGTATGGTGGTTTGAATTCTCCACTTTGTAATTTCTTGTTTTCTTACAAGGTAAATGAAAATAACCTTGGAAAGTCACCTTTAAACTCATTCGTAGGATAGAATTAGGGTAAAACTGGGTTAAATCGATTAAATCCATTGATCCTCTATAGAGGATCCATGGATGATGCCAAGTGTTTGAATTTTATTCGCAGTCGGAGGAATCAATCTACCATATTTATGTCCATTTAATGTTAGAAAATAGGGGGAGGGGGGTGATCTTTGAAAGATCAGGTGATATTCAAAATATGACCCCCTTTGGATAAAATGACCTTCCGCCTTTGAGCAGTAAAACTAATGCAAAAAGAATCGGGTGATGTGGTCAAATGTTGACCATATGTAAATCAGGTCATGAATTTAAAATCATGGGATGCTCAAAATATGACCCCGTAAAGTAAAAATGACCCCCCTTTGGATAAAATTAGAATGGCGTCACCATGTCGGCGACCTTGTTTGAGAGTTATTTTGTAATGACGTCATCGTCATGTTATTAAATATGGTGGGGCATCGGATATATACCTCCGAGGGGTAAAGTGAAATGATGACCTCATCACCAAGGTGATATTCTTTGTTCATTGGGTCTAGATGAGGTCATCATCACATTGGCATAGGGTGATATTTTGCGACGAGGGTGATATTTGTAAGATGACGAATATTGAAAATATGACCCCACAAAATATGTGAAGTTGTTTGACAGGCAGATAACAGCTATGACATAAAATTGATATCTGCACTTCGCAAATCAAGTGATTATCGGGTGATAAACCCATATCAGGGTGATCTTATATAATGTGACTGATGTTTAAAATATGACCCCCCTCCTCGAAATATCAGGTTTGACCAAAACTTTGACTTAACATAACTTTCTCCCCTTAGAGAATTTTGGGGTGATCCAAAAAACTTTCTTAGAATTTTGTACACTTTCCAACCATGAGGTTAATAATGTGAAATACTTACTTTGAAAAGTGACCTCATCATGGTGACCTATCCACGCCCTTGCAGGTTGTTCATGCATGACTTAATTTTACCAAACCACCCAAAGAAGAAAAAAACCAACAAGCCAAAGTAGAAAAAAGTTGGGTCCCTATTTTGCCAAGTCAAAATGGGGCATGTTGTGTAACCACAAAACAAGGGGGAGAAAGAAAGAATGCTTTATGAAGTTTTTCCATCAATGACAAAGGAGGAGATTGATGAAACAAGTTGTCATTGATGTCAAAAAGGTTCATCAAGTGTGTTATGTTTTTGTATTCACAAGAGGACTTGTTTGTGTTGGACTTATATTCTTGATCTTCACAGCATGACAAAGTTACAATCAGGAGGAGGTATGATGAAATTTTATGATTTGACATTGTTGGCAGGTTGAGTATGATGTGGTGTATTGGTTGAAGTGTTGGAACATCTTGCATGATATATATTAACCTTTATCTCATCAGGGTGTCATGGTTTTGATTCATCTAGTGATACATACTCATCTCCATGAAGGTTGAATAAGAACATTTATAAATCAATGATAATGTAGTCAATGAATGTGTCTTGTTATGCAAGATTGATTAACAGGGTATGTTTTATGTAACCATATTGTTCACAGGTTGTCCATCAAAATAGAGAGCAGAAAATAGATTTGAAATTTTGGTTGAATGGATGGTTGAACATATTGATGATTTGATGTCTTCCAAATGCATAAAAGGTATCATTTATGATTAACAGATTTGCATTGTGTTCTTCATGTGGGTGTTGACATTGGTATAGATGTTCTTGATGTTCATGACAATCAGGTTGTTATTCATAGTTAGCTTCTTGGTTATCTCAGGTTGATCTTGCATGATAATGTGAAGGGTATTCATGCTTTATCATACCTTATTAGACTTGTTCATCATTTATGACTTGTTCATGGTTGAGTTGAGTAAGCTTTGATAGGTGTTCATGATGTTTCAAGTTTACAAAGGGGTTTCAAATGCAAGACCGAGAGGATGATATGATATCTCTATTAGCATTTTTCACAATTCAGATACAGGTGCTTTTGATCAAATGCAGACGCAAATGTAGGTTCATGATGCAGATGTTAGAAGTCATAAGATCATGGTCTTAAAAATCTAAATTCATCTACTTAATCCTAATTCTGTTTTGAAACCTAAGAGTTTATTTATTTACCTAGACCATTGAATATAATGTGCACTTTATGTTATAAAAGGTTGTTGACTTCTTATAGCACATTAAGTCACTTAGAGTGACTAGTTAAAGGGTTGTGAAATCATATGCAATCGGCCCTCTTTATATCTTCAACCTACTCTATCGGTGGTTTGGTGAGTGATCTTATAGGTGCCAAAAGTTTTCTTTTAAGTTCTTTAATTGTTTTTCAAAGCCATTGAATATCCTTTTTTGAAGTCTTATGCAGCTCAAAAAAAAGGTGAAGGTCTTTATTTGTTAAGAAAGGCATTGAATGCTTTGTGGGGCCATCGAATGCTTTTATGGAGACCTTGTTTTTATAAATTGAAAAAGGCATCATAGTTTATATACATTTGAATGTCTTAATAGAAGAACATTGAATATCAAACACTTTATAAGGAGGTTGATGTATATTTGGAGCTTGTTTTTTTCAAGAGTTTTTAAAAAGCAATTTTTAAGGAGATTCCCTTCTATTTTTAAGGATGATTCAGTGATCGAGGAGCTATTATGAAGGAAGTTGTTTTCTAATAAGGAAGTTTCTATAGAAAGAGGAGTTTTAATTGTGTCTAAGGAGTTTCTATGTAACAAGCTTTTTTGTGATAAGCTTTTGTAAGAAGAGAATGAGAGGGCAAAATCATTAAGAGAATTTTGATTGAATTTTTTTTGAGAAGAGGATCCATTTTTTTTGAAAGAGATTTTATTACAAAGGCAAATGAATTATTTTTATTAAAGATGATTTATTGATATTGAAAAGTTTATTTTGGTTAAAATGAATCAGATTGAGGAAGATGAAAAAAAATTGCAGAGAGAAGGTGAAAAGTTTTTTTGTTTGTAGGTTCTTCATTAAGAGAAGATGAAAATTATTATATATAATGTGGAAAGTCATCTCATATTTATTGGCTTCGTAGGTGGATTGATGGTGAAGTTGAATTGCAAATCAACATGCAATGATGAAGATAATTTTATGAATATTTTCTTAAAAAGAAAACACAAATGAATGTATGTGTGAACTAACATGCAGTGATTTTTGTGAAGAAATGGATGAATCATAATTTGAGAGATATATGAGATTATTTTTCAAACAAGGATGAAGATATTATGCAGAGAATTTACAAGTTGAATCACACCAAGTATGAAGACACAGATGATTTGATTGTGTAGAGATCATGAGATTGACATTCAGATTGGATTGAGAAGACATGTTTGAAATGATGCAAATTAGATTGTATGACAATCTTGTCTTGCACACAAAGTTTGATGTTTTTGATGATGGTGGTTGTTTCTGCTAGTGAGGCTTGTAGTCAGTGAGACCTTCATATGCCAGTGAGGCTTGTGGTAAGTGAGACCTTCATATACCATTGTAGTGAGACCTTATTATGCTAGTGATACCTCTGTATATGTCAGTGAGACATTGGTAAACTTGAAGTTTTTCATTTAAGCTAGTGAGGCAGTTTGAGTGGTTTTTCTACCCCTGGAGGGTTTTGCACTCGGTATATCTTTGAGTTAAAATTCTTGTGTTGTTTATTTGCATTAATGATTGGTGTTTAACAATTTGATGATTGTGAAGTTAATATTTGATCTCTATTCATATAAAAGTTCATTGACAATTTGTAAAAGGTGAGAAAATTGAATTATTATTTTAACACTGATTCACCCCCCCTCTCAGTGTTAATTGTACTCCCACAAGACATCATGTAGAAAATCATATTCTTATTTCTCCATTGCACCATTCCATCATGGAGATTGTCACATTTTATTTTAGCCCATCCAAACACCTTGTTCTTGTCCTTTACCATCCAGATCAAGCCATACATCCATGGCTCAAATATCCCTAAATCTACCTTTCCCAACATCCTGCTAGGGAGTACCACCATGTATTGTAGCTCTGAGCTAAAATTATATTTGAATAAGTGTTGGGGCATCTTGGATATAGCTTTAGCCTTATTATCTAGTACCCTCCATGAAGAAAAAATGATTTTCCAGTAGTCTACCTAGTTATTGTTATACTCTACAGTCAAGGCCTCCATATTTACTTGGTACATATCCCTAATAGTGGGTAACTTGAACACCTCTATAATGCCGTTCATAGAGAAATTAGCTTACTCATAGCCTTGATGCTCTACTCTCCTAGCCACCACATTATAGTTGTTTGTGCATTTGATAACAAAATCCAAACCCTCAACTACATAAAGGAATCTAGTAGTGTGAAACATCCCTATTTCAACAATGTTCTCCAGAATCTCATCATTATCCCCTTCCTAGATCCTTGCCTTGAAGGCAATCAAATCCATTTGTCCATAGTGAGTGTCTAGTGCAAACTCAAATTTGGGACATATAACTCCAGGACTAGGAAACATATCAAGATTGAACTCATCATCTAAATGATCTATTCACTTCTGAGCCATCTCATCTCGATGGTTACAACCTCAACCTTTATCGCATAGACACATATATGAGTACAAATTTGGTTGTGCTCACCATTCTCATTCTATATAATTTTGTTCCTTAGTTGTTGTAGAATCACCTTAATCACTTATAGTTCACCTTTAATCTCTTATAGTTCTTTACAATTTTATCTCGAATACTATGATAATTAACAATAATGGATGAATTCACCTTTTATCCTTTGAAATTCACCAGTTAGGGAATCTTAATTTCTTTTTTGTGATTAGGTAACTCTCCACCATTTTGGCAATAGAGAAATCAATAGTTGTCAAAAGGCATGTGTTTGAATTTAAAATGCCGACACTTATGTATGGCATTAAATGCAGGAAAGGATATGGACAGGGATATTTGAAATTTAAATATCCAGTTTGGAATGTCCATATGAAAAATGTCCATTTGACTTTGACCCAAATGAAGATGAATATCCTAGCTCAAAATGTCTAGGTGACATAAAAAAAGACTTGGTCAAACCTCATTGACCAAAGGAGTGAGTATCAGAATCTAATTCGCCTTCAAAAGCTAGGATATATGAAATATCACCCATAAAATATCCTTATGCGAAATATCACGTTGAAAAGTCAATGGGAGGAAACGTGGAGCAAAATCTTTACCCTAGATATAGATGTGGATATTTGTATGGATATGGATATTTAGCGTGTGTAAAATATCTAGTTGCAAATATCCCTTTGAAAAGTCAAAGTTTTGAGTGTATGAGACATTGATTATTTAGTAATGTGAAATATGGATATGGACATTTGACATGGACATGGGTATTAAAAACTCTAATATATCCACGCACAAATATCCTATCTAGTTGATGCTTTAACAAATTGCCATGGTAAATTTGATGGTTTCACCAAGATAAGGATGTGGATATTTTGGCATGGATGTGAATATTTGAAATCTTGTATATCCAATGCAAATGTCCTATCCCGTTGATGTTTTCACAATTCACCGTGATGAATTTGACAATTTTGAGGGGACAAGGATATGGATATTTTGCCAAGAAACTATATCCATCTAGTCAAGGTGACCATTGTTTTAACGCGATTTAATGGTTATTTTAGGTATGGATACACTGTTTGCTTTCCTAAGAGTTAATATAAATTCTTGGGCCTTTAGAAGGACTAGACCAGATATTAAGAATGGATGGGATATTACAGTCATAATATCCAAATCCCTTTGATTAGGATATCCATTTGACTAGATATAACTCACTTATTTTTATGAATTTCAACATGATGTAAAAGGCAATATTTCTTTGAATTTAATTCTCTATCCATTGATGACCTTTGCAGGGAGACATGCTTATCTTGAACTATAACCATGGACCAAGACATGACATTCTACCATACCGCCCAAAGGGAAAACACACAAGCAAAGCCAAGTGAAAAGTTGTGTCCCTATTTTACTAAGGTAAAATGGGGCATGTTATGAGACCACACAAAAAATCTTGTAAAGCATTTGTTTGCTAAAATAGATCTTTCAAGATGCTTATCAAAGTGGGTTATATTGTTAACAGAATTTGACCTTAAGTTTGTCTCTCAAAAGGCAATTAAGGGGCAAGCGTTGACCAACCACTTAGCAGAAGCTCCTTCACCATTTGCTATTATGAATCAAGAATATTTTCCTAATGATCAAATCCTTTCATTGGATGTTGATGATAAGTGGAAGCTATTCTTCGATGGTTTTAGATGTCAAACTGGCTTTGGTGCTAGTGTTATACTAGTACCTCCTTTAGGTAAGTTAATTCCTCTATCTTAGCATCTCAATTTTATGTGTACCAACAACATTGGAGAGTATGAAGCCCTTATTGCTGACTTGCATGCTACTTTGTCTCTTAACATTAAACACATTTTACTTTTTGGTGATTCTCAATTGATCATAAGAAAAGTCACTGAATCTTATCAAGCAAAGCAAGATAAGTTATTCTCAATTGATCATAAGAAAAGTCACTGAATCTTATCAAGCAAAGCAAGATAAGTTATCTCAATATCAATACTTATTCTTATCCTTATTGAAGAATTTCCCATCTTTCACAATTAACACAATTCCATGAAAAAATAATTGACATGTAGATGCGATGGTAAGTGTTTCTTCCTTTCTGTCCCTTGATGATTCTTCAGGGAACTATCAATTTATCATCTATAATCTCAGAACAACTTCAATATCTAAAATACCTCAGGTTGCCTTTTGTGATAATATAGATTCAAATGAATTGTACTCACATATATTCCAATATTTGCATGATGGTACCTTTCCTGATCTAGCACATAGAAGTGCCTAAATTCGCATATGCAAACTTGTGGTGCATTATATCATCTTATGAAATGTTCTATATTGACAAAGCTATGAAGGTATTCTCCTTCATTGCCTTAGAGGAGGTACATTAAAGTTCCAAGGGAGGAAATTTTTGTGGGAGTTCTCTTGTGCAAAAATTGCTTCATATAGGTTACTATTGGCAAAAAATGGAACATGATTCCTTTGCCTTTGTCAAAAAGTTCCCTCAATGTCAACAACATAAAAGTATCATTCAAGCTCCTTCCCAAGAACTTCATGCTCTGGTTTCACATTGGCCATTTTCTGTGTGGGGCTTAGATCTTATTGAAAAGTTTTCTCCTCCTTCTCGATGACACACTTTCATAATCACAACTATCGATTACTTTACGAAGTGGGTCAAAGTGGTTCCCCTTCGATCCATGACTTCTAAAGTAATTTGCCACTTCATTCAAGATAACATAATCTCTTGATTTGGTATTCCTTCCACTTTGGTTTTTGACTATGGTACTTCCTTTAAGAACAAAGATGTGAAGAAATTCCTTGAAAGATATCATACTCAACACCACTTCTCTACACCTTATTATCCATAATCAAATGGATAGGTGGAAGCTTCTAATAAAATAATTCAACAAATTTGTCAAGAGATTGTTAACAAACATCAAAAAGATTGACATACTCAACTATCATATGCATTATGGGCTTACCGAATAAGTGTTTGTATAGCTCCAAGTACTACCCCCATACAACCTTGTGTATGGTGCTAAGGTGATCATGCCTTTAGAGTTAGAAATGCCTTCATTAGAAGTTTCTCTCAATGGAATCCTCGACAAAAACACTCAAAGATAACTATGATATCAACAACTTGAGATGCTTGACAAAAAATGTATAAATGCTCTTGAACATCTTCAAGATCATCAAATTCTATTCCATTCTCATACAATGAACGTGTTATTCATTGTTCATTTGAGGTTGGAGATCTTGTACTCTATAAAAATTAGCACAATGTCTCCACAACTCCTAGCAAAAAAAGGAAGTTTAGCCCAAATTAGCTTAGACCTTACATCATTACCAAACTCTTCAGATCAGGTGCATATAGACTATCCGATATACATGGTACACCTCTTAAAGAACCTATTAACACTATGCATTTATGTAGATATTATGCTTAATTTTTGGTTTACATTTATAAGTTGTCACTTTCTTTATAAAGTAAATGATTAGTAGATAGTAAATTTAAGTTTTCTATTTCATTATTCACTTCAGTCCTAACAAAATGTATAGTTTGTCTTGATTCATTAGAGTAGTTTTCTTAGTTTAGAGAATTATTTGGTTGTTAGCATATAAATTGATAGATTGCACCATGTTCAATAATCGTTGTCAAATCTAATTTAACAATGTTACAATGTTTTCATTAGATCACAATTGAATTATTTCATTATGGGTGTACATCTTGTTTAATATCTAATTAATCATATGTGTTTTTCATTAGAACATATATCATTTAAATGATTCTCACATTTGTTAAACAATTACACATAGTTGTTTACACAAATCACTTTAGCATTTAAATTTACATACATGCATAAAAACAAATCTAGATCTTTGTTGCATTTACTTCATAAGTAGATCACAAATGGAATCTAGCATAAACACACTAAAACATGAATCAAAATTATATATATCATAAGACTATGCATACATAAGTTCACCACTACATCAAAATGTGGTGAATCATAACACAATACAATAAACATCATCAAAGTGTTAGATCGTGACATCCAGATCCTATAGGACTTGGTGGTGTCTAGGTAATAGATGGGTGTCTATATGAGGCTAAAGATTGTGATTGACTCCCAGAGATACTCCATGATCGTAAGAACCTAAGCTCACCTCTAATCTCTCTCACCTCCCTTGTGGTATCTGTGTGCATTCACTGGTGTTGATCTCTCTCAACTCTCAGTCGATCCACCTCAGTTTGTAAATAGCTCAGTAAGTCATGCTCAGTACCTAATGTCACTACAACTCTATGTTGATCCATCTATGTTTGGAGAACATCTCATACCTCCTCAAAACCCATTTCTCTTTGAACCACCCAATCTCACTCAGCTACTAGTTAAACATTCTCAACTACTAAATGATGCTTCTTTATCTATCCCTCCTTGAATACTTCTCTAAGCTACACAATAGGATCAAATATCTTTGCATGTCAACCCACCATGTGTGGTGGCCTATAACAAGCCTGCACTAGCTACTACATCAGCTCAATGGGTACCATCTTTGCTATGACTCGACTCACAAAGTCACACCATGCGTTATTATCAACTATAGAACAAAATAATCATCATATCAACATCTCAATCAAATAAACATTATGCATATAAAACTAGTTCATAAGTATAATAAAAAAATATAATCCTCACCTCGATAACCCACCTACATGATGGATCATGGGGAATTGAGATTGTGTTGATGTCTGCAATCATCTTAGCCACTGGGGGCATCATAGTGGCACCATCACTTGACTCCCCATGCTTGAAGTGACACTATACTCCTCTAGTTGTGCACTATGGTTGTAGGCTATGAGCTTTGACCCCAAGTCTCTCCTCATCGACATCTACCTCTCATCATCAAAACTGGTGAATCCTCCTCCTCATCATCATCATCATCTCTTGAATAATCTCTATCGTTATATCACTCTCCCTCCTTTGACTCATCTCCTCACTCAACCCAAGATCTAGGATCATCAGTAGAATGATCAGTAGGAAAGATAGGAGTAGGGTGTATTGTTTCCCATCACGTTGTATATAATGGGCTCACACCTACATCATCAGACTCAAAGATAGGATCATCATCCTCTGTAACATCATCTAGATCATTCAACACCATGTTTGTGATGGTAATTCATGCCCTATCATGAGGTTGCACTCCACAATGTGATGATCTCATGTAGAAAAGTTGTGTGGCAGGAACCCACTAAACTTTTATGTACTGCCTCATCACTCTATCATAATAAAAGGAAACTACAATTAGATCTCTATGATCAGTCAACAACTAATCCCTTTGCATCCTTGCTAGTTGCCTCATCTGTCCCATCCATGTTTTGCATCCCCTATATGGTCTCCACTCAAAAATGTCTAGTTGCAAACTATCAAATATAATCCTCCAAAACAATAAATCACCACATCTCCATGGTCTCCTCAGCTTGTAGGCATGTGCTTGTGGATTCATCCTAATAGTCTCTATTAGATAACCCACTAGCCTCATGCATGTAATATACTTGAATTCCCACACCTATAGGAGCATGCATATCATCAAGTTGTGTGCCTCATGGTGTACATAGTGACCTAGATCACAATATACGTGAGCAAGCATACTCTATCCCTAGTATTATACTGTCCTCTGCTCCTCCATCTCTCTAATGGTATGGACTAGGCCCCCATGAAGGTGAGTGTCTCACCTATCTAGTGTAACAACTAGTGTGATGGTAGTGATCATGATGCACATGACATATGATTAGTATAACAACTGTACCCTTCTCTAATAATTTGATATCAATGTGTCCTTGATCGCATGATGACACTATGTGTCCAAGGTAGTATATTTGAATTACCTAAGTGTAGTCCTCAAACCATTTCTCTATGACCTTAACTGTTTCACCATGCATAGGAAATTATAGTATCATTTACATGTCCTCTAAGGTCATGTTCATCTCTCTTGTCAGAAGATGAAAGGTGGAAGTATCTGAGTTCCACAACTCCATGAGTGGCATCAACATCTACAATTATATGTCATCATATGCATAGTGTAGACCCACCACAATCAAACACCTCACAAATGCCCCATCTCTATGTCTATAAGTGTGCCTGATTGACTATGTAGTAATGTGTATAGGTGGTTGTTGGCATGCTCTCGCATCCCTGGGAGATCTTAAAACATGATAAAGAAAGTGTACATTAGACTTTTATTCCAATAACTTCATCAATAATCAAAAAAATCAATCACAACCTTGACCCTTGACCAAAGTGCCCGGATAGGTCTGGGATGCTCAGAAGGGTCTGGGGCACCCCAAGAGGATAATGGTGCCCTATGTGGAAACTAAAAATGTCCCATGGGCCAATTTTTACCTTAAAAATGAAAAATACATTAAAATAATGATACAAATGAAAACTACAAGTTGGATAGAAGCCTACCTCATGCTTGTCTAGTCCCTACACTACTCAACTTTGTAGTACATCCAACATCTGTGGTCAATATGGCCTTCATCTCAGCATGATAGATCTCCTCCTTGCTCTACCTCCTTAAAAAAAATGAAAATGACAATAAATGATAAAAAGTGAGAACTTCTTTTACTATTTATAGTAAAAAGATAAGAACTCCTGATTACTATCTAGGGTCGAAGACCACATATTTCTAGACCTCTATTAATCTTAAAATCTATAACTTAGGCTAGAAAAATCATATTTGATTGATGTTTGTTGCATTTGAATCCTGGTTCCACCATCTTCACAATCATATGTTTTTCAAGTTCTCGAAAGGTTTGGTTTCTCAAATAAATGGCATAAGTGGATCTACTCTTATATATCTAGAACTCGAGTTTTAGTTATTGTAAATGGAATCCAAATAGGTTTCTTCAATTCCTCACAAATATTGAGACAAGGAGATCCTATCTCACCCAATCTATTCATCCCCATGGTAGAAGTGCTCAACAAATCTAGCCAAGAAGAAAATTTAAAGAGCAGCTGGCAAGGAGTTTCAATCCAAAGTATGTCTATCTCAAACACACACAACTTATTTACTAAAAATACAATTATTTTAAGGAATACGACATTAACAGAAGAAAAATACATCTAGAATGTAGTCTCTTCCTACTATGGAACATCTAGGAAAATGACATTTTTACTAAAATCCAAGGTGTTCTTTTCAATATGACTTCCTTAGTGCAAAGGGCAGTCACTATGCAACTAGGTTACAAAATTGATTCATTACCATGTAAATGTACACATTAAAATGTAGATTAAATTAAAAGATTTAAACATACTATAAACCCTCGAGTCTACATTCAATATGATCTTCAATTAACAAACTAAATCAATAATAAATGCATAAAATGAACACATATTGCCCATGATCTCTTGTTGCACTAGCATGGCAGATTTTCTCAAAGTTATATGATTGTGGTTGCTAGATTGGTTAGCATGATGTTCAAATGATGGATGGCAAGAATGCCTCTCAACACACAAATTTATAGATTTTAGAGAACCAGATTAATGAGTAGGATTGAATGGCAGATCAGTAGCTAGGATTGAATTGGTTAACTGGTTATGACATCAGAGGTGGAGGATAAAAGTTTTTTTAATTTAATTTTGGGTAGTTTTGGGAGATAGATATGAAGTAATAAGGGTGGAAAATAAAAGATCTTATATTTGTTTTATTTCATTTATGAGAGAGAAGGTGGGATTTAATTAATAAGAATTAATTAAATCATGTGGTGAGGGGACATGGATTATTAAGACTAGAAAATGTGTTAGGACTTCAAGGGAAAATGATTAGGTTTAGGGATAAATGGGGATAATTAGGAATAATGATAGGCTCAAGTCTTGATAATCAAGATAATTGGATAGTGGATAAAATCAGGATGATAAAAGGATAATTTACTAAGATTAGGGTATTTAGGATGGTTTAGACATAAATTGGTCGATGTAGGGGATTAGAACTTGTTTTGGGATAAAGTAGTCAATTTTAGGTGTCTCTATTTTGCCCCTATTTGAGATGATGTTGGGAAAGCAATGTTGTTTCAAAGAAGAATAAAATATAGATGGTGGAAAAAGGTTGGGGCTTATAAGAAAGGAGGATGAGAGGATTCCCCCTTAAGAGGATAGATGGGTATGAAGGACATGAGTAGGCTTCTGAAATGGATGAAATGGAAAGAATAGGCTAGGAGATAGTATGAAAAATAATGAAGGGAAGGATCATCATGCTAAGTTAGTATGAGCAACCTAATGTTTGATATAGCACTCGACATTATGCACCATGATATAAAGATTAAGGTCACGATGTGTCAAATGCATAAAGGATTAAAGCCACAAGAAAGCATATGTCAATGGCACTATGATATGTGTTGGTTGTTTTAAATTCCCAACTTGATCTCAAGGAAAACAAATCTATAGAATAGCCATTTCCAATAATTGATCTACCTCGAGGGATTGGCCAATGCACAAGAAATTGGGGTTTTCAATCCCTCTATCCTCTACACTTTAGGCTCTATGAAACCAAGGAGGGTGTTCCTATTTTGGATCTTTCCCTTTTATGGAAAACAGTGTTCTATTCAAATGGATGGGGGGGGGTCCCTAAGATACTTTCTCAATAACATTGTTCCTATAACAGATGTGTTCCTTCTAGATTGCTTAAACAATGTCTGATAAGTAAAGAGATAGGCTAGATTCTTAAGCTTTAATCCTACTTTTTGTAGAGGAACACATAAGATGAAATTAACTTATAAAACCTATTGCCGAAAGGGAAAATGTGTTGATTCCTTTAAATGATGAGGATGATTAAAGGGACATAAGCTTAGTATAGTATTCATGAACAAATCAGTGCCTATCCAAGGGCCATAGAGTCAAGAAACTTACAGAAACATTAAAGAACTATGATGTAATAAAAATTAGTTTTATGTAAACATATAATAATGCCTTTCATTAAAATAATTTACCAGTCTTGGAGTTAACCATGAATAGTTATCCCTGTAAACCAATACTACATTCAATATTCTCTTGCAACCATTTATTTTACTTCTTGAGTAAATGCCACAAGAAAAATACACAAACATAGGAAAGACTGTGATGATGAATAAAAATGATCCTTAATCAAATATATATTCATAAATGTAGAACTGTATACATGAAGTAGGAGATAGTACACTTCAAGACTCAACATGATTTGTAAATTAAACTGTTCAGTAAATTATAACAGTCATTGTAGTTCTATCAAGACATCTTAAAACTTAGAATGAAGACTTGAAAATAGATGACTGATTCTATTTGCAAAAAAAAAACTATTTACAAGTCCTCCTTAACTAGATTGATGTCAATTTTTAGACGAATGCTGGAAACATGACCTCGAACCAATAATTTTCACAAGACCTGAATTCCCTTTTATAGAAATAAGGGAGTAGACAAGATTCAAGCTTCAAGACAAAAGAAGTTACAAATTAGAGTAACTAAAAGATGAAGTTGTGAAAGGAGGCCGGTGTAACCACTTCACAATTGTATGCCCAGTTATTTTGGTGGGGAATGGGGCCAAGTTTTTGTTGATGGTTGATACATTGTCTGATGTCATTGGAGCTAGGCACTCCTCAAATGTCATCGAAGTATTCAATGAGAGCATTAATTGCTCTACCTTTCCAAGTCACGCACCAAAAAATGAGAAAACCTACAAAGAACAATATCGAAAGGAAACCCAAGAAACCTGAACCTCCTTCACTATTTCCATATTTTAGTGGTAAGATTTCCCCTCCTAGTTGAGAAGTTTCCAGTAACTTCAACTAGGCAAAAAATTGGGGAATTCACACCTGGCTAGCTTCAAAAGGGCTGAAAGCCAAGCCAAGAGAACAACAACAACAATAATTCTCTTTTCATCCCTTATTTATATCATCTTGGTGGATAGTCTCCTTACACCTAGAGTTAATGCTCTATTAGGAAAATTAGATGTAAAGGAGGGGTAGGGGAAGCTGAGAAGCTTCTCTACTCCAGAAGGAAATTTGTCAACTCTTAGAAATAAGGAACTACTAGAGATGGGAGATTAGTCCTTAGGACCCACTGTCAGATGAGATAAGAGACTAAAGAAGAAATCACAGAGGCTCAATGGATACTACTGCTATTCTCTAATTTTCCCTGCACCACCTATTCCAAAGGGAAAAACTCCAAGTCTCCTAATTATGTAAGGACAAGTTGATATCCATGAGAATAAGGAAGAGAATCCGATAGGATAGGGGAGAAAACAAAACACACAGGAGTAGGGGAGAGCCATATTGTCAGCACGTTTTAAATAGTATAAGGGGTAACACTAGCAAATGCCTATTTATAGAAATTCCAGGATGCAAGCATACATCCGCACATCTTTGGTCTAAGAAATTCCAGTTATTTCAAAGCATTCCTATTGTAAATGGAAATCTTTTGAAGATTATCATAAAAGAATAGAAAGATTGGATCTCATAATTCCACATAACTGAGAACATCACTTATTGCATTGGAAATTCCAGGTCAGGTGTCTTGATTTCCTCAATTTAGTAATGTCATCATGTCAAATTTGATCACACAACAGATGAAATGTCATTCCTGGTAGAAGCACAGATTTCTAAAGGTCAAGCCTGCATAAGCCAAATCTTTTTGTTAGTAAATCCCTTCTTAGTATCACAGATGGAGACTCTGCACACACCTTAGAAGTTAATTCTTGTAACGAAGCATCGTTAGATCCAGCACCAACTCATTTGTCTATCACACATTTGAATTTTGGCCATCAATGACGATCCTAGCTAGTTTGACTTCAACGGTGCCGATTTGGCCTTTTACATAGTAGGAGAGTATTGTTTTCTTCTCCCAATGATGACTGGCCACCTAGATAGCTCTCCCAATTGTGATCCTGAGAAAATATCCCCTTTGTAGTATAGTTTAGACAAGATCTACAATTCTGCACTTGAAGGACATGGTCAAAGATATGTTCTCGATGGAATGGTGAATGACTGTTAGATCAGTTGCATGTGAATAGGACAACTCTCCAACAAGTGGTTACATTCCATAGGACTATGACACATCAGGTCCTTATTATTTAATGCACTAGTCCCGTCCCTCAAAAAGCCACGTGTCAAGATTTTGTCATTCCATGATCTAGTGAGGCACACTAATTAATAACCCAGTGCAATGGCGGAGGAACAAAAACTATGACATCAAAACATGCCCCTCTCTAGCTGGATCTTTTCTTGTATACACAATAGTCACATGTCAAACTTTTTCCATTCTATCATCGCCAGAAAGACCCTTTGGTGAACTATGGTAGAAAGGTGGAAATATAAAGAAACCATTTTATATTGTCTGGGGCCCACCATCCTTCCTTCCTTGATAGTCACTGACCAACTATCACCTTTTCTACAATTCCATAGGTGTCAACTCCATCAACATTTTATTGTTGGCAGATTGGTGGAAATGAATCCACTATCACCACCTGTCAGAAAAAAGAGTTAGTAGGATTGGACCTTGGAGTATATGTTGTTTAGAAATATATTTTACCTTCTAGGAAAAAGGAGGCCAATGGGTCAACTTCTTTTAAAATAAATTTTTTCTGGGTGCAGGCTAGAAATGGTAATTGTATGGTGAGGGGTCGGTCAAACAACATTCAGGGGGACCCAAGGAGGCAACTTAAACTCTCGGTAATAGGAGACAAGCGGTCACTGAAGAAATATAATGAATGTGACCCTTACATTTTAATTTGGCATGGGGGTTTAGGGTTTAACACTTCTTTTGGTATGCAAAGAACCCTAAGTTCAAAAATCTTCAAACCTAATGACATAAGCCTAAGGACAAAAATACCAGAACTATGAAAATTTTATATGGTTCCATTAGTGGCTCTAGTTGGGGATACCTGTTCACCCTAATCAGGGTGAGATCTCATAAAAACTCTGGAGGAGCAGACCAAACACATAATAGCCCTAGGCCATTATGTAGAGAAAAAGTCGAGCCTGCCTCTATCAAACATTCTATTCTCTAGTGACTTCATTAGGCTTCTTCTAAAAACTTCACTGAAATTTAACCTATTTTTATCATAGATACTTGGATAGCCTTTTAGAGAACTATTTTCTTCAGAGTCTCCTTAATTGTTTTTAACCATAGATATTTGAAAAATATTGTTAAAAGAGAGTCAGCATCTGGATCAATTGTATCCAACCACTTGAGACAACTATTATTCTCTAACTTCTATTTTTTCATACGTCTGGAAAATAAAAGAAATCATAATCCATTTCATAGTTGATAGTGAGGGAAATTTCATATTTTACCAGGTCAATGTCAAACCTAAATCAATCATACTTAGTTTCTTCTTTGAGATTTGACACTCTGATTTTATTTTCCAGTATTTGAACTGGCCATTCCATTTGATGGTGAATATGGGATTGGGAATTATCCAAGTCCTGATCCATTAATGAAGTAATTATTTCCCCAAATACTTTTGTATGTTGAACTAATATTAGTTCATTAGCCTCCTCGAGATTCTCTTCAAAGAGTGGATTATCTATGTATACATAAGGCTCCATACCCTTTACTATTGATAAGTCCATAGGCTCATCAAAAAGTGGGTTATTTCTTATATGCATTGTGTTTGTATACTCTCCAATATCACTATCCTAATAGCCTACATCAATATCTAACTCAGAGCTTCCACAAATCTGGTGTGAGCACTCTGATAACTACTTACCACTTTATGTATTATTGGTAAGAGCCAATCCCTCCTGATGTTCAGACACAAAACAAGATATTCCTCTAGGAGATGAAATCTTGTCATTTGATACAAGATATACATCTTCATAAATAGGAGAAATATCCTCACAACTTGCCACATATTCATAAGATAGAGGAACCTCCTTAATTGATATTTCTTTATGCACCTGGGTATCAGTTATCTCATAAGTTGCCCTACAAGGTTATGGCAATTTCCTTTTAGTCTGATAATAAGGGGAAGAATGAGCAATAGGATCATATAGACTTTGAATTCCTCTGTTTTGATCACAATCCTACCCATTTCAATACATTAAGTTTTATGTATTGGTTGATCTGACTTGGGTTTATTTGAACTATCCAGTTTGCATCCCCCTTGGAAAATGGGAGAACAAATGGATCCTTTCTTCATGTTATAACTATTTCCCATAAACACACAATCTTTTATCCTTGTATGTTTCAAATTATTTTCTATACTCATGGCCAAAGAATATGCTTACATCATAGTAGTAGGGTTCCTATCTCTTAGTCGATAACTATCCCTTTCATTGAATGCACCTAGATATATGATCAAACACAGCCTCATTAGGTTTAATATTTTCAGGAATATCCCTCACAATTTTGGAAAATCTTAAATTGAAAGCTGGGATTAATTCCTTATCTACTTTCTCAATCTACATGAGCTCTTTAATCAACACACAATATCTATTCTTTCCCCAAACTATTGCATAAAAGAAAACTTTAAATCTTTCCATGAAAAAATAAACTGATTGGGTAAACATGCAAACCAATCTATAACTTCTGCTTTAAAATTTTGAACAAACAACTTTATGACAACATCCTCATGATCTATTTCACAATCTCCCATTAAGTCACAAAATTCTTGTAGATTGCTGCTAGCTATTTTGGATCTATTATTATTGAACTTTGTTATCTAATCCCTAACTTCATTAGGCACATGGTTTGGAAACCCACAAATATTACTGAAATCAATAGCCTTATACCTTTCCATGATAAATCCACCTTGATAAGAGAAGTGTGATTGCTGAGTATACATCTTAAAATTCTAGAAAATTTTCTTGAATCTATGTAAAATACTTGAAAGAACCTTTGCTACCGGTGTAAACTTCATTTTAATTTTATGAAAAATCAAGAACACCAAACTGCATCACTAGACCTCTTCTCTCATAGAGTTGCCACCTCTGCTTATAGAGGAATAAATTCTGAAAGCCTACTACTTCCTTCAAAAATCAGCTTATGAATCTTGTTTCATAGTAGAGTTATGTAGAACATTATGGCACATGAAACTTATGCATTAGATTTGTATCTATCTCAACGATGAAAAAATAGTAGTGTTGCCATCCTTTTCTTGTAAGGAACATAACAATCTGAACTCTGACTCTTCAATACATATAGGGATTAATTTAGCTAAGACCCTAGGATAAAACATAGTTTAACCTTCGTGTTCCAATAGAGTCACAAATATGTGGGTGACTCAACTAGACAAAAGCTTCTTGATCCTTAGCTATAAGAATGTTGACAATTGTAAGAGAATATATACTTTTAGGATAAGACACAGCTCTCATTTTAGTCCCCTGTAGAGTTGCCAATCTATTGGTTGTTTTAAATTCCCAACCTGATCTCAAGGAAAACAGATCTATAGAATAGTCATTTCCAATAATTGCTATGCCTCAAGGGATTGGACAACAAATAGGAAATTGGGGTTTTCAATCCATCTTTCCTCTACACTTTAGGCTCTGTGAAACCAATGAAGGTGTTCCTATTTTGGATCTTTCCTTTTTGGGGAAAATAGTGTTCTACTCAAATGGACAGGGAGTCCCTGAGATACTTCCTCAATAACATTGTTCTTATAACAGATGTGTTCCTTCTAGATTGCTTAAAGAATGTCTGATAAGTAAAGAGATGGGCTAGATTCTTAAGCTTTAATCCTATTCTTTGCAGAGGAACACATAAGATGAACTTAACTTCTAAAACCTATTGTCAGAAGGGAAAATGTGTTGATTCCTTTAAAATAATTAGGATGATTAAAGGGGCGTATGTTTAGTATAGTATTGATGAATAGATTAGTGCCTATCCAAGGGCCATAGAGTCAAGAAACTTACAGAAACATTAAAGAACTATGATGTAATAAAACTTAGTTTATTGTAAAGATATAATAATGCCTTACATTAAAATAATTTACTAGTCTTGGATTTAACCATACTTAGTTATCCCTGTATATCAATACTACATTCAATATTGTCTTGCAACCATTTATTTTACTACTTGAGTAAATGCCACAAGAAAAATACACAAACACAAGAAAGACTGTGATGATGAATAAAAATGATCCTTAATCAAATATATATTCATAATTGTAGAACTATATACATGAAGTAGGAGATAGTACACTTCAAGACTCAAAATGATTTGTAAAGTAAATTGTTCAATAAATTATAACATGGCCTTTGTATTTCTATCAAGACATCTTAAAACTCAGAATGAAGACTTGAAAACATACGACTGATTCTATTTGTAGAAAAAAAAAACTATTTACAACTCCTTAACTAGATTGATCTCACTTTTCAGACTAATGCTAGAAACATGACCTTGAACCAATAACTTTCACAAGCCTTGAATTCCTATTTATAGAGATGAGTGAGAAGACAAGCTTCAAGATTCAAGACAATAGAAGTTACAAATTTGAGTAACCAAAAGATGAAGCTGCGAGAGGAGGCCGGTGTAACCACTTCACATAGTTATTTTGGTGGGGAATGGGGTCAGGTTTTTGTTGATGGTTGATACATTGTTAGATGTTGTTGGAGCCAGACACTCCTCAAATGCCATCAAAGTATTCAATGAGAGCATTCACTGCTCTACCTTTCCAAGTTGCGGGCTAAAAAATGAGAAAACCTACAAAGAATAATATCAAAAGGAAATCCAGGAAACCTAAACCTCCTTCACTATTTCTTGATTTACTTGCAGTGGTATGATTTCCCCCTCCTAGTTGAGAAGTTTCCAGCAACTTCAACCAGGTAGAAACTTGGGGAATCCACACCTGGTTGGCTTCAAAAGGGCTGGAAGCCAAGCCAAGAGAACAGTAACAACAACAACAATTATCCTTTCATCCCTTATATGTATCATCCTATTGGGCAGTCTCCTTACACCTAGAGTTAATTCTCTGTTAGAAAAATTAGATGTAAGTGAGGGGTAGAGGAAGTTGAGAAGCTTCACTAGTCTAGAAGGAAATCTATCAACTCTCATAAATAAGGAACTACTGGAGCTAGGAGATTAGCCCTCGTGACCCATCATCAGATGATATAAGAGACTAGAGAAGAAGTCACAGAGGCTCTTGATGGATGTTGCTGCTATTCTCTAATTTTCCCTACCCCACCTACTCCAAAGGGAAACACTCCAAGTCTCCTAATTCTGTAAGGACAAGTTGATAGCCATGAGAACAAGAGAATCCGATAGGACTGGGGAGCAAACATAACACAATAGAGTAGGGGAGAGCCATACTATCAACATGTTTTAAACAATATAAGGGATAACACCAACAAATGCCTATTTATAGAATTTCTAGGATACAAGCATACATCCACACATCTTTGGTCTAATAAATTCTAGTTATTTCAAAGCATTCCTATCATAAATGGAAATCTTTTGAAGATTATCATAAATGAACAGAAAGATTGGATCTCATAATTCTACATAACTGAGAACATCACTTCTTACATTGGAAATGCCAGGTCAGGTGTCTTGATTTCCTTAATTTATCAATGTCATCATGTAAAATTTCATCACACAGCAGATGAAATGTCATTCTTGGTAAAAGCATGGATTTCCAAAGGTCAAGCCTGCATAAGCCAAATCTTTCTATTAGTAAATTCCTTCATAGTGGTAGGAATGGAGTCTCTTCACATGCCTGAGTAGTTAATGCTTGAAATGAAGCATCCTCAGATCCAACGCCAACTCATATCTCTGTCACACTTTTGAATTTTGGTCGTCAATCACTATCCTAGCTAGTTTGACTTCAACGGCACCAATTTAACCTTTTACATAGTAGGAAAGTATTCTTTACTTCTCCCAATGATGACCTACCACCTGGATA
This sequence comes from Cunninghamia lanceolata, assembly GCA_027924645.1. Classification (NCBI taxonomy): domain Eukaryota; kingdom Viridiplantae; phylum Streptophyta; class Pinopsida; order Cupressales; family Cupressaceae; genus Cunninghamia; species Cunninghamia lanceolata. The sequence continues at coordinate 9,687,124 of BSBN01001054.1, forward strand.
GTTCTCCCAATCATGATCCCGATAAAATATCCCCTTTGCAATATAGTTAAGACATGATCCACAATTCTGCACTTGAAGGACATGGTCCGAGATATGATCTCGGTAGAATGGCATATGATTGTTAGATCAGCTACACGCGAACATGACAACTCTCCAACAAGTGGTTACATCCCATAGGACTATGACATGGTAGGTCCTTGTTATTTAATGCATTGGTCTCTATTGATGATTGTTTTTACACATTCATAATAAAAGTTAAATTCACAAAATTAACCTAACTGTCTTGAAAGATATGAAGAAATCAATTAAGATTACTTAATCCCAAGTTTCTGTATGGTCAGGTCTTGACCTTGTGGATAATTTAGTAGGTTAAATTTAAAGCTATAATATGCATGGGGCCTTACTTGATTTAAGGTGTTTTATGACTCACTGGACTCGAATTATGCAAAATATCACAAATATCAACATTTTCTTCATTCCTTTGCATAAATTTGTTACTGTATCAAAAAGATTTTATATGATTTATATTAACACAAGATTTTCTTTTCAAATATTATGAAAATTGCCAAATATCAACTCAGTTGTTCATGTTTCCTTCAAATATCAGACAATCTCCTTTAAATCTCTACGTTTAAGCTAAGTATTTCAAATGTTTGGGAAAAGTTAGAGAAATCTAAATTAAACTTCATTCTTCTATAGGATCTAAATGCTCTGTTATTCACGTTGTGAGTAGTACAGCCAACTTGATTAAATCCACAGACTAAACCTTTAAATGTAAGCCCTGAGTATTTTTACGAACATACATTCAAGATTGCAAGCTTTTGGAGAGATAATATTTCAAATATAAACAAGAGCCAGAAAACACTCTTAAAGTAGATGTAGAATTCTAGAGATATTTGTATTCAAAATAAACAATCATATATGATTTACACTGTATGAATGACTCATTGCTTCATCATTCAACTTACACAAAACTTCCAAAATGTTTTACATATATAGTAAGGAAGCTAGATGTTCCACGCATTCCTTATTGTAGACACAGGCGACCTCCTTCTATTCTAAACTAAAATGTTCCTTTATTCAAAATGCTAAGACAAATTACAACTTCCAGCTCTATTCTACAAATCCCTGTGTAAGTCATTACAGAGTAAAGGGGCTCAATATATAGATTTGATTATCTCCAATACGGTCCCAAAACCCTAGTCAATCAACAGTCTATATCTCAAGTGCAACAACGGTGGAAAACAAATCCTGCCAAAATTTTTGAGCAGCATACCCATACTGAGCATAAAGATGCCCTTTGGGAACCCTAACAACCATCAAAATATCTTCACTATCAAAATATCTTTTGTTGCTTTAATCTTTAAATTATGCTTCTTTCCACCTGTATATCTCTTCTCACTGAAATCCTTTACTTCTTTCACTTTTTTTGCAATCTGATCCACCCTTTGTGATGTCATCGCCATTAAAGGTCCACCTTCCATATACCTGCAAACCTGCCAACAGACATTAAAAAGGATTTAAAATTCATGTCATTGCCATCAATTTATACCTCTTCTAAATGTTAGATGGGCATTAATTACAACAATTAATGTGCCAAAAGTTTGGCCTTCTACTTTAGTATTTACGTTTTAAACTTCCTTTTTTATCATTAGTCATACTGTGCATAAATCCCTTTTCTTTGTATGTTCCTTTTGTATGTTCCCCTTGTATGTTTTAACACACAAACATATATGCAAACAACCACGACTAACGTTCTTTCCCTTTTGTCCATACTTTGTACCTTTCACTTTGTATATCGCTCTTGTATATTTTCATGTAGGAGCGCATATACAAACAACCCTATACAAACTTCCTTTCATTACCCTTGATCTCTTTTGATGCTTCCTATTCTTTTGTATATCGAGTTATGTATATCATAAACATACAAGCATCCTAAACATACAAAATCTTTTCAGTATTTAATTTCTTTTTCACATTTGGCTTGTATCTTTAACTTGTATCTTTCACTTTGCATATCGGCTTATATATTGAAGAGATACATTGTTATGATGCAAATATGTTATGCAAGCAGTGGGACCCATCCTACTTTTCATTTGTATCTTTGCAATACAACAACACTTGTATCAAACCCTTAGATACAAGTCCGGATACATACAAACTCTTTTATATGTCCTTTCAGACTTCAACTTTTATAAACCATAGTTTACTTACCTTTCAACTCCGCGGCGTGCATAAAGTGCAATGCATCTTTTAATATACGTTAAGTAGTGATGCATCATTTTAACCAGATTTTAACCTTTCTTGAGTTCTGCCTTGTATGTATATTAAAATGTATGTCTCCAAAATATACATACAAGGGACGAACATACAACAACTTAACCTTATTTCACAATCTTTTCAGTTCCGCACTATGTATATAGCTTTGTATATCTTCTTTGTATGTTTCCCCTTTCGCCAAACATACAAACATAAAATATTCTGACGGACTCAACCAATTATACATTTAAACTTTGAACTTTTTCGGGCCTGACTTGTATGTAAGAATAAAATGTTATCGAAATGCATACAAGTAAAATGACTTAAAAAAACCTAACAACTCCCACATGTGACTCATACCACGACCCGATATACAAATGACTTTGTATATACAACATACAAACTTTCTTATTGTACATTTTACCAAAAACATACATATCTTTCAAAATATTGTGAATTTTAACATGGTTCAAAATGCAACCCTCACTCATTTTTGACAAGGAATTCACCCATATTCAGTACTGATACTTAATGCTATTTTTTCTTTATTTTCAACAAGGTTTGTAACTTTTGCTTCCTTTTCCCTTTTACCACCAAACATGCCCACACACAAAAGCACAAGTCACAGCCATAGCAGGGGTCCTCATTTTGCTGAGTAAAATGGGGCATGTTGTGAGCATCACAACAACTAGCAACCAAAATAAACAATTAAATTAAAACCATTAAAGAAAACTAAATGAAATAAATCCATAATTTCCAACTATCTTTTCTGCAAATCATTATTCAACTTGAGACGTAATGTCTTCAATAAGGTGCATGAATCTTCCCTTCAGTTTAAGTGGGTACACGTGAATAATAATCCTCATCTTGAAAATTAGTTGAACAAACCAGTGACTGATATTAGACTACATAGTTGATGTCATTCCCTCATAGCCAACCGGATAGAGCCTTGCTGCTAGCAGGCATCCATAGCCTCGACAAGGTTATTGTTACAATTCTCCTAAGTAGAGGCCCACTGCCAGCAAGCGTCTATAGCACTGGTAGAGTTACTTAGATGGATTAATCTAGATTTTTAGTAAAATCCAATTTATTATTTTATATTTTTTTGTATTTCATAGACATTTCATAAGATATTACAGTTGTAACTTCATGATGCAAGGAATGATCACTTGCTGAAATTAAGCTGAGAATTGTAATAGTAGCAAGGGTGACCTCTAATTTTTCACCTAATATCTACACTGGTATGTTCAACAAACCCAAGGATTTTAGGTGTGTCATTGTGAGAAACTTCCCTTGAAAACTCAACCCACAGTTATTGAATACAAAATTTCACAAGTCAAACAACTTTCTACATTCATGACAGTCACAAGTTATGCATAAATTTCAAATAATTAGCCTGAATGTTTTGAATTTTCTATTGTTTTCATTGGTTGTCAGTCTGCTCCTGCATACTTCAAAACAAAAACAAACATCCCTACTAAGGAAACACAACACACAAACCAACAAACACAACAAAACAAAAAACAAAAAGAACAAAGCAAAAACAAACACCAAACAAAACAAAACAAAAAACAACCCAAAACTGTACACTATTTACATTATGATACACATAAACTAACTATCCTCACCTCAAGCCTGAAAGTAATGTTTCAAGTGCTGGCCATTAACTAGTAATGGCACATCATCCCCAGTCAAGGTCTTGAGCCTGAAAGTATTGTCTCCTATTATTTCTGCGACCTGTAATGGACCTAACCATAATTTGTCAAATTTTCTATGATTTCCTTTCTTTTCATGTGCTTTATCCCAGCACAGCACTAAGTCTAATATTCTAAACATTTTGACTCTTTCTCTTTTATCAAACCATCTTTTGACTACTGTTTGATGTTTGGCAAATTTCTCAATGGCTTGATCTCTTTTCTCATCTTTGTAACATTTGTATTATTCTGGCCTCTCTATGATCATCAAAGCCTAAATATTCATTAGCAAACTTCCAGACTGGTATTCTTAAATTCAATGGAAGTATGGGATTAGTCCCATAAACTAAGTGATAAGGTGCATTACCTAAGGCTGACTTAACCTTAGTCCTATCTACCCACAGCGCATATTTCAACAATGTGTTCCACTCTCTAGGATTCTTTTTAGTTAGCTTCTTGATTATATCAAATAAATTTTTGTTTATAGACTTAGGTAACCCATTCCCCTGAGGATAATAATTTGAAGAAAAATTTAAAACTATCCCATATTCAAATGCCCATTTAGAAAATTTCAAAGAAGAAAATGCAGGGCCATTATCACATACTAGCGAATAGGGAGTTTCAATCCTGGTTATGATGTTTTCTTCAAGGAACTTGATAACTACCTCAGTAGTAGAGAACTTGCAACATGTGGCTTCAGTCCACCTTGTACAGTACTCAGTTACTATTAGTATAAACTTATGTCCTACAGATGACGGAGGATTTATGACCCCAATGAAATCTAAGCCCCATTGTGCAAATGGTCTAGACTCAATCACTGGCTGTAATGGATTAGCCTAATTTCTTCCCTTGTTTGTTGTAGTTTGACAAGTGTGACAACTTCAAATGTGACTCTCAGTATCTTTGAACATTGTAGGCCAGTAGTACCCTACTCTTAATATCTTTTACGTTGTAGCTAAATGAGAACCATGAGTAGTTCCATATTTGTCGTGTAATTCTGACAACACATTATCTGCTTCAACTCTGTTTAAACATCTTAAATATATTCCTTCATGGTTTTCTTAAATAGAAGACCTCCTTGTACCATTTACTTTTGTGATTTGATATTTAAAGCTCTCTTCTGGGAAGATTTCATCTTACTTGGATATTTCCCTAATATCAGAAAAGTGTTCAAATCATTATACCATCCTAATGCATCACTAGAATTCAACACATACTATTGTTTCACCAAATTTGGATCTGTGTTTTCTATGGTTTGTACTAATGCTTGTCCTCTGACTAATTTCATTGGAATAATTTCCATATCAAACTCTTGCAATGTTGTAATCCATTTGGCTCTTTTCTCTCTAGGCTCATTCTGCATCAGCAGCATCTTCACGGCTGCATCTGGTACTATGGCTTTAACCTGACTGCGTAAGATATAATGTCTGAACTTTTTCGTTGCTCTTACTAATGCAAACACCTATCTTTTTGTATCAAGATATTTCAATTGTCCATCCTTCAGGGGTGCATTCATGAAGGCTATGGGTTTTTCTTCATTGTCTTCTCCCTTTTGTGTCAAAGTAGCTGCAACTGAATGTGAAGATGTAAAAGAATAAATGTAAAATGGCTTTGTATAATCTGGACTTGTCAACACAGGAGCATCAGAAATGGGTTCCTTAATATCTTCAAATGCAGCTTTAGCTACTGGTGTCCATTCTATCTTTGCATCCTTCTTCAGCATGGTGTTTAATGGTTGCACAATTTCTGCAAACCCTGTAATAAACTTCCTGATAAAATTAATCTTACCAAAAAATGACTTTAGTTCTTTCTTATTTTTTGGTAATTGCAATTTCTATATTCGTTCTATTCTATCAGGATCAATACATATCCCATTTTCAGAAATGACATGCCCTAATAATTTTCCTTCAGTTACGTCAAATGAACATTTCTTTGGGTTAAGCGAAACCCCGTACCTTTCACATCTTTTAAGTACTCTTCTCAGATCTTTAGCATGAGTGGATGCATCTTTAGAGTAAATAGTTAAATCATCCATATAAATAACAATGCACTTACCTGACAATCTATAGAATGCAATGTCCATGGCTCGCTGAAAAGTGGCACCTGCATTGATTAGACCAAAAGGCATTCTTCTGTATGCATAATTTCCCCATTTACAAGTAAAAGTGGTCTTCAACCTATCCTCTTTATCTATTAAGACCTAGTTATATCCCGAGAATCTATCTAAGAAAGACATCATTTTAGCCCCATTCACTGCTTACAACACTTCATCTATTGGAGGCAAAGGATAATTATCTTTTTCAGATGCGTTGTTCAAATTTCTAAAATCTACACATAACCTAATGTCTCCACTTTTCTTTCTCATAGGTACTAAATTAGCTACCCAGGTTAAATGTCTAGCTAGCAAAATTATTCTGGCAGACAACAATTTTTCCACTTCTTCAAAGATTAAAGGCTCTAAAATAGCATTCACAGGCCTTTGTTTCTGCCTAAATGGTTTAACATCAGGTTTCAAAGGTATTACATGAGTTATGATGGATGTATCATATGTTTTCAAATCTTCATACGTCCATGCTATGATATGTTTGTACTCTTTCAGAACATCCACAATTTCTTTTCTCAACTCTTCAAAGCAAGCCTTTCCAATAAGTATATTTTGTGGACTCTGCTCTATTCCAAAGTTATATGGATCACACTTACCTCCCTCAGTTTTGGGCAAATCTTTTTGTCTTACTACCCCATCAAAGTCAAAAATCTGTTCTAACTCGATCACTCCCTTAGGTAAAAAATTGCTTTTCAGGTTGATTATGTCTTGTTCATCCCAAGACACATCAAGCTTTTCCTATTCATCAATAATTTGAGCCTCAAAGGCCTCATTACAAGTTAGAAAATCCATAATTTGTTGATCCCCTCCAAATACTTGGAAATGAGTAACATTATCTGGTAGACTAGGAAAATTTACTAATTCAACAACAAATCATTTTAAACCTGACAATGTTAAGGGTTCCAATGTGCTAGCAGCAACTGCTAATGCATCTGGTCTATGGTTCAATTCTCTAGGGATATGTTCTATGTTGAAAGCATCAAATGAATCTATCAAATCCCACACCCTATGCCTATAAGAAACCATCTTTTTGTAATTACATGCATACAACTTCCTTACTTGTCTGACTACTAACTCAGAATCTGAAAATACCCTGATCATTTTTACCTTTTTCTTGATAGCCATAACAAGTTCATAAATCAAAGCTTCATATTCTACAACGTTGTTAGTACAAGAAAATTGTAGCCTATATGCTACTAAATATGACTTACCATGAGGATCTATAAGCTCCACACCTGCACTTGCACCTTGTTTAGATTTAGATCCATCACATTTTAATGTCCACATGCCATCTTTATTCTTTTGACCCTTCACTTTGGCATGTTTTACTTTTTCTATCACATGTGAGGTGTTATCTTACTCATTCATAGGCAATTCATTTTGACCTACTTGCATATTTATACTTAAGGTTTGTAAATTAGAATGACAAATACTCTTGTCCTCTATTTCTTTTTTTAAATCTGGGATCAACACATCTATGTTATTCTGAAAGTATCTCTCTGGTTGATTAGGACTAACCTTTCCTTCTTAGTCCTACTCCCTTTATGTATTTTATGTATTGATATTCAATAATATCTCTGCACATTCCACAATTTTCTTCAGAATGAGGTCTATCGTGGACTCTACACATGTTTTTATACAATTTGCATTGAACTAGAATATTTTGTTCCATGCACCTTTCCATTTCTTGTCTATTGACCTGACAAAAACTGTTTATTGCATTGCTTTCTTCATTAGAAGAATTTCCATCAGACTCAATGAACAATATTGTTTCCTTACTGACATGTTTTTCTCTAAAATTTAACATCAGGATTTCTTCAATTTGTACTCCCTAGTCAGTGATTCTATAAACACCAGGTTCAACAGAAGCATACAATATCTCATTAGTCCTATTGTATTTTGTATTCATGTGTTTCATCCTAGGTTCTTCTTCTATCCTGATCTGATTTGGAACACCCCTCCAAGGTAACCACATATGTGAAAAATTAGTTGCCATATATCCATTCAATGTTTTAGACTAGTCTCTACTCAACAACATCCCATAATTCATAGGTATATCTACTATATGAATGTCAATAAATTGACTTACGCTAGGATCTGAGGCTAATTGTATTTGAATCTGCATTAGTTCTCCTATCACATTAACCTCAGTTTTATCCAAGTGTGTAACAACCTTGGCAGATTTGGTAGGAGTCAGCCCTAAAGTTTTGCATATTCCTAAAGGCATTACATTAGCTAATGCACCAGAATCTACCATGCAATTATGTATGTTCTTTCAACACATTCTAATGGTTAACAAGAAAGGAGGAGCATCCCTCTTATCTGCATACATCACCACATTAGTGTTGGAAGGCTGCTCAATTTTCTTACCCTTTTCTTTGGGATGTGAATCTCTACTAGGAACAATCTCATCAGTAGAAACGTCACCTGTCACAGATGTATCCAAGGACTTTATGAAAGCATTTATGACCCCTAGACTTTTCAATAATTCACACAATGGTATACTGACCTTAATTTTCTTTATCTCTTCAGATAAATAACTCATCAACCTCATTATTTCTACTGTCTTTATTTTAATTGTTTGGACTTTTTGTGCTATTGTTCTATTATTTGCATGATGATTAGCCTTCAGTATAGCAGGATTATTACTAGCATTTTGATCTAAGGGAGTATTGAAATTGTTAGGAGGAGTGGAAGTAATGAAAGGACCTCCTGGCCTAGTGTTATTTCTCAAATTGTAGGTGTGATTTTTGTTTGACTACTGAAGAGCCTGTACCTCTTCTGTTTCATATAACACTTCATTTTCAGTTTCAAAGGGAAACTGAAATGCATTTAGTACAAAGGCTGATTCAAGATATAGGTTCTCACAAAAATAAGGTTCATTCTCTAACAATTGATCCTCTTCTTCTCTAGTTTCAAAGGTAAAAGTCTCTAAGACTAAAGCAGTCTCATATCCTGAGGGCACTACTTCATTACCTTTAGGAATGAGAAACTCAGAAGTGGGAGCCTGTACATCTACATTGAAAATACTAGCTACTAAATGGAATTAAGGACAATCTAGTTCAACATGGGCACTGGTATTATGAATTTTGCACCAATTCTTCAAGGCTACATTGGCCATTTGAATTCTAGCTGTTTGTTTTGTATCCTGATTATCTAAATTCTCAAATGGAGAAGCTAGAGTGCCATTATTTGGTCCTGTGTTCCATGTCATACGTGGCCTTGGCTGATTTTAATTCCTATTGTTGTTACCCCAAGCCCTGTTATCTACCATAGGTCCTCTATTTTGCGTCGGTTGTCTTGGATTATGATTTTGATTCTGATTATAATTCTAGTTTTGATTTGAACTCTGACCCTGGTTATAATTCTGATTATGATTCTGCTTATGGTTTGGGTTGTAGTTATGACTATAGCTTTGGTTATGGTTTTGACTGTATCCTTGGTTGTTTCTACCATAGAAATTTTCATTTCTCAATTGTGTCATTTCAGTAGTCAATCTTCTCAAGTGTGCAGTAATTTCTTTGATTTCTTCTCTTTCCTCTTGTGCCTTTGCCACAAATGTATCTTGAGGAGGTTGGAAGAAAGATTTACCATTACTCTGATTATTATTGGTAGTGTTACTAGTATAAGGGACTATGGACTGGATTGGGGCAGGATTATACACAGGTGTGTATGTAGGAACTAGATTCAATAATGGAGTGTTATGTGTAGGGACTCCATTCCAAGGTTGTGTTTGATTTTGGATCCCAAGATTTCCTCCATTGAGAAATGGATTATAAGTTGTTTGCCTCATCTCTTGGTTTACTGAGGTTGCCTTCTTATAGGCTTTAGATATTGTATCTATGTCAACTTTTCTTTTGACAAACATAGCCACTAGTGGATCTAAGGCAACATAATAAATGGCTAACAATGTATCTGCATTTATTGTGTAAGAAGCTACCAACTTAGGATAGGCCTTTTGAAACCTGTCATTAAAATTATCAATCATCTCTCCTTAACCTCTCTTTATTGCAGCCAATTTGTGATATGAGGTGGAAGGATCTATTGGACCTCTAAATCTAGACAAAAATGTTTCTTCCATAAGTGCCCAAGAAGAAATGTAACCATTAGGCAAGTTAACATACCAGTTAGAAGCCTACTCATTGAAGGTGTAATGAAACAACCTACACATAATATCCTCATATTGTAACCTGGCCCTAAAGTATGCCTCCTTAAATATCCTAATGTGATCTTCTGGATCCTAATGCAATTGGTATTTAGGAGATATCTTTTCAGGATTCTTTGGCATCTCATTATAGTCAAGGAATGTTATAGGAGAATTAACACTAAAGTAAGCCATTGCAGGTACTTGTGCTTGACCCAGACCTTGGGGAATACTTGGATTTTTGGGAGGACTGGGACCTCTAGGAGGACTAGGACCAAGATTTAAAGATCTAAATGAAGAACTGTCAGGACTCACAATGATATGAATACTAAAATATGATCCAGAAGGCATTCCAGATAAACCTCCTACGTGTGATATTCTAGAATTCCAAATCAAAGGACCTTTACTTTACCTTTTATCAGGTAATTGCACAAATATATCTTCTAAACTAGATCTAGACCTAGTTACTCTATTACTACTATGACCCAGCTTTACTTAGAACAAACCTTAACTCTAATCAGGCCCTTCTTCTAGTGCCAAATACTATTGATGATTATTTTTACACATTCATAACAAAAGTTAAAATTCACAAAATGAACCTAACTGTCTTGAAAGATATGAAGAAATCAATTAAGATTACTTAATCCCAAGTTTCTGTATGGTCAGGTCTTGACCTTGTGGATAATTCAGTAAGTTAATGTGAAGCTGTAATATGCAAGGGGCCTTACTTGATTTAAGGTGTTTTATGACTCACTAGACTTGAATTATGTAAAATATCACAAATATCAACATTTTCTTCATTCCTTTGCTTAAATTTGTTACTGTATCACAAAGATTTAATATGATCTATATTAACACAAGCTTTTCTTTTCAAATATTATGAAAATTGCCAAATATCAACTCCATTGTTCATGTTTCCTTCAAATATCAGACAATCTCCTTTAAATCTCTACGTTTAAGCTAAGTATTTCAAATGTTTGGGAAAAGTTAGAGAAATCTAAATTAAACTTCATTCTGCTACAAGATCTAAATGCTCTATTATTCACGTTGTAAGTAGTACAGCCAACTTGATTAAATCCATAGACTAAACCTTTAAATGTAAGCCCTGAGTATTTTCACTAACATATATTCAAGATTGCAAGCTTTTGGAGAGATAATATTTCAAATACAAACAAGAGCCAGAAAACACTCTTAAAGTAGACGCAGAATTCTAGAGATATTTGTATTCAAAATAAACATTCATATATGATTTACAATGTATGAATGACTCCTTGCTTCATCAATCAACTTACAGAAAACTTACAAAATGTCTTACAGATACAGTAAGGAAGCTAGATGTTCCACGCATTCCTTATTGTAGACATAGGCAACCTCCTATTTTAAACTAAAATGTTCCTTTATTCAAAATGCTAAGACAAATTACAATTTCTATCTCTGTTCTACAAATCCCTGTGTAAATCATTACAAAGCAAAGGGGCTCAATATATAGATTTGATTATCCCCAATATGGTCCCAAAACCCTAGTCAATCAACGGTCTATATCTCAAGTGCAACAGCAACGGTGGAAAACAAATCCTACCAAAAATTTCTGAGCAGCATACCCATACTGAGCATAAAGATGCCCTTTGGGAACCCTAACAACCATCAAAATATCTTCACTATCAAAATATCTTATGTTGCTTTAATCTTTAAATTATGCTTCTTTCCACCTGTATATCTCTTCTTACTGAAATCCTTTACTCCTTTCATTTCTTTTGTGATCCAATCCACCCTTTGTGATGTCATTGCCATTAAATCTCCACCTTCCATATACCTGCAAACCTGCCAACAAAAATAAAAAAGGGATTTAAATTTCATGTCGCTGCCATCAATTTATACCTCTTCTAAATGTTAGATGGGCATTAATTACAACAATTAATGCACCAAAAGTTTGGCCTTCTACTTCAGCATTTGCGTTTTAAACTTCCTTTTTTATCGTTAGTCAAACTGTGCATACATCCCTTTTCTTTATACATTCCTTTTGTATGTTCCCCTTGTATGTTTTAACACACAAACATATATGCAAACAACCACGACTAACGTTCTTTCCCTTTTGTCTATACTTTGTACCTTTCACTTTGTATATCGCTCTTGTATATTTTCCTGTATGAGTGCATATACAAACAACCCTATACAAACCTCCTTTCATTACCCTTTATCTCTTTCGATGCTTCCTATTCTTTTGTATATCAGGTTATGTATATCATAAACATACAAGCATCCTCAACATACAAAATCTTTTCAGTATTTAATTTCTTTTTCACGTCCGGCTTGTATCTTTAATGTGTATCTTTCGCTTTGCATATCGTCTTGTATATCGAAGACATACATTGTTATGATGCAAATCACTTATGCAAGAGGTGGGACCCATTCTACTTTTCATTTGTATCTCTGTGATACAACAACACTTGTCTCAAACCCTTAGATACAAGTCCAGATACATACAAACTCTTTTGTATGTCCCTTCGGACTTCAACTTTTATAAACCATAGTTTACTTACCTTTTGGCTCCACGGCGTGCATAAAGTGCAATGCATCTTTTAATATACATTAAGTAGTGATGCATCATTTTAACCAGATTTTAACCTTTCTTGAGTTCTACCTTGTATGTATATTACAATGTATGTCTCAGAAATATACATACAAGGCACGAACATACAACAACTTAACCTTATTTCACAATCTTTTCAGTTCTTCGCTATGTATATAGCTTTGTATATCTTCTTTATATGTTTCCCCTTTCACCAAACATACAAACATAAAATACGTCTGATGGATTCAACCAATTATGCATTTAAACTTTGAACTTTTTCGGACCCAACTTGTATGTAAGAATAAAATGTTATCGAAATGCATACAAGTAAAATGACTTCAAAAAACCTGACAACTTCCACATGCGACTCATACCACGACCCGATATACAAATGACTTTGTATACAAGTGACCTTGTATACAAATGACTTTGTATACGAGTGACCTTGTATACAAATGACTTTGTATATACAAACAGCTTTGTATATGCAACATACAAACCTTCTTATTGTACATTTTACCAAAAAAATACATATCTTGCAAAATATTGTGAATTTTAACATGGTTCAAAAAGCAACCCTCACTCATTTTTGACAAGAAATTCACCCATATTTAGTACTAGTACTTAATGCTATTTTTTCTTTATTTTCAACAAGGTTTGTAACTTTCACTTCCTTTTCCCTTTTACCACAAAACAGACCCACACACAAAAGCACAAGCCACAGCCACAACAGGGGTCCTCATTTTGCTAAGGAGTAAAATGGGGCATGTTGTGAGCATCACAATAGTCTCGTCCCTCAGAAAGTCATGGATCAAGATTCCATCATTTCATGAATCGGTGAGGCACACTGATTAATAACCCAGTGAAATGGCAAAGGAACAAAAAGTATAACATCAAAACATGCCCCTCTCCAACTAGATATTTTCTTGTATACACAACAAGTTGCAAATATGTGTCTAAGTGGTGTTGTCATTGATGTCAACATATTATTGTTGCCATTGATGTCAACTGTATCCTATTTTTCTATCTGTATAGAAGACTGGATTGTTGAGGATATTGAGAAAATTAATAACAATAAATGCATGCAGACCTTATGGCTGTGTAGAGGATTGTCAAAGGTTGCTCCAATTAAAAATTGAGAGATCCACATGAAGATATGAAGAAGTTATGGCCATCTAAGTAGAACTAGATTTTGTAGTATTTAGAAGAGATAGTGTGATAGTAAGTTGGTCTGGATTGCTCTGCAGTGAAATATCTTAGTATATGAATCTGAAGGCATGTTTGGGAAGTCAGTGTCTATCATCAACTCCAATGATTCATGGTTTGGAGGTCCGCAAACTATCCTTCTAGTTTGACAGTCATCACAGAGAGTGTTCTTGAGGTTCCAAAGGAAGATTCAAATGTTTCTGGTAATATGGTTTAGAGTGAATGTTATTAGTGATTTCAATCTGATTGTGGAGGTCTCTGGATTGTGTGGCTACTATGTTGGAGGTCCGCATTGAAGTTTAAGTTTTTTAATTGAAGATTTCTTCTTTAAGGTTGATGTTCTTCCCAGTCTTGGCCGACCGGATGTTCCTAGCATGTTGTGGATGCCTTAAGGGAATTTTTATGAAGCGTGGAGTGGTTGTAGAAGTAGATTCAAGTCTCAATTGTGTTTGGCTGACATTGTGATGATCCACATCAAGTTTAGCTAACCTTGTTGATCATTCCAAGGTTGATGAAGCATATAAATACTTGTTGAAGAGTCATTGAAAAACATCCTTGTGCAAATTAGATAAAATTTGAATAAAGGATCAGGAGTAGAGCAGAGAAGAAAAGGAGTGATAGCAGTATAGAATGTGAAGAATAATTTGGGGAAAAGAAAAAATATTTGACCATTCATTGAAACTAAATAAGGCATGAAGTAGATGATATTTCTTAGTTATTCCTTTCTATTCTAAATAAATTATGTAGGCAGTGAGCCACTCTTTTGAGTAGTGAGCTCTGGGCAGTGCACCCAAAGGCATGTGCCTTCTATTTTTCTAAAGTACTTTTAATAGGGTACAAATCTTTATGGGTTAACCCCCACTGTGGTTTTTCCCTTAACTGGGTTTCCACGTCAAAATCTTGGTGTCAAGTGTGTTGATTATATTTATGCTCTTATGTTGTTGATCTATGCTTTAATGTTTACATCATTCATCTAATAGTAAGATAATAAAGAAGGTTAAAGAGAAGAAAAAATAATTATTATGGACAACTGATTCACCCCCCCTCTCAGTTGTCTGGTCTAATTCCATCAATTGGTATTAGAGCGAGATCCTCTTCTAAAAGCCTAACTGCTTGAGGAGATCTAGGATGTCGACCTATAAGAAGGATAGTTTGAGATTTGATGGAACAAATTATTCTATTTGGAAGAATCGCATTGAGTGCCATTTACAATGCATGGGTGATGCCTATTGGGTGATAACCATTGTTGAGTATAAACCTCCAGAAAAAGGTCCTTCAACTCCAGATCAAATCAAAGGTTCTAAAAATAATTTGCAAGCTAAAGAAGCCTTATTGAGTTCCCTGACTGATTCAGAAATGACAAATGTGTTTGGTCTAAAAATTGCTTATGAAATTTGGAAAAAGTTGGAGTTTCTGTATGAAGGTGATAAATATGTCAAATGCACCAAGATATAAAGTCTGAGAGGAAAATTTGAAACTATGAGGATGAATGAAGATGAAAACATCACAATCTACATGCAAAAGATAAATGAATTTGTGTGTGGTATCAGGTGTGCTGGTGGAACTTTGGAAGAATCAGAGATTGTATCAAAAGTGCTCAGATCTTTACTTGATTCATACAAACATAAGGTTGTAGCAATAGAGGAGATCAGGACTATCTCAAATGTTACAAGAGATAATCTAGTTGGCAAAATTTTAGCTTTTGAATTAAGTGAGTTTGGTGATTCTCTTCCCAAGTCTGAATCTACATTTAAGGCTAGTGTATATGGAAAAGAAAAATATGATCCGAGTGAAAGCTCTTCTACAAGATCAAATAGATTCATGAAGACTAGGAAGGATCTTGAAGATGTTGAAATTGAAATTGCAGATCTTGAAGCTCTTCTTGCAAAAAGATTGCCAAGAGGATCCGATAAGTATGAAGGAAATTTGCCACTCAAATGTTTTGCTTGTAATAAGATTGGTCATTTTGCCTCAAGATGTTCGGAGAGGTTTTCAAAACCAAACCCTAACAGATATAGAAATTAGAACAAATGCTATGTCTAAGAAACTAGAGGAGTCACAGATGATGAATCTAATCATGGAGGTTCCCCTAAAAATGATTGGGTGGTCATTACCATCAAAGAAGAAGATCCGGTGTCCACTAAATCTGTTAATATGGAAAGTACCTTGGCCACTCAGGTTGTTGAGAAAGATGAATGGTTGATTGATAGTGGATGTTCTCATCATATGACTAGAGATAAGAGTAAGTTTGTGAATTTTGAAGATTATGAAGGTGGGCTTGTAAAATTTGGAGATAACTCAACTAGTAGAATCTATGGTAGAGGATCCATCTCTTTTAATGGTAAGAATAGCACCAATGATGTTCTATATGTGGAAGGAGTGAAACATAATCTTCTCATTGTTGGACAGTTGGTTGATAAAGGTTATGATCTTCAATTCAAGGATGGAAAGTGTAGAATCTTGGAGAGTTTCGGAACTAAAATTGCATCCGGTACTCAAACTAAAGGTAACATTTTTCACTTAAGTAGCTTTGGAAAAAGTTGTTTGATTCCTTAGATAGATCAAAGTTGGTTATGGCATAGGAGGATGTGTTATGTGAATTTTGATAACATTGTCAAAATAAGTACCACTCAGGCTATAAGAGATCTTCCAAAGCTTGTGAAACCTAATAGCATGTGTAGAGAATGTCAATTGGGGAAATAGAGCAAAATTTCATACAAAAGTAAGGAACAACTTTCAAATGGTCGATTGGAACTAGTACATACTGATCTCTGTAGTCTTGCTAGAATTAGGAGTGTGCAAGGAGATAGATATTTCATGTTGCTGATTGATGACTACTCCAGAATGATGTGCATAACCTTCCTAAAAAAATAGACGCTCTTGACAAATTTAAGGTGTTCAAAGTGATGGTGGAAAATGAAATTGGTGAAAGATTTAAATGTCTGAGATGCGACAGAGGTTGATAGTTTAGCTCTCATGAGTTTGGTGCTTTTTGTGAAAAGCATGGCATAAAAAGATAGTTATCTGCTCCTACGACTCCCCAACAAAATGGAGTTGTGGAAAGAAAGAACCAGACCATTCAAGAAGCTGCCAGAACTATGATGATGGAAACAAATGTTCCTCAAGTTTATTGGAGAGAAGTTGTTAGTACTATTGTCTACACTCTTAACTAGGTGCAGATCAAAGGCAATGCTGGTAAGACCCCTTATGAACTATGTTTTGGTCATCCTCCTACAATGATATATTTTAGAGTTTTTGGTAGTAAATGCTATATCAAAAGAGATGAGGATTTAGGCAAGTTTGATAGAAGAAGTGATGAGGGGATATTTTTGAGATACTTTACTCAAAGTAAGGCTTACCGGTGCTTTATCAAGAGATTGAAAAAGATTGTTGAAAGTGCTAATGTTAGAGTTGATGAAAGCAAGGAAGGACATTCCAGGTTCTGTGGATATGATTTAGATAATCAAAATGAAATCTGAAGTCAAGGAAAGTTAGTTCAAACTCTGACTCAGATGCAAATTGATCTAGAAACCCTAGAGATTTAAGGAATTAGTACAGATGTTGAGGAACAAGATCAAGAAATAGAAGCCCAAGTAATTCCCAAAACCCCCAGGTATGTAAGAATGAATCATCCTAAAGATCAAATCATAGGAGATAAAAATAGAGGTGTTCGAACGAGAAGAGTTGTTGAAGATCAAGAAGAGATTTCTTTGATTTCAAAAATTGAACCTAAATCAGTAAGTGAAGCTTGCAATGATGAAAACAGGGTTAAGGCAATAGAATTGATGCAAATTGAAAATAATCACACTTGGGATCTTGTTCCCAGATTCGAGGACAAAAATGTGATTGGAACCAAATGGGTCTTCTGGAATAAACTGAATGAAGATGGTGAGGTTGTAAGAAACAAGGCAAGGTTGGTATGTAAAGGTTATTCTCAAGTGGAGGGAATTGATTTTGAAGAAAATTTTGCTCCAGTGGCAAGGATAGAAGCAGTCAAATTATTTCTTACTTTTGTTGCTTTCAAAGATTTTAAAGTTTATCAGATGGATGTTGAATCAGCTTTTCTAAATGGAGATTTGGAGGAAGAAGTATACATTGAGCAACTAGAAGGATTTCAGTTGTCTGATTAGGGAGATATGGTTTGTAGACTAAGAAAAGCTTGTATGGACTCAAGCAAGCTCTAAGAGCCTGCTATGCTAGATTGGATAAGCATTTGCTTAAGCTAGGATTTAGTAAAGGTACTACTGATAGTAATCTCTACTTCAAGATAAATCATGAGGACATTCTAATTGTTGAGGTCTTTGTTAATGATATCATTTTTGGTGGAAATGAATGCATGTGAAAAGCATTTGTTGATCAGATGAAAAGTGAGTTTGAGATGTCAAAGTTTGGTGAGATGAATTTCTTCCTAGGTCTGCAAATTGTTCAGTCAGAAAAAGGTATCTTCATATCTCAGTCCAAGTATGTGAAAAAATTATTGAAGAAGTTTGGAATGGAAGACTCAAAGCCATTAGGTACTCCTATGGTAACTGGATGCAAGCTAAGCAAAGATGATGACTCCCTAAAGGCAAATCAGAAAAGATATAGATTAATGATTGGAGGATTACTCTATCTGACTCAGACCAGACCTAACATCATGAATGCAGTTGGACTTGTTGCTAGATTTCAATCTGATCCAAAAGAATCCCATGTTGTGGCAGTCAAAAGAATTTTTAGATATCTCAAGGAGACAATTGATTATGGGCTATGGTATCCAAAGGACAATGATTTTACTCTTCATGCATATATAGATGTTGATTGGGTAGGAGATGTGGATGACAGAAAAAGTACTAGTGGCGGTGCATTCTTCTTGGGAAGAAGATTGGTCTCTTGGATGAGGAAAAAGCAAGAAACAATTTCTCTGTCTACTTTAGAGGTAGAGTATATAGCTGCAACAAATAATTATTCTCAAGTTCTATGGATGAATCAAATGTTGATGGACATCAGTGTTGTGTTTGAGGAGCCAGTCACAATCTTTTGTGATAATTCAAGTGCTATAAGCATTTCCAAGAATCCGGTATTGCATTCAAAGACAAAACTTATATCTATCAAGTTTCACTTCTCAAGAGAGAAAGTTAATGAGAATGAAGTCAAGCTAGAGTTTGTATCCTCCAAAGATTAGATTGCAAATATCTTCACTAAGCCACTTCCCAAAGATACTTTTGAGTATCTTAGAGAGAAGAAGTTAGGGGTAATTACCCCTCCTGATCAGAACTAAGATGCACTATGGTGCATCAGTCCGGTGGAATTTACAGTCATATTTTGTGATCCAGATTGATGTTAAGAAGGTACTACTCAAAGGGAGAGTAATCAATATGCAAATTTTGGGATCAGTCTAAAGAAAAAAGGGAGAAAAGATAGCAAATATGTGCCCTTTTCCATTGATGTCAAAGGGGGAGAGAAGTCATGTGAAAAACTAGTGGCTGATGTAAGGGGATCAATAAAGGAAGTAGTTGTAGAAATGAGAAGAAAAAGGGGAGAATTTCGTGTCTTGATGGTTAAATTTAGTTTTTCACATCATATGTTTCCATCAATGACAAAGGGGCATATTGTTGCAAATATGTGTCTAAGTAATGTTGTCATTGATGTCAACATATTCTTGTTACCATTGATGTCAACTATATCCTATTTTGTTGTTTGTATAGAAGACCAGATTGTTGAGGATATTGAGAAAATTAATAACAATAAATGCATGTGGACCTTATGGCTATGTAGAGGATTGTTAGAGGTTGCTCTAGTCAAGAATTGAGAGATCTGATGAAGATATGAAGAAGTTATGGCCATCTGAGTAGAACCATATTTTGCAGTATTTAGAAGAGATAGTGTGATAGTAAGTTGGTCTAAATTGCTCCGTAGTGAAATATCTTGGTCTGCGGCTCTGAAGACATGTTTAGGAAGTCAGTGTGTATCATCAACTCCAGTTGTTTGTTGTTTGGAGGTCCGCAAGCTATCCTTCTATTTTGACAGTCATGACAAAGTGTTCTTGAGGTTCATGAGGAAGATTCAAATGTTTCTGGTAATATGGTTTAGAGTGAATATTATTGGTGATTTCAATGTGTTTGTGGAGGTCTCTGGATCATGTGGCTACTATGTTGGAGGTCCGCGTTGAAGTTTAAGTTTGTTAATTAAAGATTTCTTCTTTAAGGTTGATGTTCTTCCCAGTCTTGGCTGACCGGACGTTCCTAGCATGTTGTAGATGTCTTAAGGGAATTTTATGAAGCATGGAGTGGTTGTAGAAGTAGATTCAAGTCTCAGTTGTGTTTGGCCAACAATGTGATGATCATCGTCAAGTTTAGCTGAACTTGTTGATCATTCCAAGTTTGATGAAGCATATAAATACTTGTTGAAGAGTCATTGAAAAACATCCTTGTGCAAATCAGATAAAAATTAAATAAAGGATCAGGAGCAAAGCAGAGAAGAAAAGCAGCAAGAGCAGTACAGAGTGTGAAGAAGAATTCATGGCAAAGCAAAAATATTTGAACATTCATTGAAACTGAATCAGGCATGAAGTAGATGCTATTTCTCAGTTATTCCTTTATGTTCTAAATAAATTCGG
This sequence comes from Cunninghamia lanceolata, assembly GCA_027924645.1. Taxonomy (NCBI): domain Eukaryota; kingdom Viridiplantae; phylum Streptophyta; class Pinopsida; order Cupressales; family Cupressaceae; genus Cunninghamia; species Cunninghamia lanceolata. The sequence continues at coordinate 9,707,698 of BSBN01001054.1, forward strand.
TAGGCAGCGAGCCTCTCGTTTGAGTAGTGAGCTCTGGGTAGTGTGCCCAAAGGCATGTGCCTTCTATTTTTCTAAAGGACTTTAAACATGGTACAAATATTTGTGGGTTAACCCCCACCATGGTTTTTTCCCTTTACCAGGTTTCCACGTTAAAATCTTGGTGTCAAGTGTGTTGATTATATTTCTTCTCTTATGTTGTTGATCTATGCTTTAATGTTTACATCATTCATCTGATAGTAAGATAATAAAGAAGGTTAAAGAGAAGAAAAAATAATTAGTGGACAACTGATTCACCCTCCCCTCTCAGTTGTCTAGTATAATTCCAACATAGCAGCCACATGTCAAACTTCTGTGGTTCCATGATCATGAGAAAGACCCTTTGATGAAGCATGGCGAAAAGGTAGAAATACAAAGAAACCATTTTATATTGTTTGGAGCCCACCATCCTTCCTTCCATGGTAGTCACTGACTAACTGTCACCTTTTCTGCAAATCATCAGGCACCAACTCCATCAACATTTTATCTCTGGCAGATTGGTGTAAACAAATCCACTATCACCACCTGTCAAAAAAAAGAGTTAGTAGGATTGGACCTTGCAGTATATGCTTTTTAGAAATATCTTTTAACTTCTAGGAAAAAGGGGGCCAATGGGTCAACTTCTTTAAAAAAAAAGCTTTTCTAGACACAGGCTAGAAATGGTAACTATATGGCGAGGGACTAGTCAAACAATGTTCTAGGGGACACAAGGAGGCAACTTAAACTCTCGATAACAAGAGATAAGAAGTCACTGAAGAAATATAATGAATGTGGCCCTAATGTTTTACTTTAGCATTGGGATTTAGGGTTTAACACTACTTTTGGTATGCAAACAACCCTAAGTTTAGAAATCTTCCAACCTAATGACATAAGCCTAAGGACAAAAATACCAGAACTATGAAAATTTTATATGGTTCTATCAATATGAAAGACCATGATGATGTTGTGGTAGGTATGTTGCAAGGACAAATGCAGATGCAAGACAAAATAATAACACACACATAAAAGAAAAGCAAGCATGCATGCATAAAGATGATTCAAAAACAAAGACACACACGGTGTTGCCCCTAGGCAAGCTGAAAATTGATGATTGGATTAATGATGATGATAGTGTTGTTAATGTGGGAATGATATATCGTGATGAACAACACAAGTATTGGGAATGATATATCGCGATGAAGATGAAGATTGATATTGGATTAAGTTGATTAGGATGGATTCTTTAGGATGATAGGATAGATTGCATGGAAAGATTTGTATAGATTAGGATTGGTTACAATGGATTAACTGCTTTAAGAGTAAGATTGGGATGTTTTCATTAGAGTGCTTGGGAGGAGGTTTTCCTTAGACTGCATTCGATGATTGTAATAGATTTCATTGTAGTGACAATGCATTGTACTACATTCAATGGGATTGAACTGGATTGTAGTGAATTAGGATTGTATTTCATCTGGATTAGATTGTGGTCTCCATATGATAACTAGTGACAAGGGAGCACGAAGTCTAGAAAGAAGAATGTGAAAGTTGGTTGATTTAGGCTGATGAGCTTATTGGATTGGATGATGAATTAAAAGATAATAAATGGAAAAGAGGATTGTTAGGAACCTGTGTTTAACCCTTCTCTTTACTTTGTTAGTATGTTACTTTTGGACGCATATGCTTTGTAATTCGACCCATGAGTATAATGTATTATCCCACATTCATGGGAAGTAGTAGTTGTTTAGATTAGACTTAGTATATAAGTATGTGTTGAGGCCAATGAAGTCATCCACAAATTTATTGTACTAAGCTTGTTCAAAGGAGGTTGCCCCCTCGAAGTGGCATGTGATCAATAAATTCCTTCTGTGTTTCTTCTATATATATTTATGTTATTTCATGCATTTTTCATTATATTGCTATAGGAGGTTCCTCCCATCTGGTATTAGAGCACTTTCTTGGGCTCGCTAGGTAGAATTTCTACCAATTTTTTTTTCTGCAGTGGCCTCCAGGCACTGTGATTATTGCAGTATCTCTTTTTTTTTGCATATGTATTGTTCATTTCAATTGTAGGTTCAAATTAGGGAATATCCCTATCTACTTAACTATGGGATGTGCCTAGGCATATAGCCCTAAAACTCATTGTGAGGAGTACCATAGGAACCCTGAAGTAGCTGGCCCATTGAGAGGACCTGCCAGTGAAAAGGGTAATGGTCCCTACCTCATTGACTAGTTCCCATCCGTGAGGTAAACCAAGAGCTGTTGTTTGTGGCAAAGTGGTTATAAGTTTTACCTGAGCCATGGAGTGAAGGGTACTGCCCTAATACGCAAGCCTTTAGACATCACTAGTGGCTAAATGACTCCCCTGAACCTTTAGGAAGCCGAATATCCTTGGGGCCCATATATATTGACAGCTGACAAATCGCAAAACTAAATCCGTCTAGAGTAGTTGGCGAATCATTTCTATTTTTTCACCATATCTTCCTTGCTTTAGCTCCATTTCCTCTCAAAATTCACTGGAACCCTCAAAATTTCATTCTACATATTTCCTTCCTTGAGGACCCTATGCTAAATTCCACTTATCGAAGCCAAAATCACACATTTGTCTATTTTTAGGGTTTGCCATAACTTCTTCCATTCTCACCCAATAGCCTTCAAGTTTTACCATAGTGTTCATTTCATCTTTCTGCTTGTTTGTCCCTCTTGGACAAATTTTCCCATTCTTTCACCCTACTTCTGAAATCCCCATTTTCTGCTTCCCTTTCCCTCAAAAAGTGTCCAAAACCTAGTCAAACACCAATTACCCATCGAAGTTTTCACTAATCCAAAATTTCCTTTCCTAAAAAAGTTTTTTTTTTTTTTTCTACCCATTCCCCCCCCCAAAAAAAAGAAACTCCTGGTTATGTTTGTCACCCACATAGGAGCAAAAAACATGGAGGATGAACTTGTAGCCCTCAAGACCAAACTCCAAGATCTAGATGAAAAAACTTCTCAGCCTCAATCTTCAACATTCAGCCATGAACAATAGACGGCAGCTAGAGTCTTCTGCAAACACTGGGTTCTCTTCTTTGAGCAATTTTCATGGGCTGAAGCTTGATTTTCCTCGCTTCAATGGTGATGATTCGACTAGATAGATATACCGAGAAGAACAATATTTTAGTTTGCATAATACTTTTGATGTCAAGAAAGTCCCACTTGCATTCTTTCATTTGGAACATGAAGCCCTTCAATGGTTTTGTTGGTACATCAAGGCTCATGAAGAGCCAAAATGGATAGATTTTTGCAAACTCATATTGCAACGATTTGGCCCTAGTGCTTTTGATGACTTCACAGGAGCACTCACTAAACTTTGCCAAACAAGCATTGTGAGAGAAAATTAGATAGAATTTGAAAAAATGGCCAATCACACAAAAGGATTGTCTAATGAATTCTTTAGGAGTTGTTTTGTCAGTGGTTTGAAGGATGTAATTCGATCTGAGGTTAAAATGTTTCGTCCCAGCACAATGACGGAAGCCCTAGGGTTGACAAAGTTGGCAGAGAACAAGATAATAGCTCAACAATGATCCAAATCCAATTTTGTTCCATTCATAAATATGGTTTCCCAAAGACCTCAAATACCGCCAGCTCCTAGAATAGTTCCTATCAAGCATTTGATTGAAGCAGAGATGCGGGTACGTAGGGAAAAAGGGCTTTGTTATAATTTGTTGGCAAGAGACACTGGTTCACATTGACAGGTATTGTCATTTATGGTAGCTAAGATCTTTTTACCCATCTATATAACTCAATTTGGTCAAACCAGAAGTCAGAATTAGAATTTGTCTAAGTCTAGGCAGTCAGGAATGGAGCAGTTACTGGGTCTGGTATTTTGGTCTGGATCTCTTCAATGGAAAGTCACGATTAGCTACAAATCTAGGGAAGTCATATGCATTGTCAAGACAGTCTAAATCTAGATTTTTGTTCTCTAATGATGAAGGATTCAAAAGATATTAGCCTCTGAGTACTGGGTTCCAGTTTGACAGAGCAGACAAAAGAAGAATAGGTTGACCTTGCAGAAGATCTTGATTATGGATGTATGGAAGTTGTTTGTTGGACAAATGGTGATGATCAGTGATAGTGGCTGACATGAGTAATGATTTTCAAGAGAAAGTTTTGGTCCACACCTTAAGTTATCCATAGATCTAGCTGATAGAGAAAAGCATTCATAAAAAGTTCTAAGTGTTGTTATAGCCGACTGGTAAGTGATTGCAAATCAAGATAAGGATATATATAGCTAATTGTTGTGGATGATTTTGGTGTGTGTGTTGCAATCAGGGAGTAAATGTGAAAGGAGAAGAAGTCTAAGATTCGAATGAAGGTAGAATAGTGAGAACAACAGAGTGAAGATTAAGTGTGTAAAATTAGTATTTGTACTCAATAGGAACCAAACTCTAGCATTTGTGAATGCATTTTATCAGTTTAAAATTCTCTGTAAATCTCTTGTAATCCTTTCTATATGTAGTGAGCCTCCATTTGAGCAGTGAGCTCTAGGTAGTGAGCCTGAATGCATGTGCATTCCTATTTGTAAAATACTTTTAATAGGGTAATAATCTTTGTGGATTAACCCCCACCATGGTTTTTCCCTTAACTGGGTTTCCATGTCAAAAATCTTAGTGTCAAGTGTGTTATTGTGTTGTTGCTCTTACACTCATGATTGATTGTTTTTATGGTTAAGTTATTGAATTATTATTAAGTAGCAAAAGAATGAATTAACTACAGAAAGTTACAAAGTTTTGTGACAACTAATTCACCCCCCTCTCAGTTGTCTATCCTATTTCCAACAATTGGTATCAGAGCAAGGTTCCTTGAAGAAGCCTAACAACTTGAGGAAAAGATCTTGGAAGAAGTTTTAAATGGGTTCACTCAAAGATGAACTTCAGTTGGCCCTAGAAGAGCTTCTTCAGTCTAAAATAGAAATTAGTAATCTAAGAGGTGAACTTAAAGATGTTGATGATACCATTGAAATGTTAAAAGATAAATTAAAGAAATCTCTACAAAGGAAAAAGGAGCTACTTCTGCAGCTATCTAGTTTACCTAAAGAAAATGGCATGAATGAAGCTTTGGAAGAAAAGACAAAGGAATGTGAGAAGCTTCAAAAGAAATCACTATTCTAAAAATCAAAATGGAATCTAGGGTGATAAGGTAAACCAAAGAAAGTGAAGATAGGAAGAAAATTGAAGAAGATCTAAATCAAAAACTAAAAGAAAGAACTGAAGAATGTTGCAAATTGGATGGATAGCTGGCCACCTAGAGTCTGATCTACAAGAAATTAGAGACAATGAGAGAGAACTTGAAAGGCAAATTGTCATTCTCAGACATGACCTAAATGTTGCAAATGAATATAAGGATAAGTTCAAGATAAGCTCAGCTAAACTTGAAGCACTGCTCAAAGGACATAAAAAGACTGATGACAAGCATGGTCTTGGATATGAGAAAGGTGAAAGCTCTGGATCTGGACAGAGAAATTTTCAACCTAGGAATGGGAGAAACAAAACTAGAAAACCTTTGGTAAGATAGCCTAATGTTCAAAGATATCCATAATTCAATGGGAATTGTTTCAACTACAACAAATTTGGTTACTGCAATTCTTTCAATGGTTACTGCTTTTTTTGCAATAGGTTTGGACACATGGCTAATCAGTATAGATCAAGAGGAAACCAGGTTTATAAGAAAAGAAATATTATGTGCTTTAACTGCAATAAATCTAGTCACATTGCAAGATTCTGTAGAAGTAGGAACAATGGAAGAAGAGGTCTAGTAAACAAAAAACTAGATAAGCAGAGAGACAAGACAAAGGCAAAGAAAAAATTGATGCGAATGAGACCCAAAATGAAACAAACAAGATATGGGTCAAGAAAACAATTTCAAATGATAGTAATGGATCTGCACCGAAATCTGGTGCTCAAAATTCCTCTGGGAATTGATTTGGGAGCCTTGGCTTAGGGGGAGTACCATTGTAAATCAAATTCCCCTAGCCAATAGTTGAGTGTCTGGTTCTAGCACAATGAGAAAAGGTACCTTGAATTGACTCAGAATATTTGGGAGGATTTTTTAAACAAAGGAAGTGATTATGGCAAATTGCAAAGTAATACATGAAAGACTATTCAAAACAGAGCAACCAGATGTGCTAGGGTAAAGCTTTTATTACAAAGGTGAATTAGGTAATGTGAAGCTTAAAAGGGTCATTCATTCCTCATTTGAAACACTTTGCATCAGAAGAAAACAAGAAGAAAGAAGTGCACAAGCTTAGAGCTGAGAATTCTCAAGATTTGGATGCGAGAAAAGGATTTCCAAGCAAAAACCCTAATCTGTGTAACAAGGTATTTTCTATTTTCTACAAATGGCTACACCTTTGGTTGTTGATGTAACTAAAAGGCCCTGACCAATATTTAAGAAGCATTCACACAAATCAATTGAAATTGAACCATTGCATGCATTCTCTGAGGTTCCACATGGTGTACTACATGTTGAGGATATTAGGACATACATCCACTGTAACACAGATGAATTTGGAAACCTGAAACTCTTGGATTTGCTTAATAATTACTTAATAGATGATAGCCACAAATTGAAACTAGAATACAAATCCCTAGAAAGCAAACATTTTCTACAAGTCATTAGGTTTCTAATATTTGATGAAAATGAATGGGTTTGATATATCTTAAGCCAGATACATGATGAGTTCATATGGCTATTGAAAACATTCAAGATTAAAAAGGATGTTATCAAGATTGTAACTAGGGTAAACTCCTCCAGCGGATTACCCATGCTACCGGTGCCAAGTTTGACTGAAGGGCAATGAACATTAATGATATTATAGAACTGGATGTTAAATTCACCTCCATGGTGATTTGGTACAAAATTTACCACTCCAACAGAGAAAACTCTCTCTGGAACTACAATATATGCAACCTATCAAATGTTAAAAGAAAATGTTGATTGTGATCTTTGTGAACTACTACAAAATTAGCTGATTGAGAGTTTGAGCAAGATAAAGATAGATAAGAAAAATTCTTTCAAATATGGTTTCTTAATTGTATGTTTGTTCTTCTATTTTATGAATGAAGTACCTAGAATTCAAGGTGTGCATTGGACAACTGACAGACTAGTAGCATGGCAAATAAGAGATCACCTTCTCAGCCTTGGTGACTCCCAAGCCCAAAAGACTGCCATTTGGGGTTACTTCAAAAACTTCCAGAGTTTGATGCAAGAAAGGGAGAGAATCCCTAAAACAATTGTGGAGAAGTATGAAAATGACATATGTTTCATGGTTCACACAGATCAGTGCTTGATGGAAGCTATAGAACCAAGGACAGTTTGGATAATGCCTATGGGTTATGAGGTGGATGGAAGAGTTTTAGATATGTATGCTCAACATCTTCTAAACTCACCTAAAGATACCTCTGTGGAAAGGTTTGGAACCTAAAAGGAACTAAGTCTCAAATTACATGTGGAGCTCAAATAGCCTGAGACCAAGAGGAAAGTGCAGAAACAAGTTGAAAGGTATTCTAAGAGCATTGGCCTAACCAAGGAGGTAATAAAGAAGAACATAGAAGGAATTGAAAAGTTGAAGAAAAGAATTGAGCAGACTACAGGAGAAAAAGCAGAAAGAGAGTTGGAAGTCACTCTGGAAGTCCCACCAACCTCCTCAAGGAAGACAAGGAGTTCTGCAAATCTTATTGAGTAGCCCAAGCCCACTTCTACCAAGAAACTAGAAGCCACTCCATCTAGTGGAGGGAAAAGAAAGAAAACCAAGGCCACAAGAATGTACAAGAGCACAAAAGATGATGAGGAGATAGAAACAAATGGAGTGAAGAAATAAAATCCAAGAAAGCTAGAACTTTTCTAAAGACCAACCTTTAGGAAGCAATAAAGCCAGTAAAAATCAAGCAACTGGTAAGGTCACTATGTATGTTGATGAACTTGTAAAAACAATCACTGTTCATGGAAATTTAAAGCCCATCAGAGTTTACTATGACAATTTTGATCAAGCAAATAATTTTTTTTGGAAGATGCCACCATCATGTATTTGAATAAATTCAATAGAGCCCTATTGGAAAGTTTACAAGAACTTCCTAAAAGTTTAAGGAGAGTAATGGGAATGAGAAAAGAAGTAGCTAAGGCTAAAGATCTAGAACTCAAAGAGTATGTCCTCTCCACACTATGTCCTGTAATGACCAATAGAGAAGAAGATAAAATTCTCAAAGAAGTCAAAGAAAAATTTAGAAGCAAAGTCTGGGTGAACAAGCTAATGCTTGGTGAAACTAACAAAATTGGAAAGGAAACAGAGGAAATTCTGAGAAAGGCTTTAGACAAAGATAAATACTATATTGTTTCATAGAAACAAGTTGAAGAAGACAATCCTCTAGCACTGGAACAAGAATCTCTAGAAGAAGAAACTAACAAGAGAATTAATGACCAAATTACTACTCTAGATCCTCTAGAATTAACCTATGAAGAGACTAATGATGGACTTGATTCATCAAATCTAATTATTGGAGAAGTTTAGGAAGAGGAACAAGTCAATTAGAAGGACATAGAAATGATAGACAGGATAGTTGATGCAGGAGTAACCCCTCCACCTGATCACTCTGGAAAAGAAGAGGATATTGCTACCACACAGAGCCCTCTGAATCAAGTAACAAGTGGTGAACAAATAGGAAAAAGTTCCTCTGTAGAGAACATAGAGAAAAGTAACGTAGAGAAAGAGGAGGAAAAAGGAAAGAAAGTCAAAGCAAAAGAAGATGGTGCAAATGTTGAAGCACCTAAAGCATATACTGAGAAATCTGATGAACAAAAGGATGGTTTAGAAAATGTTGCAAGAGACACTACAGATGCAGTAAAAAGTCTTCTTGAAAAATAAATGATTGAGCTTGATGAGCCTGAACTAATCCAAGGTTTAGCCAATCTAGATGTTTTCTCTCTCCAATTCAATTGATGAAAATAGCATCATTCACCCAAGTAAAGGCTAGAGAAAAAATGTTAAAATTCCACATGGGGGACAATGAGCTACTGGGGCTTGCAACTAGGATTTTGGAAAAGTTAATGCCTTCCTACCTGAAGAGTCCATTTGATTCCCCCTCCAGATAGTTTAAAAATCTTGTAATTTCTGTAAATACTCATTTTGAGTCCTTTGAGAAGTCTGAAGAGACAAAAGTCAGAAATGAGTTTTTAGATAAGAGATTTAGTGAACTTAAAAGTCTAATAGTGTATGATAGGACTATACTTCCTTTAGTATAAAGAGTGTAGAAAATGCTCTAAGTGATGTAAGTGATTTATATAAATTTTGTCTATCCTAGCCCAAAGTAAATGATAATGAAAAGAAGATAAAGGAGCAAGAACTAAAATTGACAAATCTATCCAATAATTTTGATCCTCTAACTATCTCACCCATAAGTCAGGAATGTTAAGTAATTAATTAACTTGACTGATGAGATAAAAAGACTTGTTAAAGAAAAAGGGAACATTATGAAGAGAATGTGTGAGCTCTAGGGATTGATTGCCCCTAAATTAGAGACAATGCATAATGCCCTATATGAAGGTCACACTACAATTCAAACTAGTGATCCATCAGATCTATCAAAGGCAGAAGCATTTTCATTTTTGCTGAGTGGGCACATCTCCATTTTAGATGGAATAAAGAGTACTTGGACCTCCAAACTTGCCCAATTAAAAACCAATTTTACAGATATCCTAAAGTTCATGTAAATAGGATTTGATGATTTGTTGTACATATGCGGTACTATAAACAAAATTTTTAGAGAATTTTGGCTTGCAGACCCCACCCTTTGCCATTGATGTCAAAGGGGGAGTGAAGGAAAATGAAAATGAGGTGTTTAGCAAAGGGGGAGCACTAGAATAAGTGAAGTGCACGAGTGTACTACAGACAAAGGGGGAGTTGCACTAGACACTTAGACATTTTTCACTAAGTGTTGCCATCAATGCCAAAGGGGGAGATTTTTGGCAAGAGACACTGCTTCACATTAATAGGTATTGTCATTTATGGCAACTAAGATATTTTTTACCCATCCACATAACTCAATTTGGTCAAACCAGAAGTTAGAATCAGAATTTGTCTAAGTCTGGGCAATCAAGAACAGAGCAGTGACCGGGTCCAGTATTTTGGTCTGAATCTCTCCAGTGGAAAGTCATGATTAGATACGGATCTAGGGAAGTCATGTGCATTGTCAAGATAGTCTAAATCTAGATTTTTGTTCTCCGGTAATGAAGGATTCAAAATATATTATCCTCTGAGTACCGGGTTCTAGTTTGACAGAGGAGACAAAAGAAGAACATGCCAACCTTGCAGAAGATCTTGATTCCGGATGTATGGAAATTGTTTGTTGGACAAATGGTGATGATCATTGATAGTGGCTGACATGAGTAATAATTTTCAAGAGCATGTTTTGGTCAGCACCTTAAGTTATGCATAGATCTAGCTGACAGAGAAAAGCATTCATAAAAGTTCTAAGTGTTGTTATAGCAGACTGGTAAGTGATTGTAAATCAAGATAAGGATATATATAGCTGATTGTTGTGGATGATTTTGGTGTGTGTTTTGTGATTACGGAGTAAATGTGAAAGGATCTGAAGTCTAAGATCTAAATGAAGGTAGAATAGTGAGAACAACAAAGTGAAGATGAAGTGTGTAAAATTAGTATTTGTACTCAACAGGAATTGAACTCTAGCATTTGTGAATGCATTTTATCAGTTCAAAATTCTCTGTAAATCTCTTGTAATCCTTTTTGTAGGTAGTGAGCCTCCATTTGAGTAGTGAGCTTTGGGTAGTGAGCCCAAATGCATGTGCATTGCTATTTGTAAAATAATTTTAATAGGGTATTAATCTTTGTGAGTTAACCCCCACCATGGTTTTTCCCTTAACTAGGTTTCCACGTCAAAAATCTTGGTGTCAAATGTGTTATTGTGTTACTGCTCTTACAATCATCATTGATTGTTTTTATGGTTAAGTTATTGAATTATTATTAAGTAGCAAAAGAAAGAATTAACTGTAGAAAGTTACAAAGTTTTGTGACAACTGATTCACCCCCCCTCTTAGTTGTCTATCCTATTTCCAACATAATTGTGATGAGAAATTCCCTCAAGGACATAGATGTGTTGAGAAAAAGCTCTATCTCTTGGATGTGGATTCTCTACCTGAAACTAAAGTTTATACAAATGCTCATGATACAGTAGATGATCAGGTCGACACTCAGCAGCCGCTTGTTGACCCTGCTTCTTAGGAAGACCACCCAGAGATTTCTCTCCATGCTTTAGTAGGAGTCACCACCCCACAAACCATGCAAGTCAAGGGCTACTTCAAGAAGCTCCCTCTAACAATACTCATTGATTCTAGTAGTACTCATAACTTCATTAACCCTTGGATCACCAAACAGGCTAATTGTTTTGTCCATCCTTGCTCCAGCTTTGAAGTCATGATTGCTAATGGGGGCACAATACCTTGCAAATGGAAGTGTCGCAATGTGCGTATCTCGATTGGAGATAATAAATTGCACTTTGACATGTTTGTTTTTCCCTTAGGTAGATGTGAAGTGGTTTTAGGCACCCAATGGTTACGCACACTTGGACCCATCTTATGGGATTTTGCTGAACTTTGGATGCAGTTTTCAGACAATGGGCAAAAACACACATTGAAGGGCTTAGCATCATAAGTTCACATCACATGGAGAAACTTTTTAAGAAGAATTCACATGATGTCATTTGTCAGCTCCATTCCATTTAGATGCAACCATTAGCAGTCTCCACTACTCCTTCTGATCTCTAAGAAATTTCTACATTGACTTCCGAGCACTTAATCACATCACAATCAAGGATAAGTTTCTGATTCCTGTTGTTGATGAGCTTCCTAATGAGCTTCATAACGCTCATTTTTTCTCCAAGTTGGATCTTTGTTCTGGGTATCACCAAATTCAGGTTCATGAGGATGATATCCCTAAAATGGCTTTCCATACACATGATGGCCACTGAGAGTTTTTGTTCATGCCCTTTGGCCTCATTAATGCTCCTTCAACATTCCAGGCATTGATGAATAAAATATTCTGGCCCTACCTATGGAAATTCATTCTGGTCTTCTTCGATGATATCCTCATCTATAGTAAAACATGGGCTGAGCATCTCCAACATTAGGATCTCGTACTACAACTTCTCCCTAATCATCATCTGTGTGCAAAATAGTCTAAATGTGTTTTTAGCTAGGAGGAAGTGGAGTATCTTGGGCATATTGTTTCAGCCTAAGGGGTTTCAGTGGATCCTGTAAAAATAGACACCATGAAAAATTGGCCACATCCTTAGACACTCAAGAGCCTTTGTGTTTTTTTAGGGCTGACTGGCTACTATTGCAAGTTTGTCAAGGATCACAGGAAGATTGCAGCTCCATTAAGAGCTATGTTAAAAAAGGATGCTTTTACTTGGACACATGTTGGCCAGTGTGCATTTGAAAAACTAAAACAAGCTATGTGTACTACACCTATTCTAGCTATGCCAAATTTTTCCAAGACCTTCACTATTGAGAGTGATGCTTGTGGCAATGGACTTGGTGATGTTATCCTTCAAGATGAACATCCCATTGCATTCACCACCAAAGCCCTTTCTAGCAAGAATTTAGTACTCTCTACATATGAGAAGGAAATGATGGCTATTTTGCATGCAGTATAGAAATGGTGGCCATACCTGCTAGGGAATCATTTTTGCATCAAGATTGATCACTAGAGTCTGAAATATTTCCTGGAACAATAGGTCTCCTCCCCAGCACAATAGAAATGGGTTAGCAAACTCATGGGTTATGACTATGAGATCACTTACAAGAAGGGTAAGGACAATATTGTGGTGGATGCTCTTTCCTGCACATTTAATGACCAAGATTCTCTTTTAGCTATTTCTATGCCTGTTCCAAATTGGTTAAAATCTATTCAGTAGGGCTATGTCAATGACTCTTCATTATCTCAAATCATTCAATAGTTGGCCAGTAACCCTTATGTTGTACTACATTACTCTTGGGATGGTGCTTCTCTGTGATACAAGGGTCGTCTAGTGCTTCCCTATAGCATAGATCTTTAGCAGGCTGTCTTCTATGAACTCTATGCTTCTCCATCGGCAGGGCACTCTGGGTTCCTAAAAACTTGAGCAAGCACGGCGTAACTTCTTTTGGAAGGGAATGAAAATGACAATTCAATAAATGGTGGCTAAATGTGATACCTACCAATGCAACAAAGGTGAAAGGACACTCCTTCCTGGATTGCTTGAACCCTTGCCCATCCCTACATGGATTTGGATAGATATTTCTATGGATTTCATTAAGGGGCTCCCTAAATCTGGATGGAAGACAATGATCTTGATTGTGGTTGATCAACTCTCCAAATATAGTCATTTTTGTGCCCTCATCCATCCCTATACTACTTCCTCAGTCGCACAAATTTTCATGGACTAGATCTTTCATCTTCATGGCATCCCTTCTTCCATTGTCTCAGATCGTGATGCAACTTTCACTAGTCATTTTTGGATAGAATTATTTTGGCACATAGGCACCAAACTGAAGATGAGTTCTGGGTATCACCCACAAACAGATGGTCAAACTAAAATTATCAACAAATGTTTAGAAACTTATCTTCATTGCTTCACCTTAGAAAAACAACATCATTGGACAAAGTGGCTCCCTCTCACTGAATGGTGGTACAATACCTCCTACCACACTACACCTAAAATGACTCCATATGAAGCAATCTATGGTCAGGCACCACCAATACTCCTTCCATACACCCCTAGTAGTTCACCAGTTCAAGCAGTCAACATGGTTATCTGAACTCAAGATTAGATTCTTCACATCTTGTAGGACAATCTTCACATGGAAAGAAATCAAATGAAACAACAAGCTAATCAGCACCATTTTGAGTGCACTTTTCAAGTAGCCAATATGGTTTTTCTTCATCTACAACCATACAAGCAATCATCCCTGAAACTCAAAGGGTGTCATAAGCTAGCTCTGAAGTTCTATGGGCTGTATAAGATTCTTTAGAAGAATTGGCCAGTTGCTTATAAATTGGAGCTTCCTCCTTCTTCCCGTGTTCATCCAATATTTCATGTCTCTTGTCTAAAGAAAGTTCTTGGCACCAGCATCGGGGCACAAACTGTTTTACTAGAAATGGATAACGAAGGATCCATCATTTTGGAGCTGGAGGCAATCCTTGATAGGTGCACTTGTGATCTTGGCTCCTGACCCATCACTGAGGTATTAATTCAGTGGCATGGAATGCAACTAGAGGATGCTACATGGGAACCACTCTTTCAAATTCAGCAACAATTTCTACATCTTAAGCTTTGAGGACATAGCTTTTCTAAGAGGGAGGGGATGTTAGGAACCCATATTTAACCCTTCTCTTTACTTCGTTAGTATGTTACTTTTGGATGTATATTATTTGTAAGTCATCTCGTGAGTATAATGTATTATCCCACATTCATGGGAAGTAATAGTTGTTTAGATTAGACTTAGTATATAAGTATGTGTTGAGGCTAATGAATGCATACATGAATTTAGTGTATTGAGCTTGCTCAAGGGAGGTTATCCCCTCAAAGTGGCCTACAATCAATAAATTCCTTCTATGTTTCTACTATTTACATATTTTTGTTATTTTGTGCATTTTTCATTATATTGCTATAGGAGGTTCCTCTCAAGGATCAATGATAGATGGATGGATGAATAGATTAATGATAGGAGATGGATAGGAAATATGATTGGAAGGATGTGAGATGTAACCTCCAAGGACTATGGTGCAAAGGAATAACATGCTCCTACTCTACAACTTCCATTTAGGATGTTAGACTAAAGGATATAGTGAATTGTATAGGATATAACAAGAGGGTTGGATAATATGTTGAAAAAATGATTGGCTATGCCAAGTGTTAATTAAAGCATGTATCAAAATCATGCCTCAATCCTTATCAAGATCAATGTTGTTATCAAGATCCAAGTTGAATAGGACGGATGACAAAGGGGAGTGATAACAAGGAAATATGGATATGATACGTTATGCTAATAGGTAAAGGATATACTGGTATGGAATAGATGAGACAACCTGCCCCCAAGTGTAAAGTTCATTGACAATCAATTTACACATGACGTGGCCTACAAATGGTTTTCATCATGATACTTATCCAAGACATCATAAAAATGGTTTTCACCATTGGACAAATGATTTCTCTTTAGTATTTTGACTTTTGGTTTTTGATTTTTGATTTTTTTGATTTTTGATTTTTTATATGCTATATTGATTAGACAACACTAATAACATGATATTCAAAGGGTCTTCAATGTCCCTATTTGTTTAAAGATAGTCAATTAGATGTGATTGTCATAACATGCTAGTAATGTCCTACTCAAAGTAACTGCTTTTTGAGGATTAAAGCACTTGTGTACAATCTTTTGATGGTTGTGTCATATTCGTCAATAGCTAAGTTGGCCTTTGTCCAAATGATTGCATTTCAATAGGGAACCATCATAGCCCTCATAGTGAAGTTTTGCTGCCACAACATGATGGATTTGGGAGTTGGATTTTTTGGATTTGAAATGTGATTTTATATGTTTTTGGGGGATATTGGATGTGTTGTTATATGGAGCCTAATCGGACTCGGAGGTTAAATTTACCCCACATTTATCGATGCAGTTTCCCCCCAAATTCCTACGGGGTCAAGGGCCAGCACCCCTTGTGGGGGTTTTGGGGCAGTGCCCCCAAGATGAGGTTAAGGGGTAGCACCCCTGGCGTACTCCCTATCTCAATATAGGGTAGGGTTGAGGGGTAGCGCCCCCGTGGGGGTTCGGGGGCAATGCCCCCGAAACCTCACATGATTTTTTATTATTTTATAAAGGCATCGAGAGTTATTTTTCATTGGCCGACATAAAAAGAAAAAAACTCTATTTTTGTAACTGACAAAAAGCTTGATAAAAGCAGATAAGGGTTAGGGTTTTTGTTGATATTATATTGTAGCATTTGTAGTGGTATTAAGTTGTAGGGATTGCTGGTTGTAATCAGTTTGATTTATTGGATAATAATATTGGATTCTCTGTTCGTGGATGTAGCCTGAGTTTGGGTGAACCATGTTAAAACTTGTCTCTCGCTGTTATTATTTTTGTGTATTTTCATTCCTCTATTTAATCTTTATTTGCATTTAGTTGATGTCTTCTATCAGCAAACTCTAACAAGTGGTATCAGAGTGGGTTGTGTTTGATTATCATCTGCAGGAAGGTCTTACAGTTGAGTGGGCATCTCATGGTTGAGTAGGAGTCTCACAGTTGAGTGGGAGCAATGGCAGATGAGGGTAAATTGAAGGTCGATAAATTCAATGGGAAGAACTATCAGTTATGGAAGATTCAGATGGAGGATTACCTCTATTAGAAGGATTTATGGAGACCATTGGAAGGAGTTCCAAGAAACTAATAGGAATGATGGATGAGGATTGGGAACTTCTGGACAAAAAGGCACTGGGAACCATTCGGTTGTCCCTGGTACCATCTATGGCATTTAATATAACAAAAGTGAAGACAACAAGTAAACTGATGAAAGATTTGGCTAAATTGTATGAAAAACCCTCAGCCTCAAATAAGGTATTTCTCATGAAGTGTTTGTTTAGTCTGAAAATGGTTGAAGGTGGATCTGTGACAGATCATTTAAATGAGTTTAATATTATTGTCAATCAGTTAACTTCTATAAAAGTGAAATTTGATGAAGAGGTGAGGGCTCTCTTAGTTTTATGTTCTTTGCCAGAAAGCTGGAATAGCTGGTAATGGCTGTAAGTAACTATGTCTTTAGTTCAAACACTTTAAAATTTGATGATGTTGTTGGTGTTATCCTTAGCAAGGAAATGCAAAAGAAAAGCTCAGGAGGGTCCACATCAGGTAGTGTTTTGAATGCAGAAAGCAGGAACAGATCAAAGGAGAGAGGAAAAGGTTCTGGAGGTCATGGGAAGTCACGAGGAAAATCAAAGGACAATAGATCCTAATCCAAAGGATAGAAGGATTGCTGGTACTATGGGAAACTAGGTCATCTGAAGAAAGATTACTAGTCTGGAAAGAATAAAGGAGACAAACAAGAAGGCAATAAAAAGGCAAATGTGGTAAGTAATAAGTCTGAAGATGATGCTTTGATTCTTTCCCTAGATAATGCTGATGATTCATGGGTTTTTGATTTAGGGGCCTCATTTCATGCTACGACCCATAGAAGTTATTTTCTTGATTATGTCCAAGGGGATTTTGGGCTAGTTTATTTGGGAGATAACGAACCTTGTCAGATTGTTGGAAAGGGACGAATTAAGATTAAGTTGTAGAATAGGAATCATTGGCTACTATAAGAGGTAAGGCACATTCCAAGGCTCAGTAGGAATTAAATTTTAGCAGGGCAGCTAGCTGAAGAAGGTTACATTGTTACATTTACTAATAAAAATTAGAAGGTTTCAAAGGGTGCCTTAATAGTAGCAAAAGGTGTGAAAGTAGGCACCTTATATCTTTGTATAGGTCATATTGTTCCTTCTATTTTAGCTGTTGCAGAGAAAAAACAAATAGGTTCAGGAACAGTTGCTGCAAGTTCGCAGGAAGAGACTGAAACAGTTGTTGCAGGTTCTGAGACAACACTATGGCATAACAGACTTGGGCATATGAGTAAAAAAGGTATGAAGGTACTTCATTCTAAGAAAGTTTTATTAGGTCTGAAATGTATTAATATGGATTTCTGTGAAAGTTGTGTGTATGACAAACAAAAGAGAGTCAGTTTTCTCAAGGATGGGAAGCAAAAGAAAAATAAAAAGTTGGAGCTTGTGCATATAGATGTATGGGGACTAGCTCAGGTATTTTCTCTCGGTGGCTCTTGATATTATGTTACATTCATAGATGATGCAACTAGGAAGGTATGGATTTATTTCCTTAGGCAAAAATCTGATGTATTTGAAACATTTAAGAAATGGAGAAGCTTGGTTGAGAATGAGATGGGTAAAAGATTAAAATGTCTCATATCTGATAATGCTGGTGAGTATTGCAGTAAAGAATTTGAGGATTATTGTTCCTTTAATGGAATTCGTAGGTAGAAAATAGTTCTAGGGACTCCACAGGAAAATGGAGTGGCTGAACACATGAATAGGACAATAATGGAGGGTGCAAGGACCATGAGATTGCATGTTAGGCTGCCTTTAAACATGTGGGCAGAGGTTGTCAACACTGTTGTATATTTAATTAATAGAGGTCCTTTAGTTCCTTTGGCCTGTGGTATTCCAAAGGAAGCATGGACAGGTAAGAAGGTGAGTTATTCTTTTCTCAAAATCTTTGAATGTGAAGCATTTGCACATGTAGATTCTGAAAATAGAACCAAGCTGGATGCAACAGCAAAAAAATGTACTTTTGTTGGATATGGCATTGATGAATTTGGTTATAGACTTTGGGATTTTAAAAATTAGAAAATTGTGAGAAGCACGGATGTTGTATTCAATGAGAAGGTGTTGTACAAAGATCAATTACAGTAGCATGAGAAGAAAGAAAATGATTATGTGGTGCTGGATGATACTCTAAATAGTGATGTTCCAGTGGTTCCTCATGCTTTGCAACAGCAACCAAAAATATCACAAACTCCAGTGAATGTTAGATGGTCGTCAAGGCTAAGTAGACCTCCTAAAAGGTTCTCTCCCTCTTTGTATTCTATTTTGTTAACAGATGCTGGTGAACTAGAAGGGTGTGATGAAGCGATGCAAGTGGATACATAGGTTCAGTGGGAGCTTGTAATGAAAGAAGAAATGGACTCCTTTCTGAAAAATTAGACTTGGGAATTATGTAGGTTGCATACAAGTAAAAAGGCTTTACCAAACAAATGGGTTTATCGGCTGAAAGAGGAAGATGGAGGTAAGAAAATATTTAAAGCCAGGTTAGTTGTAAAAGGATTTGCATAGAAAAAAGGCATTGATTTTGATGAGATTTTTTCTCCAGTTGTTAAGATGACTTTTATTCACACTATTTTAAGTATTGTGGCTGCTGAAGATTTGCATTTGGAACAATTAGATGTGAAAACTGCCTTTCTCCATGGTGATTTGGAGGAGGAGATATACATGGAACAACCCCAAGGATTTGAGGTCACAAGTATGTTTCAAGTATGAGGTTAACCAGTGTTTTCATTGATGTCAACATACTCATATTACATTGATAAGAAGGATTGGATGAGCTATGTGCTGAGGTTATTGAGAAAATTAGTCTCAATCAGGAACAATGAAGAATAGTGATGAGAAGAAGGCAAAAGTACTCAATAGGTTGAGGATCAGAGGATGCGGATTAAAGGGTTTGTAGATATGAGTCTTGAGATGTTCCAGTTAAGATTTTAGAGGTCCACATGAAGATATCAAGAAGTTGTGATCGATCAAGTAGAACTGGTTCTAGGAGATGCTCCGGAATGACAGAGTGCTACAAAAAGGTCCGGTGAGATCCGGAAGTGCATTGTCCTATTCTGCGGATTGAAAGGAGTGTTTGGGATATCCTTGTGATGTGTCATCTTGATTTGTACATAGTTTGGAGGTCCGAAAGCACCTTTTTCAGTATGACAGTGGCGATAGACTGTGTCCTTGAAGTTTCAGATGAAGAAGAAAAGAATTCTAGTAAGTGGAGGAAGTGTGGATGTACCTGGTTATTCAGGCAAGCTTGTGAAGGTTCTTGGATCATGTTGAGATTGTGTTGTCAGTCCAAATTAGTGTTAGAGCTCAGAATTGGAGATATACTTCTGGATGAAGATGTTCTTGTTCAGGCTAGCTGACCAGATGAGTTATTCATCTTGCGAATGTTCTTGTGGATGATTGCCGACTTAGATGATTGTTCCTAAGTTGATGCCTTGTATAAATAAAGGTTTGTGAATTCATTTCGAAGTGTGTCATGGAGCGGATGAGTGTGGTATAGCGAAAGAGTGAAAGGCAGAGCAGGAGTGTCTCGGGCTTAAATGGAACTGATCCAGACATGGTAAAGATGTCAATCTCCAGTTCAAGTTTGTAATACTTGTGATCTTGTAGACAGTGTGTCTCTTGTAGGTAGTGTGCCTCCTTGTGAGTAGTGTGCTCAGGTAGTGAGCCCTAATTGGCATGTGCCATCTATTTTTCTTATTCTTCTAATAGAGAATAATCTTTGGGTTAATCACCTCATGGTTTTTCCCTTGACCGGGTTTTCCATGTCAAAATCTTGGTGTCTAATGTGTTGATGTTTATCTGCTCCGGTGTTTATTCTTTATGCTTTCATGAATGGTTAATTGATATGCTATTAAATAACAAAGAAGAATCAATTGTTTGAAGTAGAAGCAAGTTTTTGTACAACTGATTCACCCCCCTCTCAGTTGTGTGCCCTAGATCTAACAATTGGTATCAGATCTAAGTTCCTCTAAAAGGAGCTTAACCGCTTGAGGAGATCCAGGATGTTGTCATACAAGAAGGATAGTCTGAAGTTTGATGGAACCAACTTCTCTCTCTAGAAAGGTCGCATGAAATGTCACTTGGAGTGTATGGGAAAAGTATATTTGTCCATGGTCACAAAAGCATATGTACCTCCACAGGGTGGTCCGACAACTCTAAATGAAATCACAAATGCTGAAAACAATCTGCGGACAAAAGAAGCTCTTCTAATTGCATTAACTAACTCAGAGCTCTCAAATGTTATTGACCTACCAACTACCTACGAGATCTGGATTAAACTAGAACTTTTGCATGAAGGAGATGAGTTTGTTAAGAGTGCAAGGTTGCAAAGTCTCAAAGGGAAATTTGAAAGATTGAAGATGAGAGATGATGAAAATATCACTACTTTTATGCCAAGAGTAAATGAGCTGGTGTGTGGAATTAGGAATGCTAGTGGAGTTCTGGATGAAAATGAGATTGTTTGCAAAATTCTCAGATCCCTTCCTGCTGCCTACAAAATCAAGGTTGCTGCCATTGATGAATTCAGAGCCCATACAACTATCACAAGAGAGCAATTGGCTGGCAAACTGGCTGCATTTGAAATGACCGAGTTTGGAGATGATCCCCCCAAGACTGAATCTGCATTCAAAGCCAGTGCCTATGTGAAAGGCAAACAAAGATTTGATCTAGGAGAAAACTCTTCAAGGAAGCTGTCATGGTATGATCAAGCAAGGAAAGACATGGAAGAGGAAGAAGCAGAAATAGCTCAACTTGAAGCCCTCATTACAAAGAGACTGCCAAGAGGATCTGGTAAGTATGAAGGAAAATTACCCTTTAAGTGCTTCAACTACAATAAGATTGGTCATTTTGCTTCAAGATGTCTGGAAAGATCTGCAAGGTCATATTCTAACAGACAAAGGTTCCAAAAGAACTGTTATTATGTTCATGAAGAAGATGATAATGAAGGAGTAACAGATGATGAATCAGAAATAGGAAACAAATTCGGAAATGAATGGGTGTTTATTGCCATCAAGGAAGAAGATCCAATATCCTCTGAATCTGTCAATCATAAGGTTGTAGAAAGAGCTTTGGCTGCCCAAGTTGAAGAAAATGATGATTGGGTTATTGACAGTGGATGCTCTCACCATATGATAGGTGACAAAAACAAGTTCCTAGACTTGGAAAGGTACGAAGGAGGAATGGTAAAGTTTGGTGATAATTCTTCTGGTAGAATCAGAGGTAGGGGAACTATTTCTTTTGATGGAAAGAGCAAAACTGGTAATGTACTATATGTTGAAGGATTGAAGCACAATCTTCTTAGTGTTGGATAGTTGATAGACAAAGGTTATGATCTTTGGTTCAAAAATGGAAGATGCAGGATCTTTGAAAGCTCCGGAACTGAGATTGCATCCGGTACTCAAACAAAAGGTAATATCTTCCATCTAGTTGGTTCTAATAAAAGTTGTTTGTTTGTTCAAGTTGATCAGAGTTGGTTATGGCATAGAAGGATGTGTCATGTAAATTTTGATAACATCATCAAGATAAGGAATACTCAGGTTGTAAGAGATCTTCCAAAATTGGTGAAACCTACAAATAGTTTGTGCAAAGAATGTCAGCTAGGTAAATAGAGCAGAGTCTCTTTCAAAAGCAAGGATCAGTCCTCTATCGGATTATTGGAATTAGTTCATATTGATCTATGTGGTCTGACAAGAATCAAGAGTATGCAAGGTGATAGATATTTCATGTTACTGATTGATGATCATTCTAAGATGATGTGGGTTACCTTTCTGAAAGAGAAATCAGAAGCTTTTGAGAAGTTCAAAATCTTCAAGGCTATGGTAGAAAATCAAACCAGACTGAAACTGAAATGTCTGAGGTCTGATAGAGGTGGTGAATTCACATCCGGTGAATTCATAGACTTTTGTGAGAAGCATGGTATAAAGAGACAGTTGTCTGCTCCTAGGACTCCACAGCAGAATGAAGTAGTTGAGAGAAAGAACTAGACCATCTAGGAAGCATCCAGGACAATGATGATGGAAGAAAATGTTCCCCAAATATTTTGGAGAGAAGCTGTCAGCACTGCAGTCTATACTCTCAATCAAGTTCAAATCAGAAGCAATATCGGTAAAACTCCTTATGAACTTTGGTTTGGTATAACTCCTACTGTGAGATATTTTAGAGTATTTGGTAGCAATCATTACATTAAAAGAGATGAAGATCTAGGAAAGTTTGGTGCTAGAAATGATGAAGGAATCTTCTTGGGTTACTCCACTCAAAGCAAAGCATA
The DNA here is from genome assembly GCA_027924645.1 of Cunninghamia lanceolata. Classification (NCBI taxonomy): domain Eukaryota; kingdom Viridiplantae; phylum Streptophyta; class Pinopsida; order Cupressales; family Cupressaceae; genus Cunninghamia; species Cunninghamia lanceolata. The sequence continues at coordinate 9,730,441 of BSBN01001054.1, forward strand.
CCGGTGTTACAATAAGAGACTAAGAAAGATGACAGAAAGTACAAATGTGAAGGTTGATGAAGGAATTGAGAAGCCCTCTAGATTCTATGAATATGATGAAGATGATCAGAATGGTTCTCTGGTTCAAGGAGGTCAATCCTCCTCTGAAAGTCAGACTCAGACTGATCTAGTAAATCAGGAAGAAGAGGTTGGTCTGAATGAGCCTAATCAAGAAATAGAAATGCAAGAAACTCCCAAAGTTCTAAGGTATGTAAGACTGAACCACTCTGAAGATTAGATCATAGGTGACAAAAGCAAAGGTGTGCAAACTAGAAGGAAAATTGCTCAAAATTTAGATGAATGTTGTCTGATTTTAAAGATTGAACCTAAGACAATAAATGAAGCCTGCAATGATGAAAATTAGACCAAAGCAATGGAGGAAGAGTTGATGCAAATTGAGAAAATCACACTTGGGATCTTTTTTCTAGACCTAGTAACAAGAATGTGATTGGAACAAAATGGGTCTTCCAGAACAAACTAAATGAAGTTGGTGAAGTAATCAAAAATAAATCTAGATTAGTCTGCAAAGGCTACTCTCAAATAGAAGGGATTGATTTTGAGGAAACCTTTGCTCCGGTGGCAAGAATTGAAGCAGTCAGGTTATTTCTTGCATTTGCTACCTTTAAAGATTTCAAAGTGTATCAGATGGATGTCAAATCTACCTTCTTGAATGGTGACTTAGAAGAAGAGGTGTACATTGAACAACCGGATGGATTTCAATTGTCTGATCATGGTGATATGGTCTGCAAGTTGAAGAAAGCACTGTATGGATTGAAGCAAGCCCCAAGAGCTTGGTATGAAAGGTTGGATAAGCATCTTGTGCATATTGGTTTCAACAAAGGTACTACTGATATTAACTTATATTTTAAAATTGATCATGAAAACATCTTGATTGTTGAAGTATTTGTTGATGATATCATCTTTGGAGGAAGAAACAGTATGTGTAAAGCCTTTTCAAATCAAATGAAAAATGAGTTTGAAATGGCAATGCTTGGTGAAATGAATTTCTTCTTGGGTTTGCAAATTACTCAAACAAAGAAAGGGATCTTCATTTCTCAGACCAAATATGTGAAAGAATTGTTGAGGAAATTTGGAATGGAAGATTCAAAGCCAATGAACACTCCTATGGAAACCAGATGTAAGTTGAGCAAAGATGATGACTCTCCTAAGACAGATCAGACTAAGTACAGATCAATGATTGGAGGATTATTGTATCTCACTCAAACTAGACCAAATATTATGCAGGCTATTGGTCTTGTTGCTAGATTCCAAGCTGATCCTAGAGAATCTCATGTTATGGCAATCAAGAGGATTTTTAGATATCTAAAGGGGACAGTTGAGTATGGTCTATGGTACCCTAGAGATCATGATTTCTCTCTTCATGCATATACAGATGCAGATTAGGTAGGAGATGTGGATGACTGGAAGAGCACTAGTGGTGGAGATTTCTTTTTGGGAAAAGGATTAGTTTCTTGGCTAAGCAAGAAATAAGAGGTAATATCTCTGTCTACAACTGAAGCAGAATACATTGCAGCAGCAGGTAGTTGCACTCAGATCTTATGGATGAAGCAGATGCTAAGAGACATTAAAGTAGAATATGAGGAGCCTATCACAATTTTCTATGATAATTCAAGTGCAATAAATATTTCTAAGAATCTAATATTGCATTCTAAGACCAAGCACATATCTATCAAGTTTCAATTTCTGAGAGAACAAGTGAACAAGGATGAAGTCAGATTGGAGTATGTATCCTCCAAGGATTAGATTGTAGATATTTTTACTAAACCTCTTCCCAAGGACTCTTTTGAGTATCTTAGGGAGAAGTTAGGGGTCATTGGACCTCTAGTAATGAACTAGGATGCACTGATGTGCATCAGTCCAGTGGATGTCACAGGCATATCTTGTGATCCGGATTGATGATGGGGAGTTGCTACTAAGGGGGAGCAGCTGGTATGATTCTGATGTGTTAGAATTGCAAGTATGAGCCCTTTGCCATTGATGTCAAAGGGGGAGAGAAGACATGTGAAAAAAAAGTGGTTAATGATCAAAAGGGGAGCAGTAAAGGAAGAGAAGACATGTGAAGAGTTGTTGCTGATAGGGGGAGCTATGACAAAAAGGAGAAGTTCTTGTCTTGATGGTTTTTCACATCATATGTAGCCATCAATGACAAAGGGGGAGATTGTTACAAGTATGAGGTTACACAATGTTGTCATTGATGTCAACATACTCATATTGCATTGATAAAAAGGATTGGATGAGCTATGTGCTGAGGTTATTGAGGAAATTAGTCTCAATTAGGAACAGTGAAGAATAGTGATGAGAAGAAGGCAAAAGTACTCAATAGGTTGAGGATAAGAGGATGTGGATTAAAGGGTTTGTAGATATGAGTCTTGAGATGTTCCAGTTAAGATTTTAGAGGTCCGCATGAAGATATGAAGAAGTTGTGATCGATCAAGTAGAACCGGTTCTGGGAGATGCTCCGGAATGATAGTGTTACAAAAAGGTCCGGTGAGATCTAGAAGTGCATTGTCCTATTCTGCAGATTGGAAGGAGTGTTTGGGATATCCTTGTGATATGTCATCTCAATTTGTACATAGTTTGGAGGTCTAAAAGCACCTTTTTCAGTATGACAGTGGCGATAGACTGTGTCCTTGACGTTCCAGATGAAGAAGAAAAGAATTCTAGTAAGTAGAGGAAGTGTGGATGTACCTGGTTATTCAGGAAAGCCTGTGAAGGTTCTTGGATCATGTTGAGATTGTGTTGTTAGTCCACATTAGTGTTAGAGCCTGGAATTGGAGATATACTTCCGGATGAAGATGTTCTTGTTCAGGCTGGCTGACCGGATGAGTTATTCATCTTGTGAATGTTCTTGTGGACGATTACCGACTTAGATGATTGTTCCTAAGTCAATGCCTTGTATAAATAAAGGTTTGTGAATTCATTTCAAAGTGTGTCATGGAGCAGATGAGTGCGGTATAGTGAAAGAGTGAAAGGCAGAGCAGGAGTGTCTCAAGCTTAAATGGAACTGATCCAGACATGGTAAAGATGTCAATCTCCAATTCAAGTTTGTAATACTTGTGATCTTGTAGACAGTGTGTCTCTTGTAGGCAGTGTGCCTCCTTGTGAGCAGTGTGCTCAGGTAGTGAACCCTAATTAGCATGTGCCATCTATTTGTCTTATTCTTCTAACAAAGAATAATCCTTGGGTTAATCACCTTGTGGTTTTTCCCTTGACCGGGTTTTCCACGTCAAAATCTTGGTGTCTAATGTGTTGATGTTTATCTGCTCCAGTGTTTATGCTTTATTCTTTCATGAATGGTTAATTGATATGCTATTAAATAACAAAGAAGAATCAAGTGTTTGAAGTAGAAGCAAGTTTTTGTACAACTAATTTACCCCTCCTCTCAGTTGTGTGCCCTAGATCTAACAAAGTAAGGAGAAACTGGTGTGCAGATTGAAGAAGAGTTTGTATGGCTTGAAACAAGCACCTTGGAAATGGTATTTAAAATTTGATAGTTTTATGGCTAAGCAAGGCTACCGTCAGTGTAATTCTGACCATTGTGTTTATTTTAAGAGGTTGGATAATGACAACTACATTATTTTATTTTTATATGTTGATGACATGCTTGTAGCTGGGTCTACCATGGATCACATAAGAGAGTTAAAACAATAGTTAGGACAGTCATTTGCTATGAAGGATTTGGGGGCAGCAAAACAAATCCTTGTTATACAAATTTGTAAAGATAGGAAGAACAGAAAATTGACTCTATCTCAGGCTGATTATGTTGAAAAGGTGTTGTAGAGATTCCATATGGAGAATGCAAAAGCTGTCAGTACACCTTTGCCTAGTCATTTGAAATTGACTAAGGAGATGTGTCCTAAGACACCAGAAGAGGAAGAAAAAATGTCTAAGGTACCATATGCTTCAATTGTAGGAAGTTTAATGTATGCCATGGTATGCACTAGACCGGATATTGCACATGATGTAGGATTTGTAAGCAGGTATATGAGTCATCCTTGATTGGCACATTGGAATGCAATAAAATGGATTCTTAGATATTTGTGAGGTACATCCAATAAACACTTATGCTTTGTGGGCTCTAATACTGATTTAGTAGGTTATGTAGACTCAGATTTGGTAGGGGATATTGATACCAGGCAGAGTACTACAAGTTATGTCTTTACTATAGGTGGGACAGCGGTGAGTTGGATCTCACAGTTGCAAAAGGTGGTTGCTTTATCCACCACGGAGGCAGAGTATGTAGCTACAACAGAGGCAAGTAAGGAGATGATATGGTTACAATCTTTCATGGGAGAATTGGACAAACAACAGGCTAACAGTTATTTCTTTTATAGATAGTCAGAGTGCCATACATCTTACAAAGAATTCTACCTTGCATTCAAAGACCAAACACATACAGTTGAGGTATCACTTCATTCGGTCAGTGTTGGATGATGGACAGTTAAGGCTAGAAAAGGTAGATACAAATGAAAATCTAGTAGATATAATTACAAAGGTAGTGACAAGGGAGAAGTTGAGCTCCTCTTCATCTTTAGTTGGTCTTTAAGACTGAAAACAACAAAAATAGAACAGAAGAGTCTAGGGTGCTTATTTCTAGTGGGAGCTACAGGATCAACAGTGTTATGATCAGTCTCAAAGTGGGAGATGATATGGTGTGGAGTTTGATCAGTCTCCAAGTGGGAGATCGTTGTTATATGGAGCCTAATCAGACTTAGAGGTTAAATTTATCCCACTTTTATCGGTGCAGTTCCCCCCAAAATTCCTACGGGGTCAAGGGGCAGCACCCCTGGCACGCTCCCTGTTGCGATACAGGGCGGGGTCAAGGGGCAGCGCCCCTATGGGGGCTCGGGGAAAACACCCCCAAAACCTCACATAGTTTTTAATTATTTTATAAAGGCATTGGGAGTTATTTTTCATTGGCTAACATAAAAAAAAACTCTATTTTTGTAACCAACAAAAAGCTTGATAAAAGTGACTAAGGGTTAGGGTTTTCGTTGATATTGTATTGTAGCATTTGAAGTGGTATTGAGTTGCAGGGATTGCTGGTTGTAATTGGTTTGATTTACTGGATAATAATATTGGACTCTCTATTGGTGGATGTAGCCCAAGTTTGGGTGAACCACATTAAAACTTGTCTCTCGCTGTTATTATTTCTATGTATTTTCATTCCTCTATTTAATCTTTATTTGCATTTAATTGATATCTTCTATCAGCTAACCCTAACAAGATGTGAGGTTGGGTGATTCTGATATAGTTGACTTAGATAAATAAGTTGGCAATGTAGATAGGTTTAGAAGATTCTTGACTCACCAAATTTACGCTGGTGGATTATGAAATTTGGATTTAGCATTATGATGTTTAGATGTGAAACTAGGATGGCAATTAGGACCAATGCTCTTGTATAGAATATAAGGTGGTGGGCACCAACTATATGTAAAGCATGTGCTTTGATTTTGATAGCTTTGATAGCTTGAGGTATTTGGATAATTTTCTTCATTTGATTTGTTCAGTCTGTTTGGTTTTGGGACCAATATTAATTTTATATACTTTCCTTGATTTTTGACTTCATATGCTTTTGACATTTGATTTGAAGCTTTTAATTTGTATGCTTTATGATTTTGTTGCTCATGATCAAGGGATGGAAGATGTGGAAGACAAGTGATGGTGGAAGTCGAAATGGAAGGATTGTAGAGATTGTTGACAACAAGTTTAGTGCAAGGGCTATGAATGGTCCCTATCTCGATGCCCTCATTGGATGAGGTTTCCTTAGCAATCTTGGAAGTAACACTAACACCATTAGAATTCTTAGATAAATCTGTACCAATACTTTGACTATGTCCAATGTGGATTTGAATAGGTTTGAGGATTCCTTGTTCATAAAGGCCCAATCCTTTTCCTTTACAATCTATGCATTGACATATCTTGTTTGCAATAGGATATTTGTTGTCTTTGAAACATGATTCTAACTCCTTGGTATTTTTCTGAGAGTAATTTGAATTGTCTATTGTCTCTTCTATGAGTAAATTTGTCTTGATAAAGATAGTAGATCCTATTCCATGGTATTCTTGTACTAGCGCATCATGTAAACTCATTGTACCTTTATCATTGTATACATTTGTAGTTGCATGATCATTATTTGTTATTGCCATTCCTTGATCATTTGTACAAATGCTCAACAATATCCATTATGTCTTGTGTTTTTTCATGCTTGATGTAAGTAAGATCTTGACTGGAACTATGCTCATTGATATCTATTTTGATATGATCCATGTGATTTATTCGATTGTCTATGTTGTCTTGGTGACTAAGTGTCTCACCATAGGAAATGTATGTTATAGTTGGATGTTCAATAGGGCTAGTTGGATAGGTGATAGGATTATTTTAGATTTCTTATTCATGAATTTCTTAAAGTTCAAGGAGAGGATCAATTTGGCTTTCATAATCATGGATATCATAAAGTTTAAGGAGGGGATCAATTTTATTTTCTAGATCATAGCTAGGATCATAATCATAAATAGGAGTGTCTTTTCTAGTTGGAGCTTGGGTAACTTGGATAACTTGAGATTGAATATCTTCAATAACTTGATCTTGATTTACCTGAGTGCATGTTTGATCTTTCTTTAGATTTGATTATTGACATAGCTCTTGAGTTTGGACGAACATAGAGGTTTCTTTGATAGGCTTGACAAGACTTGGGTCATCAACACCATGGTTCTATAATGGATTGTAACTTAGGATTATGGAAAGGGACTCTTGAATAGGCTTGATAGGTGGTGGTAATGATTCATTATTACCATGAGACTCTTGCATAGATTGGATGGACATATGATTACATGATGGTATTGGATAGATATGCATGACACTAGGAGGCTCTTGTTCACACTTAAAAGACTTAGGATTGACAAGATCTTCACATGATGGCACTTGCTCATAGATGGGTATGTTATTTTGTTTTAGATTGCATAGTGTTGTTTGTTGGATAGGTGTGCTACTAGGTGACTCTTAGTGATGCAGGAGCATCCCTGGTTCAAGAGAAATCATGCATCAACCAAAAACATTTGCATTTTAGTTTGTTTGTAGATCAGTTTGTTTCTTTTCATTTTCGAGTTCAGTTCAGGGAGTTCAGTCAGAAGCAGCTTCTACATTTTGATCTAGCATTCTATAACAGTTACATTTAAGACCTTGTAGAGCTAGACTTAGCATCTACATTCATTCATCAACATCATATCCAAAATTCAGAGGTCCACACATCATTACCAGAAAGGTTTTGCTATCAGAAGATCGACTATTTTCTCAAAACAGAGCATCATAACAGTCTCAGACAATTAACTAAAGGAGAAGGCTTGCGAAGCATTCCTTGACTTGCAGATCTTAATGAGACATCCTTCAAGATTCTGTGGTTTGTGACTGACCTTCCCTGAGGGTCCGCACATTGTTCCATTCATTTGAGGAAGCATTCTATGCATTTGGGTCCAACCTATCTATGTACACTTTACAACTTTTCATTGGAGTTTGTGACCCTCCTTGGCCGACGCAGGGGAATCTATTGGTTTGGAAAGGATATATATTGATGTAATATATCCTTAGGAAAGTATTTCAAAAAGTTATCAATAAGTTAATAGTTTAGATTTGTGCAAAAGAGGTCCAAAGCTTTATCTTGCGCATGCATGTAATCAGGCCTGTGAGCCCTAGTTGTAAGCTCGCATGTTGCCAGATAAATTGTATTTAAATTCTTTGATATACTAAATGAATGAATCTACATTTGCTTCATTTCTTTGAGTTGTTTCCATTGTGTTTACTCTTACTGTACAGTCCAGATATTTCATTCTGTGAACCCTCCTACTGTGACTGCACCAAGTGGTATTAGAGAAAAATTTTGAATCTTTGGGAATGAATTGAGTGAATTTGGTGAGGGAAATCCATAAGATCTTATTGTGGACAAATCATTGAATTGAGGCAGTTTACTTGTGTTGCAACTGATCACTGATTATGAGGCAGTTGTCACCTAGTAGCTCGATCACCGAACCTTATGCAATTTCCAATTGATCCTAGGAAGAATGCCGCTAAGGAGAGTTGTTGCTATTGGAACAATGAATGGTAGAATGGATGAAATTATGGAGATGATGAAAACATTGTGAATTTGTTTGGATGCTATTGAGGAAGATAGGCAAAGAGGATTGACACTCAGACCTAATGTTGAAAGCGATGAGGAAGAAGAATTTCAATCTACCAAACAAACTAACGAAACCCTAGGAGGTGATGAAGAAGAAGAATCAGATCAGGTAAAGATGTTGTGAGCTATTTCAAAGATTAGAAAGAGACCTAGAGTTGATGTGTCAAACTATACTGGTAATTTGAACCCTAAAGAATTGATTGACTAGATAAATGACATGGAAGAATACTTTGAATATGAGGAAATTGAAGATTCAGAGAAGGTGAAATTTGCAAAGACAAAGTTGAAAGGACATGCTGCTATATGGTGGAAAGAAGTTTAGATGGAAAGAAATAGGACTAGAAAAGAAAAGATTACAAAATGGGACCGGATGGTGACAAAGTTGATGAATCAATTTATACCTGCTGACTATGAGTTGGAGTTGTTGAAAAGATTGCAGAACCTAAGACAAAAGGAGAAATTTGTGAAGTACACTGAAGAATTTCATAAGATGATCATAAGAATAGGAAATAGTGAAGAAAACAAGGAAAACTGGCTATATACGTCAATGGACTGAGATTGAACATTCAAGAAGAACTAAGCTTGGTAAGGATGACATCTTTGGAAGAAGTATATCAATTTTCGTTGAAACTTAAAGAGAAAATGAATAAGAGGCATGATCAGAGACATAGAGGTAGAAGAGGTAAATTTTAGAGATGAAGGACATTTTCTAGAGGAGATAGGTCATTTGTAGAGAAGAACAAGTTTGACATCCTGTTCAAGAAGGATGACAGAGATAACAGTGCTTACTGGAGAGATGACAGAAATTTTTACCATAGAGGAAACCCTATTGCATACCAGAATGAAGGATACAAAAGAGAAGGAAGAGGATTTGATAAGAGAACATTCATAGGTACTTGTTTCAAGTGTGGAGGTGAAGGACATAGAGCATTGCAATGTAATCAGGGTAGTACAAGTAAGAAGACAAAAAATGGTGGAAGAGCAGCCTATGTTGAAGAAGAACTTGTTGAATCACCCAGTTCAGTTGGCAAACTAGAGAAAGGAGAATCACTTGTGATGAGGAGAGTGCTATTTCAAACAAAGACAAATGAGGAACCACCACAGAGGAAAAGTTTGTTCAAAACCAGATATAAATTTAGAGGCAAGTGTTGTAAAGTTGTGATTAATAGTGGTAGTTTAGATAACCTAGTTTCAGAGGAGTTGGTGACTAAGCTGAAGTTGGAAAGATTCAAACACCCCAAGCCTTATCAAATAGCATGGATTTAGGATGATCATAATGTGCTGGTGAGTGAACAATGTTTGGTAATATTTCATATTGGATCTTATCATGATGAAGTTGTGAGGACCGCCCTTTTTACTACTGTTGTCATGACTATTTACAGTACTGTTATTGTTACTTTCATATTTGTGGGATAGCAGTTCCCGAAATTTGTCAGACTATTTAACTTTATTATGTTTTCGGAAAAACTAATTGGGTGATGTTTGGATAAGTTACTTTTCAGAAAAATGAATTAGGGATGATGGAAAATTGTAATATGATTTTTAATTATGTTAAATTGTACTAAGGCATGAGAATGCATGTGTTATTTAAGTTGCTTCGGCTATGATGAATTTATGTGGTTACTGATCTTGTAATTGAGTGTGCAGGGACTACTAATCAAACCACAGATTTCGGAGATCATTCCACACCTTGTTAATTGTTATTCCCTGTTAAGCCGATCTGGTTCCACGAAGAACCAAGATCTCTTTGTGTTTGATGTCATGATGTAATGTGGTCTTTCGTATGGTCGAGTGGGTTAGGTTACCGTCATGTAACATTATTTTTATAAGTAAGTGTTGTTAAGAGTTTGAATTTGAAATTTCTATTTTTATTTAAATTATGAGGCCCTTTTTCTTGTGCTTTACCTTGACCTGGGGTGTCTTGTATGGGTTAAAATTGACCCTGGGTTCTACCCCATGGGTCTAGGGGCCCATTTGGCATGGGTAACCCTTGAGTAACCTCCATCTAGTCAACTTAACCTTCCCCTGAAGTTAAGTGGCGAAAATTGGAGGTAGGAGGGGACATGATGGGTTGTACCAACACTCAACCCATCCCCTCTACTTTCCCCTAGATAAGAGATGCCATCCATTAGTGGAAGTTACCTCTTCTTTAGTAAGATTCCCCCATGTACTATGGGGACACCCATGTGAAGAAAGGAGAAAGAGGCATGGGTCACCTGTCTTGTTCCCATTTAACTCTTTTTTTTATTTCTCCCATGGGAAAGTGGAGTCACATGAGAGGAATAAGGAGTACCCTTGGGAATGGAGAGTGACATAAGCCACCTGGACAGAATAGTGATTTTTGGGAAGGGTGAGGAGGTGACAAGTGTCACTTCCCCATTTCTCAAAATTAGAAAGAAAGAGAATTTTGGGTTATTTATTTTCAAATTTTGGGATGAGAGGGAGTTAGTTGAATTTTGGGGAAAATCTTTCATTTTTGGGCCTTACCAAAAAGAGAGAAGTTAGTTTGGAAGATAGAGAAGGGAGAGGGAGTTGGTGGCTAAGCTTGGAAGTAAACTCTGTGGACTCTGCAACAACTTCATTCCAGGAGGGCTTTGCAAGGTTGGTCTGAATTTTACCTTTGTTTTGGTAGAACTGAAATGTGTATGAAATGTGTGTGAAATATGTGTTTAAATTTGTTTTCTGTGGGGTTCTTGTCGGGTTGTTTGACAGAGCGTCTCCCACTTGGGAGAAATGCTCATCAAGTTTGGGGTAGGGGAGGAGAGATCCTCCTCAGGTGCATACCTGTTTCCATCTTTTGGGATGTTGAAAGCCTTGAGGGCATGTATCTGTGACTGTATTGTTGACTTGAGAGTCATATACAGAATTCTTACAAATTGTGATCACACTTGGTTGAGACCAAGAGAAATTTCTAGTAGTTCATTTATCTGTCAGGGTGACACTCTGGAGTCGAGTGTGTCCACTCTCCTGCCCCTTATGAAACTCACTGTAGTTGAGTTTTCCGTATTGTGTAAAATACCCACGGGTGTATGTGTGCTTTGGGATTGTTGTTGTTTCTGTTGTGAAGTGGAGTGTTTGAGTACCCAGGTGTGAGTATGGTCTCCCTAGCTCGGGGGTGACCCTCTTGCGGGTCTACGGTAGGGAGGAGAGCTAGACAAGTGGTATTGTCTTCTTTGTTTGTCTTTGATATGCAGGTTTTTCTCTTGGAGCTTCTGGTTGGCTATTTATGAAGAAACAGTTCATCTTCTTGTCATGAGAATTAGGCCTGGTTCATTTCATAGAGATGAAGAGGGAACACCTCTCTTGTTATTGTTGTAAATTAATGATATTCTGGGAGTGAAGAAAATCACCTCCCTGATCTTGTTATTATTGGATTTTATTGGTTGTCATAAGTTTTCAGTTGTATACTGTTTGGGAGGAGAAAGTTCATATCTGGGAAGTTGGTATTCATGATTGAGAGCTGTAATATGAATGTGCTTAAATTTTTAAGTTGATGTTTGCAACCTTTGTTCAATAGCAATTTTTGTGTTTCAAGTATTACTGAAAAGAATAAGTTCGTTTTTGCAACTTAATCTGAGTTGTTTACATTTGAAAGTTTGGAATTGCTTCACTAGTTGAAATGCTAATTTTCTTTTCAATGTTAAAATGGAAAAGATAGTTTTAAATATTTGAGTTATTCTCCATATTAATGGATTCTGTTAATTTAGAAGGATTAGAGGAAATCTAGCATGTAAATATATAATCTGTTGTAAAGTTATGAAGTCTTAAATGTTTATGAAAATGGAAAATTATACTTATAATAAGGGGATAGTTAGTTACCATTTCTATCAATTAAGTGAAATTGGGATATATATATAGATATATATATATATATATGTATATATATAATTGTATCTAATTCTTATGACAATTTCTTTATAACAGGTTGATTTGGAGAAAATGCATTAAGTAGTGAAATTGAGAAATTTAGGAAGTAGTTAAGCACATATAAGAATATTTTTATATATAAATAAATTTAAATATATATATATATATATAGAAATATATATATATATATTTCATATTTTGAGTAATTATCATTTTCCAGAATAATAGAGAAATTGAAAATAAATTATCATTTTTATGAAATTGACTGATAAATATCAATATAAAAATAGATATATATATATATATATATATATATATATATCTATAATTATATACTCATTGATAAATATATATATATATATATACATATGAATATATATATATATATAAATATATATATTTTAATGTTGTGAGAAATCAACTGTTAGTACATGAGAATGGCGGACCAAATGTAAGCCGCGGATATAAAAAAAAACACAGTCGAATTTTACATTGGGCGGTGGGGAGTAAACCCCACCGCAGGTTTGTTATTTCATTTGGAGGTGTGGAGTGGGGCGGAGCCCCACCCACACCCCCACGTCGTGGGAATGTGGGTGGGGCTCCGCCCCACTCCACATCTCCCCCCTCCAAACCCTTATGCCTCCCGCGGATCTTGTCCGCCGCTCTGCGGCCACTGCGAAATCCGTCCGCCGCTCTGCGGCCACCGCAGGTCTTGTCCGCCGCTCCGCGGCCACCACCGGCCCTGCTCCTCTGTCTCTGCGGCCACCGCCGCCCATGGCCACCGCCTGCTGTGAATCTAAAGCTATAAAGAATGTTAGGGCTTGGGCCCTAACATATGAGTGGTGTATTTGTAATATAAATACAGTTTTTTTTTATATAGCTTTATATATATAGGCATATATATATACTATATATGTCTATGTATATAGCTATATAGATATAATATAATAATGATTATATATCTGTATATATATATATATATATATATAGATAGAGATATAGGTATATAAGTTGTGGTAAACCAATTCGTCCATTACATAGACATTAAAATAAATATATTATATATATATATGTATGTATATATATATATATATATATATATAATATACATAGGAGTAAATCTATGAACCAATTTATTGGGCCTTCGTTTAAAATCGTTATAAACTATGTTTCATGGATATGGAGAAAAAAAAATATATATATAACAATTATATTCTCACAGTAGATGTTATTAAGTGTTGAACACAACAACCAAAGAAGATATATTACCATGAACAGAGTTTTATAAAGTGGTGAACCACCTACATCTATTGACAACGTCATACGAATTACAATCAGTGTATGAATCGTAATTAAGAGTAACAGTAACAACAGTAATTCTAAACAAGAGAAAATAAAATTATAATGTAAAGAGAGTTTAGGAATATTCAGTGATACTCTGGAAAGAGTTTCTCGGAAGTTTCAACTGTTAACGTACTAATAATCACCCAGAAAATGAAGAGGAAAATTACACAACTCTTTGCTCAAAAGAACACTGGAAATAAACTTAAGAAGCCACCACTAACAATCCATGTGGCCATATTAATCTCAACTGTAGCAAACGATCTCATATGTAAACCTGTAAGAGGTTCCGAAGAAGGAAAAAAAAAAACTAACATTGGAAAACACAGAGGAGAAAATGCGCGACATTTCTCACACGGGATAAGAGAACTAAGTTGACGGACCCTTCTGTCAATTGTGCTTAGGAACAAGTTGACTAAGTATTTACGAAGAGGAGGAACCTAGATCGGGGAAGATTAGGAGACCAAGTCCAGCGAAATAGTAAACCAGCCTTTGTGACCTAGATCATCTGAAATTAGGTTTAATATCAACAATAACTGCAGTGATAACCCTGATTGACGTAAATCATGAAGAAAGGACAGGATGCACATAAAGAAAGCATAGAAAATGAAAGAGAGAGAGAGACCGAAATATAAACACATTAAATGAACTAAGAGATAGTTAAGGTAAGGGCGATGAAGATATAATCAAACTTAAGAACTTGTGGAAAGGGAAGAGAGGGCAACCAAACCGCCTTGTTGAAAATGCTAAGTCATAGGAGGAGTATGTTTCAGGAAACAAGAGAGGAGACAGACAACCGTGCCTGGCCGAAAAAAGACTAAATAGGGAGATCACTAGAAGGTTTAGTCGGAACAAGGCGTCGTGGGGAGTGGTTCCTCTATCAGCGAACCACGTGCGTAAATGAGTGCAGCGTAATTCCCACTAACGCCGTAAGGCATTCTACTACCGAACATTGCCGAGGGTTCGATTTAAGAACTTTGGTAATCTCACTCTTGCAATGACGTTAGCAGCGTTGTATAGACCCTCTTGTTGATCTATATGCTTCTGGTTGCACGCCATTGTACTTGTATTCCACCGATGAGTATAGTGTTTCACCATGAGAGAACACCGTTGAGCATGCGTACGCATGCGAAAGGGGTTTGTAGGACAGTGTGAGAAAAGTTTTTCATATCTCGTGTCATAACCACATGACAGATGTGGCTATGACACGTGCGATGTGTGTTGTGACCACAAGGAAAATGTGGGCATGACATTTGGTATCAGAGCCAAGTTTGTAAACACTGGGCGTATTTGGGCACGTTATTATTCCGCAACTTTGGCTAATTAGTTTCTACCTTGTTTTGTAGGATGCCTCCCCGACGTGTTCGACGAGCGCGATCACGCCACACAGCGTCAATCGAGGTGCACAGCGATTCCTCAGCCGAGGGACTGGCACCCGCAGATTCAGCAGCACCACCTGCACCACCTGTGCCACAAGCACCACTAGTACCACAGGCGACACCAGTATCGGATATTGGTCCACAGATCTTACAGGCACTACAGACTATGCTAGACAGGTTACCACCAGTGATTCCTGAGCCACGTATAGAGCCTCGTGTTGATCCGCGAGAGGAGCCACGTGCCGAGTCACGTATTGAGCCACGTATGGAGCCCCGCGTTGATCCACTAGAGGTGCTACATGTGGAGCCCTTCGTTGAGATTCCTGACACAACAGTAGAGGAGGTAGGGTCAGCCTCCCGAGCACGGAGCAGGAGTCCTCCGAGACTTTTGAGACAAGAACAGGTTCAGCATGGAGTATATGAGGATGGTGTGGAAGAGCCACTTGGGAGACTTAGAGACAGAGGGGACCCTATCAGAGATCTACTGAGGCTCAACCCACCCACCTTCGCAGGAGCTACAGAGGGAGCTGTGGCCGAGGCTTGGCTAATTAGCTTAGACAGGTGTTTTGCATTGCGACCATATGAGAGCAACACGAAAGCATGAGTGGCAGTTCATCTTCTTAGGGATGCAGCAGCCACCTGGTGGCGCACAGAGGAGTGCAAGCGCCGACTCTCCGTGGATACACTCACATGGGACACCTTCATTGAGCGCTTCAATGCGCGGTATTTGTCCGAACATTATAGACAGCGCAGAATCGATGAGTTTCATGATCTACAGCAGAGGGGACTCACCGTTACTCAGTATGAGAGCCGATTTATAGAGCTTTCTCGTTATGCGGAATACCTCCATGACGAGAAAATCTTAATACACAAATTCATCAGGGGGCTAAATCACGGGATATCAGGACCAGTTCGTATGGCAAATCCCCAAACCATGAGCGAGGCTGTTGAAAAGGCCCTTATATCAGAGGAAATTCAGGGACGAGGACAGAATTCACGCCCACAGTACCAGGAACGAAATCCCCAACAACAGCAAAATTTTCGAAGGCCTCAAAACACAACACAGAGAGGAGGATATAATGCTTCATCATTACCTCCTAGGCCTCCACAGCAACAGCAACATCAGCAAAAATCCAAATTTCAACAGAGGGGACAAGGAGGACAGAACCGTGGATGGCAGCAGCAGGGACCACGCAGGGATCAGAGACAGCAGGGTTCATCGGCAGGACCCGCAAGGTCCCAGCAGTCTTACAGAGGCTCACAGGGATCCACCGGACGGACCGGGCAACAACAATCGAGCAGAACACAGTCAGGGCAGTTACAGGTTAGAGGACCATGTTATGTATGTGGTGGGGCAGGGCATCTGGCTAGAGAGTGTCCACAGGGATTCACTGCAGGGGGTCAGCCTCGATCAGGAGGGTCTGAGCAGACCGTAGGTGACGTGGGCAGATCTCACCACATGTTTGCAGCGGTTGATAACCGCCAGGCCGATTTCCAGGCTTCTGTCATCGAGGCAGCAGGTACGATTAGAGACTTTCCCATCTCGATCCTTTTTGACTCAGGAGCTACTGACTCCTTTTTGTCTACATCGTTAGTGGAGCGTTGCAGGCTGGTGGCTTCTAGGCAAGACATTAGGTGGGAAGTTGAGTTGGCCTCAGGGGCCCGGATGTCAGTAGATACCTTGGTTAAAGACTGTGAGATCACATTGGGACCCTTCACCACAACATGCGACCTTAGGATTATGCCATTAGGATCTTACGGAGTAGTTCTGGGTATGGATTGGCTTGCGGCACATAGAGCCAAGCTTGATTGTCGCCAGAGAACGATTAGCTGTTTAGACGATCATGGTTCGTCGGTTGAGATAATGGGCATTCAAAAGCCCACGGCAGTTCGTATGATATCCGCACAACAGCTTAAGCGCTGTATGCGGAAGGGATGTCAGATGTTTGCTATCACAGTCAGTGATAGAGCAGAGGATGAACCTGAGGCTACTTTAGATGATCACCCTATCCTTAGAGAGTTTGCCGATGTATTCCCGCCAGAATTACCTGGTATGCCTCCACGTAGAGAAGTGGACTTCCACATCGACTTAGTGCCAGGTGCAGAGCCGATATCCCGCGCACCTTATAGAATGACGACCCATGAACTCATAGAACTTAAGCTGCAGTTGGAAGAATTACTTGAGAAGGGACACATCCGACCTAGCGTTTCACCATGGGGCGCACCAGTGATCTTCGTGAAGAAGAAGGATGGGTCTCTTCGTCTATGCATGGACTACAGGCAATTGAACAAGGTGACGGTGAAGAATCGTTATCCTCTACCTAGGATTGACGACCTTTTTGATCAGATGCAGGGAGCCAGAGTGTTCTCGAAAATTGATCTAAAATCTGGGTATCATCAACTGCGCATCACGGAGTCAGATATTCATAAAACTGCTTTTCGAACCAGATATGGCCATTATGAATTCACAGTGGTACCTTTCGGGTTGACGAACGCTCCTGCGGTATTCATGAGTCTCATGAACGGGGTGTTCCGTACATACCTAGACCGGTTCATGATCATATTCCTAGATGACATTCTGATTTATTCACGGACTGAGGAGGAGCATGTAGAGCACTTGCGTCAAGTTTTGCAGAAATTACGAGAGCAGCAACTTTATGGCAACTTGGTGAAGTGTGCCTTCTTCAGGACAGAGGTGCAGTATTTGGGACACATTTTATCAGGCGATGGCATCTCCGTAGATCCATCTAAAATTAGAGCAATCCAGGAGTGGCCGGCACCCACGAACATGACAGAGGTCAGAAGCTTTATGGGGTTAGCCGGGTATTATCGTCGGTTTGTCGAAGGTTTCTCCAGGATAGCACATCCCATTACTTCTCTTCAGCGAAAAGGGAAGGGTTTCACTTGGACCGAGCAGTGTGAAAAGGCTTTTGGAGACCTCAAAGAGCGTCTTACGAGCGCTCCTATTTTAGCAGTTCCAGATCCTTCAGAAGAGTTTGTAGTTTGCACGGATGCATCATTAGAAGGTTTGGGAGCCATGCTTATGCAGGATGGTCGAGCGATCGCATACGAATCGCGGAAACTAAAGACACATGAGTTAAACTATCCTACGCACGACTTAGAGCTTGCAGCTGTTGTTCATGCCTTGGTTCGCTGGAGACACTTCCTCTTAGGGCGACGCTTTGAACTCCATTCAGACCATCATAGTTTGCAGTATATTTTTACACAGCCTAATTTGAACGCCCGCCAACGGCGTTGGATGGAATTCCTATGCGAATATGACTTCGATGTCCATTATATAAAAGGGAAGGAGAACGTGGTCGCTGATGCTTTGAGTCGAAGACGCCACGAGATCCAGACCCTGACCTTGAAGATGGACTTGAAGGATCGCATCTTACAGCATCTGCCGGAGGACGAATGGTTTCTTGAAGTGCAGCAGGCAGTACTAAATCAGAAGGCCCTTGAGGGCAAATTTACAGGATATACCCTTGATTCTGATGGTATGCTTCGACATCGGCAACGCATCTATGTACCCCATGCGGGTAATCTTCGTACAGTAATCCTATCAGAGGCTCATAGAGCACCCTACGCAGCACACCCAGGAGTGAAGAAGATGCATGCTGATTTACGACAGCTTTATCATTGGGCTGGGATGAGGCGTGACATTGCCGAATTTGTTGCTCGTTGCCTGGAATGTCAGAGGGTCAAGGCCGAACATCAGCATCCAGCGGGACTGTTGTACCCTCACGAGATACCTGAATGGAAATGGGATACCATTTCTATGGATTTTATCATTGGTCTACCTATGTCATCACGTCGCCATGATGCTATTATGGTGACAGTTGACAAGCTGACCAAAGTGGCGCATTTTTCACCAATATGTACAACATACAATGCACCATCAGTGGCAAAGGTGTTTCTCGATCAGATTGTTAGACTTCATGGGGTACCTCGCCGCATTATATCTGACAGAGACTCCGTATTCACTTCATCGTTCTGGAAAGCCTTACATCAGGCGTTGGGCACACAGCTCAACTTCAGTTCTGCATATCATCCGGAAACCGACGGACAAACAGAGAGAGTTAACCAGGTGTTAGAAGACATGCTTCGCATGTATGTGATGGACCACCAGTCTAGATGGGAGGAGTACCTGTATCTAGTTGAATTCGCCTAAAATAATGGGCATCATAGCTCGTTGGGTATGCCTCCTTTCCAGGCATTATATGGCAGACCATGCAGAACACCTTTGAGTTGGGATCGTATAGAGGACAGAACAGTCATCGGACCAGAGATAGTCCAAAATATGGAACTGCAAGTTAAACAGATAAGACAGAGGCTTCTAGAAGCACAGGACAGGCAGAAAAAGTATGCCGATGCTAAGAGGACAGACCGAAGTTTCTCTGTGGGGGAAAGAGTATTTTTGAGAGTGCGGCCGCACAAAAGTCCAATCCGTTACGGAAAAGGCTCTAAACTCGCACCTCGATTTGTAGGACCTTTCGAAATCTTGGAGCGGATAGGACCAGTACCCTATTGTCTAGCCTTGCCACCTAGCCTGTCACGTATCCACGATGTATTTCATGTATCAGTTTTACGTTAATATATTTCTGACTTATCTCATGTGTTGGATTGGAGTGCTCTTCAGGTAGAGGCAGACGGACAACTGGCGTTGGAGCCAATTCGCATATTGGCTCGTCGGACGCTGGCCCTTCGAGGTCGAGAGCTGGACCAGGTTAGAGTCCAATGGGACTTATACGACGAAGTCACTGCAACATGGGAAGATGCAGAGAGATTGAAGACCCTGTATCCTCACCTTTTTGACGACTTCCAGGAGGAAGTACCGTCTTAGGGGGAGAGGATGTGAGGACAGCCCTTTTTACTACTGTTGTCATGACTATTTACAGTACTGTTATTGTTACTTTCATATTTGTGGGATAGCAGTTCCCGAAATTTGTCAGACTATTTAACTTTATTATGTTTTCAGAAAAACTAATTGGGTGATGTTTGGATAAGTTACTTTTCAGAAAAATGAATTAGGGATGATGGAAAATTGTAATATGATTTTTAATTATGTTAAATTGTACTAAGGCATGAGAATGCATGTGTTATTTAAGTTGCTTCGGCTATGATGAATTTATGTGGTTACTGATCTTGTAATTGAGTGTGCAGGGACTACTAATCAAACCACAGATTTCGGAGATCATTCCACACCTTGTTAATTGTTATTCCCTGTTTAGCCGATCTGGTTCCACGAAGAACCAAGATCTCTTTGTGTTTGATGTCATGATGTAATGTGGTCTTTCGTATGGTCGAGTGGGTTAGGTTACCCTCATGTAACATTATTTTTATAAGTAAGTGTTGTTAAGAGTTTGAATTTGAAATTTCTATTTTTATTTAAATTATGAGGCCCTTTTTCTTGTGCTTTACCTTGACCTGGGGTGTCTTGTATGGGTTAAAATTGACCCTGGGTTCTACCCCATGGGTCTAGGGGCCCATTTGGCATGGGTAACCCTTGAGTAACCTCCATCTAGTCAACTTAACCTTCCCCTGAAGTTAAGTGGCGAAAATTGGAGGTAGGAGGGGACATGATGGGTTGTACCAACACTCAACCCATCCCCTCTACTTTCCCCTAGATAAGAGATGCCATCCATTAGTGGAAGTTACCTCTTCTTTAGTAAGATTCCCCCATGTACTATGGGGACACCCATGTGAAGAAAGGAGAAAGAGGCATGGGTCACCTGTCTTGTTCCCATTTAACTCTTTTTTTTATTTCTCCCATGGGAAAGTGGAGTCACATGAGAGGAATAAGGAGTACCCTTGGGAATGGAGAGTGACATAAGCCACCTGGACAGAATAGTGATTTTTGGGAAGGGTGAGGAGGTGACAAGTGTCACTTCCCCATTTCTCAAAATTAGAAAGAAAGAGAATTTTGGGTTATTTATTTTCAAATTTTGGGATGAGAGGGAGTTAGTTGAATTTTGGGGAAAATCTTTCATTTTTGGGCCTTACCAAAAAGAGAGAAGTTAGTTTGGAAGATAGAGAAGGGAGAGGGAGTTGGTGGCTAAGCTTGGAAGTAAACTCTGTGGACTCTGCAACAACTTCATTCCAGGAGGGCTTTGCAAGGTTGGTCTAAATTTTACCTTTGTTTTGGTAGAACTGAAATGTGTATGAAATGTGTGTGAAATATGTGTTTAAATTTGTTTTCTGTGGGGTTCTTGTCGGGTTGTTTGACAGAGCGTCTCCCACTTGGGAGAAATGCTCATCAAGTTTGGGGTAGGGGAGGAGAGATCCTCCTCGGGTGCATACCTGTTTCCATCTTTTGGGATGTTGAAAGCCTTGAGGGCATGTATCTGTGACTGTATTGTTGACTTGAGAGTCATATACAGAATTCTTACAAATTGTGATCACACTTGGTTGAGACCAAGAGAAATTTCTAGTAGTTCATTTATCTGTCAGGGTGACACTCTGGAGTCGAGTGTGTCCACTCTCCTGCCCCTTATGAAACTCACTGTAGTTGAGTTTTCCGTATTGTGTAAAATACCCACGGGTGTATGTGTGCTTTGGGATTGTTGTTGTTTCTGTTGTGAAGTGGAGTGTTTGAGTACCCAGGTGTGAGTATGGTCTCCCTAGCTCGGGGGTGACCCTCTTGCGGGTCTACGGTAGGGAGGAGAGCTAGACAAGTGGTATTGTCTTCTTTGTTTGTCTTTGATACGCAGGTTTTTCTCTTGGAGCTTTTGGTTGGCTATTTATGAAGAAACAGTTCATCTTCTTGTCATGAGAATTAGGCCTGGTTCATTTCATAGAGATGAAGAGGGAACACCTCTCTTGTTATTGTTGTAAATTAATGATATTCTGGGAGTGAAGAAAATCACCTCCCTGATCTTGTTATTATTGGATTTTATTGGTTGTCATAAGTTTTCAGTTGTATACTGTTTGGGAGGAGAAAGTTCATATCTGGGAAGTTGGTATTCATGATTGAGAGCTGTAATATGAATGTGCTTAAATTTTTAAGTTGATGTTTGCAACCTTTGTTCAATAGCAATTTTTGTGTTTCAAGTATTACTGAAAAGAATAAGTTCGTTTTTGCAACTTAATCTGAGTTGTTTACATTTGAAAGTTTGGAATTGCTTCACTAGTTGAAATGCTAATTTTCTTTTCAATGTTAAAATGGAAAAGACAGTTTTAAATATTTGAGTTATTCTCCATATTAATGGATTCTGTTAATTTAGAAGGATTAGAGGAAATCTAGCATGTAAATATATAATCTGTTGTAAAGTTATGAAGTCTTAAATGTTTATGAAAATGGAAAATTATACTTATAATAAGGGGATAGTTAGTTACCATTTCTATCAATTAAGTGAAATTGGGATATATATATATATATAGATATATATATATATATATATATGTATATATATAATTGTATCTAATTCTTATGACAATTTCTTTATAACAGGTTGATTTGGAGAAAATGCATTAAGTAGTGAAATTGAGAAATTTAGGAAGTAGTTAAGCACATATAAGAATATTTTTATATATAAATAAATTTAAATATATATATATATATATATAGAAATATATATATATATATTTCATATTTTGAGTAATTATCATTTTCCAGAATAATAGAGAAATTGAAAATAAATTATCATTTTTATGAAATTGACTGATAAATATCAATATAAAAATAGATATATATATATATATATATATATATATATATATCTATAATTATATACTCATTGATATATATATATATATATATATATATATATACATATGAATATATATATATATATATAAATATATATATTTTAATGTTGTGAGAAATCAACTGTTAGTACATGAGAATGGCGGACCAAATGTAAGCCGCGGATATAAAAAAAAACACAGTCGAATTTTACATTGGGCGGTGGGGAGTAAACCCCACCGCAGGTTTGTTATTTCATTTGGAGGTGTGGAGTGGGGCGGAGCCCCACCCACACCCCCACGTCGTGGGAATGTGGGTGGGGCTCCGCCCCACTCCACATCTCCCCCCTCCAAACCCTTATGCCTCCCGCGGATCTTGTCCGCCGCTCTGCGGCCACTGCGAAATCCGTCCGCCGCTCTGCGGCCACCGCAGGTCTTGTCCGCCGCTCCGCGGCCACCACCGGCCCTGCTCCTCTGTCTCTGCGGCCACCGCCGCCCATGGCCGCCGCCTGCTGTGAATCTAAAGCTATAAAGAATGTTAGGGCTTGGGCCCTAACATATGAGTGGTGTATTTGTAATATAAATACAGTTTTTTTTTATATAGCTTTATATATATAGGCATATATATATACTATATATGTCTATGTATATAGCTATATAGATATAATATAATAATGATTATATATCTGTATATATATATATATATATATATATATATATATAGATAGAGATATAGGTATATAAGTTGTGGTAAACCAATTCGTCCATTACATAGACATTAAAATAAATATATTATATATATATATGTATGTATATATATATATATATATATATATATATAATATACATAGGAGTAAATCTATGAACCAATTTATTGGGCCTTCGTTTAAAATCGTTATAAACTATGTTTCATGGATATGGAGAAAAATATATATATATATAACAATTATATTCTCACAGTAGATGTTATTAAGTGTTGAACACAACAACCAAAGAAGATATATTACCATGAACAGAGTTTTATAAAGTGGTGAACCACCTACATCTATTGACAACGTCATACGAATTACAATCAGTGTATGAATCGTAATTAAGAGTAACAGTAACAACAGTAATTCTAAACAAGAGAAAATAAAATTATAATGTAAAGAGAGTTTAGGAATATTCAGTGATACTCTGGAAAGAGTTTCTCGGAAGTTTGAACTGTTAACGTACTAATAATCACCCGGAAAATGAAGAGGAAAATTACACAACTCTTTGCTCAAAAGAACACTGGAAATAAACTTAAGAAGCCACCACTAACAATCCATGTGGCCATATTAATCTCAACTGTAGCAAACGATCTCATATGTAAACCTGTAAGAGGTTCCGAAGAAGGAAAAAAAAAAAAACTAACATTGGAAAACACAGAGGAGAAAATGTGCGACATTTCTCACACGGGATAAGAGAACTAAGTTGACGGACCCTTCTGTCAATTGTGCTTAGGAACAAGTTGACTAAGTATTTACGAAGAGGAGGAACCTAGATCGGGGAAGATTAGGAGACCAAGTCCAGCGAAATAGTAAACCAGCCTTTGTGACCTAGATCATCTGAAATTAGGTTTAATATCAACAATAACTGCAGTGATAACCCTGATTGACGTAAATCATGAAGAAAGGACAGGATGCACATAAAGAAAGCATAGAAAATGAAAGAGAGAGAGAGACCGAAATATAAACACATTAAATGAACTAAGAGATAGTTAAGGTAAGGGCGATGAAGATATAATCAAACTTAAGAACTTGTGGAAAGGGAAGAGAGGGCAACCAAACCGCCTTGTTGAAAATGCTAAGTCATAGGAGGAGTATGTTTCAGGAAACAAGAGAGGAGACAGACAACCGTGCCTGGCCGAAAAAAGACTAAATAGGGAGATGACTAGCCGGTTTAGTCAGAACAAGGCGTCGTGGGGAGTGGTTCCTCTATCAGCGAACCACGTGCGTAAATGAGTGCAGCGTAATTCCCACTAACGCCGTAAGGCATTCTACTACCGAACATTGCCGAGGGTTCGATTTAAGAACTTTGGTAATCTCACTCTTGCAATGACGTTAGCAGCGTTGTATAGACCCTCTTGTTGATCTATATGCTTCTAGTTGCACGCCATTGTACTTGTATTCGCCGATGAGTATAGTGTTTCACCATGAGAGAACACCGTTGAGCATGCGTACGCATGCGAAAGGGGTTTGTAGGACAGTGTGAGAAAAGTTTTTCATATCTCGTGTCATAACCACATGACAGATGTGGCTATGACACGTGCGATGTGTGTTGTGACCACAAGGAAAATGTGGGCATGACATTTGGTATCAGAGCCAAGTTTGTAAACACTGGGCGTATTTGGGCACGTTATTATTCCGCAACTTTGGCTAATTAGTTTCTACCTTGTTTTGTAGGATGCCTCCCCGACGTGTTCGACGAGCGCGATCACGCCACACAGCGTCAGTCGAGGTGCACAGCGATTCCTCAGCCGAGGGACTGGCACCCGCAGATTCAGCAGCACCACCTGCACCACCTGTGCCACAAGCACCACTAGTACCACAGGTGACACCAGTATCGGATATTGGTCCACAGATCTTACAGGCACTACAGACTATGCTAGACAGGTTACCACCAGTGATTCCTAAGCCACGTATAGAGCCTCGTGTTGATCCGCGAGAGGAGCCACGTGCCGAGTCACGTATTGAGCCACGTATGGAGCCCCGCATTGATCCACTAGAGGTGCTACGTGTGGAGCCCTTCGTTGAGATTCCTGACACAACAGTAGAGGAGGTAGGGTCAGCCTCCCGAGCACGGAGCAGGAGTCCTCCGAGACTTTTGAGACAAGAACAGGTTCAGCATGGAGTATATGAGGATGGTGTGGAAGAGCCACTTGGGAGACTTAGAGACAGAGGGGACCCTATCAGAGATCTACTGAGGCTCAACCCACCCACCTTCGCAGGAGCTACAGAGGGAGCTGTGGCCGAGGCTTGGCTAATTAGCTTAGACAGGTGTTTCGCATTGCGACCATATGAGAGCAACACGAAAGCACGAGTGGCAGTTCATCTTCTTAGGGATGCAGCAGCCACCTGGTGGCGCACAGAGGAGTGCAAGCGCCGACTCTCCGTGGATACACTCACATGGGACACCTTCATTGAGCACTTCAATGCGCGGTATTTGTCCGAACATTATAGACAGCGCAGAATCGATGAGTTTCATGATCTACAGCAGAGGGGACTCACCGTTACTCAGTATGAGAGCCGATTTATAGAGCTTTCTCGTTATGCGAAATACCTCCATGACGAGAAAATCTTAATACACAAATTCATCAGGGGGCTAAATCACGGGATATCAGGACCAGTTCGTATGGCAAATCCCCAAACCATGAGCGAGGCTGTTGAAAAGGCCCTTATATCAGAGGAAATTCAGGGACGAGGACAGAATTCACGCCCACAGTACCAGGAATGAAATCCCCAACAACAGCAAAATTTCTGAAGGCCTCAAAACACAACACAGAGAGGAGGATATAATGCTTCATCATTACCTCCTAGGCCTCCACAGCAACAGCAACATCAGCAAAAATCCAAATTTCAACAGAGGGGACAGGGAGGACAGAACCGTGGATGGCAGCAGCAGGGACCACGCAGGGATCAGAGACAGCAGGGTTCATCGGCAGGACCCACAAGGTCCCAGCAGTCTTACAGAGGCTCACAGGGATCCACCGGACGGACCGGGCAACAACAATCAGGCAGAACACAGTCAGGGCAGTTACAGGTTAGAGGACCATGTTATGTATGTGGTGGGGCAGGGCATCTAGCTAGAGAGTGTCCACAGGGATTCACTGCAGGGGGTCAGCCCCGATCAGGAGGGTCTGAGTAGACCGTAGGTGACGTGGGCAGATCTCACCACATGTTTGCAGCGGTTGATAACCGCCAGGCCGATTTCCAGGCTTCTGTCATCGAGGCAGCAGGTACGATTAGAGACTTTCCCATCTCGATCCTTTTTGACTCAGGAGCTACTGACTCCTTTTTGTCTACATCGTTAGTGGAGCGTTGCAGGCTGGTGGCTTCTAGGCAAGACATTAGGTGGGAAGTTGAGTTGGCCTCAGGGGCCCGGATGTCAGTAGATACCTTGGTTAAAGACTGTGAGATCACATTGGGACCCTTCACCACAACATGCGACCTTAGGATTATGCCATTAGGATCTTACGGAGTAGTTCTGGGTATGGATTGGCTTGCGGCACATAGAGCCAAGCTTGATTGTCGCCAGAGAACGATTAGCTGTTTAGACGATCATGGTTCGTCGGTTGAGATAATGGGCATTCAAAAGCCCACGGCAGTTCGTATGATATCCGCACAACAGCTTAAGCGCTGTATGCGGAAGGGATGTCAGATGTTTGCTATCACAGTCAGTGATAGAGCAGAGGATGAACCTAAGGCTACTTTAGATGATCACCCTATCCTTAGAGAGTTTGCCGATGTATTCCCGCCAGAATTACCTGGTATGCCTCCACGTAGAGAAGTGGACTTCCACATCGACTTAGTGCCAGGTGCAGAGCCGATATCCCGCGCACCTTATAGAATGACGACCCATGAACTCACAGAACTTAAGCTGCAGTTGGAAGAATTACTTGAGAAGGGACACATCCGACCTAGCGTTTCACCATGGGGCGCACCAGTGATCTTCGTGAAGAAGAAGGATGGGTCTCTTCGTCTATGCATGGACTACAGGCAATTGAACAAGGTGACGGTGAAGAATCGTTATCCTCTACCTAGGATTGACGACCTTTTTGATTAGATGCAGGGAGCCAGAGTGTTCTCGAAAATTGATCTAAAATCTGGGTATCATCAACTGCGCATCACGGAGTCAGATATTCATAAAACTGCTTTTCGAACCAGATATGGCCATTATGAATTCACAGTGGTACCTTTCGGGTTGACGAACGCTCCTGCGATATTCATGAGTCTCATGAACGGGGTGTTCCGTACATACCTAGACCGGTTCATGATCATATTCCTAGATGACATTCTGATTTATTCACGGACTGAGGAGGAGCATGTAGAGCACTTGCGTCAAGTTTTGCAGAAATTACGAGAGCAGCAACTTTATGGCAACTTGGCGAAGTGTGCCTTCTTCAGGACAGAGGTGCAGTATTTGGGACACATTTTATCAGGCGATGGCATCTCCGTAGATCCATCTAAAATTAGAGCAATCCAGGAGTGGCCGGCACCCACGAACGTGACAGAGGTCAGAAGCTTTATGGGGTTAGCCGGGTATTATCGTCGGTTTGTCGAAGGTTTCTCCAGGATAGCACATCCCATTACTTCTCTTCAGCGAAAAGGGAAGGGTTTCACTTGGACCGAGCAGTGTGAAAAGGCTTTTGGAGACCTCAAAGAGCATCTTACGAGCGCTCCTATTTTAGCAGTTCCAGATCCTTCAGAAGAGTTTGTAGTTTGCACGGATGCATCATTAGAAGGTTTGGGAGCCGTGCTTATGCAGGATGGTCGAGCGATCGCATACGAATCGCGGAAACTAAAGACACATGAGTTAAACTATCCTACGCACGACTTAGAGCTTGCAGCTGTTGTTCATGCCTTGGTTCGCTGGAGACACTTCCTCTTAGGGCGACGCTTTGAACTCCATTCAGACCATCATAGTTTGCAGTATATTTTTACACAGCCTAATTTGAACGCCCGCCAACGGCGTTGGATGGAATTCCTATGCGAATATGACTTCGATGTCCATTATATAAAAGGGAAGGAGAACGTGGTCGCTGATGCTTTGAGTCGAAGACGCCACGAGATCCAGACCCTGACCTTGAAGATGGACTTGAAGGATCGCATCTTACAGCATCTGCCGGAGGACGAATGGTTTCTTGAAGTGCAGCAGGCAGTACTAAATCAGAAGGCCCTTGAGGGCAAATTTACAGGATATACCCTTGATTCTGATGGTATGCTTCGACATCGGCAACGCATCTATGTACCCCATGCGGGTAATCTTCGTACAGTAATCCTATCAGAGGCTCATAAAGCACCCTACGCAGCACACCCAGGAGTTAAGAAGATGCATGCTGATTTACGACAGCTTTATCATTGGGTTGGGATGAGGCGTGACATTGCCGAATTTGTTGCTCATTGCCTGGAATGTCAGAGGGTCAAGGCCGAACATCAGCATCCAGCGCGACTGTTGTACCCTCACGAGATACCTGAATGGAAATGGGATACCATTTCTATGGATTTTATCGTTGGTCTACCTATGTCATCACGTCGCCATGATGCTATTATGGTGACAGTTGACAAGCTGACGAAAGTGGCGCATTTTTCACCAATATGTACAACATACAGTGCACCATCAGTGGCAAAGGTGTTTCTCGATCAGATTGTTAGACTTCATGGGGTACCTCGCCGCATTATATCTGACCGAGACTCCGTATTCACTTCATCGTTCTGGAAAGCCTTACATCAGGCGTTGGGCACACAGCTCAACTTCAGTTCTGCATATCATCTGGAAACCGACGGACAAACAGAGAGAGTTAACCAGGTGTTAGAAGACATGCTTCGCATGTATGTGATGGACCACCAGTCTAGATGGGAGGAGTACCTGTATCTAGTTGAATTCACCTACAATAATGGGCATCATAGCTCGTTGGGTATGCCTCCTTTCCAGGCATTATATGGCAGACCATGCAGAACACCTTTGAGTTGGGATCGTATAGAGGACAGAACAGTCATCGGACCAGAGATAGTCCAGAATATGGAACTGCAAGTTAAATAGATAAGACAGAGGCTTCTGGAAGCACAGGACAGGCAGAAAAAGTATGCCGATGCTAAGAGGACAGACCGAAGTTTCTCTGTGGGGGAAAGAGTATTTTTGAGAGTGCGGCCGCACAAAAGTCCAATCCGTTACGGAAAAGGCTCTAAACTCGCACCTCGATTTGTAGGACCTTTCGAAATCTTGGAGCGGATAGGACCAGTAGCCTATCGTCTAGCCTTGCCACCTAGCCTGTCACGTATCCACGATGTATTTCATGTATCAGTTTTACGTCAATATATTTCTGACTTATCTCATGTGTTGGATTGGAGTGCTCTTCAGGTAGAGGCAGACGGACAACTGGCGTTGGAGCCAATTCGCATATTGGCTCGTCGGACGCTGGCCCTTCGAGGTCGAGAGCTGGACCAGGTTAGAGTCCAATGGGACTTATACGACGAAGTCACTGCAACATGGGAAGATGCAGAGAGATTGAAGACCCTGTATCCTCACCTTTTTGACGACTTCCAGGAGGAAGTACCGTCTTAGGGGGAGAGGATGTGAGGACCGCCCTTTTTACTACTGTTGTCATGACTATTTACAGTACTGTTATTGTTACTTTCATATTTGTGGGATAGCAGTTCCCGAAATTTGTCAGACTATTTAACTTTATTATGTTTTCGAAAAAACTAATTGGGTGATGTTTGGATAAGTTACTTTTCAGAAAAATGAATTAGGGATGATGGAAAATTGTAATATGATTTTTAATTATGTTAAATTGTACTAAGGCATGAGAATGCATGTGTTATTTAAGTTGCTTCGGCTATGATGAATTTATGTGGTTACTGATCTTGTAATTGAGTGTGCAGGGACTACTAATCAAACCACAGATTTCGGAGATCATTCCACACCTTGTTAATTGTTATTCCCTGTTAAGCCGATCTGGTTCCACGAAGAACCAAGATCTCTTTGTGTTTGATGTCATGATGTAATGTGGTCTTTCGTATGGTCGAGTGGGTTAGGTTACCCTCATGTAACATTATTTTTATAAGTAAGTGTTGTTAAGAGTTTGAATTTGAAATTTCTATTTTTATTTAAATTATGAGGCCCTTTTTCTTGTGCTTTACCTTGACCTGGGGTGTCTTGTATGGGTTAAAATTGACCCTGGGTTCTACCCCATGGGTCTAGGGGCCCATTTGGCATGGGTAACCCTTGAGTAACCTCCATCTAGTCAACTTAACCTTCCCCTGAAGTTAAGTGGCGAAAATTGGAGGTAGGAGGGGACATGATGGGTTGTACCAACACTCAACCCATCCCCTCTACTTTCCCCTAGATAAGAGATGCCATCCATTAGTGGAAGTTACCTCTTCTTTAGTAAGATTCCCCCATGTACTATGGGGACACCCATGTGAAGAAAGGAGAAAGAGGCATGGGTCACCTGTCTTGTTCCCATTTAACTCTTTTTTTTATTTCTCCCATGGGAAAGTGGAGTCACATGAGAGGAATAAGGAGTACCCTTGGGAATGGAGAGTGACATAAGCCACCTGGACAGAATAGTGATTTTTGGGAAGGGTGAGGAGGTGACAAGTGTCACTTCCCCATTTCTCAAAATTAGAAAGAAAGAGAATTTTGGGTTATTTATTTTCAAATTTTGGGATGAGAGGGAGTTAGTTGAATTTTGGGGAAAATCTTTCATTTTTGGGCCTTACCAAAAAGAGAGAAGTTAGTTTGGAAGATAGAGAAGGGAGAGGGAGTTGGTGGCTAAGCTTGGAAGTAAACTCTGTGGACTCTGCAACAACTTCATTCCAGGAGGGCTTTGCAAGGTTGGTCTGAATTTTACCTTTGTTTTGGTAGAACTGAAATGTGTATGAAATGTGTGCGAAATATGTGTTTAAATTTGTTTTCTGTGGGGTTCTTGTCGGGTTGTTTGACAGAGCGTCTCCCACTTGGGAGAAATGCTCATCAAGTTTGGGGTAGGGGAGGAGAGATCCTCCTCGGGTGCATACCTGTTTCCATCTTTTGGGATGTTGAAAGCCTTGAGGGCATGTATCTGTGACTGTATTGTTGACTTGAGAGTCATATACAGAATTCTTACAAATTGTGATCACACTTGGTTGAGACCAAGAGAAATTTCTAGTAGTTCATTTATCTGTCAGGGTGACACTCTGGAGTCGAGTGTGTCCACTCTCCTGCCCCTTATGAAACTCACTGTAGTTGAGTTTTCCGTATTGTGTAAAATACCCACGGGTGTATGTGTGCTTTGGGATTGTTGTTGTTTCTGTTGTGAAGTGGAGTGTTTGAGTACCCAGGTGTGAGTATGGTCTCCCTAGCTCGGGGGTGACCCTCTTGCGGGTCTACGGTAGGGAGGAGAGCTAGACAAGTGGTATTGTCTTCTTTGTTTGTCTTTGATACGCAGGTTTTTCTCTTGGAGCTTCTGGTTGGCTATTTATGAAGAAACAGTTCATCTTCTTGTCATGAGAATTAGGCCTGGTTCATTTCATAGAGATGAAGAGGGAACACCTCTCTTGTTATTGTTGTAAATTAATGATATTCTGGGAGTGAAGAAAATCACCTCCCTGATCTTGTTATTATTGGATTTTATTGGTTGTCATAAGTTTTCAGTTGTATACTGTTTGGGAGGAGAAAGTTCATATCTGGGAAGTTGGTATTCATGATTGAGAGCTGTAATTTGAATGTGCTTAAATTTTTAAGTTGATGTTTGCAACCTTTGTTCAATAGCAATTTTTGTGTTTCAAGTATTACTGAAAAGAATAAGTTCGTTTTTGCAACTTAATCTGAGTTGTTTACATTTGAAAGTTTGGAATTGCTTCACTAGTTGAAATGCTAATTTTCTTTTCAATGTTAAAATGGAAAAGACAGTTTTAAATATTTGAGTTATTCTCCATATTAATGGATTCTGTTAATTTAGAAGGATTAGAGGAAATCTAGCATGTAAATATATAATCTGTTGTAAAGTTATGAAGTCTTAAATGTTTATGAAAATGGAAAATTATACTTATAATAAGGGGATAGTTAGTTACCATTTCTATCAATTAAGTGAAATTGGGATATATATATATATATAGATATATATATATATATATATATATATATATATGTATATATATAATTGTATCTAATTCTTATGACAATTTCTTTATAACAGGTTGATTTGGAGAAAATGCATTAAGTAGTGAAATTGAGAAATTTAGGAAGTAGTTAAGCACATATAAGAATATTTTTATATATAAATAAATTTAAATATATATATATATATATATAGAAATATATATATATATATTTCATATTTTGAGTAATTATCATTTT
Organism: Cunninghamia lanceolata; assembly: GCA_027924645.1. Taxonomy (NCBI): domain Eukaryota; kingdom Viridiplantae; phylum Streptophyta; class Pinopsida; order Cupressales; family Cupressaceae; genus Cunninghamia; species Cunninghamia lanceolata. Next base: position 9,763,030 of record BSBN01001054.1, read on the forward strand.
CCAGAATAATAGAGAAATTGAAAATAAATTATCATTTTTATGAAATTGACTGATAAATATCAATATAAAAATAGATATATATATATATATATATATATATATATATATATATATATATATATATATATATATCTATAATTATATACTCATTGATAAATATATATATATATATACATATGAATATATATATATATATATATAAATATATATATTTTAATGTTGTGAGAAATCAACTGTTAGTACATGAGAATGGCGGACCAAATGTAAGCCGCGGATATAAAAAAAAACACAGTCGAATTTTACATTGGGCGGTGGGGAGTAAACCCCACCGCAGGTTTGTTATTTCATTTGGAGGTGTGGAGTGGGGCGGAGCCCCACCCACACCCCCACGTCGTGGGAATGTGGGTGGGGCTCCGCCCCACTCCACATCTCCCCCCTCCAAACCCTTATGCCTCCCGCGGATCTTGTCCGCCGCTCTGCGGCCACTGCGAAATCCGTCCGCCGCTCTGCGGCCACCGCAGGTCTTGTCCGCCGCTCCGCGGCCACCACCGGCCCTGCTCCTCTGTCTCTGCGGCCACCGCCGCCCATGGCCGCCGCCTGCTGTGAATCTAAAGCTATAAAGAATGTTAGGGCTTGGGCCCTAACATATGAGTGGTGTATTTGTAATATAAATACAGTTTTTTTTTATATAGCTTTATATATATAGGCATATATATATACTATATATGTCTATGTATATAGCTATATAGATATAATATAATAATGATTATATATCTGTATATATATATATATATAGATAGAGATATAGGTATATAAGTTGTGGTAAACCAATTCGTCCATTACATAGACATTAAAATAAATATATTATATATATATATGTATGTATATATATATATATATATATATATATATAATATACATAGGAGTAAATCTATGAACCAATTTATTGGGCCTTCGTTTAAAATCGTTATAAACTATGTTTCATGGATATGGAGAAAAAAAAATATATATATAACAATTATATTCTCACAGTAGTTGTTATTAAGTGTTGAACACAACAACCAAAGAAGATATATTACCATGAACAGAGTTTTATAAAGTGGTGAACCACCTACATCTATTGACAACGTCATACGAATTACAATCAGTGTATGAATCGTAATTAAGAGTAACAGTAACAACAGTAATTCTAAACAAGAGAAAATAAAATTATAATGTAAAGAGAGTTTAGGAATATTCAGTGATACTCTGGAAAGAGTTTCTCGGAAGTTTCAACTGTTAACGTACTAATAATCACCCGAAAAATGAAGAGGAAAATTACACAACTCTTTGCTCAAAAGAACACTGGAAATAAACTTAAGAAGCCACCACTAACAATCCATGTGGCCATATTAATCTCAACTGTAGCAAACGATCTCATATGTAAACCTGTAAGAGGTTCCGAAGAAGGAAAAAAAAAACTAACATTGAAAAACACAGAGGAGAAAATGCGCGACATTTCTCACACGGGATAAGAGAACTAAGTTGACGGACCCTTCTGTCAATTGTGCTTAGGAACAAGTTGACTAAGTATTTACGAAGAGGAGGAACCTAGATCGGGGAAGATTAGGAGACCGAGTCTAGCGAAATAGTAAACCAGCCTTTGTGACCTAGATCATCTGAAATTAGGTTTAATATCAACAATAACTGCAGTGATAACCCTGATTGACGTAAATCATGAAGAAAGGACAGGATGCACATAAAGAAAGCATAGAAAATGAAAGAGAGAGAGAGACCGAAATATAAACACATTAAATGAACTAAGAGATAGTTAAGGTAAGGGCGATGAAGATATAATCAAACTTAAGAACTTGTGGAAAGGGAAGAGAGGGCAACCAAACCGCCTTGTTGAAAATGCTAAGTCATAGGAGGAGTATGTTTCAGGAAACAAGAGAGGAGACAGACAACCGTGCCTGGCCGAAAAAAGACTAAATAGGGAGATCACTAGCCGGTTTAGTCGGAACAAGGCGTCGTGGGGAGTGGTTCCTCTATCAGCGAACCACGTGCGTAAATGAGTGCAGCGTAATTCCCACTAACGCCGTAAGGCATTCTGCTACCGAACATTGCCGAGGGTTCGATTTAAGAACTTTGGTAATCTCACTCTTGCAATGACGTTAGCAGCGTTGTATAGACCCTCTTGTTGATCTATATGCTTCTGGTTGCACGCCATTGTACTTGTATTCCGCCGATGAGTATAGTGTTTCGCCATGAGAGAACACCGTTGAGCATGCGTACGCATGCGAAAGGGGTTTGTAGGACAGTGTGAGAAAAGTTTTTCATATCTCGTGTCATAACCACATGACAGATGTGGCTATGACACGTGCGATGTGTGTTGTGACCACAAGGAAAATGTGGGCATGACAGAAGTCTTGTATGATATTATGCCTATGGATGTTTGTCATATCTTGTTGGGTAGACCTTGGCAATATGATAGAAATGCTATTCATGATGGAAGAAAGAATACATATACTATAACAACAAATGGAAAGAGAATTACCTTGATTCCTTTAGAAGATGATCCTAAGAGTGAAGTATGTGGGAATGCTAGAATCTGTTTGGTAGATGCAAGAAAAATTTTGGATGAATTGAGACATGAGAATATGTGTTATGCCTTGGGTCTTAAGAAACATGAAGCATTGAAGAAGGAGACTAAAGAATCACAACCAGAGGAGATAAACAAGTTGTTGATAGAATATGAAGACATCATATCAGATAATGTACCTGAAGGATTGCCACATATAAGGAGTATCAATCATCACATGGATCTTATACCAGGAGCAATTTTGCCTAACAAAGTAGCACATAAAATGACACTAGCAGATAATGAAGAATTGAATAGACTGATACAAGAGTTGTTGAGGAAAGTTTTGATTAGAGAAAGCTTGAGTCCTTGTGCAATACCTGCAGTTTTGGTGCCAAAGAAAGATGGAGAATGGAGAATGTGTACTGATTCTAGAGTGATAAACAAGATCACAGTTAAGCATAGATTTCATTTACCTAGGATGGATGATATCATGGATTGTTTGAGTGGAGCAAGATATTTCACAAAGATAGATTTGAAGAGTGGATACCATCAAATCAAAATCAAAGAAGGAGATGAATAGAAGACTACTTTTAAGACAAATGAAGGATTATATGAGTGGTTGGTGATACCCTTTGGATTGACAAATGAACCCAATACTTTCATGAGATTGATGAATGAAGTTTTAAAGAAATTCTTGGGTAATTTTGTGATTGTATATTTGGATGATATTCTAATTTTTAGTAAGACAAAAGAGGAACATTTGTGGCACATTAAACAAGTTTTGTAGAGGTTGAGAGAAGAGAAATTGTTGATAAACATCAAAAAGTGTAGTTTCATGAAGGAGGAGTTCGTATATTTGGGATTTGTGATTTCTGCAGAAGGATTGAAGATGGACCCTCAGAAAGTGAAAGCAATTGTTGAATGGCCTACACCGGAGAGCATTGGAGAAGTTAGATCATTTCATGGACTGGCTAGTTTCTACTAGAAGTTCATCAGAAATTTTAGTTCAGTATGTAACCCTATGACAGAGACAATGAGAGGTGATAGAAAAGATTTCAAGTGGACATCAGGAGTAGATAAAAGTTTTGAGTTGTTGAAGCAGAAGGTGACAGAATAGCCTATTTTGGCATTACCAGATTTCAATAATGTATTTCAAGTCGATTGTGATGCAAGTGGGAATGCAATTGGAGCAGTATTAAGTCAAGAAGGTAGATCAGTAGCATATTTTAGTGAGAAGTTGAACGATGCAAGGAGAAGATATATTCAATTTATGATCAAGAGTTCTATGCCATAATTCAAACCTTGAAGAAGTGGAGACATTACTTGTTGCCTAAGGAGTTTGTGTTGTATATAGATAATCAAACTTTGTAATATTTGAACAATCAAGGTAAGTGGAATTAGAGACATATGAGATGGGTAGAGTTCATGCAGAGTTATACTTTTGTGTTGAAACATAGGAGTGTCAAATAAAGTTATTGATGCATTGAGTAGGAGAAGGAACTTGTCAATAGAGATGAGAGTTGAAGTGTTGGGTTTTGATGAATTGAACAACATGTATGAGGGAGACATTGATTTTGTTAAAACTTGGAAAGAATCTAAAGAACTTGTTGTGACAGATAGGAGTAAGTGGTTGGACTATTTCATTCAAGAAGATATGTTCTTTAAAGAAAGGCAGTTGTGCATACCTAGAAGTTCAATGAGAGATAATTTGATCAAGGAGAAACATAGTGGACGATTGGTAGGATACTTTGGCATTAATAAGGCAATGGCTTTGGTGAGTGAACACTACTTTTGGCCTCAGATACATAAAGATGTTCAGAGATTTGTGCAAAGTTGTAGAGTTTGTTAAGTTGCAAAACGGAGTAGTCAGAACACTTGATTGTATAAACCTTTGACAGTATCGGAGAGACCTTGGGAAGATATCAGCATGGATTGTGTAATGGGATTGCCTAAGACAAAGAGAGGACGTGATTCAATATTTGTAATCGTTGACAGATTTTCAAAGATGGCTCATTTCATACCTTGTAAGAAGATAATTGTTTCTGTGCATGTAGCTAACCTATTTTTCAAGGAGATTATGAGATTGCATGGATTACCTAAGAGTATAGTTTCAGACAGAGATACAAAGTTTGTTGGATACTTTTGGAAGACACTTTGGAAGAAGATGAAGATAGATTTGAAGTTCAGTTCAACTTTTCATCCATAAACTGATGGACAGACAGAGGTAGTGAATAGGAGTTTGGGAAACTTGTTGAGATTTTTTGTTGGAGAGAAGACCGGAAGTTGGGATTTGATTCTTTCACCAGCAGAGTTTGCATATAATAATTTAGTGAATAGGAGTACTAGAAGAACACCTTTTGAGATTGTGACTGGAGTGAATGCTAGAGGAGTTGCAGAATTGAGAGATATCAGTACAGAGGAAAAGAGAAGTGCAGTAGCAGAAGAATTTGTAGACAATATGAAGATAGTGCATAATCAGGTGAAGAAGCATTCGGACGATATGAATAATAAGTATAAGGAAAAGGCAAATGAGAAGAGAAGACATAAGGAATTTGAAGTGGGAGATGAAGTAATGGTGTACTTAAGAAAAGAAAGATTTCCCATTGGGATATATAACAAGTTGAAGATGAAGAAGTTTGGACCTTGTAAGATACTCAAGAAATTTGATTAAGGAAATGCATATGAAGTGGAGTTACCAAAGACATTGGGTATTTCACCTATTTTCAACATTGCAGACCTTTATCAGTATCATGAAGTAGAGTTCAATGACAACATGGAAAAAGACATGAAGAAGTAGTTACCACAACAAGCACTGGAGTAGATCCAAGATGTTTTAGATAGTAGAGTTGTACGCAACACTAGAGGAAGACAATACAAAGAATATCTTGTGAAGTGGAAAGGCAGACCAGAAGAAGATTCATCATGGATTTCTCAGGCTGAGGTGGACCGTCTTGGTTCTCCCCTAGCCCCAGCAAAGTGAGGGACTCACTTTTTCAATAACCCTAGATGTCTAATGCAAGAGCATCCCTAGTTCAAGAGAAATCTTGCATCAACCAAAAATATTTGCATTTCAGTTTGTTTGCAGATCAGTTTATTACTTTTCATTTTCTAGTTTAGTTCAGGCAGTTCAGTCAAAAGCAGCTTCTACATTTTGATTCAGCATTCTATCATAGTTACATTTTAGACCTTGTGAAGTTGGACTTAGCATCTACATTCATTCATCAACATCATATCTAGAATTTAGAGGTCCACACATCATTACTGGAAAGGTATCGCTATCATAAGATCGACTGTTTTCTCATAAAAAAGGATCCTAACAGTCTCAAACAATTAACTGAAGGAGAAGGCTTGTGGAGCATTCCTTAACTTGCAGATCTTAATGACACATCCTTCAAGGTTCTTTGGTTCATGGCCGACCTTCCCCAAGGGTATGCACATTGTTCCATTCATTTGAGGAAGTGTTCTATGCATTTGGGTCTGACCTATCTGTGTACACGTTACAACTCTTCATTGGAGTTTGTGACCTTCCTTGGCCAACATGGAGGAATCTATTGGTCTAGAAAGGATGTATATTGATGTAATAGATCCTTAGGAAAGTAGTTCAAAAATTTATCAATAAGTTCATAGTTTAGATTTGTGTGAAAGAGCTCCAAAGATATATATCTTGTGCATGCATGTAATCAAGCCTATGAACCCTAGTTATAAGCCCGCATGTTGCTGGCCAAATTGTATTTGAATTATTTGATATATTGAATGATTTAATTTGCATTTGCTTCATTTCTTTGAGTTGTTTCCATTGTGTTTACTCTTGTTGCACAGTCCAAATAGTTCATTCTTTGAACCCTCCTGTCATGACTACACCACTTAGATAGGTTTAGAATAAGTATTCTTATTGACACGGGGCTTTCTAGTTTCATTTTCTTCATTTTCTAATAGTCCTCTAAGGAAATCTAAAAAGGGTGATTTGGATGAAGTGGATTAGGATTTTAAATTCATGTTTTGGATGGATGGATGGTTGGGTTGATGAGATGAGCTAGGGTTTAAGGATGATGATGAGAGATTTATTTATGATGATGTGCAAGATATGGAGTATGCAAATGAGGTTGGATTTGGAAACATGGATTGGACATAAAGACCTTGTTCTAAACTAGCTCACTTCCCTTTTTGAAGGTATCATAAGGAGGGTCACTAAACAAATGTTTAGGATTGACATGATAATTAGCCTTAGGAAAATTAATAGATAAAGGTTTTGAAGTGGTATGGTAGATATTGTTAATAGGATTTTGAATGCAAGGTTATTTTATGTTCATGAGTGTGGAAATATTGTGATCAATCATCTTATCATAAAGGCTATTGTTATCAAGATATTTGTCATGATCCACAAGACTATCATAATCATCGACAAGTTTAGGACCACCTTTGATTGTGATTTTGGGCTTGACATGGATAGTTGTAGGACTAGGAGTTCTTCTTTGCATGATAAAGTTTTCAAACCAATAATCCTTATTGTGTATGATGAATGATAGAAAAGGCATTTTCAATGCAACGAGGATCTAGGGTGCGAATTTGGAGTTGGTAGACTTGGTTTGAGACTAAGATGGACTTTGCACAAGATGGATATAAAATGGTGACTTGGATAATAAGACTTGCGAAGATTTCAATTTTGTTCCAAAAGAGAATTTGATCTTGGTCTATGAAAAGTTGGTTTATTGGGTTCGACTACAAGCTTCTGATTTGGATGTGTACAAGAATTTGACTAAAAGTGAGTTGGCAAAAGATTTGAACAAATAAAAATATGTGATGGTTGACTAATGTTTCAAGGTGACAAAGGCATATTGGGTTTCACTAGTTTCACACAAAGAAGACACATGCCAAACACTTGATCACAAACCTAAAGTTAATCAAATAGGTGATATATCTTGTGGATCTCTCAAAATGGTCATGGATCAATCCCAACTCAAAATAGAGAATATATTCTCACCCCCATTAGTACCATAATGATATAAGTTTGATAGATATGGAATATATGGTCCTAGACCAACATATACCCCTTATCTTGGAGACTTTCGTCATGCCCAAAGTAGCCCCTATCTCAATTATAATGGTATGTGTGAGTGTCTTTCCCTCCTACTACAGTAGTACACCACAAGATATGATGATCGAGAGTCTCAATATATGTTTGACAAGGCTTTTAAGGAGTCACCTATATACACAAGTTACGTGGGGTCTAAATCTATGAACACTAGTCTATTGAAGGAATTTGGCATAACAAGTGAATCAAAACACCACTTGACCATGTGTTTAGAATCACCTAAGGCCCCAAGGCTGTCCCAATGACTATGTGACTAGATTGAAGTACAACTTTCACTCTTACCCTTTGATATATCCCACCAGAACATGCGGTCTATATTTTCCCTAGGGGTGATTAAATCCCCAAGTAGGTCTCCTAAAGGGAAGGAATACTATTCACTTTTTATCTCCAAGATCATGCAAAATGCAAGGAGAGAGCTTACATGGGATAGCAACCTAGGATTGAACAAAAAAAGGAAGGAAAATGATGGAATTTTGATCCCCAAGGTCACTCAATAGTGTGAGGGGAGAACATACACCCAATCAAGATCCTGAAAACATAGAAAACAAGTTCTTTCCAAATCACTCTAATTTATTGCAACTAAACTAGTGGAGAAATTTTTTAGTCTTTGACTGTGGTGCTACAAAAAATAGTTAGTAGTTTGTAAAAATTTATGCCTTGGACAAAAATGAAGATGCAAAAATAATGTTAGTAAAAAATAAGAAATCATTTAAAATACTAAGAAAAATATTAACACAAAGGAAAAATAATGTCCCCAATAGATTCTTTAGGATTTCTATGTTGTTTTTAAAAAAAATCATCGAAACGGAACTCATATGCAAAAGTTATGGCTATTTGAAGTTTTAAAACAAAACGCTGATATCGGAGGAATATACCTACAATTTTGAAATGATTTTGGAAAAATGGCTAGCACTGTGGTGTAGAGGACTAAATTGTCTTTCCAATGCCTACAAAATTATGAAAATTTGATGAAAAATGAGAAAGTTATATCCATTTGAGCAAAACAGCATCCGAGGGATAAAAATAAGCACTCTCAGAATCAACAAATAGTCACAAGCAAATGGTTCCTCTAGCAGCTACATTTTTTTTGGTTAGCAATTTCACTCCATGATATAGATCACACACAAGTTTGATACAAGTGCCTTCACTAGAAAGTACTAGGTAAATGTTTTGTTTAGTCATGCAACAAATAATTGAGCTTCATAAACCAATATTGTTTGAAATGACTCGAAGTGAACCTTGTGAACTAAGCCAGGAACACTAAAAAAATGAATTGTTTCCCAAACACAAGAAGAAAGTGTTGATTGTATCAGCATCCAAATTAGTTGGGTCACTAGTTGTGACTTGATTGTGGCATGTGATTAGGTAGTTGGCCATGGCAATCATTTATGATTATGGTTTATATATCAAAACCGTGACATCCAAAAATTCAATTCATTTGTATTTTCATGCAATCGGTGTATCTATTCCTAGGATCACATTTATGGGTTTATTCGACATTGATCACGGGCAACTGTTAGACTAGTTGTTAACTTTGACGTGTCAACAATTTTTTTGTTAATTTCTAGTGGTAACTGCTAGCACAAACTGTTAAGATCTGCCGAAACCTTGACATTAAGTGCCTGCTTTATTGTTTGATTGTGACACTTCCTGTTTATAGTGGCTAATGATTAAAGTTTGAACCAAACATTTACCATAAGAAAATATTTAATGTTGTGTATGTAACCATCTTTGTATCCATGAGCCAACATAGAATGTTAGTCTTTATTAAATAGTGACAGGTGTAAATGTAAATCTAGTCGCCCACACTAACTTCGCACATGTCAAACTCATAGCTAGACATATCAGATTTTGATGATTTTTTTTGGGTTTCTCCATATGCAAATGGAGAGCTTAAAGCTATTCTTTCAACTTCTGGGCACTTATACATTTCATTGTATGATGCATTATGTGCACATGGGTCAAAAAAATCTCATTTCAACATGTCGTCCCATACATGCACAACGATGTGCCAGTAACCGTTCGCCATCACATTTGTGCACTTGTCTTCATTTGATTGGTTAATTTATTGGAGTTGTGAACATGTATTGGTGCATTTGTGAACATGTACAAATGTTGTGAACATGTATTGGTGCATATCTGTTAATTTATTAGGTTGGTATTTTACATGTATTGGTTCTTTTTAAAAATTTAATTGGGGTGTCAAGTAATTAAAAATGTAGCGGTTATTGGGGTGTGCGCGGCAACTGGACCCTTTCCCCTAGTCTTCCAAATAGTAAACTTCAGCATTAAATCTAGACTGATACAAACATTTAATGGTGACTTTCATGTTTATTCCCATTGGTTTATGTTTGTATATTGCATTGGTCTCAAAACAATGATTTTAAAAAAAAACAACATAGAAATCATACTAAATGCCCTAATCTTGGTCAATTATCATTTTATCACCCCGATTTATCCACTGTCTAATTATCTCAATTATCAGGACTTGAGCCTATCATTATTCCTAATTATCCCCATTTATCCCTAAACCCAATCATTTTCCCTAAGTCCTAACCCATTTCGTAGTCTTAATAATCCATGTCCCCTCCCCACATGATTTAATTAATGCTTATTAATTAAATCCCCCTCTCTCATAAATGTAATAAAAGAAATATAATGCTTGCTTCTTGAACTGTTAATGCTTTATACAGATTATCTTTCAAATCCTTTACAACTTGTAGAAGCTCTACTATCTTAGTAACACATAATCCTTGAGTATGAGGAAAAAAGGCAAGGCTAAATTGATTGGATATGGTGATTATATATATGTTGTATTTTAAATTTTATGCCATCATGGCATAGAAGATGATGGAATGGATTGAGAGTGAGAAGTGTCCACAAATTTGGGGTTTGCAAAGAATGAGTGTGGTAATGTCCACTAAAACATTCATAAATTTAGCCTTTAAATCATAAGAAAATCATGTGTTTGAATGAATGACAAGAGGCTACAAGATATAAGAAAATCATTGACTGTTACTTAGTACCAAAAACCATTGAATGAATGACAAGAGGCTACAGTTGGCAATGAAAGAATAGGGGACTGATGGACATTGAAATACAACATCTGCAACCAACAAAACATAGATTTAGCAAATGGACCCACGAATACAAAGAAAAACCAGCAAAATGTAGATCAAATTAAAATATTTAAACATAGTGTAAACCTTTGAATCCACATTGAATATCACCTTCATTTAACCAAGTAAATTAACAATAAATGCATGAAACAAACACATATTACCCATGATCTCTTGTTGTACCAAAATGATAGATTTGCACAAAGTGATATGATTGTGGTTGTTCAATCAGTCAACATGACATTGTTCAAACAATTGATGGTGAGAATGCCTCTCAATGCACAAATTTATAGATTTCAGAGAAGCAGATCAATGGCTAGGATTGATTTGCTCAAGTGGTTATGAGATCAAAGGTGGAGGATAAAAGTTATTTTCAATTAATTTTGGATAGTCTTGGGTCATAGTTATGAAGTAGTTACAGTGGAAAATAAAAGATTTTATATTTCTTTTATTACATTTATGAGAGAGAAAGTGGGATTTAATTAATAAGCATTAATCATGTGGTGAGGGGACATGTATTATTAAGACTAGGAAATGGGTTAGGACTTAGGGAAAATGATTGGGTTTAGGGATAAATGGGGATAATTAGGAATAATGATAGGCTCATGGGATAATTGGATAGTGGATAAATTAGGATGATAAAATGATAATTGACCAAGATTAGGGCATTTATGATGGTTTAGAGATAAAGTGGTTGATGTAGGGGATCGGGACTTGTTTTGAGATAAAGTGGTCAATTTTAGGTGTCTACAGTAAGTAACTAGGGATCCCACTATTCACAAGAGCTAGGAAAAGAAAATTTGGAAACATGTTATCCTAGCTATACAAAAAAAATTCACTATAGAAATGGAAGTGGCTCACTTTGGGAGGAAGAATAACAACTATCAATGCCAATCCCAAAATCACAATCAAAGGTGGTTCCCAATATACATGATGTAAGTTCTTAGAATTCCCCAATGAGTCCCAACAGAGTTCAAAATGTTAGTAAGAAGATTCCTATCGTAAGGTAGCACAGAAAAAATAAAATTTCCTTAATTACATGGGATAAATTATGCATGTCAGAAGTATCATGAGTAGGTATCATAAACATGGAAATATAGAATGTGGCATTAGGTTCCAAGTTAGATTAGAATATGTACTCCAAAATAGATTTGAAATGGGAAATAATCATGTAAGAAAAATATCTAGACACTAAAGACAAGGAAAGAATCTTCACAGTTGCAAATCCCCCCAATAGTTCAAAAACATGGAACTTCATCATTCCAAGTAGAGAGGTGATTCTACCACAAATCTCCTAGATAATTCACAATGGAGAAAAGGCCCTCTTCTAGAAGGACTCATGGAATAACTACAAACCACTTAACCTCTCACAAGAATTATTTGACATCAAGAAAAACCATAAGCAGTCATGGGGAGACAAAGTAAAATACTACCTAGAAAAAGTAGAGGAAAACTCATTCTCAAGAGCTAAATGAAAAAATTCTTAGACTACCCAATTCCAGTTGGCAAAAAGGAACAACTTTCAAAAATTCTCAAATAGAAAATAATAATAATATCTCAAGAGGAAGATGAATTATCTTGGATGGCCTCTACATTAGGAAATTATATAGTGAATAAAGGATATAAGGCCTTGACACATTCTCCATTAGATCAATGACTATTTATTTTGTGTTGGGGAAATACATGTCTACCAAAAGAAAGTGCATTTGCATGGTTATCCTTGCACAAAAACATTTTAATAGCCAAAATATTAAGTAAATTAGGTTTAACAACACTCTCCAATTGTGTTTTGTGTGGAAACATAAAGGAAGACCATGGTCATCTATTACTAAATTACTCCTTTAGTAACTCATGTTGCAAATGGCTATGCCAAAAATCAAATTGGAACTATGCTGTCCCATTCTCTCTTCTCCAACACTTTTCAAGCTGGCCTATGTTATTCAGATATTGCATTTGGTTAACTAAGCCCATATCTCCTCATCTAGAACATTTGGCATGAATCCAACTACATAATTTTTAGAAAATCTTTCTTATCATTCAAAGAAGTAACAACAGAAATGGAGAAAAGCATCTCACAGGTGGTTATGGAAAACATTTTTAAAAGGGTAGATTCAATCTCTAATTCATCAATTGGGTTAATGAGCTTCTCAAACAATTGGCCCTACTAAAACCCCCTCCTAATTGGGTCTCAAGTGCATAAGAAAAGAGGAAAATAGATAGAAAATCAATGAAATGGTCGCCCTCATTCTTCCTTATTCAAATTAAACTTTAATAAGGCCTCCAAAGGAAATGCAAACCCCTCTAGAGATAGTTGTGTCATCAAGAACAATACCGATGTAATCCTTCTAGAAGAAAAATAAAAAAATACCTCCTAGCACAAACAATGAAGTAGAATCGTAAGCTCTCCTACTAGGTTTAAAACTAGTAAAGGAGGGGAAATTTAATAGAATTATTATGGAATGGGAATCCATGATAATTATAAATGTAATTAAGAATTGGAAAGTGAATAAATAGAAGCTTAAGTACATCTTTCAAAGCATATGGAGCCTCCTTGATAGCCTTGAATACTTTCAATGTAACCACTACTATAGATAAGAAAATGGGGCTATATACATTTTGGAAAACATGGTGATTGATCAAACTGAAGAATTAAGAAATCTTAACCTTGTGTCATCTAAGCTTGATTCTCCACTTAACATAATATATCAAAATGGTATTCTGCCTAACTTACACATCTCATAATGTTTCATTCCCTTTATTTCCATTTCTAGCTGGACCCCTCTGTTTTTCACCATATCACCCTTTTCTTTCCTTGCTTTTTCATTCTTCCTATGTTGTTTCCCTTATTCTCCCCACCCTTTCTAGCTAGCTCTCTTCCCTAACCACCCTATTGACTTCTCTGTACTAATTTCTCACTTCTATCTTTCACCACCTACTTTATTCATCACCCTCCTATTGAGGTATCCCTTCTTTCCCTCCTCATTACTCCTTTACCTCCTAAAGGATGATTCACTAGAATGGCTTGTAGCTAAAAATATGGTATTAATTGCTCATTGTCACCTATCTCAGGTTACAACATGATAATTTGAATTAGATGTCATCTCCTCTCCTCACCGCACAAAGAATTGAACTGGATGAGATGGTTTTAAATTTAGATATTAATTACGAAATATGAGAATGGGCTAGTCCCTATTTATTTAATGCACACATGACCTTATTTTTTTTCACCCTTTTGCCTTTGGTGTCTACATTATCTTCATCTCCCCTGCTATATGCTTTGTCAAGAATTAAGGAGGTGATAAAGAATAAAAAATCTATTTTTCCCCTTAGAAATAGGAACCATCTAAACCTGGTTCCTATGATGGTGCCATGATGGAATGTGTATTTGGCATCTACTAACTAAGTGTTGAATTTAACAACTACTCATTCATTAGTGAGGTGTTGCTCTAAGACTTCACATTTGTCCTTATGTTCTCCAAACTAGTGTCTATCTTTCTCTCAAACATAATTGACTTTCTCCTAGATTTAGAGTACTTTGAGGTGCAAGGCTTTAGTTATGTCCATGAGTACCTCCTTCCTCTAGATAAGCTACATTAGGCCCTACAAGACTATGACATGGAGATAGGTGATTTTGCAATTGGTGTACTCTTCATGTTCAATAAAATCAAATCTTCCCTAGCTATCTCCTTCATGTTCCAAGCCTTCCAAAGAGGCCTATGGAATGGATGCGTAGTGTTACTTAGTAATTCACTAGATTCCCACTGATTTCAATTATGTTCTACAGTCACCATGAAATTGCATGAAATGTTTAATAGATGTATATTTCTCAACCACCATGCTCTAGACCATTCTCCTCACCCTCCCCCTATGGTCTAATTACTCTCAAGCTCTAGCTCCATAATGGCCTTCAGATGCTACACAAGGCAACTCCTCCTCCAATGGTTAACATTATTTCTCTCTATTTCTTGTTTTGTTTGTTCTTGGCATTTGACTATAAATCATCATTTTTTGCTTGTACCACTTACATATTTGTGTTGCATTGGATATGATAACCACTTCCTATTTTAATAATGATGTACATGTGCCTTACAATGATTTTATTAAAAAATATAAATAAAAAATATTTGGTAGTTGGAAAAATTATTACCATTCTAAACCTTATAGTTGTTTTCTCCACTACCAAATAAACTACAACTAAAGTTTTAAAAAGAGAATTTTTCGTAGTTGGAAAAGCTTATATAACTTTTATCATTACTGTGGAAAACTGTTACCTCCCACAATTTCATACTAGATTTGGCAGCTGTTGTGGCTTACATGATCATCTCTATTTACAATATGCAATTTCTAGCACTTATGTGAGAATCAAGGCTTAATCCTTTGTCATCTAGCATTTGGATAGACCAAATTACTAGGACTAGGGCACCCAATGCTAGAGTCCTAGCAATTTGGCCCTGAGAACTTATATTTTATTGTTGGCCTTATGACTTAAGTGATGCACCTTGTAAGCCTCAATCTAATTGGGCCATTGGAAAGTAATTGCGATGCATATATAAAGAAGTCTCGATCACCCATTTACACCTAATGGAAAATTCTCTAGATGCTCTTTATGATGATTCTCTTTAACAAGCTATCTCTTTATTTATCTCTACAAGATCTCTATTTCTACATATTATTGTTGTGTGTACTAATCGTTGTTACAGATCTTGGTGGAGGCTCCTTCCTCCTTCATTCTCTACTTGTGGTGATTTGATAGTGACATCATCCCATCAAGGCTTTCATGCTCATGATAACATCTTTACTTCATTCTTGTTCACATTTATCTTTCATCATTCAAATCTACCTTAGTCCACATAGGGTATGCACTCTTGATCTAATCCTTGCTATTATGGAAGTGGAAACACTTACACATGGGCTTGATTGAGGCAAGCTCCTATACAACACAACCACTTTCCCTCTTGCATGTGTGCATGTCACATCGAAAGTTTCACACCTAAAAAATGACAGGAAGGCATAAGAAGTAAATACAGTCACATCTATATTTTCTTAGGAAAAAACCTTAGGACTAGGGCACCCAATGCCCAAGTCCTCCAGATCTGGCTCTTATTTTGAACAATGATCTTTGACAGTCTTACTCTTATCCTTTTAGGTCCTGCTTTTTGGGTTTTCTTCTCTGTTCTAGCATATTTCATCATAGAAACCATAGATCTTTCTATTCTCACATCAATCTCATCTATTACAATAGAAAGAAGACAAGCTCTAAACATCTTGGCTCTCCCTTGATGACTATATCCAAGTACACAATTCTTGGTTGGCTAGTTTTCTAATGTTGGATAGGAAAGATTAGTCTAGTTAGTGTATAATTGATTAGATCTCTTTTCCTATGTAACATTTTGGTGAACTCGATGTGTCCTACACTTGCACTTATTGATTTCATTCCTCAGATCTCCAGATGTTTTTAATTAGTTGATAAATCTGATTACACATTTATGTTGTATATCTTCTTTTATCCCATTTAGAATGCAACATACTTTTAGATCCTGACTGTTTTAATTACCAAAATCTTACATTTTGGCGAATCCAACCCATCCTACACATTTGCAACTTTTTGCTTTTCTGTATTAGATCTAATTAGGATTAAACTGACTAAACATTTCCTATTTTCACATCTTGCATTTATACTTCTTCATTGTTGTGGTTATCAAAAACCTCACCTTATTAGTAAACCCCACTACTCTTGCACATAGTGGTCATGATTGCAATCTTATTTTTGATCTTTTCTATGATTGATTAGTTGTTAAATCTGATTAAAAGTTGTTGTAACATATCATTCTTGTCATAAGTGTTTAATTTGGAAAGAAATATCAATCATACATCTATCTTTTCTTTGAGATTTAAAAGAAAAAATATAAACAAAACTCTTTAAATGCAAACATGTTCTCTTCTTTTCTTACATCATTATCCACTTTCACTCAAAGAGTTGTTTTATCCAAGGCATATGATCATGACTTAGTTGCCTATGTTGCTATGTGATTGTGATACCTCTCCCCAAATCACTCCTACTTATTAGGGTTTTTTTTGGTGCAAGAGCATATAATCATTGATATTTTGCCTCCTCTTCATTCCAGTGCCCTTCCTTTTGGACACGTGACATTGGTGGATGGAGAGTTCCACCTCACATTAGATGAACACATTACTTTACCCCTCTTCATTTGGATAATCTCTCTTCAAAAGATGAGGTACCAATAGATGTTGAGCACATCACTTCTACTTCTACCACATCTTCCATAGTCCATGATGATCTTCCTCCTTTAGTTACATGTTCAAGAACCTTGGATTTCACTAAGGATGTGAAGACCTCTCTTCTTCCTCCCTTAGTTTCATATTTAATCCTCTTGGGTATCACAAAGGATGTGAAGACTCCTTCTCTTCCTCATTTGGTTGCATGTTCAAGAACCTTGGATTTCACAAAGGATGTGAAGATTCCTTCTCTTCCTCCTTTGGTTGCATGTTCAAGTTCCTTGAGTATCATGAAGAATGTGCAGACTCCTCTTCCTTCTTTGGTTGCATGTTCATGTTCCTTGAGTATCACAAAGGATGTGAAGACTTCTTATCTTCCTCCTTTGGTTGATGTTCAAGTTCCTTGAGTATCATGAAGGATGTGAAGACCACATTTCCTCCTTTGGTTGCATAATCAAGACCATTAGATATCAACCATGATACAATCATAGATACTTCTCTCAACATCACTTTACCTTCTCTTTATTCTAATTTTCTCCATAGTAGAAATGAAGCTTCTATGAAGGAAGACTCAAAGCTCACATCAGACTCCACATAAATACATGATTACAACAACCAAATCAACATAATTTATGTTTTTTGTTCCCAAAAAGAACATGTGAAACCTAAAATTGTTGTCCATATTCATCCTGATGCTACAATAACTATTTGAGGTGTTCAAAACCCACCTTAGCCTCCTGGTTACATTCTCAATTATAAAAAAAAACATACTCAAAACAACCATCTTATTCAAAATCTGTCACATCACCTAGTTACCATGTGGTTTCTCACATGTATAGGGTAAGTGCACAAAGATGTGGGAACAAACAGGGTCTTAAGATGCCACTTTTTTTCTAAAATGAGGAAAGACTAATGTTGGATGTGAAATTGAAGATAGTCACACTCAAAATTTGAAGATACAATGAAAACAAGAGTCATAGTGCTCTGAGTCTAGTTTCTAAACTACTCTCTCTCTCTCTCTCTCTCTCTCTCTCTCTCTCTCTCTCTCTCTCTACCTCCTAGTTTTCCTTTTCCTTTCCAATTTCCCTTTAGATCTCACCAATTTTTCCCTATTTTGCTATTTTACATCTCTCATCTCATCATTCTTCCCATCTAATAAACTTTCATTTTATCTTGTTCCCATTTCATCCTCCCAATTTATATCCTCATCCCTCTTTGCATGCCCTAGTTTTTATGTTTCCATTTTCTTTGTCAATAAGGGAGAGGGAGAGTGAGGAAGAGGGAGAGAGGGTGGAGATGGAGGGGAGAGAGAGAGAGAGAGAGTCTGATTTTTCTTTATTCCATTTCCTTCATTGTAAGGGAGAGGGAGAGATAGAGGGGAGAGATAGGGAGATAGAGGAATGATAGGGGAGAGAGAGGCAAGAGATAGGGAGATAGCGATAGATAGATAGGTAGAGAGAGGAGACAGATAGGGAGAGATAGAGGAGAGATAGGGAGATGGATTGAGAGGTAGAGGAACAATAGAGATAGGGAGACAAAGGTTTTACAGTTTCTAAGGTTTAGGGTTTAGTGGTTAAGGGTTAGGGTTTAGGGGCATTATTTAGGGTTTAGGAGGGAGAGAGAGAGAGAGAGAGGTATTAGGGGTCAGGGTTTAAGGGCATTATTTAAAGTTTATGAGTTTAGGGCTGCTCAAGTTTAGGGAGAGGAATTATTTAGCATTTTGGGGTCAGGGGTTTAGGGTTTATTGGGTTTAGGGTTTAGGGGTTAGGGGTTAGTGTTTAGGGGTTTAGGATTTAGGGTTTAGGGATTAAGGGTTAGGGGTTAGACTTTAGTTAGAGTTTAGAGAGAGATAGAGAGAGGGGACCAATAGATATTGGGATGGATAGAGGAGATAGAGGGGAGAGATATTACGGCCCGCACAGGTGGCGTAGTTGGCTAAGGGCTTTGGGCTTGTCCCATATAGGTCCCGAGGTTGATTCTCTCTGCCTGGATTTCCAATGGCTATTCAGGGTGTGCGGGCCCCCTTGGCAGTTCCTTAAGGATTAGTCTCACCTCCACTCGCCCCGCCGTTATTAGCCCAAACTCGGCACAAAATGTAAGCCTGAGGCAAGGTGCGATGGGCAACGCTGGGTGGAGTCACAATGCTCCTATGTCTCTTGGGGGGCAGGGCTAGTGGATACCTCTGGGTTAAAAAAAAGGGACAGAGGAGACAGAGGGGAGAGATAGTGAGATAGAGAGTGAGGGACATGTCCAGAGACATGGGGAGATAGATTGAGAAGTAGAGGGATTATAGAGATAGGGAGATAGGGGAGAGATAGGGAGATAGAGGTTTAGGGTTGCTTGGGTTTAGGGTTTAGTGGTTAGGGGTTGAGGTTTAGAGGTTTAGGGTTTAGGGTTTAGAGAGAGAGGACTGATAAGGAGATATAGAGGAGACAAATGGGATAGATAGGGAGATAGAGAGTGAGGGACATGGCCAAACACTAGTACAAAAAGAGAAATATATTACTAAAAAAACTACTAAAAACTACTTATAAATGACCAAACATGGTCATGTGACCATTAGTAGTTTATTGTCAGTCATTTATAACATGACCAAATTGATGACTCAACCATTTTTAGTCATTTATTGGTTGTTTTGATTGATCAATTTGGTAGTATATTTAGTCATTGATTGTTGTAATCTGGTCACTTATTTAGTCATTTATTTTTCACCGTTATATTTAGTAATTAATTTAGTCATTGATTATTGTTAACTGGTCACTTATTTAGTCATTTTTATTCATTAATTTATGTCCATTGGTAGTGTATTTAGTCATTAATTTTAATCATCATTTTGATCAATTTGGTAATATATTTAGTCATTTTTATTCATTGATTTAACAATGGTCATATATTTAGTCATATTTATTCACTGTTCACTGATTTTTGTCAATTGGTAGTATATTTAGTCATATTTATTCACTGTTAATGATTTCTGTCAATTGGTACTTTATTTAGTAAATTTAATTATTAATTGACGTCAATTAGTAGTATATTTAGTCATTTTAACTCACTGATATTTGAGGATTTAAACATAAACACAAAAATACACATCATAATCATTAATTAATTGCATACAATATAAAGACAACCATTGAGAAGGCAAAATCATTAAACTTTATTAAAAGAAAGGTGTTCTTACAACTTACACAAGTCTGAAATATCTATCTTGCATGAAAAATGCTTAGAAACAAAGTATTACAATGTTTATTTTTAGTCACAAGACTAAAAATCTGAGTTACAATGCATAGAAATGACAAGAAAGAATTAACCTCTCTAAGTTTACAATGCTTTACCAAAAAGTGAACTATCAATAACTGATTCTCAACTAGCCTAACTATTTCCATAGGTCATCTAATCCTCCCCATCAATCTAGCACTTGTCCTTCTTGACTGCAACCAAAGGAAATACACTGTCATATGTAGTCAGGTCTATGATAGGATATTCATAATGTGAAACATAGATTAGATTAGGCCATTCCTTAATGAAACATCATTGTATTCTTGTGTCTTGTACTGTCATCAACATTGCTTATGGAACATGTTTTTATTGAGTTTAAAGATATCAAGCCCTCTTAGGGCATGGAATCAGATTCTTACTTCATTAATGCAGCTTCAAAAGCCTCTTTTTGAGTCTAAACCATTCACTTACCCTGCCTCTATTACATTGGACACTTGGTAGGTAGTCATATATATTTAGTGTCCTTGGTCTTCACTACTCATTGTGGTGAATGAACTATGCATACTTGCTTTCTAGATGATTGCCCTGCAACTTTCATATACTTTCCTTTTGATTAATGCTAACACTGTAGTCCTCTGTTCCTTTTCTCATGCCACTGAAACCATGTTTACTATGCATGTATCCTTAGGAACCATTGACCATTTCCACTCACCATGAACATCTTACCTCTATGCATTCATTATCTCTCTATTATAGAACAAACACCCATAATTATACAAAAGTTGGACTTTCATTTGTAGATTGTCATAGGTTTATGAAACTATAATATTCTTGCAACTATACTACCATGTAGAATATATGCCTTGTAATAATAGCATTATTAGTGGCTATGCTTTTTTTTATTTAAGACATCTATAAATTTTTCTACTGGTTTCTTCAAAAGTCTTGATGAAATACTAACATCGTCACCTTATGACTGTAATCTTCCTCATTGATCTTTGTGCATTACCAACTACCCTTCCTTTCTCAAAAACTAACACACCACCCTTGATCACAACAACTTAAGACTCATCTCACTTTGTCTATGGCATGAACTGTGTACTTTATCTCTTGCTCACTATCATTTATGCTCCTTGAATCTTCATGACTGTCTTCATGATGACATCTCATATGTGAAGCTCTCTCCTTTATGAAGCTCTCTCATTTATGCTCCTTGAGTCTTCATGACTGAGTGTTGATCGTGTCCCATATATGAAGCTCTCTCCTTCAATACAACCAACAATAACCCTAGAACCTTTTCATAAAGGCATATAAGGCAGTGGTACTAAATGTTTAGGGAGGAAAAGCAACATAAAATCAAGTCCAAAAAACCCATAAAACTTAAATATGTGTCTTTGCTTTGAAAAATGTGTTACAAAGTGTGTTTCTCAGTGTTGTGACTGAGAAAACTAAGTTACAATGGCTTTTTTGCTTATACAGCTCCAAAACAGACAAAAAATAGTAAGATCCCTAAACAACACATTCAAACTATTGCATAAAGCAATAGGCCAAGCTATCTAACAACTAGAACATGATAAACATCAACTATGTCTTTTTTCAAATATTTTAGTAGCCACTGTGTGAAGGTCCCTTCTATCTCTTCCAGACAGACAACTTCATCTATTTTGTCTTCATAAGCAAGAGGTATGTTACTTGTGAGATTTAAAATATTTACATTTGCATCTCCCGTCCCTTTCAATTTGACTCCATGTACAGTAGATAGTGAGTGAATCTGCCCAATACCCATAGATGTAGCACCATCACTAGGATCCAACAACCAAACTTTATCCCCTTCTTGGAGTTTATCAATATTAAATGTCTACAAAAACAAAAAATACACATTATATTGAGATATAAAACACACATTATATTGTTTTTGACAGCTATATGTAATGTCTAATGTCTTAGAACAAATCAATTTTTGTGTGTGCTTTTTTTATTCTATTTAATAACAAAGAAGTAACTTTTTACTCTGAAAAAAAAACTAACCCATTGCGATGTACAAGCAAATGGAGGGAAATACTACAATAGTGCTAGACTGTACGAGTACTCTAGAAAGAGACATGGATTGGCAATGAAGTCCCCCCAACTAAGGACCATGATATCCCCAAACACAATGCACTAATTCATAGTCAAAATCTATGTATGCACTCTATTACAACTAAGCTCTAAGCTTCCATATGTAAGTTATATGTTCTCCCTTATTTCCATAATCTATGTGTACTAGCTAATTACACTTCACTACTATTCTAACCAACTTCTATTAAATAGGTAATGATTACCCTTATTTATATAATAAAACAACCATTACTTTTTTGAACAGTACTTGAATAGTACTTACTTGCATGTGGTTTCATAGCACTCACCTCGAGCTTAGCACGACTACTACTATGAATATCATGTGCATGCTCATCGAGTTCATCATCATAATTATCACTATCTACATTGACATGAAGTTGTACAATTTTTTAGAGAGCTCTATTGATAGGGCCTTTTTCTTTTCATTCTGATTTCATATAATTGCTCTGCATGTGGTTTAATCATCATGTAAAATTTAATATAACTCAACTAAAGAATGCAAAAGTTATAAATTTTTTTCCAAAAGAACATTCTAAGCATGAAGAATTAATGACAAAACATTGGGACAGATTAACTTACAACTTAAAGAATGCAAAAGCTATAATTTTTTGCCCAAAAGAACATTTTAAGTATGAAGAATGAAAAAACATTGGGATAGATAACTGACAACTATTATATTACCTCAACTTTAGCATAACTATGATGAATGTGCTGCACATTCTTGTCTAGTTCATCATAATCATCACTATCAATATAGTTACCTCTGTTGACATCATGAAGGCATTTTTACTTTCATGTTGCTTTGAAAAAATTTCTCTACATGTGGTTTAACCATCATGCAAAAAATATACAAAGCATTCAATAGTCAAGTAAAGAATGCAAGCTATAAATTTGTCCAAAAGAACATTTTTTGTGTTACTCCAACAATAAAGAAACTAGGTTGGATTCTCCTATGCTCAAATTTTAATAATCTACATATTAAGAGGTATTTGTATACAGAATTGCCAAACAAGAAGAAATGAGATCAATATAGCCTCTTACCTCATCTGAATCCGTGGATTTATGCTCATTCCATGTAGAAACTATAGGGTTAAGTAAGCAATTGCAAAACTTGTTGACCGAGACCTTATATACAATTCAATACATGTTGGTACCCTTCATTTGATTTGACATGATCTGGAGAGGCTGATCCTACTAGGCATGTAACAGATGGCTATGAAATATCTGTTGATGAACTAGATTTCCACTTCATCCTACTCTTAGATTTACCAGGATCTAGTGTTTCCATATAATTGACAATATCTTCTGCACCTACTTCTCTATTACTATTTTCCACCTAAAATACAATTTTAATTTCAACATATAGTCAACTCAATAACAAATCGAAATAAATAACACAATGTAAATTGAACCAAAAAGCCATACACTTACTCCAAATTTGTCCATTTTGGCCTACAAACTACCTCAGCCAAATGTATATCCAACCCTCACATTATCTCTTGCTCTCTTGCCTTTGTTACTCTTTGCCAAATATTCTTCAGAATGCATAGTTTCTTTCAATGCCTCCCACTGTTTGGGACATAGAGTGGATTCTAACCTCTCTTTTCCCTCCATGATTGTTTTTCTACAATTGTATCTAAAATTGTTCATCAAAATTCCCATCTTTTTCTTGTAATATTTTCTAGAGATTTGTCCACCAGTAGTCTCAAAAGCATTTTCCATTTTTTGTATAACATTTTCCACAGATCTTGGATCTTTCGCTATAAAATTTGATTTGCAAATATCCAAATGGGCCCTACATCTTACACCCAACTCAGAGGCCCACTTTGCAGCATTTGGCCGAATGGGCTCACCATCTCTCAATACCTCAAGCAAGAATGGCTTCTTGCCTTCTAATTTTCTTAGTTTTGCATTCCTCTCTGTAGATCTATACAAATCATGAGTCAATCTTTGTCTTTTGACAAAAGCATCCACATCTTCTATTAAACCACTACCAGTATTTCTAACTGATCCAATAGTTCCATCAAAAGTTTTAGATGAAATAGGTGCACTCTGAGGCACAACAGATGCAAATGGTCTCTCTCCATGACTTTCATTAACCTAAACTTCATGCTCCTTGGCCACATTAGGTGTGGCATCAGTAGCTAGATCATGAGTACCAATCTCTATAGATTTCACTTCAAACACATCCTTTAATCTTGAATAAATCATCTGTAGACTGGCTGTTCCTTTAATACTCTAATGTTTTTCAATAATCTCTCTTAGACTTTGTTCTAAGAGATCATCACAATGTTGCACATCACCATGTACTATATTATACTGCACATCACCATGTGCTATATCAAGTTGCACATCAACATATGCTATATCAGGCTGCACATGATCATCATTGCAACTATTGTTTTCACCAACTACATTTGTTACATCCCCAATTTACAAATTAGACTTAATCAATAACTTGGCATGATAATCAGGAGGATTAGTCATAGTTAATTGATTTGATATTGTGGAAATATCTAATTTAACTTTTGATTATGAAGTAGAAAAAAATGTTAAATAGTTTTAAATGATTTTCAATTGTGAGATTTGAAAATGATGCACTGATTGCAATCTTGTGGTCTTGAGTGTGATAGGAGAATCA
Source organism: Cunninghamia lanceolata (assembly GCA_027924645.1). Classification (NCBI taxonomy): domain Eukaryota; kingdom Viridiplantae; phylum Streptophyta; class Pinopsida; order Cupressales; family Cupressaceae; genus Cunninghamia; species Cunninghamia lanceolata. The sequence goes on from BSBN01001054.1 coordinate 9,788,019, forward strand.
AACGTCCTTCGAAGAAGGAAGGAGAGTATCATCCTAGAGGAAAGGGTTAGACATTGTGAAAATATAAGTTGACTAGCCATCTAAGTAATAGACTCCTATGTCCTTAACCATTCATAAGTTGACACGTGTCATGTCTCTTGTCTTTGGATTTCTATTTCCTTGGTTTATTCTTCGGTCGATGTAGTTGTCTCGACAAGTTGTGAAGACTAGACAATGTTTTTGGAACATCATTCCTAGCCGAGAGATAATAATATTCTCAATCAAGGAGATCTCTCTTATTCATTGTTCTCAGGGTCATTATGTTTTTTTTCCTAGTCTTTTGACTAAATAGGAATAGTCAATTCCGGGGGAGTATCAGTTGACCTTGATAATCTATTTAAATATTGTGAATTCTTTTATTCATACTAAACCTTGTGATAATCCTTATCAAGGATAAAACCTTTAAATTGGTTATTACCCATACTAATAACACTGCTATTATATTATTTTGATAAGTATAATAGGTGGAATATTCTTGTGTATAGTCAATCATGATAATGGATGGGAGCTTTGAGCTCAACCATTTCCATATCATTCTTGGATCGGGCCACCTTTTTAGGGGCACTACTGAGTGTAATATAGTTGTTAGCCTTTATCAACATGCTGAAATTAGTTATATTGTTCATTTTTTGTTTTGGGAATCTAGTCTCTCCTCATCGAGGCAGAGAGGAAAGAAAGGAGATTGCAGGGAAAAGAAGGAAACCAAGGTTGGCTTTCTGGGAAATATCGGGTGATATAACTATTCGAGGAAGAGTAGTGTTAAATGAAAATTGGGAAGCAGTGGAAGGAATCACAGAACTGGGTTTGCATTTGATCTTTTCCTAATCTTAGGTATTTAAGATTCTTGAAGTCTTTGATATTCAATGGAATAATGAGGCACACATACTACAAGTGATGCCATGCATGATAATTAATTTTCTCCAAGTTGTGGCTCTAGATGAGTCGACCAAGCCATTCCTGTGTTTCTTTTTAAGTAACTCATATGCTATGGTTTGGGGTGCCGTTTGGCCGAACCCACTTAATACAATCTTTGAGTTGCATTATACTCTAAGCCTCTTAGGCTGAGTTTGTTAAACATCATAACTATGAAATTATGCTCAAGACATGGAGCTAAGCTGAGACCATACTTAAACTCTTTGAAAACTTATTCACGGTCGAGAGCTAAGATAGGAAACCAAACATATATATATTATTGATATATGCTGAGTCGAGCATAGTAAAGATTGACTCTTTCTTGGTGACCCTTGAGTCTCTCGACTCGGCCGCACTGTATTGCATATTACCATATGAAAACTAGAGCTCAAAGCCACAATGGTTGAGAATATATTCTTTCTATTTGTATTTAACCCATGTCATATGATGACAATGGTTGAGCCCTTGAGCGGTTGAAGAGAGTTATATATATTACTCCATGTGCTTTTGATAATGTTTATAGTCTTGCAACTATATTGGTGACCGCTAGTGTCTCATTTCTTGTATTTAGTCATACGACTGTTAGGATGGCAGCATAGGTAGCATTTTCTTGAATACAGTCTTACGACTGTATTGATAACCGCATTGACATCATTTCTAGCATATAGTCTTACGACTATATTGATAGCCATTTAGGCATCATTGTATGGTATACAGTCCCTCGACTGTAATAATCACTATGGAAACTTTTGATATCCTAAAACACAGTCCTTCGAATGTAAGGATTGCTGGGAAGGAAATATAAGTATATATATTTTTATCGGTGAACAATTGTCACCCAAACAAAACTAGACAGGCTTACTTGAGAAGCCAACAATGAATTGCATGTAAAACTACTATTACCTTTCTATATGTCAAATGAACCTTTGATTATGAAGGAGTTTGGTTATAGTATCTATATGAGACTGTTGTAAATAAGTTTATAACAAGTTATAAACTAAATTTATTTGGGATTGAATTATGACTTAACAAATAATGTTAATTGATAAATTCTTTTATTTAATACAACTATAGGGTTGGAGAATAACCCATGAGCTCAATTGTTAATAAAAGAGCCATTGATTCATAAGGAACTAACATACATTTACCAAGGCAAGGAATGCCTTAAGTATCATGAGATTGACTTCATCATAGGTGATGAATGTTATTGATATAAACACGAGAGACCAAGATGGTCATGAAATTAAAATTTAAATGAATTGAATGGAATGAGGTTACGTGGAGTCACTAATTCCATATTTCTAATGTATTTTATTTTGTTATAAATAACCTTGGTTGGGAGTTGAATGTCCAAGTTTGGACTGTGATTCAAATTGATCCCATTCTCATACTAGACCTAAAGAACAAGGTCAATAAGATATGATTGTAGGACATGACATCTTCTAAGTTGAGTTAGGGTGGTGGACATATGACAACGCTCATCCCGTAACGTCTTGTATGAAAAATTTGGACAAAGTAATGCATCCATCTCTGCATGCATTGTTGGTCCACAATGATCTAGATGGCCTAGTGTCTCCAGTAGTGTCAGACTAGTTAGAATGGTTCTATAGTGTGTGACCATGAGACATTAGGAAGGACACAACACCAGTTACTTAGATGGCTAACCAATTGGTTCCAATGTCTAACCTTTTCATGAAGGGTAGGGCCTCTTCCAGTTAGGAAGATGAGTGGGGGACCGCATGTCTGTGGTTGGAGGAAAAGCACTAGGATGATGCTCTCCTTCCCAAGCATGAGACAAGCTAAGGCTTATGAAGATAGATGTCATTGGTTCTAGATATAGTGTTTGTATTTTGACCAGTTGGTCTATTGTAATGAAAAAATTTGATAAAGTTGCTAAGAGCATATAATGTATTTGATTAGTGATGGACATCACTAAAGATTGTAAGTTATGTTATATCTTGATTTGATAAACATGCTTAAATGATGGAAAAGAATATGTTTCTTTATGTTCAAACTTTGATTATTGTAATCCATTCTTAATTATGACTCGATTAAGTTGCATACTTAAGTTAAATCTTGAGCTTTTTGGAAAGTGATTTTACATATGGTATCAGAGCTACTAGGTTCAACACATGGACCTAATGAGCTCACTATTTGATGATTAATGAATCCAAAATTAAGTGTACTAATGATTGGATGTTCTATGCCAGAATGGTAAAAATTAGAACCACACCTCGCAAGAAGGTAATGAAACATGGATGTTACCTATGCCATCAAAGGATTTTGAAGGCACCTGCCATTCTAAAGGAGAAACTGGAACTAGTTGGATGCTTGGTAGGTGCATGGTTATATAATGAGGAAACTTTCATTGATACAGTAAAACACATCAAGCAGGAGTTATAGAAAGCTAAACAAATGGATGCCCTTAACTCTATTGGAACATTAGTGTCACCCTCTACTCCTATAGCACTAGCTAAGAAAAATGATCATAAAGAATGTATTGTAACTAAGGAGGATATGAAGGAATACCAATGTGTATCCTCACCTCCTAAGATTGAAAAGAAAACTTGATAATGGGAAGTTACCCCAATTGTAAATGATTTGCAGGAGCAAATGTAAATACAATTTTGTAATTTTGTGGATTATATGTAATCCAATGGAAAATAATTCAATGGCAAAGTTTTGACAATCATTCCTTTCTTGTTAAAGATTACATGCATGTGAATAGATTTGTGAAATAATTGAATTATTTGGCATGGAAAACTAATCCGTGTTTAATATGCAAACTTTAGGAAGAAGTAAATTGTAGTGAGGGTTCAAGTTGGAACCAAAATGGAGGATAGCCAAGATGAAGGAGCACCTTCAGGGCAATCCGAGTCTAAATTAGACTAAATCTTAAATTTGTTGAAAGAAACTAGGGTGAGGGTAGAAACCCTCAAACATAAAGTGGGAGACTAGTCAGAAGATAGGCGAGATAATTATGATAGGGGTGATGGCAAGGAATGCCATAATGACACCACCCAAAGCCATCATGGAGAAAATAACTCTGCAGTTAAACATGATGGGGATAAAAGGAGCATTATGGCTATGGAACTATCTCATGACATGAAAAAGGTCATGCCACCTAAATTTGATGGATCCATAAATGAAGATGTCATGAAGGCATGTCTTACGGGGATGGAGAAGTACTTTGAAATTAGAAATTATAATGAGGTTACTAAAGATGTCTAGGGAGAATTTTAGTTATCAGGGGAAGCGTCCACATGGTGGATGAACAAATGATGGAGTTAGGCTTGAGGTCTACAAGCCTTACTTGGGACAGGTTCGTAGAACTGTTTAGGTAGAGATGGTTGCCTCAACTTTTCTATGATCAGAAACTCATAGACTTCCAAAACTTAAAATAGGATGATATGACTGTTACTGGGAGAAATTCACCTGATTACTAAAATATGTGCCACAATATCAGCATGATGAAAAGTTCTGGGTCCAGAAATTTATCATGTGGTTGAATGCCCAGATTGGGGGCAAGGTTAATGTTCACAATCCTACAACCATGGAATGGGTCTATGAGAAGGTCGTTAGGCAAGAATAGAACCTGAAGGCCATATTGGCCAATAGAAAAAGGAATAGGAAGAGATACAATTGGTCTCAATCTTCTCAAACCTCAAAGAAGAAGGGGAAGAAACATGATTACACTGAGAAGACACATAAAGGGGCTAAAAATAAGCAAAATTAATCCAAGGGAGATAAAAGGAGAATAACCACTCTAGGAAGAATGGGAACAATTCTGGAAAACCTCGGGAGAGGCGAGGACTAGTTGGAGGATGCTTCACTTGTGGTGGAGATCACTACACCAATTAGTGTCCCAACAAATCATAAGGAGTGCAATCAAGAGGAAATCATCTCCCTTCCCAGCAAGTGGCATTCTAGCAATGTATCCATGCGGCCTTGGATAACCATCAAGCTGAGTATCAAATAACTCTAGTAGAGACAACAAGTATTTTGTTTAAAGTTCCTATTTTAGTTTTAATTGATACAAGTGCCACATAATGTCTCATTTCTCCCAAAATTGTAAATAAGATTCTTAGAAAAGTAGGATTCATGCCAAATACTTGGTTTGTAGAGTATGCAAATCACACCAAGGTTCAGGTAGGGCAATGTTTGTTTGAAGCTCAGGTTGAACCTCCAAACTTTTCCACTAAAGTAAATCTTTATGTAGCTCCACTTGGCTTGTATGATGTCATCCTTGGAATGAATTGGCTATGGAGACATTGAGCCAAAGTGGATTGTTATGCTAAAATAGTAGATTGTTTGGATGATCTAGGAAACCAAGTCCATAGACAAGGAAATCTTGGAGAAATTAAACTGAGGTAAATCTCTGCCTTACAAATGAAAAGAGCACAGAGAAAAGGATGCCAAGTTTTTGTTGTTAAGATGGATAAAATAGATGAAACAAATGAAAACTACTTTCAAGATGATTTGAATTTTTATAAAACCCCAAAACTTAATGAAGTAGGGATGAAGGAGTCCATAGGTCACAAAAGACTAGATATGGATAGGTATCCTCTTCTCAGAGAATTTGAGGATGTTTTTCCAAGTGATCTTCCACAATTACCACCTAATAGAGCTTTTGATTTTCCCATTGATATTATACCTAGGTCGGAACCTATTTCTAAAGCTCCATATAGGATGACCACAACTAAACTAATGGAGTTAAAGGATCAACTACAAGAGTTGCTGGATGAGGGGTTGATTAGACCCAGTGTGTCGCCATGGGGAGCACCTGTCATTTTCGTGAAGAAGAAAGATGGCATTTTATGGTTGTGTATAGACTACCGTATGTTAAATAAAGAAACCATCAAGAATAAGAACCCTCTACCCCATATCAATAATCTTTTTGATTAGATGAGAGGTGCAACAATATTTTCTAAGATTGATCTTTGATCGGGATATCACTAGTTAAGGGTGAAGGATGAAGACATCCATAAGATAACCTTTAGAACTGGATATGGACATTATGAATTCAGTGTCCTACCTTTTGGGTTGACAAATACCCCTACAACGTTTATGAATCTTATGAACAGTGTGTTCAGAGACTGCCTGGACAAGTTTGTCTTCGTATTTCTTGATGATATTTTAATCTACTCTAATAATGAAGAGGAACATATGCAGCATTTGAGAATCATTCTTCAGAGACTAAGAGAGCATAAACTATATGGTAATCTCTCTAAGTGCACCTTCTTTCAGAAAGAAGTACAGTATTTGGGTCATATAATTTTAGCTAAGGGAATAGCTGTAGACCTAGCTAAGATTAAGGCTATTTCTGAATGGCCTGAACTGAAAAATGTTCATGAGGTCTAAAGTTTTATGGGCCTTGCTGGTTATTATGGGCAATTTGTGAAAAACTTCTCTAAAATTGCTTATCCTATAACTTCCTTGCAAAGAAAGGGCAAGAAGTTTGAATGGTCAGAAAAGTGCCAGGAGGCCTTTGACCTACTGAAGGAAAAATTGACTTTAGCTCTGATTTTAACAATGCCTGACCCGGATGGTCAATTTGTAGTCATGACTGATGCCTCAGGGGAAGGCTTAGGTGGTGTACTAGTCCAAGATGGACATGTTATTGCATATGAATTGTACACACTAAAAAACAATGAACAAAATTATGCCCCACATGATTTAGAACTAGCAGCAATCATGCATGCACTCTAAAAGTGGAGACATTATCTGCTTGGAAAACCATTTGAGTTGAAAACAGATCACCAGGGACTTAAATATTTGTTCACTCAACCTCATCTTAATGCTCATCAAAGAAGATGGTTAGAGTTTATCTTAGATTATGATTTCGAGATTAAATATATTCAGCAAAAAGACAATCAAGTAGTAGATGCTTTAAGTAGGAGAAGGCATATCTCCTCTATGATTTCCATACGTTATGATTTTAGGAATCGGGTGTTACAACAATCTAAAGGAGATGAGTTTTATGAGCATGTAAAACAAGCCCTTGAGAAAGATCCACATAATCCAAAATATGAAGGATTCAACCTTGAATCAGATGGGTTATTAAGATTTAAGGGAAGGATGTATGTACCTAACTCAACATAGTTGAGGAATATGGTTTGGAAAGAGGTTCATTCTGCACCATATTCTGGGCATCCTAGAGTAACCAAGTTACTCGCTGATGTGAAACCTCTATATTTTTGGAAAGGAATGAAGAGGGATGCTGCAAATTTTGTAGCTACTTGCATTGGATGCCAAAGGGTGAAGGCGGAGCACAAACAATCAGTGGGATTACTATACCCCACAAATTTTTGGAGTGGAAATGGTAGATTATAAGCATGGACTTTGTGCAAGGACTTCTTATGTCAGGGAATAAGCACAATGTTATCTTGGTTGTGGTGGACAGACTCACCAAAGTGGCCCATTTTATTCTAGGACACTTGATAGATGGGTCACTTATCATTGCTAGGAAATTTGTTCAAGAGATTTTTAGACTCCAAGACATTCCTGAGAAGATTATCTTAGATAGGGATGCACGGATGACATCTAGGTTTTGGTAAACTTTATTCTCTTCACTTGGAACATAATTCAACATTAGCTCTGCTTATCATCCTGAAACAGATGGACAAACTGAAAGGGTGAACCAAGTGTTGGAGGATTTATTAAGAATGCATTGCATGGATCAATAATACAAGTGGGAGGATTATCTTTATCTAGTGGAATTTTCTTAGAATAACTCTTATCATTTGGCCACTAAGATGGCACTGTTCAGACGACAGTGCTGAACCCCTATAAGCTAAGATAAGCTTGAACATAGTGTTAGCCTTAGTCCAGAAATACTATTTGAAATGGAAGAACAAGTCCATCAGATTAAGAAGAGACTAGCAAAAGCTAATGATAGACAATAGAGTTATGCAGATGCTAAATGTATTGAAAAACATTTCACTATGGGAGATAATGTTCTCCTGAGGGTAAAACCCCAGAAAAGTTCCATCAAATTTGGAAAAATATCCAAACTGGCACCAAGATATGTGGGGCCATTTGAAGGACTTGAAGAAGTCAACCCAGTGGCATACAAAATTGCTCTACCACCAGCACTTACCATTATGCATAATGTGTTTCATGTTTCTTACTTGAAAAAGTTTAATTCTGCTAATAATCAAATTCCTATACTTGATTGGAATATGTTACAGGTGAAAGACCTAGGAGTGGTGGTGATTGAGCCCATCAAGGTGCTTGAAACATGTAATCTACGCTTACGTAACAAGGAAATAACACAGTGCAAGGTCCAGTGGGACCAATATTTGGTGGAAAACACCACCTGGGAAAATTATGATGACTTCTATGCTAGATTTCCTCATATGTTTTGAAATATTTGATAATATGTTTTGAAAACTTTTCATATTGTGTTGGTTTGTTTTTTTAAAGACAATTAATCATCGGGGATGATGATTCTTATTGGGGGAGATATGTTACATCCCCAATTTACAAATTTGACTTAATCAATAACTTGGCATGATAATTAGGAGGATTAGTCATAGTTAATTGATTTAATATTTTAGAAATATCTAATTTAACTTTTGATTATGAAATAGAAACAAATGTTAAATAGTTTTAAATGATTTTCAATTATGAGATTTGAAAATGATGCACTGATTGCAATCTTGAGGTCCTGAGTGTGATAGGAGAACCAAACATCCTTCAAAGAAGGAAGGAGAGTATCATCTTGGAGGAAGGGGTTAGACATTATTAAAATATGAGTTGATGAGCCATCAGAGTTATCAACTCCTATGTCCTTAACCATTCGTAAGTTGACATGTTTCATGTCTCTTGTCTTTGGATTTCTATGTTCTTGGTTTATTCTTTGGTTGATGTAGTTGTCTCAACACGTCATGAAGACTAGACAATGTTATTGGAACATCATTCCTAGCTGAGAGATAATATTATATCTAGTCAGGAGATCTCTCTTATTCATTGTTCTTGGGGTCATTATGTTTTTTTTCCTAGTCTTTTGACTAAATGGGAATAGTCAATTCTGGGGGAGTATCACTCGACCCTGATAATCGATGTAAATATTGTGCATTCTTTTATGCATACTAAACCTTGTGATAATCCTTATCAAGGATAAAACCTTTGAATTGGTTATTACCCATACTAATAATATTGCTATTATCTTATTTTGATAAGTATAGTTGGTGGAATATTCTTGTGTATAGTTGATCATGATAATGGATGGGAGCTTCGAGCTCAACCATTTCCATATCATGTTTGGATCGGGCCACCTTTTTAGGGGCACTACCGAGTGTAGGGTAGTTGTTAGCCTTTATCGGTATGCTGAAATTACTTATCTTGTTCTTTTTTTGTTTTGGGAATCTAGTCTCTCCTCGTTGAGGCAGAGAGGGAAGAAAGGAGACTGCGGGGAAAAGAAGGAAATTGAGGTTGGATTTCTAGCAAATATTGGGTGATATAACTACTTAAGGAAGAACAATGTTAAATCAAAATCAGGAAGTAGTGGAAGGAATCGCAGAACTGGGTCTGCATTCAACCTTTTGCTCATCTCAGGTATTTAAGATTCTTGAAGTCTTTGATATCCAATGGAATAATGAGGCAAGCACACTACAAGCAATGCCATGCATGATAATTAATTTTCTCTGAGTCGTGGCTCTGGACCAACCGACTGAGCCATTCTTGTGTGTTTCTTTTTTAAGTAACTCATATGCTGTGCTTTGGGGTGTCGTTTGGCTGAACCCACTTAATACAATCTTTGAGTTGCATTCATACTCTAAGCCTCTTAGGCTGAGTTTGTTAAACATCATAACTATGAAATTATGCTCAAGGCGTGGAGATGAGCTGAGACCATACTTAAACTCTTTGAGAACTTATTCATGGCTGAGAGTCGAGATAGGAAACCAAACACACACACACACACACACACACACACACACACACACACACACACACATATATATATATATATATTCTTGATATATGCTTAGTTGAGCATTGTAAAGATTGACTCTTTCTTGGTAAGCCTTGAGTCTCTCGACTTAGCCGCACTGTATTACATATTACCATTTGAAAACTGGAGCTCAAAGCTACAATGGCCGAGCATATATTCTTTCTATATATTTTTATCGGTGAATAGTTGTCACCCAAACAAAACCAGATGAGCTTACTTGAGCAGCTGACAATGAATTGCCTATAAAACTACTATTACCTTTGTGTATGTCGAATGAACCTTTGATTATGAAGGAGTTTGGTTATAGTCTTTATATGAGACAATTGTAAATGAGTTTATAATATGTTATAAACTAAATTTATTTGGGATTGAATTATGACTTAACAAATAATGTTAAGTGATGAATTCTTTAACTTAATATAGCTATAGGGTTGGAGAATAACCCATGAGCTCAATTGTTAATAAAAGAGCCATTGATTCATAAGGAACTTGCTGCAAATATGTGCCTAAGTGGGTTGTCATTGATGTCAACATATCCTTGTTGCCATTAGTGTCAACTGTAACCTATTTTTTTATCTGCATAGAAGACTAGATTGTTGAGGATATTGAGAAAATTAACGATAATCAATGCATGTGGATCATGTGTCCATGTAGAGGATTATCAGATATTACCTTAGTTAAGATTTGAGAAGTCCACATGAAGATCTGAAGGAGTTATAGCCATCTAAGAAGAACTAGTTCCTCCAATAATCAGGAAAGAGGTCTGGATTGCTCTGGTAATATAAGATTATGATCTATGGATCCGAAGGCATGTTTGGGAAGTTAGTGTGTATCTTCAACTCCAGTGGTTCATGGTTTGGAGGTTCATAAGCTATTCTCCTAGTCTAACAGTCATGGCAGAGTGTGTTCTTGAGGTTTCAGAGGAAGATTCAAATGTTTCTGGTAATATGGTTTTGAGTGAATGTTATTGGTGATTCCAATGTTCTTGTGGAGGTCTCTGGATTATGTAGCTACAATGTTGGAGGTCCGTATTGAAGTTTGAGCTTATTGATTGAATATTTCTTCTTTTAATTTGATGTTCTTCCTAATCTTGGGCGATCGGATGTCCTTAGCCTTTTGCAGATGCCTTAAGAGACTTTTATGAAGCATGGAGTGGTTGCAGAAGTAGATTCAAGTCTCAGTTGTGTTTGGCCGATAGTGTGTTGATCTGCGTCAAGATTAGCCAACCTTGTTGATCATTCCAAGGTTGATGAAGTGTATAAATACTTGTTGAAAAGTTATTGAATGTTGTCAATGTGCAAAAGAAGATAAATTTGAAGAATGGATCAAGAGCAGAGTAGAGAATGAAATAAGCAAGAGCAGTGTAAAGTGTGAAGAAGAGTTTGAGGCAAAGAAAAAGTTCTTGAGCATTCATTGAAACTGAATCAGGCATGAAGTAGATGCTATTTCTCAGTTAATTCTTTTAATTAAATTCTATAGGCAGTGAGCCTCTCATTTTGAGTAGTGAGCTCTAGGTAGTACACCTCAAGGTATGTGCCTTCTATTTTTCTAAGTACTTTTAATAGGGTATGCATTTTGTGGGTTAACCCCCACCGTGGTTTTTCCCTTAACCGCATTTCCACGTCAAAATCTTGGTGTTAAATGTGTTGATTATGATTCTACTCTTATGTTATTGATTTATGATTAAATGATTACATCACTAATCTAATAGTAAGATAATAAAAGAAGGTAAAAGGCAAGAAAAGTTTGATTGAGGAATAACTGATTCACCCCCTCTCCCTCTTAGTTGTCTAGTTCCAACAATTGGTATCAGAGCGAAATCCTCTCTTAAAACCCTAACCACTTGAGGAGATCCAGGATGTCAAGCTATAAGAAGGATAGTCCAAAATTTGATGGAACAAATTATTCTATTTGAAAAAATTGCATGGAGTCCCATTTGCAATGCATGGGCAATACCAATTGGGCAATAACCAGTGTTGAGTTCAAACCTCTGGAGAAAGGTCCTTCAACTCTTGATCAAGTTAAAGATGCTGAAAATAATATTCAAGCTAAAGAAGCCTTGTTGAGTGCTCTGACTGATTCAAAAATACAAATGTCTTTGGTCTAAAAATTGCTTATCAAATCTGGAAAAAGTTGGAGTATCTGTATGAAGGTGATAAATATGTCAAATGTGCAAAGCTACAAAATTTGAGAGGAAAAATTGAAACCATGAGGATGAGTGAAGATGAAAACATCACAATCTACATGAAAAAGATAAATGAACTTGTGTGTGGCATCAGGTGTGCTGGTGGAATCTTGGAAGAATTAGAAATTGTGTCAAAAGTACTCAGATCTTTACTAGATTCATACAAACATAAGGTTGTAGCCATAGAAAAAATTAGGACAGTCTCTGAGGTTACAAGAGATCATCTGGTTGGAAACATTTTGGCTTTAAAATTGAGCTTGGTGATTCTCTTCCCAAATCTGAATTTGCATTCAAGGCTAGTGTGCATGGAAAACAAAGATATGATATGGGTGAAATCTCTTCTGCAAAATCAAACAGATCTATAAAGACAAGAAAGGATCTTGAAGATGTTGAAATAGAAATAGTAGATCTTGAAGCTCTTATTTCTAGAAGAATGTGAAGAGGATCTGATAAGTATGAAGGAAAATTACCACTCAAATGCTTTGCTTGTAATAAAATTGGTCATTTTGCCTCAAGATGTTCGGAAAGGTTTTCAAAACCTGACCCTAATAGGTATAAAGGTTAGAAGAAATGTTACTATGTCTAAGAAAATAGAGAAGAAAGGGTAACAGATGATGAATCTGATCATGGAGGCTCTTCTGAAAATGATTGGGTGTTTATTACTATTAAAGAAGAAGATCAAGTGTCCACTGAATCTGCTAGCTATGAAAATATGGAAAGTACATTAGCTGCTCAAGTTATTGAAAAGGATGAATGGGTGATTGATAGTGGATGCTCTCACCATATGACTGGTGACAAGAGTAAGTTTGTAAACATTGAAAAATATAAAGGAGGACTTGTGAAGTTTAGAGACAACTCAGCTAGAAGAATTTGTGGTAGAGGATCCATCTATTTTGATGGCAAAAACAACACCAATGATGTTCTATATGTGAAAGGACTGAAACATAATCTTCTCAATGTTGGACAGTTGGTTGACATGGGTTATGATCTTCGATTCAAGGATGGAAAGTGCAGAATATTAGAAAGCTCCAGAACTAAAATTACATCCGGTACTCAAACTAGAGGTAACATCTTTCACTTAAGTAGTTTTGGGAAAAGTTGTTTGATTGCTCAGACAGATCAAAGTTGGCTATGGCATAGGAGGATGTGTCATGTGAATGTTGGCAGTATTGTCAAAATAAGCTCCACTCAAGCTCTAAGAGATCTTCCAAGACTTCTAAAACCTAATAACATACGTAGAGAATGTCAATTGGGTAAACAAAACAAGATTTCATTGAAAAGTAAGGAACAAGGTTCAAGTGAGAGATTGGAGCTAGTACATACTGATCTCTGTGGTCTTGCTAGAATTAGGAGTGTGCACAGAGATAGATATTTCATGTTGCCAATTGATGATTACTCCCAGATGATGTGGGTAACTTTTCTAAGAGAAAAATTAGAAGCCCTTGACAAGTTTAAGGTGTTCAAGATAATGGTTGAAAATGAAATTGGTCAGAAACTAAAATGTCTAAGATCTGATAGGGGTGGAGAATTTACCTCTGGTGAGTTTGATGCTTTCTATGAAAAGCATGGAATAAAAAGATAATTATCTACTCCTAGGACTCCTCAACAAAATGGAGTTGTGGAACGAAAGAATTAGACCATTCAAGAAGCTACCAGAACCATGATGATGGAAACTAATGTTCCTCAAGTTTATTGGAGAGAAGCTATGAGTACTGCTATCTACACTCTTAACCAGGTGCAGATCAAAGGAAATTTTGGTAAGACTCCTTATGAACTTTGGTTTGGTCATCCTCCTACTGTGAGATACTTTAGAGTCTTTGGTAGTAAATGCTATATCAAAAGAGATGAGGATTTAGGTAAGTTTGAGGTAAGAAGTGATGAAGGAATATTTTTGGGATACTCAACTCAAAGTAAGGCACACTGGTGCTTCAATAAAAGATTGAAGAAGATTGTTGAAAGTGCAAATGTTAAAGTTGATGAAAGCAAAGAAGGACACTCTAGGTACTCTGAATATGATTCAGATGATCAAGATGAAAGTCAATATCAAGGAAGACAGGTTCATGTTCAGACCCAGATTCAATTTGAACCAGTGATTCCATAGGTTAACACAGATGATGAGGAACAAGTTCAAGAAATAGAAGCTCAAACAATTTCCAAAACTCCTAGGTATGTAAAGTTAAATCATCTTGAAGATCAGATCATAGGAGATAAGAGTAAAGGTGTTTAAACTAGGAGAAAAATGTCTGAAGATCAAGAAGAGATTTGTTTGATTTCAAGGATTGAACCTAAATCAGTAAGTGAAGCCTACAGTGATGAAAAATGGATCAAAGCAATGGAATAGGAATTGATGCAAATTGAAAAGAATCACACATGGGATCTAGTTCCTAGACCTAAGGACAAAAATATGATTGGAACCAAATGGGTCTTCCTGAATAAACTGAATGAAGATGGTGAGGTGGTAAGGAATAAGGCAAGGTTGGTATGCAAAGGCTACTCTCAAGTAGAAAGGATTAATTTTGAAGAAACTTTTTCTCTGGTGGCAAGGTAAGAGGTAGTTAGATTATTTCTTGCATTTGCTACCTTCAAAGATTTTAAAGTATATCAAATGGATGTGAAATCAACATTTCTAAATGGAGATTTGGAGGAAGAAGTCTATATTGAGAAACCAGAAGGATTTCAGTTGTCTAATCAGGGAGATATGGTTTACAGATTGAGAAAAGCCTTGTATGGACTCAAGAAAGCTCTAAGAGCTTGGTATACTAGATTGGATAAACATTTGCTTAAGATAGGTTTTAGCAAAGGTATTACTAATAGTAATCTCTACTTCAAAATTGATCATGAGGACATTCTAATTGTTAAAGTTTTTGTTGATGATATCATTTTTGGTGGACATGAAAGCATGTGTAAAGCATTTGCTAATTAGATGAAAAGTGAGTTTGAAATGTCAATGTTTGGTTAGATGAATTTCTTCCTAGGTCTGCAAATTGTTCAATTAGATAAAGGTATCTTCATATCTCAGTCCAAGTATGTGAAATAATTGCTAAAGAAATTTGGAATGGAAGACTCAAATCTAGTAGGTACACCTATGGTGACTGGATGCAAGCTAATCAAAGATGATGAATCTTCCAAGGCAAATAAGAAGAGGTATAGATCAAAGATTGGAGGATTGCTTTATCTAACTTAGACCAGGACTGACATCATGAATGTAGTTAGACTTGTTGGCAAATTTCAAGCTGATCCAAAAGAATCCCATGTTACGGTAGTTGAAAGAATTTTTAGATATCTCAAGGGGACAATTGATTATGGATTGTGGTATCCAAAAGACAATAACTTCACTCTTCATACATATATAGATGTTGATTGGGTAGGAGATGTGGATGAAAAAAAAAGTACTAGTGGTGGAGGGTTCTTCTTGGGGAGAATATTGGTCTCTTGGATAAGAGAAAAGAAAGAGGCAATATCCTTGTCCACTGCAGAAGTAGAGTACATAGAAGCAACAAATAATTGCACTCGGGTTTTGTGGATGAAGCAAATGTTGAAGGACATCAGAATTATGTTTGAGGAGCTAGTCACAATTTTCTGTGACAATTCTAGTGCAATAAGCATCTCAAAGAATCTGGTATTAAAAAACAAAGCATATATCTATCAAGTTTCATTTCTTGAGAGAGAAAGTAAATGAGAATGAAGTCAAACTAGAGTTTGTCCCTTCCAAAGATTAGATTGTAGGCATCTTCACTAAGCCTCTTCCCAAGGATACTTTTGAGTATCTCAGAGAGAAGCTAGAGGTTATTACCCCTCCTGAGCAGAACTAAGATGCACTAAGGTACATCAGTCCGGTGGAATTCACAATCATATCTTGTGACTTAGATTAATGTTAAGGAGGTACTACTCAAAGGGAGAGTAGTCAAATTTTGATATTAATCTAAAGAAAAAAGGGAGAAAAGATAGCAAATATATGCCCTTTGCCATTCATGTCAAAGGGGGAGAGAAGTCATGTGAAAAACTAGTTGCTGATATAAGAGGGAGTAATAAAGAAAGTAGTTGCAGATGTGAGAAGATAAAGGGGGAGAAGTTTTTCTCTTGATGGTTAGATTTAGTTTTTCACATCATATGTTGGCATCAATGACAAAGGGGGAGATTGTTGCAAATATGTGCCTAAGTGGGTTGTCATTGATGTCAATATATCCTTGTTGCCATTAGTGTCAACTGTATCCTATTTTTGTTGTTTGCATAGAAGACCGAACTGTTGAGGATATTGCAAAAATTAATGATAATCAATGCATGTAAATCATGTGGCTATGTAGAGGATTATCATAGATTGCCTCAGTTAAGATTTGAGAAGTCTACATGAAGATCTGAAGGAGTTATGGCCATCTGACCAGAACCAGTTCCTACAATAATTAGGAAAGATAGAGTGATAGGAAAGAGGTCTGGATTGCTCTGGTAATATAAGATTATGATCTGTAGATCTAAAGCCATGTTTGGGAAGTCAGTGTGTATCATCAACTCCAATGGTTCATGGTTTGGAGGTCTGCAAGCTATTCTTCCACTCTGACAGTCATAGCAGAGTGTGTTCTTAAGGTTTCGAAGGAAGATTCAAATGTTTTTGGTAATATAGTTTAGAGTGAATGTTATTGGTGATTCCAATGTGCTTGTGGAGGTCTCTGGATCATGTAGCTACTATGTTGGAGGTCCGTATTGAAGTTTTAGCTTGTTGATTGAAGATTTCTTATTTGAAGTTGATCTTCTTCCTAGTCTTGGCTGACTAGATGTTCTTAGCCTATTGCATATGCCTTAAGACACTTTTATGAAGCATGGAGTGGTTGTAGAAGTAGATTCAAGTCTTAGTTGTGTTTGGCGGACAGTGTGTTGATCCGCGTCAAGATTAGCTGACCTTGTTGATCATTCCAAGGTTGATGAAGTGTATAATACTTGTTGAAACGTTATTGAAGGTTGTCCTTGTGCAAAAGAAGATAAATCCGAAGAAAGGATCAAGAGTAGAGAAGAGAATGAAAGAAGTAAGAGCAATGTAAAGTGTGAAGAAGAGTTTGAGGTAAAGTGAAAGTTCTTGAGAATTCATTAAAATTAAATCAGGCATGAAGTAGATGCTATTTCTTAGTTAATTCTTTTAAGTAAATTTTGTAGGTAGTGAGCCTCTCATTTTGAGTAGTGAGCTCTAGGCAGTACGCCCAAAGGCATGTGCCTTCTATTTTTCTAAGTACTTTTAACAGGGTACACAGTTTGTGGGTTAACCCCCACCGTAGTTTTTCCCTTAACTGGGTTTCCACATCAAAATCTTGGTGTCAAATGTGTTGATTATGATTCTACTCTTATGTTGTTTATTTATGCTTAAATGATTACATCACTAATCTGATAGTAAGATAATAAAGAAAGTAAAAGGAAAGAAAAGTTTGATTGAGGAACAACTGATTCACCCCCCCTTCTCAGTTGTCTAGTTCCAACAGAACTAACATACATTTACCAGGGCAAGGAATGCCTTAAGTATCATGAGATCAACTTCATCATAGGTGGTGAATGTTATTGATATAAACACAAGAGACCAAGATGGTCATGAAATTGAAATGAATTGAACGGAATGAGGTGACGTGGAGTCACTAATTCTGTATTTCTAATGTAACCTATTTTGTTATAAATAACCTTGGTTGGGAGTCGAACATCCAAGTTTGGACTATGATTCAAATTTATCCCATTCTCATACTAGACCTAAAGGACAAGGTCGATAAGATCTAACTGCAGGACATGATAGCTTATAAGTTGAGTTAGGGTCATGGACATACAACAACATTCATTGCCTAACGTCTTTTATGAAAATGTTGGCCAAAGTAATGCATCTATCTCTACATGCATTGCTCGTCTACAGTGATCCAGATGGCCTAGTGTCTTCAATAGTGTCATACTAGTTAGAATGGATCTATAGTGTGTGACTGTGAGACATTAGGAAAGACACAACACCAGTTACTTAGATGGCTAACTGATTGGTTCCAATGTCTAACCTTTCAGTGAAGGGTAGGGCCTCTTCCAGTTAGGAAGATGAGCTGGGGACCACAGGTCCATGGTTGGGGGAAAAGCACCAGGATGATGCTTTCCTTCCCAAGCATGAGACAACCGAGGCTTATGAAGATAGATGTCATTGGTTCTAGATACAATGTTTGCATTTTGACCAGTTGGTCTATTGTAATGAAAAGATTTGATAAAGTTGTAGACACCCAAAATTGACTCATTATCATTAGCATTCAAACACCACATTACGCATCATCTACATTTGTCTAACACACTTGTACAATATCCCCAACTGATCTATTTCTTCTATTAATTAAATAAATTTATATTTATTTAATTAATTCAATAGCTATTTCCTTTAAGCTATAATTAAACAATCTTTAATTATTTAATTATCTTCATTCTTCTATTTTTAATTAAATAAATTTTATTTATTTAATTAAAAAAAAATCATAAAGCCCACTTTCCAATTAATTAAATAAAATTTATTTATTTAATTAATTTCTCTTATCATTTATCTCATCAGCCAACATGTGTGCCTCTTTCGTTTAAAAAGATAAGTGGTACTACATCTTTTATTCAATATCTTTGAGATGTAGTGATTTTTATGTACACAAGCACACATAAGCCCTATCTTCTCTCCACTTGTCATCTACACATTCACCTATGTCTATCCTTCAATCTTAGCCATTCACATAGCCACCGAATCTCCACCATTCATTGATTTTGGTTGAGTTCTATATAAACACCCTCTCATTCCATACTACATCTATCTAGCATCTATATAGCATCTACATTATCATCCTAAGCATATTGAGCACTTGAGTATCCATAGCATCCATTTGAGCTTATTATCATTATCATTCATCCATCATGGCAACTTTTATCTTCATAATTTTTTATTGTTGAAGAAGCAATCCCTATCATAAACAAGGAATCACACAATCTAAGTGATATTGTGCTTGAATTGCATGCTTTTGGTTTCATTTGGATTAGATTCTTTGATGATGGTAGGGTTAGGTTTTCATGGCTATGCTTGATCTTATTAACCAGATTTTTTACCTATCACATTTTGGCATGCCCGATTGAACGAGCTTTAATTGCTAAAGGAACTATCAAGATCTTTCGTGATAACAAAGACTATCCTCAAAACTCCAATGATAAGTCTTGCTTTTGGAACAAAAATAAGAATGTTGGCAATGATGGTGTTGTGGATGCAAAGAACATACAAACTATGAAATCTCCCATCAACATTCAAGTTGCTTCTACAACAACACAACCTTTTCAATGAATGTGACAGCGACAAACTTCCAATCCACACTGACAATTTACACCATTAGCGGAACCTATGGAAGTTGTCTTTCAAAAGCCTCTCCAAGTGGGTGATATTATGTTACCAGATGCACCACCCAATGGTGAACTACTCTTCAAAGCTCCTTGGTATAAAGAAAATGAGTATTGCAATTACCATAGAGTTAAAGGACACAAAACAAATGGTTGTATGCATTTAAAACATGTTATCCAAGATTGTATCGATCAAGGTTTAATCAAAATTACACCTTCAACAACTCAACCCACACAACAATCAACATCAAACTATGATCTAGAGGCTTTCAAGAATCTACTTCCATCTCATGACAAAACGAGTAACCCTCATGTCGAGAATGCCATTCAGTACAACTATGAATCACCTACCATTGGCCGTATTGACCATGCTCACATTTCTACCATTACTATCCAAGGCAAAGCACCTAACTACACTGTAACCACTTGAAGAGGTTGATTCACCATTCAAGGAGCACCTGTTCACCCTCCTCGACCATTCTCTAACTATAATATCTTGGATCACCTTGGCAAAACACCCACACACATATCCATTCTTGAGTTGCTTCGCATATCCCTTGCTCACAAAGCTATCCTTGACAAAGCATTACAAGAATCTTCGGTGCCCAATGATATTGATATCACACAATTTCAATCTATGGTCACTAGCATTGCAGCCCCTTGTCATTTAACCTTCTCTGACAAAGACCTTCAACCCTCCATTCACCCTTCACACAACGAAGCCCTCCACATTGAAGTGTTTGCTAAACAACACCATATCAAACGAATCTTGGTAGATGGTGGACCTAGTCTTAATATATGTTCTTTGAAACTAATAAAACAATTGGGATATTCTAATAAAGATGTTGACACCTTCAAGGTTATTACTATAAGATTATATGATGATGCTGAGCGAGATACTGAAGGGAATATTTTCTTACCTATCCAAGTTGGGCCGATCACCACAGAAACCCGTTGTCAAGTTCTTGATATTGACCTTCCTTATAACATCATCCTTGGTCATCCATGGATACATGCCCTCAAGGAAGTTCCTTCCACATACCATCAATGTCTTAAATTTCCACACAACAGTGTTGAGATTACTATCCATGCTGATCCCAATCCATTTGAATTTTGTTGTTCCTTTCAAGCTAAATATTAGAGTCTGAACCACATTCCTATCAACACCGAGGCATATCCATCTTCATCCTATATAGACCCATCTGACCTACTCAAGCCATCATCTAGAAAAACCACTTCCAATATCCATATCAAGTCAACCAAACATGGCCCTGGTGAATACACACTGCAAGAATCTTATTGTGTTAGCACCCTTCCCTTATCTCCTAAATCTTATGGTAAACCTTCTACATCCAAACCAACTTCATCCCCCACTATCATCAAAATCCCACCCACAGTATTCATTAAAGGTGGATTCCTGGATGATGAAGACATTAATGATATAGACTCTTGGATATTCTTTGATGAAAATGACCAAGTTCAACTAGAGGTGGAGAGATACAAGAATGGGTTCTACATCATAAAGAACATGGGCTACAAAGGACATGATCACATGAACAAGGACCTATGGAACCCATTATTGTGTCTAAGAAGTTTAATAAGCAAGGCTTGGTTATCAAATGAAGGTACCACGAATCAAAGACATTAAGTGTATTTCCAATATTGACGTTGGACCTTTCTTAGTAGGAGAGACTTCTAGTTTGGATACTATCGATGACTCCTCCCTTCATATTATTGACCATTTCCAAGAAAACTCCATCTTCATGATTTCTGTAGCTTCCTCTAGCCATAACCATTCCTCCATTACCCTTTCACTCGTATATCCTGACCTCATCGATTGGGACCAATAGGGGGAATCAATGTTAGATAAATTTGAAAATGATGAAGCTATTGCAGAATTCATGGGCTTACGACAAGGTGTTCCATTGGGTGATCACAAAGTACGTTTCATGATGGATCTACCTAAACTAGCATATTTTGGCGGAAGTATCAAATCCTTCAGTCACAGAAGTGAAATAAACAAAATCAAACAAAATAGGTCACTAGGTGAAAACCGAAAGGTACCTCTTGACTATGAAAAAGT
Source organism: Cunninghamia lanceolata (assembly GCA_027924645.1). Taxonomy (NCBI): domain Eukaryota; kingdom Viridiplantae; phylum Streptophyta; class Pinopsida; order Cupressales; family Cupressaceae; genus Cunninghamia; species Cunninghamia lanceolata. Next base: position 9,809,559 of record BSBN01001054.1, read on the forward strand.
AAAATAAAGGACGTATCCAAAGGTGAAAACCTCTTTGAGGTGCCTAACGATGGGGGATTTGATCTTCCTGTTACCACTTATTATCATGAGAAATCAACCATGCTAGTTGAACAATCACAAGACATGAACTTGGGTACAGAGCAGAATCCAAAGATCACTTTTTTGGCAGCATCACAATCAGAGTAAGAAAGAAGAGACTTCACAGCATTTTTTAAGAAAAGAGCTATAAATTTTGCATGGACTTATGCTAACATGCCAGGTCTAGATCCATCACTTGTGGTACATCATCTAGCAGTATCTCCTAATGCAAAACCTGTTAAACAAAAATTGCGCAAAATGCATCCGCAGGTAGCTTTATTGGTCAAGGTAGAGATTCAGAAACTATTAGAAGCAAAGTTCATAAAGCCTATTGATTATCCAGAATGGGTTTCAAACTTGGTACCTATAGCAAAACCTGATGGATGAGTATGCTATTGCACAGACTTTAGAGATCTTAATAAAGCATGTCCAAAGGATGACTTTCGACTACCAAGCATAGACAACATTGTAGATCTTACAACCAGACATGAAATGCTATCCTTGATGGATGGATTTTCATGGTATAATCAAATCAGAATAGTAGAGGAAGATCAAGATAAAACATCTTTTATTTGTCCATGGGGCACATACTACTGGGTTGTAATGTTTTTTGGTCTCAAGAACACTGGAGCTACTTATCAACAAGCCATGATAGTTATTTTTCATGACCTTTTTCATACTATCATGGAAGACTATGTTGATGACATCCTGGGAAAATCTAAGACAAGAGAAGGACATCTACAGGTATGAGCACAAATCTTTGATCAATTAGAAAAGTATCAAGTCAAACTGAACCCAAACAAATGTGTATTTGGTGTAACATCTGGAAAACTATTAGGATACATTGTGTCTCGACGAGGGATAGAAGTTGATCCAACTAAGGTAAAAGCTATCATGGAAATGACTCCACCAACAAATCTCAAGCAGCTCCGCAGTCTACAAGGAAGGTTATAGTCCATCCATAGATTTATCTCACAACTAGCAGATAAATGTCATCCTTTTCAACATCTTCTTCATAAGGGTGAACCTTTTAACTGGGATGAAAGTGTCAATAGGATTTTGATAAAATAAAGGAATATCTAGCAACACCTCTTGTGTTAGTACCTCCTATGCTTAACCACCCATTATTGCTCTATATATCATCAACAACAATAGCATTGGGTGCCCTTCTAACTCAACATGATGATTCAAAAAAAGAACAAGCCATCTACTACATCAGTAGAACTCTTGTGGGATATGAACTCAATTATTCATCTATGGAAAAAGCATGTTTAGCATTAGTTTTTACTTTCCAAAAGTTGCGACACTATATGCTAAACCAAACAACAAAGCTCATATCTAATGTGGACCCACTTAAATATCTTCTTTCTAAAGAAATCCTCATGGGAAGATTAGAAAAATGGTCATGATCTTAAGTGAATTTGACATATAATATGTGGATTGAAAAGTCATCAAAGGACAAGTCATCCCTGATCAATTAGCTGCAACACCCATCACAAATATTCACCTAATGTATCCAAAATTCCCTAATGAAGGATTGTTCAATTTAACTTCCCCAACATGGTAGAAGCTATATTTTGATGGATCGTACACACAATATGGATCAGGAGTAGGCATATTGTTTGTTACCCCTAAAGGAGATTATATACCCAAATCATATAGAATTGCATTTCCATGTACCAATAACATAGTAGAGTATGAAGCTTTAATCACATGATTACGCATGGCAGTACAATGGGCTATCAAATAGTTACAAGTCTTTGGTGATTCTCAACTAGTTATCAAACAGGTCTTAGATGAATATCAAACAAAAGATGAGAAGCTTCTTCCATACAAGCTAATGGTCGATGATTTTAAAAAGTATTTTGACAATATCACTTTTGAACAAATCCCAAGACTACAGAATAGAGCAGCAGATGCCATGGCTATGATTAGGTCTCTTTTAGACATGCCATCTAATACACATGAATGTGAGTTTTTGGTCTAACAACTTTTGATTCCAGCATTTGAAGTTCCACAGTATGAGCTTATATGTGACATTGTTGGTCCCAATTCACTATGGTACGAGGATTTATATGAGTATCTCTGCAATCAAACCTTTCCATTTCAACTATCTAACACCCAATGCAAAACCTTTATCTGTCAAGCCTCTCGTTACACTATCTTGGGAGACACCCTTTATCGCTGGAGTCTTACTGGTATCCTTCTTAGATGTCTTGATTCTGAGGAAGCAAAAGTGGCCTTACGTGATGTACATGAAGGTGTCTGTGGCTCGCATTCTGCTAGCCCTTGCCTTGTTAAGAAACTTCTATGAGCAAGATACTATTTTCCAACCATGGAAAAAGATGCACAACAATTTGCAAAGAGATGTCTACAATGTCGGAAATATGGAGATTTAATACATACACCAGCACATGAGCTTTAGCCTATCATTACGCCATGGCCTTTTTCGCAGTGGGGACTTGATCTCATAGGTAAAATCCATCCTACTTCATCAAATGGTCATAAGTTCATTTTCACCACCACTAAATATTTCACAAAGTGGGTGGAAGCCATACCAATAACTTATATCACAAGTAAGCAAATATCTAAGTTTATTCTACACTATATCATTTGTTGTTATGGAGTTCCTCAAGCTATCGTCACATATAATACTCGTCCCTTTAAGAATCAAGAGGTTAGAGATCTTTGCAACAAGTTCCATATCCAACATCAATTCTCTACCCCTTACTATTCTCAGAGCAATGGCCAAGCTGAAGCTTCTAATAAAACAATCATCACAATTCTCAAAAAGATAGTTAATGAAACTGGTCAGGATTGGCATTTGCAACTCCATCCTACATTATAGGCATATAGAACAAGTATCAAAACGCCTGCTGGAGCCACACCTTATGCTCTTGTGTACAACACTGAAGCTATTTTACCTATTGAGGTTGACATCCCCTCACTGTGAATATCCCTACAATATACCATCTCAGAGGAAGAATATCAAGTATCTAGACTCCATGATCTTGAGCTTCTAGATGAACAACATCTTATAGTACTAAACCATCTCCAATACTATCAAAACTGTGAGGCCTACTTTTTACACTACCATTCATGAGACTATTTGTAGTGATATTTCTATTATTTTTATGTTGAGAGACTATTGATCTTGAACCTTGTTTATTAAACCTAATTGAATTTTAAGGAAATAATTGTGCAATGATAAGTAGATGTTGCTTTTAAGGAAATGACGAATGGATATGGAATTTCAATGTGTTTTCAGTAGGATTATATGGTAGAATGTTTAGGATGCATGTATTTAAATTACTTCGGCTATGATATCTCTATGTGATATTGACTTCGAGTTTGAGTGTGTAGGTATTGCTAACAAAACCACAAATACAGGAGATCATCCCATACCTATGTTGTATCCCTTGTGAGCCGATCTAGTTCCATGAGGAACTAAGATCAACCTCGTGTTTGGAAAAATGTTGTAATGTTGTAATGTGTTAATGTTGCATGAGGTCAAGGAAATAAGGGCTATCTTCTGATTTATTTTTATTATGATAAGTGTTGTAAGAATATTGTTTTAAATCTTGTTTAAACTTTATTTCTTTTAGACCCTTTTTCTTGTGTTTTTATTGGACTCTGGGAGTTCTAACTAGGCAAAAATCAACCCTGGGTTATACCTCATGGGTCTATGGACCTCTTTGACTAGGATAACCTTGGGTTAACCTCCATGTGGTCACTTAAACTTCACAGTGAAGTTAAGTGACGAATTTGGGAGCATGGGGACAATGGGATGAGTGGATCCACACTCAGGCCCACTTCCAAGTCATAGAACAACTCCATGATTCCTTAATAATAGAGTGTTTGTCTCCTTGTGCCTCTCCTTTGGTGGGGTTCCCCTTAATAAGGGTAGTGTGTCATCCACTCCCTTTGTATTCTTATTTTACTTATTGTATTTTAATTCTCCATGTGTTGTAAAAAGGACTATAGTGGGGAACCTATTGAGTGGGGGTTAATTGTTTTAAGACCACTAGGATAATGGATGAGTTGTGGATTAGTTGTTTAATGCCACTTGGGAAATTAGGAAAATAGAGGGAATTAGTTTTAAAAGAGAGAGGAGGAGCAGAGGAAGGGGGTTGGATTATTGTAGAAAGAAGGAGCTTTTGGAGGAGGAGGCTAGAGAGGAGCTCTTCATCAAATTTTATCCATAATTGGGTTTTGAAAAGTTTGTGAATAAGACTACTCTCTTGGTTGATCTATTGCTTGATATGTATGTTTGTTTCTTGCTTGATGAATGAGTTTACAATTGTCTTCTATGAATTTTTCTGTTAGTTTTGTGGTTTTGTTTTGGGTGTTGAAAGAGGTCCTTCCAGTTGGAAGGCAATGCTCATCTTGTATAGAGAAGGGGAGGAGTGACCCTCCTTGGGTGTCATCTTGTTTTCTTGTTATAAGAAATGCCTTGAGGGCATGTTGGTACTTTTAGCCAAGAGGGCTTTAAGGCTTTGAGAGCCTATTGGAATATCCCTGGTAATTTGATTTAACTGGAAGGCTTGAGGCCTTGAGGAAGAGTAACTTGTTGGCTTGAGGCCTTGTGATAAAATGTAATAAAATGTGAAAAGATGACACCTAGAGTGAGAGATGTCTACTTCCCTACCCTCCTTGAACTCACCTAAGCTGAGTCTTTGTATTGTGAGTAAACCATGGGAGTGTGTGTGTTATTTGCTTGTTTGTTGTTGTTCAATGTTGTGACGTGTTTTGGTCTATTCTACCCTGGGTATGTGGATGGTCTCCCTAGCTCAGGGGTGACCCTCTTGTGGGTCAAAGGTAGGGAGGAGAGCTAGATGGTTGTTGTTGTCTCCCTTGTCTTGCAGGTTACTGTTGGAGCATGTAAAAAGGATTGAAGGAATTTTACCTTGTTAAAGAAACTGTTCTATCTCCTATTTGCAATGAGAGCTTGGTCCTTATAAGTTTCATTATGTAAGAGGTTTAGAGGAGAGAACTTCTCTCTTGAAATTGTTGTAAACGTTGTTACCTTGGGAGTGGAGAGATAATCCTTCCCTTAATATGTTATTAGTTGTGACTTTAGTTGGTTATCACATTACTTCACTTGTGTGAGCTGGGAGAAGAAAGTAAATCACTCCCTTTGGAATGTTTGTGAGTTGTGGGATTTTATATGTGCTTGTTCTTGTTTATCAAAATAGTGGATTGTTAGATTAGTTGTTGATTTGGATTAGTTGATAAAAATGTATCCCTTGTATTATTTAGTGATTAAGTTATTTTTTTACAGTATTATGAAAGATGCAAAATTGCCTTGAATACAAAACTAAAATTAGAGTTAAGTTTGCAATGGGAGATAATCTAAATTGAATTTTACTTGACTATTGTGTGTTATTGAAATAAAAAGATTCAATAATTTCATGTATTTATTTCTGATCCTTAAATGTAAATGAAATGGAAAATTTACTAGATAGAATACAAATGGCAAATACAGATTTAAATGGTTAATGTCTCTTTTTCATTTGATTAATTGTTATATTAAAATTGTAATGTTGAAGATAGTGTGAAAAGAAATTTACTATGAAATTTTGTTATATATATATATATATATATATATATATATATATATATATATATATATATATATATATATATATATATATATATATGTTTAAATAGTTTTAAAAATTAAATGTAATCGGGAAAATGATATATATATATCATTAATTAATTAATAATTGTAAATTTTGAAATTTGCAAACAAAATACACTGAGGGAAATCACTGTTTACACAGCCAAACATATTAACAAGGTAGTGTGGTGGGGGTTTAAACCCCCACCGAATATCTTATGCAACAAGGAGGGTGTGGGGAGGGGTGGAGCCCCACCCACACCCCACAGCGTGGGGCTCCGCCCCTCCCCACATCCCCCCCCACCTCCATGACTGTGACTTAAGCCTGCGCCGCCCGCGGGATCTTCTGCAGCGCCGCCCTCCCTGCGGTCCTCCACCAACATCGACCCCACCGCGCTTCTCCACCTTCCACCTCGCCTCTGCAACCTCCGCCCACGACCACCCCACTTCTGCTCCATCTCCATGGCCTCGGCCCCCCTACCAGTGCCGACCTCCCTCTTTGGTGCCGCTGCCATAGCTCCATAACCCTGTAACAAAACATTACAAACAACAATAAGAAATATTAGGGTTATTTAACCCCATCATATGAGTTGGTAAGTTTTAAAAAAATGGTATTAAAATTAAGTGGAGTTTCCACTATCCATAACAATTAAACAATTATATATATATATATATGTATCACTATATATATTTATATTTATATATATAATAATTGTAAATGAATAAGCTTGCAATAAAAAGATGTTTTTAAAATAAAAAGAATATATATATATATACTTGAGTGGAGTCTCCACAACAATTTTTATAAAGAAATTATATATATATATATATATATATATATATATATATATAAGTAATTGGGCAATATAAATGGGGTTATTGTAATTTGCCCTAATAGCAAATTACATTAAATTCATTTATAAGAAAATTGTATTTATTTTTAGAGTAGTAAATTCTTTTTACTAAGGAATTACCAAGGTATGGAAGATGATTTAACGTGAATAAAATTTAAATACAAATACAAAGAGTAAGTTAAGAAATACGTAAACGGGCGAAATAAGCAACATTTAAAAAACAAATTGATAGAGAAATAAACAAGGAATGCAAGGAAGTATTTAACAGGTTGAGATAACCAATCAAAGATCATCTATCTACCAAGAGAACCCTAACGAAGCAAAATGAACCAACACAAACAAAGTGATCGATATCTACATGCACATGTGTGTGGGATATTCTGTAGCAACAATCACTTAGACAATTTAAACATACGCAACCGAGCACGCTTTGCGTGCGAGGGGAAGATTCCATGTAGTAAAGGAAAAATTTTTGATAGTTCGAATCATGTCTACATGTCGTATGTGGACATAACATGCATGTTTTACATGTTGTGAATGCATGTGAAATGTGGGAATGACAAAAACTGTCTATCCTGTAGCTACAACAAAAAAATTAGAGAATGCAGATTTCATGTAGTGCCCCTCCGTTTGCACCTTGGATGTACAGGTGAACTGATCAAGGCACATGAATATGAAGGTATAATAACAGGAATAACTAAGGTAAGGTAAACAATTGATGTTGTACAATATTGATAGATGTTTCATCCATGTGTGGTTTCATATGATAGTTAATGTGTTCTATTGATAATCTCCATTGCGACACTGATAGTGTAGGCTTTGACATTGTTTTGCATTCCCATGATTAAGATGTCGATCTTACTACAATTGTTATATGTTAGAATGGATCTCATGGACTGATTCTGTTAGATTTAATTGTTATGATGGTACTTCTGAGAATTATTCAATTTCATGCACCTATATGTTTAGTGTATGGTTCTGTTCAGATAATGAGGTAGATTTGATTTGGTTATGATTATGTGTTATCTAATCTAGATTGATATGATGTGGAAAGGATGATGTCACATCACTCACTTGCGAGTGCCCTCTGATGTTGTGATTCCTTTTTCACCTAGTGTCATCTTATATGCATCTATACATGCTTGACTGTGTCATCTGTTGCAGGATGCAGGTATCTGGCATCGACTCCACCTGAATTAACAGGTCTGAGCGTGCCCTGAACCCAATGGATAAGTTGTTCTGGAGATAAATTAAGGTCCCACATCTCAAGTCATCATCCTCAATCAGGATGCATGACATGTCTAGTTCAACCTGTCAGTTCTGTCAGTATGTCAGGTCTTGCAACTGATTGATATTTGATGGAGCCTGTTGGTTAAGTGCGTGTTTGGCCCTGGCTTGTGAATATGTTTGATTTGACTTTTAATGGCTGTCCTACTCAGTGGGTTATGTTGTATGCCTATATTTTATTATATAGTCATACTAATATTTGACCCACTTTAATATTTAATAAGGTCATATAATATTCTTATTATTATTATTATTATTTAATAAGATTAAATTGGTAATTGATAATTACCTAATTCAAATAATTATTTAAAGTTGTTTGAATATGAATTATTTTATTACTACTATTAAATTGATTTAATTAAGGGAAGGTCACTGAACACTAGTAAATGAAGTAACTAGACCCTAGAGTAGAGAGGAGACAGTCTTATCATCCAATTGACGAAGCCTAACAATTGGATCAAGAGTGTATTGATTCAGCGTTACACTATGGTTACTAATGGATTTGTGATAATATGTTATTTATGATGGATATATTTTAGCTATATATTGTACTAACACTTCTTGTTGAGTGTACATGTAGAATTATTATGTCATTGGATGATGGTGGTCATTTAGCCACTTTATGTCTTTCTGTGTGATGTTTGACCTAGGCATGGGGCCCTAAGGTCTATTGGCCATGATGTTAAGAAATATTATTTTTAGTTTTATGTGATAAAATGATTATGTTCTTGTGTGGGATTTAACCTTGTAACTTTTAAAATAATTTTTAAATGTTTTTAAGAGGTCTAAGCTGTATTTTATGTTTGAAAAATTATCTTATGTTTAAGGTACATAGTTAAGAAATTTATTTTTGTCATTTATAATATTTTAAAAGGTTTTTAGACCCTCCTTTAAGCCCCACTTACAAAAGTGACGAAAATGGGAAGCTGGTTGGTTGAATTAGTTGGGTGGTTGAGTTAGTTGGGTGGTTGAGTTAGTTTTGGGTAGGAAGTTACTCTTTCCTTCTCTTTAAAAACTCTTCATGGAGTGGGGGTGACTTGCTCATTTTATGATTTTCATTCAAGGATTCTACCATTAGTGGGATATTGCGATTGAGGTATCATGTTTTCTTTATTGACTAAATATAAATATTATATGTTTTTCTTTATTGGTTAAATGTAAATATTGTATGTTCTAAATATTATATGTATCCTTTATTTATTAAATGTAAAGGTTGTTTTTCTAAGGGTTGTTGCTTGTGAAATTGGAAAAGCAAACATTTCAATGTAAATCTTGAAAGAAGCATATTTGTTGCCCTATTTGCATGTCATAAACCTAGATCATCATAGCATGAATTATATTTTTGATTTTTACATTAGATCTTCCTATAATTATAAGAAAGTAATCGCCATATATATTGGCAATAAGGTTTGCATATAATCATATGTTATCTATATATTAGTATTAAGATTTCTATATAATCTTACAATTGCTAAATGTTGGTGTTGGATCTTAGAAACGATGGTTTTTATCTATTTTTTAAAAGGGGTTATGAAGTCATCTTGCTAAGGATCTGTTAGTTTGTTCATATCCTCTAATAGATAAACTAATGATGTTCTTTGTGTACGTAAGTATCTTTGAACCTTGTCAAACAGTTCAAGTACCTTGTCCATTAGAGTATTCCTTACTTCTGCCTTCTATTAGATCTAGATGGAAATGTTTTTCTTATGTGCATTAAGGTCTCAAATAAATATGGACTTTTGATCATATAAAACTACCCACTTCTGCATAGATTCTTTAGGATCCAATTCTTATAGGAGATTGTATTAAACATCTTATTAGCTCTTCATTTAGTCAATTTATATTTTGGGTGTCTTGTTCTTTGGTTGTTCAAATCTTCACAGTATTCTTGATCGACCATAATCTAAATTTAGATAACCCATTTAATACGGTGTGCATACTCCTTAAGTCTGTCAAACTCCATCCTCTAGGTGAGACTCCAGCCATGTATAACAAAGGTGTTTCAAATTGGGTGTGGTGGTCTATGAAGTCATCGCTTGAAGAAATGGAAATGGTGTGGTTGCTACTCAAAGGCAGAGTGGTGTTGTTTATAAACCATCCAAAATTTGAAGGTTGATTGACCAAATATTACCTTGAGGATAGGAATAACCTACACAAGTGCATGAACATGTATATAAACATTTATGTCATACAGATATTTGTATAGGTATCAATTATTAATTATAAATTAAATATGAATCCATGCATAGTTAAGATACACGATTTAGTAGATGAGTTTTTTGGAGTATATATATATGATATAGATATTAACTTATGAAACAAAAGAAATGTAGTTGTTATAGTTTAATACGCATGTTTATTAAACTAATTGATATGATCGCATATTTACTGTAATATGGCATTGATTCTATTATAATGGTTTTGTTAGTAGAAATATGATATATGGGTTTGGATTATAAATGTTGAAATTAGCAGTTAAGTTATAAGTATTTGTAATTAATATTATCTATGCATTGTTTAGCTTGACGATTATATGTAATTGATGAGTGATTAATATAATAGATAGAATTAATATTAATTAAACTAGACCTATGTTTTATGAAATTCTTGGTGGAGATATAACTTGAATCCAGTTGCTAATTTGATTAAATAGAATTGCTCTTGTAAGAAGAATTTATGTTGTCAATGAGTTGATTAGTTGAAATTGCTTATTGCAAGCAAGATTTTCATGTGAGTTGGTCTGTGTGTAAATTGTCAAGTTTAGGTTCCAGAGGCATAAGGTAATATGATTTGGTTGTATGTATTCTATTCATAGTTGTCTTGAGATGAAGATGTTGTAAGAACATGATTTCTCTTGTCTATGTATGTGGGTCTCGGTAAACAATAATGTGAGATGATGTACATACTATGTTGTGAATATATTATGATGGGATTAAACCTCCTTCACATATGTGTTGATATCGAGCTTGTGTTTAGTATTGTAATGGGGAGATCTTGGAAATCGTAATGAGAAACTATTTTGTTCATGGTTGAGATTTGTGAGCAAGATGACCCATACCTTGCTCGGGATATGTGTTGTTATGGTTATTGTGATTGATCAACTAAAAGTTTGGGACAATGAAGGAAAGGTTGGTCGTTGTAATTATGTTTAATAAGAAAGAAGGCAATGTCTTGCATTGTTATGTATACTTATCAGTATGATAGTGATTGTCTTGCTTGATGGTTAGGGTTTCTAGATGCAGGTAGGGGAGTGGCTTTCAATGTGGGGCCGGTGCCCAAAGTGGCTGTCAGGATAACCCATTAAAAGTTGTTAACTAAGTGAAAACCTAAAATGAACTGGGGGGAAGGGTAAATTACACATTAAACAAGATAATTGGATTTTCTCTCCCATGCCTGTAGTGCTCGTTTTAGACTAAGGATGGGTAGAGAAAGCCTGGTTGGCAAGATCAACTTCCTTGTCCTCACGAGAGGAAGGTTGATTCCACATGAGTCACCCTATGGGGCCGGCGCCTAGTGAGAGGCTGTCAAGATAACCATAGATGGGGGCCGACATCTAGTGAGAGGCTGTCAGGATAACCCATGTTAGGACCGTGCGATGACACTCTCCCTTCTATAGGCTAGCATTCCCTAGTTGTATTCTCTCCATTCGTCATGTGTTGCCTCTGGAAGTGATACTGAGTTGCTTGTGGTGTTGTCATGTGTTGTGATGGAGTCATGTTTAGTCCTTGTTCCTATTAGGCAATTGTCTACCTGATTGTATGATGTTTTGGGACCTTATGTTATCTCCTAGCACAAGGGGTGGACCTTAGGGTTCCACATGGTCGGGTGGATGTGCTTTATCTCGATTAGTTTTTCCTTGACTTTGTTCGTGTGCAAGAAGGTTGTAACTCCTATAGTAGGTTCAGATCATGTACCTGTTTATGGAGATAATTATTATGCTCATGTGCTATCCTATGTATCAGATTATTCATAATGTATGTAATCCAATGCAATCAAAATGAGATGGTGTAAACAATGTTATGTTGTACCTCTTGTGTATGAAAAAATTGTAGTTGTACTTGATCTGGATGATTATTTATCTGATGTCATGGAAATGTATATGGTTATTCATTTAATGCAATAGATACAGAATGAATTATTGTTGTCAGTTGATACATGACGTATGAGAGAGCATGATAGTAGTTTGTCAGTAATGCAGCTATGGAACCCTGGGAGAACATTACTTAGTATAGATACGTTAAATGTTACTTTATTATCTCTTTCTTTTATAAAAAAATTGTCTTGTTGTATAGTGTTATTGTGTTGTTCTCTAGAGTTTCATGGTGGGGCGTTACATCTGGTATCAGAGCAAAGGTTTGCAACACTGGGATCTCTGGTTCTTGTCATTGTTTAGGTTAAACATTTCTCTCCTTATGGTGAGTTGGTAATAGTACCTCTCACTTAAGAGCCTTAGTATGGTATTAGAAGGATGATAAACTTACATACTTGTTCTTGACTGTAGAAGAAATAAATCCTTTATGCTTTGTTCTACTTGTGTGTCTGTTATACAAAAATGTGATGATATATCTAACCATATATGTTCCTTGAACACTAGTGCTTGCTGATTTTTGAGGCCTCAAGTTCTTCTTGTGGTCTCTAGTGCTTCCTAAGATAGAAGCCTAGGTACTTTTAGTGCATGGAATCAAGAGAATGGAATTTGCCCCTCTAATGATGTGAATATCTTGAACCCATTTTATGTGGGGTATTGTAAAGGGACAGTGGTGTTTGTCTTCCCTGGTTTGGTGAAGTAACCATACCTTGTGAGGTTATGTTTAGGGTGTGGAAGCACCATACCATCTATATGTTAATGACATTATTTGTGTAAGTATTGGAATGATTTAAATATTTGGAGGCATCATGCATTGTAAGACATGTGGTTAAGAGGTATTGTCGTGTGTGGGCATCTTTAAGTAGTAGTTTGACATCTATTTTTTTTAGTGGCCATGAATTCATGTGGAAGTTCTTTTGTGAATTATGAAAGTTATCAGTTTGTATGTATGTAAAAACTGAATGCAGGAGATGAAATTGGAGCTTGTGTTAGACCCATCTCATATAAATGTGATACTTAAAGTCAAATGTAGCCTTGATTAAGTATGTTCTTGTGTGCAATATTGTATTGCATTAAAGGTAGAGATTGTTGTAAATAAGTAATTATTTTGTTGCCTTAAATCCTTGTATAAAAGTTGCTTAGGTATGAGGATGTAGATAACCTAATTATCTATGTGTTGGCATACATTCTCTAACGCATTCTAGACCTTGTGTCATGGGTGTTGTGTAGCAGATACTCCCTTTTTGTGGCTAAAATTAGCTACATTGTGATGTGGGTTTGTTTGCAATTTGGTTAATTTGAAATTTTTGATGGTTGTTTCATGTGTTGTTAGGGGCTAATAGTGAATTTGTTTTCTTTGAAAATTCTTATGACAAGAGTGCTCACCAAAACTCTTTTCTCTATACTTGAGTTATTGTTGGAAATTGCCGGCATTTTGTGACTTAAGATTGGATTTGGTTATTTTTCTACTTGGGTTTTCACCTTCTTTAAAACTTTGATGGTGACTATTCTGAATGTTTGTTTTTGTTAGCCCTGTATTGTGGCAAGTGTTGTTTCTATCATGTTCATTTCAAACCTCTGATAGTGTGTACAAGGGAGGACTTTGCGGAGAATCGTACTTGAATGCTTGGTAATTAGTCAGAACCATGGTGGAAATAAGAAATGAGATGTAATTTTCCTTGATAATATGTAAACACAGATCCTTGAATCGAATGAAATTCTCAAAATACATGCGATTGGTTATAAGTAGATTACATGATACACCTTAAAGGTAAAGAATTGATGTCTTTTATACCTGTATTGAATGATTGTATTTGTCTTGGGAACAATTACTTAATGTGAATGCATATGTTGGCAATAGAAAATTGTAATATTAATGTGTTATGTTTCCACCCTAGTCTGTGACATCCAGGAGTAAGTCAAGTTTTAGGGGGGGAGGATGTAGTGCCCCTCCGTTTGCACCTTGGATGTACAGGTGAACTGATCAAGGTGCATGAATATGAAGGTATAATAACATAAATAACTAATGTAAGGTAAACAATTGATGTTGTACAATATTGATAGATGTTTCATCCATGTGTGGTTTCATATGATAGTTAATGTGTTCTATTGATAATCTCCATTGCGACACTGATAATGTAGGCTTTGACATTGTTTTGCATTCCCATGATTAAGATGTCGATCTTAATACAATTGTTATATGTTAGAATGGATCTCATGGACTGATTCTATTAGATTTAATTGTTATGATGGTACTTCTGAGACTTATTCAATTTCATGCACCTATATGTTTAGTGTATGGTTCTATTCAGATAATGAGGTAGATTCGATTTGGTTATGATTATGTGTTATCTAATCTAGATTGATATGATGTGGAAAGGATGATGTCGCATCACTCAGTTACAAGTGCCCTCCGATGTTGTGATTCCTTTTTCACCTAGTGTCAGCTTATATGCATCTATACATGCTTGACTATGTCATCTGTTGTAGGATGCAGGTATCTGGCATCGACTCCACCTGAATTAACAGGTCTGAGCGTGCCCTGAACCCAATGGATAAGTTGTTCTAGAGATAACTTAAGGTTCCACATCTCAAGTCATTATCCTTGATCAGGATGCATGACATGTCTAGTTCAACCTATCAGTTCTGTCAGTATGTCAGGTCTTGCAACTGATTGATATTTAAAGGAGCCTATTGGTTAAGTGTGTGTTTGGCCTTGGCTTGTGAACACGTTTGATTTAGCTTTTAATGGCTATCCTACTCAGTGGGTTATGTTGTATGCCTATATTTTATTATATTTGACCCACTTTAATATTTAATAAGGTCATATAATATTCTTATTATTATTATTAATATTTAATAAGATTAAATTGGTAATTGATAATTAACTAGTTCAAATAATTATTTAAAGTTGTTTGAATATGAATTATTTTATTACTACTATTAAATTGATTTAATTAAGGGAAGGTCATTGAACACTAGTAAATGCACTAACCAGACCCTAGAGTAGAGAGGAAATAGTCCTATCATCCAATTGATGAAGCCTAACAATTGGATCAAGAGTGTATTGATTCAGCATTACACTATGGTTACTAATGGATTTGTGATAATATGTTATTTATGATGGATATATTTTGGCTATATATTGTACTAACACTTCTTGTTGAGTGTACATGTAGAATTATTATGTCATTGGATGATGGTGGTCATTTAGCCACTTTATGTCTTTCTGTGTGATGTTTGACCTGGACATGGGGCCCTAAGGTCTATTGGCCATGATGTTAAGAAATATTATTTTTAGTTTTATGTGATAAAATGATTATGTTCTTGTGTGGGATTTAACCTTGTAACTTTTAAAATGATTTTTAAGTGTTTTTAAGAGGTCTAAGTTGTATTTTATGTTTGGAAAATTGTCTTATGTCCAAGGTACATAGGTAAGAAGTTTATTTTTGTCATTTATAATATTTTAAAAGGTTTTTAGACCCTCCTTTAAGCCCTACTTACAAAAGTGACGAAAATGGGAAGGTGGTTGGTTGAATTAGTTGGGTGGTTGAGTTAGTTTTGGGTAGGAAGTTACTCTTTCCTTCTCTTTAAAAACTCTTCATGGAGTGGGGGTGACTTGCTCATTTTATGATTTTCATTCAAGGATTCTACCATTAGTGGGATATTGCGATTGAGGTATCATGTTTTCTTTATTGATTAAATATAAATATTATATGTTTTTCTTTATTGGTTAAATGTAAATATTGTATGTTCTAAATATTATATGTATCCTTTTTTTATTAAATGTAAAGGTTGTTTTTCTAAGGGTTGTTGCTTGTGAAATTGGAAAAGCAAACATTTCAATGTAAATCTTGAAAGAAGCATATTTGATGCCTTATTTGCATGTCATAAACCTAGATCATCATAGTATGAATTATATTTTTAATTTTTACATTAGATCTTCCTATAATTATAAGATAGTAATCGCCATATATATTGGCATTAAGGTTTGCATATAATCATATGTTATCTATATATTAGTATTAAGATTTCTATATAATCTTATAATTGCTAAATGTTGGTGTTGGATCTTAGAAACAATGGTTTTTATCTATTTTTTAAAAGGGGTTACGAAGTCATCTTGCTAATGATCTATTAGTTTGTTCATATCCTCTAATAGATAAACTAATGATCTTCTTTGTGTACATAAGTATCTTTGAACCTTGTCAAATAGTTCAAGTACCTTGTCCATTAGAGTATTCCTTACTTTTGCCTTCTATTAGATCTAGATAGAAATATTTTTCTTATGTGCGTTAAGGTTTCAAATAAATATGGACTTTGGATCATATAAAACTGCCCACTTTTGCATAGATTCTTTAGGATCCAATTCTTATAGTAGATTGTATTAAACATCTTATTAGCTCTTCATTTAGTCAATTTATATTTTGGGTGTCTTCTTCTTTGGTTGTTCAAATCTTCACAGTATTCTTGATTGACCATAATCCAAATCTAGATAACCCATTTATTACGGTGTGCATACTCCTTAAGTCTGTCAAACTCCATCCTCTATGTGAGACTCCAGCCATGTATAACAAAGGTGTTTCAAATTGGGTGTGGTGGTCTATGAAGTCGTCGCTTGAAGAAATGGAAATGGTGTGGTTGCTACTCAAAGGCAGAGTCGTGTTGTTTATAAACCATCCAAAATTTGAAGGTTGATTGACCAAATCTTACCTTAAGGATAGGAATAACCTACACAAGTGCATGAACATGTATATAAACATTTATGTCATATGGATATTTGTATAGGTATCAATTATTAATTATAAATTAAATATGAATCCATGCATAGTTAAGATACACGATTTAGTAGATGAGTTTGTTGGAGTATATATATATGATATAGATATTAACTTATGAAACAAAAGAAATGTAGTTTTTATAGTTTAATACGCATGTTTATTAAACTAATTGATATGATCGCATATTTACTGTAATATGGCATTGATTCTATTATAATGGTTTTGTTAGTAGAAATATGATATATGGGTTTGGATTATAAATGTTGAAATTAGCAGTTAAATTATAAGTATTTGTAATTAATATTATCTATGCATTGTTTAGCTTGACGGTTATATGTGATTGATGAGTGATTAATATAATAGATAGAATTAATATTAATTAAACTAGACCTAGGTTTTATAAAATTCTTGGTGGAGATATAACTTGAATCCAGTTGCTCATTTGATTAAATAGAATTGCTCTAGTAAGAAGAATTTATGTTGTCAATGAGTTGATTAGTTGAAATTGCTTATTGCAAGCAAAATTTTCATGTGAGTTGGTCTATGTGTAAATTGTCAAGTTTAGGTTCTAGAGGCATAAGGTAATATGATTTGGTTGTATGTATTATGTTCATAGTTGTCTTGAATTGAAGATGTTGTAAGAACATGATTTCTCTTGTCTATGTATGTGGGTCTTGGTAAACAATAATGTGAGATGATGTACATACTATGTTGTGAATATATTATGATGGGATTAAACCTCCTTCACGTATGTGTTGATATCGAGCTTGTGTTTAGTATTGTAATGGGGAGATCTTGGAAATCGTAATGAGAAACTATTTAGTTCATGGTTGAGATTTGCGAGCAAGATGACCCATACCTTGCTCGGGATATGTGTTGTTATGGTTATTGCGATTGATCAACTAAAAGTTTGGGACAATGAAGTAAATGTTGGTCATTGTAATTATGTTTAATAAGCAAGAAGGCAATGTCTTGCATTGTTATGTATACTTATCACTATGATACTGATTGTCTTGCTTGATGGTTAGGGTTTCTAGATGCAGGTAGGGGAGTGGCTTTCAATGTGGGGCTGGCGCCCAAAGTGGCTGTCAGGATAACCCATTGAAAGTTGTTAACTAAGTGAAAACCTAAAATGAACTGGCGGGAAGGGTAAATTACACATTAAACAAGATAATTAGATTTCCTCTCCCATGCCTGTAGTGCTCGTTTTAGACTAAGGATGGGTAGAGAAGGCCTGGTTGGCAAGATCAACTTCCTTGTCCTCACGAGAGGAAGGTTGATTCTGCATGAGTCACCCTATGGGGCCAGCGCCTAGTGAGAGGCTATCAGGATAACCATAGATGGGGGCCGGCACCTAGTGAGAGACTGTCAGGATAACCCATGTTAGGACCGTGCGATGACACTCTCCCTACTGCAACCTAGCATTCCCTAGTTGTATTCTCCCCATTTGTCACGTGTTGCCTCTGGAAGTGATACTGAGTTGCTTATGGTGTTGTCATGTGTTGTGATGGAGTCATGTTTAGTCCTTGTTCCTATTAGGCAATTGTCTACCTGATTGTATGATGTTTTGGGACCTTATGTTATCTCCTAGCATGGGGGGTGGACCTTAGGGTTCCACATGGTCAGGTGGATGTGCTTTATCTCCATTAGTTTTTCCTTGACTTTGTTCATGTGCAAGAAGGTTGTAACTCCTGTAGTAGGTTCAGATCATGTACCTATTTATGGAGACTATTATTATGCTCATGTGCTATCCTATGTATTAGATTATTCATAATGTATGTAATCCAATGCAATCAAAATGAGATGGTGTAAACAATGTTATGTTGTACCTCTTGTGTATGAAAAAATTGTAGTTGTACTTGATCTAGATGATTATTTATCTGATGTCATGGAAATGTATATGGTTATTCATTTAATGCAATAGATATAGAATGAATTATTGTTGTCAGTTGATACATGACGTACGAGAGAGCATGATCGTAGTTTGTCAGTAATGCAGCCATGGAACCCTGGGAGAACATTACTTAGTATAGATATGTTAAATGTTACTTTATTATCTCTTTCTTTTATTAAAAAATTTTCCTGTTGTATAGTGTTATTGTGTTGTTCGCTAGAGTTTCATGGCAGGGCATTACATTTCAAGTTGGAGATCTTGTCCTTAAAGAGAATAAAAGGAATCAGCAACACTGTGAGAAATAGGGCAAGTTTGAACCAAATTGGCTTGGTCCTTTTATCATCACAACAATTTATGGATTAGGTGCATATACTCTTTCAACACCTGAAGGCATTCCATTGGATGAACCAGTCAACATCATTCATCTCAAGAAGTTTAATCCTTGAATCTCAACTATCACAAAAAAAAATCCATCCAACAGTGAAAACTACCTTGTGGCACTTTGGATAACAAAAATAATAATAGTATAAGATAAATAATCCATCCTCTAGTGAAAACCTGGTAAACTGGTGCCTTGGATAAGTACCATAGTGAAAACCTAGCAACATGCACTATGTGTAGTGACCAGCCTCCATCGTCTACTTGGTTTGTTTGATCATCACTCTTTCTACCATATTTTGCCATCCTATCCCACATAATCCATATCATAATCCACATGTCATCACAATAAATAGCTTTTCCATCTTCACCTCTATCAATGCTAGCTATCATACTTGAGAAATTGCTGCAATAACTATCTCTTTTGGAACCTTAGCATCTTGACCGCACACCTTCTTCATCATCGCTCCTTCATAATAAACCTCATCCTGCATTGGGGGCATTTGGTGAGTCTTATTTGGAAGTGGACACCACTATCTCTAGCTCATAACACATCAAACATTTTAGCTTACAACATAACAAGCTTTCGACTTCAACCATAGCGTTCATCCAACAACAAACGTGGAAAAACAATTTGTAGCTAGGATTCCTATCTTTGCAATCAATTCATGCTCATCTAGCATCCAACAATCGCAAGACATCACGAACGCAAACATTCAAGCAATCAATTTATTCTTTCAAAATCACCTGTTTAGTGTAATAAGCAAGAACTACATCCCATCTCTATCGTTAAAGCCTTGATCCTGTGGATACAGGGTATGTAGGCAATCTAAGATGCAAAGGAAGCACTTTGATTCAGGCTAAGATGATAGCCCCTTCTCTTCATCATCCATCTTTCATCTCACATTCTTCTATTTTTCATCACAGACATCATCAATAAAACCCATAACTACATATTCATCATGTCTCATCTTCATCATAAATGTGCTTTGATCCTGTGGATACAGGGTATGTAGGTAGTCTAGAATATGAAGGAAGTTTCCAGTACTTAAGCACAGATGATCCACCCCATCTTCTTCATATTCTCTCATCTTCCATTTTCTTCTCTTTGATCAGCTCAAGCATGAAGCAAACTAAGTGTACACTGAAATCTCAAACACTTTAACCAATCAAGAATAAACAAGAAGATATTTGTCTACATGCCTTAAGCCAACATTTTCTATAGCCGTTTATCAACATCTTTAGCCTTCAACAGGATGCAGCTTTCCTCTCAACAAGGCCCCAGCTTAAATCCATCTAAGAGCACCTAGAATTGGCAAGAGAATGTGATGGCAGTATCTTTTGTTTTATCTTTTGATTTATCTTTTGTCCCTTTTTTATGCCTAATCAAGACTACCTTGACCTATCTATATCTTGGTATGTTGTAATGAAGTAAGGAATGGGGCATGGTCATATTGCTTTCGTATGCCGTGTTTGCAGGATGATCTTATTCTCTTCCTAAGTGTATTGGTATCTTGTATGTGTTGGAATTGGCATCTTACATATCAATATCTCTAGCATCTAAGAAGCTAAACAATCTCTTATGCATTTGAGACTATTCTATGTCAAGACTAGCTCCATGCATATAACCAATAAGCTATCACTATGCATAGTGGAGATAAGCTCAAACCATTTCTTGTAGCATCAAAGTCCATCTTGAAACACTAGCTACTATTCACATCTTATGCATGTTGGCTCAACATCTTGACCTCATGTATTTAGACAAGATTGTAGCATGCTAGTTTTGCATTGGATATCTCGACACCTTGGTCTTCTATACCCTGGTACATAACATCCACATGCTATATCAAACATAAGGATTGCATTTCTTTTTATTTTGAGCAATCACTTAAAATTCTACCCATTGTACCATCTATTCATCCTATTATTTGTCTAAGTAGTCCTTAGCCAAGATCAATCATTTCCACTATCATTTTTCCACATTTCTTATCCTACAAAACAAGTGTGTTAGACATACATAAGTCCATCATATATCATCTCAATACTTTCTATCTATATGCATACATCCATATCATTACCATTACCATTACCATTTACATATTTGCCTTATCATATATTTCCATTCATATCATTTGCCTAAACATCCATACATCATCCATAAAAGTACAAATAAAACATGTATAACCATCATAATACCAATAGTGCATCCATTACATCATCATGTAGATCAGCAATACACCATCATATATATACATGTGTTAATATACAAGTGTCTACATATACAAGCTGAGCCATCAAGAATGTATGTACAAGTTGGCTTTAGGCCTCATCATGATACAACATAAACAAGGTAGCCCTAGTGACTACTGGAAGCTCCCTCATC
This sequence comes from Cunninghamia lanceolata, assembly GCA_027924645.1. Taxonomy (NCBI): domain Eukaryota; kingdom Viridiplantae; phylum Streptophyta; class Pinopsida; order Cupressales; family Cupressaceae; genus Cunninghamia; species Cunninghamia lanceolata. The sequence continues at coordinate 9,830,924 of BSBN01001054.1, forward strand.
CTTACCACCACCACTGGGTCTTGCACCTGTCCCCATATCTCTCAGTGGCCCCATCACTAAGGCTATAGATTGAGATCCCTTTGTCCTCCATGAACCTGAAGCTCCTGATCTACTCATGAAGCTAGGCTGCCTCTGCTCTACTAGCATAGCCCCATAGTATAAGCCTCTATAGTACTCCACCTCACCTTGTAGTCATAACAGCTCTGCCTGTACCTGTGTCAACTGTGTGGCCAAATACATCATAGCCCCATCTATACCCAATGCAATCACTACTCTATCTCGCTCACTAGTCATCCTCTGTAGTTGTTGTACAGCCGTATCCCTCTCTATCGGTAGACCATCTCTCTCTGCCCTCATCACCTACATCTATTGTACAATAGTATCTCGCTCTAATCTCATCATCTACTCACTCTGTCTAACTGCATCTCTCTCTCTTATCACTCTAGCAAGTGTACCATCATCCTATCCATCCCCATCCTGCACTCTCATTTGTAACTGAGCCCTAGCATGCCACAAGCTAATCACCGCCTGGTGTCTATCCAACTCTGCCCTCCTCAATCTCATCTAAGCATGTTGCCTCCATCTCCTCTCCTCTCTGATCCTCCTTCGTAGCTGTTGAATCCCAACATCATCACCTACTAATATCTACCCCTGAGGCTGTGCAAGTATCTGAGGCTGTCCTAGCACCTGTCCCTATATTTGTAGCCCTGGCACTGTTGGTAAAATAGCCTGCGCTGGTGGAGCCCCTTCGTCATTTCCTCCTGATTGGTCTCTCCATCCCTATCTCTCATATCTCTCCAACCCACATCAACCTCGTCGGTCTCGCTATCACCCAATATGCATCATAATCTAGTAGCATGCCTAGATCTGCAGGACCCTATCCCCACTGCATACAACTAGTTATAGCCCCTCTCTCTCCGCCAAAGCTGTGTCAACCACAACCTCTAGCCCCCAATCAAACACCTCCTATCTAGTCCTCTCAAAAATGGCATCACCAATCAGTACTTCTTGTGGTAACCTGAACTATCTCAAAACCCTATCTGGAAAATAGTGCTCTATAATGTATATCCTACATCCAAAAATATATCTCACCTGCCTAACATAGACAAGCTCAATATCCTCCTCATCCCATCTCTCACATCCCAGCCATGGCCTCCATATAAATCTATCTACCTCATCCAACCTCCTCTACCAGTACACTACTCCTCTGCGCTGCTGGTATGTCAACGCTCCTCTATACATCCTAGCATAAGGCTCTCTTGCTACTCTAGCCACCCATCCCTCTGGTCTCATGACTAGAATATGTTCATAAGCCCACACATGCAAAACTGTAACTCCTTCTGACATACTCGCCCCGAACATGTATGCACAATCATGCAAGAAATGATAGAGCTATCCAAGTACACACTCTATCCATGCATATCTCGTACCATAGGAGAACATCCCCTCCATCACTGTCCCCCATCCTACCAGAAAGCCTCTCACTCGTCTATCTCCCACTAGCCATCTGATAATAGCCACTAGCACTCGCTGCAGTCTATCACATAACTCCTCCATCCTAGCCATAGGAATCTCTGAGCCCTCTACTCCAATGTCTGGTGTTTCGAACAATCTCTTGAGTGTAGCAGGATCCATATCAAGATCATAATCTACTCAGTCCCCATCTATAGGAATCCATAGAATCTAAAACACATCCTCTAGTGTGATTGTAGCCTCTCCTATTGCAACAATAAAGAACTATGCTCGCTCATCCATCATTCCACCATCACCGTCATCAGTCCTCAATGTACCTACACTGGCTCCAATCTCAACACATGCTCTAACCTGAGGATCTCTAACACTAGCCACTCCTCTGCATCCAGTAATCTCACCAACTGCAAATCCCTAGGATGTGGTTCTCATGATAACAAAGGCGGTAGTATATCCTACATCATTTCATTCACACGTCAATCCCTTGTGCTACTTAAATACTATAAAATTTGATCGTTTATTGCTATCCTAGCTTTTATCTACCATAAGCAGTTCATTTTTCCATATGCGCCTATCTACTGATTAAAAGTGACCTATTTTACTACATGTGCTTATCTCTCATCCATATGTGACCTATTTTACCTATGTGATTGCTTCTTGAGTAAGTGCGAGCTCTATTTCTATATGTGTTTACCCTTAGCCTATAAGTGATCTATAGCCTATAAGTGAGCATCGTTTCTTTATAAGCGAGATGAACCTATGCATGTACCTACATTTAGCCCATAAGCGACTTGATTTTCTCTCTATGCGCATTTTGCCTCTATTTGTCGAGCCGACTACAAGTGACCCGTTCTTTCCATATATGACCAAGTCACACCTAAAAGCGACCTAAACTACTGTAAGCGACTTGTTTTCTCTCATAAGCAACCTGATTTGCCTATCATAAGACCTAGTCACTTATGGTGACGTGTGTGCATTTATGATGCTTCTAACCTATTAAAATCATGCTTTTAGCAAATTTTTTGATACATATCGATATGCCTAATCCCTCTAGTTGTCCATGAGTCCTCACTCACTCGATACAATGATCTCTGTGTGGAATCACCATCCTGATAGCTCTCCAACTCTCGTCACACACCAACTCTAAGGAGCTCTAGATCTCTATAGATTTCTGAACACAACTGAGCACAAATGAGCCTATTTGCCCTTGAGGAACCTACTTATAGCCCTATCCCAACCCTCATTCTTCTATGCCACAACCTTTTTTCTTCTACCTCATCCCATTTGTTCCCACCCAACCCCCTTTTTCTTTGTGTCAACCTTGTGTCCTTGCTTTTCTTCTATTGTGAGCTAAGAGAGCCCTTCTTGGTTAGCCTGGCTTACCTCTCGAGGGGGCACCACCTACCAGTTACACTGGGATATAACTTTGTTTATCAAAGACATATTGTATCTTCTTTGACACAATGCTCTATCAAACATTGTATCAAAGAGGGGCAAAATGTAGACACCCAAAATTGACTCATTATCATTAGCATTCAAACATCACATTACGTATCATCTACATTTGTCTAACACACTTGTATAATATCCGTAACCCATCTATTTCTTCTATTAATTAAATAAATTTATATTTATTTAATTAATTCATTATCTATTTCCTTTAAGCTATAATTAAACAATCTTTAATTATTTAATTATCTTCATTATTCTATTTTTAATTAAATAAATTTTATTTATTTAATTAAAAATTCATTTCATAAAGCCCACTTTCCAATTAATTAAATAAAATTTTTTTATTTAATTAATTTCTCTTATCATTTATCTCATGAGCTGACATGTGTGCCTCTTTCATTTAAAAAGATAAGTGGTACTACATCTTTTATTTAATATCTTTCACATGTAGTACTTTTTATGTACACAAGCACACATAAGCCCTATCTTCTCTCCACTTGTCATCTACACATTCACCTATGTCTATCCTTCAATCTTAGCCATTCACATAGCCACCGAATCTCCACCATTGATTGATTTTGGTTGAGTTCTATATAAACACCCTCTCATTCCATACTACATCTATCCAACATCCATATAGCATCTACATTATCATCTTGAGCATATTGAGCACTTGAGTATCCATAGCATCCATTTGAGCTTATTATCATTATCATTCATCCATCATGGTAGCTTTTATCTTCATAATTGTTCATTGTTGAAGAAGAAATCCACATAATAAACATGGAATCACACAATCTAGGTGATATTGTGCTTGAATTGAATGCTTTTGGTTTCATTTGGAATGGATTCTTTGATGATGGTAGGGTTAGGTTTTCATGGCTATGCTTGATCTTATTAACCTGATTTTTTACCTATCACAAAAGTTTCCAAGAGGATAAATTGTATTTGATTAGTGATGGACTTCACTAAAGATTGTAAGTTATGTCATATCTTGATTTTATAAACATGCTTAAATGATGGAAATGAATATGTTTCTTTATGTTCAAAATTTGATTATTGTAATCTATTCTTTATTATATCTTAATTAAGTTGCATACTCAAGTTAAATCTTGAGTTTTTTGGAAAGTGATGTTACAACATTTGTTGAATCACAAAAGTGGTGGCTTCTACGAGATGGCAACACTATATCTTTTCTTTTGTTGTATTTTTTCTCCTCATTTTCTTTGCAGTCTTTTTGTTGCCTATAAAATAGAAAATAATATCATATTATGTCTTATATACATAAAGCTCTTGCCTATAAAATTTCATTAAACACTATAATTAAACAAATAATACACTACTTAGTGGATTTATAACTTGCATGTTTGTCAAACCAAGTCTTAATAAATATTCATTATCCTTGGCCACTTTTTCTCTACGAAGGCACTCATAATCTATCAATGAAGTTTTAGAATTATGATCACTATCATCTAATTTGTGCCTTACATCCCTTCTCTTCATTTCCTAAAGTCCAAATAAATAATAATGTATAAATCAACAACTTGAATTAGTAAAATTTTATTGAGTTCATAAGTTGATAATTATTGACTTTCCAATCTGTTGATAACTACAAATAAAAACTGAAAATAGAATTTAGTTTACAGATTAAAAAGAATTTGTAGTCAAAAACCAAGAAGATGTTTAAAATTATAGGTATCAGACAAATTTTCCTTAGGGATATATTCACAAGAAAAGAAATCATAAAAACATAACACAAGCAGGATGAAGGAAAAACATAGTCTAGTTCATCATGAGGTGTGTTAGAACCATTCAAAATTTCACATAGTCTCCCACTCTGTTTCATATATTTTCCTTCCATAAATCCATAATTAGGGATTCATATTCTGTTTAGAATTGTTCTAAGAGTCATTTATGAGCATCTCATATCAGGTCTATATGAAATAAATTTATATTTTTGACCATTGATGTGTTTTTTATCTCTTACCATAGCCCCACAGTACATGCAAATAGCCTTGGCGGATGTGCGGGAATTAGAGGATGTGAATACACAGTTACCACTTCCCCAAAGTATGTACAAAATTTAGTTGCGGTGTTGTGATATAGACTCAAGTGGCACATAATATGTTACCGTGCACCCACCTTAGGTAAGGAGATGACTGGTGGCAATGTGGTAGGAAGGAGTCAAGATTAAGTGTTCACCACACCCCATGACGGTTTCAATTCGAGGCTGTTGTGTTGCAGTATAAAGAGTTCATGTAACTGGTAATGCTACATACCACAGCCTCATGTTGCTGATAACTTCAACTTGCGGTAATGCAGTAAACAATGAATGGGATAACATGTATCCCGCCATCCTGGGTTGTGTGCAATAAGGCTTGTGGGTTGGCAGTAAGTGGTGAATATGAACATAACTATCCAAGAGGTGCCACAATCCTACGATTGCCCAAAGTTGGTCTTGTGTTGATGTGCTAAGGAATTAAATGTCAAAATGACTTCAGTGCTGCCATGCAATGGTTATCATTGATGCGTGCAGGATTCCAATTTTTGAGGAAAGGACTACAAGTCTTGAAATACTTACCCAACCATTGGATTGGATCAAATCAATAGTCTGTGTTCAAAAATAATTGAATGCTGAGATTTGTTGATTTTGTGGCATGAACTAGGTTAATGGTAAAATGACCAGCTTCATGGCACAATAAAACTTGGGATTTCTTTGTATTTCTTCATACCAGCAAATTTAGTGTTGATTGTAGAAGGCAAATTCAAGCTTTGTATGCTCTCCTCAGGCATTTTCTAACCGGGTAAGTTTGCCCTATCACTCTTTGTATAAAAGTTAGTGTTTGGTTTGTGCTTTATTTTCATCTAGTCTGGTAAAGCAAGTAAAATATCAAATCCCTAGTTCAAAGAGGCACTAAAATATGGCACCTAAAATGAGTCTATGAGTAAGAGCACTGACCCCCTGCTCCCAAGAAATGATCACTTCAACAATCATTGTTGGACATCCTGCTAAATTTAGTTGATAAGGGGTCTAAGAAATTGTTCAAGGATGTTGTGGAAGGATGTCGAAATGCTGCAATCCCTATCTCTTGATGGAACCTCTTTGGGTATTTTTGTGAAATGAAAGATGGACAAGGACCAGTTGGAAGCCCATAGAATTTGGATTTGGAAAAGGTTGTGGTGATAAATGTATTTGTTAATGTGGATATGATTAGAACATTGGCACAACACTATTACTCAGCCACCAAAATAGTCAAACTACCAAATGGGTCACCATTAGTGGCTGTGGACAAGAATGCAATCATAGACTGCTTCATGTTGAGAAAGCAAGCCCTCACACAAGTAGATCTACAGAAGAGTACAATAGTTTTAGAAACACATGGAAGTGATGAGGTGCCCATGCACATGAGGAAAGGGGAAAATAATAGAAAAATTGAAATCCCATCCACTGTAATTGAACATTTCTATGTTAAATATTTTTCTGTCTATTTCAAAAGAACATATTTTCCTTTGTATCAAGTGTCGGGTATTGATGCCTAAGGTAGAATGCCTATTAGCCTAATGATGATGGGCATGAGAATTCAAAATCTATAAGCTAATGTTGAATATGATTTTGTAACATTCATTGAAAAGAAACTGCATGATGGATTTTTGAAAATAAGAGAAAACAAAGAGCCCATAGATTTCAAATACTATTCATTGTTATGTCATTTGATTTCATATTAAAATAGAAGGAAGTGGCCCAGTAGAATAGATCTAAGTATGATTGATCAAAATAGACAAAGATTGCCAACACAGTGCCAGTGTTACAAATGGGATAGCCATTGTAAGAATTATGACTATGTTGTGTTTTGTGATGATTTCTCAATTAGATTAATGAATTCTCTTGGTTACTTTTCTCCTAGATTGATAAAAGAGATCAAGGAAATGTTTAGACCTCTTGCCTATAGGTCAAAATAGGGTCATAGTCATAACTATGCTGATTGGTTTTTCTTGCTAGTTCATACTATAATCAGGGTATATGGGTATACTTAGCCACCCTAGGTGTTTCCCAAATTTGAGCCAGATAGAATTGCATTCCTTGAATTCATGTAGCAAATGATGTGGATGGAGAAGGATGTAATGAAGAAATAGAAGAAAGGCACATTTCTTCTAGATTCCACAGTGTTTGGTGATTGGTCCATTGGTTCTAATACTTTAGAGGATTTGCAAGCTTATTTGAAGGCTAAATATTCTTTGAAACTATGTGTAGAGAGGGTTTGTGATCTAGAGGGTCACGTGAACTTTATCAAACAAACCATCCTCACAAGAATGGGAATATCCCATCAAATCAATTTTGATGAGGATGTTATCAGGAATCTTGTCACCTTTCAAGAACTATATAATAGGCTAAGAAAATGGGATATTTTGAAAAGGATTGATGATGATAGGAGAAAACTAAATCCTAATTTTGTTGGATTCTTTATTGAAGAGAGGGACCCTTTGAGAAGAATAGATTTGATAATTGACAATTTTGAAAGAATATATAGCAAGTCTAAGAAGCAACCTTCAAAGGCTACCAAGCTCAGCGTCAAAAGATCACCAGGAGTTGTGATTCAAGAGCTTGCACCAGATGCAATGTCGCTATAGGATCTAGGTCATGTCGATCTGATTCACCACCTACCAAAAAGTAAACAATTGAGGATGTTTCTCCACTAGTTCCATATGAATTGAGCAAAGGAGGGGGTGACACTAATGAAGTGGCTAGTATCTTGAGAAATATAGGAGAAGAAGGAGAAATAGATCTACCACTTTTTGACCAAGAAATAGAAGCACACAAACTAGATGCCAAAATGGCTAAATAGGCACAAGGGGAGCCTGAATTAGAAGAAGATGAAAGAATTGTGGCTTCTATGAGATTTATGGAGGATTATGTTTTCATTAATTCTCTTGAATTCAAATATTTGTCTTAAGATGAAGATGAAAGAATTTTAAGAAAAAGTGGAAATAAATAAAATGTGTGCTGATGAATCTCAGCATGACCAATTTTTTTCACAAACTTTCAAGAATATGAAAATAGATGAAATACGTGTTAGTCCTGATGAGGCTAGACAAATGGTATTAAGGAGCAACATGTTGTTCATTCTACGGCTTGAGTTGAAGAAAATATTTTTGTTAGACCAAGTCAGGAATCAAGATGACCCCATGCTAGTTGTTGAATTTGACTATGAGGAAGGTGCACTGGTTGTGGTTACAATCCTAAAATAGAGACTTTGGCAATATGGGAAACTCAAAAGAATACTAGAAAACTAAGATTACTTGATGTGGTCCAAGAAATAAGGGGAACAATTGTGGTCAATACATTCCAAGACACATCATCAACTAAAGCAGCTGCCATCACTACGCATACTATTGAGTAATTGTGACTCAGATTACAGGCATCGGCAAGAGTTGACCTTTGTCTTAGCAATCGGGCAGAGTGTTGCCATAGGCTTTACTTTAGTTTGTTACTCCAACCGTCTGTGTCTCCCCAGTGGTAGTGTGTTCCTGCGATGTGCTATTGGTGAAACGGGGGTCTTTGGTGTAACTTGTTAGTGTTCCAACGATGGATTATGTTTTATCGATGGTGTTCTGTCCATCAGCTTGACTATCGCTGTCAGCCTTGTCTTATGTTCTCTCTCTAATCATCTATACTACAATGATTGATGTAACTGTAACTATCAGCGAAGGTTTGCATAGTCTCTGCGATAGTTGGTGTCTCTCTAATGGAAAGGTGTTTGGCCTAGCTTGAACTATCAGCTAAGCTCTAAGATGTCACTCTGACTATGATGTGTGCTACCGATGGAGGTTTGGTATCAGCGGGACTAACGCTATCAGTCTTCAGTGGAATTCTTACTCCGATGTGCTTGGTCTGTCTGATGGAGTTTGGCATCGGCAGAAGGAACCTTGTCGATGAAGAAGGATGATGTCACATCGAAGGTCTTGGTCTCTCCAATGGTTCATTGATGTTTGACCGGCTGGGGTCGTCAGCGGTAAAAGCGTTGACGATAGACTTACCATGTGTTCATGCATATATGTTGTTGCTGTGTTTGTCAACTGATGCATGTGGGACTATTTAGTCCTCATGAATACAAATAGTTGCGAATGGTTAAAAATGAACTATCAACCTTTTGGAAGTTGTAACGGTCTGAGATATGAACCAAATGCTCTCTTCTGTAATGTGATATGAAAAACGCATTGTAATAGACAGGTGAGAGAGTGTGAGAGGGGAGAAAGAACAAAGTTCGGGTATAGAGTGATGTCCTGTACTGAATGCTATTTGTGGCATGACAACAGTATGTAGGATTAACCTAAGTGCTGGAGAACTTTGTGCAGGGTTATCTTGTCAGTTATTCTTCCAGAGGAGCAAGATGTAAATCTCCATGAAAGGCTTAGTGCCAAATTTGTATTGTAACTATATTTTCTATTGCTGATTAATACAATGGCGATCTAGGCTTTTGGAGTGTGGGGTTTTTTACCCGTAAGGGTTTTCCCCACGTAAATATGTGTTTTTGTTCTATCTTTCATGTTTAATAGTTCTGCTGTTGAAACTAGTTAATGTTGCTTGTACTTTCCTCTAAGGGTCAATGTTGGAAATGTACTATGTTTATTTCTACTTTGTGGCATAGGTGTGGGTGTTTTTTGTGGCAATTGAAAAGAATTTAAATATGTCGAAGACACCACTGTTCTTAGAAATACATTCTGAGATGCTTTCATTTCCATACAAGTGGTATTAGAGCCTTCTTCTGGGATCTACTTTGTTGTTCACATATGTACATTTGTGTGTTGGATGTGTTTACATGTAAGAGTTCCTAGTGTATAAGGTCTGGGTATTCCTTCTGTGATGATTTCTTAGTGTGACAGGCTTGAGTAAATCTGAAGGAATTGTCTGATGTTTTGATCCTTGTTTTGAGTGAAGTCTAGCAGTTGATCTTGTCTTCATGTTACAGTAGGTGCTTGAAGGATGGTGAAGATGGAGAAACTGGAGCTAGTCATATTGAAATGATGTGATTTGAGGCTCCTAGTTGGCAGTGATATAATCCTGATGCATGGGGTGGAATATTTTACTCTATGGTTGAGATGCAACAAATCTCTGTATTGGATGTCTGTGTGAGAGGTTCCCTAATGATATGGGGAAGCTTGGGTTGTTTTTCAGCTATGGAGAAATGTGCTTATGTTGGGTGTTTTGTCTTGGTATTGGAAGGCATAACTTTTTTGTTACCCTGATTACATGTAGGCTATGGAGTTGATCATTGGATGGTCTGAGAGCTTCTGAAATAGCCTGTCTCCCTTGGATGCATGTGCATGTTGGTGGTTGTGGAGTTGGCCTACAAGTGGGCCTGAAGTTCCTGAACTGTTGTTTCCTTTGGTGGATGCTTTGTACTTGCATGTCTCAGAATCATGTTCCTTGGTTTTGAGGGGTTTCATAGTTTTCCTAAAATCTATGGTTATGCATATTCATGATGATCCATTTTTCTGGTTTAACCGTTATGGTGTTTCTTGATTCATATTCTTGGTCTTCCAGATGTGAAGTGGGTATGGATGTGCATGGATCTTTTTCAAACACAGTGGTTTTGCAGGTTTTACACGTTCAAGAGAAAAACTTGTGGTTTTGTGAAGCTGCAGTTAAGCTATTTCTAGACCCTGGCTTTTGGGGTGTTGTTGGATGATATAGTTGCAGTTTTGCATGCATGCTTGGTGCATGGTGTGAGGAGGTGAAATGCTTTCTCTACATGGGAGTGCTAGTAAGTGATATGTCACTCAGTATTTCTGTGGTAATACTTATGGTTTTCTATACTATGGTGCTCAGGTTGTGGACATGTTTGGCGAATCAGATTTGTAAGTAATCTGATGCTTGAGTCATGTTGTCTACATTGTTATCTATTCCTTGAGATCTCAATTTTGCAGTTTCTAGTGTGATAGTGAGTTTGCATGATACATTGGTTAGATCTATGAGTTATGTAGTTTTGTGGGCTGATCACCTATTAAGCTACAATGAGATGACTCAGATGTGGACTATCTTTATCCACCATATTGTTTCAGTGTTAATGTAGATTTGTTAGCTGGCCTGGTCTGTGGTCACTTCTGCATTGGTGTGACTATTTCAGGATGACAGGATGGATGTTGTAGAGTACCTGAATAGTCAGTTATGGAGACTTGTAGCATGTGTATTATGATGTCATGAATAGCTTGGATTCATAGGTTTGTGTAATCTATTGATAGTGATAGTGTATTTCCTTGGTTTGGAGATCTTGGTGCCACTTGGTTTTATTGTCACATGGACATGTTAATGTGTGGACCTAGAGGATTTTTAGATTAGGAGATGTCTGGTCATGATGCTTGGAAAGCTAAGTTGTTACAGTTCAGTGGGAGCTTTAGCAATGACTGCAGATTCATCACTTAGTGGTGAATGATCTTCTTTAGTGTTACAGATGTTACTAGGAAGAGATCTTAGATCTTGTTGCTACAGAAGGGTTCTTTCGCATTTACAAGGGCACTATTTAAGGATGTGTAACATCTTGGAGTCATGAAGGATTCATGAAATCCTTGGTTGAGGTGTAGGTGCTTGATAAGTGATGTTGGTTTAGAGTTTGGTTTGTTTCATGTCATGATATTTTCTTGATTTCTATTTTTTGAGTTTTGGCATGGTACATTTCTCTTGAGACCATGGTTATGTTCACTTGGAGCATGCAATCTCCTAAGGGGGGTGGTAAGATCATGATGTCATGATAAGTTCCTGATTCAGATGATTGGAGCTTTGACAGTGGTCTGGTGATTCTCTGTGTGTTGGGTGCATTGATTTTTTGCTTGATTACTTCATGTTGGTGCACTGATGCATTTGGAGTTTAGCATGATATGATTATTTGTAGATGCCCATGGGTACATGGAGAATAAGGTGAGGCTGTAATTCTCTTAAGATAAGAGAAGTGTTGTTAATGGTTACTCTTGATGAAGATTTCAGCAGAAAGTCTAAGAAGCCTACACCTTGGTTGGACGTGAGTTCAACAGAGACCTATGAGGAGATTGCTCTTGGAGGATTCATGATGGCTTGTATATCTTGGAGGAGCATTCTTATCCCCGCTCATGGTCTACTCAGCAGTGTATTACTTGAGAGGTATTGCCCATTGTTTCTCTCAGGTGTTTTATGCTTTCTTTCATAGACATGGATCTTGAACTGCTGATATATGGTTCTGGAGGATTCATTGTGAGAGATGGATAGCATGATTATCTCCTTTTGCATTTGAGTTTAAGATATCATTCATTGATGAGGATTGTTAGGAGATGGTTTTATGGGCTGACTTTCTTGAAATGGGAAATGGATTAGTTTGATCTTCTTTGGTTTGAGAGGCTTACATCCATGTTAGTTGCATGATTATATATGTTGAATTTGATCTCTTGAGATTGAATGTCTGCTTGGGTGTTGTTATGCTATTCTCTTTGGGGTGTTTTGAAGGAGATCATACTTGACATAGTTGACATTCAGAGGTGTATGTAGAAGGATTGTCTACAGGTATATGATGTGCAATGTTTCTCTTGGTTTTAGTTATTTTTCTGATGGTGTGTTTCACATTACATTGGTTTAAGGTTTTGTTCGAAGATAAAGTGATCACTAGTTTGTGGTCATGTGCTTTCACTTATGTTCTTGGGTGATAGCATGAAGGTTTTGTTATCTCTTTCATTGTTGGGTGTGAAGAACTTGAGAGATTTCTAGACTGGTGGTGAGATGTACAGGTTATTGATTTACAAATTTTGCATATCATAGTGGATGTTTCCTTGGTACTACATGATGTTTACACTTTCTATGTGATGCTATTGGTGGACTTTGTATGCCATGATCTTTTTCAGATCTGCATTACCTAGGCAGTGGGAGTTCTTGGATGTGTTTGGTCTTTTTCAATTGGTTGACACATGGAGCTTGTATTTGCAGTTGATGGGTGTATACATAGGTGTATGATCTCTTGAGATTGAAATTGTTAGGAGGAGTGGAAGTGGTGAAAGGACCTCCTGGCCTAGTATTACTTCTTAGATTGTGTGTATGATTCTTATTTGACTGTTGGAAGGCTTGTACCTCCTCTATCTTATACAACACCTCATTTTCAGTTTCAAATGGAAACTAAAATGCATTTAGTACTAAATTTGTTTCAGGATATAGGTTTTCACAAAAAATAAGGCTCATCTTCTAACAATTGGTCCTCTTCCTCTTCTCTGGTTGCAAAGGTAAAAGTTTCCAAGACTAAAGTAGTGTCATACCCTGACGGTACTATCTCATTACCTTTGGGAATTAAAAACTTAGAAGTAAGAGCCTGCACATCTACATTAAAAATGCTTGCTAGCAAATAAAACTGAGGACAATCTAATTCAGCATGGGCACTAGTATTATGAATTCTACACCAATTCTTCAATGCTACATTGGCCATTTGAATCCTAGTTGTTTCCTTTGTATCCTGGTTATCCACATTCTTAAATGGAGAAGCTAGAGTGTCATTATTAGGCCCTATGTTCCATGTTTTCGGTGGCCTTGGCTGATTCTAATTTCTATTATTGTTACCCCAGGCTCTCTTATCTATAGCAGGTCCTCTATTTTGCAACTGTTGTCCTTGATTGTGATTCTAATTTTGACTGTGATTTTGACCCTGATTAGAACCCTAGCCCTAGTTATAATTTTGATTCTGATTTTGGTTAGGGCTTGGATTATAATTTTGGTTGTGGTTTTGATTGTAGTTCTGGCTTTGACTCTACTTTTGGCTCTGATTATATCCCTGGTTGTTTCTACCATAGAAATTCTCATTTCTCAATTGTGTCATTTCAGTGGTCAATCTTCTTAAATGTGCAGTAATTTCTTTGATATCTTCCCTTTCCTCTTGTGCCTTTGCCACAAATGTATCCTGAGGAGGTTGGAAGAATGATTGGCCATTATTCTAATTATTGTTGGCAGTATTACCATTGTAAGGAACTATGGCTTGGATTGGGACAGGATTATACACAAGTGTGCACGTAGGAACTAGATTTAGCAATGGATTATTATGTGTAGGACCTCCATTCCAAGGTTGTGCTTGATTTTGCATCCCAGGATTTCCTCCATTAAGGAATGGATTATAAGTTTTCTACCTCATCTCCTGGTTTACAGAGGCTGCCTCTTTGTAGGCTTTAGATATTGTATCTATGTTAGGCTTTCTTTTGACAAACATGGCAGTTAATGGATCTAAGGCAACATAATACATGGCTAACAATGTATCTACATTTACTATGTATGGAGCTACTATCCTAGAATAGGCCTTTTGAAACCTGTCATTTAAATTGTCAGTCAATTCTCCCTCACCTCTCTTAATTGCAGCCAACTTATGGTATAAGATGGAAGGATATATTGATCCCCTAAATCTAGACAAAAATGCTTCCTCCATAAGTGTCCAAGAAGAAACATATCCATTAGGCAAATTCACATACTAGTTAGAAGCTTGTTCATTGAAAGTGTAAGGAAATAATCTGCACACTACATCTTCGTATTCCAACCTGGCCCTAAAGCATGTCTCCTTAAATATCCTAATATGATCCTCTAGATAATGATGCAATTGGTACTTAGGACATATCTTTTCAGGGTTCTTGGGCATCTCATGATAGTCAGTGAACTGTATGGGAGAGTTGACATTAAAATAAGCCATTGTAGGTACTTGTGCTTGACATGGACCTATAGGAATACCTAAATTTCTAGGGGGACTTGGATTTCTGGGAGGACTAGGACCTCTTGTAGGACCTAAACCAAGATGTAAGGATCTAAATGAAGAACTGTCAGGACTCACGATATTATGGATGTTGAAAGATGATCCAAGAGGCATTCCAAATGAACTTCCTATATTTGATATTTTTGGATTCCAAATTAAAGGACCTCTACTCTACCTCCTATCAGGTAATTGCACAAATATGTCTTCAGAACTAGATCTAGACCTAGTCACTCTATTACTGTTATGAGCCATCTTTACTCAAACTCAACTTTAACTCCTATCAGGCCCTCCTTCTAGTGCCAAAAACTATTGATGATTATTTTTACACATTCATAACAAAAGTTAAAATTCATAAAATGAACCTAACTATCTTGAAATATATGAAGAAATCAATTAAGATTACTTAATCCCAAGTTTTCGTATGGTCAGGTCTTGACCTTGTGGATAGTTCAGTAGGTTATTATGAAGTTGTAATATGCAAGGGGCCTTAATTGATTTAAAGTGACTGATGACTTACTGGACTCTAATTATGCAAAATAATGCAAATATCAACATTTTATCCATTCATTTGCACAAATCTGTTACTGTATCACAAAGCTTTGTATGATTTTATATTAAAACATGCTTTCCTTTTCAAATATGTATAAAGATTGCTAAATATCAACTCAATTTCTCTTAACTTTTTCAAATGTTAGACAATCTCCTTTAGATTTCTGCGTTTAAGCTAAGCATTTCAAAGTTTGGGAAAAGTTAGAGAAATTCAAATTAAACATCACTTGCTATAGGATCTAAATGCTCTATTGTGCACATGGTAAGAATTACAACAAATTTAATTAAGTCAACAGAATAAATCATTAAATGCAAATATCCTAAGTATTTTCACGAATATGCATCCAAGATTGCGAGCTTTAAGAGAAATTGTTTCAAATACAAAGAAGAGCCAGAAGACACTCAAAAAATAGACGCAGACTTCCATATTCATTTATATTCAAACACACAGTCATATATGATTTACAATGTATAAATGACTCTTAGCTTCATTAATCAAATTCACAAAAAACTTACAATGCTTTACAGATACAATAAGAAAGCTGGACATTCCACGGGTTCCTTAGTGCAGACACAGGGGACCTCCTCTAAACTAAAATACTCCTACTCAAAGTTTTAGAACAAATTACAATTACTAGCTAGTTTCTACAAATCCCTATGTAAATAATATACATATAGCAAAGTTCCTTATATAGATTTTGAACTTCAAATTGCTACGGCTACAACTTCCATCTATGGCTGAGATCTCTCCATTCTTGATCAACGGTGCATCTTTGTCTCATAACCGTCTGCCAAAATATCTATTTGGTATCTTTTCTCTCCCTCAAAGGATGCTGTTGGAATCTTCTACAAAATAACATTCCCCTTTCTTTATTGACTTTCTCTTGCTGAGGTTCCTTATTTGACTTCTTCTCAAAAACCTTTTCTCTTGCTTGTCTTCTCACCTTTTCAAATATTTCTTGAAATTCCTGATTACACCTTCTACAAAGGTACGGTCCCCTCCTGGACTCTTTGCCAAAATGTATCCTTGCATCACAACCCCTTCCTTCAACTTCTTTTCTTTATTCTCTAAGCCTTCTCTTCTCTTGTTGTATTTCTTCATTTTAACACGTTCTTCCATCAATGTATCTATCATCTGTTTGTTAAGATTTGCATCAGGATTTTCTATGCATGGTACAAATATGGCATTAAACTCTGTTAATGCCCTTTCTAAATAATATCCTGGCATTTCCATACATTCATGCTACATGAGTCTTTCTGTTATCTTCTTATGCATCTTGATCATCTCACCTACTTTCTCTTCTAAATCCTGTATAACTGTTGTACATTTTCTGAGGTTATCTTCCTCAAATTTAAGCTATAATATTGTCTGTGGCACTTGATTTGCCAATGTAACAGTAAGTGCTCCTTCATTGATCAATTCTTCTGCTCTTTCTTCAACTTTTGTCAACAGCTCAATCTTAGACACTCATTCTTCTTTTCTGACTTGGCATTTATGTATAAGTATCCTACACTTATTCTTTTCTTCTATAACTATCTTCCAACTTCCCACAACTTGCCTTATTATTTTCTCACCTTCTTGTATAAAATCTTTAAACCTTTCATCAAAAATGTTATCTTTGAGCCTTTTATTTTCCATGTCCTTTATTTCTTCTTTTGATACTACTGCTATGTTAGTAGGCAATTATGCAACTGTGGCACTGGGATCAAATATCCTTTTAATAAATTGTTGAAGTTGGACGATGTGTCCTTTTAAGTAATCATGTTTGTCCTTTTCTTTTCTCAGCATTTCTGTTGTCACTTGGTGCATATCTTCCCATTCATTGATGTGTTGTTCTCTTGTAGAATGCCTAAGGTCAAGATTCAATATCTTATATTCTTCCAAGGCTATTTCACCTTTTGCCTTTTCCTTTTGTGGTATAGCTATGTTCAGCATTCTAGATCCACCTGGACCTCTCTGTATTGTAGGCATTGTCCTAGCCTTTCTCTTTTCTTTTCTTGGAGTGGTCTTCTCACCTAACAAACTTTTAATGTCAATTGGTGCTAATTGTACCTCTTTTTTCTCTTTTCTTATTTCTCCTCCTAACCATGCAAGAATTTCTTTTGTGCCTTCTATAGCCTTAATTTCATCAATTACCTCCTCATGAGGTCTCTTTGTTTCTAGTTCTTCTTCTTGTTGTTGTTCCTATTGTTGCTCTGGTTGTTGTTCTTCTTGTTGTTGTTCTAGAATTTGTTCTTTTTGTTCCTGTTGTTCTTGTTGTTGTGGAATTTGTTTCTGTTGTGGAGGCTCTTGTTCCATGGGATCCTCTTCTTGTTCTTTTGATTCAACATCTTTTTCTTCCTCTTCTATTTCAGTATATCCTCCATCTTCAGCCTCTTCTTTAGGAGCTTCTTCTTCTGATGGTCCTTTTTCTTGATCATCTTCTGCATGTATTTGTTCCACATTTGTCATATTAACATCTTCTATTTGTTCATCAGCTTTATTTTCATCTATCTTTTTTGTTGCCTCTGTACCCTCAGGCCTCTTGATTTCATCTTGTGTTTTATCTGTACCTTCTATCTATATTTTCTCTGTGTGTATAGGGGAATTTTATTTTGTGCTATCTTCTTTTGCTTCCTTTCCTTGATCCTGCACATTTTTTGTATTCTTTTCTTCTTCACTTGGCTCATCATACATGTTCAGCATATTTAAGGCATCCACCTCTGAGGTGTCCTCTTTTGTTTGTTCTTTTCCTGAAGTATTCTTTTCTGCAATTATCTCTTCAGATGCCACTTTTTCAGCTTCTTCAATTTTATGTACTTCTTCTTGCACGTCTTTAATAATTTCAGGGGGAACTAAAGTACCAAATGGATCCACTAATCCTGTTTCTTCTTGTACCTTTTCTTCTTCATGTTCTATGTTGTGCTCTATTTCCATTTCAGCTTGAATACTTGGCTCATCCTCTTCACTTAGTAAATCACTTTAATCTTCTTCTATTTCAATCTCTTTTCCTTTATACATTGTTCTTTCCTCACTATCACTACTCTCAATATGTACAGTTTCCACAGTTTGTTTGGATTTGTGAATTTTTGGCTCTTGTTGCGTTTCTTCAGCCGACTCTATTTTTACTTTAACATATATTTGTCTTTACTCAGGTGAAGTGGAGGCACTAGATATATTACTTAGCTTTTCACCTACTTCCTATGCTCCAATTGCACCAACTGGTTTAGAAGTCTCACCTTTTGACAAACTTATTCGGATTGCCCTTCTAATTTGTTGTGCTACCACTTCTTTAACAATCTGTGCTTCTTCTGCAATTATTTCATGACTTATTGACTTTGCATCTACAAAAGTATTTGATGCCATTGCTACTATTATGCCTAAAGCATATGGATCCATTAAAGTAGCATTTTTATCTTTTTCCACAATTTTGGCCTCTACAATCTTTCTTTTCTTCTCATAAAAGCATTATAGGTCTTCACTAGGCTCTGCCTTTGTTTTCCTCCCTTTCTTTGGATATGTGATTTCTTTTCCTTCAGCCTTAAGTTCCTCAACTTTATCTTTCAACCATGTCTTTGAAAATAGTATCACTGGTTTAGATAATACATCCAGAGATGTATTCCAGTGTTTTGACCAATCAGGCACTGTAATAGGAGCCAGCCTTGCTTCTGCATAACTATGATGTAACAATTTGTCATCATCTTGAACCTCTGGAGGCACATATATGTTACATATAGATTTCATTTTGCTCAATAGTTAATCTTTTATGGGCTCTTTTCCTTACTTCCCTGTCATTCTTGCAATCAGCCCAAAAATCCTCAATGTGTATCTGATGTTTATATTTTTTATCAACAAAGTTCTAGATTCTATGAAAAGGATCAAACTTTTTGACTAAATCAAATTCTTGAAATCCATAATATCTCATCTCTTGTTCTAAACAACTGGCAACTTCTTCATTGAAACAATACTTTATACCAATAGCCCAATGCAACTTCACATTTCCTCTATTGTCAAACTTCCTCTTATACATTCAAAAAACATTCAAGTTTTGTCTTGAAGATTCCAACCTAATCAACTTATTAGAAGGATATCTAGGAAGCATAAATGGTTTCCCCTCAAATCCTTCAGTTCTTATGTAATTAAAATGCTCAAATTGAATAAACCAGGAACTATGCAATCCAATTGCATCTTCTGGATCTTTAGATAATCTTTTGTTAGGTTCTTCTCTCAACACCCTTACATGTAAGTATAAAAGACATTATTAACCAAAGAAAACTTTTTCAATACATTCTCTTCTTGTAGGTCAGGATAGTGTTCATACACTAATTTCTGATTAGGACCATTTCCTAGGGTACCTACCCATTTTATTCCATGAATGTAGGGTCTAATTTTTGTAGCACATGAGTATAACACATAAGAAGACAAATAAAAGGGCAAGCTTTCCTGTTGTCTCAGGATGGCCTGCTTCCAAGTAGCTATGCTAATTGCCTTGGCCCAGTGGATTTGCCCTTGCTCCTTTTCTCCTGCTCTTATGAATTCAATGACAGTGAACATCCATGGTTCACATTTGGTGTCATCTCTTAATCCAACTAACCTGCTCAGCATAGTGATCATCAAATGAATTTCTTCTTTGAAGTATATCCTCATCAAATTCTTATGTACTTTGGCTATAGCCTTGGGTTTTCTCTTTGGGTTGTACCAGTTGTAGAATATTTTACCTTTACATTCTCCTTCATTTGTATAAAAATCTTCATTATATTGATCAATATCAATATCCCTCATTTTTTCTTTAATCTCTAATCCAAATGTTCTGGCAATTCCCTCTGTGGTTAAATCAGCAATTACTCTGTCATGTAACATGATCTTCCTTGTATTTGGATCATATAACATTACACAGTCCAAACATAAATCCCTAGCCTCCATTGCCAGTGGGAAACTTGCAGCTCTGTATAGTCCACTTTCCCAGATACATTTCATATCTTGTGAGGCATCTGCAGGAGTAATTTTCTTCAACACATCCTCTACATCATAATTTCCTATGTTTGTATCTGTGCCTACTCCACTAGTACTGATCAGGGACAGACAACCTCTGTGCAACGGTAACTCTTCTTTCTCTACCTCTTTTCATGGCTTTCTTTCTTTTTTCACTTCGCCCCCTGTATCTTTCTTCTATTTTAGGGCCATCATGTAGAAACATGCATCTTTTAACTTTCATTGTATTTTCACGCTTTGGGTTTTTACTATGAATTTAAGCTTTTACCATTTTACCCTAATTCATTTGTCTTTTCTATCTTTTTACTTTTTAAATTTGTTATGCTCTACTTAGCTAATTAACAATTAAAATAGTAATTCTGACAAATGCATACATTTTAAACTGAAATTACTGAAATTAACATCGCACTTTACCATCTGAAATTAAATGGCGTTTTGGGATAAATACCTATTTTCTATGACCATTTAACTGTTGGTGTTGACTAACTTTTACCTTTTTTATTTCGCCTAGCTACTGTAACTCTATCGCCTCAACAAGTTCTACTCAATTTTACTTAAACAGTGCTCCTTTCTACAAATTTTAACTTTTAACAGTATATCCGAAAGTGAAATAACCTTAATTTTACCCTAACCCTCATTAAATTTTACTTTTCTTGAGTGTTAGACTTTCATTAATTACAACAATTAATGCGCTACAACTTTGGCTTTCTTTTGCAGTGTTTACGCTTTTTAAACTTTTTACCGTTAACTCATCCCTGCATACATTACTTTTCTTTGTATTTTCCTTTGTATGTTTTCTTTTGTATCTTCTCATTGTATCTTCAAATATACAATCACTTTATGCATATAATTGAACTAAGGTTCTTTTCCCTTTTTTATCTTTTCCGTACTTCATTGTATATCACTACTTGTATATCTCGTTTGTATAAGTGCATATACAACAAACTCATACAAAGCGTTTCTTTCATTCTCTCTCCCGATGCCTTCACTTTCTTTGTATATCAGATATGTATGTCATAAACATACAAGCGTTAAAATATACATAGACTTTTCCATTTTTAAATTTCTTTGACATCCGGCTTGTATCTTTTATGCTTTGCATATCTTGGCTCAATACATACAAACACATTTGCATGTACATTCAGACTTATCTCTTTCTATAAACCGTAGTTTATTCATTTTTGATTCTGCGTAATGTATATAATGTAATGTACATTCCAATATACAATCGGGTTTGATACATCATACATACCATATTTTAATCCTCCCTAGATTCTGCCTTGTATATTTTCCAATGTATGTTACTGACTCAAACATACAAAGGCATGAAACATACATTGATTTAACTTTACTCCATAGTTATTTCAGTTCCGGCTTGCATAAATTGTTGCACATTTCCTTGTATATTTCCTTTCATTCAAATATACAAACCCCAATATGCGAACGCCGGACCTAACTATTTATTCATTTGAACTTTGAACCCTTTTGGTTCTGACTTGTATAAAGTGCAATGTATGTCTGATATACATTAAGTCACGATACATTGTATTAACCACATTTTACTTTTCTTCAGTTCCATGTTGTATGCATGTCAAATGTATGTATCCAAACATACAATGAACTCTGATGCATCATTTATATCATATTTTAATTTTATTTCAAATCCACGTTGTATACCCTACAATGCATGTCTCTAGATACCTACATACAAAACCTAAAATTTACAACCATTATATCCTATTTCATAAAATCTTGATTCTATGACATGTATAACTCATTGTTTATCTCACTTGTATATTTCGCATTTGCCAAACATACAAGTGTTAAAACATACATTCACCAGAATCAACTAACTATTCATTTCCAATTTAATTCTTTTCAGGTCTGGCTTGTGTGTGAAGATAAAGTGTTAATAAAATGCATACAAGTATAACCCCATACCAAAAACCCAATGACTTCATTTTACGACTAACACAAAAGCATGATATACAAACGAATTTGTATATGAAATGACTCTGTATATACAAAGAGCTTTGTATATACAACATACAAACCCTCTAATTGTACATTTACCAAAAATACTTATAACTTCCAAAATACTGTGAATTTTAAAATGGTTCAAAAAAGCAACCCTTACTCATTTTTGACAAGAAATTCACCCATACTATGCACTAGTACTCAATTTTGTTTTTTCTTCATTTTCACCAAGGTTTGTACTTTCAGTTCCTTTTCCCTTTTACCACCGAGCAGACCCACAGAAACAAGCAAAGCAAGCCAGCCACATCAGGGGTCCTCATTTTGCTAAGGAGTAAAATGGGGCATGTTGTGAGCATCACAACAGCTCCTTACGCTGTAGATCAGGCTACTACCCTACCTATTTACTATGCTACCCTAGATAAACTTACTTCCATGTTTGCAAGGAGAGCTAACCCAATACCTGCTAGTTTAGCTCAAGCATATTCTGCTGCTGTCGAAGTATGCACCCAGCTAGGGTAAACAACTTTTGGTCCATTAAACCATATGGGAGCTGTTGCCATGCTGAATCAAATATCCATGATAAATCATGCATTGACTAATCATACTCCTATGATGAATCCAATTCCAAACCTAGCTGCAACACAAGCCTTAGTAATCCACCTGGGTAATCTAGTAGCTGAAATGCCTCCAGCACAAATGCCTTTCCTACAGTCTTCAGAAATAGCCAAGACCAAAGAAGACAAAGATGATATCAGAGAACTGGTTGAGCAAATGAAGAAACTCACTGCTGAAGTTACTCACCTCAAAAATTAGAATGCTTATATGTAGCAAAGGGGACAGAATCAACAGTACTCCCAGAATCAAAGTCAGAACCAGTTCTCAAATCAGAATCAGTATCAAAATCAAAACTTTTAGCAATAGTCAAATCAATCCTGGAACACCAGACCAAACAATGGAGGAGTACCTTCACCCTTGGAGAATCAAAACAATGATACCAGGCCCCCAGGTCATGTGATGTTGGCTAAAGCTGCTTTATCCACTTGGTGCAGACTACACAACACAAATGCTCACTCTAAACTAGACTATCCAGAATTCTAGATTGCATCCAGTATCTTCCAGATGGAGATTCAAAATGCTAAAAATTAGGAGACTCCACCAATAGGATATGAGATTCTTCCTTCTCAAAGGCATGATACTGCACTGGTTCTTGATAGTTACTCATTCCCATTCCAAGATGATAATCAGCCTGTGGAAGAAGAGTTTGAAGAAGTTAATGGATATCAGCAGTACAACAAGACTCCTTACAACCTGAGAAGTAGCAAGCCTAAAGGTCCTTTCACCACTTCCATCCCTCCAAATAGCTATTAGATTCCCCCTGACCTGAAAGCTACCAATAATCCTGAACCACCAAAAGTTCCCCACCAATTAGTATATCAAGGTGCTACTACCATTGCAGAAAATTCTCAACGACCTGACATAGTGAAAATGGGACAGTATGTAGCTAAGGAACTTAAGAAAATGAAGTCCATTCTTTCTATGTATGAGTTGCTTAAGATACCTGAGGTTAGGACATCTTTCTTTCAAGACGTAGGTGCTAGAACTAAGACTGGTCATATACCAAAAGAGAATGCCACCAGAGACAACATTGATAAGGGGAAAGAAAGAATACATGTGACTGATGTAGAATAAAAGATGACGTTGTATAAAGACAAGAAAGAAAGTCCTCCTTTCCTCTTAACACTTAGAATATTCAACAGGAACCTTCATAACTGTTTAGTAGATTCTGGTGCTTCTACGAATGTAATGCCACTGTCAGTTTGTAAGGCACTTGGGCTCACTCTAGCCAGATCATCCTAGAAAGTGACACAATTAGATAAGACTGAAGTAAATGTAGTGGGAGAATTGAACAGGATACACATGCAATTGGTTTCTGATCCTCGAGTACAACAGTACATAGATATTCAAGTAGTGGACATTCCAGATCAATATGGTATGTTGTTAAGTAGAGACTGGTCTAGAACTTTAAATGGTTATATGGAAACTAACTTTTCCCATATGTGGATGCCATGGAAGGGATTGGCTAATCAGATACGTATTGAAAGAGAACCCAAGATGAAGCATATGATCATAGAATACAATCAACCCAATGAAATTCTATTCTGAAGTTGACTTGGGAGTCTATCTTCCAAACAGTAGTCAGTCAGAAGAAGTCCTTATGCTGAGTTACTTAAGACCCTCTAAACAACTCATAGAAAGACTGGAAAATATAGGAGCATCTATTCAATCAGATGAAGGAGACTCTTTAGACCAAGATGAACTCAGGGTATTTGAAGGATTTCTTGATTTCATAGCCAGATTTGTACAAGATCAAACAAATGTTGGAAGGCAGGTTCAAATGGAAGAGTTACTACTGCCCAACTGGTGTCATATACATGATGCATCTCATTCTGAATTTACTTGCCAACTGTGTCAAGAGGTGATCAAACAAGTGTAAAGACAACTGAAGATCCCTATAATCCCGAAGGAGGAACCAACTATTGAAAAGAAGGAAGAACCTAAACCTCTACTTGATGAGGAGAAGTCTGTAAAACAAAAGGATAACAGCAAAGACTTTCACTTATGGACCTTAAGATTTGATGGCTCAAGATGCAGACAAGGGTCTGGTGCTAAGGTTGAATTGATCAACCCCACTGGGAGTTCATATCTAGTGTCACAGAGACTCCAGTTTCCATGTACAAACAATGTCACTAAATACGAAGCATTAGTGCAGGGATTGCTGCTCGCATTATAGAAGAAAGTTAGGATTATCCAGGTGTTTGGTGATTCTGAGCTAGTAGTGAAATAGGTGAGAAAATAGTATTCATGTAATGATAAGAGGTTGAGAAGGTATAGAAACAGAGTCTGGGACTTGATAGAATGTTTTGATGGTTTTAACATCCAAGTGATCCCAAGGAAGCAGAATCATGTTGCCAATGCTCTAGCTCAAATAGCAAGTACATTAGAGCCGACATCCATGGTAGGGCTAAAGAAGTTTTCTGTTGAGTTTGTGGCTACTCCATCTATACCTGATAATGTCCCCAATTTCCAAGTTTTCAAAGATGATCAACACATAATTAATTTCCTTACTTCATTAGATGTGTTCACTACTCAAATAATAGATGAAGAGATGGAACCTACTGAAATGGATCTGGAAGGAGTACTAAACTTGAAGACAAATATGATCCCACGAGGAATGGTAGAATTGGAAAGATTGTTTGATGCAGATAATTTAGGAACTCAAAGAAAAGAGGGGGAGTCTCTAGGAGGAAAGTGTGAACCATTTAATTTGGGAACAGAAGAAAATGTTAAGAATGTGTTCATTGGGAAAGCTAGTACTGAAGAAGAAAGGACAAGAATCATACATGTGCTAAGAGATTATCATGAGGTTATATCCTGGAGTTATGAAGATCTAAAGGCTTATGACACCTCGATCATCACACACACCATCCCACTAAAGCCAGGAGCAAAGCCTTTCAGACAAAGGCAGAGGCCAGTGAATGCTCTGCTAGAACCATTGATTTTTAAAGAAGTTCAGAAGCTCCTATCAGCCAGGATAATATTTCCAGTCAGACATTCTACATGGGTAGCAAATTTAGTTCCGGTCTGAAAGAAAAATGGAGAAATTAGACTTTGTGTTGATTTTCATAATCTAAATAGAGCATCTGAAAAGGATAATTACCCACTGCCCTCTTTGGACGAAGTATTATAGATTGTTAATGGGTCCTAGATGATGTCATTCTTGGATGGATACTCTGGTTATAACCAGGTGATGGTGGAATATGAAGACAGACTGAAGACATCCTTCACCTGTAAATGGGGCATCTATGCCTACCGCCGCATGTCATTTGGTTTAATTAATGTTGGTGCAACTTTTCAGCGTGCAATGAATGTTGCTTTTAAGGGGTTAGTTGGAAAATGTATTACCATCTACATGGATGACCTCATAGTATTCTCAAAAAGCTGAGAGGATCATGTAGCAGATCTGAGAAAGGTGTTACAACGATGTAAAGATTATGGCATATCGCTCAACCCCAAGAAGTGTATTTTTGGAGTAACTGAGGGGAAGTTGCTGGGACATGTAATATCTAAGCAAGGAATATCTATTGACCTAGACCAGATCCAAGCAATACTCAAGATACCTCCCCTAGCCAGCAAGAAGGAGCTTAAGTCATATTTTGGTAAGATCAACTTTGTATGTAAATTCATTACGAGGTTCGCTGAGATTGTTTAACCTCTCAACACCATGCTAAAGAAAGATGCCAAAATGGACTAGACTCTAGAAGCCAAGGCTACATTCACATAAATTAAACAAGCTATATCCAATGCACCTGTCTTGGTGAGTCTCGATTACCCTTTGCCATTTCATATATACTCATTTGGTTCATACCATACTTGTGCTGCAATGTTAACACAGAAGAGGTCAGTTGATGATGAAAGGCTCATTGCTTTCATGAGCACTCCTTTGGAAGACATGGAGCTAAGGTATCCGAATGTGGAAAAACAAGCATACACTCTGGTAAAGGTAGTTAATAAATTCCATCATTACATCCTAAGAAGTCAAGTAATTGCCATAGTCCCAGATGTAACAGTTAAAGTATTACTAATGCAAATTGAATTAGGAGAAAGAAGAGGGAAGTGGGTCACCATATTGCAAGAATTTGACATAGATATTCAACCCATGAAATTGGTGAGAGGTCAGGCCTTGACTAGAACAATGGCTAAAGTAGGACCAAACCTAGTTTCTTAGCAGTACCTATTAGAAGATGTTTCAAAAGATGAGTGGTACGGTGAGATCATATTTTATTTACTCAATCAATGTTATCCGCCATAGCTGAATTCAGTACAAAGGAGAGCTCACAAGCTTAAAAGCAGTAGTTACATGATAAAAGGATCAGTCCTTTACAAGAAGAATCACAAAGGTATCTATCTAAGGTGTTTAGATAAATTAGAGGTTGATCAGGTGCTAACTAGTTTTCATGAGAAATTTGGGATAGGTCATGGGTCAGTGTACTCAATAGCTAATAAGGCTCTTCATGCCAGATATTACTGGCCAACTTTGTTCAAAGATGCACATTCACATGTAAGAACTTGTCATATCTTTCAGACTACTGTGCATAGAGAATGACATGTAGCCATGCCTTTGCAACTAGTAGTGGAGGTATGACCATTTTCTCAGTGGGTTCTTGACTTTATCAGTATGATCAATTTGCCTTCCTCTGCAGGCCACAGGTATATACTGACCACTATTGATTACTGCACTTGATGGTCTAAAGCAATAGCTTGTAAGCAATGCAGCACAGAGGTAGTCATTGAGTTTGTTGAAAAACATATTATCACTAGATTTGTTTGTCCATTTGCTTTAGTTTACGATAATGGGTCTGCCTTTTCATCATTACATTTTTCTAACTGGACATTTGACTATGGGATCACTCTCAAGTTCTCATCTAATTACTGTCCACAAGGGAATGGGGTAGCTGAATCAACAAACAAAAACCTGCTCAAGGTCATTAAGAAACTATTAGACAAAAACCCCAGGGATTAGCATACTCAGCTTAGGTTCGCTTTATGGGCTAATAGAATCTGACACAAAGCAGCTCTGAACACATCTCCTTATCACCTGGTCTATGGGATTGAACCCATCTTTCCCATTCATTTGAGAATCCTAGTACTCCAATTCATGCAAGACTACCTTGAAACTGATGATCATGTGTCCTCTAGGTTGGATCAATTACTGTACCTTGAAGAGAAATGTGACGCTACCATAGAAAACTTTTCCAAGCATCAAGGAGTCATAAAATGATGGTTCGACAAGAGAGCCAAGGTCAAAGCCTTCCGTGTTTCTGATTTGGTCTTATATTGGGATAATGCACATGAGAAGAAAGGAGAACATGGTAAGTTTGATAAACTTTGGTTGGGTCCTTATCAGATCTATGAGATCCTTGGAGATAGTACATATCGACTTAAGAGCCTTACTGGTGAGGAGCTGCCACTACTTGTCAATGGCCAGTTCCTAAAGCACTACTTTCAGGCCTGAGAGGTAGCCATGCCTCATTTTAGTGTACATATTTAGATGTTTGTTTACTTTGGTTAGTTTACGTTGCCTTTGCTTTCCGTAGGTGTTAGGTGTTTTGCTTAGATTAGTTGTCCTTTTGTTTTTGTTTGTTGCACTTGCTTATCTATGGGGTCTTTGTTTCTGAGGTGGTGGCAGTCATGCAGACCTGCAAATGCTTCTTTGGTGGGTGAATAATCATGATTCTTCCTTCGAGAAGCTAAGGTTTCCACCTAGTCTTTGCTGTGGGTTTTACTATTAGGCTAAGGAGTATGGTGTCTGTTCATTGGAAATAAGTTATTAGTCGGTGCACTTGAAGTGTTTTCT
Source organism: Cunninghamia lanceolata (assembly GCA_027924645.1). Taxonomy (NCBI): domain Eukaryota; kingdom Viridiplantae; phylum Streptophyta; class Pinopsida; order Cupressales; family Cupressaceae; genus Cunninghamia; species Cunninghamia lanceolata. The sequence continues at coordinate 9,859,497 of BSBN01001054.1, forward strand.
AACCATATATCTTTTCACTTTAAATAATCTGGAAGTAGTTAGGTGAGCCTAGGTGATCTTGTGACAAGTGAAATGGGCTAATTTCCTCTCCTACCACATGCACTATCAATCAAGACAAAGGCAGGTGACACTGAGTGTTACTAGCCTACATTGGGTAAAAATAAAAGGTGTTTCTCAACACCAGACCCATCACAGTGCAAATAAAGAGACTACCAAATTGCAAAATACTTACAAAAGACACTTCCAGAAAGATTGACATCAAATATCATTGTACTATCAAACTTGACTAGTCATCAATCTATTCCAAGGCTCAATAATATTTCAAAATTTGAGCATTTCCTGGTGGTGGAATGATCTCATCTTTCTAGCTTGTCTCAAGGGATCCTGGGTGAACTTAGGTGTTGTAGGATGGGAATGAATACAATTGCACACTCAATTTTTTAGGATGTGGATGGTCGCATTGGTTAGTGATCTTAGGTTCTTTGATAAGGTACTTTGCTTTTTCGTTTAATATGTGGGGAACACAGAGATTTTGGGTTCAAACTAAATGTTTATTGTCAGAATGCTCAGGAGCATTCCCCAGCAGAGTCACCATTTGTTGTGCCTCGCACACATGCCCCATTTAAAATGAGGACCCCCTCTTTTGATTTGGCTTGAGAGTCATTGGATATGTTCTCCTTATAAGTGATTAAGTAATCAAAGTGCATTTTGACCTTGATTCAAAGAGGATATTTGAAAATCACTTCAATATCTACTAGAATGAATCCTTGTTTTCCATTTGAGGGCATTGAAATGGTCTTTTGTGCTAAATTGCCCTTCAACTGAGCTTTGTGCTAAAAACTCACTTGTCTGACCTTAGCGCTAAATTCCCAGTGCTCCGACCTTGCGCTAAAATACTATCGCTCTGACCTTTGTGCTGATTTCCTGTCTATCTAACCCAGCGCTAAAAAACATTGAATCAGACTTCTGCACTGAAAATGACCTCTTCTGACTTACGTAAAAATCAATAACCATTGACTAAGTCAGACAACCCCGAAAGGCACACAAGTTGGATGATCCTAAAACCTCCACAAAATTGTGCAAACTGAACTTCCAAGCTTAGCACTAAATATGCTCCTAACTGACCAAGTCTGGCACACCAAAATTCTCTGCCAGATTTGAGCTAAGGGAAATTCACACAAACCCTAAAAAATTGACAGGTTGTACACCTATGCACTAATGGTAGATTTGGCAGAGGTTTATAAGGAAATTAATCAAGTTTTTAGTTATTTGATCACATTTTAAGACTGAAATTCTGGAGCTCCATTCACACTCCACGGACTTGCCTGAGCTCAAACCTGTGACCTACCTATGCAGACAAAAAGCGTGCCATCGCTACTATCAGGTAGGGTTTTAACCTCGCTATTTGAACTTCTACCTGCAAGTAGTTAGTGTTTTGATGCTATCCATTGGGATTTTTTTGTTGAATCAGCATTTTTGGGTTAGGGTTTCGCTAAAGTGTGAGATTTCCATTTGAAAACCCTAGTTTAGCTCACTTTGAAATTGAATGAAGTCACAATACGTTAAAACCCAAGCTTAGGTAAAATTTTCCATGAAGAACCCTTGGATCACTCCGGCACTAAAATGAGGTCTGACCATTATTTGGTCGGTCGGAGACATTCAAAACCTGCGTTGAGTGCTTAGTTTCATTTTGCACTAAAAATGACCTCATCCGACCAACGCGCCCAAAACGCTTTTCTCTGACTTAGTCGGAAGGCCTCAAAAACCCTACAGGACTTTTAAAACAGCTTTTGTGCTAAAAGGTGACCCTTCTGACTTTGCGCTAAAAGGTCATGTCTTTGACTTGGTCAGATGACCTGGATTCTCCTGCAAGGTTGGTGCCACCTGAAAACCCCGCTGGGAGCTTACCTCGACTTAGCACTAAAAGTGACCCCTTCCAACCTGCACTATAAAACATTCTTGCTGACTTAGTCAGACGCTGCCCAAACTCACGTAGATCAGACCGGGCTAATTTCTATGCAAACACAATACAGTTTACATCCATAAGACTTTGCGCTGAAACCTCAACCGAATGACTTGACAACCGTTAGAGGTCATAGACGTCCAAATTCTGTGCAAGTCGGACACTATCAAAACCCGCGCTAAAAACTCAAAGGCATGAAAGGAAGTAAACCTTTGGTTGGACCTGCCTGATTTCCCCATTGAGGTCGGACAAACTCAATTTCAACACTTTTTTTTCTTCTGAGGGTCGGACAACCCTCAATTTAGTGTAAAACCATGCAAATGACTGAATTTCTTGAAAATTTCAAAAGGAAAGTGGTTCAAAATGATAAAATTAATGTTGTAGTGCATTGTTAATGGTAATTTTCATAAATTTTCATGCAACATTAGATGTTTGATTGCACTTTTGTTATTGTAGTTAGACTTAGATTTCCTTCAGAGGCATAATAGTGGAAAATAAGTAGATTTACATTGATTCATCTGAAACTTAGGAGTATGTTAGGAATTTCCTAGATGTATCAATCTTATAAGGTCTAGTCCTGTAGATTAAATGACTGCTCGGGCCCAAGCAATGAAGTACAAGTTCAAAGGAGTCCCTCCAGAAACCAAGATCCACTCTGGGTGGAGTAATGTAGGGGACACAGACTTAGGTCACATCGATGTAGATGACTATAGACTAAGAGTCTGGTCCAAATCTAATTCCTAGAGCCAGAGTACTCAAAGATAGTGGTATTGGATAGGTTGTTGCCTTCCCTACTTCAGTACAATGTGTAGAGCTAATGGCCACCTATGCAGACAGGTATGATATTATGACAAGGACAATTCAGATGGCAAATGGGGATATCCTAGCTGATCTAACCCCACCTTCTTTGGCTAAGACCTTCGACATTCCCTAACAGAAGGTTATGACTATGCCAGATAAACAAGGATCAAAGGCAACATACAATAAAGATGTAGAGGGATGCAGGAAGTCTGCTCCCATCAAGCTCCCTAGAGTACTTTATAGAAGTGACTTCCATGATGAGATCGGGGACATAGTAACCTTTTTGAGTAGAATCTATGGGTTACCAATAGCCTCTACCTTTGAGGATTGGATGTTTGTTATAATTACTGAGATATTGAAGGGAACTAAATTCCACTGGGCTCAAATCCTCAATGACAACATCCATGAAGCCTTCAACAACTTCAATGAAAACAAATACTTCAGATGGATGTCATATGTTGTCTATGCATTGGCAAGAAGGAATCACTATGATGGACTGTCCAAGGTTGGTGAAGTTGGAAATGATTAGAAGACTCAGATTAAAGTATATGAATGCTACCCACAGATTACTTTATCTCAATCATTAATGCATTTTAATAGGGTAAATGATGCATTCACAATGTACATAGCCAGAAAGGTTCAAGGTAACATAGCCTTGAGGATTTCCACCGAGGCTATGAATGAAATAACCAAATATGGCAGGTGGTATATCCAATTTGAGAAGTTTACATACATAAGGGTAAAAGGCTTCACTAGAATGGCCTATAGACTCCCTTGATATCCTGATGATAAGGCAGTGCTTCTGGAGCTGTCAAGGCAACTGATACCTTTTGTAGAGAAACTTAAGCACTTGCATAGGCCTAGTGTTCAATTTCCTATCAAATTTGGCAAACAACTTTATGCATGTCCTTCTCTGGCATCAGCAGAACATTTAGACAAAGAGCTTCAACTCTTGAATTTGCACTACTACAATGCAAGGCGTCATTTTGATCCAAACAGAGTGATGGAAAGATTTGTAAGTAAAAGGTTCTTCCACAAAGTGCATATTGAAGACTTTTGGGCTAACTACCTTGATGATTATGAGATTATGAAGAAGGCACATGCAAGGCTGCCTCTGGATTTCATCAAAAGGTTTCATGTAATGGTAGTACCTGATCAATTACAGGATGATGAAAATGTCATCATCAGAGGACCATGGGAGGCTCAGTACCATTAGCCCATTCCATTGCCAAATTGGGCAAATGCAGAAGAGAACTCCCTAGATGTTGTTATGAGGGAACCAATCAAACTGAGTAAGGCCTAGGTCAGATCACAAGTTGCTATTCTGAATGGACAAGGAGTCCAGCTAACTTACACAGTAGTAGAATTAGACAAGGACTCGGGGGGAGAAGAAGATGAACCCATTCAGGTCACAGATGAGGCAGAGCCAGCCAAAAAATAGAAATCAGATAGTGAAGAGCATACATCTCTGGCAGAAAAAGAAAAGAAGATGAAGAAGCCATCTGTAAGGTCTCCCCAGAAGAATGATCAACCTCCCTCAGCCAGGACCAAGACTTCCAAGAGAAAAGATATGCCAAGTGGTGTTGGAGAAAGTTCCAAGGCTAAGAAGGTAAAAGTAAAAGAAGCCAACAAGGAGGATACCACAACTAAGAATGATTCCAATCCTCCAGCTGCCCAACCTCCTGCACAAAGTGTTGACACTATTGTCTTAACCCCTGTTGTTTTTGCTATCATTTCTCCTTCCATTCTTCCTTCCTCTGCTGCATCCACCTCAGCCTCCATGACTCAAGAAACATCTTCTGCCACCTCTCCTGCCTCTACCATCACCACCACCTCTTGTTCACTAGAAATTTCTTCTAGTGACTCTAGCAGTCCTATTTCCTCCATTCTTACCATCTCATACCCTTCCACTACATATACAACTTCTTCTCCTTTACCATTGCCTCCTATTTCCACCATCCTTTCCCCCCTCTTTCCTTACCTTCATTGCCCTTTTCTCATCTCTTACCATTTCTTCCTCCTTATCACCTATCTTCACTAACCTTACAGAGGTTAGTGCACCTTCCTTAACCATCTATTCAGTTGTCCCTATTTCACAAATGCTTGCGGATTCATTGGCAGTCCCACTCTGCCCAGAATTGAGAAAGTGTGTGCAGAGTTGGGGTTACAAGAGCCTAAAGCAGCAATTGAGGAGGAAAAGGAGGTATTATTTGAAGTAAATAATGAAAACTTCCATGAACCTTTAGCTGATGTAGAAATTATTGACATATCCGATAGTCCTCTGGACAAGGATCAAACAGAATAAGTTTTCAAGTCTGTACAAGAGAATGTAGTGATAAATCTGAAGAACTTGGCACTAGAAGAAGAAAAGGAAGAAGAGAAAAGTCCAGAGAAGAAGGAAGAGCAGGAACAAGAACAATCCAAAGAATTGGTTGTATTTGATAAGGATGGAGCTTCTGAATTGAACAAATCTTCTGCTCCTGAATGGCTGCAGGGAAGAATGGCATATCGTGAGCCACAAGTGGAAGTAATGTAGCTTGACCTAAGCGCCATCCTGTCACAAGTCTAGAAGCCTAAGAAGTAGAAAAAGGATAAGATCTAATCAAGGATCTACAAGAATGAATCAGGATCAAGGATAGCAAAAATAGCGGTCCTGCCAGCTGACGCAGCAAGAGACCAAGTCAGGGTAGAAGATTATATCATATCTACAGTTGATTTAGGCCCAACCACTCATCCTCAAAGAGTGGATGATTTCAAGGGATCAGTCACATCAATTTTGGAGCAACCAGACAAAGATGAAATGTCTAAGAAAGACTTGAAATAGCAAAATGAAGAACTTCGAGCATTTCTTCAATTTTTGATAAAACCAGTAGATGCAGGAGGAGATATAAGGACAATATCTACTTTCCTATCTACTGATGAAATGGCTAAATTGGATGAGGTAAGATCAAAGTCCCAGGGCATAGAGAATTGGTTACTAAAAGTTTTTGAAATGGGATGTGAAGCCATAAGTGCCTCTGCTCAAGCACACCAAAAATTGGTAGATTTACACAAGAGATGAAAAGATTTGAGTGAAGAATGTGATTAATTTGATGAATATTATTCACATATGTATCCCCGAATAAAAGGTATCGGGGAATTGCCTACTCAGACTTTAGTTGTAGAAATTATTTTAGCTGGGAATCAGCTACCAAAGGCCGTTGAGTGGTATCAACAGCTACTTTTGAGAAAGGAAACCTTTGAGCATATAAAGGAAGCATAAAAACCAGCTGATGAAGAATTGAGATTGGTTATATATGACATTAGTGACTCCTTAAGGGACTGTAGAGAAGAGTCCTATGATGATTATGCCATATTTGATGTCAAAAAATGCAAGGGCAAGTTGCATAAAATAATTTTTGAAGAAGACACGCTCAGCATGGAGGAACGGTTGGATAAGGCAAGTGACCTCAAATCTGAATTCAAGGCATTTCAAAAAGAAGGAGCTGAGATAGAAAGAATACATGGAAAATTTAGTCGAGAGCTGGATGTGTTTGATTACAAGATACATCATTTGAAGGATCCAAACCCATCTAACATTAATCCTACACTTGAGGCATGGTTGACTTACCGCAACAAGCTGGCTAGTGAAGACAAGATCGATTTAGACAGTGAATCTTAATACTATTTTGAATATTCTTATGATACAATCTCATCACAATTGTAAATTGTTGTATTCGAGGTAGCATGTGACTCTATTTTGTCCTTTCTTGCTTCCAAAATGTTCTTTTCTATTAATATATTGAGTTGGCTAGTCAAAATGACTAGATTCAATGTATCTAGGGACTGTTTTTCATCTTTTTCATAAAGGACAAAATGTAATCCGCGAATTGTTGTGGGCTGGTGTAATTGCATTTATTGATGTAATCTAGATCGTCGGTGTTGAGGTAATCTCCACCATTCATTTGAAAGCTAGGGTATCCTACTTTTCTATATAAAGGGCTGCCATTTCCACTATTTGTAAGAGAGATTTTGATGCCAAATTGTTGATGCTATGCCATTTGAAGTAATACAAAGCAAGCTTTTGTAGTCATTCTAAAAATTTGCATCTTATGTTGAATCATTGTGGCTTTCATGGTTTGGTTCTTGCTCTCCCATAGTTAGATTAGTTGTGCTTTTATGATGTTAATGGTTGCTGAAGTATTTGATGACTATTCCAAGTCCATACTTTTAGTTGTTTGCTGATGATAAATAGCTGTGTAAAGTTAGTCTGGGCTTATTATTTGTGCTAAAGTTCAACTGCATTTCATAAGTTAAGTTCCACCATCTATTAGGTATTCAACAAATGAATGGGGTCTAAAAATCTTTTGACTTCAATTAAAGATAGCACCATTTTCTACAGCACTGTAACACCCTTTTCAGTTTGGTAACTCAAAAAGATGGTTTGAAGTTTTGGAATATTTGTCTACTGAAGATAACCCTTGCATTGTGAATGTCACTTAGGATCCTTCTAAAACCCTATACCTTTTACATTTTCTTTAAAAACCACTATTAGTTGTTAGAATAAGAATTTTAGCAGCACTTTATCTTGTTTATCAGTTGAGAATCATAGAAGGGTTATGTGTATTTGCTGCCCCAAACCTGAAGATTTGTAGATTGCATGTAAGACCCCTTGTAGGCATAGATAGAACATATCAATTGAGAAATTTCAAGCAAGCTAAGACCTAGCTATATTATCCTTGGAGTAGTCTTACCTAGGGTAAGATACTTTTCAAGAGAGGTGTGAAACCAACAATCACACCTGTGTTGTTGTGTGCTAAAACCACCATCAACACAACATTGTCTACATACTTCTCACACTTGGTATGAAATTCACTATGATTTCAATGATGAAATGATGAGTTAATTGTAATAGTAGAATTGTTGCTACCTTGACATTCATTGCTATTATCTGATCTACACTTTTCATCTACGTGAGTTGTTTTAACATGATCAATACTTACAAACATATGTCCTTTCATCATAGAATACTTCAAATTATTCTCAATATCCATAGCTATATAATATTCTTGATGGATTGTTGTAGGATTTCTATCTCTAAGTAGCTTACCACTTCATCAAATGCACTTAGGTATATAACCATACACATTACATCATTTGGTCTGAAATTCTATTGAATATCTCTTATTGTCTTTACAAACCTTAGAATGAAAGTTGGAACTAGCTCCTCTTCATCCTTCTCAATTTGAACAAGTCTATTGATTAATGAACTAGCATTGACCCTTTCACCAAATTGATCAACAAATGCTATTCTAAATTCTTGTCATGAAGAAATATAGTGAATAGAAAAGTTTATAAACCAATCTCTTGCATCTCCTTTCAAAGATTGACCAAATAACTCCATGACAACATCTTCTGCATTAACCTCATATTCTCCAATTAGGTCATTGAAAACTTGCAAATGCTTATTTGTTGATTCAGAACTATCACCCCTAAACCTCGACAATTATTCTCTAACCCCATAAGGAATAGAATTTGGGTGGTTTTGGATAACACTAAAATTTAATTTTCTATATCTTTCAACAAAGAAAACCCTTCTCTGAGGATATGATTATTGTTCCTATGAACTTTGCATTGTAACATTTGAATTTGTAGGAGGATGGAAAGAATAGTAATCCATGTTCAAATATCTTTCAATGAAAGCCAATTTCCCTCACAACCACTTGCTCACAGCTCTATCAGCTCAACAAGACCTTAAGTCTTCCTAACAACACCATTATTTCTCCTATTTCTCAATTTTGTTTGTCATTAACTTCAACATATGAAGCATTTGCATCAATTCTTCCTTGATATATAGGATTCACATGCCTATGAAAAAATCCCATATATTTTTACAAAATATGCATCTATATGAGTCCATAACTCTATGTCTTGTATTTTACCATGCATATTTAACCAACACACATATATTACAATCATATTATTGATATATACAGGTGTATGATCATGCTTCCTTTAAATCCCTTCTTTACAACATACATTCATATTTAGCTAGGGAATAACACTTCTTCTTAAAGAATTCCATAAATGAATTCCATACACAAAGATTTCCTCCTTTGAAGATAGAACAAGAAGGAAAAATAGAATACCTAGAAATTATTGCAAACTGAACACACAAATGCTTGAACTGATGGAATATCTTGCAGATCCTTACCAAAGCTTTATATAATAGGAAGTCTTTCTTTAGTAACTTGACTGCAGAGTCACCACCTTTCGAAGAGGACAAGAATTTCAATACACCACTACTATTCAAACTTAAAATAATCTTCAGGGTTTGAATCTTCAATAGAGTCTTCAATCTCAAATAACCCAGTCTCCCAGTAGGGTCACCAATCTATTAGTTCCCAAATCTACACCTTAGTGAAATCTAAAGATTAGCCGTACCTTATGATCAAAGACACTAAGAAATTTGGCCAATGAATGGGAGATTGGTTTCACACTCTTCTCCCCTACTCTTCAAGCTTTGCAAGACCTAGGTGGGTTCCCCTTTATGAAACTAGATATAATTTAATTACAGAATTGACACACAATGCCTAGAAGATGAAAGGCTACATACATATTGTACAACATGAAAGGCTACATACATATTGACAAATATTTATATAGTTGAACATATGAATGGCTTATTCCTTGTAATCCCTTGAGGCTCTGGTATGAATCTTAGAAATAATTATAAATAAATTATAGAAATGGCTTTGGATTTATCATTTTCAATGTGGTTTCTAAGGTTGGAGCAGAGAAAAGAAATATCAGTGCCTATCAAGGGCTATAGATTCATATGTGATGCATTTTAAATAACTACACTCAAACATATCTTGATGATCATTTGAACCATTATCACCTTATGATAATGTGACCTACAAAATCCTATAAGGAAAACATACTTGGCAATCCATTTGAAAATATATGATCCCCATCATTCTCAAACAAGCATTTACACCACTCCTTAAGAAACAACAAAACTTGAGAACTCAATGCAAAAAATGTGCATGATGAATTTATTAATCCTTGATTAAAACTTTCAAAGAGCATTACATTTCATACTGAAGACAATTTTATTGTAGTGTGATTTTCATACACACACAATTGAAGATACAGTAAATACAATCATAAAATAACTTACAGACATAGGTCCAATACCCTATAACAAACTTAACCTGAGCACCCCTTTACATAGCCTTTTCCAATCCTCTAGAATTATTATAAAATGATGTAGAGATTACAATTTATGCGAAAAGAAGAAACCTAGATTGGACTGAGGCATGACACCTAGTGCAATTCAGTCCCTTAATTTTGCAACTAATTTTGGCATAATAGAATATGCCACAACATATTCTAACTTTCTCTTCATTTTCCCTCTCTCTTAAACATGAAATTAATTTTCTACAATATCTACAAGTAATTCCCATGCATTATTTTACTTGGGTGGTAAAATTAATTTACCAATCAGATTTCATTTTGCAAGTGAAAAATTTAATCACCAAGAAGTTACCCATTTTATTAGCCTATAAAAAATGCTTTTACCAAGCATTTTACCCTTCTGGAACCCCCAAATTGTTCCTATAACCATTTTGTTAAACAATTGACTTACAAATATTTTGACTAAACTGTTTTCCTTTGTGTAGAGCATTCCAAACCTCATTAGTACATTCCTGAAGATGCTTGGGCATTCTTAAAAATAGGTAGGGTACTTTTTGGTTGTAGAGGCTTTTAAAAATTATTCTAGACTAAACAAATATCTAGAGGGTATTAGAAAACCTCCCTGGGCATTTTTGAAAAGTGCAGGTTGTTTTTGCAACTTTTCAAGCATTTTCATCAATCTACAAGCTAGAAAATCATTACTATGGTGTTAGAAATCATTCCTGGGCATTTTAAAATAATGTCAGGGCTATTTTTGTGTGTGGTAGGGGCATATTTGGACATGTACTAGTATTTTAGAACAACTAGAATCATTATTTTCCTCCCCTAGGCATATGAAAACTTGCAAGGTCATTTTGGGCATAAATCCACCATTAAGGAGTAGAAAATGTCATTAAAATGACCTCAAAGGCCCTCTTCACTTTGCATCTTACCATTGCAGTGCCCCAAATCTTCTTGAGCGTAGCCTTGAGTGAAAGAAACTCCTTCAAAGCTAGGCTATGCATTGGGAGGTCTTTCTAATGTTTTAATTTTAATATTATTTTTGACCATTGGTCCATCACAAGAAATATGTACATCGCAGCCTCTTATAATGTTAAGTCTTCTATCCTTGCAATGTGCATAGAGGAGAGGAAGACATATTTTAATATCTTCTTTTTCCCCACTTGAAACTTTGTATGAGAAGTTTAAAAATTATAGCTCCCTCACTTTAGTTCATTTACCATTAGAATTATAGCTATAAAGTAATAATTTTACATATAAATCTCAAATTAAAATAATAAAATATTGTTTTAATTTTTTAAACCTTAACCTTAACTTCTCATTATTAACTCGCTACCAAAGTGACGAAAAATGCGCCATGAGCTAAGACTAGATCCAGAGGCCACAAACACTTGTAGGGGGTAATAAAATATGCTAGAGAACATTGTGCAACCACTGGAATTGATTAACTATGATACTTTTAGTAACTTCATTTGTAACTGGGGCCAGTTGGTAGACCATTTTAAAAATATATATTTTTGTGCCATGACAATAAAACTTACCCGATAGACTCAAAATTGGAACTGGAACATCCTGGTAGAATGTTGAAACTTTTCAATTCTCTAGAATTAGTTATTAGAGTCATTTGACCCCTATTTAACACACACCCTTAGAAACACTGAAACATTAAAATTAGGCCCAAAACTCATATGATTGGCATAAAATCAAAACTAAAGGTAGCTTATACATACTAAAGATTCTCTACCAAATGGTTTTTGAAGACAAGCTCTAGATTACAATATTTTAATGCCAGTATTTTTGGGCTAGCCTGCTGCTTCGAGGTCTAAAAATTAGGGTTCTTAGCCAATTTGAAGGTCATTCTACTTAGGAAATGGGGCACAAAAACAAGTGCCAACAACTAGCACCACCATGAATATCACTACTACAAGGTAACCATAAATAATAGCTACTTGATCTATTGCATTTCACATCACATTTGTCATTAGCATAAAAGGGTAAGAATTTAAAATTTAGGTCAACATCAAAAGACATGGATGGAAGCAAACTTCCATCATAAAATGGAACGGTTTCATGCTTGTTGACCTCTTCATGCAAGTTGAGGAAAAAGGAGAACTCCTCCAACTCACATGGAAAAGACAAGTGTGCTTGACTGCACTACTAATTAACAAAAGAATACACATCTTCATGCAAATCAAACTTGAAAAAATCTAATTGTAGTATACCTTCAAACCAAGCTGCAACATGTTAATCTTTAACTTGGCATTCATGTTGTTGCTCAATGTCATTTTCAACTTCATGCTAGGCCCAAACAAATCACTCAAATTCACATGGGACACCATCATCCATAGAAATATAAACTTGACATTCATCACAAAGGAAAGTTTCATAATCACAATTGTCAAACTCTTGGATAATGTGCAACCAACATACACTACTTTCACAAGTGCTGGAATAGTCACCAATATTTGAATCACAAACATAGTTCAATTTAAAATTCAAACCACTAGTGCACACAAATCAATACCATGAGACACCTTATGTGAAGAACTAAGATCTTCCAATTGTCTCTTAGTTTCATGCTCACTCTTCCAATCTATTGTGTCATATATATTGTTGCCAACAAGTTGATGACATGCTTCTTCTGCATTCAATTTTGGTTCATTTTCTTTTTTCCTATTCAAAGCACAATTAGCATGGGGAAGATAACAAACTTTGCACCAAAAGAATAGGTTCTCATAAGCATCCATATGATCATCATATTCACTCTCTTCAAAGGAAAACTCTTCATACTAAAAAATTATGACTACACTAACACTTACCTTTAATCAATTATCATCAATTATAGCCACCTCTTTATCATCAACATGCAAACAATTAGGATCAACTTCATAATTATTTAATGGAACAAAAGAGGGTAGCTCATATCAAATAATCAATAAGTTTCTTTCTCACTTTGAACATCACAAACTTGTGCACTAGCAACATAATCAACTTCAGAAGTTGATTCAACTAGCTACTCACTCACTCACATGCCTTCCTCTTTGTTCAACAAGCCACATACCTCATTATCACACTAGAGAACATCATTAGTTTCATTATTATCATCTTCACTTGTTGACTCATCCAACTGAAGGTAAGTGCCCATGTTGTCCTCATCATTAGCATCATTTTCATATAGCACTACACTATTACCAATTTCAATCCTATTGGCCACACTGTCAAACTAATTTGAAGTTGCATCTATTCCATCAACATCACCATCATCCATGAAAAATCCCTCAAATTGGAAATCAATGCATACACCATTAACTATCTTAGACTGGTTGTCATCAAATGCATGCACATCATTGTCATCATTGACCTTAGGCTAAGAAACAATTGGCAAAGCAACATCACCAAATGACATTGCATCACACTATTTTTCCCTTTCAATTATAGACCCAATCTAACTTGTTGTTTTACTACTCTGCCACTAGTTCATTTCTAACAACAATTACCTTTGGGGACATCAGTTTAGCAATATATTCATTTCTCATTCAAACTAATGCATCAAGGCATAAGTAAGCCTGCCGTAAACTAACATGTTTCAAGTCTTCCAACACTAAACTCAACCCATCTTTGTATGGCCCATAAAACATACAAGTGCATGTTGGGATGGAAGGTTTCAAAGCAATCAAAATTTTAGACAATGCAATAGCAAACATATGGCTAAAATCCATGCTAGATTTACCCTCACAATTTTTTATATTTGCCAATTCTTGGACAAGAACAAAAGGGTCCAGACCACTAGTAAACTCCTCAAATGCAGCCACCAAGTCATTCCAAGAAGAAAAGTGATGCTAAAAAAACCACAAAGCCACTGTTGAACAAATCAAGATGTTGAGAGGGGGGTGAATCAACATATATAAAGATTTATCCACTTCATTTGCAGATCAAATAAAATTTTTTAGAGAACATAAAGTAAAGTATGCACCACATTAAATAACACTAACTTTTTTTAGGGCTACAACCCAAGGAAGCTACTACTCCTTTCTGACTTTGTTTTAGGGATACAACCAAAGGAAGTTATTAGTCCCTTCTGACTTGTACACTAGGGTTACAACCTTAGAACAAGATACAAATACTTGCTAAGTACACTCAATGTCTAATAGTAGGATACATGAAAATTACAATGAAAATAGGAACCTAAACTATTGTGAAAGAAGCACCTAACTTATGCCGATATCGCAATCCCTCTTTCCTACACAATTACTCCATCATACTGACTTCACACACTTCATCCTTGATATTCATCTCTCTCATTCACACACTTCACAAATGACTTTTCTCTTCTAAATATACCCTTTGCAACAACTCAAATCCTCAATTAGGTTGGCACCAAAAAGACCTTTAGATGAAACATGTAATATTGTATGGGTTAGCTTAGAACAATCAAATTTTGAGTTGTGGATCACTTCACATTGTATAATAGGATCAAATACATCATAACACATCATTCAATGCCAAATTAATTAAATAAAATCATCCATAATCAAAGGGAAGCTAGACTGTCGACCTTGACAATAGCAACACTTCTAATTGTCCATCTTTGCATCACCGAGGAGACAACAAAAAACATCATGTAGACCAAGATATAAGAAATGTACCTTATCAACACTATCCTTACACCCTTCAACTAAAATATATGATCATTATGTGCATCCACATAGATGAAACATGTTGAACTGATGAAAACAGAGTATTCCAGACTAACTGTAACACATCAAAACATTGCATATTATATTGCAGACTGCCAAAACATCTAAAAATCATATAGATGCACTCATAAACTACTATGAACATATCCCCAAAACCATATATCCATATCTATCACTATAGGGGAATGAAGAGCATTCCATCAATCCTTCATCATTGCTTTAATCTGCCATAACATAGGTTGAAACTTTGTTGCTTATAACTTTTACTGCTGAAGGTTTCATGACTTAAAATATTGGATATAACATCTCCATATGCCAACCAAATTATATTCTAAAAAACAAGACTAAATATTTCTCTATGAAGGAATGCGGACCAAAACACTATGACTTTGCCTTAGAGTGTACACTGTAAATGCCTTAGCAAAACTTCTACCACTTATCTCTGAGTGTGGTACACCAAAATTGTAAGATATCATTTTAGACATATAAGAAACATGTTAAAACATGTGTAATTACCTCTACATCATCAAAATGATTAC
This sequence comes from Cunninghamia lanceolata, assembly GCA_027924645.1. NCBI lineage: Eukaryota > Viridiplantae > Streptophyta > Pinopsida > Cupressales > Cupressaceae > Cunninghamia > Cunninghamia lanceolata. Next base: position 9,874,676 of record BSBN01001054.1, read on the forward strand.
CATTCTTATACCTAGAGAATTTCTCTCCATCTGTTGGGTCTTCCAGACTAACCTGCCTTAAACATGTTGACCTCAACTCTCTAACTGAGTCAAACCATCTCTCTCAAATCTTCCACTATATCAATCATGCTAACCCTATGTCAAACCATCTCTATCAAATCTTCCACTATCCATTAACTTATCTTGAACTTCTATACAAGTATGTCCTCAAGTTGACACATATAGAGTTGACATTAGTGACAACACATATTGCAAACAATCTCTCCCTTTGTCATTGATGGAAACAATCATTTATCTACAAGTCCTCTCTCCCAGCTGATAAGATAATCATCATCATACTCTCCCCCTTTGACATCAATGACAAAGGGTAAAATATCTTCTACTTATAACAACCCAAAAACTATATGTACTCCCCCTTACTATATGATTTTTATAAACAACACCCACCTTGAGATGAAGATGCCCAAAAGCTAATTCCATGTACATAGTTTTTCATCAAAATTGACACTACAAGCCTCCACAATTCTATACAAAACCAAATTTGTCTTATGTTCAATACTGTTACAACTCATTTGGAGGATAGGATGCTTTTGTAAATTATCTTGAGTTGAGAAAGAGTGGATACCTAGTTTACCTTTTTTGAGGAAAGGATATGATTCTGACATTCAAACTACATACATAAGTCCTCAGCCTCATCTATACTTCTTATAACCTTCATTTTTTTTCTCAATCTTTTCAACTTCTAGCAACCTAGATAATGAACCAAGTTACAAGTTGACTACTTCCCTCAGTTGAGGATCAAATGTTTCTTTATATGTTCTCTCTGGTCCTAAAGCTATGACATCTGTGCATGAATATTTTCAATTTGTACCCTGGTTAATCCATCCTTGTCTTTTAACAAGTCATATACTTCAGCCAATTTAGAGATTTGTGACTTAATGGAGTCAATCAAATCTTTGGTGTTCTTAGTGGAATTAGGCCACTTCAAGGAGGATAGATATAAAGTAGTGGCTTCATCAATGCATCCCTTAAACTTCTTCAGATTTTATTGTAGTTTATTATGTGCATTGTCACACTTATCAAATATCACAGCCAACCTTTTATTATTTATCTTCTTTAATGCCTCGTTTTCTACTTTTTGTTCAACATGAGAAGAATGATCCTTAAAAGAATTCATTAATAGCTTTAACTTTTGTTCCAGAGGCAGAGAGGAGTCAATGATTACCTCTAATAATCCTTCCTAAATCAGCTTCATTGTATCTTCAACTAAATTGGTCTTCTTCAAGTTTTCTTGTAACAACTCCTTTCTTGCAAAAGCATGCAGGATGTCACTAATTTTTAGCTTATGGAGGGGTGAAATATTTAACAAATCTACTTGCCACTCATTAATGGGAATTTGTAGAAGCTAAGGTGTGACCATAGGTTGAAACTATATTTGTAAATTTAATAGGTCCTTGAATGAGTCTGATCCTAAAGAACTCTAACCTATATCCATAGAAGTATCCTCAACATTCTCATCTTGCTTCCTTTCTATTTCATCTTGAATATTCTCATTTTGTTTCTCCTCAAGGTTATCCTCTATTTTTTTCATCTTTCCCTACATTCTCTAGAGGAGGATTTTCAATTCTACACCAGAATTAGTATTCTTCAGAGGGGGTACATTCACTTCATCTTGATCTCCTGATCTCTATGCTTCTGTGTTTTCTAGAGGAGGTGTACCCACGTTACTTTGATCCTTTGCATTTTGTGTTTCAATTTTTTCTAGAGGATTAGTCTCCTTTTTTTTCTTATCATCTTTCTCAGTCATATCACCACTTTCCACATTATCTTCAAAGACTAAAAAATCTATATCATCAGATATATCCTCAATAATCACCTCAACATTCTTCATCTCTTCAAGAATTTTGGTAGTTTTCTCTAATGTTTCCTTTTCCAATCTTTCTATTTCTTCCTTCTCCTTTCCCATAAAATATTTATTCTTCTTTTTGTTCAAAATTCTTTGCTTGTTTTTGAGATACTTTAATCTTTTCTTCAGTAAAGATGAATGGACCAACCTTTTCAGCAACTTGTTTCCTAATCTCAGCCTCTTTGTCATGGCTTCATTCCTCTTATTGGTAAGTATGTCTACAAGACTTGTAGGAAGTTGATCAATAATCTAAATTAGGGCTATATCGAATCCCATCATGTACATAACTATGGCCTTCACAATTCTGGCTTTGTCAGCAAGTGGAATTTCATCATAGAGATCTACAACTCCTTTTAATGCACCATGCTTTGCAATTGTATTATAGTAGCCTCAAGCTATAGAGGCACATGTTCAGATACTTCTAAAGGAGCCTTCTTTGATTTCTTTATCTTTCCTTTTCCTTTAGATGTTCCTTCCTCCTCTCCTTGCCTTGTTCTTTTCTTCAATATAAAGGCTTTCTTTTCTTCCTCTTCATCCTCTTCATCATCCTCAACATTCACCAGATTTATCTTTCCCCTCTTTGCTTGTACCTTAGGCCTTGATTTCTTCTTTTCACCAGTCTTGGCTTATACTAGTGTTTTAGTAGCAATTCTCCCACTGCTTGGAGATGTTTGAACTTGTCTGGAAGGTTTAGGCGAGGTTACAGTGGCAAATGTAGACCTACTTGTCCTTCAAGGAGTAGGTGTGGCAGAGGTATTTGGTGTTTCTTCCACAAGACCCTTAAGATTATTTAACATCCCTTCCAATTTTGTTTTCATCTTCTTTGCCTTCTCTTCTACCTCCTTCCCGCTTCTCTTGTTGGTTATTTCTTCATAGGTCCCAAGTCTCTCAGTAGTAGGATCCTTAGGTTTGTTGAGAAAGATATCAGCATATCCAATCAAATCAGGTCCAGAGACCTCATAAGGCAATGTGGTTATCTAGAAAGTCCTTGGTTCTATTGCCTCCACATAGCAATTGTTCTTATCCACCATGAAAGTTATATCGTTCTTGTATTTTTCTACAACTTTTGATGGTATCCTCTCCCTTAATTATATTTCATCTTGGAAATTCTTAAAGAATCCTGAATACATAGTGTTGCATTGTTTTTCTATCTACAAAACTCTGCATGTGATCTCTAATCTACTGTCTAATAGGGATATCTCTTCTCCAGACTACATTTTTCATGTCAGGCAATTCTTTCAAGAAATAAAACATGAGACAAACAATTAGACAACCATACCGAAAGTGATAACATGTCTCCTATGTTCTCTTCAGATTATCCAATAGTTGTTGTCTCAACAGCTCACAGAGATCATAGTATTTTCCTTCCTTAACCATCTAATGTGTAGTGTAGATGGCAATTACAGTAGCAAAACCTTCTATGTTGGTGTAATACTTTATATGCAATGGCCATTGTGGTATACTAGACCCCTAGGTTAGTGATATCATCCACTGTTAGGGTTCTTTTGTCAAACTTTGCACTAATGAGATTCATAACCACCTCATTCTTCACAACCTTTAGTACTGGCATAGGTCCAGAGGAGCACAATCTAGTCACAACTTTAATGTCTTCTATTGTAATCATATATGGTTGATCAAGACAAAGGAATTCATCATGAATCCAACTCAAAACAACTCTTACCCAATCATCCTCATAACAAAAATTAGGAAAACCCTTCCATACATCTAAGCATTTAGCCTCAACATTTGCATATTCCATTTTTAGCTAAAAATCATCACCCAAGAGATGATCTTTCCTTAATTGTTACATCTTCAAATGGTTGTATTCATTTAGTTGTGTTTGGAGGTATATGTGGACATCCTCTATATGCACTACATTGATGGGAATGCAGGAAAATGCTCCATCCTTATCAGTTTCAATGGATTTGTATTAATGCTTCTTAAATTTTATCTTTGGTTTCTCCACAATATCAACTACTACCAGTGTTGCGTTGATAATTCTTTCAGAAAACTAGGATTTAACAAGCAAATTTGAAGAATACCTGATAATGTTGTTGTTAGGGTTTGCACACAAGCTCCGCTGAAAACCTTCTACTCTTCTTTGGCTCTCAAACACACTTGAATTCACTCAAATGAGATCAAATTTGATCAAGTAATGACTAAATAGGCTTCTCACCAATGCTAGCTACTCTACATTAATTGCAATCTTTATTCTTGTCATAATAAACTTTTTACTATATAGAGATCTATGAATATTCAACAATCCTCCACAAAGAGTCCATTTTCTCTAGAAATTTGATCAAACATCATCATATCATCAACCAAACATATCCATATCACTTCTAGCCATTATGATGAAGATTTCAGCGTCTTATGCATTCAAGGGTTTTGAAAATATTTGTAGTTGCAACTCCCCTTGACTCAATACTTCCTTTTTTAGTTACTGAAAGATCCATCTACACCAGGTAAGGGTACAGATCCTTCCTTTTCTTCACTTTCTTGCTTCTTCTTCCATATCTTGCCCATTTCCTTCTTTTCCTAGACAATGTCAATTTTCTTTTGAGGAAGAGGTCTTACATTCTTTCCCTTGTAGAACCTTGCAATGTGTCTTGATTTATTGCAATTGTAGCAGGTGGTATTGGATTGCGGAGCTAACCACCTCTTATTACATTAGATCTACAATCAGCAACCTTATGACCATACTTGTTACATGTGTAACAATAACCATATAAGGATTACGAGGTCATAGAATTATTCTTATGCATGAAACCATTCCTCATCACTTTACTTCTGCATTCATTAGCCTTATGACCAATTTTGTTGCAGGCATAGAACTGACTATGAAATAATTAAAAGTTCATAGCATTGTACCTTGGAGGCCTCAATAAATTATGATTCATCTTTCTTCTACATTCAACAGCCTTGTGACCAATCTTATTGCAAGTATACTAATTACCATTGGAATTTTTAGAGTAACTGGTAGGAGTAGTTTGCTTATGAGCAGGCTTTCTGAGGTTCTTGTTCTTATTCCAGAAGTTATTCTTTCTTTGTCTCTAGGTAGAGATGAATTCATCTTCTTTTGTATCTCTAGAGGCATTCTTCTTGGGACCTTTAGTTCAATCTTTTTCTTCCTTTATTTTAGACTTTCCTTCTGCTTTGAAGTTATCCTTTCTTTCTTCCATTTTCTTGGATTCATCATGTGACTTCATTTTTCTTCTCATTCTTTTCTTCAAACATGTTTATTTTAGAGATTTCTCCTATTCCAAAGACAAGACCACATTTGTCCTTATGTGATTTCTGATAATTGAGTATTTCATTAAGGAGATCACTGCCACCTTTGAGTTTTAAGCTTTTGTCTATCTTCTCTTTTGCTTCTTCCACTTATTTTCTTATATTGATAACTTCTTCCTAAATTTTTGAACATTCAACTGCTTTCTCATTGAGTTTCATATTTAGGTAGTCTTCAGTCCTCTTTCCTTCTTCAACCATGATTTTCAAACTAGAGATCATATCTTCTACCTCATTGAGTTTAATGTCACATCCTCTTTGTTCTTCTATCTGAGCTTTTAGTTTGCCAATTTTTGCTTTTGATTATTTAGCTTGTGTCTTCCATTTTACAATTATCCACTTTGATTTTTCAAGCATCACCTCATATTCCCAGTTTAGATCTCTTGCTTCATCTAGATCCTCAAGGGATGACTAGAGGTCTCCTTCAAGTTCTACTTCATCTAGGTTGAGGTCCCAACCTTTAGTTTCCACTGCTTCTAGATATGATTCCAGAGTAAACACATCATTAGACATAGCTTTAGATTCCACGTGTTCAAATGCATAATCTACCTCAGTTGTTAAGCTGTTCAAAGGTACTTGGCTCTGATACCAATTATTGAACTCACCAAGATGCTGAGAGGAGTGGTGAATCAGCATATACAAAAATTTAACTACTTCATTTGTAGATCAAATCAAATTACTTAGAGAATAGAAAGTAAAGAATGTACCACATTAAATAACACAATAACACCAAGATTTTTATGTGGAAATCCCAATGAGAGAAAAACCACAGTGAGGATTATCTCAGAATATAATATGCTCATTGTTTTAAAAGATTACAACTCTGTTTTAGGGCTACAATCCAAGGAAGCTAATACTCCCTACTGACTTATAAACTAAGGCTACAACCTTAGAACAAGATACAAAGACCTTCTGAGGAGACTCATTGTTTGATAGTAGGATACATGAAAATTACAATGAAAACAAGAACCTGAACTACTATAAAAGAAGCATCTGACTTATGTTGATGTTGCAGTCCCCTTTTTCTGCACAATTACTCCATCATACTAACTTCACACACTTCATCCTTGGTATTCATCTCTCTCATTCACACCCTTCATTGATGACATTGTTCTTCTATATATTGTTGAAATGTGTGAGACAACTGAGAGGGGGAGGGGAGTGAATCAGTTATAACAAAAACTTTAAAACCATCAACACATAAACCACTCAATCATTGTTATTATAAATTAACCATGAAAGCATGAAATCAAAACCTAAACAAATTCACACATGAGACACCAGATTTTGTATGTGGAAAACCTAATAAGAGAGAAACCATGGTGAGTGTTAGCTCACATTATAAATGATATATCAAAATTTACAACAAGGTTCACTATTAGAGGCTCACTGCCAATGGGGCTTACTACCTAGAATGCTCACTACAAAAGAAGTAGCTCACTGCCAATGGGTTGGTCAACTTAGATAGTAGCATCTACACTATGCCAAGGTTTAGTTCCATTGAAGCACAATAAATTTCCTCTACTCTACTTTACTTTTTCACTTCGCACTTACCTTTGCATCTTTTCATCTACACACCTCATTCATGACTTCATTACATGTATTTATACAATTCATCAACCTTGGAATGAACATCAAGGTTGGCATTACAATCATCAACCATTAGAATAATTTCCAAGGTCGGCATGCATACATATTTAGCCAATATTCAAATTACGTCTTTGCTTAAATGGTTTAGGGAGAGGATAAATGAATGTATACCACACCAAGCCTTAGCTAGGACTCAAACGCAATCTTCCACATAGGAACACACTTTACAAACTTTGAAGCATAACTGCAAGTAGTGAAAACAAGCAAGTTGGCTAAAACTAGTGTTAACACTAAGTCCTTTAGGAACATGCTTCATGCACATTCTGGATTACACTTTGCACACAAATCAAAAGGAAAGAACACAATCTAGAGACATCCACAAGCATGTTGCAATCACCAAGAACATTCGTACAACCTCTAAAGTACTTTATCCATAAGATTCTTCAAACCAGAGCACTTGAACATTACTGTTAGCCACTATCATAAAGGAAAGGTCGCTTGTGGAGCACTAAATCATGAACCATTTAAAATGAAGGCACATAACATCATTAGAAACTTAATTCTAGAACCATAGACTGTAAAACTTAAATGCAGAGAAATGTGGAGCAGAATACATTCTCCTTGTCACCATTAAATACATAGAAAAAATAGTTTTTACTCTGGTGAACAGAACTCACTCCAATCTTCACACTAGAGGCTCAAACTTGAATCATAGAAACAATAGACATTCCTTAACATAAATTCCAAACCACAGCCTAAGATATTCAATTTACAAGATATACAGAAAAAAAACACTATACTATTCTTCTCAGATACTTGCTCAAACTTATCCAAATAATTTCCTTAGATGTTCACCTTAGGTGTTGACATCAATGACAACACTTACTTCTCATACTTGCAACAATCTCTCTCTTTGTCATTAATGGTGACACTTGATGTGAAAAACCATCAAGACATACAATCTTGCTTTGCTTCTTTTCTCCCCCTTACTTGATGCTTTCTCTGACTGCAACTTTCTTCTTAGGTTTTTCACAAGATCTTCTCCCCCCCTTTAAAATCAATGAAAAAGGGTACCAAACCTTTTCTTTCTTATTATTGCACACCTCCCCCTATCATCAACATTGCAACACTTATTGCTCTTAATCAGAAAATCATATCAACAACATCTACCAGCTCCCCCTGAGAGGTAGCCTACAAAACATCAATCCAAATCAAAGAATGAGACTTTGAGCACCACTGGACTGATGCATTTCCTATGCATTTTAGTTTAGAGTGGGAGGGGTGAGAACCCCTACCTTCTCCCTAAGACACTCAAAAGTATCCTTAGGTAGAGGCTTAGTGAAGCTATCTACAATATGATCCTTTATAGACACATACTCCATCTTTAATTCATTCTCTTATACCTTTTCTCTCAGAAAGTGATACTTTATTGATATATACTTTATTTTTGAGTGCATCACTGGATTCATAGAAATGTTTAAGCACTTGAATTGTCATAGAAGATTGAAATTGGTTCTTCATACACAACTATTATGTCCTTCAATGTTTGCTTCATCCAAAGCACTTGAGTGCAACAACATGCTACAACCATATATTATGCTTCTATAGTAGACAACGAAATTGATTCTTTCTTCTTGCTCAGCTATGACACTAATCTATTACACAAGAGGAAAGCACCTCCACTTGTACTTTTCTGTCATCAGCATCTCCATCCCAATCTACATCTGTATAAGCACTAAGAGTGAATTCAGTATCTTTGGGATACCACAGTTCATGATCCTCTTGACTGCCATCACATATGACTCTTTGTGATATTCTTGAAATCTTTCCACAAGATAGATTGCATGCATTATGTCAGGTCTAGTATGGGTTAGATAAAGTAGTCCTCCAATCATAGACCTATACTTTTTCTGATAAGTCTTAGGTGATTCATCATTCTTTCTTAGCTTGCAACCAATTACCATAGGAGTACATACTAGCTTAGAATCCTCCATTCCAAACTTCTTCAACAATTCTTTCACATACTTGGACTGAGAAATAAAAATTTCTTTTTCTGATTGAGTAATTTGCAGTGCTAGAAAGAAATTCATTTCACCAAACATAGACATCTCAAAGTCCTTTTACATTTCCTCTGCAAATTTCTTACACATTCCTTCATTGCCTCTAAATATAATATCACCAACAAAGACCACAACAATCAGAATTTGATCATGATTAATTTGAAGTAGAGATTACTATCTACAGTGCCTTTATTGAACCCTAATTGCATCAAATACTTGTCCAACCTTGCATAACAGGCTTTGGGAGCTTGCTTGATTCCATATAGGGCTTTCTTCAATCTGCATACTATGTCACCTTGGTTTGATGATTGAAATCATTCTAGTTGTTCAATGTAAACCTCTTCTTCCGGCTCTCCATTCAACAATACAAACTTTACATCCATATGATACACCTTGAAATCTTTGTGTGCTACAAATACCAGAAACATTCTTATTTCTTCAATCCTTGCCATGAGAGCATAAGTCTCCTCAAAGTCTATACCTTCAATTTGAGAATATCTTTTGCATACCAGCCTTGCTTTGTTTCTTACAACTTCTCCATTTTCATTCATCTTGTTTATGAAAACCCATTTGGTTCCAATCACATTGTTATTAATAGGTCTAGGGACCAATTCCCAAGTTTGATTCTTCTCTATTTGCATCAGCTCTTTTTCCATGTCTTTTACCCAACTTTCATCTTAGCAGGCTTCATTTACATTTTTAGGTTCAATCTGTGAAAGCAAACAATAGTTCACCTATTCCTTTGTAGCTATTTTCCCTATTAATACCCCTTTTCTTTTATCACCAATTATCTGATTTTCATAATGATTAATCCTTACATACCTGGGAGTCTTAGCAACACTTTCCAGAGCCTTTTCTTTTTCATCTTGACTGTCCTTTTGTTCCACCTTTTCTTCATTGACTGTAACAATATGTTCATCTGATACATAACCACTTAGATCTAATGTTATTTCCCTATCTTCATCAACCTTCACATTAACACTCTCAATGACCTTCCTCAATATCTTATTGTAGCACTGGTAGGCCTTACTCTTAGTAGAGTATCCAAGGAAAATTCCTTCATCACACCTAGCATCAAACTTGCCCAACCCTTCATCTCTTCTGACATAACATTTTATTCCAAAAACTTTGAAATATTTCACTATGGGAACTCTTCCATACCACAATTCATAAGGAGTTTTAGTACCATTAGCTTTGACTTGGACTCTGTTTTGAATGTTCACAACATTATGTATAGCTTCTCTCCAATACAATTCCAGTAGGTTAGCCTCCATCATCATTGACCTAGCAACCTCTTGAACTGTCATGTTCTTTCTTTCAACAACTCCATTCTACTTAGGAGTCCTAGGAGCAAACAATTGTCTCTTTATCCCATGCTCTTCACAGAAAATGTTGAATTCATTTGATGTAAACTCACCTCCTCTATCAGACCTTAAGCATTTGATCCTCAATTCTAACTCATTCTCAACCATTGTCTTCAAAGCTTTGAATTTGTCTAGGGCTTTTGATTTCTCTTTAGAAAAGTGATCCATGGCATCCTAGAATAATCATCAATAAGCAACATAAAGTACATGTCTCCATGTTGACTTCTTGTTCTTGTAGGACCACACAGATCTGTATTCACCAGCTCAAGCAGTCTAGCAAAAAATTGTTCTTTGCTCCTGAAACTTGTCCTTGTTTATTTCCCTAATTGACATCCCTTGCATATAGTTTTAGCAATCTTTACAAGCTTAGGCAGATCTCTCATAGCTTGTACTAAGCTTATCTTCACCAAGTTGTCAATTTTATTGATATGCCGCATCCTTCTATGCCACAACCAATTCTCATCTGTCTGAGCCAACAAACAACAATTATCAGTTCCTCTCAAGTGATAAGCATTACCTTTAGTCTTCTTACCAGTTGCAATCACCATTTCAGAGATTTCCATGATCTTGCATCCATTGTCTTTGAATCTCATATCATATTCTTTGTCACACATCTAACCCACACTTAAAAGATTATGCTTTAAACCCTTCACATATAGAACATCATCTGTGTTATGCTTACCATCAAAAGAAATAGACCCTCTTCCACAAATCTTACCAGCTGCATTATCCCCAAACCTAACCAATCCTCCATCATACCTTTCTAGACTTACAAACTTTGTTTTATCACCGGTCATGTGATGTGAACATCCATTGTCAATAATCCATTCATCGTTATATTTCTCAACCTGGATAGACAAAGCACTTTCTTCCACTGGTTTTTATTCCTTCACACAGGTAGCAAGATTAGTAGACATAGGTTCTTCTTTAGTAGAAATAAACAAGCATTCATTTTCACTAGTACTATTATCATGATCAGACTCATCATTTGTTACACCATCATCATCAAGATCTCTAACATAATAGCATTTCTATATAATCCTAGGTCTATTTTCAAATTTCTTCTTACCTCTCTCAATTCTCTCCAAACACTTGGAGGCATAGTGACCAATCTTACCACAAGAAAAGCATTTGAATGGTAATTTGCCTTTGAACTTGCTAGTACCTCTTTGCATTTTGTCCACAAAGTTGGCTTCAACCTCATCAAGGTCATCATCAGATTCTATAGCATATTTCTGAGATCTTGAAGTTTTTTTCTAAAGTGCTGGATTTGAAAGAAGTCTTAGTCTTTGGCAGAGCATCACCAAACTCTCTCATCTCAAAAGATGTAAGCTTCCCAAGCAACTAATCTTTTGTAACCTTGTTCACACTCATAACTTCTTCAATTGGTAACATCTTGTGATTATAGGATTTAGGCAATGATCTAAGAATATTTGGGACAACCTCATCCTCATTAATAGTTTCTCCAAGGCCTTTGATTCCATTGACAATTTCATCAACCTTTTGCATGTAGATTGTTATGTTCTCATCATCACTCAACTTCAGGGCTTCATAATTGGCCTTCAGATTTTGTAATTTTGCACTCTTTATAGAATCATCTCCTTCATACTTTTTTTAGCTTATCCCAAATCCCATGAGTGGTTTCCAGATCCATAACCTCACTAACTCAATATTAGATAGGGCATTTAACAAAGCATCTCTAGATTTTCCATTCAGCTCATACTATTTGACATTAGCTTCATCTGATGGACCATTTTCAGGAATAGTATACTTTTTCTCTGCCATCTTACAAACACCATAACCAAGAGAAATGAGATGAATTTTAATTCATACATTCCATAGAGCATAGTCCATCCCATCAAATTGTAGAGACTCTTTCTTGTGCACCATCCCGGATCTATCTCGAGCTATTAGGCTCTTTTCTAAGGAACCCTCACTCTAATACCAATTGTTGAAATGTGCGAGACAACTGAGGGAGGGGGGGTGAATTAGTTGTAACAAAAACTTTAAATCCATCAACACATAAAACACTTAATCACTGTTATTGTAAATTAACCATGAATGCATAAAATTAGAACTTAAACACATTCAACACATTCAACACCATATTTTTTACATGGAAAACCCAATAAGGGAAAAACCACGGTGAGTGTTAGCTCACAATATAAATGATATATCAAAATTTAGAACAAGGCTCACTGCTAATGGAGCTCACTGTCTAGAATTCTCCCTACAAAAGAAGCGGCTCATTGCCAATGGGTTGCTGAACTGAGATACTAGCATCTACACTATGCCAAGGTTCAGTGGATTGAAGCGCAATAAATTTCCTCTTCTCTTCTTTATTTTTTCACTTCACACTTATCTTCACATCTTTTCATCCACACACCTCATTCACGACTTCATTACATGTATTTATACAATGCATCAACCTTAGAATGAACATCAAGGTTGACACTACAATCATCAACCATTGGAAGAATCTCCAAGGTCAGCATGCATACATATTTAGCCAATATTTAAATTAGGTCTAGACCTAAACTAATTAGGGAGAGGAGAAATGAATGTGGACCACGCTAAGCCTTAGCTGGGGCTCAAATGCAATCTTCCACATAGCAACATGCTTTACAAACTTTGAAGCATAACTGCAAGTAGTGAAAACAACCAAGTCGGCTAAAATTGGTGTTAACACTAAGTCCTTTAGGAACACACTTCATGCACAATCTAGATTACACTTTGTAGATGAATCAAAAGGCAGGAACATGATCTAGAGACATCCACAAGCATGTTGCACTAACCAAGAACATCTGCACAACCTCTAAAGCACTTTATCCATAAGATTCTTCAAACCAGAGCACTTGAACATTACTATTGGCCACTGTCATAAAGGGAAGGTCTCTTCCGGAGTACTAAATCACAAACCATTTGAACTAAAGGCACATAACATCATTACAAACTTAATTCTAGAACTTTAGACTATAAAACTTAAATGCAAAAAAAAGTGGAGCAGAATACGTTCTCCCTGTCACCATTAAATACACAAAAAAATAGTTTTTACTCTGGTGAATAGAACTCAGTCAAATAGTCACACTAGAGGCTCAAACTTGAAATATAGCAACTATAGACATCCCTTAACATAACTTTAAAGCCACATATTAAGATATTCAATTTATAGGATATGCAAAGCAAAACACTATACTATTCTTCTCAGACTTATTCAAATAATTTCATTAGATGCTGACCTTAGGTGTTGACATCAATGACAATACTTACGTCTCATACTTGTAACATATATGCCCTCTGCAACAACTGAAATCCTTAATTAGGTCAGCACCAAAAAGACCTTTAGATGAAACATGTAATATTTTTTGGGTCAGCTTAGAACAAATACATTTTAAGTTGTGGATCACTTCACATTGTATAATAGGATCAAATACATCATAACGAATTCTACAAGGCTAAATTAATTAAACATGATCATCCACAATTGAAGGGAAGCTAGACTATCAACCTGAACAAAAACACTTCTAACTGTCCATCTTTGCATTACCGGGGAGACAACAAAAACATCATGCAGACCAAGATATGAGCAATGAACCTTATCAACACTATCCTTACACCCTTCACCTAAAATATCTGATCATTATGTGCATCCGCAAAGAAGAAACATGTTGAACTGATTAAAACAGAGCATTCCAGACTAATTGTAACACACCAAAACTTGGGATATTGCATTGCAGACCACCAAAACATCTAAAACTCATCTGGATGCACTCATACACTACTTTGACAATATGTCCAAAACCCAACAACCATATCTATCACTACAGAGGAATGCAGAGCAGTCCATCAATCCTTTATCATTGCTTTACTCTACCAGAACACAAGTCAGAACTCTGTCACTTATAAATTTTACTACGAAAGGTTTCATTACTTGAAATATTGGATATAACATCTCCATATTCCAACCAACTTATCTTCTGAACTGCAAGACTAAATCTTTCTCTGCAGAGGAATACATACGAAAACACTATGACTCTACCTTAGAGTGTACAATGTAAATGCCTTAGCAAAACTTTTTCCACTTATCTCTGAGTGGGGTACACTAAAATGGTAAGATATCATTGTAGACATATAAGAAACATGTTAGAACATGTGTAGTCACCTCTGCATCGTCAGATTAATTACCATTCTTATACCTAGACAATTTCTCTCCATCTATTAGGTCTTCCGAACTGACCTACCTTAAACATGTTGACCTCAAGTCTCTAACTGAGTCAAACCATCTCTTTCAAATCTTCGATTGTATTAGTCATGCTAGCCTTGTGTCAAACCATATCTCTCAAATCTTCCACTGTGCATTAACTTATCTTCAACTTCTATACAAGTATGTCCTCAAGTTGACACATATAGAGTTGACATCAATGACAACACATATTGCCAACAACCACTTTTGTGTAAATCCACATAATGATCTACTAAATAACCTCATCCACATGTCTTCATTCTCAAATTGAAATTTTTCCATGAAATCTAAAATGCAGTGACATGTGCCTCCCCATCATAAGAATCACACCCATCAAAGATAGGCATCTGATAATATATCTTCTTGGGCATGGATTGATTTTCATAATCAACCCATGAAATGTCAAGATGCTTGTATGTAGTTTCATTAGGGATGGGATGAGGCTAAAAATATGAGCTATTGGTGAAAGTAGGATGAGCACCATATTGAACCTTGTACTCTTGTAACTTAATTTAGTTTTATATTTCCTTCTCTTGTTACAAGAATGATTCAAGCAGGTGATTTCTTTTTTCAATTTCATGTTGTAGCCTAGTGTCATGCCCACATTTCCCATTTGGTCATGACATGCAACACATGTGTCATGTGGTCATGACACGAAATATAAAAAAAAAATCCACGCATCCCTAGAAACCCCTTCACACATGTCAGCGTACTTGGTGGCAATACACATAAGGTGTAAATATGTCAATCAAATGTGGAGTAATGTGATCACATGCGCATTCTCCTATGTGATTAAAGACAACTAAGGGGCTCAATGCGACACGAGAAGTATCATCATTAGGGTTATGATCGATTGATCAAAACCCTAAGTTCTCCTAGGTGAGTGAAGAGATTTTGATACGAGTTGAAATCAAAATCCTAATTCTAATTTCATAAAAGAATTAAATAACCACTTAAATAGAACATCTAATTTGTGGAGAACACTAAAACATTACTCAACAAAAGGGGTAAAGTTGCTAAGATAAATAACCCTAATTTCCCAGAAAAATCTGGCAGCATAACGCCTTATTAGCGTTCAAAATAAATATTTTAAAAAGGTTTCCCATTAATACATTTATGAGAAAAAAATTAGATTAAAGGTCAAATTAAATCATCTAATAAACATTATTAAAATTAACTTTCTAATTAAAAGAAAATTAAATTAAATAAAACAATTAAATAATTAACCTCATAATAATAAAGACCAACTAATAAATATAATCCAAACAATTAAATTTATTTTGACAAGTCAAATATAATCTCCCCAAAGTTAGAGGACTTAAGGGTAATAACCTCACCCAAACTAAATAAATTATAATACAATTATATAATCCCCCTAAAAGTATTAAATATGATATTCTCAAAAAAAGAAACAAATCAATCTTCCCCAACCCATAAAATCAAAAGGCAATAATAAGACAATAAAAAGGATTTCTAAATTAAATAAATCAAAACCCACTTACAAAAAAAATAATTTAGAATCCTAAAAATTAAAAGGCATAAAAATGATGGAAAAAAACCACATAAAAATGCTAACTACATGATCCCTAAATATAAATAAATTATTATAAAGTATCGCTCAAACACAATCAATTAAATAATCCAAATACCTAAAACCATCTAAATCAAAGGATTAATTCCCTAATCCTCTAAATTTAAACTAAAGTCTCCTATTCCACTTAAAAATTAAATAACAAACTATACAATTGTTAAATACTAAAAAATCCACTCCTAACATTAAATTTACCTCATGCCCAATTAAATAAATGATATTTAAAAAAAAAATGAGAATAAAATTCCTAAACAAAAAGGAAGAGGGTAAATAGAATAAATGCTAATTTAAAATTCAAAAGAACCCTAAAAGGTCTCCCAATAAAAAAATACTTTCCTTATGGAAAGAGTAAAACCCTATCCCTATGCTTTTTCCTCTCATTCTATTCTCTCTCTTTTGTTTTTCTTTCCTTCATTTTGTTTTCTCATCTTTTTTTTTTGTTGCAGGTTAAAAGTTTATGGCAGCCATGGATTCTCTTTCCTTTGTGTCACGGAGGTATACACATTTAATATATACATATGGAAGCCCTTTTTTTGTTTAGTATACATATTTATATAAATACTAGTAAAGAAGAACCAGAAATATTTATTTGAATGCTACCAACAATGAGTATACATGTTGGATATATGTTGGATATATATATACCATTATCAATGTGCCTGGCAGGTTGAGTCAGGGTCGAGCGGCTGTGATAAGGGGAGCGACCGACATTTGATTTAATGGAGAGAGTTCAGAAAAAGAAGGCAGTGAAGGAGTGGGGAGGGGATGGATCTCCCCACCCACTAACCACTATTCAGTGGTTAGTGGGTGGGGGAATTCATTCCCCCCACCACTATTTTTTTTTAAAACAAAAACATTGAAGTTTGTGGTGGCGGCTCTATAACTGCCTTCCTTCCACAAACCGCCTATAGCTAGGGCTTCGGCCCTGCTACAAGGAACTTGAAAATAATTTTTTTAAAAAAATCTTTCCTTTATAATTTCCTCGGTCAAAGTTTATATATATATATATATGGCATAAACTCAGTTTACAAAAAAAATATAAAATCCAGATAGATGCATGAAATTTCCAGCAAGCATGAAATATATTTATTCTCTTTATATATATGTGTGTGTGAAACTTATAGATTCATCAGTTAGAGCAAATATATTTTTTTTTCCCAGCAAGTTATAATGTCCATATAATATAATATGAAAAATATATATATAATACAAATATGTGTGTGTGTGTGTATAATACAAATTTATATATAAATATACATATATATATATATATATGTATATTTATATATAAATTTGTATTATACACACACACACACACACACACACACACACACACACACACACATAAAAGGATATATTCACACAAAGACAATATTCTCATTTTCTAGTAAAGTACAAGAGTAGGTTAAATACTATCAAGAAATATTTCATTATTTTTGTTAATACATTTATAAATTATTCTCTTTTTTTTTAAAGGGAGACTACAACAACATTTTTTTTTCCTTGAATAAAAGAAACCAACAACTAACTTATCTTTTTCTTTATTTGAAATCATATGAAAAATAAGAACTAAATTTGAGCATACTTTAACAGCAATAAGAAAAGTATTACATGCATTATTTTCTCATCATAACATTTTCACAAACTAATCAAAAATACCTGCGACTACATTTTATTTTCATGTTCAAAATAAAATACATACAACCCCAAATATACTTATTTACTTTACAAATAAGAGAGGAAAAATCTTCTCTCCTTTCTTGAACAAATCTACACAAAGGCCAAACTTGGCCAAGACTCTCAAGGATCTAAAATGACAAAACTCAAGGATTCATAGCCTTTTTCTTGCAAGCTCCAATGCTACAATAAACATGCAAATAAAAAGTATGGGAAGGGGCAAAAAGCCATGAAATACCACTCTCCTCCCTACCATAGACTCACTCATGAGTCACCCCCGAGCTTGGAGGTCATCCACACACAAGGAATACTTCACTCCACTTCACAACAAAACACTAAGACAAAGAAACATGAAGAACACCCATGGCTTACACAAAATAAACTCATAGAAATGAGTTTAGAGGGGTAGGGGAGTGGACATCACGCAACTCAAGAGTGTCACTCCAAATATCTCAAAACTCAACTTTAACAAGGCCTCAAGCCAACACATTTACACCAAATCTCACATATTTCTCCATGGCTCTCAAGCCATTCAAAAATGCTTATAATCACAACTTGCCCTCAAGGCTAAAATACCAAAACTAGGAGGTGACCTTGAGGAGGTTCACTCCTCCCCCACCCCACACATGTTGAGCATTTTCTCCAAATGGAGAGGCTCTTACATAAACCCATAAAACCCCACAACATAACACAAAACAAACACAATGCAGCACACAAGTAAAGTAAAATACATTAGGAAAGGCATCAAGCCTTGAATCCTACCTTAAATACCCAACAAGGAAGATAGTTGAAGAAGAGCCCTTCCAACTCCACCTCCAAGTCCTTCTTCAAATGAGCCTCCAAAAATTCCTCTAACTCTCTCCCCAAACTCAAATAAATTGAGAAAATAAAATGAAATAAACAACCCTCTCTCTCTCTCTTTAAGAGGGAACAAAATAGACTCTCCTCATGAGCCTTGAGGAATGAGAAGGTGACACATGTCACCTTCTCCTTCCACCTCACATCCACTTGCAAGCTTCATGGAATGTGGGGGTGACACATATCACCCTCCCATTCCACCAAGTCTTGCTCCCTCCACTTGTGCTCTCTCACACATGTGGGAGAGAAAAGTAGAGCCAAAGAAGGATGTGGGTACCACAAGTGCCCCAATCCTATCCTCCCATGAAAGTGCACAAAACCCCAAGGTACCCTCACTAATGTGAGAGAGCCTTGGAGTTAAGTCCTCTATAATTTAGGGGTCTTGAAGACTCCCCAAGCCTTAGAAAGAGGTGTGGATAAGGTTGAGTGTTTGACCCAACCTTCCACCCCTTCCCAAATTTCTATTTTCGTCACTTTACTTTAGGGTGATGTTTAAGTGACCAAATGGGAGTTTTCCTAAGGTTAGACAAGCTCAAATGGTCCCTAGAACCTAGGGGTACAACCTAGGGTCACTTTTAACCCATTTTGAGCACCATAGGGTGAGTAGAATCACATGAAAAGGGGTCACAAAAATAAAAACTCAAAAATGAAATCAATTAAACATTACACCTTTACAACACCAAAATACAATCAATTGAAAAAGGGTAGACCTATCCCAAATGACACCACACATAAACATTACAAGATTTCATCATGCATAACATAGTTGATCTTGGTTCCTTTTGGAACTAGATTAGCTTAACACGGGAATTTACAAAATGTATGGGATAATCTCTGATTATCCGTGGCTTGGTTAGAACACGTGCACACTTAAACAAAAGATTAATCCAACATGTATATCATAGTCAAAGAAAGGGAAACATACACTCACACCATCGCATAATCATATAAAACATCATATAATCACATCATAATTAGATTCATAATTTTGCATTTCTATAATCCATCTCAAGATAAAATCACATAATAAATCCATAACATAATCTCACAAATAATATCACAAATAACATCATAATGTATATCGCATGTCAAATCATCAATAGTGAATCAAATCAAGATCTAGTCTCATCACAACATGCTAAACATAATTAATAAAAAATAAAAGCATATAGTCTAATAATTCTGCAAATCGGGATCCACAGTAAAAGTCTAAAAAGTGTCTCCAATATTAATATGAAATGGTCAAAATAAGGGAGTGAAAAGGTAAGCCTCACACCTAGCTGATTCATTTTGATTCTACAAGGGCATTTGATATTGGGGTAGGAAAATGTAAGATGCAAGGCATTTTGAATAGTAAGATGAAGCATCATCATAGGAATCATATGCATCTTCAACACCATAATATCTAGTGCATGAAACATAGCATGAAGCATTTGAAGGATTTTCCCTAGAGTTGTTATTGTGCCAAGAGGCCATCACTAAAAGTTTCTACCATGCAGGGTAGAAAAATGAGGTATTAAAAATATATATTCCTTCATCATGATAGGAACACAAACTTTAAAGGTAGGAAGAAAAACCACGTGTACCTTAATTTCACTAGCTACTACTATCCAAGATGGGGTGTTCAAATCACAAACAACACATGAACGAATGGCAACAAACAAACTTTTCTATTACAACATAGTGTTAGGGTTAGTCGGCTGAAGATATCAATTAAATGCAAATAAAGATTAAACAGAGGAATGAAAATACACAGAAATAATAACAGCGAGAGACAAGTTTTAACGTGGTTTACCCAAACTCGGGCTACATCCACCAACAGAGAGTCTAATATTATTATCCAGTAAATCAAACCAATTACAACTAGCAATCCCTACAACTCAATACTATTGCAAATGCTACAATACAATATATCTCAAAAAAACTAACCCTTAGCCACTTTTATCAAGCCTTATGTCGGTTAGAAAAATAGGGTTTTTTATGTCGGTTACAAAAAATAGGATTTTTTATGTTGGTTACAAGAAAAGGAGGAACCATGGCGAGGATACATGGCTAGTGTATAGTACTTTCCTGATCAGTCACCACTTACCAACAATCTCCCACTTGGAGACTAATCAGGCTCCATACCAAACAATCTCGCACTTGGAGACTAATCCTAGACGACACCGTTGCACGTGCAGCTCCCACTGGAAATAAGCACCCTGGACTCTGTTGTTCAAATTTTATTGTTTTAGTCTTCAAGACCAACTAAAGCTGAAGAGGAGCTCAGCTTCTTCCTTGTCACTACCTTTGTAAACATATCTGCTGGATTTTTATTTGTATGTATCTTTTCCATCCTTAACTATCCATTATCCAACACCGACCGAATAAAGTGATACGTCAACTGTATGTGTTTGGTCTTTGAATGCAAGGCAGAATTTTTTGCAAGATGTATGGCACTCTGACTATCTGTATACAAAGAACTGTTAGCCTGTTGTTTGCCCAATTCTTCCATGAAAGATTGTAGCCATATCATCTCCTTGCTTGCCTCTATTGCAGCTACATACTCTACCTTTGTGGTGGATAAAGCAACCACCTTTTGCAACCGTGAGATCCAACTCACAGTTGTCCCACCTACAGTAAAGACATAACCTGTAGTACTTCACCTTGTATCAATATCACCTACCAAATCTGAGTCTACATAACCTACTAAATCAGTATTAGAGCCCCCAAAATATAAGTGTTTATTGGATGTACCTCTCAAATATTTGAGAATCCATTTTACCGCATTCCAATGCTCCAATCCGAGATGACTCATATACCTACTAACGAATCCTACAACATGTGCAATATCCAGTCTTGTGCATACCATGGCATACATTAAACTTCCTACAGCTAAAGCATATGGTACCTTGGAAATTTTTTCTTCCTCCTCTTGTGTCTTTAGACACATCTCCTTAGTCAATTTCAAATGACTAGGCAAAAGTGTGCTGACAGCTTTTGCATTCTCCATATGGAATCTTTGCAACACCTTTTCAACATAAGCAGCCTAAGATAGAGTCAATTTTCTATTCTTCCTATCTCTACAAATTTTTATACCAAGGATTTGTTTTGCTGCCCCCAAATCCTTCATATCAAATGACCATGCTAACTGCTGTTTTAACTCTCATATGTGATCCATGTTAGACCTAGCTACAAGCATGTCATCAACATATAAACATAAAATAATGTAGTTGTCATTATCCAACCTCTTAAAATAAACACAATGGTCAGAATTATACTGACTGTAGCCTTGCTCAGCCATAAAATTATCAAATTTTAGATACCATTACTGAGATGCTTGTTTCAGGCCATACAAACTCTTCTTCAATCTGCACACCAGTTTCTCCTTACCTTTGACCTCAAATCCTTGGGGTTGTTCCATGTATATCTCCTCCTCCAAATCACCATGGAGAAAGGCAGTTTTTACATTTAGCTGTTCCAAATGCAAATCTTTAGTAGCCACAATACTTAAGATAGTATGAATAGAAGTCATCTTGACAACCAAAGAAATTATCTCATCAAAATTAATACCCTTTTTCTATGCAAATCCTTTTACAACTAACCTTTCCTTAAATATTTTCTTACCTCCATCTTCCTCTTTCAGCCTATAAACCCATTTATTTGGTAAAGCCTTTTTACCTACAGGCAACTTACATAATTCCCAAGTCTAATTTTTTAGCAAGGAGTCCATTTCATCTTTCATTGTAATCTCCCACTGAACCTGTGTATCCACCTGCATAGCTTCATCATACCCATCTGGTTCACCAATATCTGTTAACAAAATAGAATACAAAGAGGGAGAAAACCTTTCAGGAGGTCTACTTAGCCTTGTTGACTATCTAACATTCACTGGAGTTTGTGGTATTTTTGGTTGTTATTGTGGAGCATGAGGAACCACTGGAATTGTTAGACTTAGGGCACACAACTGAGAGGGGGGTGAATCAGTTGTACGAAACTTTCTCAATTTAAACACCTGAACCTTCTTTAGTGATTAGCAGAATATTAATCATGAACCATAATGCATTCAAATCAAAAGTAGAAACATATCAACACATAAGACACCAAGATTTTGACGTGAAAAACCCAGTTAAGGGAAAAACCACAGGGTGATTAACCCAATAATGTATTCTCTATTAGAAGAATAGAAAGAAAAAATGGCACATGTCAATTAGGGCTCACTATCCGAGTACACTGCTCACAAGAGGCTTACTGCCTACAAGAGACACACTATCTACAACGAAATAAGTATCACCTTTATGAACTGGAAAATAGCATCTTCACCATGGAACTAATACTTCTGCTCTACCTTTTGCACTTCTCCTCGCTACCACACACTCATCACCACACAACACACTTCAAAATGACTTCACAATCCCTTATTTATGCAAGGCATCAACTTAGGAACAATCATCTAAGTCGGCAAACACCTATAAGAACATCCGCAAGACATGTAATACATCCAGTCGGCCAGTCTCAAGAAGAACACCAATATCCAGTGGTTATTCTTCAAATGCAAATTCTAACTTCAATGTGGACCACCAACATGAACTGGACATGATCTAGCGATCATCATAATGTCCCCTGAATCATCAAGAACATCCGCACTTCATCATTCTACTGGAATTCTTCTCTCCTTCATCCAGAGCTTCAAGAACACAATTTGTCATCATTGTCACAAATGAATAGGCTCTTCCAGACCTTTAAACCATGAACCAATCTAGTTGACACTTCACAGGGACATCCTCAAAACTCCCTCAAATCTACAGAACGGGATGATGAAATTTCAGATCTCACCGAACCTATATGTGGTACTCTGTCACCTCTGAACACCTGTTAGAACTGGTTCTACTTGAGCGACCATAACTTCTTCAGATTTTCATGTAGACCTCTGAAAACTTGACTGGAGCATCTCAAGACTTATATCTATAAACCCTTTAAACCGTATCCTCTGATCCTCAACCTATTGAGGTCTTTTACCTTCTTGTCATCACTATTCTTCACTGTTCCTGATTGAGACTAATTTTCTCAATATCCTTAGCACACAGCTCATCTAATCCTTCTCATTAATACAACATGAGTATGTTGACATCAATGACAATACCGGTTAGGCCCATACTTGTAACAATCTCCCCTTTTGTCATTGATGGCAACATATGATGTGAAAAACCATCAAGACAAGAACTTCTCCTTACTGTCGCAACTCCCCCTAACAGAAACAACTATTCACATGTCTTCTCTTCCTTTATTTCTCCTCCTTTGATCATCAACCACTTGTTTTTCACATGTCTTCTCTCCCCCTTTGACATCAATGGCAAAGGGCTCATACTTGTAACTCCATTACTTCATAACATACTAGCTACTCCTCCTGAGTAGTAGCTCTCTATCATCAATCCGGATCACAAGATATGACTATGATATCCACTGGATTGATGCACATCAGTGCATACTAGTTCATCACCGAAGGGGCAATAACCCCTAACTTCTCCCTGAGATACTCAAAAGAGTCCTTGGGAAGAGGTTTAGTAAAGATATCTGCAATCTGATCCTTGGAGGGCACATACTCCAATCTGACTTCATCCTTGTTCACTTGCTCTCTCAAAAAGTGAAACTTGATAGATATATGCTTAGTCTTAGAATGCAACACTAGATTCGTAGAAATATTTATTGCACTTGAATTGTCACAGAAAATTGTGATAGGCTCCTCATATTCTACTTGAATATCTCTTAGCATCTGCTTCATCCACAAAACTTGAGTGTAACTACCTACTGCTGCAATGTATTCTGCTTCAGCTATAGACAGGGATATTGCCTCTTATTTCTTGCTTAGCCAAGAAACCAATCTTTTTCCCAAAAAGAATGCTCCTCCACTGGTACTCTTCATTTCATCCACATCTCCTACCTAATCTGCATCTGTATATGTATGAAGAGAAAAATTATGATCTCTAGGATACCACAGACCATACCCAACTGTTCCTTTTAGGTACCTAAAAATACTTTTGATTGCCATGACATGAGATTCTCTGGGATCAGCTTGGAATCTCACCACAAGACCAACAACCTGCATTATATCTGGTCTAGTTTGAGTGAGATACAATAATCCTCCAATCATTAATATGTACTTTGTCTGATCTGTCTTAGGGGAGTCATCATCTTTGCTCAACTTACATCCGGTTGCCATGGGAGTGTTCATTGGCTTTGAATCTTCCATTCCAAATTTTCTCAACAATTCTTTCACATATTTGGTCTGAGAAATAAAGATTCTTTTCTTTGTCTAAGTAATTTGCAAGCCCAAGAAGAAATTCATTTCACCAAGCATTGACATCTCAAACTCACTTTTCATTTGATTTGCAAAGGTTTTACACATACTGTCTCTTCCTCCAAAGATGATATCATCAACAAATACTTCAACAATCAAGATGTTTTCATGATCAATTTTGAAATATAGGTTACTATCAGCAGTACCTTTGTTGAAACCAATCTTCAAAAGATGTTTGTCTAGTCTTTCATACCAGGCTCTTGGGGCTTGCTTTAGTCCATACAGTGCCTTCTTCAATTTGCAGACCATATCATCATACTCAAATAATTGAAAACCATCTGGTTGTTCAATGTACACTTCTTCTTCTAAGTCACCACTCAAGAAGGAAGACTTGACATCCATCTGATACAACTTGAAATCCTTGAAAGCAACAAATACAAGAAAAAATCTAACTGCTTCAATTCTTGCCACCAGAGCAAAGGTTTCTTCAAAATCAATCCCTTATATTTGAGAGTAGCCTTTGTAGACCAATCTGGCTTTATTTTTGATTACTTCACCAACTTCATTTAGTTTGTTCCAGAAGACCCATTTGGTTCCAATCACATTTTTGTTTCTAGGTCTAGGAACAAGATCCCAAGTGTGATTTTTCTCAATTTGCATCAACTCTTCCTCCATTGCTTTAGTCCAGTTTTCATCATTGCATGCTTCATTTATTGTCTTAGGTTCAATCTTTGAAATCAAACAATATTCATCCGAATTTTGAGCAATTTTCCTTCTAGTTTGCACACCTTTGCTTTTGTCACCTATGATCTGATCTTCAGAGTGGTTCAGTCTTACATACCTTAGAACTTTGGGAGTTTCTTGCACTTCTACTTCTTGATCAGGATCATTCAGACCTATCTCTTCTTCCTGATTTACCAAATCAGTCTGAATCTGACTTTCAGAAAAGGATTGAGCTCCTTGAACCAGAACACCATTCTGATCATCTTCATCATATTCATAAAACCTTGAGGGTTTTTCTATTCCCTCATCAACCTTCACATTTGTATTTTCTATCATCTTTCTTAGTCTGTTGTTATAACACCAGTATGCTTTGCTTTGAGTAGAGTAACCCAAGAATATTCCTTCATCACTTTTAGCATCAAACTTGCCTAAATCTTTGTCTCTTTTGATGTAACATTTGCTACCAAAGACTCTGAAATATCTTGCAGTAGGAGTACTGCCAAGCCAGAGTTCATAAGGGGTCTTACCGGTATTGCTTCTGATTTGAACTCGATTAAGAGTATAGAGTGCAGTGCTGACAGCTTCTCTCCAATAGATTTGAGGAACATTTGCTTCCATCATCATGGTCCTAGATGCTTCCTAGATGGTCCAGTTCTTTCTCTCCACTACTCCATTCTGCTGTGGAGTCCTCGAAGCAGACAACTGTCTCTTAATTATATGTTTCTCACAGAATTCTATGTACTCACCAGATGTGAATTCTCCACCTCTATCAGACCTCAGACATTTCAACTTTATTCCTGTTTCATTCTCTACCATAGCCTTGAATATTTTGAATTTCTCAAGAGCTTCTGATTTCTCCTTTAGAAAGGTTACCCACATCATCCGGGAATAGTCATCTATTAGCAGCATGAAGTATCTATCACCTTGAATACTTCTGGTTCTTGCCAGACCACAAAGATCAGCATGAACTAAGTCCAATAATCCGGTAGAAGACAATTCCTTGCTTTTGAATGTGACTCTGCTTAGCTTACCCAACTGACATTCCTTGCACAAGCTATTAGTAGGTTTCACCAATTTTGGAAGATCTCTTACAGCCTGAGTATTGCTTATCTTGATGATATTATCAAAATTCACATGACACATCCTTCTATGCAATAACCAAATCTAATCAACTTGACCAAATAAGCAGCTTTTACCAGTACCAACCAAGTGGAAGATATTACCTTTAGTTTGAGCACCGGATGCAATCTCTGTTCCAGATCTTTCAAAGATTTTGCATTTTCCATCCTTGAATCGGAGATCATAGCCTTTGTCCACCAATTGTCCAACACTAAGAAGATTGTGCTTCAAACCTTCAACATATAGTACATTACCAGTTTTGTTTCTTTCATCAAAAGAAATAGTTCCTCTTCCTTTGATTCTACCAGCAGAATTATCACCAAACTTCACCGCTCCTCCTTCATACCTTTCCAAGTCTATGAACTTATTTTTGTCACCTGTCATGTGGTGAGAGCAACCACTGTCAATAACCCAATCATTCTTTTCTTCAACTTGGGCAGCCAGAGCTCTTTCTACAACTTTATGATTGATAGATACAGAGGATATTGGTTCTTCTTCCTTGATGGCAATAAACACCTATTCACTTCCGGATTTGTTTCCTGTCTCTGATTCATCAGCTGTTACTCCTTCATTATCATCTTCTTCATGAACATAGTAACAATTCTTTTGGAACCTTGATCTATTAGGATTTGGCTTTGAAAATCTTTCCGGACATCTTGAGGCAAAATGACCAATCTTGTTGCAGTTAAAACACTTAAAAGGCAAATTTCCTTCATACTTACTGGATCCTCTTGGCAGTCTCTTGCAATGAGGGCTTCAAGTTGAGCAGTTTCTACTTCTTCTTCCAGGTCTTTTCTTGCTTTTTCATACCATGACAGTTTCCTTGATGAGTTCTCTCTTGGATCAAATCCTTATTTACCTTTCACAAAGGCACTGACTTTGAATGCAGATTCAGTTTTGGGGGTATCATCTCCAAACTTGGTCATTTCAAAAGTAGCCAGTTTGTCAGCCAATTGGTCTCTTGTGACAGTTGTATGGGCTCTAAATTCATCAATGGCAGCAACCTTGATTTTGTAAGAGGCAGGAAGGGATCTAAGAATTTTACCAACAATCTCATTTTCATCCAAGACTCCACCAGAATTTCTAATTCCACAAACTAGCTCATTCACTCTTGGCATAAAAGTGGTAATATTTTCATCATCTCTCATCTTCAATTTTTCAAATTTCCCTTTTAGACTCTGTAACCTTGCACATTTAACATACTCGTCTCCTTCATGCAAAAGTTACAGTTTAATCCAGATCTCATAGGTAGTTGGTAGGTCAATAACATTTGAGAGCTCTGAGTCAGTTAATGCACTTAGAAGAACCTCTTTGGTCCGCAGATTGTTTTTAGCATCTGTGATTTCATTTAGGGTTGTCAGACCACCCTGTGGAGGTACATACACTTTTGTGACTATGGACCAGGATGCCATTCCCATACACTGCAAGTGACATTTCATGCGACCTTTCTAAAGAGAAAAGTTGGTTCCATCAAACTTTGGACTATCCTTCTTGTATGACGACATCCTGGATCTCCTCAAGCAGTTAAGCTCCTTTTAGAGGAACTTAGCTCTGATACCAATTGTTAGACTTAGGGCACACAACTGAGAGGGGGGGTGAATCAGTTGTGTGAAACTTTCTCAATTTAAACACTTGAATCTTCTTTAGTGATTAGCAGAATATTAATCATGAACCATAATGCATTCAAATCAAAAGCAGAAACATATCAACACATAAGACACCAAGATTTTGACGTGGAAAACCTAGTTAAGGGAAAAACCACAGGGTGATTAACCCAAGAATGTATTCTCTATTAGAAGAATAGAAAGAACAAATGGCACATGCCAATTAGGGCTCACTGCCCGAGCACACTGCTCACAAGAGGCTCACTGCCTATAAGAGACACACTGTCTACAAAGAAATAAGTATCACCTTTATGAACTGGAAAATAGCATCTTCACCATGCTTGAATCAGTTCTATTTAAGCCCAATACTTCTGCTCTGCCTTTCGCACTTCTCCTCGCTACCACACACTCATCACCACACAACACACTTCAAAATGACTTCACAATCCCTTATTTATACAAGGAATCGACTTAGGAACAATCATCTACGTCGGCAAACACCTACAAGAACATCCGCAAGACGTGTAATACATTAGGTCGGCCAGTCTCAAGAAGAACACCAATATCTGGTGGTTATTCTTCAAATGCAAATTCTAACTTCAATGCGGACCACCAACATGAACTGGACATGATCCAATGATTATCATAACCTCCCCTAAATCATCAAGAACATCAACACTTCATCATTCTACTGGAATTCTTCTCTCCTTCATCTGGAGCTTCAAGAACACAGTCTGTCATCACTATCACAAATGAATAGGCTCTTTCGGACCTTTAAGCCACGAACCAATCTAGTTGATACTTCACAAGGATGTCCTCAACACTCCCTCAAATCCGCAAAATGGGATAACAAAATTCTGGATCTCACCGGACCTATTTGTGGCACTCTGTCACCTCTGAACACCTACCGGAACCGGTTCTACTTGAGCGACCATAACTTCTTCAGATCTTCATACGAACCTCTGAAAACTTGACTAGAGCATCTTAAGACTTATATCTATAAACCCTTTAAACCACCTCCTCTGATCCTCAACCTATTGAGGTCTTTTACCTTCTTGTCATCACTGTTCTTCACTGTTCCTGATTGAGACTAATTTTCTCAATATCCTCAGCACACAGCTCATCTAATCCTTCTCATTATTGCAACATGAGTATGTTGACATCAATGACAACACTGGTTAGGCCCATACTTGCAACAAGAATGTCACTATTTAGAGTATCATCCAGCACCACATAATCCTTTTCTTTCTTCTCATGCTGCTGCAACTGATCTTTGTACAACACCTTCTCATTGAATATAACATCCCTGCTTCTCACAATTTTCTGATTTTCAAAATCCCAAAGCCTATAACCAAATTCATCAATGCCATATCTAATGAAGGTACACTTTTTTGATTTTGCATCTAGCTTGGTTGTATTTTCAGAATCTACATGTGCAAATGCTTCACATCTGAAAGTTTTGAGAAAAGAATAACTCACCTTCTTACATGTCCATGCTTCCTCTGGAATAACATAGCCCAAAGGAACTGAAGGACCTCTATTAATTAAATATGTAGCAGTGTTGACAGCCTCTGCCCACATATTTAAAGGCAGCCCAACATGCAATCTCATGGTCCTTGTACGCTCCATTATTGTCCTATTCATGCCTTCAGCCACTCCATTTTCCTATGGAGTCCTTGGAACTATTTTCTGCCTATGAATTCCATTATCAGATCTAAGATATTTTAATCTTTGCTACAATACTCACTGCCATTATTAGATCTAAGATATTTTAATCTTTTACCCATCTCATTCTCAACCAAGCTTCTCCATTTCTTAAATGTTTCAAATACATCATATTTCTACCTAAGGAAATAAATCCATACCTTCCTAGTTGCATCATCTATGAATGTAACATAATATCGAGAGCTAATGAGAAAAGATACCTGAGCTGGTCCCCATACATCAATATGCATAAGCTCCAATTTTTCATTTTTCTTTTGCTTCCCATCCTTGAGAAAACTAACTCTCTTTTATTTTCCATACACACAACTTTCACAGAAATCCATATTAATACATTTCAGACCTGGTAAAACTTTCTTAGAATGAACTACCTTCATACCTTTTTCACTCATATGCCCAAGTCTGTTGTGCCACAGTGTTGTCTCAGAACCTGCAGCAACTGTTTCAGTCTCTTCCTTCAAACCTACAGCAATTGTTCTTGAACCTGTTTGTTTTGTCTCCGCAACAGCTAAAGTAGAAGGAACAGTATGACCTGTACAAAGATATAAGGTGCCTACTTTCACACATTTTGCTACTATTAAGGCACCTTTTGAAACCTTCCAATTTTTATCAGTAAATGTAACGATGCAACCTTCTTCAGCTAGCTGCCCTGCTGAAATTAAATTCCTACTGAGCCTTAGAATGTGCCTTACCTCTTTTAGTAGCCAATGATTCCCATTCTGCAACTTAATCTCGATTCTTCCCTTTCCAACAATCTAATAGGGTTCGTTATCTCCCAAATAAACCAGCCCAAAATCCCCTTCGACATAATCAAGAAAATAACTTCTATGGGGCGTAGCATGAAATGAGGCCCCTGAATCTAAAACCCATGAATCATTAGTATTATCTAGGGAAAGAATCAAAGCATCATCTTCAGATTTATTACTTACCACATTTGCCTCCTTATTGCCTTCTTGTTTGTCTCCTTTAGTTTTTTGAGACCAGCAATCTTTCTTCAGATGACCTAGTTTCCCATAGTACCAACAATCCTTTTATCCTCTGGTTTGGGATCTCTTATCCTTTGATTTTCCTCATGACTTCCCATGACCTCCAGAACCTTTTCGTCTCTCCTTTGATCTGCCCCTGCTTTCTACATTCAAAACACTACCTGATGTGGATCCACCTGAGCTTTTCCTACAAATTTCCTCACTCAGAATAACACCAACAACATCATCAAATTTCAGGGTATTTGAACCAAAAATAGAGTTACTAACCGCCATTACCAAACTATTCCATCTTTCAGGAAATGAACATAATATCAAGAGAGCTCTAATTTTTTCATCAAATTTTACATTTACAGAAGTTAATTGACTGACAATCGTATTAAATTCATTTAAATGATCTGTCATAGATCCACCTTCAACCATTTTTAGATTAAACAAACACTTCATGAGAAATACCTTATTTGAGGTTGAGGGTTTTTCATACAATTTAGCCAAAGTTTTCATCAGACCATCTGTTGTCTTCGCTTCTATTATATTGAATGCCACCGATGGTGCCAGGCACAACCGAATGTTTCCTAATGCCTTTCTGTCAAGAAGATTCCAATCCTCATCACTCATTGTTGCCAGTTTCTTGGATACTCCTTCCAATGGCATCCATAAATCCTTTTGATAGAGGTAATCCTCCATATGCATCTTCCATAACTAATAGTTCTGGCCATTGAATTTATTGACCTTCAATTTACCCTCATCTGCCATTGCTCCCACTCAACCGTGAGACCTTCTTGCAGATGATAATCGAACACAACCCGCTCTGATACCACTTGTTAGGGTTAGCCAGCAAAAGATATCAATTAAATGCAAATAAAGATTAAACAGAGGAACCCCGACGAGGATACATGGCTAGTGTACAGTACTTTCCTGATCATTCTCCACTTACCAACACATAGTCGCCACCTCTTCCAAAGAGGAAATCCTTGAAGTACAACCAATCTTCAAGGCTGAAACTTTTCTAGGTCATCCAACCGATAGAGTCTTCAAATTATTTTCAACCTAGAAGTATGCCCTATAGTGATGTCATTCTATTAGCATGAGTTGATGAGAGGCCAAATACTACTCACAACAAAATGTAAATAGAAATCTGATACAAACATTGGTGACTATTATAGAGCTTTTCAAAATAATTTAACCTTTTAATTCATCCCTGGAAATGGTGTCATTCTGTTGGGTCCCAAAAATGCTACTCCATTTCCTAGAACATAAAATCACTTTGAAAGCCAGGGTTGTCATCATGAAAGTAAAACCTGCTCATCCACAAGCCATGGAGGGTTGAAGGCCAACTCTATGAGATTGAGTTTTCTCTCCTACATTTCAAGCTCAGCTTAAACTTGGGATGGTATTCCCAGAGGTATGATAAGATAGATGAACAACTAAAAATTGTTGACTAAAGCCAACCCATTAACTTGGCTGCAACATTGTCACTAAACAAAGAACAAGTAGCCACATAAACCTCTAACAAAGATGATTGTACATCTTGTACATGTACTACAAATGATAGCATTTATAAGATGATAATATGGATTTGTTTGATAATATCAACACAATGACAAGATGCAAACATGTGGAGCATGATTCACACAACATTTAAACTATTTTGTATTTTTTGAAATTTATCCCTAGTTATTTAATTGAATTATGAAAAACATGTAAACTAAATAAAATCCTACTCCTAAGAATACCTAGGACAAAGGATTAATATACATAAATTTATCTCCCTTCACCAAACTAGACTAGTGCCTGCTCCATTGGGCAACATGGTCTTGAACATCAGAGAAGAGGGAGTTACATACAATAGAAGATCAGTTGAATCACAGGTATTCTCATACAAATCTAAATTTACATCACAAACAATGGACATACATAATAATCTTGAGTAGAACTGCAATAACCCATGTACAACAAAGAGAAGACCATTACAAAGCCTTTGTGTTGCATTAAAATGTCATCATACATTCATCTAATTCTATTACAATCACACCAGCAAATGTGGTTAAGGAAAAACACATAATTGTGATTACATATTCCCCTGAGTTATTACAAATGGCTATGGAGGTATACCACTGCCTAGATATTCATTGCAAAACATTCCTACTCTATATCAAACACATTCCAACTTCTTGCAGCCTAGACTGGCATGATTTGATGCCCTAAATCCTCCCTGAGCACTTGCACCTCCAATTGGTTTAGTGACCAAGCCGGTTTTCATATTTTTTCATGTATATATGTCATTACAATTCCTTTCCTATAGAATTTGGGTGGGAAACAAATTAGGGCACCCACCTACCATACCAAACTCACCAACTCCAGTAGCATTCAAATCCAACTACCTCTGTCCTGGTGAATAGAGCATTAATGGCTTCATCTAGGGGTATGCAAGTGTGTGTGAATAGAAGAAAATGTGAAAAATATGTTATGAAGCTTTTACAACACTTTAAAATTTTTAATTTCCCCTATTGACACTTACAACCCTATCAAGAACTTTTTCGGCGAGTTCTTGGTCACCAAGTACTTGCTGAAACTTGCTTCTTGACTCATTTTCTCTTTTGTCAGTGAGTTCCACATCACTTGGAACTCGCCAAAATCTCCACTTTCTCCTTTCTTTCTTTATTTTCTTCCCTAACCACTTTACCCTTGCATGCCTTAGCCATTTTTCTATTTCGTCAATTAGAAACCACTTGCATCATCTTGTTAGAGTTTTAGGGGTGACTTGGAACAATTTTAGGGGTTTCTCTGGTTCCAGGAACCAAGTGAAACCCTGAAAGGCTCTTTCTCTTCGCTTTATCTTTCCTTGTTAGCAATTTCCACATCACCTAAAACTCGCTAAAAACCTTATCTTCTCCCTTATTTGCTTTAGTCATTTCAAGAATTGGGGCACAACCAGGAACTACAAACACATCGATGAGTTCCTAAGTTCTAGGAACTAGTTGAAACTCCAATGCCCCCTTCATATGTCTTTTGTTGGCTAGTTCAAATTGACTTGAAACTCATAGAAAGTGTTCCTGATAGGCACAAAATAGTCGACATGGCATAACTTTGTCAAATTTTTATATTTTTTTTAGATTTTGAAAGGCGTACAATAGGGTAAAGACACATTGGATCAACTCAGGGATCATTTGATGGATTTTGGGCATAATTTATACAAGTTTGGGAACCAAAAAATCTGGGTCCCAACACGTTGGAAAAATTATTACCATTCCAAACCCTAGAGTTATTTTTTTTTTCACCTTATCTTCTACCTTGTTGAAACTTTAAATAAAATTAAATAAAAAACTTTGGTCATTGAAAAAATTATTACCAATTTAAAAATGTTTATAAAAATGTTGAATGATCTCTATTTCTTAGACGACGTATTGGTGCTGGCAATTGTTCTCTTAGCTAGCATTTCCAATGCTTTTGTTGTTGATGGGTGATTTTCTCATCATGTCTACTTGGATGGATATATGCTCATATGGTTTTTTCTAGTCTGTCTTTACCTCTCCCCGCTTTTGTCTTGGGCTATATGATGGGGATGAGGAACTTTTTGGTGCTTGTTTCCAAGGGACTTTTTTTGTTTGGATTGAAGGACTTGGTTGGAAGCTCTTTCTAATCTTGGATGAGTGATTTTCTTACAGCACTTCACTTAAATATCATCCACTTTAATGGTCAAACAATCAATAGCAATTTGACACCTTATTCACAATAAAAAGTGGTAAATATTCGTCCTATTTTATTGGCCAAAATTGACCTTTGACTGTTCAAGTGAATGATATTTAAGAATAGCCTTCTGTAGACACCTAAAATTGGCTTGCTTCGCAAACTAATTTTCCATGTCTCTACACCCTCATTATCCCTCCTATTAATTAAATAAATTCATTTTATTTAATTAATTTATCCCTCATTGTCTGCCTGGACCATTTACCCATTCCTTGTGATAAATTAATTCATTTAATTTATCGCTTAGACCTTACAACACTATCCCTCATTAATCAAATAAATATTCCCAATATTTATTTGGTTCAATTCTCCTTTTCCCTAATCCTCATCAATTAGATAAACCATGGTTATCTAATTGATCTAGCCTACTAATTGACCTACCGTAACCTACTCTAGCCTACCTATCCCCTAGACCTAGGTTAATTAAGCTAAACACTCAATTAACCTTGCTTATCCCCTTCTTCCATGCACTTTTGAATAAAAATCAATCTTTTATTCAAAGGGTCAAATCCCCCTTAACCCTCATTTATCACTCTCTTACACATGTAAGAGTACCATCTTCACATCTCCACATAAAAGTGAATTAAAAATTCACTTGTCATGTCCCCTCTTCCCAAAATGAATCTTTTATTCATTTTAATCCTCCACACCTTTCCCCATGTGAATTTAAAATTCATTTTTAATGAGAGCCCTCCAATCCCATTAACCAAGATTCATCCCTTGATCTCCCTCATCCACTCTCCTTGTGACACTTGTCACAAGGCTATGAACCCAATCCTAACCCTAACTCTCATTGATTCCTAGCCCTTGATCTCACCTTCTAATCCTGACCCTCCATCCTCATTCTCAAAACTCTATAAATGAAACCCTCTCCAAGCCATTTGAGAGAGACTCCTTCATGCACAAAACTTCTGCCAAAATCACTCCACAATCTCCTTCATCCCTCTATCATAATGTCAAAATCTTGCCTCAATCCCATTTAATCTATCCATCCACCTTGTCTCTCATCTTACATTATGTTGAGCATTTGAGTAATCCACATTAGTTACATTAATCATGGGAACAATCTGAGGAGCTCTATGGGTGCATCTCCTTCTCGCATGGATTCGTGAGGTCTCAAATGAAGGTATAATCGTTTTGTTTATGCATTTGATTAGTTTTAATCTTCATTTTGATTTCACTGATCACACCTTCTTACAGTGGCTCGGCTCTACGTGGCGAGTGAATGCTAGATAAGTTGGACATGCATTTCTACCAATGGTTACTTACTTTCTTCATGAAGTCATGATCCATCCAATTTGTTGATCAACTTCTTCATAGTAATTACATAACTTCTGAAATCTACCTCTTTTGTGCGTATGTGAGAAGATCAATATTTAAAAGTTCCTCAATCCATCCACTTGTTGTTGGTTTCATGAACTTATGCGGGGGATACCTTTTATCTTCCCTTCTTTACGGTCTTTGCTTCGTATGACCGTTGTATGGCCTCTTTTCTAGTGCCACTATCTGTTTCTCAAGATTTTGTTAGCCGCTTTTATTTTTCCGGTGACAGAGCTTGTTTGGCATGTTGATTTGGGTGCAGCTCTGCCCCTTTATGGTCATGTCGGGACCATATATTGTCTACGTTCTGTTCTTTTTTATTTATATATTTCTTTCGTATCGGTGCCTTTGGCACCTTTTGTTTTTAAAAAAAAATGTTGAATGATATAATCTTTGGTAGTTGAAAATATATAAAATCTGGTATATCATTGGAATTTTAAAAAAAATTAAATAAAAAAAAAATTGTAGTTGGAAAAATTATTAGCATTTTAAACATATTTGTAAAAATATTGTTTAATGAAAATTTTAGTAGTTGAAAAAATATGTAAAATTCTATGTATTGTTGCAACTTTAAACAAAATTAAATAAACAAATTTTGGTGATTGGAAAAATTATCAGCATTTTCAAGATCTTCTTAAAAAGGTTCAATAATGGAATTTTTGGTAGTTGAAAAAATATAAAATCTCCTACGTTGTTGGAATTTTGTAGAAAATTAAATAGAAAAACTTTGGTGGTTAGAAAAATTGTCATTTTAAAGATGTTTTGGAAACTGTTGAATAATACAATCATTGGTAGTTGAAAAAACTATATAAAGAAATCTCTTAAAAATGTTGAATAATAGAATCTTTGGTAGTTGAGAAAATGTTGAATAATAGAATCTTTGATAGTTGAGAAAATGTTGAATAATAGAATCTTTGGTAGTTGCAAAAATGACATAAAGAGAAATATTGATTAATAAAATCTTTGTAGTTTGGAAAAATTATATAAAGAGATCTCTTTGGATTTACAAAGTAGGGACGTCTACTCTAACCAAAGTGTGATTTATATCTATTCTTGGAAGCTTTGAAAAATGGAGGAAATGTATTTATATTGGGAGCCATGGGTTCTGATGGGAGTAGTCTTGTGTGTGACATTGCTTATGTCGAAAATAATATGGGTTGGAAGAGGAAGCAGCAGAAACCAGAATATATCACTGCCACCAGGGTCTACTGGATGCCCACTCATTGGAGAAATGATTAGTTTCAATCGAGCCCTGAAATCCGGTCGCCCACGACAGTTCGCTCAAGATCATGAGAAGAGGTAATAAAATCTACATTCTATATATAAAAGCTAAAGATCCAACTCGCCTAGAAAATAAATAAACCTGAAATAGCTGAAATGAATACGAGTTTAGTATGTTGAGCACTGAGCAAGTATTACTGAGCAGTGTGAGATTCTTTTCAGTTCAACATACTTAACTATCTCCCTACAATTTGTATCCACATTTAATATAATATAAAACCAACTTACGTTAAATTTATATTTTTTTCTTTTGGTTTAGAAAACAAAAACGTGTTCATTTCAAAGTTGATTCAGCTGTTGCTATTCTAGGTTTCAAGATGGGCTGTCGCTTTTGGTTGGTTAATTTTGTCTCATTATTGATTGCTATGGCTGTGGCAAGTTAAAAGAAAGTGTGAATAGAGGTGCTAAAATCTCACTAATATTACATATTTAAGTATAATACAAACTTTTTACGGTCTCAACAAATAAAAGATCTAAAGTTTAAGTATTTTTGCTTTTGATTTTTTAAATGATATATTGATGAAGAGAATATAAATTATTTGTAATGTAGGTATGGGCAAATTTTCTCATCATGTCTACTTGGATGGATCTATGCTCATATGGTTTTTTCTAGTCTGTCTTTACTTCTCCCCGCTTTTGTCTTGGGCTATACGATGGGGACGAGGAACTTTTTGGTGCTTGGTTCCACAAGACTTTTTTTGTTTGGATTGAAGGACTTGGTTGGAAGCTCTTTCTAATCTTGGATGAGTGATTTTCTTACAGCACTTTACTTAAATATCATCCACTTTAATGGTCAAACAATCAATAGCAATTTTACACCTCATTCACAATAAAAAGTGGTAAATACTTGTCCTATTTTTACTGGCCAAAATTGACCTTTATTTGTTCAAGTGAATGATATTTAAAAATAGCCTTCTTACAGTGACTCTACGTAGCAAGTGAATGCTAGATGAGTTGGCCATGCAGTTCTACCAATGGTTACTTTCTTCATGAAGTCATGGTCCATCCAATTTGTTGATCAACTTCTTCAGAGTAATTACATAACTTCTGAAATCTACCTCTTTTGTCGGTATGTGAGAAGATCGATATTTAAAAGTTCCTCAATCCATCCACTTGTTGTTGGTTTCATGAACTCATGCGGGGGATACCTTTTATCTTCCCTTCTTTACGGTCTTTGCTTTGTATGACCGTTGTATGGCCTCTTTTCTAGTGCCACTATCTGTTTCTCAAGATTTTGTTAGCCGCTTTTATTTTTCCGGTTACAGAGCTTGTTTGGCATGTTGATTTGGGTGCAGCTCTGTCCCTTTATGGTCATGTCGGGACCATATATTGTCTACCTTCTGTTCTTTTTATTTATATATTTCTTTCGTATCGGTGCCTTTGGCACCTTTTGTTTTTAAAAAAAAATGTTGAATGATATAATCTTTCGTAGTTGAAAATATATAAAATTTTGTATATTATTGGAATTTTAAAGAAAATTAAATAAAAAAAAATTTGTAGTAGGAAAAATTATCAGGATTTTAAACATATTTGTAAAAATGTTGTTTAATGAAATTTTTAGTAGTTGAAAAAATATGTAAAATCTTATATATTGTTGCAACTTTAAACAAAATTAAATAAATAAATTTTGGTGATTGGAAAAATTATCAGCATTTTAAAGATCTTCTTAAAAAGGTTCAATAATGGAATTTTTGGTAGTTGAAAAAATATAAAATCTCCTACATTGTTGGAATTTTGTAGAAAATTAAATAGAAAAACTTTGGTGGTTAGAAAAATTGTCATTTTAAAGATGTTCTGGAAACTGTTGAATAATACAATCATTGGTAGTTGAAAAAACTATATAAAGAAATCTCCTAAAAATGTTGAATAATAGAGTCTTTGATAGTTGAGAAAATGTTGACTAATAGAATCTTTGATAGTTGAGAAAATGTTGAATAATAGAATCTTTGGTAGTTGCAAAAATGACATAAGGAGAAATACTGAATAATAAAATCTTTGTAGTTTGGAAAAATTATATAAAGAGATCTCTTTGGATTTACAAAGTAGGGACATCTACTCCAACCAAAGTGTGATTTATATCTATTCTTGGAAGCTTTGAAAAATGGAGGAAATGTATTTATATTGGGAGCCATGGGTTCTGATGGGAGTAGTCTTGTGTGTGACATTGCTTGTGTCAAAAATAATATGGGTTGGAAGAGGAAGCAACAAAAACCACAATATATCACTACCACCAGGGTCTACTAGATGGCCACTCATCGGAGAAATGATTAGTTTCAATCGAGCCCTGAAATCCGGTTGTCCACAACAATTCGCTCAAGATCATGAGAATAGGTAATAAAATCTACATTCTATACTATTATGTATATAAAAGCTAAAGATCCAACTCGCCTAGAAAATAAATAAACCTGAAACAGCTGAAATGAATAGAGTTTAGTACGCTGAGCACTGAGCAATTATTACTAAGCAGTGAGAGATTCTTAGTATACTCAACTATTTCACTACAATTTGCGTCAACATTTAATATAATATAAAACCTACTTACGTTAAATTTTTTTTTTTTTCTTTCAAAGTTTCAACATGGGCTGTCACATTTGGTTGGTTAATTTTGTTCCATTATTGATTGCTATGGCTATGGCAAGTTAAAACAAAGTGTGAATAAAGGTGCTAAAATATCACTAACTAATTACATGTTTAAGTATAATACAAACTTTTTACGATCTCAACAATTAATTTATTTAAGAAATTATAAAGATCTAAAGTTTAAGTATTTTTGCTTTTGGTTTTTTAAATGATACATTGATGAAGATAATATAGATTATTTGTAATGTAGGTATGGGCAAATTTTCAAATCCAATTTATTTGGAAGATCACGAATAATTGTATCAGTGGATCCAAAGTTCAATAAATATGTTTTGCAAAATGAAGGCAGATTGTTCCAAGCCAATTATCCCAGCTCTATAAGAAATCTTCTTGGAAAATATGGTATACTCACTGTCCACGGTGAGCTTCATAGGAAGCTCCATGGAACTGCAGCCAATTTGTTGAAGCGTGAGAACCTAATCTTGGGCTTCAGGGATGATATACAAAATGCCATCGTTGCAGCAATGCAAAGATGGCAACAAAAGAGTGTCATCCATCTTCACAAGGAATGCAATAATGTATGTTACATATCTTTATTTTATGAAATGTTCTTTCCATTTATTAGTTGTTAAAATCTACCATAATATTTGTTATTAGAATTTTGGATGCGCCAAATAGCAAAAAAGTTTACAGATTATTTTTAACCCATTTACGAAATGTTAATTTGAAAGTATAGCTCTTACAATAATGTTTAGAATGAATACCAGAAAAAGAGTGACTGATTGATTATTATTTAGCAATAATAATTTAAGTTATTTTCTTAGGTGGGGCATTAATATTTGCCGCATCCCCTTTATATCATATAAGAAATAAATCTTAAACATAAGTACTCAACTAAACAAGTCTTCTTCCTATGTTAATGTTGAAGTCCTTAGATTAATGTGGCAAAACTATTTTTCTATACTATAACAATAAGATAATAAGATATGATTATGTCAGCTAGATTTCTAACCTTTGATTGTTATTTATATGATTTTATTAATTTATAGTTATGTAATACAATATTATATAGTAATTATTAGAATTTGTTTTACATTGACATACCTTGGTCAACTCTTTCTAGTTTTTATTATTATTTATATAATTTTGTTCATTTACAATTATTTGTTATGATATTATATTGTAATTACCAGAATTTATTTCACATGGATAACCTCTTCCTAAATACATAGGTTCTTCTGAACATAATGGGAAAACAATTGTTGGACTTACCTCCTTATGAAGAGATGGAAGAAATGTACAAGGCTTTTGAGGTATTTGTGGCAGCTATGTTTCGAATCCCCATCAAGTTCCCAGGAACTCATTATGCAAGAGGGATTAAGGTACCTAGTCTAATTCCATTAATGTTTGATGAGTATAAATGTATTTGGATATAATACTAATGTTGTGTCATGAGGAATGCAGGGAAGAGAAACCCTCATAAGAAAGATTAAAGAGTGTATAGAAGAGAGAAGGCAACATCCTGAAGTGATCCGTAATGATTTGTTGACTAAACTTTTAAAAGAAGAATCATTACCAGATGAAATTATTGCAGATTTTATAATAGCCGTGATGTTTGCTAGTTATGAGACTACTTCCACAGCCATAGCATTTTCTATAAAATTTCTCACAGATTGCCCACAAGCATTGAAGGAGCTACGGGTGAGTTTTTAGTTATAATCTCAAAATGAAAGTATAAATTACATAATACTAATACTTATTAGGCATAAGCCTAAAAAGTGTACTAAGTCGAGTTTGATCGTAGAAAAATCTTAAATAGATCTGTGAGTTGTGTTTTCTATTTTACTCAACATAAAATCTATTATTCATGGAAATTATTTAAAATCCTTTATACAAATGACTTGGTAAAGGGTCCATCATGAAAAGTGAAGGTTAAGGGTTCATATCATGATATGAGAATTTTTTAGTTCTAAAAGTAATTTCAAGACATGTGCTATTTAGGTGTATCTAATTAATAATAATAATAAGTATTTTGGATAAGACACATATTATGCTCTTCATTTACTTGGTAGATAGTAGAAACACAAGTTCCATGCCCTAGACTTTGCTATACTTAGAATACATAGTGCATAATCTTGTCCATCTCCAAGATTCAAGCCATCTTTCAATAGTCATGAGAAATGGATCATTATGAAGGACAAACTATTAATAATAAATTCATCCATAAAATAATATTTCATAAGACACCATATTTAATTTTTGATTACGTAGGATGAGCATGACTCTCTTTTAAAGGACAATGGGAATAAAAAGATGACATGGGAGAACTATCAATCAATGAAATTCACTCATTGTGTGAGTAATATTTATTCTATTTTATTATTCTCTTTCCTTCTCCATGGCATTGGAATGCTTATCCCAGTAAATTGACATCCATGTGTTTGATTTGGTTCACTTGACAGGTGATAAAAGAAACTCTTCGATTAGGTAATGTTGCACTAGGGCTTTTCAGAGACACAAAACAAGATGTTAAATTTAAAGGTACCATTTAGAAAAATATTAGTTTGAATTTAGTCTTTCTTAAGGTGAGAAAGTTGAATAATTTAATGTTGTTCTATTATAAACTATTTAAGTGTAAATGCAGATTTTGTCATTCCTAAAGGATGGACAATTTTTTTGCTCGTATCTAGCATAAATAGGGACGAAAAATACTATCATGAACCATTCACTTTCAATCCATGGCGCTGGCAAAATGAACCTTCTCTAGTATGTTAAGGCACCAACCTTATTTGTTTAATTATGAATTTCTAAAAATTATGGGTGGTATTATGTAATGCAGAATTCTAAGTTGATTGAACTTGTTCATTTAATTTGTAGGAGTTGTCTGACAATCCATGGTATATGCCATTTGGGGGAGGTGCTAGGCTTTGTCCAGGATACCACTTGGCTAGATTTGAAATGGCTCTCTTCCTACATAACTTTGTCACTATGTTTAGGTGAGGTTGTGTAACATTCTTAAAAGTAAGCGCATCATAAGATTATTGTAGATAGAGATCATGTGATTATTTGACTAAAAGGTCAAGAAATAACTAATTTCATCAATTGATGGAATGTGCATGCAGGTGGGAACCAACTGAAGATGATAAAATTTGTTACTTTCCTATGCTTAGCTTTGAAAAGGGTTTTCCAATTCGCCTATATGCTCGCAAATGACATACAAATAGGAGGATAGCTTCATGACATAACAAACTTTGATTTTGGTGACATATGAACATCTAAAATAATAAAACATAAGGCCTCTATAGACACCAAATAAAATTTGTGGTCACAAGTAGTAATCATGCTTGTTGAAATCAAGGCATAAATTGGATTTGCCAAGTATTTTTCTATACAATTAATAACAAATGCTTATATATTTGTTGCATAAGAAATTATAGAATCAATAACAAATGTTTAGATATGATGTTTTGTTTCCAAATTCTTATGTAAATTAGATTATATATGAATATGTAATACCAAACATAAATTGTTTTCATAGTATTGAAAAAGTTGTGCAATGATATTTAGAGTTAGAGTTCAAAATATATTATAGAAGAAGGGAAAAAGATACCTAAGAATGTATGAGTCATATAAGAGGAAAACTCTAGAGGGATCCACAATCTCATGAGTGAGAAAATAACACCCCATTTCCTCCCCTCATATTTAAGGTTATATATTAGATTAGATCAATGGTTTTCAATTGGTATCATGTGGAATTGATAGATTAAGTTTTCTACATACAATTCTAAATTTGTTTACAAACATACTCCTTTCAAACTAGCCAAAAGCATGGGGTAGTGAGTTAGATACTAGTCCATGTGAGGCTTCTTTTACTAAAGTCTACATTACATGACTCATTTACTGCTGAAAGATCTACACATTCTAATTTTCATGAAGGATTAGAAATGATGATGGACCAAGCTATGGCTTCATAAATATATATTTATACTAATATTAGATTTCATTATCTAAGAGGGATGTAAGATAGAGTTCTCTTCCAATTTTTATTTATGTCCCATAGCCTACATAGAAATGATTTGTTTGAAAATATAGTGCTTAAATTCCATGTGAGCTAGTAAGAGATACATTAAGGCTCACCTTAGTTTGTCTAAATTATATATTATTTTGGACCAATTCTTATTTTGATACACCTAGGCCTTACACCATTATGTATTAGTGTATGACCTTTTTATAGACTATATTAAAAAATGATGTTTGGATTAGAGTAATTCGAATATGTGAGGCCCACCCTTGTGTGGCTAATTTAATTGCACGATGGGATCCTATTATGGTGTTGGATGCTCCTAGAATTTGGAGATTATGTATGGACTTGTGATCCTCTTGGATAGGTTATATTAGATGGAGATGCCTAGATTAGAGTGGTGGATTTAAATGGCATGTGTTGGATTATGTTGATTAACGTAGTTGACTCACTTTGTATGCTATGATGGTGTATTCACAAGATAGCCAAGTTGTCATTCAACTTTGTGAGGCCCAAATTCTTATGGAGCATATTTGTTGGAACTATTGAGCCTATTATTGTTGATTCACCTAGATGTAAGACTAGTTGATTTTGGGACTTATATTTCTTGTGATAGAATATTGTGGACAAAAATTTGGTTTGAGTAATTG
Source organism: Cunninghamia lanceolata (assembly GCA_027924645.1). Taxonomy (NCBI): domain Eukaryota; kingdom Viridiplantae; phylum Streptophyta; class Pinopsida; order Cupressales; family Cupressaceae; genus Cunninghamia; species Cunninghamia lanceolata. The sequence goes on from BSBN01001054.1 coordinate 9,919,283, forward strand.
AGTTAATTTGTTTATGAGGATGTTGATTTTACTAGGAGGTAGTTATGCTTCATTTGAGCCTTATATAATGAATGTGTGATTGACTTGGATTAACTATATGTTGACTGGAGATGATTCAATTACCTAGTTGAGTCTATTGAAAATTGAATTAAGCTTGGGATTATGCTATTAAACAAGTTTGGGTGATTTGAAATTGGATATATGTGTTGATTGATCATTATGATGTATATGTGATGACATTAGGAGATATCATGGAATGATGATTGAAATTGCATTGATAGGTAATTGACATTCATTTGGATTTTGATTATCGTTTAGAGTAAAGAAGTTGCATTGAATATGATTATAATTAGAATTAATTCAAGTTGCTTTGGCTATATATATTCTTATTGGACAAATTGACATGTGCTGGTACCTTCCATGATCAATGGAAATTTTGGAGGTCACTTAGAAACCCATGTGAATTCCCGGTGATGCCTAAGCATAGTCTATATGGAGGCTAAAGACTTTTACTAATTTATTTACTATGATTAATTTGGTTTTTAAAGTTGTGCGTAAATGTGATTTAGAATGGGTGATGATTTGTTGGTTTATGTGTCTTATTTTAAAAATTAAAATTTAGGGTCACTTTTGAGGGGGTTTGAGAAGTATTTTCATGAATATTTTATTGATTTTAAGTCCCTAGGTCATGTACCTTGGGGTTGGGGGTCTTTTAGGCTTTGAAATTTTGAAATTTGAGTTATTTAAACCACTCCCAAGTTCCTTGGGAAAAAGGTGGCGTGAGTGAGTTTTGGGAAGAGAGATGGTGGACTTGGCACCCTCCCCTTCTGATGCAGCACAACTCAAACCCTCAAATGCAAAATGCAACAAACATAAATACTCATTTTATTGAATTCAAACTTGTAAAAAAGATTACATAAATCTGCAACATTACAAAAAAACAAATTTATTACATTTGGCCTTCCATGGCTTCTCATACAAGAATCTTTGTCTTTCCTTATGCTCTCATCTTTTTTTATTTATTTTTCCATCCTTCTTATCCACATATTTCTTATTCTTAAAACCCCTTTTTCCTTCCTCCAAAAATTTGTAAGAAATCCCCCTTCAAAATTTGCCAATAATCCTTTTTATAATGACTCCACAACCACCATTTTCTCTCTCCTCCAACTCCCACACCCAAATTGGGAGAATCCTTTTTTAAAAAAATCATGGAAAAATAATAGTAATTGCTCAATAAAATCCACTCCCACAATTTGCTAAAAATAAGTGACAACTCAAATTCCCACTCCTAGAAAATAGCTCCAAACTTGGAAAAAGACAAAAGCCACACAACTTGGGCATCCAAATTAGCCATGCTATAGTTGAGGGGATTTAATGAGTTGTCTCCACATACAACTCCCTAAAAATCCACTCCTAAGATTACCTTTTGATTTTCCACTTCAAATTGCCTTCATTAATTTTACACTCCAAAATTGTTTCATAAACTATCTCACACTCCTAGATTTTTACAACATTATTATTTTTGCAACATTGTAATAATGCCAATTTATTTAATATATTATTTAGGCCTAATATTGCATTTACTTTCCAACTTCCAAATTACCAAAGTATAGGAAATTAAAATATTTTCTTTTTTTGGTTGATGAGGATTGCCATTGGCCGTGGATGCTCCTGCATCATTCTTCTCTTGTTGAAAAGAATATAGCTCCTACAAGTGAGTGTCTTTGAACTACTGCCACTTGACTGGATCCAACCTTTTCACTTCATTCTTCTCTTTTTCCTCTTTTTCCAGCATCTTTCTAGAACAAGCTTCACTCTCCTCGAACAAATCTGCACTTCATTCTTCTCTCCTCTCGTAGATTTGCATCCACCAAATATTGTCTTCCTCTAACAAATTATTTCCCCCCTCCTCTCCTTCTTCATGGGATCCAACCCACCACTAACCAACCACCTCCACCAAATCTCTCCGGTAGCTTCCTCTACAACCTCTACTTGTAAGTGTACATCTGTATACCACTCTGCATCTACACAATCCTTTTTCTTCTCTAACTCTTTACTCATTTCAAGATGCAAATCCTTTGCAAATTCAACATTATAAAAATTATATTTTACCTCGATGACTTCTTTTGTCACAACATCTTCTTCTTCACTACTGAATACTACTACCTTTATTGTTTCTCTGAACAATTTTTCTACCTCCATGATCTCTTCCTCAAGAAACTCTTGGTCTTCATCAGGTTCCTCATCGAACACTTGGTCTTCATACACATCCTCAACTATTGCAAAGTTACTCACAACTACTCCTGTACTATGTACAATCTCCTCAATGCTCATTTCTAGAACCCTTCCATCGTTAGCCAATGCTACAAAAAATTTATGTGCTTCACTTTTCTCCACTTCTTCCATGCTTTCATACAAGCATACTGTTGTAACTTCTATGTCTTCAATAGGACCAACTGCTGCAATTTCTTTCACTACATCTTCCATGCCTTCAATGAGACATGTTGCTGCAGCCTTTTCTTCTACTTTATCCTTTACATTCATCTCCATTAAATCCTTAGGTTCATCTAATAATTTTCCTTCCAATAGACTATTTATTTTTCTGATCTCTTCTTTCAGTAAGGGGTCATCCTCATCTTCACCAATTTTCTCATCAAATATAGGACACTCAAAGTCCATCATCTTAGCTTCTGTTGTATCCTCTTTTATTCCACTATTTATGCATTCTAATAGACATGTTCCTATTGCAAACTCATTCTTTTCTTCTTTTTCATTATCGTTGAGGAGTTCCACTTCTTTATCTTTACTTTCTTCCTTATCTGCAACCAAAATAATGTTAGCTAAAACAGGGTTTTCATCATTACCTTTATTTATTACAATCTCATCCATAAACATATCCATGCCTTTGAAAAGACATGTTTCAGTTGCAATCATGTTCTTTTTCTCTTTCATGTCACTTTCATGACATTCTTTCTCACATCTTTTATTATCAACATTTCCTCTATTCATTTCAGCTTTTAATAGATCCACTATATCATGAAGTCTTATCAACTCTTCATTAAGACTATCCATAAACTTTATTTCCCACTTTTCTATATATGAAATCATTATAAGTCTCTTCATGACCCATCTATCCTCTTCTTTGAAAACATTTTTCTCATTCTCAATATGCAATTTCTACAACCTGCACATATAAACACTTTAGAGCCAATGCTCTCTGTAGTTACAGGTCCTCTCTACAAAAAAAATCACTCATAACTATCCCTTACCCAACAAAAGACTCTAGAAGATGCACCTCTCCAAGACCTCTTCTACCCACTTTCTCTCAGTGGAAGATGTCTCTACACCTTCTACCCAGCTTTATCTCTGATGGAGGATAGCCAACATATCTCACACAAATTTAACTCTCCTCTACCCAACAAATACTCTGGAAGATGCACCTCTTCAAGACCTCTTCTACGCACTTTCTCTTAGTGGAAGAAGTATATACACCTTCTACTTAGATTTTATCTCTGCTGGAGGACAACAAACATATATCTCACAAAATAAATTTTATCTGCAATTACAAAAATTTCTCATACCTCAACACATAGGAAAATAATTTACTTCACAAACTCCTCTCGGTCCTGGTGCGTACTCTGCACACTCAAGATCAACCTTCTCTGATACCAAATTATGTAGCACAACTCAAACCCTCAAATGCAAAATGCAACAAACATAAATACTCATTTTATTGAATTCAAACTTGTAAAATAGATTACATAAATCTGCAACATTACAAAAAACAAACTTATTACATTTGGCCTTCCATGGCTTCTCATACAAGAATCTCTATCTTTCCTTATGCTCTCATCTTTTTTCATTTATTTTTCCATCCTTCTCATCCACATATTTCTTATTCTTAAAACCCCTTTTTCCTTCCTCCAAAAATCTGCAAGAAATCCCCCTTCAAAATTTGCCAAAAATCCTTTTTATAATGACTCCACAACCACCATTTTCTCTCTCCTCCAACTCCCACACCCAAATTGGGAGAATCCTTTAAAAAAAAAATCATGGAAAAATAATATTAATTGCTCAATAAAATCCACTCCCACAATTTGCTAAAAATAAGTGACAACTCAAATTCCCACTCCTATAAAATAGCTCCAAACTTGGAAAAAGACAAAAGCCACACAACTTGGGCATCCAAATTAGCCATATTATAGTTGAGGGAATTTAATGAGTTGTCTCCACTTACAACTCCCTAAAAATCCACTCCTAAGATTGCCTTTTGATTTTCCACTTCAAATTGCCTTTATTAATTTTACACTCCAAAATTGTCTCCTAAACTATCTCACACTCCTAGAGTTTTGCAACATTATTATTTTTGCAATATTGTAATAATGCCAATTTATTTAATATATTATTTAGGCCTAATATTGTATTTATTTTCCAACTTCCAAATTACCAAACTATAGGAAATTAAAATATTTTCTTTTTTTGGTTGATGAGGATTGCCATTGACCGTGGATGCTCCTACATCACCTTCCATCCTTCTAGGTTTGGGGAGGAGGGTTTGACCAAGTATCACCTCATCCCAAGGCTTCACACATGTGGGAGCCCAAACTAGGAAGATATTTAGAGAAGAGTGTACAAATACACTCCTCTCCCTAGACCTCACACTTGTGTGAGAGACATGAGGAGTCAAATCACTCCTTAGGGTTTGAGGATTGGTTGGAAGGGATGAGATGGATTCCATGTGACACCTTCTCATTTGGAGAGGAGGTGTGACATACATCCATTACATATACCCTCATTTGCAACTTGATAAGGACTTTTTGTATTTCATTTCTCACCTGTTGAGTTGAGAGTTAGAGGAGGAGAGATTTGGGGATATTGGAGAAGAAGACTTGTGGAACTCTAGGGAGGACATCACCAAGATTATTCTTCACCATCTTGAGATAGCTTTTGGGAGGTAGGCCTCTTTTGTGAGGCCTACCTTTTTCATTTCTGTTCATGAGATTATTTACCGTACTATTGCTATTACTTTTATGTTGGGGGACTGTTGATCCCAAAAATTTGACTATTAAACCTAATTATTTATAAGGAGGAAATTGTGCAATGTTAGATAGATATTTGTGTTCAAGAGAATAATGAGTGGGTAATATTAGAAAGAGAACTTAATGTGATTTTAGTATGTTTATATGGTAGTATGTTTTAGGGATGCATGTATTTTATTTGCTTCGGCTATGATATATATGTGGGATTGACTTCAAAATTAAGTGTGCAGGTATTGCTAACGAAACCACAAATATAGGAGATCATTCCACACCCTATGTTGTATCCCTTGTGAAGCCGATCTAGTTCCACGAGGAACTAAGATCAACTCCGTGTTTGGTAAAATGTTGTAATGTTGTAATGTTGCATGAGGTCAAAGGGAATTAGGTCTACCCTCTTGTAAAAGTGAATTATGAGATGTGTTGAAAGATTTGTTGTTTGGAATTTTATTTTTGAATTTTAAATTTTTGAGACCCTTTACTTGTGCTTTAGCTTGACCCTGGGAGTCCTAACTAGGTTAAAATCAACCCTGGGTTATACCCCATGGGTCTAGGGACCCTTTTTACTAGGATAACCTTGGGATGACCTCCATATGGTCACCTTAACTTCACAGTGAAGTTAAGTGACGAATTTGGATGTATGGGGAAAATAGGATGAGTGGAATCAACACTCAGGCCCACTTCCAAGTCATGGAATGACTCCATGATCCACCAATAATGGAGTGGTTTGTCTCTTGTTCCTCACTTTTGGTGGGAGTCCCCCATAAAGAGGGTGGTGTGTCATCCACTCCCTCTTTAATTCTATTTTACTTATTTTATTTTATTCCTCCATGTGTTGGAAAAGGACTATGGTGGGGGACCTCATGAGTGGGGTTATTTTTTTAATTCCAATAGGGATAGTGGATAAAGAGTGGGGTTAATTTTTTAATGCCACTTGGGGATAAGAGAACTTGGGGAATTAGTTTTAAAAGGAGGAGGAGGGAGAGTGGAAAGGGGGGATTATTTTTGGGAGAAGGAAGATGGGGAGAAGAGACTAAGTGTGGAGCTCTTCATCAACTACATCCATAATAGGGCTTGTTAAGGTTAGTAAGCAAGTTTCTCACCCTTATATCTTCTGTTACTTGTTGATGAATGTTGTTATGTATATGTTGTCTATGTTGTATTTCTGTTGTTGTGGAAAAATTATTTGGGAGATAATGCTCATCATGTATGGGTAGGGGATGTGTGAACCTCCTCGGGTTCATTCTTGTTCTTGGAAAATAGAAGTCTTGAGGGCATTGTTGTGATTTTGAAAAAAATGGTTATAAGGCTTGAGAGCCTAATTGTGATATCCCTGGGATTTTAATTATTTGGTTGGCTTGAGGCCATGAGGGAAGTTATTTTGTTGGCTTGAGGCCATGAGAAAAGATGTGATAAAATGTTGAGAAGGGTGGCACTCTTGAGTTGAGTGAGTCCACTTCCCTACCCTCTTTAAACTCACCTTAGTTGAGTTTTCGTGTTGTGAGTATAACCATGGGTGTTTGTGTGTTGTTTGCTTTCATTATGGTTATTCAATGTTGTGAAGTGGTATTGGACTATTCTTCCCTGGGTGTGTGGATGATCTCCCTAGCTCAGGGGTGACCCTCTTGTGGGTCTACGATAGGGAGGAGAGCTAAAAGAGTGGTGTTTTCTTCCCTTGTGTGTTATGCAGGTCTTATTTGGAGCTTAATGTGGAGTTTGGAGGAGTCTTCCTTGTTTAGGAAAAATGTTTCATTTCCTCTACTTGTAAAAAGAGCTTGGTTCCTAAAGTATCATCCTGGTTGATTTTCTAGAGATGAGGTTTTCTCTCTCTGATGTTGTAAGAATTATTATTTTGGGAGTTGAGAGAAAATTCTCCTTTTATGAGATGCTAGTTGTGATTTTATAGTTTGCTACATTTTACCATTTTTGTGAGCATGAAAGAAAGAAAATTGTTTTACCAAGAATGTTAGATTTGTCTATTTCCTTAAAAATCTATTTAAACAAGAAGTAGTGAAACTAGTTGTTAAAATTTATGTCAAATTGTGAAAATGTTAGTTTAAATGAGTTATATGATATTGTAATTTTATTAGTAAGAAAAGAGATAAATTTGGAGTATAGACATGCTTATGCTTTTGAGTTTGGTTAAAATAAATGCCTACTACATTTAGATTGAAACATTTGACTACTTCTTGAAATCTAGTTAATAGGAAACTAAATTTTATTTGTCCTTGAATAATATCCTATATTTATACAATTTATTTAGAGTTGCATTGAAATTTAAAAATTATAAATACAATTCAAAATAGGCAAATTTGATATTCTACCCTTCAAATTTATTCGACAGTATTTAATAACTTTAACTATATATTTTTATTTAAATATTTAATTTCTGTATCTATTAAATTATTAGTTGATTAAATAAATTGTGATTCTGAATAGATGGTGGATAGGTGGAATCTCTCTATTTATATGTTGTTAAAACTAAATTAAACAATAGTAAAAATGGAACAAAAATTTATTAGAGGGCAGTTTTAAAACACAATAAAAATATTAAAAAAAAAATAAAAAATTAAATAACAATGGTGGGGGTTTAACCCCCACCGAAGCATATACAAAGTGGGTGTGGGGAGAGGCAGAGCCCCACCCACACCCCCTTTCACACTGAAGCCCCTGCGGGCTACCCACTACCACCATTCGAGACACCACACCCTCGTGGCTATCTCCCCACCGAGACCCTGCGCTGAACTCCCCTCTACCGCCCGAGACTCCGCAGACCACCAGTCACTTCACCGCCTCTACCGAGTACCCTGTGGCCTCCCTCTACGTTTCACAGACATTGCCGCCAGACTTCCACCCCACGGTCCCCTCTACGCCCTCCGCCACCTATGGCCACCGCATGGCCTTCGACCTCCGCTCCCTGTGGTATTCCCACCATCAGTGCCCCTGCCCTCCGTGGAACCCATGATTCTGTCCTCTGTCGTGCCTTCTCACCTCCGCGCCATCTTTGGACTGCGCTTCCCTCTGCCCTAGCACCATCCTCTCTAATTTCTCTACCATTCTAACAACAAACCAAAGAGAAGTTAGGTTAGGGTTTCACAAAAGGAACACAAGAAGGAGTGATTGAATGGGAATATAGTTCCATTCCATGTTTTATTCAACAAAATATATGTAATAAAATATAAGTTTAATATAGATGATGTTAGTTATACAAAAATGTTGTTAACATTTTGGTAATTACATTGAATAATATATATATATATATATATTATCATATGAGTTAATATAATACCTTAATTCTAAATTTATTCATATTATTCTTGAAATTTTACAATTTAAATCAACTAATAATATATATAAATAAAGATATTCAGGTCTATGATAAACGAAACGGAGATGGCGTTCGCGTGCTCTACAAGCCGAGCTAGGGCGACCGTGCCCTAGCTTGTTCTCTGTGTGTTGCTCGCTTCTGCGTTGTGGGGGGTTTGTTTTTTTTTAAGCTTTCGGGGTGGTGGTGGTAGGTTTTTTCTTTTCTGGAGGCCTTCTTGCTGCCGTTTGGGTGGCTTGTGGGTGGAAGGGTTTTGATCCTTCCCTTGGGGTCTTGTCTTTTTCCTTTTCTTGCAAATGTGTCCTGGGGGTTTGCATGCCTGCTGGGGATCTTGTTTTTTTGCTATGCAGGGTGGGGAAACTTCTGGGGCTAGCCCCAAATTGGATTTCCGATCAGCAGTTGGTTCGAAGCCTTCGGCGCATGGAGTGAATGTTTTTGATAATACACTGTTTTCTTCAGAGATGGAGATGAATGATCTAGGATCAGTTAGTGGTTCCCAAATAACGAAGATTAATGGGTGTTTGGAAAGATGCAAAGAGCGACCGAAGTTGATTATCCCGATGGAAATGCTTGCCGATGATATTGAATACTATTCAAGGCACTCTTTTTATTGCAAGTTCATGGGTTTGAGAGTCTCGCTCCAATTTTTGGAATCCTGGGCTCAGCAGACATGGATGCCGAAGGGGGAGATGGAGATTAGGCTCCTTGCGAACAACTTTTTTATGGTCTCTTTTGATTGCATGGCAGATCGGAATAGGGTCTTCAAGGGTGGCCCCTATTTTTATAACCAGGTGGGTTTGTTTATCAAGCCATGGCATGCTAGCTTCAACCCGATGGAGGCACTACCGAGTCAGATCCCAGTTTGGGTTCGGTTGCCGTGGTTTCCAGTTGAGTGTTGGCGGGATGACGTGTTGCATTTGGTGGCTTCAATGCTCGGTAAACCTATTGGGTCCTCACAACAGACACAGTATAAAAAGGTAATGACTTTTTCTCGTATCTGTGTAGAAATTGATTTAAGCAAGCCACTACCAGATTCTATTGAAGTGAGTGCTGGATCATATACTTGGGTGCAATAGCTAGATTACGAAACCCTACCTTTTCGGTGTCGTCTTTGTCATGAATATGGTCACTTGCAGCGTAGATGCCCTAGGGCTAAGCCTGTGGTGCCCCAACCTTCTCAGCCTTCTCGTAATCCACTTAGGGCTGATAATGGTAAGGAGCCTATTCCAGGTGATGGTAATGGAGATGATGGCTATTTCCCGGTCAAGGCTCGCAATAGGAATCGGGGCCAGAAGCGAACCTTGAGGGAGAGACAGGATGATGAAACTTTTAATAGGTTTGAGGTGCTGGATGATCTCAGCCAGGAGGAAGTGAATCCGGGGTTGCTAAACTTGGATTAGGGAACTTTGGGTACAGGACAGGATGGGCCACCATTGGAGGCCATGCAGGTTGTGCAAGAGATTGGGGTTGGGCAGATGGATACGGATCAACAATTGATTGTCCAGACTGAACAAGAATCTTCTATTGGAGCTTCGAAGAGTGGTGGAGGTGGTTCCCCATTGCCCCTGAAAGGAGGCAAGGATGTGGGGAAGAGCTCTTTGGCCTCCTCTCATTTGGGTATTCAGCAAAATGAACTAAAGAAAGGGGTTGGTGACAGGACTTCCAAGCTGGGAAGGAAAAAGGATATGGAGAAGATTAAATTAACTGGGGAAACTTTGGTGGAGTCAGGGTCGGTCAAGACTCTGGATTCACATTTTTCATGCCCCCAGAAATGATTGTTCTCTCATGGAATGTAAGGGGCTTGAACAGTGGCCCTCGACAAAAAGTTGTTCGTGATTTGGTTAGGAATCATTCTCTGGATGTTCTTTTTCTTCAGGAGACTAAATTATCTGTAGATAATATGTTGGCCATGGCTCCTAAGTTGTGGAAATATGGTGAATGCCAGTGTATGGGGGCTCTTGGTGCTTCTAGAGGGGTGGCTTGCTTTTGGAACCCTCGGAAGATTCTCCCTCTCTGGTGGATGTCCTCTAGATCCTCTATATCCCTAGTTGCCTCTTGGTATGAGACTGGTGAGTGTATTCTCCTCTCTAATGTGTATGCTCCTATTGAGTTTTCGGGTAAACAACTTCTATGGTCCCATCTTCATTTTATTCATAGCTTAGCTCCTTTCCATACGTGGATTATGGTTGGTGATTTTAATGCTATTGTGGAGTTGTCTGATAAAAGAGGTGGTATTCCTAGGTTGGAGCCTTCTGCTCTGTTATTCAGAGATAGCATTTCTAAATTAAATCTTATTGATGTTCTACCAAGTAATGGTCGCTTCACTTGGAATAATAGGAGAATTGGTGAGAGTTGTGTTGCTGAGAGGCTTGATCGATTCTTGGTTTCCTGTTATTGGGTTGGAGACTTATGGTCCACTCGATCTGAAATTCTTGATTGGAGAGGTTCTGATCATTGGCCTATTAATCTTAGTATTACCTCTGCTCGGGGGCCTCGTTCTCCCTCATTCAAGTTCTAGATTATGTGGTTACAGGATCCTACTCTTCATGAACTTGTGGCTGAGTGGTGGTGGATTGGTAGACCAACTTTTGGTACGGCAATGTACACATTCTCCAAGCTTCTTTAGTTTGTCAAATATCAGCTTAAAAGGTGGAATCGACGATGTTTTGGTAATATCTTTCATGTTAAGGTTGCTGCCCAGGAGGAGTTGAATAATATTACATGGTTGATTCATGAGAATGGGGCCTCTGAGGATCTTCTAAGGGAGGAGGCTAAGACTTTGAAAGTGGTTGAGGAATTTGAATTGTGGGAAGAAATCTATTGGAAGCAAAAGGCCCGGGTTGAATGGTTACAGGAAGGTGATAAAAACACCGCCTTCTTCTTCAATTCTATGAAGGACAGGAGGCATGGTAATTCCATTCCTTTTTTGGTGAATGATAGGGGTGAACGTCTTACCTCGTTTCAGGAAATCTCTGCTGAGGCATCTCAGTATTTTGCTACTTTATTTAGGGAGGATTCACAAGGGGGCTCTGTTGAGGAAGCACAGGTTCTTTCTTGTATTCCTTAGTTGGTCTCCAGGGAGGTGAATGAGTATCTGATGAAAGATATCTCTCTTGATGAGCTGGAAGGGATTGTGTTTCAGATGAAGAAGGGTAAAGCTCCTGGTCCCGATGGTTTCCCAATTGAATTTTTTCAAGAATTTTGGGATATCATAAAGTTGGACCTTCTGGCGGTTGTCCTTGAGTCCCAGAGGAATAAGCAGATGCTTCGTGCTCTGAATTCCACCTTCCTTGCTCTCATACCTGAGTGTGAAGGGGCTGATAGGTTATCTCAGTTCCGGCCTATCTCTCTTTACAATGTGGCTTACAAAATCATTTCTAAGTTATTGGCTGAGAGATTGAAGAAGTGGCTTAAAGTGCTGATTTCAGAGGAACAGAGTGGATTTGTGGCAGGTCGACAGATTCTTGACGGGGTTGTCATTGCTACAGAGACCATCCACTCCATGGACACCTCCCACGAGAAGGCTATGTTCATTAAGCTAGATATGGCTAAGGCTTATGACAGGGTTAGATGGTCTTTTTTGTAGAAGATCCTTATTTCTTTTGGTTTTGGTGAGGAGTGGATCCAATGGGTCATGAGCTGTGTCACGTCTATTTTCTTCTCAGTTTTGATAAATGGAGATCATTCTAAACTTTTTGGTGCCTCATGGGGCTTGCGCCAAGGGGATCCTCTTTCTCCATATCTTTTTCTGCTTCTTGTGGAAGGCCTTGGACGTTTGTTGAAAAGAAGGGTGGAGCTTGGCACCATTCAAGGTTGGCGATGGGGTGGAGACTTGCCTCCGCAATCTCATTTACAGTTTGTTGATGATACTGCCTTGATGGGGATGGCTACTGTTAGGGAAGCTACTAACTTGAGGCAGGTGTTGGACATATATCTTGTTGCTTCAGGACAATTGATTAATGAGGAGAAGTCATCCATATTCTTCTTCAATACACCGTCCCCAATTCAGAGAAGAATTGCTAATATCTTGAGGTTTCAGATAGGGGTTCTCCCTTTGACGTATCTGGGTTTCCCAATTTCTGTTCGCCATCTTCCCAAGGGTTCTTGGCAGAACATTATTGATAAGCTCCGTGCAAAAGTTAATCATTGGACCCACAGATGGTTGTCTTTTGCGGGGCGGGTTCAACTTCTAAAGTTGGTGGTGCAGGCTCTTCCTACCTACCGATGTATGCTTCAGGTGGCTCCGATGGGTTTTCTGAGGGAGTTGGATTCTCTTGCAAGGCAGTTCTTATGGGCAAGATGTTTGTCATCCTCCAAGTGGAGCCTGGTCAGGTGGGATGTTGTGTGCAGCCCAAAGCAATTTGGTGGTCTTGGTCTTCGGCAGTCTGCATTATCCGGAGAGGTTGTGGCTGCTAAGCTATTTTGGAGATGGTGTGTGGAACAGGATCAGCCGTGGGCCAGGATATTATCTCATAAGTATTTCCTGGGGATTCCATGGTAGGATCTCCCTCGTTACCCTCTAGAGGGGAAAGGTTCAGTGATTTGGAATACTCTTCAGAAGGGTGCAAAGCTTATCAAGGAAGGTTTATTTTGGATTTGTAGACGGGGAACTAAAGCTCTCTTCTGGTCGGATTCTTGGGATGGATTCCCTCCACTTACTTCTTAGTTCCCCAACCTTCTTCCTTTGTGCCAAAGATTTCTTGAGGCTGGCTAGGCTAGGGTGAGTGACTTCAAGTCTGTTGCTTCTTTTGGTCAGTTGGAGGTAGCTCATTGGAAGGATCCCGCAGTGTGGCCAGATTTGGGACTTACGGAAGATAGTACGGAGCTTCACAAGATTCTTCATAGTAGGAGTTGTAGTTCTCTTCTGGAAGAGGATATTCTTTCTTGGACCCATAATCCTAAGGGGGTTTACTCTGTTGCTTCTGGTTATCAGGTGTTATTGGCTCAGAAGCTAACTGGGGTGGAGGTTCATTGGTGGAAAAGGGTGTGGAATAAACTCTCGTGGCCTAAATGCAAGTACTTTGTTTGGACTTTGGCTTGGAATAGGTGTTTGACCTGGGATAACATTCGTAAACGGGGATTTCACGGACCTTCAATTTGTGTTTTGTGTGGGGGAGCAGAAGAGGATTCTTCGCATTTGTTCTTCCGGTGCCCCTTTGTTGTGTAGCTTTGGCATTGGTGGTGGGAGGTATGGAAGCTTCCTTGTATTCATGCATGCTCTTTGGTTGAATTCTGGGATAGTATGGGAAGACCTCCTTCTATGGCTTCCTTTTTGTAGGAAGTTTGGTTCGTGGGTCCTACCTTTCTACTTTGGCAGATTTGGCTGGAGCGGAACCGCTGAATTTTTCGTGATCAGAAGTTGGTGGGTCGGCAAGTTTGGCTGCGCATGCTAGGAATGGTGCAGGAGTCAGTTTCAGCTAAATGTGATGTGGTTTTCCCCTTAGAGAGAAGTGATGATGAGTTGGTGGCCAGACTGGGTCTTCAAGAAATTCATTTTTCTTTTGTCAATTCTAGGAACTATAGGCATGGGAAAAAGAGGGTTCAATGGGTTGGAAAGTGGTTACCTCCTCCCAATGGATTTTTAAAGATCAATACTGACAGTTCTTCTAGGGGCAATCCTGGGCCTGCTGGAATTGGTGGAGTTGGTAGGGACTCAGCTGGGTCGGTGATTTTTCTGTTCTCTATACATGAGGGAGTGAAGACTGTTAACTTCATGGAGGGTCTGGCAATTCTGCATGCTATTGAGAGGGCCCTTGCTTTGGGCTGGAGAAAAGTTATATGTGAAGCTGATTCACAGATTTTGATTAATCTCTTGAATGAGCGAAAGATATCTGATATTAATTGGCAGTTGGCTTTGGTGGTTCAGCAGATTCTTCAGGTTAGTTCTCAGATGGAGGAAGCATCCTTTGTTCACATCCCGAGGGAGTGGAATCGAGTTGCCGACTGCTTGGCCAAATGGGCCTTTGAGCATGATAGTGGTTGGAAGGTTGAGGATTGGGATCAGGTTAACCCTGAGCTGCATTTGGATTTAGACCGGTTCTTGGAGGAGGATAGAAGGATACATGGGGATAGTTGAGGTTGTTTATGCTGTGGGGTTTTTGCCTTGTCTTCTGGGGCTGGGTCCCTTGGTTATTATTGTAATGTTCTTTTCTGATTTCTAATAAAGTTTTTACCCCTTTCTTTTTAAAAAAAGATATTCAGGTATATAGATATTAACCTAATTCTGTTATTTTAATTAAGTAAGAAAATATAATTTTATATATATATTTGGGAGCCAACCCAAAACACAACACACCCAAGTCCAATACCATAACTAACAAATGCCTCGAACAATAAGGAGAAAACAACAATGAAGAGAAAACATCACATGAACATCATACCTCATTTTACACTCAAATAAATGAAACATAAATTAATCTATAAAGGAAAGATGTCATGCCCACATTGCCCATGCAGTCACAACACACAAACATGTGTGTCATGTCCACATGCGACATGTGGTCATGATACGAACTATCAAAAATTTTCCTTTACTACCCTGTAAACCCCCTCGCATGCGTAAGCGTGCTCGGTGGCATACACTTAAAGCATCAACAAAACTATTGATTGCTGAATAATAACCTCACGTGCGCATTCATTATGTTAGACTTGCTATCTTTGTTTGATGACGTTCACTGGTTTACGCTCGGTTGATTTACAACGTTGAAATTTAATTAAAAATATTCTATGTCTTAGTTAGTTCTCTCAATCCATTTCGATATTGACTCGTATTTTCTCCTCTATTAAATTGATTCATTTAATTGCTCATTTATTTATTTATTTATTTATTGATTTATTTAATTTGTTTCAATACCTTGGTATATCATTTTGAAATTATTAAACTCTAAATTCACAATTCGAACTATTATAAAAGTACATTTTAGCGTAAATTACATTTACCCTGTTAGTATTAATTTACGAATCTTAAATTTTCGATAGATAGAAATATGTGTATATATATATATATATTACATTTACCCTGTTAGTATTAATTTACGAATCTTAAATTTTCGATAGATAGAAATACGTAAATATATATATATATATATATTTACGTATTTCTATCTATCGAAAATTTAAGATTCGTAAATTAATACTAACAGGGTAAATGTAATTTACGCTAAAATTTATTTTTATAATAGTTTGAATTGTGAATTCGGAGTTTAATAATTTCAAAATGATATATCAAGGTATTGAAACAAATTAAATAAATCAATAAATAAATAAATAATTAAATGAGCAATTATATGAATCAATTTAATAGAGGAGAAAATATGAGTCAATATCGAAATGGATTGAGAGAACTAACTAAGACACTGAATATTTTTAATTAAATTTCAACGTTGTAAATCAATCGAGCGTAAACCAGTGAACATCATCAAACAAAGACAGCAAGTCTAACATAGTGAATGTGCACGTGAGGTTATTATTCAGCAATCAATAGTTTTATTGATGCTTTAAGTGTATGCCACCGAGCACGCTTACGCATGCGAAGGGGTTTATAGGGTAGTAAAGGAAAATTTTTGATAGTTCGTATCATGACCACATGTCGCATGTGGACATGACATGCGTGTTTGCGTGTTGTGACCGCATGGCCAATGTGGGCATGACATCTTTCCTTTATAGATTAATTTATGTTTCATTTATTTGAGTGTAAAATGAGGTATGATGTTCATGTGATGTTTTCTCCTCATTGTTGTTTTCTGCTTATTGTTCGAGGGATTTTTTAGTTATGGTATTGGACTTGGGTGTGTTGTGTTTTGGGTTGGCTCCCAAAATGGTTGAGAGCAACCAATGTGAGGGGTTGAGGGAAGTGTGAACCTCCTTGGGGAAAAAGTTTCACTCTTTTGAGAGATATTTGGCATGAGTGCCATATTCTCATTTTGGTTGGCATGAGTGTCATTTCATGTTTTTGGGAGGTTGTGGATTTGGTGGTGGAAATGGTGTGTAGGAAGTTATTGAAGATTTGAAGAAATATGATTGCATATAAATGTGATTTTTGGTGTATTAGTTTTCCCAAAAGTAGAGATTTCTACTCTACTCCCCCTATGTTGGATTCCTTCTTGGTATCCTTGTGTTGTGTAAGCCTTGGTTGGGAGTTTGTGTTATTCTTTGCTAAAAAAAATATTTTGATATATTTTTGTGAACCTTGGGTTTTCTTAGTTGGCCTCCTAGCTCAGGGGTGGCTTGTGAGCAAGCCAATGGTTGGGAGGTGAGCAAGTTTCTGATGCAGGAGCATCCAGAGGTGTAAGGGCAATCTTGCATCACCCAAAAAGAAGTTAATTCAAAACCATTGTAGTTGTTCTCATTTCTTGCCATAATTAGTGTTTTTTGTTCCATAATATCTAGAATAATAATGTAGGACTTTCAGTTTTTCCAAAACTGCTAAAAATAGTGACCTACCTATTTAGGAAAGTGTACCTGCTATTTTTAGAAAGTTTGCATTTGGGCACGTAATGAAGCAAAATCTTCCAAAAAGTTACATAATGGAAATATAAGACCTTTGGCGAAGGAATTAGGCAAAGATCATTTGTGAGCTAAAAGATATTAAAGTTTTTGTTTTCTGAAAAGCCCCTAAAAATTTTTGGAATGAGATATGAGGCACTAAAACTTCCCATAACATCCTAAAAAGTTGATGCAAATCCATTTACAAATTTTTGGCGTGATAGTTCACATCGCGAGCTTTCTGGCGCTTAAAACGGTTCATCAATCAGACACCTGGATCAAAAGTTATGCTTCCCAGAAGTTGACCTACTTTTGGAGGGAGTTGCAAATTTCAAAATTTCGCTG
Organism: Cunninghamia lanceolata; assembly: GCA_027924645.1. Classification (NCBI taxonomy): domain Eukaryota; kingdom Viridiplantae; phylum Streptophyta; class Pinopsida; order Cupressales; family Cupressaceae; genus Cunninghamia; species Cunninghamia lanceolata. The sequence continues at coordinate 9,936,473 of BSBN01001054.1, forward strand.
GGGCCACCAAAAAGTGCTATTTATGACTATTTTAAGAATGCCGAGCAGTAGTAGAGTTAAGGGGGCTAGTGTAGAGTCAAGAATAGGGGGGAAAACATAAACCCTAACTAATTTGGGGTTACAAAAGGCTGAAGATTCTAGAGTCTTGAGGTTGGGGAAAGCTGTAATGTGTTGCAGCCAGTAGAGGATTCATCCTCTGATTGTAATTGAGCTTGTGTAATGTAATGAGTTGCCCAGTTCAATAAAAGAAAGTTCTATTTGCTGTGTTCAATATCTATTATTGTGTGTTTTGTGATTTACCCCCTTCATCAAGTGGTATCAGAGCGAGGGTTCCTGAGTGTGTAGACAGATCACCGACTGTGAGGCAGTTTGCACCAGGACCTGAGGTTGTGGGTTTGCTGCGGAGATCAAGATGCCTCCACGAAGAAATCATGTTGGGAGGAATTCTTTGATGAAAGAGGGTTTTAGAGCCCTGCAAAGGCAAATCGATGCATTGCAAGAGGAGCTGCGAAGAGGGTTTGATCCAAGAACAAGAGAAGAAAGCGAAGATGAAGCTGAAGAGGAGCTATTTGAGGAAGAACAAGAAGCTGGAGGAAATCCTACAGAAGTTAGGTTGTTGAGGGCCATTTCAAAGATCAGAAAAAGGCCTAGGATCGAAGTTTCTACATATTCTGGAGATTTGAATGCAGAACAACTTATTGATTGGATCAATGACATGGAGGAGTATTTTGAGTATGAAGATGTAGAGGACCTAGATCTGGTTAAGTTTGTAAAAATAAAGTTGAAGGGCCATGCCAATATTTGGTGGAAGGAGGTCCAATTAGAGAGGAATAGAAGAGGAAAATGAAAGATCACCAAATGGGATCGGATGGTGGAGAAACTGAAGAAGCAGTTCATTCTTGTGGACTATGAGATGGAGTTGCTAAAGAAGTTGCAAGGACTAAAGCAAGGTAACAAGTCTGTTAAGGAGTATACAAAAGAGTTTTATAAAATTACTATTAGGATAGGCCATGCAGAGCCCAGCAAGGAGAAGGTAGCCCATTAAATTAATGAGTTGAGGCCAAGTATCCAAGAGGAGTTGAGCCTGGTCAGAATGACCACCATAGAAGATGCGTACCAGTTTTCCCTGAAGGTGGAAGAGAAGCTGAATAAAAGATTTGATAGCAAGCAAAGGGGAAGAGGTCAAGGAGGAAGGACTGGTGGAAGACCCTATAGGGGCCGAAATGAAGATACAAAGAAAAGTGAACAAGCTAGTACCAGTTGAAATTAGAGAGGTGATAATACCTACCACCCTCGTGACCAGAACAATGGTGAGCAAAGAGGAAGAGGAAGAGGCAGACCTGTGCAAGGACCTGGAAGAGGAGGTTTCAGAGGAACTTGTTTCCAATGTGGAGAAGAAGGGCATCGAGCATACGAGTGTCCACAACATCAAGGAAGGATGAATAGAAGACCTGAAGGTAATGCATGAGTTGCACATGTGGATGAAGATGCATAGTCTGAGCACTCTGAAGATGCAGAAAGGGGAGAAACCCTAGTTGTCAGAAGAACTTTGTTGAATGAGGAGAAAGAACCCAATCAAAGGAAGAGTTTATTCCGCACAAGGTGCAAATGTGAAGGTAAGTGTTGTGATATTATTGTTGACAGTGGAAGCACTGATAATCTTGTTTCAGAGGAGATGGTTGACAAATTAAAGTTGACAAGAAGAAAGCATCCGCATCCATATCGGATTGCATGGTTGCAGAAGGACCATAGAGCTTTGGTCAATGAGCAGTGTTTAGTGAAGTTCAAGATTGGTGACTACCATGATGAGATGTTGTGTGATATCATACCGATGGATGCATGTCATATGCTGTTGGGGAGGCTGTGGCAGTATAATAGGAGCGCTATCCATGATGGCCGTGCAAACACATATTCCCTAACAAAGGATGGAGTTCGTCATAAGTTGAAGCCCTTGAAGGAGGTGGAAGAAAAGGTATGTAGCACTGCCAAAATTTGTTTGGTAGATGGTAAGAAATTTTTGGAGGGTATGAAGCATGAGTGTCATTGCTTTGCATTGATTCCTAAGATTAGTCAAGAGAAATGTGAAGATGTACCAGCAGAAGTTTCAGATATGTTGGAAGAGTTCTAGGACATTATCTCTGATAATGTACCAGAAGGTTTACCACCAGTAAGGAAGATAAGTCATCAAATGGATTTGATACCAGGAGCCAGTTTGCAGAGAATGAAGAGCTGAACAGACAAGTTCAGGAGTTGTTGAGGAAGGGACTGATAAGGGAGAACCTAAGTCCATGTGCGGTACCTGTAGTACTAGCACCAAAGAAAGATGGAGAGTGGAGGATGTGTACAGATTCTTGAGCCATTAACAAGATCACAATCAAGTACAGATTTCCATTGCCGAGAATGAATGACATAATGGATTGTTTGAGTGGAGCCAAGTACTTCACGAAGATTGATCTGAAGAGTGGGTAACACCAGATTCGAATCAGAGAAAGAGATAAATGGAAGATAGCCTTCAAGACAAAGGAGGGTTTGTATGAGTGGTTAGTCATGCCATTTGGGCTAACCAATGCACCAAGCACATTCATGCAGCTCATGAACGAGGTACTAAAAGAATTTTTGGGAAGTTTTGTTATTGTTTATTTGGATGATATTTTGATTTTCAGTAAGACTTGGGATGAGCATTTGATGCATATCAGAAGAGTTTTAGAGAAGCTGAGGGAGGAGAAGCTGCTGATTAATCTGAAGAAATGTAGTTTTGCAAAGGAGTTGGTATACCTGGGATTTGTTGTCTCAGAGGAAGGTCTTAAGATGGACCTAGAAAAAGTAAGGGCTATCATTGAATGGCCTACGCGAAGGAGTACAATGGAGGTAAGATCTTTTCATGGTTTGGCAAGTTTTTACAGAAAGTTTATCAGGAATTTCAGTAGCATTTGTGCACCTCTAACTGAGACAATGAGAGGGGATAGAAAAGAGTTTAGATGGACTAAAGGAGCAGACAAGAGCTTTGATACATTGAAGTAGAAAGTCATAAAACAACCTGTTTTGGCACTTCCAAATTTCAATAAGGTATTTCAAGTAGATTGTGATGCTAGTGGTAGTGGTATAGGAGCTGTTTTGAGCCAAGAAGGTAAGCCCATTGCCTATTTTAGTGAGAAGCTTAATGATGCCAAGAAAAAGTATTCTGTTTATGATTAGGAATTTTATGCAATAGTTCAGGCCTTGAAGAAATGGAGACATTATCTGTTGCCAAAAGAGTTTGTTTTATATACTGATCATCAAGCTTTGCAGTATCTTAATAGTCAAGGAAAGTTGACCCAAAGGCACTTAAAATGGGTTGAGTTTTTGTAGAGTTATACCTTTGTTTTGAAGCACAGGAGTGGGAAGTCCAACAGAGTTGCAAATGCCTTGAGCAGAAGGCACAATTTGTTGACAGAAATGAGGATAGAGGTTGTTGGGTTTGATGATCTCAAAAGTTTGTATCCTGAAGATCCAGATTTTGCAGAGGCTTGGAAAGCTTGTTTGGAAACTGTTACTTTGGATAGGACAAAATGGTTGGATTTCATAATCCAAGATGGCATGCTGTTTAGAGGAAGCTAGTTGTGCATTCCAAGGAGTTCCATGAGAGAGAACCTGATTAAGGAGAAGCATAGTGGAGGATTGGCTGGACACTTTGGTCGAGATAAGACCATTTCTATTGTTGGTGAAAATTATTATTGGCCACAGCTGTAGCAAGATGTGAGGAAGTTTGTGTAGAGTTGCAGAGTATGTCAGATGGCAAAAGGAACAAGTCAAAATACAGGATTGTATCAACCACTACCTGTACCAGAGAAGCCATGGGATGATATTAGTATGGATTTTGTTCTTGGTTTACCAAGGACACAAAGAGGGCATGATTCTATTTTTGTGGTGGTGGACAGATTCTAGAAGATGGCACATTTTATTCCTTGTAAGAAGACTAATGATGCTATTCATATTGCAGAGTTATTTTTCAGGGAAGTGGTGAGACTACATGGTCTACCAAAGAGCATAGTTTCAGATCGAGATACCAAGTTTGTTGGTTATTTCTGGAGGACATTGTGGAAGAAGTTGAAGATAGATTTGAAGTTTAGTTCTGCACACCATCCACAGACTGATGGACAAACTGAAGTGGTGAATAGGAGTTTGGGTAACCTGCTACGATGCTTAGTAGGAGATAAGCCCAATGGATGGGATTTGATTTTACCACAAGTAGAATTTGCTTACAACAATTCTGTCAATAGGAGTACTGGTAAATCACCATTCTAGATTGTATATGGCAATAGCCCAAGAAATGCTTCTGAGTTAAGGAAGCTGGACAATGGAGAAAAGACAAGTGCTGAAGCTGAAGACTTTGCAGAACATCTGAAGAATTTGCATGAAGAGGTGAGAAAGCACATTAATAAAATAAATATTCAGTACAAGGCTAAGGCAGATCAGAAGAGGAGATATAAGGAATTCTAGGTAGGAGATGAAGTCATGGTTCACTTGAGAAAAGAAAGGTTCCCAATTGGAACATACAATAAGTTGAAAATGAAGAAATTTGGACCATCCAGAATCCTGAAAAAGCATGATTTAAGAAATGCATATGAGGTAGAGCTGCCGAGTGGGATCAATATTTCCCCTATTTTCAACATTGCTGATTTATCAAAATATCATGATGGTGGAACAAAGGATGGACCAACCGAAGAACAGTGGAGTATTCTGGCATCTACATTAATAGAGGAGATAGAAGAGATCTTGGATAGCCGTGTGGGAAGAAGTACTCGGAACAAGCAATATGAAGAATATCTGGTAAAATGGAAAGGAAGGCCTGTTGAAGATTCTTCTTGGTTGTCTAAGGCAGAGGTTGACCGTTTGGGTTTTGCTCACACAAACATATGAGACGTGACAGGGTCACTTCTCAAATTACCCTAGGTATCTGATGCAGGAGCATCCAGAGGTGTAAGGGCAATCTTGCATCACCCAAAAAGAAGTTAATTCAAAACCATTGTAGTTGTTCTCATTTCTTCCCATAATTAGTGTTTTTGGTTCCATAATATCCAGAATAATAATGTAGGACTTTCAGTTTTTCCAAAACTGCTAAAAATAGTGACCTACCTATTTAGGAAAGTGTACCTGCTATTTTTAGAAAGTTTGCATTTGGGCACGTAATGAAGCAAAATCTTCCAAAAAGTTACATAACAAAATATAAGACCTTTGGCGAAGGAATCAGGCAAAGATCATTTGTGAGCTGAAAGATATTAAAGTTTTTGTTTTCTGAAAAGCCCCTGAAAATTTTTGGAACGAGATATGAGGCACTAAAACTTCCCATAACATCCTAAAAAGTTGATAGAAATCCATTTACGAATTTCCAGTGTGATAGTTCACATCGCCAGCTTTCCGGTGCTTAAAACAGTTCGTCAATCGGACACCTGGATCAAAAGATATGCTTCCTGGAAGTTGACCTACTTTTGGAGGGAGTTGCAAATTTTGAAATTTGGCTGGAGGCCACCAAAAAGTGCTATTTATGACTATTTTAGAAACGCTGGGCGGTAGTAGAGTTAAGGGGGCCAGTGTAGAGTCAAGAATAGGGGGGAAAATAGAAACCCTAACTGATTTGGGGTTACAGAAGGCTAAAGATTCTAGAGTCTTGAGGTTGGGGAAAGCTGTAATGTGTTGCAGTCAGTAGAGGATTCATCCTCTGATTGTAATTGAGCTTCTGTAATGTAATGAGTTGCCCAGTTCAATAAAAGAAAGTTCTATTTGCTGTGTTCAATATCTGTTATTGTGTGTTTTGTGATTTACCCCTCTTGTTTTTGCAGGTTTGACAAGTAGTGAAGAAAGGAGAGAAGTCTCCTATGGTGGAGTTTGGAACTTTGTCAAGAAGAAATCATTTTTGTAAAATAGTCTAGTTTGTATATGAGAACCTTGGGCCTAACATTGTTAAAGGTTGTAAGAGAGCCTTGCAAGTTGTAAAAATGTGGTATATGGGTTGTTATGAACCTATAATTAAATTGGTGTTGTTAACAAAAGGGAATGCTTGTATCTTCTTAGGTTTTAAAACATATTGTTGTGGTTTAGGGAATTTCCCTTGAGGGAAGACAAATATTTAATCCCTACTTTAGTTCCTTGCTATTGTGTTATTGTGCAAAGTTATGGAGGTTAAGAAATAAATATTTATCATTGTAAGTTGTTATATTCCCTTGTTTAAGTTCCACAATGGGTATATAAATGTTCCTTGACATTTGAATGTGTAAAATAGAGGAAAAGAAAAGAAGAAAATTGCACTTAATGTATGATTTCTATCATAGAAAATTTTAGATATAATTTGTTTTATAAATACAAATGAAATTCCTTATTTTGTTCTTTCTTTCTTTATTACACTTTGAAAATATGAATGTAAGAGAATAATATAGGAAACTATTCTTAAAACATTCTAAAAATTAAACTTATGTTTTGAAAAAAAATACATTATTGTTTGCTTATGTTTTGGAGAAATGGAGTATTAATTGTTTATTTTAAAATAAATACATCTTTCTTTCTCTATCATAATATATAAGAAAAAAAATTACATTGTTAAAATGACATTATATATATCTATATATAGTGCTTGTATACCTATATATATTTTTATATCTTTGTTTTTTAACAGAGAAGTAAATTAATGTATATAATATATTATATACATACTAGAGAATATATATATACATGATAATATATTATGCATTAAAGAAAATGAAATTCATAAAAAAAATAAAAATAAAAAATGATTTTTAGGCGGGCTAGGGTTTGCCCTCCCCGCTCGCTACATAAGCATTAACGGGAAAGGGAAGAACTCCCACAGTGCCGCCAATGGTGACGCTATGAGAAGGGATCAGCCCTTCCTGCAAGGTCACGATACCCTAGGTGTTGTGAACCCCCTTTGGGGGCCACAGAACATAGGGCACTACTGTCCTATTGTCGCCCTTCGTAATACCTTGTTCTCTATGTCGAAGTAACCTTGAACATTCGGCTTGCAATGGATTTTTTTACGTTTTATTTAATGACTTTTAATATTTTTGGGTATATATATACTCTATGTTTTGATAGATATTATATTCTGAAACATATATACATTCAGGATATATATATTTATGTGATCTATATATTACCTTGAAATATATTCTATTGATATATATCTCTGTAATATATTCTATTTATTTTGTAGATTTTCATATGTTTGAAATATACATATATTGCAAAACCAAACATGGACATTACTAACTTTAGGTGGATAGATCTTCTTCACGATGACTATGTTGAACATGAAGACAAATAAAATTCTTCAACAATAAGTGGAATTAGTAATTAAACAAAATAGGATGGTTAGTGGGAAAATTGAAAAAATAGAGAAAAACAAATCATTTAAATGAAAACAAGGAAATTAGTAATACCTTTTTCTTCACCTCTTAACTTGAACCTCTTCTCCTTCTTCCCTCTCCTCAAGCTTGAAATGTGAGAGTGTGAAAATAGGAAAGGGATGGCTTCCTTTTATAAGATGAGGTTGGGATTAGTGGTGTTGCCATATAGATAGTATAAACTAATGATAGTTAGTGCTAACTAATCATGTTTACCTAACCACCTCATAGGTGTATAGTTATAGGGGGTTGTGGAATAAATTTAATGAATTTGTTTTTAGGGGAGTTTTTAAAATATTGTTGTGCTCTTTGGTTATTATAATTAATTAATTAAGGATTTAATAGTTGTTTCTATGGTATATGATCTCAAAATGAAAGTAGAAAACATAAAACAAGTGCATAAACAAGCATTATACCTTTCACAATGAGTCACAAATCATTGATAGGGTGGAAGGAGTTGCACCCAAACTCCTTAGATTTACCCAAATGGATGTGGAATGTGGATTGATCTTTGAGATTCAACACAATAGGATGAGGGATATGGATTTAGATGGAGATTGAGATGGGGATGAGGAATTATTTTGGCATTATGATGGTATGATGAGAAGATTTGAGAGAAATTTGGGCATGATAAGGATGCAAGAAGAAGTTGTTCCAAATGGCTTAGAGAAGGGTCTCATTTATAGATTTTTGGAAAATGGATGGAGGGTGAGGATTAAAAGATGAGATCAAGGGCTAGAAATGCTTGAGAGTTAGGGTTAGGATTGAGGCCATAGCCTTGTGACAAGTATCACAAGAGGAGTGGATGAGGGAGATCAATGGTTGGGATTTGGTCAATGGGATTGGAGGGCTCTCATTATTTGTGAATTTTAAATTCACATGGGGAAAGGTGTTGAGGATAAAAATGAATTAAAAATTTATTTTTGGGAAGAGTGGATATGACAAGTGAATTAAAAATTCACCTCATGGGGGAGTGTGAATTGTGGAGATGTGAAGGTTGAAGGACACATGTACACTTACATGTGTAAGAGGGTGATAAATGATGTTGTAAGGAGGATTTGACCCTTTGAATAAAAAAATGATTTTTATTCAAAGGTGTGTGGGAGGATGGGCTAAGCAAGGTTAATTAAGTGTTTAACTTAATTAATTTGGGTCTAGGGGATAGGTAGGCTAGGGTAGCTGATTAAATAATTGCTATTTAATCAACTAGGCTAGGTTTAGGTTGATTAGTAGGGTAGATTAATTAGATAAGCATGATTTATCTAATTAACAAGGATTAGAGAAATGGACAAAATTAACTAAATAAATATTGAGAATATTTATTTAATCAATAAGGATATAGTTGTAAGGTATAGTGATAAAATAAATGAATTAATTGATCACAAGGGATAAACATATGGTTAGGGATAAATTAATTAAATAAAATAAATTTATTTAATTAACAGGAGGGATAATTGGTGTAGAGATATGGGAAATTGGTTTACGGAGCAAGTCAATTTTAGGTGTCTACATTTGCCCCTCTTTGAAGTGGTGTTGTGGCTAAGTAACATTATTTCAAAGAAGTTAAAATATAGAATTGGATTGGATAGAAAAAAGATTTTGGCTTAGAAGAATAGGGTAAGGTTTGGGGATAATTGGTAAGGGTGATGCCCCCTCGACAGGATAGGCGGGTTACAAGAACACGGTTGTGCTCTCAAAATGGATGGAACAAATTGGTAGAAGTGGTTGGAGGATAAGGGGTCAGATGAAAGATTGATGATGTTGGGAGATTAGTTGATCGATGATCATTGTGCTGAAAATGATATAGAGCAATCCTAGGTTTGATATAGAAAAGTGGATATTTTCACCAAGATATAGAAGACCAGGGTGATGATGTTTATCCAACATTTGCATGAACTAGACACGCAAATAAGAGGGTGATCCCATGCATGCCCAAGATAGTACAACCTTGTCTAGATGAGGGAAGGGGACTCATAGCATAAACCCTTAATACACAAAAGGTATGATGAACCTTAGATGCACAAGGAGATCAATATGCTAGAACTGACCCTACAGTCCACAAGATATGAATACTAGCTTGGAGTAATGAAACCAACCCACAAGAACATCATACAAAAGCAATACTATGCCCCATTCTAGATGTTTTCAACACATACCATGATATAGTGAGATCAAGGTAGTTTTGATGTGATCTTCGAATAGGACAAAAGATAAAAAATCAAAAATGAAAAGACCAACGAACCAAACAAGTAGCCATTGCATCTCTTGCCAAGATGGATGATGATAGGATAGATTCTGCCTATCTTAGGAATGATATAGCCTAAGGCAGGAATCGATTGATGATTGGATCATGCCTAGTTGATGTCGTAAGATTGGCTCAAGATATGATGGTGACAAGTTGTGGTTGATGTTGGTTTGATAGTTGATTTTTGTTAAGGGATGATTTCTTTGATAGGTAATGCGATGCTTGGATCTAATGTAAGCTCAGGGGATAGGGACCATCCAAGTGGGTTGGATCGGTGCATCTTATGTACCTGAGTACTGGAAACTTCCTGCGTATTCCAGACTGCCTACATACCCTGTATCCACAGGATCAAGACACATTAAGATGCGGGTGGTGATGATATGTAGTTCTGATTTGTGATGATGATGTGGGATGGTTGAGGATAGGTGTAATGATGTTGGAAGATGATGTGTTGAATGATTTGGGTGATTTTGTGATGGATATTCTTTTGGGATTTTATGGATTTTTTGATTTTTTTAGATTTTTTGGATTTTTATGATTTTGGAAAGGGAATGATTTATTATAATGGTTGCATTGGATTTCATTTGGATAGCCTTTGCGCTAGATACCAATGACAAGGGAACACCAAGTCTAGGGGTGAAGGTGATGGGATTGGATTGGGGGATTGGTTATGAAAGGAAAATAGATTGAATATTTTTGATAGATAGATAGATACATGCGGATAAGGGATAGGATGGGGGGATAAAGGATTGGGTAGGGATACATGAGTTGTAAGAATGGGGGGTTTTAGTATTTTCTCCAAGGGTTTAAGTTGTAAGGAATCATATACCCCATACATGATAGACTTATGTTTGGATGAATGGACTTTGTAGTAGATGGATGGAGGATTTGCTTGAATAGGGAGTATGCCGAGAGGTGTCCAGAGCATGTTTTTGATATTTTTCTCCTTGTCTCTATCAAGATCTAAGGAGGGAGATATAGTAGGTGGGATGGATGGGAAATGATAGGATAAATAGGGGCATAGTGCATAGGAATATGATAGGATAAATACGGGATAGTGGATAGGAATATGATAGGATAAGGATAAGATAGTGGATAAGATGTGCAAAGGATATTATGGATGTGGATGAAGGATATGGTTTTGCCCCCAAGTGTAGGGATACAAAATGGATGGAGAAAGGATTACGCATGATGCCCACAAGGGGTTTTCATCATGGTACTTGCCCAAGGTGCCACGAGGAGTGGTTTTCACCATTGGATAGATTTTTTCTGTTTACTATTTTCTTGATTTTTTTTTTGGATGGAATGGGGACTCTAGCGTCTGTTTCCATAGCAAGGTGAAGATGGTCCCATGTTGGATAGCATTATGGATGATGATTGCATAGATGTTGGTAGATAGGAGAAGATGGAATGTATGGTGGGTAGTGGATTATGATGTGGATTATGTGGATTATGATGTGGATTATGCAGGTTATGATGTGGATTATGTGAAAGCATGGACCATACGCATGTGATGGGGAAGATATGTAGGATAGTGAACGAAAGATGGAGAAATGGGGGTATGTGGGAATGTCAAGTGGTGGAGAGGAATCAAGACCAAGGATTGCACACACTGTGATGTATTTTGAATCTCGTATTTTGGATGTGGGGTTGGGAGTAATGGGGATTGGGATAGGGGATTTTTGGGTGGTCAATTTGGGGTTTTAGGGACCTAAATGGACTTAGAAATTATGAGATTTTTAGATGGGGAGCAGGATGTTTAGGATTTTGTGGTAGATTGGGAGGTGGATGCCTCATTAATTTTGATTGATCTTTCCTTAGGGACCCACACCATTTTTGTTTTTTCTTTTTCTTTTGATGGTGGGGGTTTTGATAGCCTTTTGGATTTTTCATTTTGATTGGAAGGGATAACATCTTTAGGCTTTTGTGCTTTATGAGTTGAGGCATTCAAATTATTACTTTTGAATCCCATGGATTTGATGGGAGTTTCATGTTTGGATGATGTGTGCTTTTGTTGGTCTTGATTGGGGATTTTAGGGGATTTATGGTTGGAGGGGTTAAAAGTGGATTTATGGATAAACGGATGAGGGGATTTGAGGATAGGGATATTAGGATTTGGGAGAATAGGAGAATGAGAAGATTTGTGGATAGGGGTGTTTGGAGTTGGTAGGATAGGAGGTAAAGTGGATTTGATAGGGATATTTGGAGTTGGAAGTAGTGGAGGTAAATTTGATGGAGGAAGATGGATAGTCACATGCTTTTGCAAATGATAGGATGATGGAGGAGGGATGGCGACATATGCTTTGGGGGTGTGATGAGATGGACCATGTTTGGGATTGGATGAATGGATTTTGGAAGGTGCGTAGGTGGTGCCAACATGTTTAGATTGTTTTTCTTGGGGTGTATAGCCAAGGCCATGCGAGGATGGATGGAATGTGGTGTGGATGGGCTCCAAGATGCCTTGTTTGTGAAGGCCTAAGCCTTTGCCTTGCTAATTCATATTTTGGAGCATGCGATATGCAATGAGATGTTTAGTCATGAGTCTATTATTTGTTGGAGAAAGATAGGTGGTGGATGGAAGTTGTTCACCTCCGATGAGCGAGTCACCACAAATGAAAGTGCTTTGTCCGAGTGAATAGGAGGATGGATTTGGGATGGGATTGGTAGATGGAGGTGAAGGATTAATGGTGGATGGTAAAGGGTTGGTAGAAGAAGGGGTGGGATAAATAAGTTGATCAATAGATGGGAGGGGATTGGGGATGGTTAGATCTTGATTAGGAGAAGGGGTGGATGTTTCAACATGCTTTGGATTTGATTCTTGACATAGCTCATGTGCTTGGATAGAAGTAGAAGTGATTTGGATAGATGTGGTGGATGCTTGGATGGATGTGATAGGTGCTTCAATGGGTGTTGGTTTGTATGAGGGTGTTTGATTCCTTGCTAATAACGAATGGATGATGTCCTTCATGAGTGTATGGGTTGAAGAACAATATAATGGATGGATAATGATGGTGGATGATGTGGGGTTTGGATTGGGAATGGATAGGTGGGTGATGGGATTGGGTTGTGATGGTTCATGGATGGGTTTGAGGATAGGTGTTGGACTAGATGGTGGTGTTGGAGGGGTGGAGGATTTGGGGGATTCCTTTGCTTTGCTTGGTGATGTTCTTTGGAGGAAATCCCACAAGGATTCTTTGGATGTCGTAGGCTTAGGAGGATTTAAGGGAGGGTTAGATGTTGTATGGGTGATGGGGGTTGGTGGATTGGGAGATACATAAGATGATGGATTAAGGTTGCTAAGGTTGGGGGGATATTGTGATGGGAGGATTAGAGGATGGGGATTGGGGATTGGGGATTTACATGGGGAAATGGTTGTTGATATAAGCTTTAGATTTCAGATATAAGGTGTGATAGATTGGTGTTCCCTTGATCAAAGTTAGCATGACAAAGGTTGGGGGATGGATAAGTTGGAGGTATTGATTGGTTGGATAGGTATGATGGTATGGATGTATAAGGCGATGAAGATTGGTATGATGTTAGCGGGGACAAAAGATAGGGTGTTTGTTGGTATGATGGAGGTTGGTATGAGGTTGATGGTGTGGATATGTAAGATGTAAGTTGGTATGATGAAGGTTGATATAATGTGGATGGGGATGAAATGTAGGGTATTTGTTACGTAGGGGCTTGGGATTCTCCAATGATGAGGTGTGCTAAGGGTATATCCCTAATGTCATTTTTACATTTTTCCTTAACATTAGGATCCATGTTCTCATAGATTTTTCTAAGTCTTTGTAATTGTTGTATTGCTACATAAGGATCCATTTTGTTGGGGAGGTATGGGATGATGGATGATTGCAATGTTGGGGATCAAATTTCAAGACCTTAGGGTGATACAATTTGCTTCAAAGGATGGATGATTCTCTATACTTAAGGTGGACTAATGACACTTAAGTAATAGAATTGATTTGGTTGATTGGATTGGATGATCAATTAAGGTCTTGATTTTTTATTGGGTTGATTTGGATTTGGAGTTTGATAGTGATGTTGAGGGACTTGGATGTTGATTGGGATCAACGTTGATTTTGGATTGGATTTGGAATATGGTTTGGAAGATTATGGATTGATGTTGGTTGGATTTTGGATTTGATTTGGATGAGATGGGATTAGAATGATGTTGATGAATTGGATTAAGGATGATGAGGGTGATTAGGATAAGATTGGATTGAATGATTTGGATGATGATGTGGATAAGATAGATGGTTAGGATGATTAGGATAGATGGGTGATTGGATTAAGATGAAGTGGGTAAGAATGATTAGGATGATGAAGATAGATTATGACTAGAGAGGAAGTGGATTAGAATTTGATCAAGCTCAAATAAAGGGATTGGATAAGCTCAAATTATGGGGTTTGATAAATGGGGGGATGGTTTAGCGGTGTTGGGAGGAAAACCCAGCCTGATGTTTTTGAAAAATGGGCTTATAAAATTGATGTTTTTGATGGGAAAATTTGATTTTTGGACATGGATGAAGAAGGTGCTAAAAAAGATGGAAATGATGTTGAAACATAGAGGAATGGTGCTAAAACATGTGAATGGATGGATTGATGGATGAATTTGATTTTTCTTGGCAAGTAGACAAACAAACAAGCAAGAAAACACAATGGCCAAAGGTTTTGTTTATGAGAAAATGTGAAAGATTTATAAAGCATGCACAACCTAAGGCGAGGCAAGGACAATACTTGTTGAACAAGTAGAGGGATTTTAGCTTCCAAAACAAGGGTTTGTAGTGGGGGTACATCTGGGGGATCGGCACCTTACAAGCATCTGATAAACCACTTAAGGTTTTGACTAGCTCTACTGGGAGTTTAATATACCTCAAGGGTACTACTTCCTTTCAAGCTAGCACCGAATGGTAAGTGCTCATACTGATTAGACTTGGCTTTCACCTAATCCTCAATTTACATATAGCAGACTGGATGAAAGTACTGCTTGGGGTCGCCAATGAGTTCTTTGAACAAATGTGTCTCAAGGGCAAGCCCACTTCCTAGAAAAAAGAGGATAGAACCATTTCTCTTCACCCAAGATCCTTTTGAAGGCAAGGGGAGAGGATAGTTTGATTCTACCCTATGGGATAACACAAATGTGCAAGTGCACCAAACATGGCAAACACTTCTCTAATGTTCTATTTAAACCCAAATTGAAATGTGCCTAAAGTTGTTTGCTGCAAGCAATGATTAATTTTAGTTGCACCAAAATCAAATGTTCTTAATACTAAGGCACACAAAGATTCTTTTTAGGTGCACCAAAATGAAATATTTGATTGTAGATTGTTTGCAAGCAAGATTGATTTTATGCACCAAATTTAAGTGTTTTATAAACTAAGCACAAAAAGGTTCTTTTTAAGTGCACCAAGATAAAGTGTTCTCTATGCTAAGAAATCCCTGCAAAAGATGTTAGTAGCTTCCAGATTGTGCCCTAGGATGATTTGAAATATCCTGCTGAAAAGGGGCCAACCCTGTACAAATCCCTAAGCTAGTACAGAAAATAGCACCAATCTAGAGGCAAGATAGCGCTAATACAGAAGATAGCACTAATACACAAAATAGTGCTAATCTAGAAGCAATATAGCGCTAATACAAAAGATAGCGCTAATATAGAAAATAGCACCAATATAGAAAATAGCGCCAATACAGATGCAAGATAGCGCTAATACATAAAATAACGCCAATACAGAGGCAAGATAGCGCTAAACTGTGTTTTTTCCTTAGTTTATCTTCTGCGGTGAGAAAGATAGCGCTGAACTGGGTGTGTTTAGCACCAAAATGATGTAAAGATGGTCAAGGGTCTGATTTTAGAAAAAAATTGACATAGTCTCCCCCTGTCCCTGCATAAAATCCTACAAAACTGAGAGCAAAAGGCACAAAAGATGCTAAAAAGATGAAAAATACAAAGTATGTGAGTTAGTATTCCATAATCAACGCCGTGTCAAGAAGGCACCAACACAGTCAAAAAATGGCATCAAAATTCTGGTAAAATGGCACTACTATGTAGGAAGATAACGCTAATCTACAAAAAACACATCTTCACAACAAAAAAAACTCACAAGATAGTTAGATTGGGACCTTGTGGGTCCCACCGGGCATGCCAAATGTGGTCTATGAAGTCAAAATGAAAGCCCAAAACACAAATCAAATGCAAAAAACAAATGATATACCTTCACATGTGACCCACAAATCTAAGATAGGGTGGAAGGAGTTGCACCCAAACTCCTTAGATTTTACTCAAGTTGATGAAATGTTGATTGCTCAATGCATTCAACACAATGTAGATAAGGGATTGGATGATAGATTGATAGATTAGGTGGAAAGGCTAGAGTGATTTTAACATTATGATGGTATGATGAGAAGATTTGAGAGAAATTTGGGCATGGTAAGGATGCAAGAAAAAGTTGTTCCAAATGTCTTAGAGAAGGGTCTCATTTATAGATTTTTAGAAAATGGATGGAGGGTGAGGATTAAAAGATGAGATCAAGGGCTAAAAATGCTTGAGAGTTAGGGTTAGGATTGAGGCCATAGCCTTGTGACAAGTGTCACAAGAGGAGTGGATGAGGGAGATCAATGGTTGGGATTTGGTCAATGGGATTAGAGGGCTCTCATTATTTGTGAATTTTAAATTCACATGGGGAAAGGTGTTGAGGATAAAAATGAATTAAAAATTTATTTTTTGGGAAGAGTGGATATGACAAGTGAATTAAAAATTCACCTCATGGGGGAGTGTGAATTAAAAATTCTCTTTTATGTGGAGATGTGAAAGTTGAAGGACACATGTACACTTACATGTGTAAGAGGGTGATAAATGATGTTGTAATGAGGATTTGACCCTTTGAATAAAAAAATGATTTTTATTCAAAGGTGTGTGGGAGGATGGGCTAAGCAAGGTTAATTAAGTGTTTAACTTAATTAATTTGGGTCTAGGGGATAGGTAGGCTAGGGTAGCTGATTAAATAATTGCTATTTAATCAACTAGGCTAGGTTTAAGTTGATTAGTAGGGTAGATTAATTAGATAAGCATGATTTATCTAATTAACAAGGATTAGGGAAATGGACAAAATTAACTAAATAAATATTGAGAATATTTATTTAATCAATAAGGATATAGTTGTAAGGTATAGTAATAAATTAAATGAATTAATTGATCACAAGGGATAGACAGATGGTTAGGGATAAATTAATTAAATAAAATAAATTTATTTAATTAATAGGAGGGATAATTGGTGTAGAGATATGGGAAATTGGTTTGCGGAGCAAGTCAATTTTAGGTGTCTATAGTTTCCTTAGCAAGATGGGATGTTTGCTCATTTCAATCTAAATTAATAAATAAGAGGTTAGTACCAAAATTTAATATGACTTTGAAAGGAATGAAATTATTGCATTGAATTTATAAAATGTTGTCCTCATTTTGAGTATTTTAAACAAAGTCCTTCTTGGAGACCAAATAGTTATAAAATTTATTAAATTTATGTATCTTCAAAAATTTTTCTTGTAAAGTTGTAACATTGAAATTTAAATTTTATTCTATTAGTTTAAAATTATATGTTGTTTTTCTAGTAGAAATTATTGAATGGGTCTAGCATTAGTTAAAAGATTAGCATGCTAGGAATTTAATTACTTTTAGTTAATTAGGCCTTGTGCTCTTAAGGCGGGCTCATCTCCATATTCATATAGATAAACTAGGAGGGATCATCTTGTGGAGTAATCCCTCACGATGTCATGTTGGATGATGTTGAATTTGATTAGGACACCTTCATCTATGTAGGGTGTATGAAAGGAGTGTTAGGGTTAGCCGATAGAAGATATCAATTAAATGCAAATAAAGATTAAACAGAGGAATGGAAATACACAGAAATAATAACAGCGAGTGACAAGTTTTAACGTGGTTCACTCAAACTCGGGCTACATCCACCAAAATAGAGAGTCCAATATTATTATCCAATAAATCAAACCGATTACAACAAACAATCCCTGCAACTCAATACCGCTGCAAATGCTACAATACAATCCATAGAAACCCTAACCCTTAGCCGCTTTTATCAAGCTTTTTATCAGTTACAAAAATAGGGTTTTCTTATGTCGACCAATGAAAAATAACTCCTGGTGCATTTATAAAATAATAAAAACTGTGTGAGGTTTCAAGGGCATTGCCCCCGAGCCCCCACGGGGGTGCTGCCCCTCGACTCCACCCTGTATCACAACAGGGAGCATGCTAGGGCCGTTGCCCCTTGACCCCGTCTTCGGGGTGCTACCCTCAAACCCCCGCAAGGGGCACTGCCCCTTGACCCTGTAGGAATTTGGGGGGAAACCGCACTAATAAAAGTGGGGAAAATTTAACCTCTTAGTCTAATTAGGCTCCATATAACAACAAGGAGTTTCGTTACATGCACCTAATGAATCCCTTTCCCCGCTTTGTGTGGCGTGCTTGGCTTGACATTGCGTGACAACACAACTAAGTGTGCACATTAGGTTGTCATGTGATACATGATAGTAGCTTGTGTTAATGATGTTTTACCAAAAAAAATTGTTTGTTCAGGTGTTCATGACCACATGCAAATATGGGCATGACATAATAATTTGTATGTGATGATGATTTTACTATAATTTGGCTATGATGTCTTTCATTCAATTCTTAAATTATGGAAGATATGTTTTAAATTTATTTATTATATGATTTTTTATCATGAATATAAATGATCCATTTACCAAGTTAAATTGTAATAAAATGGAATACCTATGTTAAGTATACTAGAATGATGGAAACGTGATGTCTATGAAATATAATATGAAAATTGTATTTGTGTATATATATGCATTGTGATGAGTAAATTGAGATTGAGTTATCATTTATCTATGAGTTCTTGAATGCTATGTTTGATCACATTTCAAGTTGCTTCAGGTATTTATTCGAACATAATAATGGGTGCAATTGAGTGTGTAGTTAATTTCCATGGCCAATGGAAATTCACATGTCTATCAAGTAGCCCATGTGAATTAATTTTCTGACACATGTACCCTACTCCCTAAGGTGGACTAAGGTCCTTGGTTGATTTTTAATGTTGAAATGTTCTTAGTCCTTTGTAATTCTTATTATTGGAGTCTCCTAAGGTTGTTTTAGGATGAGTAAGATGATGTGTTGTCATTCTCGTTGTTTAATTTCAAATTTGTGATTAAAGGGATTTTAAAACAAAGTTATTTGGTCCTTTTCTTGATTATTTAATTATTTTTAGAGCCCTAGGTCAAGTACCTATTGTATAGGTACATTTTGGACATCAAAGCTTTGGTCTTGACGCAAAGGGTACTCCCCTCTCTGTTACGACACACAATTTTGAGAAATGCAACACAAATATAGATTACAACAAAACTACTCATTTTCTTATTTATTTTATTCAAATTTACTTACAACCAAAGTATAAATCTGTAATAAAACAATTTTCATTCTCATCCATTGATGGCTTCTCTCTCTCATAGGAAAATCTACATACACACTCTTAAAGTTCAACATTGACTTACTACTTCTCTGCACTTTTATATGCTTCAAACTTGTTTCTTTGCATGTTTCCTATGTACACTTCCTGTGGTCGATCCCTTCTTCTTTTGTGGGCTACAACCTCTTTTCCCAACCCACTTACTATCTTAACAATCTTCCATTGTCTTTATTGGTAGGCTAGACTCTTTTTCTCCCTACAGTGACCTCCTCACTTCTTATAGTAACTTTATGTTTTGCTATGGTAGTGTGCTCTTCTTTATTTTCTATCTCCTCTCTTGGATGCCTTGGTTTTTTCTTCTCTTCCCTTTGTTACTAGTGTTTCCCCCAATACCTATTGACTTGCAAGTTTAATGAGCATCCCAATGAGGCATTTCAACTTGTTATTTTACCTCAACTATATTAGCATACTGAGCACTTCCTTTTCTTTTTTAAAAGATAAATGAAAATCTTTTTAATCTTCCTTAGATAAGCCTCTAAAAGAGGCATTTCCTTTTATTTTATTTTTCACACCAAAAGTTAAAATATAATACCAAAGGAAGTTAATATGCCTTGGTACAATCATGGTTAGGAGGGTCCACAAAGTGAGCTATCCAGGTCGTGTAGCTAGAGTAATAAAAAATAAAACAACTCAAAGATCTAAAGCAAATGTAGATTCATTCTTTCAGTATATCATGGAATTCAAATACAAATTGGTCAGCAACATGTGGGCTTACAATTAGGTCTCACAGGCCTAATTATAGAATTGCAATGTGATGTGATGAACTCCACGGATATGTTGGTAGGTGGCGACTGATTAGGAAGGTACTGTACACTAGCCATGTATCCTCGCCGGGGTTTTAGGGCCGACTTAAAAAATCCTAGGGCCAACTTAAAAAAATCCTTTTTTTTATGACCGACATAAGAAAACCCTAATTTTTGTAACCGAAAAAAAGGCTTGATAAAAAGCCGCCAAGGGATAGGGTTTGAGTATTGTATTGTAGCATTTGCAGCGGTATTGAGTTGCAGAGATTGCTGATTATAATCGGTTTGATTTACTGGATAATAATATTGGACTCTCTGTTTGGTGGATGTAGCCCAGGTTTGGGTGAACCACATTAAATCTCATCTCTCACTGTTATTAATTCTGTGTATTTCCATTTCTCTATTTAATCTTTATTTGCATTTAATTGATATCTTCTTCCGGCTAACCCTAACAAGTGGTATCAGAGTGGGTTGTGTTCGATTATCGTCTGCAGGAAAGTCTCACGGTTGAGTGGGAGCAATGGTGGACGAGGGTAAAATGAAGGTTGATAAATTCAATGGGCAAAACTATCAGTTATGGAAGATGCAGATGGAGGATTACCTCTATCAAAAGGATTTATGGAGGCCATTGGAAGGAGTAGCCAAGAAACTGGCAACAATGTCTGATGAGGATTGGAATCTTCTTGACAGAAAGGCACTGGGAACCATTCAGTTATGCCTAGCACCATCGGTGGCATTCAATATAGCGGAAGCGAAGACAACAGATGGCTTGATGAAAGCTTTGGCTAAATTATATGAAAAACCCTCAGCCTCAAATAAGGTATTTCTCATGAAGCAGTTGTTTAATTTGAAAATGGTTGAAGGTGGATCTGTGACAGGTCATTTAAATGAATTTAATACGATTGTCAATCAATTGACTTCTGTAAATGTAAAATTTGATGAAGAAGTTAGAGCTCTCTTGATATTATGTTCATTGCCTGAAAGCTGGGATAGTTTGGTAATGGCAGTTAGTAACTCTATTTCTGGTTCAAATACCCTAAAATTTGATGATGTTGTTGGTGTTATTCTAAGTGAGGAAATTTGTAAGAAAAGCTCAGGTGGATCCAAATCAGGTAGTGTTTTGAATATAGAAAGCAGGGGTAGATCAAAGGAGAGAAGAAAAGGTTCTGGAGGTCATGGGAAGTCACGAGGAAAATCAAAGGACAAAAGATCCCAAACCAGAGGACAGAAGGATTGCTGGTACTGTGGAAAACCAGGTCATCTGAAGAAAGATTGCTGGTCTCAGAAAAATAAAGAAGGAGACAAACAAGAAGGCAATAAGGAAGCAAATGTGGTAAGTAATAAATCTGAAGATGATGCTTTGATTCTTTCCCTAGATAATGCTGATGATTCATGGGTTTTAGATTCAGGGGCCTCATTTCATGCTATGCCCCATAGAAGTTATTTTCTTGATTATGTCTAAGGGGATTTTGGGCTAGTTTATTTGGGAGATAACGAACCCTGTCAAATTGTTGGAAAGGGAAGAATCAAGATTAAGTTGCAAAATGGGAATCATTGGCTACTACAAGAGGTGAGGCATGTTCCAAGGCTCAGTAGGAATTTAATTTTAGCAGGGCAGCTAACTGAACAAGGTTGCATTGTTACATTTACTGATAAAAATTGGAAGGTTTCAAAAGGTACCTTAGTAGTAGCAAAAGGTGTGAAAGTAGGCACCTTATATCTTTGTACAGGTCATACTGTTCCTTCTACTTTAGATGTTACAGAGGAAAAACAAACAGGTTTAGGAACAGTTGCTGCAGGTTTGCAGGAAGAGACTGGAAAAGTTGCTGCAGGTTCTGAAACAACACTGTGGCATAACAGACTTGGGCATATGAGTGAAAAAGGTATGAAGGTACTTCATTCTAAGAATGTTTTACCAGGTCTGAAATGTATTAATATAGATTTCTGTTAAAGTTGTGTGTATGGAAAATAAAAGAGAGTCAGTTTTCTCAGAGATGGTAAGCAAAAGAAAAATGAAAAGTTGGAGCTTGTGCATACAGATGTATGGGGACCAGCTCAGGTATCTTCTTTTGGTGGCTCTCGGTATTATGTTACATTCATAGATGATGCAACTAGGAAGGTCTGGATTTATTTCCTTAGATAGAAATCTGATGTATTTGAAACATTTAAGAAATGGAGAAGCTTGGTTGAAAATGAGACAGGTAAAAGATTAAAATGTCTCAGATCTGATAATGGCGGTGAGTATTGCAGCAAAGAATTTGAAGATTATTGTTCCTGTAATGGAATTAGTAGGCAGAAAACAGTTCCAGGGACTCCACAGGAAAATGGAGTGGCTGAACGCATGAATAGGACAATAATGGAGCGTGCAAGGACCATGAGATTGCATGCTGGACTGCCTTTAAACATGTGGGCAGAGGCTGTCAACACTGCTGTATATTTAATTAACAGAGGTCCTTCAGTTCCTTTGGGCTGTGGTATTCTAGAGGAAGCATGGACTGGCAAGAAGGTGAGCTATTCTTTTCTGAAAACCTTCGGCTATGAAGCATTTGCACATATAGATTCTGAAAATAGAACCAAGCTGGATGTGAAATCAAAAAAATGTACCTTCGTTGGATATGGCATTGATGAATTTGGTTATAGGCTTTGGGATTTTGAAAATCAGAAAATTGTGAGAAGCAGGGATGTTATATTCAATGAGAAGGTGTTGTACAAAGATCAGTTGCAGCAGCATGAGAAGAAAGAAAAGGATTATGTGGTGCTGGATGATACTCCAAATAGTGATGTTCCAGTGGCTCCTCATGCTCCGCAACAGCAACCAGAAATACCACAAACTCCAGTGAATGTTAGACGGTCAACAAGGATAAGTAGACCTCCTGAAAGGTTTTCTCCCTCTTTGTATTCTATTTTGTTAACAGATGCTGGTGAACCAGAAGGGTATGATGAAGCTATGCAGGTGAATACACAAGTTTAGTGGGAGCTTTCCATGAAAGAAGAAATGGACTCCTTGCTGAAAAATCAGACTTGGGAATTATGTAAGTTACCTGCAGGTAAAAAGGCTTTACCAAACAAATGGGTTTACAGGTTGAAAGAGGAAGATGGAGGTCAGAAAAGATTTAAGGCCAGGTTAGTTGTAAAAGGATTTGCACAGAAAAAAGGCATTGATTTTGATGAGATATTTTCTCCGGTTGTCAAGATGACTTCTATTCGTACTGTTTTAAGTATTGTGGTTGCTGAAGATTTACATTTGGAACAGTTAGATGTTAAAACTACCTTTCTCCATGGTGATTTGGAGGAGGAGATATATATGGACCAGCCCCAAGGATTTGAGGTCAAAGGTAAGGAGAAACTGGTGTGCAGATTGAAGAAGAGTTTGTATAGCCTGAAACAAGCACCTCGGCAATGGTATTTGAAATTTGACAGTTTTATGGCTAAGCAAGGCTACAACTGGTGTAATTCTGACCATTGTGTTTATTTTAAGAGGTTGGATAATGACAGCTACATTATTTTATGTTTATATGTTGATGACATGCTTGTAGCTGGGTCTAACATGGATCACATAAGAGATTTAAAACAACAATTGGCACAGTCATTTGATATGAAGGATTTGGGGGCAGCAAAACAAATCCTTGGTATGAAAATTTGCAGAGATAGGAAGAACAGAAAATTGACTCTATCTCAGGCTGCTTATGTTGAAAAGGTTTTGCAAAGATTCCATATGGAGAATGCAAAAGCTGTCAGCACACCTTTGCCTAGTCATTTGAAATTGACTAAGGACATGTGTCCTAAGACACAAGAGGAGGAAGAGAAAATGTCTAAGGTACCATATGCTTTAGCTGTAGGCAGTTTAATGTATGCCATGGTATGCACGAGACTGGATATTGCACATGCTATAGGAGTCATTAGTAGGTATATGAGTCATCCCAGATTAGAGCATTGGAATGCAGTAAAAGGGATTCTTAGGTATTTGAGAGGTACATCTAATAAATACTTATGTTTTGGGGGCTCTAATACTGATTTAGCAGGCTATGTAGACTCAAATTTGGCAGGAGATATTGATACCAGGCGGAGTACTATAGGTTATGTCTTTACTGTAGGTGGACCAGCAGTGAGTTGGATTTCCAGGTTGCAAAAGGTGGTTGCTTTATCCACCACAGAGGCAGAATATGTAGCTGCAACAGAGGCAAGCAAGGAGATGATATGGCTGCAATCTTTCATGGATGAATTAGGTAAACAACAAGGTAACAGTTCTTTGTATACAGATAGTCAGAGTGCCATACATCTTGCAAAGAATTCTGCCTTGCATTCAAAGACCAAACACATACAGTTGAGGTATCACTTTATTCGGTCGGTGTTGGATAATGGACAGTTAAGGCTGGAAAAGATACATACAGATGAAAATCCAGCGGATATGTTTACAAAAGCAGTGACAAGGGAGAAGCTGAGCTCCTCTTCAGCTTCAGTTGGTCTTCTAGACTGAAAACCATAAAAATAGAACAGTAGAGTCCAGGGTGCTTATTTCCAGTGGGAGCTGCATGCGCAGCGGTGTCGTCCAAGATCAGTCTCCAAGTGGGAGATTGTTTGGTGTGGAGCCTAATCAGTCTCCAAGTGGGAGATTGTTGGTAGGTGGCGACTGATCAAGAAAGTACTGTACACTAGCCATGTATCCTTGCCGGGGTTCGGGGCCGGGCCGGGCCCCGAGCGGAGGTTTGGGGGCGGCAGCCCCTGAGATACGGGGGTTCAGAGGCGGTAGCCCCCGAGAAATTTTTTTTAGGGCCGACTTAAAAAATCCTATTTTTTATGACTGACATAAGAAAACCCTAATTTTTGTAACCGAAAAAAAGGCTTGATAAAAAGCGGCCAAGGGATAGGGTTTGAGTATTGTATTGTAGCATTTGCAGCGGTATTGAGTTGCAGGGATTGCTGATTGTAATCGGTTTGATTTACTGGATAATAATATTGGACTCTCTGTTTGGTGGATGTAGCCCAGGTTTGGGTGAACCATGTTAAATCTCGTCTCTCTCTGTTATTAATTCTGTGTATTTGCATTTAATTGATATCTTCTGCCGGCTAACCCTAACAGGATACGGAGAGATGCACAAGATATGGCTTTAAAGCTCCTTCACAAAGAATTAAAACTATAAACTATGAACTAATAATCAACTATAAATCACTACTTTCTTAGGCATATATTACATCAATATATATCATCTCTAGAACATAAAGTTCCTCTGCATCAACTAAGGAAGGTCACAAACTCCACTGAAGAGTTGTAACGTCTGTACATGGATAGGTCAGACCTAAATGAGTAGAACTCTTCCGAAAATGAATGGAATGATGTACAGATCTTAGGGAAGGTTAGCCACAAACCAAAAAACATTGAATTATGTGTCATTTAGCTCTACAAGTCATGAAATGCTCTGGAAGTATTCTCCTTTAGCTGATTGTCTAAGACTATCATGATGCTTTGTTCTAAGAAAATAGTCGATCTTCTAATAGTGATATCTTAATGGTACCTGATCCAAATGATATAAGATTTGAATATGATGTGCATGAATAAATTTAGATACTAAGTCCAGATCCACATGGTCTGAAGTGCAATTATAGTAGAATGAGGACCAAAATATAGATACTGTTACTCACTAAATTGACTGTACTGAACTAAAAATGAAAGGAAACAAACTGAAATGCAAATGTTTTTGGTTGATGCAAGATTGCTCTTGAACCAAGGACAATCCTTCTACAAATATTAAATCATTTCCTCTCTATGTCTTTGGCAATCCCATTATGAAATTCATACTTATGTCTTCTCAAGGTCTCTCCGGTACTATCAAAGGCTTATACAATCCAGTATTCTAACTACTTGCTTTTGCAACTTGACAAGCTCTACAACTCTACACAAATTTCCTAACATCCTTATGTATCTGAGGATAAAAGTAATTTTCACTCACCAAATCCATGCCAAAATGTCCTACCAATCCACCACTATGTTTCTCTTTGATCAAATTATCTCTCATGGAATTTCTAGGTATGCATAATTGATTTCTTTTTAACAACATATCTTCCTGAATGAAATAGTTTAACCACTTGCTCCTATCTGTCAGAACAGGTTCCTTACATGCTTTCCAAGGTTCTACAAAATCAAGGTATTCTTAATACATATTCTTCAGTTCTTCAAATCTAAACACTTCAACTTTCATCTCTGTTAGAAAGTTCCTTCTTCTACTCAATGCATCTGCAACTTTATTTGATTTTCCACTCCTATTCTTCAATACAAAAGTATAAGTCTGCATGAACTCTACCCATCTCACATGTCTTTGATTCAACTTCCCTTGACTATTCAAATATTAAAATGCTTGATGATCTGTATATGTTTCCCCAAAAATTTTCAAATTTTAGTGCATAGAGATTGATGTAATCATCACCTTGCCCCAGTTCGGTCATTTTCCATCCCAAAAATTTTCAATTCTTGAAAGCATTTGTATGAATCTTTGTCATCAGGAGCTTCTCAAGTTTAATGAAGAAATGACCAACTTCCTAACTTCTTCTTTACGTTAGAGAAGTTTAGAGTTTTTGAAAGTCACTATAAAAGCTTGAAGGATCGTAAGAGCTCCAACGCCTCGACCTCACTCATTGTCAGGAGTTTTTAAATTTTGTGAACTCATCCTTCAGGTTCAAAGTTTGAAATCTGTTCTGACTCCCAACTACTCAGCATCTTCATGGTGCCCATTTTTCAAGGTATCGGCAACTCTTCATACTACTCATGTGGACTGCAATGAGAATGTATTTAAAAGAGTTATGAAATGCGAGCTCAATCTTAGGACTCGTTTCTTAAAATAAAATATCAATGATGCATTAATTGCCTCTTAAATGACAAGTGTAATGGAGTTCATTAAGGTGGTAGTACCTCATTAACAAGTTTTAAAATCATCATTACTTGCTGGTGTACTTAAATAAACCTGATTGTAACGAAAGGTGATGGTGCTCTCTGAGTTCAGTCTTTCTTATCAGCCAAGTTATCTTTTAGAATGGGACTTCCTATGAATGATGAAATTTGGGATGATGAGCCTATGCCTATTCCACAACCTAATTTACATTGGCCCAAGGAGGAGAAGATTGATATCATCTCCTAGTTGCGCACAGTTGTTTAGAAGGAGAAGAGTAGTTATACTAATTACCACAAGACAATTTTCATCTTGGAAGAAGAAGAAGAAGAAGAAGAAGAACGTGCTGAGTTACACCAACTTTTTATGGAAATTCACCTAGAATTAGGGGCTAGAGAAGTCTAATTCCACTTGTCTTGCATGTATGAAGTTCTTTTATAATTGGCGATGGTAATCATAATTTTGATATAATGTAACTGTTTCCATTTTAAGGTCACTTTCTTGATAATGGTTACTTGAAAAAGACCATTTTCAAATAGTTATAATTTTGGGTGAAATTTTGAAAAACTATAAATGGAAGGAGTTTTGAAGGAAAGGGATCTTTTTCCAGCTATTTGTCAATAGGGGAAGGGGAGCAAGTTTTTCTATCTTATTTTCTAGTTTTATCTTTCTTAGCTCAACTTATGTATAGAGGCATTGCAGAAACTTTGAGTTTTGTTATATTAAAGAAATGAAGAATTACTTACAGAACTTTGTGTCTTCTAGCATCTTCTATGATTGCAATTGTTCTTATGTCAATTTGTAATCTGTCTTTAATATTGCTTCTGTTAAATTTGTATGTGCTAAGGAAAAACATAACTATTTCTTTGTTATCAACCTATCATTGTTAGTGGGTGTTGAGTAAATGGACTTTGTGTCATTTACTTACATTCATCTCTTTAAGAATTAATCCTTCACATTCACTTTCATGGTTATGGGTGTGTGTTGGTTTGCCCTTCCTACTTTCTGGTCAAAAGCATACCTAGTTTTCATTCCTTGGAAATCACTTGAAGGTAGCTGTGCCTTGTAAAATAAGAAGAGAGCACTTGCATAAACCACCGCAAGTGACTCAACTGTTAACACTATTTGTTCTTTTTCCTGGGCGTCTTGAGTCATTTTCTGCATTTATTTTCAAAGGACAAATCTGTTTGCCAACAGATTTTTGATAACTCTACTGGGGATTCAAATTTGAAGATTGGTGCTCTTATGTTCCTAGAAATTTGAAGGTACCTCCCTGAGAACAGAGGCTGGCAGCTCAGTTTGACAAATGCACTCAGAAACATTTCTGTTCCAATGAAGACCTATTCTGATTTAATTTTTAGATCTACAGTATGGAATTGGTTTCCTCCCAGCCATGGGGAAATCATTTTGGTCCTCTTTCTTTACCAGTATATTCACCATTGCCTGAAGGATGAAGAAAACATTTTCTAAAGTTCAGTGGAGAGAATAATCAAGATGCTAAAAACCACATTCTGGCATTCATAGTTGAATGCAACATTTTAGGGGTAAGTGAAGAAGATGTTTTTGTCTAGCTATTTATTGAATCTCTTATTGGACCTGCAACAAATTGGTTTCATTATTTGGAGGATAAATGTATTACTAATTGGGATTCATTGAAGACTAAGTTCTTAGAAAGGTTTAAATGTCCTATTGATGAGGCTTCTTTATTGTGTCAATTCTTCCACATTTGCAAGAAAGAAGTATCCATTAGAGACTTTGTGGACAGATTCAACCAATTGTTCAAAAAGATTCCTGCATCCATTTGACTTGGTAAGTAACTCCAGCTATGTACTTTATTTCTGCATTACATCTAGATGTTCAATATGAGTTAAGGCGGAATGGAATAAATGATGTTGAAATTGCACAACAAGAGGCTGTAAAGATAGAAGATGATCTGATATTGAGTGGCTTATGGAAAGTAAATCAGATTGTAGACAATCTGATTCATGAAACTATGAGGATGCCTATTATGTATAAACAAAATCTCAAGCCTATGGGTTCCCATAATATCCTATCTCCTTCTGTTGAATGTTCTAATCTCTCTGTTTTTGATTCTAAACATTTTGGTAGTGCTGTGGAAATTAAGTCTCATGTGGATAGGAGAGTTGAAGCTTATTATTTATGCAATATGAAAGATGAGCAACCTAAAGCTTACAACACGAAAAAAAAGTGTTGAATACCTTTTCTCCGGTATGCATGCAAGTTGAACATGAAAGCTTCACATCTCCTGAGCCAAATAATACAGAGGTGTGGCTGCAAGAAGAGGTCATAAATGCCAAAATTTTTAAACAAGATTTGAAAGTCACTCCTGCCTCCCATGATAAGAAAGAAGCCTGACAAGAGAATGGATGAATCACATTCCTCATCTACTTATCTTCTCAGTAATGATGAAGACTTCTCTTCTTCCACGATTCTAGTATGAAATGATTAGATACTTGATGACCCCACACAAGTGAGATTTTTAATAATTTTTATGGTAATATGCAATCTCAATCTAATAAAGTACACCCAACCTTGATTAGAAATTTACAAGAAGTCAAATGAAGGGATGGGAAGGATGCACATTTCTTTACTTGCAGTCATGAGAAGACTTCTGCTTGTGAAAAAGATATACGTGGTGAAGAATCTCATGCCACAATGCATCATTTGCAAAAAGAGGACAATGATATGGAGGTTAAGAATTATTTTTAAAAGCCCTTTGAAGAAGTAGTGAAAGCATGTGAAGAAAAGGGTAAAAGTGAAATTGTTTTTTCTAATGCATATACAGCTAAGGCGAGTGAAGAATCCATCTTTGAGTCATTTTTCTTTAAAGATGCAATTATGCCTTGTGAGAATGATTCATTAAATGAAGCTTGTGTTAGAAATATGTGCAATAATTTTGATGATGATAACGATAAAGTATGTGAATCAATTTCAACACAAAAAGTAGAATATTGTTTCTATTAAATGTGATTTTCAGCCTCATTAATTGGTGTTTTGATGATTCAAAAGGTTATTTTCAGGCATGGGATATCATTTTGTCTATTGTTGAGAAAGGTGTTTATATAGGGCATAATAGCGCATATGTTGCAAGTCAGAATTCAGAATCTCTATTTCACGATCTATGTGTGGGTTGTCCAATCTGGGGGCTGATTTCTCCATCTTTGCAAAATCAAATGTATTCTGACATTTTATATGAGACTATACAGGTAGGTGTTGGTAGTCATGTGCTGGACAATGTTGATATGAGTCATCAATTTGAAGAAGTGTATAATGAAAAATGGCTTCTTGGGTATCAAGACATATCTAGAGGGTTTTTAGGTGAATTCATTTTTATCAGTTTAATCACGGTGGTCACAAGTTGGTAGCTGTTGGTGTATAATATTTAGTTCATCAACCATTATTTCACAAAGGCTGCTATTTCTCCCAGCCTATTAGTAGATTTGCATGACCATTCTGGAGCCATATGAGGTGGGGTCTTCATGACCATGTACATAGTAGGAGTTTTTGTTGTGCTGGTAGTTTAGTTTCCTTTCTTGTTTGCCTTGTTCTCAGACTTTGTTGCCCAATGGATAATGCACTAGTCTTCACCTGTGGTTCTGGGTTCCTTGCTTCATCCTTTGCAGTCCTTGTCCTCAATTAGAGCCTGTTGTTTCCCCAATAATTTGAACCCAAAAATTTTCAAATTTTAGTGCATAGAGATTGATGTACAATCATCACCTTGCCCCAGTTCAGTCATTTTCCATCCCAAAAGTTTTAAAGTCTTGAAAGAATTTGTATGAGTCTTTGTCATCGGGCACTTGTCAAGTTCATGAATCCTTTGTTTCCGCAACTTATGTTCTTAAGTTCAAGAAATGACCAACTTTCTAACTTCTTCTTTATGTCGGGGAAGTTCAGAGTTTTTGAAAGTCACTCTAATAGCTCGAAGGACCATAAGAGCTCCAACGCCACGACCTCACTCATTATCGAGAGTTTTAAAATTTTGTGAACTCCTCCTTAAGGTTCAAAGTTTGAAATTTGTTCTGACTCCCAACTACTTAGCATCTTAGCGGTGGCCATTTTTCAAGGTATCAGCAACTCATTAGACTACTCATGTAGTATGCAATGAGAATACCTTTTTAGGTGTTATGAAATGCAATCTCAATCTTAGGACTCATTTCTCAAGATACAAAATCAATGATGCATTAATTGCCTCTTAAATGACAAGTGTAATGGAGCTCACTAAGGTGGTAGCACGACATTAACAAGTTTTAAAACAATCATTACTTGCTGGAGTAATTAAATAAACTTGACTATAGAGTAAGGTGACGGTGCTCTATGAGTTCGGTCTTTCTTATTGACCAAGTTATCTTTCAGAATGGGACTTCCTGCGAATAATGAAATTTAGAATGATGAGACTATTCCTATTCTACAACCTGATTTACATTGGCCCGAGGAGGAGCAGATTGATATCGTCTCCTAGCTACACACAGTTGCTTGGAAGGAGAAGACTAGTTATTCCTAATACCGCAGGACAATTTTCATCCTGGAAGAAGAAGAGACTGTGCTGAGTTACACCAACTTTTTATGAAAATTCACCTGGAATTAGGGGCTGGAGAAGTCTAATGACACTTGTCTTGCATGTATGAAGTTCTTTTATAATTAGTGATGGTAATAATAATTTTGATATAATATAACCATTTCTAGTTTAAGGTCACTTTCTTGATAATAGTTACTTGAAAAAGACCATTTTTGAACAGTTATAATTTTGGGGGAGATTTTGAAAAACTATAAAGGGAAGGATTTTCAAAGGAAAAGGGATCTTTTTCCAGCTGTCTATGAATAGGTGAAGGGGAGCAATTTTTTCTGTCTTATTTTCTAGTTATATCTTCCTTAGCTCAACTTATGTATAGAGGCATTGTAGAAACTTTGAGCTTTGTTATATTAAAGAAATGAAGAATTACTTATAGAACTTTGTGTCTCCTAGCATCTTCTATGATTGCAATTGTTCTTATGTCAATTTGTAATCTATATTTAATATTGCTTCTCTTATATTTGTATGTGTTAAGGAAGTTCAACATAACTATTTCTTAGTTATCAACCTATCATTGTTAGTGGGTGTGAGTAATGGACTTTGTGTCATTTACTTACATTCATCTCTTTTAGAATTAATCCTTGGCATTCACTTTCATGGTTATGGGTGAGTGTTGGTTTTCCTTTCTTGCTTTCTAGTCAAAAGCATACCTAGTTTTCATTCCTTGGAAATCACTCGAAGGTAGCTGCGCCTTGTAAAATAAGAAGAGAGCACTCGCATAAACCACCGCAAGTGACTCAACTGTTAGCACTATTTATTCTTCTTCTTGGGCGTTTTGAGTCATTTTTGACATTTATTTTTGAAGGACAAATCTGTTCACTAACAGTATACAACGCAAACTCCTTAGGCAACAAATAATGTCTCCAGTTCTTCAAGGCTTGAATTATGGCATAGAACTCCTGATCATAAATTGAATATCTTCTCCTTGCATCATTCAACTTCTCACTGAAATATGCTACAAGTCTACCTTCTTGACTCAACACTGCTCCTATTACATTCCCACTTGCATCACAATCTACTTGAAATACCTTACTGAAATATAGTAATGCCAAAATAGGGTGCTCTATCACTTTTTGCTTCAACAACTTAAAACTTCTATCTACTCTTGATGTCCACTTAAAGTCTTTTCTGTCACCTCTCATGGTCTCTATCATAGGGTTACAAACTGAACTAAAAATTTTGATGAACTTCCGGTAAAAACTAGCTAATCCATGAAATGATCTGACTTCTTCAATGATCTCCGGTGTAGGGCATTCAACAATTGCTCTTACTTTCTCAGGGTCCATCTTCAATCCTTCTGCAGATATCACAAATCACAAATATACCAATTCTTCCTTCATGAAACTATACTTCTTGATGTTTATAAGAAGTTTCTCTTCTGTCAGTCTCTACAATACTTGTCTTAGGTGTCACTTAAGTGTTCTTCTTTTGTCTTACTAAAAATCAGAATATCATCCAAGTATACAATAACAAACTTACCCAAGAATTTAGACTTCAAGACTTCATTCATCAATCTCATGAAATTACTTCATGCATTTGTCAATCCAAAAGGCATCACTAACCACTCAAACAATCCTTCATTTGTCTTAAAAGTAGACTTCCATTCATCTCCTTCTCTGATTCTGATCTAATTGTATCCACTCTTCAAGTCTATATTTGTGAAATATTTTACTCCACTCAAACAATCCATGATGTCATCCATCCTAGGAAAAGGGAATCGATACATAACTATGATCTTGTTGATTGGTCTAGAGTCAGTGCACATTCTCCATTCTCCATCTTTCTTTGCTGCTAACACTATAGGTACTGCACAAGGACTCAAACATTCTCTCATCAAACCTTTCTTCAACAACTCTTGTATCTATCTATTCAATTCTTCATTCTCTGTCGGTGTCATTTTGTGTGTTGCGTTGTTAGGCAAAGTAGCTCTAGGTATAAGATCCATGTGATCACTGATACTCCTAATTGGTGGAAATCCTTCAGGTATATTGTTTGATATGATGTCTTCATACTCTTTCAGCAACTTAGTTATCTCCTCCAATTGTGATTCTTTATTCTCCTTCAATGTTTCAATCTTCTTAGGAATCAAAGCATAACACATATTCTCATGTCTCAAACCATCAAAAAAATTTCTTCCATCTACCAAATAGATTCTAGCATTCCCAGATACTTCACTCTTAGGATCATCTTCCAAAGGGATTAAAGTAATTATCTTGCCATTTGATGTTATAGTGTATGTATTCTTTCTCCCATCATGTATAGCTTTTCTATCATACTGTCAAGGTCTACTCAACAATATATGACATACATCCCTAAGCATAATATCACACAAAACTTCATCATGATAACATCCAATATGAAATTTCACTAAACATTGTTCACTCTCCAGTACATTATGATAATCCTGATTCCGTGTTATCTGATAGGGCTTAGGGTGTTTCAATCTTTGTAACTTCAGCTTAGTCACCATCTCCTCTGAAACTAGGTTATCTAAACTACCACTCTCAATTACAACTTTACAACATTTACCTCTTGATTTGCATCTAGTTTTGAACAAACTATTCCTCTGTGGTGGTTCCTCATTTGTCTCTACTTGAAATAGCTCTCTCCTCATGACAAGTGATTCTCCCTTCTCAAGTTTACCAACTGAACTAGGTGATCCAACAAGTTCTTCCACATAGGCTATTCTTCCACTGTTCTCTATTCTCTTGCTTGTACTCCCTTGAATAATTTCAAATGCTCTATGTCCTTCACCTCTACACTTAAAACAAGTTCCTCTAAATGTTCTCCTATTAGGTTCTCTTCCTTCTCTTTTGTATCCTTCACTCCAGTATGGACTAGGGTTTTGTTGGTTATGATGTTAGTCATAAACAAGTATAGAATAAAAGTACACATTAACCTTTATTCATCTTGAAAGATACTATGAATTCAGAGAATTCATGATCCCAAGTCTCTGGTGATTAGGTCTTAATCATCTGACGTTACTCAGAGGTTAATGTGAGTTGCTGTTTCCATTTTGGGGCCTTACGTGAAAGTTTATCATCATCATGATTCTCCTGCAGAAATTCTTTACAGAGAAGTCATATTATGTAGTTATTTGATGAAAAGATGTAGAAATACCTCAATCTTTGGATGATATTTTCAATTGTGCATGCTTTGTATTCAAATATGATAAATATTTGCTATTACCTATGAGATATCCACATATTTTGTGTTATTTGCTTAAGATTATCAGTTATTTGCAATTGTGATAGTGAAATGCTCTGAAATTGAAAGAAACTAAATGGAATACTTCAAATTAAAGTTGAATCTTTACTTATTGATCCACATACATACTTGATACTATCATGAGGAGAAGAAATCAAACCATATGTTCACTAGGATATTCCACAGCTAGATACAGTTGATGCAAACTTTAGAGGATGATGAATGAAAACAATACATGCAACATGATGAGCACTCCAAGGGATGCAGCAAATCAAAGCACATGTCTAGAATTCAGACACAGATTACTCAAGATTTACGAAGATTTGTAATCGAAATACTCTTCTCTTTCATTAAGTATGCAAAAGACATGTACATATACAATAGCCTTGAAATGAGTCTTGAATACTTCAGCAAACAGATTTCAATTAAGTTTCGAATGTTTACAATAAGGCATTCCACCACCTTTTATAGAATAAGGTGAGGAATCCGTTACAAAAGATCCACGATCTTGATTTATCAATATGCATCTACGGTCAATGTTCTCCTTGACTTTGTCAACCCTTACAAAATGGCACAAGTTG
Organism: Cunninghamia lanceolata; assembly: GCA_027924645.1. Classification (NCBI taxonomy): domain Eukaryota; kingdom Viridiplantae; phylum Streptophyta; class Pinopsida; order Cupressales; family Cupressaceae; genus Cunninghamia; species Cunninghamia lanceolata. The sequence continues at coordinate 9,971,654 of BSBN01001054.1, forward strand.
CCAGCTGGCAACTATCTGGATTACTTACGCTTATATGCCCTTTATGATGTGTCTTCATCATGCTCCTCACCTGATTCATGTGGATCATCATCATGTGCATCACTTCCTAAACTTTCGCTATCCTGATGATGATGACACTGCATATAGGGCTGCATAATGCTCCGGACTTGCTCATATGACTGCACGACTTGATCTATTCCTCCGCCATCCTGATTCTTTGCTTTGATGATGGCATGCTTGTGTGCTTCATATTTATTCCTGCTGCTATCTAATTTGTCTTTTTTGTACTACAGTGTTTCATTGTATTTCTCCATCTTGACCTTGATCCTCATTATTTTATCTATAAGTTCTTCTATGAAGTGGACAAGTGGACCATCTGCTTCTGATTGGAAGTTGTTGTGTAGCACTTTGATGGCAGATTCTTCATCTTGATTTTCTATTTTTCCTTCTACTTTTCCTTCCAATATTTCTAATATCTCTGCCTCCTCAGCCATTAGATCGTGCAACTTCATGCTAATCTCTCTTAGCTTATTATTACATCTCCTGAGGACTCCACATTCGAATTGAATGTCTTTATACCAGATATCAATCAACAATGCAGTATTACTGTTCAATACTTGCTTATTAATAAGCAGCTGAGGATTTATCCTCTTTATTTCTCCCAAGATGCTCAGAACCCTTTCCTATTTGTAAGACCTTTTCCCGGTCTGCATTTGCAATTTATCCACCTTGGTCCTGGAGTCACTCAAAATACTCCACCTCTTCAAAGAGGCCTTCATTATTTCTACAGCATCATCCAATGTGGATGACATCCATTTCCTTATCACAGATGCCTCATGTTTCATGAGGTCTAGTTTATTTACCTCCTCTTGAGAAATAGCAGTCAATGGGACTGCATGTTTAGTTGTTGTATCATCAGGATTGGTCAGCCTCTTTATATAGGCATGCAACTGAGCAATGTGCTCCTTATGTTGCTTATTTTTCTCCTTTTCTCTTTTCACCTTTTGTATCAAAGAATCAATTATATCTTTTCCCTCTTGACCTTCTTGGTCGTCATTGGAAAATTTGAGATCCACTGTGCTAATTTGAAATTCATCCAGGGTGATTTTACCCTTTTCCTTCTCCACAGTAGGTACTGCAATTTGTGCAGTCCTTCTTCTAGTCGTTGGATCTCTCTTGATGGCTGAAGTCATTCTGGCCTTCCTTTTAGGCTTCATTATGTCCCCAGAGAACAAGGTGGACACATCAAATTCTTGGATTTCAAAATCTTCTTCTTCAATTACCTCTTTCTCTAGCCAAGGAGGCACTTGATCGTGTTTTTTGGCATCATCATGATGTTCACCTGTATCTCCCATTTCTCTCAGCAAATGTTGTGGAGATGGTGATTTTCCCATTTCTTCTTCCTGATGCTCACCTTGTTGTTGTTCCGGTGGCACATCCTCCTGTTGAGGAATTTCCTTCTCCGGAGGAGCATCTTCTTGGTGTGGGGAATCCTGTGGCGCATCTGTATGTTGATCATGATGATCATGATCCTTCTCTGTCATTACTTCATCTATTTTCAACTCCTCCCCTTGTTGAGGTTTATCATCCTCCTTTGGCTTTTCTGTTTCTGGTTGCATGTCCACCACATTTGATATCGTGGGGTCTGCCTGAGGTGTTGGCGTTTGTTCTGTAGCCATTATTTGTTCTACACCTACACTATCAACCTCTAGTGTTCGAGCAGCAGGATCTTCTATTATTTTCTCCTCATCGGCTGCCTTCTCTTGAACTTCTTCTATGGCAGGCTCCGCTGATATATCATGTAGACCTTGTTGGCCTAATTCAGGAGTATGGCCTTCTGATTCTCCCATCCCTATTTCTTCTGCTGGGTGCCCCTTGTCAGGTGATCCTGCTAGACGTTCAGGACTTACATCTTGTTTCTCTGTTAAGTCCACCACTACAGGACTTGTCACCTTTGCAATCAATGTTTCTAGCCCTATTTCCTGAGCTACCTGCTCTGGGCTCTTTTCTTGCTCTTGGCTCTTTTCTCGCTCTGTCTCCACTTGCTTCATTTCTTCCAGTATCATTTGAACTGGTGGAGCCTTGTGAGGGGTCATGCTTGTACCAGCAGCAAGTGTCTCCATTTTTTGTGCATCCACTTCCTGTAGAACCTCATCATCAGATAGATTGATTGTCTCATCTAGCGAGATGTGCCCTTCTGCTTGTGTCTGGGAAGTTTCTTTTCTTTGTTCCTCTGCAAGTTTAGTTTTGAACTTGACAATGGTAGGAAGTGGAACATTATGTTGAAGTTCCTTAGGTACTTCACTACCTGCCCCTTGTACTAATGCTGGGGGTTGTCGTATTTCACCTCTCATAGAGGTTCTTTGTCTCTTAGGTGGGGTGGACACCAACACCTGTGGAGCTCTTCTTTTCCTCTTTATTATTAATGGAGCCTCTTCTTCTTCAGGCTCTTCCTCCATGAGGATATCCTCTTCTCCTAGTTTTCTTGAGGATTGACCCTCTTCTAGGGTCTTAGTGATTCTAGCCTCTGCTATCTTACTCTTTTTGGGCTTTTCTTTCTTTGGAGGGGATGCTGATTCTGATCCAGATCCTGATGTTGTTGCCTCCTTAGCTACAAATACTACCCTTTCAATTATAACCCCTTTGGGTTTTTTATCCACCTTCTTGCCTCTTGGGGGTCTTTTTCTCTATTGTTGTGGTGGAGGTAGCTTATCTCCCTTGGTCTTCCTCTTTTCAACTAGGAAGTCATCATACTCATCCCCAGAAATATCCTGCCCCTTCTTCTTGTTGTCCACCGTAATGGCAACACCTTTCTTCTTCAGTGCCTCCACCTGCTCATCAACCCAAGCTTGGGTTAGTTGTATGGTCCTGGCAATGAAGGGGTCTAAGGATATGTCTTCCTGCATGGTGAGGTCAAGTGTAGAGATGGTGTCATTATAAATTTTCTTCTGCTCATACTCATCTACCATTATCCTACCATCATCCTTCTTCAATTGTTGGGGAATGGAGATGCAATCAAAGGTTCTAATTTGGTTCAATGTTAACCTTTGATACCTTCTTCTTCTTGCCTTTGCCTCATCTTCGCAGTCAGCCCAAAAGTCCTCTAGGTGCCTCTGATGAATAGGCTTTCCTAGTATTTTCTGCATCCTGCCGTAAGGATCATATGGTCTTGTTATTGGAAAAGGCTGCAGATTCATTTTATTTAGGGTGACCATCACCTTCTTTATATTGTGTGAATCGGGGCACATATAGCAACCGATGCTGACTGGAAACAAAATTGGTGGTAGCTTCTTGGTATCCTTGTATATTTTTATCATTGTGGAGCCCTGCCTGATGAACTCCATCAGTACTACCGCATCAGTGGGATACCTTGGCAGCATGAGAGGATGTCCCTCAAAACCTCCAACCCTTATGTATGAAAAGGTTGCAAACTATATGTACCAGGCCCCATCCCTGTAAACTATCTCTTGAGCCTCCATGCTCAGTCTCTTTGTTCTGTCTTCCTCCATGGTCCTCACCAGATGCATAGAGAATGCATCATTGACTAGTTTGTAATCTTTGAGGTAATTGGTTCTCTGTAGCTAGGGGTGATGATCCTAGATATACACAACATTTGTGCCTGTAAGCTTTCCGTCTGTAATTAAAGCATCAAAAGTGCCTTTATAAGTACAAGAATAAACAATGTATGATGACATATAGAATGCACAATTTAAACCTCCCAGGTTTATCAGTTGCTCATGTAGAGCATCACTTATTATCTGGCCCCATAGTGGCTTGATATCTGAATACAGACACATCATTATTATTCCATACATCCAATCCCTGAAACTACCAGCATCAGGCTGGCCTGTTACTCTATTCAGGAGTGCAATCATGTATTGATATTCTTCACTGAAATCATATTTAAACAGGTGCACAGGAAGTTTAGCTGTTGCAGGATATGTACTGTTCTCAGCCCACCAACGGTACATGTTCTTCCTGGCTGATTTCTTGTTGGCTTCATATTCCTTTTCAGACTTCTTCAGGTCTACACTTTTAACTTTACTGCCCAGTGGCAATCCAAATGTCTGGGAGAGACCTTTGATGGATAGGTCTGCATATATCCTCCCATACTTCATCACTTGCCTTGTCTCAGGATTATAATTCTGGGCACATTCGATGACTAGCTCCGAAGATTCCATAGAGTATGGAAAACCGACAGCGTTCCACATTTCGGATATGAACACTGCATCTAGCACAGGACTCTTGTCATTCCCATCATTCAGTTTAGCTAACCAGGCCTCCAAATTGGTGCTTCCCTGATGGGTATCTATAATTTTGCCATATTTAAACAAGATGCCCCTCTGAGAAGAGAACATGGGCCTACTGAATTCCTCCTAACACTTAACTAATCTCTTCTCAGCCATGAGTACCTGCAATTATCAAAATCTTATCTCACAACGGGTACACACATGTATGCATATTACCATTAACTTCATAAATCACCATGCCTACTATATCCTTTCAACATTACCTAATCATATGAATGTATAAACCAAAATTTACATCATCATACCTGAACAAAACAACATGATGAGGGTTTCATTTACTTACCTGGTTAAGCAGATTTCTCTTTTATACCAGTAGACTGTTAACAACGCTCTTAATTCAGTTGATGATCCAGCACTTTCTTCTGTTTGTGAGCTCAAATCATGCAACAATCGCCTGTTTGAAGATATGGAAGCTGGTGCTCTGTAAAACAATTTTATCATGAGGTAAATGTAAAAATGACAGTTGAATTACCTCTTAACCTTGCAATTAGGGTAAATTTAGGGCAACTCTAACAGATTGGATTTTGTATTTATTGATCATCCACGCGCAAATGCAGGATCTTGCCACGTGTTTCATCAGGTTCTGGGGTCGGTGGGAACCACCTACCATGTCCGTGCGCATTAAATGATAATGGCAGCAACAGGAGCAGGGGGATATCCATACAATAGGATATCATGAAGGCAGGATGATATTTGCAAATATCGGGTCGAGTTTCAATGTCATCCTCCTCTACCAAATTGGAATGGTTATCGTGACAAGATTCAGGTGACAAAGGCACCTTTTGGTTATGTTTAGTACATCAGCAGGATATTTCGATGTATCGGGTGATGTTTCAAATATGATGATGACTGGACAAACTTTATATGTCTCTCTTTTGGAATATCGGGATGACGTCATCCTGATATTCGTTCTTTGTATCAGAAAGGCATCATGATGTCATCATCATATTATGCGAACATAATCATGTGTAGAAAATATCCTGTCGAAATGTAAATGTGATGATGATGTCATCGTCATGTTTGTTTCTTCGTTTATCAGATTTGGATGACATCATCAGGATATTTGCTAAGGGTGATATTTTGGGTCAAGAGGATATAAAGAAATATCGGGTTACATTTGGAAATATGACGCTCGTGATATATATATATATATATATATAACTGTTTGACGGGGAAGATTTACTACTACTTAAAGTTGACGTCTAGATATTTGGACCGCATGACTTATCAAGTGATGTTACAAGATCAGGATGATCCTTGACAACATGACTGAGGTTATAAAAATATGATCCTCCTCTTGCGAATATCAGGTTTGATAAAAACTTTGACTATTCATAACTCTCACATCCTAATGAATATCAGGGTGATGTAAAAGGTAAACCTGCATGGAATTTAATGCTCTTTCTAAATACGAGGTCACATCAATGAAATTTGAACTTTGACAAACTGACCTCATAATGGTGACTTACCTCATCCTGACTCTGCATGATGATGCACATGACTTACTTTTACCAAACCACCAGAAAGCAGACAACACAAGCCAAGCCAAAAAGTTGGGTCCCTGTTTTGTCAAGTCAAAATGAGGCGTGTTGTGTAACCACACAATAGGTTTCCTCTGCAGTAGAAAGTTTTGTCATCTCTCTGGTATGCATTGTTATCTTTGTCCTCCTTTTTAAAAGTGTTCTCTTGTGTATTCTGCTCTGCATATGACCTCTCTCCTTCAGAAAATGTTCTACCTCTTTGAAATTTACCTCCTCTACCTCTCTATTCTGATCATGCCTCTTGTTCAACTTTTATTCAACATTTAGGGCAAACTGATATGCTTCTTCCAATGTTGTCATCCTCACCAAATTCAGTTCTTCTTGAATGGTCAATCTCAGTCCATTGATGCATCTAGCGACTTCTCCTTGCTTGATTCACTATGTCCTGTCCTTATGATCATCTTATAAAACTCTTCAAAATATTCCTTCACATATTTCTCCTTTTGACTCAAGTTTTGTAATCTCTTCAACAGTTCCAACTCATAGTAAGTAGGTATAAATTGATTCTTTAATTTTATCACCATTATGTCCCACTTTGTAATCTTTTTTTTCCTCTTCTATTTCTATCCAACTGAACTTCTTTCCACCATATAGCTGCATGTCCTTTCAACTTTGTCTTTACAAATTTCACCTTCTCCGGATCTTCAATTTCTTCATACTCAAAGTATTCTTCCATGTCATTTATCCAGTCAATCAACTCTTCAGGATTCAAATTGCAAGTATAGTTTGGTACATCAACTCTAGGTCTTTTTCCAATCATTGAAATAGCTTGCAACATCTTGACTTGATCTGATTCTTCTTATTCATCTCCTAGGGTTTCACCAGTTTAATTAGCAAATTGAAATTCCTCATGTCATCATCACTTTAAACATTAGGTCTAGGTCTAAGTCCTCTTCACCTATCTTCTTCAACAACATCTAAGAGAACTCACATTATTTTCATCATCTCCACCATCTCATCCATTCTTCCATCCATTGTTCCAATAATAGGGATTCTCCTCAGCGACATTCTTCCTAGGATTACGTGTAACTACCTCAAATTTGGTGATTAGGCTACAAGGTGACAACTGCCTCACAATCGATGATCAGTTGCAACACAAGTAACATGCCTCAGATTTGGTGGTCATTTCACAATAAGATCTTATGAAATTCCTTTGCCAACTTTGCTCAATTCACTCCCAAAGATTTGAAATTTAGCTTTGATACCACTTGGTGTAGTCACGGTTAGGAGGTGTCATGCCTAAATTTCTCATGTGGTCACAACATGTAATACATGTGTCATGTCCACATTTGTCATGTGGTCATGACATGAAAAATCAAAAAAATATTTTTAGTCATCCCTAAAAACCCTCTCACACACACCAGCATGCTCGGTGACATATGCACAAGGGCGGAAACACGTCAATCGAACGTCAGGGTAATGTGAACACCTTTCTCAACCCCTGCGAGATGAAATCCTACTAAGGGGGTTGTGTGACACGGGAATCGTCACTAAGAGGTAGAGTCCCCAAACAAGAACTAACCATAGATTTAACCTAGATGAGGTGGTGCGATTTCGATAAGTAACGAAATCCAACCTAGGAACTATAGCATAAAGAGATTAAGAAAATTCATCTTAGTCATAGATGAAAAGCTTAATAACAGTAAAAGTGATAAAATAATGCATAATTAATTACCTTTATTAACCCTTTCTAACCTAGCGAAATTCCAGCAGCATGATGCCACTTCGGTAGAGATGGGGAAAATAATTTAACATATTCCCTAGCTAAAACCATTTAAAAGAAATTAATTTAAATTTAAATATACTCTTAAGCCTAATTTATTCCAACATTCCATATTTAGCCAAGTCGATAAAACTAAATAATTATTTAAATGAAAAATCTCTTTTACGCTATAGATTAACCAAAATGCTCTACAAAGATTAAAATAATTAAATTTTCTAGCATTATTCTCCACACCTAACCCTCTCTCAAAAATCCCACCTAAATTAATTTAAAAGACCAAGGTTAAGTTTAATTCCACAACATAATAAATAAAAAGGCAATGGGATAAAGCAAAAATAGATTTAAGAGATAACTTTAAATTTAAATCTAAAAAATCATAATTTGGTCCCACAATATAATAACTAAATAAATAAACAATGGAATAAAGAAAAAAATGGATTTTAAGAGATAACTTTAAATTTAAAACTCAAAACCATAAAGCCCACTATATTAATTTTTTTCTTTTCTTTTTCCCAACATTAAAAGGTACAAGTGGGTTGAAATTAAAAAAAAAATTATGTGCACACAATTTTTCCCAAAATTATAATTCTCATATATTCCCACAATCCTAAAAAAACTTATATTTCATTTCTATACCTATAAGAAGTACTTGGTCAAAATAATTTTAAAAAAATCTCAATTTAAAATAATTCTCTAACATTATATTCCCATACTAATTCCCCTTTTTGAGAAGACCCACAAAATATTTAAAAAGGCCTAGGTTGAGAATTTAATCCCATTAACTTCCATAAAAAAAAAAAAAAAAAACATTAACAAAATGGTAAGAATCTAAATTAGAAATTGCAAAGGTCAAAACTCCATTTTATTGTTTTTCTCCAACACCAAAAGGCAAGGTGGGATGAGAAGAGTAAATAAAAATATTTGTGTGCCCACATTTTCCAAAATTTCCTTCTCTTTATTCCCAACCCTATTTTTTCTACTTTACTCTCTACAACCCTAACCCTATTTTGATTTTCATCTCTTCTCCTCTTCTCTCCAATTCTCTTTTTTTTTTGGTTGTAGGTATTCTTGGCTGCCATGGAGGCTCTCAGTACATTTTGAGAGGTATACACAAGATTTCCTTTGGTTTGTTTTGCCATGGTGTATATATGTTGCTACAATCTTATTATATGGATAACACATAGATCATTTTGTTTTGTTTTTCTATGTGCTAAAGGTACCAAGGAGAGGCAGATATATATTAAATTTAATGTTAAAGCTTGTAACAGGTAGACGATGGATCGGCCGCTGGTTGAATGGAGAAAGGTTTGCGGGTTGTAAAATCTACAGAGGGTGATGTTGGATTAAGGGGAGTGGGCATTGGAACAAATGGCGGTGGCCATGGTCGCCGCCCCATTTCTTTTACTCTATTTTTTTCTTTCTAAAACCATTTTCTTCTGTCATTTTTTGAGTGCCTATCCCTCATTTGACAGGAATATAAAATATCTCTCTTTCTTTAATTACATGCTTTTTGTCATTTTAATTACTAGTACATACTCCCATCTAAGATATAAAAATATAGATTACAAATATATATTTATACTCAGTCACTTTATAAAAAATAATTTTCTATTATAAAAAGAAAATATATCAGTGAATTACAAAAGGCCATTTGCATAACATATAATTTTCTATTAAAAAAGATTACATAGGAAATTTTACTATAAAATTGTAAAGGCAGAAATATATCCAAGTATTTGCATAAACCCTACTGTAATACTCTCTCTGTACTTTTTTATAAAAGCAACATATATATATATATTTCTACAGCTACTGAGAAAGCAATCTCACATATAAAAGTAAGAGATAACTAATTATTTTCTTATCCAATCCTCCAATATTTTACACAAGTTATATTTTCTGTATGAAACTCTTTTCTCTACCATAACTATGCTCTCATTTGCATACATTTTTTTTAAACTATAACAAAAAATATATTTTACAGTATACATTCCTTTTTGAAATCTATAACAAAGTTTAATGCATCCTATTTTTTTGAAACCCATAGCAAAACAAATAGCAATCATAGTATGTTTTTTTGAAACAATGCATGAGCAAAACAACAATCATATTTCATTCAAAACTATTACAAGGGAGAATACAACATCATTTTCTTTCTTTTACAAAACATTAAAATAATAAAACAACAACATAACCTAAAAATGACTTGAATATATAACATACTTTTCCGTTTCAACACAGACAAAGAGAGCTCACTCTCATACAGAAATTATGACAATGCCTCTTGGCCATGGCTTCCAAGTAGCCATACAACAAACCACAAAAAATAGTACAACTCCCTCCAAGCTCCAATATCTCTAGTCACCAAATCTACAATAAAACTAAACGAAACTTTCACATGCCCACAAGATGCTCACCACCCTGTCATAGACTCGAGTAGAGTCACCCTCGAGCTAGGAGATCACCCTCAAACCATTTTGACACCACAACATGAATTTCACAAAAAAAAACACACAAAAAAATTACACCCTCCTAAGGCTTGCACACAATGAATCCAATTTCATGGATTTAGGGGGTAGGAGAGTGGACTTCTCTCGACTCTAGAGGTGCACCCAAAATTCAAATAACTCATATATCTCAAACACAAGGCCTCTAGCCTTAACATTTCTCAAAATCACATTTCCAAAGCACTCATGCATTCACAAAATTTCTTAATGCTTCTCAAATGCTCCATGGCCATCAATATCTCAATAAATAATGAGGGTGACCTCGAGAAGGTTCACTCCTCTCCCACCCCAATAAGATGAGCTCTCCAACAATGGAGAGACTCATCAAAACACCCACAAATAAACCCATATAACAAAACCAATAATCCAACACACACAAGTAAAATCCACACATAGAAATGTAAATACAAAGAGGAAGGCATAAATCCTTGAAGCTTACCTTTATAGCCCAAAATGGTAAGATTGGATGGAGAGATTGCCAAGTCCTCCTCTAAGCTTCTTGCCTCCAAAACTTCTCCAAATCTTGCTAACTCTCCCAAAAATCTATAATCAAGGAAAAAAACAAACCCAAAAGAAGAACCCTCTCCTTCTCTCAAAGAGGGAGTTTACTAGGCTACACATAAGAGCCTTGAGGAATGAGAAGGTGACACATACCAACTTCTCCTTCCTCCTCAAAATCCCACTCCCTATCTCCAAGGGATAAGCAGGTGATACATGTCACACTCCTATCACTCAAAACCTCACATTCTCTCACATGTGTGAGAGCAAAGTGGAGAGGTGAGTCCAAATGAGACACATGTCCTCACTTTATCCATCAAGGAAATCCCATTCCCTCCAAGATGCTCTCACACATGTGTGAGAGCATGGGGAATGGGCCTCACACTCTTGATGGCTGTGGGAGCTTCCTAAGCATTCAAGATAAGGTAGACCAAACAAAGGGTAGTGGGGATGGTCAAGGTGGACCCTTCACTTGTCTACCCCATAACCAAATTCAAAATTTCATCACTTAACTTTAGGGTAAAGTTACAGTGAATTAATAAAGTTTAAACTATGGTTTAACATGCCCAAATTGGCCCTAGACCCTAGGCGTATGACCTAGGGTCATTATTTCGCCAAAATAAACATCATAGGGTGCATAAAATCACTAGAAAATGACCCAAATAAAATAAATGACACCAAATGGTGTAATTTAAACCATACACATTTACAACACATCATTAAATAAATACAAAGGGTAAAACCTAATCTAAAAAATCATAAATGCAGACATCACAAAATCATCATGTACCAACACATGTGAGCTTGGTCCCTCCTAGGACTAGATCAGTTAAACACAGATTTCGCATAGGGTGTGGGATGATCTCTGATTTTCCATGGGCATAGAAAATCACCTGCACACTTATACATACAGATTAATAGCATCTGTTCATCATAGCCGAAGTGAAAGAAATGCACACACACACGATGTCGCATAATCATCTAAATCCTCAATAGTACACATAGCATCACTGACAATATTCATACTTTACTGCATTTCTAAACATCCATTCAAGATCAACATTGCATAATAAGTCATTCATTAACTAAAAAACTAATATCCCAATTAGCATCAAAATGAATGTCACATATCATGTAGTTCTTAGTGAAATTGAATAAGTAAGATGTAACCACATCACAACATATTCAACTAACAAATCAAAACATAGGGATAGAGTCAAGAAGGTTTGAATAATAGGATCAACAGTCCCAATGTCCACTTGACAAGGATAACTTGAACAATAAGTCTCATCCTCAAAACTAGGAGTACGACACATGGTAGCCTCGCACTACAATGCTATAGGTTCCAGTTTAAACACAACAGGTGATATTCCACCTCTACACTATATTGTCTCAAAAATAGAGTCACACTCTCATAAATCAAACCCTTAGCTAGGGCGATAAAAAACAACATGGTCTATAAGTGCAACTAATCCAGTCGCACAAGGGTGGGCCTTACATCCTCATCCTCTAAAACTAAACTTCATCCTAGAAGTTAACATGGAAGTACCGTAGAGTAACCCACTTACAAGCCATTCCAACATGGTATAGAACTTAGAAGGATTTCGAGATAAAAGAAAAAGAACAATAGGAACTTGATAATGTTGGGAATTAAGGTGTCTCAACCTTGGTAATTCCTTGTATTATTTCATTGCATTTATTTTTTTATTGCCTATTGTATAATTTGGATGCAAATCCTATGTTGTCATATTGTGAGAGTTGGCACGGTGATGTGTCATCCTACATGGCATTTGACCACATGTAAATTTGTTCTCACATGAGGAGATAGGCATCCTACTTAGTGGTAGGAATATTTTGCCATGTGTCAGCATCTTGGAGTGTGTGTAAGGGAATATTGACTTAAACGGTCATGACATATTTCTATGACAAAGTAATGACATGTAAGAGTCAGAAATAGAAGATCATATGACAGGTATGGATATGTGTTGAGAAGCATCTTTGAAAAAGGCATCTTTGGGTGCCCCAATGTGGACTATGACATGTTGTATGAGAATATTCTATTTATAGCCTATTTATGATAGATTCTTTTACAACTATAAGTTATGACAGCTATGACAGATTTTATGAGGGTTGTAAGAGTCGTAAGCGCATCTGTCATAGCCCATTTTGGAAATAGGTGACCTCTTTAGGATGGGGTGACTTAAAAAGTATCAAGAGCATACTACAGTGTTGGGCAAGTGTCCATAGGTGTGGGTTTTGGGCCATGAGGCCATGTTGGATGCCCATCTCAATGTGGAGCCATTTTTGCCTTGTATTTGTTATATAAATAGGTGCTTTGAGGAGATGTATTATGTGACTGACAGGTACTATTATGCTGCCGGTTTGTCTCTAGATATGAGTGTTGAAGACTCCTAAGAGCTTGCATTATAAGTGTATTGTAAACCATTTCAGTTTTGATAATACATTATGCAGGTTTTAGAGTGTGGGGTTTTTCACCCGATAAGGGTTTTCCCCACGTATATCTTGTGTCTCTCTCTTCTGTCTCATTTCTTTGTGTATGTGTATTGCTGCAATATCTTAATTGTTGTTGTTAACATTTTGTAATTGTAAGGATTAAATTGAATTTGCACTCTCCTCCCCTCTTTAGATTAGTGTAAGAAGTGATTTCTGCACACCTAACTTCCTCTTAGTTGGTATCAGAGCCTGGCCAGTTTTGGTTCTAGCTACTAGGTAGGGTTTTTTTGAGCTAATCTTAGATTGAGTGGGAGTCTGTACAGAGTATTTTGTATCTTGTTGTAGGAAGGAGATGGCAACCATAGCCAAAGGAGTAGAGGTGGATAAGTTCAATGGCACAAATTTTGAGTTGTGGAAACTCAAGATGGAAGACCTACTTGTTGATTGTGACCTATGAGAAACCATTGATGGAACAAAACCTATGGCAACGTCACAAGCTAATTGGGACCTCAAAGATCAGAAGGCTAAGGTTCTCATAAGACTTTGTCTATCTGACTCTATCCTGTTGAATGTACATGAGGAGAAGATTGCTAAAGAACTTTGGAAGAAGCTAGGATCTATTTATTAGGCCAATTCCCTAGTGAACAAGCTCTTTTTGAAAAAGAAGTTGTCTACTCTAAAGATGGAAGATGGAGGATCTATTGTGGACCATTTGAATGCTTTCAACATGATTGTTGGACAATTGACATGCGTGGGTGTGAAAATGGAGGAGGAGGATCGATGTATGACCTTGCTTTGTTCTTTGCTAGATTCATGGGATCATCTTGTCATGGCCATTGGAAGCACTACAACCACCTTCACGATGGATGAAGTAGTATCTTCACTGTTATCTAAAGAAATGCAGAGAAAGACATCAGAGTCAGCCAAAGAGGCTCTTGTGGTTCATGGAAAACCCAAAGAGAAAGGGAAGAAGAAGGACACGAAAGGTGAAAAGGGCAAATCCAAATCCTGTGGGAGATCCAAATCTCCTGTAAAGTCCAAGGCTCTTTGTTGGAACTGTGGGAAAACTAGGAATTTTTGAAAGGAATACAAAGAGGAGAAGAAAAAGAAGAAGAAGAATGCTCCTAATTCAGATTCTGACAAGTCACAAGATGATGGTGATGCCTTCATTACAACCCTAGCCACCCATGTATCTGATGATGTGTGGTTGATTGATTCTAGTGCATCATTCCACATGACCTCACATCGAGACTGGTTTATGAAATATAAAGAGTTTGATTGTGGAAGAGTGTACCTGGGTGACAATTCTCATCTGAAGATTGTTGGTTGTGGAAGAGTCTTAATCTGATTCCTTGATAGACAAGTGAAAGGGATCACTAGGGTTACGGACATCCCAGGCCTAGCACGAAACCTGCTTTCTGTAAGTATGTTGAATGATGCAGGTGTGCAGGTTGTCTTTTCGAAGGATAGATGCAAGATGACTAGAGGATCTATGGTGCTTACGAAGGGTACTTGGAGAGGTACTATGTTTCAACTGGAGGCATGCACTTCATAGTGCAATAGTTCTTCTGACTCAAAAAAAAGAGTTGCAGTCACTTCATCCTCACCATCTAAACGAGCAGTGAAGAAATCTATTGTAACACATTCTGATGGTAGTGCACATGCTTTGGAAGTTAAACTTCCTATTGAAAAGACTATATTATGGCATTTGAGATATGGACACATTAGTGAGAAGGGTCTGCGTACCCTAAAAAATGAAAACCTCATTGAGGGGTTAAATGATTGCAATCTCGAGTTCAACTTTTGCAAACATTGCATTTATGGAAAGCAAAACCATGTTCAATTTTACTCTAATTCTCACAAGTCTTCTGGTGTATTAGATCTTATTCATTTTGACATTTTTGGTCCTATTAATGTTCCTTCAATTTTCAAATCTGTATATTTTGTATCTTTCATAGATGATTACAGTAGGACATGAGTTTATTTTATTAGAAGCAAGACTGAAGTCTTTAGTCAGTTTAAAAAGTTTGAACCCTTTGCTGAAAATTAGACTAGTAAAAAGATTAAGTGTTTGAGAACTAACAACAGTGGTGAGTTTTGTTCGGCAGAGTTTGATAAGTTCTATAAAGAGCAAGGGATTGAAAGACATAAGACAACTCCATACACCCCGCAACAAAATGGAGTTGTAGAGAGGATGAACAAGACATTGATGGAGAAGGCTAGGAGTATGCTTAGTGGAGCAAGCCTCAAACAAAAGTTTTGGGCTGAAGTTGTAGCCACTGCTTGCTATCTGGTAAATAGATCTCCTACATCAGCTCTTGTTGGTAAGTCTATGGAGGTGTGGTCTGGTAAGAAGCCTTCAGTTAGACATCTTTTTGGTTTTGGTTGTGAGGCATATGCACATGTGCCTAGGGAGAAATAGTCTAAATTGGAAAACAAGGTTGTTAAGTGTATCTTCATTGGCTATGGCATCAGTGTGAAAGGATACAAGCTTTGGGATCCTATGGCTGAAAAAGTGTTGTAGAGAAGAAGTGTTATCTTTAGAGAGCTAACACCTTCTTCCATTATTCTATAGCCAAAATAAACAAAAAAGAAAGAGGATGTGGTTCAGTTTCCTTCTACCCCTGAGAAGGCTGAACAGATAGACCCTGTGAGACTTGATGATGAGGAGAGATCTAGCAGCTCTGAAAGTTTAGAAGAAGAAGGAGAACCTCAACCTCAGCCATTGAGGAGGTCTACATAAACAAGAAAGAAACCTAATAAGTTTGGTTATTCGTTACTTGATTCTAGTTGTGCTTTTGCTTTACTTACTAACACTGATGAGCCTAGAACTATGAAAGAGGCTATGGGCATGAAAGATGCAGGTTCCTAGAAGGAGGCCATGGAAGATGAGATGGCTTCTTTGGAAAAGAGTAAGACATGGGACTTGGTGCCTTTTCTTGAAGGATGGAAACTCATTGGATGCAAATGGGTGTTTAAGAAGAAATTTCGTGTAGATGGCAGTGTTGAAAAGTTGTGAGGCTTACATTTTTTATTCTATTCATGTGACTATTTACCTTACTATTGCTGATACTTTTATATTTGTGGGACTGTTGATCCCAGATTTCCAAACCATAGACTTTATTATTTTATAGGAAAAACTATTTGGGTGATGTTAGATAGATGTTTACATTACAGGAAAACTAATTGGGTGATGTTAGAGAGAAAATAGTAATGTGATTTCATTATGCTTATGAGAACTGTGGTATGTTTTGGGAATGCATGTTTTAAATTTGCTTCAGCTATAATATTTATATGTGGACTTAACTTTGAAATTGAGTGTGCAAGTATTTCTAACAAACCACAGATACTGGAGATTATTCTACACCTTATGTTGTAATCCCCTGTGAAGCCGATCTGGTTCCATGAGGAACCGAGATCAATTCTGTGTATGATGTATTGTTGTAATGTTATTTGCGTGAGGTTGAATGGGTTACGTCTACGCTCTTTTAATTGAATTATGATTTGTGTTGTAAGAATTGTTTTTAAATTTCATTTTTTAAATTTAAATTTTTGAGACCCTTTTCTTGTGTCTAAAGTTGGCCTTGGGTGTCCTAACTGGGTTATACCCCATGGGTCTAGGGTCCCTTTTGACTTGGGTAACCCTTGGTTAACCTCCGTATGGTCACCTTAACTTCACACTAAAATTAAGTGATGAATTTGGAGGCATGAGAGGGATAGGATGAGTGTTACCAACACTCAAGCCCATCCCTTTTCAATTCCCAAGGTTAGGGATGACTCCAAGATCCACCAATTGTAGAGGACTTGACTTCAAGTCTCCCTTACAATTGGTGAGAGTCCCCATGGAGTTGTGTGGTCCTTCATGAGAAGGAAGGAAGGGGAGACATGTGTCATCCTTTCCCTCTTTAACTCCCCTTTTCTCTCCCATGTCTAAGAGAGAGGACATGTGGTAAGGGATAAGGAAGACTTTGGGGATGGGTGAGTGACATGTGTCAACACCCATCCCTTGGGACATAATAGTAGTTTGGAGGAAGAGTGAGGAGGTGACAAGTGTCACCTCCCCATTCCTCTAAGCTCATGGATTGGGTTATTTTAATCCCACTTGGGATAGGGAGAAAGGTTGTTGAATTTTTGAGAATTTTGCTTATTTGAAAATTGTTTTTGGAGAAAAAGGTTAGAGGGAGTTTGGTGGCTTAGGTTGGAGGAGACTTTAGAGGAGCTCTACATCAACTTCATCCATTAAAGGGCTCTTTAAAGGTTGGTTTTCAAGGCTTTTCCCTTGTATTTTCTATTTGTTGCATGATGGGTGTGTGATATGCATTTTGCTTGTGTTGTATTTTTTGTTATTGTGGGGTATTTTTATTAGGGTGTTGAAAGAGCTTCTTCCACTTGGGATAAATGCTCATCAAGTGTGGGGTAGGGGAGGAGTGATCCTCCTCGAGTTCATTCCTTGTTTTGGGATGTTGAAAGCCTTGAGGGCATTTGTGTGACTTTGAGAAATTTTGTTATATGGCTTGAGAGCAAAAGTATGAACTTCTTGGAAATTTTTATTAACAAGTTTGGCTTGAGGCCATGAGAAAATTTGTGTTGAGATTTTTGGAAGGGTGGCACTCTAGAGTTGAGTGTGTCCACTCTCCTACCCCTTTTTGACACACTTTGGTTGAGTTTGTGTTGTGTAAATATCCATGGGTGTATTTGTGTTTTGAGGTGTTGTTTTGTCTTGTTGTGAAGTGGTTTGGATACCCTAGGTGTGTGGGTGATCTCCCTAGCTTGAGGGTGACCCTCTTGCGGGTCTATGGTAGGGAGGAGAGCAAGTTGAGTGGTGTTTTCTTCCCTTGTGTGTTATGCAAGTTTTCATGGAGCTTAGAGTGAAGTTGAAGAGTTTTCTTGTTTGGAAAAATATTTTATTTTCCTTTACTCTTATGGATCTATAGAAGAGCTTGGATTTATTATTGACTACATTCTTGTTGATTTTAAGAGGAGAACTTCTCTCTCTTTTGTTGTAATATTGGTCATCTTGTGTTGTGAGAAAACCCTCTTTCAATGAATTAATAGTTTTAAATTTTAGTGTATATTAAATTTTTATCATTTTTGAAAGGAGAAAGGGAAGGGAAAATTTGTTTTTAAAAGGATATTAGAATTGTCTATTTCCTTGTACTCCTATTAGAAAAGATGTAAATTAGTTGTTGTTGTAAACAAAGTTTGTTAAAATTTATTTCATTGTAAACTAGTGGAAATATTAATTTGACTAAATTATGAAAGTTGTAAATTGTTATTTAGGAAGGAAATGAAGTTTTGGATGTAGTCATGCATTAGAAATTGTTTGTGAATAAAAGAAAATACAAATAGTTCTTTTCTCTTTAAATCTCATGCTTATGAATTTAAATCAAAATTTTTGACTTGAAATTAAAATTTAATTGAGAGAAAATTTCATTTGATTATCCTTGTGTAATACTCTATATTTATATTTTTTTATTTTTGAGTTGCATTTGAAAACAAATTTGTATGAGAACTCATTATAAATTAAATTCAATATTCTGTCCTACAAATTAATTGACAGAAAATTATTTAATATATATATATATATATATATATATATATATATATATATATATATATATATATATATTCTATGTTTTTACAGTTAAGAAATTTATTAATGAGACTGTGGATAATATTGATTTGAGTAATGGTGTTATATATATATATTAAAATTGTTATAAATGAAATTTTAAACGGAAATAAAAAATGAATTATGTTCGTAGTTTGCATATTGAACAAAAAAAAACACAGACAAAAGAAATTTATTACAATATTGGTGGGGATTCGAACCCCCACCGTATGTATGGCAACGGGTGTGGGGAGGAGGCAGAGCCCCCACCCACACCCCACTGAGTGGGATGTGGGTGGGGGCTCCGCCCCCTCCCCACACCCCTGTGAACATTGAAACCCCTGCACGGCCATAACACCCCAGTGCACTGCATATCCCGCGGCCTCTCCTTCCGCCACGGTCCATTTCCCCCGTACCCCCACCAACAGTCCTCTCCCTTGCGGCTACTCCATCTCCCTTTGCTGTGACCTTCCTCACACCATCACCATCGCCAGTCCTCTGCCCATGACCCACACTCTGCCCAACCTCTACTCAGCTCCCCTTCACCATGACTCCCCACTGTTTGCGGCCCTCACATAGATCTGTCTCCCCTCACACAGAGCTGACCTCCATTGCCACCGTTGCCATTCATTAGAACCTGCACAGCCATTCAAAACAAAGAAAAATATATTAGGGTTTTTCTCCAATGGAATTCAAAAGAAAGGAATGAATGGAAATATAACAATATTCAATGTTATATAATGAAAAATATAAAATATAAGATTAAAATAAATGATTATTATATATATATATATTAATTGTTTGCTAACAATTTTGTAATTTCATTAAATAATATATATATATATATATATATATATATATATATATATATTATCTATTGATAATTTTGTAAAAAGAATATTATATTTTGACAATAATATATATATTTATATTAATTCAAACTGTAGGGGAATTGCATTTTCAGAGTTTAATAATTTTCATTTAAAAATACCAAGAAAATGAAAAGAAAAATATACCTATATTTATAAATGCAAATAAGCATATATATATATATATATTATATATGCTTATTTGTATTTATATAGATATGTGTATCTTTATAAATGCAATTAAGACATCATATGCATTTCATATGTGGCCATTGTAAACTCAACTGTAGATTGAGAAAACGTCCAATTGAGAAAGAGAGAGACAAAGAGAAAGAAAGACAAAAGTGAAAACAAAGAGGAGAAAATACGTGGCATTTTTGAAATGGGCTAAGAGAACTAAGTAAGATTTAACTCTCTGTTAATCCTGATTAGGAACAATGTAAAGGATACAGTGATAATTTTGAATGATAGAGAACTAATCTGGTTTACCAAGAAATCAGGAATAATGTAAAGGATGCAGTGATAACTCTGATTGATAGAAAACATGAAGAAAAGTAGGATAAACATAAAGAAACCTTACAAAATGGGAAAGAGAATGTGATAGAAATACAATCAAAATTAAATTTTAGAGAAACAGGAGGGAGAACAAATGTACAGGCTTTGTTGAAAATGCTAAAGTCAGAAGGAGGAGAAATTAATATTAAATTTTAGAAAACGTGAAGGAGAACAGATGATCGTGCTTTGTTGAAAAATGATCAATCAACTTAATCAACTATTGTACCAAAGTAATTATTGAGATTAACCTAAATTAGGAAACCACGTGATCAAGATTAGTGTTAGTGTAAATCCCACTCACGCCCGTGAGGCATTATGCTGTTGAAATTTTCTAAAATTTAGGGTTTAGGAGCTTTGTAAGTTCAACCCTTGTAGCGACGTTAACCACGTCATGAAGAACCCCTTGTTAGCCTTCTTGCGTTTGGGTATGAGCATGTGTGTGTAATACCCTGCTGACAACTATATTGTTTACACCTTAAGTGTACACCACCAAGCACGCTTACGTGTGTGAGGGGGTTTCTAGGGAAGCGTGGGAAAAAAATTAATATTTTGTGTTATGACCACATGACACACGTGAACATGACACATGTGATGCATGTTCTGATTGCATGGGAAATGTGGGTATGACAAAAGTACAAGGCTAGATTGGTTGCGAAGGGGTACTCACAAGTGGAGGGAATTGATTATGGTGAAATTTTCTCTCCCGTTACAAAGCTGACATCCATTCGATTCTTGTTATCTCTTGCAGCTACTTATGACTTAGAGGTAGAACAGATGGATGTGAACACAACTTTCCTTCATGGTGATTTGGAGGAAGAGATTTACATCTCACAACTAGAGCATTACATAGAGAAAAGTAAAGAAAATTTGGTTTGCAAGTTAAAGAAGTCCTTGTATGGTTTGAAGCAGTCTCCTAGGATGTGGTACTTAAAGTTTGATGCATTTGTGTTGTTGATTGGATATCTAAGATCAAAATTAGATCATTGTGTGTATTACAAATTTGACAATGATTGCATTCTCATTATTGCATTATATGTTGATGATATGTTGTTGATTGGGAATGGTAAGAATATGATTTCTAATATGAAGTCTTAGTTGTCAGCACAGTTTGAGATAAAAAATCTTGGGGTAACCAGGCACATTCTGGGAATAGAAATCAAAAGAGACAAAGATAACATAAAACTTTGGTTAAGACAAAACTTAAGTATGTGAAGACCGTGTTGGATAGGTTCAGCATGGAAAATTGTAGACCATTCTATGTTCCTATTTCTTTGGGAACAAAGTTGTCTATTAATGATTGTCCAAAATCTCCTAGTGAGGTGGAGGACATGAGCAAAGTACCTTATGCTAGTGCTATTGGTAGTTTGATGTATGCTATGGTCTGCACAAGACTAGACATTGCCCAAGCAGTGGGAGTCCTTAGTTGATTTATCACTAATCCTGGATGGGTACATTGGGATGCAGTTAAGCGAGTGTTCAGATATTTGAGGGGTACTTCCAAGTATTCCATATGTTATCATGGTAATGATACAGGACCTCCACATTTAGTTTGTATTTGTGGATTTGTGGATTCTAATTGGGCAGGTGACATTGATAGCAGGAGATCCACCAGTGCATATGTGTTCACTATGTTTGGTGCTGCAATTAGTTGGATGAGTAAGTGACAACCTATGGTTTCTTTGTTTGTGACAGAAGCTGAGTACATGGAAACAACTCATGCTTGCAAGGAATCCATTTGGCTTAAGAGACTGTGTTCAGATATTGGTGTTGATGCAGGATAGATTATGATTTGTTGTGACAGTCAGAGTGTGATTTGCCTTGTAAAGAATCTAACTTTCTATACCAGAACAAAGAAAATTGATGTACAGTTTCACTTTGTGTGAGACATGGTAGAGGATGGGAAGGTAAATTTGGAGAAGGTAGATACTTTGAAGAATATTACAGATGCATTGACGAAGCCAGTGGGCACAGAGAAGTTTAGATGGTGTTTAGAGTCTATGGGCCTCTCGGCCTATATCAATTACATCATGTTTTTCTATTGGCTCTTACAAGGTGTTTGACAAGTGGGAGAATCTTGGGAATTAAGGTGTCTCAACTTTGGTAATTGCTTGTATTATTTCATTGTATTTATTTATTTATTGCCTATTGTATAATTTGGATGCAAATCATATGTTGTCATATTGTGGGAGTTGGCACGGTGATGTGTCATCCTACATGGCATTTGACCACATGTAAATTTGTCCTCATATGAGGAGATAGGCATCCCACTTAGTGGTAGCAATATTTTGCCATGTTTTGGCATCTTGGAATGTGTGTAAGGGAATATTGACCAAAACGGTCATGACAAATTCCTATGACGAAGTTATGACATGTAAGAGTCAGAAATAGAAGATCTTATGATAGGTATGGACATGTGTTGAGAAGCATCTTTGAAAAAGGCATCTTTGGGCACCCCAAGGTGGGCTATGACATGTTTTAAGAGAATATACTATTTATAGCCTATGTATGATAGATTCTCTTATAGCTGTAAGTTATGACAGCTATGACGTATTCTATGACAATTGTAAGAGTTGTAAGAGAATCTGTCATAGCCCATTTTGGAAATAGGCAACCTCCTTGGGATGGGGTGACTTGATAAGTGTCAGGAACATCCTACAGTGTTGGAAAAGTATCCATAGGTGTGGGTTTTGGGCCATGAGGCCATGTTCGATGCCCATCTCAATGTGGAGCCATTTTTACCTTGTATTTGTTCTATAAATAGGTGATTTTAGGAGGAGATGTATTATGTGATTGCCAGGTACTGTTATGCTACCAGTTTATCTCCAGATACGAGTGTCAAAGACTCCTAAGAGCTTGCATTATAAGTGTATTGTAAACCATTTTAGTTTTGATAATACATTGTGCAGGTTTTGGAGTGTGACATTTTTCACCCGATAAGGGTTTTTCCCACGTATATCTTGTGTCTCTCTCTTCTGTCTCATTTCTCTATGTATGTGTATTGCTGCAATATCTCCATTGTTGTTGTTAACATTCTGTAATTATAAGGATTAAAATGAATTTGTACTCTGCTCCCCTCTTCAGATTAGTGTAGGAAGTGATTTTCACACACCTAGCTTCCTTTCAGATAAGAACTCACATAACAATAATCCCAAGGATACTCTCCTCTGACTAGGAGGGGTCAAGTATCTAACACAACACATACTCCAACACTTTACGAGTCTAATAAGACACAAGAGCATTAGATGCCCAAGGATAGACCACCAAGTAATTCAAGGTCAAGTAAGGTGGGGGCCAACCAAGAAGGTTAGCATTATGAGAGACCTTTCCATACACTAACTCAAATGAATCCTACTCTAAGTCTCTCTTAACCCTCTAGAAACCTAACTAACATAAAGAAACCCAAGGAAGCTTGGCCAAACAACAAGCCACAAAACCACCAATCAAGTCCCAAATATGCATCACACTCAACTTACTACCTATGTTAAGCTAAACACACAAGATCCCAAGCAAAAAGCATGAGACTCTCGAGTCTTAGTTGCTCCTCCGATCAATAGGTCCCCACTAGACTGCCTAGATTGGACTTACATAACAAGTAGGAACCAAACATGTCCAATCATCCCTAGCATCAAGGGATGAGGATAAACAACTATACCACTACAAAAATTGTGGGTCCAACCTCTAATCGATCAGAGAAATCACATAGCATCTTAAAATAAGGCAGTCAATTTCACATGGATAGTAGGTCCACACAACAATAGGAGGATATCAAGTTTTTGAACCTATCTACTCCCTCAAACTTCAGCAGCACCCATTTCTTGATTCTTAAAGATCCAGCCTCCCAAAATGGGATAGCACCGACACACTACACAACACAACACAAGGTCAACAAGGAAGTTCCAAACCACCACTAACGATCCACTAAATAGCTTCAAGATTACAACATCAACCAAGACTGATTATTTCCATCTTCCTCTCATCAAGCGCTCCTTATGGGTAATGTAGGTTACATAGTTCACAACACTACATAGGTACCGGCAATACCAACAATAACAAAGATCCTCAAAATACAATCTTACAAAGATAAATCTTGAATAAGTTTAAAGAATAAAATTTAGAAGAATTAAGATCCAAAAGATAATTCAAATTTAAAACATAAGTCAATATCAAAAGTGGTGCCAAATTCAACATTCTAATTTTAAATCGACATATGAAAAAACAAGTCCTTGATGTAAGAGGACTATATAAGAAAGTAAGTCAGCTATGTAGCCCAAATAAATAGATTCAAAATTGCTGGTTTTGAACACAATAGAATTCCATCAATAATTAGATAATCAACTTCAACAATTTAACCAAGATTGCACATTACAACATTATACGTATATAGCATAGTTTCAAATGAGAGGAGAGGGATAGTGGTCACACTCTTAACTAAGGTCATGAAACACCCCAACTACACGTACACCCAGAACTTCTAGGCAACCTAGGACATGCTTGGAAAGGATCACCAAAAGTCATGTATCCTAAGGGTCACCTTCGAAGTGGGTTCCTTCGTTCTTCCTAGCAAGGAAAACATAACAACATCTTCATGGATACTACCAAAATCCAACTGAAATCATCAACTTCCATAATTCTAAAATTTTCCAAAGCGGCTCATAAATTATTCTTAGGTTCAAGACAAGGCCTTATATCACCCAGAAACAACCCATCAAATACATCTATGTCGATCATACGAGTCGATCACAACACCTAACTACTAACATCCAAACAGTATCACAACCAACTCACTATTACCCTCAAAACAAACTTAATTTTCCCATCACATCCTTACAATCCCAACGTTTACAACATACCCATGTAAGTGACAAACCACATTCATTACCCTAAAGCAAGGTGTGTGATTCTTTATTCAACTCAAAACCCAAACTTATTGCAACCCATAAAATAACATCATTCTAATCGTTAGGGTTTCCTTCAAGGAATCATGCAATTCAGTTGCACAAGGGACTCAACTCCAAAGTCACCAGAGTTCCAACATCTAAAAGTTTAAGAAGGTGCCACTTAGAGGGTTTCCACATTAACCCGATAGGACAACTAAAGCTCAATCATAACTTTTTTTGTAACAACCCATCACAAGGCTTCACTATAGCCTTCCAAGCACCAAGGCCTATGTAAATCTCAAGGAAAACTTGTCACCCTATCACGACATATAGATAAGCAATTTTCAGTGAAATAAGGTGGCAAGGGAGGGACCAAGTTACAATTTAGATTACTATTTAATAAGCAAATATGAAATTACACTCGCAACTAGATCTTACTTCTCAACTATCTTAAAATGTTTTAGCCCCATGCACATACACCACCTTTAAACCCTTAACCAAGGAGGTACCATACTTAAATGAACAAGGAACATTACAAATTAACGCGAAGGCAACATATAGCCTAATTATCCACTAGTTACCAACATGTTACATAGAGGTTAACTCGTTGTGGCACAACAAATGTCACAAGATCCACAACCACAAAGTGGTCCTCAAAGATACTACACATCCTTTCATTAAACCCAAGAGGCTTACCCATGAAAATAGCCATAAAAGGCCTTTTCTTCCAATTATTCTAACATCCACCACACCATTCTCAAGGAGAGCGTTCCAAGTGACTCTTATAAGAGAGTATACCATTTTATCCACTCTTCGAGTGGCAACTACTCATCGAATAGCTTAATCCTGAATCAAGATGAAGGGCAACTAAGGGTCCATAACTTATTCACATCCCAACTAGAGGGGTCATTTAGACAAGGCGCATCTTACCCCATGATACAAAGGTTAATTATATGAAACAAGATGGATCTAATAAATGATTCAGGTACATGAGTCATTCAGGTACATGAGTCTTTGCCTAAGATAATGTACCACTCAAATACATTTCTTTCCTCCTACAAGGTAGGATAAACACAACTCAACATTCTTCAGGGTGACCTACAAGGTAGACATAAGATTAAAACCTTCTCAAACCAACACTTCTCCAAGGGTGCACTTACCATAGGTTGTCACATCCCCTAAAGAAGGATTGAAATACACCAATAACTAGGACAAGGAGCAAGGATTAGCTGGAACATAACACTTAGCAAAACCCAACCAATAACATTCTCTTACGATAGCACTAGGTCAAGGAGTTGACCAACTTTTAAATTCAGGACTAGCATGGTCCTTCAATTACTCTATTACTCAAGAATACAATCCCCAAGTACCTACGACACCAAGTCATACATGGGGGTTAGCAAAAGCAAAAATTGAGGGAAAAATAAGCTATTCCCACGCAAGGTGTCTTACGACTCATTGCTACACAAGCTAGAGTTAGACATGTAACATAAGTATGCATGATCTATTATCGGTCCAACTCGACAATTATACACACACAGAGATTTCAGTGTTTGAAACTTGTCTCTGATACCATATGTCATGCCCACATTTCTCATGTGGTCACAACACGCAACGAACATGTCATGTCCACATTTGTCATGTGTTCATGACACAAAAAATCAAAAAGTTTTTCTACTCATCCCTAAAAACCCCCTTGCAAACATCAACATGCTTGGTGGCATACACACAAGGGCACAAACATGTCAATCGAACGTTAGGGTAATGCGGACACCTTTCACAACCCCTGCAAGATGAAAGCCTACTAAGGGGTTGTGCAATGCGAGAAGCATTGCTAAGAGGTAGAATTCCCAAACAGGAACTAACCCTAGATTTAACCTAGATGAGGTGGTGCGATTTTGACAAGTAACGAAATCCAACCAAGGAACTATAGCATAAATAGATTAATAAAATTCATCTCAGCCATAGATCAAAAGATTAATAACAGTAAAAGTGATAAAATAATGCATAATTAATTACCTTTATTAACCTTTCCTAACCCAGGGAAATTCCAGCAACATGACACCACTTTGATAGAAATGGGGAAAATAATTTAACATATTCCCTAGCTAAAACCATTTAAAAGAAATTAATTTAAATTTAAATATACTCTTAAGCCTAATTTATTCCAACATTTCTTATTTAGCCAAGTTGATAAAATTAAATAATTATTTAAATGAAAAATCTCTTTTACACTATAGATTAGCCAAAATGCTCTACAAAGATTAAATTAATTAAATTTTCTAGCATTATTCTCCACACCTAACCCTCTTTCAAAAATCCCACCTAAATGAATTTAAAAGACCAAGGTTAAGTTTAATTCCACAACATAATAAATAAAAAGGAAATGAGATAAAGTAAAAATAGATTTAAGAGATAACTTTAAATTTAAAACTAAAAAATCATAATTTGGTCCCACAATATAATAAATAAATAAATAACAATGGAATAAAGCAAAAAATGGATTTTAAGAGATAACTTTAGATTTAAAACTCAAAATCATAAACCCCACTATATTTTTTTTTTCTTTTCTTTTTCCCAACATTAAAAGGCACAAGTGGGTTGAAATTTTTTTTTTCTAAATAAAGAATTATGTGCACACAATTTTTCCCCAAATTATAATTCCCATATATTCCCAGAACTCTAAAAAAAACTTATATTTTATTTCTATACCTATAAGAAGTACTTGGTCAAAATAATTTAAAAAGAATCTCAATTTAAAATAATTTTCTAACATTATATTCCCATACTAATTCCCCTTTTTGAGAAGGCCCACAAAATAATTAAAAAGGCCTAGGTTGAGAATTTAATCCCACTAACTTCCATAAAAACAAAAAAAAATCATTAACAAAAAGGCAAGAACCTAAATTAGAAATTCCAAAGGTCAAAAGTCTATTTTATTATTTTTCTCCAACACCAAAAAGGCATGGTAGGATGAGAAGAGTAAATAAAAATATTCCCGTGCACACATTTTCCAAAATTTCCCTCTCTTTATTCCCAACCCTATTTTGTTTTTCTATTATTATATTCATTTCCCAACCCTAACTCATTTTTTTATTCATCTTATTTTTTTCTTTCTACCTTACTCTCTACAACCATAACCCTATTTTCATTTTCATCTCTTCTCCTCTTCTCTCCTATTCTCTATATTTTCTTATTGTAGGTTTTCTTGGCTGCCATGGAGGCTCTCACTGCATTTTGAGAGGTATACATAGGATTTCCTTTGGTTTGTTTTTCCATGGTGTATATATGCTGCTACAATCTTATTATATGCATAGCACAGAGATCAATTTTTTTTTTGTGTGCTAAAGGTACCAGGGAGAGGCACACACACACACACACACACACACACGTGTGTGTGTG